>CM057459.1:1290182500-1292682500 GCA_016271365.2 Neoceratodus forsteri
CATCAGGAAAATGAATTTCACTAAGTGGGAGAGGGACAAGAAAGATTATTTAAACAATGGGGTATCGGATGGGAATAAGAAACCTAATTATTGGAGTGGCAACTGAGGGAACAATAGCACAACCCACACAACTACCCAGCAAAGACCAGTTCTGAAGAATAGGAGTGACTCTCCCAATTACAACACTTCTAATAGTGAATCAGAGGCTGAGGATCCTTTTTTAGAGGAGGTCAGGCCGCAGCTGGATCTATGGAGATCAGTGCACTTCCAGGAACAGGATCAGGACCTGGACAACTACAATCAGAAGGGACGGGGACAGCGCAACAGGACAAATCATCCATCAGACAGACACATCGAGGGGGCAGGAAACATGAAAGGTTGTGGCATAAGGGGCAGATTGTGAACAGTGTGGAGAATCAAAAAGAGAACACAGTCATTAATATTTCACATAAGGAACTGAGTGAGGTCGAATTATGAGTGCTACAGAAGGGACTATCATTTGTTCCTACTGCTGATACTAATGAATTTGATTTATTCCTTGACTTACATAAATTTACACGCAATTTAAATCTTAAAGTTTTTTTTAAAAGCAAAACAATGGGTCGGGAGTCTGATCTGAGACTGGACATTGAAGCTGCTACTATGTCCCAGGATGGGGTGGGACTTGGGGCAATAGAGGTAAGGCGGTTTAACCCGCAGTCTTAATTCATGCTGCCCTATAGTGAATCTGTAAACATTTTTGATCAGAGGTGTGAGACTCAGTTTCAGGACCTATTGAGAAATAGTAATAGACTTAACTATGTTAATATATCTAAAGTGGATGCAGAATCGCTCAAAAATTTGAAAAATGACTGTGAACTTACCATGAAACCAGCCGATGGGGGGGGTTCAGTGATGGCGGTGATGATGTCCATGAGTACTTACCTTAATGAAATTGAGAGGCAGTTGGGTAACACTGTCTTCTATCTACCTCTAACCTCTGACCCTCCTGCTAGGTTCAAGATTTTGGTGGATTCCTTTCTTTTTTATATCATTTAAGATTTTATTGAAGTTTTTAGTTACATTAAGCTGTGAAGACGGCCCCCATACACCAAGCAGAACAATAAGTTCATATAGCATTATACAAAAATAATTGATCTCAAAACTCTATAGACTACCTAGAAGAACTATGCAAGACAGATATAGTCTGAAATGGGTAGTGGTCCTTATACAATCTAGGTAGAAACCTAAATTTTATAAAAGAGAAAAGTTAACTTTCTTACTCTTCCTGCACCTAATTGGAGTTGCCAAAATATTACCGAACAGGGCAGACCAGATCCAGCCACTAACTACCAGTACAGGTATGTATTAAGCTACAGTAGATTCATATAGTTTGTATATACCAAATAGTCTAGTATATAGGTCCACATATTGTCAAAAAGGAGACGGGTGGAGAGGAGAGTAGAGTATAGTGTATATAAAGAGGTGGTGGAACCAGTCAACAGCAACAGCATATTACAGTTTTAGTGAGTTGTGTTATAAGTCAGGATGGTGGTGGGTTTTGCAATGCTGGGGGTGCAACTGAACAGATGTGAGAATGTAAGTATGCCCTCCATTTCTTATAGTATCTATCAAGCTTTCCCTTGGCTACTGCCGTGAGCCTCTCGAAGGTAGCCAGCCTGACCATAGCAGATCGCCATTGTGAGAGTACTGGAGGTGCGGGCTGTCTCCACCTCACTAGGATGGCCTTCTTTGCCTCCATGATAGCCACTAGGACCCAAGCTGTACTTGGAGGGGGGAGTGGGTTTAGTGCTGAGGTGTCTCCCAGCAGGAGGGAGTAATGTTGCAGAGAGAGTAGTTTACCTCTTATCCTGAAGCAGTCACCTAGGACTTGCATACAGAAGTTCTGTAAGGCCGGGCAAGTCCACAGAACATGAAGTAGGTGGGCAGGGGAAGAGTGACATCTCCAGCATTGGTCCTGTGGTATAATCCTGAGGCTATGAAGAACTGTAGGAGTTCTATACCACCTGAGGAGGATTTTCAGTTGTATTAGTTGGCTCTTAGAATCTTCATAAGCTGTGTGAGCCGCTCTGAGGCAATCCGACCATTGCTGTTGGGATATGGGGTGGGGGAGATCCCACTCCCAGGTGGCTCTACTAGCTAGAGTAGTGTCAGGCTGTGCATCTCTGAGAATTTTGTAAAGGACACCCACCAGTTCCTGGCCATTCCTAGGTAGGTGAAGGGCACTCAAGCAGCTCCATGTATTCTGGGTTGGCAGGGCTTTAAGGAGGGGAGATAGAGCACTTCTTAACTGAAGGAATTTCCAGAAGTCTGAAGATCCCAGCCCATACGTATCCTGGATCTGCTCAAAGGGCATTAGTGTTCCGGTATTCGGGAGTAGATCTCCTATAACTTGGATACCCTTGGAGGCCCAAGAGGTCCACATGAACAGTTTACAGTCAATTGTGATAAGGTGATTATTCCATATCGGAGCACAACAGAGTGGGGGGAGGTATTCTGACCTCGGGACCCCAATGATTGCCATCGCTCTTTGCCATGATCTACATGTTTCTGTCATAATGGGTGTGAGTTGGTTTGCCGTGGGTTTTTTGCTAGACAGCAGAGAGAAGAGGGGAGTGCCCATTGAAAGAGTGGCCTCTAAAGATACCCATTGAGGGGGGGGGAATGAACCAGGCCATGGCCTGAGCCATTCTATAAGCAAGGTGGTAGCCCATGAACCAGGGGAGCCCAAGTCCACCCCTGGTCCAATGTGCTCACAATTTCATCCGTCCCCATCTCGGGGCTTTGCCCTCCCACAAAAATAATGAGATTAGATTATCTAGGGCCTTAAATGGTTTTTGAGAGAGTGGGATTGGGAGATTGTTTAGCAGATAGGAGACACTGGAGAAAATAAACATTCTAATAACTTCTATCTTGCCCTTCAGAGTTATGCGTAGCTTTCTCCATCGTTGGACTTCAGCCATTAGGGAGGCCAGAAAAAGGGAAAAATTAGCAGGTTCTAGGTCTTTCCAAAATGTAATAGTTATGCCTAGATAAGGAAATCCTTGTGGGGCCCAGGTAATATCAGTACCAGCAAGACAGTGTCTGCTGCATGCCCCATTCAAGGGGGAAAGAATAGTTTTCTTTTGATTCACTGTTAGCCCTGAGAGAGAAGCAAAGTCTTGCAGAATTGTCAGGAGTGAGGGAATGGAGGATTGGGGATCAGAAAGTATAAGGAGCATATCACCCGCATATGCATTGACTAAATAGGTTGCCTCCTTTACAGGGATGCCCGTGATGTTAGGGGAGTGTATAAGTTTCCTAATCAAAGGGTCTAGGGAGATAAGGAAAAGAAGAGGGGAGAGGTGGCAGCCCTGTCTGATACCTCTTTGTAGCGAGAAGGGAAGGGAAGTATCTCTACTGGTGACAATTCTGGCTGTAGGAGAATGGTACAGGGAGGTGAACCACAAGCAGAAATAAGCCCAAATCCTTATAGCCAAAGGACTTTGTGAAGATACGCCCATTCCAGGGAGTCAAATGCCTTGGTGAAATCAACCGCTAAGGCAGCCATTGGGGTTTTAAATTGCAACGCCAGCCACTTAAAGTTCAGGACTAAGGGCAAGTTGTCTGCACTCTATTTCCCCTTTGAGAATCCTGATTGTGATGGATGAATCAGGGTAGGCAGAATTAAGGACAACCTATTTGCTAGGACTTTGGCCAGTAGCTTGGTATCAATGGGGAGGAGTGAGGTGGGTCAAAAATTTGCACAGAGTAAGACATCTGATCATTTTTTGGGAATGAGGGTTATTATTGCCTCATGCATGGTCGGAGGGAGCATAGTATCTTTTTGGGCTTCCTGTAAACCTCGTAAAAGGGGGTTGGTGATTTCATCTTGAAGTAGTTGATAAAGTTCCACCGACATCCCGTCCAGCCCAGGAGCTTTTCCTTTTGCCATCTGGGACAAAGCATTACGCACCTCCTCAAGGGTGATTGGGGCATCCAAGTCTTGGTGCTGCTCCACAGAGAGTCGGGGAAGAGGGGTCCCCTGGCATAGAGCACTCAGTCATTGGGAGAGCTCATCGTCTGAAACTGTGCTCTGAGATTGATAGAGCTCCCGGTAGAAGCTCTGCATCTCTGCATTTATGGCCTTGGGTGCTGATATGATTTTTCCCTGCCTGTTCTTAAGGGCAAGAATTCTAGAGGAAGTCTGTTGCTTTCACAGATAGTAAGCAAGTAGTTTCCCTCCCTTGTCCCCTCCCTCCCATGATCTGTGTTTCGCCCAGATCAGTTGCCACTCAGCCTTCCTGTTTAACAGTACATTGATCTTGTATTTTAAACCTGTAATGTTAGCCAGAAGCGGGAAGTTAAGTGGGTTCTGGGGAGAGACTTTAAACTGCTCTCCAAATTTGCTAGCTCATCCTGGAGCTCCCATATTTGCTTCACTCGCTCCTTATTTTTGGCTGCTGTAAAGGAAATAATTCTCCCCCTTATAACAGCCTTAAAGGCTTCCCATACTGTGGTCGCTCATGTCTTCCCAAGGGTATTAATAGAGAAATAAGAATGCACATCCTCCTTTATGTAGTCCTGGAAGGCTCTGTCCTGTAGCAGTAGGGGATTACCTCTCCATCTTGTGGAAGGAGGGCTTTGCCCCGGTGGGGAGAATGTAATTGCTACAGGGGCGTGGTCAGATATCACAATATTACCAATGGTCACGTCTCCCACCACCGGCATAGCTACATGATTAGCCAGCCAGAAATCCAACCTACTATGGGTTCCTTGCACGTTAGAGTAAAAGGTGTAGTCTTTGGATGGCTATTTCTCCAGGGATCCCCACTCCGACATCAGAGTATCCTCAGAGGGAAGGTATTGAGAGAGATTTGAAGATAGCAGATATTCTTGCCTGTACTTATCAAAAACCTGAACAAAATTAAAAAAGATGAAAATTATTTATCTTAACAGCGAATGTTAAACAATAACTAATTATCTAAAAACAAGTTTTCACCATAGCAATATTAACCACATAAACTGCTAACAATAGCTCAGTTGGTGGTGCCGAGGTGTACATGTGAAGAGAGACACAAGTCCTCTATAAGCCACACTGCTTCAGATACCAAAGAAAGCAAAGGGAGAGGTCACACCTAACATAAGTGATCTGTCCCAGCCTGACTCCATACATCTAGTCGTGATTCCAGATCTGGAGAGTCAAGGCATATCTGGCAAGCATATGCCACCTGGGCAAACAAAGGAGGAGGGGGGAACCTCTGCCAACCACCCAATCTACTTCAGATGTCTTAACAAGAGACAACAACATGTTTCCTAGGGATTGTTGGGGCTGCCAGCTTTAGTTTCTGTGCCACAGCGCTCATATGACATGCAGGCTGCTCCCTGAGAGCATGCCCTGGGTGCCACTGGTCAATCAGGGAGAAGACTCGACTCCACATTTGCAGAGCGCAGGAGTGAGGGGGAGATCAACCTAACCTGCTGTGTGCTGCCCATCAAAGGAAGGTGGAATACCTCTACTATGAAAGGGAATATGGGTAGCCTAAAAGGCAGAGCTTTATAAGGCAGGAGTCTGGTTGTAAAGCAGCTAGACCAGGATTTCCTGTCCTAATGGCCATGGGGGGGTGCAAGAGCCATGACCCAGAGGTGGGGTAGCTCAACTAGTGTAGGTGAATTGTCATATTTCTTCAGGGCATCCCCGGTTTTGCACATCAGATCAGTTCCAGCAGGACTAGAAGTCGAAGCAAGAGCATCTGTGAATGTCTTAAGCCCCTGTCTCAGCAAGCCAGTAGCCACTGCAGTTTCACCTTCACATTCATTCATCCATTGTGGTCACCCAGTCCAGTGGGGCCAAGTCCTCCACTGGTACTGCAGCTTCGTCCTTGGAATGATCTATTTGCTTATCCCAGTTCAGTGCAGATGCATCAGCTCTTGGATGCTTAGCAGGCTGTGAGGCTGTGGTATTACCCGGCATCAGTAAGCAAGAACTTCTTGAGCACTGCCTTTGTCTGGCTAGTAGCAGAGTTACAGCGGAGTCCTGGTACTTGATTTGTGGGTTAGCGCTGGACGCCTCATAAGCTGGGGAAGATACAGGAGCAGTCTGATGCAGATTATCAGCCTGTAGCTGCCTATAAGTGGGGAACCCTTACTGGGCAGGTCGTTCCAGCTGGATTAACTGTCCCCAGACACAGTGCTTCCTTTTTTATTAGTTCCCTGGACCATTTGATTCCTTGGTTCCCAGAGGTGTCTGGGAGAGGTAGTTTTCGGCAGCATACCCGGCCAGTGACTCTGGATCCAGGCCTCCGCATCTCCAGGTGAGTCTGCAAGAAAGGATTGCCCATTATTTGTCAGGTACAGTGCAAAGAGGCCCTTGAAATGATATTGTATTGAGTTGCCTATCAGAATCTTTTTCAGGGGGTTGTATGCTCTGCACTTAGCTGCCACTTCCTGAGTAAAATCCCAATAAAATGAAATGGTATTACCTCTCCAAACACTCTCATTGAGGTCTCTTGTGGCTCTAAGTAAGTGTTCCTTGACTGAGAAGTGCAGCAAGAAAGCAATAATGGTCTGAGGGCCCTTAGCATTGTTGAGGTTACCGAAAACACGGTGTGCCCGTTCCACTCCAACTAGTTCCTCCCAGTGGTCATTTAGGAGTTGTGGTATCCATTCGTTCAAAAATCTTTCCATATTTGGCCCCTTGGTTCCTTCAGGCACTCCTAGGTTCCGAATATTGTTTCTCCTGCTCTGATTCTCCTGGTCCTCCACTCTGTACCATAAGTGAGACAGCTTGGCCTCATGCTCCCTGATTTTTTGTAGCACATGAATATGCTGTTTCTCTAGTTCCTCTGTCCGTTGCTCCAGGACATTATGCTGATCCCATAAGTGGTGTACATCAGCTACATTGCCCGCTAAAGAGGCATCTAGTGTCCACTCTGCTCAATAGTGCCTCAAGCATTTTAGTGATGTTACCCAGGGCTTCTCCAACTTGGGCCTGGTTGGAAGACGATGGTGTGGCCTGATTAGGTGAACCAACATTATTGAGATCCAAAGATTCCATCCCACCAGTAGATTTTGCAACCAGCTAGCAAATAACACAGCTTCTGTTACTCGTGAGAGCAGTGGGGTCCCCTCTGTGTCGGAGAACTCTGTCGATCACAGCCTGAATCTTGGTTGGGGAGGGAGAAGGGCGCTAAAGCTCCAATCGAGAAGGGTGCAGTGGTACTCGTATTCCACGTGCGGGCCTTTGAGGCCTAGTAGGACTGAATGGCTCCGATATAGGCGCAGTGCAGGAGATGCAAAAAGAGTTTGGCTCCCCCAAGGAACATCTCAATGGTGGTGGCAGAGGTGGGAAAGGTGTTTTTAGAATATAAAATCAAATGTCAATCCAGCATCTTGGTGGTTTATGCTCAATTATCTGTCAGGCTGGGGCAGAGAAAAAGATTTCAGCTGCCATATTCTTCGGGTCCAAGCCACTCCCCCTTCTTGGTGGATTCCTTTCTATATGAATCAGAGTGTGAGGGCCTGATAACCCATGATGAGTGGTTGTATTTGAATGTTGACCATCCCATTGGGGCAGTAATTTATGTCCTTGCAAAGATACATAAAAATCTGCATGATCCCCCAGGACATCCAATTGTGTCAGGTATAGGGTCACTGGCAGAGCCCTTGTCAACATATGTGGATGTGCACATTAAAACTTATGTGACTAAATTACCTTCATATATACATGATACAACACAGTTTGTGGATGTCCTGGGGGACATGCAGATAGCATCACGCTGGTATTTGGTGTCTATGGATATTACATCACTTTATACCAATATACCTCATGAGGGAGGGCTGGAAACCCTGAGATAATGGTTCCATTGAGACGAATACATGCCACATGGGAAAAGAAAATTTCTGGTACAGTGCACTGAACATGTTCTTACAAAGAACTATTTTATTTTTCAGGAGCAGTTCTTCTTACAGTTGAAAGGTACAGCTATGGGGGCAACATTTTCACCCAATTAAGCCAAGTTGTACCTAGGCCTCTGGGAGAAAACAACAGTCTATGATGTCCAGAACAAGCCTTATTACGATAGGATTGACATCTGGCATCACTTTATAGATTATATATTTATGGTGTAGTGTGGCACGCTGGAGGAATTGGGGGAATTTGTTGAATATTTGGAATCCAGCAATTTGAATTTAAAGTGTTCAATGCTGTGTGATTTGGAATCAGTTTCCTTTTTGAATCTGCGAATAGCTAAGAAAAATGATGGTACATTGAGTGCACATCTTTTTGGAGAGGAAATTGACAGAAATTCTTTACTTTTGGACTCCAGCTGCCACCCATGCCATATGATTTTGAATATCCCAAAGGCACAACTGTTGAGAGTTCATAGGAACTGCAGTGAAGAGAGTGATTTTGCACAGAACAGTGCAGAGAGGTGCAATAGGTTTATCAACAGGGGATATTCAGGGGCTACTGTGGGTCGAGCGCAAAGAGAGGTTAGTACCATCAAGACAGAAAGTTTGTTGGTACAACATGATTTGGACACCAGTCCTATTTCATTACAGCATGAACTAGACATTCAGGTGACATACTAAATATTGTCTACTGCAATTGGAGTATATTGGAAGGGGAACCCCTACTTGAGGGTGTGACCCAGAATAAACTGAGAATGGTGTACAAAAGGGGACAGAATATTAGGGACCATTTGGTCCACAGCTACCATCAGAGTAAGAGTTTGAATATCCCACAGATTAGGCCATTGCCACTAGGAATGCACAAATGTGGTACATGCAAGTTCTGTACATCTATCCTGGAATGTCAGACCTTTACCAACTGTAACTGTCAGAGAAATGTTCCCATCAAGAGTTTCATCAACTGTAGCACTGAAAATGTGGTAAATTTGGCAACTTGCCAGTGTGGAGCCTTCTATGTGGGCAAAACCACCAGAACCTCAAATTAAGAATTGGGGAACATCTACGGTCTGTTAGTCATAATGATGCAAGAAGTGCACTAACTGACCACTGTAGAGCCACTAGTAATAAGAATTTGGACAATAGTTTCAAATTTTGAAGACTAGAGTTGGTATGGTTAGGCCCAAGAGGTGGGGATATAGACAACTTTTTACGTATTAGGGAAACATATTGGATATACACCCTTGGAGCCCTAAAACTGCCTGGACTTAACAACCATATAGATTTACTACCCTGTATTCAAAACAAACATAAGTAGAATAGAACTGGGTTGATGTGACCAGTTCCACTTAGATGTCATTCCCAGAGTATGGAAATATCAGAAGTTTGGGGGCGTGTACACCATATTTATTATTAGAAGTATTCTACTTCATAGTGCAAAGTAGAAAGAAAGAAAAAAGAATGAATTTGCACCTTTTCGGTGGTAACCCCCACCTCCTACCCCTATTTTCCCCTTGTCACCTTTTCCCTTTCCCTCTTTCCACCCTCCTTTTCCCTTCCCTCCCCTACTCCCTCAAAAAAAAACAACTTCCCTCTCTTGTCTTTCTTTCCTCCATATTCATTCAGGAGTATATTTATTTTTTCAATTCCCTTTATTGATTTTCTCCAGGTATTTTGAGTAGGCCTTTATACATATATGTTTGAGTAACCTTAAAAAATGTTCCTATATGTACTAACTGATTCATGGACTAACGTGTATTTATATATGTTTCTCACAGAATCTCACTGAAAAAGTGTGTCACTCTTTTATTCAATTATTTCCATCTCCTATAAGAATCATTCCAAGGATGGAAGCTTTTGGAGCTGGTATTTATGAAAATAGTAATTGTTTGAACTGTGTCTGCCTTACGTGTTTTGAATGTATAATGATAGATTGTTTAATCATGTAAATATAAATGATGATTTGTGGTATTACACTTTGTTTGCTACATTTTAGCTTTAGGTTTCAGGTTTAATAATGTATGGATATAAGCTTTACATTTTAATAGGTTTAATTGTATATTGTAGGAACACTGAGCACTTTATTATTCATTTCATTATATGTTGGATAAATATGTACTGCCCCTTTAAGAGTAACCATTTATAAAGCTTGATGTAAGTCTAGACACACACACCCTCCTGATGACGTACTAGGAAGTACGAAACCAGTCAGGGTTTTCTGCTGCTTTTGAATGAAGCTGTGCTATATTGGCATTTCTGTATGGTTTTAACAAATAAATAGTAACTGCTTTATTGCTCTCTGGCTGAGGAGTGCGGTTGTTTGCCTTTTTTTCATTGTTGCTATCCAGTACTCACACCCTCAAGCTTGTTGAGCTGAATTTGTTTTTATTGCTCTAATGTGGAGATATGCAGAAAGGGAAACTGTCAGTAATTGCAGTTCACAGACAGCCATCAATGGGAATACTGCACTATATTTCTATTTCACAACATTAGTCACAAGATGCATACCTGCACTGCATCCCATGAAAGGAATATGCAGTGTGTTTGGGTGTGAAATGCAGGATATACAATGAAAGGCCTGCACAGATGGAGTTTGATGTAGTGGCAACAGTTGGCCAATGTACTTGATCAACATTTTGTTTCTAGAATGTTGAGCAAATTTTCTGTGGCAGGCTCACCCAAGAAAATTGAAAGAGGTCATGATTACACATGGTACCCCAATGTTCATGCATGTAACAGTGGGTAATACCTCCCAGTAACCTCTCCATAACATAATTTTGGTCAGCACTTCATGTGCTACTAAAGCCATGGCCTTTGACTTGCTGTACCATGGTACCTGTGTCATACCAATGTACAGTCAATCAGCTTAATTCTACTTTTGCATTCCTAAGCCCATGGTCTGTTCTGCAGTCAGGAAATGCCACTGATCTTTTGTCATGCCAGTTCCATCTCTTCAACAAGGTGAATGTTGTAACATCACGGTTCAGCATTTATTGGAGACTACGATCAGTGCATTCCATTGCAGCATTTCATGTAATGAATGTAACATCAGTGGCAATGCATGGGCAGAGACTGTGTTCCTCAAATCGCATATTCAAGAGGAAATATATTATAAGAACCACCTGCCATTTCCCCAGCATCCAACTGAAGCACCTTGACTGCAGAAGGCAGTTGGTTCAGGAGGTTGGCAGATGGTTAGGAAGGGCAAATTAGGTGCCCTATCACTCAATGCTCTCCAACATATCTCCTCCACAAACCATATCAAAACTGCAAACAGGTATTTGCCTCTATCTCCAAAATCAAACAAAAGGGCAGAGGACATTGCAGAGCAGGACACTGCAGCACAGGAGCTAGCACAACAAAACTCGCCCAAAACAGGGACCAAAACAAAAAAAAGCAAAAAGGAAATCCAAAACACTTCTGATCGTAGGCGACTCCATGATTCGGGGAGTTGATATGTACCTCCAGCCGGGGGTAAAGGTCAGATGTCTCCTACGTGCATCAATCTGGAGAGACACTGGCCGCATTGCTACATTTGTGCAGGAAGCAGGAGAAAACATTGATGTCCTGGTACACATAGGGACTAATGATCTCTCTCCAACAGTCAGTTGTGGAGACCAAGGAACACCTGACCAGGCTGGGACACAAACTGACATCCATTTCATTCGGCATCTCTTCCTCTGAGATCCTGCCAGTCTGTGAGAGGGGGTCAAATGGATGGAAGGTCAGACAAGTGGAGATAAGGGAGCTAAACATGTGGTTCAAGGGCTGGTGCCAGGGAAAAGACACAAATTTGTAGGTAACTGGCAACATTTTGGGGAGGAAAAGTTCTTTAAATTTAATGGACTGCATCTGACTAGGGAGGAAGTCGGTGTATTGGGGTAGAAGTTTGATGTCTTTGCAGAATATTTAAACTAGCCAATGTGGAGAGGGGTGCAGCACCTCATACATTGAAAGGTAAGAACACCCCTTCCCCTCAGCTAGTGATCAAACAGGATTTCAGCATGTTAGTAGTTCATTTGCATCACCAGAGGAGGAAAAAAGTCAGGCTTTTCATACAATGCACAGGGGAAATGTCAGACCTCACCCAACAACTAACACACTGAAATCTGGCCAATGGAAAATCATGTACACAAATGTCCATAGTCTGGGAAACAAGATCCCAGACCTACAGGAAACAGTGACAGAGGCTAAACTGGACATAATAGCCATTAGCAAGACATGGTTCACCAGTAACCACACTTGGGAGACTTCAGTGCCCAGCTATGTACTGTTCAGAAGAGACTGAGGTGGAAAAAAGGGGAGGGGGGGATAGTCCTTTATGTCAATGAAAATATAAAAGCTACAGAAATTCAGAATTCACATCAAGAGACAGAAGAACTGTGGGTCACCCTGGAAACAGAAAATGGGATAGACTTAAGAAATCTGGGGTTGTCTACAGGCCTCCAGACCAGGGGGAGGACATAGACACATTACTGTTAGAAGATGTACAAAACATGACAGCTAAAGGGGAGGTTCTGATAATGGGAGACTTCAACATGCCAGCTAGAGCAATACCAGCAGGAGCATCCACCAGAACGAGACACATAGTGGATTCTCTGCTGGGGGAAGGCCTCAGACAACTGGCAAAACAACCCACAAGAGGCAGGGCTATTCTAGATCTAGTAATGACTAATGGGGACAGGACCACAGAACTCTAGGTAGAAGGTCACCTGGAGGCCAGTGACCATCACATGGTATGGTTCAATTTGACCTCCAGAACGAAATCATCACATTGCAAGGCAAAAATATGGGACTTCAGAGGAGCTGACTTTGATAAGATGGCCAACAGAGTTAAGCTATCCTGGCAAGAAGAAATACAGGTGAGGGGGTATAGGCAAAGTGGGCAAGCATTAAGGATGCAATATTTGAAGCAACATCCCATTGTGTTAGGGAGAAAAGCAAGAGCAAAAGAAGGAGGGAATTACTTTGGTTCTCAAAAAAAGTAACAGAAAAGGGCAGAGCCAAAAGGCTAGCCTTCAGGAAATATAAAGTAACGCAGTGGAATGAAGATAGGAAGGCATACCTAACTTTTCTAAGGGAAGCAGCGAAGGCAGTAAGGCAAGCAAAGGCCCAAACTGAGGAAACACTAGCATGAATGGTGAAAGAAGGGGACAAGACTTTCTATAGATACATTCGTGAAAGGAAAAAGTCCAGAAGGGGTATTGCTAAGATCCATGGCGCGGCGAGTTCTGAACACTTGGAAAACTCTCCATTAGCTTTCATAAGCTTTAAAAGCGTTGTCTGCCCAAGAGCTTCGAAAGAGATGAGCTGCTTCTTCCAGCCAATCTCCCATAGCTCCTCTGGGATCTTCTCTCCCATTGGCTGTGCATTGGGAGCTAGTACCCGAAACCTCACCATCTGTAACCGGGAGAGGCTGTCAGCAATAGAGTTCTTTTTGCCTGCAATGTGCCTGGCCCTGAAACTCATGTTGAGCTTCAACCCTTGCAATACTAGCTGCTGCAGGATGTGAAGTACTAGAACTGACCTTGACCCCCAGCTGTTCAGTACGTCGACTACTGCCTTATTATAACACCAGAATGTGACCCTCTGGTTCTGCAGCCATGCCCCCCAGGTTTTCATCACTGCCCAAATTGGAAAAATCTCTAAAAAGATGATGTCTTTTGTCAGTCCTCCCTCTACCCATTCTTGCGGTCAAGGTTCAGCCATCCACTTCACTTTGAAGTAGGCTCCAAACCCATGACCCCGCGAAACTTCTGTGAAAAGTTCTAAGTCCGTATTGTATAGCCATTCCTCCTGCCAAATGGCTATCCCATTGTGTGTTTTTATGAACAGTTCCCAAATCATTATATCTTCCTTAATTTCTCTTCCTAATGTGACCCAATGATATGGCTTTGTTCCCCCCATCATGGCCCTAGCCAGACGTCGTGCAAACACGCGTCCTGGCCCTATTTCTCTACATGCAAAATTCAAGTGATCCATTAACCTTTGGCTGGTAATCAGGGGCACTCGCTTCTTTTTTCCTATCTCTAATAGCATCCACTTTAATTTAATTATCTTTTGGCTTGGCAGGCGGACAAATCCTGTTCTGTGTCCACCTCTATGGCTAGGAATTCCAAACACCTGCTGGGGCCCTCTGTTTTCTCACTTGCTAATGGCACCCCGAGCTCACCGCACAACTCATGGAAATCCTTTAGCATCATGCGTACACCTCCTTCTACTTCCCCTATAAACAAAAAGTTGTCCAAATAATGGACTACTGTATCGTGCCCGAACCTGTTTTTGAATACCCATTGCAGCCATGTGCTAAACTTTTCAAAGGTGGAGCATGCCACTGAACAACCCATTGGCATGGCTTTATCAAAATAATACTCCCCATCTATCTGGAAACCCAACAGCTCCCAACCCTCTCTGTGGACCGGAAGTAGTCTGAATGCAGACCTGATGTCTGTCTTTGCTAGCCGCAGGGTGAATCTTGCCTTGATGATATCCACCGTGTCTTCCAAGGTCCTATAGGTCACCCTACTATCCTCTTCTGAAATGTGGTCATTGACTGATTCTTTTTCTGGATAGGATAGGTGGTGTATCATCCTATATTCTCCCATCTGCTTTTTGGGGACCAGGCCCAGCGGAGAGACCCGTAGGTGCTGGTAAGAGGGTTCTTTAAAGGGGCCCTCTATCCTACCTGCTTCCTTTTCAGTCCCAATTTTCTTCCTCAGCAGTGCTTTCCTCCCTTTCATAGATTTTAAGTTTTTTTGCCCATGTTCTGAATCTCCCCCCTTTGTAATGTAGGCTAAAGCCTTTATGAAAACCTTCTACTAATTCCAACCCCGCCTTGTCATTGGGGTACCCTTTCTTATGTCCACATTTTATTCCAATCCTTTTATTACAAGCTTTGATTTCTTTTTATCTTCTCTCCCCCGGGCGTCGAAAACCCGAGGGGGTCTTGTTCCACTCCTTCACTGGTGTAAATCCGAGCTGGTCTTATACTCTCCTTCTTTTCTGGGCAGGTCCAATTCCTGCTCCCCCTTTATTGTCCACTTACTCGGGTGTCCATACCCTTCTTTTCTGGTTTCTGCTCCCCCGTTTGTTCTTTTCTAACCCCCATCTTGCTTTTTCTCTTTTTCTTATCCAGTCTTTCCTTCCAACCTTCCATTTGCTTGCCTCCAGCTTGTGTTGGATGGCAAGCTCCCCCCTTCCACTACCCATGACCATCCCTTCTTTAACCACTGATCTATGCCCCTCCCCAGTTCAGTGATAAATATGTGATTTCCCATCTGGGATAGGTGCACCCCATCGACCCTATATAGCCCATGTATCCCCTCTTCTATCTCCTCATGCTTAATGGCAGCTCCTCCGTTCTTTCCCATAAACATCCCCACCCTACTGTTCATTCATCTGCTCACTTTCTCTATGGCTTTATGCTGTCTGGCTTGCCTCCACACCCTCCGTGGAATCATTTCGGACTACATCATTGTTATTCCTGGCCACGATGCTCTCATGACCATTAAATCTCTCTCTGTATGTTGTTAAAAATGTCTAACCACGGACCATGTCCTAGGTCATTCCCACCCAAGTGTAGTATAAGGAGGTCTGGGGCCTTGTTGCCACCCTATGGTCTTTATGTCCTCCCCCCTTTTCCCTGTGCCGACGCCTCAGATGCTGCCCCAATCCTGAAAGAATGTCAGGAAAACCTGTCTGGGTTTTTTCCCAATCCTTTTACGCTTCGCTTTAACACATCTGAAATTTGACTTCCTTCCGGGAGCATTACAGTAGCTAAAGTCCTGACAGGCAGATCGCTTTCAGCAAAATCTTCAGTCTTCTACAGGGTGAGCCTGGCTATAAATCAGCAGCTTGCTTCATTCTCGGAAAATTCGGATTCAGTCCAAAAACATCCTCTTCTCCTCAGGGCAGACAGCAGGCTAGTAGGCCAGGAATCAGGCCTTCCACAGTTCTCCCAAGTGAACTACGCTGCAACAGCCACTCAAACACACACAGCAGTGTTGCTCCTTCAGCGTCTAACATGAGTCTGGCTTTTTTCTACCCACGCTTCAGGGCACATCAGCAATCAGCACGGAGGCACAGTCCCAAACTGCAGCTCCCATTTTCTTCTGCAAGACAGGAGAGCTGCAGGCAGGCAGACCAGACTTAGCCTTCCCTCCAAATCTCCACACTACCCCATGGGGCAGTAGCTCCACAGACTGGAGCTCCTCACTCTCCAAACTCCAACTACTTCTGACCCTCAGAGCAGGCAGCTGGGGAATTTCCCTCAGGTCCAAAAGATTTGATTGGTCTGATTCAGCTGTCAATCACAACAGGCTCCCTCTATAGGTGCAAAAAGGTGCCAACAGTCCAGAACTACAATTCCCACAGTCTGATACCATTAGTTCCATTCTGACAGGCTGCATTTTAGAGTCCCCACATACTGATTGGTCCAATTCAGCAGTTCAGGACCAAATTGATGGAGCACAACAGAAACAGTTCATGCTGCAAGAAAAACAGGTTAGAACAAACAACAAGGACGGGATATTCAGACCACACCAGGTTGGGGTGCAAGCCTGGGTGCAACACAACTGGAATGCACCAGGGCATGGTCTGGGTGATATTCAGTGGTGCTGCACCAAGGCTCAGCACCCTTGAATATGGCACTATGGCCACCTGAATTGTGCATGGTGCAATGGCACTGTACCAGCGCAAGTGGCTAGAGAGGAGCAGGAGGATGTGCCAGTGCAAGTGCGGGTGCATTAGGTGCATGAACCGTGATATGCAGTGCTATATATGCAGATGGGGCCATAATGCATGCAAGGCACAAATGGGGCCATTTGCATGTCATTATGGACCCATTTGCGTTCAGGTGGGCCAATCCCTGGTGACTTGCACCTGTGCCGAGCCAGGCTGCAGTTGTCAGGGACTGACACTCCTGCCCCTTGCCTGATCGCGGGCTTTGTAAATGTAAAAGATCCTTGGTGGTCCAGTGGACCCTACTCCCTCACCCGATCATGGGTGTACTGAAAGAAATTAAATTCCTGGTGTCCAGTGGACCTGCCCCCAAGCCTGATCCTGGGCTTTGTATACTTAAAAGTATCCCTGGTGGTCCAGTGGACTGAATCCAGCCTGATCGCGGGCTTTGTCAAAGAAGAATCCCTGGTGGTCAGTGGTACCCTTCTTCCCACCCGCCCAGCGCAAACCGTACACCTGCCCCCATCAGCAGTGGCAGAAGTTTCACTCATTGTTTACTCCAGCCGCCACCGACCGACAGCGACAGTATGAGCGAACACCCACGTCCACAGCGGTCCACAGTAGACCATATTGTAATAACACAGTCCCATAGTGAATGTAATTCTCATTCACATGTTGTAGACCATGTTCTACCCAGCATGGTTCGATGCCCATTGGTCCACGCTGTGGACCAATGGCGCATAGCTGTACGCTGTACGTCTGTCTGCGCGGGCAGCCGGGTGGCTTGTGGGTGGGAGGTGCCACCTGCCACTGACAGGGGAGTGGGTGGCGGGTCTGCGTGGGCGGGTGGGAAAGGGGTGCCGCTGGACCACCAGGGATTCTTTCTTGACAAAGCCTGTGATCAGGCTGGATTCGGTCCACTGAACCACCAGGGAAACCTTTAATTTTACAAAGCCCACAATTGGGCTGGATTCGGTTCACTGGACCACCAGGGATACTTTTAAGTATACAAAGCCCACTATTGGGCTGGGGAGCAGGTCCACTGGACCACCAGGGAATGATTTTATGTCATTATGCCTGTGATCGGGTGAGGGGGTAGGGTCCACTGGACCACCAGGGATATATTACATTTACAATGCCCGTGATCAGGTGTGGGGGGGTGATGCCCGGCCTGTGTCTCGGGGGGGTCGGGTGGCCAGCCACAGCAGGCAGCTGCCATATAGCGCCCTGCAATATGGCAGCTCACCTGTGGGTGGCCAGTTCTTGCTCCAATTTTTTTCTGCTGATCTTTGCAACCCCCTATACGGTGCAAGGCAGGTGTGTGCCTGCATCTGCAATGCGTATCCTGGGCTGAATATCGGGATGTGCCAAATATGCATGGGCACGCCCCCCACACTTGCACCACACACATTACTAGTGTGTCCCAGCGCATCGGGATTTGTGCAGTGCAACATCCTCTTTTGAATATCTCGCCAGGGTGCATCAGTGGGTTGCACAAGGTGCAACACTGTTGCGCCATGTGCAACCCCTTTGAATATCCCAGTCCATATCTTTACCACTCTAAATATTCATCAGCAATTAGTTACAACTTTCAGTAGAGCTCCCTCTGCGCCACTAGCGACGGCAGAAACAGAACAAAAATCCAGCAGCCCGGGCAGGATGCGGGCATGAAAACACATAGGCCCAGATATTCAAACTGCACCCAAAAAGTGCACAACAGCAGGAGCAAGTGCAAGTCCACTGTGCCCATGCACAAGAAGCATGATATTCAAAAACTGTGCAGGCCAAGATGCGCCTACGGCCGATGACTGAATATCACACCACCAGCACCATAGCACAACAAGGGATGTTCAGCTGAGCAGTCCAGATGTGCCGTAGCGCAACCAGGGACACCCCCCAGCAGCAGGGCAGCAATGCAACAGCACAACCAGGGATTCAGGAGCCCACCACCCATGCCACAGATGGGCAGAGGAACACACAGCAGAACAGACATCGTCCCCCACACCCCATGCACTTCACAACTGGGGGAGGGCTGGAATAACCACTGGTCCATGGAGACCAGCAACCAACCCACAGCCGGGCCATGGTGCCCCATCACACCTCCTGGCAAGCTGTGACCTGCACACAAGGATGGCCGACCACCCCATACCACAGCATCCCACCAATGCAGAGCACACCCTGTACCATGATCCCCATACACCCTGCCCAGGAGTAGCACCCAACAGTGCAGGACACCCCATGCATGCCACCACCCCCACTGTGACAATGCAACCCTGTGCACCATGAAGCCATGCAAGGCAGCCCCACCATGGACACCCTGCAGTGGGCAGCAGCAGACAGTGATGCAACAGATGCATACACAGTGCTGCCCAGCACATCCCCCCCGCCGAGGTACAGGTGAGAGACCAACCATGCGTCAGCACACGAGGCACCCCACATGTGACAGGGCATGCCCTGGACCCCACCTCCAGTGGTACAGCACCCTGCACACCCTACCAAGGACACATCCCGTCCCAGCACTGACCACAACAGCCACCACTTGCACGCCAGCAGACTGTGCATATCACAGACATGCAAGGGTGTCAGCTGCACAGACCATGGATGGTCTGACAGGGGTGCCATGCACACAGTGCAGACCTCATGGACCACTGCATACAGGCATCCAGTGCACAGTGTACAACACACAAACCACAGACAGTGACTGATCCACCTGCCCACACCATAGGCGGTTCACCTCTGCACACACACACATACATGCCCATGCGTGCAACACCCCTGATGCCATGCACACCACTGCAGCTGAGCATCTGTAGCCCACTGCAAATCAGAGACCACCACAGTTGTTATAACAAAATGTATGTATTAAAATATAACAACTATGAAACATATGTACAAATATATACAAAGGTGGGAAGAAAGGGCCACAAACCAGGTGGGGGCAGGCATGGGGCAGGGGTGTACAAATGGGAGAGGGAAGAAGGGGTGTGAGGGTGGGTCCAGGGGGTTATGAGTGTCAGGGGGTCATGGAGGGCCTTTACTGTGCCTCGCTCTCCACTCCTGTGGCTCCTCCAGGTTCATCTCCTCCGGACCCCATGCCACTCTATGCACTCCAATGCAGCCAGGGATGCCTGTGCCAGCTGCAGAAGATCTTGTATTAACCGTTCTAGGGCCATCCAGCATTGTCCACCTAGGACAAGGGAGCAGAGTCAATACATGTGACTGTCCAGCCCCCTGCAGCAAACCCATGGTGCATGGCATATAGCCATGAGCCACGCCCCTGTGATGGCATGTGACCACCCACAGTGACCGTGTCCACAAGACCTGCCTAGCCAGGCAGCCACAGCCATGTGGACCACTGCACACACCCACCGCCCATGTCCTGCACAGCACCACCGTGGCCGTACAGTGACTTGGCAATGCGGTGTGAAGACAGTGGCACAGCCATGTGCCCGGTGCACACATGGACCACTATTGACGCACTCCCAGACATGCAGTGCCACTGGACAGTGCTGACTATAACAAGTTGCATGCATGGCAGTGGTGTCAATGGATGGTGGCCATGCCCCGCTGCCTACCCTGTTACACAGCATGCAATAGTAATCAGGGATATAAGGCACTCACCATCATCAGGCTGGTCTCTGCACCTCTGTGGACCTTTGCCCCTCCTGGAGTGACGGTCTTCCAGCTGGCGCCTCCTCTCCTTCACCAGCTGTCACTCTTCTGGGCCTATGGTGCAAACATGGAGAGAGGAACATCAGTACAATCCTGTAGCAAAGTCCCCCGCCCCTATGTGTGCAATTCCACACAGCCAGACCCACCACCCCACCCCGATAACACCACCACGGCCAACACGGACGCCCCCCATGTGTCAGACACATGCAACCGTGATACCTGTATGGACGATAAAAGTGTATGGATGTTGCACCTACCTGGCCGTGGCACCATGCCCCTCCTGGCATGTGCCTGCAGGTGGGCAAGCAGGTCTGGTTCCCTCTGCCTCAGGTCCCCATATCGGTGGCTGCACTGCTCTGCCATCTGCCCCATACTGGTGGCCTCCTCCAGGACATCGGCCACCTCCTGCCACACCTGACTCCTGGCCCTGTCCAGGGGTTCCTCCCCAAATAAAGGGCCAACATGTGGCTCCACAATGGCAACCAGGTTTGCCAGCTCCACCTGGCTCCACTGCACAGCATGCCTCCATGCCATCTCTGCTGCTCAGTTAAGTCAAAATGGCGCTCTGCAGCGCGGTCCTGCCATGTGCTGATGCTGCATGGTACAGTGCTGCCATTCCCTATTGCACTGTCACCAAACAGCGCGATAGTGGTGCACCCATGCCTGACGCATGGCGCCTAGGGGGAAAAGGTCAGGCACAGGGTCAAGGGTCTCTGGCGCACAGACAGCCACAGTGCGATTGGAACCCAATGCGTGTAGCGCGATTGGGTGCCTGTGTGCCATCTCCTGTAGTGGCTTACAGTGCTGCTGCCCCAGTGCGCCTATGACACCCCAGTGCCACAGCGCCATATAGGTGAACAGTGCTGTAGCACCACTGGCACAATGGTGGCCGTGCCCTGCATTGCCTCCCGCACACAGCACATCAGCAGCACAGCAGGCGCCTGCGTCATCAACCTGGGCATGCGCAGTTAGGTGTGTACTGTGCATGTCACCGAACTGCACCCTTGGCTGAGCACATTCAACACAATTGTGCAAAGCGCAATGGCGTGATATTAAGCTGGCATATGCAAATCAGCTATCAGCCATTCAATGGCGCAGTCACTGCATTTGCATCCACTTAAAGATGCGCCTCGCCTTATTTGCATGGGTTGCTCTATAAAAGTGCTACATTGGGCTGTACTGGCCATAGTCGGTTACTGCAGTCTATTGCAGTGAATTGCATGCTGTTTGAGAGTGTGAACTGTGGATTTTGTGACATGCATGGGACTGCACAATCACAGGTAACACCTGGCATTCTCACAGGCTGAATCATGACCGAACGTGTTGTGCAGGAAGAGGAACAGAGTCGTGGGAGGAGGAGGAGGCCAAATTTCATGAAGACCGAGATGGATGCCCTGTTCGAGGCCTACCTAGACCAGGAGCCGCTTCTCAGCGGATGCCAGGGAACACCACAGACCCATGCTGCTGCATGGGAGGAGGTGGTGTGTGCTGTAAACCTGCATGGCAGCCACCAGCGCTCCGTGCAGGAGTGCAAGAAGAAGATGGGCACAGACAGGCAGAGGATTAAGGAGAATGTGACTGCCATCTGGGCAGCACAGTCTGCGACAGGTGGGGGACAGCCAGAGGTGCTACGCCTGACCCCACAGGAGGAGAGGGTTGCTGGCAGCATGCAGCGTTGCGCCATTGAGGGTGTTCCAGGTGGTGGATTCCAGATGGGTGGTAGCCCGTCTCTGCATGGTAGGTCATGGTCTGTCTATTGTGGGGGGGGGGACAGGGTAGGTCACATGCAGTAATGCAATTTTGTTTTCCCTTAGAGCTCCTGAGCATCTGTATGGGTCAGTGGTGGTGGGCTTCGCCACTGACGCCGGTCACATGGAGATGGAGGAGGGCCCATCCACCTCCACAGGAATATGAGGCTCAGGGCGACAGTGGGATCACCTGGACATTCAGACTGATGTTGGTAGAGCAGGTGTGGAGGGGGCCCTGCCCATGTCCCAGCATGCCGGCATCCACAGATGCCGGCATGCTGAGACTCAGGCTGGTGCCAGATCTGTCACCGATGATGATGTCGCTAACGTCATGGGCAGTGACACGTGTGTGCCACAGGATGGCCACACAGCAGGTTACATCGCAGCCATGGCTGTGGGTGGTGCCGCCGTGGAGGCCTGCGTGTCATCACAGTCCCAGCCTGTGCCTGTCAGCACCAGTGGGGCAGCACTGGTGTGTGTACAGGACAGTGGGACTGTTGCGGCCACTGCGGTGGCACCATTGAGCCCTGGAGAGTGGCAGCCGGAGGGGCAGCATCAGCAGTCGGCCAATGGGCATGGGGGTACAGTGTCAAGGGGCGGCATCAGTGCATCACCTGTGGACATGCCCAGGCCCAGCCCTGGTGTGCAGCGCCCACCCTCAAGGAGTGATGAGCATCAGGTCTGTGAACACCCTGAAGGACAGCATGCCGATCAGGCAGATGACCTCTTGGATGAGTACACCTGCATACTGCAAGCATCAGTCAATCAGCAGATGCAGCTTGTGACTGCGGTGGATGCACTGAATGTGGCTCTGCACCAGGCAGAGGAGCGTCGCAGCAGAGACACCGCTCTGCTCCTGGCAGGGATGGACCGGATGCGGCAGGATGTGACCACTGCCATTGACAGGCTGACACAGGCAATCACAGCTGCCATGGCCACAGTGGGCACACAGTTATTTGCCCATGTGTCGCAGACACCGCGCAGTGCAATGTCCACCCCCCCATTCTCGGCGTCATGCCACACCATCCTTGTTGACACCGGGTTAGGCTGTGGGCATCCCGAGCACGCCTGGTGCAGGCATGTTCGGTGTGCTGCAGACCCCTGCACAAGCACAGTCACGTTCATGCAGTGGAACACCTGGGGGACCATCGGTGACACCCCATGAGGCCAGCAGTCAGCCTGTCACTGCTGGCAGGTCTCGGCGGGGCCACCCACGCATCTGTGGCAGCCGTGGCACTGTGGCGCATGACTAACCTGTCTCCCAGTGTGGCTACTGTCTGATGCTGCCCTGTGTGCATTGTGTCATTCAGTGGGCAATGCACGGGTTGGTGCCTGGCCCTGCACGTGCACACACAGTCCATCTGCACACCCTCCTGGCTGCTGTTCACAGTTGATTGTGCATGATGATGCCTGCATTGTGCTGTACGCCACTGTACAATGGTGCCCAGTGTCTGACACACGCACAATGACAGGCAGTGGGCATGGTGGTCTGTGGACATGTGTGTGGCTTGAGGTGGCATTCTGGGTCGGCGTGCTTCCTACCCTTTGTGCATGTCTGGTGAGGTGTGTGTGTCTCTGACCACGTGCCATGTTAGACCTCGCCCATCCCTGGCAGTGTATGTGGTTCCATGCCTGGCCACTTCCCTTGACAGCATGCACCCCTGGTGTGTGTCCATGTGTGTTTGTGGGTTGTGCCTTTGCCACTGGTGGTTGCACATGGCCCCATGCTTACCTGGGTTGGATGAAGTGCTCCTCCGTGATGTTGTGCCGGTGCAGCTGTGCCAGCTGGAGCAGTCAATGGTCCTGTCACCCAAGGGGGGGCTGCCCATCACCATTGTCACCAGCGTCCTCATCGTCCCCATCGCTGTTCCCCTCTTTGACCTGTACGGCTATCGCACATTTGTTGGCCATGTTGTGCAGGATGCAACAGGCCAGGAATAGCCCACAGGCCTTTGAGGGGCTGTACTGTAGGGCACCGCCAGAGGTGTCCAGGCAACGGAAACGTGTCTTCAGCATCCCGAACACCCGCTCGATGACATTGAGTGTGGTGGCATGTGCCTCATTGTAGCGTTGCTGTGATGGGGTCGCGGGCCACCGGTATGGTGTGAGCAGCCAGGGACAGAGTGGGTATCCACTGTCACCTGTGTGTAGAAGGGTGGAGGTTAGTTTGGTGATCAGCATCGCCCAGCCCCGGGCCATGTAGGCCACTACCCATATCACCTCTGACCATGCCCCTCCCAAGCCCTAAGTTTGTCCATGTGGTTTGCATACTCACCCACTAAGTGGCCAGTGGGGATGTCTCCACTCTCGAATCTGTGGCACAGTGCCGACTGGTGCCAGATGAAGGCATTGTGTGCTCCCCCAGGGTGTATGGCACAGACATTGATAATGTGCCCCCTGGCATTTCACAACACCTGGCAGTTGATGCTAGCATAGCCCTACCAATTAATATATGTGGCCCCCTTGGGGCCAGGTGGTGTGCGGATGGCCACAAGGGTGCAGTCTATTGCCCCTAGCATGCCAGGCATATGTGCTACCCTGTGGAACTCCTGTATGTTTGCTGTGCACTCTGCCAGTGTGCTGGGGAAATGGATGTACTCCACAGCATGTGGCAGCAGTACGCTGAGGAATTGGGTGAGGTGGCGTGATGCGGCGGACTGGGTTATGCCTGTGGTGTCCCCTGTTGGTCTCTGGAAGGTACCTGTGATGAGCAAGCACATGCAAGCTGTCACTTTAGTCTCCACTGACAGAGCATGACTCCATCGTGCTGGTGTCTGCATCACATCATTGCACAGCTCACAGAGCCACCTCAGAATTGCCCGATTCAGGCAGTACCGGCCCACGATCTCAGTATCACTATACAGCTCGAAGCTGGTGTGGGCTCGGTACTGCCTGTTGAGGGCATACCGCCGACGGGCCCTTCCATGGCCGCACCCCCCTGCTGCCTGCCTTCTCACCCCTCTCATTACTGCCTCCATCTGGATGGTGGCACTGGCCATGTCCTGGCTTGTGTTCACCCCCGGCAGCTGTTTCTGTGTTCCCCGCTGTCCTGGCTGCTACTTCCCTACACCGGAATACCTAACTGTGGTGGCCTCAGTGCTGTGGCACTTCCTCCTTCTGCACTGTGGCTGTGGCTCCCCACACCTTCCCTGTGCCTGTGGGTTCCAGGTGCCCTTTCTCTGTCCTGCCCTGTGTGTCTGTGTTGCCTGTGTGGCTGGCTATAGTTCAGCAACATGTGCCTTCCCTGTAGCGTTCTTGCACCTCTCCCTTGTTCCTTTTTATTTTGGCTCATTTCTGCTATCATGCAACTTCCACTTGCTCCCCTATTGCGCATGGCGCATGTTGTTGAATATTGCACTGCGCCATTTATACATGGTTCCTCCCCCTTCAGTTGTGCATACATTCATTATCATTGCGCTATTGCTCAGTGTGATTTGGGGGGGCACAACTGCCTCTCACTGAATATCGCAGAATGGTGCATTTTTGGACTTGCGCTGGCGCAACCCTATTACGCATGGTGCAACCCTTTTGAATATCTGGGCCATAGTCCCCCCTTGAGATTAATTATACTGCAATTGGGAAGCTTTTAAAGAGACAGACACAGAGGCACTTAGGCACTCTTATACAATTTCTTTTTAAATCAGCAGAAACACAGGACACCAGCCTGGCAAAGGGTATTTAGGCACACCCAAGGAAGGCTTTTCAGTGACCCCCATTTATAGGGCACACACACATGCAAGTATGGGGGAGGACCAAGTCAACACAACCAATGACAGACATCCAGCAGCAGGTGACAGAAATAACAAACAATTGTCTAAATGTACTACGAGACATCCCCACCCACCTGACCAGGTACTGCATGCTCAGTGGAGATCAACAGCAAAACTGAGGCCATGTACACCAAGCGTACACATTCCTGATTGCAGCTGCACACAACGACCACACTTAGTAGTTGCATGGCCTTACCTACCGATGCCCCACACCAGACCACACCACATGTGGTGGGCCACCTGAGCAATAGAGTTCAGCAAAACCAAGGAGTTGTACAGGTATAATATCTCTGATTATAACAAGGGTTTGAGAAATGCAGCTTTCTAATTGACTGTAAACATTGTAACAGCCTTATGTTTAGTTTTATTAACATACATGTAGAGCCTAACCATATGATGAACATGGTTTAATGTTGTTTAAAAAACAGTTTTATTATGATAGCAATAAGCCACTCCCAGGTATTATGTTAATAGTCAGTTTATCACTGTCTAGCGACATGTGACACTCGGCTATGCCTCATTCAACATTCAACCCCTACAGGGTGATTAACAGACCATTTAACATAACTGTTGGTCATGCCTTATTGCTTAATTGTCTTTATGAGTAGATACTCTCCCTCTGCTAGGCACTGCAGAAGCTTTGCAACACAGTGTCCCACCCAGTTACACCATACACTGTCTAGTTACTGGAGAATGGCTGTGAATATGAACTCATGAAGATGAACAGTGTAACTTGATCATTACAGTCATTGAAACCTTAGTGTGATTATAACTGACAGAGTCAGTGATAGAGAATAACCCCTGCTGTCCTAGTACACTTACCCCATTGTGAGTTAAATCAATACTAAAAGACATTCTGTTTATATCTACACCATACCTACTTGATTCCTGTTGTACCACAATTAACATAGTTATCACTTTGATAGCATCAGTGACAGAAGTGTGCAAACCCAAACACTAGGCATACAGCCTGAGTATGAAACAACTGTTAAAAAAATTACACTGTGTCCATAGTGGCATAGATCACTCATTGCAACAATAGTAAATGTATTACTATTTGAATAAGTTAGTCATCACAGATGCAATGAGATTGTCTTTATCAGGTACAACATACTCAGTAAGTGCCTACAGGAAAATATATCCTATATACATCTCCGATACAGGTACGTCATTGTTGGCTCAGTAGTGCTATGATATTTAGAAGTTGCTTGGCCTGATCCATGCAATTACACTGTTTCTTACAAAGAATACTTACTGCATCTTTAGTATTGAAACACTCTGAAGGTCTATGTATGTACATTAGCAGTACACCTTCATCAGTAAGAATGCATCTGATACTGGCAGTATGACTTTCACAGCTTTGAACAGGCAATGCTTTTCCATATGTTTACATCAGCCTCTCTATCTTGAGTAAACTGTTGCAGTAAATGTACTACTATGTAAATCACATACTAAATGTAACACTACTTTTATCTTGAGCATGCTAGTGTCTTGTAGTTAATTTATGTACTTCTCTTAATTAATGTATACTCACTAGTGTTAAAACCTTTCTAAAACTGTCATCATGCACCTTCAGCATTTATATTGACTAATGGCACAGTACCAGTTGTGGTGTGGTGTGGGGCATCAGTAGGTAAGGCCATGCAACTACTAAGTGTGGTATGTTGTGTGCAGCTGCAATCAGGGATGTGTACGTTTGGTGTGCATGGCCTCAGTTTTGCTGTTGATCTCCACTGAGCATGCAGTACCTGGTCAGGTTGGTGGGGATGTCTCGTAGTACATTTAGACAATTGTTTGTTATTTCTGTCACCTGCTGCTGGATGTCTGTCATTGGTTGTTTTGACTTGGTCCTCCCCCATACTTGCATGTGTGTGAGTGTGTGTGTCTGTGTGTGTGTGGTGCTGGGGGGGTGAATTCAGAGTTAGGGTTTTCAACCCTAACAGCGAACTTCCTCACTTTTGTTGCTGTGGAACAACTTTAAATAATGCATTAAACGGAGTTTTTAGCCTCTAATTTCCCTTCTTTTTGAGAATGATAATGAGAAATAGTGAATGTAATGTGGTGGAGGAAAGGGCCCTGCACTCCCACCACATGATGTCTTGTGGCATAGTAGCAGGAAGAGCAATGCAAACAGAAGCGCTAACAGTGGCGCACATGGTAACGCAAGTGCAAATGACAACAGAAAGGGCAATGCACACGGTGGCATAGATGGGAAGAGTCTGCCACGTGATGTGTTGTCACATAGTAACATGGTGTCTGCAAAAGGAAATGTCAATGGGCATGGTGACGCAAAGTGAAACAGAAAGAGAAACAGTATTGTAGACACAAATGGCAAAAAATAACAGAAATGCAAGCGCAAATGAAAACGCAAAGGATAACGCACATAGGGCCCCGCTCTCCTGGCACGTAATGCAGCAGCGGGACCGAGGGGCCCAAAGGGCCCCACACTCCCACCACATGATGTCTTTTGTCATAGTAACAGGAACAGCAATGCAAACAGAAGCGCTAACAGTGGTGCACAAGGTAATGCAAGCACGAATGAGAACAGAAAGGGTAACGAACACGGTGGCATAGATGGGAACGGTGTGCCACGTGATGTCTTGTCACATAGTACCATGGTGCCTGCAAACGGAAATGTCAATGGGCATGGTGATGCAAAGTGAAACAGAAAGAGAAACAGTACGGTAGACACAAATGGCAAAAAATAACAGAAACACAAGCGCAAATGAAAACGCAAAGGATGACGCACGTGTTGGCGTAGATGTAAATGGTAAGTGAAACAGACATGGAACCACAAGCAGAAAGGGCAATGGTAACAGTAATGTAAGCGCACAGGCTGGTTTTCCCCAAAAGCTGAATAGAGAAAGACAGTGAGTACAAAGAATGTATGCATAATAATGTGTATCGGAGCAGAAAATGAGGACTTGGAATACTAAATAGCTTATATCTCAGGAACCGTACGACATAGAAAAAAAATTTAAAAGTCGTATGATTTATGACTGTCCTGACTAGTTTTGCACTTAACCCCTGCTAGGGGGCTAAGAATTTTGCCAACCAAAAGTCCGTATCTTGCACCGTTTCCGAGATACAGGCCCTGAAAGGCGCGGCGAACGCCGTAATGTTATCCTATGGGAAAAAAAGAGAAGTTCGGAGCATCATAACTTTGCCTCCCTGTAACATTTTTTCACCAAACCACTGAAAGGCACATCTGTGGACTGTTGGCTGTCTTCCTTCCAAATTTCAGGAAAAAAAGACCAAACCATTATTTTGCAGCAGGGAGCCAAAGGATTCCTGTAATGCATCGGGTGCCGTAATGTTATCCTATGGGAAAAACTGTCAACTTTGGAGTGCCGTAACTTTGCTGCTATGTAATATTTTTTTCAATACAACACTGAAAGGCATATATGTGAGATGTCGGCTGTGTTCCCTCCAAATTTCAGCCCAAAACTCCCAACCGTTCTTTTGCAGTGCAGTGCCAAAGAATTGCTGTCATTTTCCCACAGACTAGAAAATTACTGTCGCAATTTGCGAAAGCTTTCGGAAACATTTGCGACACTTTCATGAGCATGAAAGTACTTTGTGAAAGTACTTTTTCCAGAAATCTGAAAAACATTTCTGGGGTGTTTTACCCCAAAATAAAGACATGGCTAGCATCCTCAGGGTCCGACTAGGTGAATACAAAAATAATTAGGTTGCTAGAGGGTCCCAAATTTAAATGCCAAGAATTTTCTAATCACCAACTGAAAACAAAATGGCCAATCTAAGAAGTAACAGGCCCATTTGCGAAAGTAAAAATGCATTTGCGAAAGTGTTGAACTTTTTATTAACTTTTCCCATTGACTTATAATGGGAAATAGTTTTTTGAATAACTTTTGAATCGTTTAATATTTTTTCACCAAATCTTCAAAAGACACATCGGGGACCCTGGCCGCACATTCCCTGAAGATTTTGGGCCGGTCGCGTAAACCGTGCCACCTGTACACACGACCGTAGAATTCCAGAAAAAGCATAAACGTGCACGCAAATCACGCTTAATAACTCTGCAGCTGTGTATCCAACTGGTACAAAACTGGCCAGATGCCAAGGCCTATGGCTCTTGATCATGTATTCCAAATTTCAGCCAAATCTGTCAAACAGTTGCAAAGTTATTAAGGTGCAAAGTTTTGGGGTTTAACAAAGAAATGGCTCCTCAACCCCAACTATGGTAGCACTACCGTGCTACCATAATATATATATATATATAGGATATACAATGGTGAGCAGTCAGATAAATGATTTATCTACACAAGTGCTGTTTGACCTTTGGTAACCTCACGAGGTGTCTGAGGTCAAACAGCACAAGTGTAGATAAATCATTTATCTGACAGCTCACCATTGTATATTCCATTTATGCAATAGGGATGCTTTCTATCAGTGCAGGAACATTTGGTTTTGACTGCTTATCTTTATTTTAAATAATTTCTGGGAGTTTTGGTTAACTTTCCTAGAATATGTCTGCCTAGCATAGTGGTTGTTATTAAATTAAACACCACTCATTTTGTAGAAAACTTCTTGCTGAACAAATGTCATGCTCACAGTACTGTGCTACCTTTTTCATTTTAAAGTTATTCACATTTGTTTGTCAAAAAAGGAAAAAGAAAATTGAATGTTATGCTGTTTTTTGCTAATTATAAAAAAAAAAACTAAAAGGTATCTATAAATGAAACAGCACTCATTTTGTAGATATTTTTGTGCTGAACATTTTTCATGCTCATAGTACCATGCTATAATTTTTTGTTTTAAAGTTATTCACATTTGTTTGTCAAAAAAGTGAACAAAAACTTAATTTTCTTCTGCTTTTTTGCTAATTGTAAAAAATCTATAAGGTATCTATACATAAAACACCATTCATTTTGTAGAAAACTTCTTGCTGAACAAATGTCATGCTCACAGTACCATGCTATTTTTTTTCGTTTTAAAGTTATTCCCATTTGAATATGGTTAGTACTGCTTCTGAGGCCGAACATGCTAAATGAATTTTAAAGACATTTGTGACATAGTAACTGTGTGTATAAATGGTCACTGTATGTATAAAATGTATTTATACGTACAGTGACTCAGATAAATGCATTTATCACACTGAATATATGTCCACTCCATTGCATAAATATATAAATATATATTTAGTTTGCCTGAAAATTGTGATCTGTTTACGAACATTAATAAACTGGAAACATGAATCACTGTTCATAGTTCTTATTATTAGTGTTCCTTTGCTGGGTATAAATAATCCTCCTCCTATAGTATCTTTAGCTGCTTACCAAGGAAATCTCTGCTGCTTATCCTGCTAAAAATAAAACTGAAGCACTTGTGCAACGTGAGGCCTTTGTTGCATGTGTGTATGGTATGTTGGAAAAGAAACATTCTGCCAGTGGAATTGTGCAGAATTGTAAATCTCTGTATTCCATGGTAAACATTTTAATTGTTGAATATGAGGAAAGACAGAGAAAAAAGAAGAGGTGAGGAAAAAAGGCAACAATATTAAATAAAGAGAGGAAGGGGGACATGCACATAGGCAGAGACAGAGCCATACTGTTTCAATAAATCCTAGAAGTTCAGTTTCAGATTTTCAAGTTTATTTGACACACAGTCTACTAATATTGCACAATAAATATTAGAAAAATTACAGAATATCCTGATTGTTAAAACACATATAGACAGTTGCCATTACCTATCCATGTTATTTATTCCAATCATCTATTGCACCATAAGTTAGAAGGAAGGAGGGCATATGAGGGATGGGACTTGCCAATTTGCCAAAATATTAGCAGGATGTCATGGAGTGTATCATAGCTACCTACAATCTTATGACAGTACAGTGGTCTGTAGTCTCCAGCCTCAACTGAAATGAGAAAAATGGCATGTAAGCCTGAAGGAAAAATGCTTACTGTACTAATGCTGTTTCTTCTTAGGGATCCATCAATGAGATTTACAGTAAGCATTATCCCACCAGAATATGATGCCTCGGAGATAGAACTTCATACTAATTTTAGACCTTGGAACCCAAGATCAGACTCTGCACTGTGGTCAGGCTCCCCCTTGTGTTCTATCTTCAAATTTGTTTCTATAGCTAGGGGAGCTGTGGCCACTAAAAGTAGTTAAATGCTGCCAACCTTTTTTTATGATTTCTACTAAAATTTAAAATGCCAAACCAGCATAAGCAGCCAACATGAAACATTTACTCAGCACATTCTAACACATTGATGAACTGCAATAAGGAATACTCAAGCAACCATAAGATAAGCACTGATCCTTGTGTGAGCATATTTTCAGGTTCTGGAATGGAAGGCAGTGGCAGGGTTTGTAAAAAAAGGTTATTCAGGACAAGAGTTCCAAAACTGACATCCCTCCTGGTCTGTATGTCCATGCAGTTGTGCTTTGTGATGGTGTGCACAGTTTTCAAGGCAGCTGCTTTATGTTCAGTATGCCTAGAGTGAGGATGCCCCTTGTAGATGCCACAGAGGCAAAGGTGCCCCTTGTATAATGTATCTTTAGGCATCTAGGGGATATCTTACCAATTTTGTCATAACAAAACTGTATGCAGACTATCGAATGAGAGACAGTTCTCCTAGCTGCTGGTTTACCTTTGCCCACCTCTCCATAGGTGACAAAGAGCTGTGTTCCCTGTGGCCTGCCATGCCTCATCTGGTAAATATAGTGACCAAGTGCCTTATTTACATCCAGATGGAGCAGTTTCTGTTCACCTGTATTGGACTGTGCAGGGTAAAGCACTGGAAGGGCAACTGACTAGTTCAGGTGGAATTCTGACAGCACCTTAGATAGGAACATTCTGCTAGTTATAAGAATTGCCTTATCCATGTGGAAGATTATGTCTTTTTTGAATTTGTACAAAGGGCTTTCAGTGCCCTTAACCTCCTGGGAGATATCATGGCAATCAGTAAAACTGTTTTTCATGTGACATATTTTTAATCAGCAGTAGCCAGAGGCTCTAAAGGGGTCTTCCTCAACTGAGCAAGACAGCTGTGTAGGTGCCATGGAGTAACTGCATCCTTCATAGGGAGATACAGCTAGCTAAGGCCCTTAACAAATGTTTTAAAAGCAGGTACTAAGGCCAAGGATTTGTCTCTTTCTGGTGATGAGTTGGCTGATGTCACCGCCAGGTGTACCTTCTAGGTTGAGGGTCTCAGTCTTAAGGACTGTAAGTGCAGCAGGCAGTCCAGAACTGTAGGAAGCCTTGCCTGCATTGTGATTATCTTCCTGGGGGCACACCAGTGCAATACTCCCTCCCACTTGGAGGAGTACGCTTTTCTCATTGCCAGTTTTCTAGAAACCTTTAGCACCCTCGGAACATCCTTTAACAGACTCAAATTAAAGAATTCCAGCTCTTTGAGAACAATGCCCTTAGATGTATTGTGCTGAAGTCTGAGAATGCTATACTGCCTTGAGACAGAGTCAGCAGGTTTTATCGCAGTGGCAGGTTGATTGGAACCCTGCTGGACAGGATCAGAAGCATTTAATACCAAGCCCGTCTGATCCAGTCCAGAACTGTCAGGATCATTGCTTCCAGCTCTCTACCAAGCTTCATGAGCACTCCCTGTATGAATGGGTATGTGGGAAGGCATACAGGAACGTCCCCAACAATCCAGAACTAGGGTGTCATCTGGAACTGTTCCCCTTGCGGGTGGCATGCATAAAATGAAGGAGGGTGATTTTTCTCCCAGAAGGCAAACAGATCTATTTCTGGAGTCCCCTATCTCCTGAAAACTGAGGCCACCACTTGTTCATTCAAAGCACACTTATGGCTTCATGTTAATGAAAATATCAAAGCTACAGAAATTCAGAATACACATAAGGAGCCAGAAGAACTGTGGGTCAGCCTGGAAACAGGAAATGGGACAGCCATAAGAACTGGGGTTGTCTACAGGCCCCCAGACCAGAGGGAGGACATAGACACATTACTGTTAGAAGATATACAAAACATGACAGCTAAAGGGGAGGTTCTGATAATGGGAGACTTCAACATGCCAGATACAGATTGGTCAATACCAGCAGGAACATCTGCCAGAACTAGACACATAGTGGATTCCCTGCAGGGAGGGCCTCAAACAACTGGTACAACAACCCACAAGAGACAGGGCTATCCTAGATCTAGTACTGACTAACAAAGAAGGGATCACAGATCTCCAGGTAGAAGGTCACCTGGGGGCAGTGACCATCATATGGTATTGTTCAATTTGGCCACTACATCTAAATCATCCCATTCCAAGGCAAAATATGGGACTTCAGAGGAGCTGACTTTGATAAGATGGCCAACAGAGTTAAGCTAGCCCTGGCAAAAGAAACACAGGTGAGGGGCACAGGCAAAGTGGGCAAGCATTAAGGATGCAATACTTGAAGCAACATCCCATTGTGTTAGACAGAAAAGGAAGTGCAAAAGAAGAAGGAAACCACTTTGGTTCTCAACACAGTAGCAGAAAAGGTCAGAGCCAAAAAGGCTGGCCTTCAGAAATATAAGGGAACACAGCGGATGAAGATAGGGAGGCATACCAAACTGCCCTAAGGGAAGCAGGTAAGGCAGTAAGGCAGGCAAAGTCCCAAACTGAGGAAACACTAGCACGAATAGTAAAAGAAGGTGACAAGACTTTCTATAGATACATTAGTGAAAGGAGAAAGTCCAGAGGGGTATTGCTGTTTAATGGAGAAAAGGGAGCATGAGGAGGAGGACCCTGTAAAAGCATCTATCCCAAATAGATACTTTTGCTCAGTAGTTACTGAAGAGAAGATAGGGCAGGGCCCACAGCTCAGCATCATGGACACAGGGGAGGGAAGTGAGCACTACTCCTCTACAAAAGAAAGGGTCCTACAAGAGCTTGCTAAGCCCAGGGTGGATAAGGCAATGGGACCTGATGGCATACATCCCAGGGTACTTAAGGAGCTAAAGGAGGAACTAGCAGAGCCATTAGCAGAATTGTTTAGTGAGTCTCTGAGCACAGGAGAGGTCCCAGAAGACTGGAGAAGGGTTCATGTGATCCCGCTCCACAAGAGTGATAGCAGGGAGGAGGCGGGAACTACAGACCGGTCAGTCTTACCTCAGTAGTGGGCAAGATTATGGAGGCACTCCTTAAGGAAAGGATAGTGCAACACCTGGAATCCATAGGGCACAGGATCCAAGACAGCATGGGGTTTAAAAGGAAGGTCCTGTCAAACTAATCTCATAGATTTCTTTGACTGGGCAACCAGAGTGGTGGACCAAGGGGAGCAGTTGATGTCGCCTACCTTGACTTCAGCAAAGCTTTTGACACTGTTCCACATAGAAGATTGATAAATAAGCTAGGTAGGCTCGGTGGGTCAGAAGTTGGTCAACTGGTGGCAAACTGGTTGACTGGCAGAAAACAGAGAGTGGTGGTAAATGGTATACAGTCAGAAGAGATGCAAGTCACAAGTGGGGTACCTCAGGGATCAGTCCTGGGGCCAGTCCTATTCAACATCTTCATTAGTGACCTCTGAGATGGACTAGAGGGTAAGGCTTGTCTGTTTGCAGATGACACCAAGATCTGCAACAGAGTAGATGATCCAGATGGGTGGGCAGAATGAGAAGAGATCTGGATAAACTAGCAGAATGGTCAGAAGAGTGGCAACTGGGATTTAATGCAAAGAAGTGCAAACTCATGCACATAGGGAAGAGAAACCCTGAAGCCACTTATAGGCTGGGAGGGGAGTTGCTAGTAGTCACAAAGGAAGAAAGAGACTTGGGCATCATCATCACTGATGACCTAAAATCATCCAAGCAGACCTCTAAGCAGTAGGTAAGGCTAGGGGGGTGTTAGGGTGTATTAGTAGAATTATCACAAGTCTTAGAGGAGGTAATAATCCTCTGTACAAGACATTGAGTTGAGGCCCCATCTGGAGTACTGCGTGCAGTATTGGAGGCCACACTTCACAAGGACATTAACCAAATTGAGGCAGTCCAGAGAAGGGCAACCAAAATGGTGCAGGGACTGCATCAGAAGATGTATGAGGACAGATTAACGAGCTCAATATGTATACCCTTGAGCAAAGGAGGAGAGAGGTGATATGATCGAGGCATTCAAACATCTTAAGGGCATAAACAAGGTGAAAGAGTCTAATATGTTTAAATATAAGAAAATAGCAGGACAAGAGGACACAGCATGAGATTAGAGGGAGGCCGATTAAGGGGAATGTGAGGAAATTATTTTTCACAGAAAGGGTGGTAGATGCATGGAATGGCTTACCACAAGAAGTGGTGGCTATGAATACAGTGCAGGGCTTCAAACAGGCATGGGATAGGCATAAGGGAGCAATACAAATGACTAAATCACTGACAGAGCAAAGGCCGATGGCACATTTATAAGGTAGAAAAAGAAATGGGCAGACTGGATGGGCCTTGTGGTCCTTATCTGCCGTCAACTTCTATGTTTCTATGTTTCTATGGTAGATTCTGCTTAGGAAGTCTGCCAGAACATTGTCCTTGTCTAGCAGATGTACCAAAGATATGTTTGCATCTATGGAGAAAGACAGATCTCAGATCCTCATGGCTTCTGGGCACAGTTCTGAGGATCTTGTTCCTCCCTGCTAGTTTATGTAATAAGGCACAAGATATCTATTGTGCTACCACAAGGGACGGGTGCAGTTAAGAAAGCAGCCAACCCGTAACACTCACAGTTCCACAAAATAGCTGCTGACCACAGAAAACATGCCACAGAGTATAGTGCTGAATTGCAAAATTTATTCTGGCAGAGCCAAGCTACACCAGACCCCAGTGCTTCCCCTGATGAAGGCCTAATTGCCAAAGCGCTGGGGTCTGGTGTAGCTTGGCTTTGCCGGAATAAATTTTGTTTATGTAATACATTGTTGTGGTATTGTCTGTGCAAATCTGAACAGACTGACCTTTTAGATTAGACACAAAGGTCTACATTTCAAGCATTACAGCCCTGAGATCTAGGAGGCTGTTGTGCTCTTGGATCTCCTGTGGGATCCTAATGCAACTTAATCTGAGATCTGCCAGGTGGGCACCCTATGCAATGAGTGAGGCACCTGTTGTAAAGACTTGTTTGGTATTGGTGGAGGAAACGAATGCCTTCCCTGAGGTTGCTTTCCTCCTTTCACCATTCTAAAGTGTTTTGTGACTGGCATTAGCTTGGGTTGTGAATCCCCCATTTGGGACCAGTTGTTTCTTAGGGGGTACAAGTGGTTAGATTGAAAATGTTTATTGTGGTGGATATTTTATACATAGGTTTCTATATGGTGGAACTGCCATATCTATGTGGTGGAAATTTTCAATGGTAGTCAATGGAGAAAGATGACGGAGGTGGTGGAAGGAATCATATATGTTAAGGAAAGGATAATGTGTAACAGGAAGGAGGGGAGGAAGGCAGGGCAGAAGTCCTGTGGATGCAACTCCAGAGCTCATGGGGTAGAAAGGTAAAATTGGAGGTGCTATATAGGCCACCGACTTAAAAGAAGGAGATTGATAAGGAGCTAGCAGTACAGTTAAGGAGGCTTAGTGGCAAAGGTAACACTGTGGTGGTTGTGGACCTTCATATACCAGGGAAAGATTAAACATCTTGGCTACCTCATGTGAAAGGGAACAGATCCTCCTGGGAGCCATCCAGGACAATTTCCCGACACAGAAGGTAACAGAGCAAACTAGAGAAAGGAACATTCTGGATTGGTTGCTGAAGGACAGCAAACATGTCCAGGAATTCCGGGTGGAAGACCCATTGGTGGAAAACGACCAACACACAGTGTGGTTCTACCTCAGTATATAGGAAAGGAGATAGCCCCAACCAAGAGCAGCCACCAGCTTCCTTAAAGCAAGGAGATGATTGAATACAGAATACTGAATTGAATAATTGATTTTGGGGCCTGTGTAAGTAAGTAGGAGTCAGTGTTTTGATTCTCTGTTTTTGGGGTTGACTTTTCTTAGGGTAACTTTTATTTGCCAGGGGAGGAAGTCTAGCTGGGAGAATATTTGCAGTCATTTGTGACTAGACCTGTTACTTCAACTCTGTGAAATAGGTGTCTGACAGGAAGAAAGGTACTCCTTGAGGTGGTGGGTCAGAGCTGTAGTTGATTGCTTCTAAAGAGCACAGGCTCAGGCTTAGTCCCACCCACCCTGCCCCTCACCCCCACCTGCCCCAAGCACATCATTTCCATTATATCAGGAGTTCTGACATCACTTCCCCAAAAGTGCAAAGGATGTACACCTGTTCATATCCTTAAAGGCACAGCACACTGAATAGGGGGTTAAAACACTCACACGCTTGCACACACTGAAACAAAAAAAGAAAAAAAAATCTTAAACAGGAAGGGAGGCAGACATGGGGAATGTCTAGTCACAAAAGACTGCAAATATTCTCCCAAATTGCAGCAAACTTTCAGCTACAAAGCCCCATCCTGGATGAATACGGTCCCCAGCCTAATCACAGAAGAAACTAGACTTGGCCCTTTCAAAACCAGACTAAGCAATCACCTACCAGCCTCCAACCTGTGTGAGTGCAACTGCCCCCCCGTAGACCCCTAACTTCTCTGACTCCCCTGTGCATATGGCCCCCACAAGATAACTTACTTTTGACAAACAGCCACTTCGGAACCTCTCTGCTCCTATATGGCTGTGCGATTCTCGTGTTAAGTCATATTTCCCCTGGAAGGGTAGCTCACCCTCTGAATCAAATGTGTAACCATGCGTAAAAAAATTATTATTACTTTGTAAGATCTTTTGTTATGTGCTAACAACCTGTAAACCATGTTTCATCCTTCTGTACTTTATGTATGACGTGGAACCTTTGTAAATGAGTTTTTGACTCAAAGGTCTTTCTGAATATCTCAATAAAATAAAAATAAAAATAAATAAATAAATGGTGCAATGCACTGGCAGTGGAGTGGCAGTTCTAGAGCCGGTGTTGCTATCCTAATTGCAGGCACCTCTCTGGTCTGAAGGAGGAGGAGGTTGCTAGTCTCCATGCTGACCTGCCGAGGATTCAGGAAACCTCCTCTCCCACCCAGGGACACCCCCTGGCATGTTTACCCTTTTGCATACCTTTCCGTTGTCTGCAAAGAGGCATACCTTCCACTGCAGTCCCTCAGAAATGACCCCAATAAAGATATTGAAAAGGATCAGCCCCAACAAGGACCCCTGCAGCACACTGCTCACACTCCTCCCTCTCCAGAGTATTCCCTGTTTATCACAACCCTCTAATTCCTGCCATTGAACCAGTTCTCCACCCACAGAAGTATTTTAGGATCCACCTCTAGACTGTGCAATTTGTTAATAAGCCTTCTATGGGGACAGCCTAAAAGGCCTTTCTGAAGTCCAGATAGGCCACATCCACAATACCTCCCTGTTCCACTACCTTAGTTACCCAGTCATACCCTAGATTTGTACAATATGGTAGGCAAAACACAGTGCTTATCCTAAATACAGTAAAAATTAGGGTTAGATGTATAAGTAAATAAATTCCATATAAGGCAGGGTGTGTTGGGGGAGGAGCAATGCTCTGTGTGTGTGTGTGTGTAGACAGTGCACTGCTATACCGTAATGAAATATAAATGCATATATACTGTATATAATGTATATTAGTCAGTGTGTGTGCATCACAATTAAAAAGTGCAGTTAGGTGGCTCAGTAGTTAGTGTAAAAAGTGCTGGCTAACATTCACCTGTTATCTAGATCAGTTTCAGCCTTATGCATGTCATTGCTGATTTAAATGAGGTGACTTGTGCAACATTCACCCTCCAATGTCCCTTCAAGCCTGAAAAAAAGAAGACTGTCCCTAAATGTCTTTTTTTTTAATCTGTAAAAATGTGTGCAGACAGTGCACTGCTATGTTACACTGGAATATATATGCACGTACATGTACATGTATTAGTCAGTGCCTGTGTATCACAGCAATTAGAATGTACAGTTAGGTGACTCAGTGGTTAGTGTAAAAATTGCTAGTTTAAGAGGTGGTGGAACTGAGTTCCCCTGAGCACCTGCCCAATTTAATCCCTGGGTACTGAATATCCCTCATATGAAATCAAGCCAATGGAACTAGTGCTGTGGATAAGGCTATGTGACCCAGTAACTGAAGAAAATCCCTTACAGGCCTTGGGTGGCCCAGTGTGAAGGATTAAGCATTAGCAATCAGATTTGATACCCTTTCCTATGAAAGAAAAGCCTTTCCATGCAAGATTCTGTTCTGTACTTATGGGGCTCAATTCTCAAAAGGGCCCTTAAATTAATGCAAGCTGCAGTAACAGGCAACTTGCATCAAAGCCCAGTGTGCCAAGGACCCTGCATCCAATTCTCTATTGGGCAAGGCCCAGTGGCAAAGTCCTATGGCTTGTGGCAACCGTGGCCATGTGCTAAACAAACTGTGCATCCAGAGGGTTTGCAGCAAGTGTGCTGGGTGGCCATTCACTAAAACATCCCTGTTGGACTAACAGACCCCGCCCAAGCCCTGAACTACCTATTATTTATTTTATTTTTTTTATATACGCTTTATTCTCCTTTCACCTCCAGCTGCCCCCTTCCGACTGACCCCCCCCAGCCCTATCACCTCAGAATCACTGGGACTTACCCTTCTGCCCGGTCTGGGTGCAGAGCCTGTGGAGGGTCAGGCTATCATCCTACAGCAAGAGAGATTTTTCCACCATTTTCTCCTGTTCCTCTGCTGGGGTGCACATGCCTGACCTGCAGGCATATGTCTGCAGAAGTTCCGCAGCACCCTCCCTTCCACTGGCATACTCAGACCCACACTACCCTCTGGCCTCCACCTGGGGGCAGTCATTCAGTAGGAGTGCCAGTCCTCCCACCTAGAGAGAGGGAGCTGTCCTCTGGATGCTTGATCCTCTCCCTCCCCTGCTGACCCCCGGCGTCCCTCGCTTGTTCACAAACACAGGTCATCAGCATGGCGTGTCATGTGGTGTCCAGTGCCTCAATCCTCAGCACCACTGGGCTGGCTGAACTACCTATTATTAATCAAATCAGTCCATGGTGGTTTAGCTCAACCACCTCCAAGCCCCGATCGCTTTAATATTATACTAATCCATCCTTGGTAGTCTAATGCATCCCCCAAGCCCTGATCCCCTTAATATTAAACCAGTCCATCCCTGGTGGTCAAACAGGCCCCGCAAGACCCGATATCCTTAATATTAAACTAATCAGTCCCTGGTGATTGAGCAGCCCTCCCAGCCATGATCGACCCATAAATTAATATGTTCATCAATTCTCACCTTGGTGGTCTAAAGATTACTCCCCATCCCCATTCCGCCCATAAATTAAAATGTTTATAAATTCTCTCTCTGGTGGTCTAGCACCACCCACTAACCACAATCTGCTCATAATTTAAAGAGGGAGTCTGGTCAAAAGTACTGCATTGCAGAATTAGAATCAGCGTACCTCTAATAAATCACATACTAAAAATTAGGTTTCTACGTAAGCAATAATACCCAACAGGGTGGGCGGTATTGTGCTATACCAGACCGCCCAGGGCGTAAGGGCCCGATGCACGGGCGGAGGCCTTATAGCCCTGGAAGGTCAGTATAGCACAATACCGCCACCCTGGGAGGTATTATTGTCGAGAAAATGGGCACTGTCAAAAAATAAGTTTAATACAAAAAGTTAAGGAAAATTATTTTAAAGTAACTTTTGTTAGAAAATAGTTCCTCCACCTTAGAATTGTTTTCTTTAATGATGTATGTGTATTGTTAGTACTGACACTAGGGGGCACTGTAGCTATTGTTTTAAAAGCAGTATGCTCTGTGTCTTAGCCATTGCATCTTTATAGGTTGCCTCAGAACCACAGAAAGGCATTTCTTTTATTTATTTTCAGATAAAGGTGCTTTTTTCCTCCCGTTTTTTTTTAACGGATTCAGATATTCCAGGCCCCCCCCCACCGCATGATAAAATGTATGGCACAACTCGTAACTTTGATGCACGGGTATCATATCGGAAGGCGATGACTGGAGAAAAGAAAACAAGGTACCGGGTTGTGTACAGTACAAACAAAACACCTATTTTTATGTATTTTGTTGTCTTTCATCGTCAGAGCGGGTTAAAGGCAAGGCGGCACTGTGAGAAGCTGTTGCCACTAGCGTGGAGCACATGACCTGCTCGCGCTACTGAGTTTAAATGTACTGGGGAAAAAAACATCTTTCCCCGCTGCCTGGGTCAGTGTCTATTACACATTTGATATTTTAGCTCGGTGCTTCTCCCGCTGTCTCTCCGCTGCCTTTCCCGACACTTTGGCCATCTGATGTGGTAGACTTGTAGGAAGAAGGCTGAAAGACTGGTTTCCTTACTATGGAGTATCGTGAGTGCTGGCATTTCCTTTAAACATCTTTCAGGCGGCTAAAACTGTTTTCATCGAATTAATGTTCTGGTGGAAGCAGGGGGTGCAGACGCTGGCTGCCGAGTTGCTAAAGTGGGTGTCGTTAAGTGAGATGACAAACATGGCGGCTAGGGAGTTTGAAAGTTCGGGTGCCCAATAGTATTTCAAGTAATGCGGCACCCTGAATTTGCACTTATTTTTTTGCGGGCTCTATCGAGAAATACCCGCCTGCTTAGGTCAGCATCCTAGCCAATCAGGATGCTAGGTTTTACTCGCCCATTTTCTAAGTTACTTCATTTTAAAGTTATAAACTATTTTATAACACTGATTTCACTCCCTGTTCATCTGTGCATCCAGAGGGATTGTAGCAAGTGTGCTGGGTGGCCATGCACTAAAACATCCCTGTTGGACTAACACACCTCTCCCAAGTCCTGAACTACCTATTATTTATTTTATTTTTTTTATATACGCTTTATTCTCCTTTCACCTCCAGCTGCCCCTTTCCAACTGACCCTCCCAGCCCTATTACTTCAGAATCACCAGGACTTACCTTTCTGCCCGGTCTGGGTGCAGAGCCTGTGGAGGGTCAGGCCATCATCCTACAGCAAGATAGATTTTTCCACCATTTTCTCCTGTTCCTGTGCTGGGGTGCACATGCCCGATCTGCAGGCGCATGTCTGTGGAAGTCCCGCAGTATCCTCCCTTCCACTGGCATACTCAGACCTGCACTACCCTCTGGCCTCCACCTGGAGCAGTCATTCAGCAGGAGTGCCAGTCCTCCCTCCCAGAGAGAGGGAACTGTCCTCTGGGTGCTAAATCCTCCCCCTCCCCTGCCGACCCCCGACATCCCTCACTTGTTCCCAAACACGGGTCACCGAGGTGGCGTGTCATGTGGTGTCCAGCTCCTCAACCCTCAGCACCACTGGGCTGGCTGAACTACCTATTACTAATCAAATCAGTCCCTGGTGGTCTAGCTCAACCATCCCCCAACCTCAATCCCTTTAATATTATACTAATCCATCCCTAGTAGTCGAGTGCCCCCTTCCCAAGCCCTGATCTGCTTAATAGTAAACCAATCCATCCCTGGTGGTCAAACAGACCCCCCAAGCCCCGATCCCCTTAATATTAAACTAATCCATCCCTGGTGATTGAGCAGTCCTCCCAGCCCTGATCCACCCATAAATTAATATATTCATAAATTCTCTCTCTGGTGGTCTAGCACTCCACGCTAGCCACAATCTGGTCATAATTTAAAGAGGGAGTCCAGTCAAAAGTACTGCATTGCAGAACTGGAATCCACGTACCCCCAATAAATCGCATACCAAAAATTAGGTTTCTGCGTTACTACATTTTAAAGTTATGAGCTATTTTGTAACACTGATTTCACTCCCTGTTCAAAAAAGCCAGTTTCAGTGAAAAGCCACTGATGATGTCACAACCAGAACTCACAGACTAGACCTCCCTATCAGCAACATTACAGGACCTATTGCTTCAAAGTCATCAAAACTGTAGCTGTAGTAATTATTTAAAAAACCAAAACTGACACAGGGTTGCCTGCAGTGCTTGCATTTCCAGAATGTTCAGATGCATGGTACTGTACTTTAGAATGCATCAGGAGGTGGTTTTGGAATGCAGCTCTGAACAAAGGTACTGTATAGACTGTCAAAGTGGTGCACAATTTTAGAATGTTGGGGGGGACATGTAATCTTGGCATGTGGCAGGGATGTGCCATCTCGCAGTGTGGTTGGCCACTCAATCTCAGAATGCAACAGGGACACACTGAAGAATTTAGTGGGGACTGGCTATTCTGGAATGTAAGTAAGGATTTATAGTGTTGGAATATGGCAGGATTTTATTTTGAAACTGCTTGTCCTTGCCACATTCTGGAATTGTATGCTTCCACCACATTTTAAAATTGTGTATCACATCCCCACCACAGTCCAACATTGTGTGTCCCAGCCATATTCCAAATTAGCACATCCTCACCACATTCCAAAATTGCACATCCACATCACGTTACAAAGTTGTGTTTCACTGACACATTTTGAAACTGTCACCATCCCACTCCAAAATGGTGTCATTGCCGTATCCCGAAATTGTGCATCAATGCCACATTCTAAAATTGTATGTCACTGCCACCTTCTGAAACTGAGTATCAACACTGCATTCCAAAACTGTATCACCACCACATTCCCAAGCTGTGCATCACTGCCACATTCCAAAGTTGTGCATTACTGCCACATTCCGAAATTGTCACATTCCAAAGTCATGTGTCACTGCCACATTCTGAAGTCGTGCGTCACCACCACATTCCAAAGTCATGCATCACCGCCACATTCCAAAGTTGTGCATCACCACCATATTCCCCAGTTGTGCATCATCACCACATTCCACAGTCTTGCATCACTGCCACATTCCACAGTTGTGCATCACCGCCACATTCCAAAGTCGTGCGGCACCACCACATTCTGAAACTGCCACATTCCAACACTGCCACTTTCCACAGTCATGTGGCACTGCCACCTTCTGCAATTGTGCATCACCACCACCTTCCAAATTCATGCATCACCACCACCTTCTGCAGTCATATGGCACTGCCACCTTCTGAAGTCATGCGTCACCACCACCTTCCAAAGTCATCTGTCTCTGCCACATTCTGAGGTTGTGCAGCACTGCCACATTCTGAAGTCGTGTGGCAATGCCACATTCCAAAGTCATGCGTCACTGCCACATTTTGAGATATGTGACACTGCCACAGTCCGTAGTCATGTGGCACTGCCACATTCCAAAACTGCACGAGTGTTCATCAGTGCCACATTCCAAAACTGAGCCTCAGAGCCATATTCTGAAATTGTGTCAGTGCTACATTCCAAAATCGTGCCTGTTTGCCACATTCCAAAATTGGGCCTGCCTGCCACATTCAGAAATTTTACCTGCCAGCCACATTCTGAAATTGTGTGTAAACATCCATGCTCCAGTATTGCCTTTTATTGTCACATTCCAAAAATGTGTATTCCCACCATATTCTGAAACTGCACATCCCCACCACATTCTGAAGATGAGCATCACTGCCACATTCAAAAATTGCATGCTCAGGTTACATTCAAAAATTATACATCCCTTCCTCATTCTGAAATTACATGTGGCAACTAGATTCTGAAACTGCGTCACCGACACTTTCTAAGATTTTGTGTCCATGACACATTCTGAAATTGAATGTTGCTACCACAATCTGAAATCAAGCATACCAACCACATTTTGAAATTTTGCATCACTATACCACATGACAAATTAATCCATCCAAGACACACTATGAAATTACATATCCCTACCACCTTCCACAACTATGTGTCTCCCACATTTCAAAATTGTGCATCTCTGCCACATTCTAAAACTACCATATATGACACTGCCACATTAAGAATTTTAGCATCCCTGCCACTTTCCAAAACTATGTGTCCTACCTACTTTCTGAGATTGTGTCATTGCTGCATTCCACAATTGCAATCTGGTGACATTTTGAAATCTCATCCCTGAACCTTGAGCTGGTGACCAGCTCAGCCCTTCTCTCACCCCCACAGCTGATCAATGACTCAGTTGTCACTGAGTGTGTACTATATAATATGCAATCACTGACAGCTCAGTTGGCAGCTGGCCATGGTGGTAAGAAGAGTGCAGTGCCAGTCGCTGACTCAGGGTTAAGGATTGGGGGAATAGGGTAGTGGTTGTCTCAGGCCCAATACTGTAGGGCTGGGTTCACTGGGGTCACAGTGAATTCCCCTAAGTGCAACCTGTGGTGGTGTGGATCAGGACAGTCCTCCCCTGAGAATCCCAGTTTCAGGGATGTGACAGCTTGCATCTGCTTCATGCCCATTAGAGACATGCCGCAGCACATTTTGTGGTGAATGGAGGGTGTAAGCCCTGTTTGGTTTACGTAGCCTGTGGTTGATGCAGGCTGCATTTGGGAGTCACTCCCAATGCATCTATTGATTTACAACTGAGTATCCAACAGGGAATCCTGGGGTCACTCTCTCTGTGTGATGGGTGAAAACACAACCACAAGTCCATGTTCCTGGGAAAGAACACTCTTGGCCACTGTGCAGCAAACCAGAAAAGCCACAGGCATGTATAGGCCATCGAGGCACCCTGTACACTCTGTATGTGTCTTTTCGCAAAAAAATGCAGATGCTGGTTCAAATTCCTCAGTCCACTCAGAGAAACCTCACATATCTCCCCATTTCACTCATAGATTCCCTTCTCATGTCCCTTCCTGGTAGCATTCTTGCCTTTTTGCATAGATCAGGCATAGTATTGTTTGAATAAAACCCTCCCACACACTCTCAACAGACAGCTTCAGAGATATGGTAAAATTATGCCAAAAGGCTATACTAATATCTATTAGAAAGTATAATTTAACATATAAATAGCATTTCAAGATCTGGTTACAAGATACTGTATAAGAAAATAAAAGTTGGACAATTACACAAAAACATCACACTAACATTTCTAAAATCTAAAATATAGTTTTACCTTGTTACAGTGCAATTGATGGATTAGTTAGTGTATAGTAAAATCTGAATTTTCTTGTTACCTGTTTTCTGATGGAATGCAAAACAGGGGTCCCATCTGATCAGTTATACATTACATACAGGAGTGAGTTTCACAAGCCTCTCCTGGGCTTTTTCAAAGCAGTTTTCAAAATGTTGCCTCTGATTACCCTCCTGTGAGTGGCTGGCCTTGTCATATTGGTGGAAAAAATTTCAACTGGCCCTCTATGTTTTCTTCCAAAAATTCCAAAGAACCAACCTGCTTGCTATGTTTTGTTTTAAAAACACATAACTAGTGAGTTTCTTAGCTAGGGGTGGTCTCTTCTCCCTTCCCAGTTAGAGAAAAACAGTTTAATTCCTGGCCTGTCCCTGGAGACATCCGTGGCACCAACTCACTGTGGAAAGAGCTAGCATAGGGCCTTTTGTTGTGCTATTTTCTTTCACATTTCTAGTTAAAGCCAAATTTCTGGGCTTTCAGCTTTCAACTGGCCTACCATTAGCTTGAAACTTTCTCACAGCACAGTTTTCTGGATAAAGGAACCAGTTCCAGTTAGTCAGGTTTTTGTTCTCCCTTGACTCAGATTGAAGAAAAAAATCCAGAATTATTTCTTGTTAAAATGAGCTACAAAAATTATAAACATATTAATTTGCATGCAGATTGGGGTTGGGGGGCAGGAGTGTTAGACTACCAGGGTGAGAATTTATAAACATATTAATGTACAGGTGGATCAGGGTTGGGTGAGGCATGTCACATGATGAGGGAGTGCTCAGGTAATGACTCAAGTGGTCATATCCTCCCAAAAGGTGAAATTCTAAGCCCTCTAAGAACAGCTTGGCTGGTATAAGGGTACTTAGATTTTTGCCCTCTTGGAGGGTTCTGAGAATCCCAATTTCAGAGATGTGGCAGCTTGCGTCTGCTGTAGGCCGTTTAGAGACATGCTGCTGCATATTTTGTGGTGCATGGAGTGTGAAAGCTCCATTTGGTGCACATAGCCTGTGGTTGATGCAGGCTGCATTTGGGAATCACTCCCAGTACATCCTTTGGTGCAAGGAGCACTTCGTACTATTCCTTGTCACGCAAGCCCCATCTACCATGCCAGGAGCTTTGAGAATCAAGCCCATGAAGTCCTGCACCTGAACAGGTTCTGTATGAGAACTCTGCAGCTTTATCAGGAATCCCAGGGTTCTTGAGGGAGTAGTTTACCTTTTGAATAGAGCACCATGCCTCTTTCTTTGTTTTCTCAGAGACTATCCAGTCAGCTAAGTAGGGAAAAATACTATATCACCTTGCCTTCTCAAGTGTGCTGACATCATGGATAAGCACTTTGTGAAGACTCTTGATGCTAAAGTGAGGCCAAAAGGAAGGAATATGCACTAGTATTGGCAGTTTCCTGGCCTGAACATGAGGTATCTTCTGTGATTGGGACTGACTGGAATGTAACAGTAGGTGTCTTCCAATTCCAGTGACTCCAACCACTCTCCTGACTCTAAGGATGGTATCACTGTGCCCAGTGTAACCATCTTGAACTTTTCCTTTTTGATATGTCAGTTCAGATATCTTAGATCTAAAATAGGTCACCAGTCCCCAGTTTTTTTGTGGGTCAGAAAGTATCCTGAAAGGAGACCTTTTCCTCACTGTGAGGAAGGGACCTTTTCTAATGCCTTTTCTTGCAACAGTTTCTTCACTTCCACTTCCAGCAGAATTCTTTCTTTTGAAAAATGGGCTTGAAAATTCTTTGGTCTCTGCAACTTTGGAAATGTTTTGAACTGCAGCATCAATCCTTAACCCACTGCTTCCAGGACCCACTTATCTGTGTTATTTCTCATCCATTCTTGAAATTAGTGGGTCAATCTTCTTCCCATTAGCAAAGGTTGGCTGGTGACCTGGGCATCATTTTCAGGGGTTTTGTTTTGGTTGAGTCTTGATGGCTAGCTAGTGCTGCTGCATATCTAGAGCCCCTTCTGCCTCTGCTTCTGTAGTCACTTCTATGTGATTGCTACTCAGAGGGAGCATAGGCTCTGAGATAGTAGCAACTTAACGCTTCACACAGAATCACTAGTGATTCTGTGCAGAACATTAGGTCACTGCCTGGTGTGGGTCTGCATGCATTTTTTGCACTGCTAAATTGCATATTTTAAATAAAGCTTGTTCTTCTCCCTCAGTCCACAAGAGTACCATCTGGTTGATGCCACAAGGAAGTATATTGATTGTTAACCCAGGAATGGCAGCAACTATTGAAAGCCAGAAACCTTTGGGAGTGGTGGGGCAGATTCCTTTGTTTTTTGAGACCCTGAATTTATTCTCACCACCCAACCCTGGTGCAGATGATTTTCTTGTTTTTGTCTAGGATAGTATCCCCTTCCCCTACCCTTGTATCCCCTTCCATATAGGCTGTAGGAGGTGGAAGTATTTTCTTTTTCCATGCTATTTTCATAAGTGGACTTGTATTCATTCACTTTTTTCATGTGTGCTTCTGTTTTATAACCAAAGAGGGAATTTCCCTCAAAGGAGGAATCAAGGGACCTTAGTCTGGGTGTCCTCGGTAAGGATGATAGCCTTTAGCCAGGCAAACCTCCTCAGTACCACTGCATGATCCAGGACTTATAGGATGTAGTCATTGGAGTCAACAGCCATATGACACTGGTACTTAGTGGTGTCCATAGCTGACCTTGCTTTGGCAGCCAGGTCTTGCGCCACTTCACTATCTATCTTGTCAGTCAATGCTAGATTTACATTTGCAGAGTACTTTCTGGTACTGAGCTGTATATGCTAAATGAGCTGCCTGCCTAGGAAGCACAGACGATGTTGCATGCACTTTTTTGGACATAGTATCCCATTTCCTGGAATTCTTCCCATGGGGCTATGTGGAGAAAGACACCCTAGCCTTCTCACAAGCAGTTGCCTGGACCACTCCTTCATGATTTCAGTGGGCATACAGATAATTCACCCCTTGTCTGTTCACCTGATATGTCTTTTCCACTTTTTTTAGTAATACTGCAACTGTATTATGTGCTGACATGATTTTGGAAGTGTAACCCCCTTGCAAATGGGGGTACTTAATGTGCTCTATGCCTGGTTGGTAATCGGCGTAAAGCCATCGGACTGGGGGTCCATGGAGTGCTTTTTTAAGGCCTCCGTATACTGTCCCTTTAAGGGCTGCCTGTTGCAGTCGGGATTAGTTAAAATGGGAGAGGGTTTGAGTGTGGTCATGCTCTACTCCCATGGGGAGCTACAGAGTAAAGCTCCTTCTGCCACCGCTAGTAGGGTGTAACCCCCTTGCAAATGGGGGTTCTTAATGTGCCCTATGCCTGGTTGGTAATCAGCATAAAGCCACCGGACTGGGGGTCCGTGGAGTGCTTTTTTAAGGCCTCCGTATACTGTCCCTTTAAGGGCTGCCTGTTGCAGTTGGGATTAGTTAAAATGGGAGGGGGTTTGAGTGTGGTCATGCTCGACTCCCGCCTGGGCTGCAGAGTAGGCTCTCCCTTCTGCCACCGCTAGTAGTGCGGGGGGAGCCCTAATAGGGGATATGAATGGTTGCTGAAATAACATGTAGAAGTGATAATAATATAGTTGTTCTAACCTGACTTACTTTGCAACACAGAGAGTTTCGATTGCTGCCTCCATTTTGGTCCCGAACAGTGGAATTGGACCAATCAGTACCTTAGAACCTCACAGAGTTGACTGACCAATAGAAGAGCTGGTTTTTTTTGGGAAAGGTATTATGGGCCATGACGCTTTTTTTCACCCCAGTGAGAGGCCAAGGAAGTGACTGGCAGGTTCAACCAGCCAATTGGATCGGGTCGCGCCCGAGTGGAGAGAAGTGCCCCAAGCTGTGGAGAGGCCAGATGCGTTGTGGTTGGTGAAGGGAGAGGAGCTGTGTGCTTCTGCGCTGAAGAGTGTTCGCGCGTGAATCGCGTGAAGGCCTGAAGCGGCCATTTGTGTTTTCAGCTCCAGCTGATGAAACCCGCTGGTGGGCGGTCAGAGGAGGCTGTGCTCTGTACAGCTACCCACCAGGCTCGACCTGAAGGAGGACTGGAGAAAATTGCTGAATCGCACTCGGTCCGAAGACAAGTGGAAGCTGCCGTTGCAGTATCTCAGTGACTGTGAGTTTGTGGGAGCATTGGAAGCAGCTGCCTGGTGTGGTACCCCCCTGTTGCTGTTTACCATATAAATGTGTGAGGAGGCTCGTGGAGCTCAGGAGTAGCCCTGCTGACGTTGAAGGACCCTATCTTGTCTGGAGGTCGTGAGTACTAATTCGGGGTAGCTCCCTGTTGAATTGCCACATTGGATCCAAATGGAATTACTGTACTGCTGAATGTTTAACTAACCTTTTCTTTTCTCTGTGTGAAAGGGCCCCTACCAGCTGCCATGGTTTGGACTAGCCACTAGGGCTTGGGTACCCAGGGACAGTAACTTGTAGGGATAGGCCTGTGCACAGAGCCCTAGGTAGATAAGTCTAGTGATAAGCTAATTAACTTGATTCTCCCCATCCTTGTTGTTTCCCCCCTGAATAAATCAGATTGTTTTTGTACAGCTACATCCTGGCTATTGTGTACATTAATGGTGAACTGCTGCTTGGTGATTGCAACATAACTGTGCCTTACTTTACGGGGGGAGTCCCCAAAGGGGACTGGATTACATTTTCCATGGGGTAAGTGTACTGGTGAACAGAATTGTTAGTACCCAGTGTGAGTCACTAGTGGGACAAAAGGGGGGTTGCAGCAGCTCAGAGGGCTGTAACCATGGTAGTCTTAACTGTGCTAACCCCGACCTCTGGGTGGAGGCACCCATCAACGGATCTGGGACCCTCAACCTGCCTCTGGGGGCAGACAGGGGTAGTAGCCCTTAGGGTAGTGCCCTCTGGGGGTTACAAATTGGAGGCACCACTGAGCTACTGCGTCCCCTAGTGGCTCAGTGAGGAGATACCTCAAAGATGGAAAAAATGGAAGAGGATATGTTGGAAAAAATTAAGCTGGGACCCATCAAAACCATGGTCCACAAACTGATGGGCTGGGGTGAAGCCGAAGAGCTAGATTCCCAGAAGATTGTATTATTGTTAGATGTGCCCTTGGGTACCTCAGCTGCTGATATTGTCTCTGTTGCAGAACGGTAAAGTGTTTGGATAAGGTTGAAGTGAAAGGTGTATGGCTAATTTGCTTGACCAGACATTGCAGGTGCTACTCCTATGCAGTGTGGCCATCGACCCTGAGAAGGTACCTCCTGTACTTTACCAGGAGGGTGCGTCCCAGGGGTGGAGGCTAATCCATATCCGAGGTGGGTCAGTCACTCCTGGGGGGTCTCCTCAAATGAGCAGTTTTAAGGATAAACTGCTTAAATTGTTAGCTGTGGAAGGGAGGACTACCAAGGAGTTGCTGCAAGCCTTGGATCTGTCCAGTGATACTACCCCTCGGGGTTTCCCGGACACATCTCCTTGCCCACCCAAGAGTTCAGTGTTGGCTTCTCTGCCCTTAGCAGTCCCCTCCATACAGCTAGATTCCTACCGTAAATTAAAACTTTTCTCTGGCACAGTACCAGTGCCTTCCGGGGAAGATGACCTGGAGGCCTGGATGGACTATGCCACCCCTTTGGTCCAGGAGTGGCAATGCTCCGAGGGGAGAAACGGAAGAGGCTGATGGAGAGTCTGCGGGGTCCTGCCTTAGAAGCCACTAGATTCTTCCGGGCCACCCGTCCGGAAGCCACCGCTGCAGAGTATCTCTCTGCTTTGGAAGGGAATTTTGGGAGTACAGAGACTGGTGAAGATTTATTATGGAAATTCAGGTCTGCTAAGCAGTGGAGAAATGAAAAACTGTCCACTTTTGTTACTAGAGTGGAAAGGGCGTTACAGAAGGCTTATAGAAAAGGGAGAATCACTGCTACAGCCCTAAATCAGGTTCGGTTAGAACATGTTTTAAAGTCTGTCAGATTCTCTAGTGTAATGCTGTTGAAACTCAAGTTGCATGATCGGCGGGCCACCCCGCCTGAATATTGTCAATTGATGAGGGAAATTCAGGAAGTAGAGACTGATGAAGGGGGGTGGGAACCCTGTGTGGGGGCCGTGAACCCTAGTGGGACTCCCGAGACTAATACCCCTGAGGAGACTGGCTCACCTGGAGGGTCCGAGGGGTCCCCAGATTTCCCAGGTACTGTGGGGATGTGGGTTGTTTCCTCTGACCCCTACATGGAGGGTGAGTTGAGGGCTGAGATCAGGAATTTACAGGAATTGGTGAGGGACTTAAAGCAGTCTACTGTGTACCCTATCCGGCCCGGGGCCCCTGAGTCATGTAGAGCCTCGAACCCTAGCCCTAGAGCTTCTCCTCCCTCAGGGCCCCCTCAGAAAAGTGATCCCCGGGACTCTAAGTTTTGTTATCACTGTGGGGAAGATGGGCATTTCCAGCCTGCCTGCCAGAGGCCGGAGAATTTAAGGAAAGTTAACAGCAGACTGATCGCTCGATACCGCCAGACCCAGTCTCGGGCCCCCAAGAAAAGTTGTGTGACTCAGGCCCATGCCCGCCGGGCTAACAATGTTGCTACTCCCAACTGGTCTGATGTGGTCGGGCCGTCTATGGAGACCCGGGTGCGGGTGAATGGAATTCCCACTAGAACTGTATTGGACAGTGGCTTCCAGGTGACCAACATGTTTCAGGACTGGTACCAAGCACATTTATCTGAAGTGCCCCTGCAGCCTCTAACTGGTCTACATGTATGGGGGTTGAGCGACAAGGCTTATCCATATTTGGGGTACATCCATGTCTGGTTATCGTTCCCTGCAACTGTAAATGGAATAGATGAGCAAGTGGAAACCTTAGTGTTAGTTTGCTCGCCCACTGGACTATAATGATGGGGTGCCCTTGTTGATTGGAACAAATGCCCACATGTTTGGACGATTGGCCCAGTTGTGCTCAGAGAAGCGAGCATTTCAAACTGGGCAAGCTTTGAGCATACCGGCTGTGATTCAAAAGGTCAGGGCCACTTAGGAGAAGGGTAGTCTGGAGGAACCTGAAGGCCCTGTGAGAGTGGTATGGAAAAAGGATCCAGCCCCCGTGATACTTGCCCCAAATGAGCAATGTGTCCTGCATGGAGAGATACGACTAAAAACAGATGTCAAGAACAAGTTATTGATGTTGGATGTGCCTGCAGAGGGAGGATTACCTGAGGGGTTGTTGCTCAGACTCAGCATTCTGCCGGCTAGAGCCCATGCTTACATTAAGAGGGTGATGGTTCAAGTGCACAATGTGTCTGATAAAGAGATTCGGATAAGAAGAGGGTGCACCTTGGCTAGTGTTCATTGTGCGGATACTGCTGTACTACCAAATAGAAAGAGTTCCCAGATGGGTGATAGAGTTGCTCCTGATCTGTTTGACTTTGGTGACTCTCCGCTGCCGACTGAGTGGAAGCGAAGGGTCAGTGAGAGGCTTGCCAAGAGGAACCAGGTTTTTTCCCTGAAGGAGTGGGATGTAGGATGTGTACAAGGGGCTGAGCATCACATTCGAATGTACAACGAAAGACCCTTCCGAGAGAGATCCCGGCGTCTGGCTCCCACTGACATAGATGATGTACGGCGGCATCTGCAAGAAATGTTGGCTGCTGGTGTAATTCAAGAGTCTAGGACCCCTTATGCTTCCCCCATTGTAGTAGTAAGGAAAAAGAATGGGGCAGTTTGGATGTGTGTAGACTATCGCACTTTGAATAGGCGGACTATTCCGGATCAATATACCATGTCCCGCATACAAGACACCTTGGATTGTTTGAATGGTAGTAAGTGGTTCTCTGTGTTGGATCTTCGGAGCGGATACTATCAGATCCCGATGGCCCCAAACGACCGGGAGAAGACTGCTTTCATTTGCCCTTTGGGCTTTTATGAGTTTGTCCGGATGCCTCAAGGAATTTAGGGTGCCCCAGCCACTTTTCAGCGCTTGATGGAATGAGCTGGGGGGGACATGAACCTACTCGAGTGTTTGGTCTATTTAGATGACGTTATAGTGTTTGGCCGATCATTGGAAGAACATGAGCAACGATTATTCAAAGTCCTGGATTGGTTGGAGGATTTCGGCCTTAAGCTGTCTATCGACAAGTGTCAATTCTTCCAGACTTCCATGAAATATGTGGGCCACATAGTGTCCAATGAAGGCATAGAGACTGACCCTAGCAAGGTGGATGCATTGACCACTTGGCCTCAACCTAGGAATTTAAAAGAGCTGCAACACTTCCTGGGGTTTTGTGGCTACTATAGGCGGTTTGTCAGAGACTATTCACGAGTGATTCGAACCCTCCTTAATTTCACCCAGGGGTATCCGCCTACTCACAAAAAGTATAAGAAGGGTGTGCACACTGACATAGAAAAGAAGTATTTTTGGCCAAACTATATGTTCGGGGATCGGTGGACTGCTGAGTGTGAGGAAGCTTTCCATGACATCATATATCAACTCACCCACGCACCCGTGTTGGCCTATGCTGACACAGCCAAGCCTTACACTCTTCATACTGATGCCAGTCTGCAAGGATTGGGGGCTGTATTGTACCAGGAGCACTTGAATGGGCTGAGACCTGTAGCGTTTGCCAGTAGAAGTCTGACGCCGTCAGAGAAGAATTACCCCGCACAAATTAGAGTTTTGGCTTTGAAGTGGGCCATTGTTGATCAGTTCCATGACTATTTGTATGGTGCCAAGATATTAGTAAAGACTGATAACAATCCTCTGACCTATGTACAAACCTCAGCCAAATTGGATGCCACTGGGCATAGGTGGCTCTCTGCCTTGGCCACCTACGATTATGCTGTAGAATACAGGGCAGGGTTAAACCATATAGATGCGGATGCTCTCTCTCGGAGGCCTGTGTCCCAGACTGAATGGGTCCGGTTGTCTAAGCCTGACATAAGAGCCCTGTGCCAGAAATTTGAATAGGAAGAACAGGTGTCTCCTGACACGGTGGGCTGTGTGGTAGATTGTTTGGGGCCTCCGGAGACCTGTATACCTGCCGCCTACTGCCATTTCTCTGCCTTGGACACCAGCTCTCTGCAGCAACTCAACAATGATGATCTCCAACAGGCTCAGTCCTCTGACCCTATGATAAGAACGGCCGTAGAGGTTTTGCGGGCTGTATCCAAATTGCGTTCCACTGACTTGCGGACTACCTTGTTGTACAAAGAAGGGCCCAAATTAAAGCTGATCAACCAACTATTATATAGAGAGACTGTGAGTAAGGAGGGCCGGGTGCAATGACAACAACTGGTGCTGCCCTCAGCTTTCAGAGAACTAGTTCTAAGGTCATTGCATAATCAGATGGGGCACCTGGGCATAGATCGAATACTTGATTTGGTACAGGCTCGATTCTATTGGCCGAAGATGAGTGCGGACTTGGAACAGTATGTCAAGACCTGTGGTCATTGTTTGCAAAGGAAAGCGTTACCCCAGAGAGCTGCTCCCTTGGTCAACATTACTACTAATGCTCCTATGGAACTGGTCTATATTGATTTCTTGAGTTTAGAGCCTGATCTGAAAAGTGTTAGCAACATATTGGTGGTCACTGATCATTTTACCCGGTATGCACAGGTTTTCCCGACCAAGGATCAGAAAGCAACTACAGTGGCTAAGATACCTGTTGAGAAGTTTTTTGTCTGCTATGGGGCTCTGCAGCGGATTCATTCCGATCAGGGAAGAGACTTTGAGAGTCGCTTGATTAAAGAGATGCTATCTTTGTGGTGGGTACGCAAATCACGAACCACCCCCTACCATCCGCAGGGAGACCCTCAGCCTGAAAGGTTCAATCGTACATTGCTTGACATGCTGGGCACTTTACAATCCAAAGATAAATCGAGATGGAGCCAACAGATTAGCACTCTAGTTCACACCTACAATTGTACAAAAAGTGATGCCACAGGGTTCTCCCCCTATCGACTGATGTTTGGAAGAGAGGCTAGATTGCCAGTGGATGTGTGTTTTGGGATTTCCCCTGATGGGGTGTGAGCAGAAAACCATCTACAGTACGTACAGAAATTAAAGGCCCAATTAAATCATGCCTACCAACTGGCCCAGACCATGGCTGCTAAACGAAATCTGGCTAACAAGGAGAGATATGACAAAAAAGAGAAAACAGTAGAGTTGAGAAAAGGGGATAGAGTGTTGTTGAGAAATCTGGGACTGCATGGCAAACATAAAATTGCTGACCGATGGCATCACCTCGCTCATATTGTTGTGGGACAGCTGGCAGACCTACATGTGTATAAAGTGCAGCCTGAAAACAATTCAAAAGATGCGAAAACCATACACAGAAATCATCTGCTGCCAATTGGGCAGATCTTGATTGAAGTTGAACCTTCCTCTACCCCTCCTTCCAGGCCCATGACTAGATCTGTTACTAAGAGAGGAACCAAGCCCGTGGAGCCTTCAACAAGTCCACCAAGGGAGCCTTGTCCAACCCGCCCTGCAGAAGGAGATGGTCAACACTCAGTGTTAGAAGACAGTGAAGATGATGTTGAATACTATCCCTCTTATGAACTAAGCCAATTGTTTCAGGCAATCCCCTCATTAACTCAGGAAGTGAAGCTGGCCCATCTGTGTTGGTTGAGCCCTCTAATTTGTCCCCGGAGGAAATGCCTCCAGAAGATGAATGGGGTAGCAGACAAACTCAAGGGGCTGAGTCCTTAGGCTTGGTTGAACTGTCTAGACTGGCTGAGTTATCTGACTTTTCAGAAGAAGAGAGTGAGGTGCGGGAACAAGCCAGTGATATGCCAGAACCGGAAGAATATTTTGAATGCCCTGATGGTTCCCCTTTAGTAACTAGACAGCCCCTAGATGAGCCCAGTGGGGTGGGTTCAGGGATAGAAGGTCAAGCCCCTGATAGTATTATGAGTATCGAGCCTGATCCCCTTGAAGGGATTCCCGTTGCTAATGTCCCTGACATGGGAGTGGAGTCAGGGCCAGGATCAGAGTCCCCTGAGACCCCTAGATGACCTGGCCAACAGATACAGCCAGTAATCAAGTTGAGTTATGAATCCCAGGGTCAGCCAGTGGACCTGCCCTTAAATGTGGTTCACAAGGGGGTATATGTGTCCCCAAGTTCTTTGCCTAAGTTAGCCTTGGGGGATAATTCCAGACTATTAGTAAAGCCTTTTGAGTGTGGCGCCCCTGCCCCGGGGGACCAGTTAGTAGCTAACAGAAGAGGCAGCCCCTCAGTCCCGGGGTCACGGGTAGGACACTATGACCTGAGTTAAAAAGTGTAAGATTTTATATGTATAATGTGTATACACTATACTGCACTGTAAATCTAATATTTATGTATGTAAGGTGAAATGTGATATAGTGTTACTTGGGGTATTCACCCACTTTGCCTTAAGGGTAATTACTTGGCGTGGACACCAAGCTTTCCCAGGCCAGGGAGGGTGTAACCCCTTTGCAAATGGGGGTTCTTAATGTGCCCTATGCCTGGTTGGTAATCGGCATAAAGCCGCCGGACTGGGGGTCCGTGGAGTGCTTTTTTAAGGCCTCCGTATACTGTCCCTTTAAGGGCTGCCTGTTGCAGTCGGGATTAGTTATAATGGGAGGGGGTTTGAGTGTGGTCATACTCGACTTCCGCCCGGGCTGCAGAGTAAACGCTCCCTTCTGCCACCGCTAGTAGTGCGGGGGGGGAGCCCTAATAAGGGATGTGAATGGTTGCCTGAAATAACATGTAGAAGTCATGATAATATAGTTGTTCTAACCTGCCTTGCTTTGCAGCACAGAGAGTTTCAATTGCTGCCTCCATTTTGGTCCCGAACTGTGGAATTGGACAAATCAGTACCTTAGAACCCCACAGAGTTGACTGACCAATAGAAGAGCTGTTTGTTTTTGGGAAAGGTATTATGGGCCATGGCGCTTTTTTTCGCCCCAGTGAGAGGCCGAGGAAGTGACTGGCAGGTTCAACCAGCCAATTGGATCAGGTCACGCCCGAGTGGAGAGAAGTGCCCCAAGCTGTGGAGAGGCCAGATGCACTGTGGTTGGTGAAGGGAGAGGAGCTGTGTGCTTCTGCGCTGAAGAGTGTTCGCGCAGGAAGCGCGTGAAGGCCTGAAGCGGCCGTTTGTGTTTTCAGCTCCAGCAGACGAAACCCGCCGGCGGATGGTCAGAGGAGGCTGTGCTCTGTACAGCTACCCACCAGGCTCAACCTGAAGGAGGACTGGAGAAAATTGCTGAATCGCGCTCAGTCTGAAGACAAGTGGAAGCTGCCATTGCAGTATCTCATTGACTGTGAGTTTGTGGGAGCATTGGAAGCAGCTGCCTAGTGTGGTACCCCCCTGTTGCTGTTTACCATATAAATATATGAGGAGGCTCATGGAGCTCAGGAGTAGCCCTGCTGACGTTGAAGGACCCTGTCTTGTCTGGAGGTCGTGAGTACTAATTCAGGGTAGCTCCCTGTTGAATTGCCACATTGGATCCAAATGGAATTACTGTACTGCTGAATGTTTAACTAACCTTTTCTTTTCTCTGTGTGAAAGGGCCCCTACCAGCTGCCACGGTTTGGACTAGCCACTAGGGCTTGGGTACCCAAGGACAGTAACTTGTAGAGATATGCCTGTGCACAGAGCCCTAGGTAGATAAGTCTAGTGATAAGCTAATTAACTTGATTCCCCCCCCGTCCTTGTTGTTTCCCCCCTGAATAAATCAGATTGTTTTTGTACAGCTACATCCTGGCTATTGTGTACATTAATAGTGAACTGCTGCTTGGTGATTGCAACATAACTGTGCTTACTTTACAGGGGTCCCAAAGGGACTGGATTATATTTTCCGTGGGGTAAGTGTACTGTTGAACAGAATTTTTGGTACCCAGTGTGAGTCACTAGTGGGACGAAAGGGGGGTTGCAGTAGCTCAGAGGGCTGTAACCGTGGTAGTCTTAACTGTGCTAACCCCGACCTCTGGGTGGAGGCACCCATCAACGGATCTGGGCCCCTCAACCTGCCTCTGGTGGCAGACAGGGGTGGTAGCCCTAAGGGTAGCGCCCTCTGGGGGTTACAGAAGTAGCTTTTTAGAATGATTTGTGGATTGGATCGGGAGTAGAAGAATCATTGGGGGGGCTAGCCCCATCATATCCAGGAACTCCAATTCCTCGTCATCCTCTTCTGTTTCCTGAGAAGGGATGTTGAGGGTGTTTATTATTTGTTTGATGGGCCTCAGAAGGGAACCAAACTTCTTGGTCAGGTGAACCATCGGGTTCTGTAAGTTCCCCTTCCTTCTCATAATACATATCCTCCTCCTCCACAGGAAAATTGTCTGTAGCCTGAGGCTGGAGGGAGCAGGCATATAAAGAAGTTTCCCATAACCTGGAAGGCTAGAAAAAACTGCCATACCTTAGCCATGTGCTTTGTTGAAGGCATTTATCTCTGGTCCACTACCCACTCCTTTTCCTTTGCAGGAGAAGTGGTAAAGATATGTTTTTCTTTTCGTTTTTTCTTGACTGTTTCCAGTGCCTCCACTGGACCTCTTTTATTTGAAATGTTGCCATCACTGGAACCAGGGTTCTCCCATCTGGACACCCTGCTTTCTTTACCATCTTTAGCATGCTTATCTGATAGTTGAGCAGCTTTACCTTTCTCATCTGTCCCCTTTGACAGGAACTGCTACTGTTCATGAGGAGATGAACCCTCTGATGCCTGCTTTCCTTCATCATTAGTACTCCCTCAGAGCCCATGTCATGTTTTGGTGACATACAGTCAGACTGAGAAGCCAGAGGTTCTCTCTTTTTTGTTGTTTTCTTTTGGATGTTAGGGCTGGAAAGGGATGGTATGCCTCTTTGCAGATGACACCAAAATCTGCAATAGGGTACAGTAGATACTCCAGAGGGGATGAAGAAAATGAGTAGAGACCTAAGAATATTCGAGAAGTGGTCAAGGGTATGGCAGTTGGCTTTCAGTTAGGGGTGTGGGAGTAGCGAATAGAATTTCCCCAAATACCATGAATCATGCCTTATTCTTTATTTGGATCTGAATAATGAACAGCAGCATTATTTGTGCCTAACATATTCAGGAAATACAATATTTAAAAGAAAAGAATCGGAAAGAGCTCCCAACCCTATATCTTATAAAGTACGCAACCCCATCCCTTGGACTCTATCCCATCCTCCTCCTCCCTCCTCCATTGCCCACAATATTCAATTTATTAGCTATATTTAAAAAGTCCCCTCCAATGGGTGGCCATCTTTCAGTGCTCATTTGCACTCAGTTTGCACTTCCCCACCCAGACAGCACCCTCCTCCCAACTCCCCCCAGCACCCAAAATTGGTGAGTGGCAATTATAAAGAGGAAGAAGAAGACCAACACAGCTCTTTCTCCTCCATGGCCAGATGCCTTCTTCTGAATGAAAGCACTCATGCACTTGCTCATAGTAAAACCAGCTGATCACATGATCAACTGTTTCTACTAGGACCAAGAGCATGAGCACTTCATTCAAAAGAATGCAATTGACTGTGAAGGAGGGTGGATTGTGTCTGTTACATTCTTGCTCTTTATAGTTGCCACTCACCATCTGTTGGGTGTTGGGAGGGAGGGAGGAATTTTTGGAAGAGGATGCTGTCCATGGGGGGTGGGGGGGTTGAAGACATACTGTAATTTAACATAAATAAGTACTGAAAGTTGATGGCTGTCCATTAATGTGGGTGGGTTGTGCCAGCCATCTATCATGGAATTGTTAAAATATAGATAATAAATTGAATGTTGTGAGTGCTGTGGGGGGAAGAGGGTGGGATGGATTCAAACAAAGAGTTGGTTGACAGTTTTTGCATATTTTACAAGATATAGGATGGGGGCTGTTACTTTTGTTTTTTCAACATTGCACCTGCATAACGAATAGCAAATACTCAAAAAAGTGGGGCCCAAATAGAATATTCTACTTGAATATTCAGGATAAAGTATTGCATATCTCAGTTTCAGTGAGTAAAAGTGCAAAATCATGCACCTAGGGCACAGAACCTAGAGGTGGGATATAGATGGGGGAAGAGGTATTGACAGTCAGCAAACAAGAAAGGGACCTTGGGGCAATCATACCTGGTGACCTAAAAACAGTAAGACGGTGTGACAAGGCAGTAGGCAAGGCTATCAGGATGCTGGGGTGCATATGGAGGGGTATCACAAGCAGAAGGACAGAGGTGGTATTACCACTGTATCAGTCATTGTCTGGAACCCATTACAGCTTTTTTTAACCCACAAATGTGAGGAGTTTGCTCCATTCTTCTCAGACAGTGTGTCCTCTGTGAGATCCGGGATTGCTCCAGGCATAACTTAATCCTCCAGCAGTGGTGTTTCTCATGTGGGTGATTGCACTCGGCCATCCTGGGGTGAGTTCCAGCTGATGATGATGCAGAAGTTCTGTCAGATAGTTCTCAGGCTGAAACCAACATTCTGTGACCAAGACATGGGCCTGACATGGCTACTAGTTGGCTGCTTTGAAGCCCTGGGCTGGGTCTTTGCCAGGACAGTCAGGAGTTCATTGTCAGCTGGAGCTTTTCAGAGTCTTTAAAACAAACTCTAGTTAAATCCCTTCTGAAGAAACCATCGCTGGACCCTGATATCCTGGCAATTTACCAGCTTATCTTGAACCTTCTTTTTTTGGGAAAAGTTCTTGAGAAGGTGGTAGCAGAACAGCTAGAGGGCCATCTCATAGACTTCCAAATTTATGAACCTTTCCAGTCTGGGTTTACGGCCTTGCATAGTATAGAGATGGCATTGGTCAGCATGTTGAATGACCTGTTTAGGGCAAGGAATCGGGGGGAGCATACAGTTCTTGTCCTCCTCGATCTCTCCTCAGTGTTTGACACTGTGGACCGTGGGTTGTTGGTGGACAGGCTGAGTGAGTATGTGGGACTCACCAGCAAGGTCATCAGCTGGTTTTAGTCCTTTCTCTGGGGCAGGTCTCAGAGGGTAGTGATGGGAACATGTTCCTCAAACCCAAGAGACCTGCCCTGTGGAGTCCCACATGGTTTTGTCCTCTACCCCATGTTGTTCACAGTGTATATGCTGCCCCTGGGTGAGGTCATTAGATGGTATGAGCTGAGTTTTCATTGTTACGCTGATGATATTTAACTCTACCTGTCTTTCACACCTGGTAGACCAGATGCTGTCAATGTGCTGAATAAATGCTTGGCCGAGATCCAGGCTTGGACAGTGTCGAACTGGCTGGGACTAAACCCTGGAGAGATTGAGGTACTGGTGGTAGAGCTAGGTCAGAGGGTTGGGTTTGGAGCCTCTGGTGACAGGTTGGGCCTTTATATAGGCCCAACAGAACTGGAGGTTTCATTAAGGGTGAAGAATCTGGGCATTGTGTTTGACAGCAAGCTGACACTTGATGCTCAGGTATCGGCTGTTGTCCGGACAGGATTTTACCATCTCTAGAACATCACCAGGATGAAGCTCTTTGTCCCACCTGAAGACCTGGCCACACTGGTCCATGCTTTCATGACCTTGAGACTCAACTACTGCAATGCCTTCTACCTCAGGGTCAGAGGCTGTGCACTGCGGTGCCTGCAGCTGTTGCAGAATACAGCAGCACGGGTGTTGACTGGTCATTCTAGATTCAGTCATATCACTCCAGTGCTGCATGAACTGCACTGGCTACTAGTGTACTGGCCCATCACCTTCAAGGTAGGCCTTTTGACCTACAAGGCCCTATACTGTTCGGGTCTGGGCTACCTGAAGGATCTCTTGCATCCCTATGTCCCATCTTGCCCCTTAAGATCAGCTACTGGTCCTTTCCTGGAGATCTCCAGAGTAAAGTTAAAGAGCTCTGGGGACTGGATGTTTGAGGTAGTTGCCCCAGCATTGTGGAATTCATTGCTGGGGCACCTCCGAGAGGCACTGTCTGCTGAGATTTTTAAACGATAACTGAAAACATTCATCTTTGCATAAACTTTTGGGGTCTGAGGTGGGCTGTTAAAGAATTTGAATGGGTTTAGCTGCTTTTAATTATGTCTGAGATTTTATATGTATATACTTTTATTACTATTCCTGTTCTGTTATGTATGTATGTATATATTAGTAATCCTATTGTCTGGGCACCCTGAGCCTTAGGGGAAGGATTCACTAAACAAATAAAGTCTACTACTACTACTACACTACTGTGTACAGATCTGGAGACAATGGTCTCAATTTTAAAAGGTCCGGCCTAGCGCAAGAGGGCTTGTGTCAACAAGAAATGGAACAAAGGGCTCCTTACACACTGCCATGTGCCAGTCCTGATTTTTGAATGCAGCCTGCACCATGCAGTGAACCACCTGCACCAGCTGGGCTTGTGCCATCCCTGTGATGGCCACACTAGTGTGCCATGGCAGAAGGGGGCATGCACCAGGGTAAGGCTGTAATATCTCCTACATTGGGATTTTGCAAGCCACCCCAAGGGGTGCATGGACCCTGCAGTTGGACCAGCCTAGATCTGGTCTGTGTTGCCATGCACCACTGCTGAAACCCTCACTGGGTGGGAAGTGACCCTGTGCTCCCCTGGGAAATTTCTTAGAGAGCCCTCGCCACCTGCCCAACCACCACTGGAGTGGCTGGTGGTCCATGGAAGGAGACAGCCCCTCCACCATGGTGCTGCTAATATGGCTTCCCCCTCCCTGGACCTGCAGTATCCCTGCCCTTTTCACATTTGGGAGCATTTGCCACCCCCTCCCCTAATCAATCCCACCCCAATCCCTACAAGCCAGGGCATGCCCTGGATGACCCATAAGCTACCAGGCTAACTGTCTGGCAAGTCACCATCATTGGCTACTGCTGTCACAAGCCCATCCCATGACTTGTGGTATTTCCCTCCACTGCCCTATTTAATCAGCATAGCTGTTGCCTTCCGGCAAACCTGGGGAGTTTAGCGCCAGGACCCTGCTTTTTATAAAATTGGGTATAGGGTCACTGGCCAACCCAGGTTTGCCACAGGTGGTGGCTCAGTGCAGTATACACCGATCTAATGGTGCCTCAGAAAATCAGGCCCTAAATATAAAGAAGGACATAGAGAGGGTGGTTGCTGTTCAGAGGAAGGTACTAAAATGGTGCAGGGACTGCATCATAAACCCTATGAGGAGAGACTGAGAGATCCTAAAATGTTCACCCTGGAAGACAAGGGGGAGAGAGTGACATGACAGAGACCAATACATTTCTTGTGGGGTGAAAAAGGTACAGGAGGGGAGTATTTTCCAGAAGAGACGATTCACAACAACAAGGGGCCATGCAATGAAGCTGATAGGAGGGACATTTAGGAGTGACGTAAGGAAGAAGTTCTTCACTGAAGAAGTGATGGATTCCAGGAACTGGAGGTGGTGGAGGTAAACACAGTGCTAGACTTCAAGCATTCATGGGATAGGCACAAAGAATCTTGGTAGGAAAGCAAGTAAGGGAGAACTAGCCAGAGATCAGGTAGTGTCTGCAGTCACAGTGTAGGCAGGGGAAAATGGGCAGACTTGATGGGCCAAGCTATCCTTATCTGCAGACAGACTCTACATTTCTATATATGGCAACATTTTTTCCAGCACTCACAGCTGATAAAATCATGATCTGGACACAGGCACTTTAAACAGCGCTCATGGCAGTCTGCCTTTGCCAGGAGCTTAAAAAAAATTTACAATTTTTGAAGCCTGTTGGTTCTGTTTGCTATTTGGCATATCAGTCATGCCAGTTACTGAAATAATATAACATCCCTGGTGCTTGTGGTCCCTCCTCCCTCCCCAGATCCCAGCCCCATAATAAGAAATAATATCCTCTGTAGTTGTCCCTCCTCCACAGATCACAGCCTATAAGCAAGCAATAATACACAACAGGGTGGGCAGTACTGGGCAATACCAGACTGCCAGGGATGTAATGACACCTGATGCCACAAGTGGAGGGCCTTATTGCCCCTGGAAGGTCCAGTATTGCCCATACAACCCACCCTGTAGGGTATTATTGCAGTTAGAACATGGGCTGTTCATAAGTTTTTTTAATTTAAATATTTGAAAGATGAAAAATGTATAAAATTAAAAGAATTAAGTCTAAACTATGTGTATTGTAAAGCAGTCCCTTAGTTGGCACAATTGCCAGAAGAGGGCACTGCCGCTGTATTCAATCACTTTTCTTGTAATGTCATACGATTTTGATGTCTCCAAACCCCCAATTGTCTCCATTGTTTAGTGTGTCTTCTGGTTGCCCCCCAATCAGCATCCTAGTTACACTGTTCACAAGTTAGAAAGCAAATGGCTACTGCTGTTTACATTTAAAATTTTCACCTTTGCCATGTTTTCCCAGAGCAACAGTATAATGGAAAGGCACTGGGAAGCAGCATGCCAGTTACGGTTGGCACAGCACTCTGTCAGATACTGCTGTGTGATCACACTCTGGAATCAGGGTGGGTAATCTTTCCTTTCTTAAGTGGAAGTGTTTATTTAAAAGTTAAACTGCTCGTTTTAGAAAATAGAGTGGGTAGTGGAGTGGGGGGGCTCTTGCTAAGGAACAGAGTGTGTCACTCTGTGGAGAAGGGGGTGTGAGAGCAGGATTTGTAGAGAGACCAGTGCCACTTGAAATGAGCGTGGTTGGGAGAAATGCTGATTTCTCTTTGTCCTTGACTGCAGAATAAAAAAAATGGCACTGTTTCTTTCTGTTTATTTTTTTTTAAACATAGCCCTTTACATTTATATTGAATTCAGTTGTCAGATGACTTTATGTGTGATGCACGCTATGCATGCAGTAGAAGGAGTGCCAGTGATTAGTGTGGTGTAGTATATGAACCACAACTGATTTTTTTGCCTGGAAACAATCATTTTATTCTTCCTTTGCTTAAAATTAGGCATCTGCCAAGTGCAGTGACTGCTATTTTGCGGTGGTGATGGTGGACTGGGGGGGCCTAATCACTCACTAAGTTATGTAAAATAATGGTGACAGTTTGAAATTGTGTGCCCAGTGTTTCAGCCAATGAGGAAGCACACTGGGCACAAGGATACTTGACTGGGCATGAAGTAGGTTTAGGCTGTCATTTTTTTATTTGCTGGGCATCTATTGAAAGTTAATATACCCGTGTGGAATGGGTACCAGCCAGTCAGATACCAGCAAATAAAAAGCCCATTTTTTTATGTGAAATAATATCCTTGGCACTAGTGGGACAGGAAGGGGGGACCACTAGCATCAGGGATTTTATTTCTCATTGTAGGGCTAAGATGGGAGGGAGGGAGGGACCACTAGCACTAAGGATTTTGTTATTCATTACAGGGCTGGGATCAGAGGGAGGGAGGAGGGACCACTGGCACTGAGAAATGTTGTTTTACTGTTGGTACTGGGGATCAGGGGGGTGCAAGGGACCACAAGGGTGGGTGCTCCCCCAGTGACTAGTGGGTTGGTTGGCTACATTACCTCTGGCAGCCACTAGGATTGCATGGAATAAAAGGAGATTTTCATTGATAGTATTTGCTTGGTGCAAAAGGACCGTGCAAACCCTCGTGCAAATCCACTGAATATTGGCTTGCTCCAATATTCCTGTCCCAACACCACTATTTGCATACTCCCCCGTTTGGTTGCATGGGAAAACACCAGTTAGCACCCACGCAAACTTCTCAATATTGGACCCACAGTCTCTAAACTCAAAACACACACACATGGTGACACACCCTAAATCCTGTCATAGTCCCATCTAGTCTACAGTGTGCTTGGTAGCGTTGAAGAACCGAAGGATCTTTTTAATCTTCTTTTCAGATTCAGATGTCATAGATCTATATAATAGTTTATTCAAAGATTAATGTGTATTTGTTAAAAAACCTGCAAGAAATATATTTCTTTGAGTATTCTATTTAGGTCAAAGTAAGAACACATGTTTAAGATTTTCTTTCACTGTAATTTCACAATCACAGTCCAACATTAAATTTTTATCTGGATAGTACCTTGCATTTAAGAAGTGACTCTGATACAGTTTGAAGCAATATTGCATGAATAGTTTTCTACCTTTCCGTATCAGTGGAAGAGTGACATAGAGTTCCAGTCTGTGGTCTTTTTTATTTACTGAATTTGGAATCCATCCTGATGTCCTTTGTTTCTTGACATTTCTATATGTGATATTTTCTGCTGACTGTGAGTAGTGCAAGCCCTCTAAGTGAAGTCATATTGTACTCATATGCACATACCAGCCCGTAAGCATGCTAATGCCACACACACACACATGCACACACACACACACACATACACACACACACACACATTCACACCCAGTATATACAGTGGAGCCAGTTAGGAGGCAATGCAGTTCCTTGCAATAAATAACATACCACAAATTACTGCATGACAAAAGGGGCTTAATTCCCACTGAATTGCACTTTTTCTTGCAGCATACTGCATCACTGGGCTGTACTACTTTAAGGTATTGATTTGCATCCTGGCTGGCACTGCTGCATATTCTGTCAGATACTGTTATTAAAAGAGAATGCTGGTCAGGATACTTGGGTAAATTTGTTCCCTTATAAGAATGTACCATGGCAATCACCATAGATGTGCAGAAGTGATCCCAGTTTTATGTTGTACATCAAGGATGGCCCCTTCAACTGTGTAACGCCTCTTCAAAAAGCAACGTTGCAGCACCAGTGCTGGATATTAGCGGACATAACTTGAACCCATGACTCTCCAATGTTCCTGACTGAGAGGTGAGAGGCTACCAATTGCCCACTGACACAGAATGAAAATACTTTGTAATGCACTGTGAATGCAAAGTTCTACATATAATAACATAAAACAACTTTCAGTCATTCAATATTACTGTAGTGCAATGGATTAGGGGATTGGGTCACTTGGCAATTTTTTTCTCACACACCCCTAATACACACACTGACACACACACATGCAAGAGTAAAAATGGATGTCTTCATCCCTCGGTACACTGTGACCCTGAAATTCAATGCTGCACTTGCTAATTATTGCACCAAGCAATGTTACTGGAAAATAAATGATTGTTCTTCTTTGCAGCCAGTTTTTAACTCTGAATTAATTTAATCAGTACAGTGTGATGATCCTCTAGAGTTCCTGTGAATGAGCACATTTGCACATTGATTGCATGTACTTTAGCTTTTACATCTAATTAATAACCTGGGTGAATAGTTTAACTTAATGGGGGTGCTGCTGATCCATCTGCTGTCTTATGATGCATTATTATTAAGTTTCTCTTCAGAATTTTTTTAAAACTATTCCTGATTTCTTTTGTTCTTAAACTATAAATAAGGGGATTTAATATTGGTGCTGAAATGTTCTGCACTACACTTGTCAGCACACGTATATCTGCAGAGAAGGTGGGCACTCTATGAAAGATGCGGACAAGTGTTGCTCCTAGAAAAGAAATGCCAAAAACGATCAGGTGGGTAGCACAAGTTGAAAAAGCCTTTTTGCGCCCAGAAGATGAGGTGATTTTAACAACAGCAATTATTATTTTAAAGTAAGAAAATGCAATGGCAAACAGAGGAATAAGGAGCACAATCAGCCCTAATGCCAAGCCAAAGAAACTATTAAATTTTGTATCCACACATGCCAACTTAATCAGTGTAGAATGTTCACAAAAATATCCTAAAATTTGGTTGGGCCCACAGAAAGGTAACATGATAGCAAAGCAAAAGGTAACTGCTGTCAATATTAAACCCCCCACCAAACACAGGCACACTAACTTCATAACAGAACAGTTAGTTATGATGGAGTGATAGTAAAGTGGATTGCAAATAGCTACATATCGATCATAAGCCATAAGCATCATAAGGAAGTATTCAGAAATCCCCAAAGACTCATGGAAAAACATTTGCATAAAACAAGCATGAAAAGCAATAGTCTTAGAATTTAAAACAACATTCATCAGCATTTTAGGAATTATAACACTAGGTAGGATGATATCAAAAAGTGCAAGGTTACAAACAAGCAAATACATTGGAGTGTGTAGTTGTTCTTCTTCCTTTATGATGTATATAATTGAAGTGTTTTCTAGGATGATCATGAGATATGCCACAAGGAAAACTGCATAGAGAATGATCTGTGACAGCCTGTCTTGTAGACTGGGAAAGCCGACAATAATAAATTCTGAAACAGAAGTTGTTTGATTGGACATTCTCAGGCAGTCTGCATTTCCCAGTATCCAGGAATTAAAACTCCTACAGTGACAGTGCCGCACCTGGAAATAGTTCACAGCCACCTGTAACAAAACAAGTAAGAATGTGGTATCAGGGAATATTTAAGCTGTTTCCATAATATTGTATCAAAATTTCAGATAGATAGATACTGTAGATAGATAGATAGATAGACAGACGGATGGATAGATGGATGGGCATTGTACAGGCAGGCAGATAACCCACCATCTACCTTAAAATATTGCATTATAAAATGACTTGCAAGAAGTGATCATTATTTCTTTTTATCTTATTGCAAATAGTTTTTTCATTCTGGTAAAAGGTGCACTGAAGACAGAAGCCTTATTTTGTTTACATATAAGTGGTATAGCATAAATAATCTAAATGGAACTTCTCCACACGGCCCTTCTAGTTTGCCTAAACCCTGCCATGGAAGGACAATTGTATGTGAGAGAGAATGCCTATTCAATCCTTGGTTTTCTTATGTGAGACTGACTGTCAACAAGGACATAAATTAATGCTAATTGTTATGGGGACTTTTGGATGTGGACCTGAGCTATATACCACCACAATTAATTTCACATAGGCCACTGAACAAAACTCATATTACAGGGTTTTATTTAACTCTAAAAATTGATTAGCGTTTTGCTCATAAAAGTTCTAAAACATTGTGAAAATGCATAGCACTTGCCTCACTGTGTTTAACAAACATAACACTTCTAGAAAACCTATACAAATGCTTTCTGTACAGTTAGTGTTGTCCCAAGTAAAAAACTGCTAATCAATTATTTAAAACCCTGGATTACAATGTTCACTATGACCTGAGCCAGATTCAAGCCTGTTACCTACAGGTAAAAGATACCATAAATTGCAACAATCCACTAAGCCATCCAGCCCCCCCGTCATTATTTGTTTAGGAAACAAAATGATCCAGCCAGTGTAAATATTAAATTAAGACAGCAAGGGTCACTGGTGACCTGAGTTTGGGAGCGAGCTTGGGTCATCGAGGGATGGCTGGTGGGAGGAGGTTTGAGTATCTCATGGGGATGACCTCCTCATCCAGGTGAGAGGGATGCTGTCCTCACTGCAATACTACCACCTGTGTGACTACAGGTGGCACAGCAGATGAGGGTACTATGGGTGGGAGGGACACATGTTGGGATCTGGTATGGCAGCATGTCTCTACATGCACACACACTTTAGCTCCCCAGTTTGTGCATTTGTCCTTAGTGCTGTGGAAAACATAATGAAAAAGACCAGCAGCCACCCTGATGATGGCCTCAGGTGAACTGAAGTGATCAATCTGGAATTCTGAGCAACCAAGCTAATGAAGATTGTTCATGTAAGAAGGGGTCCTCCCTTCCTTCCCTACCTGGTAGACTCCGAGTCTGTGGCAACATGGAGATAGATAGCTGGTGAACACTTGAGCTCAGCCGAGCCAACGCACCCTGGGGGATCCCGAGGGAACAGTCTGACCACAACGCAGGAGGAGCCATCAAAGATAGAAGAAGAAGAAGTTATAAGACAACATGGATCAGAAATAAAGATGCTTCACTGTTTTTGTTTTGCATGCTTTGGTGCATTTGCAATAGTTTCACTGATTTAGAGCACCTTAGAAATGGAATTTTAAACTTTTCAAGCTATCCTAGGGTCTGGTATCATATTTTCAGAACAATCCTGCAAACAGAAAATAATAATAATAATAATTCTTTATTTATAGTGTGCCTTTCAAAACCAAGGTGCATAACAATCAGAGCAATTAAAACATAAAAACATCATCATATTCGATAAATATAAACATGTCAGCCAACATCTTCACTGTATGCCTTATTCCACAAGAATTTTGTTAGGGCCTATTTGAATCCCCCCACCACAGTTGCGCACTCCCTAATCTGATGGGGTAGAGAATTCCAGAGGGTCAGGGCCACGAACATAAATGCCAGAGCTCCCGCAGATTTTAAAGTCACCCTCAGAATCTCTAGCAATCCCTCATCGGCCGAGTGAAGTGGTCACTCAGGGTAATAAGGAATAAGGAGCTCTTTCAGGTAATCAGGGCCCAGTCCATGTAGAGCTTTATATGTCAGTAACATGATTTGAAAGAGATCTGCCACTGGACCAGCAGCTAGTGCAGTTCCCTCAGCACCGGTGTAATGTGAGAAGATCTCAAAATCCCCATCAACTACTGGGCTGCTGCGTTCTGCACCAGCTGCAAGCGATGGATATCAACCCCCGGTAACCCAAAGTAAAGATAGTTGCAATAATCTAAGCATGAGGTCACAAAGGCATGGATCAATGTAGGCAGATCTACGGACAGAACAAGGTGCTTGATCCTGGAGATGTTTCTTAGATGGTAAAAGGATGACTTTGCGATGGCTGACACCATCAAGTATTAGCTCCGTCTAACAACTTGGGTCTCACACCTGTTCAGAGGCATGGAGCTCAGCGTCTCTCAGGAACAATCCTAGGGAGCAGCCTGCCCCCAGCACCACCTATCCAGCAGCCTGGATCCAGAACCATCACCTCCGTCTTCCCAGGGTTCAACTTCAATCAACTGGAATTGATCAAATCTTGGATTTCATTTGAGGCAGTTATTAAATACCGAGACTGCTCCTTCCTGGTCAGGAGCAAAAGACAGGTGGCGCTGAGTATCATCAGCATAGCAATGAAACCTCAGCCCATACCATCTTACAATGTCTTCGAGGGGAAGCATGTACACTGCAAACAATATGGGGGACAATACTGAGCCCTGAGGAACCCCACATGACAACAGGATCGGATCAGAGGAAAGAAACCCTGACACAACCCTCTGAGTTCTTCCAGTGAGGTACAATGTAAACCATCTGTAGACCAACCCAGAGAGTCCACAGATAGATCTCAGGTGCTCAATCAGCACCCCATGGTCAACAGTGTCAAAAGCTGATGACAGATCTAAAAGTATTAAAATGGACTGTTTTCTCTGGTCTCTCGCCATCAGGAGATCATTGAGCACCCACACCAGTGCAGTCTCAGTAATATGCCTCTTCTGGAAACCAGATTGGAGAGGTTCGTAGATGTTATGGATGGTCAAATGGTTCTCCAGTTGTGCAGCCACTACTTTCTCGATCACCTTCCCCAAAAAGGGAAGGTTCAAGATAGGCCTATAGTTAGCAAGAGAGTCTGGATCCAAAGAAGTTTTCTTCAACAATGGTGTCACCACTGCTTCTTTCAAGGAGCAGTGATAAACACCAGAGTCAAGGGAGCGCCAGATTATCTTTGCCAGAACTGGGCCAGTAAGATCACCACAACCCTTAATCAGGGATGTTGGGCCTGGGTCTAAACTACAGCATGTAGGGCGCATCCCCTGGACAATCAGTATAACATCCATGACTTCTGGATGGTCGAAGGTACTTCAGGAGAACAGAGGGAATGTGACCAAATCCTGATCCTCCGCAACTTGTATAGAATGTGTCGCAAGGATCTCCGACCTGATGTCAGCCACCTTATCAGCAAAGAACCGTGCAAGCTCATCACACTGCAATTGTGAAAAAGCTCTTCGGAGCTGCATACAGGTTGGGTTGCACAACCTGTCCACAGTTCTGAAGAGCTGAGCTGGTCAATTCTGAGCAGCAGAAATTTCCCTTGACAGGAACTCTGCCTTCTTACGGGAAATTTCTGACTGGTAGAACTGATAATGTTCCAGTACTCTAAGGTGGTTGGCATATAGGCCAGATTTCCCCCAACAACATTCTAACCTGCGACCTAGTTGCTGCAACTCCCTCAAGGCTCCATCAAACCATGGAGCCTGAGGGTGGAGGGAGAGAGGGTGCACACTCACTGGTGTAATGGTATCCAAAGCCAAGGTGATGGCAATATTATATGCCAAGACCAAGGCTTCAGGATCCTTGCAATCCACGGTAGTTCTGATAGGTCAAGGACTGCTGCTAGGCCATTGGATGTAATATTCTGTAAAGGTCAGAACTTGACCATCTCCACAAGGGGGATGTCAAAATTGAACCTCACTGTGTAGTGATCAGACCAACCAACTGGTTCCACCCCCGTCCGAAGCCTTGATCCCCAGGAGGAAAACCAGGTCAAGGGAATGGCCACATTTATGAGTAGCAGTGGTAACCACCTGTGTCAGGCCCAGTGAATTCATCAACTGGAGGAAGTGTTGTCCAAATTGTGATAGTTCATCGTCAATCCAGGCATTGAAGTCACCCAAGACCATCATCCTGGGTGACTCAAATGCCATATTGACAATGAAGTCCACCACTTCCTTAGGGAATTGCTTCCCATCTCCGGGTGGACAACAGATGAGAGCTATGCTATAGCCTGCACCTGCTACTACAGCACATTCAAATGAGCTGGTCACCTCAACTGGAACACTGGTGAGCTCCAATTCGGTCTTGAAACAGACCGCAACATCCCCCTCTTCCCCATGGTCCAATCTCGGGTGGTGTATCACTGCATACCCAGCTGGAATTGTGGCCTCAAATATTGGACCTGCATTATCATCCAGCCAGGTCTTGGTGATACAAGCCATATCTGCCGACCCAACAAGATCCGGAATCACTGTGGTCTTGTTCTTGACAGACCTGGCATTGCACAAGACCACCCGAGTCAGACTGAACTCCTGGGATGCCCCGACCACCAGCCCATCCCTAATGATGGTGCCCTTGGGTATGGAGGTGAGACATGGTGGCCCATGCTCTAGAATCTGTTTCACCCCAGGGCATCTTCTGAGCTTAACAGCCCTGATAGGAGCACCCTGCTCTTCCAGCCTCCGTTGTTCACCCCCACCCCATCCCCCCACGGGCAATACCTAAAGCCCTGCAACGTTGGCAGATAGAAAAGGCCAATGGAGGGGGGTGGAAAGGGCGGAGGGCACGGAGAGTGGAGGCTGAATAGTGCATGACAGGGGGGAATCCAAGCTGACAATTATCCCATGACTTCCACATAGCCAAACAACACCAGTCTTATTGGTTAATTATAACAATTAAACAAAATATATAAAACCCAAAATCACAGCCAGACCTTTTCTCACCCCTACAACTATATAATTATACAACTCCAAATAAAACAAATAACTAAAATACATAACTTAAACAATAAAACCTAACCTCCCTACCACGCAAAATAAATTGGCCCACCACTCCTCTCACTACCTGTGCCACCTAACAAAACAGAATTATAGCACCCAGGACTTTCACTCCCCCGTGATCTGACCCTCAAACCAAGATAATAAAATAAAATAAAAGTTTATGGAAATTATTCAGAATCACCCTCCAGAAAAGTCTCTCACAAATCTAGGTAACAGGGTGAGTTCACAGATGTTAATTGAGCCCTCTCACTGCTCATAAGACTTCCACAAAATATATAAAGTCAGAAAAGTACTTGCAGTTGGGGAAAGATCAAACTAGCTGTAATCCAACCAACCCACAGTCTAAAACAGTTGAGTATAGGAGTTCACTTGTGCCAGGGCCAATGTCATCCAAAAATCGTGAATTCAAGTAAATCCTCCATCTTCCAATTTGCAGATGTTAAGACCATCAATAGGCCACAGGAATTCTTCCACCATCAATGAGGGAATCACTCCATCAGGTCAGGTCAGTGGCCCACCACTACGGCTCTGGGACAAATCCACCCCGGTGGACTTCCCCAAAAGCCTAGGAGGAGGGAATAACAGGCTAGGTCCTCCAACCGACCCCACTCCCTACCCCTGTGTGGGACACTAACCCCCCGAGGCCCCTCAGAGGCCCATCAATCAGCTCAGATAAAATCCAAGTTCAGTTATTCCTTTGCCAAAAACACAGAATGCACAAACTCCAGAGCCAGAAAGATCCCAAATCAGGCCTCCAGGACAAACTCCCAATTTACCCTCACTAGGATCAAATATTGAGGGACTCCAAAAGAAACTTCAGGGCTGGAATGTCCATTAGACATTTAAGATAGAAGTGATACCACTGAAAGCCACTGTCAGACCCCATACAGTCGAATCCCCGCCAGGATCCCAGATCGAATCCTCTGGTGCCCAGCAAGCCAACAGCAGAATAGTACTTCCAAAGAGGATCCAGAGAATGATTGAAAACAATCGAAAACACAATCAGATGGCATCCAACAAAAACAAACAGATGGACACACAATCCTCAATTCTTCTCACTCCGATCCAGCAGAAGGCATCACAGCACAGCCCCCTTAGCCTCATGTATTTCAGGCCAAAATTACAGCTCACCCAGGCCCTCGGATGCATACCGCAATTCAGCGAACCAAATGTGGAGACCAGAAAAAATGTAAAAACAAAATAAAATAAAACACAACACAGCACCAAATAAAGTGATGTGGAGTAAAACAGGCTAACAAGAAGCTGAAATGAAAACAAATGGACAAACAGATGACTAGCTCAGTGCGGCTGCCACCATCTTGCTATCCCCCATCCCAAATATATACCACAATCATCTAACTTCCATGTGCAATTGTCATGAGTTGTGGCTTTTTATTCGACTTGGGTCAAAAACATGCATGCATCATTTTAGCAAGCTGCGGTAAAGTGGTAAAACTGTAACAAATGCAGCAAAACATTTGGAAATTGCTATAAAATGTGTGGGTGCATATTGGATGATGTAGTTGAAAATCAAAATGATGAGTTGGGCCTACAGAAGGGGCAGTGTATTATAAAGTGCAGGGATGCTAGCTGAGTTGTAAAAATAACAGCACACTTGCATTTCCAGTACACTATAGTTGTACAGTATATTTGTTGTTACCATAGCTCTTATTTCAGTTTCATTTTTATTGTTACCCTGGAAGGCATGCTGAGAAAATTGACTGTTTTGAAATGCATCCAGCATACAAAAATATAAAATGACAATATAAGAACAATCAGAATGACAAGCACAGTTGCAATAAGACTGATCACTTACTGTAACCTGGATAACACCTGTTTTTGAACTGAAACAATGATTTACAACATTTCACACAATTCAGGAGATTATTGTAATTCCAAAAATGATAAAAATTGAGAGCTCTTTAACCAAAGGTGATCCTCCTACTGTAAATGGAATTGAAAAAGATAAGTTGTCTTGATATTTAGTATAGCAATTATTATGTTAAATAGGGAATAATTCAGAGATAGGTGAAGGAACTTTCTCAAGTACTAAGTTTATGGAAACAAGTGGACATTTTCAATTTTTCACAATCATGAAAAGAAGGTAATTGAACTACACAATACAATAAGCAGTGGTGTATTTGCATCAGAGGACTAGCTATAAACCTACAAATTGAACTGTAGACAACTTTTATTCTGGACAGCACCCCATTAACAGCTGCAAAATAACAGAACATGCTATAATCAAGAACAGATAAAAGTAAGCTATTTGCCAAAAGTACCCATGCTTTGGGCAAACTAGTTCACTACATGTGAAATAAATGAATCTGTCCACTGGTGCTGGGTTCTTACAATCTGATCTACATGACAGTTTTAAGTACTCTAAGTCTACTGCCCAGGATATCCTCTAGATACTTGAAGTCATTAACAAACTCAGTGGACTCACCATACAATACGTTTAAAGAAAGATTGCTGTTATAGAGTTTCTTACGCCTTATAGCATGGCTTTGTTTTTTCTGGTATTGAGGACCATCCTGCAAAGTGAGAACCACTGTTGAAGATTATCAAATTCTTATTGCAGAGTGACATTAAGGGCCTCTAAATCCCTGCTCTTTTTAAAAATGACCATGCTGTCCACATAAAGAAGCATTTCAGAAGATGACAAGTGGCAGAGAGGTTGTTTTAGAAAAGGGAGAAGAGAAGAGAAGAGAAGAGAAGAGAAGAGAAGAGAAGAGAAGAGAAGAGAAGAGAAGAGGTGAGGTGAGGTTCCAACATGAAACATTGCAGGACACAAAAGTCAACTTTAAGAAAGATATAATACTGATTCTGAAGAACAGTTCTGTGTTCCCAGCCTGCAAGAAAGTCACCAAACCGGCAGATGACTTCTTTGGAGAAATGACACTGGGAAAGAGAATGTAAAAGGAGGTCATGGTCCACCAAGTCAAATGGTCTTAGTGAGGTCCATGAACACTGAGGTCACAAGATTACTAAAATCTGTGGCCTGATGAACATAGTTTGTGAGCCTCATCAAGGCAGTCTTGGTATTATGTAAGGATCAAAAACTATGTTGAACCTGAATCAGAAGGCTATACTTGTAAAATTTACAGTTTGATCCATTACAATATACTCACACATCTTTGACAAGGGAGCCATTAGAGAAACAGGCCTGTAATTCAAAATGCAGGATTTAGAACCAGACTTATGGATCAAATGTATGGAAACCTGTTTCCAAGCAGTGGAATACAGTAGGTGCCAAAGCAAAGAAAGTGGTTTATCAATTTGTATTATTATTAGTGTGGGGGGGGTATGATTCTTTCATGAGCTAATTGAAAAGCCTAAAATCAAGGTTATCAGTGCAACTAAATGGGCATAGGTTTAATTTATCAAGATAACTCAGAAGCTGATCAGAAGAAAGGTTCCTAAAATAGAATTTGGGATGCTTCTGAATGCAAAAAATGGGATTTCCATCCTATGTGTGGACAGAAGTTGAAGAATTTAAATGATATTTGCAGTGATCCCCACAAAATTATTGATCATAGTGGCCAGAGAAGTGGGATCACTTATAACCTCATCTCTAAAGTGAAGAGAGGAGGATTCACTTTTTTATTATGGCCAGTGACATCATTAAGAGTCTGCCCAAAATTATAAAGATTACACAGTGTCTAACTGTTTTCCTTAACAAATATTTTATTTTTGGATTTATGAGTAGAAGATTTACAAAAATGTCTGGTTCTTTTGTATTCAATCAGTGAAATGTGATCACAAGTCTTTTTTTGTAATGAACACACTTTTTATTTTGGTCCTGCATATTTTCAAACTATCAGAGGTTAAACTTTCACTCTCTTGGCCCTTAATCTACATTTTTTAAAGGAACCAGCAAGTCACAGATATCATTGAAAATTGTACTACAGTGATCATAAGCTAAATTTAAATCAGTAGTATTGTTCAGAACTGACTAATACACAGTAGAAAGGACAACTTTAAATGTGTTAACAACTAATTTCCTTAATTTTCTAATATTATATATTTATAGTTATAAGAGTGCTTTCTTAAGTTCCTTGGGAACTGATATATGCAGTTTAACAATTCTGGTACACAAATGACTTTAGAACAAACTCGTATAATGTATGTAAGAGATACAGGAACTGTGCATTTAAACTTATTACAAATCATGTCAAAGATTTTTGTTTAAAAAAAAATTGATCTAATATAAGACCAGTATGTTTTGCTTTGCAGAAATTCAGAGAAATCCTGAGAGTGGAAACTGACTATGCCAACTGAGCTTAGAACTTCATATCAGAATTGAGGGGCTGAAGTCCTTGATTTTAGAAGGGCGGACTTACAGGCAGAAGGAGCTGGTCAGGAATAAGTTAGTAGGGGTGAACAACATGGATGGCATGGTAGACAGATGGGTGAAATACAGGGAGGCATTCTCAGGGCATCTAAGGTACAGTATACATCATAATGCTAACTGAAAAGAACAGGTTCAAGCGACCACTAAGTTTCTCAGCAAGGGTCAGAGAAGCAGCAAGAGCCAAGAAAAAAGCCATCTATAAAGTTAAAGAAAAGCAGGGGGAGGAAGAATGGGAAAAATATTGGCTGAAAAATAGGGAGGTAAAGAGGTAAGTTAGAGTGGAAAAATCTGACACAGAACTATGTATTGTGGAGGTGATAAAGAGCACAGAAAAACAGTTCTTCAAATATATTAGTGAATAAAGGAAGAAAGGAGTAGGAATTGCGAGGCTTTCACAGGAGGCTGGAGTGAATGGGGCAGATGAGCAATAGGCCACCATCCTTAATATTTATTTTTGTTCAGTTTTCACTAGAGAGGATGGTGGGCCCTTGCCATAGAGTGCCATCAAAGTGGCCATTAAAGGCATCCCATGGATGATGTAGCCAACATTTACTAGTGAAATGGTCCTGAAAGGGTTGGCAGCCCTAAACATTGATAAGGCTCCAGGACCAGATGGGTTTAATCCAAGGATACTCATGGACTTAGGAGTGGAACTGGCTGATTCCCTGGTAGCTCTTTACAACTGCTCTTTAAGTATAGGGGTAGTTCCAAAAGATTTGAGGGTGGCTGGTGCAGTTTCACTCCATAAGTGTGTGAGTGTGGAGGGGGAGACAAGGAATAAACTGGGAACTAAAGACCTCTTAGTCTTACTTCTATTGTAGGAAAACTGATGGCACCACTAGTTGAACAGAATCTCGAGGACTACTTGGAGAGCAACAGTCTCCAGGGTAGTAACCAGCACAGATTCATGGCAGGGATGTCTTGCAAGATTAACCTAATAGTTTTTTTGGCTCAGTGATGAGGGAACTGGATAGTAGCCATAGTGAGGTTTTGCTATACTTTGACTTCAGCAGGGCTTTAGACTCAGTCCCCCACAGACCCTTGCTGAAGATGATCTAGGATCCAAGTGCAGCTAAGAGCACAGTAAACTGGTAGGTAACTGGCTAAAGGGAAGGCAGCAGAAGGTAGTGGTCAATGGGGTTAAATCAGAAGAGGGGCGGTCACGAGTGGGATTCCACAGGGATCTGTCCTTGGTCTTATGTGCTCATCAGCCACATTGGTGAGGTGATCCAGAGAAAGCTGTGTCTCTTCATAGGTGAGCTCTGTGGGAGGGTGGATAGTTATGAGGGAATAAAAGAAATGCAACTAGACTTGCAAATGGAGGGGTGTATAAAGGTTTGGAGTTGAAATTCAATACCAAAAAGTGTAAGGTGATGCACCTTGGGAACAAGAATCACAGGATAGTGTACTGGATGAAGTGGTGAGACTCAATACCGTGGCTGAGGAACAAGACCTTGAAGTTATCATAGTGACTCCCTAAAACAATTGAGTCAGTGCAACATGGTCTATTGCAAGGCAATAGAATGCTTGGATGTATCAGGAGGGGGCCTGATAGCAGAAAAAGTGAGGTAATATTTCCCCTATATTGATCATTGGTGAAGCCACACCTGGAGTACAGCACCCAGTTCTCTGGGGTCATCACCTCAAGAAGAAAAGGGATAGGATTGAGATGATGCAGTGCAAGGTAAAAGAAAATGATTCAGGTACAGCAGGGCATGTCCTATGAGAAGTGTCTCAAGGCACTGAACATGCACTCACTGGAGACCAGAAGGGAGAGAGGAGATATAATAGAGACCTTCAAATTCCTAAAAGGAGTTATTAGGGAGTGTAGCGGTGGGTAAAAAAGATTACCATTTTAAAATTGTCCATTGCCTGATACTTAGAAAGGAGACACAAGGAGATGGTGCTGATGGTGGAAGAATTTAATGATTATAACAATAATAATCATAGTGAGCGATTACAAGTGGTGCATCCTTCATTCTTCATTCTTAGTTCTCAATTCTTCATTTTCAATTCTTAATTCTTCATTCTTCAAACTAACAGTGTTTAGTGGCTTGCTTATATAGTGGAAGACAGTACTATGGTTGTGTATTATTAGTACAGAATAAGTATAAACATCATCTTACAAGGCAATGCTCTTTTTAGTTCTTACATGAGCTAATCCTTGTCAGCATAAATGTATTGATAGTGTAAATTATACTACTATATAAGGATAGCAATAGTAGTCATTACCAGTTATTAAGATCTAGAAGGAAGAAATAGACTTGCACTTCAAGAATGTGCACACAAGCTTTTAGTCTGTCCTGTCCTCCTGATAATAATAGTCAAAAGGGTAACTTGAACACTATCCCTGTATTTCTGTCTTTGCAGACACTTAAGACACCTGTCTTCTATCACTCACATGATTAGTACAGATATTAAAAAACATTTGAATATTACAACTTGTGGTTTAGTTAAACCTGCAGCTTCACAAGTTATATGATTCAGCTTCATAGATCAATATTAGTTACACAAACACCTTATGTTTTAGACCAAAAAAAGGTTTGCCTGCAATGTTGGGACACATTTTTTATCCCCTATTACAAGCCCCCCTTTGGACCAATACTGCTTAATTATTATTTATGCAACAATACAACTCCTCAGAGCATGTACATCTCACTATGTACTTCACATTATTCACAATCACTTGATCAATAAGTGTTGATTAAATCCAATCTCTGGCCCTTTTATCACATTTAGGCATTTAGTTGGTGTTACAGTTAAGCATTTGTCATCTGAGACTACAAAACATAATGAGTTGCTTAAATTAGCATAGTTACAAACACTATTATTACTCCAAAACAGTAGGACAGAGTTAACACACAAACATCGTTGTCCTTTGGTGTGGCTCTGTTTATAAAAAGAAACACATTTTGTTTTAGTCCATGTAGCTTTGCTGTGATCCAGTCTTGAGCTTTGAGGTACAGCTGCTATACCAGCTGTTAAGTATGTAAAAGTTAGTGTTTGTATTGCTGGCTGACTGATTAGCAGACACTCTGCACTGGTCAAGGGTGCATTAGATCGTGCATTGAGTATTACACCCTGGTAAACAGATGAACAGTCCATAAACAGTCCATAGTAAAGCAATAGGTTTGCATAAAGTATCAACCATGTTGGAATAAACAACAATGAAGAAATTGGATATCTTGCTTGAAGGTCAATCGAAGAAGAAAATGTTCTTACTGAAGTTTAGAGGATTGCCCCTACTCCAGATTTTACTTCATAGTAAGTAGAAACAATAAACTTGATTGTAGAGTTTAAACTCACTGGATCTTTTCAGTTGATTTAGAGTTGTACAGTCCTTATGTAATTCTGCTAAAACATCACACTTGCAGAGGTAATAATGACTTGATTTATGCAATAGAACTTATGTGGAACCAATTAGAAAACATAAGCATTTTTTGCAATAGAACAATTTTATGTGGAAGTACATACACAACTCCCACTCCAGCTTAACTAATTCTTGAAGAATATGTTTTTGAAGAAGAATCAAAATACACATTGTTTGGTATTTATCCCTATGATGAGATAGCAATGTACCTTGCAACCTTTGTGGACATTACACTGGAAGGAAGGAAAGAAGGATAGCTTACCCCCTCCTCCCGAGCTTCTAAGAGACAGCTCAACTACTGTAATACAAGATTATTTGTATAGGATAAAAGAAGCCAAGTGTCCCTGGGTTTTCTTATCCTAAGCATGACAAAATGTCAGCTGAGTTTATAAAAGAAGTTTTGCTTACAGTTAAATGTTGATTGACTATGTTTGCTGTAACACAAGAAGGTCAAAAGGTCACATAGTGTGCATACAACAGTCGCTCAAACCCAGTTATTTTTGTAGTGGCCTTGAACACTACTGATCTTTAAAAAAAACTATCTTAATGTTACATTGCACAGAAAATAAAAAAAAACTTTTAAACATTTTTATCCAAGAACACTTGAATACCACATTTAAAAAAATATGCCAACATCATTCTTAATAAGAATTTTTTGTCTTTCAGAAACTCTAGTGTTACTGATAACATAATTAATCATGTCAAACAACTCTGAGTGGTTTGTTTGGTCATAGTAGCAATTACAGAAGAACAAATGGCTAAGCCTTTGCTTTAGTCCACCCCACAGCATACTAAGAGTATTTAGAATCAAACTCTTTAACATTAGAAAAGACAAGGTGTTTGGGCATTAAGTTAGCATGACTTGCCAATAATCAAAACTGACTTTTCACTCCTACATTTTAACTGCTCCTATACAGGAGATACTACCAAGTGCTTGTCTTTAGACTTTAAGACATTCATATTTTACCAACATTTTACAGAAACTGTGTCATAGTTTATATTGCAATTAAAAAAAGAGAATCATCCCTATCTAAAAAACAAAGGTCTCCCTGAACCTTTACAAACTATTACTTTAGTTATCAGTTTTTTCTCTTTTCACCCATTTCTCTTTTTTAGATCCTGGTGAGGAGGTAGTGGGTCTTTTTTCATCACTTTCTCTGTGATGTGCCTCATCATCCTCTCTCAAAGTATCTCTTTCTTTTGCATATTTTTTATCATAGCTATCTTCTTGCTTTTTAAGTCTCTCTGCCTTTTCCTTGTTTCCATTTTTCAGCTTATTCCTTTTAATCCATATTTGCTACACTGGTTTCGAAGCTCTAAAGCATATTGTTCTTGCTGATACCTTGTGGTAGCAGACATAGGTCCACCTGTGGCTGTCATTCCCCTTGTTTGCACGGGTGCCACCTTAACCTTTATCTCCCCTTCTTCTATATTACTTAACTCTTGAATCTTCTCCATTGCATCCTGTAGTTCTGTATACAGTTGCCTGGTTTCACTAGCCTGCTCTTGTGACTGTAGGTCTAGCTTAATCTGTAGAAGGTCATGATCCCTATTTAACAGACACAAATCTCTTTGTGCTTACAGTATTTGCTAGTTACTCTTTTTTTATTATTAATCAAAACACTACTGTGCTTGTTAATCTTGGTTTATATACTCCCCCTTTAGGTGTTTTCCCTAGAAACAACCTATCAATGTTTCCACACTCATAATATACAGTTATACCAGTTGATCATCAGGCATTGGTTTGTATGCTTTTCCCTTTAGGTGTTTTCCACAGAAAATGACATATTAGTGTTTCATACACATTTTCTTATCTTTTCTTGCCTGCCTAGCCTTTTACAGCTGGGCACCTGTGCACTGGTGCTCTGGTCTGTCTAGCTATGTCTTACAGCTCCTTGTGAGGTCTGGCTTGCAAGTCCCAGCACCTTCACTAACCTACTCTGCCCCATGAGTTCCTACAGAGTTAAGCATTACTTTATATTTAAACAATTTGAGAAGCATACAAAGCATATATCACCTGATTAGCAAGTGGCTAAACTGTCTGTGTGCACCATTTTCTCTCGCTTTAAGCAATCAGCACCACGTCTCCAAGCGTCGTCACCTTCTTATTAAGCTTCAAAGTGTACAGCACCAGCGATCCGAGTCTTAAAGGCACCAAATGTAGTGGTGGGTAAAAAGTTCCCATTATTAAAATTGTCCATTTTTAAATTGTCCATTGCCTGATACTTAGAAAGGAGACACAAGGAGATGGTGCTGATGGTGGAAGAATTTAATGATTATAACAATAATAATCATAGTGAGCGATTACAAGTGGTGCATCCTTCATTCTTCATTCTTAGTTCTCAATTCTTCATTTTCAATTCTTAATTCTTCATTCTTCAAACTAACAGTGTTTAGTGGCTTGCTTATATAGTGGAAGACAGTACTATGGTTGTGTATTATTAGTACAGAACAAGTATAAACATCATCTTACAAGGCAATGCTCTTTTTAGTTCTTACATGAGCTAATCCTTGTCAGCATAAATGTATTGATAGTGTAAATTATACTACTATATAAGGATAGCAATAGTAGACATTACCAGTTATTAAGATCTAGAAGGAAGAAATAGACTTGCACTTTTAAGAATGTGCACAGTGCTTTTTAGTCTGTCCTGTCCTCCTGATAATAATAGTCAAAAGGGTAACTTGAACACTATCCCTGTATTTCTGTCTTTGCAGACACTTAAGACACCTGTCTTCTATCATTCACATGATTAGTACAGATATTAAAAAACATTTGAATATTACAACTTGTGGTTTAGTTAAACCTGTAGCTTCACAAGTTATATGATTCAGCTTCATAGATCAATATTAGTTACACAAACACCTTATGTTTTAGACCAAAATAAGGTTTGCCTGCAATGTTGGGACACATTTTTTTATCCCCTAATACAGGGAGACATCAGGGAATTATTTAACTTGAATACCAGTTTGTGGTCACATGATCACGAGTGGAAGCTAACAGGAACGAGGTTCAGAAGAGATGTGAGGAAATACTATTTTACAGAAATGCCTTCGAACAGGCTGCCAACTGAGGTGATGAGTGCAAAAACTGTTAGACATTTTAAGCATGGCTGGGATGGAATGAAAAGTATAGTGGTTACTTGGGGTGTCAGAATTAGGGAGGAGAATGGGGGTTGGGAGGGCTAGGATCTTGGAAGAACGGTAGACCCCAGGGCTAAATTTGAAACTTGGGAAGACTGGATGGATCTTTGTTCTTTTTCTGCCATCATTGTCTATGTTTCTATTTTTCTATAAATTCAGAACTGTTTACATCAGACACTGTTTTATGGTACAAATGGTTCTCTGGCTCTTGAGTAGGTTAAGATCACTTAAAACTGAGTAGTACATAGTGCTTTTGAAACTGTAACCTTCGGCTTATGCTCTGTCTGTCCCTACTGTGATGACCACCAGGGACTACCACCCTGACTGAGTGTCAAATGAATGCAGAACCCTCATAAAGAGTTCCAGCACCTTAAGGTGTTGAGGGTCAGAATCCCTGGACCAATGGCATCATAGGAAAGAAAGCCCAACCCCAAGTAGAAAGAGGCACCACAGGAGGAGGAGGGGAGGAGGGTGTTAACAAAATCATGAGTATCCAAAGGATGCTTGGATCTGTCCAGTTTTAGCCATATGGAGGGCATGGTTTGGTATGGGCACCTGCTGCCCCTCCAAACTATAAGCAAAGACCTACAGTTCAAAGGGTCATCAAAGCTCTTGAGCTGGTTAGGAATGATAGAGACTGAGGAGTATGTAGGGGTTAGTGGTGGCTGGCACAGTAGACTAGCTTGGTTGTTTTGCAATCTACATATTTTGGAAAAATCTAATAGCAAAACATAAGGTAGCACATTTTAAATGTCTTAAGCACTTTATCAAAGCAAAATCACTAATTTGTAACCTGTTTTTCCTATTTATCACATAAAATAATAAACAATCTGGTTACTGTGCATTATATATTGCTTATGCTGTTTTTTGTACTTAGCTACCTACTAACCTACCTTCATTTGCTCATCAAAAATACTTTGTTTGATATTGAGGAGTATGTAGCATTGGTGCAACTGTAAAAGTTGGGTTATTCTTTCTCTGTCCCTACTGCAGAACCCTGATGAAAAAAACGAACATACGAATGTGCCAGCAGAAACAGACCATCTGGTCTATCTAAGTCTGCTCGTGTGTGCAGCTAGCACCCCTAGTTTGCAACTGCCCCACCCCCTCCCTTGTCATCCCACTGCCACCCCAGCTTCCCACCCTCACTCTCCCTTTGTTCCCTGTCCCATGCCCTTTGAAGCTGTTCACAGATTACATGATACAACTCATATTCTGGTACTGTATTCCATTTGAAACATAGAACACAGAAACATAGACATTGATAGCAGATAAGGACCACTTGGCCCACCTAGCCTGCCCATTTCCTACCTATTGGATAAGCTGCAGATTCTAGGTTAACCAACAGCCTACTTCCTGCAACTCACTATAATTGCTTTATGTCTGTCCTATGCATGTTTGAATTCCTCTACTGTTTTAGACACCACAACCTCTCCAGGAAGGCAGTTCCATACGTCCACCACTCTCTCCATGAAAAAAAATTTCCTCACATTACCCCTGAGCCGTCCACCCTCTATCTTTAAATTGTGACCCCTTGTTCTTACACATCTCTTTTTCTGAAAGATTCTACCCTCCTGTACTTTGTTGATTCCCTTGAGGTACTTAAAAGTTTCTATCATGTCCCCCTGTCCCTCCTTTCATCAAGGGTATACATATTAAGCTCTCTCAGTCTCTCTTCATATGATTTCTGACATAGACCCTGCACCATTTTAGTCGCCTCCTCTGGACTGCTTCCATCCTGTCTATGTCCTTGCGTAGATGAAGTCTCCAGAACTGCACACAGTACTCCAGATGGGGTCTCACCAACATTCTGGAAAAAGGGATAACAACTTCCCTTTTTCTACTTGTGATGCCCCTCCCTATGCATCCCAGTATCCCCCGGCCCTCCTTATTGACTTCTCACATTGCTTACTCACCTTTAGGTCATCTGATATGACTACCCCCAGGTCCCTTTCCATTATTGTTGTTGTTAGTACCTCCCCTGCTATTGTGCACTCTTCTGCTGGATTTTTATTTCCCAGGTGCATTACTTTGCACTTCTTTGCATTGAATCTAAGTTGCCATATGTCTGCCCATTCCTCCAACCTTGCCAAGTCCCTTCTCATCCTTTCTAACCCCCGTTGTGTATCAGCTGTGTTACAGATCTTTATGTCATCTGCAAAGAGGCATACCTTTCCTTCCCAGACCCTCTGCAATGTCACATATAAAGATGTTAAAGTGGACTGGACCCAGTACTGAGCCCTGAGGTACTCCACTAGTAACCCCCCTTTCTTCGGAATGTGTTCCATTCACTATTACCTTCTGTGTCCTGTTGTGCAACCAGTTTGGTACCCAGGCTACTACCCTGGGATCCACTCTCAAGCTGGCTAACTTGATGGGGTGGTACCTGGGGTGCTACCACCCTCTCTGTGAAATAGTGTCTCCTCATTTCCCTCCTAAATCTTCCCCCATCTATTCTTAGCCCATGCCCCCTGGTGTCCCTCCCCCTCCTTCGCTTAAAGACCCCATCTGCTCCATCCTTATTTATTCCCCCTCAGATATTTGAATGCCTCTCTCATGTTCCCCATCCCTTCTATCCTCCAGAGTGTACATACTCAGGTCTCCTAGCCTGCTCTCATAGTCTCTTCCCTCCATTCCACATATCATCTTTGTTGCCCTCCTCTGCACCCCCTCCAGTAGCATGATATTACGTTTTAGGTATGGCCTCCAAAACTGCACACAATACTCTAAGTACAGCCTTACCAGTGACCTGTAGAGGTGCGAGATCACCTCTCTTCACCTGGGCAAAAACCCCCTCGCTATGCACCCCAGCATTTTGTTCACTTTTGCAGCTGCCCTCCTGCATTGGGCAGTGTTGTTCATGGTCCCTGTTATCACTACATCTAGGTTTTTCTCCTCCTCAGTGATCCACAGCTTAACCCCCCCCCCCAAGTATTCTCTTTTTTGGTTCTTCACCCCAAAGTGCATAACCTTACACTTCTTTGCATTGAATCCCAGCTGCCACTCTCTGACCACTCCTCCAGCTTGCTTAGGTCCCTCTGCAGCTGCTTCCATCCCCCCTGCATCCACCACTGCTCCGATTTTGGTGTCATCAGCGAACAGACTTACCTTGCTCACCACCCCATGTGCAATGTCTGATATAAAGAGCCCAAATAATACTGGCCCCAGCACAGAGCCCTGTGGCACCCCACTCATCACCAGCCTTGGAGTTGAGAGCTCCCCTCTCACCACCACCTGTTGCAGCCTCCCACTCAGCCAACGTGTAATCCAGTTCATCATTTTTGCCCTTACCCCTACACCAGTTAGCTTCCCCCAAGTTGCCCATGAGGCAATGAATCAAAGACCTTGCTGAAGTCCAAGTAAAGAACATCCACCACATGACCCTTATCCAGCTCACCTGTCACCCAATCATAATACAAGTTGGTCTGACAAGACTTCCCTGAAACAAACCCATGCTGCCTCACATCCTGGAGGCCATTGTCCTCCAGGTACGACACCAGTCTTTCCTTTAGTATCATTTCCATGAGTTTGTACACTATGGAGTTGAGACTTACCGGACGATAATTACCCAGTTCATCCCTTGGCCCACTCTTGTGTAATGGTGCTGCATGTGCCATCCTCCAGTCCAGTGGTACACATCCCAACTCCAGTGAGGTGCTGTACAGCTCTGTCAGTTGCTCCGCCAACACCTCCACCATCTCCCTCAGCATCCTGGGGTGTATACCATCCAACCCTGGTGCCTTGTCTACCTGCAGTGCCCTCAGTCCCTCTAAGATTCTACTTGCCTCAATTCTTCCATCTGTCAACTTCTCTCTCCCTGTCCCCACCCTCCCAGCCCATGCTGATAGTGGATCCCCCTTTTATTTCATGAAGGCTGAGCCAAAGTATTCATTCAGTGCTTCTGTCTGCTCCTCTCTCTTTTCTATCCACTCCTCCATCTCTTTTTATCCTCACTTATGTCTCCTTGCACTTCCTTTTCTCCCTGATGTAGCTGAAAAAGTCTCCCCCCCGTTAATTCCTTGCGCTAATTTCATCTCCCTCTGGGTCTTAGCTTCTCTCACTTTTCTGGTCACTTCCCTGGACCATCTTGCCTATTCCTCCCTGTCCACTTCCTTCCCTGTCCTCCTATACCTCTGGTGCACCACTCATTTTGCCCTCACCACCTTCACAATCTCGCTGTTCAACCAGCATGGTTTTCTTGCTCTGCTCCTCTTACTCTGTGCCTTAGTGCAGGCTTCTGTTGCCTCTGTAATCTCCCATTTAATAATATCCCATTTCTGCTCCACGTCCATCTCCTGCCTTATGCCATCCATTTTCCCTTTCAGTACTTCCTACCCACTCCCAAAGTCTGCCCCCCTGAAGTTTACCACCTGATTAACTGATTTCTCTGGCTCCCCACACATCATGATATTAAACCACACCATTTGGTGATCACTGTCGGCTAGTGGGTCCTCTACCTTTTTTTCTCTCACTGCCTCCCCATTCAACAATACCAGATCTAAAGTGTTTTTTAGGCTAGTAGGTACATTAACCAACTCTGTCAGGAGACCCTCCTGGATCGCATCCAGGAGCACTAGCTCCCTAGCACTGGAGGTGACCAGAATGCTCCAGTCAACCCCCAACAAGTTGAAATCCCCCACGATGACCACCTTCCCTTTTCTACATATCTTTTTGATCTGTCCCACTAAATCCCTGTCAAGCTCCTCAGACTGGGATGGTAGCCTATATACCACTCCAAACCTCAGTTTTCTGCCCCTTGAGTCTAGGAACTGCAGCCAGATTGCCTCTGTTCTCCTTTCTTCCACCTCATCCCTTGTACATTTGATCCTGTCCCTCACATAGACTGCCACCCCACCCCTTCCCTCCTTATGGTTCTTCCTGTATAATTTGTATCCTGGGATTGCCCAAATCCCAGTCCCGGTGCTCGGTTGCCCACGTTTCTGTTTTGACAGCAACAATATCCACCCTCCACACTGCTAAGAGTGCCTGTAGCTCAGCAGATTTGTTTCCTAAGTTTCTTGAATTCAATGAGACCACCCTCGAGGTGTTGCAGTAATGGCATCCCAGGATCAAAGTCACCTTAGGGAAGAAGGTCCAAAAGCACATCAGAAGACAGGCCAGCACAGTTTTCCTCTAGGAGGAGAGATGTAGCCAGAGACCTGAACCAGGAGAGTGACCAACCAATTCCAGCTCTTGCAAAGACTACATAACTTTTATGACTTTGACCATAGAGGAGAGGAAGAAACTCCTAAAAAAGGAGGAAACATCTATGTATCCACAGCCTTGGTTGCCTTCTCTCCATGATAGGGACAGAATTAGTGACAGCTCAGCTTCTGCAGTTTAGAAACCCAATTACTGTAAGGGAAACATTTTAGAGGAAGGGCTCTTGCTCTTTCCCTCTAATGGGAATACTATGAGGGTACTGTGAGCTGATCTCTGCAGCTAGAGGAGATTCCTCATGAAAAAGACCAATCCCCCAAAGTGGGATGGAGGACAGCAATGACCACTGACAGGTACACACCTGGCATCCAACATGGGAGGTCTAGATAGAAAGCTGAACCCTTGAGGGGTGAGACATGGAGTTGAGCCCTAGAGAAGAAGAGAGTTGTCATGGTAGTGTGAATTTTGACCTTGAGGGTCAGGGGGAGGGAAATAGGAGAAGACCAGATGAACTTTAGGCAGCTGTAGAAAGGAATAGCTATCAAAGGTACTATCAATGTGGTCTGACAGCTAAAGGAGCCCCTGAGGATACAGAGGCCCCAATCACCAGTACCTGAAGTTTTAATGCAACCTCAAGAGGTGCCATCAAGGTGATCTGTATAGTTAAAGTTTCTCCAAGAATGTAGGACATTCTCACCCAAATGGGACAAAGAGAATGACCCTGGCCAAGTTGATGGACCCACCATTTAGATGTGGACTTCATGGCATCAGAGAAAGAACATCAGCCTTCAGGGCAGGGATCCATGGATGCCATGGGTGGTCACAGGAGGCATGTGTCTATGGCCATTAGGAGTAGAACTGTAGTAAGAGGCTGATAGCAAAGCTTGACAACCATTCAGGAGTAAGGTAAAAAAAAGCAAGCTAGATTGAATGATTGAGTCTAGTTTTACTGACATAACAGATGCACCCTAGCCATGGACAGGGAAGCTGCTGGAGTCTGGTGCTTTGGGGTAGCTGGTGATGATAGGGATAATAAACAAGTGACTGTAGAAATAGCAACTCATTTATACTGCTATCATGAAGGGCTGCCCTGCTAGCATAGCCACCCTACAGTGAGCAGAGCGACTGGAAGGGGCGGGATTGGGAGGTGGAGGGGAAGGATAGAAGGAATGGGTTGTATGGGTGGTGGGATCCTGCTGCAGCCAAGCCAGCCCAGTGGTGTGGTGAAGAGGGTGGTTGGTTACGGTGCAGCAGGAACTGGGTCCGGGACCTGCTGGGAGCATTTGTTTTGCCGCTGCTTGCGGCAGTTTTTATTTCAAAGATCTGTTTTGCCCCCTCCTCGACATGCACCCACCTGAATTTAACAATCATTATTCAGTGAGGTGTGTGGGGTGAAAAGAAATGGAAGTCAGGTCACTTGTGTTTGTACAGTACATCTTCTAAATGGTTTTTGGTGATATACATTTGCTATGATAGCAATCGCTATTTTGTGATCTCTATCATGACATGGAATTGTGCTGTGGAACCGAGACTGAGGACTCTAATATGGATGGCATGACTTATTAAGTTAAGGCAGCGGCTCAAGAAGAGTGAAACAGGGAAATGGCATGTCAGCTGCTACAGTTCTACAGAGAAAACAGAGCTTGATGCATTTTTCACAGAAAAACAGGATCAGGGTAGTTGATGATTATTGAAGCTGAACCAGGACAAAACACAAGTGGGAGAATGACTGGGCTTCATGAGTTGCTGGAAGTACTGAGCCACCAGCATGCTAAATGGTGAGACAATAGTTCACAAGGGCACTAGGACACTGGGGTAGCCTGAGCACAAGCTGCCAGTGCAAAGTGACGTACTATTAAAGCAGGTGACTCTTACATGTTGCTGTTGATTTTCCTTCAGTGTTGTTTCAGCAGCAAGAGAAACTGACAGTGGCTCCCTGGCAGTGTAATGCTTCCAGGGTCATAGCCCCAAAAATGTATGCATAAAGATGAATAAAGTGTAGCTGTTCTTCTGTACCCCATCCCAGAGTGGGGAAAGAACTAGGGAGAGAGTTACATGGGAGAAGAAAGAGCCCAAAAGGACACATATGACACATTAAGAACTGCAATGGAGCAGAAGAAAGCTGGAAGCAAGTAGCCAGCAAGATCAACAGTACAAGGGGGGAAAGAGTAGTGACACTAGAGTTGCTGTGAGGCAGAAAAGGTATGGGGAGGGCAGATCGCATGGCAGAACCAACAAAATCCAAATCAAAGTATGCTTCATCCTGTGCAGTTGTAGAGGAGAACTGCCTTGAATCTGTAAGTCTGTGTTTTCAGAAGAACTTACTTTTCTAATATAGCTACAGAAATTCAAAATACACATAAGGAGCCAGAAGAACTGTGGGTCACCCTGGAAACAGGAAATGAGACAGCCATACGAACTGGGGTTGTGTACAGCCCTCCAGACCAGGAGGAGGACATAAACACATTACTGTTAGAAGATATACAAAACATGACAGCTAAAGGGGAGGTTCTGATAATGGGAGGCTTCAACATGCCAGATACAGATTGGTCAATACCAGCAGGGACACCTGCCAGAACTAGACACATGATGGATTCCCTGCAGGGGAAGGGCCTCAAACAACTGGTACAACAACCCACAAGAGACAGGGCTATCCAAGATATAGTACTGACTAACAGGGAAAGGATCACAGATCTCCAGGTAGAAGGTCACATGGTATGGTTCAATTTGTCCACTAGAACAAAATCATCCCATTCCAAAGCAAAAATATGGGACTTCAGAGTAGCTGACTTTGATGAGATGGCCAGCAGAGTTAAGCTAGCCCTGGCAAAAAGAAATACAGGTGGGGGGGTACAGGCAAAGTGGGCAAGCATTAAAGATGCAATACTTGAAGCAACATCACATTGTGTTAGTGAGAAATGGAAGTGCAAAAGAAGAAGGAAACCACTTTGGTTCTCAAACACAGAAGCAGAAAAGGTCAGAGCCAAAAGGCTGGCCTTCAGGAAATATAAGGGAACGCAGCAGGATGAAGATAAGAAGGCATACCAAACTTCCCTAAGGGAAACAGGGAAGGCAGTAAGGCAGGCAAAGGCCCAAACCAAGGAAACACTAGCACAAACAGTAAAAGAAGGTGACAAGACTTTCTATAGATGCATTAGTGAAAGAAGAAAGTCCAGAGGGGGTATTGCTAAGATCAAAGGGGATAAGGGGGTGTGTGAGGAGGAGGACCATGTAAAAGCATCTATTCTAAATAGATACTTCTGCTCAGTATTTACTGAAGAGAAGGTAGGGCAGGGCTCACAACTCTGCACTATGGACACAGGGGAGGGCAGGAGGTGTGCACTAGTCCCTTCACAAAAGAAAGGGTCCTCCAAAAGCTCGATAAGCTCAAGGTGGACAAGGCAATGGGACCTGATGGCATATATCCCAGGGTACTAAAGGAGCTAAGGGTGGAACTAGCAGAGCCATTATCAGAACTGTTTAATGAGTCTCTGAGCACAGGAGAGGTCCCAGGAGACTGGAGAAGGGCTCATGTGATCCCGCTCCACAAGAGTGGTAGCAGGAGGAGGCAGGAACTACAGACCAGTCAGTCTTACCTCAGTAGTGGGCAAGATTATGGAGACACTTAAGGAAAGGATAGTGCAACACCTGGAATCCATAGGAGCACAGGATCCAAGACAGCATGGGTTTACAAAAGGAAGGTCCTGTCAAACTAATCTCATAGATTTCTTTGACTGGGTAACCAGAGTGGTGGACCGAAGGGGAGCAGTTGATGTTGCCTACCTTGACTTCAGCAAAGCTTTCAATACTGTTCCACATAGAAGATTGATTAATAAGCTGAGTAGGCTAAGGGTGGGTCAGACATTGATCACCTGGGTGGCAAACTGGTTGACGGGCAGAAAACAAAGAGTGGTGGTAAATGGTGTACAGTCACAAGAGATGCAAGTCACAAGTGGGGTACTTCAGGGATCAGTCCTGGGGCCAGTCCTCTTCAATATCTTCATCAGTGACAAATGCAGATGGACTGGAGGGTAAGGTTTGTCTGTTTGCAGATGACACCAAGATCTGCAACAGAGTAGATGATCCAGATGAGGTGGGCAGAATAAGAAGAGATCTGGAAAACTAGCAAAATGGTCGAAAGAGTGGCAACTGAGGTTTAACGCAAAGAAGTGCAAGATCATGCACATAGGGAAGAGAAACCCTGAAGCCACCGACAGGCTGGGAGGGGTGTTGCTGGCAGTCACAAGGGAAGAAAGAGACTTGGGCGTCATCATCACCGATGACCTGAAATCATCCAAGCAGGCCTGTAAAGCAGTAGATAAGACTAGAGGGATGTTGAGGTGTATTAGTAGGGGTATCACAAGTTAGAAGAGGGAGGTAATAATCCCTCTTTACAAGACACTGGTTAGGCCCCATATGGAGTACTGCGTGCAGTACTGGAGGCCACACCTTCACAAGGACATTAACCAAATTGAGGCAGTCCAGAGACGGGCAACCAAAATGGTGCAGGGACTGCATCAGAAAACATATGAGGACAGATTAACTGAACTCAATATGTATACCCTAGAGCAAAGGAGGGAGAGAGGTGATATGATTGAAACATTCAAACACCTTAAGAGCATTAACAAGGTGAAAGATTCTAACATGTTTCAATATAAGAAGAATAGCAGGACAAGAGGACACAGCATGAGATTAGAGGGAGGCTGATTAATGTGAGGAAGTTCTTTTTCACAGAAAAGGTGGTGGATGCATGGAACGACCTACCTCAGGAAGTGGTGGATATGAATATAGTGCAGGGCTTCAAACAAGCATGGGATAGGCATAAGAGAGCAATACAGATGAGTATGAATAGATAGGCCATTGACAAAGCAAAGGCCTATGGCACATTCATAAGGTAGAAAAAGAAATGGGCAGACTGGATGGGCCTTGCGGTCCTTTTCTGCCTTCAACTTCTGTTTCTGTGTTTCTATGTTTCTAATATTGGTTCGCTTTCTGTTTTTATTCAATCTATACTGGCCTTTGGGTAAATGCAGTCTGCGTTTGTGCTTTAAACTCTATGTGGGCAGTACTATTTTAGAACTGTATGACATACTTTATGTACTTGTTAAAGAACTTACATTGTTTTCACAATGAATTTGTGTACTACTTTAGAACTCTGTGATCCAAGTGGGACAACTACATCAAGGCCAGTAAAGACTGAACAATAACAAAATAGGATGCAATATATAAAAAAAATGCTTCTTCTGGGAAAAATGACATAGATTCAGTGCAATTCTCCTTTAATCATGTGGAGTGGGATATGGCTTGGTCACTTCCTGCCCCTCTGAATACTGGCAATGCCTTACAATTATTAGAATGCCTGGAAAGTTTTGAGAAATAAGCAATCCAGATGTTTCACTGGTGAATTGTTGGTCAATTACCAAAGTTTGTGCTGCCCAGATAGCTGCAAAGTTCCTGCACTTTGCCAGTAATTAGCACTTTGTACTAGTCTGAAGTACATTTAAAAAAAGGTTTTGTTTTAAAAAAAGGCTTTAACGTAGCAACCTTTGCTCCTATCTCCCCCTAGCCATATTAAAAAGATACTCCATTCCTCCAGTCCACTTTGGACAAACTGTTACCCCCATACCCTTTAGCAGCTTAAAAATAATAAACGTATACACAGTAGTAGTGTAGCAGAAATCACTGCAATCCATTCCCTTCTCCCCACCCATATGTCTATGTATATATAATGTACAGTGAAGCCCAGCAGGATGAAGCACAGCACTGCAGAATAATTCTGAAGTGGAGTAATTGCAGCAAACAATACAATTTCTATAGGAGTTAATCCCTTCTGTCATGCAGTAAACCAGTGGCACTGTGCTTCATCATGGCTGGCTGCACTATATATATATATATATATATATATATATTCGCACCCTCCTCCCATTACATAATACACAGGAACCCTAATCCCCACTCCATCAGCACACTATGCAGCACTCTTTCCCCACCCCCTTAGTTTTTCCTTCTCAGTCACATCACATTCAACTCCTCTTGATCCCATGGTGAGAACAGACACCCTGCCAAAAACATATGCCTCCACTCTGCCAGAAATTTCTACCCTGCCTTACTTCTGAAATTGTTACTTGAAAATAACCAAATTCTTAAGTCGTATCCAAGCAGAAATGTACATCCCTCCAACCTCCCAGAATATACACCCTTTGTCCGTCTCCAAAATGTTTACTCTTCACTAATTTAGAAAGTTGCATCACCTGTTCTCACATGGCATTTGTGTTTGTTTCTTCTGCTGTAATTTTCTCTTACTGTAATTCTGAGTAAACTATGTTCCCTTCCAGTTACAGTTTTTGTGACTTTTGCCAAATGTCCAAAATTTACACATTGCAAAAAATATACAGTAATCCACTTTAGTAGAGACTACATTTGTCATTTAGAAATGATGGAAGTCTGAGGGCAGTACAGGTGAGCTGCAAACAGAGGGAGAGTTTTGTGGTACTGTAGAGTGTGCATGCCTCCACACATGGGCGAGACAGGGGATGCAGCAATGACAAGGGGCAAAAAATGGGGTATAAAAAACATAATAGAAATAATATGAATACTTTTGAAATTAAGTAGTATAAATGTGAATCTATTATTTGCTTTTGGTGCCTTTGGTAAAATTACACATTTTAATGAGATGTGACATGGAAGAAACAGATACTGTTGACATTGCCCAACATAACAACATCTAGCAAGAGTCAATATGGCTGCAAAACAATGGTATTGTGGGCAGTGAGAAATGTGTAAACTAGCTGTTCTTGCACTAACCACTGAGCTACCTAACTGCACTTTCTAATTGTTGTGATTTACACACACATTGACCAATACATGCATACATATATGCATATATATTCCAGTATAACATAGCAGTGCACTGCCTGCACAAGTTTTTGCCAGTAGACACCTCATTTAAATCAACAATGACATGCATAGGGCTGAAACTGATCTAGATAGTGAGGGAATGTAGACCAGCAATATTTGCACTAACCACTGAGCCATCTAACTGCACTTTCTAATTGTTGTGATACACACATTGACTAATACAAATATACATATATACATATATATTCCAGTATAGCATAACAGTGCACTGTCTGCACACACAAAGCATTGCCTCACACACACTAACACACATACACTGCCTTATACAGCATCTATTTAGTTATACATCTAACCCTAACTTTTACTGTATTTAGGTTAAGCACTGTGTTCTGCAGTAACTCATTGTACTAATCTGTGGCATGACTGGTTAACTAAGATACTAAATCTGGGAGGTGCGGTGGATTTGGCCTATTTGGACTCCAGAAAGGCCTTCAACACTGTTCCTCATAGAAGGCTGATAAACAAACTGCATAGCTTAGGGGAGTATCCTAAAAATAGTTTTGTGGGTGGAGAACTGGCTAAATGGTAGAAGTCAGAGGGTTGTGGTAAACAGAGAGTACTCTAGAGAGGGACAGGATGAAGTGACGAGCAGGGTGCTACAGGGGTTGATGTTGGGGACAGTCCTCTTCAATGTCATTACTGGAGACATTGCAGAGGGATTGAAGGAGAAAGGTATGCCTCTTCACAGAAAACACAATGGTGTGCAATGGGGTAGACACTACAGGGAGTTCAGAAAGAATGAGGGAAGACCTTATAAAACTGGAGAAATGGTCTAAAGAATGGCAGCTGGGATTCAATGCAAAAAAGTACAGGATCATGCAGAGAGGGCACAAGAACCCCGGCACAAAGTATGAACTAGGTAGGGACATACTGACAGTCATAAAACAGGAAAGGGACCTGAGTGTTATCATCTTGGATGACCTGAGAGAAAGTAGACAGTGCAATAAGGCAACTGGAAAGGCTAGTATGATGCATGGATGCATAGGGAGGGGTATCACGAGTAGAAAGAGGGAGATCATCTTGCCCTGTTTAAGACATTCATGAGATTGCACCTGGAATACTGCATCCAGTTCTGGAGGCCCCATCTGAGAAAGAACATAGACAGGGTGGAGACAGTGCAGTGGAGGGCAAGTAAAATGGTGCAGGGCCTGCAGGATAAGACATATGAGAAAAGATTTAATAATAATAACAATAATAAATCTTTATTTATTATGCGTCTTTCAAATATCAAGGCACATTACATAAAATTGAAGCATAGATAAAACAGTACTGTATGCCTTCTTCAGTAAAATCCTGTTAATAACCTTAAAACTCTGGAAAAGCTCCGCTCCTCAAATGGGTCTTGAGGGCCTGTTTAAAAACCCCCACAGTTATGCACCCCTGAAGCTGATGGGGTAGAGAATTCCAAAGGACTGGGGCTGTGTACATAAATGCCCAGGCCCCAGAAGATTTAAAAGATACCCTTGGAATCTCTAGCAACCCCTCATCAGCCTAGTGGAGCAATCGCTCAGGGCAGTAAGGAGACAGATGTTCTTTCAGGTAGTCTGGGCCAAGTCCATGCAGGGCTTTATAAGTCAGTAATCTGACTTTGAAGGTGATCTGCCACTGAACTGACAGCCAGTGCAGTTCACGAAGCACTGGTGTGATGTGGCATGTCCTGGAAATACCCATTAACAACTGGGCTGCAGCATTCTGCACCAGCTGCAGGCAGTGGATATCAACCCCCAGAAGTCCAAAGTAAAGGGAGTAGCAGTGATCAAGGCGTGAGGTCACAAATGCATGGATCAATGTAGGGAGGTCCCTGGATGGAACCAGATACTTGATCCTCACGATGTTCCTATGATGGTAAAAGGAAGACTTGATGACTGTCAACACCTGAGATTATAGTGTCAGCCTGTCATCAAGCATCACCCCTAGGACACACACCAGTTCAGAGGTGAGAAGCTGGAAGAACCCCAGAATAAGACCTGTGAGCAACCAACCCCCAACCCCCCTACCCGATGATCCGGATCCACCAACATCACCTCAGTCTTCCCTGAGTTCTACTTGAGCCAGTCGGAATTCATCCAATCCTGGATTTCAGTGAGTCAGTTATTAAATACCGAGAGTGTACTATCCTGGTTGGGTGCAAAAGACAGGTAGAGCTGGGTATCATCAGTATAGCAGTGAAACCTCAGCTCATACCATCTTACAATGTCTTGAAGGGCAGCATATACACCACAAACAACATGGGAGACAGCACTGAGCCCTGAGGGACCCCACATGACAGAGAGAGGGTCATCGGAGTAAATCCCAGACACCACCCTCTGAGTTCTACCAGTGAGGAAGGACTTAAACCACCTGAAGACCATACTAGTCAGGCCACAAATGAACATCAGGCACCCAAGCAACACTCTATGATCCATGGTGTCAAAAGCTGAGGAGCGATCAAGGAGTACCAAGCTGGACAGTTTTTTCCAATCTCTTACCATCAGGAGATCTTTGAGCACCCACACCAGTGCAGTCTAAGTACTAAGCCTCTTTTGAAAACTGGATTGGAGAGGTTCATAGATGTCATGGATGGTTAAATGGTTCTCCAGCTGTACAGCCACTACCTTCTCAGTCACCTTCCCCATGAAGGGAAGGTAAGAGATGGGTCTGTAGTTGGCCAGGCAGTATGGGTCCAGAGAAGCTTTCTTCAAGAGGGATGTCACCACCACTGCCTTCAGGGAGATAAGAAACTCACCCAACTCAAGGGAGCACCAGACTACCTATGCCAGGACCGGTCCAATGATGTCATAACAACCCATAATCAGGGACGTTGGGCCCAGGTCCAAACTGCAGCACATAGGGCACATACCCTGGACAACCTGCATGACATCCACTAACACCGGCTGGTCAAAAGTACTCCAGGTGAAGTGAGGGACAGTGACCAAGCACCGATCACTAGCGCCCCTCATAGAGTGTGTCGAATGGATCTCTGTCCTGATGTCAGCCACCTTATCTGCAAAGAACTGAGCAAGCACCTTACACTCCAACTGTGAAAAAGCTCTTTGCACCTGCAGGCAAGCTGGGTTGCACAGCCTGTCTACAGTTTGAAAAAGCTGAGCCAGTCAGTTCTGAGCAGCACCTATCTTCCCAGACAGGAACTCTGCCTTCTTATGGGCAATTGTTGACTGGTAGAGCTGATAATGCTCTAGCAATCTAAGATGGTCAGCCTCCAGGACTGATTTCCATCAGCAATGCTGTAATCTTCATCCTAGTCACTGCAACTCCCTCAAGGTCCCGTCAATCCATGGAGACCGAGGGTGAAGGGAGAGAGGATGAACATGGACAAGAGTGACAGAGTCCAAGGCTGTGGTAATGACCTTATTATAGGCCAAAACCAGAGCCTCAGGAGTCCCTCTTGCCACAGGAAAATCAGATAGGTCAAGCACCACTGCTAGGCCTTCAGGGCTCACATCCCATAAAGGGTGGTACCCAACCATCTCCACAGGAGTAGGCCTACAAAGGAGGGCCCAAAATTTGAATCTCACAGTGTAATGATCAGACCAACCAATGGGTTCCAACTCCACATTGGAGGCTTCAATCCCCAGGAGAAAAACTAGGTCAAGGGAGTGGCTGGGTTTATGAGTAGCAGCGGTAACAATCTGTGTAAGGCCCAGTGATGACATCAACTGGAGGAAGTGATGTCCAAATTGCAAGAGTTCATCATCGATCCAGGCATTGAAGTCACCCAGGACCATCAGCCTGAGTGACTTAAATGCTAAATCAATCATGAAATCCACTTCTTCCTGAAGGAATCACTTCTCACCCCAGATGGATGGTAGCCAAGGGCTATCCTACAGCCTACACCTGCTACTATGGTAAACTCAAATAACCTATCATCCTCAACTGGTACACTTGTTATGCCCAATTCAATCTTAAAATAGACCGCAACCCCCTGCCTCTGCAGTCCAATCTTGAGTGGTGTATCACCGAGTACCCAGCTGGAATCACAGCCTCAAATATGGGGCCCACATTTTCATCCAGCCAGGTCTTGGTGATGCATGCCAGATCTGATGTCCCAACAAGATCTGCAAAAATTGCAGTCTTGTTCTTAATAGATCTGGTGTTGCATAATACTGCTCTGGTTGGACGGGTCTCCTGGGCTGCCCCAACTACCTGCCCACCAGTAATGGTGGTGCCCTTGGGTATGGAGACTAGACATGGTGAACCACACTCCAGAATCCATTTCACCCCAGGGTGTCTTTTTGTCCTCACTACCTCGATACGAGTGCTCAACCATCCTTTGCTGTTCGCAACCCCAACCCCTTCCCCCACAGGCAATGCCCAGTGCTCTACAGTGCTGATAGAAAATAGTTAAGGAAGGGTGAAAAAAGGGTAGAGGGTGCGAAGGGCGGAGGAAGAATAGCACACATCCTGGGGGTAGGCCCATAACACATACTGCTGGCTCAAATAAACAACGGACAAAAGAGGAAAAATACCCCACAAAACAAAAAAACAAAAATTAAATAATAATCACAGCTTCCTCGGCTCACACTCTGAGGAAGAAGAGAACATAGGACAGAGCAACTAAAACAAAAAATAAAACAGATCAACTTATACCCCAAATTTCTGAAACTCCCCAACCTCTCTCACCAAGAGGAGAGATTCAGATAGAATAGATCAAACTAACCACCCCCATCCAAATAAAACTGTACTATACAATAAAAACAGCATAATAAATCAAATTAACAGACTCTATAAACCCAAAACCAAACACTATCCAGCCCCAATAATAACCCACACGTAACAACCACCTAACAAGAATTAAACAGCTACAGCACTAACTAAATCATTTAATTTATAGTCCAGTAGAATTTCAATGTCCAGTATCTTCGTACAAGAAAACTAATTTAGAAAAAGATTACCAAGTCCTTTAAAATTTTATGCAGCGAAGGGTAGCTTTCACCAACCCCTTATCCAGAAATGAGTCCAGAAATACAGTAGCCCTCTCACTGCCACAAGTAAGTATCACAATGCATGTTTAAATTCCTGGCAAGGCTCTCTCACTGCCTCCGAAATAGAAAAATAGATTACAGTACCTGCCAAAGGTTTGACCTGAAACAACAATGGGAGAACAGTAAACCTTCCGCGAATCAAACAAAAGCCAGTCTAAAAGGAGAGAACAGCCTGAATGTAAATATCACCAGCCCGAATTCAGCCCAGAGACAGGCTCCTGAGAATGGAAACACCCCACTTAGCCCACTAGGAGTTAAATATGTATTCCCTGGAGTAAAAGGGGGTGGGGACTTGACTGAGGCATACAAATACATCACTGGTATAAAAAGAGTACAGGAAGGAAGCAACTTTCAAAGTAAGAGATGCTCCAAGTTAACAGAGCACAAAATGAAGTTGGGGGGAGGCTCAGGGGAAAAGGGAGAACATTATTTTTTTTATGGAGAGAGTGATGGATGTCTGGAATAGCCCACCAGAGGGGGTGGTAGGGGCTAAAACAGTCACAGAATTTAAAAATGAGTGCGATAGTCACAGGGGTACCCTAGTGGAAAGTGCAGGCTCCTGAGTTCAGTTTGGGCATTGGGCCTCACACTAGATAGGGATTAATAGGGCAGGCTGGGTGGTGATGCAACTCCCAACCCCCCCAGCCCAACCTTCCATTGAGCAACCACCACCCTGCACCCACAGAGTCCACCACACACCCTCACTCACCTGAACAGGTCCCAGTGTGAAGACACACTCCCCCACTGAAGACACATCTTGCTGCTGGAACTGAGGACTGCTTTATGAGAAATAAGGTAAGTGCCATTCAATGTATTTCAATGGGTTTTCAACAGCACTTACTTTATTTTTCATATAGTTGTCATTGGTTCCAGCAGCAAGATGTACCTACTATTGGACAGTGGATCTTCACACTGGGATCTGTTCAGATAAGTGAGATTGTATGAGGGCATTTGAGGCCTTTTGTACTTGCATTTTATACTCCTCCTGCTCCCTGAGCCCCCCACCATTGGAAGTCACCTATGGTGTCTGTCCCTACTCTCCACCTGCTACTCCTGGGGTATGCCCCCTATCATCCCACATACACCTCACATACACCTCCCACTGTATTCCTGGTCTATTGTACTGTGATACTGCTATTTTGCACTAACTTGTAGATTTGGGCACCCATCATATAAGCATGAGTGCTAGGAATGTGCTTTGCTACTAAGATATGCTAATATTGATCGTGCATGATTCATTACACCTCACTATAATACATTTATCTAGATTAGTTTGTCTTTCATAGATATTCCATATATAATCTACCTAATTACTGATATGATGACTCTGAGGGATCATCCGTGATTATTGTATACCTATAGTCTCATATAATTATACAGTATGTAATGTGTGTTTTACACTCAGGCAGATATGCCAACTGTAATAGAGCAATGTCAGCAGTTCTCTTTGTCTTTATTTGAGCCGTCAGTATGTGTTATGGGCCTACCCCAGGATGTGCGCTATTCTTCCTCTGCCCTTCCCACCCTCTACCGTTTTTTCCCCCCTCCTTTACTATTTTCTATCAGCTGACACAGAGAGAAAGCCTTTGTTATGTCTTTATGTCTTATACTGTACATAAGCAAGAAATGCCACATGTAGTTTGAACCCGTCAGCATTTCTTTTGTCCAAGCTATAATGCTAATGGAAGCATATTCTGTCTCATATGATACTCATTAGTAATTCTGTCTTCTAAGTCATCATCCAATGGAGAATGACTTAGGACTAATACATATTGTTTCTCATATCTGTAACTATGAGGTAATCTCTGTTGCTATGCTCTTATCTGTAGTATACAGTTGTCTGCAACCCACTTTAGCTTCTCTAGAAGATTAGTACTCTAGAAGAGCAGGGAGAGAGACAAGACCTTAGAGAACCTAAGATCTACAACCCTGGAGATTATGTACATTCTTCAGGCTAGTTGTGAGAAACCCATCTCTCTTGTGATTTTCTTTGTCACATGCTTGGCGTAAGTAGTATAATAAACTTTATTAGTTCTTCTTGCTTGTTTGAAAATGTTTCTTGGCAGACTCCGAGACACAAGAATCTGTATTATTATTATTATTTATCCTACACACCAAGAGTGTTTAGGTAACACACCTACTTGGAGACAGCGGGTGAACCACCATAGAGCCTTGGTTTTACCCCCTGGTAGGAACAAGCTGGAGCTTGTACATACTGAACTTCTAGTTTCATTGGATCCCCAACAGGACAGGCAGGAGAGAGCTGTTGTGTCTGCATTGGGCACTCCATCTTCCTGGAGCTCTGAGAAGTGTTTTTCCTCTGTTCTTGGGGTGTGATGTGTGTAGGGGTGAGAGAAAGTTGTGAATTCTGCTTTCTCGGAACTTCCTTGAAATTTCAGAAATTTCATAGAAATTTTGAAACTCTTGCCATTAGTAAAACTGGGATTTTCCATGGATTTTCACCGGGTTCTGCTGACTTTTTTGTGAACTGTAGATAAATGCATATGAACTGTGGAATTTATTCTTTTGACAGTTTAATGAATTGTCAGTGAATGAGCACATGCTTGTACAACCATGTGGTTTTTTACTGATAGCTCAGTGGGTCACAGGTAGTGGAGGAGAGAGAAAGGCTACATCAGTGGCCCCCTCAGGGGCAGGGTGAGGGGGGAGCAGGGTGGTGGTGGATGAACTGTCAGGGTGGGGGATCCACTGGACACCAGGAATTGGAAATATTTTTTATATGGGATTGGTGGGTCCACTAGCCACCAGGGAGTACTGAGAATAGAGGGGGATGAGTCTGTGGACTGCTGGCTACTTTTTGTGGATTAAGGGAATCCAGGATGGGGGGGTGGTCTGCTAGACACCAGGAAAATAAAACATTTTTGTGACACATGATTGGTGGGTGGGGGGCCACTAGACACCAGAGAGGGATCAGAGTTTTTGTTTCCTCTTTACTGGGACCCATGGGCCACAATTGCCTGGCTGGGGAGGTGGGAACCACTAGACACCAGCGATGATTTTTTTTTTTACTTGGAATCCACAATTGGTGGGTGGGGGCCCACTAGACACCAGGAGGGTCTGCGGGAGGGATTGGAGGTTATTTATTTATTTATGGGGACCTCTGATCAGTAGGGGGAGGATTCATGATTTAAACTGTGGTTAAAAAAGCCTCAGGAAGCCAGCCCACTGGCACAACAGTTGGATTTCTGCTTGTGGAACTGGCAACCTAGGTACAGGAATGGACCCGGGTTGTTGGAGGGCCGGCCTGGGGAAGAAGGATGGAGCATCCTATGGATGACTGTCCTTCTTTGGGGAGTGGGTGGGGAAGTGTCTGGCACACTGAGGACTCCTGGCAGAGGCCGGGAGACACTCACGCTACTGGCGCTCATCATACAGGGAGGTGGGGCAGATGCAGGTGTCATTGCACATCCCTGCCTCCACAGAACACAGGAAAAAGAAGCAGGTGGGTGGGGTCCACTGTCTAAGTGAAGCCCTCCTTGGGGCTTCAATTAGCCACCACTGCCACAATCCCCAGACCAGTCACTAGTCCTGTGGCATGGATAGGGGACCATTGCCATGGCCCCACCCTCCAGGGGGTAAGCCAGGGGTAACTGGGGGATGGGAGTGGCAATGGGGGCAGTGGAAGCCCGAGGGGCCATGACCATGACCAGGGCTGATGAACGACAGTGGACCTGCCAAAGAAAAGAAAAGAATATATAAAAAAAAAAAGCCTCAGAACTCACCACTGGCAGTGATCCAGTCTGTGAAGTTTTTTTCTGCAGTTTAATAAATTAACCTACAGTCTGTATATTCTGCAGTTTTAAGGTGCAATTTTAGCAAAAGTTATGAAAATGATTTCTGAACATTCACAGAAGTGGAATTTGCACTTTCTCGGAAATTCTGCTGATGGAATTTTTTTTCACACACCCCTAGATGTGCACACAGATGTCAAGGTGCTAACACCAACATCCATCACACCCCAAGCCCTCGAAGTGACTTTAGGTGCTTGCTGTACCTCTGGAATTTGCCAGAGGCCAGTCAAGTGCCGGGTCTCCTCCCTCCCCTGAGAAGGTCAGCAGTCTTTGGATGTTCAAGCATCCTCCCTCCCAGCTGGTTCTCCATCTCCCCGGGCATGTTACTGAACCCAGGTCTATGGCATTGGAAGCAGTAGCACTACTGCTGTGCTGGTGCGCTGGCCTGATTGACCTTTTTTTTTACAAAATAAAAATGACATTGATGGACTATGTTCTTTTTTTCAAGCTACGAGGGACATCGGAGGGTGGAAGGGGTGTCACTAGACACTTAATACAAATCAGCAATAACATGCATAATGCTGAAACTGATCTACATAGTGGTGGAATGTAGACTAGCAATTTTTGATCTAATCATTGAGCCACTCTTTCTAATTGTGAAACACACACACACGAATACATATACACATATATGCATATATATTCCAGTATAACATAGCAGTGCACTGTTTACACACATGTTTACAGATTTAAAAAAATCACTGAGGGACTGTTTTATTCATTTCAGGCTCTGAGGGACATCAAAGGGTGGGGTGGGAGGTTGCCACAAGACACTTCATTTAAATCAGCAATGACATGCATAGGATTTAAACAGATCTAGATAGCAGGGGAATGTAGACTAACAATTATTGTACTGACCTCTGAGCCACCAATCTGCACTTTCTAATTGTTGTGATGCACTCGCACACTGACTAATACATACACACACACACACAATCAATCAATCAATCAATCAATCAAATCTTTATTTATCCAGGCGAACACCGTTGAGCAAGCTCATTTACAAGGTGAACCTGCAGTTGTCAAATGACAGTTATACACACATAGCTTAAAAGTGAGTTAAACAATGTAAAGAGGATGAAAGAATAAACTTACAAACATAAGATGGGTGCAATAAATACATTCCAAGTATTCACATGGGATTACATGACATTAATTACAACCTTTAAAGACATAGGATTTAGAGTTGCACATTTATCCATTACTTTACAGGAAGGTACAAATTAATAACATTACAGCCCCCAGAGGTCAATTCAGTGCATGGGTGGTGACCAGGGCTTCGAGGAGCCCATGATGTTCAATTATTTGGGTGGCATATGGGATTAGAGGGAGGAAGAAGAAAATGCCTATGGTTCCAATGGTCAGCATGGCAGCTGATTGGTGAATAGATTTATGTATGGCGGAGAGGGGTTCGGTTCATACCTGCATATGGTGAGGCTAGAGCGTGAGCCACCATCAGGACTACTAGGTACTATGGAAACATTTGCAGAATTTGACAAATGTTTTGTCATACAGGTTCCTAAACACGGAGATACTGATAGGAGAGCTAAGTTTCAGTGAACCTTGTATCCTTTTCCAGAGTGTGGGCAAGGCATGGCTTATAGCTGCCCTACCAAAGTGGTTATTGATTCTGGGAATTTTTAGTGACATTAGTGAGAGGCTTCTTATGGCATAGTTGCTTGGTGGACACAATGGGAGGCAATCAACAATGTAGTTAAGGAGTTTGTTGGTAAGTGCACGAAGTATCCAGAGAGCTGCATTTCTATGCCGCCTGTACTGTAGAGAAGGCCATCCTACTGCAGTGTATAACAAGCAGTGGTGTGTGGAGGATGGGAGGCCAGTTATGAATCTTAATGCTCTATGATACAGTACATCCAGTTTTGCAAGGTATGAAACAGAGCATTGTCCATATATGATGTCAGCGTAATCGATTAATGAAAGGAAGGTAGAATGAACAAGCTGTCTTTTACGGCTACTGTCAGAGATGTCTAATTCTATAAAGAGGCCAAGCCTCTGCCTTAGTTTTTCATCAGTTCTTCAGTGTGCTCCATGAAGGAGAGTTTTTATCCAGCCATAGACCCAGGTATTTGAATTTGATTCTGAACTCAAGTTTTTCACCTAGTAGGGTGGTTATAGGAGGAACTGTACCAGCTAGTGTGGATTTGGCCCCAAAACTGGATGGAGAGAACAGCATGGCCTTAGTTTTTTTTTTGCATTTAGCAATAGTTTTTTGTTGATAAGCTGGTTTTGTAGCATATTGAATTCGGCTTGGAGTTCTGAGCATGCGGCTCCAGGAGAGTCACGACTTAGGTAGAGCACTGTATCATCAGCAAACAGGTGGATACTGGCTTTCTTGATTCCTGAGTCCAGATTGTTAATGTAGATATTGAACAGTAGAGGGCCCAATATGAAACCCTGAGGAACTCCTCTTTTTAATGGTGTGAGTGGGGAAAGTTCTCCTTCAGCCTTGATTTGTTGCTGCCTACCAGATAGGTAGTCCTGGAACCATTTCAGTGAGATAGAGTCCAGACCTATGGTGTTTAGCGTGGAAAGAAGTAGGCAGTGTCGAACGCCTTGCTGAGGTCTAGAAACACTGCACAAACAAATTCTTTCTTGTCGAGTTCCCGTTGCTAGTCATTAGTGACGTTGGCCAGTGCCATAGTAGTACTGTGCTTAGCTCTAAATCCAGACTGCATGGGGTTAAGTAATGCAGAGTTGTCTAGGAATGATCTCAACTGTGTATCCACAACTTTTTCCAGCATTTTCGAAAGTATAGGTAGAAGGGAGATTGGCCTATAGTTGTTCAGGTCACTTGGGTCCCCTGCTTTAAAAAGAGGAATAACATGAGCAGTTTTCCATTCCATGGGGAGAGAGCCTTGGGTTAGGGATAGGTTGAATACGTGCGAAATGGGTGCCTCAAGTATGTGATAAGCTATTTTCAGAAAGTATGGGTCGAATAAGTCGGCTCCTGTGCTTTTCCTAGTGTCCATCCATAGCAGCAGGTCTTCAACTTCTTTTATGTTGATTGTGGAAAAGGAGAAAGTCATACTATTGTTAATTGGTTCGTGTGGCTGGGCTTTGGGCAACAGACGAAGACTGCTTACTGGTGCATTATCAAATGCCATGCCTGCTGTGGCAAAATGGTTATTGAAAGCTTGGAGAATTTCAGATCTGTCAGTGACAGTGACATTGCCGTAGATGTTATTATACACACACACACACACACACACACACACACACACACACACACACACACACATATATCTATATAAAATAAAGTCACATTAAACTTTCCCTCCAGTTCACTGGTTTAGCATTTTTCACTGAGTTGCTTAATGTGTGCACTGCTCACTGCAGTGAATTAATAAAAACTTCCTAAAGGTTTGCTTCTAGTTGCTCTTCAGTTTCAGCTTACTGTACATTGCAGCTCTTTGGAAACTTTTATCAATGCTGAGCATGAGCAGTGCACACATTAAAGGGACACTGTCAGCTTTCAGCAGCTATACTGACCTTGTGTGACCATTGTACCTATAATAACATCTACGGCAAATAAACTATTCATATTCCCCGGTGTGAGTAACAGTAAGATCTGTTGCATAAAATTTAAATATATATATACTTTAGCTTGGACCAAGCATATTACCTTATTGTTTGGCTGATCCTTTGCTGCCGGATGTCTCTTCTCAATGTGAACAGGCCTTGAGCATGTATGAACTTCCTTAACAACTGTCAGTGATAGTTGGAGCTAAAAGTTCATGCTCTTCTAAGAATCAGGATCTTTGTAAGAATAATAAAGAGTGTTGCAGTCTTACTTTTACCGTACAAAAACAGGATCATGATCATGTGTGTTGCGTCCTTGGCAAAGTCACACGCATGCTCAGGATCATGGTCTTGATTTTCTAAGTGATAAATGTAAGACTTGCAATGCTCTTTTTTAAATTCTTACACAGATATCTCTCTATCCCAAAACAATATCTAGCAGTATTTGGCTAGTGGGACCAGTGCCAGTATCAGCCCCAGTCCACGAACATCCACATGTGGTCATGTGGTCACACAGGTGGTAGTACAGGAACAGACAGTCATGACCACCCTCACAGTGTACACACACACACACACATCAGAACAAGTAATATATACAATTAGAATAAAATGCACAAACATGCTTGTACTGCAACACAAGATGAAACCATATCCAAACCCAGCCCTAATAAACTACTATGAAGCACCATAGAAATTATGATAACAATGGGTGCACATGGGCACCTCTGCAGAGCCCCTTCCCACATACATGCAAAAAACAGCATGACTTGATATAGTTCAGAACTGATGGGTTCAGCTACATATTATAAAATATAGATATACAATCTGCAACACAGCATAGGTAAGTGAGTTGCTATACAATTGAATGGGGGAAGGGTGCTATCACAGATGATATGAAGGACTGGAATACCTTTGTGTTGCTAAATAAAACAGACAATGACCCCTACAATAGATTACAGAAAAGTAATGAGTAGGTATTTATAATTCAAAATACTAACCAATCCAAGGTATGTCTCTGATTTGTGTCATTTGAATCAGAACTGTCAGTCTATATGGTGGAATCAGATGCAGTCTGTGCCCCCTCACATTGATTAACACTGGATACTGTGGGCTCAAATTGATAAGCCTGGATGGTAATATCAACATTTAAATAACATTGTCATATTCCTCTACCTCAAACATGATGAATAGTGAGCACAGGTGCAGTAAAGATTATTGAAATCCAACGGTAAAAAAACACACTCCCTGTAAAACAGCTAGCTTACTGTAGCAGATTTAAGTTTTCAGGAAGAAGGCACATAACTAGCACAGACAAGCAACATCATTTTTCAGTACTTTAGCAATAGAAGTTCAACAGCATGGCAAGTTTTATGATGAAAAAGTGTATTTGAACAGTCTATTTCATATCTCCACAGTAAAAACAAATTGGACTGTGTCTAGGGGCCCTCTAACATATCTTTAATGAGAGCTGGAACATTAGGCTTACTACATAAACATTCCAATCCATGACATTTGACGCTCTATTCCCAGGGTTGTCTGCTTATCTCCCTTTCTAACCAGATTGGAGTCTAGCACAAAATAGTGCTTTGAAACAATTCTTAACTGAATGAAAGTAGAGTAATACCACAAAACCTCTAATTTTATCTTGTCCATTAGGAATTAGAAGAGCTCCTTTTTTCTATGTAATAGCAAAATGACTGCAGGGCAATGCCCACTGCAGCCATAAGAAGTGTTGTAAAGTACTGCTTGTTTATGTTTTTGGGTTACACAATTGTGTTCCTAAGTACCATATATGCTGTATTGTTGCTTATGATTCTTGTTTATAAATCCTGTGTTACTGTTTATTTCACTCGTTTGCAAATCTTATATTATTGCATAATTGCTGGTCAATGTGTTTATTGACTAAAGTAGCACACATTTCAAATGCTGTAACTGAGTTCAATGCCATATGGCATACCTGGTTAATACGGCATGGGTGTCATATCAGTTGCAGCAACAGCATCTTTTTTTTCCTGTTTGTTTTTGTTTATGTAAACCCACGCCAACTGGTGTTTTTTGCACAATCACTTCAAAGCAGTTTCCTCTTCAAAACATCATCAAATACTGGGCAGAAGAGAGTTAAAATATTTAGGACTGAATATTCAAACTGCGCTATTCTGTGGCACAAGCCCTTGCACTGCACAAAAGAGTTGCGCGGGGGTGTGGCCGGGGCGATATTCAACGGAGTTGCGCTATTGAGCAACTCCTTTGAATATCACCCCCCGGCCACAGTCACTGTGCATGGCACAGTGGAACTTGCGCCACCGCAAGTGGTCAGAGTGGAGCATTCAAGATGCAGTGGCGCAAGTACCATTGCGCCATGTGCAAATTTACCATATTCAAAAGGTGACATGCAAATGGGGCCATAATTCATGCAAGGCACCGGGGGGGTCCATTTGCATCTATTTATGGCCCCATTTGCATGCCATTAGCATGCAGGTGCGCCGATCCCCGAGGACTTGCGCCTGGAGCCCTGCCAGGCAGCAGCCATTGGGGACTGAAGCCCCTTGCAGCCCGATCGCAGGCATGAGTGTAAAAATTCCCCCTCCCTCCGACTGGCCCGATCGCGGGCATAAGTTTAAATAAACCCCCACCCCCACTAGCCGATCGCAGGCATAAGTTTAAATAAACCCCCACTAGCCCGATCACGGGCGTAAGTATAAATAAACCCCCACCCCACCCCACTAGCCCAATTGCGGGCATAAGTTTAAATAAACCCCCACTAGCCCGATCGCGGGCAGCAAGAAGTCAAACACCCCCAACATGGGCAAACATTGAAACAGCCCCCACCCCCGACTGGCCGATCACAGGCAAAAGTGTAAAATAAAACCCACCCCCACCAGCCCGATCACGGGCAGCAAAGTCCAACCCCCAAGAACATATCCCTGGTGGTCCAGTGGACCCACGAAGCCCGATCGCGCAGCAAAGTGTTCAAACCCCCTCAAGGACCCACCTACACTATCACCAGGGTAGGTGGTCCTTGGGGGTTTGAACACTTTGCTGCCCGCGATCGGGCTTGATCCACTGGACCACCAGGGATATTCTTTGGGGGTTGGGGGTTTATTTTTCACTTTTGCCTGCGATCGGCCAGTCGGGGGTGGGGATGTTTAACTCTTTGCCTGCGATCAGGCCAGTTGAGGGTGGGGGATTTTTACTTATGCCCGCGACAAGTGTGTTGAGAAGGGGGTGCTATATGCCTGTGCTATTGTAGGAGGCATAGGAGTTGAGGGCCACCCACAGGTGGCAGCTGCTGTGTTGCACCCTGCAATGTGGCAGCTGACCTGTGGGTGGCCCTCGACTTACTCCTTTTTTTTTCGGCTCAAAGTTGTGCAGGCGCAGGTTGGGGGTTGCGCCTGCACAACTCTGCACAGCCCGCTGAATATCGGGCTGTGCAGTTTATGCATGGTTCCTCCCCCTCCGGTTCAGCGTGCCTTCATTAGCATTGCGCTGTTGCTCAGCTTGACTTGGGGGGGGCGCAGCTGCCTCCTGCTGAATATGGCAGAATGGCGCAATTTCGGACTTGCGCAGGCGCAACCCTAGTGCTCATGGCGCAAGCCTTTTGAATATCCAGCCCTAAATGTAAAACCAGGAACTTTATGTGTATTTTATTTAAAAACAGCCATTTTTGCAGTTGTGCTATTCACTGTCATCATCAAACACAGAGGATAATGGATGGGCAACAGTGAACAACAACAACAGTGTTGTTCACCTTTGAGAGGTTGTCATGACAACCATGTAAACCTCGAGAGAGAAGCTCAAGAGGTTTTCCATTGTCATACAACCTTGAGAAGTGAATAACTGTTGTTGTTTACTGTTGCCCAGCCATTATCTTGTATAGTGTATGGGGCAACAGTAAAATTGACAGTTGCTCACTTAGCCTTGCGGTACGATTTTCTGACTTTTTCATGTCCCACCTCCCCTCAATCTGGAGAACAAGCTCCACTCTGTCTCAGTCTCCTCCCAGCCCGCCTCCCCCCTGACTCTCACATAAACATTTTTTATTTATTAAGCATGGTCCTTTGCTCGCAGATAAACATTTTTTTTTAAATAAAACTTGGCTGCTGCCCTTACTTAGGATTTGAGTCCCGCAGTTCAGTTCTGGTGCCTACATTCACAGTGACAGCAGTTTCCCTGCACACAGCGCATTGAAAGATCTGCACATGTGCAGTATCAACTGATGCTATTGTACCATTGATGTGACATCCAATCGATGACATAACAACATCAAACATCTCATTGATGGTACAACAATGCTGGTAAATGATGGATTTCTGCTAAATAACAACATTCTACTATACACTATGTAAATGTTTAGGGTTTGTTTGTGCCCCCCCCCCCCCCAAATCAAGATAAATGTGTACATTGACCAGTTCCAGGTTTTTTATTCCTTTTTCAAGAAAATCAGTATTGCCACCTCATCCCCACAGGCACACAAATTCCTAACCCAGTAAAACACTTCAATTTTCAACCGGATTTTGTAAAAAAAAGAAATCACTCAATTCTAAAATCACAAAGAAGTAAAATACATTGATGACTCATGTTAAAAAACAAAACTAAGAGCCATACTGCACATTGACATGTCTAGTGTAAAACAATCAAACCCAGCAATTATATGAAATGAAGTATGGGATGCTGTTATTATTTGTCCAATTGTTGACACCCTTGGTGTGTGATACAATCACAAACCACATGTACGTCACACTTGTGGTTATTGTGACATCACACACCTCAGCTGTGTATAAAAACTCATAATGTATAGCACCTCATCCATTATTCAATAATACTTGTCAATCATGTGCTTATTGTCCCCATTTGTATTGTTCATATGTTTATGTCCAGGCTATGCCTGAAAACAAGCCTCCGTTTGTCTAGTGCACTCACCTGATTACCAAAACAAGTAAATAGTGGAAGTCCAAATATTTGACTCTAGTTGTATTGATGGTAGTTCATTTGTGGATGTTTGCATTTTAATAAGATGTGGTATGCATCCAGTTATTTAGACTTTTTGAATGGTATTTTTCCAAATAATGTTTTCTGTTTGAAGCTTTATGAATTGTTACAGTTAAGTAAACTCAAAACTGTATCCCACAAATTAGACTTGAAACTGTATCCCTTTCTAAACTGTTTGATGTGTTTCTCTAATCTTACAAACATAGAAACATAGAATTTGACTGCAGAAGGAGACCAAAAGTCCAAATAGTTGCTCCTTACTATTATAGCTCACCACCACCAACATACTGTGCTGATGGTCTGTTTACCCAATCCCCGTCCCTCACACCTCAATTACATTTGTCACCCTGGGGATTATGAGTCCTCTTGCCCTGTCCCAACTGTGTTCAAACCCATTTAAGGTAGTACCAAACACCACTTTCACAGGCAGTTGGTTTCATGGTTCCACTACCCTTTCAGTGAAATTGAACTTCTCACATTTCCATTGAACTTACACCCCTTCCCCATCAAACCCAGTTATGCCCCCTGGTGACTGCATCCACATTCCATACCAATGAAACTACAAAAGAAACCCAGAGCAAATGCACTGGGGAATGTGTTATTCTGGAGGATATTGGCCTTACAGCCAAATTTTAAAGAAAACACAAATAGCACATACCCCAATAATGCAAAGCATCATGGGAAGCATATACAAATGCCCATGAATTGATTTGGACTGGCTCAACTTTAAGCAGAATTGCCTGTTGCCAGAAGGCCTCACAATACAATCAGCAAAGGTTGAGAACACCAGACACAGACATATGCTTCCTCCTCATGTGTCTGTGTCTGCTGTTCTCAGCCTTTGCTGATTGTATTGTGAGGCCTTCTGGCAACATGCAATTCTTCTTAAAGTTTAGCCAGTTTAAATTAATTTATGGTCATTTGCGTATGCTTCCCATTCTGCTTTGCATTACTGGGATATGTGCAATGTGTGTTTCCTTACAAATAGGTCCTCACTATTCACCTTGTTTATATCCCTGATTAAACTTCAATCCTGTCCCCCTGCTCCCGCCTATCCTCCAGTGAGTACATATTTAGAGCTTCTGTCTTCTTGGATCTAACCTGTTGGCCCTGGATCATCTTCATGACCCTTCGCTGTACTGACTTGACTGTCACTATCCTTGAGGTGAGGACTCAAGAACTGGGCACAGTAAGGCAACAATGAAGTCAGCTCAAGTCTGGTGGTGCAATAGTAATACATCAGACAGGAGAACTATAAACTTTGCACAAACCCACCAGAAAATAATAGAAGTCAATAATTTATTGCTGAAAATCTCTTTTTATTGCAGCCACATAACCATTTGATGTGGCTGCAATAAAAAGATGCTTTCAGCAAGAAATTAATAGCTTCTATTATTAAGTGGGCACAGTACTCACCAGGGATTTGTACAGTGGAAAAATCACTTCACTTCTCCTACTGTCAAACCCTTCACTTTACACTCCAGCATCCTTGATACCTTGTTGTATGATCTGTTGCATTGACTCATTTTCTTGAGGGAGTCAACCAAAATGCCTCTTCCTGTTAAAAGTGACCAGTCTAATCCCTCTCATCCAGTTTTATGTGCATTGATTCTATCTCCCTAAGTACAGTACTTTGTATTTCTTGGCATTGAGTCTCAACTACCAGATCTTACACCATCTCTTCATCATGATCTATTCTGCCACATAGGGTTGTGCTGTCAGTAAAGAGATGCAACTTTCTCTGGATACCTTCTCCCATGTCACTTATGAACATTTAAATAGGACAGGACTCCCAGGACCGATCCCTAGGGTGCTCTACATTTTATGAAATTAAGTATATTTTATTCATGTTATACAAATACACACAAGACTTCACTAATTATGGAGGGTATATATACAATGTAGAGGATGTTAACATCGAAGGCCCTCCCCATCCTCCCCCAAACACCTCCAAATAAACCCCCCCAACCCCAATATTCCCATCCCTCACCTAGAGCCATTTCAATAGGGGTGTATTAGCCAATTAGTAGGAGAATACCAAAATGGGAAGTGTGGTTTGGGTAATGTTGTAGAAGTCATGAAGGCTTGCATTAGTCCTAAGCAGAGCAAGGGGCATTTGCCTTTTATATTAATGTGTGGGAGCAATGGACCATAAGGTATGGAACTTCTCCCACCTTGTGCTGTATCTAGAAGTTACATTCCTAACACTAGCAATTGTTTTTTCCATTCTTAAGTTGAATAGCAGATTATTAATCCATTCCTGATAAGTGAGTACATGCTGGTCCTTCCAGTGCTTCAGTACTAGATATTTCACCGTGAGTGACATTACATTAATATAATATCTCCTTTCTTTCACCTCTATGGTGGAAAAGTCCCCTAAAATGCATATTTGAGGGGTAAAAAGATTCTGCAACCCTAATAAGGGGGTCAGCCTTAGCTTTAATCAGGGATCATAGAGGAGCAACCTTACAGCAGTCCCAGAAGATATGTGACAGGTATCCTTGCATTTGACCACACCTGAAACACGTATCATTAGGGAGTGTCCCCATTCTGTATAGCTTGGCGGGGGTTAAGTGCATTGTATGCATTATGTAAAATTGTGTTAATTGAAGCTGTTCATTAGCACTGTAACTATAAATTCCTTTCCATATGGATTCCCAGTTAATACAGTTATCAGGAAATTTTCTATCCAATAATGGGATTGTTCCACCCTATCAGGATAGAGTTTTAAATATAAAGCTGCAACCAAACAGGAAACAGCATGTGGCTGCCATACAAGGGCTAGAATGTCTAAAAATATGTCCCCGTGGTTAGTTTCCAAGGGATTTAATCCAAACAATGTGATTAGTATATGCCGAATCTGATAAATAAAAAATGAGTGTTTCGGCAACAGTTGAAAACTCTCCAAAATATCTGGGACTGAGTTCACCCTGCCTTGGGATACTAGGTCATTAATCGTAATTTATGAGGGTACATTCAGACTATGCTATCGAAGGGTATGTTTACCTATTGCAAAATTCGGGTTACCAAACAGTGGCTGTGAAATATCTTTACAATGTGCAAACCCAAGAGACCTGCATAGCTGATTATGAACCTTATTTGAGGTGTACATCACTGTGCACCTCATAGAGACAGGCAGCTTTTGAGGGGGTATATACCAAAGGCTACGGGGCAAGATCTTAGAACTTTTAATAATATTCCTCTCAATTTGCAGCCAAAGAGGGGTGTAAACGGGTTGGACAAAGTTCGGATTAGGGTCTACCCATCTCATATATTTAGCCATATGACTCGCAAGGTAATAATAATAAAAATTTGGGAGTTGTAATTCCCCTATGGATTTTGGGGCACATAGACGAGTATAGGATCTCCATGGGGGTTTGTTATTCCATAAAAAAACTATTAATCAAGTTCTGGACTTTATGAAACCAAGTTAAGGGGAGGTAAATATTCAGCATATTGAGGGGGTAAAATAATCTGGGCAACACATTCATTTTAATGACATTAATTTGCTCTTGGAGAGAAAGATAGAGGGGGGACCATCTAACTATATCTTGCTGAATGGTTACAAGAAGACTATCTAGGTTAAGTTTCCTCAAAAGAAAACTAGAGCACACCAGCATAATATCCAAGTATTTAAGTTTGTTGGTCCAAGTCATGTTGAGAGCGACTATATCAGATTTATAAACATAGGAGTTTAGGGGCATAACCTCAGTTTTACTGATGTTCAATTTGTAATTGGAGAATCGACTATATTCCACAATTATTTTCAAAGTGGGTGGGATAGATTTAGTCAGATCAATGATATACAAGAGGATGTTGTCGGCATATGCCGATAGTTTAAGTTCCATTGGGCCAATTGGAATTCTAAGCAAATATGGTGATACCTGTAACTTCTGAAGTAGGGGTTGCAAATATAGGTTAAACAACAGCGGTGACAAAGGACACCCCTGCTGCATACCCCAGTGAAGCGGGAATATCTGGGAAAAGATCCCATTACAATAAATTTTAGCACTAGGTTTGGAGTATAAATGACCAACCCAGGAGAGGAATTCCTGAGGAAACCCAAAGTGGGTCATAGTTTCAAAAAGGAAAGGCCAACTGACTCTATTGAAAGCTTTCTCTGCATCCAGGGAGACAAGGTCCATCAGGAGCTCTGCCTCCCTGGATGCAGAGAAAATGTGGGCCAGTTTACGAAAATTGTCAGAGGGATTCCTGCCACCGATAAACACAATCTGTTCGGGGCTAATTGATCTATCCCAGACTTTGGTTATCTGGGAAGCCAAAATTTTAGCTAGTATCCTGATGTCGTAATTCATCAAGGAAATTGGCCTATAGTTTGCAAGTTTGTCTTTGGGTTTACCCAGTTTTGGCAAGACTATAATGGTTGCTTCTAATAGCATGGAATCTGTAAAGCCATGGGCACAGGTATAGTTATAAAGATTCTGGAGTATAGGAACCAGCTCCGTTTCAAAAGCTCTATAAAAATCTGATGGAAACCCATCCAGCCCAGGAGCTTTATTTAGTGGGGTCACTTCTGAAAGTGTTATGGGGGAGATCAGTTGGGCTTGCTGGACAGGGTCCAGAGTGGGAAGAGGAATTTTGGACAAGTATTCTTGTATTTCAGTCTGTGAAGGACTATTGTCAGGAAGTCTATAAAGTAGTCTATAAAATATTTAAAATTCCTTTACAATAGCCTTAGGGGTTGTCACCGGTCGCCCACCTGCTAAGGGAGATATTGATGTAACCAGTCTAGATTCCTCTTGCTGTCTCAGCTTAAGAGCTAAGAGGTGACCCGCTTTGTCACCCTGGTCTAAATACAGAGCATGTGTCTTAAAAAGTGCATATTCAGCCCTTTCTCTGAGGGCGTCTGCATATTGATCCTTAAGGATTGCAAGTCTGTGCAAGTCATCCTCAGAAGGATGGGTTGCAACCAATAATTCAAGCTGCTGGATGGATTCTAATAGGGATTTAGCAGTGGCCTTCCTTTTCCTTTTCCGAGTTGTATCTAACCTAATAAATTCCCCCTTCAAAAAACATTTTATGGAACACCAGATTGTATCATATGCTGGGATGGAGCACTCATTTTGTTCCATAAACTGTGTGATCAGTGTTTTAAACCTATCTACTGTCTCATCATGAGAGAGTAAATGAACATTAAGTTTCCATAAAGTAGTCTTCGGCATTCCTTGGGGTATAGTACCTTCAAAACATATCAATGACTGATTGGATAACACTCCAGGAGAGACACCACTGCTCATTGGGCCCCTCAACGTGGGCTGGTTTACCAAAAAAAATCAATACGGGAATGGGATTGGTGGTAAGCAGAATAGAAGGTGAATTCCTTCCCGTTGGGATATAGAAAGCAGCAAGGATCACTTAATCCCAATATTGCAATCATTTCATGTAGTGATCTCTGTGCAGGGGATACATTACGGCCTCTCTAGGTAGATCTATCTAGAGTGTTATCATAAGTAATATTCCAGTCCCCAGCTAAAATTATAGGTAAATGCTTAAACGGAGCAAATATAATGGTTAATCTGGAAAAGAATTCAGGGAAGGAGTGATTAGGGCCATATACAGTACCCAGGATTATTTCTCTGTGATCTAAAAGGCCCCTTCGGAAGAGAAACCTCCCATGCGTGTCTCCTATTTCTTGCAACATCTGGAATTGGGTCCCTCCAGTTGTTAGAATCGCAACCCCTCTTTGCGAAGTAGAATTGCCAGCTGCATATACACATCCCACTTGCTCCCTCCAAAAAAGATTATGGTCCTTATCCATTAGGTGTATTTCCTGCAGTAACACAACACCTGAGTGTATCAAGGCTAAGTGCTTTAGGATTTGGTGGCATTTCACCCTGGCACGTGCCCCTTTAATAGTCCACAAAGTAATTTTCATAACCAGGCTGAGAGAATAAACAGGCTAACAGGCCTAAATTTGATAGGGCTAGCTATGCTTCATCAAGTAGCAAGTGAACAAAGTAGCCCAATGGCTGGCTCCATACCGCCCCATCCCTACATCCCCAAGTGATGTTATAGTACCTATATGAAGACTGACTTACATTTCCCCTCTTAAACCCTAACCCCCAATTAGGCACATATAAATGTAAACTAAGTGTGCCCCAGTAGTTAAACAGTAAATACAAAACCCCCAGTCCTAGTGACTGACCCATCCTACCTACATTTGGTGCAATTAATGTCATGCTACCCCTGAGTTTCCCTTCCCCCACCCTACCCTCACCAGCATCAACCTGCAACATAGTCAAACCAAATTCTAAAAGTCATGGGACCCCATGTAACCATAGGATTCTGGGTTAATGCTAACTAATAATTACGCTTCTGGGGTAAAATCCCCATATCAGTAAAGGCTTGAATATCATCCACCCATCCAAGGAGGGGGAGACAGCTGTACATCATCATAACTATACATTCTGGGAACCAGAAAATAACTTTAGCAAATTAACCATAGTGCACATCAACTTTAGAGCTAAATAGCCCAGTTGGTAAACCATAATAAGTCTAAAACAAAAACTGTCTGCTGTACATGTGTATAACCGTAGGGAGAAGACTAAAACACACACACAAAAATAAATAAAATAAAAAGGGAAGATAAAAAAAAAGAAAGGATTTTAGGAAAAATTCCGAGTCCCAAATAGAGTCTCACAATGCTCAGTACAACGAAGCCCTTGGAAACAGCAGAACAACCTTAGAATATAGCTCAGAAGTTAGCTCATTTCCTTTATTGCTTCATAAATGTGGACCTTCAGAAAAACAGTTCCCTCTATGGTGAATGCATCTTAATGGCAGTTTGCAATACTCTAAATAACCACTGGATGTCACTCCACTCTCCGGAATTAAATTGATTCCTTCTCATTTAATTAAGGGTACCACTACATATAAGCTTCTCTAGCAGAATCCAATGAATCAAATGAGTGCCACAGACCATCTCTATTAATCTGTAGGGTTGCAAGGTAGCGAACTCTGAATTTGATGCCTGCAGAAATCAATTTAGAGACTAGGGGATGAAGTGCCGACCATTTCTAGCAAACCGAAAATGGTAAGTCCTGCACAATGCAGATTTTCTTGCCTGCTCATTGGATTTCTGCAATCTCCTTCAGGCAATTTAGCACATGTTGCTTGTCCAGAAAGTTTAGCATCCGAAAAATGAAGAGATGAGGGGGTGTTCCTTAGGGAGGCATGGGGCTAAGGGATCTATGTGCCTATTCAATGATATATATTGGGCCATTAGGAGAAGGCCCCACCAGCTTGTCCATAACTTCAGTGCAAAAACAACAGCTTGCTGTCCCTCCTCATCCTTAGGAAGGCCATGCACCACCAAGTTATTGCATCTTGAATGCCCCTCAAGATTTTCAAGGTGAGCCTCCATTTTTTTCAGCCTGTGGTGCAGAGTAACCAGATCTGGATTCAGCCTCCCTCTCCAGTTGTCCAGAGAGGCTATACGGGCCTCATTATCTTTGGTGCGAATGGTGAGTTGATCAATTGAGGTTTTCATACCTTTGAACTCTGAGGCTAATGCGATTAGGGTTTCTTTCATCGGCGCCAGCTTTTCCGGGAACCTATCCTCAGTTAGAGCCACACTCTGTTTAGGTATTGGAGAGGATTCAGGTCCGCTCGCTTTGGACCATTTCACCTTGTCCTTGGCCGGAGTTGGAGGGGTGTATGTCTGAGCTGCAGCGTCTTCATCTCCGCGTCCATTTCTATGGATGATTCGCGGACAGAAAGAATTATTGTGACCCTCACTAGGCAATCCAGAAGCCTTCGCAGACAATTCTACCACCTCTAAGTAGATTTAACTACCATTCTATGTGAGTATTCAAGGGAGGGCAGGGGAGTTGATTGAAAAAGTGTCTCAGCAGGCAGCCATCGAACCGGAAGTCCCTAGGGTGCTCTATTTGTGACCTCCCTGTCTCCTGATTTTTTAACTCTTTATCACTCCTATGTTGCATCCCCTCAAACCAGCTTTCTACCCACCCAACTAAACCACACTCTTCTCAAAAATCCTTTGGTTACTTTAGCACTCTCCTGCGTGGAAGAGAATAGAAAGTTTTGCTGAAGCCCAAGTACAGCAAATCTACCACCTGTCCTTTGTCAATTGCCTTAGCGATGCAGACATAAAAATAGTATCATGATCCTGTATGACCTACATGACACAGACCCATGCTGTTTGCTATCCTGTAGACCATTGACCTCTACGTAGGTGAACAAGTTTTACTTGACTATGGCCTCCATCAGCTTACCTACAATGGAAGTGAGTCTGACAGGCCTACAGATGCCTGGGTACTCCCTACCTGCCCCCTTGTGGAGTGGTTCCACATTGTCATATCTCCAACCTGCTGATACCACTCCAGATATAAGTGAGTCACTAAATATATGTCAAACAGATCTTGGTTAACATACTCTGGCAATAAATTCTATGTAGAGTATGTCATTCACGTTGACTGCCAGTTTAAAACATATTTACTTTATACTGAAATATATTAAATACAGTTGTTTCCTGTATTGCATAACAAATCATCTCAATTTATTTTTATGAGATGAGGTGGGTTTAAGCAGCAAAATATATTTTATTTATTCACTTACTATCATAGTGCAATGTAACCTACCCCAAACAAAATAACAGAACATACAGTATGTTTTGATTATGCAGTTCTTTGACATTGGTAAGGAAGATAGAACTATGACATTGAGCTTAGATATGTCACATGACTGTGTATAGATAATGCTTGATGCATTGTCATTATGTAATACAAACTTTTTTTTTCATTTTAAACATCATTATGTTTGCTTGCACGCATACGCAAGAAATATTGTGGCAGCTTGCTATAGTAGTGAGTTGTGGAGGTGCAGCAGTGTTGTGGCAAATGCCAGCAGTTCATTTTGGGGCTGGTCTCAGTGGCACCAATAGAGGAACACACTGTCGATGATGGCAGTAATGTAGCATGCCACCAACATGAAAGAAACTCACTGATGCAATCAGGAAGTGCCCTGTCATTTAAAAATCAGCTGTTTTTGCTTCTGGGGCAGTCCCTGATTCCAGCGGTGAATCACAGCTTGCCTTGTCTGGTGTCCAGTTTCAATAAATATGGCAGCGGCTGTTGCCGGCTGCCTCTCACAGTCTCTATGAAAGGCGATGGGGTGCCCAATACCCCTGTTGGCATGCCCCCTTTCCAGTTCATTTGCCAATGGAGCTCTCAATCCCGTTGGCATAATGTCCCATTGTTGTGTGCCAAGGGGTGCCAATCCTCTAAGTTCATGTGCCCACCCAACAATCTTTATGTGCTGATGGGGTGCCCAATCCTAGTCTGCTAAAGCCCCCTCAAGAAACACATAGGTGGAATGCTGGAGTCCACTCCAGTATGCCCATTGTCCCTGTAATAGGAAAAACATCACACAAGGTCTTTCTTTAAACAAGCAAACAACCCCCTGTTAAAACAGAAAACCATCCCTTATTGTCTCTTGTCCCCTCCCCAACCCAACCCACCCTCTGTGCCCTGACCTCCCACCCCCACACACCCATACTTACCTCTGGAGCCTGGGCGCAACAATCTTCAGTGGAGCAGGAATCTACACATTTCAAAGCCAACCACGAATGCCGGTAAGCTGTATAATGGTATAAATGGGGGGGTCAACTCAGATGGATATCTCAGCCATTTTTGTGAATTTTGGCACCACATTTTCAACATGGGGTTCTTGGGACCCCATCTCATGAATTCAGTGACTGTCATCTGGTCATTTGGTCCCAAAAGGTGATTTTGCAGTTACTGTGAAGTATCACCTTTTGGGACTGATTAATGAAACAACAGTGTCACTGTTCATGAGGTGGGCTCCCAAAAAGCTTATGTTGCAAATTTGGTGAAAACATTTCCAAAAATGACTGTGTTATGAGCGTGCATTGCGCAGTTTCAATGCACACTTGTAACTTTGCAAATTTGTAATATTTTCAATCCAGATTTTCAACATTGCCATTTTCTCACACCCCTTATGAACAGTACAGCTGTCACATCCTGGTTGAAATGTGTTTTTGCACTTCTGGCACACAGTAGCACGGTCACTGTGGAAAATCAGTGTGCAGGACAGATTAAGAAAATCAGTGCCACTGTTCATGAGTGGAGGTCCCAAAATGCCTATGTTTAAAATTTGGTGTCAAAAGGCCATAAAATGACTGTGTTATGAGCATGCATTGTGCAGTTTCCACACACACTCATAACTTCAAGAATTTGTAATATTTTCATTCAAGATTTTCACCATTGTCATTTTTGCACACCTCCTTATGAACAGTACAGCTGTCATTTTTCACATCCTGCCTGAAATGTGTTTTCGCACATCTGGCACACAATGGCATGGCCGCTGCATGAAATCAATGTTCGGGACAGATTAAGAAAATCATTATGACACTGTTCATGAGCAGAGGTCACAAAATGCCTATGTTGAAAATTTGGTGAAATAATTCCACTAAATGACTGTGTTACGAGCATGCATTGCACAGTTTCCATGTACGCTCATAATTTCTAGCACTTTGAATGTTTTCAGTCCAGATTTTCAACACTTCCATCCCTTCACACCTCCCTAAGAATAGTACAGCTGTCATTTTTCACATCATGCACAAACTGTGTTTTCGCACATCTGGTGCAGAATGGTGTGGTCGCTGTGGGAAATCAACGTTCAGGACAGATTAACAAAATCACAGTGCCACTGTTCATAAGCAGAGGTCCCAAATGTTTTCATTAGGTGAGGGTCACAGAAAGGCCATGCTGAAGATTTGTAGTGAGAATACCAACAGATGCCCGGGGTGTTAGGGTTTCTAACCATAATGTCCCACCCTGTACAGACTGACAGGCATCAGGGATGTGCCTTTGGATTGCCAGCTTTAATGCTCATGCCATTCCACCCCCAACCCACCCAGAAGCCAGTGACAGGCATTGAGGTGTGCTTTGGACTCTTCAGCCACAGAGTTCACCCCATTCTCCTATACTGCACCCATTGCAGTGTATGCCCTCATGAAATGGGGTGACTGTAAAGCCAAACACCCCTAGGCACACCTCAACACTTGTCAGTATCTACAGGATAGGGTGTGTTGAAATGCCATGAGCATTATGGGTGATGACCCAAACTTATACCCCAATGCCTGTCCATCTCTGCAGGGTGGAGGTGGGGTTGGCATGAGTTCAGTACTTCACTGCCATTCCTATTCTGCATCTGTCTAACTCCTGCATGTCCAATGCTAATATCAGCAAGCAAACAGTCGGCATTGACAAATGCTTGTTTTTTTTATAAATCAATCATTTAAGTGAAATCATACACTTCAGAGTGTGCATTAAGCTATGGTTGCTGCACTTTCATGGTGGATAAAGGCATTTGGCTTGTGGCCAAATGTCTCACAAAACACCCAGGACATGTAACAATACAGCTTAATGCACACCCTTTTCAAATGTTAAAACATATTGCCGGCCCGGTGGCGCTGAGGGTTGAGGCGCTGGACGTCACACTTCGCGTCATGCCAGCGACCTGGGTTCGGGAACGAGCCTGGGAGCTGGGGCCAGCAGGGAGGGAGTAGGATTGAGCATCCATAGGACAGCTCTCCTCTCCCGGGGGGATCCAGTGGTATCCCAGTGCAGGGGGGGCCCCCTGGTGGAGACCGGAGGTGCCACTGCCACTGAGAACACAAGTTCAGAGCCGGAGGCTGATGCCTGGCTAGAGTGTGGGCGGATGCGTGCATGCTCATGGCCATTGGCATAAGTGCACACCTGCCAGTTCAGGGGACAGAAAAAGGGGAAAACTGGGGCACCAGCCATGGTGGCATGATGGCTGTCTCTCACAGCATACTCTCTTGGTGCGTGGTGTACTGGATCCTGATTGGGGTGGATTGAGCTCCGGAGGAAGTGCTCCCCACCACCCTGCTGTGGGGGGCAAAGCCATGGTGGTTGCTGTGAGGCCCGAATGTGGACGCGAGAGGTAGTCCAAAAGGAGAGATGGCAGCCGGATGGACCTGAGGGAGATGCCGGGATGTGGGAAGAGGTAAGGCAGACTGGTGGCTCCTGGGGGGATAAAGAAAATAGCAAAAAAAAAAATGTTAAAACATATTAAATAGCAGATCATAATGTATTAGAACATGTTTGGATAAAGGCGGGTATGGGGCTGGTGGAGGTATTGTTAGTGCTGGTGACACTAGTAAGCAATAAGAGTGATGCTAAGCTGGTTGAAATGTTGTCAGAATATGACATGCCCAAACAAGTCTGGCATCTCATTTGTAGCCAAGCATTATTCTTTTCTTTATAGTACATGGAGAAAAAAATTATCTAGTCTTTTTTTAAACACCTGTCTCTCCAAGCTAACATGTTACCAGAAATATGTTTCCTACAGAAGAACTGTGTGTTGCTACACATTGCAGGGTGTAAAACATTTTATGTAGAGAAGGATAAAGAAGATATTTTGCTTGTATAATACAGTAGGTGTCTAATTATAAAGGCTTGTAGTATAGACCACTGCAGGATCTTTTCGTTGTGTATTATAAGAGTATGAGTCACTGGTAACTATTTACAGTACTGAATGTTACCGTCATAACCAGTCTGTATATACAGTATTTTCACTGCCCTGCCAATGTGCAAGTTTGTAAAGTTCTGTGTAATAATTACATCCACTGCTGTTACTGTTGCCATGTGTTTGCATGTGGAACATTATTCCACACTGGCTCTGAAAGACAGCGCTGTGTGTAAGTCCAGTAAGTGTTCTACTGGTTTGTTTCAAACAAATTGTTCCCCTCTAGTGAACCTCTCAAAGAATACACAGTAATCAAAAGTACCATTGTACTGTGGTGACAGAAGGGACTTTGCTCTTCCTCTGATGAACAACAGTGACAATACCAAATCTGACTATATGTATTCACATCCAAATTTCTCAGTTGGATTTATTACCCAAAGGGTGGATATCGTACCTGATATCCTATATTGCATTCAATCACAAGCTTACACACAAACACACACACACACTTTCTCGAGAATTGTGTCCCATCTGGGTCAGTTTTCCTAGATACAGTACCTAGAGAAAATGTGCTTAGGTACAGTACTGCATTATCTAAGCATCAGCATAGCCTGGTAAATGAATTAATGCACTGTTTGTACCTGTAATGTAACCCTATTGTTAATACACCAACTTTCTCTATTTTATTTTATTTTTTTCACTTTTTCCTCATTGTCTTCTCTTTCATGCCACTTATTCTAGTTTATGCTTTATATTCTTTTTTTCTGTTTCTTTTTCCTTTCCAACATTTCTGTTTGTTTTTGTGTACTTCTTCTTTTGTGGTTAGTTCTGTTTATTAATTTTTGTGTTTTCTTTGTTTTTGGATTCACTTTTCCCCCATTCTTCTTCCTCTCCCTTTTTCACTCCTTTCCCCAGTTTTTCTTTCTATTCCAATATACTGCATGTTCCCTTCTCAAGTATGAATGTGGGTGGAAGGCTGCCTGGGAAGCACAAGAACACCAAAGAAGGGCTAAAGTCATTACAGTAGTATGCAACTGAAAATGACAGTGTCCATTTCTGGATTTATTTGGCACAGTAAGCTATTATAGCTTATTGTCAGGTGTATCCTGGGGGGTGGTTTGAATGGACCTATTTTTGTGACAGGGGTGATGTTGACCGTGACACCAGGGAAACTCCCCTGCTCTTCTGTGATAAGTGCAATGAGGTATTTTACTTAGACAGTGACCAGAGAGAGGAAGAAGGGATCTTAGTTCAAAGTCTCACCCTAAGAACAGCACCTCAACAGAGCAGCATCTACTTTAGGCTGCACTACAGTGCCAGTTATGGAAATTACCCCAAGTACCAAGTGTGGGGTTAGAACCCACAGCCTTCCAATCTTTTGGCCCCAGAAGTGAGTGTACAACCTATAGAGTCACTGTCACTGCAATGTCGGCATTTGCTGCTATATAAACTTTAGCCTGTCTTTGATGCTGATCCTTTCAATCACTTTGGTAACTACACTGGCTATCATACATTGTGGGCTCCTGATTATATTAAAATTACATATCAAAATGTATCCAAAACAGAAAAAGGTTAAATGGCTATATATACAACAGTTGAAATAAAAAACTGCAACTGAATTCTACATTTACCAACAGGGAAAGTTTACCGGTCTAGTTGTATTTATGTCTGTCCATCTGTCTGTCTTTCTATCTATCCACCCATCAACTATTTATCTTTCCAACCATCCACATATCTATATACAGAATCAATCTTTCTGCCCATACATCTGCTTCTCTGTACATCCATTTAGCTGTACATCTTCTATCCATTCATTCATCTATCCATCCATCCATCCATCTATCCATCCAACTATTCATTGAATGTCTGTATACACATATACATGATTCACCATACCTTTTCTATTTTATTAGTTTTAGTCTACCCATGGTATATGACTACTGTTTTTTAACCTGTATGCTTTTAATGGTAAAATACAGCATTGCCTTTTGCCTCCATTGTTTAAATAAATTCTACAGTATAGAACATGATATGATCCTATAGCACGTTTTTGAAGAAACATTTTCTACTTACTATTGATTCAGATTTTGAAGCTCTCTATTGAAGACGGAGTTAGAAACTGGCACAAACATCCAAGGTGACAAGATCTACAGTATTTATATATTTGGTCTCAATGAATAATTACTTCCCAAGAGAAGCAACCAGAATTATTCTGAAAAGAATTTAGTTGCAGTACATGGCATAATTAATTGCAGAACTTTCACCCACACATATCAAGCACCAGTATTACAATATGCCCCTCAAGGAATTTAAATTAGAAATCATAAACATTATTCTGAATCATTATATTACAGGGTGCTGCACTATTGCAAGTGCCATCATCGGATACAATGTTCAGTATCTCAGTATGAGCATTTCTGCTAGTTGTTTAGAAACATAGAAACATAGAAGTTGATGGCAGATAAGGACCGCAAGACACATCCAGTCTGCTCATTTCTTTTTCTATCTTATGAATGTGCCATTGGCCTTTGCTCTGTCAATGGTCGATCTATTCATACTCATCTGTATTGCTCCCTTATGCCTATCCCATGCCTGTTTGAAGCCCTGCACTGTATTCATATCAGCCACTTCCTGAGGAAGGCCATTCCATGCATCCACCACCCTTTCTGTGAAAAAGAACTTCCCAACATTACCCCTTAATCGGCCTCCCTCTAATTTCATGCTATGTCCTCTAGCACTGCTATTTTTCTTATATTGAAACATGGTAGACTCTTTCACCTTGTTAATGCCCTTAAGGTGTTTGAATGTTTCAATCATATCACCTCTCTCCCTCCTTTGCTTTAGGGTATACATATTGAGCTCCATTAATCTGTTCTCATATGCTTTCTGATGCTGTCCCTGCACCATTTTGGTTGCCCTTCTCTGGACTGCCTCAATTTGGTTAATGTCCTTGTGAAGGTGTGGCCTCCAGTACTGCACACAGTACTCTAGATGGGGTCTAACCAGTGTCTTGTAAAGAGGGATTATTACCTCCCTCTTATGACTTGTGACACCCCTACTAGTACACCCTAACATCCCCCTAGCCTTACCTACTGCTTTAGTAGTCTGCTTAGATGATTTCTGGTCATCTGTGATGATGATGATACCCAAGTCTCTTTCTTCCCTTGTGACTGCCAGCAACTCCCCTTGCAGCCTATAGGTGGCTTCAGGGTTTCTCTTCCCTATGTGCATGATCTTGCACTTCTTTGCAATAAACCCCAGTTGCCACTCTTCTGACCATTTTGCCAGTTTATCCAGATCTGTCCTCAATCTGCCCACCCCATCTGGATCATTTACTCTGTTGCAGATCTTGGTGTCATCTGCAAACAGACAAACCTTACCCTCCAGTCCATCTGCAATGTCACCGATGAAGATATTGAAGAGGACTGGCCCCAGGACTGATCCCTGAGGTACCCCACTTGTGACCTGCATCTCTTCTGACTGTATACCATTTACCACCACTCTCTGTTTTCTGCCCGTCAACCAGTTTTCCACCCAGTTGACCAACTTCTGACCCACCCCGAGCCTACCCAGTTTATTAATCAATCGTCTATGTTGAACAATATCGAAAGCTTTGCTGAAGTCAAGGTAGGTGACATCAAATGCTCCCCCTTGGTCCACCACTCTGGTTACCCAGTCAAAGAAATCTATGAGATTAGCTTGACAGGAACTTCCTGTTGTAAACCCATGCTGTCTTGGATCCTGTGCTCCTATGGATTCCAGGTGTTGCACTATCCTTTCATTAAGCAGTGCTTCCATAATCTTTCCCACTACTGAGGTAAGATTGACTGGTCTGTAGTTCCCTGCCTCCTCCCTGCCACCACTCTTGTGGAGTGGGATCACATGAGCCCTTCTCCAGTCTTCTGGGACCTCTCCTGTGCTCAGAGACTCAATAAACAGTTCTGATAATGGTTCTGCTTGTTCCACCCTTTAGTGCCCTGGAATGTATGCCATCAGGTCCCATTGCCTTGTCCACCCTGAGCTTAGCAAGCTCTTGTAGGACCCTTTCATTTATGAAGGGACTAGTGTACACCTCCCTCCCTGCTGTGTCCGTGGTGCTAAGCTGTGGGCCCTACCTTACCTTCTCTTCAGTAAATACTGAGCAGAAGTATCTATCTAGGATATATGCTTTTACATGGTCCTCCTCCTCACATGCCCTCTTATCCCCTCTGATCTTAGCAATACCACCTCTGGACTTTCTCCTTCCTAATGTATCTATAGAAAGTCTTGTCACCTTCTTTTACTGTTTGTGCTAGTGTTTCCTTGGTTTGGACCTTTGTCTGCCTTACTGCCTTCCCTGCTTCCCTTATGGAAGTTTGGTATGCCTCCCTATCTTCATCCCACTGTATTCCCTTATATTTCCTGAAGGCCAGCCTTTCAGCTCTGACATTTTCTGCTACTGTTTTTAAGAACCAAAGTGGTTTCCTTCTTCTTTTGTGCTTCTTTTTCTCTCTAACACAATGGAATGTTGCTTCAAGTATTGTATCCTTAATGCTTCCCAAGCTTGCCTGTACCCACTTTCAAACTTTTTTTCAGACTTTCAAACTTTTAAACTAGCTAAGGGGGGAGGTACTGAAAAGGAAAAGGAGCAGGGATATCTCAGCCTTCCCCCACAAAGTGTAGTAGTTAGAGAGGTAAACACCGAGGCAGAGAAGTCAGTAGGGAGCAGGACAGGGATAAATGTAGAAAAAAGTGTTAAGGACAGGGATGGGGCTAAAAGGGGTAAGGCCATAAAAATAAATGGAAGGTGATGAGTACCAATGCCCACAGTCTGTGCAACAAGCTCCCTGAATTAGTAGCCTTGATGGAAGAGGGATGCCTGGATATTGTGGCAGTCACTGTAATATGGTACACAGAGAACCATGAGTGGGAAGTCAACATACCAGGATACACAGTTGACAGGAGGGACAGGGTGGGTAAAAGGGGAGGAGGAGTAGCTCTCTATATAAGGGAATGGATTAAAGCAACATAACTAAAGAGTAAACAGGAAGTTGATGAGTCACTATGGGTCACCCAGGAGACAGAAAATGGCACCACAATCCGCATGGGGGTTGTGTACAGACCCCCATCTCAGAGGAGGAGGAAATGGACCAGGAAATGATTGAAGGCATCCTTAAAATGGCAGAAAAAGGGGAGATATTGTTGATGGGGCACCTGAATATGCCAAATGTTCACTGGAGTACCTTTGCTGCAGGCACATCCAAGAGCAGGGTCATTATTGATGCCCTACAGGGGGCATGCCTCAGACAGCTAGTGTTGGAACCCACTTGGGAGGGAGCAGTCTTAGACCTGGTACTCCCAAATGGGGAAGGAGAAAGGATTTCAGATTTAGAAGTGGATAGCCATCTGGGAACAAGTGACCACCAAACAGTGTGGTTCACAATAAACACAACCATAGAGTCAAGCCATACAAAAACAAGAGTATTGGACTTTAGGAAGGCTGACTTTGGGAAAATGAGAGAGTGCCTTAGAAAAGCACTAGCAAATGGGCAAGAAGGAGGGGTGGAGGAGCAATGGGGAATAATCAAAACAGCCATTGCAGAGACAACAAGCCTTTGTGTGAAGCAAATCAATAAAACAAAATGAAGGATAAAAACACTATGGTTCTCAAAAGAGGTGGCAGGGACGGTTAAGGAGAAAAGGATAGCATTCAGGAACTATAAGGAAGCACAGAAGGAGCAGGACAGAGAACTTTATCAGTTAAAGCAGAAGGAGACAGGGAAGGCAGTCAGAATAGCAAAGGCACAAACTGAGGAAAAGATAGCCAACTCTGCTAAGAAGGGGGATAAAACCTTTTACAGGTACATTAGGGAGTGAAGAAAGACCAAGGGAGGGATACAGAGACTTAATAAAAGGGAGGTAATGAGGGCAGAAGGTGACTGTAAAAAAGCAGGGATACTGAACGAATATTTCTGCTCAGTATTCACAACAGATGAGGAGGGGGAGGTGCCTAAACCAAACAAGGGAGAAACTCTGAATGGGGGTTGATACCAGTCCATTCACAGAAGAAAGGGTTTTGAAAGAACTCTTGAAACTGAGAGTGGACAAAGCAATGGGGCCTGATGGGATTCACCCAAGAATACTAAAAGAACTAAGGGTAGAACTAGTAACACCACTGACTACTCTCTTTGACAAATCATGGGAGGATGGAATGGTAAGTGAAGACTGGAGGAGGGCAAATGTGATTCCACTTACAAAAGTGGGAATAGAGCAGAGGCAGGAAACTACAGACTAGTTAGTTTGACTTCAGTGGTAGGGAAAATGATGGAATCACTTCTGAAGGAAAGAATTGTTGAGTACTTAGAGGCCAGTGGGGCACGGGACCCAAGGCAGCATGGTTTCACAGCAGGAAGGTCATGTCAGACAAACCTAATAGATTTCTTTGACTGGGTGACCAAAGTAGTAGACCAGGGAGGGGCTGTGGATATGGCCTAACTAGATTTTAGCAAGGCATTTGACACAGTCTCACACAAAAGATTAATGTACAAGTTAGCCAGCCTTGTAGTGGGTCCCAGAGTGGTAGCATGGCTGGACAACGGGACACAAAGGGTAATAGTAAACAGAGTCCACAGTGAAGAAAGGAGGGTAACTAGTGGGTTACCACAGGGTTCGGTACTGGGACCGGTTCTTTTTAATATCTTTATAAGTGACATTGGAGAGCACCTGGAAGGAAAGGTGTGCCTCTTTGCAGATGACACAAAGATCTTCAACAGGGTTGCTACACAAGGTGGGGTGGAAAGAATGAAAAGGGACTTAGCAAGGTTGGAGGAATGGTCAAACACAGGGCAGCTCAGATTCAGTGCAAAGAAGTGCAAGGTAATGCATCTGGGAAACAAAAACCCAAGGGAAGAGTACACAATGGGGGGTGAGTTAATAACAACAACAAAAATCAAAAGTGACCTAGGAGCAATTATATCAGATGACCTAAAGGTGGGCAAGCAATGTGAGAAGGCAATAAGGAGTGCTGGGGGGATACTGGGATGCATAGGGAGAGGCATCAACAGTAGAAAACAGCAAGTTGTTATCCCTCTCTACAGACAGTTAGTGAGACCCCATCTGGAGTACTGCGTGCAATTCTGGAGACCCCATCTCCGCAAAGACATAGACAGAGTGGAGGCTGTTCAGAGGAGGGCAACCAAAATGGTGCAAGGTCTGCAGCAGAAGACATACAAGGAGAGACTAAAGCAGCTTAATATGTATACCCTTGAGGAAAGGAGGGAGAGAAGGGACATGATAGAAACTTTCAAGTATCTCAAGGGAATTAACAGGGTACAAGAGGGTAATATCTTTCAGAAGAAGAGATGTGCTAGAACAAGGGGGCACAATTTGAAGATAGAGGGAGGACGGCTCAGAGGTCATGATAGAAAGTATTTTTTCACACAGAGAGAGAGTTGTGGATGCATAGAACAGCCTTCCTGAGGACGTTGTGGAGTCTGGAACAGTGGGAGAATTCAAGAATGCATGGGACAGGTATAAGGTAATTCTAGTGGAGGGCAGGAGGAAGTAAGCTGTTGATTAAATAGAATCTGCAGTTTATCCATCAGGTAGGGAAATGGGCAGACTGGGTGGGCCAAGGGGTCCTTATCTGCCGTCAAATTCTATGTTTCTATGTTTTTAGTGGCTATCAGATTGAGATAATTTTATCTCTTTTGCAATTGAATCCAGCATATAACATCACAAAACGAAACATACTTACATACAAAATTCCAGTTTCAATACAAAGTTAATTTTACATTATAATATAAGCATAAAAAAACATAGTTTATCCATAACAGTTACAGTGTTTGTTGTACCCCCTCACCTGTATTTCTTTTTGCCAGCGCTAGCTTAACTCTGTTAGCCGTCTTATCAAAGTCAGCTCCTCTGAAGTCCCATATTTTTGCCTTAGAATGGGATGATTTAGTTCTAGCGGCCAAACTGTACCATACCATGTGATGGTCATTGGCCCCCAGGTGACTTTCTACCTGGAGATCTGTGATCCTTTCCCTGTTAGTCAGTAGTAAATCCAGGATAGCCTTGTCTCTTGTGGGTTGTTGTACCTGTTGTTTGAGGCCCTCCCCCTGCAGGGAATCCACCATGTGTCTAGTTCTGGCAGATGTTCCTGCTGGTATTGACCAATACGTATCTGGCGTGCTGAAGTCTCCCATTATCAGAACATCCCCTTTAGCTGTCATGTTTTGTATATCTTCTAACAGTGATGTGTATATGTCCTTCCCCTGGTCTGGAAGCCTGCAGACAACCCCATTTCATATGGCTGTCACATTTCCTGTTTCCTGGGTGACCCACAGTTCTTCTGGCTCCTTATGTGTATTCTGAATTTGTGTAACTTTGATATTTTCATTGACATAAAGTGCCACTTCACCCTCCCCCCTTTTTGCACCTTGGTCTCTTCTGAACAGTACATAGACAGGTACTGAAGTCTCCCAAGTATGGTTGCTGGTGAACCATGTCTCACTAAAGGCTACTATGTCTAGTTTAGCCTCTGTCATTATTGCCTGCTGGTCTGGGATCTTGTTTCCCAGACTGTGAGGATTTGTGTACATGATGTTCCATTGGCCAGATTTCAGTGTGTTAGTTGTTGGGCAAGGTCTGGCATTTCCCCTGTGCGTTGTATGGGGAGCTGGGCCTTTTTCCTTACCTGGTGATGCAAATGAACTACAAACATGCTGAACTCCTGTTTGACCACTAGCTGAGGGGGGAGGGGTTGAAAAATATATATACCATGCATTTACATATACTTGAGAAGTACTTCAGCTACTTATAAAAATATACATTACATAAGAAGTCGTGAAGCATTTTACTGTCTTAGTTCTCATGCTGTTTCTGAGTATGTGTTAACCATTTTAAGCATACTGCAGCTATCCATATACATTAGTATGTACCAAATACTTTGTCAGCATGTGTATAGACTGAATTATTTAAATGTGACACTGCTTATTATTGAAACGTAAAGACAGTGCGTATTAACTATTTACAATAAGCATGACTTATCAGGTAGCAAGATGCCTGATATTAGTTTAGCAAGTATTTATTAAGTAGTCAACAAATTAAGGTTGCTTGGAATTCTGCTGAATGGCATTGGATTCATCATATTGTCATACAATTTTCAGATTTTGGATTTTCGTATCTATACTTTCAAAATCCTAACTTACTAAGTCATAAGACCTATGCTTACACAGACATTAAGGGGGACATTTGTAAAGGAAATGTGCTGGCACATCTCAAGAAATGCACCCAAGCACAATATTGAAAGGGTGGAAATGCACTGTGCATCTCTGACTGCACTGAAGTGTAGCAATAATGTACATGGTGCATCTCCAGGGAGCATGCCCATGAATATGCTACACATCTCCATATTCAGCTGAGATATGTGGTGCTGCTGTCCACACATCTCGGAGATGTTCCACACAAAGTTAGGGATGTTAAAAACACTCCTAACTGGTAGCCAACTCCAGACTGGCTGCTGCACTTCACACAGCTGCACAGCTGCTGCTAGTCCATGCAGTACAGTAGTTAGTCCCCCCCCACACTTATTCCCGAACCCTGAGTGCTGTACAGCAAGTAGTAATTATTAGAATAACTCCCTGGCAGTCTAGTGGTGCAACCCCCCCCATCCCTGAACCCCGATCGCCACAAAAAAAGTAGTAATTATTTAAAACACTCCCTGGTAGTCTAGGGGCCTCCCTTCCATCCCTGAGCACTGATCACTGCAAAAAACCGTAGTAATTATTTAAAACACTCCCTGGTAGTCTAGTGGCACCCTCCCTCTCATCCCCAAACCCCAATCACCACAAACAAAGTTGCAATTAGTCAAATTATTCCCTGGTAGTCTAGTGGTACTCCTCATCCACTCAGGAACCGACATCCCACCCTGCTCCCCTGTCCCAGCAGTGGCAGGCAGTTGGTGAGCAGCACAACCCTCCAAAGACCACCATGGTTGCCCACCGACTGAACTGTCACTGAATGACTGTGTACTGCAAGCACTACACGCCCATTGGCTGACACTGTCAACCAATGGGCTTGTAGTGCTTACAGTATGCTGTCATTCAGTGACAGTTCAGCCAGTGGGCAGCCATGGTGGTGTGTGGAGGGCTGTGCTGCTCACTTACTGCTACTGCTTAGATGAGGGGAGCGGGGTGGGATGTGGGTTCCTAAGTGGATGGGGTTGGGGTGCAGCTAGACTACCAGGGAGTAATTTGACCAGTTACTACTTTGTTTGTGGTGATCAAGTTTGGGGGGTGGGGGTGCCACAAGGTGGATCTACGATGCTGGTTCAACAACTATTTCATCAACCAGCATCAGAGTGACAGGATCCAAGATACCTAGGCAACCGCAAAGGTGAATGCCACAGCCCCCTGGTGGCATTCACCAAGGGCATGTTAGTGCAGTGCAAGGCACTTAAACTCTTCCCTCCCATCCCCCTTGAGTATGTCTGCTTGGGGGGGCATGTTGGGGTGTGCCTTCACTTCATGGCATTCACAAAGCCACATAGTGCCAGGCACAGGGGTGCCAGGTATGCCTGCTGAGACCAGGTGTAACCCAATACATGCCCCCCCCCGTGTTCTCTGGCCACCGGGTGCAGCAGCAACGCAAATCAGATTTCTGTGCTGCCACAGCACACTATGCTGCAGGGGAAGGTTGGAGCAGTGGTGGGGGCACCTTCCCATTAGTGTGGCAGCACTTCTGCCATATTCGGCACCTCTCCTACACCCTGCACTCTCCTCATGGGCACAAGGGATCCACTTAGGGATCCAGTATGGGCATCTGATTGGCTGCCCACTTGGTTTCACGGCACTGCCCCCAACTGCCCATGTGACCATGTGCACCAGGGGGGCTGGGCCATGTATGGGAGTTGTGCAGTGGCCACTGTTCATGCATGTGACCACCCACTGAACTCCTGCAGGTGCATAACTGCACAGGCGGGGTATGCTCCTCAGGCACATATTACCCGCTCCTTTGTGAATAGGGGCCAATATAAGTAAATGTTGAAACATTTTGACATTTATTTATAATATATTTTTTTTAGATTTTGACCCCAAATTTTCAACATTGTCTTTTTATTACCCCACTTTATGATCAAGGCAACTGTAATTTTTTTTAATCCTGCCAGATTTCATGGAACGATTGCAAAATCATATTTTGGAGGGGGTTCAAACAAATTACACCTGTTTTTGTCATGAGGTGGGGTAAAAAAAGGCTATGTTGAAAATGTGGGATAAAAATGTCACAAAATGACAAAGTTATGAGTAAGCATTCAAAACACACTAAAAAGTCATTAACGAGTTGTTCTTTGTTTTCTGTCAATTCACAGCCAGGTTTGGTACCAGAAGGGTCTTTGCCATAGCAGACAAGATAACTTTGTGGCACCCTAATTACAGTAGGTAAGGAGGGATAAGATCTGGGGGCATGGCTGCTGAGAGGGAGGTTGAGTGGGGTTGGGTCAGGGAGCTAGAAGACATTACTGGAAGGTTTTCTTTGTTTTAGGTTTTGTTTTTAAGAAAAGGAAATGATGAAGCATGGTTTTCTTTTTTCAGGGATCTGACTCTGGGTAACAGGCATGCTACTGTTAGGAGGTTGTTTGACCACACCAGGGGCTGGGCATCCCAGTGGCAAATACTGTGGCTGTGAGGTTGTAAGGCAGCACTGAGGCTTTGCCATGCTGGTGTCAGAGTGTGTAAGAGGATGTTGTTTGTTTGTGGGGGTGTTGTTTGCCAGCACTGGGAGTTGGGCACCTTGGTGTTGGAATGGGTTAGAAGGGTTGCTTGTGTCTGTGTGCATGTATGGGAGGATTGTTTGCTGATACTGGGGGTTAGGTACCCCAGAGCTGGACTGTGTGTCTGGGTCAGTCAGGCAGAAGCTGATACTAGTGGTGGGACTGGGCACCCACCACTGGCCTACTAATGTGCAGCTGGGTCTGGTGGGGATTGCAGTGGGAATTTATATTTTGTAATAACTCAGTCAGGTGGGAGGGGATGATACCAGTGTCTGGTTTAAGCACCCACAGCTGGTATGGTAACTGTGCAGCTGGGTTGGCCAGGGGCTCACAGAGGGAGTTTATTGTGTACTAGCTGGGTTGGGAGAAGAGGGGATACATGCAGTGGGGTTGAGCACTGACTGTCTGTAACTCAACAGTGCATCTGTACATTGGCATGACAGCCACAGACAGGAAGAAGCTGTGGCCTTTTTACAATATCTCTGCCTTCCCAGGAGCAGCAGAGAAACAAAACACTGGATGGCACTTGTGATGCAGAACAAACTGTACAGGAAATGTTGACAGTAGGCAGCAGAGGCTGCACAAGAAAAGTCACTTCCACCTTGCATTTTCCAGACTTGGGATTGGCCAAGTACTTCAAAAGTAAAGGAGTAAAAAGGCAGAGCATAAGCAACATTTGGGAGGCAATTGGGTATTCTGAGGCTGCGATAGGTGGAAGAGAGTCAAAGCTCCAAAAGCTCTCTTAGAGTTCAGACCAATCACAATATATATTTGCTAGTCTTGGCAAACAAACATAAAAAGGAAAGCATTTTGACTTAATATCCCCTCCATTGAGGTTTGTCAACAGCATTATTGTTCTCTGATTGTCACAGCAGAAATCAATGTATTTTTATGTTCGGAAGGACTTTTCATATTGAAGTTCACTTCTTCGGCAGAAAACTATGAGTATGTTCCGATCCTTGAGTGATGTAGATCTGATCCTTACCTGACCAGGATTCCCACCCTCTCGGAGGTGCCACAGAGTGCGGTTGTATACCTAAGGGAACCCTGATCCTGGTGAGACTACCACACCTGGTAACTTTAGGGAATGCATGAACAATTTATCAAAGGACATACAAAGAGAGAGAGAGGGAGAGAAAGCTGCCAGAGAATAGTAGATAAAAGAAAATGAACATTGGGATCCAACCCTCAAGGTGCCATATGGATTAGGCCCTGTGGCAAAAGGAAACTTAGGAAAATGCATGAATGTTTCTCTTAAGGAGAGGTGCAAAAGTGCCCTAAGGATCTTAGATAGTATACTATCTAGTCTTAACTCATGATGGAAATTTATGACCTCTACCACCTCGGTGGAGAGGAAACACCTTTTGTGAAAGAAACCTCTAGGGATCCAAGGCTTTATGCCACTATCCCTAAATTAATATTATTATTAAGTACACAAAATACCAGCATTGAAGACAGTGAAGTTCAGACAAAAATGAGAAATACACTGCTTTGAAGCTATTGCTGAAAAACTGAACTGTCCTCTGCCTCTGTATCATGTCAGAAACTTAGTACTAGCTGTGCAACATTGCTGAAGAATATAGCTGTAGTCTACAGCCAGAAGTAGCCTCACTTCCATGAGGAAGAGATCCCCAAAGACTCTTTCCAGATGGTTAAAGGAATGTTGGGACATGGATATGTGGTGCTAGGAAAGAAGGAAGTTAAATATAGAAACAGCAGCAGAAGTGGAATGGCTGCCCAGCCTCCCTTCTTTATAGGGGGAGGAGGCCTGCAAGGGGTGAAGAGTGCCTGATGCTGGTGGGACATTAAGCCCTTGTTGCTGACTGCATGCAAAGCCTTTGGTGTTGGTGAGGAGTTCAGTCCTTGATGAGGGAGTGGCATTAACCCAGAATGAAGGGCAGCATGCCCCTGACATAGGAAGTGTAAAGCCCCAAAGAACAGCAATCAAGCTAAAAAAAGGGATGATGGTGGGCATGGACTGAGTAGAAAAGATATAGGCAGTGAATTCAATCAAGGAGGAGCCCTTCAAAAAGGAGCCACAAATGAAGTATGAATGTTGGAAAAAGGAGTGGTGCAAATCAGAGGCAGAGGAACACCCAGCAGAACAAAACTGAAGCAGCCTAGAAGAAGAACACAGCATAGAAATGCAGGACTAGACTGGTTTCCTGAGACAGAATGGAATTAGGTGTTCCACATCATAAGTAGGGACAGCACCTGGCTAATAAATGTGTGTGTGTGTGTGTGTGTGTATATTGGGCATAGTCACTGTGCTGTGGCAGGAGGGGTTTGCAAGCTGAACCCAATGTCCCTTCTGTCACCAGAACACTATTTTACATTTACTATGCTACTATATAGTAAGCAGCATAAAACAGTGAGGCAGCCATGTTACCAGAGAGCAGCAGCATGGGCCCCACAGAAGCATAGGAAGGAGCTGGGGAGAAAAAAGAAAGGCCTCCCTAGGAAGAAGAGCATTAGCTTGGCAGATGCACCCCTTCCAAGGAGAAGTACTAAGGCAGGGGACCTTAGCAGCCATGAAAGATTGAGTTGAGTCTGATGGAATTGGCATGGGTGATGGAAGTAGACAGGAGACAGTTGGAAGGAACACTAAGTAGAGGCAACAACAAGGAAATCTAGCACGAGTCAGGAAAGGCAGTCAGTGGCACTGGTAGGACGAGACACAGGCACAACCTCTGTTGCAGAAAGTGGGGAATAGTAGATGGCATGGAATCCAACATGCAGAGCATGACCCTAAAGCAGGGCAGTGGGTAAGTGAATATCCCAGAATCCAGGCAATTTAGTACAGATGCTGAGAAAAGACACTGCATACAGAGAGATAAGGTGCTACAATCTGCACATGATGTTTTGATAAGGAAGACAATGAGCTGTTTCCAACAAGAAAATGAGCACTGCAGGATGCACAGCTTGTAGGCATTCAGTTAAAAAAAAGGATTATTGATACAAAATTACACATACTCCAATCATGCAAATCACCATGAAAGAATTTAGATTGGTGCTGTGTAAAGCAGGCATGCTGTATATGGTTCCAAATGGATTTGCACACAATCTGCAAAAGCTAAAACCAGAAAACGCAGACACGTGATTCATGGTTGTCAGAAATCATCCATGTGCCTCATCTGTATCTTAGACTCATGATGATCTTACAAGGTTGGCTCATGGTGAGACCAAATTATGAAAGTAATGTAAAAGCCAAAGGACCACAGCACTAACACACTGAAGCAAGTTACCTGGGAAGGGCATTGGCAATAAATCCAGGTTTCACAGAAATACAGAATCACAAATACTTCAGTAATGCAAAGCATCATGGGATGCATGTGCAAATCACAATGAAAGACTTCAAACTGGATCTGCTTTCTGCTTAACCCTTTGGAGCCTGGAGTCATTTGTTCTGGACTAGCATTTGGGTGCACAGTAATCCTGGAGTCTGGAAAATATGACTCAGAGGTTTCCCATTTTGATATCCTCAGTCTAGGGGGTGTAATCACATGGTGTTCAGTTCTGCACTACTCCAGGTGAAAATACATTATGACATATGTGTTGGTACAGTATTTATGATAACATGGTATGGTGAATGCTGGACTGCTGGCATGTGGAACAAACATATCTCATTGCCATTCTCAATAGTGCTTAAGTTAAGCATTTCTCAGAAATTGGGAAAGCAAGCTTCTTTGCATATTTACTTATTTATTGAAAACTTCAGAGAATTACCTTTGAGCACAAGTGCTCATTTACAAAGGTTGCACATCAAATGCATAGTCACAAAACAAAAAACATTGCAAGTACAATAAGCAGTTCCAGAGGAAATGCAGTTGAGTGGGCTCAAAGCACTTAAGGTAGAACAATTACATCCAATTCTGAATATACAGTAGATGTTCAAATGCAGGTTGCAGATCATAATAGTGAAGATTTATCGGTGAGTCCAACAACAGCGAGTGCACATCGCCAACTACAACAACAGCAATGCGCACTATGCAGAATGCATGAAAAGCAACGGGCAGCAACAGTTCACTATGAAACAACATACATTCACATTATTTTATGCAGTGGGTGCTCTGCCCCCAATTCCCTGTTATTAAATTAAGTCCAACAGCAATAGTGATATAAAAACATTCCTCCTCACGTGGCTCTGAACCTAGATCCTACTGCACTAGAGACACTCACTGCTTCCATTACACCACACAGCCAGCTTATAACATCTTGGACAAACACCCTCCCATATTATTCCACAAAGAAATCCCTGCCAGAGTCACTGTATCCCTCCCATCACTGATTTGTTTTATCCCGTAGCTGTAACTGTGTCTTGCTATACTGATCCTTTGGCTTTTCTCACAGGTGCACAAATTGAGTTGCTCAATTTGAGTCACCAGCATCACAGGATACCCAAATGCATATGATGTATATGATGTATGTGTGTAAATGATGCATAGTTTTAAGCACAGAGTGCTGTCTCTAATCTTTACTACTGCTGCCACTACTGCAACAGTATAGAACGTGTTTGTTGGCAGGCAAATGAAGGTTTTGTTTTATTACCTGCAATGTTAATTGGTGTTTCAGAGACTGAACTTTTTTTGTTTGTTTTTTACAATAAGCCCAGATCTAGTTTGTTTCACTCCAGACAGTACTTCTTTTGTTGTTGGAGAAGGAATGTCAGTGTAGTCCTCATCAGTGCTGCTGACTGAACCTTCATTTGTTCTTTTGCTCATGGTAAGGTTGATAAGTATTTAAATGATGACACAAGGAAAAACACACAAGGATCTCACAACACAGGCACAGTGCCTTAGTAATAAACAATCATGATAAATGTTCTAAATGGGTCACAGTGGGCAAGACACACAAGGTAGCTGACTCTGCACCACTATGGTGCCTCAAAAACTGAATTTTTCAAATGCTTATACTGGGAAAGATGCACAAGGTAACTGATCGTTTGCACCAGTATTGGGCTTCTACAAAAGAAGATGATTTAAATGGTAACATTAGGGGGGGATATCACATGAGGGGCCTTCAACAGAGCACAGCTACAGTGCCTAATATTTTACATAAAGTATTTTTTAAATGGTTTCACTTTGTCGGGTGAAGATATTGACTAAACCTCTATACCTCTGCAGTGCATCTAAAAGAGCAGTGCATTTAGATGGTAGCATTGGGGAAAAAAAGAACAGAGAGGCACTCAACAGAGTAGAGTTACAGTGCCTAGTATTTAAAAAAAGGAATACATTAAGAAAGGTCACATCTAGTAAGGTGCACAAAGTGATTGACCCTTCCCTTACAGAAATAATTATATGAAATGTTTTTGTGCTGCACATATAATACTACCCAAGTGATATGCATGCTGCAAGTATGATTTAAATGTTAAATTGGAACAGATTGCATGCATATGGCATGCATGCAGCAAGCAAGTGTGGAAACTGATTTTTATGTTAAATTGGGACAGACTGCATGCATGCAAAAAAGCAAGTTGTCATTGATAACTGCACTCATAAAAGTTAAGTGGTTTGAATCACACCTACAGAAGTGGGGGTTTGATGAGTTTCAAACCCAGGGCTTCATGCCTTTAAGTCTTGCAGTTTAGTGTCTTTAACCACCAAGCCATACCGTTTGTAAACATATGGCTCGCTTTTACTTCAATACATACTGCATCTGAGTACATCTGCATACATGTGGCATGCATGTAGCCACTGTTATGCTTTTCAATTTTCTTCTCTCCCTCATCTAATTTTCACAGTTGAACTATAGCACACATACCAATGGAATCACATGTTTTTTCTCACCCCCAATACACAAACTTACACACAAAACCACTTAATTTCTTCTGACTGGCCTGTACTTCTATTTTCTCTCCATAGTTTTGAATGCTTCCACACAAACAGAATTTAAGGTGCAAACACAAGAGTAGCAATAACGTGACATACACACCCACATGGCCTGCCCCCTCCCCCCATGCACACATACTGTAGCAGGTACAGCCATGCTGCAACAGACAACCCACGGAGTATAGATACAAGTAAAATGTCTCTTACTTGAGAAGTGGGGAGCCAGAGGCAGGAGTCTTTAAGAGATGATGTCCATGGGTCAAAGTGCTGGGGCATACCCTCTTGAAATGAATGGAGTTATTTTCTATTACTGTTTTCTATGTTATGATGCTGAGTTGGAGAATAATGAAGGCCACTGTTCTACTAACAGGGCCCTTGTTAGTTGAGCAGTGGCCTTCATTAGTCTCCTACTCTCCATCAATAATGTATGAAATAGTAATTAAAAAATACGTCTTTTCATTTCAGTGGTGCACTCTTCTGCAGTCTGCTTTGCCCTTTGTCATAATGTGCCTGACCCTGGAGATGTGGAAGTCAGCTTCACTGGGTGGGGAAGGGGGATAAGTCTGACTATAGGGGGGCTCCAATAGTTTGTGCATTCTGTACCACTCAACTGTCCATGAATGCAAGGGACATCTTCAGAATGTCTGTACATCTCTAAAAGGTACAACTTATTTGATTTGACTGAAACATCATATGCAAATCAGGAAAAATTCAAATGTATAAGATTCATCTGTATATACCCCCTGAGCAATGCATAAGATTTAAGGGTTTAAACACACCCAGTTACTAAACAATTTTTTTCCTGGCTGAGGTTCTGCACCCACCCCAAAAAAAGAACTTAATCATGATTGTTCTCCCCCACTTCATTCAATTCAATACCCATCTCCTATGGACCATGAAACCACCTAAAGGTGGAGAAATGTGAAAAACACATCAATATTTCAATCCTTCCTCTTTCCCCACTAGCCCTCTAAAAAAAAAGTATTTACTTTTACTTAACTGCAGCCTGGCACAGTGTGCCACCAGCCTAGTTTTCGGTCTGCTCCCCCTCTTTCCTTCTGCCAGAAGGTGGATGTTAGAACTGACCATCACTGGTCCCCAGCATGGTCCACGACCAAGTCACCTTGTCATCCGAACCCGCCCAACCTGGGTTGCTTTCTTCTTGCTTGGCTGCTGCTGTGGCTGCTGCACTGCACTGATCAAGGCTAAGAAGGCCACCCACACTGCTGTCACCACTGCTGCTAAGCCTAGCTTGCTGCTGTGGGGGTATTTTTTTTTTTTTTGCAAGGTGAGCCTAGTAGAGTAAGTAGATAGGCTAGTCTTCAGTTAGCTTCATGCTCACCCTCTGTCCCATCAGCCACCAGGGGAGACAGAGACTCAAAAAGAAGGGAAATTAGATGAAAAAAACTCCATTTAATGCATCAAAAATATGATTCCATAACACTGCTATTGAGAGTTCAGTGCTCACTGACTCCTCCAAGCTGTAGTCCACAGTCTGTCTACTCTGTGGCGAGAAAGACACTGGTGCACTTGCAAGGTTAATGCACTCTTTCTTGGCTGGAGTTCATCCACAATACATGTGATTGTGCTGCCACTAATAGGTGGAAAGAGTGGACAGCACAATACAGACACAGTCAAGTCTTCCGAGTACCTGCAAGGTGAGTGCACACAGGCCAGGTTGGCACTTATTGTGCAAAAGATTAAATCCAAATTTAAAGCCATTTTTGCCACACCATACGAACAACTTAGGCACAAATATGGGGGCAACTGCCTTCCTCTGCCCTATCTAAATGGCACCCTGCTTAATGGTAGAAATTCATTCTCAGGTGCTAATGCAATGGTTTCCATTGTGTTCTGAGGTACTGTATCTTCATGTTTCACAATGTGTCCTGATCATCACGTGGGTTAGAATCCCTCGTTGTCCCTCATTTTGAGTGTCCATGTCCCTAATTTCAGTAACAAAATGTGAAGTATGGTGCATGCTTCCAAGACCCTACTCAGTACAAAGAGTGCTGAGCATGGCCATATTGTATATGCTTAATACAGAAGGACAAAGGGAATGTAAGAGAGATAAAATAGTCATGGAGAAACACATTTGAAAGAATCATAGAATTGCAGAACTTGACAGCAGAAAAAGACCCCATGGTCCATCCAGTCTGCCCTTACCCCCCCTCCGAAGACTACCACCTCCCTTCCTGAGAGCCCACCCCTCCACCCCATGGCCCTTTATTCCTGTCCCAAGCCATCTTGAATCATGGCACTGTCTCCGCCCCCACAACCGCCTACATTTGTAGCACCAAACATGCGTAAGGTATTTGCATGCTCCAAAACAAAAAGGATAGCCTTTTTTTTTTTTTTTTTTTTATTCCTTATGTTTATGTGCCTCTGCAGTGCATCGGCAGGGGCATCCAGTCACCAGCCCACACTGAACCAGAGGACAGCAGGCTCACTGAATATGCGGGGGTCCAGCACGGCTGTTCCAGTCTGTTGGAGGGTCCCCGTTACCTTTCCGCCACCTGGCTTGACTGAACGCCCCGATGCAATTCTACAATTGGCCTCCAGGTTGACAGAAGTGCAGCCATCAAGCTTCATGGTTGTGCCAAGTCTTTTCCACCTAATTGAGCCCCTGGTGCTGGCAGTGCAATGACGTGCAATGCTGACATGGGCGTCTTACTGCACTCCTTCTCCTGCTGGCACTTCACCTGTGCCACCCCCTGTCATCACCAGAGGCCGCTCAAGAATGACACAACCCCAAGCCCACCTCAGATGAAGGAAAGCAGTCATCAGACACTCAGTCCTTCCTGTCCCCTGCCAACCCCCGGCATCCCGAGTCCATTCCCGAACCCTGGTCGCCAGTGTGGCGTGAGGTGTAGTGTTCAGCACCTCAACCCTCAGCTCCAGCAGGCTGGCAAAAAAAGGTCAGGCTTCATAACGCGAAGGCCCCTCTTTTTACATCTGGAACGGGGGATGTTGACTGGCTATATCCTAGGCATTTAGTGCAGTAAGCAAACAAAACTTTACAAATTAATTGGGATTTAATGACAAAAAGCAAAAGCCATTAAACAACTTGTGAAAGGAACAGAATTAATGAGTTTATGTACTTTTTTGAGGAATTCAAATAAAAATGTATTTTAATGACTAATTGCAAGCAATAGTATATGAAGTGCCTCTCAAAGACACTCAAAAAAATAGTGTCGGTCCAGCATACCGACTACTTGGCCAAACATACACTGCTCTGCCATGAACAACACAGTTTCAGGAGGGGGCACAGCACTACCACTGCCCTCCTGGAATTTACTTTATACATTCATGAGGCTCTGGACCAGGGGTCCATAGCAGGTGCAATCTACGTCGACTTGACCAAAGTATTCGATACCGTCAGTCACGCACTTCTGCTCCACTCCCTTCCTTCCCAGCATTTGTCCCCTGAGACAACTTCCTGGTTCAAAGATGATCTCTCTGGCCAAATGCAACAGGTCAAAATTAACACCACCCTTTCCTCCAAAAGTCCAGTCCTAACGGGTGTCCCCCAAGGGTCCATTCTCAGTCCATTGCTCTTCACCCTCTTCTTAAACTCCCTCCCTCAATCATGATATGGGAAGCTCTTGCTCTGTGCAGATGACGCCCTAGTTCTCTGGAAAAACACCCATCCTAACTCCCTCCAAACTGCCCTACAAGGCTTTTTTAGAGAAGTAGAATCCTGGTTCTCTGAGCATCACCTAGTACTCAACTACAACAAGACAAAATCTATGATCTTTGCCCACTGCAAAGCCCACTCAGAAGTGCCCCTCTACTCATCTCAAACTCTGAGGACCTCTGTTTTGAACAGCTCTCTAGCTGCAAATACCTGGGTGTCACTCTGGACACCTCCCTCACCTACCACACACACATTCAACACCTTTCCTCTGCTGTTAATATCAGATTGGGGATCCTATACAGACATAATCATTGCCTACCCCCTCAGGCCCTACGTCTTGCTGTAACCTCCTCAGTCCTATCTTTGGTGGACTACAGCATTGTGGTATATGGATCTGCAGACCAAATGGCCCTACGCAGCATCAACGTAGCTCTCAATAAAGCCTGCAGACTGGTCACTGGATGTGATAGAGTAACCCACACATGCGAGCTTTACAAGCTTGCAGACTGGCTTACCTTCGAAGGGAGACTTAAGTATCACACCTCCCTCCAAGCCAAAAAAATATTCCTGAATCAAGCACCCAAAGGCCTCCACCCCCTCATACAGCCAGTCCCACATAGGAGGGCCCCTAGACACACTACTAGCACCTCTCTCCTAGTCCCCCACTGTAGGACCTCCCTAGGGCAAAGGTCTTCCCGATATCATGCTCCCCTCTGGCTAAACAGCCTACCAGCCACTATCTCCCTAGCCCCTAGTCTTGGCCAATTTAAGACTGGTCTCAAGAACCTCCTCATTGACTCAGCTACTTGTGATTGCAACTGATACACCTCCCCCCTTTTCAAATCACAAAAGGAAGCATATTGTATGCAGTCTATAGCGCCAGTGCAGGAAGAAAATCCGCAATGTCAGGGATAAATTGCCTACCCTTATTCTATTACTACATCCTCAGGTCCTACAATCACACTGTATATAAACTCTGATTCAGGGTTCAGTTAGGACCCTCCAAATCTGTAAGCTACCATGTTTCACAGCTATGACCCAAGGTCTACTTTAGGATCTTTGACGTGGTAACACACCAATGTATATACACTGTGCTGTGTGACCTATGTTTAATACTAGTAAATTTTTTTTGTGCTTTCTTGTATTGATGTGGAGCCTTTGCAAAGGAGTCTATGACTCAAAGGATTGTAATTCTGATCCTCTTCAATAAATAAATTTAGATGAGATTTGTACCAGCTTAGCTACTGCACACATGGCAAGTGTGCAGCATGTGAACCTGATGTGATGCTTAAATGATGTTCACGCCAACTTAACTGCTGCACTCATGTTAAGCATGCAGCAAGCAAACCAGATGTAATTTTTCAAAGATGTTCACACCAGCTTACCTGCTTTGCACATGTCAAGCTTGCAGCATGCAAACCTGATTTGCTTTTTAGACTTAGTTCACATAGGTTTACTTTGTGTATGTGGACCACATGCAAACATTGCACAGCTAAGCATGTGGCATACATTCTGCATGTACACAGTACACCTGTATTTCTGTAAGGGTTTTCAATAGCACATTACCTACACAACAGTGGTGTATTTAAATGATGACACCAGGGAAAACATACAAGGGGTGCCCTCCGCAAAGCAGAATATACAGTGACTCACAGTTATCTCAAGAGGAGACATTTTTTTAAATGGTCATACTGGGCAAGACTCACAAGGTAGCTGATCCTCATCCTTAACAATGCAGTGCCTCCACAAGTGTGGAGTATAGTTAAATAGTGACACTGGGAAGAAACACTCAAGGGGCCCTCAGTAGAGCAGCACTATTGTACAATGCCTCAGTATTTTATTGCAAGCTGAAGTTTTTTAATGGTCACACAGAGCAAGACACATTAGAGTTTTGCTTTTATAATACACTTGCAATTGTATTTATTATTTTTGAGTGCACTGTGATTCTGTGCTTTTCTTTAACTGTTTACCATACACAGGTGCACCTTTGTCTGGCAGTGCACAATTTATGGCTTTGCAAGATACGAAAGATGACCACCCCATAGATACAGGGCTTCTAGAAAGGCTTTAAATGGTGACACTGGGAAAATTACACACACGGAGCACTTCACAGAGCACAGATTCAGTGCCCAAATTGTACTTCAACAGCAGATTTTTTTTTTTATTGTTACAGAGGTTGAAAAAATAAGGTAGTTGACCCTCTAACAGAATGGTGCATTCACAGGTATAGAGTACAATCTAGGGACACTCAATCAAGCAGATAAACAGTGCTTCCAAAATTAAGAGCTGAAGTTTTTAATCTGAACACCAGGCAAGTCTTCCTCTAAATAAAGTGCCTCTAATACCTTTTTCACAGGCAAATCTTTTACATAGAAACATAATCTTGCTTCATATTCTTTCTCTCCATGGACCTGATGGCTCTCTGTCTCTTTACTGTCTCCCCAGCTCTGTCACCAGAGCATCATACTCCCTCCCTCTAATGCCCCCATGACTTACGCTTCATGGCAAAGTGGTGGGGAGAGACTTAACCCACCTGAACTGATCCAGCTTTGGGAAGGTGCCGTCTCAGCATGGTGCCTGTGGGGGATGGTTTCATGCCACTCAGCCAAGGTCCATTCTTCCACTTTTCTTGTGGAGGGGGAGCATGCAATGCTGACAATGGCATGCAGTGAGCACATCCGCACACTGCCCTCCAGTTGGCTACTCCTCCTCCATGCCCCAACGTGTGGGACTCAGCATGCCAACACCAAGCCTCCATTAGATGTCAGGCAAATGCCTGTCCATCGTCCCCACCTTCTCCAGAAGAGGAGAGCTGTCCCCTGGATGCTCGATCCTCTCCCTCCCTGGCAGACCCCTAGTGAACTGCTCGCACGATGAACATGGGTCATCGGTGTGGCAGGAGGTAAGGCATGATGCCTCAGCCCTCCAAGTCACTGGGGCAGCCCATAGAAACAGAATTTGATGGCAGATAAGGACCGCTTGGTCCATCTAGTCTGTTTTTTTTTCCCCTACCTACTGCAATACCACAGACCCTACTTGATCTGTGACTTTACTTTCCCCTTTCTCTCCACTAAAGTTCCCTTATGCCTATCCTATGCTGTGTTGAAGCACGTAACAGTTTTTGCCCCCACCACCTCTGCTGGGAGGGGTATACCATCACTGCAGTGACTCCAGCACTGTGAAGACCATCACAATGACAGGAATTGGACAAAACCTGCTCATCGCTGTGGTTGTCTGTACAGTGACCAGGACATCCTCAATGGGTGTTTCGCCCCCCCCCGGTCCAGCTCTGACTCAGAATAGGAATCCTAGAGACTGGGGGGTGCGGGGGTGGAGCCCCCCGATTGTGTGCACCGACATCTCCGAGGCTACAGTGCCGACAGTCGGCATGGTAGCTGTCGTTGTAGGGGATGTCAGTGCAAGCACTGTTGAAGTGCTATGGTAAAACTGCTGGGAGGCTGTTCCAGGCATCCAACACTGTTTCTGTGAAGAAGTACTTCCTCACATTTCCCGAGTCTACTTCCTCTAGCTTTATAGCATGACCCCTTGATCTTGAGCTTCTACTTTTCTGAAAAATCTTCCCTCTTTACCTTATTTATACCTTTGAGCAGGGCTTCAGGTAATTATTTTTGGGTGGAAGTCAAATATTTCCATGGGTTGAAATTTGGAAGTCATTTCAGTTTTACTGGAGTCAAAATACTTCCAGCTTCAGTTTTTAGAAGTTAAAATAATTCCAGTTGACAAATTTTGGAAGTCGAAATACTCCAAGTATTCTATATTTTTTGAAGTCATAGGCCTTCTGAAAACCTCATTGTACCCCATCCATGCCACATTCATAGAAATACATTTCTTAACTCCCTGAACAGGTTTTAAGGGAAGGAGATTATTGGCCAGGACAACAGGGGAAATCCTCTACTCTTACTAAAAGTGACTGAGGTTCTTTTACTTTCTTCTGGACCACCAGCAGGGATAGCACCAGAGATGAGTAAAAGGGACTTCTATTTAACATCTCATCTGAAGAACAGCACACCCAAACTCTCTCTAGAGCTTTATTAAAGTGCCAATGTCTTTGCTATGATCTCAAGTCGCAGTGTGGGAGTAGAACCTATAACCTTCTAACCAAGCAGCAGATGTGCTGCCAACTGAGCTATACAGACTGACAAATGAGTTGTTGACTGAAATACCCAGGTCCTGTTGCACTGAAATGTATCTTCTCACTATTTTGTCTCCTACCCCCAACATACTAACCAACAAAATTCAGTCAGCACTCCTGTGGTATAATCAAAGGATGACACAGCTCCCTATCCAGAGACCCACTCCTTTGGTCTAATAGATCACTAACACAGGCCAGCTCAGTTCCCTGTCCTATGGCCCACTCCTGTTGTATAATCATGCACTGATACCACTCAGTCCAGTGCCCTTAATTCAGTAACACAAGCATAGACTGTATTAGCAGAAAAGGACCTCTTGGCCCACCCAGTCTGCCTATTTTATTTTGCACCAGCAAACTATTAAGTGGTTTCTGGCAACACTTCCCACACTTTATATTCCTCAGTATTCTCCTGTGTCTAGCCCATGTATGTTTGAACACCCTCATCCCCACAGTATTTGCCACTACTACATCTTGTGGCAGGTTGTTCAGACATCCAACACTCTCAGTTGAGTAATAAACAAGGGGAAGAGAAATTTATATATCTATATCTATATCTATCTATCTATCTATCTATCTATCTATCTATCTATCTATCTATCTATATATTAGAGGCAAAAAAAATCCATTTAATGCATTAGTTAGGGTTGTTCCACACCGACAAACGAGAGGAAATTCAGTGTTAGGGTTTAAAGCCCCCCTTGGACCACCCCACCCACACCCCAACCGGCACTGGCGTGCGCATTAAGGTTGTTGGCCATAACTCTCACCCCATCACATGTGTAAAGAAGCAGAGGTGTAGAAGAATGGGGTGAGAGTTAGGACTGACAGCCCTAATGCGCACCCCAATGCCAGTTGGGGGTGTGGTTGAGGGATCCAAGGGGTTCTTTCAACCCTAACACTGAATTTTCTTGCTTTTGTCAGTGTGGAACAACCCTAACTAATGCATTAAATGGAGTTTTTTTCATCTAATTTCCCTTCTTTTTGAGAATGATAACAAGAAATAGTGAATGTAATGCGGCGGCGGGGGGCCCCGTGCTCCCACCACATGATGTCTTGTCACACAGTAACACTGTGCCCACAAACACAAATGGTAATGTGCATGGTGACACAAAGTGAAACAGAAAGAGAAACAGTAGTGTAGACAGAAACGTTAAAAACAATGAAAAAGCAAGCGCAAATGAAAACGCAAAGGGTAACGCACATGGTGGCGTAGACGTGAAAAGTAAGTGAAACGGGAACGGAACCACAAACGGAAATGGTAACGGTAACAGTAATGTAAGCACACAGGCTGCTTTTCCCCAAAAGCTGCATAGAGAAAGACAGTGAGTACAAAGAATGTATGCATAATAATGGTTCTCAGAGCAGAAAATGAGGAGTTGGAATACTAAATTGCTTATATCTCAGGAACCGTACGACATAGAAAAAAAATGTAAAAGTCATATGATTTATGACTTTCCTGGCTTTGTTTTTTACTTAGTCCTCTAAGGGGAGCTAAGTATTTTTGATGAAAAGTCTGTATCTCGTGACCGCTTCCTAGATACGGGCCTTGGTGCCATGCCAAGTAATCAGAATGTTATCCCATGGGAAAAAAGAGAAGTTTGGAGTGCCATAACTTTGGCTCCCTGTAATATGTTTTCACCAAACCACAAAAAGGCACATATGTGCGATGTTAGCTGTGTTCCCTTCCAAATTTTAGCCAAAAAGACCAAACCATCATTTTGCAGCACAACGCCAAAGGATTCCTGTAATGCGGCATACACCGTAATGTTATCCTATGGGAAAAAGCATCAATTTTGGAGTGCCGTAACTGTGCCGCCCTATAAAATTTTGTCAATGAAACACTGAAAGGCACATCTGTGAGATGTTGGCTGCGTTCCCTCCAAATTTCAGACCAAAAGACCAAACTGTTCTTTTGCAGCAGGGTGCCAAAGAATTGCTGTCATTTTCACACAGCCTGGAAAAGTACTGTAAATAACTTTCTGCAGCTTCATGACAGTGTCATAAGTGCAAAAGTACTTTTATGAAGTACTTTTTCCAGAAATCTGAAAACATATTTCTGGGGTGTTCTACCCCAAAATAAAGACATGCCTAACATCCTCAGGGTCCGACTAGGTGAATACAAAAAGAATTAGGTTGCTAGGGGGTCCCAAATTTAAATGCCAAGCATTTTTCTGATCACTAACTGAAAACAAAATGGTGGATTTGCGACAGTAAAAGGGCCATTTGTGAAAGTAAAAACTGCATTTGCGACACTGTCAAACTTTTTAACTTTTCCCATTGACTTATAATGGGAACTTGTTTTTTGAATAACTTTTGAACTGTTTAATATTTTTTTACGAAATCTTCAAAAGACACATTGGGGACCCTGGCCGGACGTTCCCTGAAGATTTTGGACCGGTCGCGCAAACCGTGCTTCCTGTAGAGACGACCATAGAATTCCAGAAAAGCATAAATGCATGTGCAGATCACGCTTAATAACTCCGCAGCCGTATATGCGACCAGCACGAAACTTTGCAGATCCCAAGGCGTATGGGTCTTGATCTTGTATTCCCAATTTCAGGCAAATCTGTTGAATGGTTGTAAAGTTATTAAGGTGCAACATTTTGAGTTTAGCATGTAAATGGCTCCTCAACCTTAACTATAGTGGATCTACTGTGCCACTATAATATATATATATATATATATATATATATATATATATATATATATAAATAGATATATAAGTGTGTGTGTTCTGTATTTATAAATATAATCTGAATTTTGTCTTAATATTATGTTCTCAAACCTTTCCCAGAGATGTCCGCAGCTCTTTAGGAAAATAACCTTCCTTTTCTGGGACATCTGCCTACCCAGCTGTGAAACGGAAATGCCAGAATAGTTTGTGAAACTTTCTGACAGATTTTTGGATTTTCAGTCACTGTACGTAGCACAGTCTGCATGAGCTCCACACTCATAGATACATTTTCAAGACTGGATTCTCACTACATGGAAACTGTATCTGTCCTAACCAGTAGTAGTACGAGACCCAGATTAACTTTGGCTGCATAGTCCTGGATAGTCCTGACAACTGGTAAAGCAAATGACAGATTCCTCATTATCTGCTCTGGACAATGAATTTAGGGCCCAAATTGTAATTTCTGGGGGATTTTAAAGCCTCTCTATAATGGATAAAAACATCAGGAAAATGAAACATCCTGAAAATTGTAACCAGAGTGAATGTATGCTAGTAGTAGTAGAATAGTAATACAATATTTATTCAGACATGGACAAGGCATGCACCATTGGGCTGAGGCTCATTTACAAGGGATAAGATAAACATGTCTGCAAAATCTTCTGGATGTTTTTTTTTACAGAATGTTCTGTTTCACTTACCTCCATGCTGTAAATAATTTTATCTGCATTCTTGCACCTTTGTAGATGGCTGACTCAATCTTGCATGCCTCTCCAAATGCTCCATTCTCCACCCAATCCAGCCAGGCAGCCTAGGCACCGATGACCCTGCTAGGCCTCTGCCCCATCCACACACTTCTGCTTTCCCGACACCTGCAGCACATACTTGGAGAACAAAATAACTAAAATTCTGTTTTTTGCAGATTCCTGGCTACGATGAAGGGTTTTACAGACCCTCTACTACACGTTGGGTCCATGGTCCTCCAGTCTTCACTCCCAAGTCCTGACTGCTTCTCTGCCAACTGGCGGCACCGCAGGTCTGCTCGCATTCATCTGGCTCTGTTCCACCATTCTCTTCTCCCAGCCAGTGCACATGTACACACCATCAGTGGCACAGCACAGAATAGTTCCAAATATCCAGTGCATCTCCTTGCACAATCGTGACCTGTAGCAATTCACTCTAATTGACAAGAGTGGGGGGATCATGCAAGAAACCAGGAAAAAAAATAATTTGCTTTCAGCTGCTGCTGCTGTCTCTAGTGGACATCCAAAGGAAAATAGTTGGACCACAGTGGGCTTAGAGAGAGTGAGGGTGGTGGAGCAGTGGCACATCTCTCCAGTTATACCTCTCCATATTTCACATGCCACTCTGGCAGAGTGTGGTTCCTCTATAGAGGCACCCGCAGTGGAGACTAAGGAGGATGTTGGGAACCTCCACAAAGGAGACCCACAGGAGGGTGGCATGGGACCCCACAGTGGAAGGAAACAACTCCTGCTGGGGGACTCCATTGTTAGGAGGGTAGAACTGGAGGAGGGAGGGGAGAGGGAGGTAAAGGCACCTGCCAGGCACCATAGCTTAGAGGGGCAGGGAGCAAATCCTCAGGCTCACAGAAGCAGTTGCACAGGGGAGGGAGCTGAATGCCATTGCCCACCTAGGGACAAATTACCTGGCTGGGAAAGGGATCAGAACAGTGCAGGAGGAGTTTGCGGAGTTGGGGAGGGGCCTTAGACAAGTAGCACACACAGAAACCTTCTCTGAGGTGCTGCATGTCTATGGCATGAGTAAGGCTAGGGTGCTCCACACAATGGGATTCAATCAGTGGTTGGAAAACTGGTGCAGAGCTCAGGGGTTTGGCTTCATTGGTGACTGGGGGTCCACCTGGAGTGATGCAGGCCTATACTGGTACAATGGTCTGCATCTGTCTAGGAGGGGAACCAGGATCCTAGGTGCTAAGTTTAAATGCTTCATTGGCAAGCATTTAAACTAGCCAAGGTGGGAGGCACTGGAAAGGAGCAGGGAAATCCTAGCCCCACCCAAAAAAATCAGGGTAGTTGATGAGGTAAACACCAAGATAGAGATGCCGATAGGGAGAAAGGCAGGGGTAAATGGAGAAAACAACAAAGGCAGTAAGGACAGGGATGGGGCAAAAAGGGGTAAAGCCATTAAGAAATGGAGGTTAATGAGTACCAATGCCCATAGTCTGGGCAACAAGCTCCCTGAACTGGTGTTCTTGATGGAAGAGGGATGCCTGGATACTGTGGCAATCACAGAAACATGGTACGCAGAGAACCATGACTGGATGTTAACATACCAGGCTACACAACCTACAGAAGAGACAGGAAAGGTAGAAGAGGGGGAGGAGTAGCTCTCTATGTAAGAGAAGGGATAAAAGCAATGGAACAAAAGAGTAAACAGGGAGGAGAGGAGGCACTGTGGGTCACCTTAGAGACTGGAAATGGCACCACAATCTGCACAGGGGTTGTATACAGACCTCCATCTCAGGGGGAGAGAATGGACAAGGATATGATAGAAGGCATCTATAGGATGGCAGAGAAAGCAGAGATATTGTTGATGGGGGACCTGAATATGCCATATGTTAACTGGAGCACCTTTGCTGTAGCCACATCAAAGAGCAGGGCCTTTCCCAATGCCCTACAGGAGGCATGCCTCAGACAGCTAGTGTTGGAACCCACTCAGGAGGGAGTAATCTTAGATGTCATACTCTCAAATGGGGACAGTGAGAGAATCTCAGATCTACAAGTGGTTAGACATCTGGGAGCAAGTGACTACCAAACAGTGTGGTTTGTGATAAACTCAGCTACAGAGCCAAGCCAAACAAAAGTGAGGGTACTGAACTTCAGGAGGGCTGACAGTCAAAATGGGAGAGTGCCTTAGAAAAGCACTAGCAAGCAGGCAGGAAGGAGGGGTGGAGCAACAATGGGAAAACATCAAAACTGCCATCACAGAGGCAACAAGCCTTTGTTTGAAGCAAATAAACTAATCAAAATGAAAGAAAGAGCCACTATGGTTCTCAAAAGAGGTGGCGGTGAAGGTTAGGGAGAAAAAGATAGCATTTAGGAAGTATAAGGAAACACAGAAGGAGCAGGACAAAGCACTATACTGGTTAAGGCAGAAGGAAGCAGAGAAGGCAGCCAGAATAGCAAAGGCCCAAACTGAGGAAAAGATAGCCAACTTGGTTAAGAAGGGGGATCAAACATTTTATAGGTACACTAGGGAGTGTAGAAAGACAAAGGGATTGATAGTGAGGCTGAATAGAATGGATGTTGGTCTTTGGACGCAGAAAAGGCATTCGATAGAGTCTCCTGGGACTTTTTGTTCGCCACTTTAGCTTCCTTTGGTTTTCCAGAGGAGTTTATAAAGTGGGTGAAGGTTTTGTACTTTTGCCCATTGGCTAGAGTTCAATGTAATGGGCTATTGTCCCCCCCTTTTAAACTAGCTCGGGGTACCAGACAAGGATGCCCCCTCTCTCCCCTACTATTTAATATATACTTGGAGCTCCTGCTTCTTAGAATGGCTAGTAACAACAATATAGCTGGTATTCAAATAGGAGATAGGAGGTATGCATTTTTGGTATATGCAGATGACATCTTATTGCATTTAGAGAGGCCAGCTGTCTCAGTCCCTGCTGTTCTAGTGGAAATTGAGGAATATTCCAGGATATCCTATTACATGATAAATCGAACAAAAACAAAGGTAATGCCCCTAAATTATAGAGTGAATAAAGCGGAGTTATCCAGAGTGGGCCTTGCCTGGGAAGCAAAGTCCATTGACTACCTAGGAATCAAGATCTTCAGGGAGCTGAGGACCATAATACAAAATAATATTGATAAAATAATTAAAACAGTAGGTGTGGATCTAGAGAGATGGCAGTCACTCCCTATCTCTCTTTAGGGGAGACTAAATATAATTAAAATGAACTTGCTCCCGAGAAAATTATACCCTCTGGGAATGCAGGGAGCATACCTTCCAAAAATGTGGTTTTCCAGGTTGCAGACCATGCTAAACTCCTTTATGTGGAACAAAAAGAGTGTCCGAAAGTCTTACCTTAAACTGACAGCTCTGAAATTAAGGGGAAGGCTTGTGGCCCCCTCTTTTTTTCTATATTATGTTGCGCAGCACATCAGTAAACTCTCCTTCTGACACAGAGAGTCAGATTATGTAGTATACTCTCCACTTTGGTTACCTATAGAAAGACATTTGGCAACCCGAGTAAAGTGCTCATTGTTGGCCCTTTTATATGTCTCCCCATCTCACATTCCCAAGTCTCTTAGAAGTAATCCAATGGGCTGGTCAGTAAAGGCCTCGCATCAGGCTCAAAAATATTTTGATGTAAACTGGTCACAGTCCGTTGACCAGCCAGTTCTTAATAACCCACATTTTAAGATTGGCGGCACTCCAATACCAGCTGCCTTTTGGCCATGGCTGAGTCAGCGCAAAGTCTCAGAATTGTGGATGAGTGGGAAACCGGCTCCCTTTGGTCAACTGCAACTTGTAATGGGTGCTACAGATAATGAAGCGTTTAAATATTTCCAAGTTTGCAAGGCTCTCACTTCGTTTTCCTTGGTGACTCCATTTAATGGACATAGAGGACAGAAATCTTAATAGGCTCATGCAGGCTGCCTCCCAACCACATGCAGTGTCTAATATATACAAAACCTTACAAGAATGGGATCACAGACTGCCATTGGGGACTTGTCCCTATTGGTTAAAAGAGCTTGATATCCCTGAGGATACTAACCTATGGAAAAAACTTTGGATATCAATGTATAAATTTACTAAGCAAGACAGACTTAGGTTCGTCCATTATAACATAATGCATAATATCTATTTGATGCCAGTTAAACTCTGTAGATATGGGACATTAGCTACTGCAACATGCAACAAATGTAAGAGTGATGCCGGTTCCCTCTATCACATGCTGTGACAATGCCCCTGTATAAAGACATTTTGGCAGTCTATTAGTAACACTTTGGACCCTATCCTTGGCCTGAGAGATTTATTTACACCGGAAGTCTGTATAATAAACCATTTTCCAGATGACACCGCTAAAAATAGGAGAGCATACATGACACTCATTGCTGCTACGGCTAAACTTGTGATTATGAGGCACTGGGTAGATGAGACTCCTCCCACGTTGCTGGAATTGTACAGGGAGAGTGTCTTGGCCTTGTAGCTGGAAAGACATATTGCTCTTATGCGAGATAGAGTACAAGTTTTTGCCTCCTTATGGGGTGGACTAGAGGCTATCCTGACAATTTGGAAGTCTAATTGATGTGGGCCTTCGCTTATTTTATTTTATTTTAATGTGTTTAATAATTGTGTGTAGTCCGGGGAAATGGGTTGGGGGGAGGGATAGCTTTGTTTTGGAGTCTGGCATATGTTGTCACATTTGATGGTTTTACCTATGTATTCATCTTTGGTGCATAAAACCAATAAAGCTTTCTTTAATAAAAAAAAAAAAAAGAATGGATCTTGGGTGGGCAGAGAGGGACAGTGAAAATGCAGGGATAGTGAACGAATACTTCTGATCAGTATTCACAAAACAGGAGGAGGGGGAGGTACCAAATCCAATTAACAGAAGCACTTTGGATAGGAGGGGTCAATCCCAATCCTTTCACAGAAGAAAGGGTTCTGTAAGAACTCCTAAAACTGAAGATGGACAAAGCAATGGGGCCTGATGAGATTTACCCCAGAATTCTAAAAGAATTAAGGGGAGAACTAGTGACACCACTGATTACCCCTTTTAACAAATCCTGGGAGGATGGTGTGGTATCTGAGGACTGGAGGAGGGTAGATATGGTTCCTTTTCACAAAAGTGGGAGCAAGACTGAGGCAGGAAACTGTAGACCTGTCAGTGTGACCTCTGTGGTAGGAAAAGTGATGGAATCACTTCTGAAGCAAAGATTTTTGAGTACCTAGGGGCCACTGGAACACAGGACTCAAGCAGCATGGATTTACAGTGGGCAGGTCATGTTAGACAAATCTAATTGATTTCTTTGACTGGGTGACCAAAGTAGTAGACCAGAGAGGGGCTGTGGACATGGCCTACCTAGACTTCAGGAAGGCATTTGACACAGTCACACACAAAAGATTAATAAACAAATTAGCCCGCCTGGGAGTGGGTCCCAGGTTGGTAGCCTGGGTAAAACATTGGCTGGGCAACAGAACACAGAAGGTAATAGTAAATGGAGTCCACTCTGAAAAAAGGGGGGTTACTAGTGGGGTACTGCATGATTAAGTACTGGGTCCAGTTCTTTGTAATGTCATTATAAGTGACATTGCAAAAAGACTAGAAGGAAAAGTATGCCTCTTTGCAGATGACACAAGATATGCAACAGGGTTGATACACAAGGAGGCATAGAAAGGATGAGAAGGGACTTGGCAAGGTTGGAGGAATGGTCAGAAGTATGGCAGCTTGGTTTCAATGCAAAGAAGTGCAAAATACTGCACCAGGGAAACAACAACCATGGGGAAGAGTACACAATGGAGGGGGGATGTAGTAACAACAACAAAAATGGAAAGGGACCTGGGGGTAATCATATCAGATAACCTCAAGGTTGGCAAGCATTGTGAGAAGGCAGTAGGGAGGGTTGGTGGGATACTGGGATCTATAGGGAGAGGCATCACCAGCAAATAACAGGGAGTTGTTATCACTCTGTTCAGACAGTTGGTGAGACCCTATCTGGAGTATTGCATCCAGTTCTGGAGACCCCATCTCCACTAGTACATAGACAGGATGGTGGCAGTCCAGAGGAGGGCAACCAAAATGGTGCAGAGTCTGCAACAGAAGCCATACGAGGTGAGACTAAAGGAGCTTATTATGTATACCCTTGAGGAAAGAAGGGAGAGGAGGGACATGATAGAAACTTTTAAGCACCTCAGTGGAACCCGTAAAGTCCAAGAGGGAAGCATCTTTCAGAAAAAGAGATGTGCAAGAACAGGGAGACAAAATTTGAAGATGGGGGACATCTTAGTGGCAACATGAGGGAGCAGTTTTTCACAGAGAGGGTGGTGGACACATGGAACCACCCTCCTGAGGAGGTTGAGATGTCTAAAACTATGGGAAAATTCAAGAGTGTGTGGGACAGACATATGGCAATTCTTGTGGAGGTAGGAAGAAATAGACTGTTGGTTAACTAGGACCTGCAGCTTATCCAGGAGGTAGGGAAATGGGCAGACTAGGTGGGCCAAGGGGTCATTATCTGCCATCAAAGTCTGTGTTTCTCTGTTTCTAAAACAACATCCACAGCTGAAAAAAATGGACATCAGCCATCAAATATGAATTGTAAAAAAACAAAGGCAAGGCGCTGCGTCAGCATGTGGTCTAAAAGCAAAACAAAATGGTTATATTAAATGCAGGCTGAAAATAGAAAATAGAGTTAAAAATCTACGTTTCGACCTTAGGTCTTCTTCAGGAAATATCTAAAAGAGAAATAAAACAAGTTAGTGTAGAGGAGAGGTAAAATGAGAGAGATATATATGTGGAGAAAGAAGAAGGGGGAGGCTAAGGGAGAAGAAGTGATAAATGGTAAGATTAAGAGAGAATCTGTGAAACAACAAGGTGATGATGAGAAAGATAAAACATAATGGGAGAGAAAGAGCTGGGGAAGTTCCCAGGTAGAGACTGATTAACAGGGCCTTGTAAGAAGGCTGAAAGGTGACAAATGTGTGAGAAGGAGACAGAAATGGAGACATATGGTGAAAATGAAAAATAAATCAGTACAAAGACAAATTGACTTTAGGGAAAAAAAGGGGGAGGCTGAAAGATGTTAGTGGAAAATAAGTCTATCATTTAAACCAGAGGGCTGCTGGGATCCAAGGCGGATGATCAGCTTGGCTTCCATGTTTTTTCTATGGTTAGGATCCCGGAAGCCCTGCTGAAGGACACAAACAGAAAGGTCATTGACATTGTGGTCCCTGGAGATAAAGTGGATACAATGGGTTTAGCAGTTTCACCATTCCTGACCGCTCTGTAATGTTCCCTGAAACGGTCAGCAAGATGCCTACCAGTTTCTCCGATGTAAATAGCTGAACACCTCCTGCAAAGAATACAGTAGACTACATTAGTGGAGGTGCATGAGAACTCCTTGGTGATGTGAAAAACACCTGTAGGCCCCCGAATCTCAGTTACACTGGAAATAAATTTGCAGGTGTAGCAGCGAGCCCTGTTGCAAGGTTTGGTACCTGGGGGGGAGGAACTGTTAGGAGTGGGTAGGCTGCTTTTTACCAGGAGATTGCGCAGGTTAGGTGGCCAGCGGTAGGAGGCAATAGGTGGTTCTGTAAAGGAAGCACCAATGTTAGGGTCAGTTTGCAAAATGGGAAAGTTACTAGTGATGATCCTGTGAAGAGAAGGTGTGCTCTGATGGAAAGGAAGAACTAGTGGAATTCGCCGTTGTTCTTGTGTGACAGTATCCCTCCTGTGGGGGTCAAGGTTACAGGGCATGTTACTGACCCGGGAGAGTGCTCTGTCCACTGTGCTTTTAGGGTATCCCCTGTTGATAAAAAAACTATGCATTATTTGGGTCTGCTCAGCAAAATCATCCTCTTCACTGCATAACCTGCGAAGTCTAAGAAACTGTGAATAAGGCAGGCCATTCTTGACATGTTTAGGATGGAAGGAGCTGTGGAGGAGGAAACTGTGAGAGTCAGTGGGTTTGTAATAGACTGATGTCTTCAGACCAGTGTTCTGGACTGAGAGTTGGATATCCAGGAAAGGCAGTGTAGAGGAGGATACTTCAACAGTGTACTGAAGGGAAGGATGAGCCGTGGTGAACTTGTCTAGGAAGACTTGGAGGGTCTCCCTGGAGCAGGAGGTGGCCCCCACACAGTCATCAATGTAGCGTTTGTAGAGTTCAGGCACAGTCCCTGTGAATGAGAGAAAAAAACATTCCTCCACCCAACCCACAGACAGATTAGCAAAGCTGGGACCCATCTTGGTACCCATGGCAACTCCACTGACCTGCTGAAAAAAACTGTTATTAAAAGAAAAAGCATTGAGTGTTAGAACCAATTCTGCCAGACGAGTTAGTGTGTGTGTGGGTGGCTGCTGGACTTCCCGCTTGTTCAAGAAATGCTGCAAAGCTGTCAGACCATCATTATGGGGGATCACTGTGTAAAGAGATTTGATGTCCATGGTGAAGGTGAGCTGATGAGAGTCACTGAATCTGAACCTGTCAAATAACTGGAGAGCATGGTTAGTGTCTTTAACATAGGAGGGCAGGGACTCAACAAGGGTCTCATGAGGCCATCCAAAATGCGGAGATGTGGGATGTGGGGCAGGAGCAGGCAGACACTATGGGACAACCGGGTTACCTGTTTTGTGGATTTTGGGAAGAAGATAAAACCTAGATGTCTGGGGATGCTGGACTATGAGTCTCTTAGCAGAAGCAGGGAGCTCATTGTTTTCAATAGCAGAGGTGATGGTGGTGGTGACCTCCGTCTGATAGTCAGCAGTGGGGTCCTGTGGAAGAGAAGAATAAAACCTGGTGTCAGAGAGCTGCTGTGTGGCTTCCATGATGTATAGCTCCTTTTGCCAGACCACAACAGCACCTCCCTTATCAGCTGGTTTAATAATGTCATTCCTACATTGTAGAGATCTGAGGGCTGCAAGCTCACCAGGTGTCAGGTTGGAATGGTTGTGCCTGCAATGAAGATTAAAGTTAGTGGTGTTTTCCATGCATTGGTTAACAAAATAATCAACAGCAGCAAAACGTCCTGGAGGGGGTGTCCATGCACTTCGCTGGGGATTGATGTCATTGATAGTTCTGGTGATACCGTCATCATCTGTGGGAAGAGGAGTCATATTAGAAAAATGAGCTGCAAGGCGTACTCTACGATAGAAGCACTGCAGATCAACTTGAACCTGGGGTGCATCAAGATATCTGGGTGTGGGCACAAAAGAGAGACCTTTGCTAAGGAGTGAGTGCTCATCTTGTGTCAGGGGAAGGTCTGGAGGAATACAAAATACCAAATTGTTAGGTTGTGTCTGACTCGAGGGCTCATGCTGGTTGTTGATCTGCTGGGTGAGAGACTGGAGTTTTGCAGCTTTGGTATCCTTGAGAAACTGAAAGAGAGTGGAGTTAAGGTTTTGGATGCAGTGCTTAATAAAAGGAAGGTTATGTGGAGCCGTTCGCTGCAGGAAATCCTTTTGCCTTTGAATGGTTTTGTCCACAGAGATCAGCTGTGTTTTGATGAGAGAATGTGCACTATAAGTTTCCTAGAGAAAGTTTTCAAAAGCTTGTAAGTAGAGGAAACATGTGTCTCAGATCCAAATGAACAAGGATGAAATTTCAAACAGAAACCTTTAGGAATAATACCCAGGTGGCTGCATTTGAAAGAAACTGTAAGTGACTGCAAAGTTTAGTCTTAGAGCAAATGGCAGAAAATAATTCAAGAGAAGGCTTAAAATATGAGAAGGGAATGCAGACATAGAAGAAATGAAGGAGCATCGAGAGAATTCAGAAGAGATTTCAGATTAGGCATAGTGGGTCGCAGCAAATGTAGCATACAAATTGTAAAAAAACAAAGACAAGGCGCTACGTCAGCATGTGGTCTAAAAGCAAAACAAAATGGTTATATTAAATGCATGCTGAAAATAGAAAATAGAGTTAAAAATCTACGTTTCGACCTTAGGTCTTCTTCAGGAAATATCTAAAAGAGAAAAAAAACGTTCAAATATGAATGTTACATAGGGACGTAAATGACTCCAAGGCATCTATTTTTAGAAATTTTTGACAATTTTCAAGATGTAAAATATGTCCAAAATACAGTTATCTGAAGCCCTGTCTGTTATGTATTTCTAAGGCTCTGTTATATCCCCCCTCTCCTTCTTTTCCTCCAGGGTGGACATACTGAGGTCCTTTAATATCTCCTCATAGAGCTTGTGATGCAGACCCTTCACCATTTTAGTTACCCTCCTCTGGACCACCTCTACTCTGTCTATGTCTTTCTGGAGATGTGGTCTCTAGTACTGGACACAATACTGTAGATGAGGCCTCACAAAGATCTGTACAGCGGTGTCACCACCTCTCTCCTTCTGATGATTCCTCTCCCTATGCACTCTAGCATCCCACTAGCTCCCCCCACTGCCTTGTCACACTGTTTGGTCAAATTTAGATAATCAAATGTGGTTACCCCAAGGTCTCTTTCATGTTTGGTGGTCACCAGTACTACTCTCCAATTCCTGTACTGTGCCCCTGGATTTCTGTGTCCTAAGTGCATGATTTTGTACTTCTTTGCATTAAAACGTGGTTGCCACACTCTCATACTGGAGGATACTATTTCTATCCATGTTCTTTTGGTAACTCTGAACGTGCATCTAAAAAGAATGCCATAGCCTCTAAACTCTCTTGATAGGGAATCGCTGTGTACACTGTATTCACATCTCTCATAGCAAAAAAAACACTCATCTCCATACTCAGGTCCTCAATTAGAGTAACAATCTCAATGGAACCTCTGATGTAAGATATTAAATTACAAACCAGTGGTTGCAGATACCAATCAATATACATGGACAATGGGTTCAGTGAGTCATCCCCTGCCTGAAATAATCAGCCGACCCTGAGGCCTGACAGGGTCTTTATGGATTTTTGGTAATGTATACATCACTGGTATAGTGGGACAGTTCACCATCATTGTTCTGTACAAAGTTTCAGTCAAATACCCCTTAAGGCTGCCTTCATTAAGGAGGGCATTTACTTCCTCTTTAAACACAGCCAGTACACTTCTGTTAATCTGACTATAGAAAGATGTATCACCTAATAAGCGTAATACTTCACTGACATAATCGTTTTTATTCATTGAGACAATAGCCCCTCCCTTGTCAGCTGATGTAATGAGTATGTCTTTATTGGCTCTAAGTGCTTCTATAGCAGAACATTCCCTCTGACTACAATTGTTTCTTGTTGTTACATTAGTGTCTTTCCTCAGAGTACTGAGAAGAAGTTCACATTTTTCAATAAACATAGAAATCACTTGATCTAATGATGGACGATGTTCTGATCTAGGACTAAGTCTGGACTGCCTAAGCTATTTATCTTCCACATCACCAAACATGCATTTAAATGTAAGATTGGGGCCAAACTTATGTAAATCCATACAGGTGCTGAAAAAGTTAATATCCATAGAAGGGCAAAAAGAGAGACACTTGCTTAAAATACTGATCTCACTGGGAGTAAGTGTATAATCAGAAATATTTACTATAGGAGTCACAAGATCAGAGTCAGCGTCAGAGGAAATTTCAGAAGAAAGCACCATTATTCATTTCCACAATATTAGTGGCCAGGGTGGCAGCTTTCATGCACTCTTGAACTAATAGGTGCTCCTGACTCTTCTTCCATGCTGCCCCTCTGCCTCGTCTTCCACATTGAAACTAGACTGTATGAAAACAGGCTTTGTGTTGATGCTGACTATGTCTGGCCCCTGGTGCTGAGCCGAAAACTGTCTTTGTGTGTATTCCTCCAAATCCCCCTCTACAGTTATTTCAGAGTCATCCATATCAGAGGGGCCTGTCATATAATCTAGAACAATTGGGCTAGTTGACAAATTTTCCACGTTAGCTGATCCCATCTTTAAAATAGATTTTGGGCTTTCATGGGGGTTCACCATTTTTCTATCACTCCACTCAAACACCCTCCCATACTGGTAGTCTCTTTCATCCCTTAAAAACTTTTTCTATTTCTGCTTCATCAATTTGACATCACATTTACTCACTTTTTCCAAAAGCATCTTATTCAATCTCTCAAATTCAGCTGGATCTGACTTTACTTTTTAAAGCATTTCAATTTCAGTGATTTCTGCACTTAATTGTTTTCTAATGCAGTTGGCAAATTCTAATTTAAGTTCTATATTCTTGATAGCTGCTTCATTCATATTATTTTGCCATCTACCAATGAAAACCAAATATCTAGTGCCATAAGATGGTTTTTGTATTATTTTCAAACAGTGTGGGACTCTCTGTACTGCTAAATATGCCTCTAGCGTTGTTTTGTGCCATTACATTCTGTGTCCCTTTAAATCCAGTTTCTCCAGTTTTCTAAAAATAATTTTGGTCTCTAACTGACCCGTGTTGCTAGTGGCTGCTTCTCCTTCACACAGTAGAGGGTTTGTATCATCTGCAGCAGAAAAAATGTAATTGGTAAAGCCTCCCACTGGAACGTCGGAAATTGCAATAGCTTCTCGCACTCCTCCTGAACATGCCATAATGTTGCATTGTCTGTTTGAACAAGCTGATCTACTAAATCATAGAAATTTACTGGAGAGTGTCACTCTGCTCCGATTATCGAGTTACCAAACTGTGCCTGAATAGGGAAGTAAACAGAATAAGAATACTCCACCAGAAGTCTCACAACTTACAAGTGGTTTTATTCTCACTTGCGATCTGTGGGAAACCTGTGCTCACTCAAAAACAAAAGCAACTCATGGTAGGAGCACCAGGAGCGTGCAGCATGCTGAAGCAAAAGAGAACACCACAGGAAAACATATAGTACCTGCTGCCCCGAAAGGAGACCCAAGGACTACTCAAAAGTCATTTAATAGTCATTCTTTATAAAATTATCAGCATCTACAACCACTGGTTTGTAATTTAAGATCTTACATCAGAGGCTCCACTAAGATTGTTACTCTAGTGGAGGACCTGTGTATGGATGAGGAGTGTTTTTTTGCTAAGATAGATGTGAATACACTGTACACAGTAATTCCCCATCAAGAGGGCTCTCGAGGCTATGGCATTCTTTTTAGATACATGTTCAAAGTTAGAGTGTGTTGACACCCCTATCCATTTTTTTCTCACTTTGGCAGAGACAATCCTAAAGGAAAAATGCATATTTGTTCCAGGACCAATTGTATTTACAAATTCGAGGGACAGCTATGGGAGCCACAATGGCTCCCAGCTTTGCCAATTTGATTATGGGAAAGTAGGAACTAGATTATCTGTACATCACCATCACAAATTCATACTATCGCAGGTTGGATTTGTGGCAGCTCTTTATTGATGATATTTTGGTCATCTGGAGGGGCTCCATCCAGGAATTTGATTTGTTCATCCAGTGGATGGAGAGTACAGCTACGTGTTTGGGGTACAAATACTGTATTCATCCCACAGAGATAGCTTACTGTATTTGGATCTAAAGCTCTATAGGAACAAGAAGGGGGATGTCTGCAGTGCTTTGTACCAAAAGAACATGGATAGAAATAGTTTCCTCCAGTATTAGAGCTGCCACCCACAGCATGTGCACTTTGATATACCAAAAGAACAATTGGTGTGCCCTTTGAGATACTGTACTGAACCAAGTGAATATGAGGAGGAAAAAAGGTTACAGGTACATAGATTTGTAGAAAGAGGGTACAGCACACGTAGTATTGCTACAGCTATAAAAAAGTGGATGCTATGAATAGGTGTGACACCCCACAGTATGCTAATAATAAGTTGAATACACAAAGTAACTCTGTTACAACATTTTGCAAGAGAGCACACAACATACAGGAGATTAAAACCTATAATTGGTCTATTTTAGAACTGGAACCCAAACTCGATAAGGTGGTACAATCGGGTCCAAATGTGGTGTTTCAGAAATGTAAAAATCTAAAAGAAATGGTGGTTAATAATATTCCTCCAGGTCCTGAACATTTACAGCAGTCTTTATTAGCCTCCCCCCCCCCCCCGGTACCTTCCACTGTGGAAGATCCGTTTATTGTAAATACGTGTCTCCTTGTAAGCCTTTTTGTCATTCCCTTAGCAGGAAAGACATAGTGATTACAGATTTTATCACCTGTTCTAACTTGATTGTTGTGTATCTTTTGTAGTGTGGTTGTGGGGATTACTATGTGGGTAGAACCACACATCATTTTAAAGTAAGAATAGGAGAATACATTCGGGCAGTACAGAGAGGTGATGACTCCTATGCTATTGTTAAACATATCAAACAAAACAAGAGTAGGACACATGATTTCAAATTTGCAAGCATTGCAACAGTTACAGTTGGGATCGGGGGAAGACTTGAAGAAAATTATTGGACAATGAGAAAGTTACTGGATTTTTGAATTGAGGGCAAGGCAGAATATGGGACTGAATGACAACATTGATCTGAGTGCCTTTCTTAAGAAGTATAGATGTTAAAGTAATAAAAACAGGCTGATTTTTTATCAGATTAAGTCTGAGTCTGAACTACTTATTTTACATCTTCTCCTGAAACACACCAGGAGACTAACAGTAATGTATATTGTAATTACATTCCTAAGAATAAATGATGAATTTTTTTGCATGCATTTAGTGCAGTTAAGAGGGTTGCTAAAGTATAGAAGCATACATAAAAATATACAGAAAGTAAAAAAATATGAAACGTTAATCTTAAGCAGCATTTTAGTTTAGAAGCTTTTTAACTACAGTAATTTAAGGCCTGGGCTATTGACAATGTGTTTCTCGGTGTCTGTTACCATAATGGTGTTATAATTTATGTGCCTTCTGCATAAGATTAGTAAGAGGCATTTTATTTGATGAAAAAAACACCCAGACACACATGTCAAAAGTGGGCATTCAGTGAGTAAAACAGAGAAACATAGACTTTGATGGCAGATAAGGACTGCTTGCCCCACCCAGTCTGCCCATTTCCCTACCTATTGGATAAGCTGCAGATTCTAGTTAGCCAACAGCCTACTTCCTCCCACCCACCACTATAATTGCCTTATGTCTGTCCCATGCATGTTTGAATTCCACCACTGTTTTAGACCCCGCAATATCCCCAGGAAGTTGGTTCCATGCGTCCACCACTCTCTCCGTGAAAAAGAAAATTCCTCACAATGCCCCTGAGCTGTCCCCCCATCTTTAAATTGTGTTTTCTTGTTCTTGCACATCTCTTTTTCTGAAAGACGCTACCCTCCTGGACTTTGTTGATTCCCTTTAGGAACTTCAAAGTTTCTATCATGTCCCCCCGTTCCTCCTTTCATCAAGGATATACATATTAAGCTCTCTCAGTCTCTCTTCATATGGTTTCTGATGCAGACTCTGCACCATTTTAGTTGCCCTCCTCTGGACTGCCTCCATCCTGTCTATGTCCTTGCTAAGATGGGGTCTCCAAAACTGCAAGCAGTACTCCAGATGGGGTCTCACTAACTGTCTGTACAGAGGGATAACCACTTGCCTTTTTCTACTTGTGATGCCTCTCCCTATTCACCCCAGTATTCCTTACTGACTTCTCACATTTTTTGCCCATCTTTAGGTCATCTGATATGAATACCCCCAGGTCCCTTTCCATTATTGTTGTTGTTAGTACTTCCCCTGCCACTGTGTACTCTTCTCCTGAGTTTTTGTTTCCCAGGTGCATTACTTTGCACTTCTTTGCATTGAATCTAAGTTGCCATACGTCTGACCAGTCCTCCAACATTGCCAAGTCCCTTCTCATCCTTTCCACCCCCCCCTTGTGTATCAATTCTGTTATAGATCTTTGTGTCATCTGCAAAGAGGCATACCTTTCCTTCTAGACCCTCTGCAATGTCACCTATAAAGACATTAAAGAGGACTGGACCCAGTACTGAACCCTGAGGTACTCCACTAGTAACCCACCTTTCTTCAGAGTGAGTTCTATTCATTGTTTTCTTCTGTGTCCTGTTGTGCAGCCAGTTTGCTACCCAGGCTACCACTCTGGGACCCACTCCCAGGCTGACTAACTTGATTATTAATCTTTTGTGCAGGACTATGTCAAATGTCTTGCTAAAGTCTAGGTAGGCCATATCCACAGACTCTCCCTGGTATATTACTTTTGTCACCCAGTCAAAGAAATCAATTAAATTAATCTGGCATGACCTTCCTGCTGTGAATCAATGCTGCCTTGTGTCCTGTACCCCTCTGGCCTCTAGGTACTCAACAGTTCTTTCTTTCAGAAGTGATTCCATCATTTTCTCTACCACTGAGGTCAAACTAACAGGTCTGTAGTTTCCTGTTTCTGCCTTGCTCCCACTTTTGTGAAGGGGAATCACATCTGCCCTCTTCCAGTCCTCAGGTACCACCCCATCCTCCCATGATTTGTTAAAAAGGGTGGTCAGTGGTGTCACTAGGTCCACCCTTAGTTCTTTTAGGATTCTGGGGTAAATCCTGTCAGGCCCCATTGCTTTGTCCACCTTGAGTTTTAGAAGTTCTTTCAGGACTCTTTCTTCTGTAAATTGACTGGTGTCAACCCTCTTACCCAGAGTGATTCTATTGTTTGGTTTAGGTAACTCCTCCTCCTCTTCTTCTTCTTTTTTTGTGAATACTGAGCAAAAGTATTCATTCAGTATCTCTGCCTTTTCACTGTCTCCCTCTGCCCACATCCCCTCTCCTTTATTAATCTTTACTATCCCTCCCTTAGCCTTTATATGCTCCCTAACATACCTATAAAAGGTTTTATCCCCCTTCTTAACTGAGTTGGCTATCTTTTCCTCGGTTTGGGCCTTTGCTATTCTGATTGCCTTCCCCACTTCTTTCTGCTTTAATTGATACAGTTCCCTGTCATGCTCCTTCTGTGATTCCTTGTACTTTTTGAATGCTGCCTTTTTCTCCCTAACCTTCCCTGCCACCTCTTTTAAGAACTATAGTGGTTTTTTACTCCGCTTTGTTTTTTCATTTGTTTAACACAAAGGTTTGTTGCCTCCATGATGGCAGTTTTGATTTTTCTCCATTGTTCTTCCACCCCTCCTTTTTGCTCAATTGCTAGTGCAAGCCTTAGGAATTCACCCATTTTGTCAAAGTCAGCCCTTCTGAAGTCCAATATCCTTGTTTTGTATGGCTTGTCTCCATGGTTCTGCTCTCCACTCCATGGGAGTGGAACTGATATATACAATAAAATAAAAATAAAAATATTTTCTACCCGGGGATGCCCTTCACATATTGCCTATGAATGGTTAAAAGTGTTTTATCCATAGCACTTATGTGTGGGTAGGTGCACATGCATTATTTTTAACTGGTGTGAGAAATCTCAATTAATGCACTTTACGTTTAAAATGTTAAATGAACTTGTGATTGGGTACTATGTCATGTGATGCACTTTGTGATGGAGTATATATTGAGCACTTTGTATGTAGCTTCTCTTATACTCTAAAGAAGCTTAGCAGGCAGCTAAGTGAAACGTCAGTGTACTTGCAGCCACCGCTGTGATTTTTAAACCTTTGTGTGTCCATTTTATGAAGAAGGACTATTAAACAACTTTTGAGTAGTCCTTATGTCTCTTTTTAGGGGTAGCGGAAGCTATATGTTTTTCCTATGGTGTGATCTTTTGCTTCAGCACTACTGCATATTCCTGGTACTCCTACCTGTCGTGATTTCCAGATATATGCGGAAGATAATTAATGTTGTCTGAGACATGTAAATACTCAGTCTACTACTGAAACTGAGGTGTTCCATTCTTTCTCCCAAATTCAGCGGACTGGTTCAGTGCCATCCTGGATATGTCACAAGGCTTTGTACACCTCTGAAATTAAATGCGATGGTGAGGTGTTTCTGAGTACTGTATGAACTAAGGCTATAGATGTAGGGACCTCCTCTATGCTCCATTCCAGTCCCAACCTATACCACAAATAATGACGGATTAGTAAGTATCAAAATGGTCACTATTACATAGATACATAGTTACATAGACAGTGTTGGCAGATAAGGGCCTATGGCCCACCCAGTCTGCCCATTTGAGCTTGTAAGTTCAGTTTATGTTTTCCTAGAAGTCTGTTGCCCCTTATCCCTGACCTCCAGAATTCCTTTATGTCTATCCCATGCATTCTTAAATCCCATGATTGTTTCAGCCCCTACCACTTCCTCTGGCAGGGTGTTCCACTTGTCCACCACCCATTCTGTGAAGAAATTCTTACTCATGTTTCCTCTGAATCGTCCTCCCTCCAACTTCAACCCATGCCCTCTAGTCCTGGAACATCTTTTTCACTTAAAAATAGTGTATTCCTGAACCCTGATCCTCCCTGTAAGATACTTGTATGTCTCTATCATATCCCATCTCTCCCTCCTCTCCTCCAGGGAGTACATGTTCAGTTCCTTCAACCTGTTTTCATAGGACTTGTGATGCAATCCATGCACCATTTTTGTTGCCCTCCTTTGAACCTTCTGTACCCTGTCTATGTCCTTGCGTAGGTATGGTCTCCAGAACTGTACACTGTACTCCAGGTGGGACCTCACTAGTGTCTTGTATAGCGGAATTATGACCTTCCTTTTCCTGCTGGTGATGCCCCGCCTATACATCCCGGCATACTATTTGCTTTACCTGCTGCCTTTTCACACTGTTTCCCTACCTTGAGGTCATCATGAGATGATAACCCCAAGATCCCTTTCCTGCTTGGTGCATGCTATATCCTCACCCCCAACTGATATATTGTGCCAGGGTTTTTGTGCCTCATATGCATTATCTTGCACTTCCTTGCATTGAATTTCAACTGCAAACCCTGACCATTCTTCAAGTTTCTGCAGATCCCTTCTCATTCTGTCTACACCCTCTGGGGTGTCTACTCTATTACAGAGCTTTGTGTCATCAGCGAACAGTGAAATTCTGCCTTCTGGGTCCTGCATGTATCACGGATGAAGATGTTGAATAGGACGGTCCCAGCACAGATCCTGTGGTACCCCACTGGTCACTCTTCCCTCTGTGGAGTGACAGCCATTTACCACCACCCTCTGTGTCCTGTCACCCAGCCAGTTACCTACCCACCACACTACTGTCCTGCCCATACCCATATTCCCCAGTTTGTGTAATATGTGGCACAGTGTCAAAGGCCTTGCTGAAGTCCAGACAGGCCATGTCCACTGCCCTCCCCTGATCCACCTCCCTAGTCACCCAGTCAATAAATTCAACGAGGTTGGTCTGATATGACCTCCCCCTGATGAAACCATGCTGCCTTGGGTCCTGTAGTCCATTGACAACCAGATGTTCCACCAATCTCTCCTTCAGTAGTGCTTCCATGATCTTCCCCACTGAGGTGAGGGCTGACTGGTCTGTAGTTCCCTGCTTCCTCTTTGTTCCCACTTTTGTATAAGGGGACTACATCTGCTGTCCTCCAGTCTTTGGGTACCTCCCCTGTTTCCAGTGATCGGCTAAGCAGGATAGCCAGAGGTTCAGCCACCACCTCTCTTAGTTCTTTAAGGACCCTGGGGTGCACCCCATCTGGCCCCATTGCTTTATCAACTCTTATTACTTCTAGTTCCTTCAGGACCCTTTCTCATGTAAAGGGACTTGTGTCCATTTCTGCACCATTCTCACCCCTTGTACTCCCTTCAGACCCATTACCCTCCTCTTCCTCAGTAAAGACTGAGCAGAAATACCTGTTCAATATGTCAGCTTTACTGTTGTCATCCTCCATGCGGCCCCCATCCTCCCCCTTCAGTCTCACTATCCCTCCCTTTGTCTTTCTTTTTTCACTTATGTACCTGTAAAAGGTTTTGTCCCCTCTACCCACTGATTTTGCAATGTGTTCTTCTGTCTGAGCTTTGGCTTCCCTTACTGACCTCCCTGCCTCCCTTTGCTTCTCCTGGTACTTCTCCCTATCCCCTTCTGCCTGTGTCTTTTTGAATTGCCTGAATGCAATCTTTTTGGCTTTCACTTTCTTTGCTACCTCTTTGGAAAACCATAATGGTCTCCTCTTCCTTTTCCTCTTGCTAACCTGCTAATGTATAATTCTTTGTTCTTGTAATCCCATTTTAAATACTGCCCACTGTTCCTCAACCCCTGATTCCTGTCCCATTCCCCTTAATGCCTCTTTCTCAAGTATCTCCTGTTTTTCCAAAGTCTGCCCCTAAAATCCAGGATACGTGTTTTTGTGTGGTTTGGTTCTGCTCTTTCTGTGATTTCAAACCACAATGACTGTTGATCACTGTTCCCCAGGTGCTCCCCCACTGTTACCCCCATCACACTGTCCCTGTTTGTGAGCACATGGTCCAGTATTGCCTTCTGCCAAGTTGGTTCCATGACCAGTTGCTTGAGGAAGGCACCCTGAAGGAAGTCCAGGATAAATCTGCTCGTAGTTGATGCTGCTGCTGGGATGCTCCAGTCCACGTCTGGAATATTGAACTCTCCAACCAGTACTACCTCATCCTTGTCTGCCATCCTTTGGATGGCTAGCATCAGCTCCCTATCTGTTTCTTCCTCCTGGGCTGGTGGTCTATAGACCACACCTGTGCGGATGGCTGTCCCCATTTTCCTTTCCAGCTTAACCCACAGTATCTCTCCCCCATTTTGTTCCTCCTGGATCTCTGTGGCCCTTATGTCATTTTTCACATACAGTGCCACTCCTCCTCCTTCCTGCCTGCTCTGTCTCTTCTGAATATGTTGTAGCCAGGTATGGCCATCTCCCAGTCGTGGTTATCATTACACCAGGTTTCAGTGATGGCCACAATGTCCAGGTCTGACTGCACCATGGCAGCCTCCAGATCTTCCATCTTGTTACTAAGGCTCCTGGCATTTGCACACATGGCTTTCCATGATTTGACCTCCCTAGACTGTTTTGCTGTTCTACTCCAGCCCCTTCCTTGGTTGTCCTTTATCCCTGGTTCTCCTTGCTGTCTGCCCTTCTGCTGAATTTTGCCCCTTTTCTGCCTATCCACCTCTTGGGCACTAATCTCCATCTTTTGCACACTGCTTTGCAGAGATAGCCACTCCTCTGGTTCACTGGTTCCACTGCTAGCTGTGGGGGATGAGCAAGTAGGTACCCTCCTTGCTGGCCTGCCACCCCCCTTTGCTTGTTTAAATGCTTGTCAATGTAGCATTTAAACTTATCATTGAGTGCTTGGATTCCCCTCCAGGATGGATGCAGACCGTCAGGCTTGAACAAACCTCCATCCCTCCAGGTGGGTCCCCAGTCACCAATGAATCCAAACCGTTCCTCACAGCACCAGTTCTTCAACCATGAGTTAAAGTTCCTGGTGCATGCACTCCTATGCTCTGCCTTGCCTCTCTCAGGAAGTACTTCTGAGAAAGTGACAGAAGTAGCTACTTGCTTGGGACCCCTTCCCAATTTCCTAAACTCTTCCTGAATTTCTTTGGCTCCCCATTTGCCAGGTCATTAGTACCTAGGTGGATAATGACATCCAGCTCACCCTCCCATCTTGCCTTCCCAGTGATCCCCAGGATCTTCCTTCCATCCCCCCTTGCCGTGGCACCTGGTAGGCACCTCACCTCCCTGTCCTCCCCCTCCTGTGTTCCTAGCTGGATCCCTCTTATGATGGAGTCCCCCACCAGGATTAACTTCCTCCTCCTCTGGGGTCCACTGCTTCCCCCGCTGAGGTCACCTCCTTGGCTAACCTCCACATCCTTTTCTTCCACTTCTCTAGGTACCTCTATTTGGTTGTCCTTGTTTCCCAGTGTGGCATATGAGTTCTTGAGTGGAATAGGACCTGGGATGTGCCTCTGCCTGACCGCTCTAACCCTCCCTGAGCCCACTGTCATCCAAGTGCTTCTGTTCTCGGCATCCTTTGAGGTAGCTGTATTGGACTGGGTGGTTTCTGGATAGGGGTGATGGTACTCCTGACCCAGTTTACTTCCGCTCTGAGTCTGGCTACCTCATCCCACAGTCCAGAGAGATGCATGCAGATAAGGCAGCACCTCAGTGTCCAGAAGGTCTGCCTGAATATGGCTGCCCCACAGCCACTGCATTGCACCACTCCCCACATTATACTGCAATTATACTGCTATTCCACTACTTGTCTGCTACTGAAGCTTTCCTAGTTCCCTTTTTATTACTATTAGTGGGAGGCAGTATGGCGCAGTGGGTTAAGGCTCTGAGTTACAAATCTGGAGACCTGGGTTTAAATCCCACAGCCCCCAGGTGCATACTGTGTGACCCTGAGCAAGTCACTTAACTTCTTTGTGTTCCCGGGTTGTACCTGCAAACAAGCTTTCAGCTTAGTGTGTCTTACCTGGTAAAATAATTGGTTAAAAAAAATTAATATACTGTCCTAAAAATCCTGCCACTGATCTTCAGATAATTTTCTTTAAAAAAAAAAAGGAACCAATAAATAAATAAATGAGTCACAACACTTGTTGTGCTGAGGGTGGGCTTCTTCCTTCTTATGCCCATCCTACTTCACACCCCTTACTATACCTTGTGTTTGGCTTCTGTCAATCAGATTTAACAGGGCATATAATTAAGACTTACACAATTACAGAATTACATAATTGAAAATCTTGCTGGATCTGCTGGAAGCTTTTAAAGTGGCCTTGACTATAACGTTTACACTGACATTTGAATCCAAAATGTGTTCAGCTCTTAAATGCATGGTCATGCCTGGCAGGTTGGAAATTTTGGCTTACAGGGAATATTTCCAAGTATTTGGTGTCCTGTCTGAGGCTCAGCTGTTTTAGCAGTTGATGCCATATATCTATCAGTGGCTGAATAAGGTGCACGGGAACTGTCATATGGGTAGTTTTACTATATGGAATAAACAATATTTCCATTAGTTGCTGTTCATTTTTGAATACTTCAATCTCTTTTCAGTGGAATTTATTTTTCCAATATACCAAGCTCAGTATGGGATTTTTTTCCTGATCTTCCCAGCTCAGTATATGTTTATGTTGGTCTGTTTTGTGATAACCCCACAGATTTGGAAGGGCTAGGCCACCTTTAGTTTTGTGTAATTATAAAGTGGTACAGGCTACTCTTGGCCTCTGTCTGTTTCCTATGGATCTAGAAATTAACCTGTCCCAGGTTTGAAAATCCCTTTTTTGAGGTTCCATTGGTAAATTTTGAAAATAAAAAATATAATACGGTAAGTAGAGCAATAATGTCATTCTGACAGAGTGTATATGTTGTGTCAAGTGGTGGGTAAATGTGTCTAGTGGGTCAAACCTTCCTTCATTTGTCTTACATGCGAGCCATCATTTAGCTCATATAAGCCTTACAAGTCATTAGGGATATGGATGTCCAGATAGCAGATTACAGGTCTATTCCATTTGGTAGGATTGTTCAGTCTCCTGTGTGGGTATGTAATTTTGCTGAAGGACTTCTGCTTTATAACAATTTGGTTTCTAACCAAATAGCTTTTCTATTTCTCTAAGGTCCTGGAAGAGGGCAGGGAGTGAGTCCTCCGGATTTGTCAGATAAATTAAACATTGTCCATGTAGAATGCAATTTTATACTCTGTGTTAGACATTTTTCTCTCTGTATTGTAGGAATCTGTCTTAGAACATGTGTTAGTAGCGCTGTGGAAAGAGCAAATAAAAAGGGTGATAAGAAGTACCTTTGTCATGTGTCCCTGGTGAGGGTGAATCTGTCTGAGAAGGTGCCATTTGCTTTTACTGTTGCTTGTCAGAAGGAACACAGGTAGCAGGGTATGTCTATTAAGGATGCTGCTAAGGAAAATTTCATCAGGGTATGTCTAAGGAATCTCCATGATGCCCTATCAAAAGCTTTTTGTGCATCTTGGCTCAAAATTAGTGTTTGAATACAGATTTTGTGCATACATTATATCAAGTGTAGTGTCTGTTTTATATTATCTCTCAGTTTCCTGCCTGCCACAAAACCTGACTCGTCATTATGCATCACTCAGGACATGGTATCAATCTTCTGGTAAAAATTTTATAATCTAAATTTAAGACCAAAATTGGTCATTATAATTTACAATTATGTAACTGATTTGAGGGTTTTAGCATTGCAGAGATATTGGCATATTTCCAGCTTTCTAAATATGCCTTCCCTCCAGTTAATTCTTGGAATACTTTTGTTAATTGTGACAGCAAGAGATGTTTATTAAATTTATAAAATTCTGCAGCATTGCCATCCAGACCTGGGCTCTTGCCTGATTTAAGATTTGTTACTGCTGTGTAGATTTCTGGGATCGTTATTGGTCTCAGCTCCTTGTGTTATTGTTCTTCATGGTTGGGAGCTGGAGTTTGGCAAACAAAATGTGTATTCTGCTTCCAACGGTTCTGGAGACTTTGTATAAAGTTCAGTATAAAAGTTTTTTTTTAAGATTTTTAAGATGTCTGATGTATGCCCATAAATGGCAGTTGTTTTATCTTTTAGTTTGGTCATTGTCCCTACTTTACAGGCCTGTCATAATCTACACGCTAATAGTTTGGAAGTTTTAACTCCCCTCCATAATGTTTTTGTTAGAGGTACAGTAGAGCTAAATCTATCTTCATGTTGAAGATGCCCTGCAATTCATACTGAGTCCATTTAATTCATGGCAATAAAGAGATATCTCCCTGTTTTTGGTCAAGTTATAAAAATAGAAAGATGTCCAACAATTCCTTGTAACAATCTCCCTGTTGTCACTTTCTCTGGCTTATGATTTCTCTCCTGAGGACTGATTTAAGGGTGTCTCACAGCACATTTTGGGAGATTGTTAGGGAGGAAATTTTGTAGAGAATGCTAGGTATTGCATCTTTCAGCAATGTTTGAAAGGCGGGGTCTCTAAGGAGGGTTTGGTTTAATCTCCATTGTGAGGTATGGGATTATGTAAGCAGGGTTAATGTGATGGTCATAGGCGCATGATCTAACAACCATATGGATCCATTACTCACATCATCTACCCAACTAGTACATGTTACAATTAGCATAAAATAATCTATAATAACCATAATCTCATAATAATCTCATTCTGCTTGCTGCTGGGGAGGTAGGGGTAGGAGTAGGAGAAGGAGTGTGAGTTTGAATCTGTCCAGGAGACATTTTGTCTCTGAGTTTTTTTTTATTTCTGAGATTTTTATGAGTTTTAATCTTTCTTCAACTGTCCAGGAGGCATTTTGTCTGGTGGAGGATTAGCTTGAATCTTTCTTTAACTCTTCAACTGTTGTTGTCTTGTCTGGAGAAGGATTAGCTTGAATCTTTTAACTTTTGCTGGCTGCTGGGGTGGAGGATTCTTTGCCCAGAAGCAAATGAGCCAATCAAGTAGGAGCTGCTAGTTTGAATCTCTCTTTAAAGAGGACAGGAAATGAAAAACATCCCTGCGTGAAAAGCACTGTATTTTGTATTTTATTTTAATGCACTGAGTGTCTTTTGTAGCAAATATAGACATATTCTAGTGTTTTTATTTTATTTATTTTATACATTACTATGGACTTCTCAGTATGGCTGTGTTAGTGTCCTTTTCAGACAGTACTCCATTTTCTGTTCTGAAAAAGTGAGCATGCCTCTAAAACCAGTGACGCTGTCGTTTGATATTTTGCCACCATCTAGTGCCCGCATGTGAGGCTGACATCAATATTCTGTGATCCCTCAACATTTATTCCCCTTTTATGCTGACTGTCTAAAGCCATATTTATTATTTTTGTGAAAGCAAAGTTTTTTTTAAATCTTTCACAGCAGAAGTCTAAGTAGCATTAGGTCTGTTTGTTTATGTAGGCTGGGAAACATACTGATTGATTTTTCACAGGTTATATTAGTAGTACAAAGTTGGTCAATCCTCCATACTTGAATATTTTTTATTATTTATTTGATTACAGACCAACCTCATTTATCGAACTGCTTGTGGGACATACGAGCTGTTTGGATAAACGGGTGGTCCCTATTTAAACTTTTACCCGAGTGAGTAATCTATGATCTTGTGTGCAGAGTCAGAGGAACAGCTAGAGTAAGCAGCTTGACAGAAAAAAATTGACATGGGAAAACTGGGTGTCCAAACTGCTGAAAACCAGTGTTTACATTTTTGTTCTATTTGTTGATAATTACTCATGTTCATTACCTGCCTTCAGCCATCATGCAGGAACAGACATCAAAAAATGAATGTTTTGTAATATTGGGCAACCATACGGAGGAAATATGCACAGTCACAGTGTAAGCAGTGATTCAAAATAATAAAACTAAAAGTTCAATTTAAATTGTACTTTCTGAGTAACTCAGTTGGTTAAGCAGTTTCCTTTTGGATCTGATGGTACAAGGTTCAGTTCCTAAATCAAGATGCTTTTTTTTTCATATACCGCTCCCTTCTAGACCCTTGCTGTCTAGATCAAATAAACGAGAGACCATAGTCACATAAGTATATTGCCTTTTTTTTTTTGTGAACAGATAATGTGGACTCATAACTGGTTGGTGTTTTTGTGTTCTTGTCCCTTTTGAAACTTTTTCCCGAGTGAATAAGCTGCTGTTCTGAGTTCAGAGACAGATGAACAGTGAGAACGAGTAGCTTGTCAGGCAGAATTGACTAGAGTCAAGCTGTCTATACAAACTAGTGAAGTGCTGAAAAACACTAACATTTTTGTATTTTTATCTGTGAATGAGTAATCATGTTGTCTACCTGCCTGTAGCTATCATGCATGAACAGACATAAAAAACCAAAAAATGCTTTCTAATGTTAATGGGCAAACACACAGAGGAAATATGCACATTCACATTTTGAGCAGCATTTCAAAATAAGAGAAATAAAAGTTTACAACTTGTTGTGCTTGCTGAGTACCTTAGTTGGTTAGAAGTTTTTTCCTCTTTGTCCCAGTCATACAGGGTTCAGTTCCCATTCCCTGATTTTTTTTTTCATATTCCAGACCCTAGCTCTCTAAGTCAGATAAATTAACAGGAGACCATATTCACATAAGTGTGCTTCCTTTTTTTCTTTGTGAACAAATAATGTGGAGTCATAACTGGTTGGTGTTTTGGTGTTCTTGACCCTTATTACAGTTTTGCCTGGGGAGCAGGCTGCTGTTCTGTGTTCAGAGTCAGATGACCAGTGAGAATAAGCAGCTTGACAGGCAGAACTGACTAGAGTCAAGCTGTGTCTACAAGCTAGTGAACTGCTGAAAAAAACACTGTTTACATTTTTAGTATTTTTATCTGTTAATGATTAATCACGTTCTCTACCCAGCCAGTAGCTGTCACACAGGAACAGACATCAAAAAATAATTGCTTTCTGATGATGGGCAAACATGCAGAAAAAATGTGCACATTCACAATGTGAGCAGTACTTCGAAATAAAGGAACCAAATGTGCATTTTGAATTGTGTTTGCTTAGTAGCTCAGTTGGTTAGGAGCTTCTTTTTTGGATCCAATGGTACTGAATTCAATTCCCATATCAGGACATATTTTTTTTCTCTCTATATTCTGCTCCCTTCTATACCCTCGTTATCTTCAACAACAAGGTAACATGAAAATAGACCCACTGACAGCCCCCTTCCATTTCACATCTCAATCATTTAATTTCAGTTTAGAATGCTAAGTTTTGTTTTTTGGCTATATTGGCTGCAATATTCCCTAGGCTGAAGTCAAGTCAGAGTGTCATGGTTAAACAGATGTTTATGTTAAAATTAAAATATTTGTTACAAACACATATGGCATTTGTGGAGAACGTTGGACCTCTCATGTGCTTTTCTGAAATTTCCACATACTACGATGGAGATGTGATCATGCTGTGGACGTGCTCATGTTGCAAAGTCCAACATCCTCTACAATCTCTGAAAATTAGTAATGAGGGAACTTTCGAGCAAAGTGAAAGCTAAGCACACCGAGTACATTTATAGGAATGCTTTCAACTCTGTACGGTTTCTGATGTCATACATTGTAATATTCCATGACATTATTCTTTCTGAAGGGGCGCTCCACCCCCCACCCTCCGAGTACACCAATGAAGCTGTATTTTTTACTCGGGGTTGTGGGGGGCAGAGCACCCCCACAGAATGAATTATATCATGAAACATTACAAAACAATATCCTGACTCCAGCATACAGGACACCACTGCTATTCGAGGTCCCAAACAAGAATGTTCAGAGGCAGTTACATTATTAAGGGTTTCACTGTGCTGTGTTTACTGCTAAATAGTTGCCTTCTGGTATCGGTGTTGTGGAATTTGAATTATTGTAGTAATTGGGGGCTCTGCCTCCTACCCCCTGTCAATAATTTGACATATTAATCACTTCAGTATCAATATAACATACCATACCGAAATATGCATTATTTGCTGGGGGGGGTGGAGCCCCCCCAATTACAGCAATAATTCTAATTATTTGTCCAATAACAACAATTCCAATAATGTTGATCTCTGTGCATGGCTTACAATAGTGTGTTTTTCACATATGCATAGATCTGCTCTTGGTGGCACTATAGGTGTCTGGTACCATAAGTTACCAAATACGAGCCCTCAGTCCAATGTTCTCCACAAATGTCACACATATTGGGGTTGTTTGATAGTGTAATCATGGTTTTGAAAGTACTAGTTAATTCTACTTCTAATATCAATAGTACTTAGAAATACAGGATACCTTTGGTCGACAGGGGAAGAGAAGTATCAAGCATCCGAGGACAGCTCTCCTTCTCTGGAGGGGGGCCACCAGCAGTCAGTGCTTGACTGTCCCCTAGCAATGGAACTGACACTTCAGAAAGCAGAGTGGAGGAGGCAGATGCTTGGATGAGCACTTGAGAACATGTGCACGCTCTCTCCATAGGGCGTTAGTTCATGTCTCCTCTCCTAAAGGGACAAAATGGAGGTAAAAGTGTCCTGGGCAAAGTGAGATGAAATCTAATCCCCACAGGCCCTGCTACCATGAATATTAGTAACCTTCACAACAGATCCATTTTGGCAGGCTGAGGGATCCCTGCCACTTTGCCATGGGGGCAAGCTGTGGAGGAAGAGGAAAGTAAGCTGTGAGTGGGGACAGAGCTGGTGGATCAGGCATGATGGTGTGCCACTTGGGAGGAGGATTAAAAAAGTTAATTGCAAAAATGTGCTTTTTTTGATACAAACTCCATAATCCTCAACTGAGATGATTCCCCAGAGGTTGCCTTCCCTGTGATGGAGGCAATCTTTGGTTGTGAGTTGAAGCTTTGGCAGCATCTAGGTTCATGTGTGGTGCCATACCATGGGGCTGACACATGGTCTGCAGATGCGTGGTCCTGACTGGTTCTGTTCTCAGTTTTTTAGACCACCCCTGGGCTGAGGGACTTGCTGCAGACTAGATCTTTTGAAATACTTGAAATGGGAACATGGACAAGCACCCCCCCGAGAAGGAGTCCAGCAAGCTGGATCATGCAATGAGATAGATCTACGCTGCCTCCTACCTGGGTTTTTGTCAGGCAAGTTCTGCCTTGATGATGGCCAGCTTTCAACATGCCCTTATCGGTGTCCTGGACCATGTTCTTCCTTGCCTTCCTTCCCATTTCAAGGCAAAAATATGGGACTTCAGAGGAGCTGACTTTGATAAGATGGCCAACAGAGTTAAGCAAGCCCTGGCAAAAATAAACAGAGGGGACGGGGTACAGGCGAAGTGGGCAAGCATTAAGGATGCAATACTTGAAGCAACATCCCATTGTGTTAGACAGAAAAGGAAGTTCAAAAGAGAAGGAAATCACTTTGGTTCTCAAATACAGTAGCAGAAAAGGTCAGAGCTAAAAGGCTTGCCTTCAGGAAATATAAGGGAACACAGCAGGATGAAGATAGGGAGGCATGCCAAACTACCATAAGGGAACCAGGGAAGGCAGTAATCCTATTCCACTCAAGAACTCATATGCCACACTGGCAAATGAGGACAACCAAATAGAGGTACCCAGAGAAGTGGAATGAAAGGATGTGGAGGTTAGCCAAGGAGGTGACCTCAGCAGGGAAAGCAGTGGACCACAGAGGAGGAGGAGGAAGTGAATCCTGGTGGGGGACTCCATCATAAGAGGGATCCAGCTAGGAACACAGGAGGGGGAGGACAGGGAGGTGAGGTGCCTACCAGGTGCCACGGCATGGAGGGATGGAAGGAAGATCCTGGGGATCACTGGGAAGGCAAGACGGGAGGGTGAGCTGGATGTCATTATCCACCTAGGTACTAATGACCTGGCAAATGGGGAGCCAAAGAAGTTCAGGAAGAGTTTAGGTAACTGGGAGGGTCTCAAGCAAGTAGCTACTTCTGTCACTTTCTCAGAGTACTACCTGCGAGAGGCAGGAAAGCATAGGAGTGCATGCACCAGGAACTTTAACTCATGGTTGAAGAACTGGTGCTGTGAGGAACGGTTTGGATTCATTGGTGACTGGGACCCACCTGGAGGATGGAGGTTTGTTCAAGCCTGACGGCCTGCATCCATCCTGGAGGGGAATCCAAGACTCAATGATAAGTTTAAATGCTACATTGACAAGCATTTAAACTAGCAAAGGGTGGAGGCCAGCAAGGAGGGTACCTTCTGTTCACCCCCACAGCTAGCAGTGGAACCAGTGAACCAGAGGAGGGCTATCTCTGCAAAGCAGTGCAAAAGATGGAGATTAGTGCCCAAGAGGTGGATAAGCAGAAAAGGGGCAAAATTCAGCAGAAGGGCAGACAGCAAGGAGAACCAGGGATAAATGACAACCAAGGAAGGGGCTGGAGTAGAACAGTGAAACAGTCTAGGGAGGTCAAATCATGGAAAGCCTTGTGTGCAAATGCCAGGAGCCTTAGCAACAAGATGGAAGATCTGGAGGCTGTCATAGTGCAGTCAGACCTGGACATTGTGGCCATCACTGAAACCTGGTGTAATGATAACCATGACTGGGAGATGGCCATACCTGGCTACAACATATTCAGAAGAGACAGAGCAGGCAGGAAGGGAGGAGGAGGAGTGGCACTGTATGTGAAAAATGACATAAGGGCCACAGAGATCCAGGAGGAACAAAATGGGGGAGAGATACTTTGGGTTAAGCTGGAAAGGAAAATAGGGACAGCCATCCATACAGGTGTGGTCTATAGGCCACCAGCCCAGGAGGAAGAAACAGATAGGGAGCTGATGCTAGCCATCCAAAGGATGGCAGACAAGGGTGAGGTAGTACTGGTTGGAGAGTTCAATATTCCAGACGTGGACTGGAGCATCCCAGCAGCAGCATCAACCAGGAGCAGATTTATCCTGGACTTCCTTCAGGGTGCCTTCCTCAAGCAACTGGTCATGGAACCAACTCAGCAGAAGGCAATACTGGACCATGTGCTCACAAACAGGGACAGTGTGATGGGGGTAACAGTGGGGGAGCACCTGGGAAACAGTGACCACTAGTCATTGTGGTTTGAAATGACAGAAAGAGCAGAACCAAACCACACAAAAACACGTATCCTGGATTTTAGGGGGGCAGACTTTGGTAAAATGGGGAGATACTTGAAAGAGGCATTAAGGGGAATGGGCCAGGAATCAGGGGTTGAGGAACAATGGGCAGTATTTAAAATGGGGATTACATGAACAACAGAATCATGCATTAAGCAGGCTAGCAAGAGGAAAAGGAAGAGGAGACCATTATGGTTTTCCAAAGAGGTAGCAAAGAAAGTGAAAGCCAAAAAAGATTGCATTCAGGCAATACAAAAAGACACAGGCAGAAGGGGATAGGGAGAGTACCAGGAGAAGCAAAGGTAGGCAGGGGTCAGTAAGGAAGCCAAAGCTCAGACAGAAGAGCACATTGCAAAATCAGTGGGTAGAGGGGACAAAACCTTTACAGGTACATAAGTGAAAAAGAAAGACAAAGGGAGGGATAGTGAGACTGAAGGGGAGGATGGGGAGCGTGGAGGATGACAACAGTAAAGCTGACATATTGAACAGGTATTTCTGCTCAGTCTTTACTGGAGAAGAGGAGGTAATGGGTCTGAAGGGAGTACAAGGGTGAGAATGGTGCAGAAATGGACACAAGTCCCTTTACGAGAAAGGGTCCAGAAGGAACTGGAAGTAATGAGTTGATAAAGCAATGGGGCCAGATGGGTGCACCCAGGGTCCTTAAAGAACTAAGAGAGGTGGTGGCTGAACCTCTGGCTATCCTGTTTAGCCGATCACTGGAAACAGGGAGGTACCCAAAGACTGGAGGAAAGCAGATGTAGTCCCCTTTACAAAAGTGGGAACAAGAGGAAGCAGAGAACTACAGACCAGTCAGCCTCACCTCGGTAGTGGGGAAGATCATGGAAGCACTACTGAAGGAGATTGGTGGAACATCTGGTTGTCAATGGACTACAGGACCGAAGGCAGCATGGTTTCACCAGGGGAGGTCATGTCAGACCAACCTTGTTGAATTTTTGGACTGGGTGACTAGGGAGGTGGATCAGGGGAGGGCAGTGGACATGGCCTATCTGGACTTCAGCAAGGCATTTGACACTGTGCCACATAGAAGACTATTACACAAACTGGGGAATATGGGTATGGGCAGGACAGTAGTGTGGTGGGTAGGTAACTGGCTGGGTGACAGGACACAGAGGGTGGTGGTAAATGGCTGTCTCTCCACAGAGGGAAGAGTGACCAGTGGGTACCACAGGGATCAGTGCTGGGACCAGTCCTATTCAACATCTTCATCAGTGACATTGCATGGGACCTAGAGGCAGAATTTCACTGTTTGCTGATGACACAAAGCTCTGTAACAGAGTAGACACACCAGAGGTGTAGACAGAATGAGAAGTGACCTGCAGAAACTTGAAGAATGGTCAGGGGTTTGGCAGTTGAAATTCAATGCAAAGAAGTGCAAGATAATGCATATGGGGCACAAAAACCCGGCACAATATATCAGTTGGGGGGTGAGGATATAGCATGCACCAAGCAGGAAAGGGATCTTGGGGTTATCATCTCTGATGACCTCAAGGTAGGGAAACAGTGTGACAAGGCAGCAGGTAAAGCAAATAGGATGCTGGGATGTATAGGCAGGGGCATCACCAGCAGGAAAAGGGAGGAGATAATTCCACTATACAAGACACTAGTGAGGCCCCACCTGGAGTACAGTGTACAGTTCTGGAGACCATACCTACGTAAGTACATAGACAGGGTAGAGAAGGTTCAGAGGAGGGCAACAAAGATGGTGCATGGATTGCATCACAAGTCCTATGAAGACAGGTTGAAGGAACTGAACATGTACTCCCTGGAGGAGAGGAGGGAGAGATTGGATATTATAGAGACATACAAGTATCTTACAGGGAGGAACAGGGTGGGAAAACACTATTTTAGCGAAAAAGATGTTCCAGGACTAGAGGGCATGGGATGAAGTTGGAGGGAGGACGATTCAGAGGAAACATGAGAAAGAATTTCTTCACAGAACGGGTGGTGGACAAGTGGAACACCCTGCCAGAGGAAGTGGTGGGGGCTGAAACAATCACGGGATTTAAGAATGCATGGGATATACATAAAGGAATTCTGGAGGTCAGGGGTGAGGGGCAACAGACTTCTAGGAAAACAAACTGAACTTACAAGCTCAAATGGGCAGACTGGGTGGGCCATAGGCCCTTATCTGCCGACACTGTCTATGTATCTATGTATCTAAGTAAGGCAGACAAAGTCCCAAACTGAGGAAACTAGCACGAACAGTAAAAGAAGGTGACAAGACTTTCTATAGGTACATTACTGAAAGGAGAAAGTCCAGAGGGGGTATTGCTAAGCTCAAATGAGAAAGAGGGGCCTGTGAGGAGGAGGACCTTGTAAAAGCATCTATCCTAAATAGATACTTTTGCTCAGTATTTACTGAAGAGAAGGTAGGGCAGGGCCCACAGCTCAGCACCATGGACACAGGGGGGAGGGAGGTGAGCACTACTCCCTTCACAAAAGAAAGGGTCCTACAAGAGCTCACTAAGCTCAGGGAGAACAAGGCAATGGGAACTGATGGCATACATCCCAAGGTACTTAAGGAGCTAAGGGTGGAACTAGCAGAGCCATTAGCAGAACTGTTTAGTGAGTCTCTGAGCACAGGAGAGGTCCCAGAAGACTGGAGAAGGGCTCATGTGATCCTGCTCCAAAAGAGTGGTAGCAGGGAGGAGGCAGGGAACTACAGGCCAGTCAGTCTTACTTCAGTAGTGAGCAAGATTATGGAGGCACTCCTTAAGGAAAGGATAGTGCAACATATGGAATCCATAGGAGCACAGGATCCAACACAGCATGGGTTTACAAAAGGAAGGTCCTGTCAAACTAATCTCATAGATTTCTTTGACTGGGTAACCAGAGTGGTAGACCAAGGGGGAGCAGCTGATGTTGCCTATCTTGACTTCAGCAAAGCTTTCGACACTGTTCCACATAGAAGATTGATAAATAAGCTTGGTAGGCTCGGGGTGGGTCAGAAGTTGGTCAACTGGGTGGCAAACTGGTTGACAGGCAGAAAACAGAGAGTAGTGGTAAATGGTATACAGTCAGAAGAGATACAAGTCACATGTGGGGTACCTCAGGGATCAGTTTTGGGGCCAGTCCTCTTCAATATCTTCATTAGTAATATTGCAGATAGACTAGAGGGCAAGGCTTGTCTGTTTGCAGATGACACCAAGATCTGCAACAGAGTAGATGATCCAGATGGGGTGGGCAGAATGAGAAGAGATCTGGATAAACTAGCAAAATGGTCAGAAGAGTGGCAACTGGGATTTAATGCAAAGAAGTGCAAGATCATGCACATAGGGAAGAGAAACCCTGAAGCCACCTATAGGCTGGGAGGGGAGTTGCTGGCAGTCACAAAGGAAGAAAGAGACTTGGGGGCATCATCATCACTGATGACCTGAAATCATCCAAGTAGACCTCTAAAGCAGTAGGTAAGGCTAGGGGGATGTTAGGGTGTATTAGTAGGGGTGTCACAAGTTGTAAGAGGGAGGTAATAATCCCTCTTTACAAGACAATGGTTAGGCCCCATGTGGAGTACTGTGTGCAGTACTGGAGGCCACACCTTCACAAAGACATTAACCAAATTGAGGCAGTCCAGAGAAGGGCAACCAAAATGGTGCAGGAACTGCATCAGAAGATATATGAGGACAGATTAATGGAGCTCAATATGTATACCCTTGAGCAAAGGAGGGAGAGAGGTGATATGATCGAAATATCCAAACACCTTAAGGGCATTAACAATGTGAAAGAGTCTAACATGATTAAATATAAGAAAAATAGCAGGACAAGAGGACACAGCATGAGACTAGAGGAAGGCTGAGTAAGGGGGAATGTGAGGAAATTCTTTTTCACAGAAAGGGTGGTGGATGCATGGAATGGCCTATCTCAGGAAGTGGTGGCTATGAATACAGTGCAGGGCTTCAAACAGGCATGGGATAGGCATAAGGGAGCAATGTAGATGAGTATGAATAGATAGGCCACTGACAGAGCAAAGGCCGATGGCACAATTATAAGGTAGAAAAAGGAAAGGGCAGACTGGATGGGCCTTGCGGTCCTTATCTGCCGTCAACATCTATGTTTCTATGTTTCTATGGATGTACAGTTGACAGTCAAGATGGTCAGAGACCAGGGTCTCTCCCTAGCCAAGCACCAGTTTGAGTCAGCCTTGGCCATTGGTGACTCCTGCTCCCGGTCTGTGGTGGCAGCAGTCACTATGCCCCATAGAGTCTGGCTGTGGATTTCCACCTTTATGGTGGATACCAAACACTAGCAGACCAGTGGCTCCTTCTTGGGCACTGATCCATTTGGTTTTAACTAATATAGACATATTCCAATTTTTTTATTCTGTTTCTTTTTATAGTTTACTGTGGACTTCTCAATATGGCCATGGTGCTGCCTGTTTCAGACAGTACTCCTTTTTCTGTTTGGATAAAGTGAACATTCCGCTATAACCAGTGAAGTTGTCATTTGAGATTTTTGGTGACATCTAGTGTCCACATGCAAGGTTGATATCAGTAATGTGAGATTTAATGATCCCACAAACATTCATCCCATTTTGTGCTGACTAAAGCCATATTTATTATTATTTTTCGAAGTAAAGTTTATTTTTAAACATTCACAGCTAGAGTGTAAGTAGCATTAGGTATGTTTGTTTATTCAGGCATGGAGAAATACAGATTGATTTTTTGCAGTTGCTATAATTTACATACAGTCAATCCCTACTCGAATATTTATTGTTATTTGTGTTATTCCAGTCCAACCTCATTTTTCCAAACTGCTTGGGGGACATCAGGGCTGTTTGGATAAATGGGAGGTTGAGTGAATTGGATAGCCTATTGAGAGCAGTGTATTTTTTTTTTGTAAACAAATAATGCATACTCTTCATTGGTTGGTAGTTTTGTGTTTTATTTTATTACATTTTTTTTACATGAGTACGCTGCTGTTCTGTGTGCAGTGTTGGAGGGTCACTGAGAGTTGACACATCAGAGAGTGTAGGCAGAATGAGGAGTAACCTACAGAATCTTGAAGAATGTTCAAGGGTTTGGCATTTGAAATTCTATGCAAAGAAGTGCAAGCTAATGCAAATGGGGCACAAAACCCTGGAACAACATATCAGTTTTTGGGGGGAGGATATAGCATGCACAGATCAGGAAAGGGACCTTGGGGTTATCATCTCTGATGACCTCAAGGTAGGGAAACAGTGTGACAGGGCAGCAGGTAAAACAAGTAGGATGCTGGGATGCATAGGCAGCAGCATCACCAGTGTGAAAAGGGTGATCATAATTCCACTATACAAGACACTAGTGAGACCCCACCCGGAGAAATGTGATGTAACTGGTACAGGGAGGACAAGTTGTGGGAGCAGAGGGTTTAATGTAGAAGTGTCAGTCAACCTAATCTATGCTGCAACTACAGTGACATTATAATTCTTCTCCCTACTAGCCCCTTGCTGATGATAAATTCAAAGAATTGCAGAATAGTTCATCTGGACACTGGATAGACCCACAATATTATAATATATATATATATATATATATATATATATATATATATATATATATATATATATATATATATATATATATATATATATATATATATATATATATATATATATATATATATATAATATAATATAATATTTATATAAATATATTTATATTTGTATTTGTACTATTATTATGATTGTTTTGGATGGATGGAATGGTGAGAGTCAGCTGCTGCTGCTGTTGGTCACAAATGAAGAAAAAAGAATACAGTATATGGGTTACTATTTCTTACAAATTGAAGGTGTCTAGTCATAATACAAAGGCTACAGGGAGGGCAAGCAGTATGTTATGGTGCATAGGCATAGGTTACTCATCCTAAAAGATGTACTTTGGTAGTCCATTGTGTTAAACAATAGTGAGGCTTCCTGTGGATCTCTGGTTAGAATTCAGTATGCTGCATTTTTTTAAGGAAATTTACTGGGTGAAGACAGTCCAGAGAAGGGGGAAAATGTTTTAACCATAAAACATAGTCATATAAACATTTGGATGCATTGACACGTTTACATTTTTGTTATTTACTATATAATTTTTTTGTTGTATATGATTTGAATGTAATTTGGTTACAGGATAAATTAATGTCTCAAGAAACAAATCTGACAGTTGATATGCAGTTGTCACAATACCAGGCTACTTCATCTGTTGAAGAGTATGAATTTGAAAGTAATTTTACCAGATTGCTGTCAACTCTAACAGTCCAGGCCTATGCATTTGAGTCAGAGATTTCATCAGGTGGCATATACTATAGAGGGGGAAGCAGCAGTGACTCTTACACTAGTGATAGCAGTGTGAATAGAACTATTCAAATGGAAAGTACATTTTGGTGCTCCTGTGGGTGATGTGTGTTGATGCCCACTGTTCAAGAAAATACATGTTGTCAGGAGATGATTTGAATCCAGCTCAGGACTGCTGATTTGGAATGCATCACACAACATAATAATAGCCAGACTGGGTGATAAAGGAAGTTAATAAGGTGTGGGGGTGTGAGGTGTTGGGTGGACATAGCTTACCTCGATTTCTTCAAAGCCTTTGGCCCCATCCCACATAAGAGGCTATTTATCTAAATTGGTAGTCCGGACATGGACTATTAGGTTGTTAACTTGGGTAGGAATTGGCCAGAGGACAGGAGGCAGAGGGTGGCAGTAAATGGATACAATCTGGGGAGAGGGTGGTATCCAGCAGCATACCTTAGGGATCAGTCATTAAGCCAGTCCAGTTCAATGTCTTCATTAGTGACATTTCTGATAATCCACCCATATCTTTCATACACTGTCAACCATGCTAAATGATATAATAATTCAGCTCTTGCTGTACAGTCCTTGCAATGGAATGCTCATTTAAAAAAATAGTTCTATATTCAGATTTCATTACTTTTTTTTTCTTTCTCTAGAACATACTGTTTACAAGCCTAAAATCAGTTTACTCTTTGGGCACATAGATGACTTGGAAGACACATACTGAGTCATTCCATCCTGTTGTGTTACAATCATTCATTCATTTTCTGTTGTTTTGACACTTCTACCATTTCGAATGTAATTAAGTAACAACTGCATGTCACAGTATGCCAGCAAATACAAACATTTATTAAATATTACAGCTTAATTTCATTGCGTATTTGGTATTTCTGACTGTAACACTACTGACATAAAATATTGTCTATTTAAAATTAATTATCGGCCAATCCATGTTATCTTATTTTATTTATTAAACAGTTTATCTAGAATAAGAAAAGCTAAATAATTTACAAATTAAGAATATAATTGTTTAATGATTATCAACAACTTCTTAGTGAAAAAGTTGACTGATATTATGTTTTTTTTTAATTAAATACACCGTCACTTCAGTATGTGTCACTTTCCAAAGTCACTAACAAATTAAAAAGCATACTACTGTACACTTCTTTATACTATACTGGTATCTAAGACAGAAAATCTAATAAATAAATGCACATTACATACTGTCTGCTAATAATAAATAATATATACAAGTTCATCAAGCTTTTCTTTAACTAACATTTGAGAAACGTGTACAATAAGTGCTGTCAACAACCATTAATGTACAGTATGCTGTCTTGCCTTGGTGGTCGTTCACAATTTGTGGCGCAACTTAGTGACACAACTAGCTGTATGAATTGTGTAGGGTCTGGGAAATAAAATAAATCACCTCTGACCAGACCTTCAATCATTGATTGTGTGGTCAAGAACTCTCTATCACTGATAACACCTGATAATTGATTGTATCTCAGTGGAGATCAGGGGTAGCGAATGTCAATACATGGTGGCGCAGGGAGATGTTGTCACAATTACCCTTTTGTGTGGAGTACACACTAGAGACATCCATGTATGATAGTTTGACCTTTCCTGCATCTGTCTTATCCTCTGTTTAATGATTTCTCTCTGTTTGCAGTACCAACCCCCCCCCCCCAAATCAAGGACACTTTTGGTTAAAGTCACAGTGGAACTTCTGGGGATCCATGTATCATTTATCTCTGTTCTTCCTTATTCTTTTTGCAGAATCTTGCTTTATGTTCACAAATAGCATCATTTTTTGATGGTTTTGTGGCCCCCCTTGTGCTCTCCCAAACACTTGAAAGCATCACTTTGTCAAATTATTTCACTTTGAAGCACTCCCATTGGACCTGTGTGAAGGAATACAATGAAAAATTAACAAAATATAGTTCTGATAATTCAATATTTATTACACTTTTAATGTAACACATGTAGACTATAATTAATACCTTCTGTATGTGATGTAATAACTCTTGAAATAATTCATTCCCTGAAGTTGAAGATTTTGTTACTTTTCCTCTGCTTAATAACATATCTGCCAGCAACCTTTGAATACTGGTGCTTGAACTGTGGTTCTCCTTTTTTATTAGTTGCTTGATTTCACCTTGAATTCTCATTATGGTCCATGGCTGCCACATTCATCCAACATGTATCTGCATCGATATCAAATGTTAATCTTTTGGATGCATACTTCAGGTACAGGGAGTGCATACTCTCTAACTCACCTGTATGTATTCCTTCCATTACCTTTCCAAGATCCTTCAGCAGATTTGGATTCATTATAAAATTTAACAGTACTGCATGTGTCATAGAGGTTCTGCAGATCCATAGTTTCCTGGCAAAATATGATGCAGTGTATTCCTCATGCACGCAACTATGAACATTTTCAGTCAATATCCAGTTATGCACAGTAGACACGTGATACAATACTGAAGTGAATCTTTCTTTCAAATCATCAAAATTTCTTTTGTATGTGACTACCAACCACCATAAGTGATTTACTATACACTGCATCCATTTTGATAAAATCGCACAGTCATTTTGTTTACTTAGGTTAATGATTTTTTTAATTCCTTTAACTATATGCCACAGATTGAATTCATGATTAATCTCAGAGTATTTTTCTTTAAGTATCCTTTGAATGGTAACATGACTATCAGTTGCCAAAAGTTTGACAGTAAGTTCTTTTGATTTCAGATTGTCCAGTGCTTGAGTCAATCCCTTTGGTTCTAGCCAGTAACTGTTTTTCACTTCAGGGACTTTCACCGTTTGCTGTTCCACTATTAAGTTTGATCTGTTGTCAATCGCTGTGTATGTTCCAAAGGTCGCACAATGACCAGGACTGTCACAACCTGCATCCTCCAATAGTATTAGACTCCTATCTTTTAGTGTGCAGTATATCTCATTTAAATGGTCACTCCATACCATTTTTACTGTGGGGATTATGGTTTTATTTTGAACATTATTGCAGTGTCTAACTGATAGAAAAGCAATATCTATTGTGGAACAAATTTCTGCAAATACAAAAAAAGAACCACCACATACAAATATTCCAGTAGGTAACAAAATATTTAGACTTGGAACTCCACCAATGGATTCTTGTGAGTCCCAAATGTTCAAGTGTCCATCTATACATTCAGATTTAACTGTTATTCCAGTTCCTTTCTTAATTATCAATGGGATTTCAATCAGTGGTTTGCAACAATTAGGTTCATGACACAATTTAATCAAGTTTATCAGTTGCACACATGATACCAGATAAAATCGATGTGATGAATTCTTTGACATGTCTGAATCAGAGTCTGAATCAGAGGAGATGTCAATGTCTGATAGTATTGGCACATAGTCTCGATCAGTGTTAATGTCATCCATTTCTATATCTATATCAGAATACTGATTCGTAGTCACTTTCAAAACTGTTTTTGTCACAGATGACACAGTTATCGCCTACTGTTTCTTGATGTTTGCTAATGAGTAACTGTTGTTTCTGAGACATCACATGATGTGAGATTGTCATGAGGTGCACAGCTCTCCTCAACATTACGGTGATACATTTGTTCATTATTACACTCGTGTAACACTACAAGATCATCAGTCATGATGTTTACAGGCTTTGTTTTTTTATTCATAAAAGTCTGTTTGACTTTCTCTCGAACTAAATTTAATTTTGGGCAAAATGGTAACAGTATCAGGTTGAGTATGTGTATCCCTTGTCCTAATACACCATAGAGGTGCAAGAAGGCCGTTATGGCACCTGCAGTTACAGAACTGAAAGAAAAGTATAGTTAGTCATCAACAGTAGAGGTAATAACTACAGTATATTACAAATACTTCTACACATATGAAAATTAATTTGAATATGAATTTGATTGAAACAAATAATAATAGAAAAGTGTGACAGTTAAGGAATGCCATAACCATACATATTTTTATTTTTTTTGCTGTTATTGAGATGTGGCTGACTGGCACTTATTCCCATTGGTGTATCATAGGATTTACCATGGCTACAATGTGTCAGTCAGACAATGAGGATGCTTGATTGTGAGACCCCATTGTACAATTAAGCAATAAGGCATGACAGGGGTGTGTTATGGTGGGATAACGGCCCACCTCTGGTGGGTGGAAACATGAGGCATAGAAGAGTGCTTCTACCACCTGAAAAGGGCCATTAGCTCACAATAACACACCACCTGGAGTGCCTTATTGTGTTTATGAAATGGGTCATTTTTAGTAAACGTTATGCCTTTTTTAAACATATTACTTTTAGCTTGGCCATTGTGCTGGGATAACATGCCAGCTGAAAGCTGTTTTTGGCTGATCAGAAACCAGTATTCTTTCTACTCATTTCATAATTTAAATTAAACTGTTCAACCAGTAGATTTAAATAAATTTAATTTAGTTTCATTCCTGTGGGATAACATAAGTTTTCATCTGTTAGTAATGACCTCATCCATGTTTGTGATGATGTTTATGAATTAAGTGGCTTATGAGCTTTGTATGCAGCTTGTGTTGGCATGAATATATTTTTAGCCATTTGTTGTGCTCTATCTCTGCCATGTATATAAACAAGTCTCATCCATTCAGCACACATAGATTTTTGTATTAGTTGCATATTGAAGAGATATGGCATGACCGGTTGTTGGATGTACTGTTCTTACCCAATGGTTGGGATTGTTGCATCTATGTTAGTAAACCCAGCAAATATTATATAATATATAATGCTGTACTACACAGTATACCTCAATATTGGTTTGTTGCCGTGAATCTTGTTTCTCAGCCAAATACATGGAATGCATATAATGACATCCTGTTTGAAAGATAATGTTTTCTTCTGTTGTCATCTTGTGGTGAAGTGGGATTCTCTATGACATTATCAACTTCCTTATCTTCCTATTAATAAAAATGAAGCATAATATATAAGAATCACCTCATATACTGTATTGTGTGTAGAGCTCTCAGTATATTGCTCTCAAACTTTAATTAAATAATGGATGTACAGAGGGGATCTGTGCAATACAAGATTTTTCTATAAAATTAATGCTTAAGCAATAAGGTATGACCAGGGGTTACAGTAGCAGTCTGTTAATCACCCCCTAGGAGTGTAATGTGGCACAAGGCACATGGATTAATGCAAGACTGTTGAAATCCTAGCGCCCAATCAGATTGCAACATTTCTGAGACCCTTTTTATAATTGACATTGGGTAACTTCATGAATGGTGTAAGGCACAAGAGAGGTGTTCAATGTCAAACATAATGAGTATAGATATAACGTATCACACAATGTCTCCTCAATGTATATAATTTATACAGTAGGCTAGGACCTTGTGTGCGATGAGAGGAGACTTCAAAAAGACGTAGATGTTAAAAACCCCAACCACATCGTTCACAATAAGGAAAGGCTGGTTATCTGAAAATGGAACAGAAGACTGCTTTGTAATGGTAGGATACTGTGTATCAGGTGTGCAGGTGGGTAATGGAATTAAGAAAGTGAAAATCATTGGAACAAGTGCCAGCAGACAATAGGGGTGGGGGCCATTATGTATGTACATGAACATAAATGGTGTAAGGAAGCAACAGCAATAAATAGCAGAACACTACAACTCTGTGGTGCCACCACTTTCCTGTTCCATGACAGCAAGGCACTTTTCCATGAATTGATTGCCAAAGGGCTTGGTCTGTAGCAAATGGCATAACTATCAGAGGAAAAGTTGCACATTGTTGCTGGCACCTGTTCCACAGTACTTATGGACCGGATGCTGCTGTCTTGCTCCTCATTCTGTCCCTGTCCATAAACGTAGTCTGTTCCTCATTTTGTCACCATTCCAGAATGTTTCACCCTCCCTTTCCCAATAATCACCTGATGTGCCAGCCACCACCCCACGGACATGTGACCATGGGCCAGGCACTCCTGTTTCTTTTCCAAATCTCTCCCCCAAGAGGCACCTGTGGAGGTAGGAGCAGGGCTGCCAGCACCGTAGAAAGCATAGACACAGTTATGGGCATGTCAAGAGTGAGATAAACCATGACAGGGTGTGAGGTTATAAGCATTTAATCCACACCAGGTGCACTGCAAGGACATTTGGCATGCAGCCTTGTTCCTCATAATGCACCCCAGGCATGGATTAAATGCCTTTAACCCCACACCCTGTCGTGGTTTATTGTTTATATACTGTATAAGCAATATGCGATGGGAAGCTGTGTGATACATGATTTATCTTCACAAGGGCAGTTTGACCTCAGTTAACCTCACGAGTGGCATCAGCCACAAGTGATGTGCCTGAGGTCAAACTGTCCTAGTACAGATAAATTATGTATCACACTAGTTCCACATCACATTTTTCATCTATGCAACAGGGACACATTTTTTTGCAATTGATTTATATAAGTGTAAATGTTTTTAAAAAGTATTATTTGTTTTGTTTTAGTGGATTTATCTGGTGCTTTGCCGTGTGAGTACACCTTTGCGAAGGTGGTTCAAAAGAGTGCACCAATCATCAATGACTCAGATAAATGCATTTTATCAAACCGGATATATGACCACACCCATTGCATAAATAAATATAGATAGATAGATAGATAGATAGATAGATAGATAGATAGATAGATACATACATACATACATATATACATATAGATATATATATCTTAAAGGAACATTTTTGAAGAAAACAATGTGTTGCACAACACATAATATTTTAATGCAATATTTGCAGTAATAAACAGATAAACAGTAGCAATGACAGCAACAGTCTATTTAAAGAGTACCTGATTCAGAACAAGAGGTTCTTCACATATTATTGATCTGCATCCATCTCAAATGAAGATTTCAGATGTAGTGCTGATGTGTGCACATCAAATCCTGCATCTGCATATTGGTTATTCACAGTTGGTATGGCATTTTTTTCAAACGGTTGGTGACTTGCATAGAGAAAGTTCCACTACTGTCAAAAATACCTTTTCTGGTGTAGTCATGTTCTCAAAAATGCAAACTACAAATAAATCTCCTCACTGTTGAGTTGTAGTTTTTAATATCCAATGCACATAACCACCTACTGAACAAATCGGTATTGATAGGTGGTAAATGATGGAAACGGAGATAGGGATTTCTCATAGAAGTACTACTACAGCCTGGCACAATACAGTATGGACCAAAAGATTTTTTTTTAGTGCATGACTGCTGCATTTTGTGCCAGATATCTATAAACTGGAGCAAAGCTCAACCTTGTACCTAAAGAGGATGTATTTGATAGAAACTCTTTCTAAAAAAACAAATGAAAAGTGAAATTATATTGCTATACAAAGTATTTCTAAAGCAGAACATACATTGATAGTAATAATATATTAAAGAGATTCACTAATCTAAAGATAAATACACCAGCACCTGAAATATAGGTGCCTAACTCACACAGGAGTGTAGAATTGTGAACCTTACCAAATATAATCAACTTAGTGAAAAACTGTATCCCTTGTAAAATTATTGTAACAGGGTCCCATGGACTTCCCTGTTATAAGTGCCACCCTCACTACACCCCCGCGCTCACTAACTTTATGATGAGATGCCAATAAGACCGTGGGGGTGCACTCCATTATAATCAATGGGAGGCAGTTTTTCTATCAATTTTATATATTATTATGTCCACTTGGTAATGAAATGTGGGCACCGGTTGACTAAAAAGGGTGTGTGGGGGCAGAGCAAGGGCAGCACTTGTAAAAGGGAAGTCTATTGGACTGTGTTACAACAATTTTGTGAGGGATACAGTTTTTCACTAAGTGGATTATATTTGGCAAGGTTCACAATTCTACACTCCTGTAGTGGTAAGGCACCTATATTTCAGGTGCAGTGTCTTTGACTATGGTGTATTTCTTTAAAATTGATGAACATCTGTAGTAAAACGGTTGTTACAAATGTATACATTGTTAAAATACTTTACGAAATGAAGTAACATCTATGATAAATGAAAAATCTATATAAATGTCATGTCATCATCTTTCTGCAAGACAGACACGTTACATGCACAGATAAGATGTATATAGCATGTCAACCGACAATTAAATCCCAATATAAAATGGACAAATAAATCACTGTGTCCTGATACATTGAAAGCTGGTTATAGCCATCACAGCAACTGTACACTCAATGGCTAAAAAAAGTCCCATCTGACAAGGGCAACTAACAGAATTCACAAGCCACTTAATTCCCACCTTCCATCACAATCATGGCTGCAGCTGTTACTCAAATATTGAAAAACTAAAATATTAAATACTGTTCAGATTTTCCATTGATGGTGTGTCTCTGATGACCATGACAAATCCACTTCCTGTCCCTACAGCATTGCCTGAGTATTCAATATGAATCAGCAAGAAATAGATAACATGTATGTACTGGCTCCGCTTGTGACCTGTGGATGAGTCTTTGTGTGTATACAAGTCAAACTCTGTAGAATTTGAAACACTATATTTCATGCTACCAGTCTAGGTAATTTAGCCAGTATGTGTTTCCATACATTCACAATACATCAACTGCTGACAGAACTGGCAATAAGAGTGGTAAGGATTAGAAAACAAAAGAAAAGATGAGAGGCAAGAAGTGGAATTTACAGAAAAAATAGGTCATGTGTATTCAAACCATTTATGTGCAGAGAGGTGTGTGGTTACTCAAAGGGTGACCATCTACCCAAATTCATTGCCACAAACAGCAGAGAAATGCATGCATGCAGCAGCTGCATGTCTCTTCCTTGTTCTGGTTACACTTATTTGTCCAGTTGCATGTGAAATGTGCACATTCATAGTCAAAACATATGTTAATATACCATAGATTTGATGTACACAAATGACACACATCCCAAGCAGACAACAATCACCTCAGAAAGTGTAAGGGCTCAGCAATATGCAAAGGAGTGGTATACAGGCATCAAACACAAGAAGTGATGGGGGGGGGCAAAGAGTTAGATGACACAATACATTATATGGCAGCAAAAGGTGCATCCAGCTCCATGGTGACTACAACATGCCAGACATGGAGTGGGTCACACCAGTGGCAGCCTCAACATAGAGCTGGTACATCTTGGATTAACTACAGAGTCAGAGCTTGGGAAGCTATTAGGTGAGCCCTGTAGGGACAGTTCAATAGTGGATTTAATCTTGACTGATGAGGACAGATTGGGCTGATACATTGGGTTGGTGGTGGGAATGCTGTGCAGCATAATCTGCCTGCTAGGTACTTAGAACTTGTATATCCATATATATAGAATTACAGAGTTTGTACTAGTACAATCTAATTTAAAGTTAGATGAAATTCTGACCTTTATTACACATAAATGAATTTTAAATAATTAAAATAAATGTCTGTGTATGGAAATAGAGCACCGTGCCCACAGGACGTAAAAACATATGCCTAGCCAACTGAAACACAAAGCCAGCACAACAAAGGGCAGATCTTTTAGTTGTCTTGTTTCTAAGTAATACTGACATTAGGGACATGCATGTTTCTACTGTGAATTTGCCCATACTCTCAAAACAGTGATTACACAACCCATATAGTCTAAAAAAGAAACTTAGCATTCTCAATATAAATTGAACAATTGAGGTTTGGAGAGGGCCGTGGGTTGTCATTTACAGTTCTGTCATGTTATCAGTTTCTTACAGACACGACAGGGGCTAGAAGGGAGCAGAGTATTAAAAAAAACACACACAAAAAAAAGGTGGGATTAGAACTCTGTATCATTGGATCCAAATGTGAACACATAGCCAACTGAACCACAAAGTCAACCCAATAAAGAAAAAATCTTTTAATTGTCTTGTTTCTAAATACTACTGACATTAGGAATATAAATCTTTCTACTGTAGATTTGCTAGTACTTTCAAAACCATGATTACATAACCAAACAACCCCATTATGTGTCTGCAACAATTATTTGCCCATAAACGTCTGTTCAATTATGACAAGTACCACTGAGATTAAGAATATTCACATTTTCACTGTGAATAATCCTGTCCTTTCAAAACTCTGATTAAACAACAAAACATCACCAATATGTGTTTTGTTGGAAATATTTTAATTTTCCCATAAACAACTGTGTAACTTGAACACTTTGGCTTGATTTCAGACAAGATAATATTACAGTTCATAAAGCCAAAATTAAACTTAGAATTCTCAATGTAAACTTGGCAATTGTGGTTGGGGGTGGGGTGTGCAGGGGGTGTCAGTGAGACTACTGACATGTTGCCCATTTCCGGCATACAGCTAAAATCTATACAGCTAGGAACTAGAAGGGAGGAGAATAAAAAAAAGTCCCTGAGTAGGAATGGAACCCCATACCATTGGGTCCAAAACCAAATGTCTAGCTAACTGAGCTACAACACAACCACAAAATGAATGGGTCTTTTAGTCATCTTGTTTCTAAGTACTGCTGAGCTTAGGAAAATGCGCATTTCCATTGTGAATTAGCTTGCACTACAAAAACATGATTTCTCAACCAATGAACCCCAACAAATGTTTTGTAGCAATAATTTTTTATTTTCCAATATACATATCTTTAATTTTGACACTTTGGCTTGCCTTCATACTAGATAATATTACAGCTCATACAACCAAAATGAAACTTAGTATTCACAATGTAAACTTGCCAATTGTAGTTGGTGGAGGGGTGGGCAGGGTGTGTCAGTGGGACTACTGACGTGTTGTCTGTTTATGGCATACAGCTAGGAACTAGAAGGGAGAATGATAAAAAAAAGTTCCTTAATGAGAATGGAACCCTGTACCATCAGGTCCAGAAACAAACATCTAGCCAACTGAGCTACAACACAAGCACAAAAATGTACTGCTGTTTAAGTCATCTTGTTCCTAAGTACTACTAAGCTTAGGAAAATATGCATTTCCAGTGTGAATTAGCTTGCATTACAAAAACATGATTACTCAACCAAACAACCCCAACAAATGTTTTATAGCAATTATTTTTAATTTTCCAATATACATGTCGTTAATTCTGACACTTTGGCTTGACTGCACACTATGCAATATAACAGCCATTCTAGCCAAAATGAGAAGAGGCATCCCCATTGTGAACTGCACGATCAAGGTAGGGGTGACAGAATGCTACCAGTTGGTCCACCCTCATATCATCGGCCCCTGAAAAAATAGCTATAGACTAGAAGGGAGCAGAACATATATACACAAAAAAAATGTGTGTGTATAGGAATAGAACCCTGCACCATTGGATCCAAATACAAATGTTTAACCAAGTAAGTCACATAACTATCTTAACTCAAAGCTGTTTTTTAGTTATGTTATTTCTAAATGCAGCTTTCAGTGTGAATGTACATTTTTTTCTATGTGTTTGTGCATTGTTAAAAAACAATTGATCTCTAATGTCCATCCTGACAAAAAGCAGGAGACAAGTAGGGAGCTTTATTAATTATCCACAGGTAAAGAGAAAACAATGTATAAGTGTGTTGCTGCCACGCTGTTAGCAGATAACATTCAGTGCCCAACAAATAGATCTCCATAAGAAAACAAGTTCAGAGTTATCTAGATCCAAGAAAAAAAGGCAATTCCATGATACCAGCAGTACATCAACACACAATGATTACATAGTTTCATGCAGTCAACCCATTGAATAACGTTTTCAGTCTTTAACATATTGTCTTGTGTTCTACTGTAAGACAATATTCTTTGGTTAAATATAGCTTGATACATGTGATCTCAATATCCCGTATTGGTAACTAATGCATAATGGCACAGATAACATGTTGTAAAAATAATTAAAACTCCAATGATCATGACTAAACAACAAATTCCTCATAATAGTACCTCAGGCTGTTAGCTGTAACACTTCCTCAAATGAGGACATCATGCAGAACATGTATTTTGTCAGGTAGCTTTAGTGGCAGAAATAGAATCCTCTGCATCAGAGCAGCTAAGGGATTGTGGACAACTGAACACAATCAGATATAAATAAAGACAGGAGCCATAATGAAGAAAGAACAACATTTATTTAACAAATGTGACATCATTCCTGCAAAATAACAGGTTGGAACCCTTTTGTGTCCCCTTTAACTGTTCAAAGATGCAATTTGTCTGTTCATTCTGCTTGCTGCTGAGAGAGATAGGAGTTTGAGTTTGAATCTATCCAGAATGCATTTTGTCTCTGAGATTTTTTGTGAGTTTGAATCTTTCCTCAACTATTCAGGAGGTATTTTGCCTGGTGGAGGATTAGATTGATTCTGTCTTTAACTCTTTAACTGTTGCAGGCTGCTGGGGGAGGGGATTCTTTGCCCAGCAACAGAGGAGACAATCAGGTAGGATTTGCTAGTTTGAATCTCTTTTTAACTGTTCAAAGAGGCATTTTTGTCTATTCATTCTGCTTGCTTTTGAGAGCAGTAGGAGTGTGAGCCTGAATCTGTCCAGGAGGCATTTTGTCTCTGAGATTTTTATTTATCTCAGAGAATTGCTCTGAGTTTGCATCTTTCTTCAACTGTCCAGGAAGCATTTTGTCTGCTGGAGGATTAGTCTGAGTATTTCTTTAACTCTTTAACTGTTGCTGGCTGCTCAGGGAAGGGATTCTTTGTTTAAGTACAGAGGAGCCAATCAAGTAGGATTTGCTAATTTGAATCTCTCTTTAACTGTTCTAAGAAGCATTTTGCCAGTTCATTCTGCTTGCTGCTGGGAGAGGTAGGAGTGAGAGTTTGAGTCTGTCCAGGAGGCATTTTGTCTCTGAGATGTTTTGCCCTCCCACCCAACCCCTCCTCCACATGTAAGTAATTGCTTAGTTAGTTGGGAGGAGCATATAGGCTCTGCCCAGGGCTGGGCTGATACCTAAAGAGCAAATAAAATCAGAAGGAGGAATATCTGCTGACTATACCATGTAAGTGGATATTTGTACATTTAAATTGCATAATCTTGTCTATTTCATTCTGTCAGGAATAGGATAAGTTTGACAGGAGCACAGAGCAGAAAGGGGCAAAGGCTACAAAAACATAGCAGGGTCATAAACAAAGAAACTCTGTAAAAGGGAGGGAGAGACTATAAAAAAACACTAAAATAGGGCAGATTCAGACTTAAGGAGTACACAGGATTGCACATGGAGTGGTGCAGTACAGTGGGTACAGAGCGGTGGTGTTCAGCAGGGCTTTATGGGAACACTGGTACTGCTCCATTTGTAGGCACCTCTCTGTGCTGAGGGAGGAGGTTGCCAGGCTTCAGGCACAGTTGGTAGGAGTACTGGGGACCTTTGCTGCCACCCAGGGACCACCATATCACCAGCCACTGCCGCAGAGGGTACTCAGTCAGAGGCCTGGATAGACTACAGTAGGCTCATGGAGGTTGAGGAAGGTGGAGCTCAAGCCCTCACAACCTGGTACAACTAAATAACAAATATGATGTTTTCAAGGTGAGGAAGAGCCCTGAAATGGAACCCAAGGTTTTGACCAGGGTGAAGGGCAGACCTACCAGGAGGAGGGTATGTGGGACAGGGCCAGAAAATCCCAGAGGAGAAGGAATCTTCTTCTAGTGAGGGTCTCAATAGTTCTGGGTATGGAGGTAGAATCAGGCATCAGGAGGGAGAGGGAGATTATCTGTCTCCCAGGAGGCACAGCTCGGGGGGGGCAGATCCTGGTTAAGAGAAAAAAGGGTCCTGCTGTGGGGGATGTCATGGAGGTTACAGTACAGAAGTGGGATGAAAGGGGGTGTTCAGGGCGAAGAGTAGGGATGGCATTGAGGATGAGGGAGCTCCAGGTGGGAAGGGGGACAAGTTAGATACAGAGAGTGTAAGGGGAAGGGGCAGAACTGGGGAGGCAGCTGGATGTGGATTTGAGGGTACAGATAGGGGTGCAAATGTGCAGTGTAGGTGAACTCTCAGGGCAGGCACAAAGAAAGAGAGTTGTGGGGAACATGCTAGTGCTGGGTGAATACATACTAAAAGGGGTCAGATGGGGGAGTCAAGAGGAAAGATTTAGTCATATATGGGTAGAGCGTGTACATGGGTTGACAGCAGATAAAGCAGGACAGGCTATTCTCAAGTGTGCAAAGAGGGGAAGGCATAAACTACATGTGGTAGTGCATGTGGGTACAAATGACTTGGCAGGGGAAATTGTAGAGGTGGTTAGGGAGATGTTAATGGAAATGGGTAAGTTGAGTAATTCGGTAGGGAGCTCACTGGCCTTCTCTTAGGTACTCCCAGTGCTCAGGGCAAATATGGCAAGGGAGGGTAGGATAGATGAATTCAAGAGTTGGCTGGGAAATTGGTGTTGATCCAAGGGGTACAGGCTAGTGGGAGGCTAGGGCAGGGTCTGGGACAATAGAGATCTGTATGTAGGGGACAGACTACATCTGAGTAGAGAGAGGAAGTGTGTGCTAAAACAGAGGATAAAAGAATACATAGAAACAAGGGTTGTTTTAAAGTTGGTTGTGGGTGGTGAGTGGGTTGCTGAATGGAAGGCCCTACTTAGAGGGGAGACAATTGAGCCTAACCACCTACAGACTGAACTGGAAGCAGGGAGGGATCAAAGGGCAGGACTGAGAAGGGTAGAAAATTGGGTAGGGAGCATAAGGAAACATATAGGAAGGTTGTCTCCTTGAATGCAAGGAGTCTGGGGAACAAAATCACAGAACTATAGGCTCTGTAGGCAGAGGGGATGGATGACATAGCTACCATCACAGAAACATGAGCAAACCTATACTAGGACTGTGACCTGATGATCCCAGGGTATAGGATTCACAGGAAGGATATGGGCAAAGAGAAAGGGGTAGGGGTGGTAATGTACATAAGGGAAGGGATAAAGTGCAAGGGAAGAGGGGAGGAGGGTAGGACAGAGGCCTTGTGGATGCAATTCCAGGACAGGAGGAATAGGATTCTTAGTATGGAGATGGAATACAGGCCAATGACTCAAGAGAAGACCTGGACAGGGAACTGGCAGAGCAAATTTGGAAGGTGCCTGGGGAAAGTAACACAGTGATCATGGGGGACATCAATCTACCAGGAGTGAATTGGGGTACCCCAGCCACCTTTAGTGCTTGGAAGAAAATACTCCTGTATGCCTTCCAGGACTGCTTCCTGGCACTAGAGATGCAGCAAATTTAAAATCTGCTGGTGAAGTGGACGCGAAGTGACCACTTCGCATTATCGTAACGCTACGCGAGGTGGCATTGGAAAGTGCTCACTTCGCCTTCTCATTATGACTTCACATTGCAATTCCACCTTAACACGAAGTAAGGTGAAGTAACAACAATATAGGCAGTTCCCACACGTCACATTGCTTACAGTACTGTAAGTCACATGCTTTAGCCAGGCAGGAAGGAAGTGAATCATAAAAGCACTTTGTTTCACTCTCTCCTTTGCAGTGGTAGAAGGGGGAAGCATTTTGTGTGTAGAGGAGAGTTTGGTGGTATTGTTCCTACATATCTTGTGAATTGCCCCAAAAAAACAGCTTTTTTAAAAGCTAAATCTTTAGGTTTTTTTGTAATGTGTTTTTTCAGTTCTTTTTTACTACTGATTTGTTTGTTTTATGTTTTGTTTTGTGTGTGTGTGTGCGTGTGTGTGTGTGTGTGTGTGTGTGTGTGTGTGTGACTGTGTGTGAAGCAGTCTTCTGAGGTGTTGGCCAGAGAGGGAATTTGTTGTTCGTGATGGAAACTGGAGGAGAGTCTGTGGCCCGTGGGCATGGGCAGGGGGGAGTGCACACATGTGGGGGAGGTCAGGTATCACTGCACCACTCCTGACTGTTTGGTGTTGCCTCTCCCCCCTCTGGAATCACCAGCAGCACCACCAGTGCCAGCAGTGGTGGCATATCCACCAAGTCTGCCACCGCCAGTAGCAGCTGCAGGGGCTCCACCCGCACCCCCTCCACCACCTCCACAGCTGCAGGTGGAGCCCTCAATGAATGACAGTGCTGCCAGCAGTACATCTGCACCTCCTGTGCCTAGTCCCCCCCACAGCTCCCTAGTCTGGCAGTTTTTTAACTGTGTGGGGAGAACAGCACCATTGTGGTTTGCCATTTAAGTAGTGTTCAGGTGCACCGTGACCCCAGGGGGACACATTTGGGGACTGGTGGCCATCGCACACATATAGCAAACCACCACAAGGTGGAGTTTCAGGCTGCCACTGAAGGGGCCAGGTGTTCACCTGCTGGCCCTTCTGTGGCAGTGACAGAGGGTGCTGGGAGTGTTGTGCCTCACTGCTGCAGCAGGAGAAAGACAACAGCAGCAGCTGCTCTACCACCACACCACTAACACCACCCTCACCACCACCACCACTACCTGGCTTTCCTACTGCAGTGGACCCCACCACAGTGCCTGCAATGTTGGTAGACATTGCACTGGTGTGGGAGACCCTTTAGGAAAGCAATGAGAGGGTAGGCGTGGTGCAGCAGCAGGTGGAGCAGATCCAGCAACAGCAGCTGCAGATACTGCCAATGCTCCATCTGCTGCTGGAACACCATGGGATCCCCCATTAACGTATTTTTTTCTGGACCACTCCCCCCCCACTGCTGTAATGTTTTGTGTTTTTTTTTTATGTTTAATAATAGACAGTCATACATGCTCCTATTGCCCTGTTATTATAATGCAGTGCCTCAGTAATATTTGCTTTCTATTGTGGAGTGCTTGTGGAAAAGCTGGTGTGAGCAGTGCAAGTATGATGTGCTAAATTGCACGTGAGTGTGTGTGACATCAGACATTGTGTACCTTCTTGCAAACATACATTGCTGACTTGTTGTAGTGCTTATGGTAGAAAGAATAGCGAGCAGAATAACATATATTTTATTGTCACCATCATCAGCGGACTAAGTGATATAAAACTTTTTCAGAGGTGTCTGGCCAGAGTGCACCTTAGTCACATACTTCCCACATGACTTTTAGAACAGCATGTGCTTTTTGTGCTACGATCGCCGGTAAGTCATGTGTGCATTGTGAGTGACTGAGGTGCACAGTGACGCAATACCTGTGAAAAAATATCATATCACTTACTCCACTGGCGCTGATGGTACAAATAAAATATACAACATGTATTCTTTGTTATCTTTATTCTTGAGATACTGCAACAAGTCACACTATATATATGTTTGCATGAAGCTGGACAATGTATGCACACACAGGAAAGAACACTGACAGCACACATGCAGTTTAGAACAACATACTTGTACTGCTCAGTCATGCTTTTTGCAAAACACTTCAAACCATGAGTCCTGACACAAAGTAAGCATTACTGAGGCTCTATAAATATTTTGTTTGTGAATAGACATTAAAGAGATTCACCGACTTGCAGCGTTGCACCTGATATATGGGTGCCTTACTTCCAGGGGAATCTTTCTTGCTCCTATTGTCCTTACATCGTGCAATACTTTTCTGGCAAAAACACCCATAATTTCATTAGAGCAGGTCATGGAGGACTTCCTGTTCTGAAGAGCCACCCATGTTCTGCCCCCTGCAATCAGCAACATTATGACATGATGCCAGGGAGAGCACAGGAGCGTGCTCCATTATACTGAATGACTGGCAGCTTTCTGAATGTTTCTTTATGTTATAATGGTCAATTTGTGGTGAAACGTGAGCACATTTCCAGTAATAAAAGCCTTGTTAGTGGAAACATGCCCAAATTTCACCACAAACTGACCATTATAACATAAAGAAACATTTGGAAAGCTGCCGGCCATTCAGTATAATGGAGCACACACCCACACTCTCCCTGGCATCACGTCATAATGTTGCTGAACTCGAGCGGCAGAACTTGGGTGGCTCTTCAGAATAGGAAGTCCTCTGTGACCCGGTTTAATGCAATTATGGGCATTTTTGCCAGACAAGTATTGCACTATGTAAGGACATGTGGGTCAAGAAAGATTCTCCTGGAGGTAAGGCGCCCTTATATTGGGTGCAACACCATAATAACTATGTAACCTGGTGAATCTCTTTAAAGCAGCAGTGCAATAATCTGTTGAAAATTTGGACCTATACTTTTTAATACTATTTTACATTGCCACTTTACTTACATCCCGACTTGTATGATACTATAATTTCTAGTATTTGAGTCTGCTTCACTACTTTTTGTTTGTCTGAAATAATAAAAGCAGCGCTCCTTTTTTTTATATATATTTTCTTTTATGTGCCCCCTCTAACAGGTATCCTTCTGGGGTGCTCATGCAGTGAGGATGGCTACTCCCTGCCTGAACCATAGACCCACACTTTCTGATCTCCCCCATCAACCAGGCAGACTCTAGTTCCTCGGATCACCCCCCTGGCCAGGCCCGCTCTCCCTAGCGGCCTTATCTGTAATTAGAGATAGCCCTACCTTGACTGATGGGTCAGCCTAACATATAGAAACATAGAGGTTGATGGCAGATAAGGACCACAAGGCCCATCCAGTCTGCCCATTTTTTCTACCTTTTGAATGTGCCACACACCTTTACACTGTCAATGACCTATCTATGCATATTCATCTGTATTGCTCCCTTATGCCTATCCCATGCCTGTTTGAAGCCCTGCACTGTATTCATAGCCACCACTTCCTGAGGTAGACTGTTTGCATCCACCACCCTTTCTGTGAAAAAGAACTTCCTCACTTTCCCCATTAATCGGCCTCCCTCTAGTCTCATGCTGTGTCCTCTTGTCCCGATATTTTTCTTATATTTAAACATGTTAGACTCTTTCACATTGTTAATGCCCTTAAGGTGTTTGAATGTTTCCATCATATCACCTCTCTGCCTCTCTTGCTCTAGGGTATACATATTGAGCTCCATTAATCTGTCTTCATATGTCTTCTGATGCAGTCCATGCACCATTTTGGTTGCCCTTCTCTGGACTGCCTCAATTTGGTTAATGTCCTTGTGAAGGTGTGGCCTTCAGTACTGCACACAGTACTCCAGATGGGGCCAGTGTCTTGTAAAGAGGGATTATTACCTCCTTCTTACAACTTGTGATATCCCTACTAATACACCTCAACATCCCCCTAGCCTTACCTACTGCTTTAGAAGTCTGCTTGGATGATTTCAGGTCATCGGTGATGATGATGATGATGCCCAAGTCTTGTTCTTCCTTTGTGACTGCCAGCAACTCTCCTCATGAAGATTATTGTGGTGGAAATGGGCCAGTGATGGGCATCCTGCCCCTGAAGCCCCCATCATCTCCATGCCATCAGGAGGGATTTTCCTTGTTTGCAAGCTTTTTCCCCAGGGAGTACAACGTGCAATGATGTCTGCACGCAGCTGCCCTGCTGATGTCTGCCACACTCCCTCCCCTCTACTGATCAGCTGGAATGCCTGTAGTTTCCACTGGGAGTTACTAGGCAGCCAAGCAAGCCCTGAAACCCTCCCCAGAGAGAGGAGAGCAGTCCTCTGGGAGCTCAATCCTCTCTCTCCCCCCTGCTGACCCCCAGTAGTCCAGGCTCATTCCCAAACCTGGGTCACCAGCATTGCATGAGGTGTGGGGTCCAGTGCCTCAATCCTCAGCACCACCAGGCTGGCTCAGGAGCACTCCTTTTAATACAGTGTGGACCAGGTCTTTGTCAGTATTTTCCACTGCTTTTCTCCATCAGTTGTTATTTATCACTTCTGTTGTAAAATTAACAGTTATGCAGCAGGCAGTGTTTTATGACCTCCCAGAACAATATTTATTGAAAAACAGCTGCAAATAGTGATAAAAGCCTGGTCAGAGCAATATTAAAAGGTGTGCTTCTTTTTTTTTCAGACATGAGAAAAAATAGTAAAGCAGACAGAAGCTGTGAAAAGAAGGGCATCATTCAAGTCAAGAGGTAACTAGTGGCTGGCAATGTAAAATAGCATATAAAAGTATCGGTCAAAATTGTCACCACATTCTTGCAATGCTGCTTTAATTTATAATTTAAGTATGACATTATGTGCTCACAATCACAACACACAAAATGCATCTGTCTTGTGTGCAGAAAATTGACAAGTGGTAACAAAGTGAAATGTGAGCGTTACACCACATACGTATTCCCCCAAAATTTATTGTGCATGCAGTCATGCACACAGCGTCGACACAGAGTCCCCAGATTTTTTCTGCATCCTCAAAATGCATGTCTTGTGTGCAGAAAAGTGACAAGTGGTAACGAAGTGAAATGAGAGCGTTATACCACATACAAAGTCCCCCAGAATTTATTGCGTATGCAGTCATGCATGCAGTGTCCACACAGAGTCCCCAGATTTTTTCTGTATCCCAAAATGCATCTGTCTTGTGTGCAGAAAATTGACAAGTGGTAACATAGTGAAATGGGAGTGTTACACCACATACAAAGTCCCCCCAGAATTTATTGTACACGCAGTCATATGCACAGTGTCCACAAATAGTCCCCAGATTTTTTCTGCATCCCCAAAATACATCTGTCTTGTGTGCAGAAAAATGACAAGTGGTAACAAAGTGAAATGGGAGTGCTACACCACATATAAAGTCCCCCAGAATGTATTGCACACGCAGTCATGCTCGCAGTGTCCACATAGAGTCCCCAGATTTTTTTCTGCATCCCCAAAATGCATCTGTCTTGTGTGCAGAAAATTGACAAGTGATAATGAAGTGAAATGGGAGCGTTACACCACACACAAAGTCCCATCAGAAATGATGACCATGAGCAAACTGTTGCTGGTCCAATGTGTGCTGTGATTCCCCCAAATGTGTTGTGAATCTGATCATCTCAACTGGATGGAAGGGTGCCCTTTGTCTGTACACTAATAGTAGCCTTGGTGAGTGTATATATATATATATATATATATATATATATATATATATTTGTATTTTGTAGGTGGGGGTTGACATATATAGACATGTACACATTGTATTGTTTTGTATTACAGGTGACAGATACTGCTGGTGTGCACACTCCAGTGCTTGATGAGAACTTTTTGCGCTGAAATTGGAAATGGATAACTCTCAAGCCAATGACGGTAAGTATATTTTTGGGAGGGGGGAATATACAGGAAGGTATCATTAATGGTTTCTTATTTGGTTACTTCTTCACAGATTTCATCTGCATCCTTCTTGAGTCTGGTTGGTTATGATGGTCATGGTCATCGATTGAAATGACTTCTGACACTGGTGGTGGGTGCTGGTGGTGATAGCTGTGGCACATGTTGACTTTCCCCTATGACATATTCCTGCATCTGGTGGTGGTGGCAGTGGCTAACATTGGTCCTGGCGGTGGTGGTCTGGGGGGGCACACAAAGTCATTCTCTGCGGTGGCAGTGGCTAACATCGGTCCTGGTGGTGGTGGTGGTGGTGTGGGGGCACACAAAGTCATTCTTTGTGGTGGCAGTGGCTAACATCGGTCCTGGTGGTGGTGGTCCGGGGGACACACAAAGTCATTCTCTGCGGTGGCAGTGTCTAACATCAGTCCTGGTGGTGGTGGTCCTGGGGACACACAAAGTCATTCTCTGCGGTGGCAGTGGCTAACATCGGTTCTGGTGGTGGTGGTCCGGGGGACACACAAAGTCATTCTCTACGGTGGCAATGGCTAACATCGGTCCTGGCGGTGGTGGTCCAGGGGGGGCACACAAAATCATTCTCTGTGGTGGCAGTGGCTAACATTGGTCCTGGTAGTGGTGGTCCAGGGGGCACACAAAGTCATGAAAAAGAAAACATGTATCATACAGCAAATGTCACCGCCTTTTAACAACTTCAGTCAAAAGCTGCCAACATTAACCACATCATCATCTTGATAAAGAAAGCTGCCCTCACAATCATCTATGCTTGAAGTCTGACCACTGGGAAATTCTTTCTCCATTGTGCCATAATCTACATCAGTGGTAGGCCATTTCATGCTGCCACTGCCAGTGCCACCAGGATGGTCCACTTCTACATCACAAAAACCACCATGACTAGGCTAGGGTACAAATATCGAGGTTGCAGTCTGTGCTGGTATGTGCCTCTCATTCATTTTTATAAATGTTAGCAAACTAACATTTGCAGGAGATAGGTTTGTCTGATGATCCCTGACTATTGCACCTGCTGAGCTGAATACCCTCTCGACACTTACACTGGAGGGTGGACACGTAAGGTACTTCAGTGCTACTGCAGTCAGCTCTGGCCATTCACTGACCTTTCCACTACAGTAAAAAAGAGGATCATCAGTTACTGGCAGATGCCTGTTTTCAGACAAAATGACTCAACCATTCTTTGTGCCACACTAAGTCCAGTGGTTGATGCATCATCCTGTTCTCCGGAATCATTTATTTTACAAATCCCCACATGGGACAAAGCCTCACAAAGTGGGTTGATGCCAACCGCATTTGATGACAGACCACCTGGAACTGCAGTCCCCTTCCCCTTACAGGATATGATTGATATTCCTCCAGGTGTACCTTCAGCCTGATTATGCTGCTGAGGTTTGCTGACCTTGGCACGTAACTTCTGTGCCCCATGAACCAAGTGCACCAGTTGCCCACTGACATTTTTTACCTGTTCAGGCCCTCCCTCCAGTACTGAGGCAATTCCACATTTGTATTGTGGGTCCAGCATTGTTGCTATGGCAAAGTTGTCACTACACTAAGTGCTCAAAATGTGATGATTCTGGTCGAATACTGTCAGCATGTGTTTCAGCAACATATTCTTAGCACTGTCTCCAGCAACATCAAGGCCATGCTGTACCTTCACCAATGTCTGCCTGAGCACCTGCAGCAGTGGAATTGATTGGCTAATGGAGGCAGACTTGCCACTCACTGCCTGTGTGGCATGTTCAAAAGCCACAAAATTGTTGTTATTACAGAGTCCATGAGGAACCACTGTTCAGTCGTCATAGACATGGAGGCCCCGGAACTGTCACGGTTAGTGTGCATCACAAGACATTTTGAGATGGCTTTGTATTGTTCATACAACCTCTCTGCCATATATAAAGTGGAGTTCCACTGGGTGACAACTTCCAGCTTCAAGCGGTGCTGACAGAGGCTGTTTCGCATCTGCAGCTGCTGAAGTTGGTCACAGGCCTTTGCAGATCTTGAAAAGTGAGAACAGATTTGGCATGCAACTGTCAGCATTTCCTTCACATCAGGGTGCCTGCAGAAACTCCTGCACCACAAGATTTAAACAGTTGCCCATGCAAAGAACATGAAAAAAGCCACCATTTGTGATGCATTTCACCACATTTGACGCATTGTCACTTGCTATGAACCCAGCTCTCAGGGACAGGGGGTTCAGCCACTTGTCAGTTTCAGTCAGTATCATATCCAACATGTTTTCACCAGTGTGTAAACAGGTCACATTGCACAGAGCAATCGTTGCATGCTGTCAAATTCCTGGAAGATTGCTACCACGACACTCCACCTTACTGCACTAATTATTCACACTACCAACATCACAAACAACCCCGGCATCTGTGCCTGGTGTGCAGTTATACACAAATATGAACTCTCTGCTGTTTTGCCACTTGTCCACATATCCATACTTAAATGGATTAATGGAGAGGAGGCATGTTGAAGGGCATGTCTTATTGAGTCAGACACAGTATGGTACAACTCAGGGACAGCACGGGTCAAAAAGTATATCCTGGATGGGACTTTCCATTTTGGACAGGCATATGCAGCAAACCATCGGACCCCAGAATTCTCCACAAAGGAGAAGGGCAAAAGATCAACTGCCAGCATTTCAGCTACAGCAGCATTAAGTTCATGTGACACTGTATGATTGGGTGGGTACTTCAGCTTATGTGCAAAAACACTCTGTATCATGGGCTGACAAACGTTTTACATGGGGTGTGATGACAAATGGTTCTGCTCTGCGAATGGCAGGGAATGAAGTGTGGACGTTTGATGAAGACAGTTGCACAGGTGATGATGACAAACCCACAAATGCAGTTATTTTGCCAGATTTGCCAACCGGGGTTGATGTACCACTTACACTAGACATACTGTGCTGCATTTACCATCACCAAAACTGCTGCTCTCACCAGCACTGGACATTTCTAAATCATTATACTCCTCCACCTCATAATGTCTGTAGTAATCCTCTGCTCTTATTTCCTCACTACTGCACACATTTAATTTCCTACTGGATTTAACAGTCATGGAAGGGAATAATATGCTCATTATGGTTGATGATGAGGGTGAACGCCCCACTGTGGTATTAGCTGCCATCTTGTGCTGGGTCCACAGTGTCATGTGCCTATTCTTAAGACGTGTACGCTGTCCTCCAGTGCCCAACTGGCTCCCCTTTTTACTTCAACTCACATACACATGGCAAACCTGGCAGATTGCAACTCAGTCATCATTTGCCTCTTGCACAAAAAAATCCCAAACAATGGATTGTGATGCTCTACTTTTAACATATCCATGATGCTGCTTATTGGACTCCGTTCTTTTAAGCCATGAAGTGAGAGGTGTGCTATGTGATTTTTCAGGCAGAACACACTTGGTCTGCAACTGACCACCACGACTACCTATCATTATCACTGGGTCATCATCATCATCATCATCATCACCATCAACTGAAACTGGTAAATCACAAGTTTGTACAGGGGGGGATTCATGCAAACAGACCCAGACACAGCCACCTTGAATTTCTTTTTCTCTGGTTCACAACTGGGGTCAACTACATCATCATCATATTTATCAACATCACCCACATCCACATGTTCTGCTTGGATGCTGGCATGTCAACTACATGTTGCAACCACAGCAGCATCATCATCATCAGATTCATCATCATCATCATCAACACCACCACCACCTGATATTTTTTCACCACACTGTGAATCACAGCATGGAAAATACATGACCTGAACCGCGGTGGAAGAAAGGTCACATTGATTGCTATCATTGACATTATTATTAGAATCCTCATGTTCAGTTACTGGGATGTTACTGGGAAGTATGACATCATCTACACTGCCATTCACTTGCACTGCTTCACACTCCACTGTATTTTTGGACATGGTACACTGGTCAGAAGTGGAACTTGAGGCAGCAATACTCATACTACTACCACCAGCAACTACACTAACACCATCTGCTGGGACAACATCATCTCCTCCAACTATAAGTGAAGCTACTGATTGGGCTGTGAAAAACATTGCAGGAGAAATACCTTTCCTTACATCAGCAATGCACTTCTGTGTCTGCGTACTACCTCACCCACAGACAATCTTACCACAGGCAGCATTGTTATGGCGAGAATTAGCTTTGCTTTCATCTCTCTTTGCGGGCATTTTGGGGGGATCAACAACAATATTCTACATAAATTTAGATTTTGGAATGTTCACTCTGCATGGGAGGATGCTGGATGTGAAGCCAAAAAAACAACTGTGGCTTCAGCAACAGATACAGATGCAAATTCACAAGTGAAAACAACACCTTAACTAACCAGTGGTGCTGAAGTCACAAACAATCCAATCTGGAAAACAATTCCTTTTGCCGGTGGGGGGGGGGGTGCACTGACTGCAGATTTTTATGGCAGTGCAAGCAGCAAAACAAAGAAAAGATACCACAATGGCAGTACAAAATCATGCAGCTGCAGTGGAGAGCAGGTTCACACTGCTGCACCTGCAATTACACTGTGGCACAATAAAAGGTGTATTATTTGCTGTCATGCTGCACCGCACTCACACTCACACACACACAATTTGTCTACAAGTAATGTATAGCAAATTGAAAAGTTCAGTAATATGCCATGTATTATAAACAACCTGAAATTATGAACTGCTGCACCAGATGCACACAGCACAATCAGCAAGAACATTTCAACAATTACTGACAACATTTCTGTGTGTACATTAACACAGTCAGTTAGATAACAAAAATATAATCAAAAAACAAAGAACTCCCTATTTCTTCAACTTAAATCTACCTACACCTCAGATACGCCCCTTCCCCAAAGCACACTTTCTCTGTCTCTTACTACACAAACTCAATGTTGTACATTAACATTCAAAATCCACACACAAACAAAAACACTTGATGATATGAGCACAAGAGCGTTTCCTACAATCAATGAACTAAAGTTTGAGCAAAAACATTACTCAAAAAGGCTTTTTTAACAGCTTCAGAAGGTTTGAATCACAGACAGCTCTCAAAGCACACTGTCTTCTACAGCTTCCTACACACACTACCATGAACTGAGGCTGTGCAGATCAATATAGAGCCCGTGTGACCTGAAATCCCATGAATCACTGCAAAATTCACCTTCTGAGCTTAAAAACAAGGCAAACTGAGGTGAAGTGCATTGCTTTCAATGCACTTCACCTTAAAATTTGGTGGAGTAGTGGTCTGGGAAGGCGGAGTAATGCAAAGTCATTGTTTTCAATGGACTTCATGTTATCCATCATAACAGAGTGCTCCACAAATTCACCTTGGGTCCACAAGTCACTTCGCGGAGTGAATTGAGGCCACTTCGCCCACCACTACTTGGCACAGATGGTCACTGAGTTGATAAGGTTGGGGAATACACTGGTTCTAGTTCTGGCCAATGGGAAGGATGTAAGGGAGGTGGGAGTGGAGGACCCCCTATCTGGGAGTGACCACCACTTGGCGTAGTTCACACTTAATATGAGCAGAGAAGCAGTGAGTGCAGTGATTAGGGTGATGGATGTCAGACAGGCTGACTTTGGTAGGATGGGTGAAATCTTAAAGGGGCATCTGGAAGGAATTGTGCCACACTGGGACACAAACCAGAAATGGGAAAAAATTGAACTGGGGATATTGGCGGCTACTGAGACATGTACCAGATTGCAGAGCAAACAGGGAAGGGCTAAAAAGGTTTAGTAGAGGGGTCTTAGAAATGGTGAGGGCTGAAAAAGCAGCCTTTAAAAAATACATGAAATCTGGGAAGGGGCGATAAGGAGGAATATGTAAAGAGGTTCAAGGAAGTTACCACTCTGATGAAGGCATCATTCTGATGTTTAAACATTATTTGCATGCCAGGTGGGGGAGTCAGGTGTGCTATGGACACAGACAGAGAAGATGATACAATGCATGTACTTAAAAACAAAATGGAAGTAGCATTTTACCTCTGCGAAAAGTTATTCTGCCTGGCATTCTGCCCCACCTGTATGTACCTGCTTGCACTATTGCACTGCTGCATGTATATTAAATTATTCTATTGACATTCATTCCAATGCTGTTTTTTTGGATTTAAGCAATAAGTATATTTTGTCAAGCTGCATTTGGGACTATGCAGTGCTGCCCACCTTGCTGGTTTCCAGAGTCTACTTTCCTGAAGTTACCATTGGAGTCAGAGCAGCTAAGGCCTCCAGGGAATTGAGGCTGGTGCAGGGCATCAGGGATGGGGAAAGGGACTTCTTCAGATACATGCAGGACAGAAGAAGCTGCAAGGACCAGATATAGAGGATCAGAAAGAACAGGGAGTGGGTGGAGAAAGGGCTGAATCAGGCAGAAGCTCAGAATGAGTACTTCTGTTCTGTATTCATGAGGGAGAAAGAAGTACAGCTATCACAGGGGGTGGGCAAGGTGGGCAGGAGGGAGAGTGCATAACAGACAGGGTGATCACTGACGGTAAGGTATAGGGGTGTTAAGGGCTCTGAGGGTGGATAAGGCTCCAGGATCGGATGGCATACACCCCAGGGTGTTGAAAAAAATTGCTGAGATCCTGGCTGGACCACTTGCAGAACTATTCAATACCTTCCTGGATGCAGGGTGCATACTGCATGACTGGAGGATGGTCCACATGGTACCCATCCATAAAAGTGGACCAAAGGATGAGCCAGGTAATTAAAGGCTGGTAAGCTTAACTTCCATCATGGAGAAGCTGATGGAGACAATACTTAAGGAAAGGCTGGTGACCTTTATGGAAGACAATGGGTTCCAGGACAGTCATCAGCATGGGTTTGTCTCCAGAAAATCCTGCCAGACGAACCTAGTTGAGTATTATGACTGGGTCCTGAGGGATTTGAACAAGGGTCATGCAGTGGATGTCATACACTCGGACTTCAATAAGGACTTCGATTCGGTGCTGCAAGTGTGGTTGGGAGGGAAGTTAAGATATGTGGGGGCAGGGACTAACATGGTTAAATGGATTGAGAATTGGCTAATTGGCTGCAGGAGAGACAGCAGAGGGTAGTGGTGGTGAGGGGGGGCTCTCATCTCCAAGGGCTGTGATGAGCGGGGTGCCACAGTGCTTAGTGTTGGGGCAGTGCTATTTGGAATATGTATAGCGGAGTCCGACATCTTGTATGGCGTCATCAATAAGAACAGTCTAGTTGCTGATGATACCACATTAGGGGCAGTGGTGGACAATATAGTAAGTTGGCAGGGGCTGCAGGATGACTTGATCAGACTGGTGAAGTGGTTGGAAGCATGGCTGTTGGGATTCAATGCAAAAAAGTGCAATGTCCTGCACTTTGGAGCAAAGAACCCATGGAGGGGTTACTAGCTGGGAGGGGTGCAGCTTGGTTGCACTGAGGAGGAGGAAAAAGGATATAGGAGTGGTTGTAACAGGGAAGATGAACAATACACAGCAGTGTAGGAGGGGGGCATCAAAAGCCAAAGGGATGCTGGGTTGTGTCGTGAGTGAGATCTCCTCCAGGTGCAGGGAAGTGATCCTGCCTCTCTACAGGGCACTGGTCAGGCCACACCTGGAGTACTGTGTGCAATTCTGACACCCATATCTGAAGAAGGATGTAACATTACTGGAAGGGGTACAATGCAGGGCAACAAGGATGATCCTGGAATTGGAGGACAGACCATATGAGGAGAGGCTGAGAGAGCTGAACATGTACTCCTTGGAGGAGAGAAGGGACTGGGGCAGGGATGGCTGAGACCTTTAAGTATGTATAGAGGATAAACAAGGCAGGCACTGAAGGGATACTCAAGCTGAGAAGGGGGAGGGACATGAGAGGACATGATCTTAGATTGGAGGGGGGGAGATTTAGGACAGAAATGAGGTGACACTTTTTCACAGAGAGAGTCATGGCAGAATGGAATGCTCTACTGGAGCAGCTGGTAGCCTGTAAGACAGTGGATAGTTTCAAAAGGGGATGATGTGGAAAAATGACCCCCCCCCGAATCTGGGAAGCATCCTGAGACTTTCCCCTTATCTTTTCCCTCAGGCCTGCTGCAGCAGCATTTCTTTCTTTCTATTGTTTTTCACCTTTTATATTTGGTAGGGTGGCCTCCTACCAAAGTGTCTCAACTCTTCTGACCCTCCGTATTTCTTTTTCCTGTCTCAGGTGCCTTCAACTGTTTCATGCCCATGAGTTGTTTGAGCCCCCAAAGTATTGAAAGTTATGGGCAAGAAAAGAGGCCAGAGAAACTCTCCAAATGGACATTGTAATTTGCATTAAACCATTTAGGTATGGCTAAAGTGCCTGCAGCACATGCCTGTCCCGATGCTGCTAGTATGTTTTATTTATTTATTTATTGAAATGCTTCACCAGGAGGGCACACTGAACAACAAGTTGCTCATCTCACAGTGTGACCTTGGGGGGAAGGGGTTACATAGGGTTGTGAAGGATGATCAGTTACAATAGTATGTGTGTAGTACAAACAATACAACATTGTAAGAGTATGTGTAATATATGTAGTATGTGTAATAAGAAGAACATAAGAAGTATGTGTAATATATGTAGAATGAAACAAATTCCCTGTTGTAGTGGGGAATAGTACAAAAATGAAATCCTTGCAATTCCTGGAGACACTGCCTGTTAAAATGTGCTCCAGGATGACTCTTTTAGGAACTGGCACCAGACTGCATGTTTTAAACAATGATACTGCACCTTGTTGGTTCTGGTGCCTGTTTATGTAAGACCCTGTTTGAAAATAAATTGGAAGCCACAGTGTATATGCTGTCAGGTGTGCAGGTCAGTTGAATGTATAAAAGCACACCTGTAGCTGCTCCCTATGAAGGTGCCCCCATATGACTCTGGTAGAGCATGAAATACCACTGGTAATGGTGAAAATGGGAAAGCTCCTGTGGGAAACCTCTGCTTACAGTTTAAATAAATCATTGTTTTTTTTAGCCACTTTGATTTGTTGCCGCTTGCGGCATTAAGAAATAGCTGCACTGTGTCCCACTAGAGTCGGTCAGAGCAAGCAAGGCTCCGACTTTGATGCACAGTGCGACTGCTTGCCATAAGGGGCTTCTCAGAGGGAGAAAAGTGTGTGCAAAGGCTCACAAGAAAGTGCACTGCTCCTTGATTGCTTAATGGGGCTACAGCCAAGGGGCTTGAAGGAAATAAACTTTAGGTAGAGGGTTAAAAGAGGGCAATGGATAGCTCTCAATCATGGAAACTTAAGAAGAGCCCAAATGAAAAGTTACCCATTGGCTGTAAATTTCAGCCGAAAAGAAACTTAACACAACATTGTAAAGACCTCTGTGCCAACATTATTTGATTTACCGGAGTCAGCAATAATGAAAACAAATAGGAATGTTACTTTTCTTGCTTTGCACACAAATAAAGATATAAAGGGATAGCCCTCTTACCTGTTGCTAGGTATGTCTCTGGCCTTTGCTATAAGGAGCCAGCAGCCCAGACAGCGGTATATTTATAGCAGCCTTCAAGCATATGACGCTGTATAATATAAAGGGCTTAATGCTATAATGAATAATTGATTATTCAACTTTAATATCTGCTTTTTTGTTTGACTTTGAATAAAAGTACTGATTGCTAAACATATTGTACGCACTAATAAACTGTTTTATGTCTTTTTGATCCCCCAAATGTCTGTATTAGCATAGGAAAAATGCTATATTAGTTTAGGGACATATCAATAGACCATGTGACATACATGATGCTGCAGATAGACTGTATAAAGGCACCTCCTGTGCTCATTCCAGGCAGATTAGCCTAGGGAGTAGTACTGAAGTAAGTACTTTTGGTTAATGCACAGACAATAGTGGAGAAAGCTGATGTTAAGTGTATTCACTCTGTGGCAGCATCTACTAGGCGAGAATAATGCTGGACGCTCAGTTTGAGCTATGTTTATTATTTTATTTCTTTATATGCTGAGTTAATTATTGTTACCAAAAATTAAAATTGACACAAAGCAACCAGTGTGTTTTAAAACCTACTGCTGTATCTGGTGTTATCACTTCTCACACCCTTCCACAGATGGGAAAAGGTGAGAGGGGTACTTGGGAAGGGGAGGGGGGGCAGGGCAGCCGCAAGGTAAGGGTGCTAGCTGCACACTAAAGCAGACTTAATAGACCAGTTGGCCTGTTTATGCTGGCAAATTCATATGCTTGTATGCATTAGGGCTGGAGGACATTCCAGGAAGACTTGGGCTCCAGGCCTCCTATGGGACAAGTGCATCCCATAGAGATGGGTAGAAAAGAGATGTACAAAGGAATACTGTAAGGGGAAGCATGTAGTAATAAAGAGTACATTACAAAGAAAGCAGATAAGGTCCACTTGGCCTACTCAGTCTGCCTATTTTTCCCTACCTATAATGTCGCCACAGACCCTACTTGATCTATTGCTCTCCCCTTGCTTCCCACTTATATTCCCTTGTGCCTATCCCATGCACACTTGAAGCCCACCATTGTTTTTGCCTCCATCACCTTCCCTGGAAGACAGTTCCAGGCATCCACTACTCTTTCAGTGAAGAAGTACTTCCTCACATCTCTTTTGAATTTACCCCCATCCTGCTTCATTGCATGCCCCCTTATTGTCGTGCAGCATTTCCTCAGAAAATGGACCCTTCCTGCATTTTACGTCTGATATATGCCTTTTAGGGGACCTGTCTTCTGTCAGGGTCAAAGTAAGAAAATTTCAGATTTCTATGATTGCCCTATCTGTCAAGAAGCTTATTTTATGTCACTGGAAAGACAAGTCCACCCCAACCTTTCAAGAATGGGTGCACGAAATTCTTGCCAACCTCCGAACAGAAAAAGCGATTGCTAGTCTTCACAACAGACTGGCAGTATATACCAAAATATGGGATCCCCTTCACTCCTTAATTTTATTGGCTCAGTCGTAATCATATCACATTTAAAAATGCCCTACAGGTTCTTAGGGAAAGAGCTCAGTACTTAGGAGATTCACGGAGTAGTTACTGCTGTAAGGGGAGGGAGGGGAGGGTGGGAGGAGTTGAGGCAGTTATGTCCTTATAAATGGCTGTATTGCATCTCATTCTCATTGTAACTGCATTTTATTATGGAAAATGTGTTAATAAAGTTTAAATTAAAAAAAAAGAAAAATGGACCCTTCCTGTACCTTATTTAGCTCCAAGAGGTATTTATGGTCTACATCATATCCCTTCTCTCCTTGTCTCTTCCAGGGTGTACTTTTTGAAGTCCTTTAGTCTCTCCTCATAGGACTTCTGATGCAGACCATGTATCATTTTAATTGCCTTCCTCTGAATTTCTTCCACCTTTTCTATGTCCTTCCTGAGATATGGGGCTCAATTCTCAAAGGTTGATGCAGGGCTTGCACAAGCCTGGCATCAAACCATGCACTGCACTGAACACATTGGAAAACCTTGCACCCGATTCTAGAAGGTTGCATGCATTTGCGACCCTTTAACCTTTTTACGGTGTGTGCCAATTATTTGGCGCAAACCCTGTAACAAGGTCCCTGAGAGATGCAAAGTTAGACTAGCAAAAGCTGGTCTAACTCATGGCATATGATGCAGGGATCGAGTATCACAAGTGCCAGCCAGGGAATGCCGCAAAGCCCATGTGACGTGTGTTCAGCACACCTGGGGCTTGTAGCAAATAATCCCTTCTGAGAATGGAGCCCCTGGTTTCCAGAACTAGATACAGTACTCCAGATGGGGTCTCACCAGCAATTTATACAGTGACAACACCACCTCTCTCCTTCTGATAGTGATGCCCCTTCCTATGTACCCCAACATCCCAATGGCCATACCCACTGCCATGTTTCACTGCCTTGCCACCTTGAGGTCATCAGATATGATTACTCCCAGGTCCATTTCCTGTTTGTTGACCATCACTACCTCTTCTACCATTTTGTATTCTGTCTCTGGTGTCTGTGCTATAAATGTATAATTTTGCAGTTTCTTGCATTGAAATCCAGCTCACATGCCCTTGATCACTCCTTGAGTTTTCTTAGGGGTCTGCACATCCTTTACACCCTCTCTAGAGTTTCCACCATATTGCAGATTTTGGTGTCATCTGCAAAGAGGCAGATCCTTCTTTTCCAGCTCATCTGCAATGTTACTTATAAAGACATTAAAGAGGACTGATCCATCTATTGAGCCCTGTGGCACCCTGCTGATCACCCTACCTTCCTCAGAGTGAATTCCATTTTCCAAAACCCTCTGTCATCTATCCCTTAACCAATTTTTACACAGTTTACCTCCTTTGGACTCATTCCTAAGCTGTCCAGTTTCTTAATTAGCCACTTATGTGGAATGGTGTTAAAAACCTTACTGAAATCTAAGTAAGCCACATCTACCACCCCACCCATATCTATTTCCCTGGTCACCAAGTCAAGATAACCATCACATATGTCTGATACGACTTGCCCCTCCCCCGAGAATCTGTATTTCTTAGGGTCTTGTAATCCACTGGATTCAAGATACTCCACAGTCCTTTCCTTCAACACTGAATCCATAAACATCCCCACCACTGATGTCAGACTAACTGACCTATAGTTCTAAGCCTCCTCCCTGACACCATTTTTGTGAAGTGGGACTACATCTGTCCTCCTACAGTCCTCTGGAACCACTCCTATTTCCAGTGAGTTGTCAAAAAGGACTGTCAGAGGTGCAGCCAGTACCTCACTGAGCTCCCTCAGTACCCTTGAGTGTACCCCACCTGGTCCCATAGCTTTATAAGGTTTCAGATTTGTGAGTCTCTTCAGGACTCTCTCTTCTGTAAAGGGACTTGTGTCTGCCTCTCTCCTCCAGTGTCCCTATTCCTTTTATGCGGTTCATCACCTCCCCCTTCCTCTGTCAAGACAGAACAGAAGTATTTGTTCAGGATATCTGCTTTTTTTTCTGATCCTCCACTGCACAGTCCCCACCTGCCCTTCTTAACTTTACAATCCCTTGCCTCAACTTCCTCTTTTTACTTATGTACCTAAAAAATGTCTTGTCCCCTTCCATTTCTTCTTGGGCTATTCTTTCCTCAGTTTGCACCTTTGCCCTCCTCATCACTTTCCCTGCTGCCCACTGTTTCTCCTGATACACCTCCCTGTCCTCTTCCATCTGCATCTGTTATACCTCATGGAAGCTATGCTTTTAGGTTTTACCTTTTCACTCACTTACTTTGGGAACCATAGCGGTCTCTTTTTCTTCTTGTCATCACTCACTTCCTTTGAGAAGAGGTTTGTTGCCTTCACAATGCCTTCCCTTAGCTTATTCAAGTGTTCCCCACCCCACCCAGGTCACCCCCCCCAGTCACATCTAAGGCATTCACACATTATTATAAAAATCTACCCTCCTATACTTTAGGACCCTTGCCCTTACATGGTTCACTACCACCGCTGTCCTTATGCTGAACCACATTGTTCAGTGATCACTGGTCTTCAAGTGACCTCCTGCCTTAATGTCTGCAGTAATGTCCCTGTTAGTAAGCACCAGGTGCAGTACTGACCCATGATGAGTGGACTCCCTGAAAATAGGCACTTGGCTGTCTAGTGTGACTTACCCGGTCAACAAAAGCAAATAAATAAATAAATTTGTCCATCAACATAGTTACCCATCTCCCAGTTCCCCATCACCAAACAGATGAAACTGTGTTTAAACCATGGTGCCAATAATATGCTTGGAAATACATTTGATGCCAGGGTGCCTACAGGTTCCCACCCAAATCGAACATGAACTGGTGCAGGAATCACAAGCAGAAGTACCCTGCAGTACTTTTTGTCACCAGAGTCATTTTCAAGATAAGAAAGTCTCCTAGGTTCAGGCTAAGCATAGGAGACCCATATACTCCCCTGCCTTTGGTGCTTAAAGTATGCTGTTATGAGGTTTTATAACCAAGGACTATGGCAAATATTAAGGGAGCTGCAGAATGCATCGCTCTGAGGGCTAAGGCAGCACATGTAGTTCTAATCACTGTGTCACAGCTGTAGGCTGAATCAGTCCCCAAGGCTGTGCCCCCCTCAACATAATCTCTAGTACTCAAATTAGTTACAGAAGATGCACAGGGCCTGAGTCTCAGAACTTGGTGCAAGCCATGCCAAAGGCATGTTGTGCAATCGCCAGTGCACCCCAGACCCTGCACCTGATTCTCTATCAGCAGGGCCCTGACAGCAAAGTCCTGTGGCTTGTAGCAACCATAGTGGTGCACCAAACAGAGGGCTCACCTAGACAGGTTGCTGCAAGCTATGGTCAGCTGTGTGGCAATGTCCCCAGACAGTCCCTGGTGGTCTAGTGACTGCCCCAGCCTTGATCTCTGGGTATAATATTAATAACAACCCTGGCAGTCTAGCAGCCCCCCAAGCCCTGATAGTCTGGTATAATAATTTTAATATCCCTGGTAGTCTAGTGGCCCCCCTCCCCAAGCCCTGATCTCCTGGTGCATTAAATATAATATCCCTGGTGGTCTAGTGGACTGCCCCAGCCCCGATCCACCATTAAAAGACATTCTAAAATTCCTGGTAGTCTAGTTGACCCCCCACCACACAGTGCCCTACCACCCCGCTATCTCCCAACTCTTAACCAAGCCAGTGACTGGCACAGCCAACCATTCATCACCATGGCCAGCTGCTGACTGAGCTGTGAATGAGTGCATAGTGTATACAGTTTGCACTCAATGATCGATAGCTGCTGTCAATTATTGAGCATATACTATATATAGTAAGCGCTCATTCACAGCTCAGTCAGCAGCTGACCACGGTGGTGAGAGGTGGGCTGTGCCAGTTGCTGGCTTGGTTATGGGTTGGAAGGGAGCAGGATGGTAGAGCACTATGGGATGGGGGTTCACTAGACCACCAGGAATTTGAGAATGTCTTTTAATGATGGATCATGGCTGTGGCAGTCCCCTAAACCACTGGGGATATAAAAATTATTATACCCGGAGTTTGGGGCTTGAGGGGGCCATTACACTAACAGGGACATCAAAATTATTACAGTGGGAGATAGGGGCTTGGGGAGCACTAGACTACCAAGGATATTTACAATTATTATATGGGAAGATCAGGGCTTGGGGAGAGTTGCTAAACTATCAGGGATATTACAATTATTATACTGGGAGAGTGGGGCTTGTGGGGAGGGTGCTAGACTACCACAGATATTATTATTTTTATTTAGATCAACAATAGAAGAGCCTTGCAGGCCCATATATATTGATTATCCCTTTACATCTCCAGGAAGTTGGCCATTAAGCAGTAACATGTTTTTATTAACCAGATAAGGGTTGATTAACTACCCTCTTGTATTGCTCTTTTTTGGCCCTATGCACAAATGAGTGGGTTATGCACACCTGAGGTGCTTGCCTTCACATCCCTGGACAGGCACAGGGTGCACAACATGCACAACTGCATTCACCAGAGGGGTGTCTGTCCATAGCAAGCCCCCTAGGTGCACATGGTTACGTGGTCAGTAGAGGGCAGAGCCACAGACCCTGGTGGGAATCAGATGCCCATACCAGGTCCCTGAGTGGATCCCTTGTGCCCTGGCTGATGACTGAGAAGCAAACAATGGCCTGCTCAGCACCCAGCCATGTCATAGGTGGTTACACAAAAGAGGATGGACATAAGGTCCCAGCACCACAGAAATGGACACAGCAGGCAAACCATTTCACAGAAAAACATTTAGTAGCAAACAGGCAATACTTTTCACTTCCCCCATCCCCCAAATGACCACAGACCACAAGGTCTCAAAATGGCTGAAGGCTGAGCAGCAAACAATGGCCTGCACAGCATCCAGCCATGTGGAGACCATGTGGTGAGTGGTTACACAAAAGCAGATGGACATAATGTCCCAGTACCACAGAACTGAACATAACAGGCAAACCATTTCACAGAAAATCATTTAGTAGCAGTCAGACAATACTTTGCACTCCCCCAACCCCAAATGACGACAGACCACAAGGCGTCAAAATGACAGAAGTTTGAGCAGCAAACAATGGCCTGCTCAGCATCCAGTCATGTGGAGACCATGCGGTGGGTGGTTACACAAAATTCTGTCAGACATGATTAAGCTGGGGTGATTCTGGGATGCATAGGGAGAGGCATCTCCAGTGGAAAACAGGAGGTTGTTATCCCTCTGTACAGACAGTTGGTGAGACCCTATCTGGAGTACTGTGTGCAGTTCTGGAGACCCCATCTTCACAAGGACATAGACAGGATGGAGGCAGTCAAGAGGAGGGCAACAACAATGATTCAGGGTCTGCACCATAAGCTATACAAGGATAGACTAAAGGAGCTTAATGTGTATATCCTAGAGGAAAGGAGGGAGAGGGGGGACATGATAGAGACCTTTAAGTACCTCAAGGTAGTCAAAAATGTCCAAGAGGGTAATATATTTCAGAAAAACAGATATGCAAGAACAAGGGGGGCACCATTTGAAGGTAGAGGGGGGAAGACTCAGGGGCAACATGAGAAAGTATTTTTCTCACAGAGAGGGTGGTGGATGCATGGAACGGCCTTCCTGAGGAGGTTGTGGGGTCAATATCAGTGGAAGAATTCAAGAATGCATGGGACAGACATAAAGCAATTCTGGTGAGGGGCAGGAGGAAGTAGGCTGTTAGTTATCTAGGATCTGCAGCTTATCCAATAGGTAGGGAAATGGGCAGACTGGGTGGGCCAGGTGATCCTTATCTGCCATCAAAGTCTGTTTCTATGTTAAGTATCAGCACAGCAAATCATGGATTTAAAAAAAATACAATGGGCATTACAAAACATCATGGATACTATTATTACCCACTGTCAATGTGAAATGCAACAGAAACAGCATTTTTGGACCAGCCCAAACAATACTTTGCCCCCCCCCAAACAACCACAGATTGCATGGTCTCAACATGGTTTGCTCAGCATCCAGCCATGTGGAGACCATACAGTGGGTGGTTTTAAAAATTGTATACAACAAACCATGGATTTAAACGAGCATTTTGGTTGCAGGAAGTCTGTGCATAAGTATTAATCCACCCTCCAGCCACAGAAGCAAACATCAGTGGGTAGCAAACAGTAAATAAATCACTCTGCTGGAGTCAAGATAAGCTGCACAATGATCTCCTGTCCCTAAAACTGGCAGGCATGGTCAGAACCTTACCTTTTGATGCTCTGAGTGCACTTTGGATGACTGGGGCTCTTCCTCATTCTGAATGCACAATGGCTGCTCCAGGTGGACACCAACACATTCTGCTGTACAAAAAACAGCAAGAAAGGGGGCCAGCAATTATGTGCAGCAGATTTTACACCTCCCACTGGCCACTTATGTCACAGAGGAAAACTGGAATCCCGAAATAATCGGGCAACCAATTGGGGGAAGGAATATTCTGAATGTACCTAATAGGAGCATGGACACCATTGGTTGGAAAAGATGACCTGACTCAAATGATAAAGAGCAGGCAAGATGTACTACCTGGCAATATAGCAAGGGCAGTATTGGTAGCACACAGGAACATAAAAAGGGATGTACATGTCAAAAATTAATTATTTGGCCATGTTCTGAATGTACTAGCTGAGGACACCAACTAGTACATTCAGAACACATTTGGGAGGTACTTCAAACTATAAAAATTATGGGTAAAATAAGATAGGTAGGGTAAAAGAACTACAGGACAGCATCTGGATTGTTGAAAGCATATTTTATTTAAACAGAAAAATTGCAGAATTGACAGAAAACATACAACTAAAACTTACTTTCCATGTCACTACTTAGGACTAATAAAACAGCAGGAAAATTGGGTTGGACAAAAAAAAAATGTCAGGCAGCTGAGGACCACAATTTTATTATATGTATCTCTACATATACAATGCATTAAAACAGCACTTCAAATTTAATCTTTTTATTTTTTCCTTACTTTATATCACACTCTTAACATTTATATTCCATTGGTACAAGGTTTTCATGAACATAGCCACTTGTATGGCGCCCAGAGACTCTAGGATTGTATGCCAAAGAAATAAAAGTTGCATTGCCTTACCTTATTTATAAATGGACTGGGGCGAGCACTAGGCTTGAGAACCACAAGGCACACTCCACGCCTGCTGTGCTGCCTGGCAGGGGATGGGGGGTTGTTAGGGCTGGAAAACCTAACACCACACATCCCAACCTTTGTTGCGTTGACCCTAACTGGTACATTAATGAAGTTTTTGTAAGCTAGCTGTCTGTCTGCCTATCTATCTATCTATCTATCTATCTATCTATCTATTTATCTATCTCATTCTCTCTATCAGTGCAAATAAACTTTGTTAATGCACTAGTTAGGGTTAAAGCAACAAAAGTAGGGAAATGTGGCATTAAGGATTCCAACCCTAACTCCCCATCTCACCCTGCATGCAGCAACAGGTGTGGGGTGTGCCTTGGAGAACTCTATTGAAGACTTCACCCATCACTCACTTCAGGGGTGTGTAACAGGGTCCTGTTATGAAGAGAAATATCAAGAATTTACAAGATCCCCCCCCATACTTTTCAATTTTCACTCTATCCTGTCTGCTTCTATATTCGTATCTATCCTAATTTTCTTGTCAGGGTGGCCAACCTGGCAATCTTTAAACCTTTCTTTACTGTCCCTGATTATCTTTAAAACAATCTGGCATCCAAATCTTGATAAGCTGAAAAGTAGTCAGCTGAAATTCTAGCTGTGAGGAATTTCATAAAAATAAGCATTATGCAGCACATATAAAGAAAATATGTTAGAGGAGACTACTGTGTAAAAAAGATTTACTAGAATTGTTGTCTTAAATAAATGCATGTTTACTTTCTGGCATTTACATTTAAAAGCAAATAGAATCCTGAAGCCTTGCAAGGAAGACAGATAGGGAGCGTGCCCCTCATCTGTTTTTCCTTGCCAAGGCTGCAGATTTTAATTCAATCTTTAACAAGTGTTTCTTTTCTTTCTGTATTAAAACAAAATGAATGTGTACCTGAATGTCTTGCTTCTCCTGCTGAGGTCCTGCTATAGGGATCGCAGCCTACAAAATGGCTGCTTTTATAGTATTCAGGTAATGTGATGTCACAATAGGGGAGGGCTCAGTTCAAGACACACCTTCTGGAATATATAAACCCTCCACTAGGAGACCTGTGTAGATGTATAGAGAGAGGAGAGTCAGTATTCGACTGACCACAGAGCAAGAAGGTTGTGTGTGTGTGTGTGTGTGTTTCCACACAAGTGCTATACAGACAAAAGGGAAAGGAAAAGGCAATTGAGAGTCTGTGGAAGAAGTATTTCCTGTTTTTGGGTGTGAAGACTTTACACGATTGTTTTCCTTTCTATGAACTTTAAGTTAAGAATATTTTTTGTTTTGTTTTGTTTTGGAAGTAAATTGACAAACGACACCCGTTGCTTTTTATGCATCTTAAACCTTTGGTCTGGACATCTGTTATTTCGCTTCTACACTGGTGTCAGAAGTGGGATATAACTAGCACATTGAGACTGCCTGGGAGGCGTTGCCAGGGGTACTGAAGTTAAGTACCCTAACAGATGGAGGAAGAGGACCTGACAAAGAAAGATGTATATCATGTCACTAGAGCAGTGACTGAAAAAATGGTATTCAGTTGTGCCTGGCCTAGAACCTGGAGCAAGGCCTAAAATGAGAAAAGAACAGAGGAGGAGAATATGGATACGGAACCCCTGAAGCAGGAGGCAGCCCAGGTGACCCCAGTACCAGATGACCCCGGAGAATATTAAAGTGGCTGTGTATTCAGCAGATCAAATGGATCGTCAGAGGAAGAGGCTCATCGCCAGAGAGATGAGGATCATCGCCAGAGGGAAGAGGACAGGCGTGTCCAGGCTGAAGAACGTCGGCGACAGGATGAGAAATGGACGGATACCCTGAAGGCTATTCAGGCACTTGCACAAGGTCAGTCTGATCGAACTATACCCAGAGACATTAAATTAACAAAGCTGTCAGAGAGTGATGATATAGAGGCATACCTCACCACTTTCGAGTGGATTGCCCAAACTTGCACTTGGCCCCAAGATCAATGGGTCATAAGACTGGTCCCATATTTAACTGGTAGAGCTCAAATGGTGTATAGCCAGTTAAGTGGGGTGGACTCAAATAATTATGATAGAGTAAAAGAAGAGATATTACACGCTATGATATTAGCGTGGAAACCTATAGACAGCGGTTTGTACCCAGAGAATGACTATTCATGATACACCGAGAAATCTATGCAAAATTAAAGGACTATGGTGGGGAAATGGCTACAACCTTTAGTAAAAACTAAAGAGCAGATGATGGATATGATTGTCATTGAACAGTTTATTCAGGTGTTACCTCATGATGTCCAGCTATGGGTGAAAGAACATCAGCCTGAATCTGCAGAGGATACAGTGAAGCTGGCAGAGGATTATATAGCTGCTCGACCCACTAGACCCAGAGGGCAACAAAATACCCACCTCAGACATCAGAAATGGTAAGGCCTTTTTATTCTAATGCCGTCAGAATAATTACAGCAGGCGAGACAGAGGGAAGAATACCATATTCTGAACTGATTTGCCATGGGTGTCTTGGCAAAGGCCACATAATGAGAAACTGTTCAAATAAGAAAAAGAACTGACATGACTCACCTAGCATTGGCTAATATTGGGTATGTTGCAAATGTGGGATGGAGACCAACAGACATTGGGTTTATTAGATACAGGAGTAAGCAGACCCTGCTGAGAACAGATCTGGCCCCGGACAGTAAAGTTACCTCAAATGATACAACAGTAATGTGCATACAGGGATATTCATCAGTATTACACTACAGTGGTTGAAATGACTGTCAATAATAGAGCACCACTGTATGACTGTTAGCCTGGTACCTCGATTGCCAGTTCCAGTGATTATAGGCCAAGACTTTCCCCACTTTAACTCACTGGTGCAAGAACAACAATACTATGTAAAATCAGTAAATGTGGTAACCGTGCCCAAGCAAAAAACAACAGTCAGAGCCAGTGTTTTCTTTTGAAGAGGATTTCTTTGAAGGAGCTGAAGGTTCAGAAACCCAGAAAATCAAAAATCAGAAGAAAAAGAGCAGAGAAAGTGGGCAGAACAACAAAGAACAGTATTGCTGGCATTTTGCCAGAAGTACCCTGCAAGACATTATTAAGGAACAACAAGCTGATGTTTCCTTAAAACCTTTTTCACAGGCTCAACAAGTAAAACACCCTGGACAATCTCATTTTATTGTGAAAATAATATCTTGTATAGAGTCACTGTTGATACTACCATAAATGAACCTGTAGAACAGCTAATGGTACCAAAATGTATAGAGAAAAGGTCATGCAGTTAGCGCACAATATTCCAATGGCAGGCCATGAGGGGAGGGATCGAACCTTGCAAAGATTACTTGCACGGTTTAGCTGGCCAGGTATACATCAGGATGTGGCTGAATATTGTCATGCCTGTAAAGAATGCCAATTGGTTGCACAAGGGGGAAAAAGAGATCAGGTGCCCCTTCAGCCAATACCTTATGTCACTACCCCATTTGAACGAATCGCAATGGATGTTGTAGGCCCTCTTACCAAAAGTTCTAAGGGTAACCGGTTCATATTAGTGGTATGTGATTATGCCACACGGTACCCTGAAGCTGTTCCTATGCGAACAGTTACTGCACCTCGCATAGCTGAAGAGTTAGCCAAAATATTCAGCAGAATGGGAATACCCCAGGAGATTCTCACAGACAGAGGTAGTAATTTTACTTCTGTTATGTTGAGGGAGTTATATCGCCTCTAGGGGTATCTGCTGTCAAATTTCACCTTACCACCCCCAAACAGATGGTCTTGTGGAGAGATTTAACAAAACCTCAAAAAATGCTACAGAAGTATGTTCAGGAAGAAGGTAGAGATTGGGACACATATCTCCCTTACCTCCTGTTTGCCTACAGAGAGGTACCACAGGCTACAACTGGGTTTTCACCTTTTTCCTTACTTTATGGTAGAAATCCCAGGGGACCCTTAGATGTGGTAAAAGAACACTGGGAGGATGGTAAAAATGTTGGCTATAGTAACATCATAGATTATATGACTGCATTAAGAGAAAGATTGGTCAAATATGTAAATATGGCTCATTTAAATGTGACCCAGAAACAAATGGGACAAAAGAAGCATATGACGTGGGGTTAAAGTGTAAAAGTTTTATACCTGGAGAAAAAGTGTTGCTATTATTACACTCAACAGAGAACAAACTGTTGATGCACTGGCAGGGTCCCTTTGATGTAATCAGACAAACAGGAAGTGTCAACTTTGAAATTGAAATGCCTGGTCATCGACCAACTAACAGGGTATACCATGCAAATCTTTTGAGGAAATGGATAGAAAAACCCCAGGTCCAAGCACTCTACATTCACCCTGAGCCCCAGCAGACAGAATTGGAGATTGCTTATGAGGAGGCTTGACTGGCCCATGAATGAAAAAGTATACAAATAAATCCTAATCTAAGCCCTGAACAAAGGTGGAGATAGATCAATTGTTACACTATTTTCAGGACACTTTCACATCCACCCCAGGACGAGCTAAGGAGTAGAACATGACATTAAGGTCAACCAGCAGAAGCCCATACACCAAAAAGCCCTATAGATTACCGGAAAAGATTAGGCAGGAGGTAATTGAAGAGATAAAAAAGATGGAACAGTCGGGGGTGATTGTCCCTTCCAGGAGTGCATGGTCTTCCCCAATGGTAGTAGTGAACAAAAAGGAAGGAGGAATAAGAGTATGTTTAGACTTCCGAAAAATAAATTCTATTTCAGATTTTGATGGGTACCCCATGCCCAGAATAGATGATCTGTTAGATAGAATAGGAAATGCCCACTACATCAGCACATTAGATTTAACCAAGGGGTACTGGCAAATTCCCTTGGCCCCCACTGCCCAAGCAATAACAGCTTTTCCTACACCAATTGGATTGTACCAATTTACCACTATGCCATTTGGACTCCATGGGGCACCTGCCACATTCCAACGGTACATGGACCACATCCTAAGAGCACATGCCCAGTACAGTTCAGTGTACTTGGATGATGTAGTCATTTTCAGTCATGACTGGCATTCACATTGGTGCATTTAAGTGCAATTATTCAGACCATTAAGGATGCGGGATTAACAATAAACCCTGCTAAGTGTGCCATAGCAAGGACAGAGACCAGATATTTGGGTTTCATAATTGGGAAGGGATCCTTGAAACCAGAGATTGATAAAGTGGAGGCAGTAGCCAACAGCCCCACCCCCATTACAAAGAAACATGTTCGATCTTTTTTGGGTTTAGCAAATTATTACCATCGATTTATCCCAGATTTTGCTACTCTGGCAACTCCCTTAACAGAGCTGACCAAAAACAAATATCCTAATAAAGTTAAATGGACGCAAGCATGTGAGGAGGCCTTCAGGAACATAAAAGCGGTCCTTTGCTCAGGCCCTGTGCTAACTAGCCCAGATTTTACAAGACCGTTTGAAATTCAAATAGATGCTTCAGAGACAGGTTTGGGGTCTGTATTAACCCAATATGATGAAAAGGGGGAACATCCAGTATTGTATATTAGCAGGAAACTTCATGAGCGTGAAAGGAAGTACTCTACGATAGAGAAGGAATGTTTGGCACTGAAGTGGGCCATAGAATCCCTTAAGTATTACTTGTGGGGAAATGATTTTGTAGTGATGACAGATCATAATCGGTTGCGTTGGATAAACCAGATGAAAGATAAAAGCATACGGATTATGAGATGGTATTTGTCTCTACAACCATATAAGTTTACCGTAAAACACAGGTCAGGAAACCGAAGCATTTAAATGCTGATTTTCTATCTCGATATGGTGCTGCAAGAATACCAAAGTAAATGAATATTGGTGCTAAGTAAGCACTAGACACCTCAAGGAATTGTTTTGTACAGTAGTTCTGATAAGACAATAAATATTGTTTCTGCACAGAACTAATTATAAGGGTCCCTGAGGTGGAACTTCTGAGTGGGTGGCGGAAGTTCCAACCCTTTCAAGGGTGAAGGGTCTCAGCCAACAAATAAAAACTTATTATGTTGCCTTCTTGTGGTGGGAGGTGTGTAACAGGGTCCTGTTATGAAGAGAAATATCAAGAATTTACAAGATGCCCCCCATACTTTTCAATTTTCACTCTATCCTGTCTGCTTCTATATTCGTATCTATCCTAATTTTCTTGTCAGGGTGGCCAACCTGGCAATCTTTAAACCTTCTCTTTACTGTCCCTGATTATCTTTAAAACAATCTGGCATCCAAATCTTGATAAGCTGAAAAGCAGTCAGCTGAAATTCTAGCTGTGAGGAATTTCATAAAAACAAGCATTATGCAGCACATATAAAGAAAATATGTTAGAGGAGACTACTGTGTAAAAAGATTTACTAAATTGTTGTCTTAAATAAATGCATGTTTACTTTCTGGCATTTACATTTAAAAGCAAATAGAATCCTGAAGCCTTGCAAGAGAAGACAGATAGGGAGCGTGCCCTCATCTGTTTTCTTAGCCAAGGCTGCAGATTTATTTCAATCTTTAACAAGTGTTTCTTTTCTTTCTGTATTAAAACAAAATGAATGTGTACCTGAATGTCTTGCTTCTCCTGCTGAGGTCCTGCTATAGGGATGGCAGCCTACAAAATGGCTGCTTTTATAGTATTCAGGTAATGTGATGTCACAATAGGGGAAGGGCTCAGTTCAAGACACACCCCTTCTGGAAAGTATATAAACCCTCCACTAGGAGACCTGTGTAGATGTATAGAGAGAGGAGAGTCAGTATTCGACTGACCACAGAGCAAGAAGGTTGTGTGTGTGTTTCCACACAAAGTGCTGTACAGACAAAAGGAAAGGAAAAGGCAATTCAGGAGTCTGTGGAAAGAAGTATTTCCTGTTTTTGGGTGTGAAGACTAACACCGATTGTTTTCCTTTCTATGAACTTTAAGTTAAGAATATTTTTTTGTTTTGTTTTGTTTTGTTTTTGGAAATAAATTGACAAACGCATACCGTTGCATTTTTTATGCATCTTAAACCTTTGGTCTGGACATCTGTTATTTCCCACGCTTCTACAGGGTGGGGCAGGGGTTTTAGGGTTGGAAACACTAATGTCATATTTCCCTACTTTTGTTGCTTTATCCTCAACCCTAACTGATGCATTAATGTATTTTTTTTGCAAAAAATATAGATATACATTGTATATAGATATATTAATAGCTTTGCTTCCATTTAGTGGAATTGCACTACATTTTGCATACACAGTCTGGAGGGCATGGTGTCCTGCTTTGCCAAGTTTTGTTTCCGTCAGATGTGTGGATCCCAAGATCTGGATAGTGCATTTTTAGGGAAAATGGGGGGGTGGGGTTGTTTTTTTGTCATCACCTACAGCCCAGATGGTTTGAAATTTTGGTCTGAAATTTTCAATGTAGAAAGGTTATACTGCAGAATGGTGCCATTCAAGAGTTTGCTGAAACAATATTAATTAGCTCTGAACTTACAAGAAATTAAAATTTTGGTTCTGAGCATGTTCAGTAGGGCATCAAATGTCTGTCCAAAAAACCCTCTGAGCATGTTTAGAACTGAAATTTTAAATCCTTATAACTTAACAATGGATTAATATGTCTTCACCAAACCAGTGAAAGGCATATCTGTGGGTCAAGCCCTTTCTACCCTGAACATTTCAGATGGAATTCCAAACCATCTGTGTGCTAGATGTTGACAAAATACACCAAATAACGGTGAATTTTAACTTTGTTTTGATAGCTGGATCTTGGAATCTGCACATATTTTGGGAAGGAAATTTGGCAAGGCAGGAGATCTACCCTCTGAGACTGTGCATGCAATATTCCATGCAAATCCAGTGAACTGTTGTGAAGATATTAAAGTGCAAACATGGCATCTCATGAAAAATGATTTTTTTTCTCAGGAAAAAAGGATAGGACCCTCATAGCAAAGACTCCTTTTTTTGTGAGGCCATTTTTTTTTTTTTTGCCATTAAAGAAAGCTATCCAAAAGACTGAACTGGCCATGCTTAGAACTTGAAACTTTAAAAATGAAATAACTTTGGAACAGTTTTTCACCAAACCAGCAAAAGGCACTTACATGAGGCAAGCCCTTTATATTGCTGATGGGGAACCTGAATATGCCAGATGTTGACTGGAGCACCTTTGCTGTAGCCACATCCAAGAGCAGGGCCATTCTCGATGCCCCACAGGTGGCATTCCTCAAACTGCTAGTTTTAGAACCCACACAGGACAGAGCAATCTTAGACCTGGCACTCTCAAATGGGGATGGAGAGAGGATCTCTGATCTTGAAGTGGGTAGCCATCTGGGAACAAGTGACCACCAAACAGTGTGGTTCACGATAAACTTAGCTGTAGAGTTAAGCCACACAAAAGTGAAGGTACTGGACTTCTGGAGGGCTGATTTTGTCAAAATGAGAGCGTGCCTCAGAAAAGCACTAGCAAATAGGCAAGAAGGTGGGAGAAGCAACAATGGGGAAACATCAAAACCACCATCACAGAGGCAACAAGTCTTTGTGTGAAGCAAATAAATAAATCAAAAGGAGAAAAAAAAACACTATGGTTCTCAAAAGAAGTGGCGGGGAAGGTAAGGGAAAAAAAGATATCGTTCAGGAAGTATAAGGAAACACAGAAGGAGTAGGACAGAGAACTGTACCAGTTAAAGCTGAAGGAAGCGGGTAAGGCAGTCAGAATAGCAAAGGCCCAAACTGAGGAAAAGATAGCCAACTCTGTTAAGAAGGGGGATAAAACCTTTTATAGGTACATTACAAAGCGAAGAAAGACTAAGGCAGGGATTCTGAGGCTGAACAAAGAGGAAGGTGGTTGGACAGAGAGCGACAGTGAAAAAGCAGGGATACTGAACAAATAATATTTCTGCTCAGCATTCACAATGGAAATGCAGGGGAAATACCTAATCCAGTCAATAGAAGTACTCTGGATAGGGGGGTTGATATTAGTCCTTTCACAGAAGAAAGGGTTCTGAAAGAACTCTTAAAACTGAAGGTGGATAAAGCAATAAGGCCTGATGGCATTCACCCAAGAATTTTAAAAGAACTAAGGGAAGAACTAGTAACACCACTGACTACCCTTTTTAATAAATCATGGGAGGATGGAGTGGTACCTGAGGACTGGAGGAGGGTGGATGTGATTCCCCTTCACAAAAGTGAGAGCAAGACAGAGGCAGGAAACTACAGACCTGTCAATTTGACCTCAGTGGTAGGGAAAATGATGGAATCACTTCTGAAGGAAAGAATTGTTGAGTACCTAGAGGCCAGTGGAGCACAGGACCCAAGGCAGCATGGATTCACAGTGGGAAGGTCATGTCAGACAAATCTAATTGATTTCTTTGACTGGATGACCAAAGCAGTAGACCAGGGAGGGGCTGTGAACATGGCCTACCTAGACTTTAGCAAGGTATTTGACACAGTCCTGCACAAAAGATTAATAATCAAATTAGCCAGCCTGGGAGTGGTAGCCTGGGTAAAACACTGGTTGGACAACAGGACACAGCGGGTAATAGTAAATGGAGTCCACAGTGAAGAAAGGAGGGTTACTAGCGGGGTACCGCAGGGTTCAGTATTGGGGCCGGTCCCTTAAAATGTCTTTATAAGTGACATTGCAGAGGGACTGGAAGGGAAAGTATGTCTCTTTGCAGATGGCACAAAGATCAGCAACAAGGTTGTTACATAAGGTGGGGTGGAAAGGATGAAAAGGGACTTGTCAAGGTTGGAGGAATGGTCAAATGTATGGCAGCTTAGATTCAATGCAAAGAAGTGTAAAGTAATGCACCTGGGAAACAAAAACCCAGGGGAAGAGAACACAATGGGGAGTGAGATACTGACAATAACAAAAATGGAAAGGGACCTGGGGTAGTCATATCAGACGATTTAAAGGTGGGCCAGCAATGTGAGAAGGCAGTAAGGAGGGCTGGGTGGATACTGGGATGCATAGGGAGAAGCAACACCAGTAGAAAACAGGAAGTTGTTGGCCCTCTGTACAGACAGTGGATAAGACCACATCTGGAGTACTGTGTACAGTTCTGGAGACCCCATCTCTACAAAGACATAGACAGTGTGGAGGCTGTCCAGAGGAGGGCAACCAAAATGATGCAGGGTCTGCATCAGAAGACATATGAAGAAAGACTAAAGGAAATAAAGACGTATAGCCTCAAGGAAAGGAGGGAGAGGGGGGAAATGATAGAAACTTTCAAATACCTCAAGGGAATCAACAAAGTCCAAGAGGATAGCATCTTTCAGAAAAGAGATGTTCAAGTACAAGGGACACAATGTGAAGATAGAGAGGAGATGGCTCAGGGGCAATGTTAGGAACTTTTTTTTTACAGAGAAGGTGGTGGATGCATGGAACAGCCTTCCTGAGGAGGTTGTGGGGTCTAAAACTGTGGGAGAGTTCAAGAATGCATGGACAGACATAAGGCAATTCTTGTGGGGGTGGTAGGAAGAAATAGGCTGTTGGTTAACTAGGATCTGCAGCTTATCCCCTGGGTAGGGAAATGGGCAGACTAGGTGGGTCAAGTGGTCCTTATCTGCCATCAAAGTCTATGTTTCTAAGTTTCTATGGGGATAGGTAGTCTTTGGGTAGTACTGTACTGAGGTCAGTGAAAGCCTGTTTAAATGCATTTTCTCTGCCGCCAGACTCCTGGAGTGTTCCGGATGCAGTGATGATTAATTCAGGAGAAGCTGTGGGTGCTTTCCCTGTAAGTGACTTTACAGAGTCCCAGAACTCTCTTCCATGGCCCCAGCTCCTCTTCAGGAGGTTGTTGTAGCAGGAGGCCTTGACCATTCAAACGAGCTTGGTGCATTTGTTCCTGGCAGTTTAGTAGGCAATGATGTTAGGATGTTTATCCATTGCTTGGCATCGTGCACATGTTGTCCCTGTGGTGCATGAGCTCAATGCGACAGCCAGAGAGCCAAGGGTTGGTTGCCCCTCTTACATTTTTGGTTTTGTAAGGGGCAATATGTCACATGCCATGGTAAAAACTGTAAGGAAGTAGTTAAGGACTTGGTTGCCATCCTGCACTCTGCCTAGTGGTGACCAGTCCACCAATTTGAGATATTGTCTTAAGGCATCCAACTGCCTTGTTCTCAAGGATCTATTTCTTATAACCTGGGGAGTGTTCCTGGAAAACTAATTCGACCAGGTGCACATAACTGGGGAGTGATCACTGAGCACATCAGGTAGGACTGTGATGTCAGAGATGTGCTCTGGGCAGGTAGTAAGGAGCCAGTCAATTAGTGTCTGTTTTGTAGTTATATAGCGTGAGTAAAGTTACCAGCTATGATGGGTAAAGGCCTGAGATCTGGTCACAGACTGTGGATGCATCATTGAACTGCCAAAAAAATCTTGCCTCACTTCAAGCATGGGTCTGCCTCCACAACCGTGATGTACTAGCTGTATCCGAGACTTGTCTATACCCAAGCACCCCTGACTCGGCTGTTTGCCTTCAGGGCTTTTCTTTCTTCCAGTCGGACAGACTAGATAGGTGTGGTGGTGGGTGTGTGCTATACCTTCGGGATCACCTTCAAGGTATTGAAATTGCCACATTGAACCCCATGGCAGGTGCCCAGTCCCTCGCCCAAAAGAGAGCAGTTGGCAAATCAGGTAAATCTCTCTACCTAATGTCTGTCTGCATACCCCCTTGTAATCAAAAGGAAGCTTTCTCCTCCATCCTCAACAATATAGCCCAACTACCAAAAAACTATGAAATCATTGCCCTAGGAGATTTCAACACAAACTGGCTTGCCCCTCACACATCCTCCCTCAGGGATGCAACCGCAGCCCTAAATCTCTCACAAATGGCCCTAAACCCTATTAGATTAGACCAATGCAGTGGAACTAGTTCCCTCATTGATCTCATCCTCACGAACCACCCTGAGCATTTGCAGGACGTCCAGGTCCTTCCAGACTCACTCAGCAATCACTCCCCGGTAACCTGCCGTTGGTCAAATAGCTGGAAGCCCCCCCCCCGAGGATCACCATGTATCACCAGCTAAAAAAAGGGTCCCTGGCACATCTCCAAAACCACCTTCTTAACCTTAACTGGTCCCCACTACATCACCAGTAATCAGTGGGCGCTGCCCTGTCCTTCTTCTTCATTAGCTCCTTTCAAGCCACCTGTGACATCTTTGCCCCGTTTGTTAAGTGAATAGAAAAAGCCAAATCCTCCCCATTGGTAAATCAGTCCTTGCTAGATCCAATGAAGGCCCATGATAACCTATGGCACCGAGCCCTTAAGTCTGGTCGTCTTTCTGACCGACAGTTGTACCGTGCTGCCCATAATTCATGCACCTGGGCTATCCACAAGGCAAAGGCAGCTTTCTATCAGACCAACCTTACTGCCACCGGGGGAGACATAAAAAAGTTCTGGGCAAATATGAAAGAACTTAGTGGCAAGTCTTCCTCCCCCTTCCCCATCCATAATAGTCACTAACTGTGTTTCCACCTGAGACCCTACTAGGATAGCTAATGCCTTAAATGCGTCTTTCTCTGACCTCAGCTCTATCCTCCCTCCTGACTTCTGTACTGCTTATATTAGGCAGTTTCCCCCACCCCAAGCGCTCCACCCTTTTACTTTAAAATTATCTTCCCTACTGTCACGCGCCCATATCTCACCAAGTTCCTTGGAAAGACAAGGCATAGTGGTGACTCTCTTGATGCCAGCCTACTCTCTTTAACCCTTAATGCAGTTCTAACACTCCTAACAAAAATACTAAACATGTCCCTATGCCTTGGGCAGTTCCCTACCCTATGGAAAAGGGCGATCATCACTCCAGTGCATAAAAAGGGTGACCGTACTGCTAGTAGTAGTTATAGGCCCATCTCTATACTCACTCCCCTCTCAAAAGCACTGGAAAAAATAGCTGCAGATCAACTGACTAACTATCTAGACTCTCACCATCTACTGTGTCAGCAGCACTATGGTTTCAGAAAAGGGCACAACACAACTCCTGCCCTGCTTGAGTTTACCTCATTTATCCATGAAGCCCTTGACCAGGGAGCACTGGCTGGATCTGTCTACATTGACCTCTCCAAAGCTTATGATACTGTCAGTCATAGCATGCTGTTAAACTCCCTCCTCTATGTTGGTGTTTCCAAAGAGACTGCTGACTAGTTTTCTAACTATCTCCATGGCTGTACCCAGCAAGTAAAAATAAACAGCACCCTTTCTACTAGCCTTCCAGTCTGATCGGGCATTCCACAAGGGTCCATCCTTGGCCCGTTCCTTTTCTCCCTATACTTAAACTCCCTTCCTCCCTCTGGCCTCCACTGAATGCCTGCTCCTCTATGCTGATGACGCGGTGATGTTTAGCTGACACCCTGACCCTACCCAGCTCCAGAAAAACTTGCAGGGCTCCTTCACAGAAATAGAAACATGGTTCACCTCCCACAAACTTGTCCTCAACTACTATAAAACAAAGGTCATGCTTTTTGCCCACCCTCAACATAAGCACAACATGACCAAACTATCTATACTAAACTCCCAGGGTACCATGCTGGAAGCATTTACCAATTTTAAATACCTAGGGATCACCCTTGACTCAGCCCTTACTTTCTGTGAGCATATGTCATTGACCTGCTCTGCTATAAATATTAGAATTGGTCTCCTTTATAAATATAGACCCTATCTCCCTCCTGACGCCCTCCACTTTGCCATTTCCTGCTCCATCCTTTCCCTGGTAGACTATGGCATTGTCATAAATGGCGCCACCTCAGACACTGCCCTGCCCAGTGTTAAGCGCTCCCTTAACAAAACATGCCGGCTAGCAACAGGCTGTGATCCCCTTACACATACCTGTGAACTCTACAAATGTTCATCTTGGCTAAACTTTCAGAGACACCTACTTTATCAGACCTGCCTATTCACCAAAAAAATACAACTAGGGTTAGCCCCCTCTGGTTGCCTCTCACTTCTACAAATGTGCTCCCCGATCCGGGCCACAAGGCACTCAAACACTCCGACCTTTCACAAGGACCACTGCCAGCCAAAGGTCCTTTTGCTCCCTCCCTGACACTGCCCTCTCTATACCCCAGGTTGGGGCCTTTTAAACCTGTGCTGCATATCCACATTATATCCAACTGCCACTGTGATTGCACATAAACTCCTATACATGGGCTAAGTATTTGCTGCAAATTTTTACCTCTGACTCTAGTTATATGACTCATAATTTATGCATCGTGGTGTAGTTATCTGTCTATGTATTATGTATTGTACTCATTCTGCCACTGTTCTTTGTCTCTGTACCTTATGTTTTATGCTGTACGTTGTCCTCATTTCAATGTATGAAATGGAGCCTTTGTAAATGAGTCCTTACTCAAAGGGTTGTAATTCCTAAACTTAAAATAAAATAAAAAAAAATTAAAAATTGACATTAAAGTCTCCAACAATGATGTGTTCCCAGTTTTGCCTGTACTTCTTCAGGTTGGTAATTACCTGTTGGACACCAGTTGTGTGTGTACTGGGTGACATGTAAACAGTGCAAAACAGTAAAACTTTGTTTTGTAGGCTGAAGGTAAATTTGAGGCTTAAAATTTGAGCCTTCTTAGTGAGGAGATTAGTAAGCAGTTGTTGGGCTATTATCTCACTCCTGATAAAAACCAAACAGCCACTACTGTGTTTGGATAGTCTATCCTGGTGGTACACCATATAGCCATCTAGGGTAATTGCAGCATCATTGACCTTTGGGGAGAGCCAGGTCTCTGTGAGTGCCATAATATCCAGTTTGAGCAGTTCCACCCACTCCTGAAATTGCTGTACTGTTGGAAGTAGACTGAGAATCTTTAAGACAACTATTCTGAGGTGATCCAGGCTCATAGTGGACTTTGTCTTGGGGGAGTTCTAGGTTAGACTGCACATTTCCAGAGATTAATAGTAGTAGTAGTAGTACAATCAGCTTCCCACATATTCTTGCCCAATAGGCCCAGCTTTTTGTGAAATAGTTTGACCTTTGTTGCTTGTGGCCATTGGTAGCAGCCGTGAGGATATTGGTGAGTAACAGGACAGCTGTTGGAATTTTGGGTGTAGTGGGGGGTTCATAGGGATGGGATGCTAGTTTGGAGGGTAGGGGTCTGCAGGAATCAGCCCTTGTTCTGCTTGAGTAGTTTGAAGTGGCTTCAGATAGGGTAGGTGGGTCAAATTTAGGGGCTGTGGTGTTTCTCACTACATCTCCCACAAGGTACAGTATAAAGAAGAATGAAACCAAGTTCATCTTGAGTTTCATGTATTAATCAGTCTGCTTGACTGTTGCAGTGGTTGTGGTGGCACCAAAAGGCAGTTGAATGGTAGAGGCAAGAGAGAGGACACCAGTAGGTATATGTGAGTGGGGATGTGCTCTATGGAAAGAGAATTTAATAGAGGTTGGGGCTGAGGTGGGTGGGCAGGACAAAATATAGAGAAGAAGATAGTACGGCAGGGAACTGGAACACCAGAAAATGGATTCCCAAACTGACAAATGCCATGGGGTAGAAGCAGCCAATCAGAGGTAGACTCCTCTGCTCGGCACCCAATCAAATTAACAGCTTTCAGTATGTGGGTCCCGGAGGTTCAGGAAGTGTACCTGAGTCTTTGCCTTGTGAGGGCAGGTCGTCCGGTTGTTGCAACTGGCTGGAGAAGCACCAAGGCCACAGTGGCAGCTTCAAAAGCTCACTCAGGGCTTCCTGTGGGAGAGAGGGAGAGTAATGGAGAAACCATGGTTAATAAGGCTTATCAGCAAAAAAGCAATTCAAAATCAGGGGTGGACTGTAGTAGAGACAATGGGGCAGGTAAGGAGGTGTGAATAGCAGCACAATGAAGTGAGGGGGGACTGGGGAAATTCCAGGAAGGGGGTGGCCTGGCTTAGGCACCGAGGTGGCTGTTAGAAAAAATACAGGAGTAGGGGGTGAGGTGCAGGACATGGTAGGAGAGACCAAGACAGAGAAAGTTAGAAAGAATTCAGGCTGGTAGAAGGAGACCAGGCTGTTAGACACAATACAGGAGCAGGGGGTGGGGTGCAGGACTTGGAAGGAGAGACCAAGAGAAAGATAGAAAGAAACCAGGCTGTTAGAAGGAAATCAGGCTGTTCGAGACAATACAGAAGCTGGTGGTAGGATGCAGGACTTACGGGGAGAAACAGATAGAAAGAAATTGGGCCTAATCAGTTAAACACCTTTTCCTCTAGTGGGAATCAAAAGAAAACATAGAAACATAGAAACATAGAATTTGATGGCAGATAAGGACCGCTTGGCCCACCCAGTCTGCCCATTTCCCTACCTGATGGATAAGCTGCAGATTCTAGTTAATCAACAGCTTACTTCCTCCTGCCCCCCCACTAGAATTGCCGTATGCCTGTCCCATGTATTCTTGAATTCTCTCACTGTTTCTGACTCCACAACCTCCTCAGGAAGGCTGTTCCATGCATCCACAACTCTCTCAGTGAAAAAATACTTTCTAACATTACCTCTGAGATGTCCCCCCTACAAAATCTAGCTGAGAATACAATATTGGTTCAGATATACGTTTAGCAGAGATTCAGCTAGCTAAAACAAAGAGCAAAGACTTAAACATCACCTGGCTAGCAATTCTATTCTGGCTCCTTACCCAAATAACATGTCTCCAAACCCCACTCCCACTACAACCCTCCCTAATGGGTTGAAGCTCCTCCACCAAAACATCTGCAGCCTGCTACCTAAAATCAACCTCCTACAAACTCTTATGATTTCACACACCCCTGACATCCTAATTAGTACCGAGACATAGCTCAAAAAAGCACCCCTGAAAGTGCCATTGCTATCCCTGAGTGTTCAATCTCCAGACAAGATTGATCGGGTTGTGGAGGGGGAGTGGCCATGTACAGCCTGTCCTCACTGCAGTTTACTACCACCCTATCTACACTCATTCCAGCTACCTATGAAGCCCTTGTCACCTGCATTACCCTTCCTTTCTCAATCCAGTCTTTGTGGCTGGCATCTATTGCCACCCAAGCATTCAACCCTCGGTCACGACTGATCTATTTGCAAATATTACCTCCCTCTCACAATCTGGTGAACTTTTCATAATGGGTGAAGTGAATCTAAATTGGTTGACTCCCAAGTTAAACAAGCTATGCAATGATGTCGCTGCTCTAAACCTCACTCAATTTATACTTAAGCCCACGTACCCTAATCCCAAAACACAAAATCACACCCTGCTTGACTGGGCACTCACAACCCACCCACACCGCGTCATTAAATCTGGTCTCCTCCCCGATGCCCTTAGTGACCACAACCCCATTTTCATTGTACAAAGGTTCATCACCCCAAACCTCCCCCTAAAATCATACAGCTTCTGTCCTTTAAATCCTTAGACCTTACACCAGTCAACTCTGCACTCCCTTCCACCGACTGGGCCCCCCCCCCCTCCACTGCCATTTCTGTTGACCAAACTCTTGACTGTTTTAAGGATAAATTCATTGCCACCTGGAATGTCTTTGCTCCTTTCAGATGGACCAGAGTCCATGGGCTTCACCTCCCCTGGATAACCCCCGAACTACTGGCCTGCTTCAGGGAGCGTTATTGGGCCTGTAGAAAACAGAAATCTACTAAACATCCAAACAACTATGCCAAGTACAGAATGCTATGCAATTCATGTACTAAAACTACCAGACTGGCTAAGTCTGATTATTTCAACTCCTCATTCCTGACTAACACTAACTCACCATCTAAATTCTGGAAGGTAGTTCATGTTCTATTCTCTCCCCCTCCCCCTTCCCTCAGTTCTCAAAATAAATAACTCCCTAATTTCTGACCCTGGCTCCATGGCCAATGAATTTAATGCCTACTACACCTCGTGCGCCACGTCTCTTCTAAATTCCCTGTCCCCATTGCAACTTACTAACTTCAGCCCTTCACCTCAGCCAGTGCCTACCCCTCCCCCATTTTCCTTTTTTACTATCTCCCTTGATGAAGCTCTTAATGCTCTTCTATCCCTCAACCCCTCTAAAGGTTCCTCACCAGATGAGCGCGATCCTAAACTTTTCTACCTTTCTGCTCCTGCAATTGCTTATCCTATCTCCTTAATCCTTAACCTGTCCGTTATTTCTGCCCAAGTACCCTCATCCTGGAAACATGCTGTAGTCCTTCCTCTCCCCAGGGGTGGTGACACATCCACTCCTGGAAACTATCGCCCCAATTCCCTCCTTCCTACCCTTGCCGAACTTCAAGAACATTTAGTTCTCTCTCAACTATCATCATTCCTTTCTGATTCCTCCTTCTTCACCCCTTTCCAATCTGGTTTTCAGAAGAACCACTCAACAACCACCTCCCTCCTCAGGCTTACTGACTCCATCCTTTCAGGGATGGATGATGGCCTGATTACCCCAGCCATCTGTGTCGACCTAGCCAAAGCTTTCAACATTGTTTCCCATCCCCTGCTTCCTGAGTCACTCTTCTCAGCTGGCCTTACTACATCAGCCACCAACTGGTTTAAATCCTACCTCATTGGCAGGACCCAGTTGGTGAGAATCCTTGATTACATCTCCCCTCCACTCCCCATCAACATTGGTGTCCCTCAGGGCTCAGTGCTTGGTCCCCTACTTGTCTTCATTTTCCTTAATGATCTTCCTACAGCCTGCTCATCCTCTTCCATCCACATGTACACTGATGATACTGTTTGTACAGTTTTGGCAAAAATGCTGCTGCTGTGCAAACCAACTTACAGCATGACTTCAACCAAGTTTAGCTCTGGTTTGCTTCTCAACAGCTTTTTCTAAATGCCAAGAAGACAGTCTCAATGACCTTTGGCACCAGGCAGAGACTCTCTAGGCTCCCGGCTCTACCCACCTTCCATACCCTTGATGGGATAATCTTGGAGGACACTTACTCATTTCGATATCTGGGAGTTTGGCTGGACCAGCACCTCAACTTCTCTATGGATATCGATGCTATCCTGAAGAAACTGCACCCCAAAATTGGTGCTCTGTACAGGAATCATAGCTGCATCCCACTGACTGTGAGGCACGAAACTGTCCAGAAGATGATACTCCCCATCTTTGACTACTGCAATGTAGTCTATGGTGCTGCTCCCAAATCTTCCCTGACCAAGTTGGACACTATCTTTAACTCATTCTGCCACTTTGCTATCGACTCCCCTTCCCGCTCCCACCACTGTGAACTCTATCGCTCTCTAACCTTCTTTCTACTATGTCACAGACACATCTCTCACTGTGCCAAACTAACCTCCAAATTCTGGTTCTGGGGGCTCCCCTCCTATCTTTCATCCTCTTTGTCCACTCCAACCCCCCAACCACTCTCTGAGATCAAATGACACCCACACCTTGACAGTCCCTCGCCATGCCATCCTTATCAGTCAGACTGGTTTCACCCATCATTTCCCTAACATCTGGAATTCTCTCCCCCCGGAAATATGACAGTCCTCCTCCAACTACTCCCTTACCTCTGCCCTACACACAGGGGTGGAGGAATAGCTGGTGCAGCCGGTGCGGTGGCACAGGGGCCCAGACACTTAAGGAGCCCACTATAACGAGCTGTTTTTGAAGTGTTTTTTTTTATTTTCCCCACAGTTCTGCTTCTGCAGTTTATTGTGCCACAGACTACCATACTGTCTGCTGACTGACCTGTCTGTCTGCTCCTGTGTGTACTCCAGGCTGCTGCAGGTGGTAGCAGAGAACATTAAACTCAGAGTGGAGTGAGAGTGCACCACACAGTGCTGACGGCAAAAAAAAACAGGAAGCACTGTTGTGCCATGGTGGCCCGTTTTGCGACTGCAGGGTGTGGGTATGAGCAAGTGAGGTGAGTGAGCAGCAACAGAGAGTGAGAGAGGGGATCATGGATTGTTTGTGACTGTGCCACCACGACTTGTGATGCGAGTGCAAGAGTGAGGACTGAGAGGAGGGTGAGCGAGCAGTGAGCCTGAAGCAATAGGTTGGTCTGGAACTGGAAGGGAACAGCGCCGCTAGCCTAGGCTGGTGATGTCATGGTGGGGAGTGGGCAACTGGGCTGTGGTGGTGTAACCTTTTTTTTTTAAGCAGGCACAGGAGGAGGGCAGCCATGGTCCTCCTAGCACCGAGCTACTGCATCACATGACTGGCTGGCTGACACCTGACTGGATAGGGACAGTGTCAGTCAGTTAGTCACATCACTACTTGCTCTGTGGTTGGGTAGGAGAGCTGAGAGGGTGGAGACTCGACTAGAAAAGTGATCGAGTCAAGATCACCCAGCACCATAGTTGAGAGAGAGAGCCAAGTGAGAGGATGGTGGTGGAGATTATTTGACTCCATGGGGCTCAGACCTTTTACATTGCCTGCCTACTCCTAACTCCTCCTGTCTGATCCTCTTAAATTTTGCTCTAGAACTTTTCTAGGGTGCACAGAGAGCAGAAATATAAAACATTTTTGAATTTATTGATCTAGTAGTTTGTCTGATTGAACTTGTTGTAGCAGCAGTGCGACCCGACACAGACTAGGCCAGGCCCAGGAAGGACAGATGGGTAGCGGGTTACTGCTGATCTAAGGGCTGTGGTCCCAGCCCCTGGATGGCTGGCTGGCATGTTGCCTGGCTCATCTGGCCCACTGCATAAAATAAATCTGAAAATTTGATTTACTTCAATTCAGAACTCTCTTCACTTGTTGTTGGGTTGCTGCTGCCTGCTGCTCCAGCCAGTGCTCGTGCTCAGTTAGTGAAGAGCCTGCCCTTTAGAATCAGTTAGCAGACAGACAGACAGCAGCACAGCAGTACATGACTCCACTGAAAATAAATTCTGAAGTGAATCTGAATTGGTTTTCTAAATTGTTTGACCCATGCAGCCAGGTGGTCAATAGAACCACTGCACTAGCCATAAAATAAATATGTTTTTTGCACAGTAAACAGTATATACTATTGGTAATGCAGTTCAGACTCCTTAATTGCAATTGCCAGGGGAGGTTGAGGCCGAGGTCAATTGCCTGTGCTGTGTGACCTTTTTTTCTGTGTCCAGGCTTCTAGCAGCATCTGCTCTGCAGTATCTCTCTCTCTCTCTCTCTCTCTCTCCCCTCTCCTCCTCAGTAAAACTCAGCAGAGGGTAGACAGAGCAGCAGAATCAAACCTCCTCCTGAGTTCTGACCTTATTATTATCCTCATGCTGACTTAGGCAGTCAGAAAAGGCTAAAAAGGAAGACTGCTAGACAAACGCAGACTGAACTGATCATAAGAAAAGTGCTGACTGGTGTCTGCAGCAGCACCTGCATGTGTGCGACAGTGGAATAATTGTGCTGTGGCAAATAAAAATAAGTAAAAAAAAAACAGAACCCCCCCCCAAAAAAAAACATGAACTACTGTGCACCAAGCATTCACTGTCTATAACATAAATACAGTAAGGGTGTTTAGAGGGGCACAACTGGCAATTATTAACTAAAATAAAGGAGCAGAAGCACCTCCTGCCCTGTCCTGAACTGAATCTCTCTCCCTCCGCCCCTGTCCTTATTTGCCATTACTAGTGCAGCCTGCACCAATTTCTAAAGTGAAGAGAGCAAACAAAAAGCAACCTACATAAAAAGTGTGACAGTTCACTGCAAAGGCAGTGGTGGTGGGGACTAGTGGGCAGCAGTGGGCACTAGGCCGGGGGGACTGAGTACTGAGCTAGGGCAATATCTGTGAAGGAGCACCTCTTGTCCTGTCCTGCACTTCTCCCTCCCTGTTTGCCATTACTGCAGCCTGAAAAACACTGATGCTTTTTCTAAAGTGAGGCAAGCTAACAAAAAGTAACCTACATAAAAAGTGTGACTGTTCTCTGCAAAGCAAAGGCAGTGGTGGTGGGGACTACTGTTCACTAGGCCGGGGGACTGAGCACTGAGCTAGGGCAATATCAGTGAAGGAGCACCTCCTGTCCTGTCCTGCACTTCTCTTCTCCCTCCCTGTTTGCCATTACTGCAGCCTGAAGGCAAGCAAACAAAAAAGTAATGACCTCACAATTTATTGTTGGATGTAACAGTAAAAGATGCCTTCAAAATTCAAAGAGGTGCACAAAAGCATAAGCAGAAGAAGGAAGAATTGCTGCTGGCTGCAAAGCTTCCAAAAATCTGTGTTTTTTTCCAAACTGTGAATAAACCTGACAACACACCTGATAAGACTGAAATTTGTGAAAGTGACAGTGACACAGATGCAGAGAAAGACAGTGGACCTAGTACTGTGGACAATTCCCAGACCGTCTGTGCTGATCATGCTGATCCTGAAACTAATTTTGCTAAACAATCTGAACCAGAACCAGACATGAAAAGTGCATTGGAGAAAGAACTTGATAAAACAAGTGCTGGTTTAAACACCAAAGATGAAGAGCAACCTGTTTTTCCAAGTTTTCCTCATGCTGATGAAAAAAAAAACACAGACAGAGGTTATTTTCCCTTACACATTAAGGGCAGCCAAGTAAAAAATATATATTATATCACAAGGTTCATGTAGACCAGATGGACCATTTCCATGGGACAAAAATCAAGATGGGCGCTGTTTCTCCAGAAGCTATTATAACATAACAACAAAGGCAGGCGTTACATTACCGTGTACTTGGCTTTGTTATTCCCCAAAATTAGACTGTGCATATTGTGAGCCATGCTGGTTGTTTGCTGATTGTAGTGCACCTGCATATAATGTTGCATGGGTTAAAGGAGTTTGAGATAGATCGGCATCACCTAAGCAGTAAAATTGAATATCATGAAACATCAACAATTCATTTAGAATCTTGCTTAGTATATCAGCAGTGGCAATTACAAGGAACAATTGATGAAGATTTGGAAACTCAAATGCAGAAGGAGAAAAACTTCTGGAAACAAGTTTTGGAGCGTCTCATCAATGTGACTCTTACATTAGCTATGTGCAATTTAACTTTCAGGGGGCACAGAGAGGTTATAGGGCAAGGTAACAGTGGGAATTTTATTTCAATAGTGGAACTGTTAGCTAGGTATGGTCCTGTATTGAAGCAACTCATTTCCATGCCCATTGGATCGATTCGCTATCTTAGTCATACTATACAGGATGAACTTATTGAAGTTTTATCAAAGTGTGTTGAGCAAGATATTATTTACAAAATAAAGGCTGCACCTTTTTTCTCTGTAAAAATGGATACCACCCAAGATATTGCGAAGACTGACCAACTGAGTCAAATTGTTCGGTATGTCATGATTGAAAGAGGTGACAGGGACATGGCAACTGAGGTCAAAATCAATGAATCTTTCCTTGGTTTTCATGAAATTAGTGATTAGTCTGCAGTTGGACTTGCGAATGTAATAGTTGGCTGCATTGAACAGAAAGGTTTAGAATGATCTAAATGTCATGGTCAGGGGTATGATGGAGCCTCTAATATGAGTGGTGTGTACTCCAGTGTGCAAGCGAGAATATCCCAGAAGGAATCAAATGCTGCATATGTTCACTATGCTGCTCACAACTTAAATCTCACATTGAATGATTCCATTAGAAGGATACCAGAAGTGAGGAATTTTTATGATGTGATCAAATGACTATACACTTTTTTCGGCCATAGTATAAAATGCTGGGCCATGTTATCTTCATTCGCTTCCACTTCAGAGCTTTCCAGCAGTTTTACTTTGAAAATGCTTTGTTCTACCCGTTGGTCATCCAGGTATGAATCATTCATTACTCTGAGGTTTCAGTATTCAGATGTTATGAAGGCACTCCCAAAAACAGTTCTTCAGAGCAAAAATGCTGATGAGGCTTTGGCATTAAATAAATTATTAGAAAATTTTAGTTTTGTTCTTCTTGTCATGCTCCAAACAAAGATTCTGGAAACAGTCAATGCTGTGTCAAAACTTCTACAATCTAAAGACACAGACCTTTATAAAGCAGCAAACTTACTTCACAAAGCCAATGAAGATCTAGTTATATTTCTAAATCAGTTTGATGAGGCAAAAAAATCAGCAATTACATTATCAGAAAAATGGGGTTTGAAGAAACGAGCATGAGAAGGGTCAAAAGCCATTTTGATGAGCTATGTGAAGATGAAAGACTTGCTGACTCAGAACAACTTTTCAAAGTGAACGTGTTCTACAGGTGCCTTAATATAATAAGCACACAGCTTTCAAATCGATGACAAAGCATGCAAGCAGTCATTGATAGATTCAACATAATCCAGCCAAGTACGTTGATTTCTGCAAGTGATGATCTGTATAAAGGAGCTGAAAAACTGGCCCATCATTTCCACAAAGAAATTTCTCGTGCTTTTCCTGGGCAGTTGGTTTCATTTAGATCTTGTTTGAAATCTGAAATCTCAAAACAATCATCAGTGAAAGAGTTGGCAAAAGTGTTAATTGTTGACAACAATAGTGCATTGGCATCAAGTTTTCCAGAAGTCTGTACTGTACTGTACTTCTGCTGTTTCTCACCATCCCAGTAACAGTAGCCAGTGCTGAATGCTCATTTTCAAAACTTAAACTTATAAAGAACTACTTAAGGAGTAGTATGGGACAAGAGAGACTTCATGGATTGGGAATCTTGTCTATTGAAAATGAACAAGCCATAAAAATTAACCTACAGCAGATCATTAATGAGTTTGCAGAATGAAAGGCTTGCAAAAGGTGATTCAAATAGATGAGTAGAGAATATTACTATTATGTGTTGCAGTATACTGTGTCATGTTCCCACTGTCCCAGATGGGAAAAATGTTGATAATTGTTATGCAGTGTTGAACACTTGAACTGGCAATGGCATGTTTAACGTATATAAATAAGTGTGTATGTGTTATAATATCCTTGATATTTGAGGGTTCAGGGTCATAAAGGTAATAAAAACAAAACTGATGGGCAGGCAGAGCAGGGTGGGCACCCGGGGCAGCGGGGGGCCCAAAATTACAACATGCACTGGGGCCCACCTTTCACTTCCTCCACCACTGCCTACACAATTACCTTTCCCTCAGCTGTTCCTGCTTTAACCCACTTCAATACCTGTCCCCAGTTTCTGCCTTCCTACCATGACCCCCCCCCCGGCAGGGTTCTCAACATCCTGAAGGGGGATATCAGGAAATGGCTATGCCTTAATCTCATATTCAGTTCTTGCCTCTCCCCCCTCTCTTCTCCACCTGCCCTTCTGGGTCACCAGTGTGCACAACCTAACCCCATCCTTTTTACTCCAACAGCACTTGTGTACTACCTCGAGCCTGCTCCTGGTACACTCATGCACTGTAAATGGTTCTATAGGTTTTGTACGTTCATATGTTCTTTTGTATGATTTTGGACATGTATTGTAATTTACCCAATGTTCCTCTACTGTTCATTGTACAATACCTTGTGTTCCAACTGTTGCACAATCTTACAATGTTGTATTGTTTGTACTACCCACATACTACTGTAACTGATCATCCTTCACAACCCTATGTAACCCATCCCCCCCAGGTTGCACCATGAGATGAGCAACTTGTTGTTCAGTATGCCCTCCTGGTGAAACAGTTCAATATTTATTTATTTTATTTATTTAGATTTTGATTACCAGGTAAGCCCACTGAGACCAAAGGTCCCTTTTTCAGGGGTGACCCGGGGTGAATACACCACCAACTTTACATTAGGTACAGTATACAGCTTCGAAAATATATATACAATTTGTATATGAGGTACAGCATACAGCTTCAGAAACAAAAAAAATATATATACGGTTTGTACAGGAGGTTGTGTAACTGTAAGGCAGAGACAGAGAGCATGTAGCAAGTAACAGCATTCAGAGAAAACTGCATTACCCAGGGGAAAAAAACAAAAGTCCATGGGTCATTCAAAAAGAAAAACATAACACAGTTTGTAAAGAGTATACAGTTAATAGAGGTTAGTTGGTACACGGGGCACCAAGGATTCATAGATAGCCACATTAGGTCATGAGGGGTAGGGAGTTTATCTAGTGGTTACAGCAGCAGTGGCTCAGTTCCAGGAGGTAGACTTTGAGACCGGCCTTGAAAGAGGAGAGGGAGGGTTTGTCAAGCAGGGAAGAGGGGAGCGAGTTCCAGAAATGAGGGGTGGTGAACTGGAAGGAGCATTTTCCTTGATTGGTGTGGATGCGGGGTATGTTCAAGAGTCAACTTGAGGTAGACCAGAGGTTGCAGAGGGGGACTTTAGGGGTAAGCAGGTCGCTAAGGTGAGGTGGATGGTGTGTGGAGAGGAGTTTGTAGGAAAGGCAGGCAGGGGAAAAGGATAGTTTAAGCTTGAGTGTCAGCCAGTTTAGGTCCTTAAGAGCTTCGCAGTGGTGCCACCTAGGGGAGGAGTGGGTTGCAAATGAGCAATGCGGTGGTAGAGAGTGGAGAGATTGGTTAGCTCAGTCTCTCTGAGGGACTGTAATAATGGAGAACCGTACAGTAAAGAGGGGAGGAGGTTGCAGTTAGCAATGGTTCTACGTGCCTCTCCAGAGAGGGAATTATAAATAAATAAATAAATAAATACATACATAAAATTCAAATCCTAGGCATTGCAGTACAAGTCTAAACAGTTAACGTGCTAGTGTAATTCATTGTCCTAGTTCAGAAACAGATTAAATTTACAATAGATCAGGAGTTACAAAATATAGGGAAGCAGATAGTATGGAACGGAGCACCAGAAAACGGATTCCTAAACTGAAAAATGCTGCAGGATAGAAGCAGCCAAACAGAGGCAGGCTCCTCCTCTCAGCACCCAATCAAATTAATGGCATTCATTCCACAGGTCCTGGAGGTCCAGGGAGAGTATCTGAGACTTTGCCTTGCGAGGGGGGGTGGTCCAGTTGCTGCAGCTGGCGTAAGAAGCATTGGGGCATCAGTGGTAGCTTCAAGAGCCCACTCAGGGCTTCCTGCATCTTTGCCTTATGAAGGCTGGTGGTCTCATTGCTGCAGCCAGCTGGAGAAGCACTGGGCCACAACAGCAGCAGCATCAAGAGCCCGCTCAGGGCTTCCTGAGTTTTGCTTTGCGAGGGCTGGTGGTCCGGTTGCTGCAGCCAACTGGAGAATGGACACACCTAGCCAGGGGAAGCAAAATGAAACAGATCACAGCCTTGGATCATGCTCTGGTAATACCTGACCTGGAAATAGAAGCAATATATAAAAACTCATTCTGGAGACTGAATGTCTTGCATTTGAATTATCCTGAGTTCTGCCAGGAAATAGAGGATACACAAAAAGGCATTTGCAAAGAAAGAAATAAGGGGACATTACAGATGCCACAAGATGGGATGGGTTAAAAGTAACCATGAAAGGAATCTGTATAAAGTGTGCCCCAAATACAAATGGAGAGAGAAAGGGCCAGGGTCCACTTAGAACAACGAATATTTGACACAGAAGTGAAACATAAAATAACTCTGAACCCAGAACTAAAAGCACAACTCCAGAAGTACAGGAACAAACTAGTGAAGCTATTGGAACAAAAGATAGAGGAAGGGCTAAGGTATAACAAGTAAATGTATTATGAAGCAGGCACCAGGGTGGAAAGATTGCTGGCCTGGCAGTTAAGACAACAAGGGCTTAACAGGACAGTGGTAAAAGTAAAGGGGTAGCACAAGGAGACACTACATATACTAGACCCATGGACATTTCAGCAATTTTTGCAACTTATTATAAAAAGCTGTACACAGACATATGGGACAGGAAGGATAAGAAAGCACTCATTTTGTAAACTCAGTCACACTAAAGGGGGACAATGGAAAGAAAGTGTTAGAAACCAGTATAACCAAAGCAGAAATCTCACCAGCCATACAAAAATTAAAAAGCAGTAAGGCTCCATGAGACAGGTGGACTTCCCACAGAATTTTACAAAATGTCTGGGGATCAGCAAGCTCCACTGCTCCAGGCAGCCTTCAATAAAATGCTAGAGGGGGAAGCAGCTCCTGACTCATGTAAATATGCCCAAATAACAGTTTTCCTAAAGATAGGAAAGGACCCACAGCAATGCAGCTCCTCCAGCCCATATCCTTGCTCCTGGTGGATGTGGAAATCTTTACCTCTATTCTAGCTAATGGTCTTCAAGATCACATACAGAAGTTGGTAGAGCCGGACCAAACAGGATTCATAAATGGGAGGTTGCTCCAGGATAATATTAGGAGTCTTTTGAACATCCTCACATCTCAAAAAAAATTCTGGTACCAGCAGCTGGCCCTGTCATTAGACACAGAAAAAGCCTTTGACAGTGAAAGGAGGGAGTACCTGAAAGAGGACCTGAATGTGATGAATTCTGGACTTAAATTCCAAGCATGTATAGCAGCCCTGTATGAAGATCTGTAGGTGGTCATAAAAGTAAATGGGGTAAACTCAGAACACTTCCTACTAGCATGAGGTACAAGACAGGGGTGCCCTCTGTCCCTGCTGCTTTTTGCTCTCTGTATTGAGCCAATGGCAGTGAGAACCAGAGAAAGCCAAGTCAAGAAAGGGATAGTAGGTAGCAGGAGAAAAACAGCATCTCATTGTACGTAGATGACACTTTAGTATTCATCAAAGACCCAAAAGTTTAAATCCCTGAGCTGCAACTCATTTTGCAAGAGTATGGTGAAATATTGGGATATAAAGTTAATGTGAACAAGATGGAAGTCCTACACATCAGCAGTACCTTCACTGGTGGGGATAGAGCAGCAGTACCACATACTTATGCTATAAAAATAATGTTATTCGATAGCTCGGCAGCAGGATCACCCCAAAGGTTATGGATTTATACAAACTAAATTATGGGAAGCTGACTCTGGAGTGTATGCTGGGCCTGAAAAGATGGAGCATGCTGCCTTTCTCTATGTTTGGGTGAACAGATATAAAAAAATTAATATCCCGCCATGATACTTGTTTATGTTCCAGACACTACCAATCAAAATTTCAGGGGTATTTTGGAAACAGCTAAATAAATCCACCCAGGTGTTTGTGTGGGGTGACAGATGACAGAGGGCAAATAGAGGGAAAAGGACCCTACCAAAAGATGAAGGTGGAGCAGGTCTCCTTGACTTCCAACTGTATTACCTGGCAGCACAAACACCACACCTAATTACATGGGTAAAACTAAGGGTGGACTCAAAATAGTAATGAATGGAGGAGACAAATGATTTACCCATCCCATTGTATGCTATGCTCATGATGAAAATGCACCCAGAAGTATGTAGAAAGATAAATATTCCCTGGATAAGACACTCAATCAATATCCTTCTAAGGATCCACACCCTGACCAATACCCCAAAAAAGATTGGGCCCCTAACCATAACAATAAGGGACCTGAACTTTGAGCAAGGGAAAAAGGATCTGTTTCAGGGAATGGAACTCCAAAAAACTCACTAGATATGAACAACTGATGGAAAGGGGACACATAGTGGCCTACCAACAACTGATGGAAAAATACAACATGGGAAGGGTGAACTTTTACAGGTTTCTGCAACTGAAAAGTAACTTACAAGAGGCAGTCACATGCCAGAGAACTGATAGGGAAAATACAACACGGAAGAAATTTCTATACTGATCTGCAGTGCTCAGGGACTGGAGCAGATATATTTCAGTGATGTACAGGCTCCTGTTTCACCCTAGGGAAATTACCCTCACAAAATTACAAGAAGCAGTGGGAGGAGAGTGTTGGTGGATGGAGAGTGTTGGCTTAAAAAAATTGGCTGGAGTTCAGATAGAAAATTATATATCATTTTTTGCATGTACCAACATCACAAAACATTTTGGTACCACAAACTCTGATCAATGTTGGAGAAAGTGTGGGGAGAGAAACATAGAAACGTAGACTTTGATGGCAGATAAGGACCACTTGGCCCACCCAGTCTGCCCATTTCCCTTCCTGTTGGATATTTATTTATTTATTTAGCTTTTGTTTACCGGGTAAGTACACTAGACAAGTATTATGCCTATTTTCAGGAACGACCCGGGAGAATACAACATGAGGAACAACAGTCAAGGAGACATGGCAAAGAGAGTACAGTTTTTTGTCATAGTAAACAAACATGTGGGAAATACATCATTTGACATTAGGGGAAACATATAGTAGTAAGCACATTTCAGATTATACACTCTAGACTAGCTAGTTCAACTGACAGATATATACAGGTCATCATACATAGATGTGAAGCATAGCTCAAGGACTGGATTGGTCATAATATAACTTATAATATTGTCGTATACACCCCCTAGGCTAGTTGGATCGTGGACAGGTATATACAGCTCATCACATTTTTCTAAATATGCACATGTTAGACAGAAACAGAAACACCTGGTAGTGCAAGTTTCCACCAAGTGACCAAGGTGCAATATGTCATGGTAAGCCTATGACTGTGGAGCAATAATGGGTGTAAAAATGCTCAAGGCTTTTTAGGCAGGAGTAGTCAGAAGTCATTGATACAGTGGGGAAAATATCTCCAGGAATTCAACGGAGACACCCTGGGGAGGTTCAGATAAAACAATTTGACACTTTACTCTAGGAAGGTTTGGGGCAGTCACATTCTGATGCTAGTTTTAGGAAACCCCACAGGGAATTTGAAAAACTCAGATAGGAGGGGGCAGCTCGGATATCCACAGGCAGCGAATTCCAAGGGCTGGGCACACTTATGGCAAAGTCCCGATCCTCCATGAGGGTCCGGGTAGAAGGGACTTTGAGCATCCCTGATGTGAGAGACCTAAGTTGGTAGGGGGTGGGATTCAGTTTAGGCAGAAGCTGGGCCAGCTCCTGGGGGGGGGTGCTAGTTCTGATCACTTTCCCAGAGAGGCATCCTAAACCAAAATCAAGGTATCTAGCTGGTGAGAGACAGCAGAGTTTCTCATATAGCTCACAATGGCGGGTGAGTCGGGGGGCAGCCAAGGCAAAACGACAAATGTTATTGTAAGCAGTGTACCACCGGGTGAGATGTGTCTTTGGAGAGTGAGTAAATAGGTGCAGCCCATAGCTGAGGTAGGGAAGGAGCACACCCTTTGCTAGTGCAAGCCTGGCTGCCAGTGTAAGGTTATACTTGGCCCTATAGGCCAGACCCAGTTTGCAGTTTGCTGCCCAGCAGATGTTAAGGATATGATTACCCATGTCAAGTTGGGGGTCAAGTGCTACCCCCAGATATTTGATAGAGCTCACTATGGGTAGTGAGGATCCATCTGCACTGGTGATGTGTAAGCAGGCCGATGAGGCTTTGATTTTAGCCATTGAGCCAAAGAGCATAGCCTGTGTCTTTTTCAGGTTCAGGACCAGCTTGCGACTAGTAACCCATGACAATATCCTGTTAAAGTCATCAGTCAGGTTCTGGTTTAGGGTAGTGGCATTCTGGGAGTGAGCCAGGATTACCAGATCATCTGCATACATGGTGGCACTACAGCTGGTAGTAACCATGGGTAGTCGATTGATGAAGAGGGAGAAGAGGAGGGGACCCAGTACCGAGCCTTGAGGCACTCCGGAGGTCACCGGTAGGGGCTCGGAGAGGACTTTATTGAAGCAAGTATGCTGCTTTCTGCCATGTAGATAACCCATTAGCCATTTCATGGCATGGAGGGAGAGGCCACGTGACCACAACTGTGCACCAAGCAGTTTGTGGTCAACGAGGTCAAAGGCTTTGGACAGGTCGATAAATATTGCACCAGAGAGTTTGCCCCAGTCCATGGCTGTCCGGATACTTGATGTAACCGAGATTAAGGCTGTGGTGGTGGTGCTGTGTCCCTTACGAAAGCCGTGCTGGGCTGGGGACAGAAGTTCATGAGAGTGGATATATTCTGAAAGCTGCTCAGCCACTACCTTTTCAAGGAGCTTGCTAAGGGTTGGGAGAATGGCAATTGGTCGATAATTGTCAGGCAGTTTGGGATTTCCTTGCTTTAGTACAGGGACAATCCTCGCCTCTTTCCAGATGTCTGGGATGGTCCCCAGACCAAGGGATAGGTTAAAGATAAAGGCTACTGGTGAGGCAATGTGTGCAGCATCAAGCTTAAGGAGTTTAGGCTCCAGGTTGTCTAGGCCAGGACTGGAGTACTGGGAGAGGCCAGCTAGGCATTTCTGCAAGTCCTGAATGGATACAGCCCTGAGGTGGAACATTTGACGAGGAGGGTGACCCTCCAGCAGAGTGGAGGGAAGGGGGTCGGACAGAGCCTCATCAGGTGAGAAGAGGGTTGTGAAGCCTGAGCGGTCAGAGAAGTGATTATTTAGGGAGTTGGCAAAAGTATGGGGATTATTGCCGGAGACTCCATTTATGACCATGTCCGTAACCCCCGGATGGGAGGATCCGCTGACAAGGGATTTAATATCTCTCCAGAACCTCCTGGGATTACTGGCAGAGCTTAATAGGGCAGACTTGCAAAAGTCACTCTTTGCTGCTCTGATGGCCTTTTTGCACTTGTTCCTGAGGTGTCTGTACCTTTGAATAATTGTGAGATCACTGGTAACTTTGGAACAAGCCCAACACTTATCTCTCTCCCGCATCTGAGCTAGGAGATTCCCATTTAACCAGAGGGTAGCAGACCCCCTCACCCTACGGGTGACCTTGGGAGCATGCTTGTCTTGCAAGGCCCCAAAGGTAGAGAGGAAGTAAGAGGTTGCTGCCGAGGGGTCAGTGGCACCATACACCCCAGACCAGTCAGTAACTCTTAGGTCCTCCAGGAACTCCTCAGTATTGAATCTAGAGTAGTTTCTGACATGCATAATTTTGTGTGGAATTTTGGGGGTGGGAATTTTCCATACACAGAAAACCGGTGAGTGGTCAGAGATGGAGTCAGATAACGTACCCGCTGATGAGATCCTGTCGGGATGGTTAGACATGATCCAGTCCAGTAAGGTGCTGGAGGAACCATAAGCTGCAGATTCTAGTTAACCAACAGCCTACTTCCTGCAAACCCCCCACTACAATTGCATTATGTCTGTCCCATGCATGTTTGAATTATCCCACGGTTTTAGAACCAACAACCTCCCCAGGAAGGTGGTTCCATGCGTCCACCAATCTCTCCTTGAAAAATAAATTCCTCACATTACTCCTGAGCCGTCCCCCCTCTATCTTTAAATTGTGCCCCCTTGTTCTTACACCTCTCTTTTTCTGAAAGATGCTACCCTCCTGGACTTTGTTGATTCCCTTGAGGTACTTAAAAGTTTCTATCATGTCCCCCAGTCCATCCTTTCATCAAGAGTATACATATTAAGCTCTCTCAGTCTCTCTTCATATGGTTTCTGATGCAGACCCTGCACCATTTTAGTTGCCCTCCTCTGGACTGCTTCCATCCTGTCTATGTCCTTGCATAGATGGGGTCTCCAAAACTGCACACAGTATTCCAGATGGGGTCTCACCAACTGTCTGTACAGAGGATAACCACTTCCTTTTTCTACTTGTGATGCCCTTTCCTATGCATCCCAGTATCCCGCTCTCCTTACTGACTTCTCACATTGCTTACCCACCTTTAGGTCATCTGATATGACTACCCCCAAGTCCCTTTCCATTTTTTGTTGTTAGTACCTCCCCTGCTATTGTGTACTCTTCTCCTGGGTTTTTGTTTCCCAGGTGCATTACTTTGCACTTCTTTGCATTGAATCTAAGTTGCCATATGTCTGACCATTCCTCCAACCTTGCCAAGTCCCTTCTCATCCTTTCTACCCCCCCCTTGTGTATCAACTCTGTTACAGATCTTTGTTTCATCTGCAAAGAGGCAAACCTTTCCCTCCAGACCCTCTGCAATGTCACCTATAAAGATGTTAAAGAGGACTGGACCCAGTATTGAGCCTTGAGGTACTCCACTAGTAACCCCCCTTTCTTCAGAATGTGTTCCATTCACTATTACCTTCTGTGTCCTGTTGTGCAGCCAGTTTGCTACCCAGGTTACCACCCTGGAACCCACTCCCAGGCTGGCTAACTTGATTATTAGTCTTTTGTGTGGGACTGTGTCAAATGCCTTGCTAAAGTCAAGGTAGGCCATATACACAGCCCCTCCCTGGTCTATTACGTTGGTCACCCAGTCAAAGAAATCAATTAGATTTGTCTGACATGACCTTCCTGCTGTAAATCCATGCTGCTTTGGGTCCTGTGCCCCACTGGCCTCTAGGTACTCAACAATTCTTTCTTTCAGAAGTGATTCCATCATTTTCCCTACCACTGAGGTCAGACTTACAGGTCTGTAGTTTCCTGCTTCTGTCTTGCTCCCAATTTTGTGAAGGGGAATCACATCTGCCCTCCACCAGTCCTCAGGTACCATCCCATTCTCCCATGATTTGTTAAAAAGTGTGGTCAGTGGTGTCACTAGGACCTCCCTTAGTTCTTTTAGGATTCTGGGGTGAATCCCATCAGGCCCCATTGCTTTGTCCACCTTGAGTTTTAGGAGTTCTTTCAGGACTCTTTCTTCTGTAAATGGACTGGTGTCAACCCCCCTACCCAGAGTGCTTCTATTGTCTGGTTTAGGTAACTCCTCCTCATCTTCTTTTGTGAATACTGAGCAAAATTATTTATTCAGTATCTCTGCCTTTTCACTGTCTCCCACTGCCCACCTCCCCTCTCTTTTATTAATCTTCATTATTCCTCCCTTAACCTTTCTATGCTCCCTAATGTACCTATAAAAGGATTTATCCCCCTTCTTAATTGAGTTGGCTATTTTTTCCTTGGTTTGGGCCTTTGCTATTCTGACTGCCTTCCCCACTTCTTTCTGCTTTAATTGATACAGTTCCCTGCCGTGCTCCTTCTGTGATTCCTTATACTTTTTGAATGCAGCCTTTTTCTCCTTAATCTTCCCTGCCACCTCTTTTGAGAACCATAGTGGTTTTTCACTCTGCTTTGTTTTCTTTATTTGTTTCACACAAAGGCTTGTTGCCTCTATGATAGCAGTTTAGATTGTTCTCCATTGTTCTTCCACCCCTCCTTTTTGGCCATTTGCTAGTGCATTCCTCAGGTATTCACTCATTTTGCCAAAGTCGGCCCTTCTAAAGTCCGGTATCCTTATTTTTGTATGGCTTGTCTCCATGGTTGTACTTATTGTGAAGCACACTGTGCAGTGGTCACTTGTTCCCAGATGTCTACTGACTTCTAAATTTGTGATCCTCTCTCCGTTTGAGAGTACCAGGTCTAATATTGCTCCCTCTAGAGTGCGTTCCAACACTAGCTGTCTAAGGCCTGCCCCCTGCAGGGCATCGAGAATGACTCTGCTCTTGGATGTGGCTGCAGTACATGTCATCCAGTTAACATCCTTCATATTCAGGTCCCCCATCAACAGTATCTCCCCTTTTTCAGCCATTTTGAGAATGTCCTCTATCATTTTCTTGTCCGTTACCTCCCCTTGAGACGGGGGTTGTATACAACCCCTGTGCAGATTGTGATGCCATTCCCTGTCTCCAAGGTGAACCAGAGTGCCTCTTGTCCTCCCCCTTTACTTTTTAGTTCTGTAGCTTTGATCCCTTCCCTTATGTATAGAGCTACTCCACCTCCTCTTTTACCCTCCCTGTCCCTTCTGTAGACTGTGTACCCCAGTATGTTGACATCCCAGTCATGGTTCTTCATGTACCATGTTTCCGTGACTGTCACAATATTCAATTTTTCATCTTCCATCCTGGCCACTAGCTCAGGAAGCTTGTTTCCCAGACTACAGGCATTAGTACTCATTGCCCTCCATTTAATGTTGGCTTTATCCTTTTTTCCCCATCCCTGCTCTTATTGCCCTTGTCTATTTTTCCATTTCCCCCTGTCCTGCCCTCTGTTGAGCTCTGTACATCAGTGTGTACCTTACTACCTGCCATGTTTTGTGGGGGGAGGCTTGAAATTTCCTGCCTCTTATCAGCACCTCCCCTCTTGGCTAGTTTAAAAGCTTGCCAAGGAAGCATTTAAACCTGTCACTTAGGAGCTTGGTTCCCTTCATGGACAGATGCAGACCATTGTGCCAGTATAGACCTTCATCTCTCCAGGTGTACCCCCAGTCCCCAATGAAGCCAAAGCTCCGTGCTCTGCACCAGTTTTGCAACCATTCATTAAACTGCATGGTGTGCAGTACCCTAGCCTCACCCCTGCCATGGACTGACAGCACCTCTCAGAAGGTAATTGTGCTCGCTACCTGTCTGAGGCCCCTCCCCAACTCCACAAATTCATCCTGCACTGCACTGATTCCATGCCTAGCTAGTTCATTTGTTCCAAGTTGGACAATGATATCTAGTTCCCTCTCCTGTGATGCTGCTTCTGCAATCATGAGGATTCACGTCTTATCCCTCCAAGCCATGGCACCAGCCAGGCACCTTACTTCCCTCTCCTCTCCCTTCCCCAGTTCTACCCCCCTAACAATTGAGTCACCTATCAGAAGCTGTTTCCTTCCCCTGTGGTGTCCCTTGCCACCCTTTTGTGGGTCTCCCTTGTGGATGTCCTCAGTATTCTTCTTGGTCTCCACTGAGGGTGCCATCATAGAGGAACCTTGCTCTGCCAGACTGGCATATGATTTGTGTAGAGGTACAACTAGGGGGCTTCACCTCTGTTCCACCACCTTCACCCTCTCAGAACCCACTGTGGTCCAACTGCTCTTCATACTTGGCAACCTCTGAGGCAGTGGTTGTGGCAGTGGTGCTCTTTGGGTGGGGGAGGCCTCCTTAGTCCTTGCCAGTTCAGCCTGGAAGTGAGCAATCTCCTCCCTCAGAGCTGACAGTTGCCTGCAAATAGGACAGCAATGCAGTTTCCAGAATGTCTCCCAGAATACTGCTGCCCCATAGCCAGTGCATTGCACCACTCCCCACATGTCCCTCTCCCTTATAATATACAATATATAATACATATAATTTTTTTTTGTGGGGAATGCATTATCACATTCTGTGGGCATGCTCAAGGATACAACTATTCTGGGACCAGATTAGAGAGAAGTTAGCTAAGATCTGGGGAATAGATATGCCAGGCACAAGGTATTATGTAATGGGAAGGAGCATCCTAGGAATTGCAGGCAGAAAGAATGAGATCTTCTAGTACATGGTGCTGGCAGCCCTAAAGATGCTTACTACACACTGGTTAGACCCCTTAGCTGCAGAGGTTGCAAAATGGAAAGAGAGGATGTCACAAACCTATGACATGGAACACCTCACATCCAGATTGAGGTTCACAGTGGACAAATTTACAGAGAACTGGTGAGACTGGATAGCTTATGCACAGCCAGAAATGGGAACAGGTGATCTGGAAGGGGGAGGAAGCCTGGGACAAGAGAAACCATGAATAGTCAGGAAGAAAAGAGAAGACCAACAACTAATTTCTGTTATAAAGGACTCTCTGGGTTTGGTGGCCTCAAGAAGATTATGGGTGTGACAGGGATGAAACCTGTCCCTTGAAGTGGACCTATTTTTTCTTTATAAAACTACTGTTGCAACAGTTCTTTTCTGCTTTTTCTACACTATTCTACTGCTCCTACTTCAGATGGTTGGCCACCTTGGGACCCCCCCATCTTAAAACTTATCTGTCTCCACTGTATATTTCTTTTTCTCCTTGGTCCACTAGCAGGTCCATATACAGTTTAGCATTGTTTAAATTAATGAACTAGACACTGTGTACATGCCTGTGACTATCTGAAAAACATACCTGAAATGATCAGTTTTGGAGCTGCCTAAAATAGGCAAATATAGTATGAATGTCCTTTCTCCTTGAACATGTGAATTATCACATTAGCAAGCCCCCTTCTTACACAGAGGTGCAACAAAGTATTTTTAATGTGTTTGAACTGGCACACAGTATGAAGGTATGCTGACAGAAAACAGTACCAAAATGTATGGGACTAAGGTATTACAAGCCTATGACTGAGCTTTCAACAAAGGGCTGAAACTGGTTGAATGTACCATGCACAGTACTCTTTTGCAGGTTGCATTAAACAGGGACATTTTAGAGCATATAAAAGTATGACTAAACTTACTTTTCTTACAGAGCAGAATTCTGCAGACTTCTACAAACAAGGCATGTTCTCTGTTGCTAGCCAGGTTGCTGTACGCCTTCACTATAGGGCGGCAGTGGGCTCTAGTGTTGGTTTTTATAATGCAGTACCTGTCCATCACAGCAGAACTGAATGATTTGCATTGAAATTTAATCCTCCTTAGTTAAAAACTGCTTTTGTTTGTCAAATGTTGTTTGAATGTTTTAGTTAAAGGCTCCTTAGCATTATATAAATTAAAAGGAGCTCTATAAAGATAAAATAAAAACTTTGATGACGCTGTGAACACATTACTGTGAGGGCAGTATATAGGGCTTATCTGGACTGCATGATAGCAGATAGGGTCAGTACCTTCTGACCAGTGCAGGTGAAGGACCGAGACAGTCCTGTCACTAAGTGGAAACTGCTTGCAAATTTTACCACAGATGTGAATTATTTTGTTTGTAAAGTCTTTATTTTGCTCACAGTTTGAGCTTCTGTATTATTTTCCTATTAAATAAACATTGAACCTTGCCAATGGTGCATTGAACCATAATTCAGCTTGTTGCACCCATCTGTTATCCCACTCCCTATTACATTTGGTGGCAGTGGTGGGATAACTGCTGACTGCATTTGGCCAGGGAAGGCAAACGTGATTTCGGTGGATACTGGCAAAGTATCCTAGATGAAAATGCTTCAAGATGTGATGGTGGAGTCTCCTACCAGGGTCCAGATGAGGAAGATGACTGAAGCCAGTGATATATCTTTACAAGCTGGGCTTGGCCCTGTATCACACCCGAAACAGAGACTGAAGCCAGAGGTCGAGGACCTGCCCAGTTCTGAGGGCTTGGAAGAAGAGGAAACCAAGGCATCCCACCCTGAGAACATTGGTGACCTACTGAGGTAATTAGTAAACAAATCCAGATAGAAAAAGAAAGGGACCTGGACTGTTGGAGGCATGATGCCAAGTGGGCTGATACCATGCAGGTATTACAGGCAATACAGATGGGGAGTACAGAAAGAGGTAATGGTCCTAGGGACATTAAGCTCTCTAGACTGAAAGATGGTGATGATATTGAGGCATACCTCACCACTTTCAAATGAGTGACAAGAACATGTGGTTGGCCCCTATAACAGTGGGTGGTATGCTTGGCTCCACAATTGATGGGAAGAGCCCAACTAGTATATAGCAGGATAGATACCAGGGATGCAGAGGTCTATGAGGTAGTAAAAAGGGAACTCCTCCAGTGATATGACATTAACACTGAAACATGCTGTCAACATTTCCAGTACCTTAAGATGGCTTCCACAGATGCACCCCAAGAGGTCTATGCATGGTTGAAAGATCTCTCTTACAAATGGTTGCAACCAAAGACTAAAATACCCAGCTGATGGAGGAAATCATCATTGAGCAATTTGTGAAGGTATTACCACCACAGGTGCAAATCTGGGTGAAAGAACATAAGCCTGAAGGTGCTGAAAAAATGATTACCCTGGCTGAGGACTTCCTGACAGCAAGACCCTCCAGATATCCGTGGACAAGTGACAAGCCTGCAGCAGCGACATCGGGGGTAAGAACATTTTCCTCTAATAATTCTGGGAAACCTGAGTGGAGGGTGGAAACAAAAGAAAACATACCCCTAGCTGAAATCACTTGTCATGGCTGCCAGAAGAAAGGACATTTAATACAAAATTACCCAAATATAAAGAAGGAATATGGGAACCTGGCATTAGTAAACTGGGGATCTTTTGTTGCTTCTGTAGAAATGGGAGATCAACAAATGCTAGGGTTGACAGACTCTGGAAGTCACCAAACATTGATTGGGGCAGACCTGATCCCTGTGACAAATAAGAAAGGTAATGGAAGAGCTGTCACTTGTGTACATGGGGATGTACATTGCTACCCCACTGCACCTGCACCTGTAACCTTACAGGGGCAGACACACATTTTGGAAGTTGGATTTGTACCCCATCTCCCAGTGCCTATGATCATTAGACATGACCATCCAGACTTTACTGCTGTAGTACAAGATGCCCAACAACCCTTAGTAGGAATTACTACACAGGCACAAATGCAACAAGGACATTTACCTGAATTATTTCCCTTTGAGGATAACTTATATGAGAGCCCTGGGAAAACCAGAAAGTCAAGAAGAGAAAGAAGGACTTGCAAAAAGAAATTGGCAAACTCAGAATGGATAGGGTTTGAATATAATGGGACATGTGTTGGCACCCACTGATATAATAACTGAACAGAAGGATGATGTAACTCTAAACACTTGTTTTTTACAGGTTGGAAAGAAGAGTACTGAAGAGGCCCCTTGTTACTTATTAAACGATAGTTTATTATATAGGGAATGTACCAACCCCAGAACTGAAGAATGGGTAGCCCAACTGGTTGTGCCCCAGAAATATAGGGGGAAATTATACAACTTGCCAATGAAATACCCCAGGCTAGTCATGCTGGTAGGGACAGTACCGTACAATGAATTCTTGCCAGGTTTTACTGGCCTATCATCCTTGACCAGGTAGCAGAATATATAAAGTGTTGTGCTCCATGTCAAAAGGTGGCTCAAATTTGGCAGAAAGAACATGTACCTCTTCAAACCATCCCTTTCATTTCTTAGCCATTCAAGAGATTGGCTATGGATCTCATGGGGCCCTTAGAAAGAAGTTCTAAGGAGAATTGATTTATTTTAGTCCTTTGTGACTATGCAACATGATATCCAGAAGCGATCCCCATGTGGACAGTGACTGCTCCCCACCTAGCAGAAGAATGTTCAAAGATCTTCAGTAGGATGGAGATCCCAAAGGAGATTCTAATGGATAGAGGAATTAACTTTAATGCCTGTTTGCTAAAAGAACGGTACAAATTATTGGGTTTATCAGCTGTTCGCATGTCCCCTTACCACCCTCAAATGGACAGACTAGTCTAGCATTGTAATAAGACCCTCAAGCAAATGCTCACTAAATTCATCAGTGATGAGGGGAAGGACTGGGACTGATACCTACCATATTTGTTGCTTTCATGCAGGGAAATTCCACAGGCTTCCACCGGGTTTTCCTTCTTTTTCCTACTATATAGAAGGCATCCTAGGGCACCTTTAGACATAGTAAAAGAACACTGGGAAGCCAAGGAAGCAGTGGGGCATACACACATTATTGACTACCTAGTGAAACTAAGGCAGAGGTTAGTCAAGTATGTGGAACTGATGCATAAAAATATGATACATAGCCAGATGAAACAGAAAGCACTACGATGTTGGCAAAGGGGAAAAGAAATTTCAGGTGGGGAAGAAGGTGCTGTTACTGATACCCAGTACAGAAAACAAATTGTTAATGCACTGGCAATGTCCCTACTCTATAGTACACTAAACAGGGGTGGTGAACTATAAAACAGAGATGCCAGGCAGACGAAATCCAAAACAGATATACCATGTGAATTTGTTAAAAAAAATGGTATGAACCAGGTAGCCCAGTGCTATATATTCATCCAGAACAGAAGGAATCTGAGTTGGACATTGCCTACCAACACTTGGAGCAAGTGGGTGGTATAGAGGACATCTTCATTAACCTGGAGTTGACAGGTAAACAATGTTCTGACTTAAAAACATTGATTCAGGAATTTGCACATACCTTTACTACTACCCCAGGAACAGCTAAAGGCATAGTACATGAAATTCATGTAAATCAGACTCACCTTATACACCAAAAGCAATACAGACTTCCCATCACAGTAAGGGAGGAAGTTATCATGGAAATACAAAAGCTGGAGAAATCTGGTGTTATTGTTCCATCTAAGAGCCCCTGGTCATCTCTTATGGTAGTGGTGCCTAAAAAGGAGGGTGGTATCCATCTCTGTTAAGAATTTAGGAAAATCAGCAACATCTCTATGTTTGATGGATACCCCATGCCCAGAATTGACGACATCATTGATCGGTTAGGGCAGGTTAAGTACATTTCTACACTTGATTTAACCAAGGGGTATTGGTTAATACCCCTTTCCCCAGACTCCAGACCTATCACGGCCTTTAGTACCCCCTTAGGTCTTTATCATTTTGTGAATATGCCCTTTAGACTTCATGGGGTGCCTGCAACCTCCCAAAGGTTTATGGACAACATGCTTAGACCCCATAAAGCCTGTTGTGAGGCATACATAGATGATGTGGTCATTTTCAGTGAAGACTGGGAAACACTTAACCCATTAAAGAAAGGTATTGAAGACCATAAGGGAGGTAGGTGTAACAGTAAACCCAGCTAAATGTACGCTGGGTAAAGTTGAGACCAGGTATTTGGGATTCATAATTGGGGGGGTAAAATACAGCCGGAGCAGGAAAAGGTCATAACAGTGGCAAACAGTTCCATTCCTAAAACCAAGAAACAGGTGAGGTCATTCCTTGGACTTGATTGCTATTATAGGAGGTTCATAGAAACATAGAAACATAGACTTTGATGGCAGATAAGGACCGCTAGGCCCATCTAGTCTGCCCATTTCCCTACCTACAGGATAGGCCGCAGATCCTAGTTAACCAACAGCCTATATCTCTCAATATACCTCAATTCTCCACCATAGCCTGTCCCCTGACAAATCTTACAAAGAAAAGTTGTCCTAACAATGGAGTGCAATGGTCCGATGATTGTGATGAGGCATTCCGGACCATTAAGGTCATACTGTGTACAACCCCAGTTTTACAAAGTCCCAATTTCTCCTTACCCTTTGAAGTACCTACAGATGCTTCAGAGGTAGGTTTAGGGGCTGTACTGACTCAGCATATACAGGGTGAAGGACACCCAATAGTATATTTGTGTCGAAAGCTTCATGAACGAGAACTCAAATATGCCACTATTGAAAAAGAGGATTTGGCCCTAAAATGGGCAGTGGAATCACTAAAATGTCATCTATGGGGCACAACTTTTAAAGTGTTAAGTGACCACAATCCTCTATGTTGGCTCCAGCAGATGAAGTAGAAAAATCCTAGAATTATGAGGTGGTACTTGGCGTTACAGCCTTATCATTTTTCTGTTACTCACAGGGCAGGGACAGCCCACCTCAATGCAAACTATCTGTCTAGATTTGGTTCTGGAATAGAATGAATTGTCAATTCATATGATGGACTCATAGATGTTCACTGAATATGCATTGTTGTTATTAATGTCTCAGGATAAAGCACTTATGTATGATCTTGGGCTATAGAATAGAAATGACACTGAAATGTAAGGTGTTGAAATATTTATAAGGGACCCTGAGATGGAGCTTCGAGAGTGGGTGGGTGGAAGCGCCAACCCCTTCCAGGGTTAGGGAAAGTGATAAAAACAGGCCTAGTTGAGTCTGTTTTCCTCTTAAGGGGGGAAGAATGTGACAGGGATTAAACCTGTCCTTTGAAGTGGACCTACTTTTTCTTTATAAAACTACTGTTGCAACAGTTCTTTTCTGCTTTTTCTACACTATTCTACTGCTCCTACTTCAGATAATTGGCTACCTCTGGATGCCCCCCCATCTTAAAACTTATCTGTCTCCACTGTATATTTCTTTTTCTCCTTGGTCCAATAGCATGTCCATATGCAGTTTAGCATTGTTTAAATTAATGAACCAGGTGCTGTGTACATGCCTGTGGCTATTTGAAAAACTTACCTGAAATGATCATTTTTGGAGCTGCCTAAAATAGGCAAATACCAAAATGACCTTTCTCCTTGAACATGCGAATTATCGCATTAGCAAGCCACCTTCTTACACAGAGGTGTAGCAAAGTATTTTTAATGCATTTTGAACTGGCAAACATTATGCAGGTATGGCTTCTATATGAGGTCCTGCTGTGAGAAGGTGCTTGTTTGCTAGTGGTGGCTAAGACCAGTGCATGAATCTGTAGCTCCTACCAGGAAACCAATGCTAATCTCGGCAAAATACCTATTAGTTTATACTTGGCTAAGCAGAGGCATCTGCAGGTGGAGGGGGGCCTTTGCATAGTGTGAAACCAACTGAAGCATTGCACAGTGGGTACTGTAGTCCACAGGCTGCAGTCCATGAGCAAGTACATCGCTGGGGGAGCTTATTTGTGTTCTCTGGCTGGACTGCTGTACAGTGGTAACGCTGCAAACTGTAAATTGGGCACTGTGTTTACTGAGAAAGGGAGTATTTACCTTTGGAAAGGTGTTTGTAGTGCTGACAGGCTTTGCAGGGCTGGGTGACATACTTCTGGTACGCGGGGCTATGTAAACTACTCGCACCAGGGAACAGCACTTCTATATGAGGTCCTGCTGTGAGAAGGTGCTTGTTTGCCTGTGGTGGCTAAGACCAGAGCATGAATCTGTAGATCCTACCAGGAAATCAGTGTTAATCTCTGCAAAATACCTATTACTTTATACTTGGCTAAGCAGAGGAATCTGCAGGTGGAGGGGGGTCTTTGTGTAGTGTGAAACCAACTGAAGCATTGCACAGTGGGTACTGTAGTCCACAGGCTGCAATCCGTGGGTGAGTACATCGCTGAGGAAGCTTATTTGTGTTCTCTGGCTGGACTGCTGTATAGTGGTAACACTGCAAACTGTAAATTGAGCATTGTGTTTACTGAGAAAGGGGGTATTTACCTGGGAAAAGGTGTTTGTAGTGCTGACAGGCTTTGCAGGGCTGGGTGACATACTTCTGGTCCATGGAGCTATTTAAACTACTCATGCCAGTGAGCAGCATGAGCTTGAGTGCACGGCAGTGCGTGTCTTGCATGTCCTGCTTGGACCAATGCACAGTGGGGATACCTTGACCGGTAGTCGGCACCTAAGGAGAACTGTGGTAAGTGAGCCACACAAAAATTACTGCACGCTAGGACCAGCAGCCTGTGAGGTAGACAGCTGTACATAGGATACAGTGTAGGGCTGCTGATCCATTGGCACAGAGCAACCACAGTACTAATGGATGTCCTTAACATAGAGGTGCATCAAATGTTGGATTCCCTCTGTCAGAGTGGGAACTTGACAAAATGTAGCAGCTGTAATATGTATGAGGCAGGTAACCTAGTCCCACGGCAAGGTCACACTTGCAACAAATGTAAGGAGAATATGGCATTGATAGAGCAATTTAGGGTAATGAAAGGTAATGAACTGCAGGCCTGTAGCTCACCAGGTGCAATCCCCTCCCCATAACATGCATGGAAAAGGATAGCATTATACTAGCCAGTAGTAGGCTCCCTACTAATACTAGTATGGGATCTGACACCGAGAGCTGGGTCACTGCCTGCGAGGACACAGACTCTGGTAGCTGGGCTAAGGTTACTTAAGAGACTTAAGGGCTAAGGGACCAAGTAAAAAGAGAAGGTGAGCAATGGGACCATCAGACATACCGCAGCAAAATAGATACTCTCCCCATAGTACCATTTCTGAAACCTGTTCCGACCTACCAACTGAGGATACCCTCAGGAGTAATCAAGTAGTGGTCATAGGAGATTCTATATTAAGAAAGACTGATACAGTTATCACCAGGGGTAATAAAGGATATACCACTGTAAACTGCCTCCCTGGGGCAAGGATACATGACATTATATGTCAGTTACCACAAATACTACATCAGGCACGAAGTACACAAACTGTAGTGTTGCATGTGGGTAGCAATAATGTGGGTAGGGACCATGAAAAGGATATTGTCATGGAGTTGCTTGAATGTGTAGACCAAATACAACAGAAAGGACAGACACCTATAATTTCAGGTATCCTTCCACTGCATGGCTGTGATCCAGAAAAGAATCACACCATACAGAGGGTAAATAGCAAACTAATAAATGGTTGTAATAATAGAGGTGTACATTTCATTAATCTATGGAACTCTTTCTTTGGAAATGAATGGATGTATAAGAAGGATGGGCTACACCCCAATTCACTCGGAACCCGTGCGTTGGCTATTGCAATAAATGTTTTCATGCAAGATAATTTAAACTAGATATGGGTGGGGGGTACCTAGCTGATAAACCTACTTAACCTCTACCTAAATATAAACCTAAATCAACTTATGATATACACTATTTGCTCTTAAATGCCAGAAGCCTGAATAATAAGATGGATGAGCTGCAAGCAGAACTAATTGGGGGAATACAGATGGCATTTATCACTGAGACTTGGTGGATGGGAGATATTGCTTGGAGATGGCATATCCATGGGTATGATTTATATCATCTGGACAGGAGGGACAAAAAGGGGGGGTAGCTGCATATATATCAAATACCCTGAAATCCACAAATAGCTCAGAGAAGATAAAGAAGATTGTGGGGACGGGACCTGAGACCATTTGGATTAGGCTTGAAACAGGTAGTAGCACACCTATCCTTATAGGGGTGTGCTATAGGCCCCTGGCACTTTCTATAGAGACCTCCAGAGATATAAATCAAGAAATAAAAACAGCATGTGAATTAGGGAAGGTTTTGGTAGTAGGAGACCTACACTACAGGGATATAAACTGGCAGGATCTCGAAGCAGGATCTCCTCTTAGTCTAGAATTCTTGGAATTATGTCTGGAAGTGGATATGACCCAATATGTTGTAACCCCCGAAAGGGGAAATAATACATTAGATTTAGTATTATCAACAAAGGAAATTAACATTACATCCTGTGTAACCACCTCCCCCCCCGGGAATAGTGACCATAGTGGGATATCCTTTATTCTTGCACAGTATATTCCCATCACTAAGGGATGCAGGGAGGTTTATAAATTTTATCACACTGGTATTAACAAAATTAGTGCTGAGCTTGAGCAAATTAACTGGATAGCAAATTGAAAGACAAGTCCTTGGAAGATATGTGGAATGTATTTGAGTATGAATTATTCATATTATGTGACAAACACTTGAAAAAGACAAAGTTATAAAATACTAAGGGGAAAAAAACGAAATGGTTAAGCAAGGATATTCTAAAACTCTTACAACAAAAACAGAACTTGTTTAACTTATATAAAAGTCATAACAAGGACCCTCAAATATGGAACAAATATAAAACAGTGCAGACCAAATGTAAGAAACTCATAAGAATGAGAAAAAAAATAATGGAAGGGAACCTGGCATCCACAGCCAACAGAGACAATATCCAACAATTCTATAGTTATGTAAACTCCCTGAGATAATCCAAACATAACCTATGCTCTATAAAAAAGGGAAATGAGATCATCACAGACCCACTCAAAGCAGCAAATATATTTAATGAATATTTTGGTACAGTGTTTTCTAGCAAACAACAAAGTAAACTTGATATTAGGCCAAATGATGAGAGCCCCATAAGCATCACTGCCAAAATAATATTGGAAAAGATTCAGTCCCTCAAAAATACTTACTCTGCGGGTCCTGATAATATCTTAAATAGGATGCTTAAACTGTTGTCCCACAGTATAACAATACCTCTAGCCATATTGTTTAATAAATCACTTGTAAGCGGGACTGTGCCTCAGGATTGGTTGGAGGCAAGTGTGGTGCCCATACATAAAAAGAGAGAGATAGGGCAGACTGTACCACTTATAGGCCAATTAGTCTTATTTCAGTCCCTGGTAAGCTTATAGAATCCATCCTGAAAGACGTCATTGATGCCCACCTCAGGGGAACTGGTCAGGAGGACAGAGAGCAGTACGGGTTTGTCAGGGGGAGATCATGTGTGACTAATATACTTTGTTTTTTTGAAAAGATCTCAGAGGCATTAGACAAGAGGCAGGATGTGGATTGTATTTATCTGGATCTGCTGAAGGTTTTTTGATAAGGTTCCTCACTTCCAGCTCTTTTGATGTCTTACGGATGTAGATATAGACCACAAAGTGGTATGCTGGATCAGGTCCTGGCTGAGTGGAAGGTCCCAGAGGATGTGTTCACATGGATATTACTCAGACAGGGTGGGAGTCACTAGTGGGGTCCCGCAGGCGTCAGTCCTGGACCCAGTGCTGTTTAGGGTTTTTATGTCCTCTATGGGTAGGAATAGCTGTGGCTGGATTAGTAAGTATGCTGATGACACCAAAACTGCTAGAATAGTAAATGACCCAGAAGGAGCTAGAGGCCTACAGGACGATCTAAACAGTATTTGTGACTGGGCATCATCTAGCGGTATGACGTTTAATGTGAACAAGTGCTATGTAATTCATTTGGGGAACCATAATGGTATGCAGAACTATTATATGAATGGTAAGGTACTACATAAATCCATGGAAGAGAAAGACCTGGGAATTCTTATAGACCACAAACTGACCTACCGCTCTCATGCAAATAAACAGATTTTAAAAGCCAAGCAAGTGTTACGCAACATTAAGAGAAATTTTAGGAGCCGTAACAGGGAAGTGATCATGCCCCTGTACAGGGCATGTGTCAGACCAATTCTGGACTATGGGGACCCATAACCAAGGGAGCAGTGAATGACATTGAAAGGGCTCAAAGGCAAGCCACTAAATTGATACATAATTTTAAAAACATGTCCTTTTAAGGGCGCGTGGAGCATTTGAAGCTTATGTCCCTTGAAACAAGAAGAGTTAGAGGAGATTTACTACTCTGTTATGATATAATGGGGGATGATTATTTACTAAGCGAATTAAATCTCCAATTTAAAAATGACACCAAAGGGACAAAGGGTCACCCTCTTCAACTTAGGCACATAAAATATAATACTAATAGAAGGGGGGCCTTCTTCACACAGGCCCCTTGGAATAAGCTCCCACTGTTGCTCATCTGTTCTAAATCTAAGCAACATTTCAAAACCCAATTGGATAAATATATCATGAAAGAGGGTAACATGACCAAATAAGGGATACTGGAAGGAAGCGGCTGTGGGCTACTTTTCTATTTGGCCTCCTTAGCTCCGCAAACCTTTGTATAAACCTTTGCATGCTGACAGAAAACAGTACCCACCTGGAGTATAGTGTACAGTACTGGAGACCTAACCTATGTAAGAACATTGACAGGGTAGAGAAGGTTCAGAGGAGGATAACAAAGATGGCACATGGATGCATCACAAGTCCTATGAGGACAGGTTGAAGGACTTGAATATGTACTCCCTTGAGGAGAGGAGGGGGAGAGAGGGGATATGATAGAGACATACAAGTATCTTACAGAGAGGAACAGGGTGCAGGAATACACTATTTTTAAGCAAAAAAGATGTTCCAGAACTAGAGGGCATGGGATGAAGTTGGAGGGAGGACGATTCAGAGGAAACATGAGGAAGAATTTCTTCACAGAATGGGTGGTGGACGAATGGAAGACCCTACCAGAGGAAGTGGTGGGGGCTGAAACAATCAAGGGATTTAAGAATGCATCAGACAGACATAAAGGAATTCTGGAGGTCAGGGGTGAGGGGCAACAGACTTCTAGGAAAACAAAAGTGAACTTACAAGCTCAAATGGGCAGACTGGGTGGGCCGTAGGCCCTTATGTGCCAACAATGTCTATGTATCTATGTATGAGACTAAGGTATTACAAGTCTATGGCTAATCTTTCAACAAAGGGCTGAAACTGGTTGAATGTACCATGCACAGCACTATTTTGCAGGTTGCATTAAACAGGGACATTTTAGAGCATATAAAAGTATGGCAAAACTTACTTTTCTTACAGAGCAGAATTCTGCAGACGTCTACAAACTAGGTGTGTTCTCTGTTGCTAGCCAGGTTGCTGTATGCCTTCTCTATAGGGCAGCAGCAGCCTCTAGTGTCATTTTTTTATAATGCAGTACCTGTCCATCACAACAGAACTGAATGATTTGCATTTAAATTTAGGCCTCCTTAGTTAAAAACTGCTTTTGTTTGTCAAATATTGTTTGAATGTTTTAGTTAAAGGATCCATAGCATTATATAAATTAAAAAGAGCTCTATAAAGATAAAATAAAAACTTTGACAATGCTGTGAACACATGACTGTGTGGGTGGGTGTATAAGGCCTATCTGGTCTGTATGATAGCAGATAGGGTCAGTACCTTCTGACCAGTGCAGGTGAATGACTGAGGGAGTCCTGTCACCAAGAGGAAACTGCTTGCTAAGTTTACCACAGATGTGAATTATTTTGTTTGTAAAGTCTTTATTTGCTCACAGTTTGAGCTTCTTTATTATTTTCCTTTTGAATAAATATTGTGCCTTGCCAATGGTGCATTGAACCATAATTCCGCTTGTCACGTCCATCTGTCATCCTACTCCATATTTCAATGGGAAGCTGAGGTATGACTTCATTAACAAAATAAAACAAGCACAAAGTTGATTAAAGTTTATACAAAAATGTTTTCTTTATTATTATAAACAGCTAAAGGTTGAATGTTAAACAATTATATAAGAATTGATAACCTACCAAGGAACACATATACATATTATTAGAAAAATGTATATTGTTTAAAGAACACAAAAATAAGATAATGCTGATAATCTGCTGTTTGTATTTTCATGATCTTGTTATCTTCTACACTTGCATTTCCAGGGTGGAGAATCCATTTGAGCCTTGGAATAATGGAGACTCATGAAGTGTTGGTAAGATGTGTCATGCACTATGGATCTTCCATCCAGGGTGAGATGAGATGGGTATCTGAAGGAAGGATCGGTCCTTTTCTTTTTCTTCTGCAGTGCCTCCAAGGGGAGGAAGGGAAGACAGAATCAGGCAGTGAATAGGTAAGAGAAGACCTGAGAGGAGATGAAATGAGGAAGGACTGAGAAAAGGGGGATGAAGGAGACATGCATAAAGATAATTAGAAATTAAGCTATAACATTAGTAGCTGAAATGGTTATCTACAGTACAAGTCACATTAAACTGTTCCTCCAACTCACTGATTTAGCATTTTTCAGCGGGTTGCTTAATGTGTGCACTGATGATTGCACTGCTTTAATAAAAGGTTCCTAATGGCTTATCTCTGGCTGCATTTCAGCTCAGTTTACATTCTGAAATATCTTATCCAATGCAGTTCAATGTTCAGTGCACACATTAAGCAACTCATAAAAAATGCTTAAATACTGGGTTGGAACATGATTTCACTACGTACAGTGCTGTACTCTACATCTCAACCTCTCGGTAAAACACTTACTGTACAGTGCATTCTCTCACTTCGGAGTCATTGTTGGGAGCATGAAAATTAAATGACAGAAAGAAAGAAATCCTGAAAACATAGTGATGTGGTCATATCAATTAAACAAAGCTACAGTACTGCGCTGTACAAATCGGAGCATCATCTATCTACTGACTTCCAGGTTGACGGATGTCTCAGACGTGACTCTCCATGCTACTGTACTACCTTAACTCTCTATAACCACAGCACTTTAAGTAAATAACCACTAAACTAAAGTTACTAAATAAATATTTTAAGCAGCTGGCAGGTCAGTATTGAGATTACCTGTCATAAAGATGCAGGTGTGGGTGCGAGCAGGACAAGTGAGCAGGAGCAAGTGAGCGGTTGGGAGAGGAGCACAGCAGCAAATTTTTGAAGCATTGATTTAAAGTACTGAATTATTTTGTTGCAAACTGTATTAAAGCATCAGGGGCACAGAAATGTCATCACTTGTGGATGAATGAGTACTGTACTGCATGGGGCAGTGGCGATCAGTGTTACAACTCAGAGCTAATAAGTACTGCATTTCAAATGCATTTGAAAATGGGGAGCTGAAAAGAATTTACAGTGGATGAAAGTGCACTGCATGTGCATTGCATGAGAGTTGACATTTGGTTAAAATGGAGTTTGTAGTTTAAGCATTTAGAATGACCACTGCATTGTCAGCATATAAAATCAATGCATGCCAGAGCAGTGAGCTGGAGGAACTATTTAATGTGACTCGTACTATACTGTACACAAATGTAGTATAAGCCATAGCTTATGTACTTGAAGGTGTTCATGACGTAAATGAATATTGAATGTTGTACATGTTTTTACTGGTCACCTAAAAAATAAATGAGTTTCAGAAATAGCCAATCAACTCTTCTCCTGATATGTTTTAGGCTGTATTATAATGAATTACTGCCTTTCTATTATTATTTCATGTATGGTTATGCACAAAATCTTAGTAAAACAAAACAAGAAAAAGGCTAACGATACCCTATGCGACATGCCTTTGGGAGTGTCTGAACAAAAGACTTCATGGGCAACATTAGAAAAAATGTTACAAACCGAGATAGAGGGGCATTGCTTCCTTTGTACAGGGCACTACACATTTGTTTGTCTTTCCAGTTTAGGACCCTTGTGGAACTTACACAGTTTATTTTTGTGACTGCAATCATGACCTCCCACATTCAGACCTCAACTTCTTTATCACTAAAATGTGAAACACTAACAGTAAATATGTTTGAAAGTGTTGGTCATAGCACTTTTCTAAAGAGCACTTCTTTTTTTGTTTTGCACTGCCTGCAATGACAGAGCAATTCTCTGGGGTAGAGTGAGAGACAGTTGCAAGGCATGCCTGCATTCCCATAGGCAATGATGAATTGATGCAATTTGGGCCAGAGATCCTCAGATTCAAAATAGTCTATGTTTCTAGAGTAGAACTCGTTAAATCTTGGTTCTGGTAAATGTTGTCCAGCCTGAATTGTAGTGCATAAGTAAAATCTAGAAGGCAATCAATTTGGAAGGCCTCAGTTTTAAAACTTCATTTCTCGGAGTAGAACACATTAAATCTTGATTCTAGTGTAACCCCTAGGTGGCACTATCCCAAGGGCTATCACCCCTGCCTGCGTAACAAGTAGCAGGTTAAGGGGCATGAGTTCTGAAATGGGTGACTCCACCCAGAGGTCAGGGTTGGTTGTGGTCAAACTAACCTGGGCACAGCCCTCCGGGACACTGTAACCCCCTCATTCCCTTCTAGTGGCCTGAGCAATATATGATAATCACTTTCACAATACCCCTGGTATACCACACACGTACCCACACTGTTTGCACTTACCACCAGAGCTGGCTCCTCTGGCTCGACCCTGAGGACCCCCTGTAAAACAAGGTTATGCACAGTAAATAGCAACAGTACAGTACTCTTGGTACAAACTGGAACCACAGTCAGGTTAAATGCAGCAAAAAAAGTCTGATCTGATTTATTCAGGGAACTCGAACAAGGAAGGGGCATAATAAGGTTGATTGGCTTAAAGGTGGCCCAGGCGAAATGGCAATGAATTCGGATTCAGTCCATTGGAGCTGGATGCAGCCTCCAGCGAGCAGAACACAGTTCAATACACAGTGGGGAACCAAATCACAACCCACTAACAGCATACAGCACATTTACATGTAAGAAATTCCACTATACCAGGCAGATTGCTATCCAGTCGCAATTACAGAGTCTCTGCACAAACCAGGAATTCAGAGATGGCTAGAAATCCTGCAAGGCTGATCGCATTCAGCAAATCTTCGGTCTTCTTCAGGTTAAACCCTGGTCACAGTCCAGTGGCTTAAATAGTCCAAACAATTCAGATGCAGTCCGAATAAACTCTATTTTCCCTCTCAGGAACAGCAGGCAGACAGGCAGGCCAAAACTCAGCCCTTTCACAGTTCTCCCACGTAAAACTACACAGAACTGCTGCCCAAATCAATTGAGCTGTTACTCATTCCACTTCACAACTCAGAACTAATTGAAAACTGCAAGCAGTCTGGGAATTTCCCCAAGATCCAAAAGGTTAGGTTGGCTGAACCTTCTGTCAGTCACAACAAGGGCTCCCCCTTCAGGTTCATTTAGGCACCAAAATGCAAAAACAACAATTTCTACAAGTTTTGACCCCACCAAGCCCCCATAGGCAGGATCCATTTTTGAGTCCCAACAGTACTGATTGGCCCATTCTGACAGTCCCAGGCTAAGTTGGTAGAGATAAACAGAACAGTCCTTGCTGCAAAGAAAACAGGTTAGAACAAACTGCAATATTATTATCACTCTAATAGATGTTCAGCAAATAAGCACATCTAATAACAGAGCTCCCTCTGCGCAAATAGCGATGGCAGAACGAAGCAATTATCTGGCAGCCTGGGTGGGGCTCGAGCATAGAAACACTCAGCCCCCTCCCAGATTAATTATAACTGCAATTCAGACAGCTCTTAAAGAGACAGTACACAGAGGCTAGACAGGCACTCTCTGGCAATACATTTAAACTGCTAAAACACAGAACACCAGCCTGGCAGTAAGCATTCAGGCAAGCTCAAGGAAGGCTTTTTGGGAACCCCCATTTACATAGAAACATAGAAACATAGAAGTTGACGGCAGATAAGGACCGCAAGGCCCATCCAGTCTGCCCATTTTTTTTTCTACCTTATAAATGTGCCATCGGCCTTTGCTCTGTGAGTGACCTATCTATTCATAGTCATTTGTGTTGCTCCCTTATGCCTATCCATGCCTGTTTGAAGCCCTGCACTGTATTCATAGCCACCACTTCTTGTGGTAAGCCATTCCATGCATCTACCACCCTTTCTGTGAAAAGAATTTCCTCACATTCCCCTTAATTGGCCTCCCTCTAATCTCATGCTGTGTCCTCTTGTCCTGCTATTTTCTTATATTTAAACATGTTAGACTCTTTCACCTTGTTTATGCCCTTAAGGTGTTTAAATGTCTCGATCATATCACCTCTCTCTCCTCCTTTGCTCAAGGGTATACATATTGAGCTCCGTTAATCTGTCCTCATATGTCTTCTGATGCAGTCCCTGCACCATTTTGGTTGCCCTTCTCTGGACTGCCTCAATTTGGTTATTCCTGTCCTTGTGAAGGTGTGGCCTCCGATACTGCGCGAGTACTCAGATGAGGCCTAACCAATGTCTTGTACAGAGGGATTATTACCTCCCTCTTACGACTTGTGATACCCCTACTAATACACCCTAACACCCCCTAGCTTACCTACTGCTTTAGAGGTCTGCTTGATGATTTTGGTCATCAGTGATGATGATGCCCAAGTCTCTTTCTTCCTTTGTGACTGCTAGCAACTCCTCCCAGCCTATAAGTGGCTTCAGGGTTTCTCTTCCCTATGTGCATGATTTTGCACTTCTTTGCATTAAATCCCAGTTGCCACTCTTCTGACCATTTTGCTAGTTATCCAGATCTCTTCTCATTCTGCCCACCCCATCTGGATCATCTACTCTGTTGCAGATCTTGGTGTCGTCTGCAAACAGACAAGCCTTACCCTCTAGTCCATCTCATGAGGTCATTAATGAAGATGTTGAATAGGACTGGCCCCAGGACTGATCCCTGAGGTACCCCACTTGTGACTTGCATCTCTTCTGACTGTATACCATTTACCACCACTCTCTGTTTTCTATGATCAACCAGTTTGCCACCCAGTTGACCAACTTCAGACCACCAGAGCCTACCTAGCTTATTTATCAATCTTCTATGTGGAACAGTGTCAAAAGCTTTGCTGAAGTCAAGGTAGGCGACATCAACTGCCCCCCCTTGGTCCACCACTCTGGTTACCCAGTCAAAGAAATCTATGAGATTAGTTTGACAGGACCATTTGTAGGGGGGTTACACTAGTAAATGGAATGCACCATAGGAATTATAGTTAATAAGACAATTCTGGTTCAGAGAGGTCAGATTAGAGGACCTCAGATGACTCGGTTACAAGACACAGCAGCTTATATCAGTTGATAGCAGTTAGGCAAATAGAACTAAGCAGAAATGCATTTTACCAACATAAAAAACGTTTAATGATGTTACTAGCATGCTTATAAATATTTATACTGGCATTTAACTTGATATATTATACTTTAAAGTAACATACTTGTTAGTGGAAAGAAACTGCATCAGAGTGGATAATTTACTTCTGGTAAACCATCACCACCTACATTGTTCTTTGTTTTGTATTTCATTACATTATGGAGATATTGGTGTTTTGAAGTTTGCAAAAGTCACAGCACTCCTCCAGTGAGCATTTGGCTGTAGCAGGGTTTGAACCTATGATCTCCCAGTTCTCAAGCTGGTGTTAAGCCCTGCTTGAGTTAGTAAATACAAAGTTTTTTAACATATACAGTATTGGAGAGGAACAGCAATATGCCTTCCAGGACAGCTTCTTGCTGCAAATGGTCAGTGAACCAACCAGGTTAGGGAATACCCTTGACCTTGTGCTGGCAAATGGGGACTTTGTGAGAGAACTTACAGTGGAGGAACCGCTGTCAGGGAGTGACCACCACTCACTATGGCTCACATTGGATATGGGCAAGGAAGGAGTGGAATCTAGCACAATAGTGCTGGACTTCAGGAGGACCAACTTTGGGAGGATGGGGAAATGGTAAAGGGTACCTGGCCAGAATTCAATCCAGTATGGACACTAACCAGAGGTGGGAGTTCATAAAGCTGGGGATAGTGGAGGCAACCAAAACCTGCTGCAAGACCCAGAGCAAGAAGGCTAGGGCTAAGAAACTGAGCTGGTTGAGCAAGGAGGTCATGGAAAAGGTAAGGAGGAAAACAGCTGCCTTTAGGAAGTACAAGAAAACAGGGAGAGGGGAGGACAGGGAGGAGTACTTGATGGAATCGAAGGAGGTGTCAAGGGCAGTAAGGGGAGCCAAGGCATCTATAGAACTCAGGCTGGCACAAGGCATTAAGAAGAGGGAAGAAGGACTTCTTTAGGTACATCAGGGAGAAAAGGAGCTGTAAGGACCACATGGTAAGGATTAGGAAGGAGGGGGGTTGGGTAGAAGCAGGGTGCGATAAGGCAGAAGCACTAAATGAGTACTTCTGCTCAGTATTTACTAAAGAAAAGAGGGGGTGACACCCAAGGGGGGAGAAATGGCAGAAATAGGAGGGGAAGGGGTGACAGATGGGGAAATCATGGGGGCAGAGTTCGGGAGGGTTTGAAGGCACTGAGGGTGGTTAAGGCACCAGGCCCAGATGGCATCCACCCCAAGGTACTGAAGGAACTGGCAGAGGTCCTTGCAGGACCTTTGGCAGACCTATTTAATGCCTGGCTACATTCGGGGTGTGTACCTCAGGACTGGAGGATGGCTCATGTGGTGCCCCTCCACAAGAGTGGCCCCAAGGATGAACCGGGAAACTAGATACCAGTGAGCCTCACATTCATCGTGGGTAAGCTAATGGAGACTATCCTGAAGGAGAGGCTAGTGGCCCTCCTAGAGGCCGAATCACTACAGGACAGTAGACAGCATGGCTTCATATAGGGCAGATCCTCCCAAACCGACCTGGTGGAGTTCTATGACTGGGTAACTAGGCAACTGGACAGGGGCCATGCAGTGAATGTCCTGTATCTGGACTTCAGTAAGGCATTCAACTCAGTGCCGCATGGAAGGCTGGGAAGTGAGTTAGTAGGCACAGGGGCAGGTGCAAAGCTGGTGAAATGGGTAGGGAACTGACTTCAGGGAAGGCAACAGAAGGTGGTGGCGGGTGGGGAGCTCTCACACCCGAGGGTAGTGATGAACGGTGCTCCACAGGGCTCGGTGTTGGGACCAGTGTTGTTTGGGATATTCATTACAGACATATCATTGGACATCAAGAGCAAGATTAGTCTGTTTACTGATGATACCAAGGTAGGAGCAGTGGTGGATGACCTAGGGGGATGGCAGGGGTTGCAGGATGATCTGGCAAAGCTTGAAACCTGGTCAGATACCTGGCAACTGGGGTTTAATGCCAAAAAGTGCAAGGTGCTGCATTTTGGGATGAAGAACCCAAGGAGGAGTTACCAGCTGGGGTGAGTGCAGCTAGCATAAACAGAGGAGGAGAAGGATCTGGGGGTGCTCATTACAGGGTCAATGAACAACTCGGCACAATGTAGGAAGGCAGCTGCAAAGGCCAACAAAATGCTGGGTTGTATTGCAAGGGGTATATCCTCGAGGAGGGAGGAGGTGATTCTGCCACTATATCAGTCATTAGTTAGACCGCACCTGGAGTACTGCGTGCAGTACTGGCACCTGTATCTGAAGAGGGACATTAACTTACTGGAGGGTGTGCAGTGCAGGGTGACAAAGATGATCAAGGGGCTGGGGGACTTATCATACGAGAGGAGGCTGAGGGAGTTGAACATGTACTCACTGGAGGAGAGGAGGGATGGGGGGACATGATTGAAACCTTTAAGTACATGAAAGGAATAAACAAGACAGGTACAGAGGGGCTGTTCAAAGTAAGGGAAGGGAGGGACACCAGGCGCCATGATATGAGACTGAAGGGAGGAAGGTTCAGGAGGGAGATGAGGAGACACTTTTTTACAGAGAGGGTGGTGGCTGGGTGGAATGCGTTACCTGCAGAAGTGGTATCCAGTAGAACAGTGGACTGCTTCAAAAGGGGATGGGACAGGACAAGGGGGAGGGTCAATGAAGGGGAAGGGTGGAAGGGAGGGAGGGGCAGCTGGAGAATAAGGGGTGCTAGCTGCACATTCGAGCTGACTTGATAGACTTCTAGGCCTTTATCTGCTGGCAAATTTCGTATGTTCATATATAATGATGATGATGAATGTTAGGATGCCTGAAACACGGTAAAACTGTATGAAGAAATGTTTTGCCTACTAACAAATTCTGCTGCTCAGAGCTCTACAATCTGTGGGTGGAAGCACTGCCACATGGATGGCATATGATTTGCCCTACTGATTTGTGTTTAAGATGTGTGCAGCACATATCAGTTTTGTAAAGGACAACTCTGGTACTACCACTATAGTAAATATAGTAGTCTTAAACAAAAATCAGTTTAACTTTAAACAGTCAATGGTAGCAAGGCACTGAATACTCCTACAACTGACCCAAAAATGCACCAGAATGCATCAAACATGCAGAACTTTACTGTGGGTACAGGCAGACCCATCACACCCAGCATGTTACTTAGTCATTAACTTGTGTGTTCACATTTTTAAAGTCTGGTTACACCCTGGTATATATATTTATACAGTCTGACACCAGGATGCCCACCCCTGGTGTTGGATACCCCCAGCCCCTTGTTTTAATATGTAGCCAACATTGGGGGATCCAATGCCTGTGTTGGCATTAAAAGCCCCCCCCCAGTACTGTGGCACACTGGGGAGCCCACTTAGTGTCCTGAAGTATGTATTCTAATTAAACCTGTAAAAGGAAAACAGTCCCCCGATGTCTTTTTTTAAACCTGAAAAAAATGGTCCATCTTCATCCTCATCATCCCTCTCCCTCATCCTGACTCTTCCACTGAGCACCCACCACCCCATACCCCACTTTCCCTATACTTACTGCCAGAGATCATAGGCTGTCATCTTCTGTGGAATGGGATATGTCTGCATGCTTCAAAATCAAACTATACACTGTGGAATTAAAATAAGTGCTGTATAATGTAATTCAGTGGTGTTTTGAATTTATGTTCATAACTTTGCCATTTTTTTTGAATTTTTTCACCCAATTTTCAACATGGCCTTTTTGGGATGCACCTCATGAGCAATGCAACTGTCATTTCATTAATTGGGCCCAGAAGGGGATTTCACAGTCACTGTGTGAAGTCACCTTTCAGGCCAGAATAACAAACGTTTACCACCAGCATTCATGATGTAGGGTCCCAAAAAGGCCATGTTGAAAATTTGGTGAACAAATTCCTAAAAATGTCTAAATTACATAGGTTTGTTGGAAGTTTTCTACACACACAAACCTGTAACTTTGGCAATTTTCAACATTTTGTCTCCAAATTTTCAACATAGCCATTTTTTTCACAACACCTGTGGCATGGAATAGCATTTTGGCATGATTTTTGAACATCTCCACCTACAGGGTTTATGAGGTGGGGTCATAAGAAAACAAAATTCAGGGTCAAAATATGAAAAAATGCCAAAGATATGGCAATTTGTTGCAGTTTCACTATGCCCACTCTTAACATAGAAGAAATTAAATATCTGTACACCAGATTTTCAACATAGCCTTCTTATTGCCCCACCTCATGTATGTCACAGCTATCATTTTTAAAATTCTGGCCAAAATGTGTTTCCGCACCTGTGGAGTGGAATGGTGTTGCAGTTGCATAGAATTATGTTTTTGTGGGGATTCAAATATTTTCTGTACGGGGTACATGAGGTGGGTTAATAAGATGGCTATGCTGACAAATTGGTCACTGTTGTCCTATGAATGGAAGCAGCTGCATATATATATATACACATCTACGGAGGGATGGGAGTGTGGGGTCTGAAGGACCCTGTGTCATAACAGTAAAATAAGATTACTATTAAACTATCTCAAAAAGTAAGGAAATAAGTTGCAAAAAACTTTGTTAATGCTCCATTTAGGGTCAAAGTGACAAAAGTTAGGAAATGAGGTGTTAGGGTTTCCCTAACACCCCACCCTTTCAAACCAAGCAGGTGAGCAGGTATGGGGTGTGCCTTGTGCTCTCAAGCCTAACACTCACCCCATTCTCATAAAGCCTACACATATAACCTTATTTATAGATGGAATGGGGTAAGTGTTAGGCTTGAGAAGCCCAAGGCACACCACACACCTGCTTTCCTGCTTGGTTTGACAGTGTGAGGTGTTAGGGAAACCCTAGCACCTCATTTCCCAACTTTTGTCACTTTGACCCTAACTGGAGCATTAACAAAGTTTTTTGCAACTTATATAAAGATATACTGTATCTGTATCTCTCCCCCCTCTCTCTCTATATATATATATACATGCACATACATATATATGTATATACAGATATAGATAGATGGATATTATATGGGCATGGTAGCAGCATACAGTAGTTAAGGTTTAGTGACAGGTTTTGTGTTAACCCTTAACTTTGCACCTTAATAGGTTTGGCAGCATTTGATTAAATTAGCTGAGATTTAGCATGCATTGCCTAGTAGGCAAGACCTAATTATGTTGAACATTCCGTGATGGCAACTATGTCTTTTTCCTGTAGTTGTCTAATTTTTTTCTTATACTAAACATGTGTTTTTGGTTTTGCTCTCATGCACAGCCTACATGGAATTGATTTTTCTTCAACACTTTCAGTATAGAAGTGTGTTATGCCATAGTAGTGCCTTTGGAGGGTTTTATTAAAAAAATTAAATAGTTTTAGAATTATAAGGATGTAAAGTTTCATTTTTCTCCTCTTCTGAGCATGCTCAGTAAGGTTTTTGGGATAACATTCTGATGTGATGCATACAATTCTATGCAAAAAGACTTTTTGATTTCTCTCCACTTGATTCTCACAGCAGAAAAAAATCATGCTGTGACAGCTTTCATCTTGCTTTTTTCTCCTCATACTAAAAGAAACATGGAAAATACATATAAATTACATAATTTAAAAAATAAACAATTGAATGTAGCTAAATGGGATGTCTTTAGCTAGATTCTGGTTTTTGCTTTTTTTAAATGCACAGAAATACCTTTTCTGGTCACGTCAAACTTAAGAGTACCCAGCTTAGTGAGAACAGCTGTCACCCATGTTCTCTGTATGAGAACAGGGAGACTTTCTTGAATTTTGAAGCCACAGCCGGAGTCATGCTGCTGGCTTCAGTTGAAGCAGTGAAGCCGTGATCCCCTGTTCTGTCTGTCTGTCTGTCTGTCTGTCTGTCTGTAGGTCTTTCTGTCTGTCTCTCTCTGTCTATATATATGTAATATCTATCTATCTATCTATCTATCTATCTATCTATCTATCTATCTATCTAATGTGCTTCTTTCTCCCCCATCCTCCAGGTCACCCACCTGACCTTCCCAACTTTTTTTTTTCCATTTTATGTATTTTATATTTGATATAAGCAGATTGGGGTGCCCACCCTCTGTATTGCTTCACTTGATTCCCCCTTCCCCTCCAGATCATCCATCCCTGTTCCACAAACAATAGCCCAACACCGGGGTGCCCAATCCCCAGTGTCAGAAAGTGAAATGTCACCTGAAAAAAGAAAACCATCCCAGGTTGTTGTTTTTTTTAACCTGTAACAAAGAAAACAGTCCCTTACTGAACTGACCCCCACCACACACACATCACACCCTGACCTCCCACTCAACACCTACCAGCTCACATACCCCCACCCTCCACACAGCCTCACTCACCTGAACATGCCCAACAGCATAGATCCACTCTCTGATTGAAGACACATTTTGCTGCTGGAACCGCTGACTGTGATATGAGAAAATGAGATACATTTGGTTTAATGCATTTCATAGAGTTTGAGCTTCTATTAATAACTTTGCTTTTTTATATGTTGCAGCACCAAATTTTTAACATGGGCTTCCTGGGACCTCCTCATTACCAATGGACAGAGTGAGAGAGAGAGAGAGAGAGAGAGAAAGCAGCCAGAGCTTCCTTAAATCAAGGAGGTTATTTTCTAGACTACACTGAATTGAACTATTACTTTTTGGACCTGTATAAGTAACTAGTATTGATTCTGTTTTTGGGCTTGACTTTTCTTAGTTTAACTTTTATTTTCCAGGGAGGAACTGTAGCTGAGAGATATTTGCAGTCATTTGTGACTAGATCTGTTACTTAACCTCTGTGAAATAGGTGTCTGAAAGGAAGGAAGACACTCCCCGGGGTGGAGGGTCAGAGTTATAGTTGATTGTTTCTGGAGGGCATAGGTTTACTCCCATCCACCTTGCCCTCGCCCCACCCACCCAAGTGCAAAACTTCCTTTATAGCGGGAGTTCTGACAGCACTTCCCTAAAACTAACAACATACACCTGTTCATATCCTTAAAGGCACAACACACTGAATAGGTGCTAGAGACACTCACAAGCTTGCACACACTAAAACAAGAACAACAACAAAATAAAAAAAGCAACTGTAACAGTAACAGGAAGGGACACAGACATGTGGGGAGTGGTGCAATGCACTGGCTGTGGAGCAGCAGTCTTCTGGGATACATTCTGGAGACTGTGTTGCTGCCCTATTTGCAGGCACCTCTCTGGTCTGAGGGAGGAGGTTGTTCATCTCTATGATGACCTGGCAAGGATTTGGGGAAACCTGCTTCCCCACCCAAGGACCACCCAGGCCACCGCCACTACCTCAGAGGTTGCCAAGAAAGAAGAATGGTTGGACCACAGTGGGCTCAGGGAGGGTGCAGGTGGTGGAACAGAAGTGCATCCCTCCAGTTGTGCCTCTCCACAATTCATTCACCACTCTGGCAGAGCATGGTTCCTCTATGGAGGCACCTGCAGTGGAGATCAAGGAGGATGCTGGAAACCTCCACAATGGAGACCCACAGGAGGGTGGCACAGGACCCCACAGGGGAAGGAAGGAAGCAATTCCTGGTGGGAGACTCAATTGTTAGGGGCTAGAACTGGGGGAGGTAGGGGAAAGGGAGGTAAGGTGCTTGCCTCGAGCCATGGCTTGGAGGGACAGGAAATTAATCTTCAGGATCATGGGAGCAGCAGCAAGGGGAGTGATCTGGGTGTCATTATCCACCTGGGGACAAATGACCTGGCTGAGAATGGGGTCAGAGCAGTGCAACAGGAGTTTGTGGCATTGGGGAGGGGTCTTAGACAAGTAACACACACGGTAACTTTCTCAGAAGTGCTACCTATCTATGGCATGGATGAGGCTAGGGTACTCTGCACCAATGGATTCAATGACTGGTTGAAAAAGTGGTGCAGAGCTCAGGGACTTGGCTTCATTGGGGACTGGGGCTCCACCTGGAGGGATGCAGGCCTATGCAGGTGTGATGGCCTGCATCTATCTAGGAGGCGAACCAGGATCCTAGGTGATAGGTTTAAATGCTTCATTGGCAAGCATTTAAACTAGACAAGGAGGGAGGCACTGAAAAGGAGAAGGGAAATCCTAACCCCCCCCCAAAAAAATCATTGTAGTTAGCGAGGTAAACACCAAGACAGAGCAGTCAATAGGGAGACGGGCAGGGGTAAAAGGAGTAAAAGACAAAGGAAGTAGGGACAGGGATGGGGCAAAAAGAAATAAAGCCATAAAAAATGGAGGATAATGAGTACCAATGCCCGTAGTCTAGGTAAAAAGCTCCTTGAATTGGTGGCCTTGATGGAAGAGGGATGCCTGCATATTGTGGCAGTCATAGAAACATGGTACACTGATAAACATGACTGGGATGTCAGCATACCAGGGTAAACAATCTACAGGAGGGACAGGGAGGGAAGAAGAGGAGGAGGAGGAGTAGCTCTCTATGTAAGGGAAGGGATCAAAGCAATAGAACTAAAGGGTAAACAGGGAGGAAAGGAGGCACTGTGGGTCACCTTGGAGACTGGAAATGGCACCACAATCCACACAGGGGTTGTATACAGACCCCCATCTCAAGGGGAGGAAATGGACAAGGAAATGATAGAAGGCATCCTTGGGATGGCAGAGAAAGGGGAGATATTGCTGATGGGGGACCTGAATATGCCAGATGTTAACTGGAGCATCTTTGCTGCAGCCACATCCAAGAGCAGGGCCATTCTTAATGCCCTACAGGGGGCATGCCTCAGGCAGTTAGTTTAGGAACCCACTCAGGAGGGAGCAATCTTAGACCTGGTACTCTCAACTGGGGATGGAGAGAGGATCTCTGATCTTGAAGTGGGTAGCCATCTGGGAACAAGTGACCACCAAACAGTGTGGTTCACGAAAAATTTAGCTGTAGAGTCAAGCCATACAAAAGTGAAGGTACTAGACTTCAGGAGGGCTGATTTTGTCAAAATGGGAGAATGCCTCAGAAAAGCACTAGCAAACAGGCAAGAAGGTGGGGTGGAGCAACAATGGGGAAACATCAAAACTGCCATCACAGAGGCAACAAGCCTTTGTGTGAAGCAAATAAACAAATCAAAATGAAAGATAAAACCACTATGGTTCTCAAAAGAAGTGATGGGAAAGGTTAAGGAGAAAAAGATAGCATTCAGGCAGTATAAAGAAACACAGAAGGAGCAGGACAGAGAACTGTACCAGTTAAAGCAGAAGGAAGCAGGGAGGGCAGTCAGAAAAGCAAAGGCCCAAACCAAGGAAAAGATAGCCAACTAGGTTAAAAAGGGGGATAAAACCTTTTATAGGTACATTCGGGAGCAAAGAAAGACTAAGGCAGGGATACTGAGGCTGAATAAAGAGGAAGGTGGTTGGGCAGGGAGCAGGGACACTGAACGAATACTTCTGCTCAGTAATCACAATGGAAAAGCAGGGGGAGATACCTAATCCAGTCAATAGAAGCACTCTGGATAGGGAGGCTGATATTAGTCCTTTCACAGAAGAAAGGGTTCTGAAAGAACTCTAAAAACTGAAGGTGGGTAAAGCAATGGGGCCTGTTGGGATTCACCCCATAATTCTAAAAGTACTAAGGGAAGAACTAGTAACACCACTGACTACCCTTTTTAATAAATCATGGGAGGATGGTGTGGTACCTGAGGATTGGAAGAGGGTGCACGTGATTCCCCTTCACAAGAGTGAGAGCAAGACAGAGGTAGGAAACTACAGACCTGTCAGTTTGACCTCTGTGGTAAGGAAAATGATGGAACCACTTCTGAAGGAAAGAATTGTTGAGTACCTAGAGGCCAGTGGGGCACAGGACCCAAGGCAACATGGATTCACAGTGGGAAGGTCATGTCAGACAAATCTAATTGATTTCTTTGACTGGGTAACCAACATAGTAGACCAGGGAGGGGCTGTGGACATGGCCTACCTAGACTTTAGCAAGGTATTTGACACAGTCCCACACAAAAGATAAATAAACAAATTAGCCAGCCTGGGAGTGGGTCCCTGGGTGGTAGCCTGGGTAAAACACTGGCTGGACAACAGGACACAGTGGATAATAGTAAACAGAGTCCACAGTGAAGAAAGGGGAGTTACTAGTGGGGTACCACAGGGTTCAGTACTGGGGCCAGTCCTTTTTAATGTCTTTATAAGTGATATTGCAGAGGGTCTGGAAGGAAAAGTATTTCTCTTTGCAGATGACAGAAAGATCTGCAACAGGGTTGATAGCAAGGTGAAGTGGAAAGGATAAAAAGGGACTTGGAAATGTTGGAGGAATGGTCAAATATATGGAAGCTTAGATTCAAAGCAAAGAAGTGCAAAGTAATGCACTTGGGAAACAAAAACCCAGAGGAAGAGTACACAATGGGTGGTGAGATACTGACAACAGCAAAAATGGAAAATGACCTGGGGGTAGCCATATCAGATGACTTAAAGGTGCACCAGCAATGTGAGAAGGCAGTAAGGAAGGCTGGGGGGATATTGGGATGCATAGGGAGAGGCATCACCAGTAGAAAATAGGAAGTTGTTGGCCCTCTGCACAGACAGTTGGTAAGACCACATCTGGAGTACTGTGTACAGTTCTGGAGACCCCATCTCCGCAAGGACATAGATAGGGTGGAGGCTGTCCAGAGGAGGACAACCAAAATGGTGCAGGGTCTGCACCAGAAGACATATGAAGAATAACTAAAGGAGCTTAAGATGTATAGCCTTGAGGAAAGAAGGGAAAGGGGGGACATGATAGAAACTTTCAAATACCGCAAGGGAATCAACAAAGTCCAAGAGGGTAGCATCTTTCAGAAAAAGAGATGTGCAAGAACAAGGGGGCATAATTTGAAGGTAGATGGGGGATGGCTTAGAGGTAATATAAGGAAGTATTTCTTCACAGAGAGGGTTGTAGATGTATGGAATGTCCTTCCTGAGGAGGTCGTAGAGTCAAAAACAGTGGGGGAATTCAAGAATGCATTGGACAGACACAAGGCAATTCTAGTGAGGGGTAGAAGGAAGTAGGCTGTTGGTTGACTAGGATCTTCAGCTTATCCGTTAGGTAGGGAAATGGGCAGACTAGGTGGGTCAAGCGGTCCTTATCTGCCATCAAATTCTATGTTTCTATGTTTCTATGTAATTATGTAAATGTGGCCCATAAAGCGATTTCCTGGTCTCTTTACAAAATCACCTTTTGGGCAGGATTTGAAAATTCTCACGCTCCTTCATGTGATTGGGTCATAAGAAGGCTATGTTGAAAATTTAAAAGTCAAAATATATAAAAATTACAAAGTTATGAGCGTCTGTAGAAATTTTCCATGCTCACTCAAAACTTTAGTAACTTACACAATATGTTGACCTCAGATTTTCAGCATAGACATTTTCTCTCACCATCTCATGAACATGATGGTTGTTTATCAAATCCTGGAAAAAATGTCTTTTTGTGCCTGTGACATGGAGGAAGTTTTGGCAGGGATTCAAAATGTTCTGCTCGACTGGGTTCATGAAGTGGGGTCGTAAAAAAGTTATGCTGAAAATTTAGTGTATAAATAAGGTAAAATACCCAGGTTATGAGTGAAAAATGCAATATTTCAATATTCACTCATAACTTTGCTAATTAATTTTCAATATTTTAACACCAGTCTTTCAACATAGCCATGTTACCACACCAACTTATAAATGTGGCAGGAGTCATTTTTTAAATGCTGGACAAGACATGTTTTAATACTTGTGGTGTGAAATAACATTTTGGACAATATACTATAAATGTCATAATGTCATGTTTATAAGGGGAATCATAAAATGACTATCTTGAAAATTTGGGATCAAAATGAAAAATTATAATTCACTGACCTACGCAGCCAGTATAGTGTTATGCTTATGCAACTGTGTTAGTTTGGTTTTGGCCATTCACACTCCCTATTCCAGAGGAATTACCACCCTGTAGGGGTACGAAGGCAAGGAACCCTTGGAGAGAGCTCCACCCCAGAGGTGCAAGGGGATGGTGCCCATGTCTAAAGGTACCTTAGGAATCCCCTAAGGAGAGAGTGCTGCTGCTGGAGGAGGAGGGGAGGATGGTGGAGTAAAGAAAAAATGCTTCACACTGAGGCTTAGAGGAACTGCTTATATAGCTCAGGAAGTGGGAGTGGCTGGCTGCTTGGCCACCGAACTACAGGTGCCTTTCATTTCACTGGCCTACACAGCCAGTGTAGTGTTATGCTTGTGCAACTGTGTTAGTTTGGTATTGTCCATTCGCACTCTCTATTCCAGAGGAATTACCACCCTGTAGGGGTACGAAGGCAAGGAACCCTCGGAGAGGGTTCCACCCCTAGAGTTGCAATGGGACAGTTCCCGTGGCTAAAGCTACTTTAGGAATCCCCCCAAAAATGTAGTATCATCCCCAAAAAGGAGGCAACATGAAGCATATGAGCAAGTAGTAACTGTGACATAGTAGTAGTAACTGTAATGTAGTAGTAGAGAAGTATAGGCAGTTTGATAATGCAATGAGATGCGCAGTTGTTGTAATGACTGCCCAGGTCTGCGTAGCATGATACTGATGGCTTGCTTTGAGTGTAGGGGATCTTTTAAGGAGAGAGGGAACAGCAGGACATCCTCCACTTCCATCCAACAATGGAACCTACCTAAGAAACTAGGGGAAACAACTAAGCTAAGTGTTATGACCTGAGGCAACGGAGGAGAGAAAAAACCCTATGAGGAGGAAATCTCTGGGGATCCAAGGCCTAGGTCGCCTTCCCTCCAGGCTTGGGATAGTTTATTTAGTGATGGCATTGCAGCTGCAATTTGGAAAACCCAATTAATGGGAGGTGGAAAATATTCCAATTTGGAGGAAGGCTCTCACTCAAACCCTCTAACAGGAATGCCGTGAAAGATTGTGAGAAAACTCTGCAACAATACATGCATCCAAGGCACAGGAGGAGAGCAACAACTGCTGAGGCAATCACCTGGCCTACCCACTCTAAATCAAACCAGGTGAGCCAGAGGCAGTCATAGGGAGGATGCAGTGAAGGTGCCTCGCTAGGGAAACACTATATTGCGGAACACTAGAGCCAAAGGATATCATCGTAACCACCCTTCACTGCTAGTCTTAAATTCTACACCAGGAGCTGCTGTTGCATAGCAGGCAGCTAAAGCCAAGCCCAGGGTGAGGACATTCCCAGCTATGGACCAGGTGAGAAGGATCCTGCCCCAAGTTGGACATGCTAGAGATGCGGACTAAAGCAGAGCGAGACCGCCGGCTGCAGCAACCCTGCACCAGAATAGAATGGCTGGCATGCCCCAGAAAGTGATTGAGAGCTGAAATGCTGGTGAGCTGAATGAGCATGGCATGCTGAGATAGTAATGAGCATTGAGTGCTGAGTCCTTGCAAGGTCAAATGCAGATTGAGTGCAGCAGAATCCCAGGCTGAAGCAGAGGGGATGGTAGTAGGCATGAAACAATGGTTTGCATAAGCAAGGAGCAACGGTTGGGTAAGCAGAGTGGACCTGCACCTAGGTCAATAAGCAGTAGTAGTGATAGGAGAACCTGCATAACTATATGGTATAGCAATTAAACAGCACTGAATTGGGGGCAAGCCAGCCAAACAGGAATAGCCAAATCAAGGTGACAAACACTCTGAGGATTTTCGGTAGTGAGGCAATTTTAATAACAAAACTATATTAACAGCCTCAGCAGGAGCTTAGTTGTCTGACCTCAGAGTTCTACTGTAACTGCAATAAAACAGGAGACAATGCCTGAAGCAGGTGTAGGCAAGCAGTGCAATGAAGCTGCAAGAGAATGAGAGCAGCAATGAGCAGCACAGCTAAGATCAGTAAACTGTGTCAGGTGAAAAGAATTGAGTATGCAACATGGAGCTGCTATGGCTGAGCTGAAACACACATATAATAATTGCAGTTGCATTGCAGTAGTTTGAGCATGGTGAGCATAGCGTAAAGCACAGGCACTGGGTACAATAGTAATTAAAGTAAACAGTCAGCAGCAGTGGCTATAGTTGTAGGTAACTGAAAGCAGTAGCATGAGCTCTGCATAGCAAAATGCTAGGATTTGTTGTGCAAGTAATTTGAGAGTTGCAAGTAAGTAAAGCAATCAGTATAAGCTTAGGAGTAGCAGTATGCTAGGAGCTTAGAAACAAAGCCCCCCCAAAAAGACAAAACCAAAACACAGCAAAACAGAAAACAGGGAAAGGCCCAAAAAACAAGAAACACAAAACACAGGGAAGCACGCAGCCAGAGGAAAGATACAAACCAGAAGCAGGAAAACAAACACTGAGGTCCAGCAGAGACACACAGAAACAGCAGGCGGGGGAAGGGGTAGGCCCCAGCCAGCTCAGAGGACAAACCAACATAGCCTCCAGCTGCAAAGAAAAAATGCTTCACAGTGAGGCTTAGAGAAACTGCTTATATTTATTTATTTATTTAGTTTTTGTTGACCGGGTAAGTGCACTAGACAAATTCTGCCTATTTTCAGGCACGACCCGGGGGAGCGGGATACAGATGAATTCCAACTGACCTTGAACAAGATTAAGCTGTTGGTGGTATTTTTAGTGAATGAGGGAAATTTGGCCAGGACACCGGGGAAATTCCCCCTACTCTTTTTTTTGATAAGTGCCATGGGATCTTTAACATCCACCTGAACTACCACCAATCCAGGCAGATGGGACCCCGGTTTAACGTCTCATCCGAAAGACGGATTATATAGCTCAGGAAGTAGGAGTGGCTGGCTGCTTGGCCACTGAACTACAGGCAAGCCTTTCATTTATTAAGAAATGGTCTGTGTAGTTCCAGTCTTAAACCTTGTGGGCATGCTTTGTAGTCTTGAGCTGGTGAGCTGAGTTTGGGGACAAGCTCAATGATCCAGCTACATGGGATGATGATGGGGAGATGGTGCTGTTATATGACACCCTTCCAGCCAGGGAATAAAAGCTGCAACATTTTCCACTTCATATGGTGAAGACAACTCTTCTTTTGGCATAGGGCCCTGCACCTCTGCACCCATGAGTGGCAGAGGGCCCTGTGCAATGGCTGACAGATGCAATCTATCTTTGGCCTTTGTGTTTATATCAGCAGCCACAAGGAAGCCCAGAGACCAGAGAGCCCTGGCTTTTTCAGTCCACCAGATAGCCCCATGAATTTTTAACATCCATCACTGCATGGAAGTGCAAAGCCCATAAGGGCCCAACACTTCCATAGGTTGATGAAGTCTTCTCTTGGTGCAAACCCCAAAGGGTCCTGCATGTCTGCATTGAGACCTGCATGAATGAGGATACAATTCCACTATCTCAAAAAGAAAGGAACTTCTTTACAATAAACTTCATTAATGCATAAGTTAGGGTTCAATTTAACACCACAAAAGCAGGAAAATGTGGTGTTAGGGTTTGCAACCCTAACTGCCCACCACCAACCCCCCCAAGCAACAAAAGGAAAGAAAATGAGGGTTTGTGGTCTCCAGTATCATGGCAAATCAGTGATGGGCTCTTTCTTGGGGTCATCAGCACTAATGCCTCCCTGTTACCTAAGCAAACCATATCAGGCACGATTCATTTTTTCATGTAGGGCCCACAAGCTATAAAAGAGTATGTTGGAAACATGCAGTGAGACAGACTTCTCTAGCTTTGTAGAGTGTATCACTGTGAGGCACAGACTTAGAGCTGTACCTCGTGCTTCAGGCAGGAAGCAACAGGCTGTGAGAGGAAAGTGAGCATTAGGGTTGACAACCCAAAGGAAGACCCCATCACTGATTCACTAAGACTCTGGAGACCCCAAACCATATCATTTTTCCTTTGGCTACTTGGGAAGTGGAGGTGGAGAGGTAGGGTTGGAAACCCTAACACCACATTTCTTTACTTTTGTGGCATTACCTTGAACCCTAACTGGTACATTAATTACATTATTTGCAAATACACACACACACACACACACACACACATACACACAAATACATATGTAAATATATATATAGATATAGGGGATACATGATGGGTAAGAGTGTGATATGTAAAATATTTTCACTCCTGCAGAGTGAACTCTGGATACTCACGAGTGCTGAAGGCATGAGTGAGAGTATCCAGAGCTCACTCTGCAGGAGTGAGAATACTTTTCATTGCACACGGCTGCCCATCATGTATTCGATTTATACAACAGGGGTGTGAGTGATTGCATGATATGCATTGTACTTATTTTCTGTGTTTTTTTGCTGTTTCTAAGTGTGCGTGTTTTTTGTTATTTTTGGTAGGCAGCTTCAATTTAGAAATCTGTTCTCCTGAATTGAAAAACATTTTGCCATTTGAGTTTGGCTAAAATGGTAACTGCTGTATTTTTTAGCTCAGTGTTCAGTGCTGTGTTGCTTTTTGTGTGAATGTGCTTTTTTCACTGCTGTATTCCTTTCTGTGTGAAATGCAGTCTTGGAATGCAGTTCCAAAACAGGTGAAGAAGAGAGCAACAGGTTTTAATGACTTTGCACTGTGTGTGAAAATGTATTGTGTGTATGTATATATATATATATGTATATATATATATATATATATATATATATATATGAGCACAGTTGTCGGTGATGCATGGGGAGGGAGGGGGTGGGAAGGGCTCTGTGTTGATTTTAATTTTATAATTACCGGCTCTGCCTTTTTCCCATAGGAAACCGTGGCGTAATTTGCCATTATAATGGAGCATTTATAACGACAAACACGCGCACGATTTCCCTTCCTCTGTGCATGCTCACGCAGCAGTGCTACCAGCCATCAGCACTCTTCGCTTCCGTGTTACCGAACCCCAGAACAACTCAGCGGTAAGTCCTCTTCTTTTCTCCCCCCTTATACCCTGCACAGAAAGATGTGAAGAAATCGGGAGAAAAAAAAACAATTTAAAATATAAAAATCTCGGCACCGCAGTAAAAGGACCGACCGTGGCATACACTGGCAGGAGACACAGACCTCTTTATTTTATATAATTGCTGAGGCAAAAAAGGCAAACCTGGCAATTATATAAAATAAAAAATGGGTCGGGGGTGTCAAACTCGATTTTTACACACACTTTGTTGTGGGACAAAGAACCGGCTCGCCCTCGGGGTTTATGTAGCATCCCACAACTCGGGTGTGTGTAAAATCTCGTTACACACCCCAACCCATACTTTATTCTATATTGTAATGTACTGTCTCTTTATTGTAAGTGTGGTATACTGCTGTATATGTGTCCTGTATTTTTTATTTCTGTATGTCTTTATTGAAGAAAACTCAATAAAGTTGAATTTCAAAAAAAAAATATTCAGCACAGCTTGTTTTAAAGAAGGCCCTGGGTACAAGCAAACAGTTACCATAATGTTGACAAAATTGCTCAGCAGAAATAATAATACATACTAAAATACTAACATACTAAGAAGACAGCAGAGTAGGCCTTATGGTCTATTGAGTCTGCCCAAGGATCAGTGCCCATTCCAGGCCCTATTGCAACCTCTATTACCCTCCCCCCAACCCCCAACCCCATCCCTCAACTGGGGTTCCCATCCAAAGCTGGTCCTTCTCAGATTCACCCTCCTCTATACCTATCCCTGCCTCTCTTGAACCCCTCCACAGTATCCACAGTCACCAGTGCTGCAGGTAGTGCATTCCAAGGTTCCACCACCCACTCAGTGAAGTAGTGTCTCCTTGTCTCATCCCTAAGTCGCCTGCCAACCAGCCTCGTATGGTGCCTGCTGGTGGCCCCCTCCACCCTCAACTGGAACACCCTGTCCAGGCTTACCCTATTTATCCCTTAAGGTATTTGAAGACTTTAATCAATCCTCTCTGTCCATCCTCTCCTCCAGGGAGTACAGGTTGAGTTCCCTGAGCCTCTTCCTCATAGGATTTCTCCCCTAGACCCTGCATCATCTTGATTGCCCTCCTCTGTACCCCCTCCAGGAGTGTAATGTCCCTTTTTAAGTGCGGTCACTAAAACTGCATGTAGTATTCAAGGTGCAGCCTAACCAGGCAATTATACAGTAGGAGTACCTCCCGGCTTCTCAAGGTTATCCCCTGGCTATGCACCCCATCATTTTGTTTGCTTTGGCTGCAGCCCTTCTACACTGATCTGAGCTGTTCATACTGCTATCCACAACCACCCAAGGTCTTTCTCTCCACTTGCAGTCTGCAGTGCCTCCTCTCCCAAGGTGTACATATGAATTGGGTTCCTAGCCCCCAGGTGGAGAACCTTGCATTTCCCACTATTAAACCTCAGTCTCCAGTTATGTGAACACCTATCCAGAGTATCCAGGTCCCCATGTAGGGCTAACCTACCTTCCCCATCATCCACCACCGCCCCTGGCTTTGAGTCATCAGCAAATAGGCTAATTTAGGCCTGTTACTACTCCTAATGTCTGAGTTATAAGCATTAAACAAGAGCAGGCCTAGCACTGATCCATGGGGAACCACAGTAATGACCCTCCTAGGTAATAAAACCTTCCCCCAACCACCACCTTCTGGAAATGCCCAGACAGTCAGTTCCTTATTCATCTCTCCAACTGTACCCCATCCTCCCATTTCCCTAAGCTTCTCCAGCAGGCTGGGATGTGGCACCAAGTCAGATGCCTTGCTGAAGTCTAGTAAGAGGACATGCACTGGCCTGTTTTGGTCCAGTGCCTTTGTCACCCAGTCATTAAACTCCACTAAGCTGGTCTAACATGATCTGCCCTGAACAAAGCAATGCTGGTGATCATCTAGGTGGCCCCATGCCTCCAGAAACACCCCCAACCTTTTTTTAAGATGACCTCCATCACTTTGCCAGCCACCAATGTCAGGCTTACAGGCCTGTAGTTACTCAGCTCCTCACATGAGCTGCCCATGTGGATAGGCACGATGTGGGCCATCCTCCAGTCCTGATGCACCCATCCTGACTAAAGGAAGGAGTTAAAGAGGTCCACCAGAGGTGCAGCCAGGATTTCCACCAATTCCTTTAGCACCCTGGGATGGAGGCTGTTCAGGCCCGGAGCCTTCTCTACTCATAGGCCCTGAGGGCTTTCCACACCCTATGAACAGGGATTTCAACATCAGTGGCCCCTCTCCCATCTGCAGGTCCAACCTGCCCATCCCCGTGTGGTGCTGCCCCACAATTCTCCCTAATGAAGACTAAGGCAAAGTAATCATTTAGTACCTCCACCCACACCCCTGCCTCTTCGGCCCACCCATTCCCCAACCTTAGTCTACTAATCTGTCCCTTCTCTTTTCTCCTTTCCCTGATGTACCTGAAGAACCCATTATCACGTCTCCTAATTCCCTGAGCTAACCTCTGCTCCATCCATGGCTTGGCCAACCTTAACACCCTGGTGACATTTCTGGCTATCATATCATACTCCCTCTTGTCTAGGACCCCACATGATCACCCTTTCTCCCCTTACCACATTCTGGACCTCCCTTGTCCACCAGCTCAGCTTTCTAGCCCTACCATACTTGCATCACTCCTTTGTGCAGGCCTTGATAGCTTTCAGGAGCCCCTTCTTAATTATTTCCCACCTGCTCTCAGTGTCCATGCCCAGTTTAGTCCATTCCAAGGGGCCCCTAATGATTCACTCCATAACCTTGAAATCTTCCCCCTGAAGTCAATCATGTAAAATGCTCTGAAAGTATCTACAATGCAAACAATGTAAACAAATATCATTTGATATTGACATACATTGATGGACACAATGCAAATTACAGCCCAAGATATGATGTTTACAGATAACACATGTTGAAGTAGGGGACATCTTCAAGCTGGGTGACATTGAGATTCATAGAGACTAGAGTAGCAAAGATGCTAGCAAGCCTTTGCATAGTGAAAAGATCAGGGAGACTATCTTCTTGGCATTAAGGGAGTGCTGACTGCACATAACCAGCACTGGATATTGTAGCCTACTGCAGAAAGAATTCCACTTCTGGGCAGAGGCACCTGCAGTCAAAATGTCTATGTTATCTGCTTGCAGTACATGTAAAAAGGCATGGAGGCACAGACTTTGAGGAGAAAAGAAATAGACCCATGATAGAGTCAGGTGGGACTCTACAGCAAATGGGGAGGGGGAGATAAGGTACCACTGAACAGATCCAACTGAGGGCAATCAGGAGATGGGGCAGAACCAAATTAATAATCATACACATACAGTTTTAATTTATTGTTGACATACTATTTTATGCTGTATTTAAAGTGTGTTTATACAACAAAAGGTAATAAATTTTACCTGATACATTTGTTTTTCATGCTGTCTAACCTTAAGATAAATATTTATCTAGTGAGTAGATTTGGCACAGTCACTTTCCTTGACCTTTGCATAGAACAGAACCAATCCATAAACAACTATCACAAGGCTGATGACATCACTGCAGGCCTGTGTAGTAGTGACACCAGCTGTTCAAATCACAGAGAAATAGAATAATCTTCACACAAAAAGCTGATTTAAAAGGATATAACTTTGAAACTAATGTTGTATGAATTGAATACACAATGGCTTGACTCAAAACACAATATATTTCCACTTATGAAGGGACAAGTCTTTCATAACTTACTCATGGTTTTGCCACTTTGGGTCATGGTCTTTCCTCTTCATGCTTGGTGGTAAATTGTATATTTTAAGTCAAAACATCATTTATCCCCATGTATTTTTGTTTTAGTTTTAAAATATTTATTATTAAATTGTAAGGCATCCACTACTACTGCAAATACAAACAAACCACAGGGTCAAGAAGTCCATCACCTACCAGTTTGTCCAGGAGGATGAGGTGGATGGGGTGAGCTACAGAATGGGATACATTTACAAGGTCGATAAATATGGCTGCAATGATTACACCCTGGTGTACTGCTATTTTAATGGAGTCAGTGTCTCATAGAATGGAACAGAAAGTGGGGTGGGACTCAAATAAGCCATACTGAAGCAGTGTGGATAAGATGAGGAACGACAAGAGCTGAGGGAGGACAAATTGTTCTGGAATTTCAGTTAGTGCAGGAAGAAAAGAGATGAAGCTATAGTCCCTGGAGAGAACAGGTCTCCACTTTTGTGTGAGGGAGTACTTTGCCATGCTTCTAAGCCAAGGGAAAAGGACCAATGCTGAAAAATAGCTGAGTAGTGCAGAAGCAGGGGCACACACTGCAGGTGCAGAGGCATTATTTAGGTTTGGGCCAGTGCATCAGGTTCATGAGCCATAGAATGGAGAGTAAGAATGGAGTGGTGAAGGGTAGCAGGAGAGGAGCATGAGAAAGAGGTTGGGAGGGAGAGGGTGAGACAAAAGGGAGGCTTGGAGGGGGTGAGGAGATGGATACCAAGGGTGTGGGTGTAGAGGAGGGGAAGAGGGAAGGGAACAGGAGGTGAGGGATTGAGCAACAGAAGACAGAAGAAGGTTCAGAAAGTGGAAAAGTATTGAAGGGGGCAACACCTTTCACATGGTTAGAGATGCAAGTCTTTTTTATCTTGAGAACCATGTAGTCGACTGGGAAATGGGGGTCACAGATGCTGTAGATCACCTCTCAGAGCTCGACAGGAAAATTGAAACTGTTTTGAAGGTTATTTAAGAAGTAGTTAACTTGATTTCCCATGTAGCCTTAGTGCTGGCATGCTGACGTTGCTTATACTTAGATACATAAATAAATAAAAATGATATTGCCCAGAATAAGAAGCAATTACAAAAGAAAATTAAATAGTATGCTGTCAATATTATTAGTGTTAGTGAGAAACTTTTTATGTAAAAAAAAACTTCAAACTGCAGTGAGCTTTACAAAAAAATATTAGTGGTGGAATAAATGCAAGACACAGTGGTGTAAACATGAGTAATAACAAACTAAATGCCCCTTGGATTCATACATTTACAAAAAACATATATCCCTACTTTTGTGACATTAACTTCATTTTATAAAGAATTTTTTTATGCAAAAGCATTTAAAAACAGTTGCACATTAGTAGGAAATGCCAGATGATAACCAGTAATGAGGATAATTATTGCATTATATTTAACTGTATTTTTATACTGGTATGATTATTACAGATCTGGAAATGCTACCCTCCATTGTGCAAACTTTATAACAGCCTCATTAACATCCTTGTTTCTAAGAACATAAATTACTGGATTCAATGTGGGAGTTAGAACAGTAAAGAAAATAGTACCCAATGTGAATTCATCATAAGTACTCTCCAATCCATAGGACATGTAGGTAATGGCACCAGGTATATAATAGAGGATAATAACTGTCAAGTGACAGCTAAAGGTAGAAAATTATTTCTGATGCCCTTCTGCAGAGTTTGTCTTCAGCAGTGTGATGAGTATTAATTGTATTTATATTGGTATGACTATTGCAGATCTGGAAAAAAATAACTTCCTTTTTACAAACTTTGTAATAGCCTCCTTAACTTCCTTGTTTCTAAGAACATAAATTATGGGATTCAGTGTGGGAGTTAGAATAGTAAAGAAAATAGTACCCAGGGCATGGAATTCATCAGACATACTCTCCAATGTATAAGATGTGTAGGTAATGGCACCAGATATATAATATATGATAATAACTGTCAAGTGAGAGCTACAGGTAGAAAATGCTTTCTGACGCCCTTCTGCAGAGTTTATCTTCAACACTGTGATGAGTATTTTCACATATGAGAAGACCACTACAGCAGAGAGTAGCAAGGAAAGGGTCATTACAGTAAAGAAAGCGAGGTAGCTATGAAAAGTGATGTCCGTGCAAGCTAATCTAACTACAAAGAAGTGGTCACAAAAGCCATTACTAACTTTGTTTGGGCCACAGAAAGGTAACTGCGCTGCTAGAATAACAGGTGGTACAATGATCATAAAAGCAAATATCCAACTTGCCACTGTCATTTGAATGTTAACTCTGTTGGTCATAATAGATGTATAATGCAGAGGGTTACAAATTGCTACATAGCGGTCAAATGCCATTACTACAAGAAAGAAGCCCTCTGAGAGCCCCAGAGAATGCAAAACACCGAGCTGTGCAAAACATGCAGTGAATGAAATCACCTTGGAATTTACCAGAAATATAGACAGCATCTTTGGGATGGTTGTAGTTGAAAGCAAAATGTCCAACACTGCTAGATTGCTGAGAAGAAAGTACATGGGCTTGTGCAGTTTGTAATCTGTTAGGACTGCAAGCAGGATTACACTGTTCCCCAGCAGAATGATCAGGTAGGTGATGAGAAGCACAATAAATAGCACAGCTGGGTACTCCTGAAAGTAAGGAATTCCAAGAAGTATGAAATCTGTGATCTGGGAGTAATTGTAATTATCCATCACCAAAGTGTCTTTGCCTGAAAATTAAAGAAGAGAATAAAGGATAAACATGAACACATTATTCTTTGCCTGAAAATTCAAGAAGAGAATAAAGGATAAACATGAAAACATTGTTCTATTTCCTTTTCAGTGTACTGCAAAGATAATTCAGTATTTTTCATTTTTTTCTCTGTTTTTCCTCCAGTTCTGTGTAGAATGATGTGCAGAACTGTTAAAATAATCTACTATTTGTTATAACCAGATATAGATGATAGCGCAGTTTGGGTTGTGCAAGGGTTCACAACAGGAAAGTGTAGTCTGTAAACATTAATTTTATTGTAGATTGTTTTTGACAATTACCTGAGCAGTTCTGAATCAAATAAAAACATAGCAGGGTGAGGAATATGATGGTACAGATGACTAAAACGACCAGTTATGATTGTTAAAAAAGTTAACTAATGATCTCCTCCAGAAAATAAGTAAGATTTTTCAAAGAATGTTTGTGATGGAGAATTGCTTACCTGTTTTGCATGGAATTCTTTTCTGGACTTTTCCTGAACCTGAAACCAAGGTGAAAGAAGATTGTTTCTGCCCATCAGAATGGAAACACGCATTTTCCTTGGAATAATGACCCAGATTGAAACATATATGATTGACATGATTACCTACAGAGTATGTCTTATTTAAGTAACATATCTGCATCTCTTAACATACCTGACCTTGTTCTTGTGTTAAATGTCTACAGGACCCTGAACTGAAGTTGAGTAATGACCTTTAAGATACTGCTCTGTATAAAGGATGTACACTGGTTTATATTTAGTTCTAATGGTCCCCAATGGGTGACCAGAACATTGCTGTAATCATTAGAAAAAGGAGGCTTGACTAAATTAACATTCATGGGAGACTTGCCACTGGGCACTTTGGAAACAACGTTCCTCAAAAGTGGAAAACAAATCAACTGGAAATTTCCAGAACAATTATAAAACACTGTTGAATACTTTAAGCAAAATGAAAAAAAAAAATGGTCTCCTTAAGATAGATTTTGTTTACAAATTAGCCCCAAGCTAACCTGCTGCACATTACCTCATATTGTTGAGTCACACCCTTCAAACTGTATTTGAGGTTTTATTCTCTCAGCTGATCAATAACTTACCAGTGAAGTATGTCTGTATACTGTCTCACTATGAGGTTATGGCATCCAATCTCCTGAAGTGCAATAATTGTTTCCCTCTTCATAACACAATCTGTAAAATGCTTGACTCTCAAATTTTGTTTAGATTTCATTGACCAGCAAAATGCACTAGACGGATGCATGTCTATTTCCAGGTACAACCAAGGAAAATACAGAGTGGAGAAAGGCAGGGATGAACTACACTGGTTTTACAGTTACACGGAGGTACAGAGAAAAAATATAGCCCTATAAAGAGAGTAAACAAATATGCTTGCCAAAATAATATATTGATCAGGGTGCCCTGTGGAAAAATGAAATTCCTCACTGGTCTCTAAAATAATCTTGAGGTGGATATTTCACCACTACATTGGTATGTGTGTTCAGGCTGTGCATGAGTGCATGCATGCATGCATATGGACGTGTGTGTGTGTGTTTCATAGAGACACAGCAATGTTAAACTTTTGTCAGCAAAGTTGTGAAACTTTGATATCATGAAGCTTCACCAACTTTGATTTCACAACATTTCATCGGGCAAAGTGACACTTTTTTCCATGACGTGGCAACTTCACAAGCGAAGTTTGGCCACTGTGTGGAAAAAAAGTGCCACTTCACCTGGCAAAAAAAGCTGCAAAGTCAGCACTTCGATCTTCGCGAAGTTGACCAACTTGGCAAAGTTCAGTCAAAATGAAGTTTTCTCAGCTTTGCACATCTCCAGTCTTTCTGATTGTCTGTCTGGTGCATTTACTTAGTATGGTAACATAGTGACATAGTAGTTTAAGTTTGGAAAGGACTCTTGGTCCATTTTGTCCCACTTACTTCATAAGCGGGGAAGAAATAAGTATGCTCTGCAGACATGTACCATTTACTGTATACTTCTGCCACTGATGTCATTGCATTAGTTTTGACTATTTTAAATCTCAATCTCTTGGACAATTGACACCAAAGTGTTATACTGTTTGTTTACTTTTTGGTCTATACTAATTGCAAAAAATGTGTTTAAGCAATGTTAGGATAAAAACATTTACCAAGCCTCAGTAAATCTGTGGAGTGGTGTTTCTCAGGGTTTAAATTATTGCACAATACAGTGTTGACATCATCCTAACTTTAGCACAAGCATTCCAGAAACAGAAAAATACTCGCACACCAGTGGGTGGAAAGAAGATTATGGAATGAGAGTGAATGTCCTTTCTTTTCAACAAAGAAGTTCAATAACAAATATACAGTGCTTTGGAATGACAATGTCTGCCTTCAGCTCTCTGCTGGGAGGAGGGTCCACTGAGCAGCTGCCATGGCTCAAGAGGATGAGCCAGAGGCAGGAATGGAGGCAATACATCTTCAGACTGGGTATTGAATCCCGGTCCCAAATGCATGAAAATTTTATTTTGGCACTTTGTATGATTTCATTTTACAACCCACCCCCCGAGTTAATTATTTAAGCTGGCGGGGGTTCGGAGGGTGCTGTATTGGCAGAGCAGTATATTGCTGCACTATTATGTCATCTGGCATTAAGAGCCTGTATTGCCCACATCTGACCCCATGCCAAGTATCCTTGGTGTCCAGTGGCATCCTCCATGGACTTGACCCCAAATCATTTTGACTACTGGTATCCTTACCCCTTCCCCACCTGAAAACCATTTAGTCCATATGGTGCTCAGCTGTACTCCCACACTTGACCTGGTATTTAAAAAATATACAGCCACAAAGCCAGCCTGATGGTGTTGAGGGTTGAGATGCAACTGAATGCTTAACCTCATACCCCACTAGATAACTGAGTCAGAAATGACCTTCAGTTCCTGGGGGTTGGCATGGAGGGTGCTGGCAGCGGATGCATAAGCCACCAGGCAGCTGCCCTCTCCCAAATTGGGAAGGCTTGCTGACTCAGCTCTTGGCTACCACCAGGTGGAGTTCTGGATGGCAGCCACAAATGCCTGAGCAGCAGACTTATCTGCATATCCTGGGTAGAGGAAGAGCCACAGGTTCTGGGGTGTATATGCACCATCACATGCATGCGCTACCCATGTTGCTTTGGCTTGCTCAGGGACAGAAAATGGAAAAAGGGACCCAACAGCAGTCTGGCAGGCTTTACACCTCTCTCGACTCTCACCATCACCTGGGCACCTCAGGTGCATTCTGGAGGTGTTAACTGGAGGGAGGACAGCTCTTCCCTCTCAGTCCCAACATGGGAGGGAATCTGGGGGAAACTGCATAGATGTATGGCTGGGAGAGGTGTTTGCCAGTCTGGGGGATATGGAGTCAGACTCTTCAGCAACCGGAGGGGTAAAAAGCTATATGGAAAAAAATATATGCCACCAGTGAGAGTCCAACCCCAGTGCCTCCCAATCAAATCTGACACTGCATTGGGGTCATGCCTGAAAATAGGTGTATTTATGCCTAGTGTATCTATCCTGATTATCAAAAACAAATAAAAAGCAGCAGGAAGGTTGGTCTATCAGTGACCACATATTTGTTATTAAATCATTCTAGTTTTCAACACTAGGGATGGGCACCCCACGTCAGAATCATGGGGATCTTCTGCCACACCAGGATTTGACTTCTAGGTGACCACTTTTATTTTATATTCATTTTCTGTTTTTTTTTTTAATGTAGCTTTTTCTTCTTTGGAGTCAGAGGGCTGTTTGCTTCACCCCATCCCTGCTCCTCATGACCAGACACCACCTCCCTTGGTCTCAGAGGCTTAAGTTCCAGTGGAATCCCCCCATGGTAGGGAATGAAGAGAGGACTTTTCTCTCCCCAGTGTAAAATTCATAAGTGCTCCCCAGGGACCAAGTAGTGATGCGAACTGAAGAAGAGTGGGCAGGGCTTAATTAAGCACATCTGGTTCCATTTTCTGTTTTATTCCCAACCACAGACTGTGGCAGCTTGCAACTGCATGTGCATGGAGGCATGCACTCACTATGGAACTGCAACCCTGCCCGTTGAGTCACTTGGGAGTTGCACTGCCCCTGGGCTTCTACTCAGTGGCAGTCAAAGACAGAGATGACTTGGCCACCCCTCCCCTAGAGAGTAGAGCAGTCCTTGAGATGCTCAGTTCTCTCCTCAATTGGCCCCCGGCAACCTGTGGTCTTTACCAAACTCGGTTCACTGGCATGATAGCAGATGAGGCACAAGTGTCTCAGCTTTCTATGCCACTGGGCTGGATCACTGTTTAATTTGTTACATTTTTTTTACACCAGGGTTGGGATCTGGTCTCCGAAATAAAGGTAGGGTGTCTTCTGCAGTATTTGGGTTGCACTCCTGGTGTCTGAAACAAAAGTGGGTGTCTTTAGTAGTATTTGGGTTGGGCTCCTGGTGTCAGAAACAAAGGTGAAGGTCTTCAATAAGTAGTACTTGGGTTGCACTCCTGGGGACTGAAACAAAGGCAGGTGTCAGAAACAAAGGTGGGATACTTACAGTACAGTAAGTAGTACTTAGGTTGAGCTGCTGGTGTCAGAAACAAAGGTGGGGTGTCTTTAGCAGTATTTGGGTTGGGCTTCTGGTGTCAGAAACAAAGATGGATGTCTTTAGTAGTATTATGGTTGTGATCCTGGTGTCATAAACAAAGGCAGGGGATTTCAGTAGTACATGTCTTAGGATTCTGATGTCAGAAACAAAGGTGGGAGACTTACAGTGAGTAGTATTTGTGTTTGGCTCCTGGTGTCAGAAACAAAGGTAGTGTGTCTTCAGTAATATTTGGGATGGGCTCCTGGTGTCAAAAATGAAGGTGAGGGTCTTCAGTAGTATTTGGGTAGGACTCCTGGTGTCAGAAACAAAGATGAGAGACTTAGAGTAAGTAGTACTTTGGTTGAGCTCCAGGTGTCAGAAACAAAGATAGGCTGTCTTTAGTAGTATTTGGGTTGGGCTCCTGGTGTCAGAAACAAAGGTGGGAGACTTACAGTAAGTAGTACTTTGGTTGGTCTCTTGGGAAAGAAACAAAGGTGAGGGTCTTCAGGAGTATTTGGGTTGGGCTCCTGGTGTTTAAAACAAAGGTGAGGGACTTCAGTAGTAGTTTGGTTGTACTCCCTAGTGTCAGAAACAAAGATGGGAGACATACAATAAGCAGTACTTGGGTTGAACTCCTGGTAGCAGAAACAAAGGTGGGGGGGGGGGCTTCAGTAACACTTGGGTTGGGCTCTTGGTGTCAGAAACAAAGGTGGGGTATCTTCAGTAGTATTTGGGTTGTGATCCTGGTGTCAGAAACAAAGGCAGGGGATTTCAGTAGTATTTTTGTTTGGGATCTGATGTCAGAAACAAAGGTGGGAGACTTACAGTGAGTAGTACTTGGGTTGGTCTCCTGGTGTTAGAAACAAAGGTAGTGTGTCTTCAGTAGTACTTGGGTTGGGCTCCTGGTGTCAGAAACAAGGGTGGGGGTCTTCAATGGTATTTTGGTTGGACTCCTGATGTCAGAAGCAAAGGTGGGAGACTTACAGTAAGTAGTATTTGGATTGGGCTCCTGGTGTCAGAAGCAAATGTGGAGACATACAGTAAGCAGTACATGGGTTGGGCTCCTTGGTCCTGATTCCAAAAGACATTACGCCTGGTGCAAGGCAATTTACGCTGAACCCAATGGAGGAAAATGTAACTTGCTCTAGGCATTACGCAAGTTGTGATTCCAAGTCGTGGCTTATGCCACGTCATATGCGGGTTGTGCCAAAGGTGGACTATGCCACCCTCTACGCCTGCAACCCACAACTGCATGGCTCAAGGGTGGGTTACAGCAGCAAGTGTGCCCTATTCCATAAGGGCACCCACTTACACCATTCCAGAACAGGGAATGATGTAGCGAGGTTAGACCAGCTAGGAGGTGGTCTAAGGAGCATCTGTCATGGCACAGCAATGGATGCCCCCCTTGCAGCACTGTGGAAATGGCATAGTTTTGCTCACTGAGCCCCTCCCACCCAGGCATGCCCCCCCAACTCCCAAACATCGGGGACCCCCGGGGTCCATTTGGTACTTGACCCCCGTGATCACCAGTGCCACCTGGCTAGCCCCCAATGCCCTCAGGAGCTTGTGGAGGTGTTCCAGGGTGGAGGGATGGGGGGGCAGTTATCTGCAGGCTGCCACTTGTGGCACATATGTCTATTGTGCCATTCATGTGGTGCTAGCCTGCAGCTGCCACATGTCACAGGACGTAAATGCTGGGGACCCTGCCTGTCTTGGAATACGGCGCAAGGTCCCTAGCGTAGAGCTGCATGTTGCAACTTGCACATGCCCACAAGTTGCTTCATGCATCTTGGATCGGGCTCCTGGTGTCAGAAACAAATGTGGAGACTTACAGTAAGTAATACTTGGGTTGGGCTCCTGGTGTTAGAAACAAAGCTGGGTTGTATTCGGTAGTATTTGGGTAGTGATCCTGGTATCAGAAGCAAAGGTGGGGGTCTTACAGTAAGCAGTACTTTGGTTTGACTCCTGGTGGCAGAAACAAAGGTGGGGCATCTTCAGTAAGTACTACTTTAGTTTGACTTCTGGTGGCAGAGACAAAGGTCTTTAGTAGTATTTCTGTTGGGATCTGATGGACACATATTTTAAAATATTTCTGACATTGAGTTTGGGAACCAGGAGCCAGATACTGAAAAGGTGCAAAAGCAGAGCATGAAGTTTTGCACTGCTTTTGTTCCTGACCTGGAGGTTGGTGTATTCAGTCAGATACCACACTGGTGCTATCTGACTGAATATCAGATCATGTTGGCATAGTGCTAAATTCAGTTATGCTACATTGACATGGACCTGGGCTGTTTCCAGCCCATAGGAAGCTGTGCCCCCCAGACCAGATAATGCCGAGAGCTGTGGCACAATATTCTGCTGCAAAATGCAAATGAGCTCATTCAGCTTGCAAGACACTAATGGGCCCTTAGCATGCCCATTACAGGCTAATTGGCATTGGAAGTTGCAGCCTGGTTGTGCCCTACCTGACTTCATCCCTGTGGTTGGGGCACCCCTCACCCCACGAACACCTGTCCTGGTCTGCTTCAGTGTTGCTCTAGTGGATGTGGCAACCCCTCACCCTCCTACAACACATAATGAGCTCAGGGCAGCACAGTGTTTAACTGAGCAGTGGAGGGATTTAAATCTGGGTATCATGGGGCACATGTTCCTGTAATCTAACCCAACTCACTGGGACAGTGCAGCCATACCCCTAAGTACGTCTACCATCCATACCCCCAGAGCTGGGGTCAAGACAGTGTTCATCTGTCCCACCAACCTCAGAATAATATACATATTATGACATACAGTATTACACCTTCACTACAGGCTGTCCTGGCTGGTTGCACTGTAGCTAGCAGACACTTTATTGACAGATTTATTCCTGCCCCTCACCATCCTGATCAACATCCCATTTTTCCTCTTTGGCAGCTAGCTGCCACACTCTGCTAGATGCCCTTTTTTTGAAACTGCCGCTTACATGAATGAACTTTCAATGTAGTTTTATATCAATCATGTGTCAGTGTAAAATGACATGCTAGATATATACTTGCTATTGTAACCCCCACCCCGGGTCTGGGCTATCATACTATGGAATGTTCAGTTTCTATGAGGATGATGCCTCTGCAACCCCCCCCCATGACCCTCCCTACCCTGCAAAACAGGATAGTCAACTTTAGCTCAACTGCCTAGTTTCCAAGAGGATCATGGGTTGGTGGAAGAGCCATCATCCCCATAGCATCTCAAAATTCTCTGGTATGATATCTCAGAAACAGGAGGGGGTGAGAGCAGTATGTAATTAACTAACATGTCATGTTACACTGATGCACGACTGGTATAAGACTACATTGAAGGTACACTCATGCAAGCAGCAGTTTCAAATGATTGCCATCTAGCAGAGTATGGTGGCTAGCTGCAACAAAGAAAGAGTGGAAGTTTCACCAAGATGGTGAGGAGAAATACATCCATCAAAATAGTGTTTGCAGGCTAAACTGTAACCAACCAGTCACTCTGAGGTTGAGGGGTAGACGGACAGTGTCATTACCCCAGTTCTGGTACTACAGTAGGTATATGACAGCACCAGGTCACTGTGTTGGGTTATAGTAGAGGTAAGTGTGCCCCTGGGACCCAGCTGTCAATCCCACCACAGCTCAGTTACACACTGTGTTGTCCCAAGCACATCCTGGAACCACTCTCTGCATCACCTCTCTTTAATTTCTCCCTTATATGTCCTGTGCTGTTGGAATTGCCCTGTGTTCATAACATGGTAGCAGCATTCTCATCCCTATTCTAGATTGTAAGGTACATTATGACACAGCTGGAATGACAGTTACTAATAGTCACATTCCATTTGTCTCCTTCCTCCATATGGACTATTCCAGTATGCGTTCTCACTGCAGCTTACATAGCAGCCAGCCAAGGAGGTGAAAGTAGAGCTGTGCCAGTCACCATGGAGGGCCACACTGCATGGTCCCGAACTAGTCAGTAAGGCGGGGTTAGTGTGGATTAGTGATGGGTGAAGTGGCCCCAATTCACTCCACAAAGTGATTCATGGAGTGAAGGTGAATTTGTGAAGTGCTCCGCAACGCAAAGCAGAGTACTCCGTGTTATTAATGGGTAACGCGAAGTCCATTGAGAAGAATGAGTTTGCATTACTCTGCCTTCCCAAACCATTACTCCACCAATTCTTAAGGCAAAGTATATTGAAAACAATGTACTTCACCTCACTTCGCCTTGTTTTTAAGCTCCAAAGGCGAATTTTGCAGTGATTCATGGGATTTCAAGTCACATGGGCTCTAAATTGTTCTCCACAGCCTCAGTTTGGGGTCGTGTGTGTAGGAAGCTGTAGGAGACAATCTACTCTGAGAGCTCTCTGCAATTCAAACCTTCAAAAAGCTGTTAAAAAAGCCTTTTTGAGTCATTTTTTTTGATGAAACTTCAGTTTATCAATTATACTGTAGAAAACCCTTCTGTGCTCATATCATCGAGCGTTTATTGTTTGTGTATGGATTTTGAATGTTAATGTACAACATTCAGTCTGTGTACTGAGAGACAGTGGAACTGTGCTTTGGGCGGGGCGTATCTGTGGTATAGTTAGATTAACTTGGAGAAAAAGACTGTGCTTTCTGTTTTGGTGACATTTTTCTTGTATAACTGTGTTAATGTACACACAGTAATAATTTCAATATTTCTTGCCTTTTTTTGCTGATTGTTATGGTGCAGCAGTGCATAATTTTAGTTTGTTTAAAATATGTGGTTATATTACTGAAGTTTACAATTTGCTATGCATTACTTAGTGTGTGAGTATGTGTGTGTGACGTGTGTCATCAAATCAGACACCCTTTATGGTGCCACATAATAATTTCAGCAACGTGAAGTTGCTATCCACTGCAGCTGTGTGATTTTTGTACTTCTTTGTGGTATCTTTACTGGTACAAGTACTAGTGACTGTTACTGCCGCAGTGCATAATTTTAGTTTGTTTAAAATATGTGGTTATATTACTGAAGTTTTCAATTTGCTACGCATTACTTGGTGTGTGCGTGAGTATGTGTGTGATGCGTGTCATCAAATCAGACACCTTTTATTGTGCCACATAATAATTTCAGCAATGTGAAGCTGCTATCCACTGCAGCTGTGTGATTTTTGTACTTCTTTACGGTATCTTTACTAGTTCTAATACTAGTGACTGTTACTGCAGCCGTGCAGTAAACTGCCCCCCCTCCGTGGCCCACCCCAACCGGCAAAGGTATTCTTTTCCAGATTTGGTGGTGGTGGTAGTGGAACAACTAACTACTTATAAAGGTAAGAAAAATAAAATTTACAGAAAGAACAAATTAAGTAAAAAAGAGTACAGAAAAGACAAAAAAAAATGTAGCTTTTTATAAAGGTGTTGGGTCTAAATCAAAATTTAAATCTCTTCCTCGCTCTGATCTCAAAGTATCAGCAGTCACAAAACACACTCCTCTCTCTCCATCTGCACAGGAGAAAGTAAAAGTGTCTGCTTGTATGACTCACTCCCTTCCTGCCTAGCTAAAGAGCATGTGACTTACAGTACTGTAAGCCATGTGATGTGTGTGGGGGGGTGCCAAATCCGAAACACCAAGTGGATCACTTAGAATCATAATGAGGAACGCGGAGTCCATTAAAAACAATGACTTCGCCTTACTTCACATTGCCATTCTGCCTTAACGCGAAGTGGTAATGACAAGGCGGAGTGAGTACTTTGCCTTGCCCACACCGAGAGGTGGAGCGGCAATGTGAAGTGCCCACTTTGAGTTAACTTCGCTGGTGGAATTTAAATTCATTGCATCTCTAGTGTAGATGTTGTGCTGGGTGTGGGTGATGTGGGTGGGGGGCCATGGAACCACAACAGTTTGGAACTCAGTGTAGCATTTGGCAGTGCAGGTGAAGCACCACAGAATGGCAAGGATTGGCTCAGGAATATGGACAGTGACATGAGGGGATGCCACTGGGAAACAGGGGGCATGGCACTATACTCACCAGGAGACCAGAGCAGGGGGTCCACTAGCCACCATGGACTCAGTGGTAGCACCAAATTGGGTGCTTAGCAAGTGGGGATACCACTAGATACCAGGACATGCATAGACAATTTAGGGACAAGCATACGGGTGGGTGGGTGGGGACAGCTAGACACCAGGGACCATCATGCAAGCACCAGGAATGGCATTCAGAGGGTGGGGCAGTACCACTGGGAACCAAGGACTTCTTTCTGTCATCAGGATGGGTGTGCGGTGGGCCCCTGGACATCAAGGACTATAGGATGATCAACAGGATGGGTGTTATGGGGGTGCCACTAGACACCAGAGCAACACTGTGAAGGACCAGGATAGGTGATTGGATGGTGGTGGTGGGGGGGGAGTACCACTGCAAATCAGGGAAAATTGTCTAGGACAGGGCATCAGAGGGTGGGGGATGACACTAGACACCAGGACAACATTGTTTGGGACTGGAACAATGGATCAGAGGGTGAGGGTGCCAGTAGATACCAGGGCAACATTGCCACAGACTGGGACAAATGTCAGAGAGTGGGGGGTGTACAGTAACTGGACACCAGGGCATTCACTGTTTTAATGGGACAGGGGTTTGGAGCATGTGGGGGCAGGTGGCTGTAATACAGTCATCCTGCCACCATGGCTTTATGCTCAGTTAAGGCTAGATTTGCAAAGGCAGTAAATAGCACCTGTTTGGGTGCCATTTACCACCGATGTAAACCACTGAATTTGCTGCTGTGCCAGTATGCAGGAAAGACCCCCTCATTTGCATGGGTGCTGTGTTATTTTAGCCCTTGGACACTAATGGGTTTTCCCTGCATTATGAGGTCTCTGAATATAGACTCCACCCACAAATGGATGCAAAACCTGGTTAGCATGGGCAAACACCTGTTAATGAACATATTCATTTTTCAATATCTAGCCCCAGGTGTCTGAATTGAAGGGGGGCACAAAATTAACTTCAGGGAGTTGACACCTGAGATTCAGAGAGTTGACCAATTGGGATGGGATCCCAGTAAAAACAGAAAGGTGTTGGCAGAAAAAGAATCATAGTCTGTTACATCTGCCCATTTTCCTACCTGAGCCATATCAACCAATGTCAGACCAGTCCACTGCTGAACACCCAGAGGCAGTTCAGCCCATTCTCTCCAGTCCCCACCCTCTTCCTTGCCTTTGCTCTCAACAATTATCTTTTAGCTGTCCCACAATCTTTTTTGACCCACTACCATCTTGTGCATTTACCACCTCCCTTGGCACCCTGTTCCATATTTACACCACCCTTTCTGTGAAAAAGTATTGTGCTTCCTCATGTCCTCCCTGAATCTAACCCCCCCAACACACACACACCAGTTTATACTCATGACCCCAAGGTTCTGATCCCTCAGTGTGTACCTCCTACCAGGTCATAATGTCACATGCTTAATAGCGTATGAGATTATGGCTAACCTGGTACAGCGCACTATGCTACTGCTACTGGTGCAATACTGCATATACTGCTGTATGCGGTATTGCACTAGTAGCGGTCTCCCAGGCAGAGGATAAGACTTCTGCTGGGAGCGGGTTCCAACGAGCAGCTGCCGTGGCTCACAGGACTGAGCCACAGCAGTGGGAACCCTGGCACTGCATCTGGAACAGGTTGGATTCCCGGTCTCAGAAACATGTTATTTTTTTTAGAACTTGTGTGCTCCCCAAGTTGAACCCTCCCCAGAGTTGAGAATATTTAGTGGGGGGGGGGTTCGGGGTGCACAGCCCCCTGAAACGGGGGGTGTGGGGGCTGGAGCCCTCTCACAAAAAAGATATATGCCTCATGGCATAAATCGCACTGTATTTGCAGCACGATTTTGCCATGTGGCATAATGTCTTTCAACATTATGACCCCGTGCCGTGTACCTGAACAGGGCTTGAGAATCTATTCTTTTTCCCCCTTAGATATTTAAAAGTCTTTCATGTCCCCTCTCTTCTGGTCCCAAGTGAGTACATGTTTAATTGTTCTATCTTCCTATCCAAGCTGAGTCTTATGAGATAGCAAGAATTTTATCTTGCCCAGACAGTTACTGAGGCCTATACCCTCTTCCAGAGCAACATTCTGAATGTGATAAATAAATATGCCTCATTAGTGAAATCAAGAACAAGGAAAAAGAAATGTCCTTAGTTTACCACAGTAGTAAAAACATTGCTATATGCCAGAGAAGCACTGTGGAAGAAGGCATGGAAAACTAAACATGTGTCTGATTGGATAGCATTCAGGGTAGCATAAAATCAGTGTACTAAACTGATAAAGAACAAATAATTCCCTACGCTGACGATGCTGTGATCCTCACCTCGGACCCTGATCCAATCCAATTACAAAATAAACTTCAGCTGGCCTTCTCCTCCATTGAATCCTGGTTCCTAAATTATAAACTGCTTCTCAATCAGAAAAAAAAAAGTCTATGGTCTTCTGCAGCCCCCACAGCAAAAACAAACAACTCCACCTCTCCATTGCAACTGAACAAGGAGCCATCCTAGAGCAAACACAATCGTTCAAGTACCTCAGCATCACCCTTGATCCCCACCTCTCATACGCTGTCCATATCAGCAATGTTGCAAAGTCTGCCAATGCGAGGTTAGGCATATTATTCCAGCATAGGAAACACCTAACCCCAGAAGCACTGTCAGTGGTCATCCAAAACACCATCGTCAGCATCATAGACTATGGTCTTATCATATATGGGTCTGCAACTACCACTGCTCTCAAACGTATCGTGACATCCCTGAATAAGTCCTGTTGTCTCATCACTGGCTCACATCGCCGTACCTACACATGAGACCTTTATTCCCAATCTGGATGGCTTCAACTGGACAAACGCATAAAATACCAAACCTGCATCACGGCCAAGAAAATTATAATGGGGCTTGCCCCACCTGGTGTCTGTGCCCTCCTTAAGCCTAGACATAGGAACGTCAGTACAAGGAGATCCAATTCCCATCTACTACATATCCCATGATGTCGCACGATCCAAGGACAAAGATCATTCGCCTATCGGGCATCCAACTGGCTCAACTCTCTTGGCAGCAACATAGTGACCGCTCCAACACTCGACCTCTTCAAGTCCAAGCTGCGCCTCTCACTGCTTGTATCCTGTGATTGCCCATCTTAACATTTCCACCATTTCAGCTGCACATGCCCCAGCACGCAGCACTTACAATCAGTCTTTGCACCCCTAGCACCTTACCTATCATATTCCCTCAACAAGGCCCCCTGGCTACACTGTCTCCCACCCTTGCCCACCTCCCCCCCGTATTTCCACTCCTGCCCTTGCCCCAACCACCTCCATACTCTCCCTTACCCCTACACATCTTACCCCCTCAATCTCCTACCCTCACTTCCCCTCACCCACCCACCCACCCTCCTTCCCTTGTCTTGCTCTATAGCGCAAGTCTTTGTACTGGTTATTACATGTCTGTAAGTCAATGACTATATGTTTGTAACTAAAAATGATGACTGTTGCACACGCTGACGTGGAACCTTTGTAAAAGAGCCTCGGCTCAAAAGTATTGTAATCCTAGATTGAAATAAATAAAATAAAAAAAAGTCTGCTAAAGCAGAATACTTCCAAAAGTCACTAGAGTCCCCCAAAATTGATGCTACCAAATTTTGGCAAATCCTAAGGGAGATAGAAAGGAATAGTTCATCCCCGTTCCTGCCCACTATGATTGTTTCTTCTGGAGACACCTTCACTGACAAGCACCTTATACTTGAACAATTAAATAGTCATTTTGCTACTGAGGGGCTCGCTTTTGACACATTGGCCCAGATATTCAAACTGCTCCCAAAAAGTGCTCAATAGCAGGAGCAAGCGCAAGTCTATTGCACCCATGCGCAAGAGATGCGATATTCAAAAACGGAGCAGGCCAAATTGTGCCTACAGTCGATGACTGAATATTGCACCACCTGCACCATAGCGCAATGAGGGAGGGGAAGCTCAGCAGATCTGATGCGCCATAGCGCAACAAGGGATGTTCAGCTGAGCAGTCCAGAGGTGCCATAGCACAACCAGGGAGCCCCCCAGCAGCAGAGCAATGTAACTGCACAACCAGGGAGGTAGGGGAGCACCACCCATGCCACAGATGGGTACAGGAACACACAGCAGAACAGACATTGTCCCCCCACATCCCAAGCACAGCACAACTGGGGGAGGGCTGGAATAACCACTGGCCCATGGAGACAAGCAAACAACCCACAGGCGGGCCATGGTGCCTCATCATACCTACCAGCAAGCTGTGACTGGCACACAAGGAGGGCAGACCACCCCATGCCACATCATCCCCCCAGTGCAGAGCACACCCTGCACCATGACCCCCAGACACCCCCCATGAGCAGTGACCATCACTGCAGGAAACCCCATGCATGCCACCACCCCCACTGTGACACTGCAACCCTGTGCACCACAGAACCATGAAAGCCAGCCCCACCATGAGCACCCATCAGTGGGTGGCAGCACACAGCAATGCAACAACAGCAGACACGTTGCCACCATGCACAGTCCCCCCGAGGTACTGCTGAGAGATGGACCATGCGTCGGCACAAGAGGTACCCCACACGGGACAGGATGTGCCCTTGACACCACCACCAGTGGTACAGCACCCTGCACAGTAATTCAGTAACACACCCCGACCCACCACTGGCCACAACAGCCAGCACAGACACCCACAGTGGTGCGTGGAAGCATGCACCACACTGGATGCCACACAGTGTATGGACAGACACCCACCCATACCCAAGGGCACACCAACACAGGGACACAGTGGTGGGGCAACCAAGCCCCCATTGTGGGCCCATGTAAGCTGTGTACACACAACCCACAGTCCTCCATGGCACTGGAGTGACAGCCACCCTGCGCAGGCACTGTGGACCCATACAACACCAGCAGTCACCTGGAGCACAAGTCACAGACAGTGGGGCACATCCCCTGCAATACACACAAGGCACAGCATGAAGGTGGGACAATGACTGTGGTGCCCACAGTGCCACCCGAGCCAGGCATGCACCACACCAGTCACAGGGGCAACCCAGCAAAGTGACAGGTACAGTGGCCGCCCTGCAGGGACTGCTACCACTGACATGCCAGTGGACCGTGCAGGTCACAGACATGCATGTGTGTCAGCTGCACAGGCCATGTACGGGCCGATGGGTGCACCATGGACACAGAACACATGCCGTGGACCACTGCACACAGTCATCCAGTGCACAGGGAACAACACACACACCACAGACACTGACTGATAGCTACCCCCACACCATAGTCACCTCCACATGGACACACACACATACCCATGACTGCAGAACCCCTGACGCCATGCACACCACTGCAGCTGAGCACCTATAGCCCACTGCAAATCAGAGACCACCACAGTATCCATATCAAAATCAAATGTATTGCAAAAATATAATATTCAACTATTTACAAGAATACAAAAACTATATACAAGGTTGGGGCCACAAACAAGGTGGGGTGGGTAGGGGGCAGGGTGGACAAATGGGATGGATAGGATGGGTTTGAGGGTGGGTCCAGGGGTAAGAGGTTCAGGGACTGAGGGATCCCTACAGGAGCACCGTTCTGTGCTGTCGACCTCCGGCCTCTGTGCCTCCTCAGTACCCCGGTGCTATCCAATCACCGGAGGATTTTCAGGGATTTCCGGGCCAGCAGTAGAAGTTCCCACACAGCCTTCCTGATGTCCCGTAGATGGCGGGTACCTAGGACAAGGAAGCACAGTCAATAGGTGTGAATGCACAACCCCATACAGCCCGCCCACTGTGCATGGCATACGGCCATGGGACATACCACTGTGATGGTGTGTGACCACCCGTGGTGATCACGTCCACAGGACTTGCCCACCCACGCACATACAGCCATGTGGAATGCTGCACAAACCCACTGGCCAAGTCAAGCACAGCACCACCGTGGCCGTTTAGTGACATGGCTATGTGGTGCAAAGGCAGTGGCACAACCATGCACCTGGTGCATGCATGGACCACCATTGATGCACTCCCAGACATGCATTGCCACTGGACAGCGTTGACTGTAACAAGTTGTGTGCATAGCAGTGGTGTTGATGAATGGTGGCCATGCCCCGCTGCTCACCCTGTCACACAGCATGCAATAGTAATCATGGATGTATGGCACTCACCCTCATGGGGCCGGCCAGGTGGGTGGTGATGGCTCTCGCCCCACCTGGCTGCACCGTCTTCCTCCCTCCACTGCTCCTCTCTCAACCTGTGGCGTCGTCCGGGCCTGTGGGGAAAACAAGGAGAGAAGAACATCAGTACAATTCTGAAGCAAAGTCCCCTGCCCCAAGGTGTGTGCCCTCCCACCCACCCAGCCAGACCCACCCACCCCACACCCTGTGAACACTGCCACAGCCAACCCCAGACAGTCCCTCCCCTATGTGCTGGACACATACAACACTGTGACCCATATGGACGATAAAAGTGTGTTGACGGAACCCCTACCTGGACATGGCACCGTGCCCCTCCTGGCACGTGCCCGCAGTTGTGCCAGTAGCTCCGGCTCCCTCCTCCGCAGGTCCCCATAGTGGTGCCTGCACTGATCTGCACTCCTTCCCATCCGGTGGCCTCCTTCTGCCACACCTGGGTCCTGGCCCTGTCCAGGAGTGCATCCCCAAAGAGAGGCCCATGGTGCAGCTCAACAATTGCCACCAGATTGGCTAACTCAATGGCTGTCCACTGCGCTGCTCATCTGCGTGCCATCCTTACAGCTATAGTAGGCAATATGGTGCTCTGCAGCATGGCTCCCCACTTGCAGATGCTGCGCGGTACAGCGCTGCCATTCCCTATAGCGCTGTTACCGAACAGTGCGATAGAGGTGCACCCATGCCTGACACATGGTGCCTAGGGGGCAAAGGTCGGGCACAGGGTCAAGGGTCTCTGGCACATGGCCATGCACAGTGCCATTGGAAGACAATGCGTGTAGCGCGATTGGCTGCCTGTGTGCCAGCACCATAGCGGACTACCGAGCAGTTGGGCCATTGTGCCTATGATGGCCCAGTGCCACAGCGCCATGTAGTGAAAATCGCTATAGTGCCACTGGCACAATGGTGGCCATGCCCTGCATTGCCTACTGCATACAGCACATCATCAGCGTGGCAGACACCTGTGTCAGCAACCCGAGCATGTGCAGTGAGGTGTACTACGCATGTCACAGAACTGCGCCATTGGCTCAGCACATTCAACACAATTGCGCAAAGTGCAACAGCGCGATATTCAGCCATCATATGCAAATCATCTAATCAGCCATTCAATGGCGCAGCACTGCAGTTTGCATCTACTTAAAGTTGCTCCTCATCTCATTTGCATGGATTGCGCTATAAAAGTGCGACAATGTGCTGCAGTGGCCATAGTCAGTTACTGCAGTCTATTGGTGAGTTGCATGCTGTTTGGGAGTGTGGACTGTGGATTCAGGGACATGCATGGGACTACACAGTCACAGGTAACAAGTGCCATTCTTACAGGCTACATAATGACCGAGCAGATTGTTGGAGAGGAGGAACACAATGGTGGGAGGAGGAGGAGGAACACAATGGTGGGAGAAGGAGGAGGCCTAACTTTACAAAGGCCGAAACCGAGGCCCTGTTCGAGGCCTACCTGGATCAGGAGCCACTTCTCAGTGGATGGCGGGAAACACCTCAAGCCCATGCTGCTGCATGGGAGGAGGTGGCACGTGCTGTGAACCTGCATGGCAGCCACCAGCGCTCTGTGCAGGAGTGTAAGAAAAAGATGTGCACGGACAGGAGGAAGGTAAAGGAGAAGGTGGCTGCCATCAGGGCAGCATGTGCTGCAACAGGTGGGAGACAGCCAGAGGTGGTACAGCTGACCCCACAGGAGGAGAGGCTTGCTGGAAGCATGCAGCGCAGTGCTATTGCGGGTGTTCCGGGTGGTGGCTTCCAGATGGGTGGTGGCCCATCACTGCATGGTAAGTCATGGTCTGTCTATGGGGGGGCAGGGTAGGTCACACGCACTAATGCGAGTTTGCTTTCCCTTACAGATCCTGAGCATCTGCATGGGTCAGCGGTGGTGGGCCTGTCCACTGCGGACAGTCAGCTGGAGTTGGAGGAGGGACCATCCACCTCCACAGGTATACGTGGATCATTGCGACAGTGGGGCCACCTGGCTGTCCACGCCGATGTCATTGTAACAAGTGTGGAGGAAGCCCTGCCTGTGTCCCAGTGTGCTGGTGTCCACAGATGCCAGCATGCTGTGACTGTGGCCGGTGCAGAGTCCATCACCAGTGGTGATGATGACCGTCATGGGCAGTGACACGTGTGTGCCACAGGATGGCCACACAGCAGGGCAATTCGCTCCCATGGCTGTGGGTGGTGCCGCCGTGGAGGCCTGCATGTCAGCACAGTCCCAGGCTGTGCCTGTCAGCACCAGTGGGGCAGCACTGGTGTCTGTTCTGGACAGTGGGACTGTTGTGGCCACTGCAGTGGCACCACTGAGCCCTGGGGACGGCAGCCAGAGGGGCGGCATCAGCAGTCGCCCAATGGGCTTGGGGTTACAGGGTTCATTGGCGGCATCTGTGCACCACCTGTGGACATGCTCAGACCTGGTCCTGGGGCACAGCACCCACCCTCAAGGGGTGCTGATCATCGGGGCCATGCACACACCCTGAGGAATAGGATGCTGAGGAGGCTGATGACCTCTTGGATGAGCACACCCGCCTACTGCAAGCATCGGTCCAGCAGCAGATGCAGCTTGCAACATCCATGGATGCACTGCGTGTGGCTCTGGGACAGGCAGAGGAGCATCGCAGCAGGGACACTGCACTGATCCTGGCAGGGATGGACCATTTGTGGGAGGATGTGACCGCTGCCATTGACAGGCATGCACAGGCATTCATTGCTGTCATGGGCCACAATGGGCACACAGTCAGGTGCCCATGCATCACGGACACCACGCAGTGCACTATCCACCCCTCATTCCCGGCATCATGTGACTCCCACCCTGTCGATGCCAGGTTCAGCTGTGGGCATCCCGAGCACTCCTGGTGCAGGCATGTTTGGTGTGCTGCAGACCCCTGCATGAGCACGGTCATGTTCATGCAGTGGAACCCCTGGGGGACCATCGGTGCCACCCCATGAGGCCAGTGGTCAGCCTGTCAGTGCTGGTGGGTCTCGGCAGGGCTGCCCATGCATCTGTGGCAGCTGTGGAACTGTGTCGCGTGACTGACCTGTCTCCCAGCATGGCTACTGTCTGGTGCTGCCCTGTGTGCATTGTGTGTTTCAGTGGGCATTGCATGGGTGGGTACCTGGCCCTGCACGCAGACACACAGTCCACCTGCACACCCTCCCGGCTGCTGTCCGCTGTTGCGTGTGCATGATGATGCCTGCACTGTGCTGCACACCAATGTGCAATGGTGCTCAGCATCTGACACACACACATGGACAGGCAGTGGGCGTGGTGGCCTGTGGACATGTGTGTTGCTAGGGTGTGCGTTCTGGGTTGGTATGCCTCCTGCCCTCTGTGCATGTTTGTTGCATTGTGTGTGAGTGTGTGTCTGTGTCCGTCCATGTGGCATGTTAATCCTCACCCATCCCTGGTTGTGTGTGTGCTTCTGTGCCCAGCCACTTCCCTTGATGGCATGCACCCCTGGTGTGTGTCCATGCATGTTTGTGGGTTGTGCCTTAGCCACTGGTGGTTGCGCATGGCCCCATGACTTACCTGGGTTGGCTGAAGTGCTCCTCTGTGATGGTGTCCCAGTGCAGCTGTGCCAGCTGGAGCAGTCGGGGGTCCCGTCGGCCAAGGGGGGGCTGCCCATCACCATCATCACCGGTGTCCCCATTGTCCCCATCATTGTCCCCCTCTTCAACCTGTACGGCTATCCCACATTCGTTGGCCATGTTGTGCAGGATGCAACAGGCCAGGAATAGCCCGCAGACCTTTGAGGGGCTGTACTGTAGGGCACCGCCAGAGGTGTCCAGGCAATGGAAACGTGCCTTCAGCATCCTGAACACCCGCTTGATGACATTACGTGTGGTGGCGTGTGCCTCATTGTATCTTTGCTGCAATAGGGTCGTGGGCCACCGGTAGGGTGTGAGCAGCCAGGGTCGGAGTAGGTATCCACTGTCACCTGTGTGTAGAGGGCAGAGGTTAGTTTTGTGATCAGCATCGCCCTGCCCCAAGCCATGTAGGCCACTACCTATGCCACCTCTGGCCATGCCCTCCCAGGCCCTATGATTGTCCATGTGGTTTGCATACTCACCCGGTAGGTGGCCAGTAGGGATGTCCCCACTCTTGAATCTGTGGCACAGTGCCAACTGGTGCCAGATGAAAGAATCATGTGCTCCCCCAGGGTGCGTGGCACAGACATTGATTATGCACCCCCTGGCATCGCACACCACCTGGCAGTTGATGCTGGCATAGCCCTTGCGATTTATGTATGTGGCCCCCTCAGGGCCAGGTGGTGTGCGTATGGCCACATGGGTGCAGTCTATTGCCCCTAGCATGCCAGGCATACGTGCTACCCTGTGGAACTCCTGTATGTTTGCTGTGTGCTCCGTTGCTGTGCTAAGGAAATGGATGTACTCCACAGCATGTGGCAGCAGTGCGCTGAGGAATTGGGTGAGGTGGCATGACATGGCCAACTGGGTTATGCCTGTAGTGTCCCCAGTTGGTCTCTGGAAGGTACCCGTGATGAGCAAGCACATGCAGGCTGTTATCTTAGTCTCCACTGACAGGGCATGGCTCCGTCGTGTGGGTGCCTGCATCACATCACTGCACAGCTCACAGAGCCACCTCAGAATTGCCCTATTCAGGCGGTACCAGCCCACAATCTCAGTATCAGTGTACAGCTCAAAGCTGGTGCAGGCTCGGTACTGCCTGTTGGGGGCATACCGCCAATGGCCTTCCACGGCCATGCCCCCCTGCCGCCCACCTTCTCACCCCCCCTCATAATGGCCTCTATTTGGAAGGTGGCACTGGCCATGTCCCTGGCTTGTGTTCACCCCCCCGCAGCTGTTGCTGTATTCCCCCCGCTGCCCTGGCTGCTATTTCCCCTGCACCAAGTACACCTGCCTGTGCTGGCCTCTGTGCTGTGTGGCTCTCCACACCTTCCCTGTGCCTGGCTGTTCAGACTGCCCTTTTCCTGGCCTGCCCTGTTTGTGCCTCCTGTCCTGTCTGTGTGGCTAGAGTTCTGCCTCATGTGGCTTCACTGTAGCATTCTTGAGCCTCTCCCTTGCTCCTTTTTATTTTGGCTCATTTCCGCTATGGCGCAACTTCCGCTTGCTCCCCTATTGCGCATGGCGCAAGTCGTTGAATATCGCACTGTGCCATTTAGTCATGGTTTCTCCCCCTTCAGTTGTGCATGCCTTCATTATCATTGCGCTGTTGCTCAGCATGATTTCAGGGGTCACAACTGCCTCCTGCTGAATATCGCAGAATGACGCAATTTCAGACTTGCGTAGGCACAACCCTATTGTGCATGTCTCAACTCTTTTGAATATCTGGGCCATTGCCTGCAAGCCACTTTCATATCCAATCTTCCCCTATTGACCCCCAACCATCCTCCTCTTCAGAAACCTAATTATCGGCCATGTTTAGCTTCAATCCTATCTCATTCAAGCAGTTTGAGAACCTGCTAATTGCAATGGACACAAAAACAAAGTGCTGGTTCCTGTGTCCAAAATGCATCACCCTACTCTTGTCAACATTGAACCTGATTTTGTTGTAGCCCATTGAAATATTGTATTAAGATCACCTTGCAACAATTGATCATCATTTATTAACAATTGTCCCTAATTTGCAATCATCTGCATATTTAACCATCCAAGATGTACAAGATGTCTGCATTCCTGAGATAAATAGGTTGAAAAGTGTAGGGCCCAGCACTGAACCATGAGGTATCCCACTGGTCATATCATCCCACTCTGAGCTGTATCCCCAGACTTTAACCATCTGCCTTCTATTACAAAACCATGAGTTTACCCATGATATTATGTTTGGATGTAATTTAATTTTAATTAATTTCTCTATGAGTTCTCTGTGTGAAACAATATCAAGTGCCCTGGAGAAATCCAATTAGATAACATCCACAGATAGGCCTGAATCGAGTGCAGCACTCACTGGTTCAAAAACGGTAAGAAGATTCATGACACATGACTTCCCTATATTAAACCCATGTTGTGTAATATCTATATTCCCACTTTGTACAACATGTTATTTGATTCTATCTTGGAGTATCCCCTCCATGATTTTTCCCATCACAGAAGTCAGGCAGATGGGCCTATAGTTGGATGCAGAATGTCTGTCAACTTTTTTGAAAACTGGAGTGACTATAACATCTCTCCAGTCCTTTACTGTTGTACCCTCCATTAATGATTTATTAAATAATATTGGTAGTGGGCCAATAAGTACCTCAGACAGTTTTTTGATAAGTAGTGGACACATTTCATCTGATCCAACCTATTTATCAGTTTTGAGATTGTTAATTTTTTTGTCTACTTCCTGTTCAGTAATTTGTAAATCGAAATATTCTGCTGACAGATTATTAACAATGATGAAAATGTTCTCTTTTGCTTGAAATACACTTACAAAATACCCCACCACCATCTCTGCCTTCTGTGATTACATTTCCATTTTGTAACAGTGGTCCTAGAGTGTTTTGCCTACCTCCTAATGCCCCATTGTAATTATATAATGAATTTGAATTTGTTCGAACTGACATTGCTATATCAAGTTATATATCTTTTTTAGCTTTGTGTATGACCTTTTTACATACAGTATGTTTGCTTTTTTCTTATAGATTTCTCCAATTTTCATTAGTTTGTATTTTTTTAAACTTTCTAAATGCCATTTTCTTATTGTTAATATACTTCTTAATTGTTTAATTGAACCATGGTGGTACCCTTCTCAAGCTATTATATTTCATTACTTCATGTACAAAGATGTTAACACAGAAATTGATCTTTTCCTTGATTTTGTCCCATATTGTTTCTGAATTGTGGCTTTGGAGATCATTCTCCCAGTTACAGGTGGATAGATGACTCATCATGCCATCAAAGTCTGCCTTGTTGTAGCATCTAATTACAGTACACACCTTAATCCTTTCCCATGATGTACTGATTTTTGAAATGTACAGCACAATGGTCACTGCACCCTAGAGGTTCCTTTATCTCAATATTCATAACATGTTTGGGGAAATTACAGAGGACTAGATACAAAATGTGAGATCCCCTTGTATTACCAGTTATTAATTGCTGGAAGTTTCTGTCTATGGTTAACTCAATGAACCTTTCTTCTATTTGACTTGTACCATCAGGTTCAGACCAGTTAATATGCAGCATATTAAAATCCCCCATTAGAATATAGTCTCTGTTTGGCTCTACTCTGTTGACCACTCTGTTTTCACTTTGTTGATGTAGCCTGAGGAATGCATCAAATTCATGAAGACTTAATTGGATTTGTTCATGTGCCAAAGACAACAGCAGATTGTATATATAACCCCCCTACAAATGGGGGTTACCAAAAAGTCTTCCAAGAGCCCACCTAATTGCTCACTGCCTGGTTGGTGTTTGGCGCTAAAGCCATTTAGATGTTGTTACCAGTGAGCACCTTTAAAACCTCCATGTACTGTCTCTTTAAGTGTTGCCTGCATGCAGTCATAATTAATCTCCATGGTGGGACTGTGTGTTTACATGCCCAAATTCCGCCTGGGCTTCAGAATCCTCGCTCTGTTTCTGCCGTTGCCAGTGGTACAGGGGGAGCCCTGTTAAGAGATGTAACTAATTACTGATAAACATTTAGAGTGGTAAAGATAAAGGCCCAGATATTCAAAAGGGTTGCGCATGGCGCAACAGTGTTTTGCCATGTGCAACCAACTGATGCGCCCCAGCATGATATTCAAAAGGGAAAAGTATGTGGCACAAATCCCGATGTGCCAGAGCGCATCAGTAATGTATGCAGGTGCAGGTAGGGGGGGCATGCCCATGCACACCCCACACAGCCCAATATTCAGCCCAGGATGTGCAGAGCCATGCATGTGCAACCCCTACCTGCGCCAGCACAAAGTTGATCCAAAAAAAAAAAGAACAAGGGATGGCCACCCACAGGTGAGCTGCCGCATTGCAGGGCACAACACAGCAGCTGCCACCTGTGGGTGGCCACCCGAGCTCTGACTGCACCTGGTGGTGCCCCCCCATTCTCGATCGTGAGCATCTGTAAAAATAAAAGAAGAATTCCATCCAATATCCTTGGTGGTCCAGTGGACCGCTGTCTGCCCAATTGTGGGCATTTGTATACAAAAATAAATAAAGTCCAATATCCCTGGTGGTCTAGCAGTACCCCACCCACCCACTGAGCCCCACCGCCTTGCTCCCCTCCCCCGGTCAGCCGGCAGATATTGGACTTATTTATTTTTATATACAAATGCCCGCGATCAGGCAGACAGCGGTCCACTGGACCACCAGGGATATTGGACTTATTCATATATTTATACAGATGCCCACGATCGGGCAGATAGCAGTCCACTGGACCACCAGGGATATTGGAATTATTCATATATTTATACAGATGCCCGCAATCAGGCAGATAGTGGTCTACTGGACCACCAGGGATGTTGGAATTTTATACAGATGCCCGCTATTGGGCTGTAGAGCACATTGCCAGCTGCAGGGGGCATCGGTCCCCCACCGCTGCTGCCTGGCAGAGCGCCAGGCGCAAGTCATCAGGGATCGGCACACCTGCATGCAAATGGGGTTGGGGCCATAAGACAAGCAAATGGCCCCATTTGTGCTTTGCACACATTATGGCCCCATTTGCATGTCAAGTTTTGAATATCGCGGTTGCTGCGCATAGCATAATGGAACTTGCGCTAGCACATCCTCATGCTTCACTCTGGCCACTTGCGCTGGAGCAGTGCCACTGCACCATGCACACTGCGGGTGGCCAGGGTGCGATATTCAATGCTGCTGAGCCATGGCACAGCTCCGTTGAATATCGCCCAGTCCACACCCCTGCGCAGCCAAGTTGAACTGCGCCCAAGCTAGCACCACAGCCTGGCGCAGTTTGAATATCTGGGCCATAGTGTTTGTTCTAACTTGCCATCTTTGCAGCAAGGACTGTTCACTTTAGCTCCAACATTTTGGTCCCAAACTGCCAAATTGGACCAATCAGTACTGGGGGACTGTAAAATGGAGCCTGCTGAAATGGGACTGTATGGATTACCAGTTGGGATTTGTAGTTTTAGACTGTTGGTGCCTTTTTGCAACAGAAGGGGAAGCTCTTACTGTGATTGACAGCTAAACTGCTGAACCAAACCTTTTGGATATAAGGAAAATCCCCTGAACTGTCTGTTGGTAAGCCAGATTCAAGTTGGAAGTTGAGGAGGAAAGAGCTCACATAATCTAGCAGCCGTGCTGCGTAGTAGTTCACGCAGGAGAACCTTGGAAAGCCTGAAACCTGGCCTGTTGCCATTTTGCCAAGAGAGAAGAGAAAGAGAAATATAGTTGGACAGTGATCTGCTTGGTGTGATGTGAAGTAAGCTACTGGATGGATACCAGGCTCAACCTGAAGAAGACCGAAGATTTTGCCAAGCGTGTTCGGCCTGTCAGGACCTTAGCTGCCTTCGAGCTCCCGGGTGTAGCAGTGACTTTGCGATCAGGATCAAGGAGTCAATTGCCTGGTACAGCAGTCCTTAGTTACGTATAAATGTGCTGTGAACTGGAGGGGGGGTCGCAACCTGGTTTCCCCCTCGAGCTGAGCTGTGAGTTGAAGGCTGGAAGCTGTACCCAGTTTGCATCAGACTGAATCCGCCTGCTATCAAATGCAGCTGGGCCCTGCCACGAGGGCCTTTTCTCACTACTCTGCCCCTTCTGGCTGTCCAGAAAAACCATCATCCATCCATCCTGTTCTCAGTCTTGGGTATCAAGAGTAGTAAACAGAGTAGCTCCCTGCAACATATCTTTTAAATCACAAGTGTGTCATCTGATTAATTTGTTGTGTTGTTTCCATGAACAGAGCCCTCGGGCTCTGGATTACAATCAGTGGGGGTGCATGTTAATTCATCTTCCTCACAGGGCCCCTACCAGCTGCAACGCCGGCCTACACCAGGCAACGGTCCTGGCCAGCCCCCTTTTTCCATCGTGGGTACCCAGAGACTGTGACTGATAGGGGCACTGACTGCATGCACCACTGTGATATTTATAGTGTGTTTAAACCAATTATCCTGATTGTCCCATCCTTGTTACAGCCCCTTGAATAAATCAGATCTACTTCTTTTGCTGCAACCTTTATTGACTAGGGTGTCTGCTTAAGCCTAAGGTATTGCATAGTTGTTTTATCTTGCATCATCTTATTTTATAGGGGGTCCCCAGAGCCAAGCTGAAGGAACCAGTCCTGGGAGTAAGTGCTAAACCTAGGTGTATGTATAAATCCTATCAGGGGTATTGGAAAGGTAAACATTGTGTACTGTGTGGGCCACTAGCAGGAGACAAGGGGGTCACAGTGTCCCAGAGGACTGTGCTCTGGTTAGTCAGATTGATACCAACCCTGACCTTTGGGTGGAGGCACCCGTCACTGAACCCAGGCTCCTTAACCTGCTGCTTGCCAAGCAGGCAAGGGTAGTAGCCCTTGGGATAGCACCACCTAGGGGTTACATCTTGAAGGCACTGCTAGGATTAGCATCCTCTAGTGGCCAAGGGAATAAGGTACCCTGCTATGTTTAGTTTTGGGGAGAAAATGGAGGCTCTCACTACTCCCAAGCTGAAAATTGCCCCTCATAAGCTGTTAGTGCACTGAATGATGGGGTGGAGTGAGGCTGAGGGGTTGGACCCTCGAAAGGCTCTTCTATTACTGGATGTCCCATTAGGGATTGCTAATGCTGATATCATAGCCACTGTGGAGCATGTTAAGGGTTTGGGTAAAGTTGAGGTAACGGGGAGAGATGCAGATTTGTTTGAACAGACTGTTAGTGTTGCTGTCCTGTACCTCCCCGATAGATCCAGAGAAAGTACCCCTTGTTATTTTGCCTGAGGGTACCCAGAAAGGGTGGAGGGTCATTCACCTGCACAGTGATCTGACTACCCCAGGTGGATCCCCTGTATAGAAGGGTTCAAGGATAAGTTGCTCAAACTATTAGCATCTGAAGGATGAACTGCCCAAGAGCTTGTAAAGGTGTTAGACCTTTCAGAGGAACACACACCCCTGCACTCCCCATCACCTCCCCCGCTTCTCCAAAGAGTTCTCCTGTGGCTCCCGCCCCCACAGTGATTCCCTCAATACAGTTGGATTCCTACTGAAAGCTCAGACTCCTTTCGGGCACAGTCCCAGTGCCCCCGGGGGAGGATGACTTGGAAACATGGATGGACTATGCCACTCCTTTAGTACAAGAATGATAATGTTTAGAGGGGGAAAGAGAAAGAGGCTGATGGAGAGTCTGAGGGGCCCTGCCCTGGAAGCCATCCATTTCTTGCGAGCAACTAGTCCAGAGGCTACGGCAGCCGAATACCTGTCTACACTGGAAGGAGTGTTTGGTAGTGCTGAGTCATGGGACAATTTGTTGTGGAAGTTCAAGTCAGCTAAGCACTGGAAAAATGAGAAATTGTCCACTTTCATTACCAGGATTGAGAGGGCTCTGCAGAGGGCCCAAAGAAAGGGGGCAGTGCCCGTGAAGGAACTGAACCAGGTCAGATCGGACCATATCCTAAAGTCAGCCTGACACTCTAGTGTAATGATATTGAAACTCAAGTTACAAGATAGGAGAGATAACCCTCCTGAGTACTGTCATCTTATGAAGGAAATTCATGAAATTGAGACTGATGAAGACGGCTGGGAGCCCTATGCGGGGATGGTTGGTACCTGCCCGACTCCTGAGAGGAGTGACTCAGACGAGGCCCAGCAGCTGAGAGAGTTGATCAAACAGTTGACTGAAGCAGCCAGAGAACCTGACCTGTATCAGGCATCCCCAGAGGTCAAAGGTGGAGTGGGCGTGCATGTTGTTTCTTCGGAGCCCCAAGCTGAGGGTAACCTACTGGAAGAAGTGCGAGAGCTGAGAACGATAGTTGGGGACTTGCTGCAGACCACATCGAATCCTCGCCTTGGTGGATTAGACAAAATAATAATTAGCCCACAGGGGAAGTTGTAAGGAAAAGTTATGACACCAAAGCCTGTGCCCGATCAACACTGACATCGGTGCCACCAGAATGGTCCTACGTAGTGGCCCCTCCATGGAGACAACAATGAAGATGAATGGAGTATCTACCAGGGCTGTGCTCAACTGTGGCTCCTAAGTAACTATAATGTTTCAGGACTAGTATCAGAAGCACTTGCCTGATGTGCCCTTACAGCCATTGAAAGGACTGCATGTCTAGTGGTTGAGTGAAAAGGCCTACCCCTATGCCGGGTATATCAGGATTTGGTTGTCTTTCCCTACTTCAGTGGCTGGAGTTCCGGAGCAAGTGGAGATCTTAGCTTTGTTGTGTCCCCTATTGGACTGGATGATGGGGGCCCTCTACTAATCGGGATGAATGCTCTTATGTTCGGGAGATTGGCGCAGCTATGCTATGAGAAACAGGGGCAATGAAGTGGTAGGGCTCTAAGGATCCCTGCCTTGATTAAGAGAGCGTATGAGTTGCAGCAGAATGCCAAACAGGTGGATCAAGACAAACCAGTCGGGGTGGTATGGAAGAAGGATCCTGAGTCACTGGTTCTGGGCCCCAACACCCAGTGCACCCTACAAGGGGAGGTCCACTTACAGAAAGATGTCAAGAATAAGATACTCATGCTGGACGCTCCAGGTGATGGAAATTGCTGGAAGGGTTGCTGAATAAACCCAGTATTTTACCTGCTCGTGCTCATGCCTATGCCCGATGGGTCAAGGTCCAGGTTCACAATGTGTCAGATCAAGAAATTCGGGTGAATAGAGGCTGCACCTTAGCTACCGTAGACTGTTCCAACACTGCAGTGTTGCCTAGTAACAAGCCATCTGGAGTGACTGACCAAGTGATGCCCAACTTGTTTGACTTTGGTGACCCCCCCGTTGCCCGCAGAATGGAAAACTAGAATCAGCCAGAGACTCACCCAGAGATATAAGGTGTTTTCGCTGAAGGAATGAGATGTGGGATGTGTCAGAGGAGTGGAGCATCACATACGCCTGCAAGATGAATGGCCATTCCATGAGAGGTCTCAGCGCTTAGCACCAGCAGATATAGATGATATCAGAAGACACATGCAGGAAATGCTCATGGCAGGTGTGATACAAGAATCCAGAAGCCCTTATGCTTCGACTATTGTGGTGGTGAGGAAAATGAATGGGACAGTAAGAATGTGTATAGATTAGAGGACCCTTAACAGGTAGACCATCCCCGATCAATACACCATGCCCTGTATTCAGGATGCATTGGACTGTCTGAATGGAAACAAGTGGTTCTCAGTATTGGATCTTCGCAGTGGGTACTACCAGATCTCCATGGCCCCAGAAGATGGTGAGAAAACAGCCTTCATCTGTCCGCTTGGGTTCTATGAGTTCATGAGGATACTTCAGGGGATCTCAGGTGCTCCAGCCACTTTTCAGTGACTGATGGAACATGCAGTGGGGCACATGAACTTGTTGGAGTGCCTGGTATACTTGGACGATGTTATTGTGTTTGGAAGTTCATTGGAGGAACATGAGAGCCAACTTTTTAAAGTGTTAGACCAACTGGAAGACTTCGGCCTTAAGCTGTCTATTGACAAATGCTAGTTCTTTCAGACATCTGTATAGTATGTGGGGCACATAGTGTCAACCGAGGGGATAGAGACTAATCCTAGCAAAGTTGAGGCCTTGACCACCTGGCCCCAGCCCCACAATTTAAAAGAATTACTATGCTCTCTAGGCTTTTGTGATTATTATCGTCGGTTCGTAAAGGGCTACTCAAGAGTGATTTGCCCATTGTTGAATCTGACACAGGGTTACCCTCCCACAAACAAAACATACAAAAGAATGGCCCCCGCTGAAGCACGGAGCGTGTACTTCTGCCCAGGTGAACTTTTTGGGCCCCGATAGACACCCAACTGTGAGGCTGCTTTCCATGAAATCATATATCAACTCACCCGTGCTCCTATTCTTGCTTATGCTGATCCTGCTAAACCCTATGTGTTACACACCGATACTAGCCTACAAGGTTTGGGGGCTGTATTGTATCAGGAGCATGAAAATGGCCTTAGACCAGTGGCCTTTGCCAGTAGAAGTCTGACTCTGTCGGACAAAAACTATCCTGTACATAAATTGGAGTTCTTGGCATTGAAGTGGGCCATTGTTGACCAATTCCATGACTATTTGTATGGAGCAAAGATACGAGTAAAGACTGATAATAATCCCCTAACCTACATTCAGACTTCAGCTAAATTGGACGCTACTGAGCATCGGTGGCTTTCTGCATTGTACACTTATGATTATGTTGTTGAATACAGATCTGGTCTCAATCACATAGATGCTGATATCCTCTCCTGGAGGCCTAATTCTAAAAGTGATTGGGTCAGGTTTTCCGAGCCTGATATTCGAGCCCTGTGCCAACATTTGACAAAGATGAACAGATATCCACGTACCCAGTGGACTGTTTGGCAGACTGTCTGGGCCCCTCTGACACTTGCATACCAGCTACGTACTGTCACTTCTCCAACTAGATATTAGTGCCTTGCCTCAGTTTGATAATAATAGCCTTCAGTGAGCTCAGTTTTGTGACCCAGTGATCCAATCAGCCCTTGAAGTCCTCTACGCAGGGAAAGATGTGTCCAAGTTGCACTCCTCTGACTTGAGAACTGCACTATTGTACAGAAAATCCATAAATTGAAGCTAATAAATGAGTTGCTGTACCAACAGACTGTAGATGGGGGGGGGGTCAAGAACACAAGCAACAACTGGTCCTGCCCACATAGTTCACAGACTTGGTGCTTAGGTCCCTACACAACCATATGGGTCACCTCGGCATTGACAGAACCCTTAAACTCATGCAATCCCAATTCTACTGGCCTAAAATGGGGGCAGATGTTGAACATCATGTACAAACTTGTAGTTGCTGCCTCCAGAGAAAGGCTCTGCCACAGTGGGCTGCCACCCTTGTTAACATCACCACCAGCACGCCCATGGAGTTAGTTTGTATTGACTTTCTAAGTTTGGAGCCTGATCAGCAGAATATCAGTAATGTGTTGGTGGTCAGAGATCATTTTACCAGATATGCCCATCCTTCCCAGACAAAGATCAAAAAGCATCCACTGTGGCCAAGGTGCTGATAGAGAATTTCTTTGTTCACTAAAAGGCCCTCCAAAGAATTCATTCTGAGCAAGGCAGAGACTTTGAGAGTCGCTTAATCAAAGAAATGCTCTCTCTATGGGGGTGCAAAAGTCCAGAACCATGCCTTATCACCCACAGGGAGATCCACAGCCAGTGCTCTTCAATTGCACCCTGCTTGACATGTTGGACACTCTTCACCTGAAAAACAAGCTAAAATGGAGCCAGCAGATTAGCACATTGGTCCATGCCTATAATTGTACAAAAAATGATGCTACTGGGTTCTCTCCCTGTCGCCTCATGTTTGGGAGGGAGGCTCGGTTACCAGTGGACATTTGTTTTAGGATTTTGCCTGATGGGGTCAGAACTGAAAATGATCTACAATACGTGCCAAAGCTAAAAGCTCAATTGAACCATGCATACCAACTAGCTCAGACAATGGCTGCAAAGAGAAATTTTGCTGATAAAGAAAGGTATGATAAAAAAATAAAGGCCCAAGAGCTTCGAGCTGGAGACCGTGTATTGCTATGGAACTGGCACCATCTTCCCCACATAGTAGTAGACAAATTGAATGACTTACCTGTGTACAAAGTGAGGCCTGCAAACAACTCAATAGATGTCAAGACCATGCATCGTACTCATTTGTTGCCCATTGGCCAAAACCTGATTGAAGCTGAGCCCTCAGAGATAATTCCCCTGGACCACTGACTCAGGCTGTTGTGAAACAAAAACAGAGTAAGCTTGCTCCCGTGGTCACTGTCTTAAGGTTTTCTCCACAGCAAACCCTAATTGATGATGACTGTCAGTCCACTTCTGATGAGAGTGAGTGCAGCTATGGTTATTACCCATCTTACTAACTGAATCAACTGTTTCAAGGTAACCCCATGGTCAACTGTGGGGATGAAGCTGTGCCTTCTAGACTGCCTAACCCCCCAGCTTTATTTTTGGAGCCAATGCTCCCTAAGAGTGAAATGCATAGTGTCAAGTCTGATGATGTTGAGTCGCTGTGTATGGTGGAACTGTGTGAGTTACCTGAGGAAGAGACAGATGATCTGGGACAGACTGGTGACATACCAGAACCTGAAGAGTACTTTGAGTGTGATGATGACTCCTTTTCAGTGCCAGAGGGCCGTCTCAGTCATCAAGGTGGTGTAGAACCTGAATTTACCAGGAACCGACAGTGCCCCAAGATCGAACTGTTCCACTCAGACAGAGGACCCCCTTGCAAGTGAGAAAAGTGCAGAGATTGAGGTGTAAGGTACCGAGACTGTGGCTGTTCCCGCCAAGGAAGACTGGACAAGCTGTCAAACCAATAGTACGTTTCTGCTATGATTCCCCTGGTAGGCCAGTGTATTTGCCTCTTAACGTGGTCCACAAGAGAGTTTGTGTGTCCCAAAGTTCCCTACCCAAACTGAGTTTGAGTGCTAACTCCCGGCTGATTGTTCTACCCTCTAAGTATGGTGTCCCTGCCCCATCCAGCCCCAAGGGCCCCCGTTGTCATTGTTCAATGTGCAGGAAGTAATAACCTGATTCCAAACTGCAGTGTGTATCTGAGTAACCTGTGTACCCTATATGTGATGTGATTTAGAAAACGTAGTGTACTGTGAAATACACAAAATGTGAATGGTAAAGCTTTAATATGTTGCCAACTGCTTTAGAAGTTATAGGCTTAATATGCTAATGGTATAGATGTATAAGATAATTTGCACTTGACATTATTATGATGGTACTGACTTGACACGGACCCCAAGTTTTTCCAGGCAAGGAAGGGTGTAACCTCCCTACAAATGGGGGTCACCGAAAAGTCTTCCAAGAGCCCACCAAATTGCTCACTGCCTGGTTGGTGTTCAGCGCTAAAGCCATTTAGATGTTGTTACCAGTGAGCCCCTTTAAAGCCTCCATGTACTGTCTCTTTAAGCGCTGCCTGCTTGCAGTCATAATTAATCTCTATGGGGGGACTGCGTGTTTACATGCCGAATCCCACCTGGGCTGCTGAATCTGAATCCTTGCTCCATTTCTGCTGTCACTAGTGGTGCAGGGGGGAGCCCTATTAAGAGATGCAACTAATTACTTATAAACATTTAGAATGGTAAAGATATAGTGTTTGTTCTAACCTGCCTTCTTTGCAGCAAGGACTGTTCAGTTTGGCACCTCCATTTTGGTCCTGAACTGCCGAATTTGACCAATCAGTACTGGGGGACTCTAAAATGGAGCCTGCTGAAATGGGACTGTATGAATTTGTAATTTTAGGCTGTTGGTGCCTTTTTGCAACAGAAAGGGAAGCTCTTACTGTGACTGACAGCTAAACTGTCCAACCAAACCTTTTGGATCTAAGGGAAATCCCCCTGAACTGTCTGCTGGCAAGTCAGATTCGAGTTGGAAGTTGAGGAGGAAAGAGCTCACATAATCGAGCAGCCGTGTTGCACAGCAATTCGCACGGGAGATCTGTGGAAGGCCTGAAACCCGGCCTGTTTCCATTTTGCTGACAGGGAAGAGAGAGGGAATTACAGCTGGACAGTGACCGGCTCGGTGTGCTGTGAAGTAAGCTACTGGATGGATACCAGGCTCAACCTGAAGAAGACCGAAGATTTTGCCAAGTGCGATTGGCCTGCCAGGACCTTAGCTACCTTCAAGCTCCTGGGTGTAGCAGTGACTTTGCGATCGGGATCGAGGAGTCAATTGCCTGGTACAGTAGTCCTTAGTTACATATAAATGTGCTGTGAACTGGAGGGGGGGGTCACAACCTGGTTTCCCCCTCAAGCTGAGCTGTGAGTTGAAGGCTGGAAACTGTACCCAGTTTGCATCGGACTGAATCCGCCTGCTATCAAATGCAGCTGGGCTTTGCCATGAGGGCCTTGTCTTACTACCCTGACCCTTCTGGCTGTCCAGGACAACCATCATCCATCCATCCATCCTGTTCTCAGCCTTGGATATCATGAGTAGTAAACAGGGTAGCTCCCCACATAGAATTTGAATTTGACGGCAGATAAGGACCGCTTGGCCCACCCAGTCTGCCCATTTCCCTACCTAATGGATAAGCTGAAGATCCTAGTTAACCAGCAGCCTACTTCTTTCTTCCCCCACTCCCTAGAATTGCCTTATGACTGTCCCATGCATGCTTGAATTCAACCACTGTTTTTAACTCCACAACCTCCTCTGGAAGGCCGTTCCATGCATCCACAACCCTCTCTGTGAAAAAATACTTCCTTACATTACTTCTGAGCCGCCCTCCCATCTTCAAATTGTGCCCCCTTGTTCTTGCACACCACTTTTTTTGAAAGATGCTACCCTCTTGGACTTTGTTGATTCCCTTGAGGTACTTGAAAGTTTCTATCATGTCCCCCCTCTCCCTCCTTTCCTCGAAGCTATATATATTAAGCTCCTTTATTCTCTCTTCATATGTCTTCTGGTGTAGACACTGCACCATTTTAGTTGCCCTCCTCTGGACAGCTTCCATCGTGTCTATGTCCTTGAGGAGATTGGGTCTCCAAAACTGCACTCAGTACTCCAGACGGGGTCTCACTAGCTGTCTGTACAGAGGGATAACAACTTCTTGTTTTCTACTGGTGATGCCTCTCCCTATGCATCCCAGTATCCCCCCAAGCCCTCCTTACTGCCCTCTCACATTGCTTGCCCACCTTTAAGTCATCTGATATTACTACCCCCAGGTCCCTTTCCATTTTTGTTTTTGTTAGTATCTCTGCCCCCATTGTGTACTCTTCCCCTGAGTTTTTGTTTCCCAGGTGCATTACCTTGCACTTCTTAGCATTGAATCTAAGCTGCCATACATTTGACCATTTCTCTAACCTTGGCAAGTCCCTTCTCATCCTTTCCACCCCACCTTGTGCATCAACTCTGTTGCAGATCTTTGTGTCATCTGCAAAGAGACATACTTTTCTTTCCAGTCCCTCTGCAATGTTGCCTATAAAGACATTGAAGAGGACCGGTCCCAATACTGAACCCTGAGGTACCCCACTAGTAACCCCCCTTTCTTCAGAGTGGACTCCATTTACTATTACCCTCTGTATCCTATTCTCCAGCCAATTCTTTACCCAGGCTATCATCTTGGGACCCACTCCCAGGCTGGCTAACTTGCATATTAATCTTTTGTGTGAGACTGAGTCAAATGCCTTGCTAAAGTCTAGGTAAGCCATGTCCACAGCCCCTCTCTGATCTACTACTTTGGTCACCCAGTCAAAGAAATCTATTAGATTCGTCTGGCATGACCTTCCTGCTGTGAATCCATGCTGCCTTGGGTCATGTGCCCCTCTGGCCTCTAGGTACTTGACAATTCTTTCCTTCAGAAGTGATTCCATCATTTTCCCTATCACTGAGGTTAAACTAACAGGTCTGTAGTTTCCTGCTTCGCCCTGCTCCCACTTTTGTGAAGGGGAATCACATCTGCCCTCCTCCAGTCCTCAGGTACCACCCCATCCTCCCATGATTTGTTAAAAAGGGTAGTCAGTGGTGCCACTAGTTCTACCCTTAGTTATTTTAGAATTCTGTGATGATTCCCATCAGGCCCCATTGCTTTGTCCACCTTCAGTTTTAATAGTTCTTTCAGAACCCTTTCTTCTGTAAATGGGCTGGTATCAACTTCTGTATCCAGAGTGTTTCTATTGTTTGTTTTAGGTACCTCCCCCTCTTCATTTGTAAATACTGAGCAAAAATATTTGTTTAGTATCTCTGCCTTTTCACCATCACCTCTTCCCCCTTTATTAAGCCTCACTATCCCTCCCTTAGTCTTCCTTCGCTCCCTGATGTACCTAAAAAGGTTTATCCCCCTTCTTAACTGAGTTGGCTATCTTTTCCTCGGTTCGGGCCTTTGCTGTTCTGACTGTCTTCCCAGCTTCCTTTTGTTTTAACTGATACAATTCTCTGTCCTGCTCCTTCTGTGATTCCTTGTACTTTCTGAATGCTTTCTTTTTCTCTTGAACCTTCACTGCTACCTCCTTTGAGAACCATAGTGGTTTCTTACTTCTTTTTGTTTTGTTTATTTGTTTCACACAAAGGCTTGTTACCTCTGTGATGGCAGTTTTTATTATTCCCCACTGTTTTTCCACCCCTCCTTCCTGCCCATTTGCTAGTGCATTCCTTAGGCACTCACCCATTTTGGCAAAGTCAGCCCTCCTGAAGTCCAGTACTTTTGCCTTTGTATGGCTTGACTCTATTGCTGTGTTTATTGTGAACCATACTGTTCGATGGTCGCTAGTTCCCAGATGGCTACCCACTTCCACATCTGTGATCCTTTCTCCATCTCCATTTGAGAGAACCAGGTCTAAGATTGCTCCCTCTCGAGTGGGTTCCAGTACTAGTTGTCTAAGGCATGCCCCCTGTAGGGCATCTAGAATAACCCCACTCTTAGAAGTGGCTGCTGCAACATATCTTTTAAATCACAAGTGTGTCATCTGATTAATTTGTTGTGTTGTTTCCATGAACTGAGCCCTCCAGCTCCGGACTACAATCAATGGGGGTGCATGTTAATTTTTCTTCCTCACAGTGCCCCTACCAGCTGCAATGCCAGCCTGCCCTGGGCAACGGTCCTGGCCAGACCTCTTTTTCCATCCTGGATACCCAGAGAGTGTGACTGATAGGGGCACTGACTGCATGCACCACTGTGATATTTCTAGTGTGTTTAAACCAATTATCCTGATTGACCCCATCCTTGTTACAGCCCCCTGAATAAATCAGATCTACTTATTTTGCTGCAACCTATATTGACTATGGTGTCTGCTTAAGCCTAAGGTATTGCATACATATTTTATCTTGCATCATCTTATTTTATAGGGGGTCCCCAGAGCCAAGCTGAAGGAACCAGTCCTGGGGGTAAGTGCTAAACCTAGGTGTATGTGCAAAGACTATCAGGGGTATTAGGAAGGTAAACAGTGTGTACTGTGTGGGCCACTAGCAGGAGACAAGGGGGGGTCACAGTATCCCAGAGGACTGTGGCCTGGTTAGTCAGACTGATACCAACCCTGACCTTTGGGTGGAGACATCCGTCACTGAACCTAGACCCCTTAACCTGCTGCTAGCCAAGCAGGCAGGGGTAGTAGCCATTGGGACAGTGCCACCTAGGGGTTACATATAGCAATACAAATAACTGAAATCCTATCTAATCATTGCCTAAGCATTGCTGAGATCAGAGGTTAGGATTATGATGTCACATCCGACATGTCAGGAGGAATATCTGGAGTGCAAGCTAGGATTATTGAGCAGAATGCGCTTGCCCTATATGCCCACTGTAGCACACTTACATTAAACCTCACCATTGTACACAGCTGCAGACTACCACTAGTGTAAAATATCATCAATGCAGTCTAAGAGTTTGTCTTTTTCTTTACATATTCACCAAATCATGACCATGTTTATTTTGAGATACTAAACTGCAGTGAATAGGAATATGGGGAAAACAAATTGGTTCAGCTCTGTGAAACCAGATGGGGAGCATGGGCAGATTCACTAGCAAGTGTCTTGCAGAAGTTGTCAGTGATTGTGAACTCTCTTGAGCACCTTCAGCAAAATGTGTATTGTAAAGCAAGAAGTCTTTTGTGCTCTGTAACCAAATTTGATTTGTGTGGCTTGTTGTCTGTGAGAGTGTCTTGCAGTTTACAAGGCCACTGAGTGATTTCCTGCAAGAAGTACAGGTTGATCTACTAACAGCTTTTGTTGAAGCAGGATCACTGATCACTGTATTGGAACTAGTAAGGGGAAATGAATAAAGATAGGAAGAACTGTACAAGAAGGCTATGAGAATTGCAGAAGAGATAAGAGTTGAGTCTGCTATGCCTAGGCGAGCAGTAAATAGCAGCATAAAGAGGATGTACAAGCAACTGATCCAAGCACTTACTGGAAGAGAGCACTATTCTTCCCTTTGCTAGACCATCTGATTGAAGAACTAAATGATCATTTGGGTAGTCCAAATCTTGAGGAACGATTTTGTGCACAAGAACTGATGCTAGTCAATGCTGAAAAACTGAACAAGAAGATGCAGTTGAGATCATGAGTCCACTCCAGAAAGATATACCTGACTGGATTGAAAGTGATTCTTACTTTGAAAATCTGAAGGAGTTAGAAAGATGTAAAATACAGCAAGGTAAAATGGTGTCTTAAAATAAATAGCACATCCTGCATTGCCAAGACACCAAGGGCCAGATATTCAAAGCTTTGCCACTGGACTAAGTTAGCACTGCCCGGCGGGCAAACTTAGCCCGGAGCACAAAGCAAGCTATATTCAAAAGGAATAGCCCAGGGCAAACAGCCCCTGAATATAGCATGGGAATGAGGCCAGGCAAACTGGGCTGGGAGTGCAGGGCAAACTTAGCCCTAGAATAAGACAGCTCTGAATAGAGCAACCAGGAAGTGCAGACCACAACAGCAACACAGTGCACAGTGATGTGAAGGTAGCTAGAGGCGACTAATGTGGCCAATGTGTGTTCCAGCAAATGCGTGGACCCAGTACAGCTGCAGGGAGCAGCCTATGGGAAAGCACAGTGTGCAAAACAGTATAATATTCCACGAACCGTTTGTGCAGCTCTAACACATTTGAGCGGGATTAGTACAGAACTAAGCTGTTTGCCCAGTGCTAAACTTTGCCATATTAAAAAGTGACATGCAAATGAGCCTACTTAGATAGTTTCTGGGCAAACAGGCACATTAGCATCCCATTATGCCCTGATTTGTATGCAGTTTACCCAGCGTTACTGCAGGGTCTAACAGCTCCATCTGTAGGTCAGTCTGGATGTACAGGGGCTGGCAGGTCTGACCGCAGCTCCACCTGTAGGTCAGCCAGGCAGTGCATGATGATAGCTGCAGGCTACATGTGAACAGTACAGCATAGCATATTGTACCCCAGGGGACAACACAGCATAGGCACAGGTAGTGCTGGTGCTGCATGTAACTGTCACACTGTAGGTCATGCTACAGTGCACAGCAGACACTACAGTAGCAGGGGGGCCAGTAGTGTGGGGAACACATCACTGCCTATGGTGTGTAGGGCAGTGATGCTGACTGCATTGTACACAGTGGCGGGCCCAATGTGCAGGTGTTTACTGACAGTGGACATCACTGTTATGCTGTTGTGTGCTCCACAGATGCTACACCTGTGGCATGAGATGCACACAGTGACATATACATGGCTGGCTGTGTTTGTGCTGTGGCATCTGTACAGTTGTACTGTAAGTGGCTGGGGGGGGCATATAGGATCTCACAGGCACACAGGCGGTGGGGTATTCCCACTACTGGCCCATGTGCACTGCGTGCTGTGTCCCAGTTTTGTGGCCACACCTGGGTTGTGCTGAAGTCTGGCCACCCGTACACCCTTCCCTTAATAGCCACCATGACCACAGTGCTGCCTGTGTGTGCTGGCATCTGTTGGGCACCACAGACGTATGGTCTGCTGGTGTGTGCTGTATGGCCGCACTACTATGATGTCCCCTGTGGGCCCGATCATCCCTTGCTGCCTGGCATGGCTGGGACCTGTGGCAGCTGTTGGCATCATGGTGGTTCCTTCAGTGAGCAGCATGCGTCCTCCATGTTTGGCAGTTTCTAAGTGTCATACTCATATGTTAGGGTCGCGCAAGCCATGCTAATGCCATGCTAACACCGCGCAAAGCACCAATGTTGTGCAAAGCTGTTTCCCCAGAGATAAGACCAGCTTTTCCTGGGTGGTAATTTGTACAGCGCTATGGGTCACGCTAAATCACACTAAACACCTTAGAGCAGCACTAGTCGCTGAATATCTCATTGCGCCTGTATTCATGTTCACTTTGCCCCTAGCATATCATTATGGTTTGCCCGGTGCTAATGCGGTTTGTGTGCGCTATTTGGCCTTTTGAATATAGCAGACCCACGCTAATTCCATGCTAAACCCACGCAAATGTTTTTTTGCCCGGCGCAAAGCTTTGAATATCTGGCCCTAAATGTAACAGGCCCATCTTTTTATCCATCCATATATACTGCATTAGAGGTTCTTCTAACCATGCCTGTGACCACATGTGGTGCAGAGAGAAGTTTCTCTGGACTTTGCATGCTTAAGACTTATTTATGAAACACCATGCATCGGGAAAGGCTTAGCAGTCTAGATCTTCTGCATATCCATAAGGACACGGACATTGATATCAAAAAGGTTCTTCATTAATTTGATGCAACTGGGAAGTGGCAGTTTGACTTTGGGAAACTGTGTGGCTAAGTCTTAATTTCGCAAGCAAAAAGAACTGCTTACAAACATATTTTGACTATGTTCTTTCATGCAATATAGTGTTTTGCAGTACACAACTTATTATATCATAGGTGGCATTAGCAGCAGCACAGTTTTTGTTCCTTATACATTTGCTCTAATAAGAAGTCAAAATCTATAATTGTGACATTCATTTCCATCACATCTTAGAATTGCATGTATTATTTCTTTGAATTTTGAAGCAGGAATCAGGCACAGTCAACACAGCTAAAAGATCAGTTATCAAGTTCTGTGGCTGCTTGTACTCTAATACATCCACATGCACAACACATTATTGAGTGAGGGTACAATGAAACATGAATTACCCTTTATGCACTGTAGTTATGTCAAATTTGTAAATGTGTCCTGTTTAATACATGCATTACAAAAGAAGCATAAACAGTGGTCTAAGATTAATAAACTGTTACATGTATCTAAGATTGTTATGTATGAAACATGGTACAGCTTTATAATTACTGGTCACTCTATTTATCACCTGAATTACAAGCACTGTCAAACTCCATAATAACCCGAAAATGGGTTGTTATGGCTGTCTGAAAACAACTCACTTGCACTGTCCTCGAGGGTCATTTATACTTTTCTGCCAGAGTAGTTTGACTGAGCGGTGTTTATCTCAGAAAATAATATTCCCCAAAATGTACACAAATAGCAGTGCTTTGTTTGAAAATCCTGTCAGTTGTAGGAGTTGACTTAATTTTTCTTATATTTGAGTTAGAGAAACTGCCGAGTGTAGACTGAGGAGAGTGAGTGATTTGGCAGCTCCAGAAAATGACATACAAGTGTAAGCACACTTGAGTCCCATCTTCTGAAGCCACCAAGTCACTCACTCTCCTCAGTCTACACTTGGTGACTTCTCTAACTCAAAAATAAGAAAATGAGCTTAACCCCTACAACTGACAGGATTTTTAAGCAAAGCACTGCTATTTCTGTACATAGTGGGAATATTATTTACTGAAATGAGCACTGCTCGGTCACGCTTTGCTAAGGGATGCACTGAGTCACTCACTCTCTTTGAATGGAGGACAGACTAAGGGCCTGCAGAAATTAAACAGATTGTCTTGGGGAGTAAGTTTTGGAACTAGTAATTATAAAAAATAAAGTCTAGGCAGGCGTGCGTTCATGATGTGTTTTTTTTCACACACCCTCGGTGAGTTATGAACTCATCACTCACCTCAGGTGTGTAAGAAAACATCATAACCCACACCTACCTAGCCATTGTTCTCCATAGTATGCCTACTGCACTGAGGCCATTACCTCTTGTCAGTCAGTTGGAGGAGTATATTATTGATACATTACAAATGTCCTGGTACAGATATAATATGGCATTAACTGTTTTTGTACATAACTCTATTTAAAATTGCTCTAAGTTTAGAGCACATTGGGGCTGGATTTTCAAAACTCTTATGCAAGCTGCAACAATGGCAACTTGCACCGAGTGCTGGTACATCTGGGACCCTGGGTCTGATTTTCTGTTGGACAGGATCCTGGCTCCTAAGTCCTGCAGCCTGCAACAATAGTGGTTGTGCGCCAAATGGATGGCACACCCACAAGCAATGCTGCACCAGCTGTGGGGTGGTGGAGTGAAAGCTGGGCTCAAGGATGGGGATATAGTAGTGATCCCTGCCCCCCACCAGCACCAATGACAGATCTGCCTGTACCCAAAAGGGTAACCCACAGTTACCCCGGCAATGTACTGTCCTCTGCACTCCAATCCACAGTAAATGGTATTCTGACCACAAATCCTTGGTGACCTAGTGCCCCCTCCACTCAGGCAGGTAGCACCTGCCACCCCACTCACACCCACCTGAGTCTGTTCCCTGATTCAGCGACCAGCACAGCCCTCCACACACCACCATGGCTGGCTGCTGAATGAACTGACACAGCATGCACTGTATCCAGTATGCACTCTGTCAGTTCATTCAGTGGCCATCCATGGTGGTATGAGGAGGACTGTACCAGTCGCCAAATCAGGGTACAGACTGGGAGGGTGTAGTGTGGGAGATGCTACCTGCTGGGGTTGTTGTGGGGGGGCACTAGAGCAACAGGGATGTGTGATTATGATACCATACTGGCAATTGGAGCGGGGAAGGCAGAACATCATCTGGGGTAACTGCGGGTTACCCTGAAGTGTATGAAGCTTGGTGGGAGGGGGCTAGATGACCAGGAATCTACATGTGGGGGCACATCAGGGCTGGGGAATGGAACTCTATTGCCTGGAGGGGGCACAGTAGCATGACACTGCTGTCAACCCTCCCAGGGGCTGTCTGAGTACATGACTTGACCTGACCTATGACTCTCTGTGGTCCTGCCTCCCCATTCAGGCCGTGGTGGGGGGGGGGGGACCCAGCATCTGATTCCTCATCTGAGTGAAGAGCACAGCGGATGGTAGAGGCAATATGCCCAAGTGTCCTAGCTGGAGAGATACCCAGACAACTGGAGACTGGAGGGAAAAAAGAATTAACAAAAAAAAATGAAAACTGCTCTGATTCATGCTTTACTTGCTTATATTTGAAAATTTTCTCTGGTCCCACATGGGACCAAGCATTTGCCTTCTACCCCCACCAAGCATTCAGTTTTTTTTTAATCTGGCTACTCCCCTGGCTGTTCTGAAATGTGTATACAACAAGGCAATCTGTTAAGGTACCAGTTAGATGGTGCAAAGGCTACAGTAGCTGTATCAAACAAATAAAAGATTTGTTCCTCATGAAAATGCTTTTAAAGACTATATAGGAGGAGTTGAGAAGACACTGGGGGCCAAATATTCAAAACTGTTCTCCGGGGGCTGAAGTAGCACTGCCCAGCAGGCAAACGTAGCCAGGAGTAAAAAGTAAGCTATATTCAAAAGGCATAGCCAGGAGCAAAACCAGCTGAATATTGCAAGCAAAGGAAACCAGGCAAATAGGGTCAGGAGTGCAGGGCAAAAATAGCCCAGAAATAAGACAGCACTGAATATAGCAACAGGAAAGTGCACACTACCACTGCAGGTCATTAGACCCTGGAGAAAGCCAGTGTTGCAGGTGGAGAGCATTGTGTGTGATTGCATGGAGATGTCTCACATCTACTGCAAACAACAATGTAAGCCACACACTGCAGAACTGTGCTATGGTGATGTGAGGTTTGCCCATGCTAACCTGATTACACAGTGCTAACGCATTAGCCTGTTGCAAGCTGGTTAGCCCGGGGCAAATGGGAGCTATATTCAAAGCTCCCATGCAAATGAGCCTACTTAGATAATCTGTGGGCAAACAGGTACATTTGCATCTCATTAACTGCTGCTTAGCATACATTACCATGCAGTTTGCTCGGTGCTACTGCATGAAGCACACAGCGCCACCCATACCTCTCAAGTGTACCGGATTACGCGTGATGTTCCATTTTCTGGAGCTGGTAGACTGCCTGTACCGCTGCCCCGCATTCGCCCGTTCTTTTCCGCCGAAACCACGCGGCTGAGGCTGCTGCACTGCGCGCACATAATCCCCTTTGTTTGTATCTCAGTCTCACTCTACTCTCTGAATCGCACTTCTCCTGCTCTTGCTGCTGCACCTGGGCTCTCATCACGTTGTCGCAGAAGGCCGCAATGATGACGTGGGGTGGTGGGGCTAGTTGGAGTCGTGTGGAGTGGAGGACTACTGGCTCAGGTTGCAGTGGCTGGAGGACTGTCTGCAACTACACCCCGCCCCCCAAACAGATTGTTTCGTCATCAGTTGTGGTCCCCCTCAGGTCCGCTGCTCCACTATAAGCAGCCTGACTCCACTGAGGGGGAACCATAGCATCAGGAGGAGCATTTCTGGTTGGACACTGCTCCAGAAGGACTACCACTGCCACCAGCCACCAATCGCCGACCGCCGTGCAGCAGCATCAGGAAGAGCCAAGAGGAAGCTGCTGCCCCGACTAGAAACAGGCTGACTGAGGCTCCCTCGGCTCGGATTTTAAAGGAGAAACGCCGCGATTCAAACTTGGAGTCTGGTCTGAGTTGGACAGTGGACCGGAGTCTTTGGAGAAGAAGCCTTGGCTTCAAGTGATGCACTGCACCACGCACCAGCTGAGAGAGCGTCCCGATTCCCGAGACAGCAAGCAACCCAACAGTAAGTTACTGCCGGTGGGGTGGCTGCAGATGTATTCTTATGCTTTGTTTTGTATATATATATTTTTTTTTTTTTTTGTGCAATCATGTACTGTCTCCTTGCTACCTGGCTGGATCATTTATTCAATAAATTTTATTGTATTGTAAGGTTTTTGCTGCTTGTATTGTGAGGCGAACAAATTACTTTTTTTACTGTATTTTGTGATTGGAAGAACTTGTAATCTAGAGTCCACTCCTAAAAAGGCATCTTGTGACCCATTCGTGTGCATCGGTGGGATTTCCGCCATTCGTGCGAATCGGGTTTGGGAACGGTTGGGGAGAAGGATTGAGCGCCCTATAGGCTGCTCTCCTTCTCCATGGGGAGGGGGCTTGATGCTCGGAGCACAGCGATCCAGCGGAGGCTAGAGTCGCACAGCTACCGGCACATGAAACACTTTGGAACATCATTGCAGTCCACCTCCAGGAAAAATGGAAAATGGCTGCGGTGGTCCTCTATGAAGCCCGCCGCAGCTTCAAGTAGCCCCCCAGGCCGGTCCTCCCATCTAATACAGATCCTGCAGGGTGTTGACCCCTCGCAACCCATAGCCCCACTGTGGGGGGTAAGACACGGGGCTTCGGAGGGCTCAAGGCCGTTCTGGGGGGTGGAAGCCGTCGGCCCGTGACCGGGCTGATACCCTGGACGACCGGCAGGAGGAGAGAAAAAGAAAATAGGAATTAAAAACTAAATAAATACATACCCACACCCTACTCTTCTGATTACAAGTACAGTCTGGATACATATGGTATTCTGCTACCTCTGTAGTTTTGTGTATGACAATGAAATAATTTTAGGCATTTTTTTCGTAAATGCTGCTGCTTGGAAAAGTGGTGCCCAATGAATGAATGAGGTGGCAGATTCTTTAGATGGTGGACAGGTTAGCGGCTGCAATGCCTACTGAAGAGTACAAAACAACAGAGATAATGCAAAAAGCTGATGACTGCTGCATTGAATGATGAATGCCTGGATGAACACAAATGGTGTTTGCTTTTGGTCCTGTACTACCTGGCTGGAGATCAGATCCTCACACACCGAGAGAGCCATCTGAATCGCATTAGACTTATGTGTGACAGAGGTCACGTTCAGCTGAATTTTCCAGTTCCCAAAATTCCCATGTTTTTTTATTTGCCTGTGTCTCTAAAAATCTGTTCATGTTATTTTTGTGCTCAGAACGGCTCCTACATTAATAAGTTTGGGGTCGCATCCAGCCCGAGCAAAAGAAAATGAAAATAAATCACCCAATAAAAGGAAATGCATGTTTAAGAAATGAATGTCTCCAGTCCAGTGCGGATCCCTTTATCCGGTCTTTTTTCACACACCCTCGCCCGTAGGTTCTGTACCCTTGAGTATAGTTGACTTGCATTCCTCATAAGCTCCCATCACAGAAGTGGTTACTTCCTAGTGTGCCGGGCTTGCTATCCAGTGCTAGGATGAATTGAACTCTGTTCTATCAGGAAACTGGCCTGGCATGGAGCAGTGTCCCTCATCACTAAGGTAACCCTAGATGTCAAGAGTCCAATAGAGAAAGTCTCTGCAGTGTTGTTGGAATATGTATTGTGCTAATAATACTTCTTCTTCTTCTTCTTCACCAGATACATCAGTTGCGACTGTACTGGAGGTTCTGTGAGGGAACTTACACCAACGCAAAGAAGCCCCACCAGCAACCCCCACTAATCTGGCGAGGAACTGCATCACAGACTGCACCACTATGCAGGCGTTCATCACTAGCAAAAGGAGGCGAGAGAAGGAGGAGGAGGAGGAGGAGGAGGAGCAGCAGCAGCTGAATTGTGTCACAGGTATGTTGCTGGGGGTTTTTGGAAATTGGAACTGTTTTTGTACATGACGTTTAAGGCTTTTTGGGGGGTAGGTTGTTGCCTGCTTACTTTATAGAATTGGCTGTTCAAGTAGTACGTGCGGTATGCCTTGTTTTATGCGTGGGGTGGGGGTCAGCTTGCTGTGTGACACCTAGGTGGGTATAATTAATGGATGAGGCATGATAGGGTGTGGTATCATGTAATATCGCCACGCCCACAGGTGCGTCCAATGACCCAAAAGTGACGATATCTTATGATATACCACGCCCTGTCATGCCTTATTGCTATTATGAGCTGGGTTTGAATTTTCATAACATAAATTAAAAAAAAAAGGTTTTTAAATGTTTTATGAACAAGATTTTGGTTAATGTAGAAATACATTTAAAAAAATAGTTCTCAGATAGAAAAGAGCAAGGAAGCTGGTGGTGCTGGTACTTCTTTGAAGCCGTGATGATGTAGCCCAATATCATCATGGCTACAAAGAGCTCCATGCCAATCAGATTCCTCTGTATGCTCCTCAGTTCATAATAATAATGTCAGTGTGAACTGTTGAAAATGCAGTATGGCTGTGTTAATAAACCATCAGTGTTGCATGCAGCATAAGCATGGCCCCCCTTCCCATCAACCCCAAAAATGATGCTCGGCATGTCCTGTTTTAGCAGTGAGTATCTTGCTTGCTACATGACATCGCGTCTGATTATTTGATGCCATGTGTAATGGAACTATTTTAGAAGTCTTGGGGGCATGCTGTCGTGTCCAGATAATGTCTGATTTATTGGTATGATTGTAGTGTTACAGTCATGCTAATAAACCATAAGAATTGCCTGGACACAGCAAGCAGGCCCCCCTCCCTTCCACCAACCCAAAAAAGAAGGTACAAGGCATATGTTTCATGGCGACTGCGTGATTTGTTTGCTGTTTGACGCTGGGTAGGCTCAGGTGGGTCAGAAGTTGGTTAACTGGGTGTCAAACTGGTTGATGGGCAGAAAACAAGAGTGTGGTGGTAAATGATATACAGTCAGAAGAGATGCAAGTCACAAGTGGGGTACCTCAGGGATCAGTCCTGGGACAGTCCTCTTCAACATCTTCATCAGTGACATTGCAGATGGACTGGAGGGTGAGGTTTGTCTGTTTGCAGATGCCACCAAGAGCTGCAACAGAGTAGAATGAGAACAGATCTGAATAAACTAGCAAAATGGTCAGAAGAGTGGAAACTGGAGTTTAATGTAAAGAAGTACAAGATCATGCACATGGGTAGAGACACCTGAAGCCACCTATAGACTGGGAGGGGAGTTGCTGGCAGTCACAAGGGAAGAAAGAGACTTGGTTGTCATCATCACCAACAATGGCCTGAAATCATACTAGCAGACCACTAAAGCAGTAGGTAAGGCTAGAGGGATGTTAGGTGTATTAGTAGGGGTATCACAAGTCGGAAGAGGAAGGTAATAATCCTCTTTACAAGACACTGGTTAGGCCCCATCTGGACTCATCTGACTCAGAATCGTAACGGAATTGTTTGCACTGGAGTTTGGGTGCATGGGGGCACTTGCTGGTCCAAACAATGGCCATGCCAAAGTTTTTTTTGTAATGGCTGTAGTGGTAGATGGTGCTGGCGTGGTTGGCAGGCTGGCCCAGTGGCATGGAGGTGAGGTGGCCTGCCACACCAGAGAAGTATTTGAAGTTGAAACTTATTGTCTGCCTGAAGGGATCAGTCTCTGAGAGCGGAGGCAAAGTGGAGGAGTGTTGCCTTTCTTTGGTTTAGATGTTTGCCTTTTATGTTTGCATAGATTGTGGGGTGACTCAGAATCGGATAATTACAGTGTGCGCAGCCCAGTGAAGAAGCAAAGATGGTACACAACATTCCAGGCTACCTGGAAATCTTCATTTGATTGGGTCAGAGACAGCAGGAAAGGGAGAACATATGCATTCTGCAAGATATGCTCCTGTGATTTCACCATAGGCCATGGAGGACGCCATGATCTGCAGCGCCATGCAGCTACAGAGAAGCACTGCAACAATGTCAAGCATGCGACGCCTGACAGAAGTTTCCAACTTGTTTGCAGCACAAGCAAGCTCCAAAGTCATAGAGGCAGAAGTTGCTTTCGTTGTAATGCTTGCAGAGCACAACTTGTTGTTTTCATGTGGTGATCACATTATTAAATATATGAAGAAGTACTGCTCTGATCCTGAAGTACTAAAAGATGACTTACGGTGCCACAAAAGCAACCTGCATAGCAAGGGATGTCATGGGCCTATGTACCAGGAAGATGTTGCAGCAAAGTGCCGAAAAGTACCATACTGCTCCTACATGGATCAAAGCACAGACATGGAGATGAAAAACTGCTAGTTATTCTTGTGGGTTACTTTGATGATGAGCAAGGAAAGCATGCAATCAAGTTCTTGGACATGCCTGAGTGTATCTCAGGAACTGGACAAAAGCATGTTTGACTGTCTTATGGACACACTGAACCGATTTCGCATCCCAACAGATAATCTTGTTGCACTGTCATCTGACAATGCTGCTCCATGATTGGCAGAGAGGAACTCTGTTTTATCAAGGCTCCAAACCCTAAATCCACATATTGTCAACATGGGGTGTCTCTGCCACCTGGCAGATATCTGCAGCAAAGCAGCAGTAAAGACTCTAACAAAGATTGAAGAGCTTGTGTCAGATGTCTACTGCCACTTTGCTTCAAGTGCACAGAGACAACATAAGTTAAAAGAATTTGCACTGTTTGTGGATGTTGAACCACTCAAGGTTATAAAGCATGCACCAACACGGTGGCTCAGCCTGAATAAGGTTGTCAAGAGGATGCTGGATCTGTGGCCTGCACTCCTGTCATATTTCCGGTCAGCAGAACAAAGACCAGCAAAAGTGGAGAGCATCACCAAAAGACTGGAGAGCCATGAAATCCGAATGCAGTTTATGTTACTGAAATATGGACTTGAACCTCTGTGCCAGTTCAACCAACAGATGCAAAAAGGTGACAGCCAACTAATGACTTTGCACTCTGACATCTCTCGACTCCTCCACATATATGCTGGCAGAGTTCTGCGGCCTGAGATGGCCAGGCAATTGCTAAATTACAATGATGCTAGCATTCTGGACAATCCTGACAGTTTCTATGCCACAGTGACCTTCGTCTAGGAGCAGAAATACGACAGTACATGATGGAGCAGGAAGACAGCATTGCTAGAACAGTCATCGAAACCAACATCTACCAGAAAGTAGTTGTGTTTTATTCTACTATCATATCCAAAATACTAAAGAAATTTCCTGTGAACAACAAGTTTGTGCAAAATGTAGGACTTCTCCTCAATCCTTCATCGAAGCTCAAGGTAACACCCTCTATGGTAACAGACTTGGCAGATCATCTCGGAATCTGTAAGACAATAGAAGAGAAGGACACATTGCTGGATGAATTTTCGTGTACCAGTTGTCTGATACAGGGACCCTAACTGGACCAATAAATGGACCCCATTCAGCCCTCCCAAACATTGGGCCACAGTCCTCAAAACTGTTGGTGGAGATGGTTTACTGCAGTACTTTAAAAGACTAATGATGGTACTACTTTGCTTGCGATTCAAATGCAGACGCAGAGTGCGCTTTAGCATGGTGCGTAAGTTAAACAGAACTAAGACAGTCCTGCATCTCTCAAAACGCTGAACTCTTTGCTGGCAATCAAGATGAACGAGGAGCGAGACTGCTATGAAGTTCAGTATTCAAGGAGACTCTTGCTGCTGCCAGAAAAGCAACGGCCGCCTGTAATAAAGAACACCAGACCACAACGTAGACAGAGACAACATGCCCCACACTCCCCACAGTGTTCTGAAGAAAGACATTGACATTTTGTGATCCAACAGCTGTGATTTATAGGTTTGCAGTTGCATAGACTGTTTTTAGTGTCCAGCTGCCAGCAGGTGTTTGTGGTTGCATGTGAATACGTTTCATTATTTAAGTGCAATAAGTGCTTATTGGGTTTTAAGGTTTAACTGTCAATCAATTTGTAATTGTTTTATTCACTGGTGCATTTATTTAGTATAGTATGCAATAGTATTATAGTTGCAGAGCAGAATTCAACTCACATTTTAGTATATTATAGTGTGTAGTATTAGTGTAGGTTCAAATCAGAACGCATTTAGTTTTATAATAGCTGCAAACGCTCTACAAACAGTGTACTGCTGCATTAGTATAGTTTCAATAAACTGTCATGATTTCAAATGAATAAGCAGTGTTTGTTTCATTCTTTAGAGGTGTATTTATAGATTACATAGATAAAATGTTAACACACATTTAGGATTTGCATCACTCTTTATTTTAATTAAGGACACACACACATATATAGGATTTGCATCACTTTATTTTATTCAAGGACACACACAACATTCTCTTTAATTTGCAGCACAAACCATATGTCAAGCATACAAACAATAGTTTCAGTGTGGTAAAATTCATTTTACGTGACAATGCCAGTACATGACTCCGCGTGCTGTGAAAAATGAGGTGTACCACATTTTTGGCATTTGTCACACATTTTGTAGCCCTCTGTCACACATTGGTAAGTTGGGAGGTTGAGAGGTATGGCGCCACCAATTGGTCAGAATGGTAGTACAGGCTGGATGCAGCAGGCCAAGGCATGCCCACAGCATCCTCTGTTGGTCTGCAAGGAAGTTCAGGCTGGAGCAGCAGGAACTGTGTGCCGGCATGCACAAATAGAGCAGACATCCTGCCCATGTAGCACTGCAAGCTGTACAACACAAGGTACAAATATAGGGACAGAGAGAATGATAACTATGTGACACATAGCTAGATATACAACTGGTACACACACACACATATACATATATATATATATATATATATATACACACACACACACATATATATATATATATATATATATATGAAGAGAGAGGAGATAGTCACACACATGTCCACTGGCCATGTGTGCCCTTGTAGATGCACCCTCCCCCAACAACATAGGCACCCTACAGCAGGTGTTGGTGGAACACAGTGGGGGGACCCATGAATGCATGGGACAAGCATAAGGCATGCCTGGTGGGGGTTGGGGGACATATGCTGTAGGCTACGTAGGGCGTTCAGCACATCCATACATTAGGGACCTAGGCAGACTGGCTGGGCCAGGCTGTCCGCCCTGCCATCATGGTCCCTGTTGCCTTGTGTGCCTGTTGCACACCCTGGTAGTCTAGTGGTCCCCCCTCAGCACATTACCTGACCCCTGTTACATGTTAAATATAGTATTCATCCTGGTAGTCTAGTGGTCCCCCCCATCACATTACCGGATCCCCATTACATGTTAAATATAATATTTATCCTGATAGTCTAGTGGTTCCCCCAACCCCACAGCATGTTTCCCAACCCCCGTTACATGTTTAAAATAGTATTTATCCATGTAGTCTAGTGGTGCCCCCCACCCTCCAGCACATTTCCTGACCCCGATCCCTGTAATATAACATATTTCCCTGGTAGTCTAGTGGTCCCCCCACCCAGCAGCGCTGCCCCCGCACATCCCACCCATCAGCCACGAATCGAGACAGCGACTGGCTCAGTCCTCCTCACACCACCATGGCCAGCCGCCGACTGAGGAATGAATGAGCTGTACTGAATTCATTACAGTACAGCTCATTCATTCCTCAGTCAGCGGCCTGAGTGGTGACACTTTCCCGAAATCCACATCTACACCAAATCACGAGTATCATGGCACTGCAGTATCCAAAAATTTGCAGATTATGTCTGTGAACTCACTAGGACTAACACAGTATTGGAGCACGATCTGGACACTCTGACAACCATGCAATAATATGGACAAGAATTTTTTTTTAATTGTTTTTTTGAACACACTACATAGAGTGTACTGGACCTTGCATCCTCTTTATGACTCACAATTATTTTATTTTCAGTCATTTTACTGTTCCCCAGTTGTCATGCTGCTCTTTGCCTGCATCCAATTGATTACCTGCCTCCACCAATGAATGTGATTCCTAGATACAATCCCTCAACCAGCCAGCAAGACACAGCACTGCCTCCTCTTCCTCCTCCTGTGGCCTACTTTGGTCCTGCAAAGCCACAAACAGCATGGTCCACTGCTTGCACACAGATGCAACATAAATGCCATTACCAGCTAGGCAAGGCATGCCTGCTTTAGCCAGCTAGATACAGTACCGTCTCTTTCTCCTCCTCTGGCCTGCTTGGGTCCTCCACAGCCACAAATAGCATAGACCACAGTCTCTACACTGATGCAGTATAAATGCCATTGCCAGCTTGTGCACTAAATTACAGGAAGGGCAGCCTGTGGTAGGGAGAGTGGCAGACACTGCACAGCACCATCTAGCATGGCAGAAAAAGGGGAGATACTGTTGATGGGGGACCTGAATATGCCAGATGTTAACTGGAGCACTTTTGCTGCAGGCACATCCAAGAGCAGGGTCATTCTTGATGCCCTACAGGGGGCATGCCTCAGACTGCTAGTATTGGAACCAACTCATGAGGGAGCAATCTTAGATCTGGTACTCTCAAATGGGGGATGGAGAAAGAATCTCAGATTTAGAGGTGGGTAGCCATCTGGGAACAAGTGACCACCAAACAGTGTGGTTCACGATAAACACAGCCATATAATCAAGCCATACAAAAGCAAAAGTATTGGACTTTAGGAGGGTTGACTTTGGGAAAATGAAAGAGTGCCTTAGAAAAGCACTATCAAACAGGTGAGAAGGAGGGGTGGAGGAACAATGGGGAGTAATCAAAACAACCATCACAGAGGCAACAAGCCTTTGTGTAAAGCAAATCAATAAAACACAACTAAGGAAAAAACCGCTATGGTTCTCAAAAGAGGTGGCAGGGAAGGTTAAGAAGAAAAGGATAGCATTCAGGAAAAATAAGGAAACACAGAAGGAGCAGGACAGAGAACTTTATCAGTTAAAGCAGAAAGAGGCTGGGAAGGCAGTCAGAATAGCAAAGGCCCAAACTGAGGAAAGGATAGCCAATTCTGTTAAGAAGGGGATAAGACCTTTTATAGGTGCATTAGGGAATGAAGAAAGACCAAAGAAGGGATACTGAGGCTTAATAAAGGGGAGGGAATGTGGGTAGAGGGGGACAGTGAAAAAGCAGGGATACTGAACGAATATTTCTGCTCAGTATTCACAAAGGAAGAGGAGGGAGAGGTACCTGAACCAAATAAGAGAAAAACTCTGAAGATGGGGGTCGATACCAGTCCATTTACAGAAGAAAGGGTTCTGAAAGAACTAATAAAATTGAAGGTGGACAAAGCAATGGGGCCTGATGGGATTCACCCAAGAATTCTAAAAGAACTAAGGGTAGAACTAGTGACACCGCTGACTACTCTTTTTAACAAATCATGGGAGGATGGGGTGGTACCCAAGGACTGGAGGAGGGCAGATGTGATTCCTCTTCACAAAAGTGGGAGCATGACAGAGGCAGGAAACTACAGACCAGTTAGTTTGACCTCAGTGGTAGGAAAATGATGGAATCACTTGAAGGAAAGCATTGTTGAGTACCTAGAGGCCAGTGGGGCACAGGACCCAAGGCAGCATGGATTCATGATGGGAAGGTCATGTCAGATGAATCTAATAGATTTCTTTGACTGGGTGACCAAAGTAGTAGATCAGGGAGGGGCTGTGGACATGGCCTACCTAGATTTTAGCAAGGCATTTGATACAGTCCCACACAAAAGATTAATATACAAGTTAGCCAGCCTTGGAGTGGGCCCCAAGGTGGTAGTCTGGATAAAAAATTGGCTAGACAACAGGATGCAAAGGGTAGTAGTAAATGGAGTACACAGTGAAGAAAGGAGGGTTATTAGTGGGGTACCACAGGGTTCAGTTCTTGGACCAGTCCTTTTTAATGTCTTTATAAGTGACATTGCAGAGGAACTGGAAGGAAAAGTATGTCTCTTTGCAGATGACACAAAGATCTGCAACAGGGTTGATACACAAGATGGAATGGAAAGGATGAGATGGGACTTGGCAAGGTTGGAGGAATGGTCAAATGTATGGCAGCTCAGATTCTATGCCAAGAAGTGCAAGGTTATGCACATGGGAAACAAAAACCCAGGGGAAGAGTGCACAATGGGGGGTGAGATACTGACAACAGTAAAAATGGAAAGGGACCTGGGGGTAATTATATCAGATGACCTAAAGGTGGGCAAGCAATGTGAGAAGGCAGTAAGGAAGGCTGGGGGGATACTGGGATGCATATGAAGAGGCATCAATAGTAGAAAACAAGAAGTTGTTATCCCTCTGTACAGACAGCTGGTGAGACCCCATCTGAAGTACTGTGTGCAGTTCTGGAGACCCCATCTCCGCAAAGACATAGACAGAGTGGAGGCTGTCCACAGGAGGGCAACCAAAATGGTGCAGAGTCTGCACCAGAAGACATACGAAGACAGACTAAAGGAGCTTAATATGTATACCCTTGAGGAAAGAAGGGAGAGAGGGGACATGATAGAAACTTTCAAGTACCTCAAGGGAATCAACAAAGTCCAAGAGGGTAGTATCTTTCAGAAAAAGAGATGTGCAAGAACAAGGGGGCACAATTTGAAGATAGAGGGAGGACGGCTCAGAGGTAATGTGAGGAAGTATTTTTTCATGGAGAGGGTTGTGGATGCATGGAACAGCCTCCCTGAGGAGGTTGTGGAGTCAAGAACAGTGGGGGAATTCAAGAATGCATGGGACAGACATAAGGCAGTCTTAGTGGGGAGTAGGAGGAAGTAAGCTATTGGTTACTCAACTGCTTAATGCAGCACCAGCCTACATCCCCCTTCCCTATGCCACTCTGACTAGAATGGAAGCAGTTAGTCTGGGGCCCAAATGGAAAACCTCACCTAAATTTGAAATTGGTAGCACCCCCTATTAAAGAACAGGTTTAACACTTTTTATGATGGTATGAACCCCAAGATTGATTTGGGTGGGTTGGGGGGTATTATGCAGTGGTAACTTTGAGAAATACGGATGCTATTCTAAATAATGTCAAATTGTCATGCCCAAATTTTTTGGAAAAGTCAAAACAATGACTCTACTTTAACATGTGTAGTTATAGTTAGTTAGTTTATTTATTTGACCATATAAGGCCATTACAAACATAATGCATTGAAAATACATTATCAAATACAGAATACACATAAAACAAAAACATATCTAAAACTATATCAACAAGTTTCTAACACCTAATATTTACTATATAGCAGGCAGTTGGCTAATTCTGTTAATAATCTACTGACATTTAATGTGCTAAAACATCTAAAGCATTTAAGAATAACAATCAATTGTTAAACAAATAAGCATCTTAAAATATTTCCTTTAATAATAGTATTTATAAGATATTACAGTATAAGATGCATATTAATACTCTAATAAATTGTCAGAAATTACCTTTATCAATTAAACCCTGTTAGATCTCTTTTTATACTTGGTGTAATCACATAGACCTCTCTGTATTCAAAGTAGTAATTTAGACAGACAATCAGTCCAAACCAACATTCTTATAAGAGAAGCCAGAAGATGGCATTTAGACCAAATGGCACCATATCAGTCGAATCTGTCACAGTGGAGTTTACCCCATCCACTCACATCCTGTCCCATCAATGCCTACCTGGTAACCAAATGGACATGCTGCATTCATAGGGCTACCATCAGAGGTACCATGCAGCACACGCTGCTCCGTACCCTGCAGACCACTTCCTATCTAGCCGCTCCTATTGGCTATACCTGAGGCACTTAGTGAAACTATGTGTTTCAAGGGGAGGTCCTATCTGATCATACCATGTCCCCACTGATCCTACCTAGAAGCCAGTTGGACCTGCTGGCATTGAGGATATTTCCAATAGGGGCACCATGCAGTGCATGCTGTTCGTGTCCCATAGGTCACCCCTTGTCCAGCTACTCCTGTTGGCCACTGTCGAGGTATACAGTAGAACTCCATGTCACAGTTCAGTCCCCTCCATCTACACCATATCATGTCTGCTCTCTCCTGATAGCTAGTTGGACATGCTGGCCTTGAAGCAAGGCCATTGGGGCACCATGCAACGCATGCCGCTCCATGCTCCATTGATTACCCTAGATCCAACCACTCCTATTGACTACTCCAAAGACATATAATGGGGCTCCATGTCACTGGTGGGGCCACCCATAATAGTTTATCTTGTCCCTCCTGATACCAGGCGGCTACAGGTCAGTACTAGGGCCTCACTGACCAACATTGGTATCTAGACTGAAAAATACTAGTCCAATCCTAAGGTCATATAACAGGTCTCAATACATGTTCACAAATTCTAAGTTATATTAGTATCATGTACCCTGTCCATAGATATAGGACTAATAGGACTTTAACTAGTAACCTTTAACAATTGCTAATTATATACTTTACAGCTCTTGCCTAAACTCTTAGCACCTGCCATAAATACCGGAAATAATATCTCCCTAATTAAAGCAATACATAGCAACCACATAATGAAATGTTTAAAAAAAAATGTTTTAATTACTAAAATAATAAAAATCCATGAACAAATGTGGCTCCTTTGTATTTGAGAGTCTCTTCACTTTTGATTCTTAGGCCTAATATTCAAGGCTTCATAAATCAGGAGACCTACAAAAAGAGCCGCAGTAATTATAGCAATAAAGGCAAGAGTGAGAGCACAAGTTAAAACTCAGTATTAAGAATTGTAAGGTGCAAATCCCCAATGAAAAAATGACAACCACACTGTCCAACAGTATGCAAGTGCTCATCTCAATTCTCAGTTCTCTTATTTGGCCAGTAAGCAAACAGTTGAAACTTAATGCATCTAAAGGATTTTCCCCCCATGTCCAAGCTCTGCTGACACTGAAAATACAGTCTCATACATACAGTGGTGAAATTCAGCAGTTTCAACATACTACGGGTGTACTACAGGCGTTAATTTCTCTCCTGCATGGGAATCCTCTGTAACATGCTAACACAGAGAACAAGGATTGACCTTCCACTTATTGTCACTTATTGTCAACTTTATCCTCACAAACCATTCCATTCACCTTTCACATCCATTACACGTCTCAAATATTTTCAATTTCAAATTCAAGTTCAATTCCTCTGACACTCCTCTCGCTCCGACTCTGGGAACATGCTCCTATAAGAACCTGCAAAATAAATCAGAGAAAAGTGCTCCACTAAGTGCAATAACCTCAAGGTTCACAGTTCAACCCTGGTAACTCCCAGCCCCTAGGCAACACTAGCATACATTTGAAAAAGGTTTAATGAGCCTATCAGCACTCATAGTGCTGCTACAATATCGAAGCTCCTTTCAGTGCAAGTCATCTTTCCTCATCTTTCCTTCGACCACTGCATCACCAATCAGAGCTCACCAAATGTACTGAACGTTCCTTTCCCAAAGCAAAAACCACAGTCTGCCAGCTGACAGTTCAAAACCTGCCAGGCTCACCAGCACTGGACCCAGCATGACAAGATGGTAATGAGCACAGTTCTTTATCATTTTAATTTTTCATCATGGAACAAGTATGGAAATTGTTCCTTTTGCTATAGAATCAAGGTGGGTGCTGACATTTTACATCCAGTAACCGGGGTGACATATGAAATCAGAAACCCTGTGAATAACACCACCAGCTTGATACACCTAGCCTAACATGTGTATAATGTTACAGTGTTTTCATCCTATATTGATTTCATTATGGCAAATTTACTTTAAATAAATTCTCTGCTTGTTGTTTTGTCTTTATGTGTAATTAATGAACCGCTTACACAATATCATTTATAAAAGGAGCTTACTTCAACATCATGTTTTACAGCTATAAAACATGGACAAAGGGTGTTTTATTTTTATAATTTCACAAGATGAATAATGTAGAATAATGTAGTAATAAAATTATTTCTAATAGCTTCTTTTTTTTTAGGTATTAACAACAATTGAGAGGCAACAAAATGACTGAAGACTCTACTGAGACTTTGATGCTCCTTGCCAAAAGAAACCAACCTGGTGACTGGTCCAGGTGTATCATCTGCCAAATAATAACACAGGAACACCTGAGGACTGCAATCCCGTGAGGATGAAAAACATTTTATAATGCATGCCTTGTAAGAAAAGAGCATGTTTATCGGAAATTGCAGCCATTAGACACTTACGCATTACTAGCTTTGCCTGCAATACATTATCATGCACAATGTCATCAGTCCTACACCAACAAAATGAACCCAAAGCATTTTGAAGGTCAAGGAAGAAGCTCAAGTCCTGGCTCTTCAACTAATACTGGTCAGTGTTCAAGCTCACAGAGAAGGCAACTGACTCCCCAGCCTGTTAACTGAAATTTGTGTATAATATGCCAGAAAGTATATCAAAAAAAAAAAAAGACAAAAGTCTGTCACAGATTGTAACCTTCAGAGGGGAAGAAACTCTGCTGGATGTGGCTGAAGCCAGAGAAGACAACACAGTCTTAAAGCCAGTAGGTGGACTGAGCTTAATTGCATTTGAAGCAAAGTACCACAAAGACTGCCATGGTACTTTCACCTGTAAAAGAAACATACAGACAAACATTTTACTGTTCAGTGACAAGGAAGATACTGTAAGTCTGTGTATAATGCGTGTTTCAGTGAACTTGTCCATGTCTTACCTGTTACAGAGATACTGGGATATTCTGAAAGGCAAAGTTCCTAGCAGTGAGAGTTACCTAAGTGAGCAGCTAAAGAAGAGACTTAGAAACTATTTTGGTGACCAAATCATTTTTTCAAACACAGCATGAACCAAGTACAGTAAACCAGAGTTTGTGTATAACAGTGCTATGTCTTTGGAAGTTGTCATCAACATAGCTTCCAAGTCACATTCAAAACAACATTATGAAGAGAAAAACCCTCTCCCTACTTCTGAAAATAAAGATAAATATTGAACTGCATGAATGCTGTTTGATGCAGCACAACTCCTCTGTAGTTAACTCAAAATATGTGAGGGACTGGATATCAATCCAGTAGATAATACCACTAATAATTAAAAACAGGCATTAAACATGATTCCTGACAATGTGTATAGGTTTCTGAAATGGGTATTCCAAGGGGATGCTGGTGATGAAGCTATTGAAGATGGCAGTCCTTTAGTAACAGCCAGAACCAAAACCCTCCACAGACAGATATTATCAGTTGCTCAAGACTTCATTCATATAGTATCCAGAGGTGCAAAGCATACACCTAAATGTTGGACTTGAAATGTCCATACACCATATGACAGACTCAAAACAGGTAGAAACAATGGTGCACAAGCTAGCACACTGTGTTAGTTATGAAACCCAAGAGAGAACTGACACAGTTATCACAAAGGATCAGCCTGAAATAGCTGCCAGGGACAATATCATAATCCCATCAAACATGCGGCATGGGGAGTTTATTCAGTTTGCTGCTGACAGTAACAATAATAAGCATTTGTCAATGCCAAATATTGTCTTGCTGGCATTGGCATTGGCATTGGTAGTGCAGGAGTTAGAGAAGTGCATAATAGGAATGGCAATGAAGTATTGAACTGATGTCACCCCTCCCCCACCCTGCAGAGACTGATAGGCATTGGGGTGTGCCTTTGGGTAGTTGGCCATAACACTCATGTCATTTCACCTCACCCTACCCCGCCGACACTGACAAGTGATGCAGTGTGCCCTGGGGTCTTTGTGCCTTACACTCAACCCATTCCATTGTGAAATACTCTGAGATGGGTGCAGTATAGGAGAATGAGGTGAACTTTGGGGCTGAAGAGTCCAAGGCACACCTCTGTGCCTGTCACTGGCTGCAGTGAGGGGGTGGAATGGCATGAACATTACAGCTTACAATTCCAAGTAACAACCCTGATGCCTGTCAGCCTCTATAGGGTGGGGCATTATGGTTGGAAACCCCAATGCCCCCAGCGTTTGTTGGTATTTTCACCCAAATTTTCAACACGGGCCTTTTGTTTGTTAGCCAAAAGGTGATTTTGCACAGTGACTGCACCATTTGGCACCACAGGTGTGAAAAAACATTTTGGGCAGGATGTAAAAACATTATAGCTGTACTGTTCATGAGGAGGTGTAAACAAACTGAAATGTGGAAAATTTGGAGTGAAAACATGAAAAATTTGTGAAGTCATCATGAGTGTGCATAGAAACTAGGCAACACATGCCCGTAACACAATTATTTAGTGGATTTTTTTAATCAGATTTTCAACATAGGCATTTTGGGACCTCTGCTCATGAACAGTGGCACTGTGATTTTGTTAATCTGTCCCAAAAGTTGATTTCCTGCAGTGACTGTGCCATTGTGCGCCAGATGTGCAAAAACATTTCAGGTTGGATGTGAAAAATGAGAGCTATATGGTTTATAAGGATGTGTGAAAAAATGGCAATGCTGAAAATCTGGAGTGAAAATATTAAAAATTGCCAAAGTTAGGAGCACGTGAGGAAACTGCGCAATGCATGCTCGTAACACAGTCATTTTTGGGAATTTTTTCACCAAATTTGCAACATAGGCTTTCAGGGACCCCACCTCATGACCAGTAGCACTGTTGTTTTGTTTATTAGTTCCAAAAGGTGATTCCATGCAGTGACCTCAAAATCACCTTTCAGGGTCAAATAACGAGATGACAGTGCATGTGTTCGTGAGGTGGGGTCCCAAGAACCCCATGTTGAAAATTTGGAGAAAACATTCAAAAACATGGTTGAGATATCCACCTAAGTTGAACCCCATCCCCCCATTTATGCCATTATACAGCTTATCAGCATTTCTTCATTATGCAGTTCAGCTTTGAAGAGTCCAGATGTGTTCCTGCTCCACTGAAGATCATAGTGCTGGACCTCTGGAGGTAAGTATGGGGTGAGATGGGGGAGTGGGGAGGTGGGGTGCACAGTGGGTGGGTGTGAGTTGGGAGAGGGTGCACCATGGACAACGAGGGACCATTTTCTTTTTTTCGTGTAAAAAAAAATGCACATTGTGAGATTTTTTGGGGGGTACACTGGAGTAGGCTCCCAGTGTGCCACACAATGGAGGTGGGGGGAGGAACATGCCAACACAGTTTACTTTGTGTGAGTGGTGGCACAGTGGGGTGGGCTCCCAGTGTGCCACACAATGTGGGGGGTGGGTGACATGCCTACACAGGGATTGCAACCCCTGATGTTGGCTTTGTTTGGGGATTGTATGCTGCTGCCATGTTTACTGTATTGAAATGTTTCACCAGGAAAGGCACGTACAGGAGGCATGTCATCTCTGCTGCTGCATGACAAACTTGTCCCTGATTGTAGCAGCAGATGTCTTTCAAGTTGGTGGCACTTTACATAATTTTTGCATCCGCACTAGCATGCTGGCTAAATGGGGAATCTGGGATGCACTTACTAAAGTGTGCCCTGCATTTGCCAACACTGAAACACCTCTCACTGTGTTACTACCAAAAGATGTTGCTTGAATATGCACAAGACAACATAAAAATGAGGAAATGTTAGATGGAAAGCACACAACACATGCCACAACTATGGTAGAATATCATCATCAGACTCCCAGAATTCCGGAAGGTGGCTTTGTCACAGTGGCAGCTCAGGCTCAAACAAAGAAAAGAGCACTGCAAACATGTTCACTTGAAGCTATTGCAATGTGCCAAGCCATTCTGGAGTAGAATCCTCATGGTAGATACCCTACACCAAATCTTGAGAGAAAAGTAAAAAGTAACTGGTATACTGATATTGAGACTTGTCAACAAACCGCCAACCTTGATCTGCAAAGGCTAATTCTAAGATGCTGCCAAACAAAGCTATTTGAGGTTGAGTTTGGAAAGGTGAATACTCAGTAAGTACCAGGAAGGACAACTTTTAATGTGATGATTTCATCTACCATACCAACAGTAACAGCTGTTGTCTGCTGCCCAATTCTGCCAGCATCACCTACTGAATGGAGTACAGTTTTCACTGTTATGAAGAATGACTACAAGATGTCTAGAACACTTGGTGAAGATTACAGACTCTTGACATTTGATGAGGCTATATATTGTAAGGCCAAAGAGATTCAGTGGAGCTGCCTGGAGGAATTTCAGAAAACAGTCTTGAGAATGGGTGGTTTCCACATAGCACAGACATTTCTGATTATAATTGGAAAGAAGTATGAAGAGAGTGGCCTGGAAGACATCCTCATACAATCACAGGTGTAAGGTAGCAACACAGGAAGCAGTCTACTTAAAGGCAAATCATACAACTAGGAGTGAGGGCTCACAAGCTTGTAATGGAGGCTCTGTCCAGATGGAGGTGGAAGGCATTTTGTAACTGGGTACAGGACAATGAACTTGATTGTGATGTAGACTTCATCAACAGAAAGCTCCAAGAATGTCAAAATGTGGTATCAAACAATGATGCAACAAGCCTATTAGCAACACTTTCCCAGCTCAGTGATGCCCTCAAGAACACACATGATGCATTGCACAGATTCCACAACTTTGGAAAAGCAACTTCCCAGACATTGGCATTCTGAGATGATTACATCAAAATTGTTAACATCCTAATGCTATTCAATACAGCAGAACATGAAAGCAACTGGGACCTGCATCTTGTGGCGGTTGTAGAGATGCTACCACTAGTTGTTGCCTTTGACTGCACCAACTATCCCCACTAGGTATCAGAGTACATCAATGATATGAAGCTTCTGCCAGATTGTAGCCCCTAAGTTCATGAGCAGTTTGTGCAAGGAAATCATGCTGTAGGTCAGTCTAGAAATAAATTCAGCAAAATCTGGACAGACGTGGCACTTGAACAAACAGTAAACTGTGATAGTAAAGTAAAAGGATGTATAGTGGGTTTCCCTTTAAAACCAGGAGCCTTGGCAGGATGGTTCATCACTACTGATGAGCGCTCAGCTATCACATCATCAGAGAAGATAATATGTGATATGATAGACTCAGACGTTTCACAAAGAAAACACAAGGAGGCTGCACCATGTCACATACAAAGAGATGAAGTAGGTGTAAATAAGATTGTTAACATAATCACCGATTCCATGACAAACCCATTTGATTTGAATGCTGACTTGATAGCACTCACCAGCATTGCAACTGGCATTGTTGCACTTGCAAAGGTTGCCACCAAGCTTGATACTGTGAATGATACAGGAATCAAAGCAATGAAACAGTTTGTGGAAAACAGACTAAATTCAGGTATCACTGGATTCTTCGAACCACTGCACAAGCTCAAAATCAAAACATTTGCATCTCTAAGCAAGAAGATCAAATAAAGTGCTAGTAGTGGTAAGACAGTGACTATCAATGCAGATGGGGAGTTGTTTAGCCATCTTGTAGTAGCTGCACAAGCAAATGACTGATCTAAAGGAAGTTTTAACACATGGGGCCCTATTCTCAAAAGAATACACAAATGGTGCAAGGTGCAAGTTAAGGCAGCAGTTGCAACATACGGTATTCTGCAAAGCAGCTTGTGACATCCCACAGGCTGCTTGCACCAAAGTGGACATACACCACCTGTTATACCCTAAAGCCCCTGTGACATGGTGCTAGGGGGTTTACAGCATCAGTTGTTCCCTATTCTGAAAGGGCAGCAACCAAGTCCCCAAGACTGCTATTCTTAAACAACCCCCGGAGGACATCCGCCAAAATACAGTTACCCCAGCTTTTAGCTGATGTAAGGGTACTTATGTCTTCCGGGGGTTCTGCTCACTCCCCGATCACCACTCTGTTTAATATAATGCCCCACAGGGTGCTCACAATGCCCATCATGCATCCATCCTCGATCAGTGTAAATGTATGCCCTACAGGGCATTCATACTGCCCCTCATGCCCCAATCCATGATCTGTATAAATTATGCAATTATTCAATTAAAGCATTTGAGTGTGTATGAAGGCAATCCTCACAAAGCAAAGAAGTCAAAATCCATGATCCCAAAACAACCATCACAATGCAGTGGAATAAATTCATTGGAAATTCCAAGAATAAAGAACATCTGGTAAAATTCCTGTCAGAATCATGGTGTGATATGTTAGAAACTTTACATGGCCCAGATCAGAAAATGGTTATTGAGGTAGATTCAAGGATGGCCTCATTGCTCACATGTTCACTTCAGATGGAGTTGTAGACCAAGAGAATCTATTCTCATTACATGAAGAAGCAGATACTCGACTTCTACTTCATATTGCACATGCTTCACAAGAACTCCCAAGAGTAGTGGTGTGGTCTAAAGACACTGATGTTGCAGTTCTCAGTGTACATTTTATTCACATGTTGGAAGCAACTCAAGAGCTTTACTTTTGTACCAATGTGAATAATAAAGCCAGGTTTATACCAACCCACACCATAGCAGCTGAACTTGGCCAACAACTATGCAGAATGTTGCCAGCAGTACTCACACTGACTCTGTGTGATTAAACCAACAGTCTTGCAAGGGTTGACAAACTAAAGCCATGGAAGTTTGTCACGAAGAATCCATACAAATTTGGAAGCCTTACCTAGTTTGGCTTCTACAGAGGATATACCTTCTTCACAGTTGAAATCAGTAGAACTTCTGCTAACCCTTCTCTATGATCCAACGACTAACTCAGCGAATGTAAATGTGTGATATAAGTGTTTCTGTCAGAAACAGGCCCAGAACAAAATCCTCCCCCAACATCTGATAGTCTTCTGCAACATACCAAGCATGCAAATTATCAGACCTTTATCTGGAACCATGCCCTAGAGGCTCAGCCTAACATCTGGCATCATGAAAGCATGGATACATTTCTCCAACACTGATTACACAGACACCTGCCCCTGAAGCACTTCTGGAACACATTACATGTGGGTGTAAAAAAGTCAAGTGTGAGAGCAACTGTAGTTACTCCAGGCAGAGCATGGTGCGCACACAGGCTTGCTTGAATACTGGTGGTGAAGACTGTTATAATCCTCATAAAGTTGCCAGTGTGGATCCAGATGAGTCTGATACTACAGGTAATTCAGACTTAGACATGTAGCGTATGAGAAATATATTGAAAAAGGCAGAACCCAGGAGTCAAATACTATCCCACCAACAATACCGCTATGAAGAGTCCAGCTGTTTGGTAGCTCAGCCCCAAGTAAAGTCCAGCCTGTGCTGCATAGAGTGTTTGAGTTTCAGTCCAAATCCCAGCTCCCCCCAAGATAAAATGCCATTGCATGTAAACTAAATGCAGCAACAACTGAAATGTTGATACTTGATCTATCAGCATTTGCTTTTGTTGAGAATGTTGGATTTCAATGGTTGGTAGCAGTGTTATGGCTCCTGTTTTTGTGCAATAAAAAGCCTTGAATCAGATATCCAAGAGTCTGGGATGATCTTTATTCTCACGCTGGTGTTAGCTCCGCTTTTTCTTCTTTTATTTCAATGATTGATGGCACATGCCTGTCCCAAATGGCAGATTCCATCAAGAACATACAATACTTTTCTAAATGTGCCATTCCTGAACTATATGGGGCAATGTCACAGATGGTAATCCTTGCACTGAAGCATTCAGCATCACCATACATACATCTGAGCATGGATATGTGGACTAGTGGCCAGACAGCTGCTAGCGCTTATTTTGTGCATTACAGCACAATAGGCACAGGTACCTGAGTAGTATTTGACTCTAAGCATTGGAAAAATTTGCATTAAGCCCAATTGTGGTGGTAGCAACACTCTAGGTATTCAACAGCATGCCACACTGACAATGAAGGGTATAAGTGGATCACACAGAGGTCAGCAAATGCTGGAAGTGCTCTTTACTGAGATTGATTAATGGCTTCACCCTCCATTCACTGAAAGCAGGTTTCATTGTGAGCAATAATGGCTCAAATGTTGTGAAATGCATAAGTGAAAGATGTCTCAGATTGTATTCCTTGGAGTGTGTTAGGCACCTACGCTTTAAGGAGCTATTCCCTAATTGCCCTCCAAGTTCCAAGGGTCAAAACTCATTTTGGCAAAGCTGCTCTAAGCTTCTCTTTACCCACAAAGTGGAACGGTTTACAAAGGAGCTTGACGCTGAGCTACCCTGTTAGCCTGAATATCTTCAAGGCGCTCTACGATCGCTACATGAAAGCACATTGCAAATGTTTTCCTCACCGCTAGCCCACTAATTCTGCAACTCACCCTTTCCATCCTGATGCTTGCCATGTTTCTACTCCTGGCTCTCACTCTTTCCCTATTAACTCTTCCTGCTGCACCCACCCTTCCCTGTTCACTCCAGCCTGGCTAAAGTCCCACCCCATCCATAGTAGTGTCCCAATTATTTATCTACCCCTCCTCCGTCATTATCATAATAAACAAGTACATGACAACTATCATCACTTTCTGTAGTTTTAGCCCAATTTTTCCCCCAGTCTTTGATAATATATCCCTCCTCTTCTTTACCTCTCTAACCTGCCACCCCATACACGGCCTCTTTCCCCTATATGTCTAGTTGCCGGCTGCCTCACTCAAAAGATCTCTGTTTATAACCCTTGTATGTCTTTGGTTGATTGTATATCTGCTGACTTCTTCAATAGTAAAATAATGCTGTTTTTTTATTTATTTCAACCTTGTACTATACTGTATACACTGTATATACTTTTTCTTCCTTGTATATTATTGCTTTTTATATACTGTACCTGCTTCTGTACTGTACATTGATGTATTCATGACCAGGTCCACCTTGCAAATGAGCCTTGCTCAATGGTGCCCACCTGGATAAATAAAGATTTTGATTGATTTTTGATTGATTGATAGGGGTTTTGCCTGGTCGCCATGCCTGGAACACTGTTTTAATCTTGCTGTGCAGGAGTTTCTAACACATCCTGATATCAAATCCATGTTGACTATGGCCCATTGCATCTGTGTCCACTTTGCCTATTCCAGAAAGGCCTGTGACCAGCTCTGGCATTAGCATACAAAATAAACTGCCTCAGCACTATATGAAGCTAGATGTTATCACCAGATGGAACTCAGCACTGTACATGATCATGAGGTTTTTCAAGCAATATAAAGCAATATCTGAATATCTGCTACTACATACAAACTGTGACAGTGCCAGAGTATCCATGTCTCTGACAACAGACCAGTAGTGATAAATGGATGGCCCCATCATGATTCTCAGGCCATTTGAACATGCAACACAAGCAGTGAGTGGGTACATTGCCTGAATCAGTCAGGCCATTGTACTACTTTGTGTGCAGAGGCAGACACTGGCGAATGTGCAGCAAGTGTTGGAGGCAGGTGATGATAGTGGAAGTTGTGCCTTGTTGGAATAATGCTCTACATCTTAGACTGCAATACACATATTTCTGGCATTCTGCAGTCTGAAGATTTTGAGTTTGATGCTATTCTGGATGAACATTATAAACATGGGCCACAGTAATTTAAGGTGGACGTGATCAGGTTCAAAAGTTGAGTGATCTTCTAATAAGAAGGGTACATGGGGCACAGATGCTAAAGTCACAGTTATTTAAGGCACAACATGAAACTCCACACAGACCGAGTGTTGCTACCACAACATCACATGGGAAATGGGCTGAGAAAACATGCAAAGTAAGAGAGAAAATCCCAACAAATCCCATTTGGGATGTTTGTACCCAGTAGAAGTCAAGGACATGGAAGAAACGGAGGAGGAGGAGGCTGATGAGGCAGCAAGACTGAGGGCAGTGCAACGCATGGTAAATACATATTTGGCAGACACAAGGTACCTTACCATTGCAGATGACCCCTTGCTATACTGCAGTAGCAAGGACACTGAGTGGCCAGCACTGACCTTAGTTGCAATGAAATACCTCAGCTGCCCACCCTTGAGTGTTAGTGTGGAGCAGGTATTCAGTTTAGCTGGGATCATTGTGTGGGACAGGTGCAACAATCTGTCACCTGCGAATGTTGGCATGCTAACATTTATTAAGATTATTGATGGGCACATTCTGCACAACATAATCATGTCTATGTTCCTTCCACATGAAGGTTGTTATGATAATAAAGAGTGAGGTTTTGTTGGCAATAGTAAATTGCTTTCTACCAAGGTGGATGAAGTGGTAATGGAGAAAGAATTCCCATTGTGGTGACAACTACTATCTGGAAGACTGTGATGGCTGCTTCCTTAGTGATGGCTGCTTCCTCAGTGAGGCTGAAGCATAAAACAAAGCTGTGTTCTTTCCCTCATTTCCTCCTCATCAGTAGAATCCTTTACTTTATGACCCCTGCTTACATGGTATGACTGCATTATATGATAAATATCCTAAGTCTAAGCTTACCAAACAACTGTTTTAACAGTAAATGAAGGCAGTATTCAGATGAAATACTGTATTTTAACTTCTGTTGTTATTAAAGTTGTAACATCACATTCTGAAATTTGATAAAAATTGTGCAAGCAAAACAAGATGGAAACAAAAAAAAAACACAAAAAGAAAGATACCCCTTTTCAGTGTAATCCCCCTACAAATGGAGGGTCCCAAAAAGTCTTCCTTGAGCTTGCCTAAATGCTCACTGCCAGGCTGGTGTTCTGCGTTTTAGCAGTTTAAATGTTATTGCCAGAGATTACATGTATAGCCACTGTGTACTGTCTCTTTAAGAGCTGCCAAGATTGTGGTTATAATTAATCTGGGAGGGGGCTGAGTGTTTCTATGCTCGAGTCCAGCCCAGGCTGCCAGATATTTGCTCTGTTCTGCCATCGCTATTTGCGCAGAGGGAGCTCTGTTAAAATATGTACTCGTTTGCTGATTATGTGTTAAAATGGTTAAGATATTGTAGTTTGTCTAACCTGCCTTCTTTGCAGCATGGAAAGTTCTGTTTGTTTCCACCACCTTGGTCCTGGACTGCTGAAATGGACCAATCAGTACCTTTGGGGACTTTAAAATGGAGCCTGTCCCCAGGGGTATTGTGGGAGCAAAATTCTGTAGGAATTGTAGTTTTTGCATTTTGGTGCCTAAATGAACCTGAAGGGGGAGCACTTCTTGTGACTGACAGAAGAATCAGCCAACCAAACCTTTTGGAGCCTGGGGAAAGTCCCAGGCTGCCTGCAGCTAGCTTCAGATCTAAGTTGGGAAGTGAAGGAGTAACAGCTTGAGATAGTCAAGCAGCAATCCTGTGTAGATTTACCAGGGAGAACTGTGAAAGGGCTGAGTTTTGGCCTGCCTGTCTACCTGCTGTCCCTGAGAGGGAAAATAGAGTTGATTCGGAGTGAATCCGAGTTGTGAGGATGATTTAAGCCACTGGACTTTGATCAGGCTTTAACCTGAAGAAGACTGAAGATTTGCTGAATGCGATCGGCCTGTCATGATTTCCAGCCACCTCTGAACTCCTGGTTTGTGCAGAAACTCTGTAATTGTGACCGGATAGCAATCTGCCTTGTATAGTAGAATTTCTTACATGTAAATGTGCTGTGTGCTGTTAGTGGGTCTTGATTTGGTTCTCCACTGTGTGCTGAACTGTGTTCTGCTTGCTCGAGGCTGTATCCAGCTTCCATCGACTGAATCCGTTTGCATCTCCATTTGTCCTGGGCCTTGCCACACTGGCCCAGCCAGACTACCTGCCACATAGAGAAAGCCGTTGATGAGAGACCTGCCTTGGGATCAGCTCTCTGTTCAACTCTTTGAACAGGAACAATGCCTTGGTGATTCATGTGGGCCCTGCTTCTCCTGGCACTCCAGTTCAACAACCAGCTGTCTCGATTTCATCCTGCCTGTGTCCTGTATTGAGTATTGTAAGTAACCATCAGGGTAGTTCCCTGCAACAACAGCTAAATCTAAAGTGTTGTCATCTGATTGCCTTGTTGTCTTTTCTGTCATGAACTGAGCCCTCCGGCTCCGGATTACAAATAGTGTGTGTTGTGCATTTTGCTTTCTTCCATCACAGGGAACCAACCAGCTGTGATGCCGGCCTACCCCGGGCAACGTTCCTGGCTAGCCCACCTCTTCCCCACCTGGGTACCCAGAGTGTGTGACTGTGTAGGGACTCTGAAGTGCATGCATAACTGACTGATTGATATAGCCTTTAAGCAAATCAACCTGATTAAGCCCCTTCCTTGTACAAGTCCCCTGAATAAATCAGATCTAACTCTTTTTGTATTTAACCTGACTGTGGTTCCAGTTTGTACCAATAGTACTGTACTGTTACTATTTACTGTGCATAACCTTGTTTTACAGGGGGTCTCCAGGGTCAAGCTCAAGGAATCAGCCCTGGTGGTAAGTGCAAACAGTGTGGGTAATTGCATGGTGAATAAGGGTCATTGTGAAAGTGATTACTGTATATTGTTCAGGCCACTAGAAGGGAAAGAGGGGGGTTGCAGTATCCCAGGGGGCTGTGCCCAGGTTAGCTTGACTACTAACAACCCTGACCTTCAGGTGGAGGCACCCGTTTCAGTACCCAGGCCCCTTAACCTGCAACTAGCCATGCAGTCAGGGGTAGTAGCCCTTGGGATAGCGCCGTCTAGGGTGTCACATTATCTTCTGAAGTTTAAAAGACAATGGCCATGATTTTTAGTCATTTAGTGCCACACTACCAGAATTAACATGGGGCTGTAATTAGCATGGCTGACAGCCTTTTAGTACAGCCAGTGCTATTTTTAAAAGCAATCCACATAGTGCTAACCTTTTAGAAACATAGAAACATTGAGGTTGTTGGCAGATAAGGACCTCTCAGCCTACCTATTCTGCCCAGTTTTTTCTGCCTAATGTGCCACCATAGACCCTACTTGATCTCCAGTTGTCTCCTCCCCTTGCCTTAACACTGAGGTCTCCTTGTATCTGTCCCATGCATGCTTGAATCCTATCACCATTTTGGCACACACTACTTCCACTGGAGGGCTGTTCCAGGCATCCACCACCCTCTCTGTGAAGAAATATTTCCTCTGAGCCCCCCTCCTCCCAAAACTTCATAGTGTGACCCCTTGTCTGTAGAAAATGTTACCTTCTTGTACCCTATTAATACCTGTTAGGTTTTTGAATGTTTCTGTTATATATCCCCATTTCCTTCTTCTCCTCCAGAGAGTACATACTGTATTCAGTCCCTTGAGTCTCCTCGTAGGTCTTTTGATGCAGGCCCTGAACCATTTTGGTAGCCCTCTTTTGTACCGCATCCACCTTATCAATGTCTTTCTGAAGGTGGGGCCTCCAGAATTGGACACAGTACTTGAGGTGGAGTCTTATAAGTGATCTGTACACTGGTATTACTACCTCCTCCTTCCTACTGGTGATACCCCCGTGCACCTGAACATCCTGCTAGTATTCCCCACTGCCTTTCACACTGCTTGGTAACCTTCAGGACATCAGAAATGATTACCCCCCAGGTCCCTTTCCTGTTTGGTGGTTGCCAGTACTCCCCCTCCCAATTGGTATGTAGCCTCTGGGTTTCTGTGCCCCAAGTGCCTGATTTTGCACTTTTTGCATTGAAACCCAGCTGCCAAACCCTTGACCATTCTTCTAATGTTTCCAAATCATTCCTTATTTTTTCCATGTGACCCCCCGGCCCAGTGTGTCTACTCTGTTGCACATTTTTGTGTTACCCACGAACTAGCATACTTTCCCTGCTAGCCCCTCCATAAAGTCATTAATAAAGACACTGAAGAGGACCAGGCCTAGTACTGAGCCCTGAGGCACTCCTCTGGTCACCTTGTCTTCTCCCAGAATGGACACCATTTATCACCACCTTTGGACACCTGTTGCTTAACCAATTTCTTACCCAGTTTATAACTTCTTGATCCACTCCCAGACAGGCCAGCTTGTTCACTAGCCTTCTGTATGGAACGGTGTTGAAGGTCTTACTGGAATCCAGATAGGTCACATCTACTGCTCCTCCCTGATCCACTACGCTGGTCACCCAGTCAAAGAACTTGATCAGGTTTTTCTGGCAAGACCTCACCCTGTGAAACCATGTTGCCTTGGATCCTGTAATCCACTGGTTAGCCTGCTGCTAATTTGTTTGTGCAAGACTGGTAAATGCAACCAGATGCAAGTTTAATTGAGGGGTACCGTCAATGCATAGAGGGCATACCGGTATCTTAAATGCTTCCTTGAAGCACCAGCTATCATGTTTTAAGCTGCACATAAACAGCCTGCCAACTCTAGGGATGCTTGGAATTGGCCTATTTCAATCCATTTTTGGATTTCTAAAATTTCTGAATCCTAATCTGACTAAAAGGACATAAAAATTGGATTTAGGATTCGGATTTGAAATCTGAAATCCTAATGTCTATGTAAAATGGATTTTAGGATTACTTTAGAATTTAGGATTTTTGGTCTGTAAATTTTAAAATCATTTATTCGTAAATTAGATTAGAATCTGTTGAATCCAATTCCATTTGATGGATTCTGAGCAACCCCAGCACCCCACACACTCTCTGTCCTGGTCTAAATAAAGAAATAATTTTTTGGTAGTCCAGTGTCCCCTCTGGAACCCCATAGTAATAGAACATTTATCACTGATACTTTGGTAGTCCTAGTCCCTTACCTGATCCAGGAAACCTAGAACATTTATACCTGGTAATCTCCCCACTCACCCCTGCTCTGAGACACCAGCTGGCATGTACCCTTCGTTCACTGCCATGGCCGGTTGTTGCCTCCTGAAAAAAGATCTGTATCAGTCGATAGCAGTTCTTTAATTAACAGACGGCAGTCAGCTGTGTTGGTGAATAGAGGCTAAGTGTCTGCTACCTTCTTGGGGCCAAGGAGGCTGTCACCGGATGGGAGGGTTATCACCGGACACTGAGGGACTATCACCAGTTACTGGGGGATGGGCATGGGATAACGTGAGTGGGATGGGTCACTATAGTACCAGAGATAAGTTTTCTGTTTTTACCTGTATCTGGTGAGGGGGAGAGGCCACTAGACTGACAAGGATAAATGTTCTAGCTCTACCTGGATTAGGAAAGTGGGGGACCACTGGACTCCCAAGGAATTCTTTTTTTATTGTGACCAGGAATGACAGTGTGTGTGTGTGTGTGTGTGGGGGGGGTGCTGGCAGGCTGCGTGTGTGCAGTTAAAATAAAATTCCCAGAAACATTAATTAGAGCTACTCAGCAAGTTGTTAGCACTTCCAGAAAGCATTTAAAATACCTGTACAGCTTATATTAGGGATGTGTGAAAGTAGTTTTTTCCACAATAGCGGAACTTTCGCGAAATTTAGCAACTTTCATGAAAGTTTCTGAATTTCTGTCTGCTGCAGAACACAAACCTCTGAAGGTTTTTAGGTGATATTTTGCCTGTTTCCACTCACCTAGATGTGGGAAAAAAGTAAACTGTGGAGTCCAAGCTGCCTCCCTCACCAAGCCTTGCCTGAATTAAAAATACAAAATTCCTGGTGGCTAGCAGTCCCTCCCGTCACCCAATCACCCACCTCATTAAAAAAACAAAGCCCATGTAATCCCTGGTGGCTAGCAGTCCCTCCCACCATCTGATCACTCACCCCATACTTAGAGTAAAAAGAAAAGACCATGTAAATCCTGTTCACTGGCTAGCAGTCTCTCCCAGCACCTGATCACTTGTACTATGTTTAAAAAAAAGCCCATGTAATTCCGGCCAGTTCTTTCCCCTTCAGTCCCTGTTAGATGATAGAAAGAACCCACCACTCTTTGAATTCTATCCCCCCCCAAGGGAAAAGCCAAGGATCCTCATTTTACATCTCAACTTTAGTGATAAAATTCATTTCCTTACCGAGGTGAGAGATTAGAAACAATTTTGCTGAGAAGGCTCAAGGATTTATATTTTTAGTGACTTGAGCCCTGGAACTGGAGAACAGCAATGGGCATACAAGGATGTTAAAAGTAAGTTGTATGTGGCAGGTATTCGTTTTTTTCGTTGGTCCCCAGCTACATTACATGTTCATACTAAGTCTGGGGAGCTTCGTTTTAAGTCAGCATCGGAGGCAATCTGAACTCCCTAAACATTTTCCAAGTCTGTTCCTGGTACAACGTAATCCATCTCACTAACAGAAATGCTGCTATGTCTGTCTGGCCTGTATTTTTACAAGGTGAGACTTTCTCATTTGATTTATGCCTGAATGGGATGAAAGAACACTAAATGGTTATATAGTTATAGCACTGGCTGTTTCTGGTTTGCTGGCTTTTCAGTATGACTATTTGTATAAGGATTTGACTTGTTTTTCTTGAACCTGTACCCTGAGCCTCATTTTTACAGATATGGTGGATACATTTCCCTATATAGCCTCTCAATTGTGGGATCAACCTGGTTCTGAACCTTTCCCCTCAAGATCTGCTAAATTATTTACTCTGCTAGACAAAGACCCAATGTTGGTGATGCAGTCTGAACTTTTCAAGAGCAGCAGTTAGGAGGTTCACATTGAGACAAAGTAGCAAAGTGGACAGTGACTAAATTGTTCAAGATTTCCACTGTTTCTGGCTATTCAGCACATGAACATTGTTTTTGTTCGTTCAAGACTTGGTTTGTGGACTTAGACTTTGGTTCTGGCCCAGTTAGGCTGCTTTTGTTACAGCATCCCAAGTCCTCTTGTAATAAGCATGCATACTGGAACAATGTATTTACCCCTTAGTTTTTTTTAGTATGTGGGACCATGCTGGCTTTGAATTCTCCTTCCCACTGACTGCTCAGATGTTCACACTGCATGACAGCTGTTTTTTTCTCTCTCTTTTCTAGGCTAATTGACCTGCCATCCGTGAACATGGAAGCATTCTCACTGAGGTAGGCTACCTTTGTTAATTATCTTAATGTTTTAGGACTGCATTTCAAATCTGAATTAAAATGTGCATTTATATGTTCATATACTGGTGATATTCTATGCTGGTCTGCCAGACTGTTACAGTATAAATCTTTTTTTTTTTTTTTCGAACATACTTCTTTCTTTTTTTTACTATCTAGTAATTCTTTTTCACTCTGGTTATCCCCACAGTTTTTCAGTTTGTTTAATCCTGCTGTTAATAGTATCCTCATAGCTTCTTTTTTTCTTTCGGTCATTTCTGGTTGTGTTTCCTTCTTTTTTTGTTCTTGAGGACTTATTTCTGGGACTGGCATTAAATAGCTTACATTTGGGATTGCTTATTTCATTTACTCTGTCAGTAACCTTAAATTATGTATGCAAGGTTTGCAGTTCTATATTTCATCCCACTTTTCTTATCAGCTTAAAGTGGTATGCCAGTGCATAAGATCAGGGTATGCTACTGCTTTGCCTTTAAGAATGTCTTTAATATTGGTCTGATTTTTATCATATGTTTCCTTATTTGTTTAGTTATATTTTAACATTTTATAGGGCACATTTGGGGTGCGGCTAACCTCCAAACAGTGACTTTTTTATTATTATTCCCTTCAGGAGCTGTTTGGATGCTTCTTGGATCCTTCAAGGACCTGATTGCGGGAGCGTGGCCGGTGGATTAGGGTGGCTGTGGTATCCTTGGGGGTTACCATTGTAGATAGTTTTATTTGGTTATTGAGCTTGTTACAAACTTTGTGGCTCAAGGGTGGGAGGGGATGTTAGCGAGTGCTTGCTACATGAACACATTTCTTTTCTTTCGGGGTTTTGCTTGAGTAAGGGAGAGAACAATTTTAATTTAATTAGTGACCCTCCCTCCCTTTCCCCAATCCCTGAATTATAATCTGTATCTCTGGTGGTCTAGTGTACCTCTCACCCCCCACGTCAGAGGCAAAGTGTCACCCCCGATCCCAAACCCAAGATGCGGCCCTCCTCTCTCCTCCATGGCCGGCAGCCCATTGAGCTATTAATGAATGAGCACATGCTTGTACAAGCATGTGCTCATTCACTGATAGCTCAGTGTGGGCTGCCAGCCATGGAGGGGACAGGAGGCCTGTGCCAGCAATCCACTGTAGGGCTTGGGATGGGGGGATGGGACATTGCCTCCAGGGGTGGGGGGTTAGCTTAATACACTAGACCACCAGGGATACAGATTTTAATTCAGGGATTGGGAAAAGGGAGAGAGGATCACTACACCACCAGGAAGAAATGTTTTCCTTTTTCTATAACTACTACTTTTTACAATGAAGGATCAGGATGGGAGTTACTTGAAAGGTTAAGGGCACGTTACCTTGGACTGGTCGGTTGGGTAATTGGGTGGGGGGAGAGACTGCTAACCACCTGAAATTACATGGGCTTTTTTTTAAATATGAGGCAAGTGATCAGATGGTGGGCGGGACCACTAGCCACAGGAAATTAAATGGGCTTTTAAAAAAAAAAAAACATGGGGCGGGTGACCAGGTGGCGGGAGGGACCGCTATCCACCAGGGTTAACAGAGGCATTTTTTTAAATATGGGGTGATTGAAGAGGGGAGGAACCACTAGCCACCAGGAAATTAATAAAATTACATATCGGGCAGCCATGCAGGGGAGGTGTAAATTCCGAAAAAGTTTGGAAATGGATTTCCAAACTTTCGAGGAAGCAAAAGTATGACTTTCACATCAATTACTCAGGTGAAAGTTTTTTTTTCGCATACCCCTACTTTGTATGCATTAGAGTAACTTGGTTGCAATTTGTAGTCCTGCACAAAAAAGCAAAAAACAGTACCATGCTAACAGATTAACACTGCACAAAAGAAGGCTTTTTAAAATAGCACCAGCAATGTTTATCACAACGGAGCACAAATCCTGTTACAGTGGTACGTGGGCCCCCATTTTCAGAGCCAGGCATTAGTGCAACGCATATGAACATACAAACACACGAAATTGCCAGCAGATACAGGCCTATTGGTCTATCTAGTCTGTTCAAGTGTGCAGCACTTCAGTCTTTCAGACAGCAGCTTCCCCCCTCCCCATGCCTCCCTCTGAACCTGTCCCACTCCCTTTCAAAGCTGCCCACTGTCCGCAGTGATATCACCTCCTCCAGCAGCACATTCCACCCTGCCACCACCCTTTGGTGAAATAGTGCCTCCACATTTCCCTCCTGAATCTGCCTCCTTCGAACTTCAGACTGTGCTCCCCTGGCTTCCATTCCACCTTTTAATTTGAAAATACCTCTCGTGCTTACTCTGTTCAAACCCATCAGGTACTTGAAGGTCTCAGTCATATCCCCTGTCTTCCTTCTATCCTCCAGGGAATACATATTGAGCTCTCTCGGTCTCTCCTCATAAGGTTTATCTCCCAACCCCAGGATCATTTTTGTTGCCCGGCAGTGTACCCCCCTCCAATAGCTTGATGTGTTTTTTCATGTAGGAGTGCCAGTACTGCATGCAGTATTCCAAGTATGGCCTCACCAGGGACCTGTACAGAGGCAGGATGACTTTCCCTCTCCTAGAGGTAATTTCCCTTGAGATGCACCTCAGCATTCTGTTGACCTTTGCTGCTGCCTTCCTGCACTGGGCTGAGTGGTTCATTTTCCTTGTCACTAGTACACCCAGATCCTTCTCCTCCTTTGACTTGGATAACAGCACTCCTCCCTCCCCCCAACCAGTAACTATTTCTGGGGTTCCTGGCTCCCAAGTGCGTGGCTTTGCACTTCTTGGCATTGAACCCAAGTTGCCATGTGTTAGACCATTCCTCCAGTTTTGCCTAATCCTCCTGGAGTACTGTACTGCTTTCCCCTCCATCAACCCCTTCTATGCTATCCTTTCCAGGGCTGCCTGTTCGCCCCCTGTCTGATCTCTGTCTGCTGCCTCCCTCCTCCCCCATACCTGCTGCTTTGTCACCTTCCTTCTGCCCTGCATTGCATCTGCTGCCACCTGGGCTACCAGTTTTGCCTCCGGCCTCACTGTTGTATCCCTTACCCTTCATAGTGCCCACCACCCTTCCATTCACTGCAGTTTCCCTCCCCACCCCTTCCTGCTCCCCCAGGCTAGTCAAAACAGAGATTCTGTTCCTATTGTCATTGTACCTTCTCTGAGCTACTGCAGCCACCCCTCTCTGTGACTTATACCCCTGTGCTGCCCCAGTTTCTGTCTTTCCCTGCTGCCTGACAACCCTCCAGTCACTGGTGTCTGCCCCCAGCTGCTCCTGATTGACTGCCCCTCTTGTTCCCCCACCTTGTCTATCCTTTCTTTTGCCTACTGCAACCTCTGGTGATGGCCTCCTCAGGTACCCTTTTTCATTGGTGTTCCCCCCACCCCTGCCCCCCTACCCAGCTCCATTCTCAGCCATCCAAGCTCCTCCCTAAGTTGTATCAACTGCCTACGCATCATACACCCCACTGCCCTCCATGCAATCGCCAAGAATATGGCTGCCCCACATCCATTACGACTTACTACTAGTCCCTCTTGACTGTCCACAAACACCCTCCCTCCTCATGCCTCCTTACTGGCTCATTCCCTGGGACCCCCATCTTCTTTGGGCTTCATGCTATATGGTATATTTCTGAGCTATACCATGTCAGCACTCCCTTTAAAGACTCCTCTCCTCTGTGTCCTACTCTCCCCTCCCCAACATGGCCTGCTGCCTGCTAATACCCACCCTTGCTGACACCCTCTACACGCTACTTGAGATGCTACACTCCTGCTCTGTGGCACTCAAGCTTCAGGGTCACTTGGTCCCCCTTGTAATATGAGTAGATCCCAGCCCTGCTATTGGCTGGTCTGAGTCACATGACCACCCCTCCCCCTCCTGTGTAGTCCCATCTTCTCCTCCCTCCCTCCCTCCATCATATGCCCCCTCCTCCCAGCCCAAGACAAAATCATTTGTTTTGCAGTTGCATAGTTGAAATCACACAGCACACATTGCCCTCACAATAAATGCTACCACAATATTAAAAGAAAAACAAACAACAGCACAGAAAAAGTACTTTCACTTCAGTTTCTGCTGCCTGTATCTACAGGTCTTCAGCTCCAAAGTCCTAAGTGCTGCACCTGAGATAGTGCGCAGCGAGCTTGGGAACATATTCAGATAAGCAGTATGCTCCAGTAAATGTGCACTGCCTGTCTCAGTTTGCGAGCTGTGGAAACACAGTGCACAGTCTTTCTTTCTTAGTGACCATCAGTACCTCCCCCTGCATTTTATACTCAGCCACCGGGTTGCTTGCATGATTGTACACTTGCTGGTTTTGAATCCCAGCTGCCGTACTGTACCACTCCTCAAGTTTTCTAAGGTCCCTAATCATTCTCTCCACCCCCCCTCCCCATCCACACTATTACAGATTGTGGTGTTATCTACAAAAATGCATATCTTCCCTTCCAGTTCTTCTGTAATGCCACTTATGAAGACATTGAAGAGGACCTGTCCCATTACTGAGTACTCCAGCACCCTACTGGTCACTCTTTCAATGGAGTGAGTGCCATTTACTACCACCCTCTGTTGCATATCCATTAACCCCTTTTTTTCCCAGTTTGCACATTTGATCCCACCCCTAGAATGACCAACTCTTTATTAGTCTCCTATGAGACACAGTGTTAAAGACCTTGCTGTAGTCCAAATAGGAAAAAAACACTGCTCTTCCTTGATCTATTTTCCTAGTCACTCAGTTGAAAAAATCAGACAGCTTAATCTGGAATGACCTCCCCCTCACCCAGTTAATCCATGATGCTGTTGGTCCTGTAACCTGTAGGATTCAAGGCACTCCATTAGCCTTTCCTTTCACAGGTTATCCATTAATTATTTCACCCCTGATGTGAGACTCCCTGGCCTATAGTTGCTAGCCTCTTCCCTGCTGCTGCTGTTATGAAGCGTGACTACATCTGCTCTCCTCCAGTCCTCTGGAAGTACTCCTGTTTCCTAAGAGTTGCTGAATAAGGCTGTCAGTGGTGTAGCCAGCACCTCCCTGAGTTCCTTTAGTACTCTTGGGTGTATCCTGTCCAATCCCATGGCCTTGTGCATATTCAGATCTGTAAGTGTCCCTTTAGGACTCTTTCCTTTGACAATGGACTTGTGTCCACCCCCACCCCCTTCCCCAGTGTTCTTGCTGTTCCTTGGTAGTCTACTCCCTCTCCCTCCACTGTGAAGAATGAACAGAAGTACCTTTTCAGGATGTTTCCTTTTTCTTAATCTTTTTCTGTGCAGTCCCTGTGCCATCCTCCTTATCCTGACTATCCTTCTCATTGCCTTCCTCTTCTCGCTTATGCACCTGAAGAATGTCTTGTCCCCTATTGCTACCCCGTTGGCTCTCCTTTCCTCTGTCTGTGTCTTTGATCTCCTCACTGCCTTGTCTACGTCCCTGTTTACTTGATACACCACCCAGTTCTCATCCCTCTGCCTTTCTTTGTACCTAGTGAATACCACCCTTTTTCCTTCATCTTTGTGACCACATCCCTAGTGTAGACCCCCTTCCCAATGTCTAGGGGCCAGCATGTTCTGGGGAAGGGGACCTCGGACTTAGAAGCTCACCAAGCACATCTCAGAATAATAGCAGCATTTGAAATGGGTTTTCTTACCTTGAAATGTCTTCAACCCACCACCTCTGAGTCTCAAAAGGTGTTCCCATCTTCCAGCAAGTCAGACCAGCAGGCAGATCGAACAGTTCATTTTTCAGGCTTCTCATGTACCGGACCCAGAGCAGGAGGGCACAGGAAAAAACAAAATGCTTCAAGACCCCAGGGACAATGTGGAAATCCCTTAAAACTAAAGGACTTATTATTTCATTTAAATCATTCATTAGAAATGATCAAACTGGATTCCGGTTTCTCCCCATAATGGATCAGGTTTATTATCCTGAACTCATAAAGATTACAAGGACTCCAGATCCCAGTTACTTTAATTTGGAAATGCTACAGCTCCACGTAGCTAAACTTCTTACATTGAACTAATGAAACAGAGTGATAGCAATGGGCATTTCTTAAGCATAACTTTTCCTTCTAACAGAAACAGCAGCAAGCACTTTACTCAAGGCCAGAAATGTGCGCTTGACTTTTTCCCTGAAATGTGATACTCCCACTAGACCACCAGCACTGGTGAGTACCAAGAACTTTGATACTGCCTCACTTTACACAGAGCTTTACTCTAAAACTGGGTTTTTCTCCAAATGTTCACTTCATCCACATAAGCACCTCTACCAGGGGAGCAATGTACTCCTCTGACGCCGCCAAGCTATTTAATATTTGGGGTGTAAGTTTCACAGCCTGCTAATTCCACGGCTGCCTCCTGTACAGACTTTCCTCAATCTAAATCTTGTTCTGGACCAGCCTGGTCTCTGGAGTTTTTCCTTTCTCTCTCTTTCAACTTGCTCCCAAAGTTCTCCCTGAAGCTGAGCCTCCCAAAGCAGTCACAGTGGCTCCCTCACTTCTACATCCATGTTACCTGAGCTGAGCACTGACCTATATTGGTCTAAAAGCCTACTCCCTCACATATGACCCGGGACTGGCCCCCAGCACATGGGAAACAACAGGCCCCATCAAGTCCAGGCAGCCACCCACTCCCATCTTCCATCACGAGCCGGAGTGCCACTGGGGAAAGGAACTGTATGAAGCTGCCACCAACCCCCAATACCCTGTAGAGGCACTGCCACAACATCTACAGCCCCCGATGGCTCAATAAATCCACTCCCTGATTCTGGGCCTAATGCCCCAGGGGTCTTTCTCTACCTGCCCTCCAAACTACCTTAATGCTCTCACCACCCAGTCCCAAGGGGACCCAGGACCCAAACAACTGCAACTGCCTTTCTGCTCACCTCCCTTGAAGCCCAAATCACAGGAACCTGGTGCTTCACTGCCGAAACTGCTGACCTGCCTAAGAGAAGGGGGCCCCCTCCACAACTGCCCTGCTGCAGAACCCGCCAATCTCTCACCAAACTCTCTTTAGACCCCTCTATATATAGCCACCCAAACTTTTGCCCCAAGTGGTGGTAAGCAGAATATACATCTCCCAGTGCACCAGAAATCCCTAAGCACAAGGCGGGGGGTCCCTAAGGGTGAGCCATAAGTCCTCCCATGAGGTGGGAGCTTACACTAGAGTACATTAATGGTCTTGTTTTTGCTCCTGCTTTTGCCTATTTCATTCATACAGAGGCTGGTAGCCTTCATTATACCTTCCCTTAACATTCTCCACTGTTCCTCTACTCCTAATTGGCAATCCTCTCCTGTAAGGCTGCTTCTGAGGCAGTCTACCACTTCTTTAAAATCCACCCTACTAAAGTCCAGAACTCTCATCTTTGTGTGGGTTGCCTCTGTACCTGTTTTAATATTGAACCACACTGAATGGTAATCAATGGTTCCCGGGGGACAGCCCACTGTGATGTGACTGTGCTATCACAGCCCTGTGTAGGACAGATATTCAGAGGGGCAAAGGGAGATAGCATGCCTCAAATACAATAGCACCTTTATGCCTGCGAGTTTTTCTCAGCTGTTAGCATATTAATAAGCCCATAGGAGGCAAGGTGCTAATGGGCTATTTGCATGCCATTATGGCTTCATTAGCATCTCCGCACACTGCTGACATGCAAAACTGAATGGAGGCATTGTGCAAAGCAATGCCAGCTCCCACCTCCTGATCACCATTCGGATGCCTACAAGTACTGTATTATATATATACAATGATGCATGGGGGTGAGTGCATAATGCAAAATTATGTCCACCCAAGGTGTGGGATGCTACATAAACCCCGAGGGTGAAACCTGAGGGATTAATCAAAGCATCCCACACCAAGGGTGGACATAATTTCTCATTTTTCACTGACCCCGATGTATTGTTATGTGTAATTGTTGGATTGTGTTTTTTCACCACAAAGATAAAAAAAAGAGTTGTGTGACACTTGTCTAAGTGAAACGGGAACATGGCAGTATGAACAAGAGAACTGGAAAAAGCTTGGTTCAACTGTTAAACCTTTTTTTAAATTTGTTTAGGGGACTTAGCTATTTTTTGTGCAGAAAGTATTTTTCAGTCCAGTTTTTGGTTTGCTCATTTTGCCTCAATGTTTCCATGGAGATATGATAATGAGGTCAAGGTAAAGGATCCTGTTCCTATGGAGATGACAGAGAGTACGTTAGCTACGTATTAGGGAATGTGTTGAAACTCTGTGAAGAGGTAGTGTAGATTATTTTGAAAAATCTGTATTTTTGGGGGGAAGGTATTTTGGGTTTGCAGGGTGTGTAAGTATGTGGGGTTAGTGGGTAACAGCTTGATTTACTTACAGTCATCTGATTTCGATGATGAAAGTGGTAAGTTTGTTTTCGTAAGTGGGGAGTGTAAGTTAAACTGCTTTTACTGAAGAATAGAATGCCATTTTACAAGCACCTGCTTTCTACTCATAACGGAGTTGTCTCTCTGTTTCTCTGTGGTTTTTACAGGTGACAGCGTGCGATGAGGTGCAGTATGAAGGGAGAGAAGGAGCAGGTGGCGTGTGTTCACCGTTATAACCAACGGGTTATAACGGCAAATTATAACCTGCTCCTTCTATGGGAAAAACACTATCCAGTTATTAGAATAAAATTATCTGTGGCATCTATAGTAGTCTGCCCACTCCAATCACCATTCAGATGCCCCGATTAGTACATTCCAATGATCCCTGGTATCTAGCAGTTCCTCCACCCTGATCACCATTCAGATGTCCAATTAGTATATTACAATGATCACTGGCATCTAGTCCACCCCTCAGTCATAAGTCCAAGCCTCCTCCCCATTCCACCCTCTTGGATCCCTCCACCCACTACCCATGATGGCCTCCAACTTACCCCAACAGTTAGTGTCCTCCTTGTGATGGTGACAGGCCCAGACCCTGTACTTGCTACCTTGGCTGGACACCATCTGAATGACGGGGAGTGAGCACATGCCTGCTGTAGAAACAGATGTTTCCTGTCACTCAGTGGTTGGCCAAGATAATGCGTGGAGTGGAGGGGCTGTACCAATGACAGTCACAGAGAGGTGACTGCCATCTTAGGTAGTTGGGGAGCCAATGAGGCAGGGGGTAGAGGGACCTGGGTGGGTGTGATGGGGAGAGGACTCAGATATCCAACTGAGGGGGTTGGGGCCACCAGCTGTCTACTGTATCTGTCTGTCTGTCTATCTATCTATCTATCTATCTATCTATCTATTCATTCATTCTTTTGTAATCAGGTAAGGCCCACTAGGCACAAGTGCCTGTTTTCAGGGGTGACCCGGGTGCACTGGGGTGGTTAAGTGACTTGTTGAAAGTCACACAGTATGCAAGAGGAGGTTGTAGGAATTAAACTCAGGCCTGATGGATGTAGCAAACTCATTCACTGCTACTCTAGATGCCAGGGATCATAGAAACATGTTGATTGCAGTTTGGAGGGGGGAGGGTGTGCTCTGATCTTATGTTGTTTATTTCAGTAAGCCATTTTCAGTAGCAACCCGTGTTTTTAATTCAAATTTGAAGTGTGTGTATGAGCCAGGGTGAGCAGTTATTATTACTTTATTTGGTGTTGAAATACACAAGGGAAGTGTGGTCTTCTTGTTATAACTAGCTCCCCAATGGCCGCCTGCACTTTGGCTGTGCCCATACTCTTGTTAAGCCATATTAGGCTATTGCACCTTATATAGGTAAGCTAATTGAGGTAGTGCAGTGTAGAGTAGGGACCCAGCTGACAGGAGGTCCACCTCAATGCTGGTTGCTGGGTGATTTCACATTTAGTGAATACCAAGAGACCCCCACTCCATTTGCAACTATAACAGTAAGTTGCCATTTTTGGTTAGGATTGTTGACTGCAGTTTGGGGGGGGGGTTGCTCTGATCTTTTGTTGTTTTTATTATAGAAACATGGACAATGATGGCAGAAAAAAGACAATAGTCCATCCAGTCTGCCCATAATTCCCTATCAAACCCCAGGACCTATTGTCCATACAGAGTACTAGACTTTACTACCCACCCCATTTCACTTCCTTGCTACTAACACCTTCAGTAACCATTATACCCTTCACTTTGTCCTAACTGTGGTTGACACATTTATGGTTTTGCCACCCACTACCTTGACCAGCAGACTTTTCCATGGTTCCACCACCCTTTCTGTAAAATAAAACTTTCTCATATCTCTCCTTAACTCCCCCCATCAGTTTTCACTTTTGCCCCCATGTCTATAAACTGTTACTAATGCTGAGTAGTTTCTCACAGTTCAGCTTGTTTATTCCTTTCAAGAACTTGAAGGTTTTATCATATCACCACTCTCTCCTCTGGTTCCTAGTAAGTACATCCTCAGTGCCTTGAGTTGATACTCATAAGATCCGCCCTGTCAGCTCTGAATCATCCTGATCACCCTTTGTTACACCATCTCTAGCCTGTTTTTATCATTCCTAAGGTGAGGACTCCAGACATGGGCACAGTACTTCAGGTGCGGCCTCACCAACAATCTACAAAAAGATAGCAATACCACTTTTCTTCTACTGTCAATACCCCTTCCAATACATCTCAACATCCTATTTGCCTTACTATAGGCCTTGTTGCACTGACTTGATTGTTTAAGGGAGTCACTAGTAGTGCCCAGCTTTATCCATCTTATCAAGTACTCTGTCCTGGGATTCTTGCTCCTTAGGTGCATCAACTTGTTGAATTTTATCTGCCAAACTTTTGACCACCTCTCTAGTCTTTGCAGGTCACTGCATCTCCCTAATTCCCTCATCACTATCTACCCTCCCACAGAACTTAGTGTCCTCTGCAAAGAGACATCCTGAACAGATACGTCTGCTCAGTCTTCTGAGGCAGTCTCTCATTTCTTTAAAATCCAACCTACTAAAGTCCAGGATCCTCGTCTTTTTTGTGCTGACCTCTGCACCCATCTTAGTGTTGAACCACCCTGCATAGCAGGGTTTTTCAACTAGGGATCCAAGAAAGGAATCGGGGGTTCATGGAATGAGCAGAAAAAATGTAGTGCCAGGTGCTACATATTCATTTTCAGGAAGGCGAGTCTCTCGGTATTGGTGGTACTTGGCAGAGTTCTTTTGTATGCCACAATGCTTACAGCAGCACTAAAGACATTGACAGCTTTCTTTTCTTAAAGTCTTGTCCTCTTAATATTTTTAAGCAAAGCATTTTAGTTGCCCCTACCTTATACAAGCCACACTCTCCATCCCACATATCCCTGATAGAGAGTCGGCATTAAATCATGCCGAACTCATGCATGAATGAGTTTGGTGTTCTCTGAGGCAAATCAACAGATAAGGAGGGATTCACCCTAGACAGGGAATGGGTTTTCGACAATTAATCTACGCCTGGGGGGGGGTTGGAATCACAAGGCAAGGCCAAGTGACTTCAACCACCCAGGTGTGGATTAATGCTCAGTAAACCCATACACTGGAGTGGGTTAATCCTTTTATAACATGGGCAATATTATGTTCCAGGTTTAACTAAAGAAATAGTACAACAAAGTCCCATGAACATGCAACTGAGGGTATATCAGGGATTAATCGATGGTCAGGTTACCTGTTTGGATGAATCAGAAGACAGTATTTTCAGAATCCATGTTATAAGGCTTAGTAAGACCAAGGGTCTTTCAGAAAGAAATTGGTGATTTAAAAGTAAAACCAGGACTGAGTGCATGCGTACTAGTGCCAGCACTTTTGTGCATGCGAGTCACGGTTTTACTTTTAAATCACCAATTTCAGTTTCAGTTTATTTATTATACTGGAAAGGCACGTGAGTAAAAGTTGTCCGTTTTCGCAAGCTTCCAGTTTTGGAAAACCAGAAACAATTTATGCATAACATACAGTCCGATAATCAAGGTTAAGCAGTATAGCACAATCAGTAAACATGTCACAAAATGACAGTCCAACAGTAGCTAAAACTAAATTAAGTTTGAAGTGCAGTGGTAAGGGAAGTGCCAGATGGGGAAAACAAAATAGAATGGGGAAGAAGCAGACCTTGATGGGGGAAAGCTTACCCCAGGGAGGAAAAAAGCATTGAAAGGCACTTTAGAGATGTTAAGAAGGAGGTGAGACCAGGGTGGAAGGCACGAGATTAGGGGAGCAGGCAGTCATATAAGAGAACGCAAACAGCAAAAGGACAAGGAGAGGTGTTTCTTTAAGTTGTGTTTAAAGGAAGCAGTAGATTGACAGTGGGTGAGGGAAGGGAAGAGGTTGTTGAAAAGTTTAGTGCCCTTGTAGAAGAGGGTGTTTTGGCCATGGGAGGTGCGACAAAAAATGATGTCGAAGGAGAGGACAGAGGAGCATCTAGTGGTCCTAGGGGGAACCGACAAAGGGAAATTGGATTTGATGCTGTGGGGGAGGAGGCTAAGGGAAAGCTTATGAAAAAAGGTGAGGATTTTGATGTTGAGTCTGTCTTCGAGGGGGAGCCAGTTTGATAGTCTGTAGATGTCACAGTGGTGGGTGAGTCTAGGCAGCCCAGTAAAAAAGCGGATCATGTCATGGTAGGTGGTACAGAGCATGTTTATACTACCCTGGTAGAGGGGCGGATAGTAGACTAGGGTGCCATAGTCACACAGTGGAAGTAGGAAACTGGTAGCTAGGAGAGTCTTTGATCCAGTGGTGAGGAAAGGCCTCACCTTATAAAGCATACTGATCAATTGAGCTGCTTTCTTGATTAGTAGGTTTACGTGGGTATCAAAGTTTCAGTGGCAGTTAAGGTACAGGCCAAGATATTTGTATTCATTCTTTCTATCTATTTGGTTGCTGTCATTGTCGTGCAGAGTGAAACCAAAGGAAGACAATTTCTGAGTGTTGGAGAAATCATGGATTTGGTTAGCATTGCATTTAGCACAAGCCCTCGCATCGTAAACCAGGAGTTGAGAGACAGAAAATCATGCTGGAGCATGTCACATAGGGACAAGGGGTCCTTATTCTTGCAGAAGAGAGCAGCATCATCCACATACAAGATTAGTTTTGTATGCGAGTAGATATCTGGAAGAGAGTTGACAACAAGGGTGAAAAGAAGAGGGCCCCAGATGGATCCTGGGGTACTTCGTATTTAATGGGGCAGGAGTCAGAGAGGACACCTCTTATGGTAGTTTGATGGGACCTATGACTGAGGTAGTTAAGAAACCAGCTCACAACATCAGAAGAGAAGTGTAGACTAGTGAGGGTGGTGAAAAGGACATTTTGGTTGACGAGATCAAATGCTTTAGTGAGGTCAACAAAGACTGACCCAGTGTAGTGGCCCTCATCTAATGCCCTATTTTTTTAATTTTATGTTTTGTATATAAACATTTTATTGGAAAATTATTAAAAATACAAACATATGACCATAACAAATGTCATAGTCCACTTTAAGTGGCTTGAAAGGAAAATGATATTCTCTATGACATACATTACATAATTGCAAACATTCCAAAATACTCATCCTATAGCACTGTAAAGCCTTTAACATTGCAATTCTAAACAGTCTAACAATAAACAGTTAACTACTCAATAGTAAACACTAATTTTATGACAGTCAATGCTCAATATTTTGATAGTTAAACCCTTCAACAGTAAACATTGTAACAGGGACATTCACCTTCCCCCAAAACAAACTAATCCCAATAACCTTTCATGTCAAAGTCGAAGGACACTCTATCCCCAGTGAAAATATTCCTTAAGGTTACTCATTTATCTCACCCTCTATGAAAATGCATGAGCTGGTTCTTCCTCCAAAAACTAACCTTGTAATAGGCGGACGCTTTGTATAAAGCTTGCTTCCCTCTTAAAAGTGGCAGAACCTCAACCGACCTCCAATGCAAAAGTAAAAGTCTTTTTGCCTCCAAAGCAGTGGCAAAAAGAAATCCTTTATATAACAAAACTTTTGGGTCCAAAATATAGGAGTCCCCTAAAATCCAAAACATTGGAGACCTGGAAATAGTGAGTTGTAGAGTGTCTTCCAAACAAATAATAATATTCTCCCTCCACCCCTTTATTAAAGAGCAATCCCATAGAATATGGTATATTGTTCCAGAATCCTGAGAACAGCACCAGCATAAACCAGAGCCCATAACATCCAATTTTACCAGATGTACTGGGGTATGGTGCCATCTGCTTAGCACCTTCTTCTTTATTGACTGGAGCCTAGGATCAGGGGAAGCCTTGTGTGCCTTCATCCAAAAGTGCATCCACACCTCTGAATCCAGGACAATTCCCAAATCTTCCCCCCACTTAAGACAATGAGAATTCCAATCTGGCAAAAACATCTTTTACAATTCTTTATATAACAAACTACAATGACCCTTAGAGACTTTAAACCACTTTTGTAGATAAGCAACCACTGGAACTTGTTTTAAACGAGAATCTTGAAAAAAGTTAGAAAATAAAACATGTCTTAGTTGAAAATATCACCACACATGATGATAGGGGATATGATACCTGTCTTGCAAATCAGAAAACAAGACAAGAATTCCTGTCTTAGGATCAATCAGATCCCCTATGGCTTGAATATCTTTTAGTTCCCAACTGCTCCATAAAATCGACCATCTGCCCACATTAATAGTGGGATTATTCCACAATGGTTTATACCTGCCTAAAAATGAAGAGTCCCATCTTAATAGTTTTCAAGATCTGCCCCATGCCCACTGGGGAAAAAAGCACTGGGAAGGTAGCTGTCTTAAATGAAACTTCAGGCATTGTCAAAATACTAAAGGTGTAATACTTGCCAATGCCCATTCAAGGAGATAGGAGAAACCCACGCTATTGCTTGTTTAACCCCCATACATAAGTGATACACCCATAACCAAGGCATGTTCCAAACTCCAGCAATCCCAGGAACACGTATAACTTTTCTACTAAATCTTGGAGGGTGTCTCTCCCAGATAAAATCTGATAACATCCTGTAAAGCTTAGCTCAAACCACTTGAGGTATTTGGAAAGGAAAATTGCTGAGCTTATAAAAAAGCTAGGGCAATGCTACATCTTAATGGTGGCAACCTTGCCCAAAGTGACAAACCCAGCTGCTTCCACCTGCAAAAATGAACCCGTAGCTCTTTTTTTTATTTTATTTAGATCTCAGATTACAAATACCTTTGAGCTTAGAGCTCTTTTACAAAGGTTCCACGTCAGCAGCATAATACAACAGAACAGGTTAACAGAACAAAAAGTATGGCAAAACAGTATATATAAAGAAAGGAGATCAACAGGTTTACAGACTAAGCAAGGTATGGTAAAATAAATGTAAATAAGAAAAGAACTTTAAACTTGTTTCAAAACTGCATCCAAATTGTGAGAGCTCATGTTCCTGAGATTGACAGAAATTAACATGCCCAGATATTTTACCCCCTCTGGAGACCACTTCAAAGAATATGAACCTACAGAGGCCCAAGTTGGATCTGCCTCATAAAGAGGCAAGATTGCCATCTTACCCTAGCTTACCCAAAGACCACATATTGCACTAAAGGAACCAATAATTTTCCATGCATCTGAGAGTGACAGTTCTACCTTCATTAACATCAATAGCATATCATCGGCATACAATAAGGTAGTATATTGTTTTCCCCCAACAGGAATTCCCATAATCCTTGAATGTTGAAAGATGGCTGAATTTAAAGGATCATGGGTCAGGAGAAATAATAGGGGACTCAAGGGGTAACCCTGTCTGGTACCCCAAAACAGAGGGAAGCCATCAGAGAGTACCCCATTAACCAAAACTCTAGCTCTAGAACCCAATGACGAAATCTAGGACCAAATCCAAACCTGGTGAGGACAAACTGTAAATATTGCCATTCTGTTGAGTCAAATGCTTTTTCAGCATCTATTCCTATAAGTGCTGCGGAGTCCAGCCTGCTAACTGCCACTTGGATAACATCGATAACCGCTCAGAATTGATCACTGCCCTGCCTACCCTTCATAAAGCCCTAATTGTGACTTACTAATCAAAGAAGAAAGGACTTGCTCTAAACAAGTAAAAACTTTACAATCCACATTCAACAAAGAAATCGGACTGTAATTACTGCATGCAGTAGAGTTTTCCTCAGGTTTAGGCAGGACAGTGATAGTAGCTTCTCTCATAGTGTTGGGTAGCATGTCAGAATTCTCAATTTCAGCCATAACGTCCAATAGGCATCCTGAAAGGAGATACTCAAATTCTTGATAGAATTCAGAGCTAAGTCCATCAGGACCTGGAGCCTTATATTGGGATATAGCTTTGATGGCTTGTTGTACTTCGAATAAAGAGATATCTGCCTCAAGTGGAGTCACTTCCTCCAATGACAAACAGGCAAAATGAAATTAGAGAAAAAGATTTCCAAATTGTTTAGGGGTGGGATCTACTGAAGAATATAAAGCTTTGCATAGTATCCCTGAAAAACTTCCACCATCTGCTGAACATCAGAAATAAGGTTTCCCTTAGTCCCCCGAAAATGGTACCTGAACCTCCAATGTTTTTTTCTTTAGAGAGTAAGACAAAAGCTTCCCCACCTTATCCCCAGATTCCCAATAGCCCAGTCTCATAAAAAATAAGGCTTTCATAGCCTTTTGATGATATATATCATTTAGCTGTTCTTTACACTGTACAATTTTGATAACGTTGTTGTCCTTATCCTCCGGAGAGGCATAAAGAAACTCTTCCAGCATTCTAACATGGGTTGACAAATCCTCATTCTCCCTCTGCCATTGTTTATTAACATGGGAGGCATATGAGATCATTCGCACCCTGATATTGGATTTAAATGCATCCCACACCATTAGTACCAAAATCTCTGGGGTTATATTGGAAATAAAATAAAATTAAATTGTCTCCTTTAGCCAGATTTTGAAGTCTTCCATACCTCGTAAAGTGGGGTTAAATCTCCAACGAGGTGTTCTAGCTATAACTTGCAGAGGGCTCCATACCAGATCTACTGGAGCATGATCTGATAAAATTGGCCAATGCTGAACTTCCAACAAATCAGACACAATAGATTAACTACCCAGAACACAATCTAATCTGCTAAACCCAAACAGAAATATAGGCGTGCTGTGTACATCCAGAATGCATGCCACATGCTTAATTGTGTAATATTTGCATGATACTCGCATATACAAAGTGATCCTAAGTGAACCAGGTCTAAAAAGGAAATCAGGTTCGCATACTGCAAGCTTGACATGAACACAGCAGGTTTGAACATCTAAAAATTACATCAGGTTAACATGTTGCACGCGTGACATGAGTGCAGCAGTTAAGCTGGTGTGAACATCATTTAAACATCACATCAGGTTCACATGCTGCATGCTTGCCATGTGTGCAGCAGCTAAGCTGGTACAAATCTCATCTAAAAAACACATCAGTTTCTATTTCTTATACTCCTGCTAGTCAATAAAATAAAATGTTTATTTGGATTCCCATAAAAAATAGAGAAACTCATTAATTCTGATCCTTTTGCAAGTTAATGGCTTTTCATTTTTATCATTAAATCACCATTAATTTGTAAAGTATTGTTTGCTTACTGCATTAAATGCCTAGGATATAGCCAGTCAATATCCCCCATTCCAGATGTACAAAGAGGGGCATCTGTGTTGTGAAGCCTATCCTTTTTGTTTTGGACCATGTGGATCCCTTATGCATATTTAGTGCTACAAATGTGTTTCTCCATGACTGTTTCATCTCACTTACTTTCCCTTTGTCATTCTGTTTTGAGCACATACATTATGGCCATGCTCAGCACTCTTTGTGCTGAGTAGGGTCTTGGAAGCATGCACCATACCTCACATTTTGTCACTGAAATGAGGGACATGGACACTCGAAATGAGGGACAATGAGGGACACTAACCCCCATGATGATCAGGACACATCATGAAACATGGCGATACAGCACATCAGAATACAATGGAAACCATTGCATTAGCACCTGAGAATAAATTTCTAAAATTAAGCAGCAGTGCTATTTAGGTAGGGCAGAGGCAGTTACCCCCCTCCCCCATATTTGTGCCTAGGTTGTTCTTATGGTGTGACAATAATGACATTAAATTTGGATTTAATCTTTTGCACAGTAAGTGCCCACCTGGCCTGTGTGTACTTACGCTACAGGTACTTTCCAAACTCGACTGTGTCTGTATTGTGTAGTCCATTTTCTCCACCTATTAGCAGTGACACAATCACATGTGATGTGGATGAGCTCCAGCCAAGAAAGAGCACATGAGTCTTGGAAGTGTGACACTGTCTTTCCTGCCACAGAGTAGACACAATGCACACTACAGCTTGGAAGAGTTGGTGAGCACTGAACTCTCAATAGCAGTGTTGTGGCAGCATATTTTTGTTGGTCTACTCTTAGTGAGTCTCCATCTCCTCTGGTGGCTGAAGGGGCAGAGGGTGACCTAGACATTAACCAGGGTTTTAAATAATTGATTAGCAGTTTTTTTCTTGGGACTATGCTAACTGTGCAGAAAGTATTTATATAGATTTTCTAGAAGTGCTGTGTTTGTTAAACACAGCAAGGCAAGAGCTATGCATTTTCACAAAGATTTAGCACTTTTATGAGCAAAACACTAATCAATTTTTAGAGTTAAATAAATCCCTGTTAACTCAAGACTAGGCTACCTACTTACTCTACTAGGCTCGCCATTCAAAAAAAAAAAAACAGCACAGACCCCCACAGCAGCAAGCTAGGCTTAGCAGAAGTAGTGACAGTGGAGTGGTTAGCCTTCATAGGCCTTGATCAGTGCAATATGGCAGCAGCCACAGTAGCAACAAAGCAAGAAGCAAGCAACCCTGGTTGGCTGAGTTTGGTTGGTGAGGTGACTTGGTCACGGATCACATTGGGGAATTGTGATGGTTGGTTTTAGCATCCAGCTTCTGGCAGAAGGAGAGAGGGGGATCGGACTGAAAACTGAGCTGGAGGCACGCTGTGCCAGGTTGCAGGTTCTGGCCACATGGCCGGGTAAGTAAAAGTTAATGTTTTATTTACAGGAGGATTGGGGAAGGAGGAAGGATTGAAATATCGATGTGTTTTTCATGTTTCTTCACCTTTGATTGGCTTTAAGACCCATAGGTGATGGATATTGAATGGGATGGAGTCTGGGAGAAAGATTAGGACAAATTTGTTTTTTTTTGGGAGGGTAAAACTTCAGCCAGGAAAACATTGGTTAGTAACTGGGTGGGTTTAAGCCCAAATCTGATGCACTGCTCCGGGTATATACAGATGAATCTTATACATTTGAATTTTTCCTAATTTGCATATCACTTTTCAGTCAAAACAAATAAGTTGTACCTTTTAGAGATGTTACAGACATTCTAGAGCTGTCCTTTGCATTCATGGATAGTTGAGCGGTATGGTATGCACAGACTATTGGAGCCCCACTTTATTCAGGCTTATGCCCTCCCCTTCAAGTGAAGCTGGCCTCCTCATCCTCACGCTGAGCCACATTATGACAAAGGCCAAAGGAGACTGCAGGGATGTACACCATTGAAATGAATGGGGTATTTTTTGATTACTATTTTATATATTATTGAAGGAGAGTTGGCGATTAATGAAAGCCAGTGCTCGACTAACAAGGGCCTTGTTAGTAGAACAGTGGCCTGCATTATTCTCCAACTCACCATCATAATGTATAAAACAGTACTAAAAAATAGCTCCATTCATTTCAAGGGAGTATGCCCTAACACTCTGACCTATGGACATCATCTCTTAAAGACTCCTGCCTCTGGCTTCCTAGTACTCAAGTAAGATACTTTTTACTTATATCTATACTTGGTGGTTGTCTGTAGCAGCACGGCTGTAATAGCTGCAGTGTGTGTGCATGGGGAGGGACTGGCTATGTGGAGGTGTGGCAAGCTTTGCTGCTTTTGTGTTTGCACCTTAAAGTCTATTTGCATTGAAGCATTCAAAACTATGGAGAGAAAATAGTAGGAGTACAGGCCACACAGAAGTAATTAGGTGATTTTGTGGGTAAGTTTGTGTATTGGGGCTGGGAAAAAAACACATGTATTTCCATTGGTATGTGTGCTACAGTTCAACTGTGAAACTGAGATGAGTAAGAGAAGAAAAAGAAAATTGAAAAGCACAACAGTGACTACAAGCATGTCACGTGCATGCAGATGTAGTCAGATACAGTATGTATTGAAGTACAAGCAAGCCATATGTGGACAGACAGTATAGCTTAGTGGTTAAAGGCATTGAACTGCAAGCCAGGAAACTTGGAGGCATGAAAACTTGGGTTTGAATCTCATCAACCCCCACTTGTGCGTGGTGTGATCCTGAGGAAGTCACTTAACTTTTACGTGTGCAGTTATCAGTGAACACTTGCTTTTTGCACGCTTGCTACATGCATGCAGTCTTTTTCAATTTAACATAAAACTCATAGTTTCCACATGTGCTTGCTGCAAGCATGCCATATGCATGCAATCAGTTCCAATTTAACATTTAAATCATACCTGCAGCATGCATATCACTTGGGTAGTTTTATGTGTGCAGCATGACAACATTTCATATAATTATTACTGAAAGGGAATGATTGCAATCATGTGGACCTAAAAGTAAAATCCTTAGTATTAGGATGTAAAATCCTCCAACAATCAATCAACCTAAATTCTGAAATAATCTGAGTTAGAACAGCCCTGGACCAGTGATGGGAAGGAACCCCACTTTTGATAGGGTATCTGTCCATGACCGGATCCAGGACTAAATTAAAATCCCCTTCCAGTAGCAGTCATAGGTGGAGGGTACCAGACAGTAATCTTCTGAGCTAATAAAGAGAAAAAATCAGGGGCATCATCATTAGCTGCATATAAATTAACCAGTAACACAGGTACTAAGTTCAATTTACTCAAACCATAACCCACCTCCCCTCCTTGTCTGCCGACTGCTCTACTACCAACGGACACTCATGCCTAATCAAAATAGGATTCCCCCCTATTTTTTTAGCTTTAGGAGCTCGAATAAGCCCTACTGAAACAGCTCTGGAGCAAGCTACCTACATCCTTTTTCAATAAGTGAGTTTCTTGTAGAAATATAATGTCACCATTGGAGGATTTCAAAAAAGAATATACTTTTTTATGCTTCACTGGGATATTCAAACCCTGAACATTCCAAGACATCAGGGTAACTTGTACCATAAAACCTTTTCTAGTAATATCCTTTTAACAATTCTGGAAGATCTAGTAACCAAACTAGTAATCACTCTATACATTCCAAATAATATGAAGGCAGATGTCCCATAATGATATATAACACTCAAAAACCCCTTACCATCTATGCAAACATACTGTATATCCCCACATTCCACCACAACACAGCAAATTGACAAACTTCCATAATGCTCTCTGCCCCCCCTCTTGTCCCACTTCCCCCTCCAAGAAGAAAAAAAGTACCACTAGAATCAGATCCAGTGGAGTTGGAAAAAACACTCCTCCCCACCCCAGACCCAGCCTTAGCCAAGCACAATGCCTTCACACCCCTCAGCTGGTCCAGCGGTGGGCAATCATGCCCTTATTAGGCTCCCCCTCAAGTGCGTTCACTCCCTCCTGCCGCCCAAAGAGATATTTAATAATATATAGCAAACCACCCTTAAATTCCACAGAAGTCAACCCCAAAGTCATATCCCTAATGAAGAATACCAGTGGTAAAATGAACAAAAATATCCCCCCGTAGCACTGTCCTTTCCACACCCCATATGTAACAAGAATTTTAACCAGCAAAAAATCCAACATCAAAAGGTCTCATAGCTACAAATAACATGTGGCTTCTATCATGCTATCACTTTTGCCACAAAAAAAAGTCCCTTCAGATAGAGGTGTGCCTGCCTAGATCCAGTTAACCCTTATTACAGGGTAAAAGTCCCTCTAGTCCAGAATAGCTTTACCAGAGGATATGGGTCCAGAACTCAGAAGAAGCTTGTTCCATCTGGAAATGTTGTCAGAGCAGAGTTCCCCACAAAAAAGGAATACAGCTCAAGAGGCGGGAATTAGAGGTAAACCCTCTGATGCAAGCAGAGCAGCTCTCAGGTGCTCCCCCGAAGTTGCACATCCTCATTAATAGGAGCAGCAGTACCGATCCCTCTGCAGGTTGACTCGGGGCCTTCAGGCGGCTCAACCTGTGGTGCTGCAAGCAGGTCTTTTTTTCCTTAGTTGGCCCACTCCATCTCTCTTCGATCTACTAGCAAGTCTTGTAAGCCAGGAGAGAGCTGCAGATATTTGGGATCTGGTGTTGGAGAGTGTTCTACTACCACAAGAGATGAGCCAAATCAGAAGGGATGGCCAGTATCACTAGTAGCCAGTTAGCCCCTGCTGCTTAGATTCAGCAGACTTCCTTCATTCTCTCTGCCATTTAGGAAGGGTTCCTCCTGAAGCTCTCACCCTGATTTAGCCCCAGTATCCAAATTCAATTTAGCAGCATCAAGTGATCTGCTACTCGAGGAGGGGCAATCCTGGTGCAAAGCAGGTTTAGCTGGGGGTCTCTCCAAAGAATCCTTTGTCACAGAAACTGCAATAGACTTAACTATAGGCTGTCTAGGGGCTTTAGTGAGAGACTGCACAAACACTTGAGTGTCCTGTGGAGAATTAAAATGGTGCCAGTGGTCATCCCACCAGACCCTCAACACAGCAGACTACTGTAATTGAAAAGTGATCCTCCAAGACGCCAGTTCTTTCTTGATCGAAGAACAAGACTTTCATTGCTCTATCAACTTTGAGAAATCTTGAAAAATATATGAAGTATGGCCATTCCATTTTAATGCCCCCCCCACCCTTGTCAAGCTCAAAATTATCTCCATGACTGAGTAGCAAAGAAAACAAACAATGATAGGGTGGGGAAGGGAGCCCTGAGCAGGATGTGGGCCCAGGGAGTGGTGCGCTGTCTAAATTTCCAGTGGAGAGTTCCACATATAGTTTAGCAGCCAAGGAAAAAATGTCTGCAGGAACCGATACACATTATTCCCTTCAGTCCCCTCCAGGAGACCAATGATCCTGAGATTGTTGCACCTACCTTGGTTTTCAAGGTCATCCAGCTTTACAGATAATAGGTGCACCTGCTACCTTCAGCACTGCAATTTTGTCTTGATGCCAGACCGAAGTGGAGTCAACCTGCATAACAAACAGCTCTGCCCCAGTAATCGACTGTTCTGCTTCATCCATTCTATCATCAAGCTGTGCCACCAAAGCCTTGATCAGGGGAATCTCATGGACCAACATATGTAGCATTGACCGAATATCGATCAAGTCCTCCCCTATTTACCACCAACTCCGAGGCTTTCATTATCATTAGGCCACTTAGCACCATGACTGAATGATGCACTAAGTTGGTAAGTCCAACTAAACAGTGCTAAAATTAGTCCAGGGGTCTTAGTCAAAAGTATTAAGGTTTGCCTTGTATGCGATATGCAGTTCTGACTCTGCTGGCGGTATTGAGCAATTTTTAAATAAATCTCCTTGGCCGCCAATGGAGGTCACAGATTAAGCTGCCATCCCTCAGTCCTCCACACCAGAAGTCTCGGATGCCCTATTGATGAAGTTAATAAATTTAATAAGGGTAGTCTCGGTGTTATGGCCTGCTCTAAAACCGTGTTGTGCCTTGGTAAATAGGCCCATATTCCTTGAGGAAACCAGTGGTTTGTGTATGAAAAATGTTTCTAAGATTTTGGAAAGCAGGGGACAAGGAGGGAGATGGGTCTACAGTTGTTGATGTCATCTTTTTGACAAGATTTATGGAGGGGTTTGATAATGGCCCATTTACAATGAAGCGGGAGAGTACCAGAGCATAGTGAATGGTTGAATATGTTAATACGGGGAATAGCAAGTAATTTGCAAACCATTTTAAGGATCCTGTAGTCTATATTGTCATGGCCAATGTAGGGATTTTTTTTTTTTGGTAAGTTTGACCACCTCGGTACATGAGAGGTAGCGAAAGTAACAAACTCCAGTCTGAGCCAGTATGGCTGTGGAGAGCTTTTAGAAGTGGCAAGAGCATTTAAAAAAATATGTGTGTTCTTGCCACACCATAGTCAGACGTAACTGATACTGCAGCGATTACAGAACTGCGCCTGAGTCAGCTGTGCACAACATGGCAGTGCTGACATGATTACGTATGCACGATACTCGCATATGCGAAGTTTAAGTCAGCACCACCATGTTCCACATGGTGGCTGTCAGTATCTCAGCAAAGCTATCCTGTGTTGGTATATTGCATGCAGACATAAACATGGGTAAAAGTAAGACCCCACTGAAAATGAGATACTGCATCTCAGCGAGACTAACCTGTATCAGTTCATTGTAAACATGGGTAAAATTGGGACCCCCCCCTGAAAATGAGATATTACATGTCAGCAAAGCTATCCTGTGTCAGTACATTGCCAAAATGGATAAATATATGACCCCACTGAATATGAGATACTGCATCTCAGCCAGGCTATCCTGTGTCAGTACATTGCAACAGCTATAATACCATCAGGAGGTTCTGGGGACATGTGAACTTTGAAAGCAAAGCTTGAGAGATTTCAACATTTTTCCAGAGCCTCTGGGACATGATGCAGGTGAGTTTTACTATTTAAAATAAATAAGAACACATAAACCAGCCTTAACATTAGTTATAGTGATTTTACTGACAGACATAATGAAGTCAGTTGCGCACAAGTATGTATTTGAGCATACAGGAACATGTACAGGAGTTTTGTCCCAGTTTTACATAGAAAATACATGGAAAAGGGGGGCTGCCCTACAGGGAAATGCTTTGTTCAATCTGATATTTTTTTATACATTGCATCAGTTGCTACAAGTATGTCAATATGAGAGCAGTAATTTTTTTCTGCTGTAGCACTCATCTTGATTCTAAGGCTCTGACACAATCTTGTCAAGTCTCAAGCCAGACCCCATTTATATGCAAATAAAGCACTTATAATACAACCCCTCCTATTCCCTGATGTCACCAGAGCAGCAGCTCAGAAGAAAGTATATAGTTTTCAATGCTTACCATCTGTATTTTATTTTAAGTTTGCAATAGTTTAGCCACTCACACAGTGTGTAGTAATACTAGTAGCCTATATTTGTGCATAAAACATATAAACATAGAAACATTGACTTTGACAGCAGATACGGACTGCTTGGCCCACCTACTCTGCCCATTTCCCTACCTATTGGATAAGCTGCAGATCCTAGTTAACTAACAAGCTATTTCTTCCTACCCCTCACACAAGAATTGCCTTATGTCTGTCCCATGCATTCTTTAATTCCCCCACTGTTTTTGACCCCACAACCTCCTCAGGAAGGCCGTTCCATGCATCCATCACCCTCTCTGCGAAAAAATACTTCTTCACATTGCCCCATAGCTGTTCCCCTCTATCTTCAAATTGTGTCCCCTTGTTCTTGCACATCTCTTTTTCTGAAAGATGCTACCTTCTTTGACTTTTTGATTCCCTTGAGGTACTTAAATGTTTCTATCATGTCCCCCCTTTCCTCAAGGGTATACATATTAAGCTCCTTTAGTCTCTCTTCATATGGTTTCTGTTGCAGACTCTGCACCATTTTAGTTGCCTGCTTCTGGACTGCCTCCATCCTGTCTATATGCTTGTGGAGATGGGGTCTCCTGAACTGCACACAATACTCCAGATGGGGTCTCACCAACTGTCTATACAGAGGGATAACATCTTCCTGTTGTCTACTGGTGATGCCTCTCCCTGTACATCCCAGTATGCCCCAGTCATCCCTACTGCCTTCTCACATAGCTTGCTAACATTTAGGTCATCTGATATGGATATGACTACCTCCAGGGCTCTTTCCATTTTTGTTGTTGTTACTACCTCCCCCCCCCCCATTGTGTACTCTTACCCTGGGGTTTTGTTTTCCCAGGTGCATTACTTTTCACTTCTTAGCATTGAATCTAAGCTGTCATACTTCTGACCATTCATCCAACCTTGCCAAGTCCCTTCTCATTCTTTCCATTCCCTCCTTGTGTATCAACCCTGTTGCAGATCTTTGTGTCATCTGCAAAGAGGTATACTTTTCCTTCCAGTCTCTCTGCAATGTCACATATAAAGACATTAAAAAGGACCAGATCCAGTACTGAACCTTGTGGTACCCCACTAGTAACTCCCCTTTCTTTGGAGTGGACTCTGTTTATTATTACCCACTGTGTCCTGTTGTCCGGGCAATATTTCACCCAGGCTACCACCCTGGGACCCACTCACAGGTTGGCTAATTTATTTTTTAATCTTTTGTGTGGGACTGTGTCAAATGCCTTGCTAAAGTCTAGGTAGGCCATGTTGACAGCCCTTCCCTGGTCTACAGCTTTGGTCACTCAGTCAAAGAAATTGATTAGATTCATCTGACATGGATTCCTATTGTGAATCCATGCTGTGTTGGGTCTTGTGCCCCACTGGCCTCTAGGTATTCAACAATTCTTTCCGTCACAACTGATTCCATCTTTTTCCCTACTACTGAGGTCAAACTGACAGATTTGTAGTTTCTTGCCTCTGTCTTACTCCCACTTTTGTGAAGGTGAATCACATCTGCCCTCCTCCCGTCCTCAAGTACCACACCATCCTCCCATGATTTGTTAAAAAGGGTAGTCAGTGCTATCACTAGTTCCCCCTTAGTTCTTTTAGAATTCTGGGGTAAATCCCATCAGGCCCCATTGCTTTGTCCACCTTCAGTTTTAGGAGTTCTTTCAGAATCCTTTCTTCTATATAATGACTGGTATCAACCCCCCTATCCAGAATGCTTCTATTGATTGGATCAGGTACCTCTCCCTCCTCTTCTTTTGTGAATACTGAGCAGAAGTATTCTTTCAGTATCCCTGCTTTTCATTTTCCCTCTCTGCCCACCCACCCTCCCCTATATTAAGCCTCACTATCCCACCCTTGGCCTTTCTTCGCTCCCTAATGTACCTATAAAAGGTTTTATCCCCCCTCTTAACTGAGTTGGCTTATCATTTCCTCAGTTTGGGCCTTTACTATTCTGACTGCCTTCCCCACTTCCTTCTGCTTTAACTGGTACAGTTCTCTGTCCTGCTCCTTCTGTGTTTCCTTATACTTCCTGAATGCTGTATTTTTCTCCCTAATCTTCCCTACCACCTCTTTTGAGAACCATACTGTTTTTTTTTCAGTTTTGATTTGTTTATTTGCTTCACACAAAAGCTTTTCTGAGGCACTCTCCCATTCTGACAAAGTCAGCCCTCCTGAAGTCCAGTACCCTCATTTTTGTATGGATTGACTCTGTAGCTGAGTTTGTCATGAATCACACTGTTTGGTGGTCACTTGTTCTCAGATGGCTACCCACTTCTAGATCTGAGATCTTCTCTCCATCCCCATTTGAGAGTACCAGGTCTAAGATTGCTCCCTCCCAAGTGGGTTTCAACACTAGCTGTCTGAGGCACATCCTCTGTAAGGCATCAAGAATGGCCCTGCTCTTGGATGTGGCTGCAGCAAAGGTGCTCCAGTTAAAATCTGGCATATTCAGGTCCCCCATCAACAGTATCTCTCCTTTCTCTGCCATCTTAAGGATGCCTTCTGCCATTTCCTTGTCCATTTCCTCCCCTTGAGATGGGGATCTGTGTACAACCCCAGTGTAGATTGTAGTGCCATTTCAAGTCTCCAGGGTGACGCATAGTGCCTCCTCTCCTCCCTACTTACTATTTTGTTCCATTGCTTTGATCCCTTCACTTACATAGAGAGCTACTCCTCCTCCTCTTCTACCTTCCCTGTCCATCCTGTAGATTGTGTACCCTGGTATGTTGACATCCCAGTCATGGTTCTCTGTGCACCATATTTCTGTGACTGCCATGTTATCCAGGCATCCCTCTTCTATCAAGGCCACCAGTTCAGGAGCTTGTTTCTTAGACTACAGGCATTGGTATTCATTACCCTCCATTTTTTAATGGTCTTACCCCTTTTTGTCCCATCCATGTCCTTACTGCCTTTGCCTTTTTCTCTATTTACCCCAGCCCTTCTCCCTATGGACTTCTCTATCTTGGTGCTTACCTCACTAACTACCTTGATTTTTTGGTGGGGGCTAGGATTTCCCTGCTCCTTTTCAGTGCCTCCCCCCTTGGCTAGTTTAAATTCTTGCCAATTAAGCATTTAATCCTATCACCTAGGACCCTGGTTCCCCTCCTGGACAGATGCAGACCATCACACCAGTATATGCCTGCATCCACCCAGGTAGACCCCCAGTCCCCAGTGAAGCCAAAACCCTGAGCTCTGCACTAGTTTTTCAACCATTGATTGAATCGCCTGGTGTGGAGCACCCTAGCCTCACCCATGCCATAGACAGGCAGCACCACCAAGAAAGTTACCATGCATGCTACTTGTCTAAGGCCCCTTCCCAACTCCACAAACTCCTCCTGCACTGCTCTGTTCCCTTTCCCAGACAAGTCATTTGTCTCTAAGTGGACAATGACATCTGGCTCCCTTCCCCGTGCAGCTGCTACCGCGATCCTGAGAATTCACTCCCTGTCCCTTCAAGACATGGCACCAGGCAGACACCTTACCTCCCTCTCCCCTTCCTCCCCAAGTTCTACCCTCCTAACAATTGTCCCCCACCAGGAGTAGTTTCCTTCCCCTGTGGGGTCCCATGCAACCCTCCTGTGGGTCTCCTTTGTGGAGGTTCCCAGCATCCTCTTTGGTCTCCACTGAGGATGCCTCCATAGAGGAATCACACTCTGCCAGAATGGCATATGAACTGTGGAGAGATATGACTGGAGGGATGCACCTCTGTTCCACCACCCTCACCCTCTCTTAGCCCACTATGGTCCAACCACTTCTCTTTCTTGGCAACCTCTGAGGCAGCAGCAGTGGCCCTGGTGGTCCCTGGATGGGAAAGGAGGTTCCCTGAATCCTGGCCAACTCAGCCTGGAGATGAGCAACCTCCTTCCTCAGCCCAGAGAGGTGCCTGCAGATGGGACAACACCATATCCTCCAGAAGATCCCCCAGAAGACTGCTGCTCCACAGCCACTGCACTGCACCACTCCCATCATATCTTATTTGTGGCCACTTAACTGTTGTTTTGTATACTTACTCTTTCCTGTCTCTGTTTATTTATTTTTTTATCTTATATACAAAAAAAAATGTCTCCTTACTTTTCTACTGCCTCCATGTCCTTAAAGTGCCTGATCTTCCTGTTTTGGGACAGGAAGATCCTGTATTCCTCAGTAGTCTCCTTCTTACTTGTTCAGAGTCAGACCTCCAGCAGCTAGGAAGGGGTGGAGAGCTACTCTTTCCCTTCTGGGATGGTATGGGGTGATCCCTTCATGGCTGTGCCCAGAACATAATACATGTAACATTATTTCATTCAAAAAAATGATTTCTTTGTGCTTCTCAGCTCTCACTATACGACAGCTGTAACATGTTGTGGGTGAGAATTAGACCAAAGGCTTCCTTTGCACAGATGACACACACATCCTTTTTTTCAACATCTGGGAAAATGGACAGCTAGATGACTTAGTTTAAAAAGTGTATTCCTTACTTTTCAAATGCTCCTTAAACCACAATAGCTGACTGGAAATACAAACAGAGGGAATGAAGTTGACATAGGAGAAGTGAGGTAAGCAAATAGACAGCACTGCGTATATGAGACTTCTTTAAGCAGCATGGAATTTGGAGTGCTTATCTTAATGATTAGATGTTATTTATGTTACAAGCATTTGACATTTCTTGAGACAGCATGTAGACAGCACATATGTTTCTCAGGCTTTTTTTTTTTTACTGCTACTATCTACCTATGTAATCCATTAGCCCCTCCCCCAGGATGCACCATGAGATGAGCAACTTGTTGTTCAGTGTGTTCTTTTCTGGTTAATCTCTTCCATAAATAAATAAAATCATGTAAGGAGATGGAATCCTTGTCTGAGATGCTACAGTATATTATTAATATGTTAAACGCTCTTGACAGGTCTTGAGTTTCAGAAACCCAGCAGAGGGAAGGGAGTATTTTATTCAACTGGGTAGTAATTTGCAGTTGTTATGGAAGGAGATTGGGCTGATACTTGTCAAGATTGCCATAGTGGTTATTAAAGAGCATTATGACTTCATGGGGATCAGAGACCACTTGTCCATTGGAGGAGACAGTGAGTTGTTCATTGTGATGCTGCCCTCTGCCAATGAGGTCATTCAAGATATTCCATGTGTGCTTGGGGTTTCCCCATGAGCAATGTTGTATTTTGTTGAGGAAGATAACAGCAGCTCATACAGCAGACTTACAGTACAGTAGTTGCAAAGGGTTTTGTAGAGTTGAAGGAGGTGTGGGATCCTACTTTTCTTGTATTTACAGTAACCCATGCCATGTCTCTTTCCCTCATGAGTTTCTGGATGTTAGGGGTGATCCATTCATGGTTGTGGCATTTAACCCTGATTTTTTTTCATGGGGGTGAGAGAGTCACAGATGGAAAGGAATTTGTTGATGAGCTCATCAAGGGCTGCGTTAATATCAAATATGGATCATGTGAAGGGACAGTTAGTGTCTGTGGCTGCAGTAGAAAACTCACAAGGACTGAATTTTTTAAACTGTCTGGAATGGATGAATTTGTGCTCATGGCGGGGGGGGGGTTTGTGGACCAGCAGCAGTAGAGAACACTGTGGTCACTGATAGAATCAGGCAGTACCCCAGAGGAGGTGATGTTGGAAGTGCAAGTAACAAGGATCCAATCCAGCAGGGATTCATAACCAGTCCTGTAGTTGGTGCATGTGGTGGTGGTAATGATTTGGTGCAGGCCAAGGCTGTTTACAGATTCCCTGGCCATGTTATGCTTGGAGGACAGCCAGTTGAGATTGAAATCCCCAACATTAATCCATTCTCTTTCAAGGGGAAGAGAGTTCTGGAAGGCGACAAGGGCTTCAAGGCAATTTGGGGGGTGCTGGGGGGAAGGTAGGTGACACTGATGGTGATTATCTTGTTGTTACCAAGAGGGATGTTAATTGAAAGGTATTCAAGGATAAGGGATACAAGAGGTAGATCGAGTTCAGTTTTGGATAGGTGGCACGCAATCCAGAGTAGGCAACCACCACCTCTTTTACTGTATCTTTCTCTCCTGAAAAGGGAGCATCCATAAAGATTTAATTCACTAGAAGGGATCTTGTTGGTGAGCCATATTTCAGTGAGGACAATGACATTGAAAGAGTTGGTAGATAGTCAGGATTTGAGAAGTGCTTTTCTTTTTAGCTATTAAGCTCTGGATGTTAAGGTGTACAATTCTGAGTACCTAGAATGCTTGGGGGTGATGGGTTGTTGATAGCAGATGCAGGAGGGGGGTCCAGGATTTGGGTGGCTTTACCCAGAGATGAGAAGGAGGAGGAGTCTCCTCTGTTTGCTATGGGAAAGGATGGATAGTTTAAGGGATTTTACCCTTGTGAGGTGTTATGAGATAACTTGTGAATTGCTCAGGAAGTGGGAGCATTCAAGAAGGAGGGAGGGTTTGTTTGTGTGGAAACATAGAGTAGAGTAGAGGAAGAGGGACTTAGAGGTGGGAGGGAAAAGTCAGAGTTTTAGTAATGTTTTTTTTATGTGTGTAGGAGAAGGTGGAGGGTGAAGACAAGATGATCTGGGTAGGGGTGGTATGAAGGGGGACAGGAGGGTAAGAAAGGCAGGGATGCTACTTAATAAGGCTGTAGTAACCCTGCAAGGTGCAGGAGAAGTTGCTCTGTTGTAGCATAAAATGTAGATAACAAAGAAATTTGTTGGCAAGAGATTGTGAATATTAAACTCGATAGAGCTGGCAAACTGGCAGCAACTTCCAACAGAAAGAAGGGTTAAAAGGTCAGGTTAGTTTATATCTTGGAGGTGGAAGGCTAGGTTTTCTGGCCAAAGCACCTAGCTTCACCTGAGCTTTTTCCTTTTAGCTTGCTTTAAAGGACAGAACTAAGAACCTTACCAGAGTAAGGGAAAAGTGCAGAGCAAGTGATGTAGGAGCAGAGTGGAAGTGAAGAGTGGGAGGGGACATTCCACTTACTGCAATGTGTAAAGAGCAGAGGCAGTATAATGACTGTGAGGAGTGATATCGTAAAGGGCTGTAGTAACCCTGCAAGGAGCAGGAGGAGTTGCTTTGTTGTAGTGTAAAATGTAGATAACAAATAAATTTGTTGGCAAGAGATTGCGAATATTAAACTCTATAAAGGGGCATGTGAAGGAATGTAACTTCAACAAAAGCCAGAAAAAGTAGAAAAGGCCCTTTAAGAACTGAAGAGAAAAGGCTGCAGTTCTAATTTGTTTGAAGGATTGGGGGGGATGTTTTAGGTGCAAAGGCTCATTTAAACAGCGATGGGGTGGGGAGGGTAGGGCAGGAGAAAATCTGCAGTGTAAAAGGCAGACCAGGGAGCCACAAGGAGCAATGCAATGGGAGCCCTTTATGCCAAGGCACCAAAATTCAAAAGTGTGGCTGAGCAAGTCATACCTGTGGCAGGCATCAGCTGTAGCAGAAGAATCAGGTGAGGGGGGGCTTGCTAGGAGCCGCACCACAAATGCAGTGCCTGCTCAGGGTGGAGAGGGTCTGTGGCAGGATTCGGCTATAGCAAAAGGATCAGGTAGGCAGCAGCTTGCTAGGAGCCACACCGCAAGTGGAGCACCCAGTCAGGGTGGAGAGTGGCTGTGCCAGGATTCATCTGTAGCAGAAGGATCAGGTGAGCGGCAACTTCATAAGAGTCGCACCACAGGTAAAAGGCCCAGTCAGGGTGGAGAGGGTCAGAAATACCACTCAATTTGAGAAATTAAAAGTGTTGCCAAAAATTGCACTGTTCCAGGGATACTGCCAGCTGTTCTGTTGATTTGTCTCAATTTTCTCATTTTCTGCTGATTGCAACAGAGCAACACAGCACCTCAGGCATCAGGACATCTTCATACTCAGCTTCATACTCAGCCAGTGGTTCTGTTGATTTGCAACAGAAAATGCCACACTGCACAACTGAATGCACATTGCTGTCAATTTTGCACTCTGCCAGTAGTTTTTATTAAGCCTTACTTAAGGAATTGCTCCCAATATTCACACCAGTCTTGTCTATACTGGCATTCATTTAGTCTTTTGATTTTGATTTATAATGAGTTTTATGATTGTATTAAAATGAAAAAACTATAAAAAGCATTTATTAGCCCTTTTTATGTAAGCAATAATACCCGATAGTGTGGGCAGTATTGGGCAATACCGGACTGCCCAGGCATGTAATGAGGCCAGATGCCTTAGGAGGAGGGCCCTATAGCCCCTCGAAGGTCCAGTATTGCCCAATACTGCCCAACCCGGAGGGTATTATTGCACTTAGAAAATGGGCACTGTATTTTATATATTTGAAAAAAAAATAGTTTTATGCTTAGATGTTTAAACGCTTACATGTTTAATTTATTTTATAATGAAATAGTTCCTCCACCTGCATTTGAGTGTTGCTTTTTTTTAACTAGTGGCTCTTGTCCTACTGGAGCCTCCATAGTTTTAACTTTTGAACTTGTTTTCATGGTTACCTGCCCCCCACCACCACTAACTTGAGCATGACTGGGAGAAAGACTCCAACATTTTTTTTTCCCACAGCTCTTCCAGGGGATTAGATGTGTATCTGGGGGTGGAGTTGGCAAACTGCCAGCAACTTCCAACAGAAAGAAGAGTTAAAAGGTCAGGTTAGTTGATATCTTGGAGGTGGAAGGCTAGGTTTGCTGGTCAACGCACCTAGCTTCACCTGAGCTCTTTCCTTTTAGCTTGCTTGAAAGGACAGAACTAAGAACCTTACCAGAGTAAGGGAAAGGATTAAGATTTTGGCTAGGCAGATTTACTGTGTGTTGTTTTTATTTTGTACATGCAGGGATTGTTACTGTTTGTTGCTAACATTGTATTGCTTTATTTTTCTCTGATTCACATTGCTGTTGCTGGGTATACATTCTGCTGCATTATTACAAGGTGTGCCTACAGGTGTGTGCAAACAGATTACTGCTGTAATCTTCTGATTCAAATTGTCTTTTGTAAGGTATATCTTCTGTTACTGCTTTATTTTTCTCTGTAGCAGAGTGTTTCTTGCAGGGTTTATCTTCTGTGAAATTATTACAGATGGTGCTTAAATGTTTGTGAATTTTTATCATTAGGCTAAGCAAAATTACTGTTTGTCCCTATTTTATTTATTTATTTTTTGCTGAAAAGGTTTTTTTTTTTGTCTCAGAGGTGTTGCAGTCTCCTTCTCACATTGAAGACAGGGAGAGTGAGAAAGCAGCCACAGCTTCCTTGAATCAAGGAGGTTATTTTCTAGACTACACTAAACTGAATTATTACTTTCTGGACATGTGTAAGTAACTAGTATTGATTCTGTTTTTGGAGTGGACTTTTCTTAGTTTTAACTTTAATTTGCCAGGGAGGAATTGTAGCTGGGAATTATTTGCAGTCAGTTATGACTAGACCTGTTACTTAGCCTTTGTGAAATAGGTGTCTGGAAGGAAAGGAAGGTAACTCCCCCAGGGTGGAGGTGAGCTGAGGTGATTGTTTCTGGACAGCATAGGGTTTTATTCCACTCCTTCCTCTCCCCCATCTGCTCCAAGCGCATAACTTCCTTTATAGCAGGGGTTCTGACATCACTTCCTCAAAACTGCTAACAACATACACCTGTTCATATCCTAAAAGCACAGCACACTGAATGGGGGTAGAGACACTCACAAGCTTTCTGCACACACCAAAACAAGAACAAAAACAAAAGCATCTGCAACTGGAAGTGACATAGACATGTGAGGAGGTGCAATGCACTGGCTGTGGAGCAGCAGTCTTCCGGAGACATTCTAGAAACTGCATTGCTGCTCATTTGCAGGCACCTCTGGTCTGAGGGAGGAGGTTTTCATCTCCATGCTGACCTGGCAAGGATCTGGAAATCTCTGTTCCCTCACCCAGGGACCACTCAGGCCAATGACACTACCTCAGAGGTTGCCAAGAAAGAGGAGTGGCTGGACCACACAGGCTCAGGGAGGTTGAGGGTGGTGGAACAGAGGCGCATCCCTCCAGTTGTGCCTCTCCACTCTGGTGAAGCATGGTTCCTCTATGGAGGCACCTGCAGTGGAGACCAAGGAGGATGCTGGGAATTTACACAATGGAGACCCACAGGTGGGTGGCCCAGGACCCCACAGGGGAAGGAAACAACCCTGGTGGGGACTCAACTGTTAGGGGAGTAGAACTGGGGAGGAGGGAAAAGGAGATCAGGTGCCTGCGTGCCAAGGCTTGAGGGACAGGAAAATGAATCCTCAGGATCGTGGGAGAAGGCAAGGGGAGGAGCTGGATGTCATTATCCACCTAGGGACAAATGACCTGACTGAGAATGGGATCAGAGCAGTGCAACAGGAGTTTGTGGAGTTGGGGAGGGCCTAGACCAGCAGCACACATGGTAACTTTCTCAAGTGCTACCCATCTATGGCATGGATGGAGGCTAGGGTACTCCACACCATGGGATTCAATGACTGGTTGAAAAGCTGTTGCAGAGCTCAGGGATTTGGCTTCATTGGGGTCTGGGGCTCTACCTGGAGGGATGCAGGCCTATACAGGTGTGATGGTCTGCATCTATCCTGGAGAGGAACCAGGATCCTAGGTGATAGGTTTAAATGTTTCAGTGGCAAGCATTTAAACTAGCCAAGGGGGGAGGCACTGAACAGGAGAAGGGAAATCCTAGCTCCCCCAAAAAATCAGGGTAATTAGTGAGGTAAACACCAAAATAGAGCAGTTGATAGGGAGAAGGGCATGGGTAAATGGAGAAAAAGACAAAGGCAGTAGGGACAGGGATGGGGCAAAAAGAAATAAAACCATAAAAAAAATGTAGAGTAATGAGTACCAATGCCCATAGTCTAGGTAAAAAGCTCCCTGAAATGGTAACCTTGATGGAAGAGGGATGCCTGGATATTGTGGCAGTCACAGAAACATGGTACACAGAGAACCATGACTCGGATGTCAACATACCAGGGTACACAGTCTACAGGAGGGAAAGGGAGAGAAGAAGAGGAGGAGGAGGAGTAGCTCTCTATGTAAGGGAAGGGATCAAAGCAACAGAACTAAAGGGTAAACAGGGAAATGAGGAGGCACTGTGGGTCACCCTGGAGACTGAAAATGGCTCCAAAATCCACACAGGGGTTGTATACAGACCCCCATCTCAGGGGGAGGATATGGACAAGGGAATGATAGAAGGCATCCTTGGGATGGCAGAGAAAGGGGAGATATTGCTGATGGGGGACCTGAATATGCCAGATGTTGACTGGAGCACCTTTGCTGCCACCACATCCAAGAGCAGGGTCATTCTCGATGCCCTACAGGGGGCATGCCTCAGACAGCTAGTTTTGGAACCCACTCGGGAGAGAACAATCTTGAAGTGGGTAGCCATCTGGGAACAAGCGACCGCCAAACAGTGTGGTTCATGATAAACTTAGCTGTAGAGTCAAGCCACACAAAAGTGAAGGGACAGGACTTCAGGGGGGCTGATTTTGTTAAAATGGGAGAGTGCCTCAGAAAAGCACTAGCAAACAGGCAAGAAGGTGGGGTGGAGCAACAATGGGGAAACATCAAAACCGCCATCATAGAGGCAACAAGTCTTTGTGTGAAGCAAATAAACAAATCAAAATGAAAGAAAAAAACCCTATGGTTCTCAAAAGAAGTGGCGGGGAAGGTAAGGGAAAAAAAGATAGCATTCAGGAAGTATAAGGAAATACAGAAGGAGCAGGACAGAGACTTGTACCAGTTAAAGCAGAAGGAAGCAGGTAAAGCAGTCAGAATAACAAAGGCCCAAACTGAGAAAAAGATAGCCAACTCGGTTAAGAAGGGGGATAAAACCTTTTATAGGTACATCAGGGAGCAGAGAAAGACTAAGGCAGGGATACTGAGGCTGAACAAAGAGGAAGGTGGTTGGGCAGAGAACGACAGTGAAAAAGCAGGGATACTGAATGAATACTTCTGCTCAGTATTCACAATGGAAAAGCAGGGGGAAATACCTAATTCGGTCAATAGAAGCACTCTGGATAGGGAGTTGATATTAGTCCTTTCACAGAAGAAAGGTTCTAAAAGAACTCTTAAAACTGAAGGTGGACAAAGCAATGGGGCCTGATGGGATTCACCCCAGGTTTTTAAAAGAACTAAGGGAAGAACTAGTAACACCACTGACTACCCTTTTAATAAATCATGGAGGATGGGTGGTACCTGAGGACTGGAGGAGGGCAGATGTGATTCCTCTCACAAAAGTGGAGCAAGACAAAGGCAGGAAACTACAGACCTGTCAGTTTAACCTCAGTGGTAGGGAAAATGATGGAATCACTTCTGAAGGAAAGAATTGTTGAGTACCTAGATGCCAGTGGGGCACAGGACCCAAGGCAGCATGGATTCACAGCAGGAAGGTCATGTCAGACAAATCTAATTGATTTCTTTGACTGGGTGACCAAAGCAGTAGACCAGGGAGAGGCTGTGGACATGGCCTACCTAGACTTTAGCAAGGCATTTGACACAGTCCCGCACAAAAGAGTAATAAACAAATTAGCCAGCTTGGGAGTGAGTCCTAGGGTGGTAGCCTGGATAAATACTGGTTGGACAACAGGACACAGCGGGTAATAGTAAATGGAGTCTACAGTGAAGAAAGAAGGGTTACTAGTGGGGTATCACAGGGTTCAGTACTTGGGCCGGTCCCCTTTAATGTCTTTATAAGTGACATTGCAGAGGGACTGGAAGGGAAAGTATGTCTCTTTGCAGATGACACAAAGATCTGCAACAGGGTTGATACACAAGGTGTGGTGGAAAGGATGAAAAGGGACTTGGCAAGGTTGAAGGAATGGTTAAATGTATGGCAGCTTAGATTCAATGCAAAGAAGTGCAATGTAATGCACCTGGGAAACAAAAACCCAGGGGAAGAGTACACAATGGTGGGTGAGATACTCACAACAACAGAAATGGAAAGGGACCTGGGGGTAGTCATATCAGATGACCTAAAGGTGGGCCAGCAATGTGAGAAGGCAGTAAGGAGTGCTGGGGGATACTGGGATGCATAGGGAGAGGCACCACCAGTAGAAAACAGGAAGTTGTTGGCTCTCTGTACAGACAGTTGGTAAGACCACATCTAGAGTACTGTGTGCAGTTCTGGAGACCCCATCTCCACAAAGACATAGACCGGGTGGAGGCTGTCCAGAGGAGGGCAACCAAAATGATGCAGGGTCTGCATCAGAAGACATATGAAGAAAGACTAAATGAACTAAAGATGTATAGCCTTGAGGAAAGGAGGGAGGGGGGGAACATGATAGAAACTTTCAAATACCTCAAGGGAATCAACAAAGTCCAAGAGGGTAGCATCTTTCAGAAAAAGAGATGTGCAAAAACAAGGGGGCACAATTTGAAGATAGAGGGGAGATGGCTCAGAGGTAATGTGAGAAAGTATTTCTTCACAGAGAGGGTTGTGGATACATGGAACAGCCTTCCTGAGGAGGTTGTAGAATCAAAAACAGTGGGGGAATTCAAGAATGCATTGGACAGACATAAGGCGATTCTAGTGGGGGGTAGGAGGAAGTAGGCTGTTGGTTAACTAGGATCTGCAGCTTATCCGTTAGGTAGGGAAATGGGAAGACTAGATGGGCAAAGTGGTCCTTATCTGCTGTCAAATTCTGTGTTTCTATGTTGATAAGAACTGGATTTTTTTTAAATCTCTACATTTCTTTTTGTTTATTTTAAATTTTTACTGTATGGCAATTGTACGATTGTTAGATTTGCCATCAGCGGGATGAGTGCCGAAATGTCGAGAGTCGGGAGTTACTTATGGAGGGAGGTCAGGTGAGCTGTCAGAAAAAGAAATGTAAGTTGGAAAAATAAGGTGTTTTTTTGTTTTTGTCTGTCACTAGCAAGAAAGAGAGCTAGTTGCAGAGTGAGTAACAGTGAGACCTAACTAGGGACAGTGGAGCTGAGCTGAATGAGACAGTGGCAGGGATGGCAGAAAAGAACATGTGTTTTTTTGTTTGTTTGTTTAACTTTAAATCACAGGAATATTGTGGTGTGAGGTTTTCCTGTGGTGTTTTAAGCAGAAGTACAGTATACAGCGGGACTTACAAATTGAATGTCACTAAGTGAGGAAAAAGAATATGGTGGCTGGACAGTTTGAAAATTTGGTGTGTCCAAGAATACCCTTAGTAATCGATCACCCTGAATGGGAGCATGTTTTTCACCGGGCTCTATCGAAAAGTAAATACATACCTGACCATGGCTTTCAGCCAGTTAGGATACTTTATTTTTCAAACCCATTTTCTAATTTGGTAAGAAACTTAACCTCCACCTTCTCTCAGTACCCTTTGTCCACCATTGCAGGTCGAAGGTGAGGTCCTTGTTACTACTGGCTTTCACTCTGGGGATCTGTGCCCACAAAAACATTGAAGATCCCTGCTGTACAGTGATCACTGGTTCCCAGACAACAGCCCACTGCGATGTGACAATGCACTATGAGAACCTCCTATAGGACAGGAATTCAACCATATTATTATTTCAATTTCAGTTTCAATTTTTATTTAACCAGGAATGCACCATTGAGTGAACTGATTTACAAAGTGGTCCTGGGTGGACGTAACATAAAAAATACAAGACATCATAACAAGTAATGCATCTTACAGAACCAATGCATACTGAGACGCTTAGAAAACACAATCATACATTTACAGTGTCAGGGCATTAGGATAGCAACAATCATACATTTGCAATAACAGGGCATAATAAAATAGCAACAGGAAAAGCATACATATAAATTTTCAAGACCACGGATGCACAGGTGTGGAAGCAGACAGAGGGGATGAAAGCTAGATGGCACAGTGTGGAGGGAGGAACCACATAGGAAAGGGTCATTGTGGGGCTCAGGGATGGAGGTTGGGTAGTGAGTGAGAATGGAAGGGAGGAGTAATGTAGTCAGGGGTGCTGGGGTGGGGGAAATAAGTGCTGGGCACTGTCAAACTTCCACAAGGATGATCAAATGATAGGGAGAATAGGCAGGAAGATTCTGGTGGTAGGATGAGTTAGAAGAGGCAGTAACATATATCTACAAGTGACTGTCTCAAAAGGGTCTTGAAAGTGTGCAGAACCACCAAGTTTGTGAGCTTTAATGATTTCTGGAGGGTGTTCCAAATGGTGGGGATGCTTTAGCTTAGGGACGAGGCACCAAATCTAGTTCATATCCTAGGCATATTGAGAAGGATGTAAGAGTACCTTCTAAGGTGATAGGCACCAGCGGTGCTTTTGAGGTGATCAGTGATGTAGGGAGGGAGTTTGTGCATAATGGCTCTATACACCCAGAGGTAGGTGTTTTTCAGTCTCCTATTCCAGAAGAATGGCCATCTTAGCTGGGCTTATAAATGACAGTGGTGTGTGTTGAATGGGGCACAGGTAATGAATTTTAGGGGTTTGTGATACATTATATCCAACTTGGCTAGGGCGGTTGTCGGGCAGTGGCTGTAAATGAAGTCAGCGTAGTCAATTAGGGGGAGGAACGTGGTCTGCACCAAGCAGGATTTGGCCTGAAATGTGAGTAGCTTTCTGATTCTTTTTCTTTTGAGTACTCTATTTTTCCGCCCCCCGTGCTCAATGATCCTCCAATCCTTCAGGCTCTTTCAAGTTCCCTCCGACCCCCTCTGTCCTTCCCTGGCCCTCCTCAGATCCCCAGATCGCAGCCGACCCCTGGGATATCCCAGTGTAATCCTTCACTGGGCGGGTCCCTCTCCTTCGAGAGGGAAGGCACCGGGGGGGGGATAGCCCCAGCGCACACTTTTTAGGGCCCGGGGATGCTGCTGGGGAACAGGAGGCACCAGGAAGGCACCAGAGGCCCTTAGGAATGGATAGCCATCATCCAGAGGCCAGCGAGCAATTTTCCTGGCTTTCTGAAGGTGCGTGACGTCCAGACATCAAGGCAAAAGCCTACATCTGTCATGCACCACCCCTAATGGCCCTGATGTGCTGCACTACTACTGACCTCTACCAGTAGTCTCTATGGCACCGGGTCGTGATCCCTTCCCTCCCTGGAGACAGCGAGCAGTCATGGGATGCTCAAGCTGCCTCCCTCCCCCGGCTGGCCCTCCAGCGACCCAAGCTCGCTCTCCCTAACCTGAATACTGGAGCGCCGCAAGCAGAAATACAACTGCTGTGCCGACGGCTGGCCGCTTCTGATTCTGAAGAAAAGGCCAATTCTTTGTCATGGATTTTTCAGGAGTTCCTCTATGTGCACTGAGAAGGTAAGTTTTGAGTTGATCCAGAGGCCCAGGTACTTAAATTTTTCCATGACCTCTAATGGTCCACCGAGAAGAGTGAGGATTTGGAGCTGAGTACTTACTGGGTAGGTGTTTGCTGGGTGGGCGTGGGGTGAAAGCAGCATTACTTTAATTTTTTTAGCATTAAGCTGCAATTTACAGTGCAGGAAATTTTGTTGCAGCAGGTTGAAGTCCTGTTGCATATCTTTACAGGCTAACTCAAGGGTGGGTTTGGCGATGTAAAGAATGGTGTCATCCGCAAAAAGATGGACGCTAATATATAATTATAATAATTGGGGCATCTGAATGGCAATATTGTGGGAGGAACCAATATACACCAGGGATAATTTTGCTATAATAATTGGGGATATTTACACTGCAAATCAGGGGTGGGGAACCCTTAGATGCAAGGGATCATTTTATTATACTACTTGGAGGCATCAGAATGATGACCGGGATGGGGTGACAATGTGCACCACTGTGTGCTCAAATGAGGGCAGGATTTTTGGAAGTGGTAAACAGCATTGCAATTTCAGCTGTTAAGCACTTTCAAAACCTTTTATATACCACTGTGCTCTGTATGCAGGAGAGGATCCCTCATTTGCATGGCCACAGAAGTACATATGCACATGCACATGATCAGGGTAGCATCAGGGGCTGCTGAATATGGCACCCATCCAACCATGCTGTTCTCACATGGTATGGTTCTTGGATGTTTAGCGCTGTGCTAACCTTCTGAAAATGGAGCCACTTAAGGTGCAGAAAGTAAACAAGAAAGTGTTATCTATCGCTTTATGTATTTTTCTTACCTTATTTTGCTTGCAAAACTTTTATCCAAATTCAAAACATTGTGATGTGATTAAATGTTTATAACAACTGTACTTTAAATATAGTTTCTTCTACTTTCATCCAAGTGCTGTTTTTATTTACTTATAAAAACACTTTCTGGCAGGCTGGCTTAGTAGCTTGGTGGTAGCTGCACTGCCTTCCATACCAGTGGCCCAGTTTTGGCGGTGGACCCAGATCGCAGTGGGGTCAGTAGTGGGGAGAGATGATTGATCATCTCAAGAACTGCTTTCCTCTCAGGGAGAGGGAGTTCAACTATCCCACTCTTCAATAGCCACTTAGCTGAGGAGGGTTACAAGGAAGTGGATTTGCAAAAAGAGAGAAGGGCTCAGGCAGGCACAAAGCAAGTAAGTGCCTTTACATGAACTGGTATCATTGCATGCTTGGCTGCCCAGGGGATGAAACCAAAGACAGAAAACCCCCAATGACAGAATGATCCACCAATCTACCACAGGCTCTGCACTACAAACTAGGCTCAGCTCCTGTCTGAATATGTGTCTCCTTGTGAATGGGCCTCCCCTTCCTGGCCCCACCATGGTCATGGTGGGGGGGGGTCCGTGGAGGATCTCAGAGCAGGTAAGTCCTGGGGATGGTGGATGATGGGGCTGGACAGGTCTGTGTGCAAGGGGGTCGCAGGGTGACTAAGGAGATAAAACTCTCGATGGAAAAAGAAAGAAATAAAACCCAGTTTGGGAAGCTCAAACACAATAACACAGTTATATCATATAAGCAGGGTAACTATGCACTGTGCAGCTAGACAAGGGCAGGCTTATTAGTGGAGACTCAATGCCTGGCAAAGCTCTGTCCACCTTGCAGTGCTCTGCAGTTATGTAATGGGAAGGCTAGGGACTGTGAATGCCACCAGTGAGGCATCACAGTGAAGTTATTCAGAAGAGAAACATGCAAATCATGCATATACCAGCTGAACTCCTGACGACAATTAGGCCCTGAGTGATTGTTGCAAATATATATATATGTATATATATATATATATTTTTTTTTTAACCAAGAACCTTTATTAAACAAAACTTAAAATAAAAACACAAACTATATCAAAACAAACTCTGTAGTGTACAAACTAGGAAAGCTTTTGGCTTACAGTATCACAGTTCCTGCAGTGCTTCCCGAGCATTCAGCTCAGATAAGTTGCTGGGCTAATACAGAAATTAATTACACATAAGTCTGACCAAAACTTTGACTTAGAAAAATGCATGCAGTTCCCTATGTTTATATGGTATGAAAGTGATATGTGTGGAATATCCTAAGTATCAGCTTTCTATATAAATGTGTTTTTAACAGTAAATGAAGGCTGCATTCAAGTGAAAGAATAAACTACTGTATTTTCAAATAAGTACTAAAAGTTTCTTGTCACATCACAATGTTCTGAAATTTGATTAAAGGTATGCAAGCAAAACACAACGGAACACCCCATAAAGAAGTAGAATAAGAGATAGCCATGTTTTGTTTACCTTCTGCTCTGGAGATTTAGACATCCTCTCACCAGCCCAACATTTCTCTGAATGCATCAGGAAACGAGTGCAGGGGCAGGCCATTCTGGGGTGGGGCTAATTTCAGTATGTAGTATATTTCCTTCACTATGTACAGGGGTGGTTTATTTGTTTCAGTATATAGTGTTTGTGGATTTTTCGGTCTATAGTGTATGTATTTCAATACATAGTATATGTGTTCCACCCTGTAGTGTATTTGTTTCAGTATATAGTGCATGTGGATTTTTATGTTGTCTTGCACATGTGCAAGCAACATCTTGTGGTAGTAGTAGCACAGTGAGAGGTGTGTCAGTGTTGGCAAATGCAGGGCACACTTTAGTAGGTACGTCCCTCATTCCCCAATTAACCAGCATGCTAGCGCTGATGCAAGAATTATGTAAAGTGCCACCAACTTGAAAGAAATTTGTGGCTGCAATCAGAGACAAGTTCATCATACAGTAGCAGAGATGACATGCCTCCCATGCATGCCTTTCCTGGTGAAGCATTTCAATAAATATGGCAGATGCACACAGTCCCCAAATATAGGTGAAATTGGGGGTGCAATCCCCATGTCTGCATGTTCCCCACCCACCACACATTGATAGCTGACACGCAGGAGCCACCCAGTGTGCTGCCATCACACAAAGCCGATCATCCAGCATGTTCCTTCCCTCCCCCAATCCCATTGTGTGGTACACCCAACAAATTCTCCCGCCATGTCCGGTTCTCTTTTTTTACCTGAAAAATAGTAAATGGTCCCTCGTTGTCCACGGTGCCACCTCCCCCAACCCGCACCCACTCACCCTCTGAGCACCCCACATCCCACTCACCCCATATTTACCTCCAGAGGTCCATCGCTGCAATCTTCAGTGGAGCACGAACACATCAGGACTCTTTCAACGCCAAACTGCAAATGAAGAAATGCTGATAAGTTGTATAATGGCATCAGTGGTGTGGGAGGGGGCGGGTTTAATTTAAGTGGATATCTCAGCCATTTGTTTAAATTTTGGCTCCAGATTTTCAACTTGGGGTTCTTGGGACCCCACCTTATGAACACATGCACTGTGCTCATGTTATTCAGTCACTAAAGGTGATTTCACGGTCACTGCGCAGAATCACCTTTTGGGACTGATTAATGAAATAACAGTGCCACTATTCAGGAGGTGGGGTCCCAAAAAGCCTATGTTGCAAATTTGGTGACAAACATTGCAATAAATGACTGTGTTATGAGTGTGCATTGCACAGTTTCCAAGCACACTTGTAACATTGATAGTTTTTACTATTTTCACTCCAAATTTTCAACATTGCCATTTTTTCACACCTCCTTATGAGCAGTAGAGCTGTCATTTTTCACATCATGCCCGGAATGTGTTTTCACTCATCTGGCACACAATGGCATGGTCACTGTGGGAAATTAACTTTTGGGATAGATTAACAAAATCACAGTGCCAGTGTTCATGAGCAGAGGTCCCAAAATGCCTATGTTGAAAATCTGGTTAAGAAATCCCCCAAATAATTGCATTACAGTCGTGCATGGCACAGTTCCTACTCACGCTCGTTACTTCACCAATATTTCATATTTTCACTCCAGACTTTCAACATTGCCATTTTTTACACCTCCTCATGAACAGTATAGCTGTCATTTTTCACATCCTGCCCAAAATGTGTTTTCAGACCTGTGGCGTCAAATGGCGCAGTTACTGTGCAAAATCACCTTTTGGCTAATGAACTGATAGTGCCACTGTTCATAAGGTGGGTTCACAAAAAGCCCATGTTGACAATCTGGAGTGAAAATACCAACAAACTCCTGGGGCATTAAAGTTTCAAACCGTAACACCCCACTCTGTAGAGACTGACAGGCATCGGGGTAACTTGGGACTGTCGGTTATAATGCTCATGTCATTCCACCCCCACCACCACCCTGAAGCCAGTGACAGGCATTGAGGTGTGCTTTGGACTCTTTGTCCCCAAAGTTCACCCCATTCTCCTATAGTGCACCCATCTCAGCGTATTTTCTCATGGAAAAGGGTGAGCATAAGGCCTGAAGACCTCAAGGCATACCGCAACACTTGTTGGTGTCTGCAGGGTAGGCTGAGGTGAAATGGCATGAGTGTTATGGCCGATGACCCAAAGGCACACCCCAATGCCTGTCAGTCTTTGCAGTGTGGGGGTTGGGTTGGCATCAGTTCAATACTTCACTGCCATTCCTATTATGCATCTTTCTAATTCATGCACTACCAATGCCAATGCCAGCAAGACAACATTCGGCATTGAAAAATGCTTGTTTTATATACTGTGTTGTTAGTGTGCCAAGTTTCACTGGAGCATGGTGAGAGCTTTGTGCCATTTGTCAGAGTCTAGGGCTCTAGTGGAGGAAACATTTGGCGCTTGAGCTACTGGTGCTATAGAGTGAAATCTGCAAGGGGTTATTTGTCCAAATTAGATTTTGGACATTCTCAAGCAGAAAGGTGGAAGGAAAAGGCCAAAGCTGGAAATATGGAAGCACTTGAGTGCTGATAGGCTAATTATCCTTTCGGAAAGGTATGCCAATATTGCCTAGGGGCTGGGGCTATTGAGTTTGCTTTATTTTATTCCAAATTTACTGTGCTTAGTGGAGCTCTCCTTTTATCTATTTTACAGGTGCGTACACTATCAGAGTTAAAGAAGGGGGATGGGAGATTCCTACAGAAATACTCTGGACCACAAAAAGGAGCACTGAAATGTGTTATGGACTCCAAGGCAGCAGATTGAAATATTCTTCCTGAAAATTGATTGAGAACTCATTGTCAGTAAAACAAACTCCAACACTAACTGCCAGGGGCTACTTACGATGTGAGACTAGAACTGCTTCTATATGTAAAGTTTTGTGTTGTCTTAGAGACTGGTGGAGGATGGCACTGGGGGTAAACCCCTCCAAGAGGTACTGTTTTCTTTATTCAGATAACAATATGAAAATTGATCACTCACATAGTTCAAAAGTCTTAAATGTGCAGTGCTAGGTCACTCATAATGGAGCTGAATCCTTGAACTCTCGAAAACTGGTCCTTAGCATTTTTTACATAGTCCATTTGTTCCCTTGAGCTGTCTTCATGGTTTTATAATTAGGATGCCGTGCCAGTAAAAATTAGTGAATTCGGCACTGTGAGTGCAAATGGAGCCTTGGAACTTCAGTTTAAAATATAGGCTCCTGAGTATTATGAGCCTCCATTCCTTATTTATAAACTGGACTCCTATGTGTAAAAGGAGCCTTTAATCTTTGTCTAAAATCAAAGACTTTGATATGCATAGGGAGACATTTAATCTCCATTTAGTTTAAATTTAATATCTATACTTGTTCAAGTTTTTAGAGCACTTAGAACGTTTCTTGTTTATACCTCATGTTTGATGGACTAAATGAAAAATGTGTAATGCTTGTTCACCTCGTTTTTACAAACTGGAAGTTTAGTGAATGAGCATTGTATTTATGATATTGCTACTTGAAATTAGATATGAATTTTATTAATTTATTTACTTTCTACTTATGTCTTTGGAAATGATTGAATCAAAATTCTAGGATTGTATACATAGGTTACAGATTTCCTAAGCCACATGACCACTGATGGACTCTTATGTTCAGATGGAGTTTAATAGCACTTAATAGGTTTTGATATGCTCCCATTAATCTATTAATTAAGTTTGGGGAAATCTTCTTACAGGTAGTTTTGTTGAATGAACTGGAGACTGGAAGATTAACATGAACCTAATCCTCTGAAGGAATGTGGGCTCACCTTAAACCTAAAGCAACAGTCATAACTGACAGGAGCGATAGATTCTGAGGGAAAGCTTCCCTGGTAGATGGCTGTTTTGCACAGGGGGATCCCATTTTTGTATCTAAGATATCAAACAGTGACACCAAGTATGATAACATTTGAGAGGAACAATATAATTAATATATGCTAGCACGACTGAGGGCAGGACCTTTTGATTACCACCACTTATTTGGTAATTGAGCATTGGATAAAGTCTCTAATTAACATTCAGGTACAAGGAGATCCAGTTGGATCTGGTAGCCTAAAAGGAAGGCATCCCTTAATGAGAGGGAGCTAGTAAGTGGGTCTGAATTTGTTACTAGTCAAGGTATAGGAGACACATCTTCCAAGGTTCTGGCTAGCATATGGCTGATGGTCAGGATTGGTGGAGTACTTAAGCAATGTGAAGCAAATTGTGTGTGAGATTCTTCTAAAAAGAATCAGAAAAGTTATTACTGACTGGTGATGATATTTTAATGGAAATGCCACCTGTATACTGCAATTTCCTTATGATGCCACTGTTGCTTTGGATATTGTTCTCATGGAGATAAGTTAAGGGAATTCTTAGACCTTTAAAATAAGTCCACATAAGAGGGATAGGTAGTGTTTAATAGTCCCAGAGATGACATATTATACAATTTATAATTTTTTATAACATGATTTACAGTCTATGGATGGGTGTATAACCTTGTTGCACTTTAGTATCTACTATTACAAATGGTGCATCTATAGTACATTTGGAATAAGACTTCTTGCTATCAAGTCTTTTTAAGTGTCTAAATGGTATAGCAAACTTATACTGTAATGATTGAAAGTCTATTTTTAGCGAGATGTTATTTTACTGTGAAAAATTGTAATGGCATTGCCGAACAATAAAATCTTTTGTTGTATAGGATTATACTGTGTATGTATTTCAGTCTGTAATGTATTTCTTTCAGTATACAGAGTATGCAGATTTATTCAATAGATACTGTAAGTGTTTCAATATATAGTGCATTTGTTTCAGTATATAGCATATGCAGATTTTTTTCAATATATAGTGTATGTCTTACAATATGTAGTGTATTTGTTTCGGTAGATAGTTTATGTGGAATTTTCAGTCTGTAGTGTATGTATCTCAGTAGGCAGTGTATATGTTTCAGTACATAGTGCATTTGTTTCGTTATACAGTGTATGTGGATTTTCAGTACTCAGAATGTGTATTTCGGTAGATAGTGTATATATTTCACTATATAATGTAAGCATTTCACTATGTAATTAATGTATGTGTTTCACTATATGACATATGCATTTTAGTATACAGTATATGTATGTCACTATATGAGGTACAGTATATAGTTTAGTGGATAGAGTGGTGGTTCACTACATTGTGTATGCTTTTCACTATATAATGTATAAATTTCATTGTATGATGTATGTATTTCACTATATAGTGGATGTGTTTTACTATATAGCCAGAGATTCTGAATTATGTCCCTAACGGCTTGCCATAAATTTGTCTGTTTTTTTTTTCTAACTAGTTTTCTTCCTGTTCTGTGCAGGGTGATATGCAGTACAATACAAATGAATCTACTATTTGTTATCACCAGATACAAATGATGTTAGCACCGTTTGGGACGAGCAAGTATTGGTTCACAACAGGAAAGCATAGGCTATAAACTTTAATTTTACTGCTGATTGTTCTCAACACCTGAGCAGTTCTGCAGTAATTCAAGAACATAACAGGGTGAGGAACAGGATGGTACATATATCTAAAATGACCACTTATTATTGCTAAAAATGCTAAACAATGCCCCTCTTCCAGAAAATAAGTAAACTTGTTCAAATAATTTTTGTAACAGAGAATTGCTTACTTGCTTTGCATGAAATTCTTTTCTGGATCTTTTTCTGGACCTGAAACTAAGGTGGAAGAAAATTGTTTCTGACCATCATAATGGAAGCAAGCATGTTCCTTTGTATAATGACCCAGATGGAAACATACATGACTGACATGATTACCTATATGCCTTATTTAAGTAACACATCTGCATCTCTATAACATACAGTTCCTGGCCTTGCTCTTGCGTAAAATATTTACAGGACCCTGAACTGATGCTGAGTAACAACCTTGTACCCAATAGCTCTGTATGAAGTCTGAACCATCCATTGATTCTCCTGATACAAAATTGCCACACTGGGTATAGTGAGGTAAGATACTGCTCTGTATAATGGATATTCAGAACACTGTTGTAATCATTACAAAAGGGAGGCTTGACTAAATCAACATTCATGGGAGGATAGCCACAGGGCACTTTGGAAACAACGTTCCTTAAAAGTGGAAAACAAATCAACTAAAAATTTCCTGTACAATTTTAAAGCACAGTGGGATACTTTCAGCAGAATGAAAATGAACCTGAATGCAAACATCTATCTCCTTATGATAGTTTTTTTTATTTACAAATTAGTCCCTAGCTAACCTGCTTCTCATTACCTCAGATTATTGAGTTGTACCCTTCAAACTGTATTTGGGGTTTTACTCCCTCAGTTGATCAATATTTTACCTATGAAGCATGTCCGTATGTTGTCTCACTATGAGGTTATGGTACCCAGGTTCCCAAAGTGCCATAATTATTTCCCTCTTCATAATGCAGCATGTAAAATGCTTGTCTCTCAAATTTTATTTGTTTAGATGTCATTAACCAGATAAATTCTACTAGACAGATGCATGTCTATTTTCAGGTGCAACCAAGGAGATTACAGAATGGAGAAAGGCAGGGATGAACGATACCACTTTTACAGGGTTCCTTGTCATAATGGCAGTTTTACAATGGCGACTCACACAACAGCAAGTACAACTCGCCGAATGTAGAATCAGCCCCAGACCCACCTTAGCAACTGCCAAGATGGTGACTGGGTGGACATTCGTATTTAACATTTATTGCAGGGGGCTGCACCCACCACACCCCCCTTTGCAGGGGGCAAGCCCTCTGCACCCCCCCAAACTAATATAATCAACTCCAGGGGGGCATACACTGGGGATAGGGGTATACATGGGAGGAGAGGCAGCAGTATTCTGGGGGAATATCACACCTGCAGCACCATTGGTCTGGGGAACAGCAGGACAAAAAAAAAAGTTTTCTAACAGCCCATAACATCAAAAATAATTTTCCTTACAGGCAGTCCCAAACTAGGTACCATTACCACTGTGGTCCATAACCCTATCCACCACACCAGGTTGAAAGCTCAGCAGCAGCACACTCATTTGTGGTATTCACCAGCAATGATCTTCAGCTCTCCCTGTCAATCGCATTCACCATTACATCACTCCTTACTCACTACTCCCTCCCAACACTATTTTGCCACACTCGCTGTTCAGTTGGGCATGCAAATAGAGTTGCTCATATTTGAGTCACTCATTTGCAGTCACCAATTTGACAGTATACCATTTTAAAGCTGCACAGAGGCACAGAGAAAAAAATATAGCCCTATAAAGAGAGTGAACAAAGATGTTTGTCAAAAAGATACATCGATCAGGGTGCCCAGTGGAAAAATGAAATTCCTTAGTGGTCACTACAATTATCTTTAGGTGGACATTTCACTGCTACATTGGTATGTGTGTGTAGGCGTGTGCATGAGTGCATGCCTGCATGCATTGGGCATGTATGGTGTGTGTGTGTGTGTGTGTGTGTGTGTGTGTGTGTGTGTGTGTGTGTATTTCTTAGAGACACAGTAAAGTTAAACTTCATCAGCAAAGTTGCCATAAAGTTGCAAAGCTTCAAAGTCATGAAGCTTCATGAAGTTCCTATTGGCATCACCAACTTTGATTTCACAGCATTTCACCAGGCAAAGTGGCACTTTTTTCTGTGATTTGGCAACTTTGCAAGCAAAGTTTGGTCACTGCATTGAAAAAAGTGCCACTTCACCTGGCAAAAAAATTTGCAAAGTCAACACATCGATCTTTGCGAAGTTGGCCAACTTCGCAAAGTTTGGTCAAAATGGAGTTTTCTCAGCTTTGCACATGTCCAGTGTTTCTGCTTGTCTGTCTGGTGTATTTACTTAGTATGATAACATACTATAGTAACAAAGTAATTTAAGTTTGGAAGGGACTCTTGGTCCATTTTGTCCGGTCTTACTTCATAAGCAGGGAAGAAATAAGTATGCTATCCAGACATGTACCATTTATGCTTCTCCCATTGCTGCTATTACATTAGTCTTGACTATTTTAAAACTCAAATTCATGGCCAGTCTGCTACCAAAATAATATACAGTTTGTTTACTTCTTGATTTATATTAATTGCAAAAAATATATTTAACTAATGTTAGGATAAAAACATTTACAAAGCCTCAGTGAATCTGGTGTGGTGTTTCTCAGGGTTTAAATGATTGCACAATACAGTGTTGACATCAATCTAACTTTGGCAATAGCTTTCTAGACACAGAAAAATACTCACACACCCGTGGATGGAGAGAAGTTGATGGAATGAGAGTGAATGTCCTTTCTTTTCAGCAAAGAAGTTTAAAAACAGATACACAGTGCTTTGTAATGACAATGTCTGCCTTCAGCTGGCATTGTTGATGCTGTTAATAGCAAGCAGTATATGACGTACAGTTGCATGCCTTCCCATACACCACCCAATGTCAGCATCCCTGATATCCAGTGGCACCCTCCCCCACACCCAACTCTATGCTAAGTATGACTGGGATCCAGTGGTACCCTCTTCCATACACAACACCATAGCAAGCATCTCAGTTGTCCTTTGGGACTTCTCCTAAACCTGAGTCAATGCCAAGCATCCTTGGCATATAATGACACACCCTCCCACATTTGACCCCATGCCAAGTATTCTTGATGTCCAGTGGAATCCTCCACGGACTTGACCATAAATCATTTTGACTACTGGTATCCTTGTGCCCTTTCCCTGCCTTTGGGTTGGGCTCCTGGTGTCAGAACAAAGGTGGGTGTCAGATCTGACTTTGCTACACTACACCATTAGCTTTGGTCATGCCCCAAGATCACAAAATTTTGGGATACGCTCAAAAGGTGCATAGCACCCTTTCTTAGAATTGCTTCCTACTTTGAGGAGGACACCTGCCTCTTAGGCGTGTATTCATCTATTCCCACATTTTTTCAAAAAGTTAAATTAGCTTTGGTTGCCATGGTTACAAAGTTGTTAATCATAAGGCATTGGAAAGAGGAATGGGAACCCTCTTTTGGAGAATGATGGGCTGAATTTCTTACCGCTTTAAATGCATAAAGATGTGTGGCTAGGTTCTCTCACTCCTGGGGGAAATTCCAGGAATGTTGGGGACAGCTTTTTTCAATTCTTAAAAATAAATTTGGGTATTGAACTAGCTCCCATCTGTTTCTCCCTTTTCTTTCTACAATGTCCATTATCCCCTCATACATTTATTCTGCCATTGGTTTTTCCTTTAGGCTGTATTTCCCATCCTCACGTTTACACTTGGGTGTTGTTGTTTTTTTTTTTTTTAATTTAGTATGCTTTATTCATTTTTTCCCAGCATCCACAATACACTATAGGTTACATGGCATAGACACTGTTGTACAAAGACCAAGAACATGTTGTATCAGCCTTATGGTTACATTGGCTAAAATAATCACAATTCTATTATATATCTACTAATTAATCCAAATCTAGCTACCTAATTCCCTTCTCCTATAGACCTTTACCCCTCCCCCCTTCCCTCCAGCAAGTGTGTACATGTTACTTTCAGCATAACTGCAAAGTTAAACACCACCTTCAAGGCAAACGGTCAGCTAATTATAGGCCGTTATAGGTTTCATGTAACAAGCAAAGCCTCTAAGGAGCCCCATCTGGGCTGATATAAGTGGGGCCGATTGTTCATGTACAGAATATGTTTTTCTAATTGCAAAGCCGTGAGCGTCTCCTTATACCACTCCCTCACCGATAGCCGTGTTTCTACTTTCCAGTGCCTCATAATAATGAGTTTAGCTACTGCCGAGACCAAGGCAATATGTGCTTTCCTAACTCTGGGAATTCCTCTTGGAAATCAATATAATAAGCATATTTCTGCAGTGAAGAGGGAGTCGAGCCCAAGTAATGGGTCCAGTAGTTGTTTGATAGACTGCCAAAAGGTCTGGACCACTAAGCAACCCCACTGCATATGATATAGGGAGCCGGTGGCGAGGTCACACCTAGTTCACATGGGGAAGGGACATGTCAAACTTTATGCAGTTTAACCAGGGTAAAATATAGGTTATTCCTAATGTTAAACTGTATCATTCGTAGTCTATCCTGCTTAACAAATACATAACCATTCCCCCATGCTCGTCCTCAAGACTCCGCCTCAGGTACGATTGACAGCTCTTGAGCGCAGTAATAGCAAATCCCCCAGGGTAGGTTAGTGTCCATAGATTGTAGCTCTTTATAAAACCTAGAGACTGCATGAGGTTCCCCGGCTGCCTGTAAGAGCCTAATCAATTTCTCCATGTGCATTCTATTTGCATCCCCGCTCCCCACATGATTTTTAACTGCCTCCTCAACCTGCTTATATTTAAAGAAAAAAGTGACCAGTACTGAGAAACGTGCATGGAAGGCCGAGAAGGATATCAATTGACCATTCTCTGTTAAGTCAGCCACCTTCTTATCAGCCAGGAGTGGCCAGAATGTGGGCGAGATGGGTTTACAATCAATTTGAAAATGGGGGTTACCCACAATGGGTTGTTCCAGGGATACGTGCCAATTACATGAGAGGAAAGTTTGTAGCTGATGGAGTGCCCGAGCCAACCATCCAATAGGGGTGTTCTTCAGCATGCTGGGTAGTTTCTTAGGGCTGACATAAATCAAAGAGGTGAGAGTACCCTGGTACTGGGTGATTAATGATTTTTCTATATCCAGCCACAGGGGGGTGTAGACCTGGTTCTCGTTCTCCCAGACTGCCTTTGACCAGTGAACTACTCTACTGAGATGATGGGCACAGTAGTAGGTAAAGAAGGAGGGTAACGCGAGACCACCCTGTCTTTTGGGCCCTGTGAGTTTGTTATATGATCACCTAACTTTTTTGCCCCTCCACAGAAAGGCATTTAACATCGACTGGAGTTGGCCAAACCACTTTTTAGGAAGGTAGAACCCAAGCATCCCCACAGGGTATAAAACCCTGGGTAGGACATTCATTTTTACAATAGTAGCCCTCCCCCATAATGTAAACGAAGACTATCCCATCTTTCCAGATCCAATCTGATGATCTTAAGCAGCTCTGTAAGGTTCAGTTTCATCATGGTAGGAAGATCTCTGGCAACCTGAATACCTAAATAGGTAAGGGTGTGTGGTGCCCACTCCAAACTGGTGCTACCTATGACCGCCCGGGTGGTCCTATCGTTCAGGGGGAAGACCTTAGATTTAGATATTTTCAGCTTGTAGTGGGAAACCTCTGCAAAGGATTTGATCACTTCCAGTAGAGCTGGGATCCCAATTGCCAGCTCCTCAATATGTATCAACAGATCATCTGCATAAGCGGACAGCGTATACCGCTGCTCGTTGAATTTTATACCTCTAATTTGTGGGGAGGCAATTTGTTTCTTAATAAGGGGTTCCAAATAAAGATTAAACAAAAGGGGGATGGGGGCATCCCTGCCTGGTCCCCCTCTGCAGCTGAAAAGGGCCAGACAGGATGCCATTGCACCAAACCTGTGCAGATGGGGAGAAATACAGGATCTTGACCCATTTAATGAATCCTGTCGGGAGGCCATAATGTGCCATTGCTAAAAATAAGAAGTCCTAGGGGGCCATGTCAAAAGCCTTCTTGGCATCCAGGGACACCAGCACCGCTGTGGAGTCAGAGTCTCTGGACGCCGAGAGGATATGCATGACTTTCCGCATATGGTCAACGGATGATCTGCCCGTCATAAACCCGATTTGTTCCTGCCCAATAACAGCAGCTAGTATTGGACCTAGTCTGTTAGCCAAGATCTTGGCTAAGATCTTAACATCTGTATTAATCAACGAGATGGGCCGGTAACTGCCAGGCATGAGGGGGTCCTTCCCCGGCTTGGGTATGAGGGTAACCAACACTTTCAGAAAACTGTCCTCCGACATGCCCTCTGAGTACCAAAAATTAAACACTTCTGTTAATAGGGGGGCAAGTTCTGACACACATGCTTTGTATAGGTTGTTAGAAAGACCATCTGGTCCAGGAGACTTATCCAGTGTGAGTTGCTGGATGGCCTGTATGACCTCCTTCACAGTGACCGGATTGCTCAGTATTTTTCACTCTGAGGGGTCACTGTCGGTAGCTCTATGAGGGCCAGATAATTGAGAATATTTTGATCTTTAGGGTGGCCCACCTGATCGACTGAGTACAGTCTCTGGTAATAGTTCTTTAACTCCTCAACCACTTCTCGGGGGGATGTTATAACTTGACTGCCCACTTTAAGACCTGCAATGAAGCACGAGGCCTCAGCATGTCTAAGCCTAACAGCTACCAATTTCCCAGCTTTTTCCCCCTGCATCCAGATATTTGATCTTGATACGCTTCAATGACAACTCTACCCTTTGAGATATCAGGGCTGAATATTGGGCCTGTAATCTATGTAGAGCTGCCCATTCTGCATCGGGGGACTCATTATTAAGGGTGGCCTCTAACCCTCGGATAGCTAAAAGTAGATTGTTTTGCTGAACTTTATGTAGCCTGGATTTGATGGTCGCCAAACGAAGGCACTCCCCTCTCAAGGCACACTTTGTTGCTGCCCAAACCATGTCAATTCTTGTAACTGAACCCCTACTGATTGCTATAAAGTTGGAAAGAAAATCCCGTATCTGCTGCTTGGTCTCAGCCTTCTGGAGCAGCTGGTTATTCAATCTCCAGACAAAATCCATCCTAGGTCCTTTCCCCAAGTAAAACAGTAGTGAAACAGGCAAATGGTCGGATACGACTCTCTCCTGAATCTTGGAGCACACCACATTTGGAAGCAAGTGGGAGCTTAATAAGATAAAATCAATACGGGATAGAGATTTGTGCAGGGGCAAGTAGAACATGTATTGACGCTCTATAGGGTGTAACACCCGCCATACATCGAGGATATTTGCACCACTCATCAGGTCGTGCAGTGCCCTCTGCGATGGGGAGGGTCTCCGTCTCCTAGAGTCAGATCTGTCCATCTGCGTGTCTGGCACTACATTCCAGTCCCCTCCCAATATAGTTGCTACCAGCAGGTTAGTGACCACCATACTTAATAGATTTATGAAGAACTCAAGGGATTCTCCATTTGGATCATATAATGCACCTATTAGGATTGGTCTAGCCTCAATACTGCCCAGCAGGATAATATATCTCCCATTGGGGTCATATATCTCATTCTTTAATATAAAAGGGATATTCTTATTTATGAGAATAACCTCTCCCCCGCTATTGTTAGACCTCCCGGTCCTGAAGGCCTGCCCTACCCAGGCTTTGATGAATAGGTGGGTGTCTTCCTGTCTCATGTGGGTTTCCTGGAGACACACAATCCCTGCCCTCAGATGCTGCAAGTGTCTGAGGATAACCCACCTTTTGCCCTTGTCTTGAGCCCCCTTGATGTTCCAGCTGATAAGGTTGTATTGGCTGCTCATTCCCTGCAATTGTATTCATGTCATTATGAGGATCTGCTCCCTTCCATAACCCAAATATGCAGTTGAGCCCCAAGAAATACCTTGGCTAGTGGTGTACAGTATCATCCATATTATACACACGTGACACCCTCCCCCTCCTTCCAAACGCCCCTCCTATTATCTATTCCCCTAATTTCTCCCAATAAACCCACAACAAACATACAAAACAATTACTTTTAACCCCCTCTTTCAATCCCAGTTCAGAGAACTGCAACACCCAAACAACCGCGGTACGCGATGTCTTCTCACAGAGTGATACGCACCATGCCCCCCGCCCCCCCCATTGAACAAGCAGTATGCCAAACCCACATACGTTTAAGTTGGTTGGGTCTCTGAACAATAAAAGGAAAAAATGGCAATGTAAATGAACAGATCCAAAAGCTCTGAAATTGATAACTCGAACGCCAGTAGTATAATTTGTTCCATCCTTACAAATCCCTCAAACAGGGAGAAGCAGAGGAAGGAATAAAATGGCCACACTGAAAAGAAAAGGCAAAAGCTAGCAGTTTAAAGTAAGTCTCCGGATGACAATTGGCACCATTTTCGGTCTCCTGTCACTGCCACTGCAGTAAATATAGTCCCTCGCATCTCCGGTCGCAATATCTCGCAGCCAAAAGAAATAGAATATCTCAAGTGTCCAGTTTATCCCATCAAGTACTTGCCAGTCTGAGAGACTGGTTCCGAAATAATTTCTTCTGTTTTCTCCCAGCATTGGATGGTACTTAAGCCTTAGTCTCTTCCCGTGGTATAACTTGCAGGATGCTGTCCACTCATTCAAATTAGTTAGCTCTCTTAAGCACAAAAAAACAAAAAAAAGGAAAAAGAAAGTACCTGACTGTGTTAGTAAACATAGCAAAACATTCTGGATTGAGTAGCTCGAAGACTAGTAATATCACTTTGCTCCATCCTCACGAATCCCTCGAATAGGGAGAAGCTGAAGGAGAATTAAAATGGTCGCACCAAAAGGAAAAAAGCAGAAACTAGTGGCTGAAAGTAAGTCTCTGGATGGCAATTGGCACCGTTTTCAGTCTCAGGTCACTGCCACTGCAGTCAAAAAAGTCCCTCATATCTCCGATCGCAGTATCTTACAGCCGAAAGGAACTGAAATCCCCGAGTGTCCAGCGTGTCCTATAAGGCACCTGCCCAATCTAAAGTCTGATTCCGGAACAGTTCCCTTTTTTCTTTCCCCCTGCATTAGACAATATTTAGGCCTAGAACTCCTCCCATGGCATAATTCGCAAAACACTGTCCACTTTTTCTGTATTCACGTCAGCTTGATATCCTGATGATTATATAATCAGCTTCAGTAGTATCTCATTTACAAAAACCCTGCTACTGCAATCTCTAGTCAGTTGCAACCTTGATACCTTCTCTCAGTCCGTTCCCTTGAACAGTTCAGGAAATAATTCTCTAAGCTCCTTCAGAGCCTGTTCTTTAGTTTCCAAAGGGATCCACCGATCCTGATGCTTGATCTGGAGCACTGCGGGTATTGTATTTTGAAGGGCTTTATCGCTGCAACCAATTTGGACACTATTGGATGCATTTCTAGTCATTTCACTCTGACCGACTGAGGCAGATCTTGTGCAATCCTGAGCCGATGTTCTTCACATAATATTTCTCGCAAGTCTCTAACCTTGGCCAGGATATATTGTTTATCCAGAAAATTAAGCAAGCGACAGATCAGGGGCCGTGGGGGAGAGTTAGGGGGCGGATGCAGGGCCCGGTGTGCTCACTCAATAATATACGTGGCTTCATTCGGAGAAGGGCATGCAATCTTCTCAAAGGATTTCTGTAAAAATAGAATTGGATTCGAGCCTTCTTTTTCAGGCACACCAAATATTAAGAGATTGTTTCTCCTACTCCTCCCCTCAAGGTCTTCTAGTTTCTCTTCAAGTTTTTTCAGCCTTCTCCCAAGCTGCACAATCGCAAACTCACTCTTGTCTTGCTTTCTCTCTAGTGAAAGGAGCTTAGCTTCTGAATCTCCCACTCTCGTAGTCAGGGCTTGCACCGAGGCTTTGATCTGCTGCATATCCTCCTCCATCTCCAAGATGCATTCTTGGAGAGGTCTCATAACCTCCAGAAACCTTTCCTCCGAGAGATCAGTAGTAGTAGCTGGAGTTCTGTTGACACTTGATTGCTGGTGCTTAGGCCGCTTCGCGGCCTTCTCCTTTTCCGGCGTTGATGGAGGTGAGTGTCTCGGCACTGTTTTTTTTCATAAATACTTCCATTCTGGATAGATAACTGTACACTGTGAGACTCTTGCAACCTTCTAATGTAGGTTAGGTACCCCGCTTGTTGTGAAGTAAGTCTGAATTCGCTATTTTAATGAATGGAGGTGCGGAGCTGCAGGAGGTTGCTGCTGCCTTTCACTCTGTCATCACGTGGCCTCTCTGCTTGGGTGTTATTGTATCTTCCCTTTCATCTATTTCCCCTTTTCTGCCCTTTTGGTTTATCTCTTTTCTAGAGGGTTGTGCCAAAACCCCAAGAGGGTCCAATATGTTACACTGCTATCCTTTCATGCGTAATTGGGCCAAAGGAGGGTGTGGGTGCTGCGGGGAAGGATGGGGATGAGTAGGTATATAGAACTTTTATTCCTTTGTTACATTTTTTTGTCATTTGTTTTGTTTTTCTTTTGTTAGTTATGGTTATGGGGCATCCAAAATGTATGTGCTTGCTTAGTCATAAGGTGGAAATTGTTTTTTTTTTTCTCTGTACATGATAAAACCTGTATTAAAAATAAAGTTGTTTGCAAAAAAAAACAAAGGTGTGTGTCTTCAGTAGCATTTGGGTTGAGCCCCTGATGTCAGAAACAAAGATGGAAGACTTACAGTAAGAAGTACTTGGGCTGGACTCCTGGCAGATGAAACAAAGGTGAAGGTCTTTGGTAGTGTTTAGGTTGGACTCCTGGCATCAGAAACAATGGTGAGGACTTACAATAAATAGTATTTGGGTTGAGCTGCTGGTGTCAGAAACAAGGTGGGGTGTCTTCAGTACTACTTGGATTGGGCTCCTGGTGTCAGACACAAAGGTGAGGGTCTTCAGTAGTATTTGTGTTGGGGTCCTGCTGTCAGAAACAAAGATGGGAAACTTACAACAAGTACTACTTGGATTGGACTCCTGGTGGAAGAAACACAGGTGAGAGTTTTCAGTAGTATTTTGGTAGGGCTCCTGGTGTCAGAAACAAAGGTGGGAGACTTATAGTAAGTAGTACTTGGGTTGGACTCCTGGCAGCAGAAACAATGCTGAGGGTCTTCAGTAGTATGTGGGTCAGAGTCCTGTTATCAGAAACAAAGGTGGAAGACTTACAGTAAGTAGTATTTGAGTTGAGCTCCTGGTGTCAGAAAAAAAGGTGGGGTGTCTTCAGTAGTACTTGGGTTGGGCTCCTGGTGTCAGACACAAAAGTGAGGTGTCTTCAGTAATATTTGTGTTGGGCTCCTGGTGGCAGAAACAAAGGTGGGAGACTTACAGTAAGTAATACATGGGTTGGACTCCTGGCAGCAGAAATGAAGGTTGGGAGTCTGTAGTACATGCGTAGGGCTCCTGTTGTCAGAAACAAAGGTGGGAGTCTTACAGTAAGTAGTACTTTGGTTGTACTCCTTGTGTCAGAAACAAAGCTGGGGTGTGTTCAGTAAGTAGTACTTTGGTTCGACTCCTGGTGGCAGAAACAAAGGTGGGGCATCTTTAGTAGTATTTGTGTTTGTATCTGGTGGACACATATTTTAAAATATATCTGACACGGAGGCTGGGCACCAGGAACCAGCTATTGAAAAAGGTTCAAAAGCAGAGCACGAAGGCATGTGCTGCTCTGGTGCCTGACCCGGAGGTTGCTATATTCTGTCAGATACCACACTCACTGGTGCTATCTGACTGAATATCGGGCCATGTTGGTGTAGTGCTAAGTCCAGTTATGCAACCCTGACATGGACCTGGGCTGTATCTAGCCAATAGGAAACTGTGCCCCCAAACCAGATAGTGCTGAGAGCTATGGCACAATATTCAGCTGCAAAATGCAAATGAGCCCATCGGGCATGCAAGACACTAAAGGGTCCTTAGCATGCTCATTACAGGTTAATTTGCATTGGAAGAAGCAGCCTGGTTATGCCCTACTTGACTTCATCCCTGTGGCTAGTGGCATCCCTCATCACACACATGCCTATCCTGGTCCACTCCAGTGTTGTCCTGGTGGATAGTGGCAACCCCTGACCCTCCAAGAACACATTCTGGTGCCTGCAACAGAGCCCCTGGTGGCTAGAGGACCCTCCACCCCGAGAATGCCTGTCCTATACATGCTTATGCATTCCCTGGTTCTTAGTGGTATCCCCCACCCCCAGATGGCCAGTCCCTGCTCTGCAGATGCATGCCCTGGTGCCTAGTTATACCCCTTATCCATTGAGCAACCATCCTGGTGTGGCCTCTAATTCCCTGGTGGCTAGCGGACCCCTCTCCCTGTTCTGGCCTCTCAAACTGTATAGGTCACTGCTCTCTGGTTTCTAGTGGTATCCCACATTCCCTTTCTCATGTTCCTGGGCCACTCCCTGGCATCCAGTGGTATCCCCCTGACCACTGGTTGTCATGCGGACCTCCGTACAGGGGTATTTCTGCAGATCCCCACTTGCTCCATTCACTCCCAGCACAGCACCCACCCCAATCACCTGTACTGGGTAGCATTGGGCCATGTGGCACATCCCTCTATGCTGACTGGTACAGCCCTACTATCACTTCCATGACTGGCTGCCGTATGAGCTGCTGTGAGCCCGTGTATAGGAATAATCCATACAGAAGAAGGAGAGAAATGGAATGTGACTATTAGTACCCATCATACCAACTGTATCATAAGGCACTTTACAAACTAGAATAGGGATGAGAGATTACTGCTGTCTTGTTAGGGACACAGGGCAATACCAACAGCACAGTGATGGACTAGAGGGAAATTAAGCAAAGGTGAAGTACAGAGAGGTTGCAGGATGAGCTTGGGGTAGCACAGTGTGTAATTAGGAAGCGGTGGGATTTAATCCTGGGTCTCCAGGGGCACATGTGCCTCTACTCTATCCAAACTCAGTAGCATAGTGCAGCCATGCCCTCAAGTACATACAGTATTACACCTTCACTGTAGGCTGCCCTGACTGGTCACAGTGTAGCTAGCAGACACCATATTGACAGATTTATTCCTGCTCCTCACCATCCTGGTTAACATCCCAATCTGCCTCTTTGGCAGCTAGCCACCACACTCTGTTAGATGGCCTGTTTTTGAAACTGCCGCTTACATGAGTGAACCTTCAGTGTAGTTTTATATCAATCATGAGTCAGCGTGAAATGACATGCTAGATATTTACTTGCTACTGTAACCCCCCAGATCTGGGATCTCAAACTAGGTAATGTTGGGTTTCTATGAGGATGATGGTTCTGCAACCCCGGTCCTTCTCTGTCCTGCAAACCAGGATAGTCAACTTTAGCTGAACTGCCTAGTTTCCAAGAGGGTCATGGGGTAGTGGCAAAGCCATCATCCCCATTGCATCTCAAATCTCTTGGGTATGATATCCCAGAAACAGGAGGGGGTGAGAGTAGTATGTAATTAACTAACATGTCATGTTACACTGATGCACAATTGAAATAAAACGATATTGAAGTTACACTTATGTAAGTGCCAGTTTCTAAAGATTGATTGCCATCTAGCAGAGTACGGTAGATAACTGGCACAGAGCTGGAGTAGAAGTTTCACCAAGATGATATGGAGCAGAAGTACATCCATCAAAATAGTGTATGCAGGCTAAACTGTAACCAACTAGCCACTCTGAGGTTGAGGGGGGTAGATGAACAGTATCTTTATCCCAGCTCTGGTGCTACAGTAGGTGTACTTGGGGGTATGACTGCACCAGGTGTTGGGTTAGATAAGAGGCAAATGTGCCCCTGGGGACTCAGTTTTTGATCCCACTGTAGCTCAGTTACACACTGTGTTGTCCCAAGCACATCCTGGAATCACTCTCTGCATCACCTCTCTTGGTAACGGGACAATACACACATGTAAGACAGTGCGGTATTAACTGTGCTGTATAGTGAGTGCCTGGGATTACAGCGACAGGGGTAGAGCAGCAGTAGGGGAATACCACTCCCCCTGTCACTGCATACAGATCGGGAGGCTGGACAATTTGCAGTGTGTTGGGTGCCTGGTTGAGCAGCTCCCATGGAGGAGTGGTTAGGGGCACCAGCACACAGTGCAGTGAGGAGACCTGGGACCATGGTTTGTCCCCCCCCCAGAGCTCCCCTGCTAAATCTTTTTGCCACGATTAAGAAAACAAAAAAAAAAACCCTCCCAAATTTCTCCCCATTCCCGAGGTGTCCCCCTCCCCGAGTTAGTTATTTAAGTTAGGGGGCATGTGCAGGGCAAAGCCCCACACACATGAAGACCCATTGTGATCAATGGGTGCAGTGCATGGAACAGGTTGGTGTTTTGCCCGACTCTGTTTTTGCCTGGCGCTGTTTCACTGCAGCATTTTTAGCCACTCTGTTTTGCCATGCATGGTAATGACCCTGTGCCACCTCTCTTTAATGTCTCCCTTACCTGTCACTGTGCTGATGGAATTATCCTGAGTTCATGACATGGCAGCAGCATTCTCATCCCTCTTCTAGATTGTAAGGTGCATTACGATACAGCTGGCATGACAGTTACTAATAGCCACATTACATTTCTCTCCCTCCTCTGTATGGACTATTCCAGTACACATGCTCACTACAGCTCATATAGCAGTCAGCCAAGAAGGTGATAAGAGAGCTGTGCCAGTCACCATAGAGGGCCACGCTGCACAGTCCTGAACTACCCGATAAGGGGGGCATTTAGTGTGGATGCTGTGCTATGCGTGGGTGATGCATGTGGGGGTCCATGGAATCGCTACAGTTTGTACTGTATCTCCATGTCACATCTGACAGTCCGGGGGAGTACCACTGGAAGGCAGGGATTGGCTCAGGAATATGGAGATGGACATGGGGAGATGTCCCAGTTCAAGCAAAAGCAAACTTGTGTTCCACTAGATAACAGGAGGGGTGCAGACAGGGCAGCCAGCCCTTAGACAAACAGCAGAAGAATAGGTAGTCACACTCCCAAGGATGACAAAGACTCAACATTTTGCAAAAGTAACAACATTTTTATTGCACACTAGCAAATAAATCTACAGCTGAAGACAAGATAATGGTAACTACCAGAACCCAGAACCCTTGTGCTTCAACCCGATCGGTCTTCCGGGGGGGGGGTCACGGGGCACCTGGATGCATGCCACTGTACCAGCCAGAAACCTTAGCCACCATGGACTCAGTGGTAGCACCAGGTTGAGTGCTAAGCAAGTGGGGATACCACTAGATACCAGGACATACATAGGCAGTTTAGGGACAAGCGTTCAGGGTGATGGAGTACAGGAGTACAGCTAGACATCAGTGACTAGTATGCAGGCACCAGCAAAGATGTTCAGAGGGTGGGGGTACCACTAGAATCCAGGGGCCTCCTTCTGTCATCAATACGGGTATGAGGGGAGCCGCTGGATACCAAGGACAATGGGATGATCACCAGGATGGGTATTAGGAGGGTGCTACTAGAGACACCAGGGCAACATTGTCAAGGACCAGGATGGATGATTGGATGGGGGGTACCACAAAAAAAGGGCAAAATTATTAGGGATGGGGCATCAAAGGGAGGGGGTGCCACTAGACACCAGAGCAACATTGTTAGGGACTGGGACGAGGGATCAGACAGTGGGGGCAGGGTGCCAATAGACACCAGAGCCAAATTGCTATGGACTAGGATGGAGGTCAGAGGTTGGAGGGTGTCATTAGTCACCAAAGCATCCACTGTTTCAATGGGACAGTGGTTCAGAGGGTGGTGAGGAGGGCATGTTGCTACAGTATAGCCGTCCCACCACCATGGCTTTGTGCCCAGTTAAGACTAGATTTGCAAAGGCTGTAAATAGCACCCCTTTGGGTGATGTTTTCCACTGATGCAAACCACTGAATTTGCCGCTGTTCCCTTATGTAAGGAAAAAACCCTCATCTGCATGATTGCAGTGTTATGTTAGTGCTTGGACAATAATGGGTTGTGCCACACTACAGGGGTCCAGGAATATAGACACCACCCACAAATGGGTGTAAAACCCGGTTAGCACTGGCAAACACCTGTTAGCACCCATATTAACATTTCAATATCTAGCCCCAGGTGTCTGAATCGAAGGTGGGCTCAAAATTATTTTCATTGAGTCACATGATGCGCCTGAAGGAATAGCAGCAGCTTTGGGTCTCTCCCCGCTCCGGTGTCAGAAATCTGTTTTATTTTACACATTCCAGTGCAATTTTTGCAACTAAAGTTACTCGGGAACAGAGCCCAACTTTTAAAAATCTCCCCACGGCTGTCGGGTGTGAGATGGACGAAACAACGCAGGAGCTAGAAGCGAAGCGGCCTCGGCTCAGCTCGTTGCCAGCAGATGCACAGGAAGAGATAACTCCTACTCGGGTATACACTGAATTATCAACCATTAAAGAAGCTTTATTCAAACTAATAGAGGTAGCTGAATTTAAGCCTGCACTAACTCAACTAACCAAGCGAGTTACTGACACCAAGCTACGCATTTCATCCCTGGAGAGAAATACCGACAAACTCGGCCCAGCTACGGTCGAGTGTAAGAGAGCGGTGGCCAAGCTGGAGGATCGTCTTGACGACTTGGAAGGAAGGAACCGGCGCAACAACCTGGTTCTGTTGGGGCTCCCAGAGGGAGAAGAGGGCCCCAACACAATTCTCTTTCTGCAAAAATTCTTAAAGAAAACAGTAGGCCCCTCGCCTAATGGGCCGGAATACATCATCGAAAGAGGCCATCGGGCCTTAAGGGCAAAACCACCTTCCACAGACCCTCCCAGGCCTCTAATATTTAAGCTCCTTAATTTTTTGGACCGTGAGCATATATTTAAGGAGGCGAGGAAGCTACCAGCGAGCCTATGGGAAGGCAAGAAGCTTCGGGTGGTTCCCAATTTAACCCTTAGAATTCGCCAGGCAAGATCCAGTTTCCGACCCATTACGGCGAAGTTGTGGGCTGCAGGAGTCAAACACCGCATGTTATACCCAGCTAGGCTGGAGATTTCACTCAAGGACAGCAACAAACGCTTCGATACTCTGGAGGAGGCTACAAAATACCTAAACAAGATAATGCCTGATTTATTCCCTAAAGGGTGATAAGATCAAGATCTGGTCACTACTGTGCTATTTTTCGTACTTAATGACTTTCATGATTTCTTTTTATTTTAGCTGGTCAAGATGTACGAAGATGCTATGTTTGGTCTCTTTGATGAACACTTATTTCTCATCATTATAAGGAAAGCGCTTATATGTTGGGGGGCTGTCATTAAGGAAAAATAAGTTACACCTGTTAATTCGTCTGGTAACCGCCAGAGGGGGCTGCTAACATAAGGGATACGTTGGATTTGCTTTATGTCCCCTGTACTAATTATTAATTTTTTTTTTCTTTTACATAACAGACAGGAGTCTTGAAGGACAATTATTTAAAGGCAAGCTTTGCATGAGATAATTTTGGTTCGGGGATAAGCCGTAGTGGCATGACTAATTTGGATAGGAATCCGGTTAATATTCGGACTGATCATCTGGAAGGGACTTTTGGTGTCTTTATTTTAGGAAATGTTGAAAATATTCGAGTCTCTCATGTTTTCTCTTATAGATATTATCTTGGCACCCTTTGGTATACTCGGATTGGTTGCCAGACAGTTTTCAATTCCAAGGGGTCTTATTCCGTCATATACTTTGTCTAATTAAACCCCTGATATGAAAGGGGAATATTCCTCTGTAAGATTGCTGTTTAACAATACTCAGGGGTACATTCTATTCAGGGGTTTGGTATAATTTGCGATAGAACTTTCTGGAATGGGATGTATATACTCCTTTTCTTTTTTTGACTGAGGGGGGGAAGGGCCCGTGCTTCAGTGCACGTCATGGTCCGGTGGTATTGGAGTCGGCTGTGGGCCGGGTGGTTGGTGCTTTGGGGTTTGGTTGGGGTATTATTTATATGGTTGTTTTTTTTAATGTTTGGGTATTTGGGGGATATTAGGGTGGGTGCAGGCAGCTTCCTAGTGGTACTATATTTCTTTGTTGATTTTCCTCATGGTTAGTAACCTGAATATCATCTCTTGGAACATAAAAGGGGGGAAAGACGATAAGAAAAAATATGTTATTTTAAATCATTTGGCACATTTTAATCCGTCAATAGTTTTTCTTCAAGAAACACATTTGCTTCAGGAACAGCTTTACCATTTTAAGAAAAGGTGGGTAGGTCAGGTTTTCGGGGCAGGGATCTCTTCTAGTAAAAGGGGGGTGGCCATTTTAGTGGCCAAAGGTACTTCCTTTTTCCCTTCTGAGATTTTCTCTGATCCCAATGGTAGGTATGTCATAGTTTCAGGAAAACTGGCTGGAGTTAATTTGGTATTGGTGTCTATATATGGCCCAAACCAGGAATCACCCTCTTTCTTTACTCAGTTGGCTGTATTGATTGCTCCCCTAGCAGATAGTCCAGTTATTTTAGGAGGAGACTGGAACCAAGTACAGTCCAACCATATTGATCATTCGTGGTATAGAGCCGCATGTCTATCCCCGTCCCAGAGAGCGTTGGCTGAGTTTACTTCTTCCTTGGGCCTAATTGACCCTTGGAGAATGTTTAATCCCACTGTCAAAGATTTTACTTTCTATTCCCCTGCTCATAGAAGCTATTCTCGGATTGATTTTTTCCTGATAAGCCACTAAATTCTTTCTTTTATTTATGAAGCCTCTATAGAAAGTCGGGTAATCTCGGATCACTCACCCATTGTTTTTCGATGCCGACCACTGTCTGCTCCACCTAGGTCTTATTCATGGTCCTTAAATAATGCTCTGTTAAAGGACCCCAAAACGCTAAGCCATTTTGGCTCCTTTATGTCTTTTGCGATCACATCCAATTGGGGTTCTATTAGTGCAGAGAACCGGGCGTGGTCGGCCTTGAAGGTCATATGGAGAGGTGAACTAATTAGATTACCATCAGTTCGCAAAAAGAAAACATCATGCCTCTTGTCTAATTGTTTAGAAAGGATTAAAGCTTTGGAGCTTATGGGAGATGAAGGGAGATCTATGGGACATGACCAAGAACTAGCTACTCTCAGGGCCTGGTACGTAGGTACCTTACGGAAGGTGTGAAAATCGAGCCTCAGGCTGAAGGCTTCTTATATAGGACAGGGGTGCAAAGCTGGCAAAATTTTGGCATGGCAGTTGAAACAACGTGCTCGGCAAGAGTGTGGCAGGGTTGAGACATCCTGAGACTAATAATATGGTTTCTGATCCAGAGGGCATATTAGCTATCTTTCTTGATTTTATAAAGTTTGTATTCTAAAGCGTCATCCTTTCGGATCACGAACTCCAAGATAAGGGAATTTCTAGAAAATGTCCCCCTTCCCTCACTTTTGGAAGAGAGTGGCCAGAGGCTAGCGGCTCCCTTTTCTTCAAAAGAGATAACTGAAGCTATTGATGCGTTAAAATTAGACAAGGCCCCGGGACCGGATGGGTTTACTGCCCTTTTTTTCAAATCATTTAAAGAACTTTTGGTACCGCTGTTGCGACAGCTCTATACCTTTTGGCAGGAACACGGGATTACAGATCCATCTCTTTTTGAGGCGAGAATTATTTTACTACCTAAACCTGGCAAACCAGTAGATATGGTTGGTAATTACAGACCAATCTCACTATTGAATGTAGATATTAAAATTTATGCGAAAATCTTGGCCACTCGAATCAAAGCTCTGTGGTTAAACTTAGTGAGTCCGGAACAGGTTGGTTTCATGGCCGGTCACTCGCCATGGGACCATTTCAGGAAATTATTTTATTTAATCTCTGCATCTTCATGCCCAGATATGGAAGCATCTCTGGTGTCCCTAGATGCTGAGAAAGCCTTCGATAGGGTGGAGTGGGATTTCATGTTTCAGGTATTGTCTAAATTTGGTTTCCCAGGAAAATTCTTGGATTATATCCGGGTTCTCTATACGTGCCCCACAGCGAGGATTCAATGCAATAATTTGATTTCAGTGGTGTTTCCTCTACTGTGGGCACGCGTCAGGGATGTCCTCTGTCCCCCTACCTATTTAATTTGTACTTAGAACCCTTAATCAGGACAATTAATAAAGATAAACAGGTCCAAGGGATTTGCATAGGGAAGTTTGAGTATAAGCTATCAGCCTTTGCTGATGATATACTCTTGCATCTTCGTAATACCCGGAAATCACTTCCCAGTTTATTTCAAATTATTGCAGATTTTGGTATAATTTCCGGTTATAATCTAAATAAAAACAAAACTGTGGTTTACCCGCTTTCCCCTCTCCTGCAGCAAAGCTGGTGTACATCCCTGGGTTTACAGTGGCACCCTAAGTCTTTGCAATACTTGGGACTTCAAATTTCAAAGGAGGTAACTGAACTGGTAGATTTAAATTATAAACCCCTATTTAAATCTATTAAGGAAAGCCTGGAAAGGTGGTCTAAGCTTCCGTTATCTTTCTGGGGAAGAATTAACACAGTCAAGATGATGATCCTACCAAAAATTTTTTACCCCCTTCATAACCTGAATTTATACCTTCCCAGGTCTTTTTTAACCCGATTTATAAATACTGCTCAGACTTTATATGGAAGGGCAAACCCCCTCGTAGAGCTTATAAGAAGCTTACACGCTCTAGGATGATAGGGGGCCTTCAACTCCCCGATTTTTATATATATTATCTGGCCTGCCATGTTGCCAGGGCGGCTCAATGGATGTCAGGTGAGGATACAGCTGTGGAGGGGCTTGAGCTCGACTGGTTGGTAGCCCACAGTGTTAATTTAGACCTTGAGGCATGCCTCTATATTCCATGGTCCAAGGTTCCTACTAAAATGAGAGAATCCCCAGTGGGATGGGATATAAAAGCTCTCCACCAACTTTACTCATTTTTAAATATCCCCTATGCAAAAGATTTAATGCAGCCCCTTTTGAAAAATCCTAATCTTTTAGTTGGAAAACAACCAATAAGAACAGGTGTAGGCAACGCCCCTTCCAAGCCTAAAATAAATGATTTCACTTCAAGAGGTTCAGTTGCCTCGGCCTCTGCCTTGGCGGAGAAGTTTAAAGTAAAACCCAGTGACCAATTACGATTGTACCAGATAAAAAGGTGCATCAGTTCTTTATTAGGGGGTAATAAAGGATCGGAGGCTGCTGGAGAGTTTCTAAGAAACCTGAGGGATTTGACATTATCCGGTAAAGCAGTATTTAAATTATACAAAGTAATTATAACTAAAAGGGATAGCAATATCTCTTCAATACCTTATTACTGGGAGGCTAACCTATCGTTGGGGTGGTCTGAGGAGGACTGGCGTAAGGTCTGGTCAGATTTATATGTATATGTTAAACAAGATAGATTAAGGGGCCTTCAATTTAATCTTTTGCATAATCTTTACCTCTCCCCGGCTAAACTTGCTCGAATATATAGCCTTAGCTCCCCTGAGTGTAAAGTGTGTGGTTTCCTTATTGACACTACTTATCATAAGCTATAGGAATGTCCTAAGGCAGTTAAATTTTAGAAGTTAGTGAAGAAGTGGACGGGCCCATACTCCAACATTTCTGGTTATTTCAATGCTGATACATGCATTTTCGGCAGGTTGTCTCATATTCCCACAGTAGTTCAAGTTCCCACGTAACCCTGGTGGCTTTGGTAGTGACTTCTCCTCCTCCGCTATTGGCATAGTGTCAGTCCTCCATCCCACAAAGAATGGTGGGATGAGTTTCTAAGTGCCTTAAATGCAGAGAGGGCGACAGCAAATTTTTTCAATTCACATAAGAAATTTATCAGGCACTGGGGTAATTTTCTCAAGTGCCTCAAAGCCAAATATGGCTACTAATGGAGTAGGATCCCCCCCTCTCATTCGTTACATAATATACTTTGGTACCAGTCTTTAATCCCTTTTCTCCCCTTGTCCATATTTCGATTTATCTGGAACAATTTGGGAAAGAGGGCCCTCCCTCTTTCCCTTGCATTATACATTAAGTGTGAACAATTTTTTCAGGTATCTTATTACAGACTTATCTTGGGCTCATATTGTTTTTATTCAGGTTACTAAAATATTCCAGTTTTATGTTATCTGGGTTCTTATGTTTTTTTTTCCACATGGAATGCTGCCTGAGGGTTGGGGGTGGAGTTGGGATGGGTGGGGAGGGGTGAAGAGGTACCCCTTCTTGATAGGTTGTGACCTATGATATCCTACTGTATGGAAAATTTTCGGGAGGGTATTTCTCTTTGGGTGGGGGTTTATATTTTATTGTTGTATATCATAAAATAAAGTTATTTGCAAAAAAAAAAATTATTTTCAGTGAGCTGACAGTTGAGATGGTCTCTTGGTGTTGAAAAAAATTACGCTTCAGAGAGTCAGCAAATTGGGATGGGATTCAGGTAAAACAGAAAGGTGTCGTCAGAAAAAGAATCATAGTCTGTCACATCTATCCATTTTCCTACCTGAGCCAAACCAGCCGGGCCAGTTCATTGCTGAGCACCCAGAGGCAGTTCAGCCCATTTTACCCAGTCCCCACCCCCTTTCCTGCTTTTGATCTCAACAGTATCTTTTAGCTGTCCTACAATCTCTTAAGACCCACTACCATCTTGTGCATTTACCATCTCCCTTGGCACCATGTTCCTTATTTACACCATCCATTTTGTGAAAAAATACTATACTTCCTCATTTCCTCCCTGAATCTACCCCCCACACACACACCAGTTTATACTCATGACCCCAAGTTGCTGATCCCTCAGTGTACCTGAACAAGTCTTGACAATCTATCCAGTTTTCCTCTTAGATATTTAAAAATCTATCATATACCCTCTCTCTTCAGGTCCCCGGTGAGTACATGTTAAGACTAGACAGATGCTCTGCACATGATTTGCCTTCTGATCCTGTAACATCTTTGTAGCCCACCTTTGGACAAATCATACTGTATATGGTCCTTATGTATTTTTAGGTGTGGGTTCTAGAACTGGACACAGTACTGGAGCTGTAGCCTTTCCAAGGACCCATAAAGATGTACCAGTACCTCTATTCTTCTACTGCAGAACACTCTACTTACACAACCCAGCATTCAAGGTGCCTTTCCTAGTGCCCTGATAGACTGGGTTATCTACATGAGGCTATCACTAATGATGATCCCCAAATCCCTTTGCCTACTGGTTGGGCTGATTTTTTATATTTTTTTGCTTCCAATCAATAACCTACACTATCCTCAGGTTACCCTTTCCTATGTGCATTACTTTGCAGTTTTTAGCATTAAACTTCAGTTGCCACACTTTGGAACACCCATCCATTTATCCAGGTCCTTCACCATGTCCACAACCTATATTTTGATATCTATTCTGCCACAGAGTTTGGTGTCATCTGTAAATAGGCAGACTTTTCTCTTGACCTCCCCCATGTTGCAGTTGAGTGTAAACAGTACTACCATTGCACTGACCACTGTGTTACTCCACTTGTGTACTCATGGACCTCTGAATGCTCCCAATTCACTACTACCCTTTGAATTCCAACTCCCAGCTAATCTGCTTTCCAGCTTATTAGTTTTTCCAAAACCACTAGATCCCCGAGCTTCTTAATATGATGTTTATGGGTTACTGAGTCAAATGATTTGCTCAGATCTAGATACAACATATTGACTGAATGTTTCTTGTCCACTGCTCTAGCTACAGAGTCAGCTTAGTCTGGCATGACTAGTCTGTAAGCAACTTGGGTAACTTGGGATGAAATAGAGTGGCTAAGATGGGAATTGGGAAGGAGGTGGGGGGGGGGGTGGGCAGAAAGGCAGAGTGAGGGGGTTAGGAGATTGTCCCAGATGGGCAGGTTAGGGGGAAGGCCAGGGCAGGAGGCTAGGAGGACACCTTAGGGAAAGGGAATGCCCAAGACACAGCAACCGGATAGAATGTAAGGAGAGATTGGAAGATGGTGGGGGGGTTGAATGAAGGGGACAAAAGAGAAAGGCCAGAGAGGAAGGATGGGGGAGCAGGTAAAATTAGCAGAAGGCACTACAGACAAGGGGAAAAGACCTCAAACAAGTTCACAGTACTGCAGGGTCTGGATCACCTACGGGAAGGAGGGGAGTTCAGGAAGCACGGACAAGCAGAAACAGAACTGAGTAAAGTGGGGTCAGGGAAGTAGGGGAGGGTCACCAGGCAGGAAGGGAAACAGGGATAGGGAGGCAGGAGAGACATGTGGAGGGAAGGTTATGAAGAACATGAGCATGGGGATAGGGAAGAGAGTGGTGGGGCAAGAAAAGGGTGCCTCCCGGGGGCGAGTCCACAGGAGGGGGGAAAAAGACAGTCCGATGGGAGGGCAAAACAGGGAGTAACAATGAAGAAGGGGGAAGCTGGGGAACAGGAAAGAGCTATTGCACTGGAAGGTGGCCTCAATGGAGGGAAACATGTGAAGGAGGATTGCCAGGGTAGGTACTATGTCAGCAAAAGCCAGGTACAAGGGGAGACCGTTTGTAATAATAGTGGACTCTATTCATTAAGATGGGGTAGCAAGTATACAGGGTGTTGCAACAGGAAGGTGGAGAGCATGCCAGGCATGATGGCAGGGATGACAGGGGCAATTTATTATACCAAAATGTGTGGGACAGGGGAAACCTCACATTATGGTACATTTGGGCACAAATGATCTGGCGGGCAGTGAGGTGAAGGTGGTGCAAGAAAGAATCACAGAGCTGGGAATGATCTGCAGTGGGTGGGACAATAAGCAGTTTTCTAGGAGGTACTGCCAGTCCAGAGGGCCAGCACTGTAAGAAAGAGGAGGATTAAGGAATTCAACTTATGACTGGGGGAACAGTGTGAAGCAAATGGGTATGGGCTGGTGGGATATTGGGGTAAAACATGGGACTATAAAGATCTGTATTCACCAAACAGGCTACATCTAAGCAAGAAAGAACACAAGCATTCTGAAAGACAGCCAGGAAAGATACATAGTTGACATGCTACATTTAAACTGAACAGGGCAGGTGGCAGCAGAAGACAAAGCACTTTGCAACAGGTGAGGGGGCCCCCAGGCCTCTCCCACAGAAAGAAATAAAATGGGATGGGAGGAGCAAGGGAAAGGGTTAGAAAGGACTTGGGGAGGGAGCACAAAAGGAACAGGGACAAAGAGGAACGGGTCACACTGGAGAGTGATGTCCTTGAATGCAAGGACCCTGGCTAATAAGGCTGCAGACCTACAGGCGATGCTGACATAAGGAGATGTAGACATAGCTATCACCACAGAGACATGGGCAACAAAGAACCATGACTGGGACCTTGTGATCCATGAATACCAACTGCACAGGAAGGACAGAACAAAGGGAAGGGGGGAGTGGCATTGTATGTAAGGAAAGGGATAATATGCAACAGGGAAGAGGGAGAGGAGGGCACTTCTGAAGCCCTATGGGTGGCACTCCAGAACACCTCTGGGAAAAGGATCCATCTAGGGGTGGTGTACAGATCACCTTCACAGGACATAAAGTTGGATAGGGAGATGGGGGAACAAATAAGGAGGGTAGGGGGAGAGGAAGCACTGTAATACTAAGAGACTTACAGTAAATCTACCTGGAGTAGACTTGAGCACCCCAGCTACCTCCTGTGACAGGAAAAGGTCCTCCTGGATGCTATCCAGGACTGTTTCCTGACACAGGGAGTCACAGAGCCTGCTAGGGAGGAGGCCATACTAGACCTAGTGCTATCAGAAGGAGAGCATGTCTGGGATGTGGAAGTGAGGGAATCACTTGCAGGCAGTGACCACCTCACAGTGTGGTTTTCCATCTACATAGGGAAGGAAGCAGCCATGATAAAAACAAAGGTGGTGGACTTTAGGAAGACAGACTTTGATAGGATGGGAGGCATAGTACAAGAGCACCTTGCAAAGCTCCGGCCAGAGATGGATGCAGACCAGAAATGGACCATCATTAAGATAGGGATAATCAAGGCTACCAACACCTGTACAAGGGCTCTTAAACAGAATTCTAAACCAAGAAGGTGGCTAAAAAAGTAAAGGAAAAAGAGGGCAACCTTCCTGAAGTACAAGTGTGCCTCAAGGGAGGAAGACATAGAGCTATGCACTGAAATCTTGAGAAGCAGGGAGAGAGAGGTCCGGGCATTCAAGGTTGAGAAAAAAATTAAGACTGGTGCAGGGGTTCAAGGAGGATGAGGAGGAGGACAAGGACTTCTTCTGATACATTAAGGAGCAAAGAAGCAGAAGGGAGGGGATTGTCAAGATAAGGAGGGACGGAGGTAGGGAGAGATGTTGGGCAGAAAAGGAGAGGAGCAAGAGGAGGCACCAAACAAGTACTTTTGCTCAGTCTTCACCAAGGAAGCAGACTGGTCTATGCCAAAGGGGAAGATTGGGGGTCTCCTTGAGGGGAGGAGGAGTATGGAGGTGGATAGGGGTAGACAGGGTCATAAAGGGACTAAGGGAATTGAAGGCGGACAAGGCACCTGGCCCAGATGGGGTGCACCCACAATTCCAGAGGGAACTGGTGGGGGTCTTGGCAGCCTCACTGACAGATCTATTTATCACCTCGCTGGAGAAGGGGTGTGTGCCACAGAACTGGAGGACAGCTTATGTGGTACCCCTCCACAAGACTGGACCCAGGGAAGAGCCAGTTAACTACAGAACAGTTAGCCTAATCTCCATAGTGGGTGAGTTAATGGAGGCTATTCTGAAAGATAGGATGGTATCCTTCCTTGAAGAGAATGGTCTGCAGAACAATAGGCAGCATGGGTTTGTCAGGGGGAGGTCTTGCAAAACAACATGATAGAATTCTTCGACTGGGTAACAAGATCTCTGGACGGGGGCAGGAGATGGATGTACTATACTTGGCGTTCAACTTAGTGCATCATGGCAGGCTGATCAGCAAGTTGGTGAACCTGGGACTGGGGACAAAATGCTGGGGTGGGTTAAGAGCTGGCTAAGGGACAGGAATTAGAGAGTGGTGGTGGTGGGGGAAGGGACTGTCCAAACCTAGTCCTGTAACCAGTGGGGTACCACAGGGCTCAGTACTCAGTCCTGTGCTGTTCAACATATTTATAGGAGATATTGCAGACAGGATGAACAGCAAGATTTTCCTTTTGCAGATGATACCAAGCTCTGTGGGAGGTTGGACACAGAGGAGGGGAGACAGGTTTTAAGGGAGGACCTGGCTAAGCTGGAGAAATCGTTGGGCATCTGGCAATTAGCCTTTAAGGCTAAGAAGTGTAAAGTAATGCACATGGGAACCAGAAACCCAAAGGCCAGTTACTGGCTAGGGGGAATACAGGTGACAGTATCTGAGGAGGAAAAGGACCTGGGAGTAATGATCGGGGTGGTATGAAATACACAGCATGGTGCTGAAAGGCAGCAGCCAAAGCAAATAAAATGCTGGGCTGCATTGCCAGGGGAATCACCTCTAGGAGGGAGGAAGTTATTCTGCCACTGTACAGGCCACTGGTGAGACCACACCTAGAATACTGTGTTCAGTTCTGGTGCCCTTACTTGAAGAAGGATATTAAACTGGTGGAAGGGGCCCAGCAGGGGACAACCAAAATGATAAAGGGCATGGGGGAAAGAAATTATGAGGAGAGGCTGAGGGAGCTGAAAATATACTCCCTGGAGGACAAAAGGGAGAGGGGAAATATGATCAAAAACTTCAAGTATCTTAAGGGCATAAAAAAGGTTGGTACAGAGGGCATCTTTAACTTAAGAAAGGAGGGCACAGCAAAGGGGCATATCCTGAAATTGATGGGGGTTAGACTCAAGAAGGAAATGAGGAGGCAGTTTTTCACTGAAAGGGTGGTGAAGGGGTGGAATGAGTTGCTGGAGGAAGTGGTGGCAGCAAAGACGGTGGTCAGTTTCGGGGAAGGGGTGGCATAGGTTGATGAAGAGGATTAAGAGGGGCACTACTGGGAAGTGGATAGGGGAGGGGAACCGGATAGTGGAGGTTGACTCCAGGAGGAGGAGTTTGGATGGGGGGCAGCTCCAGGGAATTAACTGAGCTGTGCACTTGAGCAGACTCGATAGACCATTACAGACTGTTTCTTCTGGCAATTTCGTATGTTTGTATGACTTTCCCTTCATGAAGCTGTGCTGAGTACTTCATGTCCTGAAGTTCATTATCTTCAAGAAGTTCTAATAGTTTCATCTTGATGATAGTCTCCCGATGCTTCCCTCTATGGAGGTCAAACTAACTGGCCTATACTTTTATTGGTCCTACCTTCTCCCACTTATGCAGGGGGACCACATCCACCCTCCCCCATTCTGCTGTAAATACTTGAGTCCAGGGAGTGGTTTGATAATTCTGTCAGAGACCATGTTAGTTCATACTAGGAATGTTAGGACAGAAGAATGCAGTATGCCCATAAGTGTTAATCCCCTATGACTTAGTGCAGTTCCTGCCCTAATTTCTGCCCTTCAGTAATTCCATCAGCACTCTGGGGTAATACCCATCCTCCATGGTAAAAACTGCAGTACTTTCCAGTGTCTGTACTGTTCTCTGTCTATACCAGCTCACTCTAAGAAATGACCAAGCATGCACAGCACCTGTACCAGTACACATTAAATAATGACCCGGCCTCCACAGTACCTGAACAGTACCTGAATTAATTAGCATTCTCTAAATAATGAGCAGGCCTGCACAGCACCTACACAGCTCTGACATTGACCCATTCTAAATAAAAACCAGGCCTATAGGCCTACAAAGCAGCTGTGGCGCACTTGCATCAGCTCACACTATATGAGCAGGCCTGCATAATGAGCATAATGAGCATAATGAACATAATGAACATAATGAACATGCCCACACAGCACCAGTGTAGCACCGGCATAGGCCCACTCTAAATAATGAAATGGCCTGTATAGCACCTGTAAAGCACCTCCCCACACTTAATGAACAGACCTGTACAGCACCTGTATAGCAGCTGCACCCTTTCAATCTAAATAATGAACAGGCCTGTGCAGCACCTGTATATAACCTGCAGTGATCCACTCTAAATAATGAAAAGGCCTGCATAAGGAACATACTGAGCAGGCCTGCACAACACCTGTACAGCACCTGAACTAGCCCACTCTAAATAATTAACAAGTCTGCATAATAAACAGGCCTGCACAACACCTATAAAGCACATGCACAAGCCCACTCTTAATAACGGAGCAGGCCTGCATACTGAGCATAATGAGCAGGACTATACAGCACTTGCACTGGCCCACTATAAATAATGAACAGACCTGCAGAGCACCTGTATGGCACCTGCATCAGCCCAATCAAATCAGTGAACAGGCCTGCACAGCACCTATAAAGCAGGTGCACCAGCCCACTCTTAATAACGGAGCAGGCCTGCATACTGAGCATAATGAGCAGGACTATACAGCACTTGCACTGGCCCACAATAAATAATGAGCGGGCCTGCATAGCATCTGTACAGAACCTGCATTGGTTCATTCTAGATAATGACCAGGCTTGTACAGCACTCAGCACCTGCACCGGCTCATTCTAAATAAAGAACAGGTTTGCACAATTTGAAGATAGAGGGGGACGGCTCAGAGGTAATGTGAGGAAGTATTTTTTCATGAAGAGGGTTGAGGATGCATGGAACAGCCTCTCTGAGGAGGTCGTGGAGTCAAGAACAGTGGGGGAATTCAAGAATGCATGGGACAGACATAAGGCAGTCCTAGAGGGGGGAAGGAGGGAGTAAGCTGTTGGTTAACTAGGATCTGCAGCTTATCTGTTAGGTAGGAAAATGGGCAGAATAGGTGGGCCAAGCGGTCCTTATCTGCCATCAGATTCTATGTTTCTATGTTGCACAGCACACCTACAGCACTTGCACCATCCAACTCTAAATAATGACCAGGCCAGCACAGCACCTGAACAGCATCTGCAATGGACAACTATAAATAATGAGTGGGCCTGCATAATGAGTATAATGATCAGGCCTGCAGAACACCTGTACAGAACCTGCACCACCTTTCTCTAAATAGTGAAGAGGCATGCATAGCACCTGTACAGCACGTGCGACTGCCCACTTTAAATAATGACCAAGCCTACATAGCATACAGCACCTGCACTGGCTCATTCTAAATAATGAACAGGTTTGCACAGCACACATACAGCACTTGCACTGTGCCTCTCTAAATAATCACCATGCCTGCACAGCACCTGTACAGCACTTGCACTGGCCCAATCTGGATAACGGACAGACTTGCACACCTACTCAGGCCCAATATAAATAATGGACAGGCCTGCACAGCACCTGGGCAGCACCTCCATCAGCCCACTCTTAACAATGAACAGACCTGCCTAGTGAGCATAATGAACAGGACTGTACAGTACTTGCACTGGCCTGCTATAAATAATGACCAGGCCTGCACAGCAACTGTACGGCACCTGAATTAGACCACTCTAAATAATGACAAGGCCTGCACAGTGAGCATAATGAGCAGGCCAGTACAGGACTTGTACAGTACATGCGTCAGCCCACTCTTAATGATGAGCAGGCCTGCATAGTGAGCATAATGAACAGGCCTGCGGAGCACTTGTACAGATACAGAACCTACACCTGTCTTCTCTAAATGATGAACAGGCATGCATAGCATTGGTACAGCACCTGCAATAGCCCACTTTAAATAACGACCAGGCCTGCACAGCACACAGCACCTGCACTGGCTCATTCTAAATAATGAACAGATTTGCACAGTACCTGTACAGCACCTGAACCAGACCACTTTAAATAATGACCAGGCCTGCACAGGACCTGTACAACACTTGCACCGGCCCACTCTAAATAATGAACAGGCCTGTACAGCACCAGCACTGGCACACTCATGACAAGACCTGCACAGCACCTGCATTGCACTTGTACAGCACCTGCAGTGGCCCACTTTAAATAATGACCAGGCCTGCACAGCACACAGCACCTGCACTGGCTCATTCTAAATAATGAACAGGCCTGTACAGCACCAGCACTGGCACACTCATGACAAGACCTGCACAGCACCTGCATCGCACTTGTACAGCACCTGTAATGGCCCACTTCAAATAATGACCAGGCCTGCACAGCACACAGCACCTGCACTGGCTCATTCTAAATAATGATCAGGTTTGTACAGCACCTGAATCAGACCACTCTAAATAATGACCAGGCCTGCACAGGACCTATGCAACACTTGCACCGGCCCACTCTAAATGATGAACAGGCCTGTACAGCACCTGCACTGGCATGCTCCTGACAAGACCTGCACAGCACCTGCACCGCAGCTGTACAGCACCTGCACAAGCCCACTCTAAATAATAAGCAGGCCTGCAAAGCACCTGTACAGCACGTGCACCAGCACACTCGAAATAATGAACAGGCCTGCACCGCAATTGTACAACACCTGCACGGACCCACTCTAAATAATGACTAGACTTGCACAGCACCTGTACAGTACCTGTACAGGCCCACTCTAAATCATGACCATGCCTGCACAGCACCTCTATATCACCTGCACCAGCCTACTTTAAATAATGAACACACTTGAACAGCACCAGGACAGCATCTGCACTGGCCCACTCTAAAAAATGAAGAAGACTGCACAGCTCCTGCACTGGCCCACTTTAAGTAATGAACAGGCTTGTACAGCTCTTGCACCAGCCTGATCGCCTGATCTAAACAATGAACAGGCTTGCACAGCACCTGCACAGGCCCAATCTAAATAATGAACAGGACTGTACAGCTGGAGGTGACTAATAATATGTCCTGGGTTGCCATTTATTGACTAATGGTCAGGGGCCAATGCTAGTGAGAAACCTACTGGCCAAGAATTAGTCACAGAAGTAGAAGAGACGCGATGCAGGATATTGACAGAGAGGAGGTTTAGAAGCAGCTGCAAGTATCTTTTATTTTTGATGCAGCAAGCCTTTTAAAGAGGTTAACAGAGACAGTGCCAGTAAGCTTCAGTGTAGATTGGAGCCGATTCCAAATGATTGGTACAGCACTTGATGTGGCCCGTTTGCCAAAGGAGGTGCGAGTTCTTAGTACATCAAGGAGGAGGAAGTCAGTTTTCCTGAGAGAGTAGGCCCTGTGGGAAATGTGGAAGAGGGTTGTTAGGTAGTTCGGGACCTTGTTCAGAAGCATCTTGAGAGTCCAGATACCAGCATGAAGTGTGCGTCTAGTAGAAAGTGACGTCCAACCAACGGCAGCATACAAATCACAGTGGTGGGTTCGGCAGGGTAAGTTTGTAATGAACTGTAATGCATGATGATAGAGGACATCTAGTTTGCTTAGTCTTAAGACTACTGAGGAGGTAAAGATTAGATCTCCATAATCGAGTAACGGCAATAAAGTGGCCTGGACCAACCTAATTCTAGTCATGAGAGGAAAGAGGAATTTGTTACGGAAGAAGAAACCTTGCCTAACTTTTAGTCTGCTTGCCAGGTCGTCAAGGTGGTCATTAAAGGAGAACTTGTTGTCTAGCCAAATACTGAGATATTTAAAATTGGAGATGATTTCTAAGGGCTCTTCTAAGGAGGTGACAACAAAGTCTTTGGGAGCGTTGGCAGAGGAGGTGGCAGGTGTATTAGGAGCAAAGATCATGGCCTTTGTTTTCTTGGTGTTGAGAAGGAGTTTGGAATTAATTAGGCTAGTTTGTAGCTGGAAAAAGTCAGCTTATAGTACGTCCATCACTTCTGCCAGTGCTGAGCCTGATGTGTACAGAACTGTGTCATCTGCAAAGAAATGCAGCTTGCACTTGGATATATGTGTGTCAAGATTATTGACATACAGAGAGGAAAGGATGGGGCCTAATATGGAGCCTTGCGGAACACCCCTGGCAATTGGGAGGAAGGCTGAAAATAGGCCATCAGCTTTAACTTTTTGGGTCCTTCCAGAGAGGTAGCTGGTGAACCACTGAACTGTGGAGGGGGTAGCACCTATTTTAGTAAGGCTTCTAACTAACAAGTTGTGGTCGACAGCGTCGAATGCTTTGCTCAAATCTAAGAATGCTGCACCAGTAACTTTCTTTGAATCCATGGCAGAAACCCAATCGTTGGTGACTTTGGCCAGCGCAGTGACTGTGCTATGGTTAGGCCGGAAGCCAGATTGTGCTCAGTTAAGAATTGAATGTGTTTCGATGTGGTGCTTAAGTTGAGAATATATCAATTTTTTGAAGATTCTAGAGTGGACAGGCAATATTGAGATGGGCCTGTAGTTATATAGGTTGCATGGGTCCCCTGTTTTAAATAAGGGGAGGATGTGGGCAGACTTCCAGCACGAGGGAACTGCGGCAGTGGCAATGGAGAGATTGAATATGTGGAGAATGGGGGCAGTGAGGTGGAAATAGCCTAATTTTAAGAAAAATAGTTCTAGGCCATCATCTCCAGCACTTTTCCGAGTATCTAGGTTGAGGAGTGAGTCTTCAACTTCTTTGTAACTAAGTGGAAGCAACTGGAATGGCGAGACGAGGTTTGAGGACTGATGTTATTACAGTCTTGGTTGTTATCATGGCTCACATAAGGGGATGCGTCGAAAGCTAGGCCAGCAGTAACAAAATGGGTGTTGATTTCTTCAAGGATTTGACAATTGCTTTCCACAAGCCTACAGTCGATGAGGATATTCAGTGGAATGGGGGGTGCGGCTGTCTGATCTTCAATAGACTTAAGGGTCCTTCCTCCAGATTTTTTATGAGTTCCCTTTTGCCTTTTCAAGGGTAGAGACATAATAATTTGCTTTGCTTAAACATATGCATTTAACACAGGTGTTCCTAGCTGCTCTAAATACTTGCCAATCAGCTGGAGATTTGGATCTTCTAGCCTCCGACCAGAGCATATCACGGTGCTGGAGTGCCGCCTTAAGATCTGGTGTGAACCAAGGGTTGGAGGTTTTTCTCATGCTGACTTTAATCAGGGGGGTGTGCTTGTTGGCCAGTGCAGTAAGGTTGTTATTAAGCACAGTGACAGCCACTTCATTTGTTTTGGCAAGATACATACAGAAGTGTACCAAGCTTCATATATTTATCTTTAAAGTTGGCCGGGTTATAAGCCTCCAAACTTTCAGAAATTTTTAAATTACCTCTCACAGTTATGTAAAGTGCAGATTTTTAAGTTCCTATAATTTTAAAACTAGACAATGGAATAGCACCAATTTTGTTAGATAATTGACCCTAAATAGTAGATTTTGAGGCCACCCCTATGGACAGGCAGCAGGATGTTGCACTGCATGCTGACAACCCAGGTTCAGAACTGAGCCCAGGACGTCATGTTGAGAAGCAGGCCATGGCCAAGACAGCTGTCACTGGGCACAGCATCTTGGTCAGGGACGGTTGGCAGCGGGTTTCTACAACAGAGCGACTGCTGGAACTGTGCCAGGGAGGTTGCTCCTGCTGTAGGGGAAGCTGTGGCTGTGAGAGGCTGACAGAGGCACTGCCCCTACCAAGGGATGTGTGAGGGGAAAGATGTTGGAGAAAAACCCTGTAGCCAACTAAATGACAGCTGTGTTCAACCTGAGCAGTGTATGTCCCTGTGAACAGGGTATATCCCTGAGAGAAACACCCATATAGAAAAAAAAAAGAGGTAGTGTGTGTCAACTCTCTAATCTTTTGCTCAAAGGCTGGCCAAGTTTTAAACAGTCAAAGATTCCAAAATAACATCAGTAATTAAAGTTGAATTTCATGAGCTTTTGAGGAATGTTTTGATATTTTTGTCAAAACCATGTCTATACATTTTTGCCCAGTCATACTCTTGAGTTGCCATTGTAGAGGAAGGTGAAGGCTGGGTAAAGTAGCAATAAGGTAGCATTCATAGGAGGCTCCATAGTAAAAATATTGTGGTACCAAGTGTCAGGTCCCCATCTTGAGTGACAAACCAGAAAAATCAGTAATGGACAACACCGTGCACTATCCTGTCTTCTTGCAATAAGCCAGCTAACCACTAGAGCTCACTGACTTAAAGACTTGTGGAAGCACACGCACATGCAGCATTGTTTCTGTACAATGCCACCTGCTGACTCTTACAGCAATGTACATTTTTACTATTTGAAAACAGTGTCACCAAGTGATGCCAAGCCTAACAACTAATTGCGACTTAGGCTACTGTGACAGAAATATCTAAATATCTTTAGCCATGATGGAACATGAGGCTGTTTGTCGCAGCAGTGTTGGAGGGACACTGAAGGGTCTTGATGCTAGAGAAGGTAAGGTGATTCAGTTGTTATAAGTGCATTGTGAAAGTAAAATTCCACAGGCGGAATTGTGGTGGCTTTACCTGTTATGTGTCCATGAATTGTTGAGCAAATTTTCTCACTTAGTAATTTCTAAAGATCCACAATACATTTTAACCTACTAAACCACATTTATCCAGCCTAATTAGTTTCCAGGACAAATTTACTTTGGTATGCATGACAAATGCGGAGTGTTCACCTGGAAGAGCAGTGGAGATATAACCATCCATATGTTTTGAAAATGTTCACACAATTTAACAAAACATGAAATTGTGAAAGTTTGAACTCCTGTAACTTGCAATGTATGTAACCAATTACCTTTCTATTTAGCAGTTTATAAGATTCTTCCAAGAAAGTGTGCATATAAATGTTAAATTACCTACCACCAAAGATGGCTAAGGTGTAAGCATAGAAACATCTTCAGAAATCTTCACATGAAAAACAAATTGCCAGATTTTGAGCTTCTGTAACTTCCCTGCCCCACATCCAAATGTCATGAAACTTGGTGGTGGGTCAAAATTGTGCACCAGGAAGAGTGCTGCAAGAACTGTGCTGTGTAAAGCTCAAAAGGATTGAGAGTGACAGGAATATATTAGTGGTAGGACATTACCACTACCCCTGTCGCTCTGCAGATTGCCAGTAGAGGGATCAAGGTGCTATGTGCTGGGGGGCTTGGCTGAGCTGGTCCTGTGGTGGAGTGGCTAGGGCACCAGCACATGGCAAAGCAGGAGACCTGGGACCGTGGTTTGGTTGCTGCCAGGTCTCTTCCTGCTGAAACTTTTTTAGTTGAAAAAAATAAGTAATTTTTCCCCCTTCCAATTTTCTCCCCATCCCCAAAGTCGACAACCCCCCAGAGTTGATTATTTTAAGTCTTGGGGGTTTCCAATGAGGCTGAGCTCTTGTTGTCTGGTCGCTCTTGTACCCGGCGTTGTTTGTAAGGGTGCTGTATTCCATGCAGCATTTATTGCCGCACAGTTTTTGACTGCGGCAACATGACCTCATGCCATGAAACTTGGTATCCTTTTAAGGATTCTTATAATATGCATGCCAAATGTCAGATTTCTAACTATAAGACTGATTGAGTTATGACCAATTAATGAATTATAGAAAATTCCACATTTTGTGAAAGTTTGTGAAATTTTCAGACTTTAGCAAAAAATCTGTGAAATCAAAATTTTCTGATTTCATCCAGATCTACAGGCCTGCATAATGAACCTACAAAGTAGGCCTGTGCAGCACCTGTACTGTTCTTGTACCAGCTCACTCTAAATAATGAACAGGCCTGCACAGCATCTGTACAGCACCTGCCCACTCTTAATAATGAGCTGATTTGCACAGCACCTATACAGTACCTGAACAGACCTACTCTAAATAACGAACATGCCTGCACAGCACCTGAACTGTCCCACTATAAATAATTAGCAGGCCTGCATAGTGAGCATGATTAGCAGGCTGTGCAGCACCTGAACAGCACCTGCACCAGCCCACTCTAAATAATGGACAGGCTTGCACAGCACCTGCACTAGACCATTCTAAATAATGGACAGGCTTGTAGAGCAGCTTTACAGTACCTACTCATTCTTAATAATGAGCAGGCCTGCACAGCACCTTTATGGCACCTGCAGCAGTACACTCTTAATATTGAGTAGGCCTACATAGTGAACGTAATGAGCAGGCCTGTACAGCACATGCACCAGCCTGCTCTTAATAATGAGCAGGCCAGCACAGGAAGCATAATGAACAGGCCTGTGCAGCGTGTGCACCATCCCAATCTAAATAATGAACACACCTGCATAGCACCTGTACAGCACATGTATCAGCCCACTCTTAATAATGAGCATAATTGCACAATAAGTATAATTAACAGGCCTGCACAGCACATGTACAGCACCTGCATTGGCCCACTCTAAAAAATGAACAGGTTTGCTCAGCACCTGTACAGCACCTACACTGGTCCACTCTAAATAATGATCATCCCTCCATAATAAGTACTGTATAATGAACAAGCCTGCACACCACCTACCCTGGCTGTCTCTAAATAGTGATCAGGCCTACTTAATGAAAGGCCTGCACAGCACTTGTATAACACCTGCACGGGCCCACTCTAAATAATGAAAAGGCCTGCACAGCACCTGTACAGCAGCTGCGCCAGACCAGTTTTTTTTATCCATCATTGGTTTGTCTCTCCAGCTGCGCCTGCTGCCCCATTCCTACCAATCCCCCCAGCCCCCTCACCCAGCTTCTCCAGGACTTACCCTCCCACTGTCATCCTCTGCCATAGGACTGTGGGGGTTGCCCAGTCACTGGTGTGGAGCCTCCAAGGGGTCAGTTGTCATCCTACAGCCTGGGTGTTTTTTCACCAATTCTTCCCCCTAGGCCTACAGGATGTGCAATGGGCACAATGTCTGAGCTTCGTGTCTGCAGAGATGTACCCAGCACCCAGAACGTGGGTTCCCTTCCTTCTCCTGGTGATGTCATGTGCCTTGCCACCCAGCTGCCACTGGGTGGCAGTCAAACAGCAATCCCCCCCTCCCTAAGGGAGGAGAGCAGTCCTACAGGTGCTCAATTCCCCTCAGCACCAGCCCCTGAGCTACCCATGTCCGTATTCAAACTCGGGTCACTGGTGTGGCAGGAGATAAGGCACACAACGCCTCAGCCCTCCACACCACTGGCTGGCCCAATCTAAATAATGGTCAGGCATGCATAATGAGAATAATTATCAGGCCTGTACAGCACCTGTATAGCGCTTGCACTGGCTTACCCTAAATAATGAACAGACATGCATAGTATCTGTGCAGCACTTGCACCGGCCCGCTCTAAATAATGAGCAGGCCTGCACATGACCTGGACAGCATCTTTACCAGACCACTTTTGCAAGCAAGCCTGCACAGTGAGCATAAGGAACAGGCCTGCACAGCACCTGCTTAGCGCCTGCCCACTGTAAATAATGAACAGGTTTGCGCAGCATCTGAACAGCACCTGCACTGGCCCTCTCCAAATAATGAGCAGGCCTGCATAGTGAGCATAATGAGCAGACTTTAAGCACACCTGTACAGAACCTGCACCTGTCTTCTTTAAATCAGTATTGAACAGGCATGCATAGCACTTGTACAGCACCAGCAATGGCCCAATTTAAATAATGAGCAGGCCTGCATAATACGTTCATTTATTCATTTTTTGTTTTGAATTTTGATGACTGGGCAGGTCCACTAAGACTTCATGTCCCTTTTTCAAGGGTGACCTGGTATTAGTTACATTCAGATGTACATTCAAATATACAAACAGTGGGCAAAACTGCACATGATTTCAGTAGTAAGTATACACTAACCCAATGTACTTATACATGGTTGATGTACGCTATTGTACAAGAAGACTAGTATACAAAGCTAAGAGATTTCAATATGCTCAGAATTAATTACATACAGTGTACAACAGTAGGAAATATTACACAAGGAACCATTTGTAGAGTAGCAGTAATACACATTTGACATATATACTTGGTATAGACTAATCACATATAAAACACAATATGTTAGATATATAAAAAGATTGACTGATCCAAAGTACTGTTTTGGTACAGACAAAATTGATAATATAATGAGATTAAGCTGTCAATGGGACAGGTAAAATAAGTTGTGAAACATGTATTACTTCAAGTTATAAGAAGGACTGTAGTAGCTGCCGGGGATTCAAAGATTTTAGGTAGTTGTATAGGACCTCTGTTGTTACACCTACAAGGACTAGCCACAGAGCAGTAAGTCTCAGGCTTGTTTTTAAAAGATGCTAAAGTGGAACAGTGTATTATCTTGCCTGGGAGATTGTTCCACAGGGATGGGGCAGTGAAATACAAAGGATGTCTACCAGTGACTGTAATTGCCCAAGGGATTTCCATTAATGGACTGAATGTAGATGGGGGCATCTTAGATGTGTGTTTTTAGCTTAGGGGCACTCTCAAGACTGGGAGGGGTATAGACTTTTCATAGCCTAAAAGCTAGGTAGAGGAGGGGGAACCTAAAATGTGATGCAAGAGCAGGCCATCCCAGGGCAGCGAGCACATCATGGTGGGAACCCTTCAAGGGGACTCCTACTGCAAAATGCCCCCCCCCCCATGATACAAGCAGATGAGCTTGTTTTGCTCTGTGGTCCAGAGGGATTGCAGAATGAGGGTACCATATAAGAAGAGTGGTAAAAGTGTACTGTTTGCAATGGCAAATCAGGCATCCTAGATAGGGAGGGGAAGAGTGAACAGTAGTCCAAGTTTCTGGTATATTGTTCTGGTCACAGTATCCACATGGGCACAGAAGATCAGGTTATGGTTGAGCATTACCTCCCAGGTATTTCAGTAAATCTATTACTTCCAGGTGAGCACCCCCCAAGGTAGACAGTTTGAGCAGGTTCAGCTTCTCTGTACCTAGCCTTCTAGGGGCCAAAAGCATGGCTTTAGCGTTGTTAACACTTAGCATGAACCAGGCCTCAAGGAGTTTAAAATAACTTCCCAACTCTGAATTAATTCATCTGATATCACCAGAGGCTCTGTACAAGACAGCATCATCTGCATAAAGTTGTAGAGAGCCCTCCCATAATTGTCTGGCATATCGATAATGAATAGTGAAAAAAGTAGGGCACATTGTGAGTTATGTTTCTGTGTGAGACAGCCATGCCATCGGATGACTTGTTTGGGGTTAGGCAGTGACTGAGGCAACTGTAGATTAGCTCATCTAACCCTGTGACCCTGAGTTTTGCCAGCCAGAGAGCATGATTCACCAGGTCAAAGGCCTTGGTGAGGTCTATAAATATAGCACTTGTGGCCATACCATTTCCAACTGTGTCTAGGATGTTGGTCATAACCCTCACTAGGACGGTGCTTGTGTCATGGTTTTCCTAAACCCATGCTGGCAGCAAGTGACAGAGTGGTGCAGTTCCACAGTCTTGTAATTGACTGCACTCTAGGCTCTCTTGTGGTTTGGCTAGGGGATGGCAACTGGACCTTTTAGTCCACCTTTGTATAAGCACCATGGGGTCTATGTACTTATGTGGCGCAAGTATTTGTGAGAGGCACGTACACAGCCTGTGCAGCTCAGCACCCCTGGACATGCACACAGCAGCCACATACATGAATGCTGGACACTGTCGGGCACCTATCCAAGCCCCTGCCCCCAACGTGCTGGGGAGTGGAGGCAGAAGAGAGGACACAAACTTGGTCCCATAGTGGATCAGTGGGTCTGGTGGTGGGTCCTGCGCCACCAGTAAATCTAGGTGTTCTCTTCCATTAATGTTCATAGAATAGCACTGGATATGGAGTTTAAGAAGCACTCAGAAATCCATAGTTTGTCTTCTACCGAAGTTTATTTCACCATTTCACATTTTAGCCTTTAGACATCTCATCAAAGACATACTGTCTGGAGACGAGGAACAAGTAAGGAGCCCCAGCACTTTGAGGCTATGCACAGCCTCTTCATCAGGGGGTAGTGTTAGTGAAGGTAGAAGGTCACCCATTTTAAACTGCTGCCAATTACAGTATCAGATTAGTTCAAATTATCCAGTTACAGATACATATGTCATGAAAAATAATGTGATAGTTCTTGTTGATCCTCTTATTATGGATACAAATGAGATCAGGAGCTTGCTTAAATAGAAATATGCCCTGTTTTATCTGTAAAGCAACAGTTCAATGCTACATATAAAAGTAAATTCTTGTTTTTAGAAATGCTGAGCTAAATTTGATTTACTGCCTCAGAGCTGTTTTTTAAAATAAAAAATTAAAAATCAGGAGTTGACTCAAGCAGAATTACATGTGCCTATTGCCCTGTTTTATTCATACAAGTCTGTATAGGATTTTGTGAGACTCAGGGACAGTGTGTGTGGAACTTGCAGTCTTGTTTAAATGTGCAAGTAATTCAGAGCTACGCAATCCTGAGCCTTAATCTTTACCTTGTCTGCATGCGCTCCCCCCTCCCCCCCCCTTGCTAAGCCATTCACATAATAAATACCTCCTCTTCTGCTTTCTCTCCTCAGCTCCCCACAGCTTGGCCCGCTGGTGGTCATGAGGGCTCACAGAGACGCCCTCCTCCCGGAGCTGAATTCAGAAGGTACGCATAGAGACAGCTGAAATCCCAGGGGTAGAGTGTTTGGGCGCCAAGTTTAAACTTTCGGTCTGGCCAGCGCTGCTAGGACTGCAGCCCGAAGGCATAGCAAAAAAGGATTTTCTGCCATTTTATTCTCCCTGCTGATGTATCAGCCACCGCCCCCACCACCACCCTTAGTGAGCCACTATATATATAGTGTTTACTGTGAGGGTCACGTGTGGAAATTAACCAATCACCCTACTTTCCCCTTAGCAGCTTATCAGATATCACCACTTGGGGCCAGCACAGATATTTTGTGATCTCTACCTTTCCAGCATAAAATGCTCTATGTATCTTATAAAATCATCCTTGTGTAACCCCCCTGCAAATGGGGGTTCCCAAAAGACTTCCAGGAGCTTGCTTGAATGCTCCAAGCCTGAATGGTGTTTGGCATTTAAGCCATTTATCAGTGAGTGTTTTTAGAACCTCTGGTACTGTCTCTTTAAGAGCTGTCTGCTTGCAGACATAATTAGTTTGTATGGGGGACTGTGTGTTTCTTTGATTGAGTACCACTCAAGCTGCTGCCAATTCACTTCATTTTGCAGTCACTAGGAGTGCAAGGGAACCTATCTGAAAGATGTAACTGTTTGCCAGAAATTATTTAGAGTAATAATGAAATTACAGTTTGTCTAACCTGCTTTCTTTGCAGTCAGAACTGTGTCTGCTAGTTCCCCATTCTAGTTTTGAACTGCTGAACTGGACCAATCAGTGTGGGGTAAGCTAGCTCTAAAATGGTGCCTTGGACGAATCAGAACTTGGACTCATAATCTGAGCCAGCCACAAGAGGATTGTATGGGCAGTGACTCTGGGAGATGTAGTTTAGACTTCAGTGCCTTTTTGGACCAACAGCAGCAGTCTAAGTGAGTGACAGCCAATCCAGTCAAGAACTGGGAGGAACTCAAAGGAAGTGCCCGGTTTTGTCGGTTGGAGTTCAGTTGAGCTTTGGCAGTGAAGAAGGAAGGAGCCCTGTGCTTTTTCAGTGTGCAGTTTTAGTCAAAAAACGTGTGTAAGGCCCAGAGTTCCGGTCTGCAGCTTGTGTAACAGCTTGTTAGGACTGAATCCGTCCTGTGAAAAGAATCAAAGGATCTCTGAAGAGTAGAAACCAGGCTCACCCTGTGAAGACTGGAGGAATTGCTGAAAATTGCACTCTGTCTGTCAGGAACTGAATCTGCTGTGTGTTCTCCCGGTATTGTGCAGTAATTGCGATCGGGATACAGATGCAGCCTGCCTGGTATAGTGCTTTCTTTTATATGGATGTGTGAAGAGGTTTGTGTACCTCAAGTGAGCCCTGCTTGACATTGAAGGACCCTATCTTATTTGGAGGTCGTGAGTACTAATTCAGGGTCGCCTCCTGTTGAATTGCCACATTAAATCCAAATGGAATTACTGTACTGCTGACTGTTTAATTCTCCTTTTCTGTGTGAAAGGGCCCCTACCAGCTGCCACGGTTTGGACTAGCCACTAGGGCTTGGGTACCCAGGGACAGTAACTGATAGGGATAGGCCTGTGCACAGAGCCATAGTGGGTTATTGAGTGATAAGCTAATTAACCTGATTTCCCCTGTCCTTGTTATATCCCTAAATAAATCAGAGCTGCTTGTTTCAGCAAAGTTATACTGCCTGAGGTATTTGTCTATGTTAAAGTACTGTACTGTGATTGTTGCACTGTATCTCATTTCACAGGAGGTCCCAGTGCGGAACCAGACCTGGGGTAAGTGTATACTGTGAAGGTAATTCTGATATATTGTGTGGGCCACTAGTGGGAAGAAGGGGGTTGCAGTGTCCCAGAGGGCTGTGACCAAGTTAGTTTAACTATTGCAAACCCTGACCTCTGGGTGGAGGCACCCGCCATTGGATCCAGGCCCCTCAACCTGTTAGTGGCAAATCAGGCAGGGGTAGTAGCCCCTGGGATAGCGCCATCTAGGGGTTACACTTGGAGCAGCCCTACTTGCCACCATAGCTTCCCTCCCACCCTTGTATCTGCCCAATATGCAACCTAGTCCCCCATATACTACCGCCCGAATTTCACACCCAGGTACCTGCTCCTCCCCCAACTTTGGACTGCACCCCATCACCACACACCATGGCTTGCTTCCTGGTCCTTCCATTCTCCACCCATCCTTTCACGTTGGGCTCTCAGCGATAAAATTCCCTGTGGCGGGATTTTCCACATCTTCCCCCCAAGTCTCCTTCTGCCCACCTAAGACCTAAATGTTTTCTACTTAATACAAAATGGGTGCTAACTTTACTACTCCTCCTAGCAGGGGACATCTTGCAAAACCGAGCACCTACAACCCACACCAGTCACAACACCTGTCCCACTATCCAACTACCCAGAGGCCTAAAAGTTGCCCACTTAAATATATGCAGTCTACTACACAAACTGCCCTTGCTCCAACCAATTGTCCTGCCACTTCGTCCTGACATCCTGATAATAACAGAGACCTGGATGCAGAGGTAGCTATCCCTGGTTACTCCATCACTCATCATGACCACCCATGCACGAAGAGAGGTGGCGGCAGAGCCATATACATATCATCCCGGATAAAGTTCTCGATAGTCTCACTACCTGATCTACCACCTTCCATTAACACCCTACTGATAAAAATTTTACCTCACACTATCCTCATATTCATAGCAGGTTCCTATTGCTCCCGGGACTCCCATATGACCTAGGTCATAGCGCACCTGGACACCCTAAAAACCATTGCTTCAGGGGGTGAACTTCACATCCTCGGTGACTTTAACCAGAACTGGATCTCCAGCACTAACACCAAGCTCCACAACCTTGTGGCTGTACTAAATCTGGCACAACAGATCACTGAGCCTACACGTCTAAATCACAAAACTCAGAACCACTCCCTACTGGACTGGGCCCTCACTTCGCACCCACACAGGATAATTGCCGCTGGCCTTCTACCCGACTCTCTGAGTGATCACCACATGATTTATGTAGTAAGAAAAATATTTAAAGCCAAAGCACCTCCACCACAGACTCTCCTCACCAGGTCTTATAAATCCCTTGACCTTGAAGGGCTCCTAAATGACTTTGCAAATTCTGACTGGTCATTCATCCCCAAGGCCAACTCTATTGACTCTGCCCTAAACTTCTTTAAGTCCAGATTTCTTGCCATCTGGGACCATTATGCTCCACTCAAAAAGGCCAGAGTAAGGGGTGCTCATCTGCCCTGGATCATAGCTGACCTTATGGACCACCTCCAAGCTAGGGACCAGGTGTGGAAAGCCTTCAAAGCATCAGGTAACCTCGCTGACCACCAACACTATTGCACACTTAGAAATGGGCTTATCTGGCAGCAAAAAAATTTCTGCTTCTCATCATCCTTCCAAAAAAATCTAAATCATCCACCCAAGTCTTGGAAGTCGATCAAATCACTCTTCTCCCCACCCCTGTCCTACTCATAGGCGGTGCCACAATATCAGAATTACACTCAGTGGCCTCTGTATTTAACTCCTTTTTCACCAGTAGCGCAACCTCTCCCCACGCAAATCCACCACCTGCACCACACCCTCCTACATCCGCATCCCCTCCAACGCAAACACCCTACCCGGCATTCTCTTTCTCACATGTTACTCTGAACGAAGTGTTCCATGCCCTGCGGGCCCTCAATCCCTCTAAGGGTAAATGCTCCTCGGGGTTGGATGCTAAAATGCTCTTCCTGTCTGTCCCAGCCATTGCCAACCCCCTAGCTTCCCTCTTTAACCTCTCCTTCACTACCTCTACTATCCCGTCTGAATGGAAGCATGCCACAGTCATCCCCCTCTCCAAAGGCGGCGACCCATCCTCCCCTGGTAATTACCACCCAATCTCCCTCCTCCCCATTGTTGCTAAAATCCAGGAACATCTAGTCCTCTTGCAACTCTCTTCCTTCCTGGATTCCTCCTCCTTCTTTACCCCGTACCAATCAGGTTTTAGGATATCCCACTCCACTATCACTTCCCTCCTCAGACTCACTGACTCCATCCTTACAGGCATGGATAAAGGCCACATCACATCTGCCATCTTTGTCGACTTAGCTAAGGCTTTCGACACTGTCTCGCATACCCTTCTCTTGGCGAAACTCTCCCATGCAGGGCTCTCCACTGCAGCCATCAGCTGGTTCAAATTGTACCTGGTGGACAAGTCCCAATCAGTCAGAATTGGAACCTCCACTTCAGACTCCCTTCCTGCCACTATTGGTGTCCCCCAAGGCTCTGTCCTTGGCCCAATCTTGTTTTCCATTTTCCTAAACGACCTGCTGTCAGCCTGCCCACACACATTCATTCATATGTACGCAGATGACACAGTTGTGTATACTTCAGGCTCCTCCCCACTGGAAGTGGCACCCAGACTCCAACAGATGTCAGTGCTATCCAACACTGGTTTCAATCAAATCAACTTATCTTAAATGCAAAATAAATGGTCTCCTTGACTTTCGGCACAAGGCAGAGGCTCTCCCGTCTCCCCGACAGTCCTACTTTTAAAACCCTAGAAGGGACTCCCATAGAAAATTGCACCTCCTTCAGATATCTTGGGGTCTGGCTGGACCAGCACCTCGATTTTTCGGCACATATCACCGTTACCCATAAAAAATTGCACCCTAGACTAGGTGCTCTATTCTGAAACTGTGCAATATGTCTCTGCCAGCCCGTAGGGCAATCATACAGAAAATGATCCTCCATTTTTTGATTACGGAGACGTAGTCTATAGTGCTACACCAAAGTCCACCCTGGCTAGACTGGATCCCCTTTTCCACTGTTTCTGTCATTTTGCCCTGGACTGTACACTCTCCACCCACCACTGTGACCTCTACCGGTCCCTTAACCTCCCCTCACTCAATGAAAGGCGACAGTCCCACTGCAATAGCCTCATGGCCAGATTCTGGACCCAGTCACTCCCCTCCTACCTCACTGATACCCTAACTGCCCAAACACCCCCAGCATACTCACTCAGGAATTTCGACTCCCGGCTTCTGCTAGTCCCTAACGTGTCGACCTCTGCCGGCCAGTTGGCTTTCACAGCTTGCATGCCCAAACTATGGAACTCTCTGCCTATGGACATTTGGCATGCTCCCTCCTCTAGGCAAATCAACTCACTCCTCAAAGGACACTTCTCAGCCAACTACCCATGCAGACCAAACTCACACTAGTCCAGGTACTAGCCCTCCAACTGGCTCCTACTATGGGTACTCCCAATAACTATCTCCAACTCTGGTGATTGTATCATTTGCACCGCATAGTATTTTTGCTGCCGTGAATTTCCCAGATTGTTCTGGTTGCTTGCTGTGTTGCATTCTGTATTTATATTGTACATAGCTATATATATACTCAACTGTTTTTGTATTTATTTTGGGAAATGTCTGTACTTTGAATTTTGTATGTATCCTCCCATCCCCTACACCCCCCAGGACGCATCTGGAATCGAGCGGCAGTCTGCTCAGCATGCCTTCCTGGTAAAACTTTTAAATAAATAAATAAATAAATAAGTTTCATCAATACCACTTAAAAAGCAATTAGGCATTCCTTTTGTTAGTTTTGTTCTATTTATGCAACTTGTTAAAAGTAAGGAATGTCTTGTATGTCCTATTGCTTAATTTTTTTGAGAAGCATCTAGATGAATTAAACAGAACTGTAGGAAAGCATTTTGGTGCCATGGGCAAGACATTAATTTTGAGCCTCCCCCCAGGTAAAAGAGCCAGGGGTCTGGGGGTTGCAAGGCCCCCAGAAGCCCTTGGGGGTTTACGTGCTCTGTGGTGAGTTTTGGGGCTTTTCTTGAAAAAAAAAACATATCTTTGTTATATGTTCCCTACCCCTGTTTCCAGGGGAAATGTTTTGCTCCCATGGAATCTGAGGTGTGGTGGGAGACTGTGGTTGGCATCAGATAAGATGGATAACCAATATGAAAAAACAAATCCGGCACCAGTTCTCCAAGTGCAATAAAAGGCTTTTTATTTAAACATAATATCCTGAGTACCATTCAGCTCGATGTTCTACAAAGCCCTCTACCGGTTTCGCTCAGCAGAGCATCCTCAGGAGGATCTGACCACGTCATGTGCAACATCACTATAAATGGACACTGATTTAAAGATACATACACAATACATCAATACAGTTAAAAACAGCAAGCCATCAATTCAGGCTATTTATAAAGCATGCTACAACTGGCACAATATTGTAGTGGAGTGGGGATTGCTGCTGTTTGTTAAGACAGTTAACCCACTGTAGGGTGTGTGGTCACAGTGTGATATACGCATGCCTTGGGTGGTTGAATGCACTCAGCCTTTGGCATCGTATATCACAACACAAACAAAACAAAACCATGTATATATCAGAGCGCGAACGCACACCATACAGTAGGTTATCTATTATATATATATATATATATATATATGTTTCTTATTTATAACTGCTCTTAGCATAATTTGTTGTCAGCAAGTTCTGATAAGAGCATCAATTTATTATTTGTAATAGTCTGGTGGTCTCTGGTGTGGACTCTGGAAAGGACAGAAACAAAATGGTTCAGAATGACACAGCATAGTATATGGTTTATTACTGTGGAAATGACTGTGGGATTTCATAGTCCCTGCACTGAACCACCCCTCCCCTACCTCTAAAATCGTCCTTTTTTGTACGATCTCATAAATGTGCATGTTATCACTATAAAATCTAATTCAGTGGAGGGACTATGAAATGAAATCCCACAATCATTTAAACAAGAATAAACTGTATACTATGCTGTGTCAATTGTCATTTATTTACCATCTTGCTTCTGCCCTTTCCAGAAAAAATATACCTCAGAGACAGCCTAGTCTGTTATTATGACTCTCTAGTCTCAGAGGGGAATTTTTTTGGTTTCAAATTTAAAATACTTCTACTGCTGCTTTACTCTGTTCTGCAATCCAATGAACCTCCTAGGCTAATTATGCCTGGAGGCAAGCTATGAAACAGGCATGAGAATGGATGTTCCAGGGGCACAGAACCACAGATGAGGAGGGCAAGGAGAGGTATAATCTTTTTTTTAAAGCACATTCAATTTTAGTTGCTTGGGAAATGCTATAAACTGTAAAAGTGCACTGTCCTATGGAAAATAGGACAGTGCACAATAGTCTATAACGTTTCCCAAGTCCAGTGGAGAGGTCGCAGACTCACACTCCTGCTGCTGCTGCTGATGATTGCTCTTTATATTTGCCATACATGGCTAGAACTAGCAGTACTTTTACTTTTATTTTGTTTCTTTCTAGTGTAGGTATGAGAAGTGGTCAGAAGTGGAGTAGTGATTGAACTGATGCCTCCCCCAGACCGTTTTTGTTGTTGTGGCTGTGCCCAGCCCTGCCAAAGCCCCCAGTCACAGACTCACAGGCACCCACTCTCGCTGCTTTTCTAGTCCCGCTGGGCCATCCCAATCCTCCAGTCCCGTTGAACAGTCAGTTGAAGTGACTCGTGGCTTGGGACTGGAGGTTCTTGGGATGGCGGGCAGGACTAGGAATGCAGCAGGAGTGGGTGCCTGTGAGCCTATTACTGGGAGCTCTCGTGGGGCTGGGCAGCCAGGTGGCCTGGGCTGTGCCAAAAGGCTGCAACAACAAAACTGGAGGAGGCGGGTGGCTGGTGGCCCACGGCGGAGGACCACCACAGTCTGACTCATTCAATTCAATTAAACCAAAACCCATCAAGGGGAGAGTGAGTGAGTAAGTGAGTGAGTGAGTGAGAACTTGAAGTCAGACAGATGCTACTTGTGGGCCTGGGCTGGCTGTGTGCATGCCAGGAGTCGGTCAGTCCAACTCCAATGCATGCAGCAGAGGCAGCATTGAATTATTTATTAAGGCAACTTCACTCCAGAGGAAATGAAAAATAATGCGTTATTAATAATCTATCCTACTGGGCACTGGTCTTGAGTTAGGTCTGGCTACTAGCAGTGTAAAGGTGAGGTCAGCGGATGGTCGGTTTGGCTAACCCCCCCGCAACATACACCATCTCAATTTCGTTCATGATCATCATCAATTCAAATTTATTTTGACAGACTATCAATTCAACTTGAACATCATCCATTTTTTTATTGAATATGTGATGGACACATGGATGGAAAGTAAATAAAATTTAATCAGTGAGACATACACAGTGAATAAATCTCCAATCTCTCCAATCTCTCATCAAACACAAGCTGCGTGTCTCTCAGAGAACGCTCAGTCTCTCGCTCTACACAGACAGAGTAGATGATTGCTCCTATGGCCTATGCTACTCCTGTTCTGTTTCTCTACTGCTACAATCTCCTCTTTCTAGTCTGTCTTGCTCTTGCTTCAGTTCAACACCACTATTCTCTCCTCTCTGACTAAACTTCCCTCTCAGTGCCACGTGCTCTGCTCTTACCTTTTATAGGGTGGGGCAGCTGGCCCACCCACAGACAAATTGTCTGGGCTCTGACTGGTGGTAAAGAGTCTGTAGCACATGATTTTTCTGGACTGCAGCTGACGCACACCATGTGACCCCCAATTTTCTGGTCCTGAGATGTGTCCTGCTGGAAGCAACTTGTCATTACAGGCAAACATCCAACATCAACCAAGAAAGTCAAATAATCATATTTAAAGAGACAGCGCTCACTTTAGTAAATTAATTTCAAAGTGAGCTTCTGTTGAAAAGTACGCCCTTGGGAGGCTTGCACCCGGGGCGGTGCACTGCCCAACCCACCCTTCCTACAGTACTGAAATTAAAGCCCCACAAAAAACATTTTTTAACCCATACAACATATCATACAATAACCCAGAACTGCACTCATGGGATGGTAAAATTATATTTAAAGAAAATTAGAAGGAGGGAGGGAGGAGAAAAAAATGGAAGTTTATTTAATTTATCAGTTTTAACTTTTTTTGCTTGATCTTATTGAAGGAATCCTTTGACATTAAGACATAAATATTTTGTCTGAAGCTAAAAGAAGAAACACCCATTACTAAAAAAAAATTAATATTTCAGACTGCACCTAATGTACATTTATGTATTATATATCAATGTACATAAAGCCAACAAGATCATACCTCTTATGGTTCATCACTCCATAAACTTTTAGTTTTGTTAAACCTGTACTCTGATATATTATTCCTGGAAAAACTTGTTATCAAAGCAGCAGAGCAGGGTATTGTGGAAAGGTATGGTATGTGCAGTTTTCAATTAGATGGGCAAGTGCCTAAATAGCTGCCTCCAGTCCTCCCTGCCTGCCTGGAGGGCTGGGGCGGTGTGGAAGGGGGATTCTATTGTGCAAAAGGCAAGTCAAGCAAGGAACATCTGAGCAGTGTTGGTATGTTTTTTTGAATAAGTTCTGATGTTTTCATGAGCTGGGCAGAATAAAGTGTTTCTTGTACCTGTTACTGAATCAAGTGAACAACTTTATTAAAGCTATTGATTAGTGGGCTGCACTGGTGACAAAGAGGGCTGAGGTGCCGTGTGTGCCTTACCTTTCCCATGCCGGAGACCCAGGTTTGGGAATGGATTCAGGTCACTGGCAGCCAGTTGATGTGGGAGAGGATTTAGTGTCCAAGGGACTACTTTCCTCTCCCAAGGTAGGGTGGCTGCCAATTCTGCCATGTGACTGCCACCAGGTGTAGCCCTAGTGATAGTATGGCCAAGAATGACACACTTGGGTGCATACTGCAGGACTTTGTGGACCATCTGTACCTCCACATGCCTGCTTTGATGTATGCACCTCAGCATCGAGGTGGGATGAAAATGGAAAATGGGAGGACAGGCTTAATGAAGCCTTGGCAATCTCCTTGTAGTCTGTTCCACCAAGCCATGGACTGGAGACATCTGGATATGCTCCTGGGGGGGAGAAAATGGTCCTTCCCACCCTAGACCTGCCATGGGAGGAGGGATGGATCTATGGGAGACAACTGCTGGGAAGTCAATGGTGGTGGAGGCCAGCTGCAGGTAATGGGGACAGGTGGTAGAAACCGCTTTATAGCCAGAAAAAGCTGTTTATTAGCCCTGGTGTGACAGTACTATGGACTAGTACTACATAGTTACTGGCTACCTTACTTTTCCCATTTCACACCTTACATTGCTCTTCCCAGATCAGCTATAACAATAAATGTTCTAGAGCCTTCCTGAAGATCTCTCACTCTCATGTCTTGCTAATTTATCATTTTATTGGTCTGGGGGCAAGCTCCTGTGCTGCTTAAATGATTACTTTATGTTTCTCCATAAAGGACTCTGTCCCTCAGCACTTTTAAGGGCATAATAAACAGATAGGAGGTGGAAACAAATGATGTCATCAAACCTGAAGGAAATTTTCTGGTGAGAAAACCAGACCTCACATCCAGAGAGTGAAGGCAGCAGCCAGTGGAGGAGCTGGTGGGGGGCAGTTACCCCTTCTGGTTGCCCCAGTGTGAGTAGTGGCACCCCGCCACCATCTTATTCACTGTTTAGTGCCCATTGTGGAGCCCCTGATTGACTGAATGGCCCCCCCCAGCTCCCAAATGCTCCTACTCCTGGGTCCGCCACTGGTTGCAGCACTGTTTGTACAGGGACAGTCCAAGTAGTGCCTTGTTAAACCTTTTTTTCATTGTATGTGGTACAAACAGTGGAACTAATGGATTAAACTACGGCATGCTGACTGATCAGATTCTCAATCATGAACTAATAGGTCATAAGGATGGAGGCTGTGTATCCTGGTAGGCGAAATAGATTAATCAGCATACTGTTATCAGTATTCATGTTGCACACTTGTCTTTTTATATCAGTGCATTATGGTCATACAGCTATTTGTGAAACATAAAACACAGAAGGCCACACTCAAGCTCTTTAAATTGAAGTAAAAGGGCAATATCCCCAAATGAACTGCTGCAAAAATCAATATATTAATCACATCTCACATGAGAAGCACAAGCCCATTGGTCTCTGGCTACAATACAATGTTTTTGTACATACAATTCAAAGGCAAACGTTGTATCCCTTGTATATGTCTGTACAGACTTAGATTAACATCAGAAATATGCCAAGCGTTTAAAAGAAGCAGAAAAACCTAACGTGCTATGAGGAATAATGCAAACCGAAAACCTTAAAATATGAAGAAATAAAAACACTGCAAAAGTGAAGCTGAGATGAAAAAGATATACGGGTCAAAACAAGTTGAAAGGGGGGCGTGGCTTGGCCATCAACTAAGATGGCCATTTAATCTTTAGCAGCTGCAGAATGGAGCGTGTAACTAGTTCTTAATGCATGTTTCCTGAAGGCTTATTTTCTACAAACGTATCCGGAGGACAAATTAACATTTCTTACCTGCCCTCAGTGAGTTTTGGAGAACTTGATCCCAGATTCAGCCTTCCAGCCATTGGATTCTGCAGCACCCTATTTATCGCATGGCCCACATCAGCAAGGGAGGCCCCAAGTCTTCTGTCCATCCTCAGTAGGGTGGACGAGCTTATGATAGCCAGCAACAACACTGCTGGTGCCCTAGCACACCTGGACTGTAATATGGGGCTATTGGAACAGAAAGCGGCCAATCAGGAGGAAATCATCCAAGGCCATTGCACCACACTGTGCGAACAGGTGGATCAAATCTGTGGGATTCAAGATAAGCTCGATGATTTGGAGAACAGGAGCTGCCAGAAAAATCTGCGTCTTCTTGGATTTATGGAGGGGTATGAGGAGTACTACCCAGTTCCTCCAACGGGCACTCCCCAACATCCTCAGGCTACTGCCTAGCACCAGGATCACCACTGAGTGGACCCACTGGACTTTCCAACCACATTCTGCAGCGGGGGGGAGAGACTCCGACCTATTCTGGTGCACCTGCCTAATGTGGCCATCCAGTCCAGGGCGAGAGAGAGCTGGGAGCTCTGGACTGACAGGGGAACAGGATAATGCTTTTCCAGGACTACTCTAAGGACCTGGTGGCCCTTAGGAAGGGCTTCATCTATGCAAGGAAAAAGCTACAAGACCTGGTCATCCCCTTTTCACTCCGGTATCCAGTTGTACTGAAATTCAACCACAACAGCACTTCCTTGCAGTTCTCCACACTGAAGGCTGTAGCTGACTTTCTGGATAAAACATTTCCTTGCCCTAATGATAACCGGAGAAACAGTCCTGAACATGGCCCTCCCACAGCTCGCACTAGTGACTATGATGATCGTCGTTCCCCACTCAAACAGGACCCTCAGGCTCCCTTGACTGTTACCCATCCCCAACATACATTATGGAAGCTAAGGCTGCATAAACAAAAGAAGCGACTACAACAGGGAGCACATAGTAAAATAAAATCATAAATTTTGAGTCTCCCAAGGTTCATTTTAAAGTTTTTTTCAGGGGAGATAGATATAGGAGAATCAATAAACTGTTATAAGTTACCCCTCTCAACCCTTATGAAATAAAATAAATCAATATAGCTCCCAAATGATAATTGCACATTTTATTAATCCATAAAAGCACTTCATTATCTTTCTAGTGTTATAATAATGTTTCCTATTCAATAATTCATTATAACAATGCTCCAAAAAAACTTAATGTAATGTTTCAGAACTCAAGTTCCTTCATCAGACTCGGAGCTTGTATTATTCTGTGAACAAAAATTAAAAGGAAAACTTTTAAGGATTTTTTAAAGAACAGAGCTGATAAATGTATCATTTGCCACTAAAATAATAATAGTATCATCATTGATAGATTGGAACAAACCTATTGATATTTAGAATCTCTTCAAAAGCTGTAGCGATAATGTCATGACTTATTCCTTTAAATGGGGGGGAGGGGGGAAGCGCCATACATTCAATTCAATAGCAAACAGTTCCCATATCTTAATTCTGTAAATAGAGTAAAACATCTCTGTAAATCTTAGCATCTTTCTTGATAAATGTAATAATGTTAATGCACTAAAAGGTGCTTACTGTTAGAAATAGCCCTTATTGAAAGCGCTCATCGTATGAAGCTTATAAAGTGCTGGACTGACTCTGCTTAAGCAAAACAAAATAAAATAACATTATAACAGTTGTTTTTACAACCTTGACCAATTTAAGGGATAATATGGTCACTGAATAAAAATTATACCTCAAATGAATCATATATTCAAGTAAACCAGGCTTAATGTCTCCCTTCATATCAACATTAAACACTGAAATAAAGTACAAAATGTCTTTTTACACTGTTGTTCTTTGAATTTAGCATGAATGTAGAAACAATTCTCAGAGTCCTTACCATTTTAACAATGTTTTTAGCTTCCAGCGCGTACAAAAAAGTGAATTCAAAGGGGAACTGAATTAAAAGCCGCCGTCATTAAACACAAACGCTGTGCTTTACCTTGCACCACGTGAGCTATCTTCACAGGTGCTCACTAAAGAAGAATGGGTGCCGGACCTCACAGGTATACACGCAAGTGTGTACACGTTACTCTGTGAAGTTTTCCTGAGTGGTCCGGTCATATAAATGAAAACTCTACGAATTAGTGGAGCTTCCCCTTTCAAAGTACTTAACGTAGTACATTTATTCACTGCTTCATTTAGAGAAATCAGTCACTCAAAGCTGACTCAACATAATGGCAAAACATAATTTTAGCGAATATTTAAGTGATGTTGAGAGAGTACAAGGAAAATACATAATACAGATTATATTCAAAAATGAATAATCATTCATTAGTCATAAACAATCCAGTTTAGTGTTTCATTTAGTCCATATCTACGCAAATGGGTTTTCAAGTGAAAGATCCACCACGCTTCCCGTTTAAGTAAGATTCTTTCTCTGTCACCACCTCGTTGTAGTTCAGGTATTTTCTCAATGCCAAAGAATTTCAGACTTGACACTTCATGTTGTCTCTCGGTGAAATGCCTTGCTAGTGGAGAACGTAAATCTTGCCTGCGGATGGTGCTTTTTGTGTTCTGTGATCCTTATTTTTAGTGGTCTAGTAGTTTCACCAATATGATACAAGGAACGAGGACAAACTATACAGTAGAGAACATATTCTGTATTGCAAATAATAAAATCCTTAATATGATATGTATGGCCATCCCAAGTGCTCTTAATACTTTTAGTTTTAATACCATTATTGCAGTGAACGCAATTTCCATGAGGGAAAAAACCTTTTACATCACTTTTCAACCATCCCATCCCTTCTTTTTTCTGTTTCCAATGTTGTGTTTTTATAATTTTATTATGTATGGTTGTTGTTCTCCTAGCTATAACCCAGGGTTTGTGTTCAAAATCTTTTTATCCAGTTTCAGAGCTTTGCAGAATTTTCCAATTAGATAAAATTATATGTTTTATTCTCCCAAAATGTACTGAAAATTTAGTAGACATATTTATCTTTTCAGTGGTGGGACTCAAACTTGATACCCCTTCTAATAGTAAATAACTCTGTTCTTTAGAATTTACCCTTACTCTAGCTTGATCTAAGGTTTCTCTGGAATAACCTCAATTAGAAGCAGAAAGAAGTGGGGAAGGTAGTCAGACTAGAAAAGGCCCAAACCGAGGAAAAAATAGCCAACTCAGTTAAGAAGGGGGATAAAACCTTTTCTAGGTTCACTAGGGAGCATAGAAAGGTTAAGGGAGGGACAGTGAAGATTAATAAAGGAGAGGGGAGGTGGGCAGAGGGAGACAGTGAAAAGGCAGAGATACTGAATGAATGCTTTTGCTCAGTATTCACAAAAGAAGATGAGGAGGAGTTACCTAAACCAGACAATAGAAGTACTGTAGGTGGGGGGGTTGACACCAGTCCATTCACAGAAGAAAGTCCTGAAAGAACTCCTAAAACTCAAGGTGGACAAAGCAATGGGGCCTGACGGGATTCCCCCCAGAATCCTAAAAGAACTAAGGAGGACCTAGTGACACCACTGACCATGCTTTTAACAAATCATGGCAGGATGGGGTGGTACCTGAGGACTGGAGGAGGGCAGATGTGATTCCCCTTCACAAAAGTGGGAGCAAGGCAGAAGCAGAAAACTACAGACCTGTAAGTTTGACCTCGTGGTAGGGAAAATGATGGAATCACTTCTGAAAGAAAGAATTGTTGAGTACCTAGAGACCAGCAGGGCACAGGACCCAAAGCAGCATGGATTTACAGCAGGAAGGTCATGTCAGATGAATCTAATTGATTTCTTTGACTGGGTGACCAAAGTAATAGACCAGGGAGGAGCTGTGGATATGGCCTACCTGACTTTAGCAAGGCATTTGACACAGTCCCGCACAAAAGATTAATAATCAGTTAGCCAGCCTGGGAGTGGGTCCCAGGGTGGTAGTCTGTAGCAAACTGGCTGCACAACAGGACACAGAAGGTACTAGTGAATGGAACACATTCCAAGAAAGGGGGTTACTAGTGAGTACCTCAGGGCTCAGTACTGGGTCTAGTCCTCTTTAACATCTTTATAGGTGACATTGCAGAGGGTCTGAAGGAAAGGTATGCCTCTTTGCAGATGACACAAAGATCTGTAACAGAGTTGATACACAGAAGGGGTAGAAAAGATGAGAAGGGACTTGAAGGTTGGAGGAATGGTCAGACATATGGCAACTTAGATTCAATGCAAAAAGTGCAAAGTAATACACTTGGAAACAAAAACCCAGGGAAGAGTACACAATAGCAGGGAGGTACTAACAACAACAAAAAGGAAAGGGACCTGGGGTAGTCATATCAGATGACCTAAAGGTGGTAAGCAATGTGAAAAGTCGGTAAGGAGAGCCAGGGGATACTGGGATGCATAGGAAGGGGCATCACAAGTAGAAAAGGAAGTGGTTATCCCTCTATACAGACAGTTGGTGAGACCCCATCTGGAGTACTGTGTGCAGTTTTGGAGACCTCATCTACGCAAGGACATAGACAGGATGGAAGCAGTCCAGAGGAGGGCAACTAAAATGGTGCAGGGTCTGCAGCAGAAACCATATGAAGAGAGACTGAGAGAGCTTAATATGTATACTCTTGAAAAAAGGAGGGACAGGGGAACATGATAGAAACTTTCAAGTACCTCAAGGGAATCAACTAAGTCCAGGAGGGTAGCATCTTTCAGAAAAAGAGATGTGTAAGAACAAGGAGGCACAATTTAAAGATAGAGAGGGGACGGCTCAGGGGTAATGTGAGGACATTTTTTTTTCACGGAGAGAGTGGTGGGTACATGGAACAGCCTTTCTGAGGAGGTCATTGGGTCTAAAACAGTGGGAGAATTCAAACATGCATGGGACAGACACAAGGCAATTATAGTGGGGGGGTTATAGGAAGTAGGCTGTTGGTTAACTAGAATCTGCAGCTTATCCAGTAGGTAGGGAAATGGGCAGACTGGGTGGGCCAAGTGGTCCTTATTTGCCATCAAAGTCTGTGTTTCTATGTTTCAATCAAATCATCTAAATTTTTTTCATAACTATCCAAATTGCTGGTATTACGTTTAACTCTTAGCATTTGACTGTATGGAATGTTCTGTTTCAGATTTTTTGGATGAAAACTTTTTGAATGTAATATAGTATTCTTAGTTATCTCTTTTCTGCATAGATCAGTGTGACATTTACCATTTCTTTTTATGATTTTTAGAACTAGATAAGCAATTTCATTAAAATCATAATTTAAGGTTAATTTCAAATTGTTATTACATTGTTCCAAATAAATCTTAAATTGATGAATGTCTTCTACTGTTCCATCCCAAATAATCAATATGTCATCAATAAAGCATTTGTATAAAACAATATTGGGTGTATAGAGGTTTACATCTGACTCAATATACTGTTTTTCAAAATATGCCATATATAAATTAGCATAAGTGGGTGCCACTGTTGCACCCATAGCTGTTCCTACTTTCTGCAAAAAAAATTTTTGTAAAGATTTTCTGATCCTCAAATTGAAAATAATTATTTTCTAGTATTAATCTGGTCAATTGTAATAAAAATTCCTTATCTGGTTCACTGTTATTTCTATTAGACAAAAAGTAATCTAAAGCTTGTAAACCTTCTGAGTGGGGAATGCTGGTATACCAGTTTTTAACATCCAAAGTAACTAAAAGGCAATGTTCAAACATAGTATTTGTTCCATTCAATTCTTCTAATATCTAAATACAATGTTTTGTATCCTTTAAGTGGGACCATGTGTTAGGAACTAAATAATTACAATAATGGTCTACAAAAATCGATAATGGTTCTGTAATCAAACCAATTCCTGATATAATGGGTCGACCAGGAGGATGTTCTACATCTTTATGTATTTTGAGTAGACAATAAAACAAAAGTATTTTGGGTGTTTTATTTAATAATTCTTCCATCACCAACTGTTCTATAATTCCTCTATCATTGGCTTCAGTTAGTACTTATCTAATCTTAGTTTTTAATGTTGCAAAAGGAATAGAATGTATCTTCTCATATGTATTTTCATCGGTAAGCTGTCGTAAATATTCATTCCTGTAGTCTTCACTATTTATAATAACTATTCCCCCACCTTTATCCGCTGGTTTGATTACTATTGTTTCATCCTTACTCAAATTGTTCAGTGCCTCATATTCTTCTTTGGTTATATTGAATTTCATTTTTTTGTTCTTTGAATCTATTAACATTTTATTTATGTTGGGTGATACTAAATTAATAGGATCAAATTTAGATTTAACACCCTATGCTTGTTTTAACAAACATTTATCATGTTGTGTTGTTACATTTGTGTCCATTTGAAGAGGAGGTTTAAGTCCAAAAAAACCTTTCAATCTAAGTTTGTGATAGAATTTCTCAAGATCTAATTTAAGTTCAAAGGGATTGAGTTTTTCTGAAAGACTAAATGAAAGACCATAACTAAGAACTTTAGTTACTATAGCTGTTAATCTACATGATGAGAGATTAAAAACAGTTTGTTCTAACGGTATCTCGATCTGAGTTTGTGTGTTTTTTCTTGATCTTTTTCTGTATTTCTTGAATCTCTTTCTTTTCTGCATGTGTCCAATGAACCTGTGTCCTCTGTACCTCTGTGAAAATCCTTGTCTCTATCAGCTGTTCTATTATTAGGTTGCCAGTTAAATCTATAATCATCATAATATTCTCTTTCATTTTGCCATCTTCTAGGAGTATAAAATCTACCATGTGAAGTATAGTACCGTCTATTGCGTCTATTGGACAATCTTCTGTTAGGGAAATCTGTATACTGGAGTGAGTCCGAATTCTCTGAATCTGAAGTTGCTGGACTAGTATGACAAATTAAGGTCATGTATAGTAGTATGGGCTGTTGATTTCTTCCAAGAATACAAAGTACCATTTTTATAATCATTTAGATCTCTTTTGAATTTCCCTATTTTAATATTCTGAATATGTTGATCATCCTCCACAAGAGATTTCTCTAATTTTTCCAGAAGGGTTTTAAGTTCCGATGTTTCTACTGTTTCTTTAATTTTAGATTCCAAATCATTTATTTCTCCTATTATTTTACTTTGTTCAGTTGTTAATGTTTCTATCAGTAGTAACATAAAGTCAAATGAACATTTAGAGCGTATACCATCCCACTTAAATTGAAAACCATCAGGGGAAAACCCTAATTGAGACTCAACCAACACCCTCAAACGTCTAGGTATTCTTTCCTGATTCATATACTCTAATAGGGTTACATCATGCCAATCCAACCTTATTTCCCATTCCTTTAATGCCTCCAATCTATTAAGCAATGTTTTGGTGATGTTGGTTGAGTCAATTTGCCTGAAATGGCGTTTGCTTTTAACCAAACCCATTATTCTAGTTGCTTCATCCTGATTTATGCTGATCACTGTAGATCTATTATCCATAATTTTTCCAGTTTCTGCAAAAGTAGCCATTATACTGATGATTCAACTAAGAAAAACCAGTGAAACTGTTAAAAAGGGAAATATTTCCCAAATGTTTAGGGAAACTCAAATTGAAAAACCCCTCCCATGTATATTGAGACAAAATCATACATTTTGAGTCTCCCAAGGTTCCTTTTAAAGTTTTTTTAAGGGGAGATAGAGATAGAAGAATCAACAAACTGTCATAAATTACCCCCTCAACCCTTATGAAATAATATAAATCTATATAGCTCCCAAATGATAATTGCACATTTCTTAATCCATAAAAGCACTTCACTATCTTTCTAGTGTTATAATAATGTCTCCTATTCAATAATTCATTATAGCAATGCTCCAAAAAAACTTATTGTAACATTTCAGAACTCAAGTTCCTTCATCAGACTCAGAGCTTGTATTATTCTGTGAACAAAAATAAAAAAGAAAACTTTTTTAAGGATTTTTTAAAGAACAGAGCTGATAAATGTATCATTTGCCACGAAAATAATACTAGTATCATCATTGATAGGTGGAACAAACCTACTGATATATAAGAATCTCTTCAAGGCGGTAGGAACAGCTATGGGTGCAACAGTGTCACCCACTTATGCTAATTTATATATGGCATATTTTGAAAAACAGTATATTGAGTCAGATGTAAACCTCTATACACCCAATATTGTTTTATATAAACGCTTTATTGATGACATATTGATTATTTGGGATGGAACAGTAGAAGACATTCATCAATTTAAGATTTATTTGGAACAATGTAATAACAATTTGAAATTTACCTTAAATTATGATTTTAATGAAATTGTTTATCTGAATCTAAAAATCATAAAAAGAAATGGTAAATGGCACACTGATCTATGCAGAAAAGAGATACCTAAGAATACTATATTACATTCAAAACGTTTTCATCCAAAAAATCTGAAACAGAACATTCCATATAGTCAAATGCTAAGAGTTAAATGTAATACCAGCAATTTGGATAGTTATGAAAAAAATTTAGATGATTTGATTGAAAGATTTACTAATCGAGGTTATTCCAGAGAAACCTTAGATCAAGCTAGAGTAAGGGTAAATTCTAAAGAACGGAGTTATTTACTATTAGAAGGGGTATCAGGTTTGAGTCCCACCACTGAAAAGATAAATATGTCTACTAAATTTTCAGTACATTTTGGGAGAATAAAACATATAATTTTATCTAATTGGAAAATTCTGCAAAGCTCTGAAACTGGACAAAAGATTTTTGAACACAAACCCTGGGTTACAGCTAGGAGAACAACAACTATACATAATAAAATTATAAAAACACAACAGTGGAAACAGGAAATGAAGGGATGGGATGGTTGAAAAGTGATGTAAAAGTTTTTTTCCCCTCGTGGAAATTGCATTCACTGCAATAATGGTATTAAAACTAAAAGTATTAAGAGCACTTGGGATGACCATACATATCATATTAAGGATTTTATTACTTGCAATACAGAATATGTTATCTACTATATAGTTTGTCCTTGTTCCTTATATTATATTGGTGAAACTACTAGACCACTAAAAATAAGGATCACAGAACACAAAAGCACCATCTGCAAGCAAGATTTACGTTCTCCACTAGCAAGGCATTTCACAGAGAGACAACATCAAGTGTCAAGTTTGAAATTCTTTGGCATTGAGAAAATACCTGAACTACAACAAGGTGGTGACAGAGAAAGAATCTTACTTAAATGGGAAGCGTGGTGGATCTTTCACTTGAAAACCCATTTGCCTAGATCTGGACTAAATGAAACACTAAACTGGACTGTTTATGACTAATGAATGATCATTCATTTTTGAATATAATCTGTATTATGTATATTCCTTGTACTCTCTCAACATCACTTAAATATTCGCTAAAATTATGTTTTGCCATTATGTTGAGTCAGCTTTGAGTGACTGATTTCTCTAAATGAAGCAGTGAATAAATGTACTAAGTTAAGTACTTTGAAAGGGGGAAACTCCACTAATTCAGGAAAACTTCACAGAGTGACGTGTACACACTTGCGTGTATACCTGTGAGGTCCAGCCCCCGTTCTTCTTTAGTGAGCACCTGTGAAGTTAGCTGGCATGGTGCAAGGTAAAGCATGGCGTTTGTGTTTAATGGCGGTGGCTTTTAATTCGGTTCTCCTTTGAATACACTTTTTTGTGAGCGCTGGAAGCTAAAAACATTGTTAAATTGGTAAGGACTCTTAGAATTGTTTCTACATTTATGCTAAATTCAAAGAACAACAGTGTAAAAAGACATTTTGAACTTTATTTCAGTGTTTAGTGTTGATATGAAGGGAGACATTAAGCCTGGTTTACTTGAATATACAATTCATTTGAGGTATAATTTTTATTCAGTGGCCATATTATCCCTTAAATTGGTCAAGGTTGTAAAAACATCTGTTATAATGTTATTTTATTTTGTTTTGCTTAAGCAGACTTAGTCCAGCACTTTATAAGCTTCATACGATGAGCGCTTTCAATAAGGGCTATTTCTAACAGTAAGCAGCTTTTAGTGCATTAACATTATTAAATTTATCAAGAAAGATGCGCTAAGATTTACAGAGATATTTTACTCTATTTACAGAATTAAGATATGGGAACTGTTTGCTATTGAATTGAATGTATGGCACTTCCCCCCTCCCCCCCATTTAAAGGACTAAGCCGTGGACATTATCGCTACCACCTTGAAGCGATTCTTAAATATCAAAAGGTTTGTTCCACCTATCAATGATGATACTATTATTATTTTAGTGGCAAATGATACATTTATCAGCTCTGTTCTTTAAAAAATCCTTAAAAAAGTTTTCCTTTTTATTTTTGTTCACAGAATACTACAAGCTCTGAGTCCGATGAAGGAACTTGAGTTCTGAAAAGGTTACAATAAGGGTTTTTGGAGCATTGTTATAATGAATTATTGAATAGGAAACATTATTATAACACTAGAAAGATAGTGAAGTGCTTTTATGGATTAATAAAATGTGCAATTATCATTTCGGAGCTATATTGATTTATATTATTTCATAAGGGTTGAAAGGGGTAATGTATAACACATAGTAGAATAAACCATCCATCATGCTGGAGGTAATCTGCATCACAGCCTGACTAACCACCATGAGGAGCATGTACGCCCCAAGGTAACCAGCCCTTACTTTACAAAGAACAGGTTCTTTCCACTTGTGCTGGTCACCCCACCCAATGAAGCTGCCGATCTGCAGGAGATGGACATCAGTACCCTGGAGGGAGCCCATGTTGAACCCGAATTGCAAGAGCAAGACTTGGTGGCTGCTACGAACTCTCCCATACCAACCCAAGAATGTGAGGCCCATGGAACTGCTGCAGGCCTGAAGCAGTGATCACAGGGGCAGATCATTGGCCTGAGAACTGAAGACAGGTAGAAGACTTTTGTGGCTGTGCTCCCCAGTTAGGAGCTCTCAGATAAGTACCTCATTTTGTTGTGTGGCATGACAGAGTAGAGCAATGGGGGGAGTAGGGATAAAGAGATGGGAAGAAAGCTGAGAGGACGTGAGCAGTTGTCCCAATGCCACATTTATCCACTCCCAACACCCCGCCCCTCTTACCCAGCAGGGGTTTTAGTGATGGGCAGGATAGAACTTATTCTTGGCCCCTCCTCTGTAACTGCTGCCTGGCAGGACTAATGTACTGTGGTGTTTGTTCTCTGGGGTGGGTTGGGGGGAGCACTGGGTTACTGCAATGTCTGGCACTGCTGCACTATAATAGGTACCCCTGTTTTTGGCCTGGAGGTTGTAGCTTTGCTACTCCTGCCCTCTGCCTCCTCACCCCACTCCTTCATCTCCCATGCCATTCAACATTCTGCCCCTTAGACCTTTAGCCAAGTTGCGTCTCCTGCCCATGGCTGGCCCATTCTTTCCCTTCCCCATAGAGAATGTAATGCACCTCAGCCTAGCATGCCCCAGACCTGGCTGGTATCCTGGGCCCACCTTCCCCATTGACTCTATGCTGTTCAGCTCATGTGGAGGGGGTAGAAATTAGTCGGGTAGTTGATGAGCTGCGCACCCCTCAGGCTCCATATGTTACATCCTTAGTGAGATGTACACGATGGTTTCTTGAACCTCAGCAGGGCAGTGGGGATTCCACCATGAGTACCATGCTCCTCTCCTCCCTTCTGACATGCTAGGCCTTTGCTGCACTGTTTGGGGCCTGTAGCAGTCATGGGGAGCCCCCAGCCATGTCACCTTGTGTGCCCCCTTCCCTACAGCAGGGTGGGGAGGATATGGGGTGGTCCACTGGACATCCCACAGCATTAGTGTTGCACACCTGGGAGGGCAGGGGAGGCCATATAGTCCCCTCCCATACCCCTGGAATGGTACAGAGAGTGTTTTCGTGCCGCTTTGCCCCTGTACTCCCCCCCCCCCGTGGAGCCTCCAGTTAGGGCATCCAGCCAAGCTGTGTGGTCTCTGTCCAGCCAGGACTGGATCTGACCTGTAGCAGCACCCCAATACTTAGCTCTCCTTCTGGCCCTACGTAGGTCCAATCCAGACTGTTATGGAAGGGGTATGGTAACTATGGAGTCTCTAGGAGTTGGTCCTCACTGACAGGCCCTGTTAATTTGGTCTCCAGATTCAGTGAGTACTCTGTAGCTCCGGGAGGTTGCTATCCCCATGTATGCTATTGTTTTGTTGAAGCTAGGTGCAGTTCCCAGATGCAGTTCCCAGATGCAGTACCACCCAGCCATAGATTAGAAAGGCTACCTGGCAACCGCGCTACAGCCCAAGGTGCTCTGCCCTGCTGGGTTATTACCCCACTGCCTAGCTGGGCTAAGCCACTCCTCAAGGTTGCTTGGACCAGCCATTGGTTGTAGATACAGTTGGCTATAGTCCAGGCCAAGACCCTCAGATACTTTTTGGTTAGTAAATATAGTTGTACTAGATGTCTTCCTGTATGCTTTGCTGAGAGTCGAGGTACTAAAATATTGTTGTGTAGTACTATGCTATTTAAGGAAAGTTCCATTTCTGTTTCCAGATTCAGTGCTCACCCCTGGAGGGCATAGCTGCACTACACACCTATTAAGGATACCTAACCAGGGCTTGTCTCCAGAACTGCATGCATACCTGCTCCCTGTGGGGACAGGAACAGAAGTAGCTTTATAGAGCTGTCTGGTTGCACACATAGGTCGTCCACCCACAGGGTCCCTCTGAATTGTACAATGGCGGAGATAACAATGCACACATGAATGTGAGGTGCTTGAACTCCCCTGTTAAGAGAAAATAACTCAAGTCTCAGGTGGCTTTCCTCCGAGAGACTAAATTGACTGGGACATATCACACGCTTATGCAGAAAGACTGGGTGGGACAAATGGTGCATGTGAAAGCCTTGTCTTGGAAGAGGGAATTAGCCATCCAACTGCACAAATCTCTGCCCTGGAAACTGTCTGCCAGCAAAGCCGATGGGGTGGGGCGGTGGATGATGGGTACATATGACACCCCATCCGGCCCCATAGTACTGTGTAACATATACGCCCCTAACCAGAATGATCCCCTGTTCTTCAACTCCCTTGCAGAAACCCTTACTAGCTTTGCTCCACCCCACAGCTCACTGTTGGTGGAGGGAGCTTTAACCTGACTCCGGTACCCTGTCTAGACAGGAATGATACGGGTATGAAATCACATGTACGGGGAGGGAGGGCCTTGTACCAGCTTATGGAGGACCTGGGTCTGGTGGACGTGTGGTGACTCTTTCACCCCCGGGTCCGCGACTACACCTTCCACTCAGAAGCCAACTCCCCCCATAGCAGGTTGGACTTCTGGCTTGCTTTGCAGACCGTTCTACAGAACGCCTTAGACGCTCTCATACTCCCCAGGAGTATCTCGGATCATGCCCAGGTCCAAATTATACTGGCTGGGGGCCCTATTGAAACCCCCTCCCGCTCCTGGAAACTGGACCTGCTCCTCATGCGAGACCCAGATTTTATCCCCTGGGTCAGAATGGAGGCCTCCCACTTACTCCAGTCCAATCCCATCTCAGACACTACCCAGGGGAACACCTGGGAAGCCTTCAAGGCCACCATGAGAGGAAGAATAATTAGGTACCTGGCTGCCAAAATAAGAGAGCGGGAGCAGAAGCTGGTGGAGCTGGAACTCCAACTTGGGCAGGCAGAGGCCATTTACAAGGCCATGCCCTCTCCCTCTCCCTCTCCCTCTTCGCCCACTGGCCGAGTAATCCTGGGTCACTGCTTCGCTATTAATCAGCTCTTAAACAGGAAATCTGAATTAGCATCCTCAGTCTCCGTCACATATTCTGGGAAGGAGGGGATAAGGGAGGCAAGGTATTGGTATGCAAACTTAGGAAACAGCAGGCTGCCAGCCATATACCTGGTATGAGGGATGGAAACAGGGTGCTGGTGACCAGCTTTCTGGACATAAATAAGGTCATGGCCTCCTTTTACTCCACTCTCTACCAGTCCTCTCATCCCACCCCTCCAACAGAGATTCAACCCTTCCTGACCACGACTCCCATCCCCAAACTCTTGGCCCAGCAGGTCAGGATCTGGATGCTCCTATTTCAGATGAAGAGGTTGAAACAGCTATCAGAGGCCTGAACAGGGTGAATCCCTGGGCAGAGACAGCTTCACAGTGGACTTCTACCAAGCCCTTTTCCAGCAATTGGCCCCTCTACTAACTGAGCTTTTCAGGGAAGCTGAGTCCAGTGGTATACTGCCCCCTACTCTCTGTGAGGCCAATATTATAATTATCCCAAAAAAGGTAAGGACTCTACCAGCCTGGGAAGCTATAGACCTATATTCTTTATTAACATAGATAGTAAAGTCTATGCAAAAGCACTCGCCACCCAGCTGAGCCCCTTGCTATTCACCTTGATCCACCCTATCCAGGTGGACTTTGTTCTGGGGTGACACAGCTCAAACCATATGAGGGCCCTGCTGAATCTGATGCATGTGGCAAGAGGGCTGCCCACACTGGCTGCAGCTTTTGCAGTTGACTTCAAAAAGGCCTTCGACTCCTTTGAGTGGGATTACTTGGACGCAACCCTTGTCCACCTAGAAATAGGAGACTGCTTCAGGGGTAAAGTACAGGTTATCTACAACATGCCAGTGGCTAGGGTCACCACTAATCAAACTATCTCTCCCCAGTTCCCCCTGGAGAGGGGGACATGGCCAGGCTGCCCTTTGTCTCCTCTCCTATTTGTGCTGGAGGTTGAACCTCTGGCTGTGGCGATCAGACAACATCCTGACATCCGTGGTATAGCGGGTGGCAAAAGAACCTACCCAACTCTTATGTATGCTTATGACCTGCTCCTCCCTCTGACCGATGCTCCACTCTCAATACCCCCCTCCTGGCTCTCCTTGCTTCCTTTGCCAGACTCTCAGGACTTAAACGGAATCAATCCAAAATGGAGATGATGTCCCTGAATGTGCACAGCTGCACCCAACAAACTGTGCTGGAGACTGACTTACCGTGTGCCCCATCTGGGATCACATACCTGGAAATTCTCGTTACCCCTATGCTACAGGATATATGGGGAGACAACATACTCCCATTATTGGTCAGCACCAAACTGGAATTTGATAGACAGAAGCTGCTCTGGTTTTCTCTTGCAGGGAAGATAGCGGCCATAATGATGATGACGACCCCTTGATTTTTCTATCTCCTCTCACACCTTCCAATCTCACCGCCTAAGCAGTGGACCCAGCCTATTGACAAACTGACCAGGCACCTCCTCTGGGAGGGCTTCAAATCCAGGTTCAGCCGCAACAAACTCTGGGCACACTGGTCCCAGGGGGGCTGGAACCTGCAATGGATGGAGGGCTACAAATGGGCCTTCCAGTCTTCCCAAACTGCTCAGTGGCTCAGAGAACCCCTAGTGGAGGGCCCACAATGGGTGGGGATGGAATGAGACCTGATGGGGCTCCTGGATTCTTCCTCTCTTATATTCCCCCCATGGGGTCATAGAACTCGGGAAGCCCAAAGGCACCTTTGCCCACTATTGTAGCCTCCAGGAAAATCTAGCATGCCACTCAAACCAAACTGGGGATGGACCTGCCCCTAACTGCTCTTACTCCACATAATCCCGACATCACCATAGACAATAACAGAGTGGCTTGGTCACACTGGAGCAGTAGAGGCATACTGAGGATGGGGATCTAGAACTTCCAGACTTGAGAATGGCCTCCTTCCAACCACTGCGGGAAAGATGGAGACTCCCTCAAGTGGACTTCTGGAAGTACTTACAGGTGCAAGCAGCTCTCCATCCCTTGCTGGTCTAAGCAAGACAGACCCCTCCGGAGCCGGCCATCCAGGCCTGGATTGACCAGCCAAAGGGACTGACTGGCCACATCTGCATGCAGCTAAGGGACATCCTCCCCTCACAATCTGGCAAAGCAAAGTCCAAATAGGAAGTTATGCTGAAGTGCACTATCCCGGACACCCAATGGAAGCAGGCTTGGAAGGACTTGCACAAATGGTATAAAGATGAACACACCAGGCTAATCCAAAACAGGATTTACCATTCCTGGTATAAAACTCCAGTTGTTCTTCACAAAGCTAAACCCCTCTCATAGGATGAATGCTCCTTCTCAAGAAGTCAACCACCACACTCCCACCACTCACCACCTCAGCCAGCTGCTATCTGAATGGCTGGGAACATGCATGTGACTACTTTTAATTTCTATGGCAGTCACTCACATGCTCGCTGTCATTCAGATGATGACTGGCTGAGGTGTAAGTTGAGAGGCTGTGCTGGTCACCATATCGGGAGACAGGTGATGACTTTGATAAGTGGAGGCCAGGGTGGTGGTGGTGGAGGATCCTATGTGGGCAGGAAAGAGGGAGGGGTCTGTTGCTCAATTGGTGGCTGGAGATCAGCGAGCTGGCAGACAACTGAGCACTGATGGGTGTTTGCTAGTGTTTGCTAGTATCTGGATGGCCTACAACAGAGAATATCAGGATTCTGATCTATACTTGGAGGTCAATAGTGACACATGTGCAACACCAAACACATCCCATGCCTAATACCCACCATAAGTATCCTGTGCAAATAAATATCTACAAAGTCCACAAAAGTGCACATTCAAGAAATCTCTGCAACTCCAAGATATGGAAAAAGAATAACGTTTATTCACACAAAATAATACAAAATAAAATAACAAAATAGAGACTGTGAGAGCAAGTTTGCATGCCACACTCTCTTACCCAGAATAAACATTATTCATTTTTCCATATCTTGGGAGTTACAGAGATTCCCTGAGTGCACACTTTTGTGGACTTTGTACTGAGTGGGGTGGCCCCCCATAGTGTGCACAACCTACCTTTTTTTCTCGGTTTTACTTTGGATCCTGTCAAATAAATACCTAGGCAGCTGGAATGGCTACTAGGTTGGTGGTGATGCAGCCGGGGACTGACAGCTCCTGCTGTCAGTCAACTACATGACCCTTGACTGGTGGTTGAGGGGGACACCACTGTGCACGGAGATAAGGGTCAGGTTTTGGCACCATTAAACACTGCCACCACAGAGGATGTCTAGCGCTACCAAAACCTTTAAATAAACCACTGCACCCTGTATTCAAGGCAGATTCCTCATTTGCATAGACACTACATATTGGCTAAGTTCAACAGGACATTGTCTGAGTCGCCTATCAAGCTTGATGTCCCATAGGACTTCATTCTAGGACCTGTTCTGTTCTCATTGTATATAAATGACCTCCCTCAGGTACCTGCTTCTGCAGCTCTGCCCTGTAGGCAGATGATCTTGTGCTGCTTACTACTTCAGATAATATCAGGACCATTTAATTCCCAGTTACATGTTGATTTCTGCTGCATCCAATCCTGGCTCACTGTGAATAGGTTGATCCTCAATGTTAAGATGACACAAGTATGCTCTTTGGGTCCCAAGGTAAAATTCGTTTCTGTCCAGAACCTCTGGTGGTCATTTGTGCTGACGAGTTCCCAATTACCACTGTGCGCTCCTTTAAACATATTGGTGTGACTCTTGACCCTTAACTGGACTTCTCTTTGCACATCCCTAATGTTTGTAGTGCAGTAAACTGCAAACTGGACCGGTCTATAGGGCCAAGCATATCCTTACCCCTATGCTCGTCTTGCCCTTGCCAGAAGGGTGCTTCTCCCTAGCCATAATTAGAGGCTCATTTTCTATGCCAATGTTGCAAAATTCACATTATGTGAATGGGATGTAGTTTATAACAGAATCTGCAGGTTTGCCCTATCTGCAGCCCATTTCATGCAGCACAGCAAGCTCTACAGTAGTTGTGCTGGCTAGAAATATAGAAATATAGTTTGTCAGCAGAAAAGGACCCCTTGGCCCACCCAAATGCTCCCAAGGTAGTCCTTCTCTGCTGACCCTAACTGGTCTCTGGCGATCCTCCCTCCTCCTTGCTTATTTACAAATATTCCACTATGCTTGAAGCCCCCCACTGTTTTTTCTCCACCACTTCTGCTGGCAGTCTGTTCCAGGCATCTACCACCCTTTCAGTGAAGTAGCACTTCCTCACATCCCTCTTAATCTTCCTCCTCCCTAGCTTCACTGTTTGACACCAGTCCTGGTGCTATTTCCCACATGAAATACTCACATTCTGCACCCTCTTCACTCCTATGAGGTACTTGTAGGTCTGTATTATGTCTCCTTTGACTCTCCTCTCTTCCGGGTATACCTGGTTAATCCCTCAGTCTCTTCTCTTAGGGCTTTTGGTGCAACATGTGTCCCATGCTATTTGCCCTCCTCTGGACTGCCTCCATCCTGCCTATGTTCTTTCTGAGGTGTAGCCTTCAGAACTAGACACTATAATCTAGGTGGGGTCTCACCAGTGAGGGGGTGTCTCACCCACAAGCAATGCAGTGGCAATACCACCTCCCCCCTTCTGCTGGAGATACCCCCCCCATGCACCCCAGCACTCCACTAGCCCTATTCACTGCTTTGCAACACTACCCTGCCACTCTGAGGTCATCAGTTGTGATAACCCCAAGGTCCCTTTGATGCTTAGTGACTTTCAGTACCTTTTTTCCTCATCCTATTCTCAGATCCTGGGTTCCTATGTCCTAGGTGCATCATTTTACACTTTCTGGCATTGAACCCCAATTGCCATGATCTTGACCACTCCTAAAGTATCTCAAGATCTGGTCAAACAAGTAATTTCACAGATATGTGTTTGTACAGCATTATAGTCACAGGCTTTATGCATAAAGGATTTTCCTATCTAGGAACAGTAACTCATTTCTTTAGATTTTGTGTTTCATCCTGGGACACCACTAAACACAATACAGGGCAATGACCTGGGGGCGATGTAAATCCCTCTATATACCGCATACATGGACAGATCAGTGGAGGTACCAGGGACATCATAAGAGATCTTTAGAATGAGTCTGACAGGTCTTTGAGTGTCTCACACGTGCTGACACTTTTTCCTCAGAACTCAGAGTAGCAACCCCCGTCTTTTAGTTCAGTGATAGAAAGCCCTCAGTTGAAATGGGCCACCTCTGGTTCACACAGTTCAGGCAGCTCTGTATCACTTTTGACTTGATTAGATTCATCAATAAATCTGCCTGTTCGCAGATGATACAAAACTATGTAATTGGGTAGACAATCAGGAGGGAGCCTCCAGTATGAAGGAGGATCTCAAGAAACTTGAACAGTGTTCCAGCGACTGGCAACTTAGATTTAATGCTAAAAAAAATGCAAAGTGATGCACCTGGGAAAACAGAACCCAAGAACTCAATACTTCCTAGATGGGCATCGACTTGAAGAGACCAGGACTGAACTGGACTTACAGTAGGCGTAATCTTATCGGACAACCTTAAAGCAGGGAATCAATGTGAAAAAGTGGCATGAAATACAAGTAGCATCCTCAGGTACATAGGGTTTGGTGTCAATATCGTGCAACAATATCAGCGCGAGTCAGTTAAGCGCATACTTATTAGCGCTTAACTAAAAAAGCATGCGATCAATATAGCGGCAGTCAAAACCGCGATTTCAACAAAGTTCAACAAATTTAAAACAATTACTTTTTTAATATTCACTTGTATCAGTTAGCAGCAGGCATGCATCATTGAATTAGTAGCTTGGGGACTTCTAATGGTGTCATGCACATTCAGTACTGCTACCTAAGTGTTCCTTCAGAAACACAGTCACATTTTCAGTTCCCAGTATGGCAGCCCAAACAACAGCAGCACAAAACAATCTGGAGGCAAAGGTAATGCCAAGGAATCAATTGTATTAATGCAGTGATTTTCAAATTTCTGAAGTTACTTAAGTTACCTAAACTGCCCAATTGTCACCCCAGTGTCGCTTAAAGTGTTGTTTTAACATGTATTTGCAATGTTCGTTCTACAGCAATGGTTAGGCCTGAAGTTGAAAGTTGTAAGCAATACGTCGTAGATACTCTGCTTTTGGGCGCACACTGAATTCGGCAACTATTATTGCAATTAGCTTAGCAGTGTCCTTGTACTTCTTCTTCGTGTCTGTGCTTGCTGTGCCTGTGATGAGCTGCTCCATAAGCACAGTGCTGAAGTGTTGTTCCTCCCTAAGGCACTGTAGAAACTTCCATATGGAAAGGTGATGTGATCCGATCAAATTATTGAACCTGCGATGCCAAGCTTCAACTGAGTTAGTTGTATGTGGGATGGCATGCTCCACCGCATCAAAACAGTTCCACATTTTAATTTCAAACATCGGTCTTCTGCACCCACCTCGAGCCAAGGGGCATCCCAATCATGTATCATCAAAACAGTCGATTAAAGGTGTTAGTAAATCTGCATTTGTTACATAAAACTCTGTTGTCAGTAGCTCATCAAAAGTATTTATAACTTCAGGTGTTGGGACATATGCAAGGGCTGTCAAAAGTCTGATATGTAAGGCAAAGTCAGGATCAGAAATGTACTGTGAACAGATGGGTGGATTCTCTTGTATTTTTCTCCAGAATGCTTGGCACATATGAAAGAAACATCCATGGATATGTGCTGTTTGAAAAGAATGTTTGAATGCTTTGACTGCAGCAAGCTTGTAATCTAGAATAATAGTTTCAGGTCGTAAGCCAGGGCAAATGGATAGTAGTTCAGTAAAGATGCGATTATAAGAAGCAGTTGTACGATTTGCCATCAAAATGTAAATCAATGGGACAACAGTATGGTTACGTATTGCATGTATTGTGTACAATTGCTGAAAGATAGAAGGACAGCACTTGAATGTTCCATCAGCAAACCAGTGGTTGCAATTTTTTAAGTGCTCCAAGTCCTGAGTGGTACTGAACATGAGAATTCTGTCAGGGACAGGCCCAGAATCAAAAAGAAGGAAATTTTGTTTCTTAATGGTGACACACAAGTCAGGGCTTAATTCAAGCGATAAAACATAACTGGGTTCTGGTGGTGGACATGCAGCTGCCTTGCATGTTCTTCACACAGTCCTCTTAATAAGAGACATGGCTGGAAGTTGAGAAGCCACGGAGGGACACAGCTCCTGAAACAATTTGATGTGTTGTTTCACTTGTACTTGCTGCCTGTTCTTTCATGCTGGACACTGCTTCCTTGACTGCAACAAAAGCAGGGTCGGGGATATGATTGTGCTCACCGAGCATCTTCAAGACAATCTCCCCATTTAGGTGTAGCCTTGCTGTGCAATGTGCCTTGTCATATTCAAGGCATTTGTAGTATGCCTTATTGTGTGTGGCTCATTCTCTGTGATAGAGATATCCATGCAACAGAGCGAGCTCTCCTCCCTTCTGGCTTCTTACAAAACGTACACACTCAGAAGTTGCTCCACAGGTAGCCATGATTAACAACCTGTGTGGGGACATACCTATTGGCCATCTATGCATTTATTTTGATTGACATTCAACTTTTCAATGTCGCCACTAGATGGCTCGCAGCGCTATTTATGCTACGCGCTGACATTAAACACGATATAATCAGCAAGCGCTATAATGTACACACTATTTTGACTCGCGCTATTACGGTAGCACGATTTTGACCATATACCGATACATAGGCTGGGGAATAACTAGCAGGAAACAAGAAGTGATAATTCCACTCTACAGATCCCTGGTGAGGCCATACCTGGAGTACTGCATCCGGTTCAGGAGGTCCACCTGAAGGAGGACATAGAGCACTTGGAATCAATTCAGAGAAGGGTCACAAAGATGATGCAGGGCCTCTATCACAAGCCATATGAGTCTAGACTCTAAGACCTAAACTTGTACTCCCTGGAACAGAGAAGGGACAGAGGGGATATGATAGAAACATTCAGATTCATCAAAGATATAAACACTGTTCAGGTAGACAAACTCTTCCATGCAAGCAGAGAGGCACATACAAGAGGATACAACCTACGCCTGAGAGGAGGAATGCTCAGAGGCAATAATAGGAAGTACTTTTTTTATGGCGAGGGTAATAGACACATGAAACAACCTGCACCCAGAGGTAATTGCAGCAAAGACTGAATGCATTTAAACACACATGGGACTGGCACTACAGAACAAAAACAAAAACAGCAAAATATAGGGGAGGAGATTAGGTTCATGGGCAGACTAGATGGGCCACTCAGTCCCCATCTGCAGTCAAATTTTTATGTTCTTACCCAACTGTGACTGGTGCACTGAGGGTGAGCTCAGTTTCTCATTCATGTCCAACTGAATGATATCCACATCAGATGGCAACCACTTGATGATCTCCTTGAGTAAACCTGGAATGATCAATGCAGAGTGATAGTAATTATACTCCATCTCCCCATCTAACAAGTCCTCAGGTTGCAAGACATTTTGTAGTGACAAAACACTTGAAGTAGCATCAACTTCCTGTGGGAGACATGGATCTTTACTCTCTTTATTCTGGCTTCAGTGCTCAGCAATCTGAGTGTCTGACTTACTAGCTGCATTTATCTCATGGGCACTCTCTGTTATAGTGAGTTGACCAATTGGAAGCAGAGGGTTATGGTGGATCATACGAGATCCTCCAATTTCATTTTTGGGCTGAAGGCTGTATGCTGGCATACCTTACAACTGTTCTTTAACAATGTATGGGACATTTCCCCAGTGATCTGTAATATTGTGGTTTCCTGGCACTCCAAGATTCCATGACAAGACTCTGTCTCCAGGTTACAATTCTTGTGCTTGCACTTTCTGATCATATCTCATCTTGTTGGCTTGGTTCTTTCTCACGGCTGCCTCTGAAGCATGGTGATAAGCAGAGTTCAATTAGTCTTTGAGTATCTGGACATACTGCAGGTAGGTTTTAGGTCTGGTGCCATCAGAAGACACACCAAAGCAGAAGTCTACTGGGAGTCTTGCTTCCATTCTGAACATAAGGTAATACCATATGACTAACAGCCTGCAGCATCATTTGTTGTGCAATTGTACACGTGTACAAGGGTACTGATTTTCTGACTTTACTTACTGTAGATTTTTGATTTGGATCCAATGTTCCAAGCATATTTAACAGAGTTCAGTTGAACCTTTGTGGTTGGCGATCACTTTGAAGGTAATATGGAGTAGTGCAAGACTTAAGAATCCCTCACACGGGTAACAGTTCTTTTATGAGATGACTCTCAAAATCTCTCCCTTGGTCAGAATGTATTTTTTGCAGAGCTCCATAATGCACAAATAACTTTTCCACCAACAGGTTGACAACAGTAGATTCTTTCTGGTCCCTCATCAGAAATGCTTGAGCGTATTGAGAAAAACGATCAGTCACAACTACTACATTTCCCACATTTTTATTATCTGGCTCCAGACTGAGGAAATCAATACATGCAAGTTCCATGGATGCACTGGTGGAAATAATAACAAGATGGGCAGCTTGTTTTGGAAAACTTTTGCAAACACCTTGAACACTGATGACAATGCTTATCCATTTCTGCGCTCATCCTGGGCCAGAGGAACCTAGATCCCACTACACCCAGAGTTTTGTCAAAACTCAAATGTCCCAGTCTGTCATGTAAGGCCCCGATTACAGTTAATCAGTTATTTGCAGGTAAAAGCAATAGTTTTCTCAAGATCTTGTTAGGTCCCATACATTCTCACACTAATAACCCATGTCATAACTACAGTTTTGGCCAGTCTGTTTTGCTATATTGGTGTTTGTCCTCCTTGGCAGTTGTGGGTGGCTGTTCCACCCCATCCCTATCAGCCACAGCCATCCCAAATCTCCTCTGGTGTTGGGGACCATTTATCCCCAGTGGATTGCTCCCTGCAGTGGGACTTTGAAAGGAGAGCCATGCTTTCCCACCCAGAACACAAGTTCAGATTGTTCCAAACCCAGAGAGATTGGGTGGGCCATCAGCTTGACAGGCAGGGCTTTATGGATCTTATCCTCCATATTTCCTCCTATTTTTCTCCCTTGGGCTCCACAGGCTCTGCAATGAGCATGTTGTGCAAGCTCCACCTCCAAAGAGATGCCCCTGGTGCTCTGAACATGGGTCCCTCCCATCTTGTGACTCACATGTACCACCACCAGGATGCATCCAGGTGGTAGTCAAACATCAAGTCACCAAGACCCTCTCCCTGAGGGAGGAGAGTAGTCCAATGGACGCTCATTCTTCCCTCTCCTGGCTGAATCTCAAGTGACCCATGTTCATTCCCAAACCTGAGTCCATGATGTGAGAAAAAGTAAGGCACCCATGGTGCCTCAGTTCTTTTTACCACTAGGCTGTTTGACTATGCCAATCTTTTAACGGCAAAGGCATTTCTTTGTGAGTCACAGCTACTTGTTCAGATCCTTTTCCTTTTTCAAATATGGGGACACTAGCTCTGAAACAAGGATCACATCTTTCTTCTTTCTGTAAATCTGCAGAGTTTAATTGAGTTAGACATGACTTGTCTATTGCAGTGAAGTTACAATATCCTGTAGGTAGGCAATCTGCAGATGCTCTGACTGTCAATGAGTCAATTTGCACTAGCTGGGGAAGGTAACTCATCAGTATCATACTTTGTACATGATGCTTTTATAGCAGACTCAGGAATCTTTACCAGTTTCCAGCTGAAACATCAGGATGAGGTTGTCAAGAGAAGGCATTGGCGTCTGTATGCTTCACAACAGGTCAGTACCCTGCACAGTAGTCATACAGTGATAAAGCTGAGAGCCATCTGTGACTGACTGCATTTAATTTGGCTGTTGTCTGAGTGTTGGTCGGCAGATTACTGTTGCTTCTAACAGTGACATATGCACTGTACAGGCATTCATGGAATTGATCTGCTATGGACCACTTCAAGTCAAGAAACTACAACTTATGTACTTTGTATTTGTGCTCTGAGGGTGATATACCTCTGCTAACAAAAGCAACCAGACTAAAACCTTGTGGGTATGACTGGTAGAGAACAGGTCTGATCCCACTAATACTGGCTTTGGTATGCAAGATACAAGGTTTGCTGGGGTCAACATATGCCAATACTGATGCATGGATCATTCAGTATAAATATCTTATTTATTTATTTAAAAGTTTTCCCAGGAAAGGCATAGTGAGCAAATAGCTTGTTTCCAGATGCATCCTGGGGGGACGGGAAAGGGACAATAGCAATAACTGAGAATATAGATGTAATACAACAGATACAATATGAGCAATACAATTAAGGCAGTAGGTAATACAGAGTTACAAGTGCATAAATAGGCATCAGGGATGCAAGCAGGTTATAATTTGCCCGATGACGCAAGGGAGCTGCAGACACCCGGCCAGGAGCAAAGGAGAGAAAGGTGCTGTATTGTGGAGTAAGAAAGTGTACTTAGTGAGTAGCATGAAGATTGAGGAGTGGAGAGAGGGACTAGTAGCACGTGCAGGATCACAAACTGAGTCCCATTTGGATCCAAGTGGTTCATTAACATGCAAATACATTCTTCCTTCAGTCTTTTTGTTCAGCGATCATTTATTTCATTGGCTGGTGGATGTCCTTAGGTCAAGTTAACTCCTTCTCTCCCGGTGGCCATTTTGGGTCAGATTCAGCAATGTATGGTTCTGATGCCACATGCCAGCTACTGGTACATTAAATACTGGGCTAATGATGCGAGTGTAGTCTTTAAAGAGCTGCTGATGCCAGCTGGCCAAAAGTGCTACTTTGCTGAATTAGAATAAGCATACCCACGGTAAATCTCATACCAAAAATTAGATTTCTATGTCACTTCATTTTAAAGTTATTAGCCATTTTGTAACCCTGATTTCACTACCTGTTCAAAGAGAGCCTGTTCCAGTGAAGAGCTGCTGCTGATGTCATCTAGGGACCTTACAGTTTATGCTTTCATATCAGCAAGCTTATAGGACCTGTTTCTCCAAAGCTGTAAAGATCATGTGCAATGGTTTTCTTAAATAAAACAAGCAGCATGAGTTAGTAAACATTGCTTTAAAAACTTTGTGTTTCAGACATTGTAACAAAACTGACAATATTTTGACTGGATGCCTTTTTATTGAGGTCCTTTTGCTTAATGCTGGATCATAGCGCACTGTGAGGTTTGCAGACAGAATAAGTTTCTGATGAAAGGCTGAGCTCATTCACACCCATCAGTCAATTGAGGCAACTTCTAAGAATGGTGATTTAAAACAATTATCCCATCTCCTTGTTAATGGGAGTGGGACAGACTCATCTGTGTTCTACTCTAAATTACAATGACCATTTACCAGAGCTAACGCTTCCACCCCTAGTAGGAATTAACTCATATAAGTCCCCTTTAAAAACATATTGTAAAGCAGACAATGATAAACAGCAGTAAAATTAGTAGCACTCTTAATTGGCTTCAGCAATCTGGAGGCATGCTGACTTAGTATCCAGCAATCCTGGTGAAATGGACCTCACAAAAACAGCATTATATAACACAATTTTATCAACTTTGTTACAAAATCTGGAACATATATATTATTTATAGCAATGTTTACTGACTGGTGCTGTCTGTTTTACTTGGGAAAATCATTGCACATGATCTTTACAGCTTTGGAGAAATGGGTCGTATAAGCTTGCTGACAGTCATTGCTAGACTTTGAGCTCCCTACATGACATCATCAGCAGCTCTTTACTGACACCTGCTTTTACTGCACAGGTAGTGCAATCAAAGTTACAAAATGGCTAATGACTTTAAAACCAAGTAACGTAAAAATCTAGTTTTTGGTATGAGATTTACTGGGAGTATGCTTATTTGGATTCTGCAATGTAGCACTTTAGGCATTAGCGTCTCTTTAATGAAGTGATCATAATAACCACAGAATTCCAAGAAACACTAGTTCTTTAAGATATTTAGGTCTGGGCTGTGTAGTCAAGGCCTTCATTTTCTCAGGATAAGTTTGGCTACCATCTTTGGAAACAATATAGCCCACATACTTTATTGAACTCTGGAAGATTTGGCATTTATCAACAGATACCTTCAGTCTGAATTCATTTAACTTGTGTAGCCCCTTGAATAGACAACTTATGTGTTTTTCTAGAGCCTAGTCAAAGATGATCACATCATCCAAGTAAACCAGGCACTCAAGAAAATTCATGTCACCCACTACTGATTCCATGAGACTTTGAAATATGGCCAGGTCTCCAGAGATTCCTTGTGGCATTCTGAGGAATTCAAAGAATTTGACAGGGCAAATAAAAAATGTTTTCCGCCAATCTTCTGTGGTCATCTGAATTTGATAGTAACCACTCATTAAGTCAACTACAGTTAATCAACTTTTAATTGGTCAATCCTAATGGGTGAACAATGAACATCATGATTATTACAACATAGCTTTACAATGAAAAACAAGATTAAAAACACTTAAAACTAGTAAATAAATAGTGTAAATTACATACAAGCTGTTAGTTCTGAACAAACACAGATGTCACCTGGATACAGCACAAGTATAGAGCAGACATTTAAATTTCATTGACAAGGAGGTAGCTTGAATAAATCCATTGTTTAACTTTGTTGGATATGTATAGTTTCTTTTTAATTCTTGTTAGAGAAGCCATGACATTTGCAATAATCGCTGCCTTCTCTGGAGTTCTAGGGTGTAATAATAAAAAAGTGGGATCATAATTGGCATCCACATACACAGTATGGTAAGAGTTTTTAATATATACTAATTTCTAGGTTTAACATAAAGAGGGCAGTTCATAAGCATACTGTATGTGTTATTAAATCTTGACAGCCTTTATTGCAGAAACAGAAATTACCAGTCTGATGTTTTGTATTATGTGTCATAATGTTATTAAAGAAAATATTCTTGAAAGAGATTAATTCAGCTCTGGCCCATGTGAAGTTTTGTTCTTGAGAAATGGGGATGATCAAGTATTACTCCATAAAGTGTTCTATTTTATCGTTTATACCACAAGGCACAATTTTGATTCTAAATTTTTTTCATGTCCATAGTTTGTGCAACAGTAAATAGCTTCCACTTTATTAATTCTTTGTATTGAGGTGCAATATTTACCCTTCTATTAAAATCAATCCACAGATGTCACACATTTATATTGGTTATGATCTTTTACATAGATACATAGATACATAGACAGTGTCGGCAGATAAGGGCCTATGGCCCACCTAGTCTGCCCATTTGAGCTTGTAAGTTCAGTTTGTTTTCCTAGAAGTCTATTTCCCCTTACCCCTGACCTCTAGAATTCCTTTATGTCTATCCCATGCATTCTTAAATCCCGTGATTGTTTCAGCTCCCACCACTTCCTCTGGCAGGGTGTTCCTTATCCACCACCCGTTCTGTGAAGAAATTCTTTCTCATGTTTCCTCTGAATCGTCCTCCCTCCAACTTCATCCCATCCCTCTAGTCCTGAAACATATTTTCTGCTTAAAATAGTGTTTTCCTGCACCCTGTTCCTCCCTGTAAGATACTTGTATGTCTCTATCATATCCCCTCTCTCCCTCCTCTCCTCCAGGGAGTACATGTTCAGTTCCTTCAACCTGTCTTCATAGGACTTGTGATGCAACCCATGCACCATCTTTGTTGCCCTCCTCTGAACCTTCTCTACCCTGTCTATGTCCTTACGTAGGTATGGTCTCCAGAACTGTACACTGTACTCCAGGTGGGGCCTCACTAGTGTGATGAATCCAACCATTTTTATTTTATTGCCTTATTTGCTGAACTTATTTTTTTTGTTAAACAACTCATAGGTAGTTTATTACAAGAATTGTGTATAATGTTCAGCCAATAGTTTATCAGACACATATCTTTTTTTTCAACTTTATTTTTCTTAATATAAGGTAACAAGTACATAAAGCATTTGGGGTACAAAAGTAACTGTATATCACATATGATAAAATGGCAGTACAATTGTAGACATAGGTGTAGCATGTTGTGAGAAGGTCTCATAGCAGGAGGGAGAACAACTTCTGCAAAATCAAGTAACTTAGATCTATTACAATGGTCATAAGAACAAACCATACTTTCATATTTCCGCTAGGCAAATTGAGCAAGGAACCAGACTCCTTTTCCCCGGTTTCCCCAAATTTCCTACCAATCCTGAGAGACCTCATGGTACAAATAAGGGGTCTTGAGCTGAAATATAGAAAACCCATGGCCACTACTGAATTTTGAACTGAGGGGTCCTGTTATTACACCTGGCCATCAAACGCTCCAGTGAGTAAAGCTAGACCATAAGTTTATGCCAGTCATCTATGGAAGGGGTTCTAGGTTGTCACCATAGGCATGTGATTGCATTTTTGGCTACCAGAAGATAAGTAAACAGAAGTGAACCTCTCCATATTCTAAATCCCTGTGGAGGGACAGAAAGGAGCACCAACTCCAAGGAAAGAATTGCTTCTTCCCCTAATAACTCTATTAAAGCATCAGTAATTTCATGCCAAAAGGATCTCAACTTTTGGCATGGCCAAAAAATATGTATATGAGCCTCCAACAATGTCCACTGGGCCTGGGAGGAATTTCACCAGTTTAGCTGGTATGTTAAAAAAATGGTTGTGGGCCTTCCATGCAAATTCATGCCAGTGGGGGGCCAAAGAGATCCCAGAGAAGGGCGAGTGTATTTAAGCCAGTTGTTGTGTGGGACCAGATTGGGAAGTTCCCTGTTCCAAGCCTCAAGGATATCTCTTGTCATGTTCAATACATATTCCCTGAGCCCCCAATATAATTATCCTATCATATGCTGCCATAAAGTGCCTTTAATCAAGGACATTATCATATTCAGAAAAAGGGGTAATGGATCTGGGAGACGACTTTTAAGTGGGTCTTTATGTAACAAAAAGGTTTGAACCTGTAAATACCTATAGTATTCCCTATAAGACGCATATCTTTAATAATATTTATTTGAATTCTGCCCAATTCTGACCTTACCATGGCATTGAAGGTGGAATTAGACACCTTGAGGAGGGCTTTATAGTAATATGATAAGGGTTTTTCCAAATTATTACAGTTTTCTGAACCTCACAATTCCACTCCATATAGAATAACAGAGTTTATTTTTGATTCTCCAGTTTTTAGTGTGGACAATATTGTGTTCCTTCTGTATTGATAATTGAACTTTATTAGGGCATTCACTATAACGTGTGCTTTAATATTTTGTTCTTTCATGTGTTTAGTCCATCTGGTGTTAGAGGTCATCTTTATGCCTAAATAGGTGTGTTCCTTTACTATTTGCAACATATAAAATTGATATTTATCCTGGGTGTTGAGATTAGACCCCATTATCTTGAGTTTAGTTTTCTTTAAGGTAATTTTGAGTTCTAAAACTGTACATTTTTGATACAAAATGTAAATTTTCCTTTGAAGATCAACTCTTGTCAAATAAAAAAGGATGATGTCATCTGCATAAGCAAATGAATGAAGCAGGAGGTTATTAGTTAGTGGGGCATCTAACTGGATGAACTCTTTGTATTCCAATAAGAATGTATATAAATGTTAAATAAGGAAGGTACTAGCTGACATCCCTGCTTAACACCCCATTAGAGCTAAAGTAATATGTGAGATCACCATTATTATATCTTACTGAGGTAGAAGTATTGGTGTATAATAAATAAATTGGTAGTAAGAATGAAGGGTTCAGATCTCTTTTAACTAATATATCCCACAAGATATTTCTATTTGTTGAATCAAATGTGGAGGAAAATTCCACATGCTCGATGAACAATTTCATTTTACATAAATGGATGTATTTCTCAATAAGGTGGGCAAAGCCTGTTTGGTGCGGAGATAATACACAATTGATATCCATCCAAAAAGCATTAGTCTACTAAAGATTTTAGATGACATATCAAGTAGACTGATTGGACAGAAGTTGTTAGGGTCATACACTGAGCCTTTTTTTAAGTATCAGGACTATGACATTATTAGTCCATGTTTTAGGTATATATGTGTGTATTAAGCATATATTAAAAAACAGGTTAAAATTGGAATCCAAAAGTCACTGTATTCTTTATAAATTTCAGGAGGAATGAGGTCTGGGCTGGGGGATTTATTATACTTTAACTTGTGAATAGCTTCTTCAATATCCAGTTCAGTTAAAGTCATTGGTGTGTATTTGATGTGCATAATATTTTTAATGGGAATAGAACTGGCCTTAATGGGATCATTAGTGGTAAAAATCACCTTAAGGTTCTTTACCCAGGTCTCTTTAGGAATGTAAACTGAAAGGGTTCCACCAAGCCACATCAATAACCAAGTTGTCCACATGTGGCACAGTGGTGGAAACAATGTTGACAGGGGAACTTTTGCAATCTGAAATTGAGTGTTTTGAGGTGCCCCGTACCCCCATGAGGGGCTTCACCCCACAATCCCCTTCTTAAATATAGCAAACTCTGAGTCAGAGTTTTTTCGGGGGCGGGGCTATGGTTGAAGTTGGTGAAATTTCGCCATCAGGTCCATTACAGCGACAACCTCGAGGTTGTCACTGTAATGGACTTCGTTGTCAAAATTTCACCATTGTAACAGTATACAAACTGAAAGAGATGGTTGGTATGAATTAACTCCTTTGGCCACTAATTTCTAAAACCTATTATTATCCTTTGTCTGAATAATTGTGAACATTGCTTTCCATTGATTGTTCTGTAGCTCAGTTCTTTTCTCTTGTAAAAATTTTACATATTGTTTTCTAACTCGATTCAAGTGAGAAAAGTTGCTTCTAGTAGGATGTTTTTTCATCTACCTTATTAAACTATTCAGTTCTTAGTAAACAACAAGAAATAAAGCCACACAAGACTGGGGTGCTGTAGATAAAAACGATATGTAAAACAGGAAAAATCTAGCACTCGCCACCAGTACAAAGGATGCAGCTCACCAAATATATAAAGTGCCCATTTTTATTAAGGTGCCACAGCAAAAATCATGCCTTGATGTGTTTCAGATACAAATCCTTTTTCAAAAGGCATAGCAAACAAAAAAATTAGTTGCCTTTTATATGCATACAAAAGTGACGTCATCAGTACTCATTAGCGTAGTATGTATATTATGTGTTTTTAAGATCACTGCACTTTACTTTTGTATGTATTTTTCAAGCATTTTTGCACTTTATGTACTTTGCTTCTTTAACTTTGTACTATGCTGGCATGTACTGATGATGTCACATTTGTACGCATATAAAAGGTAATGGATTTTTCTGCTATACATGTCTTTTGAAAAAGGATTTATATCCAAAACATGTCAAGGCATGATTTTTGCTGTGGCACCTTAATAAACATGGGCACTTTGTATATTTGGTGAGCTGGGACCTTTATACTGGTGGTAAGTGCTAGATTTTTCCTGTTTTACTACTGGGTTCTTTCTTTGCTTTTTTGCAGGCCCTATCAAACCAAGTTTTATTTCTTGCTAAGGTGGATACATTATCTTTAATATATATATATATATATATATATATATATATATTTTTTACTTTTAATTTCTTCTTTAATTGAAGTATCTTTAATTCCATAGATTAGAGCTAAATTAATTTAGAGTTGTTTGAAGAAGTTGGATTTATTTCCCAGTCATCTAGAACATCTTTTATCACACTTTTATTTAATTTAGAGAGGACAAGTCTGTTTTGCCTGTTATTCCTAAGGGAGTTAAAGGGTTAATTAAATCTTCACCACTAATTTGATTATTAAATATGGATACAGTTAACTCCAGAGGTCCATAATCTCTTTCTGGTCTCATTTTAATGGAAAGGTTACTAAATAAATTATAACTCTTTGGGTAACATAACATGTAATCAATAGTACTCTGCCCATTATGGGAAAAATAAATGGTATTTCCTTGAGTATCCCCCAAATGGCTGCCATTTAATATCAATAGTGTATTATCCTCTATTAGCTTTTGGAATTCAAAGCCATTATTATTTCTATGCTTGTCCATACTCTGCCTTTTATTACATTCAAACAGGTTCATTAGTGTCTCAAGAATTTCAATGTTATCAAAATTAGCGATCCTAGTGTTAAAATTCCCAGCAGCTATAATGGTACTCCGGATATTTTTTTAAAGCTATATCAATGTCTTTAGATAATTGTGTGCAGATTTTCTGAAGTTCAGTTATTTGTTTGGAGAATATAAATATTCATAATTGCAAAGAGTTGAAAACCCCTTTTTATACATTTTTCTTTTGTTTATATTTTCACCATCTTTTTCTCCTCCCTGCCTTCCATCAAGTACCCCTGGTCATGGTGCCACCGAGGCTTCCACCGCTTGATGAGCCACTCACTCCCCTGGTTACCCCCGGCTTGCCCCCTGGGAGGTGGGGACACAGCACTGCAGCAGGAATCGGCACCGTGTAGTGTTAACTGGTCGGGAGAGCCCTCGACCAAGTGACTAATCAAAGCCCGGGGGCAGGGCATCACAGAGACATCCGGTGAGGAGGGGATTTTTCATCCCTGTAAGCTGGGGCGGAGTCATGCAATGACACCTGTGTCTGTCCTGCTCCAGTGCCCCCTTGAACATGCGTCGGTGCTCAGGGTGATACACCCAGCTTCCACTAGGTGTCACTCTCACACCGAGTGCAGAAACCCCCCCACCTCCGGAGAAGGAGAGCAGTCCATAGGATGTTCGATCCTTCTCCCCTCATCCAGCCTTCTGATGACCCGGGCTCATTCCCGAACCTGGGTTGCCAGCATCGCAAGCAGAAATCCAACCACTGTGCCAGTGGGCTGGCTCCCATTTTATAAATATTATAGTATAATCTGCAGTAATTTTAAAAATGTCCATATCCGAAATATTCTTTCCTATTTTAGTAAATATCGATATATCGCCAATGGGTCTTTCAAATTTCTTCCAGTTAGCTGATAGGGAGCAGCATACTTGAAATTCATTAATATTTACAATATCCAGGGCCCAAGTCTCTTAAAAAATAATGATGTCAAATTTAGTTACATACAGAGCCCAGTCAGAATTGGTCATCTTTCCCTGTATCCATGCAATGTTCCAACACAAAACATTTGCTGCACTTTGTGAATCATGAACTATATTACTAACATCTTCTGAAGAGGGGACACAATCTTCTAGTCAGTCTCTGCTTTCTTCATGAAGTGAAATATTGCCCTTACTTTTTAAGTCATTCATATCTACTGTATCTATAGTATACCTGTGTGGTCTAATTTGTTTGCCTTTTCTAATAACTTTTTAGAAAGCTCATTTGATAAACATGTCAGATTTATTTGATTTCCTATTCCTCTAGGTAACATTCTTTCAACTTTTTGAACGTTGTGTTTATCAGTTTCTAAACCCATAATACTTGGCAGCAGGGTGATGAAAAGAGACTTTAACATTTCATCATTTTCTCCATATAGTCTGTCAACACCAAATATAGATAAACTGTATGTATTTTTCATCTTATTCAAATCTCCTGTAACTGTACCCTGTTGGAAATTCCATTTTAGTGATGAACAAATCCAGAACAATTGGTTTGATACCTTGTATTGGACCAACAAGGATGTTACAAAAAGAACAAATACAGTATCTTTAGCTTTCGGACCAACAAGTCCTTCTTTGGAAGCTTAATGACAGTTACAGTACACTCTCATTTATCCGACTGCTCTTGGAGACATCTGATGCGGTCGGATAAATGGGAGATCGGATAAACGAGAAGCCAGTACTTATGTTACTAGAAAAAAGCTTTATTTAATCAAAAACAATTTTTATTTAATCACAAAATCTTTAGTGCATGATTAAAACTATATATGTGTACAGTAATGCAACAACTACTTGAAGTAGTCTGTGACAGCCTTTTGTTTTTTGCTGTCAAGTGACTTTATCCAAGCTTGTTGCTTCATCGCATGTAGAAGCATAACCTGTACAGGATCTGAGTCAGGCTGACTTTCTAAGTACAGGATACAGTTAGAGAAATGCTCTGCAGCCTCAGAATGACTCAGTACAGCAGGGGGCTCAGCACTCTCATTATCCTCCTCCTCCTCCTCAGTAGGATATGCTTTGGATTCCTGCTTTTGGACGAACTCAATGATGGCATCATCTGTCATGATCTCCTGTCCGCTCTCACCAGCATCACACTTCTCCCACTCTTCTATGTCTTCTTCTGGGATTGGATCTGGCATCAATGCTGCCAGTCTGCGGATCTCCTCTGCCTCCGAACACAGGGCTCGATCAGCTGTGGCCGCTGAATCTTGATCGGGTGGTGTTGCATCTCTTGAGGTTCGAATCCCTCCCTTTGCCCATGATTTTTTTATTGTTTCAGGCAGTACAGCATCCCAAGCCTCTGCACACATGTAGATAACATCCTTCAATGTAACAGACTTGATGATCTCAGTGAGGGACAGTTGTTGATTAGTTTTGGCAAGAATTGTCTGCAGAAATTTTTTACGGTATCCCCATTGAAAACTTCTAAAATGCCCTGGTCGCAGGGCTGCAGCATGCTTGCTGTGTTTGCTGGTAAGAACAAGCATCTAATGTGCCCATCCTGAGTCCTGACATCAGCAATCTCTGGATGTGCAGGCGAGTTGTCCACCAGCAGTATGGCATGGAGGGGGAGATGTTTACTCCTAAGGTGTGCTTTTACCTCTGGGACAAAGCGATCTGTGAACCATCATTTTTGAAAATCACACTATCCATCCAGGCATTGTGTTGTGCCTCATAGTGCACTGGCAGGGCACTAAGGTTCACATGCTTAAGGCACTGAGGCTGCCTGGCTTTTCCCACAAGGACACATTTTAGTTTATGCATGCCAGCTGCATTTACACAGTCCAAGATGGTAACCCTGTCTTTTGTCTTTTTGAATCCCGGGGCCTCTCGCTCCCCCCCCATGTGCCAAAGTTCGATCAGGCAAACATCGTCAGAACAGCCCAGTCTCGTCTGCATTATAAATCTGCTCTTGGATGAGACCGGTGCTTTCAACAATGTCTAGGAAATTTTCTATGAAGGGTGAAATGGACTCTTCAGCAGTGCTAAGCTTTTCTCCACAAAGGCGCAGCTGCCGAATTCCATGATGGCATTTAAAGCGAGTCAGCCACCCCTCGCTAGCCACAAAGGGCTCTGTATTTCCCATCCGTGAGTGGAACATGAGGGCTTTCTCTTTGAGAAGGGGATCAGACAGTGGTGTCCCCTTCTCATGCTCCTGGCCAAACCACATGTAAAGAGGCTTATCACGCTGCTCGTCTTTACAGGATCGCATGTTCTTGCGATCATCTGCCCCAGCTGCTGATTCCATGATGAGAGCAAAGTCTTGCAGTTTATGTTTTGCAGTTTTGATGTCACTAATCATGGACTTTCCCACGCCATACTCGTCTGCAAGAATTGCAGCTCTCTCGCCATTCTCCAGGTGCTCCACAATGCAAAGTTTTTGCGAGCCACTAAGGACAACACGTTTTCTTTTGGTAGACATCGCAAAAGTGAGTACAACAACAGACTAAACTGGTTGATTGGTGCTTAAGTACAGAGCAGCAGCTGGTGCTAGTAGGTGTTGGCAGGTTAATCGGCAGGTTAATCAGTTAATTATAGTGTGAATAAGTAGGAGGATCAAAGCTGTACTAGTGATGCATCAAAACCTGAACATTTAGTGGGGAACAATCAGAGTGTCCGTTAGATAGGGAGATCGGATAAAAGGGGGTCGGATAAACGGGAGTGTACTGTATTTAGAAAATCCCGTTTTATTAACATTTAGAACATGCAGAAAAAAAACAAAAATAATTCTCACTGGTTTAAAACAGGCATTCGGAACAAAATTAAAGTGATGTCAAAGAGCTTGAATATCTTAAGTGTGCTTTCAGCTGAACCAAACTTAAAGGTCAAAGGTTGTCCAGAGATAACAACAGGCAGAGAGTTCAACCAACATATATTATGCCATATATCAGTCTAATGAATAACAAAACACTAAGATTCTCTACTAACTAAATTATATGTCAAGTGAAAAAAACTCCCAAAGATACAAGAGTCAGGTAATAGTACACCAGTAGAAGCCAGCTTCAATGTTGATCAAAACTCTGTTAGTTTGTGAATATGGCCTATGACAATAAAATGACCCTGGAGAAAACAATTGCATGCCAAAATGTAACATATTAGGAAGTAAAAAAAAAAAATAAGCCCCCAAAATTACAACAGAAATTATCTTTACATGGCCTATAGAAGGATGAACATGATGTTTACTGAAAGTGAGCAAGTGTATCACACTGATGAAAGTACAACTGGCTGGAGATATATTCCCAACATACCCTCAACCAGCTATTATGTTCCAGAAACCTTAAGGCCTTCAGCGTTGTAACAAGATTTTATACATGATAATATCAATTGTCAGTGCAAGTGCCAGACACAAAGAAGTACTAGTCAAGGACCTCCAAGAAATTGAGACTATGTAGTTTGATATGTACAGATTTCAATAAATTGTCAGTGTATAATTGAAATAATACATATATAGAAACAGTCTAAGGAATCTAAACAAAAATCCTAGGAATTAAATCCCCCCCCCCAGGAAAGTAACTACTTAAAATGAAATATATGTACATGAATCCTAATGCATCATCAATAGCACCAATCACTACAATAGTTGCCCAAAAGGAATTACACCTGTCATGAACCCCCAAGTAAATGAGACAATGCATCCTAATAAGTACAGAATGTAAAAACATAAGAGTATATACTCAAACTATAGAACTAGCAGAAGGAAGTACATATCCAATATAATATGAGCCAAGAGTCCTAGCCATAAGTTTACCTCAATGTCACCACAATATACACATCCACTATACCCACATAACCACCCACATTAAAAATTCAATGTGCCACACCTCTTCTCCCCCTGCAACACACACATAAACATATACATAAACCCACACACATACACATACACCCATGCACACATTCACACAATACTAATTTGAGAGGCCAACCTTTAGATAACCAGTTAAGAGGGACTGTATAAGTAAGAGTCAAAGTCCAAGGCTCATTGAAAACCTAAAATACAGGTATGTATATCCATCCTTTGAAGTAAAGTCCATGTAAGTTTACGTGTAATGTGTCATACAGTATATACAACATCAATGTTCAAGCAATCTTGCACCATATTAAGAAGTAACATAAATCTGATCTCACAAGCTCGTCTCTGTTGTGTACTGTTGAAATGTCCTTTCAAGACCATCACAGACATATCTGAGATTGAGTGGTCATCCTGTGAGAAGTGTTGTGCCACTGGTTTGTCAGTCAACTTCCTATTAATATCAAAGCTGTATGAATTCATTCTAGTGCAGAGTTGTCATTTTGTTTCCTCCACATACCCTGTGCAAGGACATTTCCTGCATTTAATAAGATAAACAACATTACTTAATGTACATGTATAATTACCAATATCCTGAATTGTCTGTTTTGTGAGGTAACCACACAAGCTGAAATGGAAATGTGCTCACAAGTTTTACATCTGCGTTTATTACAGGGTTGTGAGCCATATGATGTCATGACACTCTGTTCAGGTTCAAGTTTACTCTTAATAATCTGGTTGGATAAATTGGGTGGTTGTTTAAAAGATAGTAGTGGCAGGACTCGAAAAATACAACTAAGGGTTTCATCCTCACTGACTATTGGGTATAGGTCCTTAATAATCTTACGTAGAAGTTCAAGGTCAGGATGATATGAGACTACTAAGGGTGCTCTGTTAGTAGTGGTCCTTTCATTATATTGCAGTAGGTGTTCTCTTGGTACTTGTGTAGCACGTTCCACTGCTCTGTCAGTTTCTGTAGAAAAGTGTCCCTGCTCAATAAAGGTGTTTTTAAACATAACTAAATGTCTAGCTCCATCTTCCTCATTTGTACAGAGATGATGGTACCGAAGTACTTGACTATACATGACAGATTTTTTTTGTGTGACTCGAGTGATTACTTTTCCTGTGAAAGTATCTCTGTCTGTTTGTTGGTATCCTGTAAATACATGTATATAGGGCTCCATCCTTGATGGTGACAGTGGTATCCAGAAAATTAACACTGGTGGCAGAATATTCCAGGGAAAGCTTAATGGATGGCTGGAAATTATTAAGTCCCTGATGAAAATCCTTAAGGGTGTTAGTCATACCTCTCAACCTCCCTCATCACAGATCAGGGACAAGGCCTAAAATGATCAGGGACAAATGACCAAAATCAGGGACACATCTGAAAAAAATAGTAATTTTAGTTCCAGAAGCTGTGTACAACATGCTTCTTAGTGTGAATAGCATTTACTTAATGAGAACTAGACTATAACATTAATGGCTGGCATTATTTTGTGATTCAGATCCCTACTCTTCAGTGACAGAAAAGCCAAAGTTAGGAGGGACAGAAGAAATTTCTGAGGCAAAATCAGGGACATCCCTGAAAATCAGGGACAGTTGAGAGGTATGGTGTCAGTCCCCTCTGTCCAAATTATAAACAAATCATCAATGTAACAGAAGTAAGCAAGTGGTTTGTGTGTACAGTGCCTTAAAAAGTCCTCCTCCAAATTCACCATAAAGAGCTTAGCATACTGTGGAGCCATCCTGGTACCCATTGCTGTTCCCCATAGTTTGAACATAATGTTTCCCATTAAAGCTGAAGTTGTTATGTGTCAGAATAAATTTAGTAAGTTCCCCCACAACATCAGGTTCGATACTGTGGTCCAGTCCTTTCTCATATATGTATTTAAGGCAGGCTGAAATGCTGTCTGTGTGCAGTATATTAGTGTAGTGGGATAATGCATCCATCGTGGCTTAACGGGTATCAGGTGGTAAGTCCTTAAAATCAGAAAGTTTATGCAGGAAGTGAGTAGTGTCCTGAATGTAACTGTCCCTTTGTTTAACCAGCAGTTTCAAAATAGCTTCTACAAAACCTGAGATCCCCCTCTGTCAGGGTTCCATTACCAGAGACTTGGGTCTTCCTGGATTCCCAGGTTTATTTATTTTAGATAGCATGTAGAATGTCCCAGGCTAGGTTCATCAGGGATGAGGGCAGTTATTCTGTTTTGGACATGGTCTGGAAATGATTTAACCAATCCCTGTAGTTCTCTTTTATATTCTGTTGTGGGATCACTTTCCAGTTCTCTGTAGTAGGTATGGTCACTTAGCTGTCTGTTGGCTTCCTTAATGTAATCTTCTAGGTTCAGTATCACCACTGCAGAACCTTTGTCAGCTTGTTTTATGACAATATTGTGGTTTGATTTCAGTGTTTGTATAGCCCTGCATTCCAATGGAGAGAGCTTGTAGCGGGCTTGTTTCTGCCTTTAAGAATTTCACTAGTTACTCTCTGGCTAAAGCAATGGATATAATTGTCTGGTTTCTTATTATGGCTATTATGGGGGATAAAATCAGATTGTTTCTTTTTCTTATCTATTAAATTGTTACTGTTTAGAACTTCTTCACTGCCTGTGATTTCTTCTCTGCCGTAAAAATATTCTTTAAGTTTCAATCTGCGGAAGTATTCCTCCATTTCACCACAAAACTGTATTCTGCCTAGTGGTTTTGTTGGGCAGAAAGTAAGGTCTTTGGAACATGCAATTAATTCCCTAGTAATCAGTTTGTGGTTGGACAAATTAACAACTGAAATGTGCCCATCTGTGTGGCTTAGTTGTTCAGTCACTCTATTCTGCTCTTTATGGTTGTTAGGAAGTATGGCACGTTGAAGGGTATTTGACTTCCTGCTTCTAATAAGCATGGCTTTTCTTAAGATTCTTTGGTAGTTCATGTGTATCTCATGTACTGAAATCAAACCACAATATTGTCAGAAAAAAGCTGACAAGGATTCTCCAGTGGTGTTACTGAACTGAGAAGATTACATTAAGGAAGCCAACAGACAGCGAAGGGATCATACTTACTACAGAGAACTGGAAAGTGATCCCACAGCAAAATATAAAAGAGAACTACAGGAATCAGTTAAATCATTTCCAGACTATATCCAAGACAGAATAACTGCCCTCATCCCTGATGAATCCAAGTATGGGACATTCTGCATGCCAGCTAAAATACATAAACCTAGGAACCCAGGAAAACCCATAATATGGTAATGGAATGCTGACAGAGGGGATCTCAGGTTTTGAAGTAGCTATTTTAAAACAAGCAGGGGCCCCAACACAGTGTACAGCCAGTATCAACCAATGACCATGGCCGTGTGCCACCACCATGCACACACCCTTGACAGCCACCCCATCGGCAACCCAAGGCACACAGCCACTGACCAAGAGGAAGGACACCACCACAGTGGGACACACCACAGCACACAGCAGTGAACCACAGAAGCACAACATGTGCCCCAACACATGTACACCACATAGACAGACACTGGGCCACTGCAGTATGGCTCCTCTTGCCACCTGCAAAGCAGACATTGACACAGGCAGGTAAGTCAAAAAATATATAGTAAGGAACACAACAATGTACAAAAACAGGGGGCTGGGAATGTGTAGGTAAAGCAAGAGAAGGGGACAGGGAACAGGGACTGTACAGTGGGAAGGGGGACTGTAGGGGGAGGTACAGCAGGGGAAACAGGGGAAAGCTGGGGCAAACTAACGGCAGCCATGTTCTGCCGCCCCTTGGCATTGTCACCACCTCCTCTCCACCAACAGCATGCGCCTCAGCTGAAACACCACCTCCATTTTGTGGAGGTGATCACAATAATCTGCCGGAGCAGCCCTCCATATAATGGTCCCTGGGTCCCCGCTGCTGGACACCCATAACAAGGGACAGGAAAAGTGACCAGTGCAATGTCCCAAGGAAGCATGCCCACCCACAGTGAGCAATGGGCAATGGGAACACACACCCCTGGAGGGCCCGTACCAGCCACCCGCAGGGGGGTGGGCCAATGCCTGCCAGCAACTCGGCTCACTACGACATTGCACAGAGGTGGTCCCCGCCACACAATGGCCACATGACTGGCCAATGACAGTCACATGGCACAGTGCACAGGCAGCGCCATAGCAACAACAGGCTGGGTGCACACCCTCCCCACCAACAGCTGGCACACGTCCAATGGATGCACTACAGTGGCATGCAAGATGCAAAGTGCGACACACACAGCTGCCATGGCACATGGCACAGGCAGCCATACCCACACTCACTCCCCTGCCACCCCCATGTACAGTGCAAAGGACCATTAGAGTGCTTATCTGCCCTCTGCAGCCCCACCGGTGCTGGTCCGGCACCACCTTGGCCCACTGCAGCCTGCTGTGCAGCTGCTGCCTGTGCTGGCAATGATCCTCAGGCCCTGGGAATGGAAAGAAGACAGGTACACATCAGGAATGAACCACAGCAGCCACCCACTACCCCCACCCCTGTGCACAGGGTGTGCCCCTGCCTGACATGTCCCGCATGGCTGCATTGCAACACAAGCAGTGACTGGCAATGCACATGATGGCAGTGTACCCCACTGCAAGGCATGCCAGGCAGCCTAGCCAACACCACAGTACAGCACCAGGGCACAAATGCAACATGGAATGACTTACCTGGCTGTGGCACAGTCCCTCACCTGATGCATGCCTGCAGCATCAACAGGCACTCTGGGTCCTGCCATAGAAGGTCCCCATAATGGTGGAGACATTGCTCTCCTGTCCTGGCCACCCTGGTCCTCTGCTGCAGCCTTGCAGCAATCCCCTGCCAAACAGTGACCCTGGCCTGCTTCAGGGGCACGTGCCCAAAAAGTTGGGAGGTGTGGGGCTTGACACAGGCCACCAGGTTCACCAGCTGCACCTGTGTCCAGTTTGAGGCATGCCAAACTTGTCCCTGTGCCATGTTCACAACTGCGATCTTGGGGACAAAAGTGGCAGGAGAGCAAGATGTCCATAATCCATGCACCAACCACGCTATGTGCACACACATCGTGAAGTGCCGGAGATGCATGGAATGGGTGTGGCTACAAGGGGTCACAGGGTCAGAGGTCAGACCCAGGGTCAGGACTTGACATGCATTGCATACGTGCATGATAGGGCATGGCACCCCATGCGTAGCCTTACATGTATCTGGCCCATGCACGACATGTGCAATGCCACTGCATTGTGCTGTCCACACACATGCACGATTAATGCTATGATGCCATGGTGTGCATGTGCACTGTTGGCCTGTGCACTGTGCATGCATGCACATTGCGCAGTTGCAACTTGCTCTGGCTCAATCACATTGCACATGGTGCAATATCGTGATATTCAGACACCACATGCAAATGAGCTTATCAGCCAATGCATGGCACACTGGGTGCATTAGCAAGTCATTACTGTTATGCCAAACCTCATTTGCATGCATTGCACCTTATAAGCACCACAGAACAGCACAGGCCATGGACCGGTATTGCATCCTTTCAAGGTAAATTGTGCATGCCACTGCAGCTCAGTGGGAGTGGACAGCACTGCAGGGTGGGATGGACCAGGGAGATGCTGCCACTGACACACTATGCTGTCCATGTCCACAGGCAATGACATGTCAGATCATGAGGAAGGTGAGGAGTACCAGTTTCACTGAGGCCGAGCCAGATACAATGTTCGAGGTCTACCTGGACAGGGAGCCCTGTTGAGTGGTGCCATGGGCACACCACAGGCCAGGGCTGGTGCATGGCAGGAGGTGGTAGCATACATCAACCAGTACAGCAGCCACCAGCAGTTGGTGCAGGAGTGCAGAAAGAAGGAGGGGACAGACAAGAGGAGCATTAAAGAGAAAGTGGCAGCCATCCATGCTGCCCAGACTGCCACCAGAGGGGGGCTGGCAGATGTGCCAATGCTAACACTGCAGGAGGAGTTTTTGGCAGCCACCATGCACAGCACCATGGTGGAGGGCGTACCTGGAGGTGGATTCCAGATGGGTAGCAGCCTATCACTGCATGGTAAGTATGTCAGCTATGCACAGTTGGTGGCATGGAGGGTGTGTACACGGGCATGCTGGTGTGCATGCAGCCAGCATGCATGTCATGTGCATGTCTGCACACCCACACACATGCCATGCCACAGGACATGTGCAGTGGCAATGTGGGGGGGCACATGTGGGCAATGCATCACTGACATGCCTTTCTTTCTCTTGCAGCACCAGCACACCTCCATGTGGATGATGGAGTTCCAGCAGCGGCAGCAGCCATGGACGCTGGTACGGACCTGGAGGACCAGCCATCCACCTCCACCAGCATCCAGGGGCCCGACAGAGTGCAGCTCACCACCACAGTGCATGTAGATGTCCTGGATCTGGAGTCAGACAAGGCCCTGGATGTGTTCCTGCAGGATGCCAGCCTTGGTGTCCTCTGCGCAGAGACACAGCTCAGGGTGGGGTCCAACTCCAATGACAACATCACAATTATCCTGGACAGCATGGGCAACATTGTGGGTGAGATGCCCCTGCTGGCCATTGACACAAGCAGCACATCCAGCGCTCTGCAAGCAGCCGAACAGCTGCCTGCCACCACTGTGGGTACAGTGGTGTATGCTGCCTGGCTGTGCCCTGCGGTGGTGGTGGTGGTGGTGCAGCCACGCAGGCACTGGGTGGTGTACAGTGGACAGACGGGTGACAGGAGCAGGCTGCAGGTGCCACTGGGCAGCTGGACACAGGGTCCACCACTGGTGCACCTGCTGTGCCCATTCCCCCTGCAGATTCCACTGTGCAGTGTCCACCAGAGAGGGGGACTGTACAGCATGGCTGGTCATCACATGGCATCCCACCCAGGAGCCCCAGGATGCTGAATGACTGGCTGAGTACACCTGTCTGCTGCGGGCATCCATACAGCAACAGGTGCTGCTTTCCACTGGGGTAAGTGCACTGCATCTGGAGGTGCACCAGTTAGCTAAGCAGCAGTAGAGGGGCACTGTGCAGATCCTGGCAGGGATGCAGCACATGCAGGAGGCCATGACTGCATACTTGGATCGCATTGCCTCTATGATCACAGATGGCTTTGCGCTGCTGGCTGACACTGGGTGTGGCCATGCACAGGTGACACCCCACAGTGCGCTGTCTACCCCATGACCCCGGTTTTAGGTGACCCCATCACAGTCTATACTGGACTCTGATGTAGGCATCCCAGGCATGCCTGGGGCTGGCCTGTTTGGGCATCTGCACACTCCTGTACAGACACGGTCTTGGTCTTACCCCTCGGGGGCTGTTGCAACCCCCCCATGGCTGATGCACAGCCTGTGGCTGCTGATCGGCCCTGGCACGGCTGCCCCATGGCTGTGGTGGCCATGGTTCCATGCAGTGGTCCTGTTGTGAGGGCTGCCCTGACCGTTGTCTGCTACTGCTGCCCTGTGCGCATGTAGGTGGTGTGTGTGTGCCTTTCACTGGTGTTGTGCCTGTGTATCATGCCGCATGCTGCCTATGTGCATGCTTGCCCAGCCTCTGGACTGTGTGGCATGGGCATGATGAGGGAACACTAGCACCGGTTTTGCCGGTGCACCAGTACAATGCCTCTGATCCACACCACATACCAACGTGTGTGTGTGTGTGTGTGTGTGTGTGTTGCTGTGTGTGGTTGTGTGCCACTGACCCCTCTATCTCTGTTTCACACCTTTGTGTGTGCATGCCTGGTGCCATGCATGCCCCTGCATGTGTGTTGTACCTGTTTGTGTGGCCCATGCATGTGTGTCGCACCACCTACCTGTGTGCACCATAGTGCTCCTGTGCAGTGGTGTCCTGGTGGCATCATGCCTGCTGTAGCAGCCGGGGATCCCTCCACCCAGAGGGTTGCTTTCCACCACCCTCCAACCCATTGCCTCCATCGTCCCCACTACTGTCACCCTCATCAGCCTCGACAGCTATCCCACGGTCAATGGCCATATTGTGCAGTATGCAGCAGGCCAGGAATAGGCCACAGACTTTCAATGGGCTGTACTGTAGGACACCACCTGACCTGTCTAGGCAATGGAAACATGCTTTCAGCATGCCAAAGACCCGCTCGATGATGTTGCACATGCTGGCGTGTGCCTTATTGTAGCATTCCTCTGTTGGGGATGACGGGTGCTGGTAGGGCATGAGCAGACAGGGTCTCAGTGGATATATGCTGCCTTCTGTGTGGATACTGACATGGTTAGCCCTCTGCTCTGCTATTCTATGCTGTGCCCCTTGCCTGTCCCTGGCACCCATGCCAACATGCACACCCTGCCCTTCCCCAACCCCAGGTCTGCTATGCCCATCACCCATTGCCCATGCCATACTCACCCACTAGGTGGCCCATGGGCATGTCCCCACATTCAAACCTGTGGCACAGCACAGAGCTTTGCCAGATGAATGCATTATGTGCACTCCCAGAGTGTGGTGCAGACATTGAGAATGCACTCCATGGCATCGCACACCACCACGCAGTTTATGCTGGGGCTCCCCTTCCGGTTGATGTATGTGACATTCTCAGGGCCAGATGGCATGTAGATGGCCATGTGGGTGCAGTCAATGGCCTCAATCATGCTAGGCATACTTGCAACCCTGTGGTAGTCCTGCATGGTTGCTGTACACTCCATCTGTGTGCTGGGGAAATGGATGCATTCTGAAGCACGTGGCAGCAGAGCATTGAGGAACTGTGTGAGGAGGTGGGATGTGGCCAACTGGGTTATGCTTGTGGTGTCCCCTGTTGGTCTCTGGAAGGTGTCCATGATGAGCAGGTACATGATGGCTGTCACTGTCATATTCATGTACATGGAGTGGCTCTGTCTAGTGGGTGCCTGCATCTCCTCACTGCACAGCTCACAGAGGTGCCTCAGAATAGCCCTGTTCAGGTGGTACTGGCCCACAATCTCTGTGTCACTGTAATTCACATAGGTGGTGTGGGCACTGTGCCACCTGTGTCGGGCATACCACTGATGGGCCCTTCCTCGGCCATGTCACTGTTTCTCCTGCCCCTTTACACCCTCATGGCCTCCATCATGAAGGGCACACTGTCCATGGCCCTTGCTGTCCAATGTCCCCCTGGGTGGTTGGCTGCTGCTGGCTGTGTGCCACCCTGGTGCACTGCTTGTCAGTGTGTGTGTCTCTCTCTCTCCCACTCTCTTTGCCCCCTCTCCCTCTCCAATGCCACCTCTGTCCCTTTCCCTCTGTGTCTGCCTTGGTGTGTCTCTTTGTCTGTCTCTCTGTCTCCATCAGTCTTTCTCTCTCCCAATCCTTCTCACTCTCACCCCTTGCACAAGTACTTTTTGTGTGTTTGCGCCCTGTATTTATAGGAAAAAGTTTGCTTGGAGCAACTTTGATTTGCTCTACACTTGTGTCATAGATTCACGGTTGAAAATGCCTCTGTGCTAGATATTCATGGGCACGCCCCCTGCTTTTGTGCATGCATTCATTATAGTTGCACATTGGTGTGGTGGATTTTGCATTGCACACTGGATCCCACTGACTATGGCTCCTTGGTGCAATACCACACTTGAGCTGACGTAGCTCAGTTGTGCCATGCGCAACTGCTCTGAATATCCGGGCCTTAGTGTTTTGTTATTCATTAGACTGATACTTGTCATAATACATGTAGGTTGAACTCTCTACCTGCTCTTATCTCTGGACAACCTTTGACCTTTAAGTTTGGTTCAGCTGAAAACACACTTAAGATATTCAAGCTCTCTGACGTCATTTTAATTTTGTTCTGAATGCCTGTTTTAAATGAAGAGAATTATTTCTGTTTTTTTCTGCATGTTCTAAGTGTTAATAATATATAATTACTGGCCAGCAATTTTTTCCATAGGCTGACCGAGTTATAATTTGCCGTTATAACCCGCGGGTTCTCGCTGACGAAACCACCTACGTCAATCGAGGAACAGCCGCTCCTGATTGCTATTAATGTCCTACTGGATGGGCTTCCACTCGTGAGCAAACATGGTGCGTCCTTACCCGCATAACGAGGAGCCAAGAGGAGCCGCCGAGCCGCCAGACCGAAAGTACTCAATGTCTTTTTTTTTTAAATTAAAGAGTCATTTAAATATCTGGTTGATCGTGCCATTCGAAAGCCGTAGAAGACAACATGAACGGCTCATACCTCACTCCTTGAGGTAAGACGATCGCGATTTCCACACAGAACGTTGGCCAAAGATAAAAAAAAAAAAAAGCAATGATTAAAAAACAAACGGAAAAAAAAAAGGCGACTGGAAAGACAGACAGGGTGTGTGTGTGTGTGTGTGTGTGTGTGTGTATGTGAGACATAGAGTCAGAGTGTGTGTGTGTGTGAGAGAGATTCAGACACAGGACTGGAAAAAATTGCTGTCCAGCAATTATAAAAAATAAAATAAGGGGTAGTGTGTGTAAAGGCTTGGTTTACACACACCTGCGTGTGGGATGCAGTTTATAAACCCGAGGCCTATCGGGTTTATGTAGCATCCCACAACTCGGGTGTGTGTAAAATCTCATTACACACACCACCCCATATATTATTCTCTATGTAATTTTCTAAATAACTGTTATTAAGCTTCTGAAGAAGGACTTGTTAGTCCAAAAGCTAAAGCTATTTGTTCTTTTTGTAATATCCTTGTTGGTCCAATAAAAGGTATCAAACCAATTGTTCTGGATTTGTTCTTACTAGGACCAATACAGCATTAAACAGTTTAGTTTAATGATGAGAGTTTTAAGGCAAAATTTATTGTGTTAATATATCTTTCAAGTTTTCTTCTAAAGGAATTAAAGAGTTGATTGTTTGCCAAGTGACAGGTGGTGGCACATCTAGCCCCAGATAGTTTAGCCTCTTTTATTTCATTTATTTATTTAAAAATTGGTAACCGGAAAAAGCACCATGAGTGAGGCTTGTTTCCAGGTGCGACCCAGGAACCAGGGGATCCGGGGAACCGGTCTTTTGAAAAGCCCATACTTTTTTTCAAGTTCCATTTCTACAACCAATACATAAACTGGGTTTTCTCTATTATTTCTATCTTTATGTACCCTCATTATATCTTCTTTAATCAATTGTATATCCAGTTCTGTTGTAATCAGGTGTCCTACTAGTTCTTTCAAGGAGTCCTTAGATTCATTGTTTTTCAAGTGGAGCCCCTTGATCCTATTAGTTACCTCCTTTCCAGTTAATTTAAAACATTCTTGAGTATTATTACAGTATGTGTTTTGTGTTCATGGCATTGTTCTATCTTAGCATCCTGTTTATTACTTTGTTCAATTTTTTTTTGAACCCTGATCATTAGTTGCAAACTTTTTGGAGAGGGGCTGAATTTAGTTTTCTATATTAATCCAGGGTTCCAGTGGAACTATCACAGTATCATGCTTTTTCACTGATTTTTCTTGATTATTTGTTTGTTTGACCATATTTATTTATTTATTTATTTATTTATTTATTTATTTTTCTTCCTATTCTTTTTTCTTTTCATTTTTTTTGGGTGGTTTTTCCTTTTTTTATTTTGGCTGTATCTCTAGGTGTATCTGGACTATTGATTGAAGAAAATGATAATTTATTTGTCCCAATTTGGTGTTCAGTCTCCCCAATTTCTTTTCCAAACTTTCCAACCAATTTTGTATTATGTTAGAAAATCACTCACTTCTATTTCTTATATCATTTAAGGCTCTTAGGAGGACAATGGTTGCCATTACTGGACTTGTTAAAGCCTTAATTGTATATTTTGACAATGTGTTAGGGCATTGGGCTAAAAACTCTGGATCCAATTCTATCTGTTCAATTTCTCTATCCAAGTTTTGAAATACAGTGTTTGGTGATCCCACCAATATTGACATATTTTCACAGGACTTTACAGGAGAAATCAGGATACAGGAATTATCTGATGGTTCAAATGGGCTAAACAGTTCAATTTTTGTTTCTCCCTCAATCTAAGGTTTTTTCATAGATGTGACCGACTTGTTAAAACCTCCTTCACTTTCAGCATTCTCTACCATATTTTCTTGTTGTTGTTTTTTTTTATTATCAGCAATATTGGGGTTTACTGTCTTAAAGAAATCAGTAATACACTATCTTTCTGAGGGGCTTCTAGCTTGAGTGTTTTTTTTTCTCTTTCCTCATTTTTCCCCCGTTATTTTTCATGTTAATCTCATTGTTTGGCCCATCTAGATTTCCAGCATCCTTTTTTTCTTTACTATACATATCTACCTGGTTTTCCCCTTCTCTACTGTCCTGCTTTATTAGGGGCATCTCCCCTCCTTTTGATTGTTTTTAGCCTTAATTTCAGAGCTATGGGAGACAGTAGTAGCAGTTTGATTATCTGATGGATATTCATTCTTAACATTTAGTTTAACCTTATCTGCATAAGAGATTTTTTTTCTGTTGGAGTCAATGTAGTAATCTGTGGTAATGTGGAAATCTGTAAAGTCACATTAAAACAACCTTTTTCATCTTTCCCATCCTTTGTCTGGGTAGAATGTTTCCACTACGAGTATTCATTCTAACGTTATTAATATTCAGAAGAAACTGTTAAATGGGAACAGGAGGATACAATTTGCTTCAAACAAACATAAACAAGATTGTAAAAGTCAAAGGTCCCCAGCAAATATTCAATGGAGGAGAAAAAAAGCACTATAGCAGTTCCTTGGTACTTCAAGAAAGTCCACAATGTCCTCTCAGACAGAGAACATATTTCTGTCAGTCTTTTTCCAAAATCTTATTCAGCAGTCCCCTTATCTTTGAGGTGCCTAGTCTGTGGCAGACACAGGGACAAATAAAACTGCTTATCTTGAATATCAGATCTATGCTGCTGTTGTAGGCCTCTTGCAGAAAGGCAGAAGCAAGGAAAAATGACTAGGATAATTATCTTCCTGAAATAGTCTAGTTTCTGAGTTAGGCAGCATTTGATAAGAGAGTCTTTCAATTCCTTTACACTTCTTTTCAGTTTTTATTGGATGGTGCTGCCAACCTGCACTCTTTGCTGTGCTCAGATATAAATGCACTTAAAATAAAATAAACAACAAAAAATAGAACAGGTTGATGCAGGAAATACCCAGATGCAGATTAACTATTATCTAGCCAGCAGCCTCAAAAACTACTTTGGGAGTTTTTAACTTTTGGGTTGGTTTGGGATTTAACACTTAGAAGTACATCTGATAAAGCACTCAATTTTTTATCGATTAGACAGTCTTTAACATGATATAGAAAGAAGCTTGATAATTTAAATATGTAAAAACTTAAGTAGTCTTTAAACTAGTGAACAATACTCAAATACTGCTCCAATATTGCTCAGAGTGCACACAACAGTTTATTGATCACATTTATACAATTATTTATCAAATAACTTAAGAATATTATTACTGAAGTTTAAAACAGAAAACAATAGATGGTGCTTACTTTTCAAATAAAGTACCCCTTTGTACCTACAATACAAGGGCTGGTCAGATATATGGTTGCAGTATCTGTAGAAACAAGTCACTAGCAGTCCACGAAGCACTTTCAAATGGACTGAGAAATACCAATACAGAGACTAGTCTGCTCCAGACACCTCAGGCTCTGACTCTGTTGCAGTTAGACACTGAGGGGATTGGTAACATTTAAAAATGATGAGAAGACCTAGTGAATCTTTAAAGATTTTTCCTGCTTGGTTTTAGGTCCACTCAGTCCAAAATCACCAGCAGGAGAATGTTTTTTTCAAACACCTGAGCATGTGTACTTAAGTAACCAGATGTTAAATGTTCTTTCCGTGATTTGATTTAATGGGTAAATTAATTAGCAAAGAGGAGGTGCAGGTAGTAATCCAAGTAGGTATCCGGCATCCAACTGGTGAATTAAAAAATTAATAGGCTAACTATTTAAGGGCAATCAAACAGTCACTGAACTACTTATATCAGTTCTTACCCTTAATCTAAAATTGCTCAGTTTTATCAATTTTAGAAATCTATTCTGGGAGCAATTTTTACAGTCACATACCTAATCCCCTAAATGCCATTGATGGTTAACACACGTATACAGATTGTACTGATCAATTAAAAGGGCAATTATAACCTCAATACTTAAAGAAATGAAAATGTTCCTCAATGTTTAGGGACGTATTTCTAAAAGAGACAAGTGCTAAAAGGTATAATTCAAGACAGCATCTGCTTGCTTGCTTACTTACTAATGGTAACATGCATCAGACATCAGTTATCAGACATCAGTTCATTTATAAAAGATATCCAAATAAAAAAAAAATATGATTAAACAAATTAGAGGTAATCCTCTAAAAAACATCTCTGGTAAATATATCAGATGTAGTACAGAAATATAAACACTCCACATTCCGTACTTCTCCAACATAAAAACACTTGCGTTCTATGGAAAGTTTTTTATAACCTCGGGATAAACAAATAAAAGTTTGACATTTTTCTCTTTCCAAAGTGCTTGATAAAAGCACTGGTAAGAAAGCTTGTGGTACATATGTAGTTTAAAAACAATAAAAAAATAAGACAGTAGAACAGTTACACAAGCATTTGGTGAAATAGTTAGTAAAGCACTTGACAGGTGATATAAAAAGATAATGTGCTCAAAGCTCTGCAAAGTCTTTTTGAGATTTCAGTAGAGCATACGCAGTTTTTGTGTATATATATATATATATATATATATATATATAGAGAGAGAGAGAGAGAGAGAGAGAGAGAGAGAGAAAGAGACAACAAATAATAAAAATATGGCTGCAGCTCTCCTAGCAGCATCCAACCCTCTGTAGGGCCACCCCATTGGTACAATGCCTAGAGCAGGCTTCCCCACTGTATGGACTCAAGCACCAGGAGCAGCACCACAGAACAACTAAGTTAGCCACAGAATTCTGTCAGCACTAGAAGATTAGGAAAGGGAAATGAAATAGTAAAACAGCCAGTACTGGAATTTGGTACTCAAACAGTTTCTCCGTCGGCTATGCAGGCAACGATGGCATACCTGCTCAAAATGAGGGGTCAGCATTATCAGTGTCCCTGCTGTTCTGGCTTCTCCTCAGCAAGATCAACATGCAACAGTGCAATCTGTCCCCTCTTCCATGGAAATCAACCATTCTCAAGTCAAGTACAAAAACCCATCAACTTCCATTCAGACAATCCAGCGCATCCTGTATTGGTGGCATTGTATATTGGTCTGAAATGGGTCTCTTGTTCACCATCCTGTAATCTGCACACATGAGGACAGTGCCATTCTTCTTTCTACCCACCACAAAGGGGGGAACATAGGGGCTGCACAACTATCTGATGATTCCAGCCACTAGCATCTCAAAGATGTCTTCTGATGTCATCTAGATCTGTAGGTGCCAATCTGTGAGACTTATCTCTGAATGGCTTCTCAACATGCAGACAAATATGATGTTGTTCATCTTTGACACACCCTATATCCCACTCTCCCAGGGAGAAAACTTTTGTTCTGCATGCCAACTTGCTGCTGATTCTTTCTTTCCACACGCAGGGTAAGGGGCAGTCCATAAAGTCAAACAGGCTGGTAGCAATGCTTTCCTCAGGCTGCCTTCCAGATGTTCAGGCTTGCATGACAATATATGTGTAATAGACATGGGCCAGAGTTCTGCCTCTTCTAACAATTACATTATGATCAGTGACATTCTTTATTTAAAACATCACTTGTCGTACATAAGCATCTGCACATTTCATACTGGATTTCATACTGGAATATAGGAAAGTCAAGAAGGCAGAGCCCATATAAGCTTTTCCCACTATTCAGTGGCAGTGACACCAGTCACCAACTTCATAGAAATATGTATCCAATCTCACCTTAAACATTCCCACATTTTCTGCATCCACAACTGCCTGCAGTAATCTTTTCCACCTTCTAATTACCCTATATTTAAATCCATTTCTTCTTACTTCTCTCCTAAATATTATTTCCTTCAACTGTCTGTCATGTCCCCTCAGTTGATGCAACTGATCTTTAAATTGCAATCCCATCTCTGTCCTCATACTTTCATCTTTCAAAACTTTATACAAACACAATAAATCATCCCTCTCTCTCCTATCTTTCAAAGACCACAAACCCAACTTTTCCAATCTCCCCTCATAACTCAAGCCTTCACATCCTGATATCAATTTCATGATGGACCTTTGTGGCCTTTCCACCATCGTAACATACTTCACTAAAAATGGACTCCATACAGTCGAACAATAGTCCAACAAGGGTCTAACCAAGGTCTTATACATACTGGCAAAATACTGGGTTTCACCAAAAGTCCTTCAAATAAACCATGTTCGTCAGGGGCATCAACCATTAGTAACTGATTCTGAACATCCCCTTTTAAATGTACAACTCCTCCAGTGGTACATTCTGCACTACTGTAGATGGCAGAATTATCTCTTGTTCAGCTTGGTGCCAAACACTACCAACTGAGTCCTCATTGACAGCTTGTACTTTTGTGTTCTATTTGGCATTGGCCTCTCTCAGGTCCATGGATGGGTGTCTTGGTCATATTTTATTGTTTCCATCTCCATGCATAACTATTTCAACCTCCCAAACATATGAGCATTTGTTCCAGTGATAATAGGAAATTTATCATACATTTTTGTTTGACAGCAAACCAGTGCAAGCATCTCAGCAAGTCTGTCTACCCCTACCACATTTGTAGGGAACATGATACAAATTCAGATGAATCCTAGGTAAGGGTAAGAAGTGTTGCTTAAACCACAAGCATTCAAACCATCTGAAGGTTCCAATCTCTTGTTAGTCAGGTATCAGTCATAATAGTGTTTGAAAACAATAGTGACTTGAGACCCAAGGTCCAGTAACACTCTGGTGATCCAGACTACTACTTGCACATCAGCCTCAAAAGTTGGTCCAAACTATCTTTGCAACAAATCTGGCACTGAATTCTGCTGCTTTGCTAAAGCTTTGGCCACTCTGACTGATGAACATCTTTCTTCCGGGCTGTCCTTAAAGGAAACCATGGACGTTTCCCTGAAACAAAACTTTCTAGATGAGTCTGTCTGTTACTGTACTTAGGTTTTCTCATTTCAGGCAGTTCCTTTTGAGGTCCCCACATTTGTCACAATGGTAACAAAACAGTCCATTGTTTCCAGGTAATTTAGTAGAGAGATTCAAATTTTGTCTCCCAAGGGAGGGGATAGGTATGGCAGAAGAACTAGTTGAATGTTCCTTCTGATGTTATTCCATTACCAGCTTAATGAGTTCTCAACTTGCTCCTGAAGACCCCGAAGACTGGGCTTATGTGAAGTCACTGCTTACTGGCTCAAGCTGATTGCACTCCAGGCCATCCTGGCAGGTATACAGGGAAACAAAGAAGCAGGCAAACAATCTTCTTGCCCTCTTACTTCTCCAACCAATTCTCCAAAAGAAGGCGGGTTGTCCATTCATTCCTTCAACCAAAGGTTAGTCATAATCAGACCTGAGTACACAGCTGCTTCCAACACCCACTCTACTCTGACATAATCCATTTCAGTGGCAGTCAAACTCCCTTTCTGGTATTCTGTCTGTACAATGGGCTCCATCCATCTCAGGAATTCTAATAATAGTTTGTTTTCTCTTTGTCTCAGCAAAAACAACTTGATCATGACCTGTCCAGGATTCTCAATGCTTCCATACCATCTTCTCTAAGATGGAAAGATATTCTTTAAGAGTGGCCTGTGGTCTTGTTACTTTCAGGCCTCAAATGACCACTAATGCAAGTCCTTTCAGGCTGTCTCCAATCCTGGCCTTCTTTTCATTGTCTGAGCATCTTAGGTCTTGTATCATCAGTGTGGCATGTTCCAACCAGGTCTCAAAATCTTCCTCACCCAGGAAAAAAGTTGTACCCAGAAAAAGTTTTAGTCTTCTGTATTCCATGAAATCTCTCTCAGTTCTCTCTGCCTTGTCAATCAAGCTTCCAACTGCTTGCAGCAAAGTTTCAGCAGTTGAGGGCAAATTTCCATTGGTGTCAGCAAGGCTTTCAAATCTTGTAAAGTTTTTCCCTCACTGTGAAGAAATTGTGTTAATTTTGAAAGCCATTCCTCTTTTACATTTCCCTTTGTTTCTGGAGCCTGAGGGCGCCCTCTACTGAGCAGACAGCAAACCTTTGTATCCTCCTGTTGGATGCAGGAATCTATACCTGTTGGCACTGACACAACCAGAGCCTGAGAAATCACAGTAAAGTTTATTCCAGATTATATGAATTGCAGCATGTTTGCTGGGAGTTTGAAAGTCTCCAGATACATCATGATGCAAACATAAACTCAGAGAAACATTATCTTGTATGCATTCTTATACTACTGATAACAGGCCTTCTGCATAATGCAGAAGAGCTAGATACAGTAATTCTATTGGTGGAAAGTTAGCTCAGAAGATAGTTAGCTCAGACACTGATAACAGTGATGCTGACTGGACTATTCATAAGAAAAGTGCTGATCCTTGCAGTAGGGCAAAAGCTGTAGGTGGCACTCTAACACCACCACATATTCATGCTGGCTAGCAGTAGCTGGGCACATAATGTACAGAAGTCAGTTAGGAACTAGTTGATACCAGTCCTGAGTTACAGAACAAATATGCTTATTACTGTATTGCAAAGAATAAAGATTAACTTAGGAAAAACAACTGTGTCATGGCCTCATATGATCAGTGCTGATACTGTTCTTCTCTGATAAGGATACAACTAGTCACTGTAGGAACAGGTGAAGGCTAATACAGAATTTCTTAGTTAGCACAATAATTGAAGATGTGTCAGCTGTATCATGAGGTCTGTATGAAGCAATTATAACACTATTTGGGCCAAAGTTTACTGAGCACATGTGTACTACAGAAGCATATACTGTAGTATTACACTACATCCTTCCTTGCTATGTATAAATGTATTTGTACCATATGCTGCACTAAGTAGAGGATCATGGGGGTGGTCCAGACCAACACTCCTCAGGACAAAACTCAGTCGGTAGACTGAGTGTAGAGATGTTCTTATCACTGTCTTGGATTACTGTCACTGCCTTTGTAGCTGTCTCACAAATCAAGTGGTTTGTTATAGCAACACTCTCTCATGCTTGTATGAAATCTTTTGAAGTCGCCGAATCACTTGCTCTCCTTGAGCTGTACTCAGCGGTACCTGTTACTCAAAACTAAAAAAACAGACATTAAACTCGACAAAGGACACAGTTTTAATACAAAACACTGTTGTTTCAATGCATTTCCTGGCATATTCTTTCTCAGAAGGAGCACTGCTTGGTCACGCTACACAGACAGACAAAAGTGAAAGTAATTGAAGCACTTGATGGCAAAGGTGCTGAGACTTCATTTTTGAATGCCATAATAATCAGATTTTGGGTTATTGTGGTGTTTGACAGTGCTCAGAATCGGACTGATTAATAGGGTCACCGTAATTACATAGTAACTACTACATTCCTTCTGTATTCCTCTGATATATGTTGAACCAACAATACTTCATTCACATCCAGACCCTCTGCATGACACCATCCTTCAACATCTTGGAAAGCCATTACACATCACAAAAAAATGTTCTGTGGTGTATCAAGTGTGAGCATGGCTCAAAAGAGATCCAAGAGGTAATTGGTGGTAAACAAGAGATCCCAGCAGTGCCTCCAAAGATGTAACCAGATCACTGTGTGCCTTTAGTTGGAAAGCTATGGTTACAACCCCTACCTTACACACACACACACACACACACACACCTGCAAGGTTGAGGGGCCTGGGTTCTTTGAAACTCCTTGTGGGGGGGTTCGTATCTGGGGAGAAAAAAAAATGGCACGAAGCATCCACCCAGAGAACAGATCAATGGGCCTGGTGATAGGTGTGGTAAATCCCCCTGGGATGTAAGTACCTGCCCCCCTCCCCACTGGCACAAGCACCACTCTAGATCACACCCGTGAAGCAGACCAAAATAGGCAACACAATACAGAACCAGTAATGGAGAGTGCAAATTAAAATGCACTCACACAAGATATAAAAACTGAAACAGGACTTTATTTATGGGTTCTGTACAGAAAAGGGGAAAGTAAGATAACAACAATTTTTACATTCAGACTGTGCCCAGCATGAGTCCACCCCAATACACTTTCTCCCTCTCCTGTCAAGTGCACTTTAGGTGGCCCAAGCCAGTAGACCTGGGTGTTATTAAATTTAAACTAACCAGTTAACTGGGTACAAAGGTTACAGCTGCAGGCCTGATTTTGCATTGCCCATGGTCTGTAGAGGTGGAGTACAATTTAAACAAACTTAAGCCACAAATCTGAGAGGCTTTTTGTTACTGTGCTAGCACTCACAGCCCAAGTATTTGTATTCCAAGAACAGGGTATTCCAAGGGTAATTCCAAATGGTAATCCAAAGAAACGTGAACACTTCCCAGCTCAGCAAAGTACTCATGGATCTTGAAACCCAAGAGGTAGACAAGATGGGTCTCCACAGCTCCCAAGGGGAAAGCAGCAGATGTGTAGCTTCTCACAAGGTCCTCCAGATGTCACTGGCCAATTGTCTCCACAAGCTAAGTGGAATGATGCTGAAGTCTTTGCACAGCAGCAGAAACTTACAGTCTTCAACAATGGCAAATATTTAGCAAACACCAGAGACCTCTCTGGAACCTTTAACTATATTACAGCTAAACTGGAGTTGCTACCCCTTAATTTACAAAATCAGGCTAGTCTGACTGCTAGCCAGAGAAGTAGTAGCAACTGATAAAAGAAGCTAAGGTGGGCCAAGTCCACACTGGACAATTCAGTAGCAGGTTGAAGCTCAAAGGGCAGGAGCAAGACTGACAGTCTCTGCCTCCTTTGATGATCTGAACAAGACTACCCACTCTTTTTAGAATCTTCTGATGGCCAGGGGTAATTATAGGCTCTGATTGGCTGAAAAGTGCTGTCAAACAGATACACAACACCCTACTTGCTGCAGGCTTATGTACCAGCCAGTGTCAGTGGCTGGCTGTGATTGGCTGGGGGTGGGGTGCTGGAAAAATAATATGGCAGCCCCAGTCACACATAATAAACATTGCCATTTTTATTTATGCTTTTTGTCCCCGTATCACTGGTCTGCTTCCTCGGCCACCTACCACTCGCCCCCCCACAGAGCCTCAGTTTATCCCCCAGGTGGGAAAAGGGGTGGCCGGCTATGACCCCTACCCATCCAATCATTTGGTGGGTCTGCAGTGGCAGCTCAGGGAGTGGCTGGGGCTGAGCTTTTTCTAATGGTACTTTGTGCAGGAGGCATGTCATGCACAGGTGCAGTGGCATGTAAGCCAGCACCCTCATGCCTCCCAGCCCCAACCAGGTGCTCCTGGGTAAAGTGCTCCCGTGGTCAACTATACTGGGAGATGTTGCCCACCCTCCCTCCCCAGAGATGGAGGCGTCCAACAGCCACTCAATCCATCTCCCCACCGGCTGACCCTCCAACCACCCAAGCTCATTCCTGAACCTGGGTCACTGGCGTAGCAAGCAGTGATTCCACTGCTGAGCCAGAGGGTTGGTCATAAACATTACCTTTAAAATACATTTTGCAGCAGCTCTACATGTGTTAAAAGAATGTTCCTAGATAGCCCTTCATTAATTTATTTAATCACATCGATTCAACAGCCCATTTGCCCAGGGGGGTGCCTGTTAGTAGAATTTTTATTCATTTATTTTATTTAGTTTTTGTTGACCGGGTAAAAGCACTAGACAAGTCCTGCCTATTCTCAGGCACTCCTTGGTGCTTTTTTCCAGTAGTTATTGCCACTTGTGCTTAGAAGTACTTCCTTGGGTGTATGCATGTGTACATGGGGAGTCACTTGCCATTGAGGCTTGAGCTTAAAGGTGAGCCCTATTGGCTCTGATTATGCATCCTCACAGTGCCGTAAGCTTCTCCATCTCCCGCTTTTCTGCCTACACAACAGGAAAATAAAGTGGGTTAAAGCAGCAGCAGAAAACTGGAGGACAGCAGATGTAGTCCCCTTATACAAAAGTGGGAACAAAGAGGAAGCAGAGAACTACAGACCAGTCAGCCTCACCTCGGTAGTGGGGAAGATCATGGAAGCACTACTGAAGGAGAGATTGGTGGAACATCTGGTTGTCAATGGACTACAGGACCCAAGGCAGCATGGTTTCACCAGGGGGAGGTCATGTCAGACCAACCTCATTGAATTTTTTGACTGGGTGACTAGGGAGGTGGATCAGGGGAGGGCAGTGGACATAGCCTATCTGGACTTCAGCAAGGCCTTTGACACTGTGCCACATAGAAGACTATTACACAAACTGAGGAATATGGGTGTGGGCAGGACAGTAGTGTGGTGGGTAGGTAACTGGCTGGGTGGCAGGACACAGAGGGTGGTGGTAAATGGCTGTCACTCCACAGAGGGAAGAGTGACCAGTGGGGTACCACAGGGATCAGTGCTGGGACTGGTCCTATTCAACATCTTCATCAGTGACATTGTGCAGGACCTAGAAGGCAGAATTTCACTGTTTGCTGATGACACAAAGCTCTGTAACAGAGTAGACACACCAGAGGGTGTAGACAGAATGAGAAGGGACCTGCAGAAACTTAAAGAATGGTCAAGGGTTTGGCAGTTGAAATTCAATGCAAAGAAGTGCAAGATAATGCATATGGGGCACAAAACCCTGGCACAATATATCAGTTGGGGGTGAGGATATAGCATGCACCAAGCAGGAAAGGGATCTTGGGGTTGTCATCTCTGATGACCTCAAAGGTAGGAAACAGTGTGACAAGGCAGCAGGTAAAAGCAAATAGGATGCTGGGATGTATAGGCAGGGCATCACAAGCAGGAAAAGAGTCATAATTCCGCTATACAAGACACTAGTGAGGCCCCACCTGAGTGCAGTGTACAGTTCTGGAGACCATACCTACGTAAGGACATAGACAGGGTAGAGAAGGTTCAGAGAGGGCAACAAAGATGGTGCATGGATTGCATCACAAGTCCTATGAAGACAGGTTGAAGGAACTGAACATGTACTCCCTGGAGGAGAGGAGGGAGAGGGATATGATAGAGACATACAAGTATCTTACAGGGAGGAACAGGGTGCAGGAAAACACTATTTTTAAGCGAAAAAGATGTTCCAGGACTAGAGGCATGGGATGAAGTTGGAGGAGGACGATTCAGAGGAAACATGAGAAAGAATTTCTTCACAGAACGGGTGGTGGACAAGTGGAACACCCTGCCAGAGGAAGTGGTGGGGGCTGAGACAATCATGGGATTTAAGAATGCATGGGATAGACATAAAGGAATTCTGGAGGTCAGGGATAAGGGACAACAGACTTCTAGGAAAACAAACTGAACTTACAAGCTCAAATGGGCAGACTGGGTGGGCCATAGGCCCTTATCTGCCGACACTGTCTATGTATCTATGTATCTATGTATCTAAAACAGGAGTTGGAGCCCTAGGGACATGGCAGAAGCAGGAGGGACTCAGGAGGTGTGTGCAGTGGCCAGGCATGGCTCAAGAGGTAGACCCTTATTTAGGGGACAGCTACAAATAGGAATGTAAATGGGTTCTCTGAAGGGGAAGCACACCATATGGAGAAACGTCTCCACTTCAGGGAGTAGGTGTGTCTCGTAGAAGGCTTCAAAGCTGCCAACAAGACATTGCTACCTGGGGAGAAACTCCAAAATGTGCAATGGCTATATCCTTAGGAACCATGCATGCAGATGCATGGACCATAGGTCCAGATGGACCTGGGATGACATATCCTGTGACTGGAGACCTTGACACAGGGGTAGTTGCATAGGAGGTTTCACTGCTAGATGTTGTAGCAGGGGAAACCATATCTGGTAAGATCAGAAGGGAGCAACTTGTATTAAAGAGGCCCATGCTGCTCGTAATTTGAATAGAACCATCTGAATGAGAGGGTTCGGAGGAAATGCATAAAGGAACCAACCTTTCCAGGAGAGGGATAACATGCCTCACCAAAACATTCTAGGGCCTGGAGCATGCGGACAAAAACTTGGCAGTTTTACATTGTTTGGTGATGCAGAAAGGTACAGTTCTTTTACATTGTTTGGTGATGCAGAAAGGTACAGTTCTGGATGACCCCAGCTTATGAAGAGGTCGTTTACTATGAGGGACGGCAATTTACACTCATGCACCTGTGACGGGGACCGATTTAGCCCTAGTGCCAAGTTGTTTTGGACTCCTGGGAGAAACAAAATTGTCTATTGAAGATCATGAGATAGAGCCCAGTGCCATTCTCTCATTGTTTTCCTGCATAGGGGGCAAGAGGTAGTGCCCCTTGCTTGTTGATTATAATGCTTCACGCCTGGACTGTGGGGTTCTGGAAAGGCCAGAAGACCAAGAAAAACAGCCATCATCTATAGCACATTGATGTGGAGATCCAAGTCTAGGTTGGTCCACAACCTCTGGGTCTAGAACTGGCCACAGTGGGCACCCCATCCTGAACCAGTGGTATCAGTTGTGAGGATCTACACCAGAGTTGGGAGAAAAACAGCCCTCATCTCTAGCACATTGATGTGGAGATCCAAGTCTAGGTTGGTCCACAACCCCTGGGTCTAGAACTGGCCCCAGTGGGCACCTCATCCTGAACCAGTGGTATCAGTTGTGAGGATCTACACCAGAGTTGGGAGAAAAACAGCCCTCATCTCTAGCACATTGATGTGGAGATCCAAGTCTAGGTTGGTCCACAACCCCTGGGTCTAGAACTGGTCCCAGTGGGCACCTCATCCTGAACCAGTGGTATCAGTTGTGAGGATCTACACCAGAGTTGGGAAAAAATTAGATGTTCTGCAATATGTGTAGGGGACCCATCCACCACAGTAATGACTTGTGAAGGGAAAACATAACACGAGTCATCTGTTTCCTCTTGTCCATCAATAGATCCCATTGTATTCAAAGTATCCATTGTGGGATTCACATATGGTGTAGAGCCAATGGGACTGTCACAATGGCAGCTGCCATAAGTCCCTGAAGATGGAGCAGTGTCTGGGTGGATGCATAATGACTTCCGTGTACCAGACAGGCCTGGGCTACCAGGGTCTTGACCCTGCCTGTTGGCAAAAATGCAATGCCTACTGCCATGTCCAGTATTGCACCAATGTACTGGAGATGCTGGCAGGGAATGAGGATGGATTTCTGTATACTGACCATGATACCCAGGTCCTCGAACAGTTGCTGTGTTCTGGATACTGTGTACTGAACTACTTCCCTTGACCTGCCAGGCAGGAACCAATAATCCAGATAAGGGAAGACATAAAGCCCTTCCTTCCAGAGGGATGCTGCCACAGCTGTGAAGCATTTGGTATATACCCCAAGTGCAGTGGATAAGCCAAAGTGCAAAACTCAGGACTGATAATGGCTGTCCTTCAGCATAAAGCAGAGGTATTGCTTGTAGTATGTTCATATTTTGATATGAAAGTAAGCATCCTTCATGTCCAGAGCAGAGTGCCAATCCACCTTTTGTAATAGGAGATGAAAGCCTGGAGAAACAACATTTGAAACTATTTGTATTTGATGAATGTGTTAATGACTCTGAGGTCCAACACAGGACACACTTCTCCTGTGGGTGTGTGGACCAGAAAGTATCTGGAATAATCCCCCATTCCTTTCCTTGAGAGGGACAGATTTGACTCCCTTCTTTAGAAGTAGGGACTGCACTTCTTCTCTCAGCAAAGACAAGTGACCTGGAGAATATTGAGATGGAGGCAGGGAGCACACTGGAGGTCTGGACAGCAGTTCCAGTGAATGTCCTTTATCTACTATTTCCAGGACCCACTCATCAGTGGTAACCTCCCTCTATTTTGGAGGGTGAAAGGACAGCCTTATCCCCACTTGTATCACCAGAGGCTACAGTAGAGGGGAAGGAAGTGGTGAGTCAGAAGGTGCCAGGGGTAGCGGGCTGCCAGAACTGGAACCTTTGGTCATCTTGGAATGGCCACCATTGGTGGAGGGACCTGTAGGGGGACAGTCTCCTCGATCCTGATACTATGGAGGTAGCCATGGCCACTGCAGTCTGCAGATCTCTTAAATGCATGTCTACCACGTCCTCTTGTAGTTTGTGAGGGTAAAGTCTTCACAGACCTCAGAGTCATTTTGGGTGATTAAAGGTCTTTTAGTGCATTATCCACATCAGATCCCAATAACTTGGATCCTCAAAAATAGTTATTCAGTATGGCCTGCTGCACGTCAGCCAAAAAGTCAACTACTCACTTATCAGTGTCAGTGGCTCAGCAGGTTGCACACTTGCCTCTGAGGTTCTATCCCCACACCAGACACTTGGGTTAAATCCCAATACTGACACTGTAGTGCAGCATGAAGGGGGTGCTGCACTCCTGAGGTGCTGTCTTTCGGATGAGACATTTAAACCAAGGACCCATCTGCCTGTTTTGGAGGTACTGTAGTTCAGGTGGATGTTGAAGATCCCATGACACTTCTCGAAAAGAGTAGGGGAAGTTTCCCCAGTGTACTGGCCAAATTTCCTCAATTCACTAAAAATGCCACCAACAGCTTAATTTGGTTCAAGGTCAGTTGGCATTCATCTGTATCCTCCTCCCCCACCGGGCCCTGCCTGAAAATAGGCAGAATTTGTCTAGTGCACTTACCTGCTCAGCAAAAACTAAATAAAAAAAAATACTCCGAGCTAGGATTTTTTTTTTTTTATTCGTTTTTTGTTGACCAGTATGCACTAAATTCTTTACAAACGAGGACCGAGGAGGCTGGAGCTGGAGGCAGAAGCCCTAGCAGAAGCATCAGACACAGTACACTGACCGTAATAGATGCTTTCATGTATCAATACCAGCTGATACTGTTTAGAAAGTTCAGTCTTTACAGGGCTATGAAGAACAGCCATGGCAGACAGCTCCAAAGACCCATAGAATTACCCCTGTGTCTTCACCACACACATAGGGTTCCCTCTGGGACATCCCTGCTGGATCTTCTAAGTGTCCTGCATCCCCCAAAACTGGACTCTGCCAGGGTCCAGACCCATTACTGGTTTCTGCTGGAGTATAGTCTGCATGCAAGGCTTCTGGGTCCAGCACCCAACCTGAAGGGCTGAAGGAAACTGCATTGTGCGACCTACTGTATATAAAATATTCTCTCACTTACTGGGCCCAGTGGGGCCATGTACAGCTTAAAAGCTCCTTATCTTTCTGATGACCTAGTAGTGAAAGTTGAGGAATGGAGGACTATATCATTCCTCTTGTAGCCAGGCATCAGGAGTACAATCTCTTTTTGTTTCATCCTTTATTTATGCACCTTCTGCAAAATTGGTCCCTTTTAACCTAAACCTTATAGCCCCATTACCCCCATCTCTACCTTCTTACTTCATCTTTAGTGCTTCCCCCTACCAAGCAGGGGCTTGTGTCACAGCAAGCTTAAGGTCTCCAGGGGTCAAGATTTCAAGTAGCAATAGTGGATGCCATGGTATGCTGTGCTGTTCCTACAAGAGGTCAAGATTTCATCTTTCTACAGGCAGAGGTTTTCCTCTTTCCTTTTCCCTCAGCTGGCATGCACAGCCTATTAAGGGGTGGGGCTCCAAACACACTACAAATGTCCTCTGCTGTGTGGGAGCAAGCTCCCCTGGCCCACCAGTAGAGGTGGCCGCAGCATCAGACCATGCCCCCCTTCCTCAGCTGGGATATTCTGCTGAGAAGCAGCATGTTTCCTAGCCTGGCTGCCTGATTGCCCCCTCTTCAGCACACTCTCAAACTTGGGTCTCCAGTGCAGAAATGCAAGTTTCTCCACTGGGTCACCAGCTGGACCTATCAGGTGTACAATCTGACTCTGCCTTTGCCTTGTTTCAGTGGCAGTACCCTGTTTGTCCTGGTTCACCCTCCATTGCCTCGCATCAGTGACACTGCCTGGTTCAGCAACCACCCCTCATCCTAGTTCAGTAACGCCTTTGTAACTGCTCACTAAACTAGCCCCTTCACTCACAGCACTCACTGAGCTAAGCCCCCAGCTCTCTTTCATCTAGCATTACTCTGTTACTCCTAGCATTCACTGAGTTAGACCCTCACCCAGAGCTCACTGTTCTGCCCCCCCCAAACTCACTGAGTAGGTTCCCTCTTACCCACAGTGCTCATTCAACTAGACTTCACCCACTTGGAGTTTGTTCTTCCTCCCACCCTTCACTCACAAAGCTAGGCTCCTTCCCTACCTCAGAGCTCATTGAGCTAGGCTCCCTAACACCCCTATCACTTTCTAAGCTGAGTGTTGCAGCCTGTTTCCACATATGGTGGATTAAGTCAGTATATTTTTTATGTAGCATAGCACTTTCTCATTAAATTTTGACCATATATATTTGTCTTTAGTTTGGGTACTTTACTTTTTGCTTTTTGATGTCCCCTACTGCACCCAAGCCCTGTTCCTCTCTCCTACGACAGACAAGCACTATTCTGCTCTGCCCAACCAAGCTAAGCACAGCTCACTTCCGGCCCAGCCATGCTTTAATCCTTCTCCAGCCAAGGACCATTCTCCACCACCCAAGCCACACTGATCTCCCCCACACCAGCCAAGCATGGTTCTCACCTGCCCCAGCCAAACTTTAACCTTGTCCCAGCCAAGGAGCAGACTCCAGTGTTCCAGCCAAGACCATTTCATTTGTCCAGCCAAGAGCCATTCTTCCCTGCCCCAGCCATAAACAAATTTTCCCTGATTAAGAATCATTGTCCACTGCCCCAGCCAAGCACAATTCCTCCACCCCAGCTAAAGAGTGGTCATCACAATGCTCCTCACTCCTGTCTCCTCCCATGCTTCCTTTGATGAGCTTCTCATCCTTGGCAACGTTAACATCAGTTAGCTCTCTCCCTCCCTTTCTAAATAAGAAACATAGAAACATAGAATCTGATGGCAGATAAGGACTGCTTGGCCCACCTAGTCTGCCCATTTCCCTACCTAATGGATAAGCTGCAGATCCTAGTTAACCAACAGCCTACTTCCTCCTACCACCCCACTAGAATTGCCTTATGTCTGTCCCATGCATTCTTGAATTCCCCCACTGTTTGTGACTCTATGACCTCCTCAGGAAGGCTGTTCCATGCATCTACAACCCTCTCTGTGAAGAAAAACTTCCCCACATTACCTCTAAGCCGTCCCCCCCATCTTCAAATTGTGCCCCTTGTTCTTGCACATCTCTTTTTCTGAAAGATGCTACCCTCTTGGACTTCATTGATTCCCTTGAGGTATTTGAAAGTTTCTATCATGTCCCCCTTCACCCTCCTTTCCTCGAGGCTATACATCTTAAGCTCCTTTAGTCTGTCTTCATATGTGTTCTGGTACAGACCATGCACCATTTTGGTTGCCCTCCTCTGGACAGCCTCCACGCTGCCTATGTCTGTGTGGAGATGGGGTCTCCAGAACTGTACACAGTACTCCAGATGTGGTTTTACCAACTGTCTGTACAGAGGGCCAACAACTTCCTGTTTTCTACTGGTGATGCCTCTCCCAATGCATCCCAGTACCCCCCAGCCCTCCTTACTGCCTTCTCACATTGCTGGCCCACCTTTAGGTTGTCTGGTATGACTACCCCCAGGTACCTTTCCATTTTTGTTGTTGTCAGTATCTCATCCCCCATTGTGTACTCTTCCCCTGGGTTTTTGTTTCCCAGGTGCATTACTTTGCACTTCTTTGCACTTCTTTGCATTGAATCTAAGCTGCCATACATTTGACCATTCCTCCAGCCTTGCCAAGTCCCTTTTCATCCTTTCCACCCCACCTTGCGTATCAACCCTTTTGCAGATCTTTGTGTCATCTGCAAAGAGATAAACTTTTCCTTCCAGTCTCTCTGCAATATCACTTAAAAAGACATTAAAAAAGACAGGCCCCAGTACTGAACCCTGTGGTACCCTACTAGTAACCCCCCTTTCTTCACTGTGGTCTCCATTTACTATTACCCTCTGTGTCCTATTGTCCAGCCAGTGATTTACTCAGGCTACCACCCTGGGACCCACTCCCAGGCTGGCTAATTTGTTTATTAATCTTTTGTGCGGGACTGTGTCCAATGCCTTGCTAAAGTCTAGGTAGGCCATGTCCACAGCCCCTCCCTGTTATACTACTTTAGTCACCCAGTCAAAGAAATCAATTAGATTTGTCTGACATGACCTTCCTGCTGTGAATCCATGCTGCCTTGGGTCTTGTGCCCCACTGGCCTCTAGGTACTCAAAAATTCTTTCCTTCAGATGTGATTCCATCATTTTCCTTACCGCTGAGGTCAAACTGACAGGTCTGTAGTTTCCTGCCTCTGTCTTGCTTCCACCTTTGTGAAGGGGAATCACATCCACCCTCCTCCAGTCCTCAGGTACCATACCATCCTCCCATGAGTTATTAAAAAGGGTAGTCAGTGGTGGTACTAGTTCTTCCCTTAGTTCTTTTAGAATTCTGGGGTGAACCCCATCAGTCCCCATTGCTTTATGCACCTTCAGTTTTAAGAGTTCTTTCAGAACCCTTACTTCTGTGAAAGGACTAATATTAACCTCTATCCAGAGTGCTTCTACTTTTTTCTTTTTTTTTTATTTAGTTGTTTAACCAGGTATAGCACACTAAGCTGAAAGCTTTTTTACAGGAGCGACCTGGGAGCACAAGGAGGTTAAGTGACTTGCTCAGGGTCACACAGTATGCAAGTGGAAGCTGTGGGATTCAAACCCAGGTCTGGTCTGCTGGATGTCACCAGATTTGCAGCTCAGAGCCTTAGACCACTGCGCTATACTGCCTCCTATTGATTGGATTAGGTATCTCCCCCTGCTCTTCTGTTGTGAATACTGAGCAGAAGTATTCATTCAGTATCCCTGCTTTTTCACTGTCACTTTCTGCCCAACCACCTTCCTCTTTATTCAGCCTCAGTATCCCTGCCTTAGTCTTTCTTTGCTTCCTTATGTACCTATAAAATGTTTTATTCCCCTTGCTAACTAAGTTGGCTATCTTTTCCTTGGTATGGGCCTTTGCTATTCTGACTGCCTTCCCCACTTCCTTCTGCTTTAACTGGTACAGTTCTCTGTCCTGCTCCTTCTGTGTTTCCTAATACTTCCTGAATGCTCTCCTTTTCTCTCTAACCTTCCCCGCCACTTCTTTTGAGAACCATAGTATTTTTTTCTTTCGTTTTGATTTATTTATTTGCATCGCATAAAGGCCTGTTGCCTCTGTGATGGCGGTTTTGATGTTTCCCTATTGTTGCTCACCCCCACCTTCTTGCATGTTTGCTAGTGCCTTTCTGAGGCACTCTCCCATTTTGACAAAATCAGCCCTCTTGAAGTTCAGTACCTTCACTTTTGTATGGCTTGACTCAACAGCTAAGTTTATCATGAACCACACTGTTTGGTGGTTGTCTGTTCCCAGATGGCTACCCACTTCAAGATCGGAGATCCTCTCTCTGTCCCCATTTGAGAGTACCAGGTCTAAGATTGCTCCCTCCCAAGTGGCTTCCAAAACTAGTTGTCTGAGACATGCCCCCTGTAGGGCATCAAGAATGGCCCTGCTCTTGGACGTGGCTGCAGCAAAGGTGCTCCAGTTAACATCTGGCATATTCGGGTCCCCCATCAGCAATATCTTCCCTTTCTCTGCCATCCTAAGGATGCCTTCTATCATTTCCATGTCCATTTCCTCCCCCTGAGATGGGGGTCCTTATACAACCCCTGTGACTGTCCCAAAACATAAAGTCCCTCCAACTTTCACAACTGATCACTGACCTCACCTAGCACAATCACAGATTCCTCAGTCCCTCTTTCCTGGACTAGGTTCTCTTCTCCCACCCTGACTGTACAGAGGATGCTGGTATACTCCATGATGCCCTCAGTGACCACCATATGGTTTACCGTGTATGCAAGTTTCATCATCCCCCTCTAAATTCGTCCTGCTTTGATCCTACAGGTGACTGGACATGACCTACATCCATGCTTACCTGGTGGCTACTGACAGTTTGCCCATTTTTTACAGCCAGCAACATAAATTCTACCCACCAATATTTCAACTACAAATTCATGTCTGTATGGAATTGCCTTTCCTTCCTTGCAAAAACCAAGGTCTGAGGTTACAACCTCTGATGGATCTCAGTAGAGTTGCTGGCCTGCCTTCAGATGTAAGACCTTGCCTGGTGGACTCACAAGTCCTATGCTCCCTGTGAGAGGGCGCAGGTGAAAGTGGGCAGAACAGTAGTGTGACACAAAATAGCTCTTTATATACTTCAGAATTTATTTTATATCTGGATATTTCTTTTCAGTAGCAGGATACATTTTCTTACAGCGAACAACAATGTCACTTTAAACAGTCTGGAGAAAATCATTAAATCAGATTTTTTTCACCCATTAACATCATTTTCTGGAGCTTGTTTCCTGACTCATTCACTTTTCTATCTTCTAGACTGATCAAGATAGCTTAGTCTTCCATTTGGCACAGAACATAATTACTTCATAGCTCTCAGAGCACTGTGACACAACACCCTGGAGTTTACCTCCAGACTAAAAAGCAATCTGATTACCTGAACTAAATGTTTGACTTTTATACAATGCAGGGTCAGGTAACTTCATAAACCCCAACCCTATACTTTATTTTAAATAGTACTTCTTTATCTATCTACAACATTCTAAATGTATAGAACATGTCTAAACATCATACATTTAATATAACATCCTAATTCTATGCACGGAAATGAATTATACTCTTTCAATAAATTTTTTAATGTTTTTTCTAGCCCCAGGAAGCAACACCCCTTTTACCTAGCATAAAAGATTAAGAAAATCGGCTGGCCAGCTCTTAAGCACAAGCCGCAGCTGAAAGCAGAAGGACTCCAGTTTTCCAAGACGCCCAAAATCCCCTCGTTTTGTAACAGGTTCCAAAACAACTTTGACACAGAGCAATTCATCTCTGGTGGGTATGTAGAGTTATCCTCCATGTTTTCAAAAGACAATATTGCATTTGTAAAGCACTAATAGGCTAAATGCCTTCCCAACTGTGTGCACATTCCAGCAGGAGCTGCTGCTCGAATATGCACAGTCACGCAGGAGCTCAGTGGTAATTATTTACCAAAGGAAACAAAAAGCTCTTTTCAGGGAGGCAGAATGGGGAACAGGAGATTGGACCAAGAGGTCCTCTAATATATTTCAACTAGACAAGGCACAAACAAGCCCTCGGAAGAGCAGCAAAATTAACAACAGGGCTTAAACTGAATATTTACATAGCGCCCAGCAAGGGATTTCAAGGAGGGCTGTTTCTCACAAAACCCTCAAAATCAACATACAAACAAGGTCTTTACAAGGTGGGGGGGGGGACCTGAGAAACTATAAACAGCTCTATACATTTTTTTTTCCAATCATAGGAGCATAATTCAAGCTCCAAGCAACCATACAAAATGGGTAGAACAGGGGAGAATCTGATTATTAGTATAACACTTGCACTACCTAAGCAAGCCTTTTTCCTGATGGCTGATATTTCAGTCTATCAGTATAAATTTCTTTTATAGCTTCACAGCACTTTATTTCTTCCTCTACTAAGCCATTATCTACTACTTTAAACTATTTTTAGAATACTATAATCAGACAAGGTGCTCGTTTCGTTTCTAAGTACTAACTTTTCCTTTTTCACCTCAGAAGAAAAAGGGGGGATTCTAATAAGCCATATCTAATGCTTATGTATACATCTTTAGAACTAATAAAGACACAGAAGTGTTTGAAGTTCATTAACTATTTTTACCAATAAATCCTGCACCATTTATTTTAATGTAATGCTAGGATGCAAGGTTTAAACAAACTTAAGGCTCAACTAGTGACTTCCCTTATTTTAAAAATAAAGGGACCTAATCTAGTAACCCTCTGTACTATTCCACCTAGATATTCTGCACAAAGTACTGCTCCATTTTACTTTTAATTCAACCATTGCCCCTGAATGGCAACTACTTGTTGCATTAAACCAACAGAGCAACAATGGAAAGTAGCATCGCTAAACATATAATATGTCTGTGAGGCAATGCAATACCTTTCCGGTCCCAGCCAACAGGACATTTATGCCAATATAAACCACAATAAAAAAGGAAATATGTAAATAATTCTGGGGTCCCCTTCCTTTCACAGAGGCACTCTGCGACACTCCTCCCCACCTAAGAGGGCAACCATTTCTTTGGTTGTCCTACTTCTTTACATCCATTTAAGCTCAAGGGGGAGGATTTTGCGGAGCTCTGGCCCAACCACACCTTAGAGCTCCACCCCAGGGTCCCTTAGCACATCAATCAGACAACATTAACTGATACTTCAACAAAACTTTACCCTGGGGCTTTCTTTCTATACTATAGGGCAGTAGTCAGAATAACATGTTTAACAGTCTCCCTTATAGACAATGTTGTGGTTATTACTTTTTTTATTTCAAAAACAGAATGCACTGAAACTAAAACAAACACAGCAAAGATGAGAATAAAAGTATAAGAAGACAGAATAGAGACGGCTGCAGGAGGCCAACCCCCCAGTCGTTAGAGAGAACATTAGTAGAAAGAAAATATCACTTAGCTTTAGAATATTAACAGAAACAGGCTTAAATATATGTATTCCTTCATGTAAACTAGCATGAATCTTTACCCTTATATAAACTATCCTAATCAATTACCCTGCACACAGGATAATGGAATCCCCATTGTACTCATACCATATTTTAGTTTGCCAAATTGTTTCCATTGAATGCTCCTCATCCTATCTGTCTCACTCTCTATTCAGACAGCATTCCTTAACATGGGCATTCCCAATTTTCAAACAATTCATCCCCACCATCCCAGGGTCAGAATCATACCACCCAAGTTAGGATACCCCAAGCTACCTTAGCCTGGTACAAATCTGCACAAACAGCCACCTACCATCTAGCAACCCTATTTCTGTATGAAAGTTTCCCCTTCCTCCAGGGTAACCATTTATTGAGTTTATCATCCCTCTGTAATTTATCTGTCTTGTACTTCCTAATGAATCCCTGTTGTTCCTGTACATAAACTGCCACTTGCCGATACATACCCGGCCAGTGGTAGAAGGGAACGAGTTGTTCCAAAAGTTTCCCATGCTCTAAACACTTACTGCTTCTGCAAAGTTCATCTAGGACCCTTTTTCTACACTTATGGGGTACCACCACCCTTGTCTGTAACTGTTTAGTGTGTATGTTCGGTTTCACATGGTAGAGAGTCACCCCCTTAACCTCATACCACCATAAGGGTTTACTTTCCTCATCTATTCCTGTCATTCCATGTTTCTGGACAGCATATTTACTAAGAAGGGTCATTTTAGGATCCCCTACCTGTAATAATCCCCAGTTAACCTTCATCAAATCACATTTATTATCATTAGTTTTAACATAAGTCCCTTTAGCAACTATTGCCTCTTCAGGTTCAACAGATGGCTTCATCCTATAGTCCAAAACAGTCTCACCTTGGGACTTATATGAGGTATGCTGTCCTTCGTCCTCTATCCAATACATTCCAGGAAATAAGGGCAAAACAGGAAGTTCACTGTCCAAACATGAAACACAAGGCATTTCTTCTTTCACCTTTGCAGATCCTTCTAGGATAGAAATATCTCCAAACGTTACCAATCGGCTCCTCACTTCCTGGTACTGCTGCTCGGCGTCCCTCCATTGGTTCTCCGCCTCCATCCATCGCTCAAACATCCACTGGATGGCATCCAGTTGGTCACTTTGGATAGTTAAGTTTTCACTGTGGCTCCTCATTTCCAGCTTAGCCCATTCGAATAAGGCCTCTCCATCAACCCAGAACCATCCCTCAGCTGGCTCCATCACTGCAGCAATTCCTTTCACCAACAGCAAACTCAAGACTATCGGATCAGCTGTACTGTCCTGCTACACTGACTGTCCACCAGACCTTATGCAGGTCACAGAGATCCCACCACTGCCACCATATGTGAGAGGGCGCAGGTGTAAGTGGGCAGCACAGTAGTGTGACACAAAGCAGTTCTTTATATACTTCAGAATTTATTTTATATCTGGATATTTCATTTCAGTAGCAGGATACATTTTCTTACAGCGAACAACAATGTCACTTTTAACAGTCTGGAGAAAGTAATTAAATCAGGTTTCTTCACCCATTAACATCATTTTCTGGAGTTTCTTTACAGACTCATTTGCCTTTCTATCTTCTAGACTGATCTTGATAGCTTAGTCTTCCATTTGGCACAGAACATAATTACTGTACTTCATAGCTCCTCAGAGCACTGTGATGCAACACCCTGGAGTTTACCTCCAGACTAAAAAGCAATCTGATTACCTGAACTAAATGTTTGACTTTTATACAATGCAGGGTCAGGTGACTTCATAAACCCCACCCCTATACTTTATTTTAATTAATATTTCTTTATCTACAACATTTTAAATTTATAGAACATGTCTGAACATCATACATTTAATATAACATCCTAATTCTATGCTCAGAAATTAATTACACTCTTTCAATAAAGTTTTTAATGCATTTTCTAGCCCCATGAAGCAACATCCCTTTTACCTAGCATAAAAGATTAAGAAAATTGGCCGGCCAGCTCTTAAGCGCAAGCTGCAGCCAAAAGCAGAAGGACTCCAGGTTTCCAAGACACCCAAAATCCCCTTGTTTCATGACAGGTTCCAAAACAACTTTGACACAGAGCAATTCATCTCCAGAGGGTATGTAGCATTATTCTCCATGTTTTCAAAAGACAATATTGCATTTGTAAAGCACTAAAAGGCTAAATGCCTTCCCGACTGTGTGCACATTTGAGCAGGAGCTGCTGCTCGAATATGCACAGTCATGAGGGGAGCTCAGCAGTAATTATTTACCAAAGGAAAAAAAATGCTTTATCAAAGAGCTCTTTTCAGAGAGGCAGAATGGGGAACTGGAGATTGGACCAAGAGGTCCTCTAATATATTTCAACTAGACAAGGCACAAACAAGCCCTCGGAAGAGCAGCAAAATTAACAACAGGGCGTAAACTGAATATTTACACAGTGCCCTGCAAGGGATTTCACGGAGGGCTGTTTCTCACAAAACCCTCAAAATAAACATACAAACAAGGTCTTTACAAGAAGGGAGGGACCTGAGAAGCTGGAAACAGCTCTATACATTTTTATTTCCAATCATAGGAGCATAACTCAAGCTCCAAGCAACCATACAAAATGGGTAGAACAGGGGAGAATCTGATTATTAGTATAACACTTGCACTACTTAAGCAAGCCTTTTTCCCGATGGCTGATATTTCAGTCTATCAGGATAAATTTCTTTTATAGCTTCACAGCACTTTATTTCTTCCTCTACTAAGCCATTATCTACTACTTTAAACTATATTTAGAATCAGACAAAGCACTCGTTTCGTTTCTAAGCAGTAACTTTTCCTTTTTCACCTCAGAAGAAAAATTGTAAATTCTAATAGGGGGGATTCTAATAAGCCCAATCTAATGCTTATGTATACACCTTTAGAACTAATAAAGACACAGAAGTGTTTGAAGTTCATTAACTATTTTTACCAATAAATCCTTCACCATTTATTTTAATGTAATGCTAGGATGCAAGGTTTAAACAAACTTAAGGCTCAACTAGTGAATTCCCTTATTTTTAAAATAAAGGGACATAATCTAGTAACCCTCTGTACTATTCCACCTAGATATTCTACACAAAGTACTGCATCCCATTTTACTTTTAATTCAACCATTGCCCCTGAATGGCAACTACTTGTTGGACTAAACCAACCAGAGCAACTTAATGGAAAGTTGCACTGCTAAACATATAATATGTCTGTGAAGCAATGCAGTACCTTTCCGGTCCCAGCCAACAGGATGTTTATGCCAATATAAACCACAATAAAAAAGGAAATATGTGAATAATTCTGGGGTCCCCGACCTTTCACAGAGGCACTCTGTGACACTCCCCTGCCAACCTAATCAAGTACTGGTCCGTTTGTAATGCCTGTACAAGAGCTAATAGGCTTACTAAGTCTGAATACTTTGCATCCATGCTCCACAACAACTTTAACCACTCCTACAAGTTCTGGAAGTTCATTCACGTCCTCTTCTCCACCCCAACCCAGTCCCCTCTCCCCATCATCAAGGTTGGTGATACTCCTATTTCTGACCCTCTCCCATTGCCTCATCTTTCAACTCTTTCTTTACCTTCTGTGCCTGTTCTCTCCTCTTCTCCTCCTCCTCCTCCTCCTCCTCCATGCCCTCTCCTCCTCATATATTCCCATGCCATCCCATCTCCTTCTCTCCTACCATTCCCACTGCACCCTGTCACTTGGCATGAGTTTAGGATAACACAATTTCAGGCAGACCACAAGTCAGGTGCATAAATAAATGCATGGTTGCATTTATCATTTTATTTTCATCAAGTAAAATATACAGAAAGCAAAATCATATGTCAGACAACTGCTTAGCTTCAACAGTTTCTAAGGCTTTTCTTCAGCCTAGCATAAATCAAAAGTGTGAAAGCACACACTACCAGGAGCTCTTCCACCTACCTGAGTCAGTATCCAACTGACCTACCTATCTCTCTGTCTCTCAGCACTGAGGAAGGGCTTTCTATAAGCTCACTAGAAGTTGGAAAACAATTTCCCCTGCCTTTTGATTAACAGCAGACATAACATAAAACTAGCCACTAGGGGCTACTGTTGCACCACAGAGAAGATTTGGCACCTGGAACACACTACATAACTTGTTTACAACATTGTTAAAGGTCAGAGCTGAAGTCAGAACATTCTGTGCTCTCTTAAACCCTCTTGCAGGGTAATATTACCTCATGCTGTTTGCTGCTAAATATGTCTTAGAAGAGGGCTGCTAACATCTAGAAAAAGAAGACACAAACGTTTGTTATTCTTATATGAAAACTGCTATCTCATTTTGTAACTGTACTCTTAGTTTTATTATAACCATCCAAGCAGCATGTTGGACATGATACAAAACATATAAACTGCTTGAGGAAGGGGTTTCAATCTATCTCAGAGGTGTCTGCTATGACTGGGGTCACCCTGGCACACATTCCCTTGCATAAGAGGGTAACCATCCTACGGTTGTCCAAATCACAACTAACACCCAGCAATTTATGTTAGAAGCTTGGTGTCTGGACTGGGGATGTGTCAAATAATTACTAATTCCACTCTATATAATTATCAAACTGGTTATGAGTCATTGATTGACTGGATAATTACTAATAATCCTGGTCATGTGGTCACTTCAGGAGTCAAATATGACTGTCTTAGTGGCCATTGTGCAGTTTACTGTGGGTGAACAGTGAAGGCTTGTAAAGTGTCTTCAATGGTTATTCAGTATTGCAGTGTAAATGATTTTCAACTGCAATTATTTTCAGATGAGGTTCATTAAATTGACTGGTCATTTTTGAAGGTGATTGAAGATATTGATCATGTTTTAGATAACTTTTGTTGTTATTTTACCAACATTTGTGATAAGTTATTACCAATGAAAGCTGTGAAATTAAGAACTGATAATAAACTTGGCTAAGTTCAGAATTGATTAAGCTCATGAAAGATAAAAATAAAGTCTGAACAGATATAGGAAATATAAAATGGTAGAGTTACAGCAAGAATATAAGAGATTGCATAATCTGTGTAAATCAAAAGTAAGAAAAGCAATATGTGATTATTTTAAGAAGAAATTAATCACTGAAAATGGTAATTCTAAGGCTATTTGGAAAACATTAAATAGTTTATTGGGCAAGGGCAAGAAACCAGATAATATTTCAGTTCAGTTAAATCTGCAATTAGTCAATGAGCCATTAAGGTTGCAAATGGGCTTAATTCACATTTTGTCAATCTGGATAGGTATCGAACCCCAGGGCAGATTTTAAATATTGAATTGAAGGAGGAATTGGCTGAAGTAATGGCTAAATCGGAATGCACAGGTATCCCCCAATTTATTTTTGGTTATTATCTACTGAGGAGACACTGTCTTGTATATTAAAGATGGGTTCTAGACCAAGTATTGGGATTGATGGGACTGACTATAGGATTAGGAAAAAAGCTGGAACTTTAATGGCCCCAGTGTTGACCAAACTTTTTAATTTTTCCCTTTGTAAGAATGTGTTTCCTTCAATACGGAAATGTGATATTGTTAGACCTATATTTAAATCTGGTAGCATGTCGAATGTTAATAATTATCAACTGATTACACTGTTAGCTCCCTTATCTAAGCTTTTAGAAAAGGGTTGTCTCAGATCAGATTACGAACATTTAGATAAATATAGGTTATGGTCTCCTTCTCAACACAGTTTTCGGTCTGGACACAATACAGAGACTGCCTTGGTGAGGTTCACAAGCCTGGTACATAAAACCCATGATGAAAGTTATATAGTTGCTGCTGGGTTTGTGGACCTCACCAAGGCATTTGATCTTGTGGACCATAGGAAATTATTAATGAGCTTACTTAAAGTGCATTTTTCTGATGAAGTGATATTATGGGTGGAAAATTACTTAGCTGGGAGGGTGCAGAAAACTTTGATAAATGTTGCATTTTCTGATGAGGGTAAACTGATTTGTGGAGTTCCTCAGGGGTCCATTGTGGGCCCCCTGTTGTCTTCTCTTTTTATAAATTCATTGTATAACATATGTAATAATACTGTACTTATTTTATACGCGGATGATGCAGTTTTATTGTGTAATGGAGAATCAAGTCAAAAGGTTCAACAATGTTTGCAAAAGGACTTTAGCTTAATGCATGATTGGTTTATTAGGCATAAGTTGGTTCTAAACCCCGATAAAACAAAATGTATGTTTTTTAAAAAATCCTAGGACAAATGTAACTTTTGATTTGAAATTGAGTGATAAGTATGGTAATAAGATTGAGAGGGTTTTTGATATAAGATATTTGGGTTTGATTGTAGATTGTCATTTATCTTTTGAGAAACACATTACAAAATTGATTAATAAAATACATCAAAGATTGGAATGCTGTATCGATTAAATAGTCATTTGACTTATGAAACTAGGGTAATATTGGCACATAGTTTGTTATTTTCAATAATTGATTATATAGAGAATAATGGATGGGTAGCTAGTTATAATAAGGATTTTATACAACCCCGAGTGGGGGGATGCCACATAAGCCCCAAGAGCAAAGCTCGAGGGGTTTATGAAGACATCCCACCCTGAGGGGGTGTATAAAATCCGAGTTTTAACCAGCTACCCATCTTTTATTTTGCATAATTGCTGGGTATCATTTTTTTGCCACAGCAATTGCACAAATTAAATGTATCTATGGAGTTGAGCCACCAACTATTGGAAAGCCTAGACTTAAGCGCAGGAGATAGCTGTCTGTAAATGGAAGCAATGTTTTTTTTGTTTTGTTTAACTGCCAGGATAAAGGTTTGCTGTGCCGAGAGATGTTTTTTCTTTAAGAGAAAAAACTTACCACTGACTACTTCTGTCAGGGAACGCTGCAGCACTGAGACATCATGATGGATGGTGCAGAAAAGGGGAAGTTCATGGTAGGCGCATGCGCAGAAGTAGGGAAACCGGGTGCATGAATGTCATTATAACCAGCTGGTTATAATGCTGGAATTATAACCCAGTTTCCCTATGGGAAAAACTATAACCAGTTACTATGAATTGATTATATATTTTTTTCTACAGAAAAATTCTTACAAAGCTTAAAACTGCTTATCATAATATCATTTGATTTGTTACTAGACAGAATAAAAGGACACATCATTGTTATTTATATAGTTATCTGGGGTGTTTGTCTTTTTTAGCAGATTTAGAATGCATGCATTAGTGGTTTTGCATAAATTGCATTTGGGATATTTACCTTTTCTCTGAGTTATTTCCTAGATTGATTAATTCTATTTTGACAAGGTCACAGGCTGGTTATAAATTTCAGATTCCATTTTTTCAAACAACAATGGCACAGAATTCTCTGCAATTTTATGCAGTAAAACTATATAATGATTTGCCTTAAAATATTACTGTCTGTAACCATTTCATCATTTAAAAGTGTACTTCAAAAGTTAATGTCATCTGAAGCTAAATGTCAATGTTTTAATTGATTTCATATTGTACTGTATCTTTTTCTTGTACTATTGTATGTATTGTGTTATGTCTTTTGTAAACTTGTTGTGACTGGTTACCAGTGAAAATGGGCATTTTATGTTCACTGGTTATTCAGTATAAAAATAAACAAATAAACCCTGGAAAGGCGTGGAGCTTCAGCCCACTAGCTCTGTCTCAGGGTCCCTTTCAAAAAAAAAATGTAAAGTATCCTATTCATAACAATACAAAAACCCTGATACATTTTACAATTTTACTACATTAGTAAACTACAAAGCATTACATATACCAGAAGAAATAACTACTAACAGCAGTTTTATGCCATCTACTAACTTTCCCTGACAGATACACTTGAACATTTGAAAGGCTGGACCATCCAGCACTCAGTATAATTGCCTTCAGGGGAGAACTACCTCCCCACTTAAACATTTAAAGGTAGGCTAGTAACATACCACGCTGTATACCTAACAGCCTGTCCCTAACCTCTGGGTTTACATTTCAAATCTTATTCACTTCTAGTGGTGTTGGCCACCATCTTGCCACTCTTTTTCTATGTGGAAGTCTCCCCTCCTCCAAGGGCGTCATCTCTTGTTTTTTACCCTCTGGTTTACTCCTCCCACATCATTATTAGGGGTTGCTATCTGTCTACCCTTACAACAGGTCTTAAAGTATGTTGATACCTTCCTATATATGCCTGGCCAATAGAAATATGGGGTTAGTCTAGCCAAAACCTTCCCATGGCTCAGATGCCCTGAGTGACTAGAGTGCACATCCTCCATCACCATTTTCCTATATGCTACGGGCACCACTACCTGAGTATTCACTTGCTTCATCCGGAGGTTGGGCCTCATATGATACAGAACTTCCTTCCTAAGTTCAAACCACCATAACCTGTCCCCACACCACCATTAACCTGTCTCTCATCCATGGTTTTTATATACTCCCTTAACTGGGTTACTTCAGGGCCCCCCACCTGCAACTTTCCCCAGTCAACATCAGGAGAACAATAATTTTTCATAGGAGGAGGTTTAAAACATGCAAAAGTCCCTTCAGCCAAAATTGCTTCTTCCATCTTGCTTGAAGTCTTCTGCCCCAGTAACACATTGCCAGTCAAAGTCTCACCTGGGGTCTTCTCTTCTCGTTCACCTTACTCCACTAAGTAGCAACCCAGAAAAATAGGCAACAACAAGATCTCCACAAACATTGGTTGCAAATGCTCCATCATGGAATTCTCCTTTTCCAGAGCCTATGGATCCTGCTGCACTGATTCTTCCTAGATATCCTTTGAGTTGGACCTCTCGTGTAGCTCCTGGCACCTGTGCTCCGCTGCTCTCTGGTGTTGACCAGCCCTTCAGCCATCTCCTACTCATCCAGTGAAGAAGCCATATCAGGGTCTCCCTTTGGCCATTGGGTCCATCTTGTCCCATCCATGGTGTCTTGCCCTGGTCACCATCTCCATCAGGTGCTGTCCTCATCTCACCTGGTGCCATGCACCTCTGCCGTGTATCCTCGGTACCAGGTCTGGCACCAACTGACTGAAATTCCCCTGTTTCCTTGGACTTTCAGTCAGATCCCCCTTCTGACACCATATGTCACCAGGCATGGGTTAAGAATAACACACTTTCAGGCAGACCTCAAGTCAGGTGCATAAAAAACACATGGTTGCATTTATCATTTTATTTTTCTCAAGTAAAATATACAGAAAGCAAAATGGTAAGTTTGACAACTGCTTAGCTGTAACAGTTTCTAAGGCTTTTCTTCAGCCTAGCATAAATCAAACAGTGTGAAAGCACACACTACCAGGAGGTCTTCCACCTTCCTCAGTCAGTATCCAACTGTCCTCCCTATTTCTCTCTCAGCACTGAGCTAGGGCTTTCTATAAGCTCACTAGAAGTTGGAAAAAGAATGTCCCCTGCCTTTTGATTAACAGCAGACATAACATAAAACTAGTCACTATGGACCACTGTTGCACCACAGAGAACAGTTATTTGGCAGCTGGAGCACATTACATGACTTGTTTACAACATTGTTAAAGGTCAGAACTGAGGTCAGAACATTCTGTGCTCTTTTCAACTCTCTTGCAGGGTCATATTACCTCATGCTGTCTTCTGAAAAATATATCTTAGAAGGGGGCTGCTAACATCTAGAAAAAGAAGACACAAACCTTTGTTATTCTTATATGAAAACTGCTTTCTCCTTTTGTACCTGTACTCTTAGTTTTGTTATAACCAGCCAAGCAGCATGTTAGACATTATACAAAACATATAAACTGATTGGGGAAGGGGTTTCAATCTATCCCATGGGCGTCCACTGTGCCAGGGGTCACCCTGTTACACACCCATCAAGGTTCTCTTAGTTCTAGATCCTCACAAAAGTGTGAACCCTAATGGTCTTGAGCCCCAATTCCCGCATCTCTTAGCCCCTTATTTGCATTATCTATTGCCTCCCTTCTCAACCTGTGCTTCTCCATAGTGTCTGCCTTATTTTGGGAAACAGGCTACAGTCATCCCTCTTCCCACATGGTGTTATTCTATCTCTCCTGGCAACTACCATCTCCCTCCTTTCCTCCCTGGCTAAGCTCTAGGAACACCTTGTACTATTCCAGCTCTCCCCTTTACTCAATTCATCCTCTTCCTCCTCCTGCTTCACTCCTTTCCTGTCTGTTTTCCAGCATCCCATTCCACTCCACCTCCACCTCCCTCTAATGGCTACCTGACTCCATTCTATCTGGCATGGACCAGAGGCTGGTCACCTCTGAAATCTTTGTTGACTTTGCCAAAACCTTCAGCACTGTTGACCACCCCCTTCTCCTTGACAAGCTTAAGACAGCAGGGCTCTCTGACTCCTCAGTCAGATATTCTGCCCCCCACCTTGAGGGCAAGTCTCAAGCTCTCTGGATCAGATAGTCCACATTCTCCCACTCCTCATCAGCTAAGGCACACCCCAAGGGTCTGTTCTTGGCCCTATACTCTTCTTCATCTTCCTGAATGTCCTCCCCACTGCCTGCTTATCTGGGTCCATCTATATGTATGCAGATGACATGGTACTGTTTGCCTCCAACTCCTTTGCCCTGACCTCACAGCCAGCCTCCAACTGGACTTTACCAACATGCAGCACTGGTTCCTGGCTAATTAGCTGTCCCTCAGTGCCAAGAAAATGGTCTCTATAACTTTTGGCACTAGTCAGAGGCTGTCAAAGCTCACTCCTCTCCCCACCTACCATAACCTTTATGTTGCAGAAATTTAGGATGTCCCCTGATTCAAGTACCTTGGGGTCTAGTTGGAATGGCTCCTTGATTTCTCAGCACATGTGGATACCATCCACCAGAAGCTTCAACCCAAATATGGTGCATTTACAGGACTTGAGTCAGTATCCTGCTTCTTGCTTGATGAAAGATTATCTCACTGATGATACCATTATCTTCAGTTATTGTTATGCAGTATACAGTGTGTCTCCCATGCACACCTAGACAGACTGGATCCCCTGTTTGACTCTTTTTGCTGATTTACCCTGGACTGTCCACCCCAACAACTACTGCTCCCTGTACTCCTCCATTCCCTCCCTAGAATCCAGATGGCTTGTCCATTGTGCTTCCTTTGTCTCTAAATAGTGGCTTTACCCCATCCCATCCTACCTTGCCTCCCTCCTCACTCCCTACCCTGCCACATTTACTTTTTACCTCCTGGATCTCACTCTTTCACACTCACCTCAAGGTAACCCCACTGCTGGTCAAGATGCCTTCTCCTTCTGGTTCCCCATACTTTGGGGTTCTCTCCCTGCTACCATCCACTCTGCCCCTTCCCACCACTCACTCTCTCAACTCTCTCCACTGTGACTTGAACTCTTTCTCCTGCAGTTGTCCCTGATTCTGGTCCTTGGGCTGCTGCCCACCACTTTTCTACCTCTGCTACATCCATTATCCTGTGCCTGCATTATAGCAGTCCCCTACCCACAACCATTGCTCCCACCCTAACTCAGTATTGCCTTCTGCACATTACAAATGTTGTTATCCTGAAGCACTTTATTGTAATGAGGTGTGTTTAACTTACATGTGTCCTTGCACAATTGTTATTTATAGTGCTTATTTGCCTATTTGTATTATTTGTGCTTGCATCGTTTTTCTTAGTTTACCTTTGCTCCTTCCTTTCCCACTTCCACCAGGACACACCTGAAAATGAGCTGGTACCAGCTCATTATGTCTTGTTTGGTAAAAGTTTGGAAATAAATTATAAGTCTCCAAACTTCTGGAATTTTCTTAATTGAATTTCATAGGTACATAAAATGTAGAATTTTATACCCCTATAACTTTAAATGTTGAGAATGCAATATCACCGGTACTGTTTGGCCCATTGTTCTAGAAATGAAGTTGTGTATATGTGGGTCAAATTTCGATTCTCTTCCTCTTAGGCTGTCCAAGATAATGAATAAGCAGCCAAAGACTGTAAAATAACATCAGTAATTAAAATTTAATTTCCTGAGCTTTTGTGAAAATTAACAATTTTGTGATGATTTTTTTCAGTGCCACATCTGTACATTTTGCCCAGCCATATACTTGAACTGCAGTTGTGGAGGAAGGGAAAGACTCGGTAGAGTGGCAGTATGATAGCAATAATAGGGGGCTTCATAGTAAAAGTAGAGTAGTATTCATTGTCAGGTCAGTATAGTGAAGGCCATCACTGTGCACTAGCCTGTCTCATTGCAATATGCCAGCTAACCACTAGAGCTCACTGACTAAACAACCACTGGAAACACATGTACACAAAGAGTTCTTTCTGTATAATGTCATCTGGTGACCCTTTAACAACCCTGCGGATAATGATGTATATTTTAAACATTTGAAAACTGGCACCAAGTGACGTCAACAATCATTACAAAGAGTTGTGACTGAGGCTGTTGTGACTGAAGTGCTATCTGATATTTATTAAGATGTTTGTATTGTGTTTTATTTATTGATGTATCTATTTATTTTAATTTATTTTAGGATGTAAAGCATTTTGATCTGCTGGAATTGCACTTACAAATAACATTTTGATTTGATTTGATTGAAGTATCTGGATTTATACAATGACTGTGATAGTAACATTTTGCAAATAAATGCTATATGCAGCTATACCTAAACTCTGATTGTACCGAGTGCTTACATTTTTAATAGTGTGTTTTAACAAACAAGAGAAATGGGGAGTCCCCTCTTGAATTAACTGCTGCTTCTCTAATCAGGGAGCATTGTGGAATACCTGAAAGATTAGACTTCACTCTGGCTAGGAATTTCACTATACACCATTTTGTGCTAGTTAATAAGCTTAAGGACAGTATTAACAGGCATAGGTTGCAATAAGTAATATATTTAACCATCCCACCAGGGAATCCAATATTTAATACTTCACCCCATGAATCATGAAACCAGAAGTGAATGGACACTACTTCTGGTGTCAGGCCTATATCTAGTAAATGACTAGTGAGTGTGAGCATGAGCTGGAGGAAACACATGGGCAGAGGCAAAAGTGTCTGCCTACATCTGCTGAGGGAGATGGGGGAATGAGGTCCCCCACTTTTTTAATGTTCTCTTATTGCACAATAAACTATTAATCCAGCAGGACCTCAGATGTCAGCAGCACCTGTGTAAGCCTCTGTGTTTTTCTGGTATCTGTTGTATTTCAACACTATGAATCCCATAGGTGACCTATTAATCCTTCAGGGTAATGAAGGCGTACTAGTTAACTGCAGTAAATGTAATATGTACAGTATACTGAAAACCCCACAACTGATAAAACTGACCCTTTTCTATACATAAAATGCTTAGCTTATGACTCCTTGCTGCTAGAACTTAACGATATCAGAATAAAATAAAAAATTCTCAGGAAATAAATCAATTGAAAAATTTGTTCATACTCTAGTGAGAGAAAGCAATTTAATTAATTCAGCAGGTGATAGGGCTACTCACATTGAGACTGACAAAAAGCAGAAAAGATCTAAAGAAGACCTGGAAAAATCCTCTGAAGAGGAATGGAGCCTTGTCAGACCTCAAAAGAAACACAAACAAACCAATCATAGGGCACAAATCTACATACCTCCTGAAATTCCACTCAGAAATAGCTTTGGGGATTTACAGCATGAGTTACTCAGTAGCAGTGAACACACTCCAGACACCCTCCACATATCCAACCAAACATAATGGGCCCAAAATTGTTCTGGTAGACTTAATCATTAAGTATTGTGATTATACTATCTGCACAAGTGACAAGGTTAATAGCATTATCTCCAGCTTCTCAGGGGCCAGGGACCAAGATGTACATACCAGAATCTCACAGATCCTTAAAATTTGTGGCCCTAACCCCAATTTAACCTTGCATCTCGGTACAAATAATGTGTGAGAAAACATGAGAAGGGTAGCTGTCATGAGCTATGAACCACGCAGAATGCATTTAAAAACATGTGGTGCAATGTCATTATTTCAGGTGTACTTCTTGATCCACGTGTAGTAACCCCACCCAAAAAAAAACAAAAAACACTATACACTGCATTAATTACAGACCAGGAAACTGATGTAAAAAAGATGGCACAGTTCATAGATATGTGGGAGACATTTTAAGGAAACATACAGTTGTATTCTAGTGGTAACCTTCATTTAATCACACTCAAGGCAAAAACAAATGGGCAGTGCAATTGAAAACAGAACAGAGTCTATTAGTTTAAGCTTGACTAAGTTGGGAGGAAGACAAAATTTGTCCACCAACCCCAACAATGAATAAAGCAAAAAAACACAGTATTCAACATAATGGCCAGACCCCTTCCAGACAGGAAAGACTATGACAATGCATTACATTTATCCTATTTAATATAATATAATTTAATATACAGGCATACATTGTACAATGCCTCAGCATAGCTAGTGGTTTATGTTTGTTTTCTGTAACATCTATGAATATTTTTCTCAGTATTTGTATATTTGTGCACGGTATTGTACCTTGTTGTCTAATGTACAGTATCTGACATGGAACCTTTTAACGAGCATCCGCTCACAGGTATTATTCAAGAACTCAATAAATAAAATATTGGGAGCCTCATCAATAAAAAAATAAAATCTTGAAATTGTCATAGCAGAACATGGCTTTGACATTATTCTCATTATTAAGACCTGGTGGACTAAAACAGATACCTGGGACAAAAACATACAGGGTTACAACCTAGTGAAGCTTGATTGAGCATATATTGAAGGGGAGGAGGGATTGCTGTATATATCTCTGAGAATATTCTATTTACAGATATCAGCCCAACAATAAAAAATTCCACCTCAGCTACAGAATACTTATGGCTGAAAATCATTGAAAATTATCCAAGGGCATTATTTTTGGATTCTACCATAGATCTCCCAATGCATCCAATTTTACGAATATAAATATTTACAAATATCTAAAGAATTACTGGGCCAGTCATTGGCTCAGCTGTAGTTCTACTGCTCCTGACATCAGCAACCTGAGTTTGGGAATGACCGTGACTTGTTGCTGGCCAGCTGGGGGGAGGTGGGTGGAGCATCCTGATCAATGATCACCCCCTCCAGGGAAGAGAGGGATACCAGGGTGAAGTTCGCATGCTCTGTTGGCCCAACCACTGATGGAAGCATAGGTGGAGAGGCATTTGCTCATATGAACACTGGGAAGGGAGGACACTGTTATGTGCTTGATGGCAGTGTGCTTCCACATGCTGTGCATCTGGACTTTTGTCCTTCGTGATGGTACCCCTTAAGGTGGTGGGAAAGTTTAAAGGGGGAAAATTGGAGACCTTGACAGCCACATGAAGCTACACCATGGTGAAGTTGTGAGTGGCTGGTGACACCCAGTACACCAGGGCAAGCTGATGACCCCAAGGGGAGAAGTATTAAGGCAATCCCCCAAGGTGCCATCCGAGGATCCCAGGATAAAAATGCTAAAATAAGTTAAAAAAAAGAAAGAATTCCAAACAACTACTGAGTTAGGTCAAGTGATAATTACTGGAAATTTTAATTGTCCTGATATAAACTGGGAAGGCAATACCAGGTCTGCTGGTCGGGAACTTTTAGACCTTTGTACTCAGCTAAATTTAGAACAAGTGGTTAAGGGTACCACCTGCAAAGGAAATACTTTGAACCTTGCTCTGAAATTGGACACAATAAAGATTTCTGAATGCAGAATAAAAGAACCCATAGCTAATAGCTTCCATAACTCCATCCACTTTATTAACACTGCAGTAGAGCTAGGCAGAAAAAATATCCGCCAGCAGAATTTGTGTGAAAGTCAGACTTTCACTTCCACCAAACCAAGGTTGTGAAATCATTTTGGCAACTTTCACGGAAATTCCAACTTAGAAAGGTGGAATAACTATATGAAGTGTGGATTAATGTATTAAACTGTGGAAAAAAATCTTCAGAACTGATCACTGTCAGAGGTCAGTTCTGCAGAACTTCTTTGGCATTTTAATACATTACTCTGCAATTTATGCATTCATTCCACAGTTCAGTGAGTCACTGAACTGCAAAATGAAAGTATGAATTGTGTATCACTGGCCCCATATTAATTTAGTATGTTTCACTGGTGTCTAGTGGCACCCCCCAATCACTGGCCCATATTAATTTAATAATATGTTTGCCTGGTGTCCAGTGGTCTCCCCACCCTCCAATCGCTCATCTCATATTAATTTAATAATAATTTTCCCTGGTGTCTACTGGCACTCCCCACCTTCTGATTGCTTGCCACCATTTAAGTCCCATTTAAATCCCTGGCATCTAATGGCCCCCCTCTGCCCACATTGGGTTGGGTACACCAGTCTGCCACACCCCCTTCAGTAGTCTTTGTTCAGGTGCCTCGGGGAGCCCATACGGTGACTGGCAAAGCCCTCCTCTCACCATCTTGGCTGGATGCTGCATGTAATGACAGGAAGCATGTGACCTGCCTACTGTAAAGATCCTCGCTTTACAGTAGGTAGGTCACCTGCTCCCCACCATTACATATGGTGGCTGGCCAAGGTGATGAGAGGAGGGCTGTGCCAGTAACATATGGGCTCCCTGCAGCACCTGACCAATGACTATGGAAGGGGGGTTGCAGACTGGTGCACCCAACCCAGTGTGGGCATGAGGGGGCCACTAGATGCTAGGGACTTAAACAGTGGTGAGTGATCGGAGGGCAGGAGGGTTTCACTAGACACCAGAGCAACATATTACTAAATTAATATGGAGCCAGTGACTGGAGGATGGGGGTTGCCACTAGACATCAGGAAAACATATTATTAAAATTAACAAGCAATCAAATCTAAGTGGCTCCACCAGGCTGTGCATATACCCCAAGACGTGATCCACTTACATTACCACAAAAACCCATTGATCTACACAACTGGCGAGGGTCAGCACTAATATGCCTTTTTTTATTTAGCTTTTTGGTCCCTGTCACCTCCTCCTGCCAACTGGTGATGGGGACACATATGTACTTTTTATGGATGTTTTCCCCTAACCCCCGAGGCCCTGGCACATGAGCATGTGGAGGCATGCTTCGCACCCCATGACACCAGCTCAGCCCCTTCCACTTCCCGATACTTTGCCGCCCCCTCTCCACCTACCCTACCCACTGGACCTCCATCCAGTGAGAGCGGAACTACAGGGGGTGCCAATCCACCTTCACCACCATCAGCAGAGGAGAGCTGCCTGCCAGCATGCTCAATCCTTCTCCACCCTCCCCCCATGATGGTACCCTGATGACCCGAGGTTGTTCCTGAACCTGGGTTGTCAGCTTAGCATGAGGTAAGGCATCCAGCACCTCAACCTTCTGTGCCACAGGGCCGGCATTACCAATAATATGCCTTTTACAAAATAGAATAATAATAAATGGTGGCATTTTGTATTCAAACATTTTTTTTAAATGTTTCTTCTTTTTACTACACATTAACTTAAATCATTTTTCCCAATGGCATACTATTAGCAAATCAAGTCCATCTTTCACGGGCTTCAAACTCCAACATTGTTTTCCAACCACCTTAAAAACCTATTTAATTCTATTCTGCCAAATTTTCTTGTAATTTTGCCATTATTATAGTTTTATCCTTAGTATCAAAACTGCATTTCTTAGTAAAAATTGTCTGTAGCCTGAAGTAATTTGATAACTCAAAAGGTTTTTTCCCCAAAGTGTTCAGAGATTATTTAAGCAGCTTTCTACCATGTCCATATCAGAGTCACTTTAAATTTTGTTGTTGTGTTACTAGCAGCATTCCTAAATTGGAGAAGTTATCAAAGCGCTTATCTGCTCTTTATGAAACAAACACCTCAGCAGGCATCTCAAAAGTGCTCCTTGCTGTGCAATTGCAGTTCAGTTTTCCTAAAGTGCTCTGTACTGTACTGTGCAATCCAAGCTATATTTACATTATTCACAGTCATTCAAACCAAACAAACATCCTTGCATTCTATCATCCATCATCAGCTTTCTCAATATAATACTTGTTACTGCTGCAAACTTCATTCCGACTACAATATTCAATTTCATTTTTTGAAGAGCAGACTGTTTTTAGTTCTTTTAAGGTAAAACAAAAAATGACATACAACGTTTTAAGCACTCGAGTGCCTATGAGTGAAAACATGGACATAGACTAAAGTTTCAACATGAAGCCTAAGTGGCTTGTATGCCAGTTTTTATTTTACCTTAAAGAACTAAAAAGACAACACTCTTAAAAAAACTAAGTTGAATACTGCAGCTGGAACAAGGTTTGCAGCGGTAATGAGATGGGTCTTAGCCCTCATTATTTTCCTCTTGTTCACAGCAGATGTTAATAATGAAGTATTTAGCTGGACTTCCAAATATGCTTATGATAGTAAATTAGCAGGCCCATGCATAAATCTAGAGCAATTCTCCATTCTCCAGAATGATCTCAATTAAATTACATCTTGGGCATATAGATGGGAGAGGTCTTTCAAGCTAGGAAAATGTTCTGTACTACACCTGGGTAGAAATAACCCATTACACACTTATCATTGGAGTAATGTACCATTCAGATCTGTAAATGAAGAAAAGGACTTAGGAAATTTAATTTCTGATACCTTTAACTTTAACAATCAGTGTACAGCAGTTGCTACCAGAGCTAATAAAATACTATGGGCTATAAAGACACATATAAACAAGCATTTGTCAGTTCCAAATGTTGCTTGCTTATATGTGCTGTTTAGGTATTTGGAAGTGAAAGTACCATGACTAAGAACTGTCGGGGGGTCAGAAGCTCATGCTGCCCAACTGTAGCCTATTTTCCACTTTACTCCCCTTTGCAGAGTGTGGGTGAGCAATGACGCTTAGGCACAGCATGCCAATGTCTGCCACACTCCGCTCCCTTTACTACACCACACTAGTAGTGCCCCCAGTCATCACCAGGGGCCGCTACAGAGTGATGGGTCCCAGGATCCCACCCCGGGATAGGAGAAGAATCCTCCGGATGCTCAATCCTATCCCTCCCCTGCTGAGCCCTGGCAGCCTGGGCCCGCGTCCGAATCTGGGTGGCCAGTGTGGCATGAGGTGTGGCATCCAGCACCTCAACCCTCAGTGCCAGTGTGCCAGCAGTAATGCTGCCTTTAATGCTCCCCCCTGCTCCAGTTCCTGCTCCCCAAGTACAAGTCACTATTCCCCCCAGACCCTAACCCAGTTAGTCACTAACCCATAATGTTTGGTGTGGCACCAATCCTTCAGCCATTCATTGAATTCCTCAAGCCTGCCCTTTCTCCCCATGCTTGCATATGGTACTGGCAGTACCTCCAAGAATGCCACTGACTTCCCCACCCCCTCACACTGCCTGTCCAACTGCTCGAACCTCCCTCTCACTACTTCCACAGTGTCCCCTGCCAAGTCGTTTGTACACACATGCAACAGTAAATGAGGTTTCTTCCTCCCCCTCGCTGCATGCTTGAGCAGTGCCTGCTCTGCCCCTCCTGCAGTCAACCTGGGGACAGCGTCAACCCAAATATGGCTGTACCTTTCCCCCTTTCTGCCCCATCTCACCCATTTCAGTATAGAATCCCCCAGGATGAGTACCCCCATCCCTTACCCCCTTTTCCTTCTAATGCCTCTTCCACCACCCCAGTATTCATTCTTCCCTACCGCTTACGCCTGCCAGCTGCTTCTGTATCTGTACCCCCTACTCCTGCCTCACCCCTTTTCTCTGCCTTATTCCTCCCATTCCCCTCTTCCCCAATAGTGATGCCCTTCCAATCCTTCCCTCTTCCTGTAGCCTTCTCTCCTCCAATCACCACCCTCTCCTTCCTTACTAGCCCATCTTCCACCCTTTCGTCCTCACTATCTCTTCCCCTACCTGCTGCCATCCCTCTCATGCCTCGCTTGTCCTCCCCCCTTCAGTATGTTCCTGCTCCCCCTCTCTCCCATAGCAGAGATTTGAATCTATTCCTAGTTGTTACCCCTCCTACATCTCTTCCCCTATCGGTTCCTCCCTCCTACTTGTTTCCCTCCATGCCACCGCTGGTTCCTCCCTACCTGCAGCCATCTGCTCTCTCCACTGGTACTCCTCGTGGTCTGTTCCTCCCTATTCAGGAGTCCTCCCCCTCACCTCGGGCACCCCCTCCCTTCTCCTGTCTTTTCTGTCAGTGCCTTTGATACTGGGCTTGGTTTCACTCCCTAGTTGTTTTTCCTGTGTCCCCCTTTGCCATCCCCAATTCCTCCCCCAGGATGCCTACCATACTCATCTGCCCTGCCACTTAAACTCCTCCCTAACCTCCACAGTTCCTCCCTCAAACTAGCCAGTCATCTACAGACCATACACCCCCCCATCCTCCAAGACCAGTCCAGGATCATAGCAGACCCACACACTGTACAGCCCACCACCCTTCCAAAGATGCCAGCCCTACTGACATGAGGCACCTGCCCCATTTTGGCCCCCATCTTATTTTATGGGCTCTTACTCCCAGGTTCTGTTCCCTACTACAACTGTTAGACCACTATTTACTCCAATTCCTGTTCACCCCCGCACTAGTCCCCCTACTGCCCCCTTGCTGACTGGGTTAATTCAGTCTCAAATCTCATCCATTAGATACTGTATTACTGTAGCAATCCTAAAGCCTCCTTGTCCATTTTTCACCCCTCAGCTACCATACTTTTTGTTCTCAGCTCTCATATAGTTTCACTTAGCCCAGTTAGGAATCCTATTGCACGCCAAGTGTTACTCAGCTCAGTTAGAGAAATAAACAGAACAAGTAAATATGTATTATTACAGCAATCATAACAGTATAGCTCAGTACTTAGCTTAGATAGAGAAATAAACAGAACAACTAAATCTGTATTATTACAGCAATCCTAAAAATATCCAATCACTGCTTTGTCTCCACTCCAGAGACCCTGCTGTAATATAGGACCACAGAGGAGCCTGGGTGGGAGGGTGGGTATCTCTAAAGTCTGGTGAAGCTCCATTGATTCGCTCACTCCCCCTCACTCACTCATTCTATTTCTCCTGACATGGCAGGCTGCCCTTTTGTACTATGCTCCTGTTTGTGTTGGCGCCTTTTTCTGCTCACAAAATCCACAGCAGTCCTGACAGAGCTCTGTTGAGCTCACTCACTCCCCCCTCTCACTTGCTCATTCTGTTTCTCCTGGAGCTGCAGACTTCCCTTTAGTACTGGGCTCCTGCCTGCGTTGGCACCTTTTTCTGCCCACAAAGAAACCTGCAGCAGTCCTGACACAGCTCCATTTTTGAGCTCGCTCACTCCCCCTCTCTCACTCACTCATTCTGTTTCTCTAGGTGCTGCAGGCCGCCCTTTAGTACTGGACTCCTGCCTGCATTGGCACCTTTTTCTGCCCACAAAGAAGTTCACAGCTGTCCCGATAGAGCTCCATTGAGCTCGCTCCCTCCTCCTGTCTCACTTGCTCATTCCATTTCTCCCGGCACTGCAGGCTGCCCTTTAGTACTGGACTCCTGCCTGCATTGGCACCTTTTTCTGCCCACAAAGAAATCCACAGCAGTCCTGACAGAGCTCCGTAGAGCTTGCTCACTTTCCCTCCCTTACTTGCTCATTCTGTTTCTCTCAACACTGCAGGCTGCCCTTTTGTACTGGGCTCCTGCCTGCATTGGTGCCTTTTTCTGCCCACAAAGAAATCTGCAGCAGTCCTAACAGAGCTCAGTAGTGCTCGTTCACTCCCCCTCTCTCACTCGCTCATTCTGTTTCTTCCAGCGCTGCAGACTGCTCTTTTTTACTGGGCTCCAGCCAGTGTTGGTGCCTTTTTCTGCCCACAAAGAAATCCACAGCAGTCCTAACAGAGCTCAGTAGAGCTTGTTCATTCCCCCTCTCTCACTCGCTCAATCTTAATCTGTCCCAGACACTGATTTCCCACAGTGACCACATTATTCTGCACCAGAAGTGCAAAAACATATTTTGGCCAGGATGTGTGCTGTACTGTTCATAAGGAGGTGTGAAAAAATGCCAGTGTTGAAAATCTGACATGAAAATATTACAAATTTGCAAAGTTGCAAGGGTGTATGGAAACAGTGCAACGCATGCTTGTAACACAGTCATTTTATGGACTTTTGTCACCAAATTTTCAACATAGGCATTTTAGGACCTCTGTTCATGAACAGTGTCACTGTCATTTTCTTAATCTGTCCCGAACACTGATTTCCCACAGCGACTGCGCTATTCTGCACCAGAAGTGCAAAAACACATTTCGGCCAGGATGTAAAAAATGAGAGCTATACTGTTCATAAGGAGGGTGTGAAAAAATGCCAGTGTTGAAAATCTAGCATGCAAATATTAAAAATCTGTGAAGTTACAAGGGTGCGTGGAAAATGCACAATGCACACTTGTAACACAGTCATTTTATGGACTTTCGTCACCAAATCTTCAACATAGGCATTTTAGTACCTCTGCTCATAAACAGTGTCACTGTCATTTTCTTAATTTGTCCCAAATACTGATTTCCCACCGCGACCACACTGTTCTGTGCTGGAAGTGCGAAAACACATTTCGGCCAGGATGTGAAAAATGAGAGCTGTACTGTTCATAAGGAGGTGTGAGAAAATACCAATGTTGAAAATCTGGCATGAAAATATTACAAATTCACAAAGTTACCAGCGGGTGTGTAAACTGTGCAATGCACGCTTGTAAAACAGTAATTCTTTGGATTGTTTTCACCAAATTTGCAAAATAAACCTTTTGAGAGCCCACCTCATAAACAGTGACACTGTCATTTTGTTAATCATTCCCAAAAGGTGATTCCATGCAGTGACCACGAAATCACCTTTCAGGACCGCATACCACAATGACAGTGATTGAATTCATAGGGAGGGGTTCCAAGAACCCCATGTTGAAAATTTGGCGCCAAAATTCCCCAAAATGCCCGAAATATGCATCAAAGTTGGAAAAAACCCTATTTATGCCATTCTACAGCTTACCGTCATTTCTTCAGTTCGTGGTCCTCTTTGAAGAGTGCAGACATGTTCCTGGTCCACCGAAGATTGTGCACTGGGCTCCAGAGGAAGTATGGGGTGGGGGTGGGAGGTGGGTGCACAAAGGGTGGGTGCAGGTTGGAGGAGGGCCACTTAACTCTACAAGGGACCGTTTTCTTATTTTACAAGTGTTGGGGGGGAAAAAAAAACATTTCTGGATTGTTTTTTTTTTCCAGGGACTTTGGCACACTGGGGTTGGCTCCCAGCATGCCACCTGAGTGTTTTGGGGGGGCTGTAGCTGATGGGTCATTGGGCACCCCTGTTGGCACATACCAGTTGGGGGGAGCTGAGGGGAATTGGACACCCCCTCGGCAGACACCAACTTGGGGGGGGAGACATTATGCCGATGGGGAGTGGGCTCCCCCATTGGCAAATTCAACTGGGAAGGGGGAATGAAGCCAATGGGGATTGGGTGCCACATCAGCAAAGAAAGCAGGGGGGGCATGATGCCAAGGGGGGCTGGGCACACCATCAGCATACAGCAGAAACTTGGGTGTGGGGACATTATGCCAATAGGAACTGGGCTCCCTGTCAGCAAACTGGGTTGGGGCATGCAAGGTACCACCCTGCAATGATGGGTTGCTCCTTCATTGCAGTGGAATGGCTGACACTGCAATGACAAGGTGGCCCCTGACTGCAGCTGCTTAAATGTTTCAAGGTGGTGGCATGCTGGCTGAACTAGTGTCAGCAGCAGCATGCCTCCCCATTGGGGAAATCAGGCCAAGCCTCAAAAGGCAGTGGGGGCACTGGTCACAACAGTGCCACACCTCCACAGCCTGCTTCTGCAGCAAGCTGCCACAACATGATTCTTGCGCATGCGTGCAAGCAACATAAAAATGGAGAAGTGGAAGTCTTTCTCCCAGTCTACAGGGCACAATTACACTCCCCACCTTGATTATGCCAGTCAGATATGGCATCCATACACAAGTTTCTGCACTAACAAAGTTGAACATATCCATTACAGGGCTACCAAATGTATTAATGGACTAAAAAGTCTCCTTTACTTGGAAAGATTAAATTCCCTCAAGCTCATGTCACTACACAGCAGAAAGACAAGAGGTGACTGTTTCAGAGTTTATTCGTTTGACTGTAAGTCATTATGAAACACAAAGACAGTCCAAACATTTTACAATCATCCAACAGATCATAAAAAATACAGTAAATGAGCATATACAATTTCATACATATGGAATAATACCTCCTTAGGCTAAAAATGTCAATTTCTCCAAGCAGTTATTTCATTTAAGGATCACACTGTAAAGGAGAAAACATTTAGTAAAGCTTTCTCCTATACCAAGACACCACACATAAATCTGGAGACTGGTCCCTGGATTTATCAATGACTCTAAAAGAAATACTTTCCAATAAAATAAAAGATAGGCAAAATGAGAAAGCCATTGTTAGGAAGGGTAATGGAAACTCTCCAGTCTCTAGCAAACATCAGAAATGCCATCCATAATCCCTTATAGGATTTCAAGGAGTGATAATTACATGCTCCATACAAGGCTCCACCAAATTAAAAGCCAGCTAATGAGGACGAGAGTTCCAGTAACCCCCCAGTTCCTGCCTAATGGTGACACCTGAGACTAGGCCTTCATACTTGTTGTCTCTTAAATTAGGCAAGCTTTCCTTTCAGCAAATGCAGTTATCTGGGCCTATAACCATCCTTCATCACCTGTTGGTCACAAGGGAGAATTATCCTAGATCTTTCCTTCCCTCCAAATGCCATCAGAAATTTGGCCATGCCCTGATTCTGCACTATTAAATCACAAACCCCCATTTTTCAACTTAAAGCATCATATGAGGCATGCATCACTCAAAAAAACTAGAGGATAATACCAGTAACCCTTCCACTTCTGGGCACTGAGAGAGTTTGCAGAAGAATTGGTGAACCCCTTGGCTTACTTGTTTAATTGTTCACTATGGTCAGGGTTCATACCCAGTGACTGGGAAGATCAGATATGGTGCCTCTCCACAAGAGAAGGAGGAGGGAGGAGGATGGAAACTACAGACCAGTTAGCCTCATTTCAGTACTGGGGAAACTTATGGAAACCTTAATTTAACATGACTTAGTACAGTACCTAGAGAAGTACAGTCTTCAGTATAGCAGACAGCATGGGTCTATAACAGGCAGGTCATGCCAGATGAACCTAATTACATTCTTTGACTGGATGACAAAGGATTTGGGCAAGGGCCACCCAGTGGACCTTCTATACTTTGACTTCAACAAGGCCTTCAATTCTTTGCCATACAGGCGCTTGTTGAAAAAGTTGGAGGATCTAGGCATGGCCTAGATTATAGTTAGTTGGGTAGATAATTGGCTAAAGGGCAGGAAATAGAGCATGATAGTTAATGGGGTAAGGCTGAGAGAGGGAGAGGTGACTAGTGGTGTACCCCAGGGCTCTATCCTAGGCCTGGTCATAGTTAATATATTCATCAGCAACACTGGCAAAGGCATCCAGGGTAAGCTCACCCTCTTTGTGGATGACACTAAGCTTAGTGGTAGGGTGGACAGTGCAGAGGTGGTTAAGTATCTTCAAAAGGACCTACAGAGGCTCAAACAATGGTCCAACATCTGGCAGCTGAAGTTCAATATGAAGAAATTCAAGGTGATGCATCTGGGTAGGGGTAACCTGATGACAGAATACTGGCTTAATGAAGTCCAGCTGTGTACCTCACACAAAGAAAGGGACCTAGGAGTCATCATCATGGACACCCTTAAGCAATCCAGCCAGTGCAACAGAACTTATAGCAAAGCCATCAAAATGTTGGGATGTATAGGCTTTGACAGTAGGAACAGGGAGGTGATCCTCCCACTCTACATGTCCCTGGTGAGGGCTCACCTGGAATACTGTGTCCAGTTTTGGAGTTTCCACCTAAAAAAGGACATGGATAGACTAGAGGCTGTGCAGAAAAGGGCAACCAAGAACATACATGGGCTCCATGAGCTCTCGGATGGAGCTTGCTTGAAGGTACTGGACATATACTCGATGGAAACTAGGAGGGAGAGAGAGGATATGATTGAAATGTTCAGATTCATGAGGGGCATAAACAAGGTGCCCTACTCAGAACTCTTCAACAGGATATCAGACTTGAACACAGGGGGATAAGAAAGGAAACTGAGAGGAGGTCACTTCAAGAGGGAGTTAAGGAAACATTACTTTTCAGAAAGGGTGGTGGAACCATGAAACAGGTTGCTTACTGAGGTGGTAGAAGCTAGGTCTTTGGAAGCATTCAAATATGGGTGGGACAGAGAAAGGGCTACCCAAGACTTGGCGGGAGCTGGAATGAGTATAAAACTCAGTGGGGGGCTAGGACCCATGACCGCTAGAGATCTCGCAACCCATAGGGCAGACTTGATGAACCATTTGCCTCCTTCAACCATCTTTTTCTATGTTTAAATTACAGTACATATGCCATGGTCTGGCTAAAAATATCACTTTTAATTTTTATTTGCAGAGTTTAACCTCTATAGACCTCACTCATGGCCTTGTCACTCATGTGATCTACCTGCACACAAAAAAGTAATATTTTTAGTAAATCTGTGCAGAATGGGAAAATTCCAAATTTATGGAATTTTGACAACATTTCATGAAATTCCGTGAAATTTCACAGAATTTCATTGGAATTTTGCAGAATCTTTTAAATTTAGTAATTTGGTCATAACACAGCTGTCATTAAAGCTAGTGCTCTGAAATTTGGCACGCACACTCTTAGTGTGGAGTGACTGTAACATTCCAAATAGCTTGACATGTAGATGGATAGTTTCAAAATTATAGGTGTTCAAAATCTGTCATTTTACTTTTTTTGTGCAAAATGTCATGAAACGTTTTGTCTGCATATACTTCAGCTGTCTATTGGGTCAGTGATCTTAAATTTTGCATGATTCCTTGATGATAGGTAATAATGTGCCAGATTCCATGACAATATGATGCATCGTCTCAAAATTATACGTGCACAAAATTTGTCATTTTATTTTTTGTGGGAAAATTTGTGGAAAGATTTCATTTGCATATAACTTGGGCACCTTTGGTGCTAGACATGTGTAAATTAGCGTGACTAACCTTTTTGTAATGCTTATAGAATTATATAAATATTGAGATAATTGGATTAGAATTTTTAAGTTACAGGGGTTCAAATCTTTACTATATAAATATTTGCAACATTTTGTAAAACAAACTCTCAAAAATGTGGATGTTTGTAACTTCCATGCTCTTGCAGGCATAGACTTAACATTTGACATGCATATTCATAGTCAGTGTATCCTGGTCTCTAACACAACTGGATAAATTGGTTTAGCCATTTAAAATTTGTAGTAGAAAACAATATTGGTAAAATGTTCTCACTTATTTATAGTAGCATACAGACGAACCATCCAGAATTCTTTTTTGTGAAATTTAATATTAACAATTCACCTATCACTACTTCATTTGATAAGCTAGGCTGAGCTTGTTGCAGTCCTGCTGTTCCTCTCTGGGTGACTAATCCCTCCCCTCTCTTTTGGCATATCCAGATCGACTCAGTAGAACTACTGATCCCACTGATATCCTCTTTGTTCTTTGCAGTGACAAACTCCCTTAAAACATGAGTCACTTACTCCTTTTCCTATTGCCCTACCTTGTTGGAATAGTCAGGATTTTTCCTTCCTGCTGCCCCAGACACTGTCTTCCCCCACTACATATTTTTTAAATACCTCTAAGTCCCAGACTTGCATGTACATCAGGCTTCCTGGATTATACATTTACTGGATGTGATCCATAAATATCCTGCATTCAGGTTGGAATTGTTGACACTACAGTATGTGCTTCCTTCTCCAACCTGGGGGTCTACCAGTGTTGTGCTACCCAGCTCAGCTGTCTATTTCTTGGTGAAACTGTGTTTCGAACTCCTGAACCTGGTGACCTCCTGCACTACATGCCTCTCATACCCCTATCTTTTAATTAGAATCCTCCATATACAGCTGAGTGAAATTAGCTAATTCCAGTTTTATGGAATTTTCCATGAAATTCTACAGTTTTTATAAAGATTTGTGGGATTTGACTTTAAGTACAGATGTTATTTTGTACAGCTGTGTGAATACCTTTTTCACAAGTTTTGGTCGAATATTTGGTATTCGGGTCCAAGATATTCATTATTCAGTATTCAGTATTTGGCAAGGAAAGTTGCCTTATTTGAGAATTGCTACAGAAGTCCTTAAAATGGCTTCAGGAGGAGGAGGAGAAAGCGAGGTGATGGCACATTGGCTTGTACACTGGTGCCAGAGGTTGTCTTGTGATGCTGGTGATTCAGGAGAAGGATGCAGAGTTGACAATCTCTATATGGTCACAAAGTTCTAAAGAGGTACTACAAGAATAACATTTGTCGCACTCTTAAATAATTGTGGCCATTAAAAATGCAAGTAATAAAATATAACGATTCCCATAGGATAACACTGGAATTTGAACAGGTCTTAACTCCATCAATATTTGGAGTTAAGTGACAATCTCTATATGGTCATAAAGGTCTCAAGGGGTATTACAATACTACAAGAATAGCATATGCCACACCTTTAAATAATTGTGGCCATTAAAAAAAGTAAGTAATAAAACATACCGATTCCAAGAGGATAACACTGGAACTTCAACAGGCCATAACTCCATCAATATTTGGATTTATGTCACAATCTCTATATGGTCACAAAGGTCTTATGGGGTACTACAAGAATAACATATGCCACACCCTTAAATAATTGTGGCCATTAATCAAAGCAAATAATAAAACATAATTGATTCCCATAGGATAACATTGGAACTTTAACAGGCCATAACTCCAACAATATTTGGAGTTAAGAGACAATCTCTCTATGGTCACAAAGGTCTCAAGGGGTCCTACAAGAAATGATGGTGCTGCAAATGCAGTAGATAGATAGTGGCACCAGCACACAGTTCTGACAGCAATCGAGTAACGGATTGCTTATACAATCAAAGGACAAACAAGCATACCTTGTTTTTGTCACCAGAATGTGTGTCTGCTTCATCATTTCCCTGCTGCCAATGATGCTTCTTACCTAACTGGATCAGCAGATTGCTGTCAGAACAGTGTATTGGTGCTGCTTTCTAAGTTTCAAAAAAGGTTTCTGCTATTCCAATGGCACCTCAACCCTCCTCCAATATGGCAGATAAGTGGCTGCAACTGAGCCATTGGAGTCCGCACTTCAGTCTCTCTATGTATTGAACTGTATGCTACACACTCAGAGTGAGGAGATTATCTGGTGTTCCTGGCTGTGAACTCCAAAAACAGCCTCCAATTGGCCAACAAAGCTCTGTGAGATTTTGAAATCTAACCCTCTAAATAGTACATCCCAAATAGTAGCCGAATAGTGTACTATTCAGAACGTCCATCTGAATATTTGGCAAGCCTACTATTCGTGGTATTGGGGAAATGGTATTCAGTCCATACACAGCCCTATTATTTTGCCATTTTTGGCAGCAAACAATTAGTAAAATTGGCAAGCACAGTTTCCTCCAGTGTCCTTGTAAAGTCCATTCCCACACAGGTGACAATGCATACCCACTGAGGCCATGGCTGCTCACCCCCTACCGGCAATTGTCATCCCCCGCAGAGGAGAGATACAATGGGGCACATGTCAGCTCTGGCAGCATCATCAAGTGTGTCTTTGGCATGCTGAAAATGCATTTCTGATGCCTAGACAGGTCAGGTGGTGCCCTACAATACTGCCCATCAAAATCCTGTAGCCTATTCCTAGTTTGCTGCATTCTGCACAACATAGCCATTGTCCATGGGATAGCTGTTGAGGCAGATGATGGTGACAGTAGTGGGGATGATGGTGGGAATGGAGGGTGGTGAGCAGCCACCACCAGGAAGACAGGACCTCCACCTGGCAGTGCAGGCAAGGTGACACCGGGATACCATTGCACAGGAGCACTATGGAGAACACAGGTAAGTGCACTGACAGACATGCATGGCCCACACAGGGCAGCACACCACACACAGCCCTGGATGTGCACAGCAGGAGGCATGCAGGGAATGGGTCACACAGCAGGCATGGAGAAGCACTGGCACACAGACGCACACACACACAGCACAGGCATGTGCACACAGACATACATACTGCAGACCATGGCATGGATCAGAAGCATGACACCGGTGCACAGGCACAGCCAGCATTGGGCATATTGGCCATCATCACATCCATGCCACATGGCCCAGCAGTTTGGTCAGTATACACAGGGGGCATGCGGCACAACACACATGCATGCAAACACATGCAGGCCACACCACCACCACCCACATGTACACAGGGCAGCAACAGCGGACAAAGGTGCAGGGCTGCAGACACATCAGGTCAACCATGAGGTCCCTTGGCCACCATGGCCATGTGGGCAGCTGCGCCTGGGCCAATCAGCAGACGCAGGCTGCTCATCAGCCATGGGAGGTGTGTCTGATGCCACCTCAGGGGTCAATGTCTGGGACTGTGACTGTGCCCTTGCATGGGTGTGGAGGAGGCCAAACAGGCCAGCCCCAGGGTGTCTGTGATGCCTACATCAGATCCAGGTGTCTTCTGTGATGGGGTCACCAGGCGCTGGGACCATGGGGTGAACAGTGCACTGTGGGAGGTCCTCTGCACATGACCAAGCCCAGTGGCTGCCACATACGCAAACCCTGCCACAATAGTACCAGTCATGCAGTCCATTGCCACCACAATGGCACCAGACATGCAGTCCATTGACGCGGCCATGGTCTCCCGCATCTGGCAGAGCCCGTCCATGAGCTGTGCATTGCCCTGTCCTGCTGCTCAACCAGTTGGCACACCTCCACATGCAGTTCATGCACCTCGTGGCAAGCAGCACCAGGTTCTCCACAGATGTGCGCAGCAACCGGGTGTGCTCTGCCAGCTGCTCAGCATCCTGTGCCTCCTGGCCGGGATGCTGGGCTGCTGGTGGTGATGCAGCACACTGCTCAGCCTCGCACTCTGGTGGACGCTGCACAGGGGGCTGTACCTGGGGTACAATGTTGGGTGCACCGGCAGTGGACCCTGTGCCACGCTGCCCCATGGGACCCCCATCCAGCTGCTGCCACTTGACCAGCTGCTGGGTGGTGCCATGCTCTGCTGCCACACCAGCACCATCACCCCCATCATGCACAGTGGTGGCACCATACACTGTGTGCCAATGGGGATGGGTGTCAGCTGTGCAGCTGTAGGCACAGCGCCATGCCCTGATGCCTTCTGTGATGTGTCCAGGAGTGTGTCAGGCAACATGTCCCCTACGCTGTCCAGGATCAGCGTTATGTCATCATCGGAGCTGGACACGGCCCCAGCTGGGTCACCACACACAACCCACTTAGGCTGTCATTGTGCAGGAACCCAGCCAGGGTGTCATCCAACCCCAGGCCAAGGATATCCTCCTGCTCCATGGTGCTCATCCTCAGCCTGTCCAGCCCACACATGCCAGTAGAGGTGGATGGTCTGTCCTACGTGGCCATGGCTGGTGTCGACCCTACTCTGTCCTCCCCATGGAAGCATGATGGTGTTGCAAGACAGAAACAGTGCATTAGTGGTGCAGTACCAGCCATGCGCTGGCCCCCCAGATGGTGTGCATGCAGCCAATGCCACCTTGTGGCCAGGTGTCAAGCACTCCCACATGTCCATCCCCTTCCCTCTGGACATGTCAGTAGAGTACATACTCACCATGCAGGGTTGGGCTGCCACCTATCTGGAATCCACCACCAGGCACACCCTCAACCACCATGCATCTGATGGTGGCCACCACCAGTGTTTCAGTAGCCGACAGGGTGGGTGCAGTGAACAGGCCACCACCAGTCGCATTGCAAGAGGCCCTTATAGCCTCCACCTTCTCTTTGATCCTCCGCCTGTTGGTGCTGACCTTTTTCCAACACTCCTATGCACTGCACTGGTGCTGTCCATGCTGGTTCATGTACACTGCCACCACATCCCACCCTGCTGACCTCTCCTGGGGTGTGCCAGTGGCACTGCTAAGCAGTTCCTCCCTGTCAAGGTATGCTTCACACAGGGCATTCTGCTCTGCCTTTGTGAGGTTGGGCCTTCTCTTCCAGGCAGGCCAGTGCCCCTCCTCATCCTCATGTCCCAACATGTTGCTACCTTTGGAAAGTGACAGCATGTTGGTACATTGTCAGCATGGTCTGTGGTAGTCCCTCATTGCATTGTTGTTGCAGGCCTCTGTTGCCCAGCGGCAGCATCCATTTACCTACTGAGGTTGCATTACTGGTCTGTGGTCTTTGGTGTCCACTGGCTTTTACAGGTGCATCACATGCAAATGAGCTTGTGCACAATGGTAATGATATGCTAATGCACCCTACTGCACCCTGCATTGGCTGATGAGATTTGCATATGGCAGCTGAATATTGTGAAGATGAACCTTGTACAATGGGGTTGTGCCAGAGCAACCCTGTGGCGCATGTCCGGTGCATGCACTTCCCACATTCCCACAGTGACATATGCACATGGCATTGCGCATATCTATCACACGACTGGCATCCCTTGTGCGTTGCTGTGCCATTTCTCATGTCAGGCACATGTGCGATTGTGTGCAGGATCATGATCCTTGACCCCACTCACCTGAAAGGCCAGGGCCTTGTGAGCATGTCCATGACTGTGCAATGCACCCTCATCGTGCATCACCATACTGCACGATCGCATCATTCCATTCTTGAAGACGCATCCTCCATGTGCCTCACCCATGTACGTAATATCCCCACCATTCACACTGGCATAGCGAGTCTTCAGTGGCCATGCCGTAGGGGAAAGCACGATGGACCCTCAACTGGACTGATGTTGAGCTTATTAATTTGATCACAGTGGTGCAGCCTTTTGAGGGGCAACTCTTTGGTGTGGTGCCACTGCAGCCGGTCAGGGTTGACATGTGGGTGCAGGTTGCCAGGGACCTGGAGAGGCACAAGGGAGTGGCCAGGATCACAGAGCAATGCCACCACTGGTACATGGACCTGAGGCACAAGGATACCAAGAGGCTGTGCAGGATGCAGGCTTGTGTCCAGCATGGGGCAGTGCTGCAGCCAAGTAGGTGTGTGCATGTGACATGCATGCCACGATGCCCATTGATGGTGGGTGTAGGGCTGCAAGGCATGGTCTGCAGCTGGGGTTCAACACAGTCCTGTTGGCAGCTGCACATCATGCATTGCTGCTGCATGTGCTATGGTCATGCAGGCGTGGGGGCCACAGGATGGTCGAGGACATGCCATGCAACATGTGGCCATGTGGTGGCAGGGGGCTTTCCATGCATGCATGTGTACTCATGCCCTCCTCTCTACATTCCTTCCACAGGGTCAGAGGACTGCAGATGGGCCAGGGAGGCCACAGCAGGAGCGAAGGGCCATGGTAGGCCACAGAGTGCAGCACTGGACAGGCGCAGCATGGCAGATAAGTGTGGCCACATTGCCATTTTGTGTCCCAGTGGTATTGCAGTGGGTACTGGGTCTGGGCATGGTGTTCACAGCCATGTGTCTGCATGGCTGTGGTTGGCACAATGCCATTGTACGTGCTACTGTTGCATATACTTTGTGGTGTTGTGCTGGCCAGTGGGGGAGACATGCACACAGCCTCCACTGTGTGTGCTACAATGGTGCTGTTCCTCTGTGCCTTGTGCCCATGCTCATGCACATGCGCACAAGGGCACACTGTGCTACACTGTCTGAGTGGCTGCACCATTGTGGTTTGCTGTGTGGATGGCTGGTGTGGCCCTTCAGGCACGGATACATTGTGGTCCCACACTGGTGTGTGTCCCTGCAGTCCAATGCATGCTGTGGGTGGGCCGAGGTATTTGAGGCACTGCACTGATTGGCTGTCCTGTCCCTTACCCTATGTGGTTGCAGGATGGTAGCCAGGAAGGCTGCATGCCCCCGGGTCCAGGCACATAAGAGAATCCTGGTGCTCCAATGATGGCTCCTGATGCTGCAGCAGAGACACCTGCAGAAGACTGCAGCCTTGAGGTAGGCCATCCACCATCTGCAGTGGTCTGTCTGGGGACAGTGATAGGCCACCTCTACAGTGCCGTCAGTTGTACATAGCCCCCATTCCTTCACCACACCTGTTTCCCTGCTGTCCCACATCATGTTGTATAGCCCCTGCACCCTGTCCCCTTCTTCCTTTCTCCCTCCCTCCCACATCCCTGCCCCTTGTTTTCTTACTGAGTTGTAAATATCTTTTTGATAAAGCATTTGTTATGCTAAAGCCCTGTGTCCATGTCTGCTTTGCAAGTGGCATGAGAAGCCATGCTGCAGATGTGTGGTCATGGTGCATGGTGTTCCCGCAGTGGTAAATCAGATCACAGGCTATGTTCCCGTGGGGTCTGTGTTGTGTACAGCACTGTTTCACATGTCCATGGCATGTCTGACTGTGGGTCAGACGTGTTTAATGTGTCACTGTGTGATCATTGTGGAGCTATGTATTGGGTTGGTTGGCCAGGATGGGATGGACTTCTCTGCATGGTGACCTTGTCTTCCTGGGGCCTGGTCTGCCTGGTGACACATGGACCTCAATATGCATGGGTGTGCTCCCACACTCATGGGGGGCCACCTGCCTGTGCCTTATGATGTGGGGGGTCTTGCACTGGTGCTGACTGGCAGGACTCTGATGGTGGCTGGGCTCCATTCCCTGCAGTGTGGGCTAGCTTGGGCAGATTCAATTTGTATTCACTGGACCACAGATGGGATGGGGGGAGGTACCAAGGACTCTTCATTGTCTGGTGTGGTTGGACAGGGGGATGGGGTGGCCCATCCTGGGCCATAGGGGCATGGTTGGCCTGGAGATGTGAGCTGCTGGTGGTGGCTGGCTGGTATTGGGGACACGTCTGGTGGCTCCTGTCATTGGCAGGGTGGTGGACAGCTGGTATGTGCTCCTGTTGGTGGTGCTGGGGATGGACACCATAGAGGGCTTTGTGTGGGCATGGACCAGACACATGGGACTGGTATCAGGAGGGGTGCAGAAGACAGGTTGCCACAGACTTGTGTGGGTTGCTACATCTGTCCTGCCCATCTTCCGGGTGCCTTGGGTGGTCTTGCTGTGCCTGGTGGTCATTTTCTGTCTTCTGGTTTCTATGGTTCTGTGTGTCTGTGTTTCTACCCCTGTTCTGCTGTGCATTGCTGTGTCTCTGATCATCTCCCACCATCCCCCTGTGCCATTGCCCCAGGGGTCACTGGGCATGTGGACCTTTTCCTTGTCCTGTGCATGGCCCTGTGTGCCATTTTGGCTGGTGTCTGCCCATGTGCCTTGTGCACCTGTCCACCTGGACTGACATCTGCTCATGGGGGTGCACATGTTCACTGTGGGCAGGGCTGTGGTGCTCCTCCCCATGTCACCAGGTGCCCGGTGTGGCACTGGGTGACATGTGCCTCGATCAACCCAGGTCACCTGCTCTTTGTGTTTGCCTCATTCCTGGCACTGTGCACTCTATGCACTATGGGCCTACACGGTGGGTGTCTGTTGCATGTCCCTGCCATTGGCATGGCTGGGGTGGCAGGCCTTTGGACAGAGGGTGTTCCAGGGTTGGTTGGCTATGGTTGTCTGTGCACCTTCCCCTGGTGCCCTGTGTGCCCTCCAGGTCTGTGTATCTGTGGTCATGGGTGTGCCCTGCTGGGGGGGTCCTGTGCCCATTGCCCTATAGTTCCTTGCCAATGTGTCCCTGCTGCCTGTAGCTCTTGCCCTGCTCAATGGATTTGTGCTCAGATTTGCTCCACGCATCTCTGGTTGTGCCGTGGTGTATCTTTGCCATATTAAGCTAACTTGCGCTGGAGCATTTCAGCTGGCACATCTTCTGAATATGGTTCCCAACTTCCCATGGTGCATCTAACTTGCACTGTGCCAGACTTGCACTGGCCTTTGATGCATTTCTGAATAACTGGCCCATGGTGCACATACACATGTTGGGTGCTTCTCTAAATCCAGACATTGTGTAGAAATTTGGATAAGAAGTTTTAAAATTATCTCAAAATAACATAAAATGTAATTATGATTAATTGTTTCGCCACCCATGCCTTCACCCTGTTCAGCCTCTGAATCCGATGTTTGGCACACATTTGTATGTCATAGTGTGTTGTTTATGTTCCACATTTGGTGTTAATTGGATGCATACTTTTAAAATTATACTGAAATAAATTACATTTAAAATTTGGTGGAATTCTGTGAAATACTCATGAAAATTCGACAAAATTCCACAGAATCAGAATGGTCATTCGGCGGACATTCCATGGGCAGAATTTTATATTCCACACAGCTCTAATTTTTTGTCAACCCATGGCATATCCCATATATCTTTAATCATGATGGTGCATAATGCTGGGCATCATTGTTACATGAGTGTTGGGGGAATTTTAGGGCCATGATTCTAGTGCAAGTAAGGTAATTTGCCTGCTGATACTACATGTCAGAAGAATGTGATTAATAACTAAGGCAAGATGGACCACAGGATTACAAAGGGAGAGCAAGTATGGTCATGTCAAGGCAAAGGGAAGTCAAGGGGATCTGAACTGTAGGATGGGGAGGCAACTGATTCAGGTGTCACCAATGGTAGGAGTTAGATGCATGAGTTCACCAAGGGAAGGGCAGCTGGGCTGTGTAGCAAAAGAATAATAGACCACCAGCTGCAGCAAAGAAGTATACAGGTACAATTCCCACTTGAAAGCAGGATGTCTGATGATCATAAAAAACAAAATTACCAGCACTCCAGACAAAAATGTTCACTGCATATGCAACTTAATATGTGACCATACAGGAGACCCAGCGCTTTGGTGATTAGGCCTTCAAAGGGGTGTAACAGCGAAGCACCCTGATACCATTATATACATATAGCCTTGTGACGTCATAATAGTGTGACCAAAACCATATGCATTAAACAGATAAATAGTTAAATGTGTACAAAAATTGTTATACAAAAATAACCAATGCAGTACACTAATATCTACTTTCTCTAATAACTTACAAACAAGTTGCAATATTTAATTTTTTTTATCTCACTTGTTCATTAGTTTTTCTCAATCTGTTTCAAAATATCACAAATAGTTCTTTCAATCTAAACTAGCTAATAATTCCAAATTCAACTGATGATCATACCCTGCTAAACTGACTGGTCTGAGCATGAAATGCACTTGTAATCCATCAAGTTACAGACCAATCACTTTATTAAGTACATTTATTGATCTTAGTCAAGCCCTTGATTTGGTAGATAGGGATATACTGTGCAAAAATACTAGAAAATAACCATATGGAGGCAGAGGTCTCTGATATTCTAAATAAATTACATAATAGCTAAGAAATTCAAATAAAATTCAGTCCAGGAGGACATTTATTAAAAGGATTAAAAATAGAGCAGGGAGTACTTCAAGGATGCATCCTAGCTCCTTTTCTTTTTAATATGTATGTAAACTCGATTGCAAACCCTGAACTCTATAATGAATTTTTTTACCCAAAATTGAAGAAATGAAAGTTCCTATTCTCCTTTACACAGATGATGCAATGTTTTCCTATACTCCACTAGGCCTTCAACATGCTCTTGATATCTTTTTATGAACTCTTGCATCTCTGGAACTAATACTTAATATTACTAAAACAAAAATAGTAATTTTTCATTTAAAAAATCCAGACATGTTTCATGCTATATCAATAATGAGAAGGTAAAAATTGGAATATATATATATATATATATATATATATAGTATATATATATATATATTGTTAGAAGTCACGTTATCGGGCAACCTAAGCTGGAACTCACATTGAGAATGAATAAAGCAAAGGAATAGCAAGGAATTTGTGGGTATAACACGATTTACATTTAAGTGTGGTGGAGATTCTTATCATGTAATGAAAACTACTTTGGACACAAAATTAACCCTTCTGCTGCTGGCATGTATATATCTCCTTAAAATTGATATATTCTTCTGGTACCCCAAGGTTTAAAAAGTAGTATATAGTGGTAGTCACAGAAAAGTTTTCCTGTACCCCAGTATGATGCTCGGCAGAAATGCGGTGGTGCGGTAATGGGCAATGCATCAATGCTGTAATGCGGTAAATGTTTGATACACTAGCTGCCTAAATGCACTTCCTGAGGTAGCCACAGGATGGCAATCATTACACCTCTGTTCTCCTATTTAGTCTGCTCAAGTGCCTTGTGTCTTTTTTTAATTCAGGGATGCATTCACCGGCAGATGGCACTATAAGTTTATTTTAGGCATGTTTATCAATATTCATTAGAATCAGACAAAAATATGTTGCAATATACTTTGGTAAGAAAAATCCGAACAAAGTCCGAAATTGTAGTGGCACTGGAGACCCCAAATGAAACTCTGACAAATAAGTATCTTAAGCAACTTATTGCAGGCTGGCAAAAGTAAAGCAAAGTAAAGCTTCAAACAAAGGACTGCAGCATGTGACTGTTCCTTCCTGGCCACAGAGCAGTCAAATGCTGCAGACCTTTGTCTAAAACTTTACTTTTGCCATCCTGCTATAAATTGATTACGACACTTTTGTGTTTTGATAGACTTTGGTAGGAACAATCTCTCACAGTTTAGCACACGTGTACTGATTACTCAATCAGTGAATCAGCAAAGGAGAGAGACTGGGGTAGTGGTTATTAATGAATTAAAGTAAGGAGAACAGAGTTCAAAGGTGAAATGAATGATATTGCTTATTTGGATGACTGTAATGCAGATCTCCTATTGTTGAATAGTTAGAAAGCTGTCCTACCATAAATTTTCTCAAGTTCATAAGTTTTAATCACCCATTTTACACAATTTCAATAATTCTGTCACGGAGCTCTTTTTAAATGTTTCTCCACTAAGTGGTACGCAGTTATGATGATAGACTGTACAGTAAGTCATGCTGTCATTTGATGATAGTAGCAGTCAGTTTACATAAATCATGTGGGAGACTGTAGTGACTGCATCATGTCACTTTTGCATAGCTGAACATGGTGTACAGAGACTTCCAATTTGCAACACTGTGCATAGGAAGCATGGAATCACTAGGCTACAGATGCTTCCATTAGCCTCATTGCCTTTTCTTGCTTCTTCTACACCCTCTCTCCCTACTCTACAGATCTACCTGTATCCATCTTTGGGTAAGCTTCCTCCCCCCTCACATCCTCCTCCTGCTTACAGCTTGTCTCCCAGTCATTAGTTTCCACTCCTAGTAGTTTTTTTTTATGACCGCATTCAGTCAGCAGCTGTGGTGGCTCTCATCAGTTGTTTCCAAGTTGATCTGCAATGAATTAAATTACTTGCACTGCGCTCTATATATAGCTTCAGAGTTAGTGTAGTGATTGTGCTCATAGTTTGATAATTGTTATTGGGCATATTGTTGTGGCAGTCCATTACATTTTAAATGAAATCATCATTTTGAAGGATCATGTCCCAGAGACACAGTAGACCAAGACTGGCATGAACCTATACCCAATAACAATTATCAGACTCAGAGCACAATCACTACACTAACTCTGCAGATATATAAAGAGTGCTCATTACAAGTAATTTCATTTATTGTAGATCACATCGAAAATAACTGATAAGAGAAAGCACAGCTGCTGACTGAATAAGAGGATGTACTGTAGCATAACAGCCGTCATAAGATAACTACTAGGAACGGAAACCACTGAGAAAAAAAAAACAACAATCACAGTTGTTAGAACACAGAGGAGGACAAGTTACCCACTGCTCTGCCACACATGGTCATATTACCCTAATCCATACATTGCAGCCTTATTTTCATTTGTTGCTGGGGTCTAGGGTGGTGAAGATCTACCTGTAACCATCTTCCGATAAGCTTCCTCAGCCCCTTCACATCCCCCTACTGCTTACAACTTATCTCCCTGTGGTTAGTTTCTGTTTCTAGTAGTTTTTTTTATAACTGCATTCAGTCAGTAGCTGTGGTGACTATTACACGTTGTTTCCAATGTGATCTGCAATGAATTAATTTACTTACACTTAGCTCTATATATAGTTTCAGAGTAAGTGTAGTGATTTTGCTCAGAGTTTGATCATTGTTATTGGGCATAGTGTTGTGGCAATCCATTACGTTTGGAGTGAAATCACCATTTTGAAGGATCATATCCCAGATACAGTAGACCAGAACTGCCACAACCCTATTCCCATAAAAATTATGAGACTCAAAGTACAATCACTACACTAACTCTGCTGATACTGTACATACAGAATGCTCATTACAAGTAATTTACTTTATTGCAGATCACATTGGAAATCCCCAATAAGAAAGTATATATATATATATATATATATATATATATATATATATATATATATATATATATATATACACATCAGTTAAGATTTTATTAAAGTGTAAGCTGGGAAATTTGACATTTGGGTTACCAATGCTACCACCCCACCCTCCACACACCAATAGGTGTTGGGGTGTGCTTGGGGTTATCATCCCTATCTCTCACCCCATTCCATGTGTAAACAAGATGAGATGATTCAGTATAGGAGAATGGTGTGTGAGTTAGGCCCTATGACTCCAAGGCACACCCCAATGTCTGTTGGTGTGTGGAGGGTGGGGGTGGTAGCATTGGTAATCCTCACATTGAATTTCCCAGCCTTTTACACTTTAATAAATACCGTAACTGATGCATTAACGTAGTTTACACTATCTACAAGAGAGACAGGGATGGTAAAAGAGGAGGAGGAGTAGCTGTCTACATAAGGGAAGGAATCAAAGCTACAGAACAAAAGGGTAAACAGGGAGGAGAGGAAGCACTGTGGGTCAATTTGGAGACAGGCAATGGCACTACAATCTGAACAGGGTTTGTATACAGACCCCCATCTCAGGCGGAGGACATGGACAAGGAAATGATAGGAAGTATCCTTAGAATGGCATAAAAAGGGGAGATATTGCTGATGGGGGATCTGAATATGCCAGGTGGTAACTGGAGTACATTTGCAGCAGCCACTTCTAAGTGTGGGGTCATTCTAGATGCCCTACAGGGGGCATGCCTTAGACAACTAGTATTGGAACCCACTCGAGAGGGAGCAATCTTAGACCTGGTACTCTCAAATGGAGATGGTGAGAAGATCACAGATTTAGAAGTGTGTAGCCATCTGGGAACTAGTGACCATCGGACAGCATGGTTCACAATAAACACAGCAGTAGAGTCAAGCCATACAAAGGGAAAGGTACTGGATATCAGGAGGGCTGACTTTGCCAAAATGGGTGAGTGCCTAAGGAATGCACTAGCAAACGGGCAGGAAGGAGGGGTGGAAGAACAATGGGGAATAATCAAAACTGCCATCACAGAGGCAACAAGCCTTTGTGTGAAGCAAATAAACAAAACAACACGATGTAAGAAACCACTATGATTCTCAAAGAAGGTGGCAAGGAAGGTTAGGGAGAAAAAGAAAGCATTCAGGAAGTACAAGAAATCACAGAAGGAGCAGGACAGAGAATTGTATCAGTGAAAGCAAAAAGAAGCTGGGAAGGCAGTCAGAACAGCAAAGGCCCAAACCAAGAAAAAGATAGCCAACACAGTTAATAAGGGTGATAAAACCTTTTATAGGTACATCAGGGAGTGAATGAAGACCAAGGGAGGGGTAGTGAGGCTTAATAAAGGGGAGGGGTGGGCAGAGGGTGACTGTGCAAAGGCAGAGATACTAAACAAATATTTTTGCTCTGTATTCACAAATGAAGAGGGGAAGGTACCTAAACCAAACAATAGAAACACTCTGGATACAGAAGTTGATACCAGTCCATTTACAGAAGAAAGGGTTCTGAAAGAACTCTTACAACTGAAGGTGGATAAAGCAATGGGGCCTGATGGGATTCATCCCAGAATTCTAAAAGAACTAAGGGTAGAACTAGTGACACCACTGACTACCCTCTTTAACAAATCAGGGAGGATGGGGTGGTACCTGAGGACTGGAGGAGGGCAGATGTGATTCCACTTCACAAACGTGGGAGCAGGGCAGAAGCAGGCAACTACAGACCTGTTAGTTTAACCTCAGTGATAGGGAAAATTATGGAATCACTTCTGATGGAAAGAATTGTCGAGTACCTAGAGGCCAGACATGCACAGGACACAAGGCAGCATGGATTCACAGCTGGAAGGTCATGTCAGATGAATCTAATCAATTTCTTTGACTGTGTGACCAAAGTAGTAGATCAGGGAGGGGCTGTGGACATGGCCTACCTAGACTTTAGCAAGGCATTTGACACAGTCCCACACAAAAGATTAATATACAAGTTAGCCAGTCTGGGAGTGGGTCCCAAGATGGTAGCCTGGGTAAAGAATTGGCTGGAGAACAAGACACAGAGGGTAATAGTAAATGGAGTCCACTCTGAAGAGGGGGGTTACTAGTGGGGTACTGCAGGGTTCAGTACTAGGACCAGTCCTATTCAAAGTCTTTATAGGTGACATTGCAGAGGGACTGGAAGGAAAAGTATGTCTCTTTGCAGATGACACAAAGATCTGCAACAGAGTTGATACACAGGGTCGGGTGGAAAGGATGAGAAGGGACTTGGCAAGGTTGGAGGAATGGTCAAATGTATGGCAGCTTAGATTCAATGCTAAGAAATGCAAGGTAATGCACCTGGGAAACAAAAACCCAAGGGAAGAGTACACAATGAGGGGTGAGAAACTGACAACAACAAAAATGGAAAGGGACCTTGGGGTAGTCATATCAGATGACCTAAAGGTGTGAAAACAATGTGAGAGGGCAGTAAGGAGGGCTGGGGGGATACTAGGATGCGTAGGGAGAGGCATCACCAGTAGAAAACAGGAAGTTGTTATCCCTCTGTAGAGACAGCTGGTGATACCCCATCTGGAGTACTGAGTGCAGTTCTGAAGACCCAGTCTCTGCAAAGACATAAATAGGATGGAGGCAGTCCAGAAGATGACAATTAAAATGATGCAGGGTCTGCACTGGAAGACATATGAAGAGAGACTTAAGGAGCTTCATGTGTATAGCCTCGAGGAAAGGAGGGAGAGGGGGGACATGATAGAAACTTTCAAGTACCTCAAGGCAATCAACAAAGTCCAAGAGGGTAGCATCTTTCAGAAAAAGAGGTGTGCAAGAACAAGGGGGCACAATCTGAAGATGGGGGATGGCTCAGAGGTAATGTAAGGAAGTATTTTTTCACAGAGAGGGTTGTGGATGCATGGAACTGCCTTCCGGAGGAGGTTGTGGAGTCAAAAACAGTGGTGAAATTCAAGCATGCATGGGACAGTCATAAGGCAATTCTAGGGGGTGGGGGTAGGAAGATGTAGACTGTTGGTTAACTAGGATCTGCAGCTTATCCATTAGGTAGGGAAATGGGCAGACTGGGTGGGCCAAGCGGTCCTTATCTGCTGTCAAATTCTATTTTTATATGTTTCACTGAATTTCCCTTCTTTTTGAGAAAGTGTAATGTAACTGGTAAGTGGTCATGGGAGTGTGGGTTCTCTGGGCCCTGTTCTCTCCTCATGCTACCCATTGTTGCATAATGATATGCATAAGTGGGAGCATGGACCCTCTGGGCTCCCACTTACACATAAGTATGGACATACTGCAGCCCTATAGTCATGAAAAGCAACCCTTGTAACACTAATTTGGCAATCTCTCAGTAACCATGGGCTCAATGGAAAAAATTCCACTGCAGTTGTAATCACGACTTTGAAACTTCCATGGGTACTTAGTGTGTGGAGAGTGAAAAATCCATATCTTGAATCATTTTCAAGATACGGGTGCGGAAAGGCACTACAGGTGCCACAATTCAATATACACATGTTACTCAGGCATTTTCAGGATTTTTTTCACCCAGTTGTCAGCATGGCATTTTCGTGACCCCACCTCATGAACAATGTCACTGTCATTTCGTTAATCTGCCCTGAAAGTTGAATTTGTACAGCGAATGCACCATTCTGCGCCACAGGTGTGAAATCATGTTTTGGGCAGGATATGAAAAATAACAGCTGTATACTGCCCATGAGGAGGTGTGGGAAAGGGTAGTGTTGAAAATAAGGAGGGAAAATATGAAAAATTGGCAAAGTTATGAGCGAGCATCAAAACTGCACAATGCATGCTCATAATGTGGCCATTTTTGGGAATTTTTTAACAAAATTTTGAACATGGGCTTTTTAGAAAATCTACTCATGAACACTGGCACTGTAATTTTGTTACTCCATCCCAAAAGTTAATTTTGCACAGTGACTGGGCCATTCTGCGCCAGAGGTGTGAAAACACATTTTGGGCAGGATGTGAGAAATGACAGCTGTACTGTTCATGAGGAGGTATGAAAAATGGCAATGTTGAAAATCTGGAGTGAAAATATAAAAAATTGGCAAAGTTATGAGCATGCATAGAAACTGCGTAGCACACTCTTGTAACATCATCATTTTTTTTATTTTTTGCAGCAAATTTTCAACATGGATTTTTTGGGACCTTCCCTCATGAACACTGGGACTGTCATTTCATTAATCGGTCCTAAAAGGTGATTCTCTACAGTGACCGCAAAATCACCTTTTAGAATCAAGCAATGAGATGACAGTGATATTGGTCATGAGGTGGGGTCCCAAAAACCCCATGTTGAAAATTTGGTGCTAAAATCTCAAGAAATGGCCAAGATATCAACATAAGTTGAAACCCCCTTTGACTGTCATTATACGGCTTAACTTTGATTCCTCAGTTTGCGGTTTGGCTTTGAAGAGTGCAGACATGTCCCAGTCCAGAAAGCATCACTGCTCCTGACCTCAGGAGGTAAGTATGGGTAAGGGGGTGTGGGCAGGTGGGTGCTCAGTGGGAGGATGGGGATGTGGGAGGGGAGCCAGGGGAGATGATGAGGGACCATTTTCTTTTTCACAGGTAAAAAAAAATGTAAAAATGTTGGAGACATTTTTTTTTATTTGCAGGTATTTTTAAAAAAATACTTATTTTGGCACACTGGGGTGGGCTCCCAGTGTGCCATATTAGTGTGTGTGGGGGGGTGTATATATGCTGACACAGGGACTGGGCACCCTGTGTTGATAATTAAAAACTATGGGCTTTGGGATGGCATCATCTGATGCTGGGAGTGGGCACCGTGGTGTTGGAGCATTACAATATATATATATATATATATATATATATATATATATATATACATACATACAGCATTTGGCTCCCCAGTGTCCCATACTGGGGGGCTTCTAGTGCTGACATGGGGATTGGGAACCCCATGTCAGCAAAAGTGTTTTTATTTATTCATTTCAATCTCAGAAAAACCTTTGAATCAGCAAATTGTTTACAGAGTTTCCATGTCAAATTACAGAGTAAAGAAGCTAATAACACATTTAGCCTAAGAATACACAAGCATTAGATATAGTAAAGCAGGATGAGCATATACTAGGCAAGTATATGACTGAGTAATGTCAGCAGGCATAATATAACATTGAGTCAAAGTGATAGAGACAGACAGAATTGTTTTAGTAGAACAGTACTTTTGTCAGGGTAACAACAAGAAGTGAGACAAGTGCTACTGAGATAGGTTCAGACCGGGACCGGCAGGGAGTTGAAATGGAAGGTAGGGGTAGAGGGCAGTTTGGACAAGAGGAGAAAATGGGGAAGGGGAAGTGTGAGACAGAGGGAGGGAGGAAAATGGGTGAGGAAGAGGGAGGGGAGGAGAGACAGATGACATGGCCTGTGGGTTAGAGAGGAGGAGTGGAGGGAGTGTGGATGGGATAGGGAAGAGGTAGGGAAGGAGGAGCAGGGTGGGGCAATTCACAGTCAAGGAAAGGGGGATGAGAAGGGGAGGGGTGGAGATGGATGTAGGAAGGGGGCAGAAGGTATATGAGGGGAAGGGAGAGTAGGGTTCAGAGGATTTGAGAGGCAGAGTCAGATATATGAAGGGGCAGGCGATGAAAGATGAGAGGGTATAGGGGGTGAACCAAATGGGGAGGGGGAGAACTATGTAATGCAGTCACAGGTACTGTCCAGGGCAAGTGATGCTCTGAGTTGGGATTTAAATGGGCCCTGTTTGGTTGCATTTTGCAGCTCTCCACTGAGGGAGTTTAGCCAGGTGGGGGTGCAGTATTCAAAGGAACGTTGCCCTTGGGTGGTTCTGTGGAAAGGGACTTTTTAAGGTGAGATCATTTAGGCCCCTTGTGCATCTAGCTGGTTCTGGGCATTTGAGGAGGTTCTGAACCCCTAGAGGAGTAAGGCCAAGTAAGGATTTTTTGGCGAGCAGGCATGTCTGGTAACTGTTGAGACCGTCGAGATTGAGCCAACTGCTTTGGGCATAAAACTCATAAGTGTGGGTTAAGCGATGCACTCCCAGGACAAGCCTGCAAACTTTGTTTAGGATATTTTTAATTCTTTTGTGAGCCGTGGAAGCTGCTGCGCTATAAACCGCAAGGCCATAGTCAATGAGAGTCAGAACTGAGCTGGGCATAACCAATTTTAGGGCATCAGGAGTAAAGCAGTTCTTATTTCTGTAAATTAGGCCTAGTTTGGCATTTGTGTTTCTGGCAACCTGGTCAATATGTCTTGTGTATCACAATGTTGAGTCTAATGTGACCCCTAAGTATTTGAAGTGGATAACAGGTTCAGGGAGTGAGTATTGATTATTAATGATTTGCAATTGGATGTTCCTATGTTTGTTGTGGGTTGGTGCAAAGACCATAGTCTTAGTTTTTTTTATTGTTTAGGAGTAGCTTAGAGTCATTGAATTATTTTTCTATTGAGGTGAAATCGGACTGCATACGGCACTCAAGCTCTGCAGGGTAAGAGTGGGATGAGTAGAGTACTGCATCATCTGCAAAGAGCAAAACCTGGTCTGCTACAGCCAGGGGGAGAGAATTTAAGGACAGACTAAAAAGTAGCAGACCCAGTGTAGAGCCTTGAGGTACACCTGTGGTGATGCTCAAAGGGCTTGAGCAATCTTCATTAAGTTTTACGTTTTGTACTCTCTCTTGGAGGTAACTCTGAAACCAAGCAGTAGACACAGGGGAGAGGCCAGTATTGGATAGCTGATGTATAAGCAGCTCATGGTTAACTGTGTTGAAGGCCTTGGAGAGGTCTATGTAGGTAGCCCCCACCAACAGCCCCTGATCGAGAGCACTGTGTATGTATCCATTGAATTCCAAGAGTGCAGTAGATGTGCTATGTTGTTTGTGAAACCAATGCTGCTGTTTACATTGCAGTTGGTATTTGTTAGGATGTGCAGACAATTGATCCGATACGATACGTTCAAGTAATTTTGAGAGAGGTGGGAGAATTGAGATGGAGCGATAATTGGTGTAATTGGTTCTGTCACCACTGTTATACACCGGGGTGACAACCACTGCTTTCCAGATAGTTGGAAACTTGCCTATAATTAGGGATAGGTTTATGATCTTGGTTAACTGAGGGAGTACTTTGTCAAAGGTGAGCTCCAGGAGCTTGAGATCAAGCTTGTCATTACTCGTTCTTGATTTGTTGAGCACCTTAGTAATGAATTTTTTGGCCTCCTTCTACAAAATTTTCTTAAGGTAGAAGGGGTGGTGGTGGCTTAGGGGTGGTCATTTCAGAGTTGGGGGCTAGGCTACCACCAATTGGGAGAAGGAGTTCAGAGGGCAGAACACCACTGAGATTGGGAAAGGCTTGATTAAAAGTTTTGGCCATGATTTTTGGGTCATGGGTTAGGGTACCATTTACATTTATTTGTGATGGGGGCGCTTTATTGGGTTTACAGACTAGGGCCTACAGTAGATATTGTCCCAGAAACTCCTGCTATCCCTCCAGGAGTTTTCCATCTCTTTTAAAGTGAAGATTTTTTGCTTTCTTAATTGCCCAAGTACAGTTGTTTTGGACCGCCTTATACATCTGGATGTCAGCGGCTGCACCAGTGCTTTGGGATATGCTCCAGAGCTTGTCTCAGTTCTTCATCATATCTAAAAGTGTTGGTGTGATCCAGGAGTTCTGGGAGCTTCTGATTTTGCATTTTGTATGGGGGGCATAGATATCGCATGATTCATTAAATTTAGTGACAAAGTAATCTAAGGCATCATCCACCTCAGTTGTGTTGCTTAGATAACTCCTGTCATGACTTTTTATGTGGGCCTTTAGGGCACCAAGCTTCCCTTTTTGAAGAAACTTTGTTGTTATAATTTTTGGCGGGACCTTGGAGGGGTTGTTAGACCAGGTGAGTATGACTGGGGAGTGGTCACTGAGGGAGTCAGGGAGGACAGTTAGATGGGTTATTCTGTTGGGAAAGTTGGAGACAACCCAGTCAATTAGGGTGAAAGTGCCTGTATGTAGTTTATTTTGGTGGGTGAGTCAACAACTTGTGTTACATTAATAAAGGAGAGGATGTCCTTGAAATGACCAACTTCAGAGGAGTTCCAATTTATATTGAAGCCACCCAGAATTAGTGTCTCCGTGTTGGACCCATGAGCTGTGAAGTAGTCTGTTATAACTTTGAACCCTGTATCTTGGGTCCTAGGGGGAATGTAAACCAATGCTACTGTGAGGGTTTATCCATTTGAGCCAAGCAAAATTTATACAGGTAGTAGTTGGGTGCTGCCACTAGAAGGGGTAAGTGGCATTAGTTGCCCCAAAGGTGTTCCTTAAGATAAATCACACAGCCACTACCATGTTTACCCACTCTGTCTAGTCTAAAAGTGGTGTAGCCTGGCAATTGGAAGGCTGAATCTGGTATCCGTGGGTTGAGCCAGGTCTTGATCACTGAGAGAATGTCAGGTTGGTGTTGGGTGGTCCATACTTGGAGGGGGTTGAGTTTTGCATGGGCAGGCACCAGAGGAAGGTGAGGCAACTAACTATCAGGACAGCCATCTTTAACTTATTAAGGGGAGAGGCAGGGATGAAACAGCCTTCAGAATCGGACAGTAATTTGGGTGGAGAAGTCAGTACTGCTGCAAGCTCCCGAAAGTACCGGCCAATCAAGGTAGTGTAAGATTAGAGGTGGACAGGTTTTAGGTTGATTTAATAGAGTTTAGGGCCAGGGAGGGTGGGCGAGATGAAATAGTTCATACAGAGCTAGCTTGCAGCTGAAAATCTCAATAAGCAAAGACAGGCCAGCCTCAGTGAAACCCAGCCCAGTATCAGTGCAGCGGGGCCGGACACACGGACTAAAAGTCTGGGGAGACCAAGCTGACCAATCGTGGCTAACCTACACAGTGACCAACCAATCGGCAGCTTGGGTCCCGATGCTTCTGGCCAATGGGAGTGGACCAATGTCTAGTGATACAGGCATGTCTCAGTGGCTTGCATTTCAGCGTACCTGTCCAGGAAGAGCCAATCCTACAGATGGGGGCCATGGCAGCTTGGAAGCTGCGACTCCAAAGGATTTAGGGTGGTGCTGGTGGCTACTCAGCCTAGTCCTGCAAATCCTCATCCTCTGCAATGTTGCCCACAGGCACCTGGACAGCTATTCCATGGTCAATGGCCATATTGTGCAGCATGCAACAGGCCAGGAATATGCCACAGGACTTGTCTGGGCTGCACTGTATGGCACCGCAGGACCTGTCCAGGCATCTAAACTGCATCTTAAGCATGCCATACACGCGCTCAATGATGTTCCTTGTAGTGATGTGTGCCTCATTGTACCTCTCCTCTGCTTCAGATGAGGTCTGCAGTATGGGGGTGAGCAGCCATGGCTGGAGGGGGTAGGTGCTGTCACCTGTGTGGGGGAGAATGATATGTTAGTCCACCATACACATCCATTCATGTCCCACAGGTGCTCTACAACTTGTCCTGTTGCTGGTTGTGTCAGTCCACACTGTTCACCTGTCTATGGTTCCCACCTGCATGCACCCTCACATGCCTCTGTAGCACCCCGACCACCACTGATTGCCCACTGTCACTACCACCACAGCATGCCTGGCATCTGCTCTGTGGTGCACTACTATGGCATGGCCTGTTACTATCCCATGTTGCTGTCTTTTCACAGTGTACACTACCCTGCCCCACACACAGTGGCACCATCAGGGGGTGTGAGGCTGCCCCCCACATTGCCTGTGCTTGCTGTATACCATCGCATTTGTTGGCACACTCATTGCTTCCACCATCTTTCTAGTTTCTGTCAGTTTGTGGGCCCACTCTGGCAGCCGCACACCATCCAGTTTGCCACATGTCTAGCATTGTGTCAACTCTGTCACACTGATCCACCCCCCTTACTTTATAACTGACTGGACTTACTACATTGCAGAGGATGAGGATTTGCAGGACTAGGCTGAGTAGCCACCACTGCCTCAGAGGGACCCCAGACTGGCCCTGCGGGCATGGCGGCACAGGGACAACATTGTGCAGGATAATTTTGAACTCTGAAAGTGAGTACCAGAGGCAGTTGTGACAGTACAGGCATACAAACATGCATAGGTAAGTCCGACCCATGATGCTACCCAGGGCGTGGCAGCCAGACACAGTCATAGGGGTGTGACATGCACACATGTGTACACTATACACATACACACTTGTTCATAGCAGGGGTAACAATGCCAAGGATGAACACAGGTGGATGTAGAGCAATGGCATGGGTCAGTTATAGGTTACTGGCACAGATGCACAGCATCAGGCCACAACCACACTCATCATTCCCATGCCCACCACCACGACACCATGGCCCACATTGATGGTCCAGATGCCACACATATGGCACAAACATGCCACAGGCATGCATGTGGGTTGCACAATAACAGTGCACAGCCTTGAGCAGACCTGGGATTACATCAGGCCAGCAACAGTCATGGGGCAACAGGTGCAGGCCAGCTGTGGCCAGGACACCTCATTGTCTGCCTGTGTTGCCACTGCGTACACATCGTGGCCACGCACAACAGGCAAGGGTGACTCACCTGGGACATCACCTGCCACAAGAAACATAGAAATATAGAAACATAGAAGTTGACTGCAGATAAGGACCACAAGACCCATCCAGTCTGACCATTTTTTTCTACCTTATGAATGTGCCATAGGCCTTTACTCTGTCAATTGCCTATCTATTCATACTCATCCGTATTGCTCCTTTATGCCTATCCCATGACTGTTTGAAACCCTGCACTGTATTCATATCCACCACTTTCTGAGGTAGGCAGTTCCATACATTCACCACCCTTTCTGTGAAAAAGAACCTCCTCACAATACCCCTTAATTGGCCTCCCTCTAATCTCATGTTGTGTCCTCTTGTCCTGCTATTTTTCTTATATTGAAATGTTAGACTATTTCACCTTGTTAATGCCCTTAAGGTGTTTGAATATTTTGATCATATCACCTGTCTCCCTCCTTTGCTCTAGGGTATGCATATTGAACTCCGTTAATCTGTCCTCATATGTTTTCTGATGCAGTCCTTGCACCATTTTGGTTACCCTTCTCTGGACTGCCTCCATTTTGTTAATGTCCTTGTGAAGGTGTGGCCTCCAGTACTGCATGCAGTACTCCAGATGGGGCCTAACCAGTGTCTTGTAAAGAGGGATTATTACCTCCCTCTTATGACCCTCAACATCCTCCTAGCCTTACCTACTGCTTTAGTGGTCTGCTTGGATGATTTTAGGTCATCTGTGATAATGATGCCCGTCTTTTCTTCCCTTGTGATTTCCAGCAACTCCCTTCCCAACCTATAGGCGGCTTCAGGGTTTCACTTCCCTATGTGCATGATTTTGCACTTTGCATTAAACCCCGGTTGCCACTCTTCCAACCATTTTGCCAGTTTATCCAGATCTCTTCTCATTCTGCCCACCCCATCTGGATCATCTACTCTGTTGCAGATCTTGGTGTCATCTGCAAACAGACAAACCTTACCCTCCAGTCCATCTGCAATGTCACTGATGAAGATATTGAAGAGGACTAGCCCCAGGACTGATCCCTGAGGTACCTCACTTGTGACTTGCATCTCTTCTGACTGTATATCGTTTACCACCACCCTCTGTTTTCTGCCCACCAACCAGTTTGCAACCCAGTTGACCAACTTCTGACCCACCCAAAGTCTACCCGCCTTATTAATCAATCTTCTATGTGGAACAGTAACAGAAGCTTTGCTGAAGTCAAGGTAGGTGACATCAACTGCATCCCCTTGGTCCACCACTCTGGTTGCCCAGTCAAAGAAATCTATGAGATTAGTTTGACAGGACCTTCCTGTTGTAAACCCATGCTGTCTTGGATCCTGTACTCCTATAGATTCCAGGTGTTGCACTATCATTTCCTTAAGAAGTGCCTCAATAATTTTACCCTCTTCTGAGGTAAGACTGACTGGTCTGTAGTTCCCTGCCTCTTCCCTGCTACCACTCTTGTGGAGTGGTATCACATAAACCCATCTCCAATCTTCTGGGACCTTTCCTGTGTTCAGAGACTCACTAAACAGTTCTGATAATGGCTCTGCTAGTTCCACCCTCAGCTCTTTTAGTACCCTGGGATGTATGCCATCTGGTCCCATTGCCTTGTCCACCCTGAGCTTGGCGAGCTCTTGTAGGACCCTTTCTTTTGTGAAGGGACTTGTACACACCTCCCTCCCCCCGTGTCCATGGTGCTGAGCTGTGGACTCTGCCCTACCTTCTCCTCAGTAGATACTGAGCAGAAGTATCTATTTAGGATAGATGCTTTTCCTTTGTCCTCCTCCACACACTCCCCCTTATCCTTTTTGACCTTAGCAATACCCCCTCTGAACATTCTCCTTTCACTAATGTATCTATAGGAAGTCTTGTCCCCTTCTTTTACTGTTCGTGCTAGAGTTTCCTTGGTTTGGGACTTTGCCTGTCTTCCTGCCTTCCCTGCTTCCCTTAGGTAAGTTTGATATGCCTTTCTATCTTCATCCTGCTGTATTCCCTTATATTTTCAGAAGGCCAGTCTTTTGGCTCTGACCTTTTCTGCTATTGTTTTTTTGAGAACCAAAGTGGGTTCCTCCTTCTTTTGGTCTTGCTTTTCTCTCTAACACAATGGGATGTTGCTTCAAGTATTGCATCCTTAATGCTTGCCCACTTTGCCTGTACCCCCTTGCCTGTATTTCTTCTTGCCAGGGCTAGCTTAACTCTGTTGGCCATCTTATCAAAGTCAGCTCTTCTAAAGTCCCATATTTTTGCATTGAAATGGGATGATTTAGTTCTAGTGGCCAAATTGAATCATACCATGTGATGGTCACTGGCTCCCAGGTGACCTTCTACCTGGAGTTCTGTGATCCTTTCCCTGTTAGTCATTACTAGATCTAGGATAGCCCTGTCTCTTGTGGGTTGTTGTACCAGTTGTTTGAGGCCATCCCCCAGCAGGGAATCCACTATGTGTCTAGTTCTGGTGGATGTTCCTACTGGTATTGATCAATCTGAATGTGGCATGTTGAAGTCTCCAATTATCAGAACCTCCCCTTTAGAAGTCATGTTTTGTATATCTTCTAACAGTAATGTGTCTATGTACTATCCCTGGTCTGGAGGCCTGTAAACAACCCCAGTTTGTATGGCTGTCCTATTTCCAGGCTACTCCCCACCCCCTTTTTGCACCTCGGTCTCTTCTGAACAGTACATAGTTGGGTACTGAAGTCTCCCAAGTGTGGTTACTGGTGAACCATGTCTCGCTAATGGCTACTGTGTCCAGTTTAGTCTATGTCAATGTTGTCTACATGTCTGGGATCTTGCTTCCCAGACTGAGGGCATTTGTGTACATGATTTTCCATTGGCCAGATTTCAGTGTGTTAGTTGTTGGGTGAGGTCCAGCATTTCCTCTGCACATCATATGGAGAGACAGACCTTTTTCCTTACCTGGTGATGCAGATGAACTACAAACATGCTGAACTCCTGTTTGATCATTAGCTGAGGGGGAAAGGGGTCATTCCCATTTGATGTATTAGGTGCTGCACCCCCTCTCCCCATTGACTAATTTAAATATTCTGTAAAGACATCAAACTTCTGCCCCAATGCACTGACTCCCTCCTTAGTGAGATACAGTCCATCAAATTTAAATAATTTTCACTCCCAAAACTGTTGCCAGTTACCTTCAAATTTGTGTCCTTTTTCTTGACGGCAGCCCTTGTTCCACATGTTTAGCTCCCCTATCTCCCCTTCCCTGACCTTCTGTCCATCTACCCCCTTCTCCCAGACCAGCAGGATCATAGACAAGGAGATGCCAGATGAAATGGATGACAGTTTGTCTCCCAGCCTGGTCAGATGTTCCTTGGTCTCCACAACTGACTGGCTAGAGAGATCATTAGTCCCTTTGTGTACCAGGACATTGATGTTTTCTCCTGCTTCCTGCACAACTTTAGCAATGCAGTCAGTGTCTCTCCACTCTGATGTACCTGTGAGGCATCTGACCATTACCCCCAGCTGGAGGTAGGTATCAGCTCCCCAAATCATGGAGTCTCCTATGATCAGAAGTGTTTTTTGTGTTGCCTTTTTTGTTTTGGTCCCTGTTTTAGAAACATAGAAACATAGAATTTGATGGCAGATAAGGACCACTTGGCCCACCTAGTCTGACCATTTTTCTACCTAACAGATCAGCTGCAGATCCTAATTAAACAACAGCTTACTTCCTCCTACCCCCCTCCCACTAGGACTGCCTTATGTCTGTCCCATGCATTCTTGAATTCCCCCACTGTTCCTGACTCCACAACCTCCTCAGGGAGGCTGTTCCATGCATCCACAACCCTCTCTGTGAAAAAATACTTCCTCACATTACCTCTGAGCCGTCCCCCCTCTATCTTCAAATTGTGCTCCCTTGTTTTGTTTTGTTTTGGGTGAGTTTTGTTGTGCTAGCTCCTGTGCTGCAGTGTTCTGCTCTGCAGTGTCCTCTGCTCCCTTGTTTGATTTTAGAGACAGAGGCAGATACCTGTTTGTAGTTTTTATATGGTTTGTGGAGGTGATATGTTGGAGAGCATTGAGTGATGGAGCACCTGATTTACCCCTCCTACCTCCTCCTCCTCCTACCTGCCAACCTCCTGGACCAACTACCCTCTGCAGTCAAGGTACTTCAAGGTACTTCAGTTAGATGTTGGGGAAATGGCAGGCAGTTCTTATATTTCCTCCTGAATATGCGATTTGAGGCACACAATCTCTGCCCATGCTGCCTGGAGCTGGGCCCTTAGATCTCCAATGGTCTAGCATATAGGACAGAGTCCTAAATCCTGTATAACTGCCCTTTTGAAAAGTGTCCCACAGTGCCTGCAGTTAATAATATCCATTCCACTTGAGAAGCTGAGTTTATAACCTGGTCTGAATAATTAGATGGAGGAAAATGAAAGCAAAAGTTTGATTTTTTTGTTTTTTGATTTATTTGTTTGTTTTTTGTTTGTTTTGTATCACTTGTTTTAACAAGTTAAATTACTTGTGCCCCAGTAAGTGAGATCACTGTGTGTATATCCCTCTGATCCTCCCCTTCCTGCTTTTCTACAGGAAATGTCACAACTGTGTTACTCTATAAAAGGAGTGTAGCATGGGGTGGTTGGGGATGGGGTGGGTGGTGGTCCCTTTCCCTGCCGGAAAAGTAGAACTACAGATGAAAAAAACAAAGAGGTAAAAAGCAGAAAAAAATCAACCAACAACAAATGCAGTACCTTGAAAGCTTAGCCTAATGATAGATAAAAATGTAAACCCTGTAAGCACCACCTCTAACAATTTTGCACAAATTATTCCCTGCAAAAATCACTTTGCTACAGAGAAAAATTAAGCAGTAACAGAAGATATACCTTGCAAAAAACAATTTGAATCAGAGAAGATTGCAGCAGTAATCTGTAAGCACAAAACAGTAACAACCCTGTAGGCACATCCTGTAATAATGCAGCAGAAGATATATCCTGCAACAGCAATTTGAATCAGAGAAGATTACTGCAGTAAAATGTAGGCAAAAAAGTATCAAATCATGTGAGCATGAAAGAAAATAACAACACACAGTAAATCTGCCTAGCAAAAAGAAGCGTTAATCTTTTTCCTTGCTCTGATAAAGTTGTTCCTTTCTCTGTCCTTACAAGCAAACCTAGAAGAAAAGAGCTCAGGTGAAGCTAGGTGCCTTTGCCAGCAAACCTAGTCTTCCACCTCAAAAACACCAACTAACCTGACTTTTTAACTCTTACTTCAGTTGGAAGTTACGAAAACTTTGTCAGATCCACCCCCCAGTTACACTCCACAGAAGATATAACTTGCAAAAAAAACACTTTGCTACAGAGAAAAATAAAGCAGTAACAGAAGATATACCTTGCAAAAAAACAATTTGAATCAGAGAAGATTACAGCAGTAATCTGTAAGCACAAAACAGTAACAACCCTGTAGGCACACCCTGTAATAATGCAGCAGAAGGTATACCCTGCAACAGCAATTTAAATCAGAGAAGATTACAGCAGTAAAATCTAAGCAAAAAACAGTATCAAATATTGTGAGTACAAAAGAAAATAACAACACACGGTAAATCTCCCTTGCAAAAAGAAGCCTTAATCTTTTTCTTTGCTCTGATAATGTTGTTCCTTGCTCTGTCCTTAGAAGCAGACCTAGAAGAAAAGAGCTCAGGTGAAGCTAGGTGCCTTTGCCAGCAAACCTAGTTTTCCAAGGGGTGAATGCTCTACTGCCAAGGGGGTTGAACCACATGACCATGACCAGCTGCATGTGGATGTAGGTGTCCTGAAATGCACATTGGTGCCAGGGGTATTAAAGATACTAATGGCAGGGGATGGTGTATGGAACACGTTGGATGCATGCTGTCTAGGGGTGGGGGTGCTGGTGTTGCTGCATGGCATGCGACATGTGCTCCTGCTGGACTGTGGGGCCCTGACTGCACAACCCACTGCAATGGCCTGTGCAATCTGATCAAAGTCATATCCATCCACAGAAGGCACAACACTGTGGTCATGTCCACCCAGTCAGCAAAACTCATTGAGTGCCTCAGCATGCGGAATGGCTTCCAGCTCATCAAGGAGAGCCACCTGCACACATAACCCATGCACGGCCTTCTTGAGTGCCACCTGTCACTGCATGGAGTTCTGCAGGAGCTGTGTGTGCCTGTTGGGCTCATCAGCAGGGGTCATGTGTTAGAGTGGTGGCTGACGAGCAGGGGGGGTGATGGCCTGCTGTGTTGCAACCACCACCTGTGGCTGCTGCACAGCAGGCCACTGCTGGCCTGGGGATTGTGTGCGTGCAGATACAGAGGGTGCTGGGTCAGCTTGACCATGCACCTGTGCAGGCCATTGCTGGTCAACATCACCCAGGTGGATGCTTATGCTGCATCTAGGCTGCAGAGCAGTGCCCTGCTCCTGGCTAATCACAACTGGCGTGGTGGCCACTGGCATGCAGTATGATAGGGACTGCTCCTGTGACATCCAAGGATGGCTGGTGCTGTCAGAGGGTGCCTGTGTGGCATTCAGCATCCCAAGGTTGCTCATGGTGTTGGGGATAATGCTCCCAAACTGGGTGGTGCCATCATCGTCATTATCCATGGCCATGACAAGTACTGCAAAATCATCCAGGAGGTCAATCCAGGACAGCGGTTGAGATCAGTAATGCAATGAACCTGTCCCACCTCCTGTATGCTTGCCCTAACAGCAATGGCCACAGCAGCTGTTGATGTGCTGGCAACGGGTACATCTGGCTGCTGTTCTATGGATGTTGCAGCATCCCTGAGATGTGATGGACCTGTGAAAGCAGAAAAGGAGAGCACAGTCAGGGCTGCATGCCTATGGTGAGTAAACAGTGGCATTCACATGAAGGTGCACATGCATGTCATAGGTGCACAGGTGGTGACACACATGGCCAGGGCTACCCTATTGTGGGGCACATGGCACACATTCCATACTGACAGGTGGGGTTGTTCTGCAGTATGTGTGTGGTCACAAAATGACCCATGTGAGGTACAGCAAAAATGGCCAGCACCCTCCACCCCCACCGGTCCCACACTCCTGCACAGTGGCCAGCATGTGGCTCACAAGCCTAGTTAACATGCCAGATGCACACCCACACTACAGACCACAAGGGTGTACTCCCACACAACACCCATGGCCCAGCGCTATGGTCCATTGACAGGCAACAGTGACTGCAGACATGCGTGGTGCTGCATATACCTGTCCCACAACATGGGCAGAGGCACCCATGTTTGGAGGCCCTGCTGTCTCACCCCAGGGCTGTGCACAGTTGTACAGTGGCTGCATCTGTGTGTCTGCACAGTGCTACAATGCTAGTATGACATCACCTGTGAACACCACATGCAGGCCTCCACAATACCTGTGCAATACATACTTGTAGTGCAGTGACGGTGCACCTCCCATATCAAAACCATCACCAGAGACACCCTCAACAGAGGTATGGCTAAAGGTGGTAGTGTTCAGGGCCTCCTGTGCCATCATAGTGAGCACAGTTGATGGCCCCACCAGTGGTACTGTGGGATGCCCGGACCTGGGTCAGACATTCCTGGCCCATATCTGTTCACTGTTGATCCTCTTAATACATTCCTGGGGTGTACAGTTAAATGTACCATGGGCATTCAGAGCCTAAGCCACTTCTGACCACCCCTTTGCCTGTTCTTGCTGTGTCCCTGACTTCCTGGTTAGGAGATCCTCCCTCAGAATGTAAGGCTCAGTGAGGGCTGTTAGCACATCTTTTGTGAAGTTAGGATACCTTTTCTTTCTTCCCTCCTCAGATTCTACACTGATGCCTGTGGAAATGAAAGAGAATCACATGGAGAAGTACAGCATCAGCATCAGTGCCACGTAGTGAGAGACATGCAGAGTTAAGGTGAAACCAATAAAAAAAACAGCCACAGTGTAAACACACTTACCTCCAAGGTTGCAGTACCTCTCTGTCACCTGTGTGGTGGGGTGATTCATGCCAGCTCATTTATTGCTTATCACATGCAAATGAGGGACAGAACACCTTATAATGTGATGCAAATGTTTGAGATGGTCCGGAATTGAGCAATGAGCTCATTAAGATATCCCGGCTGAATATTGCAAAGATGAGCCTGGCATGTCTTATAGTGCATCATGCATGTATTTGTGACAAAGTGAAAACACATTATGCATTTCCAATGCATGCACGATAGGCATCCATGTCACAGCTTTGCATGGTCACAGACAAAGGATGTCAGCAGTGGTGCATCATGCAGTGTGTGGTGGGAGTGTACTGTGCACAGACATGTGCCATCTGGATGGCTGTGGTCATGGCATTGGTTGACCTTATAGAAACATAGAGGTTGACAGCAGATAAGGACCACAAGGCCCATCCAGTCTGCCCATTTCTATTTCTACCTTATGAATGTGCCATTGGCCTTTGCTCTGTCAATGGTCTCTCTATTCATAATCATCTGTATTGCTCCCTTATGCCTATCCCATGCCTGTTTGAAGCCCTGCACTGTACCCATATCCACCACTTCCTGAGGTAGGCCGTTCCATGCATCCACCACCCTTTCTGTGAAAAAGAACTTCCTCACATTACCCCTTAATCAACCTCCCTCTAATCTCATGCTGTGTCCTCTTGTCCTGCTATTTTTCTTATATTGAAACATGTTATACTCCTTCACCTTGTTAATGCCCTTAAGGTATTTGGATGTTTCAATCATATCACCTCTCTCCCTCCTTTGCTCTAGGTTATACATATTGAGCTCAGTTAATCTGTCCTCATATATTTTCTGATGCAGTCCCTGCACCATTTTGGTTGCCCTTCTCTGGACTGCCTCAATTTTGGTTAATGTCCTTGTGAAGATGTGACCCCCAGTACTGTACACAGTACTCCAGATGGGGCTTAACCAGTGTCTTGTAAAGAGGGATTATAACCTCCCATTTATGACTTGTGATACCCCTACTAATACACCCTAACATCCCTCTAGCCTTACCTACTGCTTTAGTGGTCTGCTTGGATGATTTCAGGTCATCGGTGATGATGACACCTAAGTCACTTTCTTCCCTTGTGACTGCCAGCAACTCCCCTCCCAGCCTATAGGTGGCTTCAGGGTTTCTCTTCCCTATGTGCATGATCTTGCACTTCTTTGTGTTAAACCCCAGTTGCCACTCTTCTGACCATTTTGTTAGTTTATCCAGATCTCTTCTGATTCTGCCCACCCCATCTGGATCATCTACTTTGTTGCAGATCTTGATGTCATCTGCAAACAGACAAACCTTACCCTCCAGTCCATCTGCAATGTCACTGATGAAAATATTGAAGAGGACTGGTCCCAGGACTGATCCCTGATGTACCCCACTTGTGACTTGTATCTCTTCTGACTGTATACCATTTACCACCACTCTGTTTTCTGCCCATCAACCAGTTTTCCATCCAGTTGACCACCACACAGCCGTACATGCATGTTTGTGGAGGGTGCAACCTTTTTTTCCTGTGCGGTCCATCACTACTGTGAATGTGCAGTGATGCACCATGGTACACCTATCATGCATTCCTATGACACACACCCATGCCACATGGGGATGACAATGTTTGGTCTATCATGCAACTGGCACAGCCCAGATGCCTTGCAGTTACTGCCACAGCAGCATCACACTGCAGCTGTTGTGGTACCAACAGCAGGATGGCATGTGCCTCAGCAGACATGTCTGCCAGGCCCAGCTTCCATAAATTGGAAGATTTGGTGGACCTTGTGGTCCCCCTGGAGGGGCAACTATTTGCAGCAGAGGAGCTCCAGGAGGCATGGGCCCAGGTGTGGGTCAGGATTAGTGTGCACCTCACCAGGCCTACAGGCATCCCCGAATGGAGGAACAGTGTGGCCATTGCTTTGGGGACCTTGGCCAATGGGGTAAGGACAGACTGGAGTGGCTACATGTTCTGGTGTGGAGGAGAGCAATACCATGACCAGGCATGTATGCAGTGTGACTGTGCACCATTCATGGTAGTGGATAATGACAGGTGTGTGGCTGTAGCAGGCACTGTCCTTTGCGGACCATGGCATGTCACCAGTGGTGTCTGGCAGGTGTGTACTGGTGTGCTGGTGTGTGGAATGCAGTGTGTGCCACTGTCCATCCCCTGCACCACTACATTGCTAGCTTACACATTCATGTTGGGGAGGGACCAGTGTGCTACAGCTTGATGCTAACTGTGTCCATCTTATTGTGTTTCCATTGCAGGCAGGGAGGAGGTCAGCCAGACCCAGAGGAATGCTCACCGCCAGGGCAATGAGGACAGCAGATCACTGGGCAGGTTGTTTACAGTAGGGCTACCAGGTGGTTGCCACACCATGCAGCAGATAAGTGGGCATGTTGTGTTACATGTAGCATGGGTGCATGGGGAGTATGCACTGCCTATTACAGCCCATGGCATGTGGGTCAGAGATGCCCATGGTGAACTGGTCGCACACACATGTGATGACAGTATTGTGCTATGTGACAGCTCTACAAGGCTCCTGGCCCCTGTGTACCAGGCAATGTCCAGTGTGTCTGTACATGGCAGTGTTCATTCTCTGCTGACCACATGGGGACAGCACTGAGCTGTCATTCATGGTGCATGCACTTGTCAGGTCCACACATTGTGTATTACATGGCATGTATGGTGCCCTGCACCACATGCCACTGACCTCACACTGCGCACCATGGTGTGTTGTTGCAGAGCAGAAATCACTGAACCAACAGCCACCCACAGCACATGGCATGTTGCCTGGAACACATATCCCCACTGGTTTTGTTCACCTCTCTACCACTGTTGCTCCCATGTGTCCAATATGTCCATATGTATTGGCTGGCACCATCACAGCAGTCCATTGTTGTTGCCATGACTGTGCTGTGTCTATGGCACCTGCACAGTGTGGACAGTGGCACACTCCAGGTGCTGTGGGTCATCCCAACTATTCCCAATCTGGGTGACATGTGTTCGTGTGCTCCTCACACGACACCAGACCTGTGTCACATCCACCACTGTCTGTGGCTGCATGTTGCCATTGTACACTTTTCATGTTTGGCTGTTGTTTGCCATGCAGTCATGCTGGTCAACACCACTGTGTCACAGTGCACCATGTGTGTGCCACACAGCTGTGGGCATTCAGTCCATGGCCATTCACAGTGACACAGCACATGGGTCTGTTTGTGTTTGTGCCACCTGCCTTTGTGCTGTGTGTTGCCAGTGTCATCTGGGCCTGCAGTGTTGCTAGGCCATGTGCATGTGCACCACCTCCGCTGGCTGGCTGGACGGCACCATGATGGTGTGCCTGTCAACCTGCATGGTACCTGTTCTGACCATCCTATTTCATCTGTGTGTCCCTGGTTGGTGCTGTGTGCTGCTGGGGGTGTACAGGTTTCATCTGGTGATTGTGCACATAGGTCTGTGTGTGATGCCCTGTGCCATCAGACAGTGTGCTGCACGGTGGTGACCACTGCCACCAGTTCATGTGTGCTCCATGTGCACTGGTACAGCCCAGAGCATTGTCCCAATGTGCAGGCATGTCCCCTGCCATTGTCTGTGCCCCCTGCAGTGGCTATCTCCATCCACAGTGTGTGGGTGTTTGTTCCAGGCATTGTATGTGTTTGGTGGGTGCTGATGGCTGTCAGCCACTTGGTGCACCCTCTGTGGGAGGGTCCTTGCCATGGTTCCAGGTTGCCTCTGGGACACTATGGCCCATTTGAGCTGTGCATGTGTGTTGCCATGTGTTTCTGCAGGTGTTGCCTTCTTTGGTGGGCTGTGATTGTGGCATGGCTCACTGGTACATCTGGAACAGAGTATGGCATGAACCTGCCTGTATGCCTCATGGGGTGTTCCCTTGGCACCTGCCTGTCCTGTGGTCCTGTGTATGTCCTCCCCCCATGGCTTTGCCACACCCACCTATTGTCTGCTGGCATGCTGTTATTATTGCCTTCCCCTTTGTGGTCACCCACGTGACTGTGCATGGTCAACTTCTTCCTGTGTGTCCAGCAGGTGTGTAACACTACTGGTTGAGTCAGGTATGTGTGCACACAGCATTCTGTCCATGTCAGCTGTGTACATCTGTGATCCTGCCTCAAATACACCTGTGGTGGGGGTTGCCCACCCATCTCCATCACATACATGTACCACTGCATGTGACCAGTGTGCTTATGTGGGGAACACTGTACCTGTGACACACAGCCGTATGGAGCATGGCCACATGTCTCTTTGCCATATCCTGTCCATGTCCTGCCCTGCCATTGGCTGTCTGTACAACCACATCCCATGCAGTGCAATATGTGTGGCAATGTTCCACAGTGTAGCACCTGTCAGTAGTGGGTTTTGCAGTGCGGCAGCTCTGCGCAGTGGCCTGCACATCTGCAGGCATGCAAGTCACCATCATTGCATGGGAAGATTCTGTCTGTAATTGGGAGACTTGTGGCACTGAGGTCATGTTTTGTTTGTGTTTTTCCTCCCATAGGTGGACAGACCACAGCGGGATGACAGGCCTGAGGAAGATGGCCACAGAGTCACATCATGGTCTGAGGCAGGGTAGCTATGAGCTGGGGCATCCTACTAGCCATCTACAGGTGGTTAGAGGGGGTGCTGTGGGCCATCTGCACATTTACAACTGTTGTAGAGGGCTGCAGGGTGCGCCTTGGTGCATGACGCCCATACCAGTCACAGTGCCAGGCTGATGTGTGCCACCAGGGCCATATATATTTGCAAATGGTTAATTTTGACCCCACTCCTGCACCCTCGCCCATCCCATGTGCATAGTGCACCCGGCAGCCCGTGTTTCCCCTTTCTCCTCAGCCCCCCCTCAGTTTGCTTGTAAATATAGGTTTGTATATAAAGATATTTTTCTACTTTAATGTTTTTAAGCATTTGCTCATGTTCTTTTTTTTATTGTACTCCTCCTTTCCCTGTTCATATTGCTGTTGTTGTTGTTGATGTTACATATATCTTTTTCTTGCAGTAAAGTATTTTGTTGGTTTTTGATATGGCTGTGTGTGTTTCTTTATTCCATTGTTCTTGATGTCCATTGTGTGGCACATGTGGCCTACATACCCATGGACATGGCTGCACAGGTGTGGGACTGCCATCTCCTCATCTGACACACCCTATCCCAAGGGTATGGCACCGACTGTTTCTGTCACAGACATCCCTGCACTGGTTGCATAGGATTCTCGCCAGTGCTCTTTGTGTCACTTCATGCTGGTTCCCTGTGTTGGCCCTGTGCCCCTCTCTGTTGTAGTCATAGGTTATGTGGTTGTATGCTGCACTGTTAATGACCATGTCTCACTGTCAGTGTGTTCCCCCTGTGTGGGCCCCTGCCACCAGCCATTGTGGTGCTGTGCTGGTGGCGCACTGTGTGACAGTTCTGTCTGGCATGTCTGCACTGTTGTCACTCTGCTTGTGCATTTGGCCCTAGCCATTGACACGGCTGTTGCTGTGGTGCCTTCTCCATGACAATGTGTGTCTACACTGCCTGGTGTGCATGGCATTCCCCATGGTTGGTGTCATTTGAGTGGTGCATTGTACTGGGCACTCAGGGGGCCTTACCTCTGGCCATTTTAGCCACTGTGATGTGCCACTCTCCTCTCCTGTCCCCAGGGGTGCTGCCCTGTTGCACCAACACCCATCCACCTTGAAACAGTGCATGGTATACCATCACTACAATGACCCCACCACCACAGAGACAACGACCTGTTCAACATCCACAGTGCTGAACAGGTTGTTGCAGTAATGGATGTTTACAGCTATGCTGCTGTAAGCCACTCTCCCCTCTGGGGGAGTTGCAAGGGGTACAGCCCTCCACAAGTGTGGGCATGGGGAGGGCACAGCCCCCGTATTGCCACACAAACTGTGTCGGTCTGTTCCCCATCAGTGTTGGGACACGGCATGGTCAGGGATGTTGGCGGCATTTTATTGCTGTGGGGGATGTCAACAACAATGTTGTCACTGCAGCTTGGTGGAACCACAGTGCATTGGGCTGCTTTCCCTGTTTGTGCACCCCAGTCCCTACCTATCTTGCATGGTTTCCCATATTCAGTAGTGCCCTACTGCACCATACATTTCCAATTGCATGATTGTGAATCTTCAGTATATTCAGCTGGACATGTGGCGATTGCATCTTATGGCTCATCTTCTGAATATTGTACTATTTTGGACTGGTGCATTTCAGATTCACGGCACAGACACCTGCACAATTCAGCCAGCCACTTTTAAATATGGGGCCCCACAGATAGACAGATCACCGCCAAGTGAAGCATTTCAAAACTACATATCAAGCATTACAACTGAAATACTGGTATCAAACAAAATAAATACACCCAAAATTACTTAATCTCCCCAGTATCAGGTCCAACTGCAATGCACTGTTACTGAGCAAACTATTTTCGAGAACTGTCTCGATGTTTGAGATTTTCTCTGACACGGTGCCTGAGTCAGTTTGATTAAACAGAACAGGAAATAAAAATGATAAACCCACTAAGAAATGTGTCTTGTCATTATCCCTTATTCCCTAAATTTTGTAATGCCCTCCTCAAGCATATCACTCTTATCTCCCCCTCTGGTGTTGCCCCCTTCCTCTTTCTACTCTCCCTTCTCCCTACCCTTTCTTGCTGCATAGGTTCCTGTTGCAGGTAGTGTACATATGTTCTTGTACAATAATATGTATGCTACTTTCTTCTAAGATATGTGCACTTTCTCATTGTTTACACTTGCATTCCTGCATGGTATGAACTCCAGTTTATTGTAACACTGTATATATCCCTGCCCTGTACCTATCATTTATTTTTTTTTGAATTGCTGTGTTGTTGTACCCCAAGTGTTGTAACTCTGTATATACTGTTGCCTGTACTCATATATGTGAATGCCCAGGCTCATCTTGTAAATGAGTTTTTCTCAATGATGCTCACCTGGTTAAATAAAGATTGATTGATTGATTTGAGTTACTAAGTGTTTGATTCAAGTTCAAGTTCATTGCCAGAAAGCTTCATTGACCAAGCTCATTCACATGGAGGTCCTGGGTGCATGGTTACAACAAATATACAATGCAGGCAATAACATAACAATCCATAAATGGTGGACCAGGTCCTACAAGGTACATGGGTAAAGAGTCCTGGGTGAAAAACAAAAACCAAAAAAATATTTTTTACAAGTTGTTTAAGGAAGGTGGTGTAGTGAGAACAAACTAAGGAAGTAAGAAGAAAGCTAGGGAGGGAGTTTAGAAACAGTTACAGGTGTTCTTTATTTTTGAAGCCACCAGTGTTTTGAAGAAATTTACTGAGACTACACTGGATAGTTTCAGATTGGATTGCAGCTGGTTCCAAATAGTTGGTAGGGCACTTGAGAAGGCTCATCTGCCAAAGGAGGTACGAGTCCTAGGTGCGTCGAGTAAGAGTATGGATAAGTGCTACCAAATAGCTTGGTAATTTATTCAGAAGAAGTTTCAGGGTCCAAATGCCAGCATGGAGTGTGCATCTAATGGTAAGTAAAATCCAACCAACAGCTGCGTATAGTTCGCAATGGTGGGTTCGGTATGGGTAGTTTGTAATGAAGAGCAGGGCACAGTGATAGAGAATGTTCAATTTGTTTAGGTTAGTAATTGCTGCAGAAGTGTATAATATGTCCCCATAGTCAAGTAAAGGGATGAACGTGGTCTGAACAAGCCTGAGTCTGGTTTCCAGGGGAAAGAGGGGCCTATTTCGGAAGAAAAAGCATAGTCTAGCTTTTAGTCTTCTGGACAGGTCATCAATGTGCTCGTTGAAGGAGAGCTTGTTGTCTAACCAAAAGCCAAGGTATTTAAATTTAGACACAACTTCCAGTGGTTCACCAAGGGCTGTAATGATGAAGTCTTTAGGTGGGACAGTAAGGGTGACAGAGGAAGTATTGGGGGGAAATCATGGCCTTAGTTTTTTTAGCATTTAGGAGGAGTTTGGTATGGATGAGATTTGTTTCTAGCTGTGCAAAATTGACTTGAAGTATATCCCTGACTTTCGATATTGTACGGCCGGATGTATACAAACTGTATCGTCTGCAAAGAAATGCAAGGTTGACCTGGTTATTTGAGAATCGAGGTTGTTGATATATAGGGAGAAGAGTATAGGACCTAAGATGGAACCTTGCGGGACTCCCCTAGTAACTGGTAAGGAGGCAGAGAATAGCCCACCAGCTTTGACTTTCTGCATCCTACCTGATAAGTAACTGGAGAACCATTTGGTAGTGGCTAGGGTGGCGCCAATATTGGTGAGACTGTTCACAATTAGAGTATGGGCAACGGTGTTGAATGCTTTACTCAAATCTAAGAATACTGCACCCGTAATTTTTTTAGCATCCTTGGCTGAGATCCAGTCATCGGTGACTTTAGCTAGTGCAGTAACAGTGCTATGATTAGAGCAAAAGCCTGATTGGGCTGGATTGAGGAGAGAGTAGGTTTCAAGATGATTCTTCAATTGTATATAAATCAATTTTTCGAGGACTTTTGAAAGGATAGGCAAGATTGAGATTGGTCTGTAATTGTTTAAGTCACATAGGTCACTGGATTTAAATAAGGGTATGATATGAGCGGATTTCCAGCATAATGGAACTACGGCAGAAGAGATAGATAGGTTGAATATATGGAGAATGGGAGCAGTAAGATAGCGGTAGCCAACTTTTAAGAAAAATGGTTATAAGCCATCATCTCCAGCACTTTTTTGTGGTCTCTAAATTGATAAGTGAATTCTCTACTTCTTTGAAGCTGAGGGGGAGCAGCTGGAAAGGATGGGCTGTGGCTTTTGGGACAGTGATAGGGCTAGCATGGATACTAGTACGAGATGCGTACGGTGATGCATCGAAAGCTAGACCAGCTGTGGTGAAGTGAGAATTCAGTTCTTCGAGGATTTGGTAATTGTTTTCAATAACTGTGCCATTTATGTTGATCTTAGCTGGGATGAAGGGAGCAGCCAGTCGACCTTCAATAGACTTGATGGTCCTCCAAATTTTCTGTGAGTTTCCTACCCTGAATAAATGGCCTTGTGTGTGTACTTATTGTTATTACTGTGTGTGTGTGTTTGTGTGTGTGTGCATCATTTATTTATTTACACGTTAAAGTTATACAGTATTTAGTTATATTCTCACTTGTTCTTGGTACCTTGGGCAGACTAGATGGACCTAGAGGTCTCCTTCTATCATCATCATCTATGCTTCTATGTTTGGTAGCATTATATTTTAAATTTTATAGATATGTTGCTATTTCATTGAAAATCCACAGCTTTTACTGTGATGGCATTTAGTCTTACACTGTATCCTTTCTAAAATGTGTCCATGTGTGTTTGTGTCTGCTGTAGTTAGAATTATCCATATGGAAATATTTCCAAATTGTCTACCCAAGGCTGGCATAATTCAGTAAGCAGACCTAGCCTACAATTAGCGACAATATCTTCCCAAACACATACAGTATGACATCATGTAAGTTGCAGGACCAGACAATATCCAGCATTGTCACAAAAATAAATATTGAAATACTGTAGCTGATTAACAATAGAGTATCGTAACCCCTGTCCATCTTTATATAAGCCATCCTAGATATGAATTGTAGGAGGGATGGGATGACTAAAATCCTCCTTATTGCACACTAGATATCCATCCCTCTGAAGGTACTCCCTTACATCAAAGTTCCTGTAGTTTTTTAATAGTGCTAACAGAAAGAAATGTAATGAAGTTAACTATGGAGTCACAAACACAAACAATGATGTTGGACAATCAAAGCATCTTTTATGACATTTTATATAGGCAAGATCTTCAGATGCTTGTTTGTATGCAAAGTAATGTTTTTTCTATATTTTCTAAGTTCTTCCCTGCCAAACTGACCTTAAATGTGTTCTATAAATGCAAATAAAAAAAATGCCTAGTGACACACACACACACAAATGAAAAAATAATTGTGCAGAAAACATTAATTAGTAATACAGAAATTTGATTTTGGTTTCTAAAATTGGTATGCATTTGACAGATTTATGCACACACTGCATGAACATGAATATAACATACTGTACTGTATGTTGATTAACTACAAACACAACCCTTGTTTTAAAGTGAAGGTCAGAAACTGGAACCTTGGCTATGAACTTACGAATATTACTAGGAGCAACAAAAGTAAAGTACTGGACTGTTAGTAATGTTGGAGCTAGTTTAATCAAACAGTGGGGGTTGAACATACAGTACATTATATTCCAGTTCATTCATTGTGTGCATAAATTTCTTAAATGCATAACACATTTTAGAAATGAACATGGAATCCCCATACTATTTGCAAAAGATAAAAATGAGAGGTGGAAGGCAGGAAGAGAAACAAAGCTTGAATCCTGTACATTAGCATATTATCCCAGCCACCATACTTTTCCCCATAATTATTAAAAAGGGGGGAACAGGACTTTCAGTAAGTTAAAGATTTCTACTACCTGGGGGCTACTTTTAACAGAATCCTAAGCTGCATGGTGAATGTTAAAACAACAGCATCACAATAGTCAGCTATGAAAATAGCCTTGCAGTAGGTTTAAGCTTTCTTGAAACATTGTCAGTAATCTTTACAAGGCAATGCAACCTTGTTTTGATGTGAAGGTTTGCACTTTTCTTCATTCTGTATGAATGAAAATACATCCTCCTATGGTAGTAACACCTGACTGACCAACAGTCAGTCACTCAGGTGTTACTACTATAGGAGAAAGTGTGTTCATTCATATTTATAAGAATGAAGAAGAGTGCAGGCTGCTCAGTGACACTGATTTTTTAAATCAATTTTTTTGCTTTGAATAATGGCAGTGGAATCATGTCAATGAGCATATCTATGAGGTTTCATCAATCAGTTTCTTTCTAAAACAGACACAGAACTGAGTCCCTTGCAGGTCTATAGGAAAAAAATGATAATTTAATTAATCCAAATTGGGTTATCACCCTCTCCCTCTCTTTAAGTCTCTCTAACTCACTCATTCTCTCCCATTCAATTATTTTTTTGTTTGCTACATAACTGGTAAGTGGAATGTTTGGGTTCATTTAGTAAAGTTGATTTCTTTTTTAAACTATGGTGTTCTGTAGGTTGGTATGTTCAAACATGAAATATTGCTTTTGTTTACAATGTTAGACAGGTACTGTATATTACATTTGTCAATTACATGTGGGTGATTGTGTGGGGTGAGGGACCGCTAGCCACAAGGGATTTTTTTTTACTGGTGGTGTGGGTGATCCCATTGGTGATGGTGTGGGAGAAGGACTGCTAGCCACTAGGGACACCCACTGACCATAATAACTGAAATATTCTCCCTCTTCAGCTACGTCTGAATTAATCCATAGACTGGACCCGACATATGGTAATAATAAAATTAAATAAAAATAGAAATACTCCATTCTCCCTCTGTAGCTCCCTCCCAACTAATCCATGGTCTGGACATCGATTGACCCTACTAACTATAATATCCCTCCTCTCTCCATATCTACCTCCTAACTGATCTTGGACTGGACCCTGACTGAAAATAATAATTAAAATATCCTGTCTCCTTCCTCAGCAACTCCACCCAAACTGACTTAATTTGTCTACTGGGATATATTTCATGAAGTAAACAAGTGAAACTGAGTATTATGTGTGGACCAAAACTTTCCGGAAGATTCTGGGGGACTGCAATAAAGACACTTAAGTATATACCTTTGAGACTTGTTTTATTACACTTTTGAAGTGGCTTAGATAGGAGATAAGAGGGGCATGACTTTGCTTACTCATAGTTTCATTTTGTCACTGGCACCAGTACATTTGAGCAGCTAGCTCTGTGTTTAAAATGACTTTTGGAAAGATTGTAGATTTGTATAATGAGATGGTGTTGTGGGGAGCAATTAACTGGACTCTGAACTCTCTACCATTCCTTGCACATGTGATACTAGCCAATAAAATTAAGTAGCAGGCCGGTTAAGCTTTAACCTTTGAAAATAATTAATTACTCTATATCCATGTTGATTCTAAGTCCTACTTTCTCTTTTTGAACCCTGCTCTCAAGTGCCCCAGCAGGTTTCAGGAATCATTGTTTATACATGTGAGATATTTGTTTGATCAGACTGAGCCTGGTGTGGCACTGAAAAATTTACCAGCTGTTTCAGGTCACCTACAGTATAAGAGGTATCTTTCTGTGCATGATTTATGTTATTTGGCCTCTTGCGGCATTGTCAGGGGCTTGAGGAGACTGTAGGAGTATGAAGAAAAGATACTACACTAATCTGACAGCATGAGAGAGATAGAGAGAGAGAGAGAGAGAGTTGTTTGCAGGGAGGGAGAAAGGGGAATTAGTTCATTTCATGGGTCTGATATCCTGGTTCTCCCTAGATGCTCAGATGACAGGAGGATTGTGCTTGGCCTTGCATTCCTGATTAGGGATGGAAAATGGATGAAAATGGTGAATGTGGGAGGTCATCGGATGGCAAAAAAAAAAGCTGGGAATAGATCAAGCACATGAGCAGCCAAACAAAGTATGAGGGTTTGGAGATGGTTTGGTGTGTGTGTGTGTGTGTGTGTGTGTGTGTGTGTGTGTGTGTGTGTGTGTGTGTGTGTGTGTGTAATATTGTCCCTCAAGAGTCTGGCAATACCATCAACACTGTGGCAACATATTAATAACAATATAAAGCACTTGCACATTCTACCTTTTCACAGAATTAACTTTTCAGATTGCTATTGTGTTTCAGGTCTAATGCATTCAAACTCATATGGTAAGGATACAGATCCTAAAGGGAAGACTCTTTAGGTAATGCTAGCAGAATCATATTAAAAGTTAGACCCCTGAAAGTGTTCCTAAAATGTACAGAATATTTTGTAGACTGATGCTGACCCTGTGTATTTGGCATGCCACAATAGCTCAAGAAAACAATGAAGATGCAAAAAGAAGAGTTACATGCTCTGTGCATAGGCATGACAAATGAAGAGTAATGCACTGTAAGTTTAAGAGAGTGCAAGTGCTTTACATTGAGGCACTGCCTTACCCTTCTTTCCCAGTCAACAAAAACTAAATAACTTAAAAAAATGCAGTGAACAGTATCAATGAGCTTGCAAAATGCAGCACATAGAACAGAATGAAATGATACCTACAACAGAATACTTAGAGGTGTTAGAGGTGGTTCACAATAATTTAAGTTGCTGAAACTTGCTGAAAACCTCAGCTTTATTGCCAAAACATATGTGTTTAATGTACTGTGGCTAACCAGTGGCTTCTTTACTGTAGCTAAGATGACAGACTATCACTTTGCACCACATTTGAATGGCTAGCTCTATGAATCATCACCTACAGTATATAGGATATTACAATTTCTGGGAGGCTCTGGCCCTTTCAATGCATAAATAACTACAGTATTTTTTGATTAATATAAACCAATCTTATTTCAGTTTAGTTAGCTTAATCTTAAAGAAGTTCCAAATACATTGTAAGCTTTTGCTCATAATTAGAACTTTTGTTCATTTCTAGCTTTTTCCTTGTTCTTGACCATTCCTTTATATCACAAATATTTCCCACCCCACAGCCCTTTAATAACCCCACAAACTCCTAATCCAGTCCCCGTTTCTTCCCTTCTTTGCTGCAATAACTTTCTGACACTGAAATTGCACATTTTTCACTTTGTTCTTAAAACAAATCATCACTTTTGTACACATGAACACTTGCTGCAAAATGTTGTTTACCAGCAGTGCCCCCCATTGACTTACAATTATGTCTTTTTTCTACGAAGTGGTATTTTCAAAACATATTTTTGGAAAAAAAATATATAAAGAAGACATCTAACAGCATACTGCCAGTTTAATTGAGTGATATTTGAGGGGTAACTGCTCTCGAGTAAGATTTAAAATAGGTAAAACCTAAGAACTCGGGCACTCACCACCACATATTGATACTAACACTGTTTATGTAAAAGGAGCATATTTTATTTACATCTTAAAATAAAATAAAAAAGAGCCCACCTGACGCATTCCAGGTTCCTCCTAGACCTTTTGACAAAGGCTAGGGCAAATCAATTCACATTATGATTTATAAATATAAAACAAGGTGTGTCCCAATGAAACCATCATGACATCATTCAATCACATAAAATTCAAACAGTTAAAGAGAGCCACATTCAATATAAAAACCATCCATAGCAGCATACACTCTAATAGAGCTTCACTAATAAATAGAGATCCCTACAAAGGCAAAGATATTCAATAGTACAAAGTTGCCTGCTTAACAGCCTACAACTAAAATTACAGAGTTTGGGGTACAGGGAAAACAAGGGAGTAAGGAGGTCAAAAGGTCACAGTGAGGGGGTGACATCATTATTCACAGGAATTAGTAAATGCCAAAACAGCTCCAGAGGGGACTTGTTCTATTTTCTATCTTCCAAATAGGGTTTAATTTCAAAACCCACATTCAATCCTGGATATTTAGTGACTTTTAAAGTAATAATCCAAAAGGTCTCCCTCTTCAGTACCAAGATGTTATAGTTGCTACCACATGGGTTGCAACTGACCCTATCTAATGCCATATATGAAAAATAATGTATCTTTCCATCTTTGGCAATAACAATATGTTGTGCTGTAGAATAGGTAATGTCTCCTCTTTCAATGACCCTTTTGTGTTCAACCACCCTCACCTTAAACGATCTTGTGGTTTTACCCAAGTGAAAAGCATTGCACACACAAGTAGCTAAGTAAATTACCCCTGTAGTAGTACAAGAGGTAAATTGATGAATATCAAATCTTTTTTCTGTGTTGACTGTACCAGAAATGTTACCTGTTACCACATTCTTACAGTAAATACAGTTGTTGCACTTGAAACAGTTCTTTGGTCTGGCTAACCAAGTATTATTCACTTGTTTGTTTTGAAAGTGGCTGTGTGTGAGCAAGTGGGAAAGAAATTAAGCAAGGTTGCTTATTGGCACCAATACTGTTTAACCTATATATTGAAACAGTTATTAGAGATATGGTTAATATTGATACATTTGCCCCATCTATAAATAAGGACAAAATTCAGTTATTATTTTATGCAGACAATGCTCTGGTTATTTCACAAACACCTCTGGGTCTAAAGAGAGCAATGGCAAGTTTGATGGAGTCATTTGCTAATTTGAAACAAGAGCTGAATGTAGAGAAAACAAAAATAATATCATTTGGGAAAAAAACTATAGGAAATGTTATTGAAATATTAATAATAATAGAATAGAAGAAGTAAAATCATTTAGATATTTGGGAATAATATTTGAGAATAATCTGAGGTGGGATGCTCATATATGTGAGACAAAAAATAAATCATATAGTTCAGTGAATGCTATATTTGCCTTTGCTAACAAGTTTGCTAATAATTCATTTGTGGCTCTTAAGAAAACATTTGATGCCAAGACCATCACCCAGACATTATATGGTTGTGAAGTTTGGGGTTTGTCATTAGGAGATACAAAACTAGAACCTATTCAAAATACATTTTTGAGAAAAACTTTAGAACTCCCATGGGATTGCCCGACAGCCTTTATGAGATTAGAAGCAGGTGTTCCTGCTCTGAATGATAAATTAAAGTTAGAGCTATAAAATATTGGGAAAAGTAATGAAGATGTCTATAGAAAGACTCCCCACATTATGTTGGGTTGACTTTTTGGAGAGACTAAAGAGGGGAATCGATATAAATGGATGGTTCCAAAGTTTAAATAACTTATTGAAGCATTCCGGTATGGAAGACCTATGGTCTAATAAAGCCATGATTGATGTAAATATCTTCTCAAAGGCTGTTCAAAGATTTTCTGACGTAGCGGTCCAAATTGAGCTGGCCAAAATACAAAAGCTAGATAGAGAAGTGTATTATTGTGATTTAAAACTAAATGGGAAAATGGAAACTTATTTAGCATATTATGAAAATAAAAAAAAACATAGGAATAAATTGTGCAATATGAGATTAGAAAGCCTGGGCATTTCAAACTTACAGTATAATAAATGGTGGGGTCAGTTTTGGAATAGGAAAAAATGTAATTGCAACAATGAGGATGCTGAAAGTCTGCGTCATAAATTACTAGATTGTGATGAAATGAATAAAGAAAGAGATAAATGGATAACTCCTCTAATTATGAAAAATAATTTAGAAAGTAAGGATATGTGCATGAAGTTTCTGCTTAGTTTGGAACACATCAGGATAATGTTCGGTATGGCAAATTTTGCTAATTAGATGAAAAAGTGATCCCTATGTATTTATATATTTTTAATGTATTTATTTATTTATATTGCTGTATAATGGCATATTCTGTCCTTTGATTGATTGATTAGTACTTTTACATGTTGGGCCAGATATTCAAAAGGGTTGTGCCATGCGCAATAGGGTTGTGCCTGCGCAAGTCCGAACTTGCTCCATTCTGCGATATTCAGCAGGAGGCAGTCACGCCACAGAAAACATGCTGAGCAACAGCGCAATGCAAATGAATGCATGCTGAACCGGAAGGGGAGGGACCATGCATAAACTGCACAGCCCGATATTCAGCCGGGCTGTGCAGAGTTGTGTAGGCGCAACCCCCTACCTGCGCCTGCACAACTTTGAGCCAAAAAAAAAAGGATCAAGTTGAGGGCCACCCACAGGTGAGCTGCTGCATTGCAGGGTGCACCACAGCAGCTGCCACCTGTGGCTGGCCCTCAACCCACTCTCTCATACCTCTCAACCTTTTGTCCCCCAAATGTGGAACATTGCCTCTCAAAATGTGGAAAGAATGGGCAAAATGTGGAACACTTAATCAAATCGTTACATTAGAAGCTCACAACACTGTGAAAATGTTTGCATTTATGTTCAGAAAGTCTGCTATTAATTAAAATTATATATTTTGCATCATTTACTATGGAGTTTTGCTTTAAAATGTTAACACTGAATGTGGGACAAGTCCTCACGATGTGGAACAGGGAGCTTTTGTGAAGTAAAATGAGGAACGTTCCTTGTAATGTGGTGCAGTTGAGAGGTATGCTCTCTGTGGCCCCCCCTCACCAGCCCGATCGCGGGCAGCAATGTGTCCCCCCCAACACATCCCTGGTAGTCCAGTGGACCAATAAGCCCAATCGCGGGCTAGAGTATTCAGACACCCCCCCACCTCCCGATCATATCCCTGGTGGTCCAGTGGACTGAAAATCCCAATTGCGGGATGTATGTGGCAACCCCTCCAAACACATCCCTGGTGACCTAGTGTACCCCCACCCCACTCACCCATGAAGCCCCACCACCCCGCTCCCCCCCGCAGCCGGCGGGCGGCAGCATCCCACCCGCCTGCCACCACCCCGCCACCACGCGCCGACTGACTGCCTGGTGGGGCTGCAGCCCATTGGTGCAGAGCAAGAGCCAATGGGCGTGCAGCCCATACCGTACAAGACAGTTCAGTTTTGTGAATGAAACTGCACCTTGCATGAATTATAGCCCCATTTTCATGTCACCTTTTGAATATCAGGATTTTGCGCATGGCACAATGGTACTTGTGCCACAGCAAGTTGAATGCTCCACTTTGTCAACTTGTGGTGGCACAAGTTCCACTGCACCATGCACAGTGGCTGTGGCTGGGGGGTGATATTCAAAGGAGTTGCTCAATAGCGCAACTCCTTTGAATATTACACTTGACACACCCCTGCACAACTATTTTGTGCAGCGCAAGGGCTTGCGCCTATGAATGGCGCAGTTTGAATATCCAGCCCATTGTATATGGATGTGATAAAATGTATTGTTTTATACATCTTTTGTATTAATAAACTTTGAACTTTGAACTTTTGTGTGTGAGCATATCTTTAAGGCTACTGGCTCTCCTGTAGGAGGGTCTAGGTTTTTCCATTGCTATAGTTTTTAAACTAGGTTCTGCTGCCAGAACACCCCAGAGCCTAAGTATAATCTCTGCAAAGTACTTAGCCTGTGCTGAATATGATGTCACCACATTGAATCTCTGCTTCCCTTCCTCACTCATATTTTTTTCATATTTCTATCCACTGTCATAAATGGATTTCTGGCTTGTAATATCTTACATTGACTATAACACGATCAAGAAACCTCTGCTCTAATTCATCTGCCATTTTTGCTAGCTACTCTCTCTGCAACAGTTTCTCTTCATCCAGAGAAATTCACCTTTTGGAATTTTTTTTTTATAAAATGCATAGGATGGCAGCTGGGTGCTAGGAGTACTGTATTTACAGCCACTGCCTTCCTAAATGCATCTGTCTGTACCCTACCCTACAAGTCTTTCTGTATATCCACATCCAGATAAGCAACTTGTTCAAAACTACATGTACAGGTAAACCTGAAGTTCTCATTGGTGGAATGCAAGAACTGAACAAACTCCTCAACTTCTTGTGGAGTACCATCCCACAGAAGTATGACATCAGCTGTATAATGTTTCTGCATAACAATTTTGCTAAAGAATGGATTTTTTGTGACGTCATCAATAAAATCTTCCTCCCAGCATTCTACATAAAGATTAGTGACTGAAGGGGCACAAGTGGCCCCCATCACTGTACCAGTTACTTGTCTGTAAAAAAACGTTATTGAACAAAAAACAATTGCATTTTAGGGCAAATTCTAATATTTTTAACAAATATTCCACAGGAGGTGTCCTCTGATGCTGTGAAGTGTTTAGAAAAAAGTTGCCGCATCTAAAGCATCCTCATGCGGAACATACGTATATAACGCTTGAATGTCTAATGTTAAAAGCAAAATGTTTTCATTTAGAGACATATGATTCAAAGTATTTAAAATGTTCTTTTTGTCCTTAACATATGACTCAAGTTTCTCCACATGGGGCCTTAAATAAGAATCCAAAAAATGTGGATAATGGTTTAGTTAAAGATCCCAGGCCACCTGCAATGGGGAGGCCTGGGGAGTTGTCCAATGTTTTGTGAACTTTAGGTAGTAAATTAAAGGTTGCCATAATATTATAAGCAGTAATGAGAAAGTCTCGAACATTTTTATTTATATAATCTTCTTCATAAGCTTTATTAACTGTCTCATCGATTGCATATTGAAACTCCCAGGTGTGATCTGAATTAAGTTCCTCATACAGAAGGGCATTCTGCAATTGTTTTGTGGCTTCCATAACACAGTCTTTCTTTTTAAGTAGGACCACAGCCCCGCCCTTGTCAGCCTGTTAAATAATTGTATTTGCATTTTGCTTCAGACATTGAATTGTGCTGTGTTCTTCTGCAGTTAAGTTCTCAAATCTAGGGGTGGATAAGTTATCAAAAAGAATGTCTAAATCTTGTTCCACCAACTGTTTAAAAATGTTAACCGCATGACATGTGGGAGGACAAAAGGTTGACTGTGGTTTTAAAGTCTCACAAGTCATGTTTTGAGATGAGTTCTCTGCAGGTTGTTTCTTAAAGAAAGCTTGGACATTCAGTTTTCTTCACAGCAAACACAGATCAACCAGAGTTTGTACCCAGTTGATTGAAGTAGTGGGGAAGAAGTTAAGTCCTTTTCTCAATAGGTCAGAAGCAGCATTACTGAAAGTATTATCAGTTAGATTAATAATTTGAATATCAGGTAACTGTGTAGTGCTTACCTCCTCCAACCCCGATATGGCCTCCAAACTCTTGCTTCTGGCAAGAGTTATAGCATCTGTTGTTGGCTTTTTTGGCTATGTCTCCCCCTCCTCATTCTTTTCCTCAAGCTGGACCATGCTGTTATGCTCCTCCCTGATTGTGCAGATTTGAGCTCTGCCTCGGTTAAAAGTAATGTTGTTGGGGGTCAGTGTCATAGGTTGGGGCAGAGGAGGAATATGTGTTTATATAGGAAAGTGTTGTGGTTCTACTCTTTGTTCTGAAAAAGGTTGCTGAAAACCATCTTCACTCTCTGATTCACTCTGGTCTGTATTAAAGTCAAAAGAGACATTTTTACTGTTTTTAAGTATGCCTTTTTGATTTTTTACTTTCCATGTGTATACTTTGTCACACTCATAATCCCCCTTGTCTCTCAAGAATTTAGTTTGCTTGGTTTTCTTTAAGTCTGCATCTAGTTTTTTTATTGTATCCTGCAGATTGTTATTCAGTCTATCAAATTCTGTAACGTTTGGCACATGTAGTTTAAGGACTTCTGTTTCTTGAATTTTCAAGTCCATTTTTAGCTTAGCTTAGCTTCTTTCTCTTTACTAAATTTGATAATAAGTTCTATTAACTTAAAACTTGGCTCTGTATGGATTGATTCCCATTCTTTCATGAAGGCAATGTTATCTGTACCATAAGCAGCTTTGAGGTCAATCCATAATCCCCTAGGTATGTGTTTTACCTGAAGGTAAGCCTCCATATTAGTAATGTTCCAACAGATTCTGCAAAGCTGCAATGCTAATTGTTCCATGTTTTTGAAAGCTTATCTCAAAGTTATGGCTTCTGGTGCCACACCAGCTGCTCCGGTTTCCTCCATTAAAAATGGTTTAGCCATCTCTGCTGCTTGCAGCAACTGCTCCTGGTGGCTCAGTGGATTATTGGATGCAGGTGTATGGGACTGGCTTCTGCTAAAGACCAAATTAGGTGTAGATTCTAAAGACATAGTTGGTCTTGCAAGCAAAACATGGTATATGTCAGTTGTGGTTTTACACAGTGATTCACTGCAACCTGTGCATGGAACACTCAATAGAGAAACACAAACCAAGAGAAAGTGCACACAAGGATGTTGTGCTCTCGAGTGAACTTCAGAGTTGCCTGCTTAACATCCTACTATTAAAGTCACAGAGTTTTGGAGTACAGGGAAACCAAGGGAGTAAGGAGGTCAAAAGGTCACAGCGGGGGGAGACAAAACTATCCACAGGATTTAGTATATACCAAAACAGCTCCAGAGTGGACCTGTTCTATTTTCTATCTTCCAAATAGGGTTTAATTTCAGAAACCCACTAAACATCCAGCATTGAATGTGGGTTTTGAAATGCAACTGTTTTGTGTTTAATAATGTTTTTTAGAGATAAGTGATTGAATGATGTCATGATGGTGCCCTTGGGACACACCTTGTTTTATATCTATAAATTGTAATGTGAATTGATTTGCCCAAGCCTTTGAGAAAGGGTCATGGGGGGACCTGAAACATGTCAGGCAGGCATATGTTTTTTATTTTATGTTAAGCTGTAAATAAAATATCCTCCTTTTACACAATGGTGTCAGTATCAATATGTGGTGATGAGTGCCCAAGTTCTTTGGTTTTTCATATTCATAAGTTAATGCATACATTACAAAGCCACAAAAAGAGGTAACTGTGGCATACCAGGGAATGGAATTGTTTTTGGTTTGTGATTCAATAGTTGTTGTAGCACTGTGACTGTGATGGTCAGACAGCACCTAAGGCAATATTTATTTGAGTAGGTCACCTAGCAAAAGTCCAAATTTAAATGACTTTAAGCACTTCTTTTGCTGTGTATTCCCTGCAAGAAAAAAATACACTAATATAGCAACTGAATGTGAGTGGCCCGATTATAGAATTCATTATAAGGGAATAGTTATGCAAGAACCATATCATAATATAAATCTTGCACTTTAAATAAAGCTCTTTACTGCACTGGATCAAGTGCTTAGAGTTCTTTTTTTTTTGGTGATGCAATCGTTATTGGAGCATGGAGACTATGATGGTCAGACGCACAGTATTAGGCAATATTTACTTCTTGTCCTTTACATTATTCACCAAGGATTTGCATTTGCTTAAAAGAGCATGCGTATGCTGTGCTGAGGGAGTTCAGCTTAAACCATGGGAACTTTTCCATCACCTGTGATAGTTTTGTACATAGGCAGGGATTTATTCCAGCTCAAACTAGCCTCCAGCAAGGCAGTAGCTCATCCCATGCTGGGGAATTATCTAAATATTTAGGTAGATTCCAGTGGCAAGTTATTAATTGACTGTGGCAGATGAGTTGAAGTTTACCTTCATCTTTTAAATTACACACAGAAGTAATTTACATTAAATCATTTTAAACATTAATAGGAGTGACTGGTTCAGTCCAGAAGGTGGTGCTCCAGTGTAAATAACTTACAATCAAGCCCCCATAGGAAAGCTCAACATTTGAGTAGGTTGCCTAGCAAAAATCCAAATTTAAATGACTTTCAGCACTTCTTTGGCTGTGTGTTCTCTGCAAGAAAAAATATGCTTATACATCAGCCGAATGTGACTAGACCAATTACCAAATTCACTGTTGGCTTTTACTGGTTGGGTGCATTGCTACCAGAATTTTCTCAGAGTAAGCAGCACTCAGTTTTAATACAAAGCTGAAAAAGAAGGTAAATGTGGCATTAGGTTTTTAACCATAATATCTTCTCCACTTCCTCATCACCTACAGTTCCATTTCAACACTATATGAGTTCAGTTAAGTAGATGTAGTCAACTTATTTTGACTGTGGGGACACCGGCTGGAACACTGCAAATAAGTCAGTAAATGTCACTGCAAACAGTGCCACCTGGCACATTTCATTAGATAATGAGGGGGGTTAAATTATTTAATCACATACCGCAGTACCACATATCTCTGTGCCACATAACGCACTATAGCATTACCAGGTAATGAGGCACCACTCATTATACTATGCCTACCAAGGTATACCTCATTACCTGGAAACTTTCTCATAACTACCACTGTACTTTATGGAACGGTGGTGTGGAGTTATTACAGCAAACTTGGAAACCTCGGGATATTACAGAATAAATGTTTGTGTTTTATGTTAGGTGTTAGGGAATATATCCCAGCATCACACTTATGTTCTGATATGGCTACAATTTCACTTAAAGTAAGGCACTAATTAGAGTGCTTAATTATTATAGTAAAGTAGCATTTATGTCATAAGAAAGAATATATAAATACTTATAGAATCACATAATAACTTTTAACCCTTGCATGGCCGCTGACTGATACATCAGTCCAAAATGCCTATATGTTCTAATTCTGTCGGCAGTCTAAGGATTCATTATAGGAAAAGAGCACTACAGATGGGCACACAAGTTAAATGACAAAGTTGCACCCTTAGGTTGTCTAGCTTTATTCATGTATAATATAAATAATAACACAGAAGTTAAACATTTTACATTTGTCTTGAGACAAATAGTTGATAAAGTAATACAGTGAGAGATAGCTAGATTTGCAAGTTCACAAATCTTGGTGTATTTTTCACTTATCAAACAAAGTGGAGTGTGATAAAAAAATGCCTATCACATTGCTTAAAATCCCTCCTTAGAAGCAATCGAGCAAAGCTCAACTTTTAAATGTTTGCTGGATATAAAGGGTGGCTTACAAGTTCTAATAATCATAGTAAGTGTAGAAAAGTCAGTTGTTCAATAGGCATTCATCTTCTCTTTGAATGACCTGTTTTGTCAGATCAATTAAATTTTATTTAGTATAGCTTATTTTCTCATTTTGAATCAAGGTGCTTTTCAAGAGAGACAGAAAAAGATTAAAACATCATATTGGCAATAAAACAATAATAAAATATATCCTGGTGATTTATTCTGGCACTAGCTTTAATCAGTTTGAAAAGCTTGGCTAAATAAATATGTTTTCAGCTCCTTCTTTAAATATTCTATAGTAGTCAACTCTCTAATCAGATGAGGGAGAGAGTTCCAGAGGGTTGGTGCCATAGAAGAAAAGGTGTGAGCACCAGATGTTGCCAAATGAGCCCTCGGAACCTCTAAAAATCCCTCATCGGCTGAGCAAAAGGGATGGATTAGGCGGTAGGGCTGAATGAGGTCTTGCAGGTAGCTAAAAAGTAAATGGGTGGGGCTCCTATTTTGGGAAAGAAAACATTGTAATAGCAAGGAGAATTTTGTTTTGATTATGTCTTTGAGTAAGGAGGCAGTTATGTTTGTTTTAGCAAGTTTTATAACACATGCCAGTAGGCTTTTCAGCTTGCACAATCAGATTTTTCCCAGAACATGTTTGAATATAACCTTCATGAGTGATTATCATTCATTTTTGTGGCTGCATGACCAGAGCCATGAAGATGTATTGCTATTACATAACAGAAGGAGTGGCTGTGGAAGCACATGACAGGATACCTAGACTGTGTCCTCACACAATGGAGCTGAAGCACATGCGGTCTTTCCTGTTACAGTGCCATTTCCTTCTCTCTTCCCCCTTCCACTGTGAACTATTTTATTGATCTGCACTCCCTTCCAGAACAAAGGACTGCCAAAAACAATGGAAAGCTAGCAGTTAAAATACACTTTGTTACAGAGTTGCTCAGCAGTGTGTTGCTAAGTAACACATGAATAGTTGACTTCCATAAACTGTGGAAAGCTGGTTTTCTTTCCACAGCATGCTGTTCTCCCCTCCAGTAACCTCTAGTATGGTCAAGTAACAGCTGATGCTCTGCAGCACTCTGTCCTGCATTCCACTGTTCTTCTTTCATGTTCAGCATTTGGGTCTCAATGCTTCAACTTGATTCAGTATTACAGGTCTGGATCTTGAAAACCTGATTCTTGCCATAACCCCGTGCACTTTTCTTTCTTTTCTTCCCTCAGAAAAGAGGCACTGTTTCTCCTAAAAGGTAAAAAAAAAAAAAAAAACTCTGCAGCCTGCATGTGGTAGCTTGGTTTATACACACACACACACACACACACACACACACACACTTCAGTACCAGGCATCTCAATTAATATAGTGTAACTCAAGAAGAAATGCTTATGATGTACCACCCCCACACTTTAGAAGTCACAGGCTTTAAAGGGACACTGTCCACTTTTTTCTCTCATATTAAAAAAGTAGACTGATGTGAAGTAAAACATATGCATTAACAGGATTTCTGGTAAGAGAAAGTCAAGCCTTTTTATAGCAGACTACAGTAGACTGCAGAACATACAGTATCAGTAATGTTTGGGACTTTAGAAAGGCTGATTTTGATAGATTGAGAAAGGTTTTTAGGGAAGAAATAAAGAATAAAGATTATACATTAGAGGTTGAGGAACTGTGGAAAAGTATTAAGGACACTTTGTTAAAATCTATGGATTTATGTATAACAAAGATAGGGGAAAATAAATGAAGGAATTCCTCATCATAGGTTGGTAAACAAAGCAGAGACTTTAGGAATTGACCAGAAAGTCACTAGATGGGTGGAAAACTGGTGAAAATAGAAGGCAAATGATGGTAGTAAATGGGGGATATTCAAAAGAAAGGAGGGTGACAAGTGATGTCCCTCAGGGGTCAGTTTTGGGGCCAATCCTATATATATTGTGTGTGTATATAGATAGATAGATAGATAGATAGATAGATAGATAGATAGATAGATAGAATATAACCGAGAGAACTGGAGAGATGATGTGTCTATTTGTAGATGATGCAAAATTATCTAACAGGGTTAATACTGAGGCGGGGTGGAGGCTATGACAGGGGATTTGAATAATTTGGAATGGCAGAGTGAAACTTGGGAACTGAAGTTCAATGTGAAAAAGTGTAAGGTTATGCATTTGGGATGGAATAATAAAAACACAAAATATACTGTAGGTGAAGAACAGTTTAAAATAATAAATCAAGAAAGAGACATGGGGTTATAATATCAGATAATCTGAAAGTAGGTGACTAATGTTGTGAGGCTGCTGGTAAAGCAGATAGGATGCTGGCTTGTATTGGTAGGGGAATCACAAGTAGAGAAAGGGAGGTATCAGTGCCTTTATATAAGACAAGGGTTACACCACATTTGGAGTATGATGTCCACTTTGGGAGACCTCATTTAAAGAAGGATATTGATAGTATGGAGAGGGTTCAGAGGAGGGTGACTAAAATGGTTCAGGGAATGAATGATAAGTCATATGAATCTAGATTGAATGAGTTAAATTTATAACTTCTGGAGATTAGAAGGGAGAGAGGGGATAAGATTGAGACATTTAAATACATCAAGGGATAAACAGGGTAAGAGATGGCAGTGTAGCTTGAGACTAAAAGGAGGTAGATTCAGGGGAGATGTGAGGAAGTATTTCTTCACAGAGAGGGTGGTGGAGCCATGGAACAGTTTATCTGAGGAGGTTTTGGGTACTGAAACTGTAGATGGTTTTAAGAAAGCCTAGGACAGGTACAAGGGGTTGGTGGATGGGGAGCAAAAAATATCTCTGATAAAGGGAAACAGGTAAGAGGAAGGAGGATATACAGACAGACTGTATGGACCAGGATGGTCCTTTTCTGCCATCACAATAGTATGAAACTATGAAAGCAAACACTGATCTGTAATAATTGATTTATTTTTGTATTGTGATTATACTGTATTTGTGGTAAATATGTCAGTGCTAAACCAACACTGTTGCTGTCTGTGCCCCAGAGTTCTGTATCAGGAGCCATTTTACTTCACACTGCAGGTAGATGTAGGATTCCACTGAAAATGAAATGTTGCAACTCATTTCAGCTGTCCTGCATAACAAATTGTAAACAACATTTGGATGCTCTTCATGATGTCAGCACCTCACCAGCTCCATATTTCCATGCTGACACCATAAATCCCCATCTTCTACTGAAATGACAAATTGTGTAAATAACCACCTGAATTTGCCATAAACAAGATACCTCTGAAAACAAGATACTGCATCTCAGCTGGTCACTAATGGGAAATACATTGTAACAATAGGTACAACCAGGACCTCAGTGAAAATGAGATACTGCATGTTAACTGACCTATCCTGGGTAACTACATTGTAAGCATGTACAAAAGCAGGACCCCAGTAAAAATGAGATTTTGCATTTCAGCTGTGCTAACTCTACTAAATGCACTGTAAAAATGTGTAAAGCAGGACCCCACTGAAAATGTAATATTGCTGCTCAGCTGCCCAATCCTGCTAATCATACTCATACCCTTTGTGTGTGCACAACTGTTATAACAGTGTGTGTGTGTGTGTGTGTGTGTGTGTGTGTGTGTATGTGTTGCATGTATTTTCAAGGAATTGTGTATGTCCAGAAAAAAAATACTGTTCATTGCATTACCTTAATATTTATGGTTTCATTTTTTTCTACTATTGCAGGGTATTAAATTACAGTAGCTGCAAAAACTGATTAGCAGTTTTGCATGTGAAAGTGCTAATCAGTTGTGCAAAGGTGTAGCACTTGCCTTAATTTTGGTAGCAAAATTAAAAATACTAAAATGCATATATGTATAAACATACAATAAAAATGTTTTTAACCAAGATAAAATCCTTTATTAAAATAAGTTCTGTATTTGCTTCATCTGTTTCAATAACTGCAACACACACACACACACACACACACACACACTATTTCTCTCTCTCTCTTTCTAACCTCTCTCTCTCTCTCTCTCTGCTCACTCTTACTTAATTTTCAGGGATATGCAGACTGCTTTCAGGTACCCCAAAATGAGGCACCAGATGACATACCTCTCAACTTTTCTTGATTATGAGGGATGCCCCTCATTTTACCCCTCAGAATTGCATTCTCTCTCACCCCTCCTTCATAGAAAATGTGCTGCCCATGCTAATTCAGACTAGTGCAAAAGTTCATAATATTTTAAGATGATGAATAAAAAAGAAACTTTATTTAAGTACCTGCAATGACTTTTCACAGTGTTCTGACCATTTATCTTCATATTTAGGATGTGTCCCTCATATTGAGGGCCTGTGCCCCTCATTTCAGTGACAAAAGGTTAAGAGGTATGCCAGCTCACAATTACCCTAATCCCATGTACTGCAAAACCCTCCCCACACCCTTCTTAGTATCACCACACTCACCACTCATGTACCCTGCTAAAGCCTTAGTCCCATCTATGCTCAAGTCCTTCCCCACCCCATCTCAATCCTTCCACCCTTCCCACCATGACCCCTCAGACACTCACTTGTTCCTACAGATCCACAGAGACAATGAGCTTAACCTATGATAAATATTTTTTTTTATAATTGTTATTATACAGTGGGAGTTATAGAAAAGCATCCCTGTTACTGAGGTATACCGAGGTACCTGTGGTATACCAAGCGGTGTACTGAGCGGCATACTGAGCAGTACTGAGTGGTGCCTCAATACCACATCATTAAGGCTTAAGTATCTGCTAAGGTAAGCCTAGTTCTTATCATTATTAACAGCTGAAATGTGCCAGGTGGCACTGTTTTCAGTTAAATTAACTGTGATAATTTGACATTTCCCAGTAGGTGTCCCCACAGTCTACATACCCATCCCCTATCCAGATCATCAATATATATTTAGCAGTTACAGTATAGCAACTATAATATGACATCAACCTAATGTGTGGCTTCATTATATAGTGAACTCACACCCCCCACACACCATGCACACACCCACACTATGTGCTGCATGTTTTAGGTTTATTTTTTTATGTTTTTATTTTGTTCGTTATTCTTGTTGTACTAATAGTGTTGGCATTTCCTTTGTATCCTTTTGGATAGCATTTCTATTGGTGGGTGTGTCACTGACAGTGTAGATATCCTGATTAATAAAAAAATATAAGAGGGCAGTAGGATATTTCTATTCATGGTGACATTAATTTAGTAGTGTAGGAGATGGCAGTAGGATAGAGACTGCATGGAGTGATCAGTTTGAGGTTGGCCGCTGTGATGAAACAAATGAGCAAATGAGCAAATAATAAATAAACTAAAGTGAATGTCGGTATATGCTTAAAAAAAGGACGGGCCACTGTACTTTCACATATGGCATGGAGGTAGAGTAAGTAACCGTACCAGCTGTCCACCCCCCCAAAAAAAAAAAATGATATTTTGCTAGTGGCAAAACCTGCATTATTTGAAAAATGCTGACAGGAGCAGTCCCCACTGCTGTTTATCCAAAATTGTGCAAAAGCATCAGAATTAGATTTAAACCAAACAAAAACAAGCATGTGGGTCTTGAGTAGCAAGGTGCGGTCAGTCAGTGTCTGGTGACAGTAAACATTACACTGACACTGAGACTGAGAACAGCTTCATACCAGAAATGTGTACTTTCACACTCTGTTATATTAATAGCTTCGGCTTTTCCTCTGTATTCTTCTGGTCAGCATTTCTATTGGCAGGTATGTTACTGAAAGTGTAGACATCCTGATTATTGACATAATATAAATTAATAAATAAAATGAAAATCCTTTACAGAGATGGCAGTAGGCTATTTCTATTCATAATGATATTAACTTAGTAGTTCAGGAGATGACAGTAGGATAGGAAAGTCTGCATGGTATGATCAGTTTGAGGTTGGCCGCTGTGACGAAACAAATGAGCAAATAATAAATAAACAAAAGTATACAGCATGTTGGTATATGTTTAAAAAAAGGAAGGGCCACTATAATTTCACATACAGCTTCAATTACCAAACACCTCAGCTTATTGTCGACATTTTAAAATTAAATACCAAAATGATGCAGGAATTACATGTTTAGGCAAGCATTCTTGTCAGAAACTGATATATCCCACAGTTGAAAGGAAAGGTTACAAAGATAAAAAGAGGTTGCGATCCTGATGCATTCTGCCAATACATGTGTGGATAAGTACAGATGGAATCGGCAAATAATTAAAACTGATTGTGCTCCACAGAAAACAACTACAGTAAAATGTGAATGTTTGCCACAAGTACAACATATTTATAAAAGTGATATTCAGTACCACTTAGAAAGACATGAATAACAGTTACTGCACAGGGGCTTTGATGCTACCCTATTTTTCACAGGAGACGTGTCTGTGCAATAGACTGATGATGATGGTAGAATGCAAGCTCTATCCAAAAAAGAAGGTTGAGGATAGTATACTAGCATGAAATTTGCAATATGAAAGAATAACTAAAATAAAGACATAATAGACTAAAAGTGTTTATTGCCCAATAAAACCTATATTTACATACAAAATTATTTTCTGCCCACTTATGATATCATTGTTCCCAACTGGGGGAGTGGGGCTGTGGAAGTTCCCAGTAAGGTCAGTAGGATTGTGCAGGTCCAGAATTTGGTTCTCTGACTGCTATAGTAGTAGCCACAGACTTTGCCAGCTATTTCCAGATATTTTGCGAAATTTCTAAAGAGTTTCTCTCTGCTGCCCCTACTGTAGAAATGGAGAAAGCATGAGATATTTCTGGAATTATCACAGAAATTTCGGAAAATAGCTGACAGTATCTGTGGCTTCTACTGTTATGTCCCACAGGATGGTGTGATTTTATGCAAAAGAGAGCCAGATGTTTTCTACACCCATTTGGCTCTTTGAATATTGTCCAGTAGGTGTTTTCTACATGTGGTTCATGAGTAACAAGGTACAGTAAGTCAGTGTCTAGTGACAATGAACATCTCACTGTCACTGAGACTGAACACAGCTTCCTACCACAAACATGTACTTGCACACTATGTTGTATTAATAGCTTTGGATTTTCCTTTGTATCCATTTGGTTAGCATTTCTCTTGGTGGGTGTCACTGAAAGTGTAGACATCATGATTAGTAAAATAATATACATTGCCATAGGAGGAGTGGAGCAAGCAGAGGGAACTGTGGAGGCAATTTGGGTCACCTTGATAACAAGGGGGGGGCAAGAAAGTAAAAATCGGAGTGGTGTATAGACTCCCTGCACTGGCAGAGGAGCTGGAGGAGAGTCTGGTGGCAGATGTTGGGAGACACTGCAGATTGGGAAGGGGAAGGGTGGTGGTGTTGGGGGACTTAAACATGCCAGAAACAGACTGGGAGACTATGACATCCTCGGTGGCCAGGGAACAGAGGTTGTTGGATGTCTTTCAGGATGCATTCCTATCTCAGCAGGTGGAGGAACTGACCAGGGAGGAGCAGATACTGGATGTGGTCCTGGCAGGCAGTAACCAGATTGGGGGCCTGGAGGTAAGGGACCTGTTGGTGGGGAGCGGTCATGCCACGGTCTGGTTCTGCCTGAACCTAGGAGGGGTAGAAGGCTGCACAAAGATGGAGGTAACTGACTTCAGGGGGGCGTATTTCAAGGAAATGGGAAGGATACTTAAGGAGCACTTGGATAGGAATGGGCCAGACATGGACGCTGACAGTTGGTGGGAAATTATCAGGAGAGGGGTGCAGGATGCTACCAGCACCTGCACAGGAGTAAGATGAAAATGCGGTAGGGCCCGAAAACCCTGCTGGTGGACCAGGGAGGTTCAGGAGGTGGTGAGAGGAAAGAAGGTGGCCTATAGGCAATTCAAGTGCTCAAGGAGTGAAAGGGATGGAGGGGAGTATGAGCTGATGGCCAGAAGGGACACTAGTGTGGTGAGGGCGGCTAAGGCAAGGAAGGAGCAGAACCTGGCCAGGGAAATTAGGAGAGGGAACAAGGGGTTCTTTAGATACATTGGGGAAAAAATGAAGGGAGAAGGGGCAGATTAGCAGGATTAAAACAGGGGAGGGATGGGCACAAGACCCGGGCGAGCAGGCTGAGGTACTAAATGAGTACTTTGCCTCAGTTTTCACCAAGGAAAATGGGGGAGCTGCATCATACATGGGAGGAGACGGTGAAACTGAGGAGGGGGGATCCTTACCGATCAGCGGGTCTAGGGAGGGGGGCATCACTGGCAGGTGGGGGGAAGGCAAAGCAGGGGGACGAGGTAGCAGAGGTGGAAATCATGGCAGAGAGAGTGAGAGAAGCCCTCAGGTCACTTAAGACAGAGAAAGCACCAGGGCCAGATAAATTACATCCCAGAGTGCTGAAAGAACTGGCAGATGTCCTGGCGAAACCCCTGGCAGAGCACTTCAGCATCTCTCTCTGAGGACAGGGTGGGTGCCCCAGGACTGGAAGGTGGCACATATAGTGCCTATCCATAAGGGGAGATCTAGGGAGGTGGCAGGGAACTACAGGCCCATCAGCCTGACATCGGTGGAAGGCAAGGTGTTGGAGGGCATTGTCAAGGAGAGACTGGGGGACCTGGAAAAGTTGGGGTGCCTGGATGACAGAAAGCATGGATTCATCCTGGGGAAATCATGACAGACAAACCTTGTGGAGTTCTTAATTTAATTTTTTTTTTTTATTTAGTTGTTTAATCAGGAATAGCACACTAAGCTGAAAGCTTTTTTACAGGAGTGACCTGGGAGCACAAGGAAGTTAAATGACTTGATCAGGGTCACACAGTATGCAAGTGGAAGCTGTGGGATCCAAACCCAGGTCTGGTCTGCTGGATGTCACCAGATTTGCAGCTCAGAGCCTTAGACCACTGCGCTACACTGCCTAGTTCTATGACTGGGTGATGAGTGCCTTGGACCTGGGTAGACCAGTGGACGTCCTCTTTCTTGACTTCAGCAAGACATTTGATTCTGTTCCTCACTGGGTTCTGTTGGATAATCTGGGAGAAATGGGTGTGGGGAACCAGATGATCAGATGGATAGGCAATTGGCTCCAGAACCAGACCCAGAGGGTCGTGGTTGGCAGGATAGTCTCATCCTCAAGGAGGGTCATTAGTGGAGTCCCTCAGGGATCGGTCCTTGGGCCCCTTCTGTTCAATGCCTACATCTCTGACATAAGGAAGGGTATCAGGAGTGAGATGAGTCTCTTTGTGGATGACTCAAAACTGGGGGTGGTGGTGGATGGAGAGGAGGGGAGGGTGGCCCTACAAGGGGACCTGGAGGCTCTGGAAAGGTAGTCTAGAAAGCGGAAGCTGAGGTTCAATGCAGGCAAATGCAAGGTACTGCACCTGGGAGCCAAAAACCAGGGCCAAGTGTACACCCGGGGGAGGGGAATGCTACAAGTCTCGATGGTAGAGAAGGACCTGGGGGTGGTGGTGGATGTCAAGATGAACAACTCGGAGACTTGTAGGAGGGGAGTGGCAAAGGCCAACAGGATGCTTGGATGCATCGCTGGAGAGCTCAATTCCAGAAGGAGGGAAGTGATGTTCCCACTGTATAACTGCTTGGTGAGGCTGCACCTCGACTACTGCGTGCAGTTTTGGAAGCCACATTTAAAGAGGGACATTGAACTCCTGGAGAGGGTCCAGAGGAGGGTAACCAAAATGATTTTGGGCTTGGAGGGTAGGACCTATGGGGAGAGGCTCAAAGAGCTAAATAAGTACACATTGGAAGAGAAGAAGGGACTGGGGGGACATGATAGAGGTCTTCAGGTACATGAAAGGGGATAAATAGGGAAGGAGCAGTCAGGGTGCTCCAAAGGAAGGAGGGGGCAACTAGAGGGCATGGGTGGAAGCTGGAGGGGGGGAAATTCAGGGGAGAAAGGAGCAGGTGCTACTTCACTGAGAGAGTGGTAAAGCCATGGAATGTGCTGCCCAGGGGACTGGTGGAGGGGTTCAAGGGGGTGGGACAGGCACAGGGGAAGGGTTCTAGAAGCAAAAACCAGTGCAGAGAGAATATCTGGGACTGGGAAGGGAGAAGCCAGAGAGGTAGGGGGGTCTGACCAAACGAGCAGACACGAAAGACCGTTAGGCCTATTCTGCTGGCATTTTAGTATGTTAGTATGTTAATAAACAAAATAAAATTCATGTTTACTTTCACACTCTGGCTGCTTCACAGCACCAGTGGCAAGGGCGTGGAGGGGGGTGTTGCTTGCTGTTCGTTCCTGTTTCTGGAAACCTTCTGTCCTGGTACTATCAGGCTCTACAACACTGGTAGGGAAAAAACACTCCCTGACAGACTGAGTGAGAAGCTTCAAAAACTGTGCAGTCCAGGAATCGAATTACACTACTGAACACACACACGCAGTCATCTCCTAAACAGCCCTTTCTTCACAGCATGAGTGCTTTTCTGCAGTGCACACTACAGCTTTGTACATGTGTTGCCTGGCCAAAAACTGCTGTTTAGCAGATATGCCTAAGTGCTGAATTTTCTTAAAACTATGTGCTCAGACACCCCAAAAAACACACACACACGCATGCACTTGACTGGTGCTGTCTGTCTGACCAAGACAACACCACTAACCCAATAATATTTTTGTTCCCTGTGTCCCTTTCACCCCATCCAACCCCAACAACAGTAAAAGAAATTACCCTTATAACCCCTCGCTCTGCTGAGTGCATCCCTCCTCAACAGGAGCCCAATCAACATTAAAAAAACACATTATAACACTTTCTCTTCCACCGTTTCTCTGATCTCCAAGCTTCTGTGAATTTCCTTAACTCCACCCCCCAAAAAAATTCTTCCTATTCCTTCTGCTACTCCATCCTATTCCTCCCAGCTCCCCCAAACTAACCCACAACACCGGGGGTACTGAGAAGAGCAAGCCCATAATTTCAACTTCTTGTTTGCGGTGCATTCGGGGTTGTCAGATAAGTGATTTGGGTGGGGTCTCAACAGCTGCAAGAGCCTTAGATTGGAATTTCTCACCTATAGTATGTTGAGTCTGTGGTGGTCCAGGGTGGGGCTACGTATTACTGAGAGTCCCAGTGCCTTCTCTGCTGCTGTCTGTGCTGTGCTGGTGCTTTGACTGCAGTCATGCCATTCATGGCATGTGCCATTTGTTCATTCATTAATTTTTCTAAACCTTTTTTGTTTCTTAGTTTGTGAATCTGTAGCATATGCATAAAAATGTTGTTTCATAACAAAACATGCAACTCAAACCAACAGTTATTAATCCATAATTTTAAAAAAATTACCTAAGCCCTGTTAATACTGAATATTTATAAATCAAACCATCAAATGTAACTTAAACAATATTGCAATATGTATATATTTATTTATGCAAAAGTTGTGTGGATCCTGGAGGGGGAGGTGTAAAATTCCTTCTTTGGGGATGGAGGTGGGAGCCTCATGGACAGAAACAGGTGGCAGCCCTCTTAGCTCTCTGCTGAGTATTTCTTAAACAAGTGACGACTTTTAAATTAGAATAATAAATACAAAAAATAGAAATTTGACATCACGGAACATTCCACACATTGACTAGTAAGCCAGTGTTAGCCAAATTCAGTGTGTATATCAGTCATTTAATTTGAATTTAGCATTGTCCATAAAAGAAAGCACAAGAGAATCTGCACAGTAACATAAGTGCCACCATCCATGCTGTACGAATGTATATCCACGTGTGTAAAATTCATATCACCATGAATAGAAATAAACAAATAAACAATAAATCTAGTGCACTTTAAGCTGCCACTGATTGGAATACAACAGTTATTTATTACCTCTAACAAATCCATGACAGTTGTAAATAAATGGTCTGCCGCTATCAAAAGCTATTTTTTTATGGCCTGGATATTCAGAAATGCACCAAAGGCTGGTGCAAGTCTGGTGCAGCACAAATCCGATGTGCCATGGTGCAACTGGAGCCATATTCAGAGGTTGCACAGGCCGAACTGCACCAGCACAACCCAACTTAATATGGCAGAGTTGCACCATGGCGCGAACAGAGCTGCGCCATGGTGCAAACATAGATGCTACAGTGCAACCCTGGAGCAGAGTAGCACAGCAACAGAGGGGGGCAGGGCACAGAGAACAGACCCAGAGACAGAGCCATGGAAGTACAGTGACAGGCCACAGGATGCCTCCCCCAGCAGGGCACACACAGGCACCCAGAGACAGGACCCCAGAACATAACAGTGGCACAGATAGCAGGTGACAGGAGGTGCCAATGTCCAAAGGAGGGTCACCAAGGGAGACCCTCCCCGCAGGCCACTGGCCATGCCCCCCACCCAGACCATAGCAGGCCAGACCCAGGACCATGCAGCCAAGCACACACACACCACACAGGTACACAGGAAGCACACACAGTGGGCACTAAATGTGCTGGGTTGCAGGCAGCATGGCAGACCACATGAGACAGGCTGCACAATGCCAAGCAGAGGACCCCAACACAGTGTGTGGACAGTACCTGACCAATGACCATGGCTGTGTGTCACCACCACACACACACCCAACACACACTCCTGACAGCCACCCCAAGGGCACCCCAAGGCATAGCCACTGACCCAGGGGATGGACACCACCATGATGGGACACACCACAGCACACAGCAGGGAACCACGAAAGCACAACATGTGCCCCCTCTCGTGCACAACATATAGACAGACACTGGGCCACTGCAGCATGGTTCCTCACGCCACCTGCAAAGCAGACACAGACACAGAGACAGGCAGGTATGTCAGAAAATAAATATATATTAATGAAAACTATGAACAGAAAAACAGGGGCTGAGAAAGGGTAGGTACAATGAGGAAAGGGGACAGGGAACAGGGACTGTACAGATGGGGGGGATGTAGGGAAAGATTCAACAGGGGAGACAGGGGAAAACTGGTGAAGCCTTAGTGATGACCCTGTCCGGCCGCCCTGGCTTTCCACCTCTTCCTTCTCTCCTCGGTCATCATTTGGTGCATGGCACCACCACTTCTAGGATTGAGGACACCATGAGCAGGGTCTGGCGCATCAACTGGCTCAACATCTGGTGTGGTGGTCTTCGCACTGGCTGCCAGACACCAATAGCAAGGGACAGGACACGTGATCAGTGCAATGGCCAAAGAAACCAAACCCACCCACAGTGCGCAGTGGGCAGCAGGACCACACACCCCTGGAGGGCCCGTAACAGCCACCTGCAGGTGGGTGGGCCAATGCCAGCCAGCAACACGGCACACCATGACATTGCACAGAGGTGGTCGCCATCTCACAATGGCCACATGACTGCACAATGACAGACACATGGCACAGTGCACTGGCAGCACCACAGCAACAATGGTGGCAGCCGGGTGCATGCCCACCCCACCAACAGCTGGCACACATGTCCAATGGATGCTTCACAGTGGCATGCGCCATGCACAGTGTGACACACACAGCTGCCACAGCACATGGCACAGGCAGCCATGCCCACACCCACTGCAACCCTGCCACCCACTATGTACAGTGCGAAGGACCAAGACAGTGCTTACCTGCTCCCTGCTGCCCTGCTGATGCTGGTCCTCTGCCGTCATGGTGCACTGCTTGGTCCTGTGCTGCTGCAGCCCTGGCCCACCTGCAGTCCTCTGGCCCTGGGAATGGAAACAAGAAAGGTGCACATCATTAACTGACAACAGCAGCTGCCCCTTCAGACCCCTGTACACAGGGTGTGCCCCTGCCCAACACGTCCCACACACCTGCACAGCTGCATTGCAAAGCAAGCAGAATGCTGGAAATGCCACTCCATGATGCGCATGATGACAGTGTACCCCTCTGCAGGGCAAGCCAGGCAGTCAAGCCAACACCACAGTACAGCACATGGTCAGACATGCAACATGGGATGACTTACCTGGCTGTGGCACAGCCCCATGCCTGGCGCATGCCTGAAGCCTTCTCAGCCAGTCAGGGTCCCTCTGATGTGGTCACCATACTGGTGCCTGCATTGTTCCCCTGTTCTGGGCACCCCAGTCCTGCGCTCCAGGCTGGCAGCAATCCCCTGCCACACAGTGCCCCTGGCCTGCTGCAAGGGTACCCACCCATACAGCTGGAGGGAGTAGAGTTCCATGCAGGCCAAAAGGTTGACCAGTTCTAACTGGGACCAGTTAGGAGCATGTCTACCTCTACCCTGCACCATTTTACTCTAGCAGGTTCAGCAGTGAAAATGGCGGCATCAGTTGCACATGTTCGTTGCAGGTGCCAGCTGCGCGATGTGTGGGAGACTGCGCAGTGACTGCTTATTGTGCAGTGCTGGACATGCGCAGTGGGCATGGCTGGTAGGGTCACAGGGTCATGGAGAAGACCCAGGGGTCAGAGGTCAGTGGTTGTTGCACAGTGCACACGAGCACAATAGGGAACATGCCATCATTTGCGAAGTGTGCGTTGCAAGCCATGCACAGATTTCGCAGTGCTGATACATTGCGCTCTTTGCATGTCCTGCATGAGTGACACCATGATATCACAGTGTGCATGCGCACTGCAGGCCCAAGCACCGCGCATGCATGGGCAGTGCACCGCCACTTGCTCCGGTGCAATACCATTGTGCACGGCACAATATCTCGATATTCAGATGCCTCATGCACATGAGCTCTTCAGCCAATGCGTGGTGCAGTAGGGTGCATTAGCATGTCATTACTGTTGCGCTCAACCTCATTTGCATGCATTGCACCTCATAAATGCCACAGAACAGCACAGGCCAGGGATCGGTATTGCAACCTTGATAGGTAAGTAGTGGATGCCACTGCAGCACACTGGGAGCAGACAGCACTGCAGGGTGGGATGGCCCAGGGGAATGCTGCCACTGGCACATTGTGCTGTCCATGTCCACAGGAGGCAAAATGTCAGAACATGAGGAGGGTGAGGAGCAGGGACCTGCATGGAAGCGCAGGCCCAACTTGACTAAGGCTGAGACAGATGCCCTGTTTGAGGCCTACCTCACAGAGAGGCCCTGTTGAGTAGTGCCACAGGCACACCACAGGCCAGGGCTGCTGCATGGGTGGAGGTGCCGACCTCTGTGAACCAGCATGGCAGCCACCAGTGGTCAGTGCAGGAGTGCCACAAAAAGGTTGGGAATGACAGGCAGTGGATTAAGGAGAAGGTGGCTGCCATCAGAGCATCCTGTAATGCTAACAGGGGAGGGCCAGTGGATGCAGCCACATTGATGCCGACAGAGGAGTTGGTGGCAGCCACCATGCACTGCACCATGGTGGAGGATGTGCCTGGAGAAGGCTTGCAGACATGTGGCAGCCCATCACTGCATGGTATGTATGTCAGACACGCACAGCTGGTGCCCTCGAGTGTGTGTAAATGAGCATGCTGGTGTGCGTGCAGCCATCATGCATGTCATATGCATGTGTGTGCACCCATGCACATGCCATGCTGCAGGACACATGCAGCGGAAGTGTACGGGGGTGCACATGTGGGCATTGCATCCCTGATACACCTTTCTTCTCTAACAGCACCAGCATGCCTCCATGCAGAGGATGGGGCACCAGCAGCAGCAGCGGCACCCATGCCTGCCAGTACAGCCCTGGAGGATGCAACTTCCACATCCACTGGCATCCAGGGGCCCGACAGACTGCAGCTCAGCACCAGGGTGCCAGTTGATGTCCTAGACCTAGGGTCAGAAGAGGCCCTGGATGTGATCCTGCAGGATGCCAGCCTTGGTGTTCTGTGTGTAGAGACACAGATTGGGGCAGGGTCCGACACTGATGATGACTACTCACAGCTCCTAGACAGCATGGGCAACATTGTGAGTGTGTCGCCCCTGCTGACATCACAGGCAGCTCCCGCGCCCAGCGCTCTGCCAGCGGCAGAACAGCTGCCTGCCACCACTGCAGGTGTGCTGGTGTGTGGTGCCATGGATGTGCCCTGCAGTGGTGGTGCAGCCACACAGGCTCAGGGCAGAATACAGTGGCCAGATGGGTGATAGTAGCAGGCTGTGGGTGCCACCAGGCAGCCGGCAATAGGGTCCACCGCCAGTGCACCTGCTGTGCCCATGCTCCCTGCAGACCCCACTGTGCAGCATCCACCAGGGAGGGGGGCTGTGCAGTGTGGCCTGTCACCGCAAGATGAATGCCATCCCACCTGGGGTCCCCAGGACGCTGACCGTCTGGCTGAGCATACCCAGCTGCTGCAGGTGTCCATTCAGCCATAGGTGCTGCTTGCCACTGCGGTGTGTGCACTGTGTGCAGAGGTGCACCAGTTAGCTGGGCAGCAGGAAAGGGACACTGTGCAGATCCTGGCGGGGATGCAATGCATGCAAGAGGCCATGACTGCATCCTTGAATCACAATGCCAGTGCGATCATGGATGGCTTTGCGTTGCTGGCTGCCACATGGTGTACCCATGCACAGATGACTCTCCATAGTATGCTGTCCACCCCACAGACCCGGTGTCAGGAGACCCCAACACAGTCAATGCCAGGCTCTGCTGCAGGCATCACAGGCACACCGAGGGCTGACCTGTTTGGGCACCTGCACACCTCCACGAGGACATGGTCGCAGTCCCACTCTTCCACACCTGGGGGACTGTTGCACACCCCCTGGCTGATGCGCAGTCTGTGGCTGCCGGTTGGCCTGGCACAGCCACCCCGTGGTCTTGGTGGCCATGGTACCATGCAGTAGCCCTGATCTGCAGGCCACCCTGACAGCAATCTGCAGTGGCTGTCCTGTGCCCACATGGGCAGAGTGTGTGTGCCTTACCACTGGTGGTGTGCCTGTGTGTTGTGCCGCATGCTGCCTGTGTGTGTGCTCACCCAGCCACTGGACCATGTGGCGTGGGTGTGATGAGGGCAGTCTAGCACTGGCTGCACCTGTGCACCAGTGCAATGCATCTAATCCATGAAACATTTCAGTGCCTGGGTGGGTGGGTGCATGTGTGTGTGTGTGTTGCTGTGTGTGGTTGTGTGCCACTAACTCCCCTACCCCTGCATCACACCTCTGTGTTTGCATGCCCCTTGCCATGCATGTCCCTGCATGTGTGCTGTCAGTGTGGCCCATGCATGAGTACCGCACCACCTACCTACGTTCACTGTAGTGTTCCTGTGCAACAGTGTCATGGTGGTGTCAAGCCTGCTGCAGCAGCCAGGGGTCCCTCCACCCAGAGGGTGACTGTCCACCACCTTCCAGCCCATTGTCCCCATCGTCTCCACTACTGTTGCCCTCATCAGCCTCGACAGCTATCCCACAGTCAATGGCCATGTTGTGCAGTATGCAGCAGGCCAGGAATAGTCCACAGGCTTTCGAGGGGCTCCACTTGACCTGTCTAGGCAATGGAAATGTGCCTTCAGCATGCCAAATACACGCTCGATGATGTTGCATGTGCTGGCATGTGCCTCACTGTACCATTCCTCTGCTGAGGACAATGTGCACCGGTAGGGGATGAGCAGCCAGGGCCTCAGTGGGTATGCACTGTCACCTGTGTGGAGAATGACGTGGTTAGCCCTCTGCTATGCTGTGCTGTGCCTCTTGCCTATCCCTAGCACCCCCGCCACCATGCAGCCCCTGTCCACCCCCCATCCCCAGGTCTGCTCTTCCCATTGCACCTTGCCTGTGCCATACTCACCCACTAGGTGGCCTGTGAGGATGTCCCCACATTTGAATCTGTGGCACAGCACAGAGCTGTGCCAGATGAATGTGTCATGTGCACTCCCAGGGTGTGTGGCACAGGCATTGGTGATGCACCCCATGGCATTGCACACCACCTGGCAGTTGCTACGCTGGCTCCCCTTCCTGTTTATATACGCCACACCCTCAGGGCCAGGTAGCATGTGGATGCCCACGTGGGTGCAGTCAATGGCCCCAATCATGCCAGACATGTGTGCCACCCTGTGGAAGTCCTGCATAGCTGCTGTATGCTTCACCTGTGTGCTTGGGAAATGGATGAATTCTGAAGCACATGGCAGCAGAATATTGTGGAACTGTGTGAGGAGGTGGGATGTGGCCAAATGGGTGATGCCCGTGGTGTCCCCTGATGGTCTTTGGAAGGTGCCCATGGTGAGCAGGCACATGATGGCTGTCACCTTCATCTCCATGGACATGGCATGGCTCCATCTGGTGAGTGCCTGCATCTCCTCACTGCACAGCTCACAGAGCTGTCTCAGAATGGCCCTGTTTAGGTGGTACCGGGCCACAATCTCATCGAAGATGATGCAGGCATGGTGCAACCTGTGTCAGGCATACCACTGACAGGCCCTTCTTCAGCCACGTAGCTGTTCCTTCTGCCCCCTCACAGCCCTCATTACTGCCTCCATCAAGAAGGGCACATTGTCCATGGCCCCTGCTGTCCATTGTTCCCCTGGGCAGTTGGCTGCTGGCTGTGTGCCATCCTGGTATACAGATTGTGTGTGTGTGTGTCTGTCTCTCTCTCTCTCTCTCTCTGACCCTCTTTCTCTCTCCAAGGCCACCTCTTTGTCCCTGTCCCTCTGTGTCTGGTCTTTTGTCTGTCTGTCTCTCTCACTCTCTCTCTCTATCTCTCCCTCTCACTCTCACCCCTGGCGCAACTGCTATCTGTGTGTTTGTGCCCTGTATTTATAGGAACAAGTCTGGTCAGAGCAACTTCAATTTATTCCACACTTGTGCCATGGTTTCACGGTTGAATATACCACTGCGCTGGATATTCATGCGATCGCCCCCTGCACTTGCACCTACATACATTATAGTTGTGCATTGGCACAATGGATTTTGCGCTGCACAATGGCTCCCACTGAATATGGCTCCTTGGCGCAATTCCGCACTTGCACTAGTGCAACTCAGTTGCGCTATGTGCAACTGCTCTGAATATCTGGGCCCATATGTTTAACCACTTAGTTGTTTCTTTAAGTGTATTGCAGGTTTCTGTCTTGCTTGCTCATTTGATTTTACAGCACTAGGCGGTCACCACAGACACTGCCAGTGCTGCACTCAAAATACAAAGGTTCAGATTTGTGAATTTTGCCGCAAAGATGAGCACTCACTCTAGAATATTAAAAAATATATATTACAATGACAGCAATACATGATTACTACATGGCTACTTACAATATCTTGAGAAGTTGAACACTAAGGATTGTGTAAAGAGCCTATAATGAAGCATACTTTTAGAGCTCTGGGAACTAATAATAGGCACCATTAATTGTATAGACTGCCACTACTATGCGCAAACAGTAGCTGCATACCTGTAAGTCTACATATGAAGACCACAATCCAGTTAACAGTTGTTAAGGGAATTAAACCATTAATATGGATTTAGATAAAAAAAATCCATATTACGGTATTAGGGGCATCATTTGCTGCCACACTCATTTAAATTTAAACCTCGAGTTCTGCAGTAAAGGGTGAATTTTGTAGTTTTTTGAGCTGGCAATTTCAGAACTACAGTGGTAGTCATAGAAAAGTTTCCCAGTACTGAGGTATACCTAAGTATACTGGGCAGAATGAAGCAGGATCACATTACAGTCAATGCAAATTACCTCAGTGGTACCTCGAGGTAGGAAACGTTTTGACACCTACCACTGTACATTCATTTTAAATCAAATGGGAGCTGATACATTTTATTTAAAATGAATATAGTTCTGAAATTGCCAGCTTTAAAAACTACAATACTTCTAGCCCTTATTGAATGTGACAGGCCACATTGAGGTTCAAATATGTTGAAGTGCCAGTTTTACTACTGCGGTTGGGCTCCTGTCTTTAGATTACAGCCAGAGTGTATGTGGAGGAGGGAAGAAGGTCTAAACTGATGATCTCACAAGAACAAAGACAACACATCAACAGGTACTAGTGTTGAGCCATATATATGCATTGCATGTTGGACTCCTGGTTTGCCACAGATTAGAACCAGAGTGTATATAGGGGAGGGAAGGAAAAACTGCACTGGTGATCATGTAGGAGGAGCAAAGAAAATCAATCAATTAGCAAAAGTCTATTACAGGCAACTCTGCAAAGGGACAAACTCTTTCAGTTTTATGCTCTCACTGGATGTTTAGAGACTGGGCACGGAGGGGGTTAAGGAGCTGCTAGCAGATTAGTCAAAAAGAAAAAAATAATAACTCAAATGCTTTACAGTGCTATGCCCTTTATCATGTCCAGCATTGATGAACAATATACTTCACTATCCCTGCTTTACTTAGTGTAAAATAAGCAAAATAAAATGTCATTTTATTACAATGCTTAATCTGTATGCAAATGAGATGGCCACTGTTAAACCACGACTATTGAATTGGAAGACTCAGAAGGTGGCTTTGCAAAAAATGATGCCCCTAATACAGTAAAGTATGAATTAGAAATTTTAAAAATGTTTTATACTCCGGTAGGTGAACTAGTTAAGTGACACCCCCCCCACCTTTATGTAAATGACTAAGATTGACTGTGGCTGTTGAAGGCAGTGTTGGAATCAGTTCATGTGTTGCTAATTAGCTAACTATAACTTCCATTCTGGTAAGTATTGGAAGGGCAGAATAAGGCATGCACTTTAACCAGAGTTCAGAAAAAAAACTGATAAACAGGAACAGAGATCTTGGCCCAGATATTCAAAAGGGTTGCGCCATGCGCAACTCCAAAAATGCGTCATTCTGCGATATTCAGAAGGGGCCAGTTGCGCCACCAAAAACATGCTGAGCAACAGCGCAATGGAAATGAAGGCATGCGCAACCGAAGGGGGCGGGTCCATGCATAAAGTGCACAATGTGATAATCGAACACTTGCACAATGCGCAACAGTGGCTCAGCCGGAAGTTGCGCAGTAGCGGAATTGAGCCAAAATAAAAAGGCTCAAGGAAGCGGCGCAAGAACCCTAGCAGGCTGCAAACTGGGAGAGAGACAGAGAGAGACAGGAGTTGGAAGGGCAGAGAGACAGTGGGTCCAGGAGGACGAGAGAGGCCAGTGGGGAGTGCCGTGCAGTGGAAGCAGCAGTGGGGCAGCAGGGAGTAACTACAGGAACAGCAGCGGGGGCAGAAGCCAGGAGATGGACGGTGCCAGCTACATGGAAGCTGTAATGAGGGGTGAGACACCATGCTGCAGAGGGGCGTGGCAGCGGAGGGGCCACGTCGGCAGTACCCCGACAGAGTTATTATCGTGCCCGCATCAGCTTCAGAGCTGTACAAAAGAGCGTCGAGATTGTGGCCGGTACCGCCTGAACAGGGCATACTGAGACAGCTCTGCGAGCTGTGCAGTGATGTGATGCAGGCACCCTCATGAGGAGTCACGCTCTGTCCGTGAGACCAGAGGTGACAGCCTGTATGTGCCTGCTAGACACGGGCACCTTCCAGAGGCCAACAGGGGACACCACAGGCATTACACAGTCGGCCACGTCACGCATCCTCACCCAATTCCTCAGCACACTGCTGCCACATGCTGCGGAGTACATCCATTTCCCCAGCACCGCGGCAGAGCGTACAACAAACATGCAGGAGTTCCACAGGGTAGCACGTATGCCTGGCATGCTAGGGGCCATAGACTGCACCCATGTGGCCATTCGCATGCCACCTGGCCCCGACGGCCAGGCCTATTGGAACCGAAAGGGGTTTTCCAGTGTCAACTGCCAGGTGGTGTGTGATGCCACTGGGCGCATTATCAATGTGTGTGCCACACACCCTGGTGGAGCACATGATGCCTTCATATGGCACCAGTCTGCACTGTGCCATCGATTCGAGAGTGGGGACATCCCCATGGGTCATCTAGTGGGTGAGTACACATGTATGGAATGCAAACTCTGGGCAAGGGTGGGAATGACACAGGTGCCATGGTAGTGGCACACAAGGATATGGGCAATATGGACCTGACATGACACTGATCTCCACTATCTCCACACAGGTGACTGCGGATACCCACTCCGTCCCTGGCTGCTCACACCTGTGGCGCCCAGACCCCAAGCGCAGCTATGCTTCAATGAGGCACATGCCGCAACACGTAACATCATAGGCGGGTGTTTGGGATGCTCAAGCACGCTTCCAATGCCTGGACACCTCCGGGGAGCCTCACAGTACAGCCCCAAAAGGCCTGTGGGATATTCCTGGCCTGTTGCATCCTGCACAACATGGCCAAAGACCATGGGATAGCTGTACAGGTCCAAGAGGGGGACAGCGATGGGGACGCCAGTGGCGCCGGTGATGTTGGTGATGAGCAGACTCCCCTAGGACGGAGGGACCCCCGACTGACCCGGCAGGCCCAGCTGCACCGGGACACCATTGCAGAAGAGCACTACGTCCAACACAGGTAAGTTAAGGGGACATGTGCAGGCAACACTGTCCATGCGCAAACCACAGGCACACAGGGGAACACACTGTGCATGAAGGTCAGGGGAGTTGAAGGTTCCAGGCATACCAACACACCATCAGAGAGGGGTGAGCACTCATATGGACACACACACACACCAGGCAGTGTACATGGGCAGCAGCACAGCACTGCGGAAACGACATTGCCAACACACAGCACCACCAACCACCCCCACCACCTGGACTGTCCACGTACATGTGTCAGGACCTGGGCACCCTTGCACCTTGGTGTACAGTGCAATGCAGGCATCATCATGCACACGCACCTGTGGACAGCAGTTGGGAGAGTGTGCAGGTGGTCCGTGTGTCAGCGTGGTGAGCAGAGCACCCAGCAGTGCACTGCCCACCATGACACACATTGCACACAGGGCAGTACCAGACAGGGCCTGCACTGGGAGACAGCTCAGTCAGGTAGCACTGTCCCACGGCCACCACAGATGCGTGGGTGGCCCCGCCATGGCCCAGCAGCACTGGCAGGCTGAGCAGAGGCCACATCGGGTGGCGCTGGTGCACCACCAGGGGTCCCACTGCGTGAACGCGACCTTGAACACACAGGGGTCTGCATCCTGCCAAACAAACTTGCACCAGGGGTGCTCGGGATGCCCACAGCAGAACCCGGCATTGACAGGCCTGGTGTCGCATGACATCGGGAATGGGGAGTGGAGAGCGCACTGTGTGGGGTGTGTGGTACAGGGGCACCTGACAGTGTGGCCAATGCATCAGCGACAGAGACCACTGCCTGGGTCAGCCTGTCAATGGCAGCGGTCACATCCGTCCGCATAAGGACCAGCTTGGCTCGGTCCCAAGCACACTCCCTGCTATGCTGCTCCATGGACACAGACAGTGCCTCCACGGACCTTGCAACCCACCCCTGCAGCTGTACCGAGTCCTGCAGTAGGCGGGTGTGTGCGTCCAATGGGTACTGTGCCCCAATGGCATTGTGACCCCCAGGGTGTGGACGGTCCTGGTGCACAGCACCCCTTGAGGGTGGGTGCTGTTTGCCAGGACCAGGTATGGGCGGATCAAAGGGCGGTGGACATGTGCCACTGCTTGACACTGTACCCCCAGACCTGGTGTGTGACTGCTGCTGCCGCCCCTCCAACTGCTGAGCCCCCAGGTCCAACTGTTCCACCTCCGTGCTGACAACAGTGCCAGACACCTGCACAGCCACCGGTGCTGCCCCACCGGTGCTGACAGGCACAGCCTGGGACTGTGCCAGCATGCTGGTACACAGATGTGAACCAGGAAGGCCCAGGGGCACGTGTTGGCCTGCCATATGTCCGTCATGGGACACACACCTATCATTGCCCATTGCAGGCCTGCTATCATCAATGGTGCAGGTGCGTGCCACTGCCATAGGCACAGCATGCTGGCATACCTGCAGCCAGACTGCTGTGACACAGGCTGTACCCCCTGCACCGTATCACTGACACGGGTTGTTGGCCAAGCGTGCATGCTGCTGCAGTGCCTGCAGGCTGGTGGCGGGAGATGGATGGTCCCTCCTCCACATCCAGCAGGTCTGCATCACTGTCTGGACCCACCACCACCACCGTCTCCTGAAGACGAACAGGATCTGTAACAGAAAGAGAGTACATGGGAGTGCATGTGAACAACAGCCCCCCAACAATACCACCATGTCATACCGTGCAGTGATGGGCTTCCACCTGTCTGGAATCATCCGCCTGGTACACCCGCAATGGCACTCGGCTGCATGGCCGCGACCAGTGTCTCCTCCGTAGGGGTCAGCTGCAACACCACTGGTGGGCCCCCACCAGTGCCAGCACGTGCCGCCCTGAAGGCTGCCACCTTCTCCTTCAGCCTCCTGTGGTCAGTCCCCATCTTCTTCTTGCATTCCTGCATGGAGCGCTGGTGGCTTCCATGCAGGTTGATGGCCCGAGCTACCCCCTCCCATGCAGCTGCACGTTCCTGAGGGGTGCCCCTCCGTCCACTCACTAGTGGCTCATCCTCCAGGTAGGCCTGGAAGAGGGCCTCCGTCTCTGCCGGTGAAGTTCAGCCTCCTCCTACGCCCGCCGTCCACACCCTCAGCTTGGCTCTGGTCAGTCATGGTGATCTGTATGGGTGGAAGTGGACACCTGTCACTGTGCAGTTGACAGCATTTCCCCATGAGCATAGCTGACAGCCCAGGGGGGGGCGGAAGCCCCCCACGTGTCCTCTCCACATGGCAGATACTGATAGAAAGGGTGCCCTTTGTCCCTTTCTAAGTGCCCTTGTCATGCTCAGCCCCCTCAGCCTTTATCATCCTCCGCCCATGAGCATTGTCCTGAGCATCACACAGCATGTAACTCACCTCTCACCTGCAGTAACCAAATCTGGCCAGCACAACCCACTGTCACATTTTTATAGCGCAACACATGTAAATGAGGTGTGGCGCAACTTTAATGACATGCTAATCGCGCCACTGCGCCTTTGAATGGCTGATCGCATGATTTGCATATGTCGGCTGAATATCGCGTATTTGTGCTTTGCGCAATACGGAAGGTCCGGCTGAGCCAATGGCGCAAGTTTGTGGCTGTGTGCCACACTGCATTGCGCATGCCCAGACAGCTTACACATGCATCTATCATGCTGCAGACCTGCTGAGCGCGATAGGCAATTCAGGCCATGGCCACCATTGTGCCAGTGGTGCTACAGCACTGGGCACTATATGGCGCTGTGGCAGTACTGTGCGATAGTCCACTGTGGCACTGGTGTGCAGCTTGGCAGTCACGCAGGATGCCTATACGTCCGATGGTGCTGTGCGTAGCCTCGCGTCATTGCCGTGCCCTTGTGTATGCCATGCCCTCTGACCCCTGGCGCTGTTGGCATGCCATGTGTACATCCCTATTGTGCTGTCTGGTGACAGTGCCATGTGAAGTGACGGCGCTGTTTGAACAGCGCGATTGGAGCCTGTGGTGGTCTATTGCGCAACAACTCCACGTGGGGTTATGACGCAGCAGGGCACCATATTGCCTGCTGTAAAGTTGGTGCCATGGCTAGGAGGAGGGCGGTGTCCTGGAGCCAGATTGAAGTGGCCAACCTGGTGGCCCTAGTTGAGCCACACTATGATGGCCTGTATGGTGAGCGCCCTCACCAGTGCCAGGACTCAGCTGTGGCAGCAAGTGGCCACTGACCTGGTGGAGGTCACTGGGCGGTGCCGGTCTGCTGAACGTGCGGCACCCGGTACAGTGACCTCGGCGAGGAGGAGCCCAGAGACTTTGTCGTGGCTGCGGTCAACGCGGTGCCAGGTGGGGCGTAGTGCCTAGGCCAGGTGAGTGTACCATCTATACCTATATTCTCTGTAGGGGTGTGTGTGTGCTTGGGTGGCTGTGCATAGGTGCGGCTCGGACACGGTTGGCTGTGTCAGTGTGTGCAGCTGTGCGATGGATGGTTATGGCTGTGTGGGCAGGCAGTCTCACTGGGGCAGGGGCACTCTGCTTTTGAGTCACACTGATGTTTGTCTCAACATATGTCTCCCACAGGCGGAGATCTGAGGACGCAGGGCAGCGGTGGCGTGGGCGTGCCAGGGCGGCCCGGTGCCGGGGGTGTGTGCCCAGCAGCAGCAGCAGCAGCAGCAGCAGCAGCAGCAGCAGCAGCGGCAGAGCCAGCTGCTGGAGGAGTGTGAGTATCATTACTTCATGGATGCTATTGCATGCTGGGGTGGGGGGCAAGACCACCAGCCATGCACAACACAACCATGCAGGAAAGGGGAGGTCATAATTCCACTATACAAGACACTGGTGAGGCCCCACCTGGAGTACAGTGTACAGTTCTGGAGACCATACCTACGTATGGATATGGACTGGGTAGAGAGGTTCAGAGGAGGGCAACACGGATGGTGCATGGATTGCATCACAAGTCCTATGATGACAGGTTGAAGGAACTGAACATGTACTCCCTGGAGGAGAGGAGGGAGGATATGATGGGGACATACAAGTATCTTACAGGGGAACAGGGTGCAGGAAAACACTATTTTAAGTGTAAATGATGTTCCAGGACTAGAGGGCATGGGATGAAGTTGGAGGGGGGACGATTCAGAGGAAACATGAGAAAGAATTTCTTCACAGAACGGGTGGTGGACAAGTGGAACACCCTGCCAGAGGAAGTGGTGGGGGCTGACTTGGTCACAGGATTTAAGAATGCATGGGATAGCCATAAAGGAATTCTGGAGGTCAGGAGTAAGGTGCAACAGACTTATAGGAAAACAGAGTGAACTTACAAGGTCACATGGCCAGACTGGGTGGCCCATAGGCCCTTATCTGCCGACACTGTCTATGTATCCATGTATGTAGGCACGACACAGGTGACATGCATCACTGTGCAGTATCACAGAACGTCTGTGTATGTGTCACTGGTGGTCCAGGCATGCACTGGGCACATAGCTGTGTAACTGGCATCGCACCACGTTGCCACATCACTTGCCAGCCTAGTTTGTACTGTGATTGACGTGGGCAGTGTGTGTGGCGGTGGTGCACATAGCTGGTGCCGCCTGTTTGTGATGGCCATGTGCATGTTCACTGTGGGTGTATGCCATCACAGGTGCGGGACATTGGGCTATATGGCTTGCAGGTTGGGTGGTGTTCAGGGTTGTGGTCAGTCACAGCCATTGACTGTGTTCCCATTTTCCTAGGTCTCGAGGTTCTCCATCGGCTGGCGAGGGATGTCAGGCCATCCGACAGCTTGTGGCCCAGAACACCGACATCCTGCACTCAATACACCGCCATGGCTCATGGAGGAGGTGGCAGGGAACTCGCAAGACACCAGCAGGAGGGACGGCCGGCCGGGCTGGCCCATGACCTATCTTCCTTCCCACTTCTCCCATCCCTACCACCCTGCCTTCCTCTCCAAGTTTGTCATCCCTACCCCTTGACCAACCCTACCTTGTACCCATCCCCCCCTTGTAAATAGTTGTAATTGTTCTTGTTAATGTTTGTTTTGTTAAAATACATTTATATTTTTATACGAATAATGTGTTGGTCTCTGATTTGCAGCTGCCTATGGGTGCTCAGTTGCAGGGGTGTACATGCCATCTGGGCTGGTATGGTCCTGGGTATGTGTGTGTGTGTGTGTGTGCATGTGTGTGCATGGGTAGGTATCTTCAGCATGGCAGTGACTTTCAGTTGGTCTTGCCGTCTGCTGCCACCCACTGCTGGGTGCACAGGGTGTGTCTGGCTTGTAGGCTTCTGTGCTGCACGGGGTTGACGTGTGCTGGGGGGACTGCATGGTTTCCTGCAGTGCCAGTCACTGCACATGGGTGGTGCCTTGGGGTCACAGTGCAGGGTGTGCTGTGCATACGGGGGCTGATGTGCACTGTGGTTGTCAACCCCTGTGTGGCACTCCCTCCGCCGCCAGTGGTTGTGCTGGGGTGTCAGGGCTCTGCTATGCTTTGTTGGCTTGTCCCCATGGGCAGGTGGATCATCCGTCCCACCCCCAGTGATGCTGTGCTTGGGGTGTTCAGGTGTGGTGTGGGTTCTGCAGTGTGTTCCTGTGCCCATATGTGGCATGGCTGGCGGTGGGCCCCAGCCTGCCTCCCTGGATGTGCAGTTCCATTGCTCTGGGGGGGGGGCTGTGCTTGCACTATGGCTGCTCTGGAATGCTCTGCTGAGCTTCCCTGGTTGCACCATAGCGCAACATTTTGGCTCAGCTTCTCCTTCCTGGTTGCGCGATGGCTCAGTATGTGCGATATTCAGACGTTGGTTGCTTGAGCAATTTGCTCTGCTCCATGTTTGAATATCGCACCTGTTGCGCATTTGCGCAACTGGTTTGTGCTTGCTCCTGCTGTTGCGATACTTTTGAGCGCAGTTTGAATATCTGGGCCCTAAAGTTCAAAGTATATGTAACAAAGGATTTGGTACTTGATATTAACTGATGTCTACCTCCATTTCATGCTGCTGACTTCAATGATTAAGCTTCAGAAATTTGAAAACAGTGCCAAAGTAAAAGAGACCAGAGATAATATGTATTAGCAAAATACACCAGTGTAAAACAGCTCCACCGGTGTCTTTTGCTAATGGACATTGTTTCTCGGCTCTTTTACTTTGATGCTAGATTCAAATTCAGAAGCTAATTAGCAGGTACCAAATCTGTTGCGATATACTGTATACTTTGGAACTTCTGAACTCTGTTCCCATTTAGACATTTTTTCTAAATGTAAGTGCATGCCTTGCTCTGCTCTGGTACTATTTATTAGAAGGGAGGTTATAGTCAGCTAATTAGCAAGTACCAAATTATTCCTCATATACATTTTGGGACTTACGAACTGTTCTCCTTTGGTGATATTTTTCTGAAGTTTTTGAATCTAAGCTATGCCTTACTCTGCTCTGGTAATTTTTATTGGAAGTGCACTAAGCCTAAGGGCTCTAAATACGTATGTAATCTCACAGTCTTTTCTCAATGATTAAGGCAGCTTTGCTATTTTATTTCTGCATACTCACTTTTTTTTTATAATATATTTACCCCAACTAGGCCAGCTAAGGTTTGTGTCTTCTGTCACACTTGTACTCAACTAAGGCTGACATGACTACACGGAGCTCAAATTGCTGGATCAAGATCACAGACTGAGTAAAGTGCCCTGGTGAGCCCCCCCCCCCCAGCTTTGTCCTTCTCTGCTGTGAACACTGGACAGACATCTGCCTCACAAATTCCCAATTTATTTATTTTTTTGTCAGTTCACATAGTGCTCCCTATATTCTGGATTTTTGTCATGTAGAACAACAGTGAATAATGTAGCCAGTTCACCCTGACACCCTCTGCCCCCACAGAAATGCTAGCCTATACACAATGAACCAGAAGCCACAAAAACACGCCTTGCCTTTTGTTCCAGTTCCACAATTCCTTTAGATCAACTTGATTACAATGAAACCCAGCCCTGCTTGATGTACCAAATATTCATAGCTCGTTACACTAAACTCTAGGGAATAGTGCTACACAATTGATTGCTAATCAGTTAAATGAGGCAAGACAGAGCCATGGATTGACTTATTGAACATGAAACTGACATTGCACTCTGAAGAATCTTGCGCAAGGATGTTACAGACTGAGTAATGATCTCTTAATGAGATTACACTCATGGCCAGCTGTTTCATTTTTTAATTTTTTCTTCTGATTCATGGGATGGGTATCAGAAAGTGGTAGTAAATGGAGGTCACTTAGTGGATGTTAGCATGGCCAGTGGCCTGCCACAATGATTAATACTGGCATAAATATTTAATAGCATATTTAATCACCCTGTTCTGGACACTGCATAGGGGTTATAATGGCAGGTATGTCCATTTGGATATGGTATTGAAAGATGCAATTGAGTAGAAAATCTTGTGTTGGCTAAAAAAAAATAGTATGGAGCTAAGATATTTTTGATTAGTGGTTCATGTGTGAGCTACTAAGCAGAAATGCTAATTATTGCAAAATCATGCCCTTATAGTATGGCATTGAAACACAAGGACAAATTGTAAAATGTAAAGAGATGAAGTGACGCCCATCAAACATTAGTGAATACATCACCCACACCTAAAAAAATACAATAGGTGCATTTTCTAACCACCTCTTTTCAGTATTTTGCTCTTATCTCATATGTACAGTGGGCCGGATATTCAAACTGTGCCCAAAAAGTGCGCAACAGCAGGAGCAAGCACAAGTCAATTGCGCACATGCGCAATAGACGTGATATTCAAACATGGAGCAAGCCAGGTGCGCAATCAGCCAGCGTCTGTGAATATCGCACAACCTGCGTATCCGGCGCAACCAGGAAGGAAGCGAGCAGAGATGATGCATGTAAGCGCCCAACAAAGGCAGCCCAGCTGAGCAGTCCAGAGGTGCCATAGCACAAGCAGAGAGACCCCCTGCAGCAAAGCAATGGAACTGCACAACCAGGGAGGTAGGCAGGGGCCCATCACCCATGCCACAGATGGGCACAGGGACACACTGCAGAACCAGCAATGTACCCCCACACCCCAAGCACAGCATAACTGGGGGAGGGATGGAATAGCCACTGGACCATGGGGACAAGCAAACAAAGCACAACCCGGCCGTATTACCGCAGCACACCCACTGGCAAGCTGAGACTGCCACACAAAGGGGGCGGACCACCCCAGTGTACAGCAGCCCCCCCTTGTGCACAGCACACCCTGCACTGTGACCCCAAGACACCACCCATGAGCAGTGACCAGCACTGCAGGAATCCCACACCTCCCGGCACACTGCAACCTGTGTACCACAGAACTATACAAGCCAAACCCACCATGAGCACCCAGCAGTGGGTGGCAGCACCACGCAATACTGACTGAAAGCCACACCCACACCAGAGACACACCACCCACACACACGCACACACACACGCACCATACCACCCCAGATGCCATGCACACCACTGCAACTGAGCACCTATAGCCAGCTGCAAATCAGAGACCACCACAGTATTCATATCAAAATATATAAATGTAATAAACAAGAATAAGAAGAACAACAAAACAACTATGTACACATATATACAAAGCAGGGGTGGGGGTATGGGTATAAGGTAGGGGGTGGGTAAGGGGCAGGGGTGAACAACCGGGAGAGGGAAGGTGGGGTGAGGTGATGGGCAGCTACTGCCTGCCAGCTTGCCCTCCTGCCACCTGGTGCTGGGCCTGGGGCCTCCTCCTGCGCCGCACTCCATGCCGCTGAAGGTCCAATAGGATGGCGAGAGAGTCAATGGCCACCTGTGTCAGCTGCTGCAGTGTCCGCTCCATCCGTTGCAGGATCTGGATACCTAGGACAAGGGATCAGAGTCAATGGCTGTGACTGTCCACATCCCTGAATCCCACCCATCGTGCATGGCATACAGCCAAGTGCTCCGCTCCTGTGATGGACTGCACCCACCCACAGTGACTGTGCACAAGACATGCCCAACCAGGCAGCAACAGCCATGTGTACCACTGCACACACACACACACACAGCCCATGTCCATCACAGCACAACCAAGGCTGTCCAGTGATGTGGCTATGTGGTGGGATGCTAGTGCCACAGCCATGTGCCCAGTGCATGCATGGACCACCAGTGATGCACACACAGACATGCAGTGCCACTGGACAGTGATGACTGTCACATGTTGCGTGCATGGTAGTGTTGTCCATGGATGGTGGCCGTGCCCTCCCAGCATGCAATAGCATCCATGATGTAATGGCACTCACCCTCATCAAGCTGCTGCTGCTGCTGTGGCTGTGGCTGCTGCTGCTGATGCTGCTGCTGCTGTGGTCCACCACCTATGCCACCTCTGCCAGCCACCCCTGCACCGCCATTCCGTGCCTCAGCCCGGGCCCGCCTCCGCTCCTCCACGCCTGTGGGAGACAAATGAAGAAAAACATCAGTGAGATCCCAAAGCAGACAGCCCCTTGCCCCATTGAGTGTGCCTGCCCACACAACCAGACCCATACAGCACACACCTGCAAACATCTTCACAGCAAACCATAGCCCAACCCACCCCCATGCACAGGTCACATTACACAGTGTCACCCATGCGAACAATACAGGTGCATAGACAGCACACCCACCTGGCCTAGGCACAATGCCCCTCCTGGCACGTGACCTGAGGTGCTCCAGCAGTTCCCGCTCCCTCCTGCAGAGGTCACCATACTGGTGCCTGCACAGCTCTGGAGTCCTCCGCCGCCCAGTGGCCTGCTCCAGATTTGTCACCTCCTGCTGCCACACATGGGTGCAGGCCATGTGCAGGGGTTCTCCCCCAAACAGTGACCCATGGTGTGGCTCCACCACAGCCACCAGGTTTGCCAACTCCACCGCACTCCACTGTGGAGCTCTCCTGCGTGCCAACCCTGCAGTTGTATAGTAGGCAATATGGCACTCCACAGCACGGTAACCCCACATGGAAATGTTGCACAATACAACTCCATCAATCCCTATCGCGCTGTTCATATAGCACCATTGGTCCACATCGCGCTGTTACCGAACAGCGCGATAGAGCCATAGACATGCCAGATGTACAGTGCCAGGGGGCAAAGGTCGTGCACAAGGTCATCGGTCTGTGGCGCAAGGCCACGCACAGTGCCATCGGACATCTACATGTCCAGCGCGATCGGTCACCTGCGTACCAGTGCCACAGTGTACTATTGCGCAGGTGTGCCACAGCGCTATGAGGTGCCCAGCGCTATAGCACCACTGGCACAAAAGTGGCCATGTCCTGTATTGCTGATCGCGCACTGCATGTCACCAGCACAGCAGACGCCTGCATCAGCTACCTGGGCATGCGCAATGCGGTGTACTACGCAGTCACAGAACTGCGCCATTGGCTCAGCCGGCACAACTGTATTGCGCAAAGCACAACAGCGCGATATTCAGAAAACATATGCAAATCATCTGATCAGCCATTCAAAGGCACATTGGCATGATTTGCATCTCATTTAAGTTGCTCCACTACTAATTTGCATGCATTGCACTATAAATGTGTGACAGTGATCTGCGGTGGCCAGAGTCGGTTACTGCAGGTGAGAGGTGAGTTGCATGCTGTGTGATGTTCTGGGCAGTGGTCATGGGATAATGCTGTTTACTGCACAGTGACAGGTGTCCACTTCCACCCATTCAGACCAACATGGCCAAGCAAGGACTGGATGATGGTGGGTGAAGGAGGAGGCCCAACTTCATGAAGTCCGAGACAGAGGCACTCTTCCAGGCCTACCTGGATGAGGAGCCACTACTTAGTGGATGGTGGGGCACCCCTCAGGCCCATGCCGCTGCATGGGAGGGGGTAGCTTGCACCATAAACCTGCACGGAAGCCACCAGCGCTCCGTACAGGAATGTAAGAAAAAGATTTGGACCGACAGGAGACAGGTGAAAGAGAAGGTGGCAGCCCTCAGGGCAGCATGCACTGCCACAGGCGGGGGCCAGCCAGAGGTGGTGCAGCTGACCCCGGCGGAGGACAGTCTGGCTGCATCCATGCAGCGCAGTGCAATCAAGGGTGTTCCAGGAGGTGGCTTCCAGACAGGTGGAAACCCATCACTACACGGTATGTCATGGTGGTGGGGGGAGGTTGATCCCATGCATTAACATGTTCTCACTTTATATTACAGATCCTGTGCATCTGCAGGGGACAGTGGTGGTGGGACCATGCAGTGTGGACATCCAGCAAGAGTTGGAGGAGGGTCCATCCACCTCTGCTGCCAGCTGGCATGCATTGCACCAGTCTGCACGCCTGGCTGCCATCTCCGATGTCGGTGAGTCAGGTGTGGGGGGGTGCCCATCCTGTGTCACAGCAGTCTGGCATGCAAGCATGCCAGCAAGCTGTGACTGTGGCTGTTGCACGAACCTGCACCATTGATGATGCAAGGACCGCAATGGCCATTGACACGTGTGTGTCTCATTGTGGACACACAGCAGGACAGCACGTGCCCCTGGACCTAGCTGGTTCCAACATGTGTGCCAGCACATCAGCACAGTCCCAGGCAGTGCCTGGTGGCACCAGTGAGGCAGCACCGGTGGCTGTGCAGGTCTCTGGCACTGTTGCGGACACAGCAGTGGAACGACTGGTCCCTGGGGCACAGCAGTTGGAGAGGCAGCAGCAGCAGTCACCCACCAGGTCTGGGGGGGTACAGGGTTCAGCGGTGGCACATGCACACCACCTGTTGACTTGCCCATACCTGGTCCTGGTGAACAGCGCCCACCCTCAAGGGGTGTTGAGCATCAGGCCCTTCCATACCCTGGGGGACAGGTTGCCGAAGTGGCAGACTACCCATTAGATGAGCACACCCGCCTGCTGCGGGCATCAGTACAGCAACAGATGCGGGTTGCAATGTCTGTGGAGGCACTGTGTGTGGCTGTGGAGCGGCACAGCAGGGACAATGCAATGATCCATGCAAAGATGGTCCAGATGCGGATGGATGTGACCTCCGCCATTGACAGGCAGACCCAGGCATTGGTCGCTGTCGTGGCCGCATTGGGCGCACAGTCAGGTGCCCCTGTACCGCGCACCCCATGCAGTATGCTCTCCACTCCCCATTCCCGGCATCGTGCGACACCCAGCCTGTCGATGCCAGGTTCTGCTGTGGGCATCCCGAGCACCCCTGGTGCAGGTATGTTCGGCATGCTGAAGACCCCTGTGCGGACAAGGTCATGCTCATGCAGTGGGACCCCTGGTGGTACATCAGTGCCACCCCATGTGGTCCTTGCTCAGCCTGCCAGTGCTGCTGGGTCACGGTGGGGCCACCCACGCATCCGAGGTGGCCGTGGCACAGTGCCACCTGACTGACCTGTCTCCCAGTGCGGGCCTTGTCTGGTGCTGCCCTGTGTGCAATGTGTGTCATGGTGGGCAGTGCACTGGTGGGTGCTCTGCCACCAACACCGGACCACCTGCACACCCACCCGACTGCTGTCCACAGGTGCGTGTGCATGATGATGCCTGCATTGTACTGTACACCAAGGTGCAAGGGTACCCAGCATCTGACACACGTACTTGGAATGTACAGGTGGTGGGGGTGGTCCGTGGATCTGTGTGTTTCACATGTCTGTTCCTACTCTGCTGTGCACCTGCCCATGTACGACTTGTGCTTGGTGTGTGTGTGTGTGTGTGTGTCCATACAGCATGTAACTATTCACCCCTCCCTGATGGTGTGTTTGTGCACCTGGACCCTTCCACTCCCCTTGACGTCATGCACCCCTAGTGTGTTACCCTGCTGCCTGTGGGTTGCGCCTAGACAGTGTTGGTTGCACATGGCCCCATGACTTACCTGTGTCATGCGAAATGCTCCTCCGTGATGGTGTCCCAGTGCAGCTGGGCCTGCTGGATCAGTCGGGGGTCCCGCCATCCATGGGGGGGGCTGCTCATCCCCATCATCACCAGCTTCACTGGCGTCCCCATCGCTGTCCCCCTCCTTGACCTGTACGGCTGTCCCACAGTCTTTGGCCATGTTGTGCAGGATGCAACAGGCCAGGAATATCCCACAGGCCTTTGAGGGGCTGTACTGTAGGGCACCGCCGGAGGTGTCTAGGCATCGGAAGCGTGCCTTAATCATCCCAAACACCCGCTCGATGATGTTGCGTGTGGTGGCATGTGCCTCATTATAGCATTGCTGCAATGGGGTAGTGGGGCACCGGTAGGGTGTGAGCAGCCAGGGACGGAGTGGGTATCCGCTGTCACCTGTGTGGAGATAGTGTAGTTAAGTATCATTTTCAGGTCCATATTGCCCATAGCCCTGTGGGCCACTACCATGGCACCTGTGCCTTTCACACCCTTGCCCCAACTTTGCAACTCCTACATGCATACTCACCCACTAGATGTCCTGTGGGGATGTCCCCACTCTCAAATCGATGGCACAGTGCAGATTGGTACCATATGAAGGCATCATGTGCTCCATCAGGGTGTGTGGCACAGACATTGATGATGCACCCACTGGCATCACACACCACCAGTTGACACTGGTGAACCCCTTCCGGTTTCGGTATGTGGCCCCATCGGGGCCAGGTGGCGTGTGAATAGCCACATGGGTGCAGTCTATTGCCCCTAGCATGCCAGGCATACGTGCTACCCTGTGGAACTCCTGCATGTTTGATGTACGCTCTGCTGATTTGCTGGGGAAATGGATGTACTCCGCAGCATGTGGCAGCAGTGCGTTGAGGAATTGGGTGAGGATGCATGACGTGGCCGACTGTGTTATACCTGTGGTGTCCCCTGTTGGCCTCTGGAAGGTACCCGTGGCAAGCAGGCACTTGCAAGCTGTTACCTTTGTCTCCACTGACAGAGCGTGACTCTGTCGTGAGGGTGCCTGCATCACATCACTGCACAGCTCACAGAGCCGCCTCACTATTTCACTGTTCAGGCGGTACCGGCCCACAATCTCAACATCCGTGTACAGCTCAAAGCTAATGCGGGCACGGTACTGCCTGTTGGGGGCATACTGCTGACGGGCCCTTCCACGGCCATGTCCCCTGCAGCATGCCTTCTCACCCCCTCATTACAGCTTCCATGTGGAAGCTGGCACAGTCCATGTCCCTGGCTCTGTGTTCCCCTGGCTGTTGTTGCTCTGTTACCCTGCTGTCCTGACTGCTACCTCCACTGCACCGGGTACACCTACTGGCCTCTGCAGTCGGTGGCCCCACACACCTTCCCTAGCCCCTATTTTGTCCTGGGATCTCCCTGGCCTGCCCTCTTTGTCCCTCTTGCCTTGTCTCTCTCCCTGCCTCATGTGGCTTCCCTGTAGCATTCTTGCGCCTTTTCCTTGAGCCTTTTTATTTTGGCTCATTTCCGCCGTGGCGCACCTTCCGGCTGATCTGCTGAAGTGCATTGCACAAGCCTTTCAATATCGCATTGCGCTCTTTATGCATGGTTCCACCCCCTTCGGTTGCGCACGCCTTCATTTGCATTGTGCTGTTGCTCAGCATGTTTTTGGTGGCGTAACTGCCTCCCGCTGAATATCGCAGAATGGCACATTTTCGGACTTGCGCTGGCGCAACCCTATTGCGCATGGCACAACCCTTTTGAATATCTGGCCCAGTGTGTATTACTCTGTCTTTTAGACTTGTTCATTTTGAGCTGTTATCCATGATTTTGAAAAATCCTTTTGCCATATGTGTTAGATTGTAGAATTTTATTTTGTTGTAAAACTGACTTAATCTTCCCAAACTTAGTATTAAATCTGGTACTAAACACAAGTTTCTGGTAGTCTTGAATATTTGCTTCACCTGTCCCTGTGTGTTCTTTTTCTTGTACTAATTCCTGTCTATCCATAATGCTGTCTCTGTCTCTAGTGTGCAAAATGTCTTTATTTCTGTATTCTCTTTCTTCTGCTCTCTAATAGTACTCATTTCTGGAACAATTTCTCTTTACTCTCATTAATTGTCCTACTGGATTGTTACTAATTAAACTTCCCTGATGAAAATGATTTGCATGGTGTGTTTCTTGAAATCTCCTTTCTAAACAAGAGGGTCTTCATTCTAAACAAATCTTTCTCAACTGTATTGCTTTTTTTACTGGGATGTGGAGAGGAGAGCAGTTTTTTAAGGATGGCAATCTGAGAACAGTTTATGGCCAATGCAGGAGTTGGACAACTAAAGATCCATGTTTTTCTGGGTGGGTGTTCAGGTGGGGGGAGGGTCCACTAGCCACAGCTACTGGATTGTTACTAATTAAACTTCTCCAACAAAAACTATTTGCATGGTGTGTTTCTTGAAGTCTCCATTTTAAACAAGAGGGTCTCCTTTCTAAACAAATATGTGTCAACTGTACTGCTTTTTACCAGGGCTTCCAGGGATTCGTTTTTTAAAGGACAGTGAACTGAAAGCAGTCCTTAGCCAATGCATGAGTTGAACCACTAAAGATCCATGTTTTCCTAGGTGGGTGTCCAGGTGTGTGTGTGGGGGGGGAGGGTCCACTAGCCACAGATAGCCACAGGTAATTTTATTTGTCACATCGGGCAGGTGAATGGGTGAGGGGTGGAAAGCACCTAGAGGGAGGGAGTCAGATGGATTGGGAGGGATAACTGAAATAGTAACTGGGATGGGAAACAGGGAATGATGAAGCAATCAGTAAATGAAAAGAAATACCCAGCAGAGTAATGAAAATATTAGTCACTTGAACAGTAGAAATGAGAACCAGGGCAAATATATATTTACAAAATCCACATCTTAAGTACATGTCCATAAAGTCTATTTGTGGGTTCTCAATAAATGTGACAGTGTCCCCGAACTGAAACCTGACACCATCTGCAAGTTGCTTCGGGGAAGGGAATCTATTTACACTTTAGACATGCAAAATCCTTGTGACGGCTTATGTTGCCATCTTGTGGATGTGTGCAGAAGAGCATTTAAACCACATTTAAACAACTGCTATAATTCAGCACTGCATACTGCAGTAATGAGCAACCCTTCTATAATGCACCACACAGGCCGGTACCTAGCGGCATACCACATTACCGAAAAAACTTTTCTATAACTACCACTGTACCTGTCAACCTTTTGCCTCATAAATCAGGGACAAGCTTAAGAAAATCAGGGACAAAGACCCTGACTCAGGCACACATCTTAAAATGTACTAATATTCACTCATAAAACTAACAGAATAAGGGGATTAGTGTAAGATGCATTTTCTGAAGAACACATCTGTCACTATAATGTTTGACATTATTGTGTGCTTACAATCCCACTGTGCAGTCACAAAAACACAAATTTTATGAGAGACAGAGGAAAATATTGAGGCAAAATCAGGGACATCCTTGAAAATTAGGGATGGTTGAGAGGTATGCCAAAAATTATGCCTATGAATGTTCAATTATCTAGCTCCAACTGTGGCTTAATTGTAATTACAGAAATAGTTAACCGAAATGTTCACAAAAATAATAAATTGCACCCCTATGAGTGCCACACCACTTATACTGATGTTATGACACTTAGCATCCCCTTTGAACTCATTGTAAAAAGTAAACATTCCAAATTTCAGGTATCTAGTTGTAAGAGTAGCAGAATTATGACCAATTAAAAATGTCCAAAAAATTTAGGAAAGTTGCACATTTTCACAAAATTCATGAAACTGTATGAAAATTCTATGAAAGCAGAATTTACAAATTTTTCCCAGCCCTAGTCATTTAGCCAGGGGGATTGCCATGAGGGATGTCAGGGATGAGGGTGATTCAGGGATTCTATTCCAATGAGTAGCTCATCTTCTCCAATGAGAAACAAGGCATACAGTAGGAGGACTGTAGGGTACATGCAAGACAGTGCAACAGAGACCAACCGCAGTATTTCTCATTGACTGTGTAACTAGAATCTGTGACATATTGCTAGCTTGAGGGGTATCACCTAATGTCTTTTACAAGATTATCCAAAGGACTAAGTGGAGTGAGTCTGGAGACCCACATTCTGAGCACAATCCCAGCTTCTAGCCGTAGGCCATAGGAGCCTAAGGGGATGATGCAGGCAGAATTCTCAGATTCTGGGGGTGGGTCTTTGTTTCTTTAGCAAACTGTTTTTCATTCCAGTCTCATCCAGTGACACCCAGTGACCATATCCCTGTCACTGACCATCTCAAGGACTTACCAGTTTCCTGTCTATGACCCAGTACCACAGCATTGTGAGTGGCCAGCTGTGTTGGTCATGTGATAACCTACATGGAGTGCCAGTATGGACAGTCTGCATGTTCCTCCTTCCTCCTAATTGTCTCCCTTTGGGTGCTGGATGACAATGATGCAGTTATGCAACTGTGGGGTGGCATACATGCCTGACAGGTGTCCAGCAACAACCCCTCCCCTCTAGTATTCCTGACTGTGCTGCTGAGTGGTCTCCACCAGTCAGCAATCATGTAATGGGAACAGCATTTCCTTCCCTGAGAAAGAAGTGCAGTCCCTGGAATGCTAGCCTTCCTTCCTTAGCCAGCAGCAACAAACATGGTGCACAGGCAAAAAAATAGCCATGTGCAGAAATCAAATGCAAAGGAGTTCTGTGTTTATTGGAGCCAAAAGGACTGCAAACAGAAACTCCAGTGCTTCAAATCTCACTGATTTTTCCTCGGTGGGGGGATGGGATACAGGTAAACAGGTGGACATTTAAAGGGACATCTTAAAGAGATATACAATAAAATCCCAGGCAATTACGATTCTCCTAATTTTTTTTACAACTGTTAAATGCAGTGCATGAAAAGAGAAAAATGTAAATAATAATAATAACATAAATAACATAAAACACCAATCAAAGAATTACATAAATACACCTAATCTAGCCAAGCTCCCAGTGATTAGAATGAATAAAGATACATAATAAAATTCAGTAGGTTACAAAAAGTAGAATTACTGTTAAAGGGGATAAGCTGAATCCTCAGATATTTGCTATAAATATGAAGCTGACCCATGGAATTAGAATTTAGATGGTCTTCAGGATTACCTATGCTTAGTTCCAAAAGAATAGGAGATGATCACTACTAAAAATTCTGTATTACACTGAAATACTTTATCAAATTCCATTTAAAACTATCAATCAAGGCATAATCTAATACTGATCCATTACTTTCTGTATTCTAAAAAAAGTGTATGAGCCTTGTAGATCACCACAATGACAACCATTAGCTATTTGCATATGATTTTCCATTAACCAGTTTAGCAGAATTCTAACATTGGTATTAATCAGTATATCCATTGAGGTTTTATCTCCTATTCCTAAGGCTGCATCAACGTCTTCTCCTGTCTGACAACAATCACCATAGAATGAATATTTTCCAGTTCTTGCATTAAATCTTACATCCACAATATCACTGGATCTTTTTATTTTAATCTTACATCTATCATTTATGACTTAAATTTTTCCAGTCATTACAAATATTTGTCTGCTGGGGGGTCACATCATTCTCCAGATCTAGCAGCCAACCTTCAGAGTTGCCCCATTAACCCAGTACTATTTTTACTAATGAAGGCTTGTTTTGTCCACATCTGACTCCTTATTTTGATTAGGATCATTTTCTTACTTTGAGAGCAGCCGTTCATTACCAAAATGTCTGAGGATATGGAAGTTGCTAAGGATATCGCTGCAGTGCATCACACACACCCTGTCTCTCCAGAGAAAGATTAAAATGTGAAGCGCCAGAAAGGCAATGTATATTCAACTACTCTTACCAACTCTAGCCCTTTACAAGTGGGTCTATTATTAAAGGAAATGGGTCCACTTCAAGAATCTATTCAGCAACTCACAGATGAATTGAAAATTATGTGACTGGCACTTTCTGAACTTACCCAGTGGGTGTCTGATGCGGAGGCCCGGGTAAGTTCTATTGAGGACTGGTGAGCAAAGATGGACCCCACTATTATAGTTCTAAAGCAGAGGATCACCAAATTAGAAACTTGGGTGGAAGATCAGGAAGGACACTCTAGATGCAACAATTTAGTGATCCAGGGTTTTCCAGAAGAAAAGGAGGGCAAAGAAGTCATTATGCATGTCCAGAGGCTCTGCAAAGAAATTGATGGCCCTTTCCCTAATGGCCCGTAATATGTAATTGAACAGGCCCAGAGAGCCTTAAGACCATTATCAGGTGAAGGAGAGCTACCTTGCCCCATCATTTTCTGGGTCCTAAACTATCTAGACAAACTTCATTTTTTGTCAACTGTTCATAACAAGAACCCCCTGACTTGGGATGGTTGCAAAATCTGAATATTTCAGCATTTCCCTTTTGATACTAGGTAAGAGAGTGGCATACAGACCATTTACAAATAAATTACTGGTTACTAAGATCCAGTTTAAATTATTGTACCCTACTCAGCTACAAATTGTTAAGGATGGTCAACAGTATACATTGGAATAGGCTGAGCAAGCTAAATCTGAATTACCAAGATTACTCCCTGAACTATTTAAAATCACTATGTGAACCTATTATCCTGGTTATGTATTCCGTGATTCAGTATTGCATATTTTTGGGAGCTTTGGATTTCAACTTCCTTGAAGGAGATGAATAGTTGTTTACCAGCTGATTTCTATTGACTACAATGGGACACTTTAACAGAGTTTGATTCTCCCATTCTGAAATTTCTACTGTTGATATGTAAGAGACTTTACCTGTTTTGCTCTACTTATTTGTAGTGCATGAGCTGTACTTGTTTCGTTTTATATAAGAGTATGGACTTGTGTGGCATAGCTTATTTTATAATGTTGTTCTTTGCTTAGCCACTGTGATATTAACATTACCTGTTCTAGCATTTTCTGCATCAGCAATCACTTGCATCTGAGTTTTCTCTTCCATATTGCTTATTATGTTATTTTAGTGCCATCTAGTGGGCTGTCTATGAAGTTGTTTTTCTTAGAAGCATGAGGAGTGAAGGTCAACTCCTAATTGCGCTGTTTTCATTTAGCTGGGGGTACTGGAGCAGATTAGTATCACTTCTACCTTTTAGAGAGCACTCACTTTTGAGGTTTTATTGTTTGTTTTGGAGTTTTCTGCAGGTTGTTTTAGCTCCCTTTTTTGCTGTATATGAAGTGATTTGACTAAACTGAAATAATTGTGCATTTAATTAAATAATTTTGGGCTATTTAAACTTTGTCTTTGACATGGTTTCGCTTAGTTCTTTAACGATCAATTCCTGTTATTGGGATCCTGCAATACTGTAATATTGTTCAGATTCAGGTATTTAGATTGATTTTTAGATACTGATCCCATTTCACTATATTTTTATTTGCACCAGATTGTATGTTGTTTTAGAGGTTAGGAAGTGTTTATCTCTTTTTTCACTAGTTTTGCTTGTAATAGTGGGAACAGACTAGTAGGGCATCTCCAATAGTACTCCCTGTAAGTGTATATATCAGAGAACCTTTTAAGACTGGTATTGTTTTAGGTTAGATTGGGGAGAGAGTGCATTGGACAGATCCCACTCCATGCCAGAGTCAGATGCTTGACAGCCGCTCTTATTCGATGTTCTGAGGTGCTATTATTTTAGTTACTTTTTCCCTATTTATTACCTTTACTTTACCTGGTCCTTTCTTCCTCCCCCACCCAGTATGTGTGCATATGTGTGTTTGTGTGTGTGTGTGTGTGTGTGCACTTTATTCAATTCTTTTAGTTATTTTATTGCTTATTGTGGAGGAAGTGGTGGGACAACTTTATACAGAAATAATGTCACAGAAAGCTTTGCACAGTGCTGCTTGGGACCCTTTTACAGGGCCATTTTTTTCCAGTTAGTGGTGGCCTTCATCTGATGTGGCTTTTTATAAATTGTAGCCCAGGTAAGTACATCTGCCCCTTACCCAGATGTTTGGAACCTTGACCTGGGATTTATTTGCTGCTATGCTGATGATTAAAGTCTAGGTGGTTGGCACTGGTAACTCAGCACGGTTCCTCTCCCAATGGATGGCTTCCATAAATTATTCTGTTTACCTTGGTCTATGGATTTGGTTCTAAATTAGCCACATAAGCAATTATTTGGGGTCTGAAATACAGCACCTTCTCCCTTGAACATGGGCATGACTGTCCTGTGCAGGATATTATTTGCTCCTCCTCATCTACTATTTCTTCTTCCCTCTTATTTTTCCACCTCCCTCTCCCTCCTACCCTTTTTTTTCTCTTTTATTTTTATTTTTCTTTCCTTTTGGTGCCGCAGAAGTCTGTTGTAAATCAAAAGTTGGATTGGTGCTCCCTCCTATGCAAAACTTTTTGTATTGGATGGAGGTTGGCCCCACCCAAAGATTTGTACCCATAGGTGATAAATATGGGATATTGTTTCTTTGGCTCCCCCTTTCTTCTTTTGGTACTCAGATTAGCTTATTTGTAATATATAGTTACATTTTCATGTTCTTGGATGTTACAGATAAATGTTGTGTTTACTATTTAGCTGTGGGCAATTTGTTATTGTGGCAAAACTTTTACTTTTAACATTTTGAATGGTTATACTGATTATATAATACTAACTGCATGTCCTTTTTCTTATGAGGTTCATTATGGCTCTATCATAAGCTAAGTAAGTAATAATACCCAACAGGGTGGACATTATTGGGATATAATGGACTGCCCACGGGCATAATGAGGCCCTACACCACAGGCAGAGGGCCTTATAGCCCCTGGAAGGTCTGTTATATCCCATAACACCCACCCTGGAGGTTATTATTACACTTACATAATGGGATTACATTTTTTTTAGATAATGTTTTGATTTGAAAAACGGTGTTAAACATTATTACAAATGAACATAAATGTGGGTAGTGTAAAATAGTCCCTTGCCACCAGAGGGTGCTGCTGTTTTTCATATGTGTATTTTTTTAGTGGAGTGTCTAGAGAGATCATCAAAAGGATAGGAAGTAAATGAGTGTGAGTGTGATTGGGAGACTGAGTGAAATGCTATTGGCAACTTAAAAGAGGAGCTCAGATGCGAGGCAGGGAAGTGATTTTTTATTTAAGAAAAAAAATACAGACTTACTTTGGTGTTTCTGTTGCTGTTTCTTTAGTTCATGAGTGTGGGTAGAATAAACTTTACCTGGGATTGGAATGGACTGGGTGGTAAAAATTAAATGAATAAGCGCAGTCAATAGACCACTAGAAATGTTGTTAGCAGGTGAAAAGTGGAATATAGGCTTGAGGAAATATGTGAGGCAGGTAAAAAAAAAGAACCAGTATTTTGTTTTTGCTGTGATTTCTGTTTAAGGCGACGATGGGCAGAATGCAAAGTGGGTATGTCAGGAAGCCAGGTTGCTTAGTGAGCAAGAGACAAATGGCTCTGGCAAGATTCAAAATTCGGGGTTGCGAAGGATACTGTTAGTAATAGGGCATGCTGAACTGGCACTTGTTTTGAAGTGGGCCATTGTTAAGAAGTTACAGCCTGGGTGGCAGGCTGCTTCAACTAATCAGGATGCAAGTTTCAGTTTACCCTTTATCTAATATGAAGTTATGATTTATTGAGATGAAACATAGTAGTTTATTTTTAATTAGCTTTGTTTTTTTTTTGGTGGGGGGTTCTGTTTCCTTCATTTTCTTTATTTTTGATTTTAGCAGGGTTCCTGGCAAGATGTGGTCTTATTTTTCATTTTTTAGATAGTACATTTCTATTTTAATGTGCTCACTCTTCATTGTTCCTTACTTGTTTATATATACCCTTTTTTCTTTCTCATGTTCATTCTCCCGGAATGATCATTTTGGGGGTACATTGAGCCCTAGTTTATTTTATGAATTTTTTAACCAGGTAGAGAGGAGTATCTCAATATAGATAGGAAGGCTGGGACAAACGCAAGGACCATAAAGGTCAGGAGTTTAGGTCATAGGGACCTGGTGGACATTTGTTAGTGTGGGGGAAGGTGTAGCATAGTTTATTTCAAGTGTTTTTGGGAGTTAAAGGGTGGATTTTCCTTTCTTCTTTTTCTCTTCTTTTTTTTTATTACTTACTTTCTCATAGCTTCTATCTGTTCTCTGTTGATTGGTAAGTGTGACATGGGGATCAACTTTGTTTGTTTCTGGGAGGGGGTAGGGGTGTTTTCCTGTATTGGTTTTATGATGTCATGATTAACCAACTTTATTGTTACTTTATGATAGTATTGATTTATGTACCTCTTATACTTACTTAAGCTGGAATAGTAAGGGTGCTCAGGATCTTTAAAAATGATACCAGGTTTTGAAACATTTAAAACACCTAAAAGTTGACATTGCTTTTATTCAAGAGTCCTATTTGCAAAAGAAGGATTTGTCACTGTTTCATCGGGAATGGGTAGGGCATGTTTTTGGATCTGGTGATAATGGTAAAAAAATGGGGTATGTATTTTTATAGAATGGCACTTACTATTTCACTTAATTTCTGACTTTGGGGATCAGGAAGGTCATTATATTTTCATACACTGTCAATTGGGGCCACAGGAAATTCTATTGGGATCTGTATATGGTCCTCTTACAGACTCTCCTCACTTTTTTATCACATCTGATTATTAGGCTAGCCCTGCATGGTCATCTCCCAATGGTTAGTGGGGATGACTGGAATTTGTTTTTTCAATCCAACATTGATAGAGCAACTTCAATATGTAATGACCTCTAACCTGTGCAGCATGGGCTCAGAGATAATTTGGATTCCCTGTGCTTGCTGGATCACTAGATAACTTTGTACTCCTCTGACAGATGTTACACCTTTTTTTCCCTGTACACCAATCTTTCTCCCACATTGATTTTTTTTTGTTTCTAGGGATCAAATAGCCGGGGTTTCAAGTTGTGTTACTAGGGAGCAGGTTTTATCTGATGACTCTCCAGTTTGCTTAACGCACAGTGTCTTAGTTACTGTTGGTAGAGACTCTATGTGGTGCCTCAATGTTCAATTGCTTTGGGATCAAGTTATTGTTGATAAATTGTGGCAGTTTATTAGAAAGTTTTTTGAGGAAAATATCCAATCTGAGGCACCACTGGATTTGATCTGGGGTGCTGCTAAGGCAGTTATTTGGGGAGAGTGCATTAGATTGGCAGTAGTCAAATCTAAAGAATGTCGTAAACAACTTGATGACTTATTCTCTCAAATTAGAGTCCTGGAATCTTCCCTTTCTTCCAATATTCCTTACTCCACTTGGTCACAGCTTAATGCTTTTTCAAATAAGTATCAGGTTTTAATCACTGAAAAAGCAGAATTGGCGCTTTTATGTTGCCAGTTGTCGCTATTTAGATCAAGGTGAAAAAGCAGGCAAGTTGCTTGCGCTATGGCTCAGGCAGCAAGAAACTTCTAAAATTGTTCCTGGACTATGCAAACCAGGTTTGACTGTTATAGCTACACATCCAAGGGAAAAAGATATTTTTAAGGAATGTTTCGCGGGCATATACTCTACTTCTTCAGCTATCTCGATTTCTTCAGATGTTATTTCACAATATATGCAGGATCTTAAACTTCCCCAACTATAAGAGACACAAAATGTTTCCATGGAGGGTTTTATTACAATTGAGGAGGTTCAAGAGGCTATTTCCCCCCTTTCTCTGGACTGTGCTCCTGGTCTTGATGGTTTTCCTACAAATTTCTATAAAACATTTTTGGTAGAAATTGCCCCTTTCCTTGTCTCTTTATTTAACTATCTTTTTGACCATGGTATATCGGATACTTCATTGAGTTGAGCATGCATCATTCTTTTATTTAAACCCAGAAAAGACACTTTATCCCCCATTAACTATAGACCAATCTCACTCATAAACACAGATTTTAAAATTTTAGCCAACATTTTAGCTTTGCATCTTAAGTTGGTCTGGGAAACTCCTATTAGTCTGGAACAGGTTGGCTTTATTAAGGGCCACCTGTCTAATGACCACACCAGGAAACACTTTGAGATTTTTTCAGTGTCCAGGGAGACCAGAGAACCCAGCTGCTCTGGTCTCCCTGGATGCACAGAATAGTCCCTCAATGGTCATTACATGTATACAACTGCTGGCTAGTTCTCCCTCTGCAGCAATCTGGTGCAATGGAGTCCTTACCCCTTTTTTTGATTATTGTGGGCACCTGTCAAGGTTGCCCCCATATCCATTTTTATTTAATTTATATATAGAACCCCTACTATTGAAATTAAAAGGCAACCCAAAGAGTAGAGATATTTCCATTGGCTCCATTATTTATATCCTTTTGGTCTGTGCTGATGATATTTTACTGCATTTAACTGATCCTTTAAAATCCATCCCTGCAGTGCTGGAGGAAATCCAGAAATTTGGTTACGTTGTTGCCTATAAGTTAAATTTAAGCAAGACGAAGGTTCTCCCACTAAATACATTTGTTGATAAAGCCCATATGTTATCCTTGAGCTTGCAATGGGAGCTCAAGATCTTTACTTATTTAGGGATTCAGATTCCACGTCAATTAATGTTACTCTCAAAGGTTAATGTAGTCCCCTTATTACAATCTATTAAAAATTATTTGAGAATATACAATTTCCTGCCCCTTTCTCGTTGGGACAGAGCTAATGTTATTAAAATGAATGTCTTGCCCTGAGTTTTATATACCCTTGCAATGCTTAATATTATTTTACCATACAAATGTTTTTTTTCCAACTTCACTCCCTACTATCTTCTTTTCTTTGGAACAATAAAGTGGTCAGGAGGGCCTATTTTAAACTGATCTTCCCATTTACTCTCAGAGGTCTATGATTACCTAATTTTTATGCCTAGTATTTGTCATTACGTGGCTCCAAATATTTTCATTGGGGCACTAAAACTAAGGATGCTCCACATTATCTTTACCCTGATGGCTTCCTTTAGAATGTTATTTGTGTTTACGAGGTGGGCTACATTAGCGTGCATTGCTATTTAATTCCCCCGCATCATTACAACAGAGACAAAAATCAACCCTGATATATTGGTCCCTTCATGCCCACTCTCAGTTTTGTCATTGCTACGGTCTCTGTCTGTCAGTGTTTGGCTCAACCGCTCTTTCACAACCCTAGTATTAAAATTGCTCATCATCCTATCCCACCTTCCTTTTTGTCATTACAGGGAAATATCCTAATTTTGGATTTATTACTTGACAATATAGTGCTGGATTTCCCTACTCTTCTGCATAACTATCATCTTACACCCTGTCGTAGCTTCAAATATATGCAGCTCTCATGGGCTCTGTTGTCTTCTCAGGGCCCACCTCACTTGGACCAACTTACTAACTTCACTATTCAAGAATTTTATTTTTACAGCAGGTCAACAGCATGCAGTTGCCCATCTTTATAGTTTATTTCAATCTCTAGATCCAGCTAAGCTAAATGTGGTTGCTTATTATTGGCAACATACTTTAGATTTGACTTGGGACCTTCCTTTATGAGGGGAAATCTGGACAGATATTTTTAGAATTATCAAGCAAGATACTGTCAATACAGGCAAATGCAATTCAAAATCCTGCATACTTTATACTTTACTCCATTCAATTAATTAGGGTGGGGAAAGTAGCCACTGCTATTTGTCATAAGTGTAACAAGGCAGATGGCTCTCTCATACATACTGTATGTTATGGCAGTGTGAAATGGTGGACTCTTTTTGGTCCACTATCAAAACATGGCTAGATCCTTCATTTGATTTACAGGCCTTATTTACTCCTGAAATCTGTTTAGTGGGATTTTATAGTGATATTTCCTTCTCTTTCCAGAGAATATATATGGCCTTGTTTACTGCTGCAGCTAAAATGGTTCTCCTTCATCACTGACTGGAGTAAAATACACCAGCTTGGAATGAATGGCATAAGGAACTCCTTAGCACCCTATCAGTTGAATTACACAGTGTGAATATACAAGATAGGAGATCCTATTTTCTCTCTGAGTTGGGACCTTTACATGCCTGGTTATCTGTTCTATCAATAGTTGGTTATGTCAATGGTTCCTCATTTCTAGCTTAACACTTTAATTGGTGGTTGGCCTTCTCCTGAGTATGTCTCCATAGGTGAGGGGTGGGGAGAAGGATTTTATTTTTCTAATATTGGTGGGATACGTTTTTTATGTCTTCTTCATTTTACTTTTGTTGTATCAATGATCATATTGTAATTTGTTAGTGTGTTGATGGTGGTGTAGGTTCCATGTGATAACAGCAACCGCATAATAGTGATTGCCTTTTGGGCAAGTCTACATCACTGAAAATTAATCTTGGCAATGTAGATTCATGGCAAACAGCAAACTGGCACCCGAGATGGTTTTCTGCTTTTATGTGGGAGGCTCTGCCCCCACATCACCCCTACTAAAGGATTCTCAGCTCCACAGGGTTGCATGTCAGAGAGGTGAAAAAGTAAAAAAAAGACCTGACCTGGCACAAAAATGAGCACGCCCAGAACCGAACCTGGCACTTTCCCAACCCTAGCGATCCACCGACCCACTATGCCACATGACCAGCTTGGAAGCCCACCACCACACTACACCCCTCAAATCCTCCCTCCCCTTCTGCCCATTGCATGTCATGGTCCTTCCCCAACCCCCACATGCGTGCATACATAGCAACATCCTGTTGCTTATTGCAACTAATCCCTATCCAGTCACCATCCCTGCCAGGTAGCCCTGTGCAAAAGTGCCGTGATTGAGTTGCCCTGTTTGAAAGTGTTCAGTCACAGTCACCTTGTACATGGGTACATGGGATACCATGGTGTACTATGTATACATTTTTAATTTAAAAGTTAGTAAAGTATAGTTAATAAGAAACAAATATTCATCTGCTGAAGTATTTGGTTCCATGTAAAAATTAACGAAATAAAAATTGGGACTGTTTGCCAGATGTAGAATTATTGAAAGACAAAAATCTCTTTTAAAAGCCATAGGTTCATGTGCGTTTTGCAATTTTAATGAGATCATTGTCATGAGGTCACCCCTATTTCATCCACAATTATTAGTAGACTTATTGCCTTTCATTTCAATTTCATAAACCCTTTCATATATATATATATATATATATATATATATATATACACACCATATGGTTCTCTCCAGTCAGCGTCTCCTGTAGTAAAATTATGGCATACAGTGCTTTCATATTTCTGAGATTCAGGTTCTGTCATCAAGTTTTCCTGAAATTTCAGCAATATTCCATGAAAGAATTAATAAAGATGTTTTTAATACAGGGAGGAGGTCTGAATAACAGGGTTCTTGCCATGCTTCCTTATCTAATCAACAATTGGTTGGTCCAAAATAACTTCAGATAGGGGCTCAAATCTATTATTCACCCCAAAAAAACAGATTCTATTTCTTCTAATTGTACTGAGCTTTCACTTTCTGAGTTCCATTCTCAATATTGCTGCCTGCTATGTGTTATTTTTAGTGTCTCCAGTGCAGTATAATTTCCATGCAAATGACATTTGTGGTTGTCTCTGACATGATGTGTTTTTCAATGATGATACCAAGCTATGTAATAGAGTGGACACCCCAAGGGGGCGCAGTAGAAAGAATGAAGGAAGAACTTGCTAGGCTAGAGGGTTGGTACAAGGTCTGGAAGCTGGGTTTTAATGCAGGCAAATGCAAAATTATGCATATGGAGCATGGAAATCTGAGAACAAAGTATGCAATAAATGGGGAGGAAGTAACAATTGTGGAAAAAGAAAGGGACTTAGGTGTCATCATCTCATCTGAGCTGATGGTGGCAAATCAGTGCCAGGCTGTGGTGAGGAGGGCAAGCAGAATGCTGGGATGTATAAGTTGAGGCATTGCTAATAGAAGGAGGGAAGTCATCAGACCCTGTATATAGACCTGGTCAGACCTTATCTGGAGTTCTGTGTTCAGTTCTGGAGACTGCACCTTAAGACGGTTATTGAGAGGGCAGAGGTGGTCCAGAGGAGGGCTACTTGGATGATTCATAGGATGCAAGGGAAGGCATATGAGGAAAGGTTGAGGGAGCTGGATATGTACTCCCTGGAGGATAGGAGAGAGATGGGGGGTGATATGATCAAAATGTTCAGATATCTAAAAGGTACTAACTAGATGAAAAGGGGGAGCCTATTTCAAATGAAAGGATGTTCAGCAACTAGGGGCCATGGTATGAAGCTGGAAGGTGGACATTTTAAGGATGACATGAGAAAATACTTTTTCATGGAGAGGGTGGTGGAGGCTTGGAACAACCTGACGGAGGAGGTGGTAGAGATAGAAATGGTAGCGGGTTTCAAGCACGCGTGGGATGGGCACACGTGAATCCTGTGGGGGAAGAGAGAAAGGTAAGACTCTGGTGAGGGGGGAGCTCAGTAGCAGGGGTAATACTGGGCAGACTAAGTGGGCCATAAAGGTCCTTTTCTGCCAACATTATGTACGTATGAATGTATGTATGATGTTATAATAAAGAATGCACTTTGTCAGAAATCTAATTCTCTGTTTTTAAAAGTACTACACCAGACAGACCTGCAGTTCATTTCACTGAGTCATTGATCGAGTTGTCTTGCTGGAGCAAGTCAAGTGACCGAATATGTCATTGCCTCTGTTTGCACTGATCCTGATTTGTTTTTTCCTAGGACATTACGGTGTGAAGCCTGACAGTACATCTTCACTTTCTCTCTAAGACTCTCACATTGTTGTCACAAGTCTTTATCTGAGAAAGCAGCCCAATAACAGTAGGGTCTCGCTTCTTGTTGTGTAAAAGATTTAGATGCAGTTGTATAGTATGGTGGATACCAACACTGAGTAAATACCAAGGGTAATACTGACAAAATCTAAAAGGTGATCTGACAGTAACAGTGGTCAACTGGCCATCAATCAAAAGGTCTACTGTCATAATTTGTATGTGGACTAGTAGTGCTAGCATCAGTTGTTCTGAATTAGTATCTTGCAGTTTTGTTTGTACTATGCTGATCTATGACACAAACTCAATCTATATCTGAGTGTCAAGATTGCAATTTTTTCCCAGTTTTGTTATTTTGCAATCCGGTTACTTTTAACCATAAGTTGTCTGGTAGTAGTGTTTGTCTATATATTTCAAACACACTGGCATGGTTCAGAGCCAGGTGTAGAGAAAACAGTGTAGCATTTCAGTTTGTCATTTGTATTCTCTTTGTTTGCCACATATGATTTTACCATACATACAAGCAAGAGCATGCTTATTTGATTTTTTATTAGTGGTGTTATTAACCAAACTACCAGGGTGGTATTGTAGAGTGTAGAGTGAATGTGTGTTAGTTGTAGAATTTTGGGGTTTATTTGCTTTGTTATTAAGTTTGAAATGTGTTGGGAGGGTCTAAAGATGGTCAGGGAGTATTCTCCCACCAGGCTCAGGGATCTATGCCACTTTGACTGTCCCCCATTACTATCAGAGACATATAAGAGGTGTCAAGCTTTTCTGGGAATGGTCAGAAGTCATTTGAAAAAGGGGAGAGCTGGGCCTGGTGGGAGAAATGAGAGGGGTGGATAGATAGAAGTCATGGGGACTAGAAGATGCCCTGGGGTGAAATGGGGTCAGGAAAGGGATGTCTCTTACCTGGTTCCCATACCCAAGGGCTCCACAATTAGTGGGCAGACCCTGGGATCTTCCTTGATAACCCATCTGACCCGGGAGGTGTTGTGCAATGCCAGTTTGATTAGGAACAAGGCGACTATTATAGCTGATCTTGTTGGGCCATCAGATCTGGCAAGCATCACTAAGACCTGGCTGGATGAGAATGCAGGCCCTATTTTGGCATCTGCTGTTCCAGTTGGGTTCTCAGTGATACACCGCCTGAGACTGGATTGTAGGGGTGGGGTGTAGCCATTATGTTTAAGACGGAACTGGACTTGTAGATGTGACAGTGGGTTGCACCAGATCCTTTAGTGTATTCTGGGAATGGGTACAGGGTTCAGGATGCTCCTCATCTACCATCCACCTGGTGATGGTGGAGAATTCCTGAAGGAGTTTGCAGACTTCATTGTCGACATGGCATTAGAGGCACCCAGATGATTAATTCTGGGTGACTTCAATGCCTGGATCGACAATCAACTCTCGCAATTTGGAAATAATCTCCTCCAGCTTATGACTATACCAGGCCTTAACCCAGGTGGTTACCTCTGCTACCCATATAGGGAGTCACTCCTTGTATCTCGTGTTCTTCCTGGGGATGGAGATCTTGGATCTGGTGGTGGAGCCAGTCAGTTGGTCAGACCATCAAACCATAAGGTTCAGTTTTGAGGCACCCCCAAATAGGCCTACCCATATGGAGATGGTCCAATACCACCCTTTAGGAGGAGTTACCCAAGAGGGTCTATTGGTGGTGCTGGACCTATCGGGTTTATTGAGTGAATGCATGAGTACAGGGGGTCTTGTACTCACCTACAATAAGGTGGTGCGGGATACACTGGACTCAATTGCTCCTGTTTGTGTTTGCCCACGCACTCTGCACCCAAGGACCCCTTGGTTTGATGGGTTCTTGAAAGAGCTGAGAAGAGTTGGTCAAAGGATAGAGAAAGATTGGCTAGGGAGAGATTGGCAGAAATCCGGCCTACAGCCTGACAGGCTTAGATCGATGGAACATTATATAGTAGTAGCCACAGACATTGTGTTTCTCTCTGCTGCCCCCTCCTGTGATAATGCAGAAAGCAGGAGATTTCTCTAGAAATATCACAGAAATTTCGGGAACTATCTGGCAATGTCTGTGGCTACTACTGTAAGGGCTATCAATCAGCAATAACCTGTAAGAAGGCAGAATTCCTGTCCGGGGAGACTGCTGCTGTGCAGAATCGACCAGCTCAGCCCTTCCAGACTGTGGATAGATTGTGCAATCCAGTCTGTCTTCAATCTGGAAGAGATTTTTCACAATTGAAGTGTGATGAGCTTGCTTGATTCTTTGCAGATAAGGTTGCCAGCATCAGGTTGAGTATCAGCCCAACTCTCCCTATGAGGGATTGTGGAGGTCAGTGGGAGGTGACGAGTGCCCATTCTGCCTGGTCTGACTTTAGCCAGCCAGAATTTGTGGACATTTTGAGGATTGTCCAGACTTTGTGACCAACCAGCTGTAGTTTGAATCCAGGCCCTACACCACTTTTGGTAGGTTGCGTTAGATAGAAACATAGAAACATAGAATTTGACGGCAGATAAGGACTGTTTGGCCCACCTAGTCTGCCCATTTTCTTATCTAACAGATAAGTTGCAGATCCTAGTTAACCAACAGCTTCCTTCCTCCTATCCCCCTCTAGGAAGTACTTGAAAGTTTCTATCATGTCCCCTCTCTCCCTTCTTTCCTCAAGGGTATACATATTAAGCTCCTTTAGTCTTTCTTTGCATGTCTTCTGGTGCAGACCCTGCACCATTGTGGTTCCTCTCCTCTGGACAGCCTCCACTCTGTCTATGTCTGTGGAGATGGGGTCTACAGAACTGCACACAGTACTCCAGATTGGGTCTCACTAACTGTCTGTACAGAGGGATAACAACTTCCTGTTTTCTACTATTGATGCCTCTCCCTATGCATCCCAGTATCCCCCAGCCTTCCTTACTGCCTTCTCACATTGCTTGCCCACCTTTAGGTCATCTGATATAATTACCCACAGGTCCCTTTCCAATTTTACTGTTGTCAGTATCTCACCCCATTGTGTACTCTTCCCCTGGGTTTTTGTTTCCCAGGTGCATTACCTTGCACTTCTTTGCATTGAATCTGAGCTGCCATACATTTGACCATTCCTCCAACCTTGCCAAGTCCCTTCTCATCCTTTCCACTCCATCTTGTGTATCAACCCTGTTGCAGATCTTTGTGTCATCTGCAAAGAGACATACTTTTCCTTCCAGTTCCTCTGCAATGTCACTTACAAAGACATTAAAAAGGACCAGTCCCAGTACTGAACCCTGTGGTACCCCACTAATTACCCTCTTTTCTTCACTGTGTACTCCATTTACTACTACCCTTTGCATCCTGTTATCTAGCCAATTCTTATCCAGCCTGTGGGATTGTATCAAATGCCTTGCTAAAATCTAGGTAGGCCATGTCCACAGCCCCTCCCTGGTCTACTACTACTACTTTGGTCACCCAGTCAAAGAAATCTATTAGATTCATCTGACACAACCTTCCCATCATGAATCCATGCTGCCTTCGGTCCTGTGCCCCATTGACCTCTAGGTACTCAACAATTCTTTCCTTCAGAAGTGATTCTATCATTTTCCCTACCACTGAGGTCAAACTAACTGGTCTGTAGTTTCCTGCCTCTGTCCTGCTCCCATTTTTGTGAAGATGAATCACATCCACCCTCCTCTAGTCCTCAGGTACCACCCCATCCTCCCATGATTTGTTAAGGAGAGTAGTCAGCGGTGTCACTAGTTCTACCCTTAGTTCTTTTAGAATTCTTGGTTGAATCCCATCAGGCCCTATTGCTTTGTCCACCTTCAATGTTATTAGTTATTTCAGAACCCTTTCTTCTGTAAATGGACTGGTATTGACCCCCGCCTTCAGAGTGTTTCTCTTGTTTGGTTTAGGTACCTCTCCCCTCCTCTTCCTCTGTGAATACTGAGCAGAAATATTCATTCGGTATCCCTGCTTTTTCACTGTCACCCTCTGCCCACATTCCCTTCCCTTTATTAAGCCTCAGTATCTCTCCTTTGGTCTTTCTTCACTCCCTAATGTACCTATAAAAAGGTCTTATCCCCCTTCTTAACAGAGCTGGCTATCCTTTCCTCAGTTTGGGCCTTTTCTATTCTGAATGCCTTCCCTGCCTCTTTCTGCTTTAACTGATAAAGTTCTCTGTCCTGCTCCTTCTGTGTTTCCTTATGTTTTCTAAATGCTATCCTTTTCTCCTTAACCTTCCCTGCCACCTCTTTTGAGAACCATAGCGGTTTTCTTTCCTGCATTCTGTTTTGTTGATTTGCTTTACACAAAGGCTTGTTGCCTCTGTGATGGCTGTTTTGATTACTCCCCATTGTTCCTCCACCCCTTCTTTTTTCCTGTTTGCTAGTGCTCTTCTGAGGCACTTTCTCATTTTCCCAAAGTCAGCCCTCCCAAAGTCCAATACTCTTGCTTTAGTATGGCTTGATTGTATGGCTGTGTTTATCGTGAACCACACTGTTTGGTGGTTGCTTGTTCCCAGATGGCTTCCCACTTCTAAATCTTAGATTCTTTCTCCATCCCCATTTGAGAGTACCAGGTCTAAGACTGCTCCCTCCTGAGTGGGTTCCAATACTAACTGTATGAGGCATGCCCCTTGTAGGGCATCAAGAATGACCCAGCTCTTGGATGTGCTTGCAGCAGAGGTGCTCCAGTTAACATCTGGCATATTCAGGTCCCCATCAACAATATCTCCCCTTTTTCTGCCATTCTAAGGATGCCTTCTATCATTTCCTTGCCCATTCCCTCCCCCTGAGATGGGGGTCTGTATACAACCCCCATGCGGATTGTGGTGCCATTTCCTGTTTCCATGGTGACCCAAAGTGCCTCATCTGCTTCCTGTTTACTCTTTAGTTTGGTTGCTTTGATCCCTTCCTTTACATAGAGAGCTACTCCTCCCCCTGTTTTACCCTCCCTGTCCCTCCTGTAGATTGTGTATCCTGTTATGTTGGCATCCCAGTCATGGTTCTCTGTGTACCATGTTTCTGTGACTGACACAATATCCAGGCAACCCTCTTCCATCAAGGCCACTAGTTCAGGGAGCAAGATGTCATCTGCCTGATCCTTGCTGAAATTGTTTGGAGTTCCTTGGAGAAGGGGGTCTTTCCTAAGTGAGCTATGATATATACTCTGCCTAAGATACACAGATTATTTTTTTGGTACCCCCTTCCCCAGGTAGACCAAAAGTTAGTGGTATTGGATCACTCACTGAGTCACTAGTGCAATATACTGATTTTTATATACGTCCCTTCGTTGAGACTTTGGGGTTTTATATTAGAGATACAGGGGACATATTAAATGTCTTAGATGATATTGTAGTGGGAGAGAATTCTGCGTAAGTATTGCTAGATGTAGAATCACAGTATACTAATATACCTATACAAGGGACTCTGGAGAGTATCGAATATTTTCTGAATTTGAGAACAGGGCAGGTTGAGCCACTGATATAATTTTTAGTAAAACTAACAGAGATTGTTCTTACTCACAATACCTTCACTTTTCTTGATAGTTTTTATTTTATTTACAAAAGAAGGGTACAGTGATGGGGGCAACTTTTGCCACCAGTATTGTTCACTTATACATGGGGATGTGGGAAAATGCAGTAGTTAGGGATTGTGACTCTAACCCTTTTTTTCATCTAATTGAGTTCTATCATCAGTTTATTGATGACATCATACTGATATGGAAAGGATCTTGGGCAGAATTAAAGTTATTCATAGAATTTTTACACGCATCCAATCCACATCTTTGTTTCAATTATAATGTCATATTTGCTTTCTGGATTTATATATTTTTAAAGACTAGCTGGGAAATTTAGAAACTAATATCTATAGAAAAGAATGTGAATGGAATACAGTTGTTATTTTCCAGCTGTCATCCATGACACATAGTGTAGAACATCCTGAAAGGACAGTTTCTTAGATTAAAATGAAACTGTAGTACTGAGACACATTTAATGTAGCTGCAAGTGATTTGGAAACTAGATTTGTTGAGAGAGGATATAATAAAAATAAAATATGTGCTACTAGGAATGTAGTAAAAGAAATGTCCTGAATTGATATACTTGACAGAGGACCTGCTATAAAATGAGATGATAATATATGCAATTTTGTTTGGACTATTCAATATATGCAAATGCAGTAGGACAGATTATTCATGATAACTGGCATGTTTTAGAAGGAGATAGTTACTTGGGAGATTGTTCTTCACATCCCCCACGTCTCTCCCATAGACGTGCCAGTACCCTAAAAGATTGTTTGAGCCATAGCAAATTAGAAAAGCCTAAGACACAAACATGGCTTAAAAGTCCATCGGTGGGCTGTTTTCCACGTAAAAGATGTATGTACTGCATTTTTATCAAGCCAGACAAGGAATTTTTCAGTGTTAATAATTAACATATTTATAGTATCAGGCAGTTAATGACGTGTAATATGATGGGAGTGATTTATTTAGCATCCTGTACTTGCGGTGCCTTTTACGTGGGTAAAACGGAGATAACCTTTAAATGCCATGTAGGGGAGCACTGCAGGGCAATTAAAAAGAGGATTTGACTTATGCAACAGCATTACATGTTAAAAGTCAGACCCAAAAGAACAAACACCAATTTACTTTTCAGGCTATAGAGAAGGTTAAGTCTGATAAAAGAGGAGAGGATTATAGAAATTTAATTTTAAAATGAGAAGGCTTCTGGTTATATATTTTAGGAGCATGCACGTTTCTTGGCCTAAATGAAAGAATTAGCTTAATTCCTTATATTAAATATAAATAAAAAAGTGATATCTGCATGCATTATAATTTTAAACCTTCCGATAATATGATATATAAAGATGTTCTTAGGATATTGGAATTGTGGAAGTAGAAATAAGAAAACATATTTATATGTGTATATACTTAGGAATATTATGAATATATATTTATGCAGATGATAGATAAAATACCTGAGTATATGTGTATTTAGAATGTTTTTATATGTTTATGTTTTGTCTTTATATGTTAAAAATGTTTTTATATGTTTTGATAAAAGGATGTAGTCATTTTATATAGCTAGTATTTCACTTTACACTTGAAGGTACGGGGACACTAATTAATGATGTCATGTTTCTGTGCCTATTTAAGGCAGTATTTAAATCATTCAGCATGTCTTTTGATAAAGGATGGTGGTCCGAAACTAGTCAAGGTGTGCTGGTCACTGGCACTTGAATACATTTTGCACTTTTATGGAACATCAGCGAGCAGCTTTTTCTTTGGTGGTGGTGAGTGCTGGACTGTTTGAGAAGCTTGTTCTCTATTTGTTCAAGCACCCCAACCTGGTACAATGTTCTATTTTGAAAGTCAGAAGGGGTTTTTTCCTGAGCCACTCTAGGAGGCAGTCATATGACCATTCCTTAAAAAAACCTCCTTGGATCCAGACTGTCTAGCTACTGATAGGCCTGTCTCTAATCTACCCTTTGTGGGTAAGGTTACTGAGAAGGTGGTTGTGTTGCAGCTGGATACCCATCTTACAACCCACAATGTCTATGATGCTCTCCAGTCTATGTTTAGGAAGAGACATAGCACTGAGACTGCCCTTGTCCAGGTTTTAAATGATCTCCTAATTGTGAGAGATCAAAAGGCTCATACTATCTTAGTCTTTGATCTCTCAGTGACATTTGACACTGTGGACCATGGTGTACTTTTGGAGTGCCTGCAGCTTCTCTGTGGACTGTCTGCAACAGTCTTAAAATGATTTCTATCATTTCTTATGGGCAGGTCTCACAGGGTTGTCACTGGAATTTATTCCTCTGATGCTCTCCCCCTGTCCAGTGGGGTGTCACAGAGCTCCATATTGGCACCCATGATGTTCACAGTGTATATAATGCCATTAGGCAATATCATTAGGTGATACAGTTTGGGTTTTCACTGCTATGCAGATTATACCCAGCTGTATATGTCCTTTATGCCCGTACAGGATGACACAGTCTCTGTGCTTAACAATTGTCTAGCTGAGATCAAGAACTGGATGAGCACCAGCTAGCTGAGGTTGAATCTGGATAAGACCGAGGTGTTGGTTGTGGCCCCTGGTCATCCGGAGGTGGGTCTTGGGGCTGGGCAGCCTTCAGGCTTATGGCTTGATGGTGTCCAGCTCATGACCTCAGGCTGGGTGAGTAACTTGGGCATTATTTTTGACTGTGGCTTGACCCCAAAATTTCAGGTGTCTGCTGTTGTCAAATCCTCTTTTTATCATCTGAGGAATATCACCCAGGTGAATCGACTAGTTCCTCCAGCTGACCTCTCTACACTGGTCCTTGACTTCATGACCACCCACCTTGATTACTGCAATGCCCTCTACCTAGGGCTTCCAGGGGTTAATATCCATCACTTGCAGCTAGTGCAGACTGCAGCAGCCAGGCTTTTGACTGGTACATCTAGGACTAGTCATATTATGCATGTGCTGTGCAAACTGCACTGACTGCCTGTACAGTGGTGGATCACCTTTAAGGTCAGTTTACTGACCTACAAAGCCCTACATGAACAGGGACCCCAGGATTTGCAAGATCTCCTGATTCCCTACTGCCCCTCCCGCCCACTCTGATCTGCCGATGAGGGATTGCTAGAGATTCCCAGGGTTCGGTTAAAAACATTGGTCGAATGTGCTTTTCCTTATGTTGCCCCTACCCTGTGGAATTCTCTATCTCATTGGTTAAGGGAATGCCTGACCATCTGAAGTTGTAAATCGGAGCTCAAAATGTATTTGTTTCACTGGCTTTTCCTGAGGGTTTTTTAAACTTATGCTGTCTATGGATGTTATTATTTTTTGTTTTGTTTCTAGTTTATTGATTGTACAGTGCTTTGGTCTTGGAAAGGCACTTTATAAATAAAGTTTTACTTTACTTTACTTTACTTACTAGGTTGTAACAGACCAACATTACTTTCAATAAGTTATTCTTAGTTGTGTTACAACTTACTGGATATAACACTGATTTACATGCCTCATATTTCATTTGCAACCTAAATTATGGTTTCCATAGTAAAAACAAACTCTGGTCAGAGCTGATATGTCTGCGCTGAGCTATTACTTGTGAAGTAGCAGCATGGCTCTCGGTGTGGCAGCAGAAATATTGGAGAGGTGGCAGTGGCGGTTTCTGTGTGGATGACACAGCTGTCAGAGCTGTGGTGGTGTGCCATTCGCAAGATGGTGGCGGTGATGAAAATGCACATGCATGATACTCGAGCATGCACAGTTTTCCTTGAAGTTTGCTCCTTAAGTAGTGCACCCATGGGAAGGGGGGCAACCATGCTGTGGAGGGGAGCTCCATTGTGGAGGACAGTGCCAATGGAGACAGCGCTGTCCAGACTTTGCCGCATCACTGTAAGAGAACACAGGGTCCAGTTCTGGTTGCAACTCTCTGTTGTACTACAGTGATGGCAAAATATCAGCGGAGCCCTGCACGCACACCCATAATAAGATGACAAATTACAGCTCTTACTGCAGACAGCATGAACTCAAAAACAGTACTGTATTTCTGCATGAAATACAGGATGCATCAATTGCAGGTGGGTATGACACCCCCATCAATCCCTGAAACATATCACTTTGCAGCCATATTGGCTGTGACTAGAGTTTGTTTAGCATTGAGAAGGTCACCATGGGACCCAGAAGAGGGGAGCCTGATAAAAAACTAGTGTTAGAGAAGTGTATTGGATCTACTATTTGGTGGCACTAAACTGGCCAAGACTAAATAACTAATCTGAGTTGGCACAGTTACTATAGAATATGAAAACAAAAACAAGGTGCTGCATCAGCATGTGGTCTAAAAGCAAAACAAAATGGATACATTTAATGCACACTGAATATAGAGAATAGAGTTAAAAATCTACATTTCAACTTTAGGTCTTCCTCAGGAAATATCTAAAAGAGAAAAAATAAGCTTTTTTTCTCTCTTTTAGATACTTCCTGAAGAAGACCTAAGGTCGAAACATCGATTTTTAACTCTATTCTCTATTTTCAGTGTGCATTAAATATAACCATTTTATTTTATTATAGAATATGCTTAGGTTCATATATTTGTGTGGTTACCCAACTGAGATTCACTGTAAAGACAATGTGACTGAATTATTAAAATGGAGGATTTGAGAGTGAGCAAGTCTGGCATCCTAGTCTCATATTAAATGAAACTGTCTGTAAAATATTTATCAGATTGTGTTGGGAACCTAAAATGTATTCTCTGCACTTTAAGATCAAGTATGTTGGGGTAATCATTTATTAGGTACTATAAAATTAACTATTTTTTAACATTTGTATTTAAATACACGTTTGGAATTAATCCACAATGCCATCAGTCCTGAGGATCCTAGTGAGATCAAGCATTGCAGTTTTTTAATTCATTTCACTCTGCTGGATTTCTATCAGAATATAAGTTAGGAATAGATTAATACATTTACTGGTTTAAGTAAGTACTGAGATTTGAGTTCCACACTGAAAGAAACTGTCTGTAAAACTTTTATTAGACAGTCTTGAGAACTAGCCTGAAATACATTCTCTGTACTTTATAATTTGGTTTTGTATCACTGGGTCCTTCAAAATGAACCACCTGAGATACAAGTATTTAAATGCAGGTGGATAATTTCTCATGATGCCTTTAGTCATGAGGACACCAGTGAAATTAAGGACTGCAGGACTTCCGGTGAAGTCACGATGGAGGTAGCAGCTTAGCTGGGGCACTCCGGGGGGGGGGCACTTGAGTTTTAAGTATTTAAAAACAACTCAAACCATCCTTTTCATGCTAAAAATGAATTGTGTTAGCTACTGGGAATGACTACCCATAAAACAAGAGGGAAACATACTCACACTGGACGAATTAAGACCATGGTGGAACGGGAAAGGAATCAAAGGTCCAATCTCAGAATCTAGGCCGGGGTACCCGGTATCTAGTATCGCAGACTCAGAAGAAAAATATGAGCTGGGAGACCAACATACGATTATGACTAAACTTGACAGTGTTATTAAGACCCAACATTGTGTGAAGTCCTAGGTAGCTAATTTGCAAGCTGACATGAAAAAGGTAGAATCAAGTACAACAGCAGCTGAAAATGCAATTGGGAACCTCGCGGACTCCACCAGCCAGCACAATAGAGCCATCTTGTACCTTTTGGCAAGAGAAAGAGAAATGCAACATAAAATAGAAGACCAGGAGAACAGAACATGCAGAAACAACTTTCACATTTAAGGGGTACCGGAAGACCTAGAGAACTCTTCTGTGACAATGGAGGAGTTTGTCTTGCACATTTTAAGGGATATTTTGCTGATACCAGAGACTACCCCTCTTCCCATTGAATGCACACACCGTTCCCTCACTCAAAAACTGAGAGACCAGGCTGCATGACCTTGTTCAATAGTGGTTCGGATGTTGAGCTATCAGGACAGACAGTTAATCTTACAAAAGGCATGGAAAATGTGGGATTTACAAATTGACAATAAAAGAATATTTTTTGACCAAGATTTCTCTGACCTGCTGAATGACAAATGGCAACAAGTCCGAGAGGTCATTAAACAAGCACGGGAAAAGAATGTTAAAATTCAGCTTTACTACCCGGCTTGTTTCATAATACATATGGAGAAAGGCCCACAGATGTTTGATTCCCTCAGAGAAGCAGCACCAACCTTACGGCAGTTAGGATTGTTCTGTATGGGGAGACATCCAAGAATCCAAAATTTCACAAACGGCCTGGCATAGGGTGGGGAAGCCTTAAATATCTCAATCTACAACAGTGTCATGGCCATCACACTTAGGCCAAGACCTGCAAGAAATAATGGCAAGGGACGGAATACTAACTCAAGAGGACATGGTTGTACCTAAGGAGAGTCTAACCTGAAGGGACTAAGACAAAATGACACAGATGGTTAAGGAAGTGGGTCACTTCTTGTTTCTATCTCCCCCACCATTTGTTAAGTGGGTGAGGACACTCATTAAGAGGGTTACTTGATTTTGACTTTAAGGGACTAAGATTAAAGTACATCCGGGCTTGTGGAAAGGGATTGCCCGGTTTAAAAATAAGAAGGTGGAATTTGGGTGGGTATCGAGGGAGGGTGGTTTTCTCAAAACAAGACACTCTGGATCTTAATGGGACATTGAGGGAAACCTCTACTGGATGACTTTATCTGGAGAGATTCTTTACTCTCCCTATTCTTTTCTGCCTCTGGTCCCTACTATGCTTAGTCAATTAAACTTGGTCCACAGAGAGATGTAGACTGAGCGGACCCCCCCCAAAGCTTCCCCACCCTTGGAGGCAGGGATTTATTTTGGTCATTCCCAAAGAAGGTAAACTCCCTGATTTATGCTCCTCCTACAGACCTATATCCCTGCTCAATGTGGATTTCAAGATTTTCACTAAGATTTTTGCCAAAAAGTATAAATTCTATATTTCCAAACTTAGTTCATCCGGACCAGTAAGGCTTTGTTCCTAATAGGTACCTTAAGGATAATATACGAAGATGTCTTAATATCTTACACTCAGGTAAACAGTTTAAATTCCAACAGGTACCTATAGCGATCGATGCTGAAAAAGCATTTAATCACCTTAACTGGGATTTTTTATATGGGGTGTTGGAAAAGTTTGGGTTTGGTAGCCAATTAAGAATCTGGATTAAGGCCATCTATCACATCCCTCTGGCAAATGCAAGAGTGAACGGCACAATCTCAGAGAATATTAACATTCTTAGAGGTACCAGGCAGGGGTGCCCCTTATCCCCCATCTTATTTGCCCTTTCTATGGAGCCTTTGGCAGCAATCATTAGAACACACCCAGAATTGGAGGGTATTAGGGTGGAGGGGTGGAAAGTAGAATTTCACTTTACGCAGACGATACTATGCTGTATCTGAGAGACCCCATTAGGAATTTTCTGGTATTACACCAGATACTCACCAAATATGGGAAGTTATCAGGCTTTAAAATTAATGATGCTAAGACAGAGACTCTGTTGGTTAGTGGCCCCCCCCTTCCACAGAGTTAACACAGTTGATTCCCTTTCAATGGGTCTCCGACAGTATAAGATATCTCAGTATTTACATACCTCTGGATATAAAGCAGCTGTTTTTGGTTAACTATGGGATACTGAAAAAGATGGTGTTTACAGACCTGAAGTGATGGGAGATTCTCCCTCTTTACCTGATGGGAAGGGTAGACACCATCAGGATGAATGTGTTGCCATGTTTCCTCTTTTTGTTTAGTTCCCTTCCACTTCCCATTCCAGGTCAGGAATGGAAAAAGATAAATAGAGTATTACACCATTTTATATGGGCAGGTAAAAGGGTCAGAATTGCATGGAAAACATTGATGAAGAATAAAAATCAGGGATGGTTAGGCCTGACAAATTTAAAAACCTATTATTTGATGGCCCAAGTGGTCCCCTGGGTAGCACACCTCAAACAAGATCCTAAGACTGTCTGGACTGCACAGGAATTGGGAGGGTGACCGATGACGTCTCTAGCTGTGGATTTTGCAGGTCCTGCAAAGAAGCTAAGTAGCATGAAATTGAATAACCTCTGGTTGGTACAAATGTACAAGAATCGGACAGAAGTGAGAAGACAGGTGGGGATTAGAACACAACTCAATAATAGGACAGCTACAATAAGCTGCCCAGATTTTACTCTGCCCCAGTTGGACCATTCAATTTTAGGCTGGCAGCATTGAGGTTTAACTCGCTTTGCTCAATTTTTCTGTCAGAACCAGCTGAGGACCTTCCACTCAATCCAACAGGATTATTCTATACCCACTTCACATTTCTTTAGATATCTACAGGTGGTTTCATTCCTCCAGTTGGGTTCTAACAAAGTGGATGCTCAGACAGAACCTCACCCATTGGAACAGGTGATTTGGCAAGCTGTAGATAACCCTGCAGAATCACATTTGATATCCCAGTTAGTAACCATTTACAAGAATATAATGGACGGGACTCCGGTACCAGCACAGCAAGCGTGGGAGAGAGAAATGGGGTTGCAGCTAGACACTCTAACTTGGAATAAAATATGGGAGGGAGGGCTTCGTGCCTCTGCATCCAATACATGCACGAATTTAGGTGGAAGATATTGATAAGGTTTTTTAACACCACCTCAAAGACACAACATTACAAGAGGGGGGACACAGGGGCTTGCTGGAGAGGCTGTGGAGGGCCTGGAACCCCCATCATATTTTTTGGGATTGCCCAAAGCTTAGCTCCTTTTGGAAGGAGGTGGGGTCTTATTTTCAAGAAATGTCAGAATTTGACACCCCGATTGATTTCCCATTGATGGTACTGGGCTCTTTTCCAGCAGGCAAAAAATCCAGTGCTAAAATCTCCTTTTTGGAACTACAACTAACTGCCACTAGTAAAGCCATCACCAGAAGATGGTTAAAGCCTGATCCTCCGGTACTGCAGGAATGGTTAGACATATTAAAAGATATAGCAAGGATTGAAAAAATTACAGCTGAACTTAGATTAAGAGGAGACAAATATAATAGTATATGGCTACCGTTTCTGCATGTGGTGGAAAAGGTGGAGGGGGGTTCAATTCTCTTACAGCACACCTTTTCCTGACAGCCTGTAGTCCAGCCTCTTCTTAAATGGATACATGAACTACTATTAACTATATCCGCTTGAATCTTACAATAGGTGATTATTAGCCATGTGTTATTTACTTGTTAAAAAATTATTTTTGGTTTTTGTTATGTTTCTTATTAAATTAAGGTTTGGGAAGTATTCTTCCCTTGCTTTAATTATGTCTATGAAAACTGCATTTTGTATAGGTAAAATTTAAGGAGGCACTCTTGATGGTTAAAATGTTTTGTTTTTTGGTAGTACAAGTAGATTTCGGTAAACATTATACAGATTGTTGACCTCCTTGAAACATGGACTGGAGTGGGATTCTTGAACAGTGTGGATCCCATCTGGAACAAAAAAGAAATATTATGATTTAATGGAATTCTAGAACAACTGTATAACTCAAGTTATATATTATGTACTGATTTGTCATTTTAATGGCTGAATGTATGTCTGAGTGTCCTTGTTTGTCATGTATTTTGCCTAAATAAACTTGAAGTTTAAAAAAAAAAGAAATTAAGGACTGCAATCGTTAGTTCCTTTCAAAAGGTATTACTTTGAGCTATATCTATCAGAACAGAGTTTAGGAACAGGATAACAAATGTATTGGTTTAACTAACCTTCTGGATGTTTAGAATTTGTTAATTTTTCTTTGTTTTTTAAATATTACTTATTGATTGGTGGTCACCTCAGCACCGGGAATTATTATCATCTTTAAGAGCCTGCTATTTAATTCGCAGGTTGCAGAGGATCACACTACCTTGACAAAGCATTGGAAGTGACAGGTATGAAACGTTGAGCTACAGTGGGTTCTCCCTGCTAATTGCACTGAATTGTACTTTGCATGTTTACTGCAGCTTTACATGTTGCTTTGAATAAAAAGTGGGAGATTAGTATAGAATGCTTGGCCATGCTTTCTTTGGGCTGAGTGACTAACCTCCATCCCTGCTGTTCTGGTTCCATGCTGTGAGCACCACTATGAGTGAGTGGTCTTCATCAAGCCTGCTCCATCCACTGGCTACTGGTTTACTAATATATTGGAGTGTCTCAAAATCAAATCAGCCCAATAAACAGTGAATAACTAGGAACAAATATAGGAGTCCATCTGGCAACCCATTATAACTGCACTTGAAATAGGGTTCTTCCCCACATAGGGAAAAATAATTCCTTTTATAAGGTATACAACACCTGTTGCTAGAGACTTGATCTACTCAGATATGGAACACCATGCACAATAATGCCACTAGCTGGACACAGGAATATGGGCATGGTATATGTACTGCATGTTACTTTGAATGAACATGGGGCATAAGCATATTAATCCGTCCTAACTCCCCCCACACTGGAGTATAAGGAGAGTGTTCGGAAGGTGGTAATGAATTTGTATGTTTACCATTTCATGCACCATAATGAATTGTAAATGTATTGCCATGAATGTATTTGAAAAAATCTGAATGTGTTTGACACTTTAAAAAAAAAAAAATTTTACTAAAAAAAAAAAAATAGAATATAAACCAATATTTAAAAAACATCTGCAGAAAACAACAGCTAGCAGGTTAAATGCAGTTCTCCCTTAATATACATTATGCCCACTTGGGTCATCAGTTTCTATGAAATGGCTGCTCCCTTAATTTAAGATAAGAAATACTTAGACAGGGATATCTCTTAAAGGGGAATTTATGGCTCCTTATTACAAAAGCTGAAAGACCTAGAGGTTTGTAATACATGTATCTGTCCTAAATCTTTCCTTTTATCTGGTTGATCCTGTGACCCCCTGCTGGCCATATTTCACCCAGAGTCTTCCACATCTAGCCTTCCGATGACACACACATGATAGGCTATCATGCTATACTAGCACAGCTCAGGAATACATGCACAGTGCTACTGGAGAAACCTCAGTAAATCAGGCATATGAAGACTGGTTGACAAGTTTAAGTGTGAATATGGCATCTTCCTAACGGTCACATCAATTCACAATTCATACTCAGGTCACACAGAGGAGCAGCAACAGCTGGTAGAGTCAAGAATGTGTAGTAGGATAAGACAGTTTGTTCAATTAATGAGTTACCATAGCAGTCACAGCACCCAATTTATGCATTCCCAGTTAAATATGCGGTATCAAAAACACACATCTGAACACGGCCAGCAAAGCAAACTACACTGCCTGCATCATTACATGTCCACACCAAACTGTCTCCAACTCACACAACCTCTGTCCGATTGCACAACTGATTGGGGAGATAATGGCCTTCAGCAATTCTCCATAGTAGATGACACTATCTTTTGAAGACTATTGCATAAGCGGAGGCCCAAATACAACATGCCATCATATTTCACATTTTCCAGGCATATTTTCCCTAGCCTATATGAGTCAGTACCATTCAGATGCTGACACTTCTGAAGGAGAGAGGGGGGTAAATGCATTTTAGTAGTTATAACTGGAGCAGTAGTTCAAACCAAAGCTTCCTACTGTAAGTCTCACTGCATATTGGGTTTTATCCTCATCGAGTGGCCCCACCCCATCTCCACCCCTCCAAATCATGCAGGATTTATATTGAAGCAGATAGCCTCACAGAAGCACACCAGTAGAGGAAACATTTTACTTTCTGTGTAGAGAGAGAGAGCACAATGAGGAAAATATTTTATGGTTCATTCAATCACAACTTGACATCTGAGTATACCATCACAATCCGAAGTTGGGAATGCTTGTGATCGATGGTGGAAGTAAAGTGCTTCAGGCCATGAATGATAGCGATTTCTGCTATGCACCTATTTATTTATTTATGTAAAAACTAGTGACTGGGACAGGCACACTGAGCCGAGGCATGTTTCCAGGTGGGGAGCACGACAATACACTCCCGACAATACTCTCAATGACATTTCACACCCGACAGTACATCCCGAAGTCAATTCACTCCTTTAGCAACCCACTCCTGGTAAATATGCTCCCTGATGTGTGTAATGAATTCAGCAAATGAAATGAAATGAAATTCATCAACAGTTGATGATTAAAACTTTAAACCACCATACGTTCCCTGATGTGTGTAAACAAATGAATTCAGCAACAGTAAATGAAAGTAAACGAAATAAAACAAAATGAAATTCAACTTTAAACCACCAGCAGGGGAAGATGGCAGGTCAAAACAACATCTACAACTATAACAGCATTCCAAACTGTGTTGCCCAGTGCCAAACAAATCAGTTGCTTCTTCCACTTTACACAATGGCCCAGATATTCAAAAGGGTTGCGACATGCGCAATAAGGATGTGCCAGTGCAAGTCAGAAAATGCACCATCCTGCGATATTCAGCGGGAAGTAGATGTGCCCCCCAAATCACACTGCGCAAGAGCGCAATGATAATGAATGCATGCGCAACTGAAGGGGGAGGAAGCATACATAAATGGCGCAGTGCAATATTCAACAACATGCACCATGCGCAATAGGGGAGCAAGCAGAAGTTGAGTGATAGTGGAAATGAGCCAAAATAAAAAGGAACAAGAGAGAGGCGCAAGAACGCTACAGGGAAGGCACATGTTGCTGAACCATAGGCAGCCACACAGGCAACACACACTGAGAGCAGGACAGGGCAGGACAGTGACAGAGCACCTGGAACCCCCAGGAACAGGGAAGGTGTGGGGAGACACTGCCACAGTGCAGTCCAAAAGGGGGAAGTGCCACACAGTACTGAGGCCACTACAGGAAGGTGTTCCCAGTGCAGGGGAAGTAGCAGCAAGGACAGCAGGGGGAACTCAGAAACAGCTGCCGGGGGGGGAACACAAGCCAGGGACATGGCAGTGCCACCATCCAGATGGAGGCAGTTATGGGGTGAGAGCAGGCAGCAAGGCGGCGCGCATGGAAGGCCCCATCGGCAGTATACCCCCAACAGACAGTACTGAGCCTGCACCAGCTTCGAGCTGTACACTGATACTGAGATCGTGGGCTTGTACTGCCTGAACCGGGCAATTCTGAGGCAGCTCTGTGAGCTGTGCAGTGATGTGATGCAGGCACCCACACGATGGAGCCTTGCTCTGCCAGTGGAGACCACAGTGACAGCTTGCATGTGCCTGCTCACCACGGGTACCTTCCAGAGACCAACAGGGGACATGACAGGCATAACTCAGTCGGCCACATCATGCCACCTCACCCAATTCCTCAGCGCACAGCTGCCACATGCTGCGGAGTACATCCATTTCCCAAGCACACCCGGCAGAATGCACAGCAAACATACAGGAGTTCCACATGGTAGCACGTATGCCTGGCATGCTCGGGGCAATAGACTGCACCCATGTGGCCATCCGCACACCATCTGGCCCTGAAGGGGCCGCATACATGAATCAGAAGAGGTATGCAAGCATCAACTGCCAGATGGTGTACGATGCCAGATGGCGCATAATCAACGTCTGTGCCACGCACCCTGGGGGATCACATGATGCCTTCATCTGGCACCAGTCAGCTCTGTGCCACAGGTTCGAGAGTGGGGACATCCCCACAGGCCACGTAGTGGGTAGAGTGGGTGAGTATGCAAAGCACGCAGCAGAAAGACATAGAGCTTGGGAGGGGCATAGTCAGAGGTGACATGGGTATTGGCCTAGATGGCCCAAGACAGGGCGACGCTGATCACCAAATTAACTTCCACCCTCTACACACAGGTGACAGTGGATACCCACTCCGTCCCTAGCTGCTCACACCATACCAGTGGCCCACGACCCCATCGTAGCAACGCTACAATGAGGCATGTGCCACCACATGCAATGTCATCGAGTGGGTGTTCGGGATGCTGAAGGCACATTTCTGTTGTCTGGACACGTCTGGCGGTGCCCTACAGTACAGCCCCTCAAAGGCCTGTGGGCTATTCCTGGCCTGTTGCATCCTGCACAACATGGCCAATGACTGTGGGATAGCTGTACAGGTCAAAGAGGGGGAGAGTGATGGGGACGATGAGGACGCTGGTGAAGATGGTGATGGGTAGCCCCCCCTTGGTCGAAGGGACCCCCGACTGATCCGGATGGCACAGCTGCACTGGGACACCATCACAGAGGAGCACTTCAACCAACTCAGGTAAGTCATGGGGCCATGAGCAACCACCAGTGGCAAAGGCACAACCCACAAACACGCGTGGACAAACAACAGGGGTGCATGTCGTTAAGGGAATTGGCAGAGCATGGAACCGCACACGCCGTCAGGGATGGGCAAGGTCAAACACAGCACGTGGTCACACACACACACACACACACACACACACACACACCCCTCACAAGACATGCACAAAGGGTAGGAGGCACGCCGACCCTGACTGCCACCCCTAGCCACACACAGGTCCACAGACCACCACGCCCAGTGCCTGTCATTGTGCATGTGTCAGACACTGGGCACCATTGCACAGTGGTGGACAGCACAATGCAGGCATCATCATGCTCACACCACAGCGGACAGCAGCTGGGAGGGTGTGCAGATGGAACGTGTGCATGCATGCAGGGCCGGGTACCCCACCCGTGCATTGCACACTGAACAACACAATGTACACAGGGCAGCATCAGACAATAGCCAGGCTGGGAGACAGGTCAGACACATGCAACAGCCACCACAGACACATGAGTGGCCCCACTGAGACCCGCCAGCAGTGACAAGCTGACTAATGGCCTCATGGGGTGGCACCGACGGTCCCCCAAGGGTCCTACTGCGTGAACATGACCATGCTTGTGCAGGGGTCTGCAGCACACCGAACATGCCTGTACCAGGCGTGCTCGGGATACCCACAGCTGAACCCAGTGTTGACAAGGAGGGTGTCACATGACGCCGGGAACAGGGGGTGGACATTGCACTGTGCGGTGCCTGCGATGCATGGGCAAATAACTGTGTGCCCATTGTGGCCACGACAGCTGTGATTGCCTGTGTCTGCCTGTCAACGGCAGTGGTCACATCCTCCTGCATCTGGTCCATCCCTGCCAGAAGCAGAGCAGTGTCTCTGCTGCGCCACTCCTCTGCCTAGCACAGAGCGGCACTGAGTGCATCCACCGCCGTCACAAGCCGCACCTGCTGATTGACTGATGCTTGGAGTATGCGGGTGTGCTCATCTAAGAGGTCATCTGCCTGATCGGCATGCTGTCCCTCATGGTGTTCATGGCCCTGATGGTCAGCACCCCTTGAGGGTGGGCGCTGCACACCAGGGCCAGGCCTGGGTATGTCCACAGGTGGTGCACTGATGCCGGCCCCTGACACTGTATCCCCATGGCCATTGGCTGACTGCTGACACAGCCCCTCCAGCTGCCACTCTCCAGGGCTCAATGGTGCTGCCACACTGGCCGCAACAGCCCCACTGTCCTGGACACTCAGCAGTGCTGCTCCACTGGTGCAGACAGGCACAGGCTGGGACTGTGATGTCATGCAGGCCTCCATGGCAGCACCACCCACGGCCATGTCAGTGATGTTACCTGCTGTGTGGCCATCCTGTGGCCCACATGTATCACTGCCCATGAAGTTAGCTCCATCATCATAAGTGACGGATCCGGCACCAGCCCGAATCTCAACATGCTGGCATCCATGGACACTAGCACACTGAGACACAGGCAGGACCTCCTCTGCACCTGCTACACCAACATCAGTCTGGATATCCAGGCGGGCCCACTGTCACCCTGACCCTCGTATGCCTGTGGAGGTGGACGGGTCCTCCTCTAGCTCCATGCTACTGCCCTCAGTGAACAAGCCCACCACTGCTGACCCATGTAGATGTTCAGGAGCTGTACTGAAAAAACAGTAGCATTAATGTATCTGCCCTACCCTGTCCCCCACCCATTGGCAGACCAGGACCTACCATGCAGTGATGGGTTACCACCCATCTGGAATCCACCACCCGGAACACCCTCAATGGCACAACACTGCATGCTGCCAGCAACCCACTTTTCTTGTGGGATCAGGCATTGCACGTCAGGCTGCCCCCTGCCCGTCACAGACCATGCTGCCCTGATGGCAGCCACCTTCTCCTTAATCCTCTGCCTGTCCATCCCCTTCTTTTATTTGCACTGCTGCACAGACCGCTGGTGGCTGCCATGCAGGTTGACAGCATGCGTCACCTCTTCCCATGCAGCAGCATGGGCCTGTGGTGTTCCCTGGCATCCACTGAGCAGCAACTCCTGGTTGAGGTAGGCCTCAAACAGAGCATCTCTTTCTGCCTTGGTGAAGTTAGGCCTCCTCTTCCACCCACGTCTCTGTTTCTCTTCCTCCACCTCATGATCAGTCATTATTCATCCTCTGAGAATGACAGTTGTTACCTGTGACTGTGCAGTCCTATGCATGTCCCACACACCACAGTCCACACTCCCAAACAGCATGCAACTCACCACAATAGACTGCAGTAACCGACTATGGCCATTGCAGCCCAATGTTGCATTTTTATAGCGCAACACATGCAAATGAGGCAAGGCGCATTTTTAAGTGTATGCAAATGCAGTGTCTGCACCATTGAATGGCTGATTAGCTGATTTGCATATGCCGGCTGAATATCGCGCTGTTGCGCTTTGCGTAATTGTGTTGAATGTGCTGAGCCAAGGGTGCAGTTCTGTGACATGCACAGTACACACCGAACTGCGCATGCCTGGGGTGATGACACAGATGCCTGCCATGCTGCTGATGTGCTGTGCATGGGAGGCAATACAGAACATATGCCACTTTGCCAGTGGCGCTACTACGCTGTTCATATATATGGTGCTGTGGCTGGGGCTGCAGTGAGCACACTGGGGCCACAGCGCTAAGGTGCTACAGGAGGTGGCACACGGGCACCCCAATCACGCTACAGCCATTTGGGTTCCAATCGCTCTGTGGCTGTCCATATGCGAGGCCATGACCCTGTGCCCGACCTTTGCCCCTAGGTTCCATGCATCTGGCATGGGTGCACCACTATCGTGCTGTTCATTGACAGTGCGATAGGGAATGGCAGTGCTGTACCGCGCAGCATCTGCATGTGGCGGGCCGCGCTGCCGAGCACCATTTTGACTCCAACTATCTGTTGAGATGGCAAGAAGAAGGGCTGCTATGTGGGGCCAGGTTGAATTGGCCAATTTGGTGGCCATTGTAGAGCCCCATGCTGGGGCACTATATAGTGATGCACCCTGGACAGGGTCTGGAGTGCAGTTTGGCAGGAGGTGGTGGATGCACTGGAGGAGGCCATGGGAATTGGGCGTACGGCTGAGCAGTGTTGCCACAGGTACGGGGACCTCAGGTGCAGGGACCCAGACATGCTTGCCCACCTGCAGTGATGTGCCAGGAGGGCATGGTGCCATGGCCAGGTAGGTGCCCCATCAATACATTGTTAACGTCCATATGGGTATCACAGTTGCATGTGTCCGGCACATGGGGGGGCCATCCAGTTTTGGCCATGGTGATGGTATCGGGGTGGGGGGTGGATGGGTATGACTGTGTGGGATTGCACACACATGGGGGTTGGGGAACTTTGCTACCAGATTGTACTGATGTTCCTCTCTCCATGTTTGCACCTTAGGCCCAAAGGAGCACAGGCTGATGAGAGAGAGGAGGCACCACCAGGAGGACCAGCAGGCCAGGAGGTATGAAGGTCCACAGAGGAGCATGGACCAGCCTGATGATGGTGAGTGCCTTACATCCATGATTACTATTGCATTCTGTGTAACAGGGCGGGCAGTGGGGCATAGCCATCATCCATTGACACCACGGCCATGCACGCAACTTGTTACAGTCAGCACTGTCCAGTGGCACTGCATGTCTAGAAGTGCATCAGTGGTGGTCCATGAGTGCACCGGGTACATGGCTGTGCCACTGCCTTCACACCGCATAGCCAAGTCACTGTATGGCCACAGTGGTGCTGTGCGGGACATGCACGGTGGGTGGGTGCAGTGGTCCGCATGGCTGTGGGTGCCTGGGTAGGCAGGTCTTGTGGACACAGTCACTGTGTGTGGTCGCATACCATCACAGGGGCATGGCACATGGCTGTATGCCATGCACAATGGGTGGGCTGCAGGGAGTTGGACAGTCACACGTATTGACTCTGCTCCCTCATCCTAGGTGGACAGTGACTTCAGGCCACTGAGAGGGGACTGCAGGAGTTGTTGCAGTTGGCAAGGGTGTCTCTGGAGATCCTCCAAAGAATGGACAAACATGGGGTCAGGAGGCGGAGGACACATCGGCTCCACATGGAGGACGAGCAAGGCAGACGATAGGCCATCCATGCCCCTGAAAAAACCTTACCCCCTGGACCCAACCTCACACTCCTTTTTCCCTCTCCTATATGTTCACCCCTGCCCCTTACCCGCCCCCACCTGGTATGTGTCCCTTTCCCCCCATTGTACATAGTTGTAAATAGTTGCTTTGCTTACCTCTTTTTAATACATTTGTTTTGTTATGACAACTGTGGTGGTCTCTGTTTGCAGCTGGCTACAGGTGCTCAGTTGCAGTGGTGTGCATGGCGTCAGGGGTGGTGCACACATTGGGTGTGTGTGTGTGTCCGGAAGGGAACCACCTATGGTGTGGGTGGGGGGATCAGTCACTGTCTGTGGTTTGTGTGTTGTTCTCTGTGCACTGGATGCCTGTGTGCAGTGGTCCATGGTGCATGCACTGTGTGCATGGCACCCCTGTCAGACCGTCCATGGACTGTGCAGCTGACACCCTTGCATGTCTGTGATATGCATGGTCTGCTGGCATGTCAGTGGTGGCTGTCCATGCTGGACAGCCACTGTTCCCGGCACAATGCCAGGTTGCCTCCCATCACCAATATGGTGCACGTCTGCCTCCAGTGGCACTGTGGCCTCTGCTGTTGTTGTCCCCCTCCATGCTGTCACTTGTGTCTGTTGCAGGGGATGTGTGCCAGTGTCTGTCACTTGTACTCCGGCAGCATGCTGGTGGCATACAGCTTCATGGTGCCTGCACAGGGTGGCTGGCACACCTGTGCCATGTAGGGGTGCTGGATATGTGTACACGGCTGCCATGGCCACACACCAGTGGCTTGGTTGACCTGTTACTGTGTCCCTGTGTTGGTGTAACCTTGGGTATGGGTGGGTGCTTGTCCATGCACTGTGTTGCATCATGTGTGGTGCATGTTTCCATGCAACACTGTGTGTGTCTGTGCTGGCGGTTGTGGCCAGTGCTGGGATGGGATGTGTCCTTGGGAGGGTGTGCAGGGTGCTGTACCACTGGTGGTGGGGTCCAGGGCATGCTCTGTCGCATGTGGGGTACCTCGTCTGCTGACGCATGGTCGGTCTCTCAGCTGTACCTCGGGGGGGATGTGCAGGGTGGCACTGTGTATGCTGTTGTTGCATCACTGTCTGCTGCCACCCACTGCAGGGTACACATGGTGGGGCTGTCTTGAATGGCTATGTGGTGCACAGGGTTGCATTGTCACAGTGGGGGTGGTGGCATGCATGGGGTGTCCTGCACTGTTGGGTGCTACTCCTGGAAAGGGTGTATGGGGATCGTGGTGCAGGGTGTGCTCTGCATTGGTGGAATGGTGTGGCACAGGGTGGTCAGCCTTCCTTGTGTGCTGGTCATAGCTTGCCAGGAGGTGTGCTGGGGCACGATGCCCCAGCTGTGGGTTGGTTGCTGGTATCCATGGGCAGGTGGTTATTCCAGATCTCCCCCAGTTGTGCAGTGCATGGGGTGTGGGGGGTGATGTCTGTTCTGCTGTGTGCTCCTCTGCCCATCTGTGGCATGGGTGGTGGGCCCCTGCATTCTGTCCCTGCGCATCCCTGGTTGTGCTGTTGCATTGCTGCCCTGCTCCATGGGGCATCCCTGGTTGTGCTATGGCACATCTGGACTGCTCCACAGAACATCCCTTGTTGCTCTATGGCGCATCTTAAATGCACAACTGCACACCCCTGGTTGCGCTATGGCGCAGGTGGCACAATATTCAGTCATGTGCCACAGGCGCATCTTGGCCTGCACAGTTTTTGAATATCGTGCTTTTTGCGCATGGACGCAGTGGACTTGTGCTTGTTCCTGCTGTTTTTGGGTGCAGTTTGAACATCCGGACCAATGTGTATACTGAAAAATACAGTCAGAGGGGTTGGCTACCAAATATGCTCAAGATGCAGAATTTGCACTAAAGTGCAAGTACTTGCCTGCTTTGTCTTTCTACCCCCCTGGAACAAGTTGTTCCTAGATTTGAAGAAGTAACTGATGAAGCCCTTAATATTTTTCCACCAGAGCTTGAGTCCATAATTGACAACTATACTGTATATATGATGAAGTAATGACTTACCTTTGTAGCTCACGTGTATAGTATAGTATAGTATAGTAGGTTTATAGTAAAAGCTTCCAAATCTTTATTAAGTCAAGGATTAAAATAGTTTAGTTAATGTAATCCTTAAAAGCGTCCATCTTTATTAAGTAAAGGCAAGGATTAAAAACCAATTTAGTAATCGAAGCAGTGTGCAACACCATGGAGGAACTCCTCCGTAGTACAATCCTTGCATTTTTCGAGAATAAAAGTCTGTTGATCTACACTGTCCTTGTAAACTCTGCAAGATCCTATATGTGGGTAACCAGCGATAAGCTGATCAATCTCGGAATCCCTTTTTTTTTGTATACCCCTGATCCCATCTACAAACTTCCACAATGTTGGGTGAGCCATAGAGAGTATGCTCTGCATACCTCTATGAAATGCTTCTACCACATTGTTTGTCTTTGCTTGTTTGTCTCTTACACTGGCAGAGTGGTTCCACAGCTCAATACTGTATAGCAGTTGTCTATGACCAGTGCCCCTTCAATTTCTTCTTCCCACCCAAGTATCTTTGAAGTAGTCAATTATGGACTCAAGCTCTGGTGGAAAAATATTAAGGGCTTCATTAGTTTCTTCTTCAAATCTAGGCACAACTTGTTCTGGGGGGGGTAGAAAGACAAATCAGGCAAGTAGTTGCACTTTAGTGCAAATTCTGCATCTTGAGCATATTTGGTAACCAACCCCTCCAACTGTATTTTTCGGTATACACATTGTGTAAAGTGGAAGAAGCAACCAATTTGTTTGGCACTGGGCAACACATTTTGGAATGCTGTTATTGATGGCCTCTCAAAATCTATCATGACAAACTCTGGATTTAAGTTTGGATTTATGTCCTTTAATACCTGCAGCATGCACTCATATGTCTCCCTTCTCTTTCCAGGGAGCAATGCATAGACAGCCAGCTGCATATTTCCAAACCTTTCACCAAGGATAACATACATTTGATGGAACAGTGGTGGGGCTACAATAAATGTTCTATCAGCATACTGGTTTTTGGCTTACTCTAGAAACCTTAAATTACTTTCTGTTCCAAATATTAAAATGCGGTCAGGTGAAGGGCCACTGTCATAGAGCAGGAAAATGACAGTGGCATCACCAGAGTCTGGCTTGTAAGTCTTGTAGTTTTCAGATATTACCAGCTCTACAAGGTCTTTTGGGTTGGGAGGTGAACCATGTATGCGGACACTCTGTATAGTCCGTTTCAAATTCCTGTCCACCAATTTACCTTGAGCTGCCAATGACACATTTTGTTTTACATGTATTAGGACTTGGGCTGTGCTGTTCTGTGTTTGTGCAGCTCGCTGTTTGACTAAGTTAATTGCCTCACCCTTTTCGACTAATGCAGGGTTCAAGGATGAGTATGCTGACTGAATCTGTACACAATTGTGGGCTGTTCATAGCTAGCTGTGTATACTCTGGCATTACATCTTTTGGGTTTTTGCACATCCTTCTCACCCTGCCAGATTGCTTTGCCTTGGAATCCACCCTTGGGATGAGTGTAAATAAAATTACACTCGTCTACCAGCTTCTTCTTCTGTCATTTGGAGCTAAGGAAATGGCAAGCCATACTGTCAGCAGAAACAAATGAAGAAACCCACAGGGAGTTGTTTGGTGGTTTACATTCAAAACTAATTGCTAATACCTGCTAAATGAGTACAGCTTGTACAGTGATTTGTTAATTGATTCCACTGTAGCTTAATCTATTAAGCAATTGTAGTGCGTTGGCAGTCTGTAAGACATGGTCAGAGGATTTCTGAGCGGTAGCGAGTTTGAATGGGAGCGAGTTAAAATGGGGGCGAGTTTTACAGAAGCAAGTTGTCGGGAGTGACTTTGTAGGGAGCGAATTGACGGGAGTGAGATGTCATGTACCCTTCCAGGTGTGACCAGGGAGAAAAGGATTACAGGAGATACAGTGAACAACACTCAGTACATTTCATAGAATAGACTAAATTGCAATCACCATACAATACAAAACTTTTGCAGGCACAAAACTTGGTACAGAATTAAAATGTAACGTAACAGACAGTAAGTCACAACTATACATGTGTAGAACTATGCTAAATAAATACTACCAGAGCTGGTCCAAAAATGCCAGTGTTGTAGTGTATTACAGACCTGTTAGATCAATGAGAAACTTAATCCTGTGCAACCAGTGTCACCATGGAGGAGGGTCACCTGTGGGAAACAGGTGCGGGGAAGGGGTAAGAGGAGATTTAGCTGGTGCATGAAAAAACCTGAGGAGCAGGAATGGTTTAGGGAAGAGGGGAGCAGGTTCAGAAGTGTAGAAAAGTGATAGGAGAAGATGAATTACAAAGCAGAAGAACAGGGATGAGGACTGGAGAAGGTGCTCTGGTCCCTGGAATAGAGGAAGTAAATAGCAGGGTCCTGGAGAGAAGGGTGAGGAAAAGTAGGGGGACTGGGAACCAAACCAGTATTTGGAAATAAATGTACATATATTTTCACATGCACTGCATCTGGTAGTGAGCCATGTGCATGAAAAACATGTACAGCTAAAAGAAATACTGGATACTGTAGGAGACATCTCTAGATATTTTCATTTTTCTGTGATACACAGACAGTTTCTCCACCTGTACCAGCAGAAGCACATTGTACTGCAACATTGCTTAATTAATAATGTAGTGAGCAGGTGGAACTCCATCTTTCATGTGATGAGATGAATGGAGGAACAGAAAGCTATGTTTCAGGCTTAGCAATTTTACTATGTGGCCTGTGGGGGATATCTGCAGAGAAAAGTGCTGCAAAATTGTGTTCCACTTTGAGATTTTGTGAATGGGCCACCAAATATGTCAATGCTGACTCAACAACTCTTATCATCATTTTCTGTTGTTGAGTCTACCTGAACAATACACATGAATTAGTTTGTGCTCTTCTACAGCAATCAAACACAGCAAGGCTGTTGGTGGTGTTCACTGAGGGGGAGCACTGGTAGTGGTGAGAATGACAAAGATGGTGATGGAGAAAGTTATAGTGACACTACTAGTTCATCTGAGTCATCATAGCAGCAGCATAAGCAGGATGCAAAACTCATTAATGAAGTGGCAGAGATGTTTCTGGCATGTATTGCACACAGATTTGAAAGCCTTACTTTGGGCACACAATTTTGCATGGCAACATAACTGGATCCCATAATTTTGGATGAGATATTAAACCAAGATCCTATCTGCCTCTTCTGGTGTTTTTTTCAGGTAGACATGAATAGTCCCATGGGACTTCTTAAAAGAGTAGGAGAATGTTTATTATAACATTCAACAACAAATAATAATACACAATGTTAATTTCACATCAAATAATATACAAATCACAGAGGAAAAAAAAGTATTACATTCATACATAGACAGATTTTCTTACAAACAAGATTTTAACACCCTAAATTTTATCATAAACTAAAGAGGAAGAAATTCACCCCTCTCCTTGAAGAGTAAGGGGATTTTTTTAACTTCAAAGAAAACAATAATATGCTAACAATATTAACTGTATACAGAATAATCTACCAAAAGGAAATAAGAAAACAAATAAATATTATAATCATACTGTTGATAGTTTGCTTATTAACGAATATTTGTATGATCAAAAATTAATTGATACATCTTTAAAGGGAAACCTCCTTTTTCTTCAAATGATATACTAGAAGAAGCATAAGTTAAATAACAAATACTTGTACTATTAGGTAGAAACTCATGACCTGAAAGTTAAAAGCTGTGTATTTTTCCATAGTGTTTGATATCTGTAAAACAGCAGAGTGTTCCATTCTATGTTTTGGAGATGCTTGAGCGTATTAGAGATTTGTAGGAATAATTGTTCTTTTTTCTAAAATTACCTGTTGTAGGGACCACTTACAGAGGGATTGCCATTTATAATATTTCAAACAGGTTAAAAAAGGCATGAGTGTACTGGGATGGTAGTGTGACCAGGATGTGGGCATAATTTCCAATAACAGTGTGCCAGGTGGAATATTGTAAAAAGGGCTCCATCCCCATCATTTTTTAACTAATTGCCAAAAGTTAATTATATAGGGGAACTCATAAAATAGGTGTGTGATTGTTTCAGGGATGTCTGTGTATGAGGGTTTAGGGTAATTCCTTTCAGTTTTTTCTTTGTGCTTTAAATTATTTTTAATATTCAACTTTTGATGGGTGCTGAGCCAAAGGACATCCCACATATGAGGGGGGTCCTAGAGTCTGTCAATGTATTTTTAATTTCCTTTATAATGACATCAGGTTTTGAAACAAAAGTGTGGGTATCATGAAACCAAAGGGATAGGATTAAGTCATAAAATGATCTCCCATTCATGGTTAAGAGAGTGAGTTTTGTGACTTTCCATTGTTTTAGTTTTGAAAAACAGAGTTGAAAATGTGTTGTCATGTCTTGAATAGGTTTTTCTTTAGGAATTTGGGTATTAAGAGGCCAATCTGTGAGCATATTATTAATATAATCTAAAACCCATGGGGTCCATAACATAGTTCTTTGCTGTAGTATTGGTTTGATGTTGGAATAGATAAAAATGCTGAAAAAACATCAGGGGGCTGATCATCTCTAAACCATCCCATGGCAATAGGCAAATAGGTGAGTGCCCTCTTCACAGGGTTTAGCCTTTTTCCACATAAACAAAGGAAAAAACAGCTATATAGTATCACTTCTAAATGTCTAGGGGGAGGAAACATATGTCTGAGGTGTAAAAACATGGAGAGCAAAAAGGATTTTATGATGTAGATTTTCTCTTTCTTACACATGTGCCATTTGTTCCACAGTTTAACTGTACCAATGGCATTTTTAAGGTGATCTCCCAATTCAGAATAGCTAGATCTCCGTCTCCAAAATGGAACCCTAATATTTTCTGTGGAGTTTTGGCAATGTCAATGCCCATAAGAGAAACTACTTATGAATGGTGTCTGCCTATCGGTACACAAATGCTTTTTGAATAATTAAGAGTCATTCCTGACACTGTTTCATGTACAGCTAGGATGGACCATGCACCAACCACTGACTGGGTATATGCTAATATTAAAATCAAGTCATCCGTGTATGTTAGGGCTTTAATTTCCTCATCTTGACTAGAAACTGATAGGCCTGTTATAGAGTCATGCATTTATATAACTTGGATCAAAGGATCCAGGATTAGAATATAAAGTGCTGGGCTCAGATGGCAGCCTTGCCCTACTCCTCTTCATATTACACACTTGTTTCCAATCTACCCTTTAATATGAGGTCATACTATTGCTGAAGCATAACATTTTTTTATCCAAACTATAAAGGAGTCAGGAAAGCCAAAACATTTCATGTATTGCCATAAATAAGGGTGTATAACTGAATCGAATGCTTTTGTTTGATCCAAACATAGCATACTGTATAACCAGACATTTCTCCTTCAGATCCCTTAGCCATGATCTCCCTTATTAAAATTAAAATATCAGTAATTCTCCTACCAGGTACTGAATTCACTTGAGCAATTTGTATTAAGTGTGGTAGGGTTAAGAAAATTCTATTTATATAAGAATTTTGTGAGTATTTTAAAATCACAATTTAATAACGAGATGGGTCTCCAATTGGTTGATTGTGACCTATCACCTTTTTTGAAAATAAAAATTACTAAACCCAGTGACATAACGACTGGTACAGAGCCTTCAAAAAGCATAAAATTATAAGTTTTTACTAACTGACTCAAAAGCCATGGGATGATAATTTTGTCATAACATTCCACAGACAGGCTGTCAAGTCCTGGAGCTGAATCAGTTTTTAGTAACTGGATTGTATTTTTAAGTTCCAATGCAGTAATGGGTTGCTCTAAGATATGTATACATTCATCTTGAATTTGGGGAAGGTTCTGTTTTTGTGCCCAGAGGTGTAATTCATTTAAATTGGTACTTGGTTGCTGAAAAGCATGTGTTAAAAAATCTTCAGCAGTTCGTTAAATATCAGATTTTTTTGTCACTAAGGTACCTTCACTATTTTTTTATAAAGGACATAGTCCTATGTTTCCTTCTCACTTGACAGCTATCAAATGGGTAGGTGTGGTATGACTTTCCTTGTGTTCCAAACTTTTGATCCTGGTTTAGTGACACCAGTCTGTCATACTGACATTGTGCCATGTCAATTTTGATTTGTGAAATTCTTTCTGTATTATCTGTATTAGAGGTGTTTTGATGGAAAATGAGTTGATGTAATTCTTGAAATGTTTTATACTCCTGGGGCCAGATTTTCAAAGGGCCCTTAGATCCATGCAAGCTGCATCAAACAACCAGCTTGAGTCAGATCTAGGTGCGCCAAATACTGTGTGCCAAATTTTGCAAGAAAAGTGTTCTTTGTGACAAAATTCCCCCAAACTGATGCAAGAGGTACACTGCATCAACAAAATGGTGTAAAGGATGAGAATGACACAAGCTGCACCAACATAAACGGTGCAGGTTGAGTCAAAAATTATGCAAGTTGAGTCAAAAATGGTGCAAGTTGAGTCCAAAAAAATGACTCAAGGAAAGAAAATGACACAAACTAAGTACAAAAATGGTGCAAACTGAGTAAAAATGGTGCAAGCTGAGTAACAAAAATGGTGCAAATTGAGTAAAAATGGTGCAAGTTGAGTGACAAATGACGCAAAGGCCAAGAATGACACGAGCTAAGTAAAACAAAACGGCAGATGAAATGCCCAAAACTAGGCCCCCAAAATGTTCTAAACTAGTCCTGCAGGAGAATACTGACTCTTAATAGTAGCATAGTCAGGTCTGACCACCTGCTTTGGGTCTTTTTATATGCTCTAGTGTCCCTTAGACCAGCTCTGGCTGGTCTAACAGTGACAGGCATCTTAAGCACAAGGACAGGACCTGCATTCTTTGAAAATCTCAAATAAGGGGATGGTACATCATTTTAGTGATGCAGGCATCCCATCTGACTTAGCACATGCATTTTTTTGGTGCAAGCATGGGGCAAGCCACTCTGGTGCATGCAGACCTGTTTTTGACACACGCACCATTTGAAAATCAGAATTGGTGTAAGGTTTGATGCATCCTGCACCTTGCATCAGTTGTTTTTGATGCAAGCACCCTGCATCATTCTCTGGCCTTGAAAATCTGGCCCCTGTTTTTTCTGTGCCCCTTTTAATTGCCCTGTAAGTTTAAAAAATTTGATGAAATCAGTCTTTGTTTCTAATCACCAGTTAGTTGGAGTGTCATACAAATAAATCTACTGATGCCCTGGCCTGTACTATGTGTTGCAGGCCTTTGAATATTTCTGGGTCCTCTAATAAGGAAATATTCAGTTTCCAGTAACCCTTGCCTAAATGTGTCTCTTTGTAATTAGCTGTTGATATAACTAATAAATCACGGTCTGAAGTTGGGAAAGTTTGGGTGTGGGCTGACACTAATGGTAAAGTAGGGGAAAGAAAAACATAATTGATTCTTGAGGATAGTTTACTTCTATGGTATGTGTGTGCTGGTTTTGTGTGTAATTTTGAAAAACTATCTTGAAGCCCAGTTTGTAAAAGTAATTGATTTAAAAATAAGGTGTCACAAAATACTTTGCAGTCCTGTGTCTGAACGGAACCTTCCACAGTTGAAATTCCCAGCAAAAATAATTTGTTTTGATGTAAACAAAGATGGTTGTATTTTTTTAAGTAGCTCTATTCTCCCTACCTTTGTTTGTCCCACAGAAATATTTATTAGCCTGAGATCTATGTCTAAAAAAGAAATGTCTAAGAATAAGGCTAGTCCTGGGCAAATGTCTACTAACTATAATTTGCATGTTCTCATTATTAATACCCACTCCTACCCCACAACACTGATCTAGTCCAATGGACCATACACTTTTGTCCCAAAATTATGTTGTTTCTGCAATTTCAACTTCTCTGGTAGTATGAAGCCTAGTGTCTTGTAAGCATACTAAATCATAATAATTATCTTCGAAACATGCAAAGGTAGTTCCTCTCTTCCTACCAGACTTGATACTATTAGTATTTAAAGAGACAATCTTCAAGCTGTATAAGTCCATAGGAAGAGAAGAAGCTTAAACAAAAATGTGTTTAGTGGTCAGTTTTCTTTTCTTTTTTGTCATCGCTCTAGTTTCCCATTTCTTTCCTATGTGTTTAGTCGAGTCAGTTCATTCTAAATCCTCTGTATCTGAAGGCATTTCCACTTGGGACGAGGTTACTGAGAGGGAGTCTGATTTTCCAGCCATTTCTCTGCACCCACCCCCCCACTGAAGAATATCGAACTGATTGGTCAATGGTATCAGCTCTGTGTCTCTTGGGTGATTAAGAGTCATTTCGGGTCTGCTTTTTACTTCAGTAAATGCTGTTCCTTCCTCCACTGGCGGGGGTGGGGTGTGGGGCGGCATATTTGTGTTCTCAGCCTGGGGTAAGACTTCTGCAGATGGCATTGTAGAATTTTCAGCAGCACTGGGTGGTGCAGTAAAAGGATTAGCTGCTGGTGTAGAAAAGCTTTTGACAACAGGGGGTTTATTTTGTTGATGTGCAGCTTTATTGATATAAAAATCTTGCTCAACGTATTCCACATTTATGGTGTTGTGTGCTACCCAAGGACAAGTGGTAAAAAAATTTCCTTCCTCATTGCAGAGGTTGCAAATGAGGGTGGCAATGCAATGAAAACTGGAATGAGCCATTGTGATTGGTTGGCATCCATGGCACTCCAGTCATTACCTCATGGGTTGTAGCCCACCTGATAGGCTAGTGATGCACACGACCCAGATCAAATTTCTAGCATATCCAGGTCCCAGGAACCCCTGCTCTCCCCAGTTTTGAATCGTGCATCTGATCAGGCAGGAAGCACACCAGGGATCCCTGTCTACTCCTACAAGGTAAAATCCTGTATGGGATATATCTATATAAACCTATTATCAACCTCGCAGGCATGTATGCAGTTACAGCAAAAAAAAAAAAAACCCTCCTTGGGAATTTAACTGGGAGAAATATATGGGGCTAGCCTCAGCCCCAGTGTTAGCTAGCCTTATTTGCGCCATGAATGCTGTTAATCAGTACACTAGCAGGTTTTCTGCCTTTTCTTCCTATGGTACTGAGTTCAAGTCATACAAAAGTGAAAATGTCTTTCCTTCTTTACCTCAGTCATACAAAAGTGAAAATGTATATCTTTCTTTACCTCAGCAGAAGATATAAAATGTACCTGTTTGTTTTTGCTGCTAAGGGGGCAACAAGTTTTGGGTGCCTGCCCTCATGTAGCGCTATCTCTCCGATTAGGCTCCTTAGCTTGGGGGCTGCCGTGCTGGCACTAGCCTTAAGCACCGCATGGCGCCTCACTATTCCGGCTCCCCCCCTTCCCTCCTTTGATTCCTAATCCTCCTTGTCGGCCTGCGGCCTCTCTCCCCCTCTCGCAGAGTTTTCAGCCTCCCAGACCGCCGGCTGGTCGGCGGCCTACCCGACCACGTGACGACAGCGTGGCACCCTTAGTCCAAGGTTCCTGAAGGGAGTAAGGGGAGAGTCGTGGCGCTCGGCGTCAGAGTTTTTCTGTGTACCGCAAGCTCGGTGGTCTGTCCGTCCACGCGACTCGGCGGCCCCCGGGAAGCGGTTTCCTCTCCTCCCCTTCGATCTCTCCTTGAGGAAGGTTAGGGGGGAGCGTCGGGGCCATCCAGTCGCCGCTCCTGTCATCTCACCGCGGTGGAGGCAGTATAGCGCAGTGGTTTTAAGCCCTGAGCTGGATTCTGGAGACCAGGGTTTGAATCCGTCCTTCAGAGGGGGCCTCAGAGGATTCCGGCCTCATCCACTCAGTCGCGATGCCTCCTCACGACTGACCTTTCCAGTAGCCGCTGGCGGGCCGGCTCCCCAGGCTTCCTCCCTCAGCCAGAACTGTTCTGGTGGTTTGGCGTCTCCTCTCGCGTCTGCTCTCCGTCCGCTAGCTGCCACTCTGAGTGGGGGAGCAATGCCAGGGCGCTCTTCATCCACGCGGCCTGGCAAGAGCGGGGGGGGATCCCTCATCGCAGAAAGGAAAAAGCAGCGCCTCGCATCTACAGGAGGAACACCGATGGCAAGGGGGGGGCAACAGTGCCATCAGGGACTCGTCTTTTCCTCGGCCTCCTAGCAGACCCTCAGCTTAATTTGGTAGGGGGGGCACCGAATTTGCCGCACCCTTCTGGCTGCTCATTCCCAGTAATGGGGAAGCAACAGAACCTCCTAGGCCAGGGGTCATTGAGGACCCCCCCCTCCTCAACGGAAAAAAAAAAAGAAAAGCAGGCAGTAGAGCCTGCAGGTTAGAGGATCAGGGTGCAATCGAGCTCATTACATCAGGTGTTCCAGCCCTGACCTTGAGGCTCGCCACTCTCTCTCAGCAAAGAGGCAGTATAGTGCAGTGGTCTAAGGCTCTGAGCTGCAAATCTGGTGCCATCCAGCAGACCCGACCTGGGTTTGAATCCCACAGCTTCCTTGCATACTGTGTGACCCTGAGCAAGTCACTTAACCTCTTTACGCAAGCGGGGGTAGTTATCTGGGCCAACAGTGGATGTTTGGGGGTTCCTCCACCGTGAGGTCCCTCCTAGCGACCCTCCGGCGGTTTTCTCCTCACAACAGGTCTACCCTCTTCCTTCCGGAGCTCCTCCCCCTTCTCTCTTTCTCCTACCTCTCGGTCCTCCCACAGTAGACCGAGAAGGTAGTCTCCTCCAGTCGTCCCACGGCTCCCTCCCATAGGCGAGCCCTGGTTTCAACCCATGGACCAAAACCTCTCTCACCCTTGGCACGGGTTGCGGGGCCCTCTCATAGCTCCCCACAACCTGCATTCAGTTCCTCTCCCACACAACAGATCTATTGACTCTTTCTTCTGAAGGCCCTTCTTCTCTCTCTTGTCCCCTACCACTCCAGTCCCTCCCACAGCGACCCGAAGGTAGGCTTCCTCCCAGTCGTTTCTCGGCTCCCTCCCCCAGCGAGCCCTGGTTTCAAACCTGTGGACCAATAACCTCCCTCTCCTTTTGCCCTGGTTGCGGGGCCCTCACTTAGCTCCTCCACAACTGTATTCATTTTTTTCAGTATATATAAAAAAAAAAAAAGAGAGAAATACTGAGGGACAAGGTATTGCCTGGGCTCTTGCTTGTTCAGCCCGTCTCCCGTCCGACCAGACCACGAACGGAACCAGACAGGTCCGGGGGCAGTCAGAAGTCTCAACCCTGAGGACTCCGTCCTACCGTCCCTCACGTCAACGCGTATGAGGACATGGAGAAGTAGTCATGCCACTTCGCCTCGACCCCAGGGTCCGTGAAGAGGCTAAGGCCTCTACGGGAGTCGACATTCCGTAGTCAGGCGCAAGGCTATCTCGTCCCTCTGACCTAATCGGTTGTGTCTCACAGAGTGCCCTCCCAGCGTGTCTTGCGGTCTATGACACCCTCAGTAAGGGATGACACCCCCCAAGTCGGGCAAGATACCAAACCGCAAGAAATCGGACAGGTCGCCCGGGCCCGGGGGAGACCCAGACGCCCGACGCAGGGCACCCCCCTGTTGGCCCCAGGCAGCGGCCCTTAGAAAGGACGGTGCTACCATGCGGTACATTAGCACCCAAGAACGCCGATAAGGAAGACTGAAGATTGCTCGGGGGCCTTGTCTCCACTATCAACGACACCGCCGCTAGGCAGCCACCAGCCGACCCTTTTTGGCTCCAGCGAACCCGCTAACCCTAGGACCCTCAGGAGCTAGTCTCCTGAATCCAGGGAGGCGGAACTGCGGGGACGTGCCTAATACAGCCAAAATTCCTGGCCGACTTAGTGGTAGTCACCACGTGTCCGCATGCCAGGGCCACTGCCGCCCCCACAGCACTATAGCCAAACTAAGGGATGCGCCTCACGTCAGCAGACACTGCTCCCGAGTCAGAGGATCCCGACCCCACGTACCATACCCTCAGGGTCCTCAGCTCCCCTTCCCGGAGTCTGGGGGTAAGAAATCCAGAGGACGAGGTAGAACTACAGGGGGAAGCAGTGACTACTCCCTCGCAACATCTCAGGTCAATCCAAACGCCGTGCAGTTCAGGCGTATGACTTGATGTCCAGGAGATGAAGTCCCGCGGGTTGCGAACCCTGCCTTCTCCTCTTGGCTCGGATAAGTGGGTTCAAGTCACGGTACCAAGGGATACTCCATAAGCCATTCAGCACCTAGTTTCTCCCAAGGGTTAACCCCCCCACCTCAGCTAGGAGGAGGGCCCCTCCGTACCGTTTTTTATTGTGGAACAGAATCTTGGGGCACTCTCTATCCTCATCCTGATACCAAGAAGTTGGAGGGGGGGCCCCGACCTATCGTGGGTCTGTAACTACCTATGCCACCATGTGGCATCGCACCCTGTCAATGAAGGCCACCGGGCTCATCATACGATGCATTCGGTAGGCCTTCCTGCCACCGATAGACCACATGGACGCTCTCCCCCATATCATCATCCTACGGTAACTCTGACAATTCCTCCAACTTCAATGGCTTTACACTTCACGAGCACTCGAAGACCATGGCTGGATGGTAAACAGAGAAGAAAGCATCCACTCTCTCGCTCACAGGTCAAGCAAGGTGATCACTCACAATTCTACTCAGGAGGGGACACAAGAACAAACCCTGAGAGCCCACAGCTGGATTACCGGTAGGGCTCCATAGCTCAGGGGTTAGAGCACTGGTCTTGTAAGCCAGGGGTCGCAAGTTCAATCACACAGGGGCCTGTCAAGGCCCACCCTGAGCCAGGCAGCGCATACGTCCTCTCTAAATCAAGGGGTGGCCCCGAGCGACTTCACCAACAGGCCAGGGCACCGCGCCCCCTCGCAGTGAGGTCAGCCTGGGCAGGATGGACGGTGGAGACCAACTTGATATGGGGACTCCCTCAGGAGACACCTCACCAACCGCCATTGGAATGGACGTGTGTCTCCACGGTGGGAGAGCTTGCCGGGAGACGCAACACCACAGGGCCGGTGACCACCAGCAGGGTCGGACTCTCCATACCCGACTGGAGGCGAGAACCGTGTCGCTCGCCATAACACCTTCAAAAGTTGTACTCACCTGGTAAGGTGGTTGTGTTGGTTCCAGGCCCACGCTCGATCCGTCCTAACCCGGTTGACAATCGAGCTATGGCCCACACAGCAAACTAGGTGGGACACAACCCCAGCTGCCTAGGAACAGCTCACCTGGCAAGAGGAATCAGGTCAGGGGTTACTAATTCCTCCACCGCCACCGACTCCTCCGTCCAAACCAGGTACGGGAGTCACGGCGCCCAGCCACTGGTGACACCCTACTGGCCACGCAGGCCATGACTCACAGCGGCCAGGCAGAAGGTCACTGTCAGCTTCAGGATTCCTCCCAAACAGACATACTTTCTCAGGGGTCAGGGCTTCACCAACGCCACGGACCCTGAAGTTCATGGCCCGGTTCCAGGGAGGAGGGGTCCGGGGGGCAGCAGGTTTCATGATGACGTCATCAACACCCACCCCAGTCGGACGGTCTTCCCCCCCCCGCATAGGGGAGACATGGTCCAATTCCAGCAGTGGTAACTGGAGCAGGGCATAGTCCTTGAGCAGGCCGACAGGGCTAACTTCCTACTGTTCCAACAACTGGGAGTACCTGGAACAAGGCAAGGCCCTCGAGCAGGCCAACAGGGCTAACATCCTTCTGCTCCACCAACTAGGAGTAGACGAGAGACTAGCACACTCCGTCCTCAGGGTGCAGCTACCAGTTGTAGGGGCGGCTACAGGCCTCATTGTAGAGACCCTCCGATCGGGGACGCAACCGGCAACGGATCCGTGGGACTTCCTCTAGCCCTAGAGTCTCTAGACTGGGCTCCTCGCTAGAGAGTTCTCTAGTGTAGTGGTCATCACGCATGCCTCACACGCGAAGGCCTGGGTTCAGGCCCCCAGTGTAACCAATTTTGGACCCCCACGTGGAACGGATCGGTCGGGGTCTGCCTCAAGACTGGATCTTGGGGGCAATCTGCTCAGCTAGGAGTGCTGGGGGGCTTGGGGTCCTATCCGGCGCGGAATCTGGTATGGTGCTCATCCCATCAGGGGTTCGCTGGAGATCGGTTTCAGTCTACCAGCCAGGGCATTCACCGGTTTTCACAGAGGGCAACCAATCAAGCTAACCGCCTTCGCGGAAGGGCCCCAACAGGGCCCCACTGTGGTCTCACATTACCTGTATGTTGGTTCCGCCCTCTCTGGATTCTGACCGGAACCCGAGTCTTCCACAAGACAGAGAGTCTGCTGTCATCTCGCAGAACAGTGGCAGAGCAGAACCGCCTCCAAGGCAACCGTTGGGGGATGGCTAAGGAGAATCACCCAGAATGATGTATCTGCTAACCGATTGACTCCACCCCCCACAGGGGTTCAGGCTCATCCCCCCAGAGCGATCGCCACGCTTGGAGGGAGCGAGCTATTGCGGCCTCGGGGGACCTAGGTAGGGCAGTCACGCGGAGTCCATTCCACCCCTCCACCAGGCACCTAATACTGGTCCAGTCACAGGCCAGAGAGCCCACTTGCTGCCCAGATCCCCCACGGTGACATCCTCAGCCCCTCACTCTTAGACCACTCGGTTCCCACCCTTGGGTTCTATACTGCTTCTTATCTCCCATGAGGTAATGACTGGAGTGCCATGGATGCCAACCAATCACAATGGGTGTTTACTCACCTGGTAAAGGTGATTGTGTTGTTGGCATCCATGCACTCAAACCCTCCATCCAAGTGCTCAGAGTGACCGGGACTGATCAAGGGGGATCTCCCCCATGGTAGACCCAATAGGGGACTAAACGCATGTTGTTTTGCTCTAGAACTATGTACCAGTCGGGCCTCCGGACCGAGACTAGTCCGTACATAGTAGAGGAATAAGAGTTCAGCCGGCCCATCGATACCCTTCTGCAGCCCGCATTCTACTTTGTCTTTGATCCTCTCTCTTTTAATTTTTCATGTGATTGTGCCTGCACGGTATGTTCGTCTTTTGCACTAACTAGTCTTAATTTCAGCTATGGAAGATTTGAACTGGAGAGCAGGGGTTCCTGGGACCTAGATATGCTAGAAATTTGATCTGGGTCATGTGCATCACTAGCCTATCAGGTGGGCTACAACCCATGAGGTAATGACTGGAGTGCCATGGATGCCAATCAACACAATCACCTTTACCAGGTGAGTAAACACCCATTTCCCCACTTACAAAGCATTTGATTTTATCATAGTTAGTGATAATGTGTCATGATGACCCACATTTAAAATATACTTATAGTTGTCCATGGTAGAAAATGATGCCCTTATCTTTTCCCTCAAAAAAAAAAAAACAGTTTGGGAGATGTTCTATTCCTTGTGAAGTAGTTTTAATTTTCATTTTAAACTTCCATCCTCCTGTCCAGAAGCCTTTGTGGTCAATAATCGGCTCCAGTGTTTCTTGGATTGAGCATCTTTTTTCTAACCAATACATAATTTCAGTTAAGTTTACTCCCTTATTTCTGAATAGAATCATAACAGTCTTGATGGAGGGTTTAGTGAGGGGAATAATTTGAAACTACAACCAAACAGGACCAGATTTTTGTGCTGCATGTACCATCCAGAATCTGTTCAACAAATCTTCTGATCTGAAACTAATATCAAAATTTGTTTCCCCAGTGGAATGAATAAGCGCATAGACCTCTGCCTGTGAGAACCCCATTTTGTTTTTAATGATATCTTTCCCAATAAAGAACCTGTCTGGTGGTTCTTGCAGGCCCCTTAAATATCTCAGTGTCACAGCATGTCTACGTTTGGCATTTTTGACTGGCTTATGGAGCAGACTTGCATAAGTGGGTCTTTGGGGTTCTGTCAGAGTTTCTGTTATGGTATCATCTGGTACATTTGCATTAATTGATTCTGTAGCTAGTTTCTATTTCTACTACAAACAGAGCTCCATGGAATATTTCATCGTTATGCTCCATGGCTTCTGCTGCATTGACAATACCAGTATTTATAGAAATAGAGTCATTTACCTTTACAGTTATTACTGCTTAGTTTGATCCAGGATTTATATTGGTGGAAGTTCTGGGTTTTGGGTTTTTAGCTTACATGTCAGTGGATCTTGTCCCGGTTTCCATTTCAGTGTGCCAGATAATGATATGTCTGGGTCGGGAATCCACAAGTCTGTATTGACTTTTTTCCATCCTGCAGACTGCAGTGCTGCTTCTAGTGACCATCCACATGTAGAATCCATTCTGTCTTCACCGGGCGATGTAGAGGTTCTATCCGGGGCATTGCTAGGAGCGCCAAAAAGAAAAACCTGATGTAAGACAGATTTTTTTCTAGGCAACATCGGGGATCCGTTCATTAGACACTTTCTTTTTCTTTCTTCTTTTAGTTTTTTCTTTTCAGTGGAATATTCCACTTCATCATTATGGTGTAGCTCTTGTTTTTTCTTTGCCTGTTATTCATGCAAAGATGTCTCTGCCATGATGATATCCTCATCCTCTGTAGGTTCCAGAGGTTCGTTAGCATGCTGTTGGTTATTCATAGGATCTGCTGAAATTGGGTTACTATTTGCTCCCTCAGAAGGTTGAGTGTTGTTCACACTCCCATGTCCTGGCTCTGACCAACCAGTATTGTCCATTATCTCACAAAGGGTCTCCCTACAGTTGAGTAGGGGAATTTTTTATTCAAAACTGAACACAAAATATACAACATTGTATTACTGCATACAAATCAAAATGAAAGAAATCAAAAATAGAAATAAATATTACATCATACATGAACTGCAAACCTAAGTAATCTGTATTTTTTACAAAACCCCCTTCCCATACCCACTAAAGGAGTAGGGGATATTTTTTCTCAGAACTGAAAAGAACATATAAACAAAATGGCATTTTCATCATGCAAAATCATAAAAATATGAAAAAATGACAATATAAAGCTGTATTACATCATACATGCTGCACTATACATAAACAAATATATAGTAAACAAACCCTCTCTCCCTCCCACAAAAGGAGTAGGGGAATTTTTGTCATGCAAAACTCAGAGGAAAATATTCAAAAATGTATTACTGTATATCAAATAAAAAAGAAAGAAAATCCAAGAAAAAATCAAAGAAGTATTACTTCGTACAATAAGGTCAAAACCAAAAAAATAATAGAGGAAAAAGAACCCCCACTCCCACCCCACAAAAAGAGTAGGGGAAATTGTGTATGCATCATGTCAAAATTAATAAAACAATACATGTTACAAATCACATAAGTAAACAGTAAAACAAATCAACAAAACCAAAGGACATAGTTCAATATCTCCATAAATCAGAAAAAAAGAGAAATCATGCAGTAGTCAGTGCATACTGTGAGGGAGTCAAAAGAAAAAAACCCTATATGTAATGTTAACACATATTCAATATCATACACTGATGAAAAGAGACACCTTCTACCAACCACGTGACCCATCCCCCCTCAAAAGGAAATAGTAGGGATAGTGGAATTTTAAACATTTTAAAAACACAGACACAGTACAAATTACATGAAAAAATGGTGAATCAAAAACATCAAAAGCAAAGGAAATATGTTAAGCTATCAGAGATCAAAGAAAAACTCAAAATGCTGCCTCACTCAGTTCATAATTATAAAATAGTAAAGAAAAATAAAACAGCAGAGAAATGCAAAACTGAATGTATATAACTTACACAGGTGAGAACTTATAAACACTCAAAAGTACTCCACTTCATCTCAGAGGAGTGCTAAGGCAAATCCCCCATCTGCAGAACTCCTATCCCATATCTAACCAGGTCATATGTCTCCACCATAAACAAAACAGGGATTGGATAACTGCAGCCATATCCCAGCATTGTAAAGTAGAAATATCCTGCTGTACAGAAAACATTACCTGCTCCACAGATTTATGTTGCTGTCTTAAGGTAAGGCTACACTGTGCCTGCCAAAGCTGAAATTTAATACTTAACAAAATCAACTGCAACGTTAATCTATCATATTTTGCCCACCGCACCGGAAAAATACCCTCACACAGAATTTCAGGAGTCAGGGATGTAAAAGGGTTCAGAGGCCATATTTTATGCATATACTGCCAGAAGAAAATCTTGAAGGGACAGTCTACAAAAAGGTATTGCATTGTCTCCTGTTCTCCCAGGCATTGACCTAATCTTGGACATTCCCTGTCTTGTAAACTCTTATGTTTTAGGTTTCCCCATACACCGAAATTAAGATGAAGAGTGAGCCACAGAAAATACCACATATGGATCAGTACCCTCTTGCTTACTAAAATGGCAGTGAGTGATTTCTGTACAGTAGGGGACTGTTCAAAAAACCAGCGGTTCTCAACGAATTGTGCTTCCAGAATACTAGCATACAAAACCTTTCTAGACATGATAAGAAAGTGTGACTTAATCACCAACCAAGATTTACGTTTGGCCACCACATCCACAAAACATTGGGGAAAAACCAAAACATACTTTTGTTTCAAAATCATGAAATGGTCATCCCAAGACTGAAAAATGGGAGCAGAATAATCCAGCAGCCAGGAACCCCAAGGGGTACTACACCTCCATAAAAGTGGGACAATATTGATATAAATAAACATAACATACAGAAAAAAACACGGGGTTTAACATCCCAAGACCTCCTTGTGCCAAAGGTAAATACGTAATACCCTTCTTAAGGGGGTTCAAACGGCTGCCCCAGAGACACTGATAAAAGACACTGTACATGGTTGTTTCTAGACTCAGAGGGGGAGGAAAAATCACGCTCAAAAAAAGAAACGGGCAAAAAAAAATTCTTGATCATATACACCCTTTTCTTTTTTGACATATTATTCTACGATGTCATTTTGTCCTGTGCCTCATGTAGTTTGAGGTCCCAGTTATAAAACTGTGGATGTGAACTGCCAAAATATATACCCAAAATTTTAGTATACCCTGTCTTTCAAGGAATATACTAAAGAGTAACCTGTGAACCAGTGTCTGGACCAAGAGATAAACAACAACTCTTCTGTGCATTAAGGGTTGCCCCAGTCATCTTTGAGAAACCATTTAATAATTGCAGCACCACCTTAAAGGAAGCTGTGTCCACCTAAATCAATTCTACATCATTCACATATGCCACAGTACAAATAGGAGGGTCCTCATAACCCACAGACAAGCCAAGAACTTTGGGCTCCACATTAATACAATGCAGTAAGGGGTTTAGAGTCAAGATATATAAAAAGGGGCTCAAAGGCACCCTTGTCACACCCCCCTGTCACCCTCACCACCTCTCCTGATCACCCATTAACACTAGGCAGAAGCTTAATCTGACTATAACAAGTCTGCAGCCACAAGATAAAATGAGGGAGAAAATTGTAGACCCGTAAGACTTCCCACAAATAATCATATTCTATTCAATCAAAGGCTTTAGACTGGTCCAAATTAACCAAATATCCTATAACTTCCCTATTTTGTCCCTTCTGAAAAATCTCTCAAATGAGAATCAAAGCATCCTGCACCCTGCATGTGGGAACCCCACTAAATTGCGTGGGGTGTATAATCTCATCCAGGACCCTCATAACACAGTTATCCAATACTTTCATAAGGATTTTATAATCAGTATTGAAGAGGGTAATTGGTCTCCATTTCTTTAAATCCCCTCGTTCACCTGATTTATACAATAACAGCAGAACACCCATATACATACTGTCCGGGAGGGACCCTAACTGTCAGGCAGAATTATAAAGGGATGTCAGTTCATCACCTAGGGTGTCAAAAAGTAATTTATATACTTCATGAGGTAGACCATCTGACCCTAGCGACGTACCACATTTTAAGGACCATATTACATCTCGCAACTCTTGCTGAGAGATGGGGGCCACCATGGCCGCCTGGTCATCTGACGTGATTTGTGGAAGAGTGCAAGCCTGCAACCATACCTTCATTGCCTCACAAGGTAAGGATAAACTGGTAAAACTCCCATGGAGGTGATTTTGGATCTCCTGTAAAATCCCAGAATTTGCCATATTCTTAGTACCATCAGGAGTGAGGAGGCACGAAACATTTAAGTTCCCGCACATTCGCATAGGATAAAAAGGGGACTGTATCACCCTTTTCCCCTTGGAATGATGTTTCTGTTGGGTCACAAGACATTTCATTAGGTCACACTGAACTGTAGCAAGGTCTGTCTTCATTTGTGCTATGACAGTGTGTAAATTGGCCTGCCCACTTGCCTGTAAAGTTGTGAGATTCTTTAATTTGTCCTGAAGCATATTCTGTGTATTTGAGAGCTGTCGTCCTTTTAATTTCCCCATTCTGTGAAAATGTTGGACTACATCCTGTTTAGTATCCTACCACCAGACATTTAGGTCCTCATTTAGAAAAAAAAATGATTTGCGAGCCGCCAAGAGGTAATCAAATCCAGTGGCAATATCTGTCTCCTCGAGAAGAGATAAATTCAATTTCCACAAACCCGGGTTTCACCACTGCTCCAGATGGTTCCCCAAGATCACTTTCAACAATCTATGGTCCAAAGTGGCCATCACCACCATCTGCGCATTTTTAAACTGCAGGATCTCTGAAACAAGCACATAATCAATCCAGGAGGAATGCGGACTACAAAAATATGTATGAGGGACCACCCGGAAGAAGGTGGCAAATACACCCAGTAATCCCATTTCAGTTATCACAGCATTTAATGCAGTGGAGTCAGAAAAGCTTGCTGGTCTGTAATCCCCTATCCATCTGCGATAAACTACAGTTAACCCCCCCCCAAATAATAGACCTAGTAGTAAAAAGAAAAGGTATAAGCTTTCTAAAAAGCTGTGCATGTTCAAATTTTAACTGAGGGGCACACACATTAATTAGACACAGATCCATTCCTCTGAAGCAGACATCCACAAGGAAAGCCCTCCCCAACACAATTTCTAAGCTATATACCACCTGGACTCTAGAAAAAAAACACACCCCTGAGCAAGTTTCATCACCCTGTGACCAAAAACTACCCCCATAAACCCAACTATTACTAGCTGCCTCTTTCTCCAAAAGTGAATGAAGCTGAACATCCTGAAAGTGAAGTCAATCTAAATCAGAGGATATAAACTAGGCATAAGTGCTCAGATGCTTTTTTTCTGATTTAAGACTGTTCGCATTGAAGGATGCAAGTGTAAAATTATATAGGTGGGATCCCATTAACAAACAGGCAAGATTCAACTAATCTAACTAGAAGCCTTGGTTACCTTCCCACTCCTTTGAAACTTGGGTCTAGTGTCCTCAGTATTATCGGCCTCAGATAAAATATTCTGCTGAGACAAAGGTAGTGAAATAGTATCTGAATCTCCAGTTGTGCCAGAAAAAGTATCTTGTAAAGCAGAATATTGATTGCTCAAAGCAAGAGGGTCACTCATGGCGTCGTGTTTATGAATGTTGGTAGCAGAGTTCTTCCCCTTCTTCCCCTTGACTACCTGGACATCTGAGTCCCTGGGAGGTGCCATGAAGAGGGGGGGCCCATAAAGTTCAGTGGAGGCTCCTCTATCAAAAGGGCTTCTTCCACCACCACAATTTCCTGATCCACACCCACGTGCCGGTCCAACTGACTCCATGGGTCATCTCTATCTTCAAACTGGGGCCATGCCCTGGAAGACCCAGCCATAGTACCCATATGTGGTTGTTTCAGAGCCATCCTAATATAACAATCCTGGACCCCAAATTCAGAATTCTAATTGTTTTCTGCAGCCCATGGATAGTCCATGAAATTATGCCCTGGTTCCTCACAAAGGTTGCATTTAGGGTCCTTAAAGCAATGGGCACTGGGATGACCCATGTATCCACAATGTGTACATTTCAAAAGATCACAATTTGTACTGATATGCCTAGTGGAACCACACTTGAAACAAGTGCGAGGCTGACCCGGGTAAAACAGAAACCCTTTATCCCGACCTATAAAAAAATAATTCGGGAGCTGGATAATGTTCTGTTCATCGTGCTGTAACTTAACTTTAATCTTCCAGCCCCATTCCAGAACCCCTCCTCATCCAAGATCAAGGCAGGATTTCCCTGGATGGAACTTCGCTTCTCCAACCAGGATATCACATCAATAATGTTTACCCCTTCATTTCAGAAGAGGACAGTTACAACACAAAAAGGCTGTTTTATCAGGGGAATAACTAAAAATGTGGGCCACATTGGGTTAGTTTTTAAATTGCCATATTTGCACCAAAAACATTCCAAAATAACAGGAATCCTAATATTTATATCAAAAGTCATCTCCTCCGGGGCATGGATAGGGGTATACACCTCCAAGGGTGTAAACCCAAATGATTGCTTCAGTAAAGCTTTTTCAACAAAAAATTGATCAGGAAGGTCATCTCTATTGCCAATATAACAAAGTCTTATTGTGTTCCATCGTTGAGCAAGCTCCACAGGTTTGTGAAAAAGACTAGTGTAAGACTGCTGTCCAGACCCCTCATGTCCAGCTCAGATGACGGTCCTGTAGCCGCTTGTCCCTCCGGGATCTCAGGCACAGTTAACGCAGCCTCATCCTGCACATCCTGTTTAGACAATACAGCGTTAGTAATAGCAGTAGAAAGGGTACCTGAATCCCGCCAAGTGTCGCCCCTTTGTACCATGCTCCAAATCTTTGTTGGCATGTGCTCTCACCTGCTAGTCGCCGTTCTGGGAAGGGGAATAGAAGGGTCTGGCCTCCATGTACTATCCATTGCCAGAACCCATCCCGCCTTATGTAGAACATCCTCTGCCGACAAGGATGGATCCATCACTTCACTCCAAACAGACTGCGATGGGACTACCAGAGCAGGGGCTAGGCCTACTCACTTCAGTTCAACTGTCAATTATTTCACTGGTCCTACCATACTGGGCCCAAGGGGTGAGGATAGTGATCATTTTTGTTTCCTTTCCATCTTCCAACAGGAGGGATTCTTGCTGAATCTGCCGGGTAACTAATTCCAGTTCAGCTGTCAAGTAGCATTGTTTTTGTGCAAGGGATAAAGCAACACTAGGAAACTCAACGGCAGACTCCAAACTTACATCCCATGTGACCATGGTATTGTCCACAGAAGAGGCAGAAAGCTGGCCACCCCACAGGTGCTTTCCAGCCACCTCGACAGTTGAATCCATGTGAGCCATATCCAGATCCATAGGAGAAGAAGAGGGCTCTTCAGCCGTTCGTTCACCACCAGCAACATCCATGTTCTGACAGACAAGGGAGCAGCAACTGCACCCCCTACCACAAAAGTAGGAGACATTTTTGCTTGAAACACATAGAAAACACATACAGAAAAAAAAATAAAACAGAATTTTACAAATCAAATCCAGAAACTCTGATCAAACAACTGGATAACTTATAAACCCTAAAAAAGTATATCAAACCCTAAACATAAACCCATACCAACCCTAAAACCCCACTCTATTTATATTTGATAAAAAAAGTGAGAACCTTCCACCACATCAAAACCTGATGTGCTGAGAAAATTAGACAATCTGATTTATAAATGTTCCAAAGCTCATTGCTAATTAGGATACTCATGCAGTCATATGACATCCTATGCTGATGTAACACCCATTGACAGCATCCCTGGCAAAGATAAAATCTAAGGCAACAAAAACATATTTAAAGTATCAGGGTGAAATTGAGATAAACCTGCCCCATATTTGCCTACTACGAGTATGTCATAGGTTAAAAAACGAAGCCAGGGTAAGTGCCATTTATATGCCAAATAATCCCGTGAGGCCCTAGTACAAGAACACTGTAAAAGAAAGTGTTCTGTTTCTGTCTCTGCTATGCACTCCATGTAGGGACAATTTTGTTCATCTATACTTTTATGTTTAGCATTTCCCCTCAAATATGATCTGCCATAAACTGTCAACCAAAGGTTTTCCCACATTTTCTGTGGTATCCTTGAGAGTGTTAGTTGGTGTAAAATATAATGATTATCAACTGTGGGGAAATTTTTAAAACAAGGATCCCTAGGGTAATTGTTAAACATCATTTCTTTATATAAATTTTTTGTAGAGAATGTTATTTGACAATGCTTCATAATACACCATTTACATAATTTCTGAGCAGCAGGTAAAAAATAAGGGGGGATCTGTAAATGAGGATGAGGTTTAGGTGCTAACTGTGTCCATGCTTTAAGATAAACAGCTAAGGCTTTCCTCATCCAGGCCTCCAGGAATATACTAGTGGTGTGTAATAAAGTACTGAAAGAGTGTTTAAAAAATAAAGCATGGAAAAAAAACAGCAGGCTCTATCATGTTAAGACCTCCTTTACTCAAGTCCAAATAAGTGTAATGCCTTTTAATGGGGTTCAGTTTTGAACCCCATAGCATTTGAAAACACAAACTGTAAAGTCGGGTCTCCAATTTAGTCAGTAGCGGATATAATGATGCTATAAACTGTAAATGGGGCAAGACAAATTTTTCAAAATCGCTATACGTTTAAGTTTGGAAATCTTCCACTGTCTCCATCTATTTACTTTTTGTTCTGCTTTGCTTAAACCTAAATCCCAATTTCTATCTGGCAGATTTTGTGGCCCAAATGTAATTCCCAAAATATCCAAAGGGGCAGAGGAAAGTGAGAGTCCATACCAGATGGAGTCAGGCTGAACTACAGGTCCTATAAAAAGACCTCTACTCTTATCCAAATTGAATTTGGCATTAGAAACTAATTGATACTCTTCAATTATGTCTAAAACGGACTGGATTTGTACGGGGGTAGAAAAAAAAGCACAGATGTCATCTGCATAAGCTTGGATATATAAAGATTGTGGGATCTCAAGCCCTGTGAGGCCTGTCCACTTCGGGGATGATAAAACTATATGAAGTAAAGGATCGAGGGAAAAAACGTGTAACAATAGGCTTAAAGGGCAACCTTGTCGGACCCCACAATGTACTGGAAAACTATGCCCTACGTACCTTTTATCATAGGTCTAACTGAAAAAAAGGAATATAATAACCTTAGTTGGTTTCTAAAAACCATAGGAATTCTATAGGTATGTAATACAGAAAATAAATAGTAGTGAATAACCCGATCAAAAGCTTTTTCCTGGTCTACAGCCACTACACAACCAAGAAACCCTAAAATATTACAGTGATATATTACATCCCGTATGGTACGTAGGGCCTGTTGAATATTTCTATTAGATAGTCCACAATACTGAACTGGAGAAATCACAAAAGTAGCATAAGCTTTCAAATGAGCATTCAAGATATGTGCCATCACCTTATAATCAGTGTTCGTGAGAACTATAGCTCTCCAATTTTGAATTTGTGAACGGTCCCCTTTTTTGAACAGGTAATACAGTAATCCTTCAGAAAAAGATGGGTGTATAATATTATTTGAAACCCAATAAGTGTAAGTTATAAATAAACATTCAATTAAATGAAGAAGAAAGGCCTTATAGAATGAGTGTGGAATACCATCCAACCCTGGAGCTGGATAAGGCCTTAAGGCTTTAATGGCCTGTGAGATTTTATCTTTAGTAATAGTGGTTTGTAATTTTCCAATTTCTTCTGGCAAATCTGGAATATGTACTGCTTTCAAGAACTGAGTTATATGGGTAGGTGGAATATGCACCTTTGGACGGAGAGAGCCGTAATGCCTCTAAATCTCAGTTTCTAAATCTGATAAAGAGGAAACTGACCTGTCATCTGGGGTATTCAAAGTTTCCATTGAGATTGTAGTTTTAACAGATTTACAGGCCTCGTAGGGGTCACCTATGGGGGAGGTTTTTGTATTATGACATAACATTGACTGAATTGATTTTGTTCTTGTAGTTTCAAACACCTTCATAGCATTTTTTACATTAGTAATCTGAGGAGTATAATCATGCTTAGAAAGATTTGCCAGAGAGATTAACTTATATAACTGTTGCCTGAGAGATAAATAATGTAAAAAATCCATATTTCCCTTCTTTTTCCCAAATTTGGAAAACCAGTTCTTAATGTCCTTTTTAGTGTCCATCCACCATTCACCTTTATCATCATCATATAGAAATTCAACAGATAATCTAGCCTGTAGTAAGGCCGTGACTTCCCAAATCACCCATTTGTCCTGCAAAACAGAGACATTAAGCTTCCATCTTCCATGCAAAGTGGTCCTGGGAACAAAATGATGCACTGAAAAAAAGTAAGAATAAATGGTCTGAGAAGGTGACAGGAATAATGGATAATGAACCCGTGGGAACATTTGTGGAGAAGAAAATATAATCAATAGTAGAGACATAAATGTTACGCTTATATGTAAACTTAGGACCATTAATATGTAGTTGATGACAATTATATAGCCCAGCTGTGGAAACCATATGGGACAAGGCGTTGGAATCACAATATATTTTTTTATTGTCACCTTTTTTCTGCTTATCCCCAGTGGGTATGGTACAATTAAAATCTCCACAAAGAAAGTTTTATAATGTGTGACCAAAAAAGGCTGAATTGCGCTCATAAGGGACACCTTTTCAGCTTTAATCTGGGAGGCATAGACTGAAATAAACCAACAGTCCATGTTGTTCCAGAGATCATCGAGAACCAAAACCCTTCCAGGTATTAGGTCATATAATTTACATAATGTAAAATTAAAGGAATGAAAAAGAAACCCCACCCCATCAGCAGAGTCACGGCCCAAGGACCAATAAGATGGACCCCAGACCCATTCTTGCTGAAAAAAGCATACCTGTCCTTCTGTAAAAATCCAGGTCTCCTGTATTGAACATACATCAATAGATTTGTCATGTAAAAATTGAAAAAAAATATTCCTTTTTTCATAATTCAACAAACTGTGCACATTTAATGAGCCAACCAAACCTTCAGCAATTCCAAGTTTTCCCAGGTGAACCTAGTACTAAGTTTTCTTCTTTTTTTTCTTCTTTTTCTCCTTATAATCACCCTCCATAATTTTTTGCAGCCCCTGATCTGTTGTAGATTTCTGGGAGTCTGAATCCCCCACCTCCATTTCGGAATCGCTCCAAGGGGTGAACAAAGTAGCTTAAGAATTTTTAGAATCTATCGTGGCGGGAGGGTCTGAGTTGAGTCATTTAGAAAATCTAGAAGATCTTCTGCAAGGTAAGGGATCAGGGAAGGGCAGATTATCAACCTCCTTCTGGGAAGAGGACACATCTGTATAACAGACTGGGGTCAGCATGTCAGCTTCCAGAAATCCCGGAACAGGGTTCTGGGGAACCTCTTCCTTTAAGTCTGAAATGACAGTTGTAAAAACAAGAGTTTTAGACTCTACAGATGGAGGAGAACTGGAAAAAGGGAGTGGAGAAGGAACAGTTGTCAAAGGAGGAGGGGGGAGGAGGGGGGAAGATGGAGGGGGCAGGGATGGGACGGAGAAGGAGGAGCAGAAAGATGTTGGGGAACTCCATGTAGGTCCTTATGGGTGGACAGAGCCAGCTCAGCCAGGTCTTGTGCCTGCTGAATAAGCAGATCAGGGCTGATACAACTAGCCTTATTGTGTGCTGCCCAAGGGTATTCCCCAAAATTTTGACCATATTCTTCACAGAGGTCACAGCAAGTATGGTTTGCACATTGTATTGTGCTGTGACCAATTTCCCTGCAATTGTTACAGTGGGGTTTATCACAGGTGCTGGAGAGAGGTGTGTGGGATCTACATCTATAGCAGGCCCGAGGCTGTCCTGCATAAACCCCCCCGATCCCTTCCTAAAAGGAAGGAATTGGGGATATGCTCTATGCCTGCCTCCCCCTGCCTTAATTTGACCTTATACTTCCACCCACCTGTCCAGAAAAGCTCTCTATCAAGGATAGCCTCAGGTGCCCCAAGAACCTCACACTTTTGAGATAATCAATATGAGATATCTTCAACATGGACCCCTTCGTTACGAAACATAATGGTAACATATTTAATCAGAGGTTTCGTTAGTGGAACAACTACAAAAGGGGTCCATGTTTTAGATATCTTTTACTTGCCCATACGTCTCCCAAAATAATTCTAACTCATAAGAGGTTCTAAAACTGACATCATAATTATCTTCCCTGGAGATATTAATAAAGGCATAGACTTCCTTAGGAGAAAAATGTAGAGAGTCTTTTAATAAAATTTTCCCCACATGGTATCTATCCGGCCTGTCCGCCAGCCCCCCTTATAACGTATTCTGACAGCATTCCTCCGAGGAGCAGCCACTTGTTTTGAGTTGGAAAATAATTCAGATAACAGGGGCTTGAGGTCCTGGACAGGAGCTGATACTGATGATGGGAGAAGACCCTTGTCTATCTTAGGACTGGATGGTAAAGGTGGAAAAAGAATCAGGATCTGGAGGGCTTATAGCAGCTGAAGACTGATGAGAGACAACTGAGTCTTGAGGGATGGAACAGACAGGAGGAACAGTTATCAATCTGGAGGAAACCCCAGGCTTCCATTCTGCTGTGGACTGTGAAAAGGAAATGTCCCATGAAGGGTCTGGAGTCCAAGTTCCTGCTTTTGTTCTAGCCCAACCAGCCTCTGCAAGTGCTTTTAGTGGTGACCAATCATCATTATGTTGAAGAACTGTAGATAAAGTAAGCCCAGACTCTGTATTAACAGTGACTTTTCCACAGGAATTGTCAACCTGGGTTTGCTCAATATCATCCTTTTGTCTATCCAAATAGACCTTTCACTATATGGAAGCTGCCTGATGTTCCATTTTTGGCAGGGATTTTGACAGAAAAAATGAAATCTGTGGCACCTTCCTGAGTGGCAGGCTTGGTCTGATACCGAATATTCTCCCCTTGAGCTACCGCCAAAGGCTTTTTAAACACAAATCCTGCTGTTTTAGACAGAATCACCCCTGAGGTGTTTTATAAATTAGTTCCAAGCTGGGGGTGAACAGTATTGCTCAAACACACACTAGGATTCACAGAAAGGTTTTCCGCAGTTGCTACTGTCAGGTTAGCAATCACTACTTCAGCTGTGCGAGCTGTAACTAAGGGAGCGTTTAACCTCGGGCAGCTGGGCCAGTGAAGACTGCAGCTCTGCACAAACCAGGAGCTGTAAAACTTCCAGTGCATGTGACTCGAATTCAGATTTATTTGTTACCTCTTTAGGAGGAGTCGAGACACATTGTCCTTAGGATCTAGGCACGTACTAGACATAGTATTTTCACTGCCAGCCTTAAAAAAACAACAGATTTACATTGGAAGGTAATGACTCACCCGATTCCTCTGGGCCGGTTTCTTTGACAGCTGAGTTTTGTAGGGGTTTGACAGGCGTGGGAGCTGGGTTGACAGCCAGCAGGCCAGCCTGCAATGAAGAAGTTGTTGCACCAAACGTTTTTTTCCATCAAATGACGATCCTCTTCAGAATGAATGAGTTTTAAGAGTTCTTGCTGCTGAATGTCTAAATCCACTTCCAGAGATAAATCCATAGATAAAATGGGTGGCATACACAAATCCTCTGTTGAAACATAGACATCCGTGATGTCTTCCTCAGAATCATGAAAATTCGCTTTGAAACTTCCATCTTCAGCCTCTACCAAACACAGATCAGGAGATGAGGCCTGCTCTCCTGTCTGCAGCACTTCCACACCAGGATCTATGGGAGCCGCCATCTTAGTCCCACAGGAAAATGGGTCCCCTCTCCTCACAGGAAGCAGAATAGGGGAATTTCCCTGGTGTCCTGGCAACATTTCCCCCATTCACTAAAAATGCCAATAGATTAATCTGGTTCAATTTCATTTAGTTTGCATTTGTAATTTTGTATACACACATTGTGATGTAAAAGTACTACATTTACACCTTAATGGTAGAAAAATAGAAAGAGAAGTGCTAAAATCAAGGTAATGCAGTAAAATGTGCTGTTGGTTTTGGTTATATAGACCCCTTTGAAAACACACACACACACATATAGGATGAGGCTTTAAAAAGACAGTATTCCCTAGCTCCATGTAACAGATGTAACACCTAATAATGTTTTATCTTGCTAGTTTTGTTATCTTTATATATTTTATTTGTGTGATCAAGCCTAGGTTACAACAAAGGTTGGGAGTGGACAGTAGCTGTTCCAGCCTTGCAAAGGCTCTTTTGTTTTTCTTCAACATCAAGGACTGATCATCTAAAAAAACTTTTGTTTTGGTTAAACATCAAATGGCTGAATCTCTTTCAGAACACAAAGACATGTTTTAAATGTAAACAGGGCCAACATAGAAACATAGATACATACAAGTTGATGGCAGATAAGGACTACAAGGCCCATCCAGTCTGCCCATTTTTTCTACCTTATCAATGGCCTATCCATTCATATTCATCTATATTGCTCCCTTATGCCTATCCCATGCCTGTTTGAAGCTCTGCACTGTATTCATAGCCGCTACTTCCTGAGGTAGGCCATTCCATGCATCCACCACCCTTTCTGTGAAAAAAAACTTCCTCACATTACCCCTTAATCAGCCTCCCTCTAATCTCATGCTGTGTCCACTTGTTCTGCTGTTTTTCTTATATTGAAATATGTTAGACTCTTTCACCTTGTTAATGCCCTTAAGATGTTTGATTGTTTCAATCATATCACCTCTCTCCCTCCTTTGCTCTAGGGCAGAGTATATTGTTTTCTGCTGGGTAGCCAGTCATCATAATGAAAGGCAATCCACAAAGCCAGTGTGGACCCATTCTGGAAAAATGTGGTCCTTAGAGATCAAAGAAACAGTCCAGGCTGTGATGTTAGGGATGCATGTATGATGATGCTAGTGTAGTGGGCTGGCCAGCCAAAGGCATTTCTGTGTGTGTGTGTTTCCCTTACAGTTAGCTATGCTTTGGTATTCTGAACTAGCAACATCGTGGGTTGGAGTCTGTCATAATTCACCAAGTCCCAGCTGGAGATAAGCATCTTCTACTCTACTTAGAATCTAGACAGCTTTGAGTTAGATTTTCCTGTGTGGTCTGTATCTTTTTCCAAAAAACGTTTGTTTCTATCTCAGTAGAAATATTGTGTTTCCCATAGTCTTTAGTGTGTATTTTCTTGTGACATATGTAAATATGTTATAGTATTAAAAGTTATTTTTGAATACATCATGCTTTCTGTGACAGAATCATTTCAGGTATAAATAACCAGGGGTAAACTGGCAAGTCCATGGTCTGTTCCTGAGGAGTCAGGCTATAAAGTTATCATATCTAAGGCAAAGTATTTTCAACTGCAACAGAAGGGGTGGGCTTGCCCTTTGGGTAAGTAGCTCCATACTATGTGGGCAGTCTCTCTGGTCAGATTTGGACCTAGCGATATGCCAAGACAGCGGTGGGGCCGTGTGGTGACAGCATACAAAGGTAACCATGGCAGCATACCAAGGTAACCCTTTCAGGCATCTGAAGGATTGTAAAAACTGGTAGCAGTCACAGGCTGAGTTCTGGGAGAAAACCTGTCTATAACAGGTGGTAACAATGGGATCTAAAATGGATTGTCAGTAGAAAAGCTATCTGTCCAGTCACAGAGCAGGATAAACAAATGGGGATATTACATATAATACCATTTTTATTTTGTTATAAGTAAGAATGAGTAGCTAGAATTCACTAGGTCTGGGCAATATGGGAAAGGCACAATGACAGACCTTGAGGAGTTGTGCAAAAAGAAGAGGATCATCTTTGAGGAAGACCAGCCATGATCAGAACTCATAGACATCCTCAAGAAAAGTGACCAGGGAAGCAGTGCAAAAGTGGTCACTGCTAGCCAAAGTTGTGAGACAAAGGCTAGGGAGTGTGCAAGTGAGCCAGGGCCTACAACAGGGGCAGCTACACAGATAAAGATGATGTAGCTGAAGCTCTTCCTAATTAAGATGAAAGCAGATGTGGAGCTAAAAAAGACAGAGTTGGAAGCTATGGAGTGTGAAAGGCAATACCAGCATGAGATCCAGCTAAGACAGCATGAGAGAGAGAGAGACAGATAAAGATAGAGATGAGAGACAGAAAAAGTGAGAGGAGCATGGAAAGCAGTTCTAGCATAAGAGCCAGATGAGAGAGAAGTGAGTGCAAAAACATAAGCGGGAGATGGAGATTCTGCCCCAGAATAGGGTCTACGGTAGCACAGTAGGTAGGTAGGTAGGGACTTTAGGGCAGACTAGGTGGGCCAAGTGGTCTTTTTCTGCCAACAGCTTTTATGTTTGTATGTAAGACAGCATCACAAACCGTAAGTATTGGTATCAGGTGTATGACTCAAGAAGGTTAATTCCAAAATGTTTCCCAAGTATCAAGAGGTGGATGATCGTGATTTATTTTAAAAATTATTTTAGAGAATTTTTAGGCAATTTGAATTGGACAGGGTTACTTGGGCAACTCCTCTTTCACTACCCCTTATGAGCAGGGTATTAGAAGTCTTCACTAGAATGGACAATGAGGATTGTATGTAGTATAATAAAAGAGAAAAATGCCTTGTTAAAATGTTTTAAGTTGACTCCTAAGACCTTTAGACAAAAATATAGAGGTTCAATGAAGGCACAGGGAGATAACTATTCTGAAATGTGTGTACAAGGCGATCTGTTAGAGCAATGGTTAGACGGTGCAATGGTTAACTCTGTGGAACAAATAAAGGATTTGTTCTTTGTGCAACAGTTCTTAAAGACTACCACAGGAGTTGAGAAGATGCTGCTCTACTGCCACCTGGGTGATCACAGGTAGCAGTGCAGTTGGAGTGGCATAGGGGAGAGGGAATGCAGACTAGTGCTGCCCTAAGCATGGTAGAGTTCATGCATGAGCATGTGCCACCAAGGATGGGTCCATAAAGTGAAAAGACCCCAGGAAGGCAGGATGAATGCTGACTTCCTGCAGGTCCTGCACCAGTGACATGGCACTCCTCTAGTCTTGGACCTGGTCTGAGTGGTATGAGCCCTGGCCCTCTTCCCCATGTCAAGATGGAGTGACAAGTAGAGGACAGAGTTGGAAGGTAATCCCACAAGAAGTTGGGTGATGGGACTGGGGAGTGGGCTAAAAGGAGGGCTGAGCCACTAAAGGGGACCAAAAAAAGAGATAACCCATGTAAGGTTGTGACTGAGTTGTGGCAGCATACCAAGATAACCATTTCAGGCATTTGAAGGGTTTGAAAACTGGCTTACCTCCGAGATTGGGGCCGCGAGACCGGGACATACTGGCAGAACACATCGATCGGTTATCAGCAGGGCTGGTGGGATGATTGGGCACTAAGCGAAGCATCATAGAGGGAGGTGGGCTATTTTTTTTTTAGTAGCACAAGCCCCAGACAGGAGGAATGTGCAATGACATTTGCATCTGTTCCTCCTCTCAGCAAGGTAGGCACCAGTGATTGTAAAACTCCCAGCCTCCACCAGAGATCAACATGTCACCCAACACCCAGCCCACCCTCCCTCCTGAAAAAGGAAGCAGTCATCAGGATGTTCAGTCCTTCTTCCCCTGGCTGGTCCTCCAAGTCCTGTGTCCATTCCCAAACCTGAATCATCAGCGTTGTGACAGAAATCCAACCACTGCACCGGTGAGCAACCCAGCACAGACAGTTTTAAGAAACAACCAAAAATCAGCCTCCTCCTGCTTATACTGCACCTCCTCCTCCTCCTCAGCCAACTTTGCATCCTTCCAGTACCAGGTAACAGGGTGCTGGCATGTGAGATTAACTGGACAATGATCTGGAGACAACAACAGATGTTTGAGATCTTTTGTCACTGACTGCCAGCACTGTACAGACATTTTGAAGGAAGGCAGAGTCATCTCACCAGAGTAAGCGATGGAGACTTCTCTAGTGGAGCCACTGTCTAGCCAAAGTCTGATAGTGCTCAGTGCCATGTTTCTTCTTGTCTAGTCATGTTAGTCAGCACCTTCAGACATGAACTTGTAAGAGTAGATAGAAACCATCACTGCTACTGGCTTACTTGTTATGGGTTTCCAATAGTTATGCCTACGCATCACTCAGGAAATTGTAACAATAGTGTTACACCATGTCTAGACAAGAAGGACCATGACACTAAGTGCCATTGCAGTTATCCAAAAAAATTCTTGCAATACAGGAAAGATATCTGGCATGCAGTGGCTAAACTGCCTTTGTATATTCTCTGGATGCCCTACTACAGCAGAGGTTTCAGAAAGATTTTTCAGTACAACTGGTGATATTTCTTTACCACATACACTAGACTCTGTATATATAGGGTGGGATATTTAAAACAGTTGCGCAGTGCGCAACTGAGATGTGTCTGCACAAGTGTGGAAGTGCGCCAATGAGCGATACTTAGCGAGCACAGATGCGCAGCTCAAATTGTAGTGCTCCAATGTGCAACCTTAATGAATGCATGCACAAGTGCAGGGGTCATAGCCATAAATAAGCCGCGCAGTGTGATATTCAACTGCAAGCCAATGGCACAAGCATGGAACAACAGGAACATGCACGGAGCAAACCTGAGCCCATAAAAAAATGGGGCAAGCAAGGGACGGAGGCTTGCATCTCAGGGGAGTAGGGGAGAGAGACAGACAGAGAGAGACAGAGAAAGAGACAGAGAGAGCCAGTGACCAGGCAGGACAGCACCAGGGGTGTAAGACAGGCACAGAGGTAGGGGGTGCAACAGGCTGTGGGACAGGTCGTGTGACCCTGAAAGTGCCTGTGTGTGTTTGTGAGCAACCCAGTGAGAGTGTGTGTGTGTGTGTGTGTGTGTGTGTGTGAGAGAGACATCTGTGGGGGCAGCAATGGCAGCATGAGCCTATGAGCCTGGAGATCAGAGTGGCAGTGGGATTACCCAGACGGGTGGGAGGTGGGGGCCACAGTCAACAGGCTGCCAGCAGGGAACCCTCAACACAGGTGTGCACCTACTGCAGAGGCACACGCAGCAGCACACAGCCAGTGGTGCCCGGGGAGATAGCCACCCAGGGGGGCAGGACAGGCCAGGCCATGGCCAGTGCAATCTTCCAGATGGAAGCAGTAATGAGGTGTGTATGTGGAGACAGGAGGCAGACCGGCGCTGCCATGGAAGGGCCCGGCAGTGGTATGTCCGGAACAGGTGATATCGTGCCCGCACCACCTTTGAACAGTACAGTGACACTGAGATTGTGGGCCGGTACCACCTGAACCAGGCAATTCTGAGGCAGCTCTGTGAGCTGTGCAGTGATGAGATGCAGGCATCCACAAGACGGAGCCACGCCCTGCCGGTGGAGACCAAGATCATGGCCGCCATGTGCCTACTCACCACGGGCACCTTCCAGAGACCAACAGAGGACACCACAGGCATAACCCTGTCGGCTGCATCATGGCTCCTCACACAGTTCCTCAACACATTGCTGCCACATGCTGTGGAATACATCCATTTCCCCAGCACACAGGCAGAGCGTACAGTGAACATGCAAGAGTTCCACAGGGTGGCATGTATGCCTGGCATGCTAGGGGCCATCAACTGCACCCACATAGGCATCCGCACACCACCTGGGCTGGAGGGGGTGGCCTACATCAACAGGAAGGGCTACCCCAGTGTCAACTGCCAGGTGGTGTGCAATGCCGAGGGTGCATAATCAATGTCTGTGCCACACACCCTGGTGGAGCACACAATGCCTTCATCTGGCACCAGTCAGCACTGTGTCACAGGTTTGAGAGTGGGGACATCCCCACTGGCCACCTAGTAGGTGAGTATGCAGCTTGAATGGGCAGTCTGGCACAACAGGGCAGGGTGTGGGGGGATGCTAGGCCGGAGGCATCAGAGGGTGTGGCTGGGTAGGCGGGAGGCAGCCACACAGACCACTATGCTAACCACACATGTATTCACACAAGTGACAGTGGATACCCACTCAGGCCCTTGCTGTTCACCCCATTCCGGCGCCCGTCGACCCCAGCACAGGTGTGATACAATGAGGCACACGCCAGCACACAGAACATCATTGAGCGTATGTTTGGGCTGATGAAAGCATGGTTCCATTGCCTGGACAGGTCTGGCAGTGTCTTATAGTACAGCCCCTGGAAGGCCTGCGGCCTATTTCTGGCCTGCTGTATGCTACACAACATGGCCACTGACCGTGGGATAGCTGTTGAGGTCAAAGAGGGGAACAGCAGTGGGGATGATGTGGATGCTGGGCCAGGTGGTGGTGGGCAGCCCCCTTGGATGACAGGAACCCCAGCTGAACAGGATGGCCCAGAAGCACCGGGACACAATTTCAGAGGAGCACTATGGTGCACGCAGGTAGGTGAACACGACCACACACATGTCCCAGGGTCCATGGCATGGTACACAGGCATGCAAGGCCAGGTCCCATGACAAACATGGCTGGAGGGTAGCATGGACGGGTATGGGACTGGACCCCATGAACGCACCCTGTACAGCACTGTAGACCCCACCCACACACTCCCACACACACCCACACACACATGCTCATGCACACGGGCACACCCAGAGGCCGCCAAAGGGCATGTGTCAGTTGCTGAACACCAGTGCACAGTAGTGGCCGGTGTTGTGTTGGCATCATCATGCACATGCCACAGTGGCCAGCGGCTGGGTGGGTGTGCACAAGATGGGTGCATGGCATGGACCATGGATGACATGTCCCTGGAAGGCACACACACGCCACATCAATGTGCATACAGAGCTGCGGCAGACAGCGGACAGGGAAGGTGGCAGATCGGGACCACCGCACAGTTGCACAGCTATGTGGACACATGGACGGCCCCGCCAAGACAGCCCAGCAGTTGCAGGCTGTGTGACAGCCACAGGGGGTGTCACCGACTGTATCCCAGGTGTGTCACTGCGGGAACGCAACTGGTCCCTCGCAAGTGTCTGCAGGCTCCTGAACAGGTCTGCTCCAGGTGCTCCCAGAATGCCCACAGCAGATCCCGGCATCGACACTGATGGGGTCGCATGATGCCAGGACCGAGGGGTGGAGATTGCACTCTGCGGGGTCTGTGGCTGACAGCCATGCACCAGAGTGGCCAGTGGTGCCAGGCCGGCTGTGACTGCAGCATTAAGTCAATCCAGGGCTGCAGTTGTGTCCTCCCGCATGCATGTGGTCTCAGCCAGGAGCTGCCCATAGTCCCAGTCATGTCTCCCTGCAGACTGGTGCAGCTCTGTGTGGAGTGCACGCATCTCTGCCACGACCAGCATCTATTGCTCCATGGACGCCCGTAGCAGATGGATGTGCTCAGTCAACGGGTAGGCGCCCTGTGGGACATGGGCATTGTGCTGACCCACGGGTGTTGCGTGACCATGCAGCACAGCCCCCTGCGCTGGTGGGGGCTGCACAGTGGGACCCCCTTGGGGCTGATCAGTCTGCAGTGCAACATCAGTGGCCACTGCACCTGGCCCCTCCCTCGGCCCCATCCTGCTGCCGCTGCTGCACCTCCAGCCACTGTGTGTGTAATGGCGCCAGGGCAGCTGGAACACCACCACCACCACCATCCCCTTCAGACTGCACCACACTGTTGGCACCCATAGCCTCGCCGGGCGCTGCAGCCGGTGGGTGGACAACCACCACCAGGGCACCGTCTGCACTGCTGTGTTGGATGTGTGGTATGGGTGTCTCCCCCTGAGTGGCAACACCACTGTCCAGGATAACAGTCACGTCATAATCGGTACCGGACCCCGGCCCGATCTGTGTCTCAGCATTCTGGATGCCATGACTGGCATCCTGCTGAAACACTGCCAGGGCCTCATCCGCAACCATGTCACAGGCATCCAGTCAGACAGTGGGTATGGGCTGACTGCAGTCCAGACCCCGGACACCAGTCCAGGACTGCCCCCATGGCGGTCACCCCCACCCCTGCCACTGCATGCAGGTGCTCTGGAGCTGTAAAGGAACACAGATGCATTAATGCCACTGGCACACACCCCTGCTTCCCAGCCCCCTTCCCCCCTGCCTCCTTCTCCAGGTGCTGCTGTACCTACCATGCAGTGATGGGCTGCCCCCCATCTGGTATCCTCCACCGGGCACCCCCTCGACAGCACTGCACCACATGGATGCCACCACCAGCTCCTCCTGCGGCATCAGCTGTAGCACATCAGGCTGTCCTCCACCCGTGGCAGAACATGCAGCTCAGATGGTGGCCACCTTATCCCTAATCCTCCTCCAGTCCATGCCTACCTTCTTTTTGCACTCCTGTGCTGTCCTCTGATGGCTGCCCTGCTGGTTCACAGCCCTTGCCACTCCCTCCCATGCAGTCGTCATGGTCTGTGGGATGCCTGTTGAGCCACTCAGGAGGGGCTCCTGGTCCAGGTAGGCGTCGAACAGGACATCACTCTCTGCCCTAGTGAAGTTGGGCCTGCGCTTCCTTGTAGGCCTTTGCTCCTCAACCTCCTCATGTTCCGACATGCTTATTCCTGTGGGTATGAACATGTGGTCAGTGATGGCTGCAACACACAATGCCCTCCAAATCCACTACCCTGACAGGCCCACAGCCCGGTGGCTTACCTCTGAAGGATGCAGTACCGATCTGGTGCCTGTGCAGTCCCATGGTGCTTTTATAACACATCACATGCAAATGAGGGAATGCGCAACTGTAATGAGATACAAATGCCTATGATGCACCACAGATATGCTGATCAGTCCATCTGAATATCGTGAAGTTGCGCATAGCGCATTGGTGATGCGCATGCACAAGCCATAGTGCAACTGTATGATGTGCGCAGTAGGCCTGGCAGTGCGCATGCGCACACTGATGTCACGTACATCAATGGTGCATCTTACGCACAGTGCACCATATGTGGTACAGTGCTCTGCTGCTATTGGGCATGTGGTGCTTGTGCGCTGTATGCCCTATGGTGCCCATGCACCATTGGCACATGGACCATGGGGCACACATGCCCCCTATTGCGCACCTTGCATGGCGTGCCCTATCGCGCTGTTGTGCATGGTGTGCATGCCAGACTATGACCCCACGAGTGTCCTTTGACCATCCGGGTGCCTGTGGCATGTGCCAGTGCTGCCCCAGCTGTTATGCGCATCACCGTGGTATACGTGATTGGGGATGGCAGTGCATCACCAAGCGAGTTGCACACCCACAGCACGTGTGGCTTGAGCACCATTTTGGTTTCCTATTGCAGAATCAAGCATGCCATGCCAGAGCACTGCAAGGGCACCAAACTGGAGCCAGGTTGAACTATTGAACCTGGTGGCACTGGTGGAGCCACATGTGGGTTCCCTGTATGGGCCGGTGTCCCTGGACCGGGCCTTGCACAGAGGTGTGGCAGGAGGTGGCTGAGGCATTGGAGGAGGCCAATAGGGCTCAGCAAAGTGGGAAGCAGTGCCGCCACTGATATGGTGACCTGCAGAGGAGGGACCCTGACAGGCTGAGGTCACTGCTGGCATGCATCCAGAGGGGCACCATGCTATGTCCAGGTGAGTGCACTATGTCCATGTCTGTGCCATGCCAGTGTTCCATGGGGGCCAGCAGGGTAATACACCATGCTGCAAGGGAGGCTGTGGCTGATCGTTCTGCTGGCCATGGCAGCGCACCTTGGGTGTGCTGTGCCATGCCACTGCACCACCACCACTGCGCAGGGCCAGGGGGTATACTGTGCTGGAGGGGGATGGGGCACATGGGGTGTTGCCAGGTACTGATGTGTCCTTCTCACTGTCTCCTGACTAGGCCCTGAGGATAGACAATGAGCCAGGATGGCAGGTGCTGCTGGCAGACGTGGGCAGACCAATGCTGGGGCACAGGCATGGAATTCAGGATGTATGGGTGGTGCCACCAGACAGGCACTGGTTGTGCCACAGCAAGCAGGTAGGCACTCTATCAGGGTTTGTTGTGCAGAGTGGGGGTGGGCCACAGCCCCCTGTGCACATGGCCAGTACAGCAGTGCAACACCGGCGGGGTCCATTGCACCATGCCATGGCTATTGCACATGTGTGTGACTGCTGCAGGTGGGCTGTGGGTGCACCCGGGTTCCAGCCATGACACTGTCATCCCACCACCTAGCCTTGTTGCCTGGCTGCCATGGTTGTGGTGTGCCGCACATGGGTGGTGTTGGTGTGCAGTGCTGTGCATGGTTGTGGATGGTTAGGATGGCAGCTCATGTGGCACACATGCTGCGGGTGGCTGTGTGCTATCTCAAGGGCACATGTCACTGCTGTCTGCTGTGCATGGTGGGTGGGCTATGGTCATATGGACGTGCACTCATACCATGTCCTCTCCTTTGTCCTAGGTGTCCGATGGGAGGATGTGAACACTAGGCTCCTTCGACAGATACTGCGGGTCACCACAGCCATGCTACAGGTGGTGTGGCTTATTCATCAGGCCCTGTGCAGGCCACAAAGGAGATGGTGCACCAGGCACTGGTAGGGGCGTGGACGCCCATGGGGCCCATTGGCCTGCACCCCCTTCCCTTCCCTTCCCTGACCCCCCTTTCCCCTCCCTTGTACCCTTACCCAGCCATGTCCCCTGTCTCCCTGCCACCCTTCCCCAGCCTATCATCTTGTTTGTGGCCTCCCCATTCCCTGCTCCCTGTTCCTGTATATTTGTATGTAGTTTTTGTTGATATGTTTTAATACACAGTTCTATTGTTAGCCATCTGTGTCTGTGTCTGCTTTGCAGCTGATGTGTGGAGCCATGCTGCAAAGGTGTGCATGGTGGCCAAGTGGTATGTCAGGGTTTGGCTGGGGTATGTGCCTGGTGGTCTGTGCCCAGTGAGTGGTGGGCATGCCCTGGGGCATACGTGTGCACTCTGTTCATGTTGTGTGGCTTGTGTGTTTGTGTGCTGTTGGCATGTGTGTTGTCAGCTATGGTCTAGGTGGTGTGTCCCATGCCTTCCTGTGGGTGTTGCCCGTGGCTGTTTGCCAGTGGACATTGGTGCCACACTGCCTCCATGCACCACTGTGGTGCGCATGGTCAGGGGCCTGCAGCCATGCACCTGCCATGCCTCCCTCCTGGCATCCTCTGCAGCCTGGTGGTGGTCTGTCCTGCTCTGGTTGTTGTCTGTTGTCCTGTGTCCTGGTCCATGCACCTCTGACCCTTGCAAAGCCCTGGTTGTGCTATGGCACTTGCTGACTTGCTCTCTGGCACAGCCCTGGTTGGGCTATGGTGCATTCCTGTGATATTCAGCCGTGTTGCGCTGGCACATGCTGTCATGCACAGCCTTTGAATATTGTATTCAGTGTGCACTGGCACAATGTACTTGCACTGCGCAGCTACTGCACCTGCCTCTGGTGCATTTCTGAATATCCCACCCATTGAATTCTTAAACTTTTTCAAACTCAGCTTACCATGGATCAACAATTTCAGCTATACCTTTAACTTTTCCAATGTCCAGGAAGTCACACCTACTATTATCATTTCTGTACCCCTGTTGTAAAGTCTCACTTGGCCTCCACTTGCACTGGCAGCACCTCAGTCTAGCTCACAACTCCCAGTAGGGCCAGCAACACTCAAGTCCTCCTGAAATCAGTACCATTTGTATAATGTCACCATTTAAACAAACAATTGGTTATCCCATCGTCCTGGTTTATTTTATTTCATGAAATAAATGAAATTTTTGATTGATTGCTTGTTATAGTTGCACTGAAATTGTATTTCACCAGCAAAATTCTGGTGAAATTGCATATTTTGCTGCACAAAATATTTCATGAAATTTTGCATATTCTGTGAAATATTTCACAGGTGCAAAATGCAGAAGTTCACCCCTGAAATGCAGAATTTCACCCATGAGCAGTGGAATTTCACCTGCAAGTGGTGAAATTCCACATTTTGCCAGTGGAATTTTGCATTTCGTACCTGCAAAATATTTCGCAAAATGCACAAATTTCATGAAATCTTTTGCAGAATGAAATTCTGCAATTTCGCACAACACTATTGCTTGGTTGATTGATTGTAAAAGAGATTAGAAACAGGAGCCCAATGAAGATGAGATGGTGCATCTCCAGCAGGCAATCAGGAGTAAATTACTTTTAAAACAGGAATGCTTTTAAAGTCTGCACTAGCCATTTAAAAGAATCATTCTTTTGCCATCAATTGAGTTAAGTATAGTGGCAAAATAATGTCTGACTCATGTTTATCAACTAAGCAGTTAGCTGAAAGATTTTAGCAATATGTTTTGATATTGTTTATTTTACAAAGCAAACCTTGGAGACACAGAATCCTGAAAAATATATAACCATCAATAATCAGATTCGCCAGCATAGCAATAAAAATATTTTTGGTTTTCAACTCATTTCTGAAGTATGACACTATTCTATTGAGGCACACTTAACTATGATATGATATAGACAGACCCTAGAGAAATCCATAAACCTTGTCAAATATTCCTACATGACAACTTAGCAACTTTTAATAACGCAAATTCTCTATTTACAGTCTACAGTCTGCAGAAGGACTGAAATGCAGCTGCAGTATCACTGTGTCTCTGGTATAGCCACATTACACTAAGAGAAGGTAATGGCAGATACTTTGTGGGTCTATCATTCACAGTATACATGATCTATACTTGATGCCAGAAGATGTTTTAGAGGACTGCTTGTATTTTCCTCATTCTATTCATCAATGAGGGGAAAGGTGCTGTATTGATTGTTAAGGTATTTATTTTTTAAAATATAAGGCTTGAAAATTGCATCTCTTTTGATAGTGGTTTACTCCAACTTTAGTCAAAATTCACAGAAAAAAGAGAACTAAACAAATCATAATATATTACAAATAAAACAGCATTAAAATACCCTTTCAGCAGTATTACATCAACATACAGTGTCAGCACTTAAAATGTTTAGTACTACCTATGACTACATGTGGCTACTACTTAAAAACAATACATTTTATGGCCCAGTTTTCAGAATATCTGCCCATCCAATGTGGGCTGCAAATGAAAAAGAAAACTGAGCACTCATTCTCTGCTATCTGTAATCTCCTGTACTGAGGGAAATTCCTATCTCAATGTATAGGCGAAATGAATTCTGAATTTTTTAGAGAAACAAAGTGACATCTAATGCCTAACATCAAACCAACTTTAAAAAACAAACAAAAGGGAGTTTCAGTAAATTCTAAAATGGTTTGTGTTACAGAACACTACCTACACAGAATGTCATGGGAATGTACCAAAATTGTTTAGCCCATGTAAGCTCTGGTGGTGTTTCAAGAAATTCTAGGTAGATGAATTTGGGTTTATACTGTAAACTATAAAATACAATAAACATATTCATATCAGCAGTCAGAAACCATATAATTCATACCTGGGTACATATATTTATTTTATTCATTATTTCCATTTGATCCTCCCACTTTAATTGCTAGAAATATGTACATATCTTCATTAATAAAAGCAAACAACATGACCAGCTCTACAGTATGGTGGTTGTAGGGACTACTTCCCATGCCAGTAACCTGGGTATGCTCCTCAAGAAATGTGGGTTTCTTCTTACACTGCATTACTGTAGCCTAATGACTAACTATGGTGGGCAAAGTCCATCTGCTACATCGAACACAGTCTTTGCCATAAAGTAAAAACAAAAAACAACACTTATTTTGTGCTGCCATTGTCACAAAACAGATTAATTGGGACTTCACATTACCATGAGAAGGTGAAACATTACCAGCAAAATGCAATACACTGCACAAAATGTGTGCTGGAGAGCAGAATACATGGGTGATTAGCTGTCCAAAGGATGCTCACCTGGTACCTGCTATAGCAAGCTGCTGTGATTCCCAGTGTTTGCTGCACATTTGGAGAATAACAGCAGAATGAGTCAGATGTGTCTCTGATTTCTGAGCAAAATCAGTCACATCAGGTTGGACAGTTATAGTGACTGCAGAAACATTTGCTAAATTTCTGTTCTAAAACTCTACAGAAGGGAATTGAAAAGTTTTTATTTTAAGAGAAAATGTGCTGAGATAATATTTTGATAGGGATTACTGTTGTTATTGTGGTAGTGTATCCAAGCTGAATCTGATAGGATGAGTGAGCCAGCTCCCAGATTTAGTTTTGTTTGACTAAACATTTTTAGACTTTTTTGTTTTTTTTCGTTTGTTCTTTTATTTAAGGTCTTTGTTGCTGAACATTGCTTGCTAGTGGTCAATGGAAACCAAATCTGTGATTTTGAAAGTGAGGTGATTTTTTAGTAAAAAATTGACATTTTACATTATGAAAATATTATTTGACTGTTCCAGAAAATAGTCAGCATTATTTGTGTAGGGATGTGAAGCAACACTCCTGGGCACCTCAGTGCTAAACCAACACAACGTTTTGCTTATAAAGGAATAAATAATATATAATACTGTAAATATTTTGGGTTGTGCCCAGACAACCATAACAATTATTTGTACAGCCTGTGAAGCAATAGTCCATGGCATTTCAGTGCATTGACAGCAAACCATTTTGTTTTTAAAGCAGCAGTACAATGAAATTAGGCAAACAAATAGCCCTATCTTTTGTCACTATAAAAGATTCCATGTATCTTCCAGTTTTATTTGGTGGCAAAATGTTCTAGTTCTACCAAAATGTGAATATTTTATGTTTTAACTTCTTTTTCTCAAGGAATAAATGATGATTGCCACACCTGAGTTAGATATATAATACCATTGTAGAGCTGGTAAGCAACAGGATAGAGAAAATAAAATAAATTCTGATGAGCATCATAGGAGGTACCTGGAAAAGTGGATCTGACAGGTATGCTGATAACTTTATTAACTGTAGCTGAAACTATCCTTTTGGAAAAACATTTTTCATTGCACTGCTGCTTTAAAGAATATTATATAACAAAATCATGATGGGCACTGCCAGATAACAGTCAGAGTTATGTGTTTAAGACTGTGAAGCAAAAGTCCAGGGCATCCTAGTGCTCACATCACTATAATGTGAACACTGGTGGCATATAGTAAGGTAGTTCAAGAAAAGGATAGAGGTAGGAAAGGTTACCACAGAGGGCTCAGCAGCAGGATAAGAAGGAAAAGCAAAAAAGGTCATCACCACCATATGTGTTAGGTATCAGCATTCAGTGCTAGACAGCACAAGAAAGAGACATTGACAGCAGCTAGCTTGGCTGCCATGATTCTGTGTGTGAAAGTAGGAAGGCTGAGCACCTGCTTATCCCCACTCCCAGTAGCTCCAACACTAAAAGAAGGGAAGACAGTCAAGGAAAAGGTGCTTGAAGATAAACAAGGGAGGGATAGTCTGAGGAGATCAAAGAAGAAGTAGAGAAAATGGAAACTGAGGCCAATTACATAACGTATGCTCCCTGTGAACTTTAAACCAAAAAAAGCAAAAGTGAATAGTTGGGACCAAACTCAAATTATCTGAGCCTGCTACCCAGCATTGGGCTAAAAGCCACTAAAATGTGAAAGGAGAACCTTCCATCAGTAGGGTGGCCAAACCCTCTAGGTTAAAATGTCCATAAAAAGGCAATAAAAGCCAATCAACCAGATAAACAAAAAAAAAATAAATAAAAACAAATGAGTACTTGTTAAAGACAACCCCCACTCAGCCACAGCAAGTTACCATTGCCCATACAATTTACTGGTGTGGACTATTTTATTACTGATCACTAGGATGATGGCAAGGCAATACACCAGCTATGCTAAGCACAGCCCTACATGGTAAAAAGGGATGACATTTTACAACTGGTGGGCAGCACACCCACCTTAAACACAATCATCTATTGATATTGGCAAAACACCAGGGCAAGGTAAATGGAGTCCAAGAACCACTTGCCCCTCACACCACACAAGGCCAGAAAGAGCAGACTAAGGATGAACCAATGTTGACTTTGAATTTAGTGAATGTGTCAAAATTTGTTGTTTTGGACACAAGCAAATCAGTTCCAAATTTGTTTTCCTTCAACACTTCAGAACTTCGATGTACTGTACTGATGCAGCACATTTTATGGGGAGCAAACACTGAGCTTCTCCAGTGTGTTGGTAAGCCACATGAACTGCAGCAGCCAATCTGCACTGCCGGAGACTGAGAACTCCTCATGCTGCACACAGTTCTGTGCCATTTCCAGTTTTCTTTCAAATGGAAAGGGCCTGTCAGCTGAGATAATTCCATGCACAGTATGTGAAAAAGAGTGACTTTTGATTAGAAAACTTCAAAAATCATCAGAGATTTGTGCATTATCATTCCATATAGCACATTGTACATTCAAGTGTAGTTTAGGCAGGCAGGCTAGTGAAAGCATGTTGTAGGGGAGAGGAGAGAGAGTACTCAGTCTGAGACTGCACAGGAATGCACTGGAGGCTGTAGGGCTGGCCCTGCAGTAGGAATAGGTCAGATTGAATTTAACAAGCTGGGAAAGGTGCAAAGGGATTTTGGAAAGATTTTAAATGTTTGTATTTGACAAGTATGATTTAGTGTGTAGTGATGAGGGAATATCAATCCATTTAGCTACTTTTTGTTTGCTTTTTTTTATACCCCCACAACAGGAGTCTAAAGAATTTATCCAATCAGAAATTTACTGCTGGTGGTGTGGGCGTTGAAACTGGAATCCATCTCTATTTTCTTATTGTTTTTGCCTGTGAGTAAAAACTATGTAGTAGTAGTAGTAGTAAAGTAGTGGTAGTAAAATGTATTACTCAACAGGATATAAAACGTTAGGTCTGAGGGACCTATTTTACAGAGTTGTCGTGCATTTAAAGTAGTCCTGCATATGATCTACACTGCTGGATTTTCAAAGGGCCTGGGATGGCTTAGGGACTAAGTCCCATGACACAACCCTCTAGTTGAAAGAAAAAAATTGCTGCACTGACAGACATACTATTTTCTGCCCATGATGTGTATGAGTGGCAGGCACAGCTGTGGAGGATGTCACACCTGATATTACCAAGTCTAGCCTTTTGGCACAGCTGCACATGGAAAACAGCCACAAGCTGCCATAAATCATGGAGCGAGTCACAAACCAGCTCCATATATGAAAATACTGCACATGCAGCAAATCCTACAAGTGCACAAGGGAAACCTTTCTATGCATAGTTTTTGCTGCTCGTGGGTAGTTTCTGGCACATTTGTAAATCTGTCCCTATGTTTCTCAGTGAGGGTGAGGAGATGGGTGTGTCAAAGTGGGTGATTGGAGTGTGTGTGTGGGTGTCTGCCACTGTGTTGTGTAGAAACCATGGGGAAACAAACTGTAGGAGAAATACATGCAAGGGGAGGAAAGGAGCAGATAAATGTTCAACCATGCCAGATCCACCAAGTACAACTTCTACAGGTGATGATGGCAGAAGAGGAGTTGGTCATGGTGGCAGACGTACTGGGAGAGAAGTCAATGTCATCAGCCTATGATAAGATAGAGGGCATGATAGCACAGCTAAAGAAACCATAGTTCATTAGTCTCCAGAAATCCACTAGTTCTACTCCCACTGCAGTGCAAGCAGCATTACCTGCTGGTCATTCAGTGCATCTGGTGATGAAATCATCCTCAGCAATGCAGGAGCACACCACTTTCCCCCCTCTTCTTTTTTCAGGTGCTTCCAGCTCTCTTACTTTAGACAGAAGTGATCCATCCAGAAATTTAACATCTAGTTCTCATAATAAATTCATTTTACATTTTTGCTGCCCAATTCCTCAAGTCCCCCCCAACCCGTCACTAGCGGGCTATGAAACCAGCATGAGGGAAGGGAGTCAAGTGGCTAACCAAACTCACAAGTTCAATTTCATGATTCTTATATTTTTGGCATATAAATAAAATGAAAAACAGCAACAATAATAATATTAATAAATAAACATGATTGATTCAACTGGTATTACATCATATAATTTCATATAATATTATAGTATCTTCTTATGTAGCCTATTATATATTATATCAGAGATTACATATATGTAAGCAATACGATAAGACAGTGTGTTGGTTGTTATGAGATAACTGCATGCCTAGGTGCATGTGAGGCAGCAGACTGCAGGCTGACTGCCTTCACCACTTAGGCACGCAGTTATCACATAACAACCAACACCGTGGAGTGTCAGCACTTATAAAATAGGTAACATTTATTAAAAGAAAAAGACACTGACAAGTATTTTGCATTTGAAATTGTAAAATTTATATTTGCCTAGAGAATTTATTTAAAAAAGAGAAAAAAATAGTCCCTAACTAAATTGGTGTATGTGAGTTTTTGAAACTGTTTGTGGGGACAACAGCTTTCTGTTGAATGATTCATCAACTGAAATACCATTGAGATGTTCTGAAACAGTGTTCTGAGTCAGCACAAGACTTGTTAAAGTGTGCTATTTATAGAGCTTTAAACTCTGTCAAACATCCATTTTTACTATGTGTTTATTTATTGTATGCTGCCTTTAATGTTTTACATCCAGTATGGCTCTTTGTGTTATTTATTTATTATTGTGCCTAATGTTTACTTTTTTCCACCCCCTCACACACTCAGTCACTGCATCCACCGAACACATTTTTCTTAGGTGCATAACTTGGAGTAGAGACGAGCTGCATGAATGTGCCAGCTGACCACCTTCAACACCTTCGAGATCATGCAGCAATCATCACACGATCGTGAAGGCATTGCAACTGCTCAGTTTCTACATATGTGCAGCTCTTGTTAGCTTCCAGTCACATGTCTGAGAAGGATTTGTTTGGTGGCAGTGGAAGATACTGTATTTAATTTCAGAGACTGCGTTGACAGTGCTGAAGTTAGTATTAAATCCAGTCTGCTTCTGCAGTCAGTTGGGAGGTTGGTAACTTATTTTGAAATACTGTGATCACAGTACCATTTGTAGGGAGGGCAGGCGGTTTGTAAGCAGGTGTGGGATAGAACCTTATGGAGAAGAATGTCCTGCTACTATATTGGCAGTCAACAGTCTACAATTTTGAAAGAGGAATGACAAGCACAAAAAGGTCTGTAATCAACAGTAAATGGTTTTTAACATGATAGTCTGGTACTTTCTATCCACTGTTGTGTGTATTAATGATGTCAATATATTTTTTTTGTGTGTTTTTGTGGCTTAAGGCAGTTGAGTTTAGGGTGTTTGACAGGTTTTGTCACACAAAATTCTTTTTAAGAACTTTGAAGGCATTGATACATGTGTGCAATGCATCCCAGTTTCTAAAAGGGTTCCTTACCCAATGGGTGTTGCTCCTTATGGAGCTGAATTCTAAATTGTCTCAGCCAAGGTTCCATGTAGCGATTACAAAACAGCAATCACAGTTATGGCAAGTGCATATCACCAAAAAGCAGATCGGCGGTATGCACGTCTCGGTGACCACACTTCCAGGAAAACTTAGTGCATTTGCGGAGGGGCTGTGCCCCTTGCACTTCTCCTCACAGGGGGCTTTGCCCCCTGAACCCCCCTGATTTTGGATTATCAACTCCAGGGGGGTGCATGTCGAGGAGGGGACAACACTCCAGCATGGGAATAGAAAAAAAAAACAGCTGTAAGCAGCAGCAAAATTCTCTCAACTGCTCTGTCCTGAACCCAGTGCCTACTGCACCGGAGCCAGCCACCATCACCACCACACCACAGGGCTGGCTCAGCTGCAGCAGGCACACCACTCTACCTAAACCCTCTTCCATATCCCTCACCTCCTCCTCCCTATCCCTCCCTTTCCGGTTGCCATCCTGACTATTGCATCGCTACCCTTGCAGGCTAGCCCAAAATGATAGTGCTGAAAATGAGTTGCTATTTTTTTAGCATTCATTTTTGGTCACTGTTATCACTGGGTACCCTCAGCCAATCAGGATGCAGTAAAAACAAAGTACCCATTTTATAACCTCATATATCATAACTGCTGTCCTGCCTACCCTGCCCAGTGCTATCCTAATACATGTTATTCCGTGTTGGCTGAAAACAATATCACAGAATTGCCACCTGATTCCTATGGAAATAACCCCCAGCCTCAACAGCCATCAGTTCACTGTACCTAAAAACCTAAATGGATCCTCTGAAGAGATGTGTATTTTATAGACGGTACCACAAATCCACTGAAAGCATATTGCAATCTGTGTTAAAAAGATCCTTCAGGGTCAGTAAAGTCTATTGTTCTGGCTGATGATTTAAAATGTGAGCATAATGTCTTAAGAACCATTTCCATTCCCAATCCCCACTCAGGTCAGGTCACCCACCTCCTCCATCTATCATGAACCACATTGTCTTCATCATGCATCACTGTAGCATGTGGGTGATACACCTTCTCTCTGCACACTACACAGCAGATGATATTGCAGGATGGGCATCCACCATTATACAGTAGGAGATAATGACATCAGTAATTCATCTGAATCATCACAGAAGGATACAATACTCATTAAATAACTGGCAGAGATGTTTCTGTCACACTAGTAAGAAAGGTTTGAGAACCTCTCCATAGAAACATCGACTCTGAAGGTTCCATCAAGCCAGATTGACATCAAAAGCACCAGCGAACATTACAGTGACAGCATCGCCCCAATAGCCCCGACACAGACAGCCAACAGCAATGATACACAGGAACAGCGACAAACACCCAAAAAAAATGACAACAACACACTTCACTTTGCTTTGCCCCCCTGCACCCCTCCCCCATATATTTATATAACAAACTCCATGGAGCACATACCGTGGAGAAGAAAAAAAAAACCATGTCCCACACCAATAGCACCCATACCGACAGTGGAGGCAGACACAAAATTCATGCTCATGTGCACTTTATTTTAGAAATAATACAGACAGCCACAGAGGACAGTAATGGCTGTTTTTGACACCTAAAACTGACAATCCACCTATGCGATGACGTGCAACACCTGTCAGTGGCACATACACCTTGCTACAACTGCCATCGCTGTAATTAATTTGCTGTGATTCACTGTTTACCCGTTGGTGTAGCAATGGAATACTGACTCTGACAGCAGAAGGAGACCAATGGCTCATCGAGTCTACAAATATTTATCACTACCTTACAACCCCAACCAAGGTGCTGTGAAGGGTTATTCACTACCTGCACCATTTTGCTTTCTCCCTGTTCCTGGTTCCCCCAACTGGGACTATGAAACTCATGGCCCTATGCCACTGATGTTTGAACCCATTTAGACCCCTTGTCCCCCCAACCTCCACTGGCAATCTGTTTCAAGTCTCCACCACTCTTTCAGTAAAGAACTCCCTCACATCCTTCCTGAAATTACCTCCCACTAATCTCCAATTGTTCCCTCTTGTGAGTGCATCTCTATTTCTAACAAACAGGTCCTCCCAATATATCTTATTTATAACCCTTGGGAATTAATGGTCTCTGTCATTTTCCTTCTTTCATCTGGCCTCCAGAAAATGCATATTCCTGGCTTTAACCTGTTCCTCATAGGAGCTGCCTTGCTTGTTCTGAATCATTTTTGTGACCCCTGCACACCAAGTCTGGCCTATCGATGTCTTTTTTCAGGTGAAGACTCCAAAACTAGGCACAGTACTTCAAGTGAGGCCTTACCACATTCCTCGACAGGTGCAGTATCACCTGCCCCCTCCTACTGTCAAAACCTCAACCTATGCACCACACCATCTTAGATGTCTCGCCAAATGCTTTCTTGCACTCTTTGGTTTTCTTGAGTGACTGATGAGGACTCCAAGTTCCCACTCCTCTGCTGATGTGGTGGCCAGATTACCCTCTTCCATCCAGTACTCCATGCTTGAGTTTTCATTCTCTAAGCTGCCAGACCTTTGATCACCTCTCAAGCCTTTCTAGGTCCCTTTGACCTTCTTTCCTTCCCTTTCTCACTGTGCACCCTGCTTCAGAGCCTTGTGTCATTAGCAAAGAAACACCTCTTTTTTTGTTGTTGTTAGTCTTTTAGTAACCAGGCAGGGATCACTAGGCACACATGCCTGTTTTCAGGGTGACCTGTGAGCACTGGGGAAGTTAAGTGACTTGCTCAGTATGCAAGTGGAGGTTGTGGGATTCAAACCCAGGGCTGTTAGATGTAGCAAGCTCATTCACAGCTTATTACTCTGACCTCTAGGCTATACTGCCAGCCATCTTTCCTTGGATACCATCCCCTGTGTCACTAATGGACATATTCAGTAAGACAGGTCCCACAACTGACTCCTGCAGAACCCCACTCATTACTCCTTACCCCCAGATTTGACCCTATTTACTACCACCCCCTGTCATCCTTCTGCCTAACCAGTTTCCCACCCACTTGACTAATACCATCTCTGTTTCTAAGTCTTCCAGCTTTTTATCAGCCTCCTGTGTGGCACAGACTCAAAGATTTTGGTGATGTCAAAGTACAGCATGTCAACTGTCTGCATTCTGTCTGCCACCTTTACCACCCAGTTGAAAAACACAATCCAGTTGGTCTGACATGACCTAACCAACACAAACCCATGCTGTATGCTGTGCTGCAGCCTACCATCTTAGATCAGAATGCAATTTGGCATGGCAGTACTAATGGATCCCTGTGATAGGATCAGTCTGTACTTTGCCCTTCCCTATCATTTTTCAGGATCCTAAGGGGTTTTTGTCAGTGTCTATAGAGGGTGGCAAACCAGGTTGTGGCAAACCAGCCATTAACTGGGTTAGACCCTTTAAGGCTACAATGCACTTGGTGGACAAATGCATTCAGTGCTTAACTGAATTAAAGGGCCCAGCTGGACTGAAGTAGTTGGGTAAAGAAGAAGAAGAATTAGCATTTATATAGTGCTTTTCATACACAATTTATCCCAAAGCATTTTATAAACAATGCTAGACTGGAAGTAAAGTGATTGAATGTGTAGTGAAAGCCATATTGCACATCAACATCCACACACAGCCAGGACAAATGCATGGACTGGTTTTATGGAAAGGGGACTATTGGCCAGGACACTGGGAAAGTTTTACTTCCACCTGGACAGCACCAGGATGGGTAGAAGAGACCTTGGTTTTAACATCTCATCTGAAGGACAGCACACCCCACAGTACAGCACCTCCATAATACTGCACTCAGGTGCCAGCATTTTTTTAGGTGTGAGTCCAGTCCTGATGTGGAACCAGAACCCATGACCTTCTGGCCCAGAGGCAGATGTGTTACCAACTAAGCCACACTGACACCTCTCTGCTACTAAAGAAACATGCCCTAGCCTAAGGAAGTGACCATTAACTAGGATGACATGAGCTTGGGGTAGGAGAGAAAGATAGAAAGGCTGACTGAATTTGTAGTCTAGAGAAAACTTTGCAGGGAGTCAAACAGGGAGAATGCTGTAAACCTCCTGAGTAGCAGGGGTGAAAATCCCATTGAGTCCCAATAAAGCTGAGTCTATCAGAGAAAAGCAAGCTGTGAAAGAGGGACAGATGTGAAACCCCAGTGCCAAAGAGAGCAGAATCTGAGGCTGAAGTAACCACTTATTATTTGACTGTGTAAATATGGAAGAAAAGATACTGATGTTAAGAACTGCAAAAGCTGCTGAATAGAAGACATTTTACGTTTGAACCTTGAAATTTTGGTGTAGACTCCAGTCTTTGAGTGTTCCCTGTGAAGCCTGCTTAAAATGGCTTCTTACATGCTATCCTACTACAGACCCAGATACAAAGATGTGTTAATATGAAAATCCCCATGGGCACATTAGTTAAATTAAATAGAACTGTTGTTAACACTTATGGTGAATTAGCAAAGACATCTTTAAGAACTCAGCCAGTTTGTGTATACAGTATTTATCCTGCTAGTCATACTCCTCCTTCTTTTTTGCTGGCTTAATGTCAAGGCTAGATCCTGAGAATTATGAATTCCTATCCTTTCTCAGACTCAGCATAACACATATCAGCCTTAACTATTCATTCAGTTGTTCACATGACTGGCAAGTGAAATCTATTACTATTCCCAGTCCTACACTTCCTGGTGATAAGTCCCCCTGGATTCCTTCCACTGGCACCATAGTCCGGCTCACCACTCCCATCAATAGTGGTGCAATGCTTCGTCCTCTTGACACCTACACCTGACATCTTGTCAGCACCAGCAGGCTCAATGGCCCATATGTACAAAGCCTATGCCTTAAATATACATGGCACATAGGGTTCACTATAACCAGCAGCTGCACATCAGGGGCCCCATGAACCCCCATGGCATTTACTAAAGAGAAGTGCTACCCTTGTGCACCTGATCTTCTGTCATCCATAACTCTCTGCATGTGAATGGACCAGGGGAGTAACCTTGGGGTGCTACACTGTGCACAATGCACAAGGTGTAGAGTGCTGGAGTAGTGGGGCACAGGATACATAGTCAGGGACCCTGCCATAGATGCTACATGTTCCTTCATTTCCACCACAGCCAGCTGCAGTGGGGTGAGCAACCCCCTACCAAGCTGCCCCAGCCCTCCAGACCTGAAGAAAGTGTTGGGAAAGACTGTAGAGGCACTCACCCAGAAACATGTCCCTTCAAGGGACTTCGGGACTCACCACATCCCAGAATCCCCTCCTTCATGTGGAGCAGGGGATCCAAAATGGCAACAGAGTGGGCATTCGATTTGATGTCCACCAGTGTCTACCACCCTGCCCTTGCCCCATGTCCTGACCATGTCCCTGCAGCACTCCTACACATAGGCATGGCTGTGGACAGGCAACCATAAATTGTGACTGGCAAGTTATGTGTGCCTGTCCAAGGGTGCACTTGGGTGCTGGCCATATATGTGCTTGTCATGAGTACTCAACCTGCTATAGTGCATAAGCCCCGAAATTAAAAAGGTGTGCCACTGAGAATATAGACAGCACACCATCAGTATCAGTTAAAGAAGACTTGTCGTGGGCAATGTAGAGCCCTACATTTAATATACTTTCATTTATTTTTACATTTTTATGCATAACTTGTTTTTGAGGAATATTATATGATCTACAAAGATAATATGTTAATTGACATGGAGGTAAAGCTAAAACTACAGTGAGGTATTTGACTTCAGGTCAGCAATGACTAGTAACTATTACTGTAGGTTATGCTGGGTCTTGGGGAATTGTTTTCAGTGAGTTTTGCAGACTCTGTTACAACATAACAAACAGTAAACTACTACAGATGCATGCTAAAAGCACCTGTAACTAGAAAGCTGCATTAATTAATGTTGATTGCTGACCTCAAGAGCTACCAGCTTGTAACCTGCTTCACCACATGCCATTACTGCTTTGGGAACCAAAGTGGTCCAGACAAATTCTCAAAGGCAAACTAAATTGATGGTCCCCAACTCAAAGCTGAACCAAAGTTACTAATGGCCCACTTCTCTCACCCTTAGGGCAAAGAAGAAGCAGAAGAAGGAGAGGTTACTTGATAAGGGAGGCACCACTACTGCTTCTAACAATGCAGGGAAATCAAGGGAAAAAATCAGTGTCCTTCTGTCATCACAACAGGCATTACATTTGGTTAAAAGTGACTATCCTGGGTCACATAACTCTTATGGTAAAGTGGCAAAAAGCAAAGTTCCAGTCATGAACAATTATTTCATAAGGCAGCAATAGTGCAGTTATTTACATATTTCATAAAGTTGCCAAATAATCTTGCAGTGGCCAGAGAACTCAGGGTTGTCATAGCAGAAATGCTCATAGTGGACTCTTACCATATCATGGAGAATCCAGGCTAAAGACAGCTCACAGCAAAGGCTTGTACTATGGTGGTGCAGAATGCGGGATTCATGCGGAATGGCAATACCACTTCTGAAATGCTTTTCAGAATTTAATTTTTTAATTCCATGGATTTTCAAAAAAGATTGTCTATGTAAACTGTGGAATTACTGTATACATCATTAATCACATAATCCATGGCGTAATATTCATGGTTTATGTATCTGCAATTTACAAAAACTGTGGAACATGATTCTGCAGTTAATATTCTGCTGTCAGAATTTTGGAATTCTGCTTCCAATAGAATTCTGTGGAATTAGTTGGAATTTCATAAATTCTGCGGAATACCAGTAGTAGAATCAAAATTTGAACATTCCTCACAGGTGTAGCATGTAACAAATGGAAAGGTCATTCACATAATGTAGGATAGTGTATGAGAGCCTATACACAACAAAGCTATTCTTATAATGAGTGGTTACCATGATGATGAGGACCTTGAGAGTGAAGCTTGAGAGGTCCTTCTGTCATCATGGAAACCATGAGGTTTAAGAATAGTGATGTTGTGTATTTGGGCTTTCATATACTCTTCTATATAGTGTGTGGTCCAAAAAGCACACAATCACTTAATTTTACTTGTTGAAATAGTCAGCCTCTGCCACCTGCTACCTGTGCTTGACTGTCACCTGTCCGCCAACCAGGTCACACATGTGACATATCAATGGCAAACTGTCCTATGAATTGAGTTGCAAGGGACACTTGTATTGTGATGAAGCTACTAACGCAGAACAAAAAGTTGTTCTGCATTAGTAGCTATGTCACTACTGCAGCAGAATGACTTTCAAGTGTATGAATCGCCATACACTATAGCATTCCACCATACACTATATGTACATATTTCTTGAATCAGGCCATGCACAGGCTAAGGAGTATTGTTGCACATTGGCTGTCACATGTTTTGTAACTCTAAGCAGTTGACAAAATACACTTGATCATTTGTATGAGGAGAAGTGATTTCTCTTCTGTTATGTATTTCATGTGCATAACAGCCCACTGGGAACAACTGCTGTGTTTTTCTGCAGCCCCATACATGGTGTATGGGAAGAGAATGTGCCCTCCCACCACCCCTGACATTCTCAGCAAAGCAACTTTATTCATGACCGTCATATCATAAACAAATACAGAGTGGCCAATATCTTTATTAAGCTTTTTAAGAAAATGGACACTTGACTGTGCCCTTTATTCCTAAATGGTGTCTTCAATGGTATCAATAACGGGTGGTTAAAGGGATAGAGGATTTGAGTGGTGCATTATATTAACCAGGCAGTGCAGCACCTTTTCAGCCAAGCAGACATCAAATACAAGGTGCCATCTGACTATATGCTCCTTTACACTTCCTGTGATGCCTCAGGAGCTTCCACGATCTTAACAATAGTGCAGTGACACCTCCTGAATGAGCCAATCCTCATCTTATAGGCTTGAAACATGCCTGCCAAGTATTTCATGGCCACATGGCATCCATAATCCAAGCAGTTCACCTTCTTTGTGTGTTGAGCCAGCCATTGTGTATTGAGCACCGACTTGGGGGAGATTGAATGAGTATCCCACAGTCAGCTCTCCACCTCCAGGGAGGGAGATTGTTGGTGCTCAGCTCATGAGTGACACCCAGCAGTGGCTGGGTGTACACTAGGGTGGGACCAATCTGTAGGGAAAGAGGCAGCAGCAGACATCAGCAGAGCACATGTGGGAGCAACGTCCATGTGCTGATGTCCTTGCACATCCATGTCTTTGAGGAAACCAGTAATGTGAAAACCCACAGCTGCATCCATACAATGAAACTCCTGATCCTCAGCCCCAATAATGCCACCAGCCTAAGTCTCAGTCAGAAACATAGGTGGAACTTAGTCTCTCCTTTGGGAGCTCTGCCATAGGGGTAAGCTACAGGGACTCCACTCTGGGAAGCTGATGAGGGATGCCAGGTGGAAGAGGTTTCAGGGGGGTCTGAGTTTAAAACTTATTTATTTTCGCTGGCCTTTCCAGACTGACTGAATGGTTTTTAAATAATTATACTGCTCTCTGTTTTATATTGTTGTTATAATGTGTGCAGTGCCTTGATATTGAAAGGTGCTATATAAATAAAGAGTGATTGATTGATTGATTGATTGATATGGGGTACAGCCCCACCAGCCAGCCCAGCGATAAACAGAATAAAATAAATAAATAAATAAATAAACACTTAGCTGTGGCTATATTCTCCAAAGCACTACATAGGTCTCTTTGGTTCAGGTACAGGGGGGTAAAGGACCTACTAAGACAAATGCCCTCTTGAACAACTTTTGCTCTGGTGAACCTTTGACAGCCTTCTCCACACAAGGAACAGTATACTGCTACCCATGATGCTTTGCATTGAGTTTGTACTGAAAACAACTTTTCTCAGGTGTCATTATCAGTTTTGTGCTCCAATAATACTAAAATATTGGAGCCTGGACTGAATTTCTCCTGACACTCTGCTGCTCTAAATTAAGTTGCACACACTGCCTAAAACAGTCTCTCTTATTCAAAAAATTAAAAAGCACAGTGATAGCATTACACATTTATTTTATTTATTTAAAATTTGGTAACCAGAAAAGGTACACTAAGCCAAGACTAGTTTCCAGGTGTGACCGGGGAGAGGCGAGGAAAAGGAATACAGACATTAAGAGCAATTATAGGACATCCAAAGTGCATATGCAAAATACATAGGCAGTTGAGGCATATTAAAATAACTGGGAGGCCCCCATGTGACCTAGTAACAGCACAGTGTCTAGCTAGAGAAAAGAACAGTACAAGGGTTTATTACGTGACTGCAGTAAACAAGGCATGCAAAAGTGCATGCGAAATTGAACTACACATCTTAGAAAGCAGACTGGAGGCCAGAAGCTCAGGAGGCCCATTTAGGTAATAAAAGGCTGAGGACAGGGGGATAGAAGAGGCTGGGAGAAGGGAGGTTGGAGATTCAAGAGAGAGACTGACAAGTATAGAGGGGAACAGGAGTATGCCATAGTAAGTATCTTAATGCAAGGAGAGAGTGAGTCAAAGATAACAAGGGAGTAGTTTGCAAATGGAGGGGAGATGATAGGAGAAGGTAGCCTGCCTAACACATGAGTGAAGAATGGGGAATAGAGAAGGTATGGGAATCCTTGGACTGCAGTGAGTAAGAGGAGGGGAGGGCAGGGGAGAGGAGTGAGGAGAGATAAGAGGAAAGGGAGTCAAACCAAACATAGTAAAGGCACACAATTTCTGGTTGCTTACTGTCATATTATACATTGTAATAAACCCTAAGTGGTAGGAACTCACAGGTTCTTAACACTTCAATTGTGTGGCGACATCATAAGGCTCTAACTCAGTGTTGAGACCCAGCTTGTTCTTAACCCCTAGGGGTTAGTTATTCTCTATATAATACATTATATAGTGAAAGGATCCAACCTGCTGCTCTTACACACAAACTACCCCTTGTGTGTGCTATGTCTGAGCATCCTAAAGGTTTGTTTTCCTCTGGAGAGACAAGATATAGTACTTGGCAAATAGCATAACTGCACTACACTGAGTGATCTAAAATATTTTGCTCGATGTCGAACATAAGTTATGGTATTAAAAAGTCTTGCTTTAGGTAACTTCTGATTAGGAAAGGCTTGTTAGCATGCCCTACACAATGAATTGTGCATTGATACCCTTGTTGCTTTGTACTGGGCTTGGTGCTTGAGTTTATACATATGGCTGGGACAGAGGTGCAGAAACCAAACAATTTTTACAAGTGTACTAGAACATTTAGGGTGTACAGCTGTATAGAAATAGTTAAATAATATGAAAATAAAGAAGAAAGATGACAGAACTATAGTACTGTAGACCTACAGTACTGAATTGCTAAAAATGGTATTTCATTTGATTCTTCTCCTTTCTCTTTAGATTTTCCATTTTTTTATGAAGACCATGGTGGTGAACAATGACACAGGGTCTGAAGTAACTGAATTTATTCTCACTGGTTTTCCATATCTCAAGAATTGGCCATGCATTCCTTTGGTTATGTTTCTGATAATCTACCTGACTGTGCTAACAGGGAATGGTTTGATCCTCCTTGCAGTTTCAAAAAATCATAAACTGCACCGCCCGATGCACTTTTTTCTTACTAATCTAGCTGCAATAGACATGTTCTTTACAACTACCACAATACCAAAGATGGTAGCTCAGATTCTGATGGGTGCTAATACTATATCCTTTGCTGCTTGCTTTACACAGGTGTAGTGTTATCATTCACTTATATTGCCCGAAGCATTCATTCTTATGGTCATGGCCTATGATCGCTATGTAGCCATTTGTAGCCCTCTGCATTACGCAGCCATAATGACAAAAAGAGTGAACATTCAACTGGTAATATGTAACTCAATATTGCCTTTTCTATTTGCGGTACTGCCAGTTTGCTTAGCAGCACAATTACCATACTGTGGGTCCATAGTTCATTATTGTTTTTGTGAACACATGCTTGTGGTGAGATTAGCATGTACAGATGTCACTGCTCATAATTATGTTGTTTTATCTCTTGCTATGTCTGGAACCCTCATACCTTTTAGTCTAGTTGTCTTTTCATACATTAAAATACTTCTCTCTGTTTTCAAGATTAACTCTACTAAAGGACGCAATAAGGCTTTTTCCACTTGTTCCACTCATCTGATAGTGGTGTTTATGTATTACCTGCTAATTATTATTTCAATTTTTCCTTATGAGATTGGCAATGTTTCTGATGATGTCCATGTCATTAATTCTATTTTATTTTCTCTACTAACTCCTGTGGCAAATCCCATAGTTTATACTTTAAGAAACAAAGAAATAAAGGAAACAATTGTCAGTGTTTTCAGAATGAAGGCAATATCTCCTCCGCTGCACCATTTATATCCATAATCACTCATTAAAATGATATGTGAATGTAAAGGCAAGACAACTGTATTTGTATAGCCCCCTATCCTGTGGGCTCAGAACATTTCAGAAGGTATAGTACAGCACATAGATAAGATAAAACAACATAAATAAATAAATAAGTTACACTGAGTCCAAATACAATATTCAACATCCTGGTTTAATATGAACCTAAGTAATAATAAACTTAGACATTACACAGAAAGAAACAGAAAACTGGATACCAGATGTCAAAATTCCCAGAGTAACTGCCACCATAGGCTTGTTCATATAAGTAAGAGTTCAGCCCATTTTTGAGCATCTTCACTTAGTGGGACCTCTTAAGATGCATGGGCAAGGAGTTCCAGATAATAGGTGCAGCAACTGCAAAAGCTCTGTCTCCTGATTGTTTAATGCAGGAGTCTTTGTACAGGCAAAACAAATAAGTTCCTCAGTGGAGCGAAGTGGGTGACCCAGAGCATATTGGGCCATGAGATCTTTTAGGCAGCCCAGCCCCAGTTTGTGTAGGGTTTTGCAAGTTAAAACAATCATGGAAGTGAGGTGCCACCAAATTGGTAACTGAAATCATTACACCAGTGATTATCCCAGCCACAGCATTCCATGCCAACTATAGGTGGTGCCCCAACTTCCCAGGCCTGAGGTACATAGCATTACAGTAACTGAGTCAGAAGACAACAAAGAAGTGTACCTGGATCATCAGGTCCTTAAGCACCTGATAGGGTTTCATCTGAGTGATATACCTTGGAAAACAACTTTTTCGTATGGGTTATATTCATAAATTTATAAGCAGGGTCAGTGGCTCAGCAGGTAGCACACTCACCTCTGAGGCTGGGAGATGAGAAAGCTGTGGGTTCTATCCCCACACCAGGCAGCTGGGTTAATATCCCAAAACTGACACTGTAGTGCAGCATGAGGAGGTGCTGCACTCCTGAGGTGCCGTCTTTTGGATGAGATGTTAAACCAAGGTCCCATCTGCATGTTCTGGTAGTAGTTCAGGTGGATGTTAAAGATCCCATGGCACTTCTCGAAAAGAGTAGGAGAAATTTTTATTGATATTCAAAGACCAACACGCAAAAGAATGCAACAAGTACAAATGATACGTACAAACTTAAATACAGAATGAAAGAAAAAGAAAACCACATATACTCATATCAAACCTATTATTTCCATAGACTGAAATCTTCACCTCTTCTCCAAAACTGTTATCAGCCCAAAATAGAGTGTACGCTGTATAATCTTGTTATAGCACATTCATTACACCAACTCAGGACATCCCTTCTTGATTTACACAAGATCACAACTCAAAAAAAAATTATACCATATAATTTATGTCAGAAGAGAAACCATCAACCAACTCAGTGTATCCCTTCCCATAAATAGTCACTTGCTTCTTCTCCCAGTGTCTTCTTTTCACAGATATATACTTTGTCTAATTCTGCTTGAAGTTTAAAACCATATCTTGGAGCGGTAACTCCTCATTTCTTAATACTTGCTGACACCTAGCCTACCAGATTGTCCATTTTATACATGCAAAAATGACATATACTGTACAGAGCTCTTTTTCCATTTTTTCCTGCTAGGCAGGATTTGGTCTTGTACCAGAGTTTTGTACATTATAGTAGTGAAAACATTTTCATTCCACATATTTGCTAAGAGAGACCAACATCCATTAATGCATCTACAATCAAAGAGCATATGCTGTATAGTTTCAATATTATCTTGACAGCCCCTTTCAGTACATACCCTTTCCTCCTGACTTTTATGTTTCTGGTTCCCTTTGATGTTAAGCTTACCATGCCCATATAGCCAAACAATATTTTGCATCGCCAGAGGAATTCTAGCCTCCATCATGCCATCTAGCAATTGTGCACAATCAAGTCCTGGTTCAAGTAGAAAGACAGGCTCTTAAAACTAACATTTTTCCAACAGAGTTCTATAAAACTATATCTTCATCATGTTTAAAAACCACTTGAGCTCTAGCTTCCACATATGAATATATTGCAATGTGGTCTGTACATATACCAATAAGACTTTATCAGTAACATGCCATTTCCCTCTGCCCCAAACCGTCAGAAAACCTGCACTCCACTCTTGCATCCTACTGGTTCCTGCATTCTAATTTCCCAATAATAATGGTCTAATATTTGAGTAGAAGAAATTAGCAAAAAAATAAACCAAGGGCTATAACATATTGAGTCCCCCCATTTCCACACCCTCTATGTGTGTGTGTGCTCTCTTAACTGGGTTCAGTCTACTCCCCCATAGTAGTAAAAAAAATACTCCTAAAATTTGTGTGTGCACGTCAAAAGGTAAGGGATATATGTACTATATATATTAAAAAATTGGTGCTATATATGCCTGCATAAAATGCACTCTTTTTTTTTCTTGTCATCTTCCAGGATTTCCATGTTTGTACCTTCTGTAAGGCCGTATTATATGCTAATTCCCAATTTTGTTTTTCTGCCTCCTTGGTCCCAAATTCAAGTCCCAGAATTCATAGTGGTCCTTTTGTCACAGTAATTGTAAACTCAGGATCCACAAGTGCAGTACCAATTGGTAACATTTTACTTTTTAAAAGGTTTATGTGTATCCCTGTGTCTGTTGAAAATTAGTCTATCATGTGTAAGGCTGTCTGTCCATCTTTCAGAGTGGCTACTGTCAGAACACAGCCGTCTGCATATGACATGACTTTTCTACATACCCCTCCTGTTTTACTCTTTATCGGTGTTATCTCGGCTGTATTTTCTATCAATTATAGTATTGGGTCTAGTACAAAAACATGAAGTAATGAACTCAATGGGCATCCCTGTCGCACACCCTTTTTTCATATACTGGGATGCCTAGATGCCCATTGGTCAGGGATGTTGTCTGTACGTCCTTATATAATAGTTTTATTACTTCAACCATCTGCTCTGGTATGCCATATACTTCCAATACTTTCCATATGTGTTCCTGTTATATGGCATCGAATGCCTTCTCCTGATCTATGGAAAATAAATATCCATCTGTTTCCAGTGCTATCCCCTGTTCAACTATTTTCCTGACATGGATCAAATTCTGATAGATGTCCCTACCTGGGACTGCACATGATTGGGTTTCCAAGTTAACTATTTGCGCAATCTTTGCTAGCCAAACTATCAATATTTTGGTCAGTATTTTGTAATCCATGGTCAGTAGGCTTAAAGGTCTCCAGTTGCGTATGTTTTGTGGATCTCCCTTTTTATACAAACAAATCATAATGTCCTCCTTCATACTCATATACAGCCTGTGTTCTTGCTGTATCACCTCATATATTGTTTCCAGCACAGGGGTTAGTTGTTCTATAAAAGTTTTGCTGAAGTCATTCGGTATGTCATCTATTCCAGGTGTTGTGTTAGTTGACAATTTGCTAATAGCCATTTTAATTTCTTCACTAGTAATGGGTTTGATTAAATCTGTTTTATCTTGTTGGGAAATGTGTGGAATGTCCAAATCTCTATATAGATCACCCTCCAAATCAGTGGTACTACAGTTTTGAAATGTGTGACTTATATGTTGTTGTACAATATGCTGAATCATTCTATTATCTGTTGCTATTTTGTCCTTATAATCTTTTAATGCTGTGAGAATGGTTTTCTTAATGCATTGCAATTCTTTGTCATAAGGGTTTACTACCTCCTTTTTCCCTTTTGTCATACATTTTTGATTTACTGCCAGAGTGTGCTCTTACTCTTTTAGGTAAGCATACATATCGTCCTTTATGGTATTTAATTTTTCCATCATAGCTTTCCCTGTTTGTGGCCTTTGAGTTAATAATAATAATAATAATAATTTTGTTTGTATAGCGCCTTTCAAATTATCAAAGCGCTGAACAAGTTAATAATAAAAATACACATAGCCATACACACCTAAACTTATAAAAACGCATCATAAATACATCAAAAGACTTAATAAATTACAATAAAATCCAAACACATACTGACAATTTAATCCTCCACAAAGGCCTTACTCCATAAAAAAGGTTTTAATTCTTTCTTAAATATCTCCATGGAGGTGCAATCCCGTAACCGGCGTGGTAGAGAATTCCAAAGAGTGGGGGCAGCATGAGAAAAAGCTCTGCTGCCAGAGGTTTTTAAACTCACTCTTGGAATCTCCAGCAACCCCATGTCGGCCGAGCGGAGCGATCAGCCAGGGCAATAATGAACCAGAAGGTCTTTCAGATAGGATGGACCCTGATTGTGAAGGGCTTTAAAAGTCAATAAAATGACTTTAAAGGTGATCCACCACCGAACAGGCAGCCAGTGCAGTTCGCGCAGCACCAGGATAATGTGACAGGACCTACTTGTCCCAGTCAGAACCCAGGCAGCAGCATTCTGCACCAGCTGCAGGCAGTGGATTTCAACCTCAGAAAGCCCAAAGTAAAGGGCGTTGCAGTAGTCCTGGTGCGAGGACACAAAAGCATGGACCAACGTTGGCAAGGAGTCAGATGGAACAAGATGCCTAACCCTGGCAATATTCCTAAGATGGTAAAAGGAAGTACTGACAACAGCTGACACCTGAGATTGTAAAGTCAGCTTGTCATCAAAAATCACCCCAAGGTTACACACCCATTCAGAGGCCGGCAGTGACACACCGGCAAGAAAAATTCCAGAAGGCGTGCCAATACACGACCTCTCAATCTGACCACCCGGATCCAACACCAACACCTCAGTCTTCTCCGAGTTCAATTTTAACTGACTAGAATCCATCCAGTCTTGGATTTCCCCCAGACAGTTGTTAAACAACAAGAAAGCTCCATCCTGGTTGGGTACAAAAGACAGGTATAGCTGGGTATCATCTGCATAGCAGTGAAACCTCAGCCCATACCATCTTATAATGATTCCAAGGGGCAGCATGTACACTGCAAACAACATGGGTGACAGCACAGAACCCTGAGGCACTCCACACAACAAAGAGACTGGGCCGGAGGAGAAAATCCCTGACACAACTCTTTGTGATCTCCCGGTAAGGAATGACGTGAACCATTGCAAAACAGTTCCTGACATTCCACATATTTGCCTCAGGCATGCCAACAACACCACGTGATCCACAGTGTCAAATGCTGAAGAGAGAGATCAAGGAGAACCAGAATGGAACGTCTCTTTTGATCCCTCAACCTCAGATCATTTAGCACCTGAACCAGCGCAGTCTCGGTACTATGTCTTTTATAGAAACCAGACTGGAAGGACTCATAGATACTATGGATGGTTAAATGGTCATCCAATTGAGCAGCTACAACCTTTTCAATAACCTTCCCAATAAAGGGAAGGTTAGAGATAGGTCTGTAGCTATAAAAACAGTCTGGGTCTAAGGAAGCTTTCTTCAAGAGAGGTGTCACCACCTCCTCTTTCAGGGAGCTAGGAAACTCACCTGACTCCAAGGAGCACCAGACTATTTGCACCAAAACTGGACCGATGATATCAACACAACCTAAAATTAAGGTAGTCGGTCCAGGATCCAAGCTGCAACAAGTAGGGTGCACACTATGGATAAACCTCATAATATCCACGAACTCAGGTCGATAAAAAGAACTCCAAGAGAAATGAGGCACTGCATTCTCGCACATCCCCACAACATCACTCTTAGAGGTTGTCAGACACAGATCAGCCCTGATGCCAGCCACCTTAGTTGCAAAAGTAACGAGCGAGCTCATCGCACTCTACTTGTGAAAAGGCTTTCGAACTTGTAGACAGGCTGGGTTGCACAGTCTGTCTACAGTTCAAAACAGCTGAGCTGGTCAATTCTGAGCAACTGCAATCTCCCTGGACAGGAACTCTGCCTTCTTATGGGTGATTGCAGATTGGTAGCTAGCATAATGTTCTATCAGTCTAAGGCGATCGGCATCAAGGGCTGATCTACGCCAACAATGCTCTAACCTTCGCTCTTTTCTCTGCATCTCCCTCAGAGTCCCATCAAACCAAGGGGCCCTGGGGTGCAGTGAAAAAGGGCTTTCGCAAACAGGAGCAATAAAATCCAGGGCAACCGTGATGGCCTTATTATAGGCCAACACCAGTGCCTCTGGGTTACTGCTCACCAACACGGGGGATGAGAGGTCAAGGACCGCTGCTAGGCCTTGTGAAGTAACATTCCGTAATGGGTGGTACCTGACCATCTCCACAGGGGGATGGCCTCCTAAGGGGGGTGCAAAAATTGAACCTCACGGTGTAGTGGTCAGACCAAGCGACTGGTTCCACCCCCACGTCGGATGCATCAATCCCTAGAAGGAAAACTAAGTCCAAAGAGTGCTCAGATTTATGCACAGCAGCAGAAACTACCTGTGTAAGACCCAAAGAAGACGTTAATTGGAGGAAGTAACTACCAAATTGTGAGAGTTCATCGTCGACCCAGGCATTGAAGTCACCCAGCACCATCAATCTGGGTGACTCCAAACGACATGTTGACAAGGAAGTCTGCTACTTCCTGTAAGAAGCGTTTCCCATCAACGGGTGGACGGTAAATGAGAACGATTTGAATGCCTACACCTGCTATGACTGAACATTCAAAGGACTCAGCCTCTCCTACTACCACACTCGTGAGACCCAATTCATAGCTATAAGCTTTAAGTATTGTGCTCTAAGTCCCAAATATTTTATATATTTCTTTTTCGCTGTCATACTTGTCATGGTGATCATAAGCTCTTTAATGTCCCTTTTTGTATCCTCCCATCACTCTATTGGACTATCATAAAGGAAACTAATCTCAGATCTGATTTTAAACAGTGCGTTTATTTCTGTAGTGTAGGAGGTGTCTTGGAGGGTAGAAGTATTCATCTTCCAATAGCCTCTCCCTATTATAAGCTTGCGATGGGACCCTATCTCCATTTTAACAGCCAAGTGGTCTGAAGTTTCTAATGGAAGGGCTTGTACTGACTTACCAGTGATTCTGTCTGTGGTAAACCAGAAATCAATTCTAGTAGACAGTTTTCCTTTGTGAAAGGTATTGGTTGGATTTATCCCCAAAATATCATGAATATCCTATAAGCAATTTCTTTTAAGGATCTCAGTTAGTGTGTTAGTATCACAGTAGATTTCAATTGTTTTGCATCCCCAATCCCTATAACTAAGGCTACAGTTAAAATCCCCTTCCCATAAAATTATCTTTGAGGTTTTTAAATAGAGTTCTATAGCCCTGAACAGAATTGCCCTGTCTGCCTTGGACTGAGGGGCCTATGTGTTGATTAGTCTGTAAGTAATGTCATTAATGCAAACATCAGTTATCAACATTCTACCAGGTTGAATGTCTAGTATTTTAAAAATTTTAACTTTTGTCTGGGCAAACATAATACCTACACCTGAACAGGTGTCTTCCCCTATTGACCACAATGAAGGTCCCCATCTCCAATCTCTTTGAGCTTGCATGATTTCAGGGGTGCTATGTTGCTTGATATCCTGTATAAAATAAATATGCCCACCTTCTGCTATTAAACTGGCAAAAGTAAGCAAACTTTTTGCCTGACATTTTAAACTATTGACATTTGATTTAATACAAGAAATAGAAGCATTCATTTTGGGTCAGTTTTTCCTTCTCATTTTCTCTTTTTCCTCTTTTTCCTTGGCTTTTCCCCTCCTGTTTGCCTCTCTGGTAATATCTGGCTGTGAAGATGCAATAGAAGTTACATCAGAGTCTCTTCTTGTGTCCTCCTCCTCTATGCCCATCAAGGCTTCATATGTATTCTGTGTGTGTGTATATGAGTTCTTTCTCCTTAAGGTTACTCTGTCCCATGGTAAACTTGTAGCCTGCCTTTGACCTTGTGACTCTTTTAAAAGAGGAATCAATAGCAGTTTCTGGTGGAGGCATCTCTTCCTCCATTCCTCTATCTACTGGAAAGGTTTCTGCTGTGTCCACAATTTTGGACGTGTATCCTGCAGTGAGCTCAGCCTCTGACTTTACTAGTTGTTCTGGCTCCAAAATGGGGTCTTCAGGAATTTCTTGTGTATGTTCTATTATATCCTCTCCTGGATTCTTAAGTTGTACCACATTACCCTCTGGTGTATCCTGAGAATGAGCTGTGTTTTCTATAGTTTCATTGTGCCTACTATTTACCCTTTGTGGTTTAGGGTCCACGTTCTCTGTTTCTGATGTGAGATCATGAAGTCTCACTTTTTCTTTCTGCACTGTTGCCACATATATGTCCTGTTCTGCCCTTAGCACCTGGTCAAGACTATTGATTCCTGAATAAGTGTCCATTTTCATCACATAGGTTGCACTTCGGGGGTTGTCTGCAATGTGTCCCATGTGGCCTAGCTCTCCACAGAGCCCACACCTTTGCTTCTCACAAACATTGCTGAGATGTCCCACATCCCCACATTTATAGCACGCCCTTGGCTGTTCGGGATAAAATATCACACCCCTGTCTCTACCCAGAAAAAAACAATTGGGTAGATGTTTTGTGATCCCATTGTCTTATTTCAAAGTTATTTTATATTTCCATCCCCCAATCAAAATGTGTTCCTCATCCAAGATGGGTTCTGGGTATCCATTTATTGTACAGTGCTGCTTTGGCCAGTATGTAATGTCTGCTACGTTTACCCCTTTGTTACGACAGAGGACTGTGATTTTTTTAAAACTGGGTTTTGTTAAGGGTATTGCTAAGGAGGGTCTCCAGAGGGGTGTGCTTTTTTAAGGCCTGGTATTGCTTCCAGAACCTCCAATCCTGCAGGGTGTTTGAAGCTAATATCATACATGGTGTCCCCAGGCATATGGATCAATGCATAAATTTCATAAGCATAATATTTCATGCTTGTCTCAAGTAAAGCTCTCCCCACAAATATCCTGACCAAAATATCATTCATGTCTCCCCTGTATCTGAGATGAACTGCATTCCGTCTTGTTGCTGGCTCAGCTCTATTATTTCTGTTGTCTGGAAATAGGCGGTCCCTGACATTTGTATTCCACACATTATAGGGTATCTGTTCTTCTTGCCTTGGTTCCTCATGTGTATTATTTTGTTCAGTGTTTTGTTTATCAGCTATTGTTTGGGGGGGGCATGCATGCTTTGCTCAATGCCATGAATAATATCAATTCTGGGGGAGAGGGGGGCAGGTGAAACCTGTTCCTGTACCTTCTGTATACCTTGAGTGTGTATTTCTCCTTCCAAATGTTTAATATTCATAATTAAATCTTCGAGCGCCGTTCCTGATGGGCCTTGCATTTCTCCTATGGGAATAATTTGTCCTGGTGTAATGTTATCTATGGGGATCTCACTTTCAGTTGCATCTTCCCCAGATGTCCTCATGGAGGCCTGTGTACCCCCAAAGATAACTGGTAGGTTAACATCCCACCCTGATTCTTCTAAATTTTTCACCCATCCTGCACCCTGCAGTGCTTCTGTAACCTGCTCTGGTGTGATTGAACTAGTACTAGTTGAGGTAAGAGGTGTATTAGCATTTCCCACACTTTCTGTTTGAATATGCCCTTTCTTCTGTGCCACTGTCCCTTTTTGCCTTTACTTAATATTTCTTTCTGCATACATTTCTTTCCTGTTCCCCCTGTTGAAATGCTAATTGTAAAAGTAATATTTTGCTGCTGTAACAGAGATTTGCCTGATGTTCCTGGCCATTCCTCTATCCCCATGTCCCCTAATTAAACATTTCTCCAGTATCTGGCATCATGTTTTGTTGCCTAATCATTTTGTTCCTATCTGAATCATTTACTGGGTAAAAAGTGGCACCTGTAACCTCGGAGAGCTGTTGTCAGTTTCCAGGATCTTCTTCTCATTTTTCTGTATGCCGCTAATACTTTCAGCTGCCCAGGGCTCTGGTTTCTCTTCAAGTCCATTTGTTTCATGGACTTGCCTGTCCATCTCCCTATGATGTTCCTGATTCTTCAGGGCTCGCTCCAAAAGGTTTCTACGCTCTAGGAACTGTCTCTCTTCTAGCTGCAAATGCTCACAAATCACCTCTTCTGAATCCTCCAGCTGGATATCTCCCATTGAGTGCTGAGTATTATCCAAATCTGCTGCACGGTGAGTGCTTCCACATTTCATCATGTTTTCTGTAGCCAAACAAAGGTTCCGTTTCCCAGTATAATTTCTTCTTCCTGTATTTCTGTCTCTGGTGGCAGATAGGCCAGGGATGGAGACCTGCTCCTCGGCCTTGTCAACATCCTTCCTTCTTGCCGACTCAGGGGAACTGGCCATCACAGCTCCAGTCACAACACCCTCTACTGTAGTGTAGGGGAATTGTGTGTTTATTGAAACTCAAAAGAAAATGACAAAAATACAAAACAATGCAAACTAGAAAAATACATAACGGAACTAGAATACAATCATGTAACAGGTGCATCAGAATCAGTGATCCATACCAGATTGCTCCAAACAGTGGGCATATATCTAACAGTTTGAGACTACTTTTCTTCATAATAAACATCACACAAGGCCTTCAGGAAAATTAGTAGCAAGAACAGCATAAGAAACATCTTTTTGTTGTAAAGTAAACAAGCAGCGAGCATTCCAAATATTCCATTTAACAACAGCAAAAAACAAATTTAAAGTACTATGATGCTGAGCTCTCCAAGAAGAGCCATATTTACCATAAATTAATTCCTCATAAGAGACAAATTTCAGAACAGGCATGTTCCAAAGAACAGCCAAATAGTTCCACATGGTTAGAATAAAAGAGCAAGAAAAAAACAAATGATGGATCATCTCCAATACTGCATTACACTGAGGCCTAGCATAGATCCTTTCCTCAACCATTTTATGTTTCTGATTAGCATTAACATTACATTTTTTGTGACAACAAAGCCATAAAACATCATGAAATTTCACTGGAATCCTCTTATCAGCAGCAATTTAAGCATTATTGGCTCATATCCCACTGGACAAATAGGAAAGGTCTTATCCTCAGTGCAATGAGTAGACAGAACTTGCCCATACAACTGCTTTTTGCTGGACAAAATAACAACCTCAAAGGTAATATGCCACCTATGGAGATTAACAAAGACCTCATGGAAATATGAAGAGGCAAAAGGAACTGATTTAAAAGATTTCTGAACATTCCCTATCCATCCTGCATACCAACTAGAAACTTTACCCAGAAATAAAGGAAGCCAACCACAATTCTGCTGTAAGCACAGAGGCCACAGGTTAACATGTAAGAAATAGAAAAAGAAAAACAAAATTGGGTGAACTATACCCAGGCCACCCTCCTCAACAGGTAGATAAAAGATATTCCTTTAAACAGGATTTAATCTACTACCCCAGACAGCAAGAAAAAATTAACTTAAAATCAATGTCTCCCTTTCCTTAGGAGGTGGAAACACCAAGGCAACATACAAAAAAAAAGAGGAATCAAAAAAGTTATCACCATAAAAACACACTTCGGTTTCCCCATGGAAACCTTATTTCTTCTATCCAGAAGGGTGGATCCCTTTTGAAGACAGGCATCCCAGTTTTGCAAATCCTGCCTATCCCCCCCAAAAGTAACACCCAGAATATGAAAAGGTTCTCGAACAAGAGAAATGCCAGCCAAGTCAGTTGAAGAAGCAGCCAAGGAGCCAACTGAGGTATCGAACACCATACCAGTACATTTGTGAGTATTAAGCTATACACCTGAAGAGAACCCATATAGATAAAAAAATTTAACAATTCATGCCACAGCCTGGACATCTCAAACAATAACACACAAATCATCAGCATAAGCAAGAGTGGCAAAGGGAAAACGGACTGATTGCAAAGTCAAAGGGGTTAAAAATCTGACATCATTCAAGACTCGAAGCAATAAATCAGTAGAAAAGACATACAAAAGAGGGCTAGGGGGATGGTCCTGTTGAACCACTCTATGGACAGGGAACATTCGGCCTAAATAACCATTAACCAAATGTTGAACAACTGCAGTCCAATAGACAGAGCGAATTCAAGCTATAAATCCTGGAGGCACTCCATAAGTCACCACAATATCCCACAAAAAAGCATGGCTAACTGAATCAAAAGCCTGTCGTTGGTCCAAGTAAGGAGAAACCCCTGAGAAGCACAGAGCCTCCCAGCTTCAAAAATCTCACGAAGCAGCAATAAATGATCAGTAATGGTTCTACCAGGAATATCACAGGTTTGAGCCTTTGAGATAACACAGGAAGCCACACTCACCAGGCGATTATGCAAGATTTTCATCAAAATTTTAAAAGCAACATTAAGCAAACAAATGGGTCTGCAATTATCCAAATCTTTCCATTCACCCTTTTTTATAAAGAAAGGTAACAATACCAGTCATCATACCAAGAGGGAAATCACCAGAATGCAAAACATAATTATACATTGCAGTTTATTCAATGGCAGTCATGGGACACAAAAGTTGATAAACCTCATGCAGGATACCATCCTTCCCTGGGGAGTTCCCTTTATTTAATGCAAAAATAACCTGTGTAACCTCCACAACCTGCAAATCCAGGGTAAGATCTCTAGAAAGACTATGGGGAAAATCAGGGATAGAAACCAGTTTTTGCAAAGAGGAAAACAGCCCCACATCACCAGAATATGTACGAAACTGGCCATGTAAATAATCAGAGACAGCAAGCGAAATACCCTGTGGCGTGGTTTGTGTTACTCGATTAGAGTCCAAAACCTCAGCCATGTGTCTATGCTTCACTCTTTCAGCACAGCTGAGAAATGGACAGACTGAGGCCAACTTTCCTTGAGTGCCAAAAGCCTGTTGCATCATCAAGGAAGCAAGTTGTTTGGAATGAAAAGCTTTCATATCATGCTGAATACTACTTATCTGGTGGGTATAATCATGTGTTGAGATGTGTGCTAAGCTCATCACCTTTTGCTGCTAAGAATGAAGGGTGTGATATCGAACCTTATCCACAACCCAGACAGTTTTACTCAATGAATTCAATAAAGCACTCAAGTCAGATTTCAAACAGTCCCACCACAATAATGGATTATCAAAAAGGTCAAACAAAGTCTTTTTCCCCCCGACCAAAAACAAAATCTGTTGAGAAATATACTTGTTCTGCAACAGAAGAGTATTAAACCTCTGAAGACCAGGCCCAAAAGGAGCAGTAGGATTCCCAAGTACAGTGCCCAATTCCTTGTGATCAGAGTATTCTACAGAAGTAACCCATACCCGATGTAGAGAAACAAAATTACTAACAAAAAATAAATCAATATGGGTGGCATGGCTTCCACGCTGAAAGGTAGGAAGCCCCTTACCATGCTTAGTTTTACAGGCATCAATCAAAGATGCGAAATGGATCACAGAATTTAAAAAAGTCATATCACAAAACACTTTAGTTGTTTGTGCAGTACAACCTCGATCCTGAAGTGACAACCCACAATTAAAATCACCACCAAAAATCACAGGTCATGTCAAGAACAAATAAGTGTGGACAGCATCAAACAAATCAACCCTCTCAGCCTTAGATTGAGGAGCATAGATATTAGTCAATCTATAATAGCGAGAATAAGTTTTAACATCCAACAGTAAAACATGCCCAGGGAGTAAGTCCAAAAGCTTTAAAACCTAAACTGGAACTGTATATAAAATCCCAACCCCCAATACACAGATCCAAACCCACAGACCAGTAAGAAGCCCCACAAAATCACTCATTTGAAGCTTGTGAAATATTAGAAACAGTATGTAATCTGGTATCCTGGAGAAAAATAACATCAGCAGCAACATCTCTAAAATGAGTAAACACGATCCCCCTTCTAAGTCTGTTCTTAATACTATTTACATTAAGTGTAATCAATGTGAGTTGTGACATCACAATAGGAAAAGTGGACCCTTATTTCTTTTTAACATGCTTCCCTGGAATGTCGTGCCTACTCTTGGGGGCAACCCATCTTCTGGTTTTCCCAATCACTTGCAAATCATCCCCCACTTCACTAATATCCGAGTCAGAGGCAACCTCCAAATGGCTGTGATCACCAGAGGGAGCCTCAGAGTCAGGCCCCTGCCCATCCTCCAAATCTTGTAACGGGCCAAACTAATTCGAGATAGTAGTTTCAGAGACCTTTTGGACCTTAGAGGGAGGTTGTTTCCAGGCCTGTTGGCACCGAGAAACCCTCCTCCCAATCTCTGGAGCAACTACTGGGGGAGGTGGAGGAGGCATAGACAAAATACCAGGGTCTGGAGTGGGACAAACAAGGTCTACTGGCATTATTACTCACGGCTGCTCTTCCATAAGAAGAGCAGGATCAGGAGAATGAACCACCTCCTCATCATCAAGGGGGAAGGGACAGGAACAGGAGGTACAAGAAGGGGCACCACAGGATTGGGAATACGAGCAAGGCAGGTAAAATCCCATTGTGCAGTAGCTATTAACAATCTCTGCTCTTCCAGGTCTCCAGACCCATCCTTCCAATGAGCAGCTTGGGGACAGTCATTGAAAACATATCCCCCCTCCCCACATAAATTACAGTGGGCAGTCTGGGTACATTGTGAGCTGGAATGACCCAGCAAACCACAGATCATGCATCTAATCTTGTCACAAGTAGCACTAATATGTCCCAGACAACCACATTTGAAACACGTTTTTGGTTGTCCAGGATAAAACAAAACCCCTTTATCACCACCATGAGAAAAAGAATTAAGCAGATGCTGAAGTTCTCCATCAACAATTTTCAAGGAGACACAAAACTTCCACCCCCTATCCAAATTCCCTCAGCAGCAAAAATAGCTTCAGGGTGTCCCAGAACTGTAAATTTTTGTTTTAACCAAAACAATAAATCAGTGATGCTAACCCCCTTATTAAGAAAAAGGACAGTAACAAGTTTCTGAGCCGGTTTAGTTAAAGGGACAACCTCAAAAGGAGCCCACAATGGAGTACTTTTGACCATATGGTAGCGAGCCTAAAATTTTTCAAGACCGGACTGCAGTTTGAAACTAACATCAAATACAGTCTCCCCTGAAACATATATAAGGGCATAAAGTTCAGCAACATGAAATTTCAAGGATTCTTGCAATAAGACCTTTCCCACGTAAGCCCTATCCGGAAATAAATCCAGACCCCCTTTATAGAGAAGGTGAACAGCGTTATGTATTTTGGCAAGAAAAACCCTCTTTTAGAAAAAGGAAGCATAAAATTTGGACTGCCAATCTCCTTGACCTCCCCCTCCCATATCTAACCCAGGGCGATCAGAGGAGTTCATAGGATGATCATCAGGAATAGGGGGGTCATCAACGTCAGGGGCTGCAGAAAGGGTAGCAGACCGAGGTGTAGGAGTTGGCAAAGGAGAGACTGGTATAGGTTCAGATTGTTGAAGGTCCAAAACTGGGTTCTGGGTCAATGATAAGTCAGAAGGCAGCAAAAAATCAAGATGATGCTCAGAGGGCATCTGCAGTATAGAAACAGCAGCAGCAAGCTGCGAGACACCAGGAGCCACAAAAATTACAGGGGCAACAGACGTGGAACTAACAGTACTCATGATAGGTTTAGAAAGTCCAGGAACATGGATAGGGGCAAAGTCCAAAGTCCATTGCTGCATTGTGGGAGAGAGCACCCAATCCGCCAACTTAAGTGAACTATTGATGGACCACAGTTCCATAGGAGATGCAGAAAGTTCAGCCCTGGATTGTTTCACAACAGCCTTCTTAAAAGCACAATCAGCAGGAGAGGTCGCAGAAAAGAAAAACACAGAAGCCGCCACCTGATCAGCATCAGTAGACCGAACAAAGATAGGGTCAGTCAGTGCCGTAGCAGCCATTGTCAGAGCAGCAGACATATTCTGGGATGTAGCCTGATTACTCCTGCCAGTAGCCAGTAATCGGCCCTGGACCGATGGAATAGTCACAGATTTAATTTGAGCAAGTTCCAAAGCTTTATTAAGTTCATCCATTTTCTGATGATACTGTAACTCGGTATCTGACAAAGCCAGAATTATCTTCTCTACCTCAGGTAACCGTGGAACCAAATTGGAAGCTGGTAATGAATCAGCAGAATCCACTATCTCCACTCCCTCGGTTCTTGCAGTAGGTATACCTTCAACAAAACTAGAAGCCACATCAGAAGCCATTGTAGATATCAATGGAGGAGCCTCCCGCTCCCCAACCCACTGCACCTCCAGCTCCATGCTCCGTCAGAGACAGACTGAGACGGACATCACCAGCATGGTCCCCTACCGATGAGTAGGGGAATTATTTATTGTTAGAAACAAAACATCAGTATATACACAAAAATGAATGCATGAACCATGAAAAAAATTACAAATCCAACAAGTCTCTGGAAAAAAAATAAAACAACACAGAAAAAAAAAAAGAACAAAAACAACTAAAGCCCCAGCATCATGAATACACATAATAAATATATCAATCTTCAGACAATAAGTTCATCAGAAGAAGAAGATGAAGAATCAGCATTTATATAGCGCTTTTCATACACAGTATCCCAAAGCACTTTAAAAGCAATGGTAGACTGGTAGTGAAGTGACTGAATGTGTGGTGGCAGCCATATCGCACATCATCTCCCACACACAGCCTGGATAATTGCATGAACCGGTTTATGGGAAGGGGAATGTTGGCCAGGACACCGGGAATGTTCTCTGCTCTTTGCGAAGAGTGCCCTGGGTTCTTTTGTTTCCACCTGGACACCCACCAGGACAACACAAGGATGGGCAGAAGGGACCTCAGTTTAACGTCTCATCCAAAGGATGGCACACCCCAGCAGTACAGCATCCCCCCAATACTGCACTCGGATGCCAGTGATTTTTAGGTGCAAGTTCAATCCCGGTGTGGGACAAGAACCCACGACCTTCTGGTCCAGAGGCAGATGTGCTACCAGCTGAACCACGCTGATTAAATCCAAAAAACATGCTTCCAGGACCTTGGAACTGAGGAACTGGCAAAAAGTCTAATTCAAAAGTCTTCTGGGTCAGCAAAGTTGTTTCAATATGTAGAAGTAAAACTGAAGGTAGGGTGTAGGAATGCTGTAAGGAAAATAAACAATGTGTCTGCCACATATAATATTTAATGCTAGCAAAAATAACATTCAATGTGCTAGGATGATAATGTGAGAAGGAGCCTGAATAATCCCCAAGGACTAAGCATTCATAAGAAACATATCTAGTGCCCCCATCCCCATATTTTAAACAAAGTAGACCAAAAAAGCTTGGCATAATGACATGAGAAAAAAAATGTTCCAATGTTTCTTCCACCCCAAGACATTCAGTACTAATACATTGTCTTTCAGCAATAGCTTTGTGTTTTAAATTACCCTTAACTCTCAATCTCCCATGGCAACTAAGCCAAGTGACATCCCACATTTTAGCAGGAATGGGTTTATCATTCAAAACCCTTAAGGCCAAATATGTTTTGGTGGGGAAGCATTTTGGGAAGTCAACCATAACCAAAAAATTCTGGGTCATTATGTCAGCATATAGAGCTTTCCTAGAAAGTTGATAAATCCCAGGTTTAGTAAGTTTCCAAGCCTGTAATTTGACTGCTATGGAACAAAGAAATGTAGGGGCTCCTGATGTAATCCTAACAATGGGAACCTCAGTAGACCATTTAGCCAAAACGTCCTGTGTCAAAAAAAATTTCCAAAAGTCCCATGAGGTTACCTGATATTGTGTCGGCTCCTTAAAAGTAGAAGAAATAAAAAAGGAATAACAAAAACAACGGATTAATCATATTAAGTCCCCCCGCAGTTATACGTAAATATATAAAATCACATTTCACAGGATTCAAATGGTTCCCCCAAAGCATTTGGAAGAAAATACTGTATAATCGAGTTTCATAATGTTTTGGCAGCAGAAATATAGAACAGATACATAAAAATAAAGGAAGAAGAAATTTCTTTATGACCAAAACCCGCTTTTATTTGGAAAAGATCCAAGATTTCCATAATTGTACTTTGCATTCCCCCAATTCAATACATGGTTTCCAATTGATGCCAGCTAAATTTCCATTACTGAAATAGCATCCTAAGAGTTTAATGGGGCCAGCAGTAAAAGGTATCTGCCCTATAAATGAATCAAAAGGTCCTGTTCCCAAAAAGATACCTGTACTCTTTTCGTAATTCACTGTTGTCCCAGAAATTGTACTAAACTGAGCTTGGATGTCTAGAGCAATAAGGCCAGAAGCTGTATCATGAAGGAAAAGACACATATTGTCAGCATAAACAGCAAGCACCTGAGCAGGAATTTCTGTAGCCGGAGAAAGGCCTGTTATATCCTGATGCTGGAGAAGTTCCTGAATTAATGGGTCCAATACAAAAGTATAGAACAAAGGACTGATATGACATCCCTGGTGTACACCCCTACGAAAATTGACACCTACCCCTGTAAGTCCATTCACCAAAGGGAAAGACTTGGCTGATTTATACAAAAGGGTCTCCCAAACCCTAAATTTCGGGGAGAACGCATATCTGTAAAAAACTTGAAATAAGAAATCATGGGTAACTTTATCAAATGCTTTTGCTTGATCAAGTGACACTAAGTACCCTTGAAATTTCTGTAAATGACTGCACTCACATATAATTCTAAGAAGTGTTAAGTTCTGCTGGATGTTGTGGCCAAGGATCGAACAGGTTTGAACTGGGTGAATGAGGGTCGAGGCCACCCATTGCAGTCTATGGCATAAAATGGCAGAGAAAATTTTATAATCTGTATTCAAAAGGCTAATCAGCCTCCAATTACTAATATCATGTTTAACCCCTTTTTTGAATAAAAAAATAATCAAGACATCAGAACAATTTTAAAATGGTATATCAGAATCAAGCATTTCTTTGTAAACATGAGTTAGAATACCACTAAACTCATCCGAAAATGTTTTAAAAAATTCATTAACAAGCCCATCTGGACCAGGGGCGACCCCAGTCTTGAGATGAGCAAGTTCCCACTTGACCTCAGCTTGGGAAATGTGGCGGTCTAAATCCCTAATCTGGGGAATAGACAGCTCTGGGGGTGAAAAAGTAAAGAGCTTTTCCCAGTCACCCTGTGATTGAAAAGCCCTTCCATGTTGAGTTTGCAAAACCTGTTGGACAATGTGTAACATAGCTACATCAGAAGTTTGTAAAACACCTTCTAGGTCATAAAGAACATCCATTTGCTTCTTTTCTAATGCTTGTTTGCAAGCTGAGAAAGGGTTAGAGACAGGGGTGGACTTCAGACTATAGGACAACTCATCATGAATATGACAAGCTTTCCCATAGTGAAACTGTTTCATCTTAACCTTGAGCTGACTAATCTGGTCCTGTATTCTGGGCAGGGATAACATCTTATAGAACTGGCCCCTATGTCCCCAATATGCAATATAATCCTCAGTTAAAATGGATTTATGAAAAGAGGATGAAACATGCCGAAATTCAAGTTTGGTGGCTGCCCACCATTCACCCCATGAATCGTAAAGCCCAGCTATCGACTGCTGCCGCTCTAATGTATCCTTAATGACAGTCTTGAAACGTACCTGAGCTAGCAATATTGGGTTCAGCTTCCATCTTGTGGATAGAGCAGGAAATCTGGGAGGAATATGGGAGAGATTAAAGCCAACTTTTAACAGCATGTGATCAGAGAACTCGCAAGGGGTTAAATCAAACCTGGGAGGTGTTAAATAACGAGAGGAAAAAACAAAATCAATTCTAGTAGCATAACTGCTGCATCGGTAAGTAAACTTAGAATCAGAATGTAAAGCACTGTAAGTATCCAGTAAGGAAGCTTTGAAGAGGAATTTATGAAGAGCATGAGAATCACAGCAGACCTTTAGTTGTAGCTGATCTTTAAATCTCAGATCCAGGCCACAGTTAAAAATCACCTCCCAAATGACATGTCTGGGGAAAAATAAATAGTGCTCGATTTCATTAAACAAGTCAATCCTAGCTGACTTTACTTGTGGGGCATAGATGTTGATTAGATGGAGGGGATAACCTTTGCAAAAACAGTCCAAAAGTAATGCCCTCCCTGGGACAATATCCACTAGTTGTAAAACTTGAACCTGTGTGTGATAAAAAAGAATCCCAACCCCATCTGCTGTATCGGCACTAAAGGACCAAAAGGAAGGACCATAAACCCATGATTTTTTTTGTCTGAGCAATATCTAACAAGGAAGAAAATCTAGTTTCTTGCAAAAACAAGATATCTGCAGCCTGTGACATACAATAATGTAAAAGCCCCATATGCTTCCTTGAATTTGTATACTGCATGTGTTAAGGGAGATTAGATTTAATAAAGCCAGAAAAAAAAAAAAGGTTTTGTCCTTTTTATGCTTACGCCCAGACTTTTTTTTAGATTCCAGTAATGCAGTAGCCCCCTCGTCATCGCATTCCATACCTGACATAGCTCCGGAGGCAACTGAAATATCAGACTCTGAGTCCCTGTCTGGGTCCTGCAGAACCTGAAAGGTATTTTGAGTAGAAATCGAGGCTGTCTGGGCAAGTTTGTTTGCGTTTGACCTCGTAATTCTTTTGGGATGGGATTTCTGAAATTCAGAATCCCGGGGCGGGGGGGGGAACAGACAGATCTGACAGGGAATGCTCTGTTGTTTCTGGTTGCTGGGGAGCATTAGGAGTATTAGAACTTGGATCTGAAGTGGGAGCTTGAGAAGCAGGGGCACCTGGTGGAGCTGAGGTGGAAAGCCCATTTGTAAAAGGGCTTGCATCATCAGTTCTAGGCCGAAACCTATCTTGTGCTTCAGAAATTAAGGTTTCCTTATCCAGGCCCCCTGAATTGTTTTGCCCTGCATGAGGACACTGATGATAGGCATGGCCCTGTGCATCACATAAATTGCATCTAAAAACATTTTGGCAAGTCCCACTATCATGGTCTAAATCCCTACAAAGTGCACATTAAATTTTGTCGCATGTGCTGCTTAAATGACTGGTACTCCCACTTTTATAGCAGGTCTTAGGTTGACCTGGGTAAAAACATAATCCCCTATCTTTTCCCAGAAAAAAGCTATTAGGAATGTGCTGTACATTATCCCCCACAGTGTGTAGCTTGATCTTAAATTTCCAGCTCCCTGTCCAGATGTCTTCTCCATCGATAATGGGCTCAGCAGGCCCAAGTACTGTACATTTGCTTTCTAGCCAATAAAGAATATCCCCTACATTAACCCACTCATTTCTGAACATGACATTAATGGTCTTATATAAAGGCTTAGTAATAGGTATAGCCCAAAAAGGTGTCCATAATAGAGAGGTCTTTAAAGCTTCATATTTTTGCCAGAATCTGCCCAGGCCTGAAAAATACCGAAAGCTTATGTCAAAGGTGTCCTCCCCTCTGATGTTGATGAGGGCGTATATGTCAGAGGCCTGAAAGTTCATGGAATTCTTCAGCAGCCGTCGGGCAACATAAAATCGATCAGGGTGCTCCTGCAGGCCCCCCTCTATAATGAAGGAGAATAGGATTCCGCCTGGGGGCTTGTTCTAGCCTATTATTTCTGAACAAGTTAGAATATAATGGGCCAGAATGGAAAGAGTCCCTCCGGGGAGACGGGGGGGGGAGTATGAGGTAGAGCAGAGCCATTCCCATCTAAAGGTACATGTTCAGTAATAGCAGGGTTACTACAGTCACTTGAGATATTAGAGGCTGGATCCGACCCCATAGGAGCCGACTCAGAGATTCCTGGAATTGAAGCTGGTGTTGGTGTAAATGAAATCCATTCAGAATCTGGAATCCAGTGTCCGTCCTTCAAAATCCAGCCCATGTCAGCCAAGGCTGAACCCTTGCTCCAGTCAGCTGAGGGAAAGGAATTGGCCCAAAAACTTGATTTCCGCATTCCACCGCGGGCATCGTCTGCTGTAGAAATCAACTTAGGGTCTGTGTCAAAATGCCAAGGTGAACATTCGGCTGACAGACTGTTAGGGACACCAGCAAAATCATCACTTTCCCCTTGAACACGTACTGAAGGAATATCTATCAAAGCAGCAGAATCCAAAACCTTTGTGTCAGAAGATGACTGAGAAAATAAAGTCCCGTCCGAAACTCCCTCTGCACGGTTCCAACCGCACACATCACCTGGAAGCTCAGAAATTACATCTCCAGTTTCTGCCACATCTCAGGGTGAAGCCATCACAGGTTGAACTCTAGCAAGCTTCTCTCCAACCTCAAGACTCACTTCTGTCTCCATGAAAGGTTGAGCAGCATCTGCCATGTCGCAGATGCACAGCCACGGATCCCCCTACCACCAGCAATGCAGTAGGGGAATTTCCACGGTGCCCTGTCCAAATTTCCCCCATTCACTAGAAATACCAGCAACAGCTTAATCTAGTTCATGGTCAGTTGGCATTCATCTGTATCCCACTCCCCGGAGTCATGCCTGAAAATAGGCAGAATTTGTCTAGTGCACTTACCTGGTCAACAAAAACGAACTAAATAAAAATAAATAATTTGATACGCTTGACCACTGGGAGATCCTTTAAAAATTGAGGCTGTTGGGATTAAAAAACATTGCTCTGTATTAGATTCACATCTACACAGATAAATGGTTTCACTAAGCAATTTTAAATCCCATTACAGAGTCATAAAGTCAAGAATACCACAAGGTTCTGTGCTTGGTTTTGTGCTTTTCAATCTGTATAAAAATGATGATAGCCCTCTTCTTCAGGAGTTCTTCATCATTTGTATACAGATAACACTGAGATGTATGTGGCAGGCACATTAGCCAATATAATTCAAACTAAACTGCAAAATGACTTCAATGCTCCGCAGGGCTATCTCTGATCCCATATGCTAGTTTTAAAGGGAATAGAAATGTTGTATTTTTCTGTCCTGTGACTGTTGCTTATCCTATTGATGAAGTCAATCAGTAAAGTGTTAGTCTCTGTTTGAACTGACCATATTTGTGAAACAGTATGGTAGTTTCCTCCCATTCTGTTTTTTTTTCCTAAACTGGTGGCTACTGGCAAACAGTTTCATAACCATCTGCTTTCTCTGGTGGCATGCAGTTCCCAGATATGAAGTTTATGTTGTAGGTGCATGCGATGTTGTAGCCAATGACCCTTTCTGCCCCAGATGGCTGCAGTACTGAACAGATTATGGAGGAGTTTTAAGTAGCAGCCCCCTGTCAGTAATCTTTTCTGGCACACAGAGGGACACACACAATTATAATACTCTCAGAAAATGTAACAGATACAATGTGCTGTTTGGCAAGTCTTGCTGCTGTATTGTATTTGCTACTAGAATCGGGTGAGTCCACAAAAGAGAACCAACAGCAATAACATTTAGCCATGTCAGGTTTTGTTCTTAAAGTGACCTTAACAGTTTGTATCAGGCTCGAGGAGAGAGTTACAACAATGTAAGAAGAAAAGGAAATGTGAAAAGTATTACCCATATAACCTTTTTTTATTTCACACACTGAGAAAGAGCCAAGTTCATATGGATCTTTAAGATCAGGTTTGCCAAATGTATATGTAGCTTGTTTGCTTGGATTCTGACAACGAATGAAATTAATGAGCATTCTCTGTTGTTTCTTTTTTGCCCTCAAGGAGATACTTTTGCTTTTTTACAATCAATCAGTCAATTAATCAATCAATCTTTATTTAGCTAGGTGAAACTCCATTGAGTAAGCTTATTTTCAAGAAGGGCCTGGTAGGTACAGAATAAATAATACACTAGCACAATAGAACATATAGCACAAATGGGCATAACAGTACATTACATAGCAATAAAAGCAATGTGCAAGGATAATCAATGAGGTCCGGTCATAAGGGGAAGCCTCATACCAGTAAACAGTACAGCAGAGATGTGGAAGCATGTCAACACCAATGTGTCGAATCAGTGATTTTAGACACTGATAGCTCTAGTAGAGCAGAGTTAATGCTAGTGACTTTGCAATCTGGGGGCCTAGCAACAAGTAGAAAGCAAGGATGAATCCAGGAACATGCCTTAGGGTAATTTTAACAAGGGCATAGAAAGTGTATAGGGTTGACTGTAAGAATAGCAATGTATGGCTACAGTTTAGCAACAGGGAGGGCATTGACAATGCTATGAGAAGTATCTCGAATACTGACTTGAATTCCACAAAACCAATAGGATGCACCAATTTTATGGATTTCTGGATGTTGTTCCATGGCTGGGGCAGCTCATAGCTGAAGGAGGCTCTGCCAATATGGGAAAATACTTTAGGCACAGCTAGTGAGATGTACGAACGGCTTCTCAAGGCATAGTTTCATAAGGTGTAGGAGGGCAGACAGTCAGAAATGTAGCAGGGTAGCATCTTGGATATAGATATATAGGTCCATAGTATAGCATTCCTTTGCCTCCTGAATGTAAGTGAGGTCCATCCTACCGTGGAATAGAGTACACAGTGATGGGCATTATATGACGCACCTGAGATGAAAAGTAAGGCCCTATGAGAAAGGGTGTCAAGCTTAGATAGGGCGTTTTTGGGGACTTGGCCATACAAGAAGTTTGCATAGTCCAGGATAGCTAGGAACGTGGTTTGAACGAAGCTTTTTCTGACCTCCTGGGTAAGCAGATGCTTGATTCTAAAACAAAGTCCAAGTCTCTAAGTTTTTGAGAGCTCATCTATATGATCAGTAAAAGAAAATCTGTTGTCAATCCACATATCTAGGTACTTGAACTTGGTCACATAGTGAAGTGACTCTTTCCTAGCAGGGTGGTGATAGTGTGAATATTGTCATGCTTAAGGGAGTTTATGGACTTGGTCATTGGGGATAACAGCATAGCCTTGGTCTTTTTGGCATTCATTAGAAGCTTTTGACTCTGGAGGTTTTGTTGCAGCTGAAGGAAATCTGCTTGCAAGTCTGAGCAGGCACTTTTGGGAGTAGGCCTGGCAGTGTAAAGGACCATATCGTCCACCAAGAGATGTACACTAAAAAGTTTAATTCCATGGTCAATGTTGTTGATATAAAGTGAGAAAAGTAAGGGCCCCAAGATGGAGCCTTGAGGTACATCTCTGCTAATCTGTTTTAGAGTGGAGAGAACTCCTATTGCTTATACTTGCTGCATCCGCTCTGCTAGGTAGCAAGAGAACCATTTTAAGGAAGGGGCATCCAGATCAATGTTGTGGAGAGTAACTAAGAGCAATGCATGGTCGACAGTATCAAAGGCCTTGCTTAAGTCGAGGAATACCGTGCATACATGATTCTTTAAGTCAAGGGCTCTCTGCCAGTCATTTATGACATTAGCCAGAGCTGTGATTGTGCTATGACATGGCCTAAAGCCTGATTGCACAGGGTTTAGCAGATTTGAGGCATCAATGTAGTTTCCAAGTTGGCAATTCACTCATTTCTCCAGCAGTTTTGATAGGGTGGGGAGTAAGGAGATTGCCCTGTAGTTATTTGGGTCTCTGCGGTCTCCTGATTTGAAGAGTGGCAAAACTTGGGCAGTCTTCCAGACAGAAGGGAGTTTCCCCAAGCTGAGGGACATATTAAAGAGGTGTGTTAATGGAGCTGCCAGAACTTGGTGACTGAGCTTTAGGAAAAAAAGGGCCAATGAGGTCCGCTCCTGCACTTTTTCTAGCATCCAGCTGAAGGAGCAGGTAATTCACTTCCTTTTTTTTTTTTTCAATCCTCCTTCCTTGTCCTCTGATCTACCACTCCTTCCGGCTGCTCATGCCTCCTGCAACCCCCCTGCCCTGACCCCCCTCCCCACACCCCAGATCACAGCCAACCCAGGGGTGGCCCGGCATATCCCTTCTCCAGGTGGATCCCCCTCCTCTGAGGGGGAAGGTGCCAGGGGGGCAACCAGCACACACTAGATTCAGTCTCTGTGTGCTGCTGAGGTGGGTTTGGAGGCGTCAGGGCATCTCAGGCCGACAGAAGCATGGCAGCCATCATCTGGCAGAGCAGGAGGCTGGATTTTCCATTTTCTCCCCAGGGCATGATGTGCCACTAACGTTTGGGCAAAGCTGACATTCACCACACCCCCATGTGTGTTGAGGCTCTGCTGTCGGTCTCCCTAGCCTCCGTCAGGGGGTACCAGACTGCGAGTCTTGTCCCTCCCTCCCCCCTGGAATAGGCGAGCAGTCATGGGACGCTCAAGCCTACTCCTCCCGGCCAGCTCTCCAGCGACCCAAGTCCGTTCCTGAACCCGGGTCGCCGGCGTCACAAGCAGAAATCCAACCACTGTGCCGATGAGCCGGCCCTAATTCACTTCCTTGAAAGTTACCGATTTGAAGGAGAAACCCATTACAGATTGCAACTAAGCTGTTTAGTCAGTGTGTCGCACCAGAGAAATGGGGAGAAACAGAGAATGCGGAGGCGAAATGTGGCTGAAGCTGCTGAATAATTGTGTGTGTGTGTGTGTGTGTGGTGACCACTGTCAGCTTGTCTGTAGTAGAGACAGTGATCTTTTAGTTGTGTAACTTGTTTGGTTTAGCTCTCACAGCAGCATAGGCACCACATAAATGATAGGCTGGCAATGATTAGAAGGATGTCAGAATAGCAATTACTTAATGGGAGGGTGAGCAATAGTGCACCCAGCATCTCAGCCCTTTATTATCCAGGTAATGGTAAAGGTTAGAGAAAGTGAAAGAAAACCAAACAAGTCAAACAACTAAGAGATCTCTATCTCTACCATGGACAAGCTGGCAGTGGTCATGAACTCACACAACCCCCTCCCCAATCTCTCACATAGATAGACAGTAATTAAAAACATACACGCATATCAACTCATTCATCAGCTTCTGACACATTCCACCTCTACATTCTCCATTTCTCCAAGGTGAAACACTGACTAAACTGTTTTCTCAGAACCAGTAAAACAAATGTAGCTTCTTGCTGAACAAAAAAAAAATAGAGAATGGTCACTAATTTTATTCATAGCCTGAATCTTTTCTGACTAGCATACCAGTCACACACGTTACATACGCATTTGAGAAAATGGCTCTTAACCCTTTGTTAGTGTTTGAAATAAAAATATTTTAAGGGTAATACTTGTTCACAGTTCCTTTTCCTCTTGTAGTTTCGTAGTGCTTTTATCTCCTCAAGTAGGTCCAAGGGTGAGAAACTGCACTCAGTGGTGTAGGTTTGATGTGCTGCTGCAAGGGTGAGCTAACCCTTGAAAAATCAAAGAGAGGGTCTGAGTGCAGTGTACTCACAGGAGAAGAATAAGTATTTCTGCATCCCAATGGCTCCTCAGTATAAAGAAAAGGACTAATCCAACAGCAAGATGAATGTAGTAAAGTTTTGTAATTTATTGGAGTAATTAGCCAGAATAGAAATATCAGTAGTATAAGTTCATATATCTCATCAAATGTTAAATTTCAGCCAATCAACATGTGCCACATCATTTGACAGGTGGGCATGGCCTAAAATTGACCAATAAGGATCACCTCTTGTTAAACCGGAAGTCCCTCCCTAAATGTGTTAGCCCCACCCACTTTTGCTGGAAGTGACGTTCGCTCGAACCGTGTCCCGCACCACTTGCCCCAGGAAATGACACATGTTGAAACCCCAGAAGTGACATAATGCCACCATTTTATGTGGCCTACGCCCCTCCTTCTCATGCTCTCCTCGAACCCCTGCCACCCACCATTTTGTAAGTATCCTATGCCCCTCCCCCTCCTTCTCATACACTCCTCGAACCCTGCCGCACCATCCTGGCTGGAACTCGAGTCCCACTGTGCTAGCTCAAACTCCTGTCCCCCTCTTTTCTCCTGCACCCTACCATCCTGGCTTGAACTCCTGTCCCTCTTCACCCCTGTGCCCCCACTCACCCCAAAAAATAAGTTAGGGTTTATGTAGTGTTATGTGCTCCCTGTCGTCTTGGGTGTCTAATTGCAGGGGCATGTGTGTGTTTTTTGATTAGGATATTTTCAGAAAGTAGTATCTAGGAGGCAGCCTGATCATGCAGAGGTTTCGGAGATCTGTTTGGGGAACCCACCAGAGGGAAATTCATCTGACTGAGTGAGTACCCCTTTTTCTGTTTTATAACAAGGTATAAAATAATTAACAAGCATCTGTAGGACTGTGCAAAACTTACACCAAAAGGATACCTTTATGTTTATGTATAAATCATTCATAAGCTAAAACAGGGACCTCGGTGTAAAGAAAATGGTTAAACAGTTTCTCTGGACTGCATTGCAACATGGTGCATGTGTGTGTGTGTGTGTGTGTGTGTGTATGTGTGTGTGTGCATATGTGTGTGTGTGTGTGTGTGTGTGTTCCTCATTAGACACGTAGGAAAGCAACGTTGTATATGTAGATGTGAAATAGAGATGGGCTCTCTGGACCCCCTTGTACTGTTATCAGTGGGCTAGATGTCTTTGTGTCTTTTAAGACTGAAACAACATCTGTGTTTTATTTACAAAAGAGGCTATTATCCCTCCCTGCAAAAGAGAGAAGTTATATGTTTTTCATTATATACTGTACTCTTCAGAAAAAACTTTGCTTTAAACGTGACTACTATAAAACAGTATAAGCTACTAGACTATTGACTTAGAAAAAAAGGCACATTCTGCATACTTTTTAGTATACAGTGACCCAGGCTTTAGCAGAAAGAAAAATCAATGCAACCCCCAGCAATCACTCTGAGTCAAAAGAAAAAAACTTGTAAGCTGTTTTGTGAGGGTTTTTATATATTATTTTCCATGGGGATGGGTTGGGCCTTGGACTGACAGTGCCACATGTTCAACATTTTTTCAGTAGTAGCCATGTACTTGTATGGTGTGGTGGTGGTTTACCAAGGGGGCAGTCCAGCTTACAAAGCCTGATATAAACCCTGCTGCTCTTGTGTATCCTGTGCTAGGACAAAAAGACTAGAGTGAGACTGTCAAAAATACCACCTGAGTTGCAGAACTCTTAAAAAAAGCATTAGACAGTCAAAAATAATGTATTTCTGGGGAGAAATGAGTATATCGTAACCAGAAGACTGTTTCCAAGCATTGGAAAAGATGAATAGTGTACAGTCTATTACTACAGAAGGTGTGTATCGTTACTTTTAACTAAGAATAGTAGTTTAGATGCTTGTTTAAAATGTTGCTTGTTTACCTGTTTGACTCTGTTTGGGTGTAGCTTAACACTACAGAAGGTTTGTATTTTTATTTTTAACTAGGAATAGTAGATGCTGCAGGTTTTAGATTTGAAATTTTGTCCTACAGTATAATGCTGAAAATACAAAAGTAGTGACAGGGGTGTATTTTCTGTTTTTTCCAACAGTGCAAAGAAATCCTGCAGGAGAGAGGGGGAAAAAAGGCCTTCAGAAGTGACCCAGAAACCCTCACAAGTTTCTGCTGCTGGTGCAAGTCATGAGCAAAATAGATCTTGTGTGAATTTGCAAGATGATGTACACCCATCTACGAGCAGTAGCAGTGCAAGGGTGTCTGACAAAGAGTCACTGCACCCAAGGTTTCAAGAAAAGGACCTTGATATGGTGAATGTAGGAAAAGCTTGTATTATTGCTACAGTTGAGGGTTTGTTCAATGGCATGGTAATTGAGAGCAGATTATCTAGTAAGGATTATGATCATGAGATTTTTCAATCTGAGTTTTGTAAAGGTACTTTGCTAAGTAGTATATTTTCTTTACTATGTGCATCCAAGTACTCATGCTCAGAGCTGAAACAGACAGCGAATGTGACCAAAATGTTTGAAAAGTTTAGGACATTGGAGGAAAAGATGTCCAAAAAAAAAATAATAAAATGAAGTGCCAAAAAATCTCACATGCTGAGTGAAAAGGGGGGGCAGTACTAACAAAATGAAAAAAAAAACAACAAATGGGGTCAAAAAAGAAAAATATGTGTACAAAATAAAACAATCAGAGAAAATTTGAAAAGAAAAGTAAAACATGACAGGAAAATATTACATCGTAGGGTATTACAGCATGTTGCTGATGTTCATCAAGCTGGTGAATTAGAAAACCAGCTTGCTGTACATATGCAAGATGGTGAGCGGATAAACAGGGAGCCCCCTACAGTTTTTTTAGAATGCGTACAGCAATATGAACATGTCTTAAAAAAGTTCAAGGCTGTTGAATTGCATGAGTGATATCACTTCACGAACCTAGATAAAATGAAATCCTTTACAGAGGCCATTGCTGCAATATATCAGGCTATTCAAAAATTGCTGGACAGGGTGATGAGACAAATAAATCATGGAGACTTTATATAGTTACGATTGAATGCTGACTCTTTAAATCCATCCCTTGTTCTCAAGGAAAGCATGACCTAATGAGTTAAATGCAGCCACCTTCTTAGATCAGATAGTGGACATGTTACAGAGCAATGCAGAAGTAATTGCTGATGACACTATACATCTCATAGTAACCACTGTCAGGAATCACCAGTGGGCAGGGGTGGGTGGTACACGGACACAGAGCTCTATCTTGCAAAGCAGGATTTTACAAAAAAAAGACGATACTTGATTGATTTAAATAGCAGAGATAATAATTTGTGTTTTGGTGGCTCCATTCTCGCACTCCTAAATCCACACATGAGTGACAGTCAGTTGCTGAATAAGGCTAAAATATTGCATGCTGAGCTAGGTTTGTCAGACCAAACCCCTGTCACTTTTAGTGATGTGTCACAGTTTGAACATTTTTTAGGAGTCAAAATTAAGATTTTATATCATAATGAAGGAAACTGGCAAACACTTTTGACAGGGCCAGAAAGACTTCCTAAAACACTGTTTGTATTACTGCATGACAATCACTATTATGGTATAAGAAACATAAAGAAATTTATTGGCGCTAGATACCTGTGTGAATACTGTCACGAAGCCTACAGCCACAAGGAAAATCACGTCTGTGCATTATCGTACAAAGTTTGCTTTGACCCCAACTGTCTTGAACAGGAAACTGACATTGCATTCTGCCCCTACTGTAAAAAGATTTGTAGGTCTACAGCATGCTTAGAAAGGCATTTAGCTAGAGCTGATGGTGGCACCGTGCCTTGTAAATCCATGAAATTGTGTGAAGAATGTTTTATCTTTTACAAAGGTTCTCATACATGTAAGTTGATTCAGTGTAACAGATGTGAGTCTTTCATGACTGCAGACAAGCATCTGTGTTACGTCACCACTCACAGATGTAAAAATCTCAGAGAAATATATTGTGTTTGATTTTGATGCCAGACAGGAAAATGGGACTCACATACCAAATTGTGTGTATGCTAAGCAATTAGATGCGAAGAGGTCCTGGGAATTTGAAGGGGAAGATTGTATAAAAGATTTTGAAGGGCATTTTATTGATGCTCCATTTAGACACTACACATTTATTGCACACAATGCCAAAGGCTATGACAGTTATTTTATTGTCAGCCAGCTAGTCAAGGAAAGATCTGATATTAAATTGCTCACCCAAGGAGGAAAACTTCTCTGAGTCACGGTGCCATCCCTGCACATCAGATTTATCGACAGTCATTGTTTTCTTACTTTTAAACTAGCAAAAATCCCTGCATTCCTTGGATTTGAGAATGAGATTACTAAAGGTTACTTTCCCCATTTTTTTAACACCAAGGCCAATGAAAATTATGTAGGTCCCCTGCCCGTTGCTCAGTTTTATGGTTCTGAATATATGCTACCTGCAGAAAAGCAAGAGTTTTTGCAATGGTACCTAGCTAACAGACATAGATAATTTGATCTGAAAAGAGAGCTTCGCTACTATTGTCAGTTAGATGTTGAAATTCTTCGAAAAGCCTGTGACAGATTTAGGAAAGAAGTGATGAACATGACAGCCAAAAGGGTTTTAAAACAGTCAGATGGTGATACAGTAAAGTATGAAACAGTATCCTTAGACCCCTTCCAGTACATCATGATAGCCTCAGTCTGTATGGCCATGTATAGATTTTTATTTTTGAAAGAATGCACTATCAATATTCTCCCTTCAGATGACTACCACAGACAATTAAAGAGATAGTCCACACCTGCCATTCAGTGGCTTATGTACATATCTGCAAAAGAAAACATTTATATTCAGCACTCGCTACGGGGTGGTGAATTTAAGGTAGGGCCGTGCTTTTTGGATGGTTTCGCTGCCATAATTGGAATACCTACAGCATTTGAATTTAATGGATTTTTTTTCATGGTTGTAACATTTGTTACTGTGAGAAAGATAGAAACCAAATGACAGGGACTAGTTTTGGACAGTTATTCAATAGGACCATTCATAGATTTCATTTTCTAAAAAGCAAGGGTTTTGCCATTAGAGTATTGTGGGAACATGAATGGAAAGCAATGCTGGCTACAGATCAGGGTTTGAATAATTTCTTGAGGGACAGGCAGCTACCACAGCCACTCAAACCTAGGCAGTCACTGTTTGGGGGGAGAACAAATGCCATTTGTCTGTACTATAAGACATAGCCTGATGAGAAAATACACTATTACAATTTTACCAGTCTCTACCCTTTTGTCAACAAAACCAAACAGTATCCAGTCAGTCATCCTGACATCATTTATGAAAATTTTGATGACCTCACTCAGTATTTTGGTTTAGCAAAAGTAAAAGTCTTACCCCCTAGAGGCCTGTTTTTTTCCAGTGCTGCCATCCAGGATTGGAACAAAGCTTGTGTTCTCATTATGTTGTGCGTGCGCTGAAGACAGACTTCAAACAATATTGTGCACACACAATGAGGAACAAAGGGCACTGTCAGGTACCTACTGTACTGTAGAACTAAATATGACACTTGAAAAAGGCTACAAAATCATTAACATTTATGAAGTTTGGCATTTTAAAAAGTCATGCACAGAGCTTTTTGCAGATTACATCAAGCTGCATCTAATAGGCAAGCAAGAGGCATCTGGCTTCCCTTCATGGGTAAAAAATGAAACAGATAAAGTCAGGTACATACAACAGTATTTTGAAAGGGAAAATGTACATTTGAATCCTGTGGCCATAGCAGTTAACCCTGCAAGGAGACAGATATCTAAAATGTTTTTAAATTCTCTTTGGGGAAAATTTGGGCAGAAAGCTAATTTGCCAACCACAAGCATAGTAACAGACCCTGACAAGCTGTGTCAGGACATGTTTGCCCCTTATTACGATATTGCCTCATGCTGTTTCATCGATGATGAAACAGCTTGCTTAAGCTGGAAATGCACCAAAGATCATTACCCAAATTCTAATAATATCAACATATTTATAGTTAGTTTTACAACAGCATATGCCAGAGTGGAACTCTACAACTGCTAGATAAGTTACAGGACAGGTGCCTATACCATGACACAAACTCTGTCATTTTTGTGTCCAGACCAGGTGACTGGACCCCACCTCTGGACGATTATTTAGGGGAGCTAACCAGTGAAGTTCCTGCAGATGAATACATCACAGAGTTTGTGTCCGCAGGTCCAAAAACTTACGGCTACTGGCTGTCCAGAGGAAAGGTTGTTCTTAAAGTGAAAGGTTTTACCCTTAATGTAGCCAGCAGTAAATACCTTAATTTTGAAAGTCTGAAGGACCTGATCTTTGATTATAGAGGGTCACAGATCTCTAAAGAAATTATTGTTTATTTGTTTATTGTTTATTGATAAATATTGGATAACACCTTTGAGTCAAAGACTCCTTTACAAAGGTTCCACGTCATACATAAGACAGAGACAACCATGACAAAAGTAACAACTAACATAGTAATTAAAGACAATGGTTACAGAATGGTTGCAAATGAATACAGAAAATAGAAAATAGCAGCAGAGAATACATGGTAACAGAGAGCTGCTAACAAGGTACAAAGTGCAAAAGGTTACAGGTACAAGCATAACATTTCAGGGCAATGGCACTAGCCATGTCCAGGAGTTCTTCATTGGCCAAGGCAGGACATTGGGGTTCATTGTCATGGTATAGGCATGCCCAGGGGTGGCGGACCAGTGTTAGGTCCATGATCAAGGGAGGAGGGGGGGAGGTGTGGGGTTGTAGAAATGGACGATCAGGTTTAGGGGCAGTCACATACTGATCCCTGGGTGATAAGGTCCCTTAGTTGGGACTTGAACTGACCAAGTTTGGGTTCAGTGAGGAGGGAATTTGGGAGTGAGTTGAGCCAGGATGGGACCAGATATTGAAACGTTCTTTGGCCTGAGGTGGTCTTGCAGTGAGGTACCCTACAGTGGGTAATCGCTGATTGCCGTGTGAGGCAGGTAGACAGTGGGGACTGAAGTAATGGGGAGACGGCTGGTGGGAGTAATCCTGGGGTGATTTTCTTAGTGAGGAGGCAGGCCTGGTACTTTAGCCTCCCATCGAAGTTGAGCCAGTTTGCTGAGGCGTAGATGGTGCAGGTGTGTGTAAGTCTAGGACAGCCTGTAGCAAGTCTGCAAGCCTTATTGAGAGCCAGTCTAATCTTGTGTAAGTGGGTGGTGTCAGCTGAACCATAGATGATGATTCCATAATCAATTAGAGATAGAATAGATGCAGAGATGGCTAGGCGGAGAAATTCAGGGGGGAGGCAGTGCTTATAGCAGTGAAGGAGACCAATACGTGTACTGACGGCGGTGCTGAGCATCCAGATATGGTTGTGGAAAGTGAGACTAGTGTCTAGGGTGATGCCAAGGTATTTGAAAGTGGTAACCTGCTCAAGCGGGTCTTTCAGCGAGTTCAGAATGATTAAGGGTTGTCCTAGGTTCTTATTTTGGGGGTGTACAAACATTATGGATTTAGTTTTTTTGTAATTTAGTACTAATCTATGCTGAATGATCCAAGATTCAGCTTCAGAGAAGGATTTCTGGAGTGCTGAGTGGAGGGCTGTGGGATCAGTGTGTGAGTTGTAGAGGGCTGCATCATCTTCATATAATAGAATTTTTCCCGAGCAGGCATTGGGTAGGGTGTTGAGGAGTAGGGAGAAGAGAAGTGGGCCAATAATTGAGCCTTGAGGGACCCCAGACCTGACTTGGTGGGTGGATGACAGGGAGTGGGCAATCCAGACTTTCTGGGTTCTCTCAGACAGATAGCTGGCAAACCAGTCAATGGTCTCATGGGAGAGGCTTATCTGAGTGAGGGAATCCAGGAGAACTGAGTGGTGCACAGTATCAAATGCCTTTGGGAGTTCTATTAAGACAGTGCCAGCAGTGTAGCCAGTGTCCAGGGATATATGGAAGATGTTAGTAAATTTCAAGAGGGCAGTGGTGGTGCTGTGGTTCTGGTAGAAGCTATGTTGTTCAGGACACAGGATGCTATATTTAGTGAGGTAGTCTGTTAGTTGGGTGGCCATGATTTTCTCCAGGGTTTTAGAGTGGGGAGGCAGCATTGATATTGGGTGGTAGTTCCCAGGAAGGGTGTGGTCACCACTTTTAAGGATAGGAGTGATGAGGGCAGATTTCCATTTGATGCGGAACTGGCCCAGAGAAAGGGAATGGTTCAAAAGCATGGTAGGGAGTGAGAACTTCACTGAATGTGAGTCTAAGCAGTTTCAGGTCCAGTGTGTCACTACTGAAACGAGATTTACTGAGGTCTTTGAGTAGTAGAGGGGCAGCTTCACACTGGGAAACTGCTTTAAAGTCAAAAGGGGGTTGGGGAGGGAGCAGTGTGGTGTAGGGAGGGTGAGGGAGAAAAAGTTGAGGGAGAATGCCAGTGAGGTCACAGAAGGTGTCATCTAATGTGTCTGCGATAAGGGCTGAGTCTGAGGTGATAGATCCATTGGCCCTGATATGGGTAGATGGGGCAGTGGAGGCTTTGCCACTTAGCATTTTGAGTGAGTCCCAAAAGTTGCGACCTGAGCCCCATGTGTTAGTGAACAAGGTTTTAAAGTATTCAACCTTTGCTTTTCAAATATCCCATGTGCATTTATTGCACACTTCTTGGTAGCACTGCCTGTCAGAGGGTTTTCTGGTATCATGTGCAATGTGCCACCGATTGTCTCAATCGTGCATCTGGTCCAAAAGGGCTTGAGATAGCCACGGTGTGTTGGCATCTTTAATTTTTTGTTTGGTCAGGGGTGCAAACAGGTTGCAGACAGTGTTGAACATATGAAAGAAATAGCTGAGGGCAGAGTCAATGTTCTGAGCATTTCTTATGGGGGACCAGTTAGTAGCTAGGAGGTACTGTTTAAGGGACTGTAGTTTGCCAGGTTTGAGGTGGTGTTGTAAGACAGTTTTTGGGGGCTTGTTAATACAGTATGACCAGTGACATAGCACTGGACAGTGGTCACTCAGAGCATCAGGTAGTACCCTGATCTGTGTAGCTTTATGAGTGGCATTACTTAACATTAGATCTAGGAGGGTGGCAGTACCAGTCCTCTGGTTTATTCTAGTGGCAGTAGTCACAAGCTGTGCCAGGTTTTGAGCAGTTGCAGCATCCCTAACAGGGGCTGATGTGTCAGCCAGCCAGTTTGTATTGAAGTCTCCGAGGGCAATGATGTCAGCATTGTCAGGGAGAGTCAGGAGATAGTTGAGGACAGAGAGGAAGGTGGTCTTCTGATTTTGGGGGGGATGTATAAAGAGGAGAGGAACAAGGGAGCTCTGTTACAAGCAAGAGTGATCTTCAATGTGAGAGATTGGGCCCCGTGTTCAAGTGATGGGGAGGGGAGGGCGAGACACTGTAGTGATTCCTGAACATACAGTGCACAACCACCCCTTTCTTTGAGGTTCTATCTGCCTGGTGTAGTGTGAAGCCAGGAAGTGAGACCGCAGAGTTGGGGGTGTGGTTGTTGAGCAAGGTTTCAACTACTGAGATGACATTGGGGTGATTCTGAGCAACCCATCCCGAAAGGAATCAAATTTCTTGAGTAGGGTACATATATTGAGGAGGTGATAGTGAGGCTCTTGGATTGTAGTAACCCGGGGAGGGTGGGTCCTGGGTTGGGGTGAAGAATGTCTCCAGAAAGAAAGAGTAGTAGTAGGAGGATGTGCAGGGCAGCCAACTTTAAACTTTTGTTCATGAGCTTAGGCACCATTAGAGAGGGGGAACAGCACTGTGTGGAGGTTGAAGCAGAAAGGTCCTGTAGGGAGGGAGAGGCCAGGCAGACTAGTGTCCATTGCAGTAACACGCTAGTACTAGTAGGGTGATTGGAGCTTAGGGGAAGTATGGTCCATTGGTGGAGTGAGATGAATGGGTCAGTGGTAGTGGTGGGTAGGGTGGCCAATGTTAGGAGCTTGGTGCTAGGCTGTTCTGAGTCACCAAGTGGAGGGAGAAGTGGAGCCTCCCCTAGTAGGAAGATGGGTGGTATGGTCAGTAGCAGGTGACATATGGTGATGGAAGACATGGTATGCAGTGTTATAAGGACACTGAGTGGTTGGGGGGAGGGGGACAAAGCTTAGGGACTTTGGAATAGTGCAAGGTATTACCCTGAGTTGCTGGCATAGTGCCACAACTGCTGCTTCAGGCACCAGAATTACACGGTTTGGGACTTGCAGCAAGACAGTAGGGGACTGAGATGTGTTTATTTTAGCAGATTATAGTGCTAGTAGGTTTATGAGTAGTGAAGTACTGAACAGAAAATAGCCTGACTTAGTTGGCCAGAAGGTAAAGCAGCAGACCCTGGAGGCAAAAGCACATGGTTTGAGTCCTGCAATAAGACAGCTGGAAACTGAGTTGTTTTTATTTAGTAACTAGGGAGCTAGAAGGCTTTAAGAGTTGTGAGGTACTGAGCAGAAAGTAGCCTGACTCATTGGCCTGGAGATAGAGCTGCAGACCTTGGAATCAGAGGTACAGGGTTTGAGCCCTGCCACAGGACAGTAGGAAACTAAAAATGTTTTGTTTTTAGCAGCCTATGTAGTCAGTAGCTACAAGGCATGACAAATAGAGATAGAAGGTAGCCTGACTTAATGGCATAGGGGTTGAGCAGCTGACTTTGGAGTTAAAGGTGCAGAGTTTGAGACTAGTGGGGAGACACTAGCCACATTGTAGCAATAAAGGCTTAGTGGTAGGGGGGTGAGCTAGGGAAGAAAGTAGTAGAGAAACAGGGGTAAGGAGTGCAGTATTGTGACCCTTCGAGTTAAGGGGCGGAAGTTAAATATGAAGTATAGAGATGAAAAGAGTGGGTAGAGAGGTGCCTGGAGGTGTAATACAGTGCACCCTGGTGGCTGGAGAGTATAAGCTGCAAATGGGAAAGTGAGCACTTAGTAATTTGAAGGAGAGGTCATGTGACCAGTCAGCAGCAATAAATGGAGTACCGACCCTGAGTGGGCACGTGGATGGGGTAACAGCTCTCCACAAACAGGCTGGATGGAAGTCAGCTTTACCTTTTAAGACTCTCTACAGTCCCCTGCAACAGGCTCCTCAGCTGGGCAGTGTTCAACCCAGCATTGTTAGAAATAAAAAGCAGTGGTCCCTTGAAACAAAAATGCTGTCCAAGACACAGAGAGTAGTTTATGACAAGTGAGTTTTGCAAGCCAATTTTAAAACACTTCCTTATGGATACTGATTGCAAAAAGTGGATATCAGGTTGCAGCATCCCTTTACTTGTCTGTTGGCTGGCCTCTCTAATAGTGGGAAGAGCTTCTTTATAAAACAGTTGCTGGAAAATGCTGATGCCACTTTATCACACAAGCCTGAAAATATTGTCTGGTTCTACAACTGTTGGCAACCATTGTATAATGAATTGTTGTTAAAGTTTCCACAGATTAAATTTGTGGAGGGGCTACCAATGTCACTAGCTAACAATGATCTCGTACCCCCTGGGAAAGGTAAATTTTGTTGTTTTAGATGATTTAATGGACTCTGCCTGTCAAAATAGTGAAGTCAAGTATGAGTTTACCAAGTGCAGCCATCATAAACAGTTGACAATATTTTTAATTATCCAGAATGTGTTCTGTCAAGGTAGAAAAAGCAGGACCATCACACTAAATGCCAAATACATGATTTTGTTTAAAAATTCCAGAGATAAGCTGCAGATCATAACACTGGCTAGGCAGATGTATCCTGGTCAGACAGAATTTTTCCTAGAAGCTTTTGAAGATGCCACAAGAAAGCCTCATGGATATTTACTGGTCGATTTAAGATCCAGTACACCAGACGAATATAGACTGCATAGTGGGTTGTTTCCCCCTGACTGGTCTGTGGCATATATCATGAAAAAAACACATTCTGCTTCTAAAAATATATGATACTGTATTGTTATTATGTCTAAAAGACTGCAGAGAAATCTGTCTGTTTTAAAGTTACTAGTAAAAGGACCTCCTAGCTTAAGAAAAGCTATTTTATGTTCAGCCTCTGATGATCTGATATCAGCTATAGCTGAGATAGCCTTAAACACTCTCAAAGGAAATATTTCACTATCAGCAAAACAGTTGGGTTTGCTAAAAAAAAAAATGGAGAGTCATTAAAACTTTAAGCGATAAACAAATAACCTTAAAGAGGAAAAAGAAAATAGTTAACCAGACAGGTGGATTTATAGGGACACTGTTAGGAATTGCCATAACTTTGATCACCGGACTGCTGGCTAACAGATAATGGATTTTACTCAGAAAATGTACTTGGTGCCTCAGCAACAGATGGATCATATTAAAACTAATTACCCTGATCAGGATATGAGAAAAGTGGCAACTAACAGTTTGGACACTGACATGAGAGCTATACTGTCTTGGACTGATTTATCAGACTATGACAAAGCCAAAATGTACTCTGCTGTGTTACAGCAATATCTGACTTTGGTAAGACAAGGAGAACAAGCTAAAACCAGTTTGACATTACTGATGCCTGAAAATGAATCAATTTCTGACCCCCCCTGCAGACACAGCAGAGACAGCTTCTGTACCTAGTACCATGGAAAAAGACATTTTAAGTAGTGTTTCTTATCTGTCTAAAACCAACGCTGAACTTTTATTAAAGTATATGGCAAAGAACAAGGATATTGTGTTTTGGAGTGGTAAGGGGGAATTAATGTATAAAGGTACTGTTGTTTCTGGGTCTGACATGGTCAATTTGGTAAGAGCAGCTACAGCCAGTCACGCAATCCCTGACCACAGAAAGCCAAAGGGCTGGGATGCTTTTGTCAAAGCAATGGCTGAGTCTAACATACCCACCTCAGTGTTTGCTTATTCAGCAAACAGGTGCTATGTGGAAAGGTTGAAATTGGTAGCTGGTGCAAAACAGCCACAGCCATCTCCAGTTAACCAATTGTCAGTGATGCCCAAAAGAAGAAAGTCTTCTAAAAAACCTACGTGGCTCACTGTGTAAAATTTAAATGCCATCTCTATGTATGAATGATATATACCTCAATGACTGCTGTGTACAACCTAAGTTAACCATTTACCTCATATTGGCTATGTAATCCTGTTTTTACAAAAAAAGTGTTTGTATTAATGCACGTTAGCCTACCTCATATTGATGATGTAATCCTGTTTTTACAAAAAAGTGTTTATGTTGATGCACGTTAGCCTACCTCATAGTTAAATATGTTAACATGTTTTTAGAAAGAGGTGCTTATCATAATTCTACCTCAGTGCTATGTTGTATATAGTGTGCATTTTTCAACAGGAGATGCTTCTGTTTATTATATCTTATCCATGATGTTACCACTGATGTATGTCATATTTTATTGACATGTTTTTTTACAATAAATACCTTTACATTTTATATATTTGTGTCAATATTGAAGACATTGCATATCTGAAAATGTCCCCCCCCCCCAAGTTTAAACACGGGTCCCCAGAAAAAACTGACAGACACACAATTAGGAGTGTATATATATGATTTTACAAGTGACTGTTTTTGAATAAAATTACAAGTGGTTGCATATTTTGAATTCATTATAAGACAAACAAGTCTGAACATGTTGCCATCTCACTAATATGTGCCCTGACATGTTTAGATGTCTGAAAAGGCGACATACAAAACTAGTTACCATGGCATCATTTTTCAGCAAATCATTAGAGTACATTTTAAGAATTTGATCATAAGAATGTCCTTTGCAACTGTGGTGTAAGAAAAAGATGCAAAACACTGTGTGTTTTGGTACAAAATGTTCTTTGCATTTCTGTTTAAAAAAAAAACAATCTTTTGTGCATGATTGTCAGGATGAAAACCGTAGCTGTTGAAGTGTATACAGCTAACCAGTGCTGTCCAGGGAGGTCATGGGGGTCGGTATGATGACTAGTGCTGAGGAAAGGTTTCTCAGTCTCTCCTTGGGTAGCAGATCACAGGGAAACATGGCCAGAAAGCAGTCATGGATGTGGGAGTCATTGGTTACAATTTTTTCCAGCTGATTTGTGTTCATTTTTTATGGTTTATCACATATAATCAAAAATGACATTTCTTCTCTGGTTTATTTCAATGACATTATCAAACACAGCACAGATAATGAGATTAACTGTTTGTGGAAGGGTTTCTGCAAATCTGATTTCTGCTCTGAGGTTCCCAGTTTTAATTAAAGAGTAATGATCAGCACATTCTTGGTCCGGAGTGAGATCAAAGGCAAACAGGGTGTACCCTTGGGTAAATTCCTGATGGTTAACAACTAGCAGCTGATCTTTCATAGATTTCCTGGCTGCTTATACTAGATTAAAATATTCTCTCACAGCATTCCCATTTCTAAAATCAGGCTGCAGAGGTTTAGCGGGGATTTGTTCACCGTCCAGATACAGAGCCACAAAATGAATGTTATACTGTTTAAAGTTAAAGGGGTTTTTAGTGTAAGAACCACTAAATGCATCATTGTCAACAAATCCCATGACCATCATTTTTGGTAACTGTCCCAAAAATAAATTATCTTGGTAGCAGACCCTGCTGCTTGCAGGGAGGCTGAACACTTTCATTCCTGCTCTGTCTATAGGGTATTTAGCATTGGAGGACAGCAGGGCTTCTGAGTGTCCCAGACAAACACTGGGGGTCACTTTAACCCTTTTGGCAAATAGAGAGGTGGCCATGACTTTTAGCTTATAAGGCTCAGCATCTCCACTCATCAGGTGAAAGCTGTCCCTGTTATGTGTCAGTTTAATTTTAATATCCACGCCATTCAGCATCAGTTTCTCTTGAAAAAACAAGTCTGTGTGCAAGTGTCCCAGCAGCTGTACCCCTCAACCGAGATGTGTGAAGGAGCTTCTTTTATTAAAACCTACATTGTCACCATCTCTGTCTGTGATTTCATGTTTCCCCAAGGTGTCTTTGTAAAATAACCCTGTGGTGAATTGGGTAGAAAGGGTCTCTTCACTGAAGTTCAGCACAGATTCTATGACTGCCCAGTAGGGGTACCAGTTATTGCTCTGACTGATGAACCAATCACTGACAGTCACATCCAGCTGACTGAAAATGGTGGCCACTGGGTAGTTTATAAGGCCCACTTTGGCCACTGCAGGTATATCACCACCATCCGTTTCAGTGATTTTGTAAACCAGGTAAAGTAGCTTGTTGTTTAGTTCCAAATAGTCTTCATCATTCCCTGCTATATAAAATTCAATTGGTGAGTTTTCTGAAAGGGCAGCCAGAGCGGGTATCTCTACATAAATGCTTTTTTCAATGCTTGTCTGCGTGGGAGCAATGGCAAACAAGTCAAGTTCTGATTTTGTGCATTCTTCAGAACTACAGTGCACGAAAGCCAAGTTTTGTTTAGAACAGGTCTCTACTTTTTTTATGCCCCCTTGAAGGTCCTTTGGCCTCTGAACACTTTATTTTATGTGAAGTTTTGCATTTTGAAACACCTCTTTTAAAGTAGCCGGGAGGTTCGATGAGAAGCGAAGGGTGTATTCTGCGCTTTCTCTTTCCGCCTCTCTTGAATACAATCAGCACTGAACCACCCTGAGTAGGCTTATCACCCCATGACATCTTTTGAGTGACAGCACTAGTCACATGCCCCACAACATCCTTTGCAACATTTTTAGCAGCTGTCTGTAGAAGTGGTTTTGCAATTTCAAACCCCCTTCTTAAAAATGGAACTGCTTTTCTAAACAGACTATGAAATATCCCTCCTATACCAGAGCCATACATAGTAGGAAGTCCATGAAAGCCAGGAAGGCCGTATCCTGCCTGTGCCTTGTAATAGCTTCTGTATAATGCAGGGTCCCCATAATGTCGAACAATCACCATCCTTGTTTAAATTTTAAAGCACTCTCTGGGGCGAAAATGCAACTTCACAATCACCTTTCCAAATCAAAATGGCACAGGTTCATTTTGATCATTCTTTATTTCAATCATGCCTGTATCGATCTGATGTTTACTGACTGTTTGATAATGGGGTTTATCATAGGTCACGGTCACTATCTCATTGTCTTGGCCTTTGACGGGTACACATCTCAGCAAAGGCACTAGACTGTCACCCACTATTTCATGTGTGATAATGTCAGTGCAGATATATAATGTGTAAAAGCCCCCATTAATATCTGTAGGGTTCTTTGTTAGAGTCTTTCCTACACCTACCTCGAGTCTGCTAAAACCCAAAAGGTACTGTAACTGCCCATGCATAAACAAAATGCATTTGATGTCGCTGTCAATGCTTATTTCTCTACCAATGGCTTGTTGTTCCAAAACCACTGGCAGTTCATTTACTTCAAATATGCTTTTATTAATTTGAGTAATAACACTTGCCATGTTAGGATAATAGTCTGATGGCATTTTAAATGCTGCTGACTCAGTAAAGGGGCCAGTTGGTGGTGTTTTACTGTGGGCTACGCTTAGAGGTTGATAGAGCATACTGAACCTGTTTTTCTGTGCAGGCACATTGTCCCAGGTATGAGGGTACTGAATTTCTGCTAAGTCCACTTCCCATTCACCAGTTAGTTCAAGCATTTGTGGTAACTTTACTGTAAAAGTGGATATAGTATTGTTGGGAAAAATGTTGTGCGAGGCGTTGCTGGGCAAGGTGATATAAAAACCATTTTTGAGCATTTTAAGCCTTATCTGTTTCTAATATCCCAAACCTGTGTTGCCTCAACCCAGCTATGAAATTTATCAGGCTACCCTAGCCACTTTACCAGATACCAAGTTTTTCTGCCGCACTTTTTCTCTGCCAGGATTTTCTGCACCCTATACACACGGTCCTCATCCTGTTCAGTTTTTTGCAACTCCTCTGCATAAAAAGTACCTTTGATGTCTTCCCCTGATAGTCTTTTAGCTTATAGGTGGGTCTCTGTGTCTTTAAGACCTCTGTCACAATAAATACCTCATCTGTGTATGTCTGTTCATATCCCTTTTCAAACACCCCTTTTAGCTTAGATAGTCTCACATGACCCTTTTGTTTTTGGCCAAGAACAGTATTACCATAGAGGATCTTCCATACACCCAGGGCACTGGAAGGGTTAACATCCATAGGCCTGTGCTTAATGCTTCTGTGATAAGTATGGTTATAGCTGTGCACCAGGTCTGACAACACATCTGTATATTTCCAAGTATTCTGGGCTATAAAGTAATGCCACATGCGTGACTTCAGTGTCCTATTAAATCTTTCTACAATGCTGGCCTTATCTTCATTATTTGTCACAAAATGGTGTATTTTATTTTGTTTTAATAGGTTCTTTAAGGAGGCATTTAGAAACTCTTTACTCTGATCAGTCTGCAACTTCTGAGGTGTGCGTCCACTTTTAAAAATAGTTTTAAAGGCTTGCATCACTGTCTTGCCTGAGTTGTCTTTTAAAGTTACTACCCAGGCATACTTGGACAGCACATAGATGCACATCAGTATGTACTTAAACCTATTATTGTACTTTGCATATTGACTCATATCCACTAAATCAGCTTGCCATTGTCTGTCTATGTCAGAAACAATGACAGGATTTCTCTTAAATCAGACTCTGGCTGCTTTTTGTAATTAATAGGGGTCCTGCTTTGCAAGCCATTCTGCAACGCCTTTCATGGTGACATCTTTATCAAGTTTTTTTGTAGCCTTATACAGCTGAGTCACTCCTGTGAAACTACCCACTTTTTTTGCATTAAAATATATATTCTGGAGCAGGTGATCATTCATCATCTTTCATCAACCCTGATACATCTGTTAGCTAGCAAAACTCTTGTCACCAGTAAAATAAAGCACATGCTCTTTCTATTCTTTTAAAAACACTATGACAACCACAAAGTTCACTGCATGATTATATTTTATTTATAAATACACACAACATAACAGTATTTGAAGGTTTACTTTATATACTTTATAATACATAAACTAATGCATATAGCTGCTACCTGCAAAAGGCATAACACATGGCAAGCATGCAATGATTACAGAATATCTTGTTTTCTACTCTTCCAGTTTTACATGTTTTACAATACCCAGAGACAGTAATTTTTGAGCTGCATGTTTTACACAAGCATGGGCTTCATCCACTTCCCCCTTAGTGATGAGGCGGGCACAATACATACACACATATGCCATGCACCACTCAAAATAATCAGTCTGATTTTTAAGAAAAGCTGTTACATCTACAATGTCGTTCACCTCACATATGGCTCTACGGTTGATTTTTTCCATTACTTCAGTATATAGTGTCCACAAAAAGTGCGGCAACTCTTTAATCAGTGTCAGTGTGTTTTCTTCCAGTGAAGCAGCTGCATCTTCAGAGCAGACATTTAATGCAGGCTGCTTTCCAAAGCATACAGGTTCCTTTAAAATGTCCTTTATCACACAGTGCATTGTAGACATCAAGACTGACTGGACTATCGGGAACATGCCGGTATGTTCCATCTGAAAGTACATTATAATACACTATTTAGGAAAAGCATATGCTAAATCTGATTTATGAAACACAACAAAAGCGATAAAAGAAGCAAAATATATGATGACAGACTAAGATCCCCCGTTCTACAGACTAAACACTAAGAGATCAACAGTAGTACAGATTAAACAAAAAAGTTTCCCAGATCATAAGAGCTATGCATAAACTCTGTAGCAATTTTATACATTGCTTCCTCAAGGGTAGCATCCTCATCCTTAAAATAATCCACAGTTTCCTTTTGGGGTCCCTCTGGGAGACCATCAGAAAGTCCTTGGCATGTCTCTAAAAGTACAGACGGTGCTTGTCCTGCAGGTAGATTTTAAACCAGGGTGTTTAGCTTTGTGTCTGACTAGTTGGTAAATAAGCCTCTGGACACATTGACAGGGTGTTTCCCATCATGGTATACTCTGGAGAAAAGCATACAGCACTATGTTTTAGTGACCTCACACTGCATGGTGCAGTTTAGCAAGCTGGAAAACCTTTTATCACACTGTACATTGTAGACATCAAGACTGTCTGGAATATTGGGAGCATGACAGTACATCATAATACACTATTTAGGGAAAGCATATGATAAATCAGATTTATTAAACACAAGAAAAGCGACAACTTCAGCATAATGTATGATGACAGACTCTGACCTCCCGATCTGCAGACTAAACACCAAGAGATCAACAGCAGTACAGAGAAAACCAAAAAGTTTTCCAGATCATAAGGGCTATGCATAAACTCCATAAGAATATCTTCCATCGCTTGCTCAAGAGTAGCACCCTCCTGTTTAAAATAGTCTGTGGTTATTTTCAGGGGTATTTCTGGGATACAGTGTAAGCCGCTTACCATGGACAGTTTTGTGCTACTTCATTTTGTCTGCCTAAAGCACTGTCCATAGTTGCCGCAAGGGGGAGCATTGCCTAACAAAATGCTGCTTGCGATAAGTCATAAGTCTCTTTCCTGAGATATGCAACTGCTTTCACTAAGCCTAGTCCCCTCTTACCCTTTACCCCCCTTTTTTCTTTCTATCACAGTTTATATACTTTTTCTAAACTTAGCTACAATATACCCTAAAATCCATTGCCATTCCCTTTCTTTTTTTATCCCCCCATTTCTACTTGTTTAAGTATCTACCCAATTACAACACAACCTGACCAATTCCACAATCCCAATACCTTACAGTCATCTGGGTCAAACCTGTCTGAATTATTTTGTTTTGTGGTCCAAAATCATTATCTACCTTGCTTGTATATACTTTTTTTATTACTGTAGCTGTTTATTTATATTTAAGTCTTTGTCTCTTTCTCTGTATTTGTTTATGTATGCTACTGTACCTTATTTTGATCTTGACCTATCAGGTCTATCTTGTAAATGAGCTTCGCTCAATGATGTCTGCCTGAATAAATAAAGATTTTGATTGATTGATTGATTGATTGATTAATATTCAGCACTAAAGCACTTTGCAAAACAACAGACGACACATGGAACAGCACAGTATTCACTACAATATGGCAGATACAGCATAGTTGTGCTACTAATTTTTTATTTATATTGCTTACCAGCACTACATCTTCTCTCTGCCTTCTCTACAGGACACAGGACACAGGAACAGTAGCGCGCCTCTCACTTTCCCAGCAGAAGCTCCTCACAAATCTGCTTACAGTTGCTGAAATGGAGTAACAGTCAACTCCACCTACTGTATTACTGCTGGCATCACCGCGGGAAGGGGGGTTAGTGGTTATATGTGCGGTAACTTATTAAGTGCTGACTTGCCTAAGAGTTTAAGTATTGTTCGCTGTCATAGGCAGCTTCCCAAATGGTGCTAAATGTAGAACTTTAATGACTCACTTACTGCTCAACTTAGTGCTTATCACCCTCATCAGCTGTCCGCAATTGCTGGCAGGCAACATCCGCATAAACAGAGACAACTAATATTAATGCCTATCGGAATGGTTTTGGTTTCTTGTTTTTGTCCATGTTTCCCAATTGTCCATGGTATCCGTGTCCGATGTAGGTGGAGTCGACTGTACTGTCAAAAAATTCTTGGCCTGTCTCCAAAAGTGCAGACGGTGCTTGTTCTGTAAGTAGATTTAAACCAGGTTGTTTAGCTCTGTGTCTGACTAGTTGGTAAATAAACCTCTGGATGCACTGACAGGGTGTTTCCCATCATGGTATACTCTGGAAAAAAGCATACAGCACTATGTTTTAATGACCTCTCATTGCATGGCGCTGTTTAGATGAACACTATTAAAATGTTTACATGTAGCAGTTGGTGGGGGGTAATGTTTTTTACAATATAAACAGGGTCCCTGAATTTCTTCTTAGAGATTGTTTAAAGCGTCCTTTACTGACCACACGTGTGGCCTCTCTTCTAATCTCTCTGTCTGTCTGGTGGTACATATTTTTAATACACCACTTGGGATCATCAGCTCTTTTCACATCATTTAAAACATGACTGATATGCTGTAGTGCTTTGTTGGTCAAATTTAAGCCTTGTTGTTTCATTGCTATTGCTAAAATCACAGGCATAAGTTGCCCTATATGTATGGCTTCAAAAACAATTCTGTATAATTCTCTAGTGGTCAATTCATCAGTGATACAAGAATGAGTTTTCTGACTAGGGTCGTCTATCTCGCACCTGGGACAGGCATCAACCAATTCAGCATGTATCACCCTCTCTATCACTGCAGCAATTACACCACAGATTGTATGATACATAACGTACTTACAATACATATCGTGGTCATTTTTGGGGGGTTTACTACTGAGGCATGGTTTTTCACATGAGGACTCCTGTCTAATCTCAGTAAAATATGAGGGTTGGGTAGTGATCACAGCCCATTCTGTGACATTTTGAAACATTTTATCTCTCTCTGTATTTCTAACATACTGGTCCTCACACATCTCATTAACAACCACATTTGTATCTTTCACACTGCAAACACAGTCGAGCAGCAGATTTGTGGAAAGTAGTGAATCCATGCTGTCCGAATATGACTGCTGCTCTATCGCAAATCCTTCAGTCTATTAAAAGTAAAACAAAAAACAGCATTGGTCCTGTGACTCATTATAGGTAAGATTTAGTTCTACTGCTAACCCATCTCCTAGTTACACCATGTCACCACTCACACATTTTTTAATGTTCAAATGGATTTACCTCATCAAGGCAACTATTTTCATCTTCTTCATTTTTCTTGTCTTTCTCTTTCTCTTTCTTAGCCTGGACTTGACTGCTTGTGGCTGCATCATCATCATCATCATCATCCACCTCTTGGGCAGAGTTGCCTCTTGGCTGTGCCTTGGATTTCTTTTTCACAACTTTCTCTGCTGCTTTTTTTGGCAGTGTCTCACCAACCATCTTCTCTGGGTCCCCCTTCTTGTCGCTTTCTGTTTTGGGTTACATAGTAACATCTTTTTCTGCATCAGATTCAAACTCCAGCAACTCTTCAAGGTCTTTCAGTGGTGCCTCTTCAGAAGGACAGTCAGATTTAGGATTTTCTGATTCACCAAACCGTTCAGTGAGTTTCTTTTTTATGTCAGACACTCTTCCACTGAACAAGACTTGTGTGGGACATTCTTTTTCACCCCTCATGTAGTACACATACATTGGCTTGGGGTGTGGGGCCCCAATAGCCATCTTCTTGCCTGGCTTTTCATCTCCAGACTTTTCATTGGTGGTGTTCCAGTCTGTTCTGTTGCTGGGAGATTGAATTGAGAAGCGCTGCGCTGTGCCATCTTCTTCTTGATGTTTTTGGATAATCTGCTCCAAGTCTATAAAACAGACTCTGAGGAGTCTCTCAAAAAGTGGTGCCTTCAGGCTTCAGCTGCAGGGTTTATATCAGGCTTTGTAAGCTGGACTGCTCCCTTGGTAAGCCACCACCACACCCACCAGGTACATGGCTACTACTGAAAAAATGTTGAACATGTGGCACTGTCAGTCCAAGGCCCCACCCATCCCCATGGCAAAAATATATAAAAGCCCTCACAAAACAGCTTACATGTTTTTTCTTTTGACTCAGATTGATTGCTGGGAGTTGCATTGACTTTTCATTCTGCTAAAGCCTGGGTCACTGTATACTAAAAGGTATGCAGAATGTGCCTTTTTTTCTAAGTCAATAGTCTAGTAGCTTATAGTGTTTTATAGTATTCACATTTAAAGCAAAGTTTTTTACTGAAGAGTACTGTATATATTGAAAAACATATAACTTCTATCTTTTGCAGGGAGGGATAATAGCCCCTTTTGTAAATGAAACACAGATGTTGTTTCAGTCTTAAAAGACACAAAGACATCCAGCCCACTGATAACAGTACAAGGGGGTCCAGAGTGCCCATCTCTATTTCACATCTACATATACAATGTTGCTTTCCTACGTGTCTAATGAGGAACACACACACACACACACACTGCCCGTAGCTCCATGCACTCCAGAAACACCATGTGTATTTCAAACCTACACATGACTGCTTTTTCCTATGTTTCTAATGAGGAACACACACACACACACACACACACACACACACACACACACACACACCATGTTGCAATGCAGTCCAGAGAAACTGTTTAACCGTTTTCTTTACACGGAGGTCCCTGTTTTAGCTTATGAATGATATATACATAAACATAAAGGTATCCTTTTGGTGCAAGTTTTACACAGTCCTACAGATGCTTGTTAATTATTTTATACCTTGTTGTAAAACAGAAAAAGGGGTACTCACACAGTCAGATTAATTTCCCTCTGGGGGGGTCTCCAAACAGACCTTCGAAACCTCTGCACAATCAGGCTGCCTCCTAGATATTGCTTTCTGAAAATATCCTAATCAAAAAACACACATGCCCCTGCAATTATACACCCAAGATGACAGGGGGCACATAACACTACATAAACCCTAACTTAAGCCCTCAATGTCTGCCATCCACCCTTCAGACTCAAATCAGATGGACTCTGAGCACCCTATTCTTACCTACGCTACACGCAATCCCCCATTGGCTACTGGTCGACTGTGATGCCCTTGCTTTTCTCCTGAAAAGGAGAACTGTCCCACTGACTGGCAACACAGCTGATGCTGCACAGAGGGGAGGAGAGGGCTGACCTGCTCCAAAAGGTCCCCCCCTCACGCCACCCAGAGGACCACAGAATTGCCGAGTGGAGGTGCCATAGACTACTGCTGCTCCGGCGGGCCTCCTCGGCTGACGACATTGCATCGCACAAGCTCCCAGCCCCTGCCCCGGTGCAGGAGAAAGCTGAACAGGTTTCTCGGCCCACCTGCCCACCGTGTTCCCTCCTCCCATTAAATGTTCACTGGCTCCACCCCTAATGTACTGTCTCACCCAGTTGGCTAATAGGGGAAGTATCTGTTTCATTGTTAGTGGCAACTAGCTTGATTTCTATTTTGTGGAAGCCAGTATCACCCAAACGGCCAACAGGGGAAGTATCTGCTTAATTATCAGTGGTAATTAGTTTGTTTCTCCTACCTTGGTTAATTGCCCTTCCTACTCTCTGATACTCAATAGTGTCATGTTTTTTTTTACATGTTGGTATATGCTAAATGGAGTCAAATAAATTTTTTATGCTGGTATATGCCTACTGACTGCACTACTGTCTACTGCCTGTCAACATTATCCTGATGGCCTACTTCTCTGCGACCACTGTCTGCTAAACTGCCCTGCTCTGTCTTGTGTCAGAACCTAAGTCTTGTACAGGTGTTGCTCATCTTGCTGGCTCTCCTGTCTCAGCCCCTGCTAATAGAGACCTTAACAAAAGGTGTAGGGCCTCACTATATCAGACTCCTGACAAAAGGTGTAGGGCCTAACTATCCCAGTCCTGCTACACTGTCTGCTCAGAACAATCTTGCTAGTATTTACTATTATACCAATCCTAACCCCACTTGCACTGCTTGGTTGTTGGCTGTCTAAACTCTGTCCTCATATAACTGTCAACAGGTGGTAAGTGTGCCTACAAAGGGCGAGGGCAGGAACTTCTTCCCAGAAATAAACCTCAGCCGCTGCGTCCATAGCTAGTAGCCTTGAATTGCACTGTGCAGGCCTTATTTTATTTACTTGGCACATACCAATAACAAATCTCACTAACTTCCTTCCAGTCTTAGTACATCCATCTCTCCTTCCTTCACAGCAGTTCTTGTTAGCTGACTGATAATTATCTCACAGGCTAGTGCTATGCCTCCAGCCAAGATGTGGACGTGGTTCCCCTCCCATCCATCTAGTGAGGATAGGGATACTCAAATATTAAAGGTAGAGAGGGTGCTGGCTGTCATCTGCAGGGATATAGGCCTTGTAGGTCTTATAGTGGGACTCTCCTTGTTGCATATGGTCACCTCCCCCCCAATAACACTGGGTGACAACTGGGGATGGTCGTCCATCTATGAGGTCCCCGACTACACCTTCTCCAATATCCTTGTGATCTCTGAAGTGCACTGCAGTGTTACTTGATGTCTAGATCTTAGGTGCCTTATGTATACAAGCAGGGTAAAGCATACTCATGCTAAAAAACTCCCAGGTTGTCAAGCGCATAGGAGGTGGTATCTTCCCTGGCTCCTCCTACTTGCACTACTACTGGCCGGTGATATTGAAACCAACCCTGGCCCATTAAATCTGACCCACAAAATGTCTCCTGTATGGGGCATGGGTAAGGGGCTAAAAATAGCTCATCTTAACATTAGGAGCCTGCTACCTAATTGTGATGAGCTATTAGCATGGGTTGCACTTTACAAACCCGACATCCTAGGAGTGATGGAGACCTGGCTGAAACCCTTTGTCCCTGACTCTGCCTGTGAACTCACTGGGTATGAATTCACCCAACTGAACAGAGCTGGGGACAAGAGGGGGGGTGGCATACTAATCTACCATAAGAGCCACTTAAAAATCTCCCAAATTGCCCACCAGGATTCAAACGTGTCCCCCTGTGAGTTGCTACATGTGCTACTGCTACTTGGGGATGCAAAGAAACTGCACCTGGTGTGCACCCATAATCCTCCAAGAGGTGGGCTACCTGGATTAACTCACCTCGTGCACAAAATTGTTCCCAGAGTCTGGGATAACAAACTCATAATCCTGGGGGCTGTAAACCTTAACTGGGATAGTGGTAATGTTAAGCAGTTTGAGCCTCTGCTTGCTAACCTTGCCCTGACCCAGCACATCCAGGAACCAACTAGGCGGACAGCAAATGGATCTTCCAGCACCTTACTGGACTGGATCATGTCTAACCGTCCTGACAGGATCTCATCAATGGGTACATTATCTGACTCCATCTCTGACCACTCACCGGTTTTCTGTGTATGGAAAATTCCCACCCCCAAAATTCCACACAAAATTATGCATGTCAGAAACTACTCTAGATTCGATACTGAGGAGTTCCTGGAGGACCTAAGAGTTACTGACTGGTCTGGGGTGTATGACGCCACTGACCCCTTGGCAGCAACCTCTTACTTCCTCTCCACCTTTGGGGCCTTGCAAGACAAGCATGCTCCCAAGGTCACCCATAGGGTGAGGGGGTCTGCTGCCCTCTGGTTAAATGGGAATCTCCTAGCCCAGGTGCGGGAGAGAGATAAGTGTTTGGCTCGTTCCAAAGATACCAGTGATCCCATGATTATTCAAAGGTACAGACACCTCAGGAACAAGTGCAAAAAGGCCATCACGGCAGCAAAGAGTGACTTTTGCAAGTCCGCCCTACCAAGCTCTGCCAGTAATCCCAGGAGGTTCTGGAGAGATATTAAATCGCTTGTCAGCGGATCCTCCCATCCGGGGGTTACGGACATGGTCATAAATGGAGTCTCCTGCAAAAACCAACATACTATTGCCAACTCCCTAAATAATCACTTCTCTGACCTCTCTGCCTTCACAACCTTCTTCTCACCTGATGAGGCTCTGTCCCACCCCCTTCCCTCCACTCTGCTGGTGGGTCACCCTCCTCGTCAAATGTTCCACCTCAGGGCTGTATCAGTTCAGGACTTGCAGAAATGCCTAGCTGGCCTCTCCCAGTACTCCAGTCCTGGCCTAGACAACCTGGAGCCTAAACTCCTTAAGCTTGGTGCTGCACACATTGCCTCACCAGTAGCCTTTATCTTCAACCTATCTCTTGGTCTGGGGACCATCCCTGACATCTGGAAAGAGGCGAGGATTGTCCCTGTACTGAAGCAGGGAAATCCCAAACTGCCTGACAATTATCAACCGATTGCCATTCTCCCAACCCTTAGCAAGCTCCTTGAAAACATAGTGGCTGAGCAGCTGGAATATATCCACTCTCATGAACTTCTGTCCCAGCCCAGCACGGCTTTCGTAAGGGACACAGCACCACCACAGCCTTAATCTCGGTTACATCAAGTATCCGGACAGCCATGGACCAGGGCAAACTCTCTGGTGCAATATTTATTAACCTGTCCAAAGCTTTTGACCTCGTTGACCACAAACTGCTTGGTGCACAGTTGTGGTCACTTGGCCTCTCCCCCCATGCCATCAAATGGCTAATGGGTTATCTACATGGCAGAAAGCAGTGTACCTGCTTCAATAAAGTCCTCTCTGAGCCCCTACTGGTGACCTCTGGAGTGCCTCAAGGCTCGGTACTGGGTCCCCTCCTCTTCTCCCTCTTCATCAATCAACTACCCATGGTTACTACCAGCTGTAGTGCCACCATGTATGCAGATGATCTGGTAATCCCAGCTCACTCCTAGAATGCCACTATGCTAAACCAGAACCTGACTGATGACTTTAACAGGGTATTGTCATGGGTTACTAGTCACAAGCTGGTCCTGAACCTGAAAAAGACAGAGGCTATGCTCTTTGGCTCAATGGCTAAAATCAAAGCCTCATCGGCCTGCTTACACATCACCAGTGCAGATGGATCCTCACTACCCATAGTGAGCTCCATCAAATATCTGGGGGTAACACTTGACCCCAACTTGACATGGGTAATCATATCCTTAACATCTGCAGGGTGGCAAACTGCAAACTGGGTCTGGCCTATAGGGCCAAGTATAACCTTACACCAGCAGCCAGGCTTGCCCTAGCGAAGGGTGTGTTCCTTCCCTCCCTCAGCTATGGGCTGCACCCATTTGCTCACTCTCCAAAGACACATCTCACCCGGTGGTACACTGCTTACAATAACATTTGTCATTTTGCCTTGGCTGCCCCCCGACTCACCCACCATTGTGAGCTATATGAGAAACTCTGCTGGCTCTCACCAACTAGATACCTTGATTTTGGCTTGGGATGCCTCTCTGAGAAAGTGATCAGAACTAGCACCCCCCCAGGGGCTGGCCTGGCTTCTGCCTAAATTGAATCCCACCCCCTACCAACTTAGGTCTCTCATATCAGGGATGCTCAAAATCCCTCCTACCCAGACCCCCATGGGGGATCGGGACTTTGCCATAAGTGCTCCCAGAGTCTGGAATTCACTGCCAGTGGATATCCAAGCTGCCCCCTCCTATCTGAGTTTTCAAAATTCTCTGTGGGGTTTCCTAAAACTAGCATCAGAGTGTGACTGCCCCAAACCTCCCTAGAGTAAAGTGTCAAATTGTTTTGTCTGAACCTCCCCAGGGTGTCTCCATTGAATTCCTGGAGATATTTTCCCCACTGTATCAATGACTTCTGACTACACCCATTATTGCTCCACGGTCATAGGCCAACCATGACATATTGCACCTTGGTCACTTGGTAGAAACTTGTACTACCAAGTGTTTCTGATTCTGTCTAATATGTGCATATTTAGAAAAATGTAATGAGCTGTAAATACCTGTCCATGATCCAACTAGCCTAGGGGGTGTATACGATAATGTTATAAGTTATATTATGACCAATTCAGTCCTTGAGCTATGCTCCACTCCTATGAATGATGACCTGTATATATCTGTCAGTTTAACTAGCTAGTCTAGAGTGTATAATCTGAAATGTGCTTACTACTGTATGTTCCCCTAGCGTCAAATGATGTATTTCCCACATGTTTGTTTACTGTGACAAAAAACTGTACTCTCTTTGCCATGTATCCTTGACTGTTGTTCCTCATGTTGTATTCTCCTGGGTCGTTCCTGAAAATAGGCATAATACTTGTCTAGTGTACTTACCCGGTAAACAAAAGCTAAATAAATAAATAAATAAGTGGAACAGGGGTTTGAGCCAGGATGGTGGGGTGCAGGAATAAGGAGGGGAACAGGAGTTTGAGCTAGTACGGTGGGACTTGGGTTCCAGCCAGGATGGCATGGCAGGGTTCTAGGCGTGTAGGAGAAGGAGGGGCATAGGACGCTTACAAAATGGTGGGTGGAAGGTGTTCGAGGAGAGCACAAGAAGGAGGGGCGTAGGATGCTTACAAAATGGAGGCGTTATGTCACTTCCAGGGCTTCAGCACGTGTCATTTCCTGGGGCAAGTGGGGTGGGACATGGTTCGAGCTTACGTCACTTCCGGCAAAAGTGGGTGGGGCTAACACATTTAGGGAGGGACTTCCAGTTTGACAAGGGGTGATTCTGATTGGTCAGTTTTAAGCCACAACCACCTGTCAAATGACGTGACATGTGCAGATTGGCTGAAAATTAACATTTGATGAGATATATGAATTTATACTACTAATATCAATACTGCTGCCTGAATGCATATTACAAGTGTCTAACATACAAATTTAATAGTGAAGGCAAATAAACACCACCGCAGATGCCCCTCTCTCTCCTCAAGCCCTATACAAACTGTAAATGTCTCCTGAAGAACAACCTGATATGACTAAATGCTGTTGTTACACACTACATAACTGTTTATTTTTAGCACCTTTTTTCCCTTTTGCAATCTCACACAATTCCAGCAGCAAATACAATACAGCAGTAAGAAAAGTTATTTTTATGACACTTGCCAAATAGTACATTGTATCTGTCATATTTTCTGACAGAATTGTAACAGTGTGTGTGTCCCTCTGTGTGTCAGAAAAGATTACTGATAGGGAGTCGCTACTCAAAACCCCTCAGTAGTCTGTTCTGTATTATAGCCATCTGGAGCAGAAAGGGTTACTGGTTACAGTAAGACATGCACCTACATCATAAATATCACAGGTGGGAAACGCATGCCACCAAACAAAGCAGATGGTCATGAAACCGTTCCCCAGTAGCCACCATATTAGAAAAAAAAATGGGAAGAAAAAAACATATTGTTTCACAAATATGGTCAGCACATGTTGTGACTTAACACTTTACTGACTGACTCCATTAACAGGATATGCAGCAGCCACAGCAAAGGTAAATTAAAATTCCTGTTCCCTTTAAACACAACTAAATAACTGACCCTGGTCTTTGGGAGTAGACAAATCACTGCATTAAATCAGAGAGAGTTGGATATTCAAATAGTGTAGGGGCAGAGCTTCCAACTACTGGACTAGTATAAATATTTTGAAGTCTGACTTGACTCCCAGTTTTACTCCTTTGTAGTAAGGGCTGCTGGCTGGCTATACTAACTGCTAGACTCACTTTTAACCTTCCCAATCTTGTACAAATCCAACAATCTCTGCAGTTATCTCTAACTTTACAATGCTGTTGTAACCCCATGCTACCCTGCTCATAGCATTTGTCTCATTTGTTGATTTGTTTTGTTGTTTTGTTACTGTCATTAGATTGTATCTCACTGTATTGTTGTGCTTGATGTAGTTTTTACTACACCCTAATTATAGTTTAATGACCTTGATGAGGAACCTTTGTAAATAGGCATTTGTGCTCAAAGTTACTTTCTGATAACTAAATAAATACATTTGAATGGAACTTCCAAATCAATACATTAATAAAAAAAACTGAACATGAAATTGGGGCTTCTGTATAAAATGAGTATTGTTCTGAGTTCCTGAAAACAAATAGTGACTCATTTGATAGTCCCATATTTTAACTATGGGGGCACTGAGTATGGGGAGACCTCTGGGAGAGGTAGCCAAGCTGGATGTTGTCTATAACAGATTTGCCCATTTCACCATGGATGTCCCCCAAGACCAACACCACTGTCTGATGCACAGTACAGGGACTCTGATTGGCTGAGCCTAGAGGACCAAATACACCTACACCTGGTACATTTTTCATAAATGCTATTCACAGGAAGTACCAAAACCTGATACTCTAAGGAAGGGCTTAAGGTCCTCAAACTGTGTAGAATTCAGAGTTTGCAGAAATCTTAATGGCTACTTAACCTTTTCCTCAGTAGAACTAAAACATCAGAATGGCCTGCCTCAAAACAGTTCACAGAATACATTTCAGGTAGCATCACACTTGCACATTAACAAATTCATAAATTTATCCACGAGAAAATGTAATGTTACCTGATTACTGTATACAGTGGTGTATTGTACTGTCAATGTGCAAGTGTAATGCTTCCTGATTATTGTGCACTCTGATGTATTGCATATTTATCCTTTACTGTTGTTTTTGTTTACATTTCTGGGTCACCCTTGAAAATAGACATCTAATGCTCTTGGGTCCTACCCGGTAAACTAATTTCAGATCAATAAAAACAAAAATCTAAGGACTCCTGTTCAATCAATGATACCTTGGGGCCAATAAAAGCATGGTTCTATAAATACAGTGTGTTATAAAATCAAACTCATATTGTGCTAACTTTGACAAGGGGTAGCTTGTACCTTGGGGGGTCAACTGTCCTGGATGGTTAACATATGAAACATACAGAATTTGAGAGTATAACTCAACAAAAAATTATATTGTAAATGAAAAAAAATTTATTGTATATTATTTTATTGTATAACTTTGAGACATATATCTTTATTGCCTATTTGATCTTCTGTAATGTTATGTATAACTTTATGACTTTATAGCGTTATTTTTTATCTTATATAACTGTAACTTTGAATGTGAATATTGGGAACCCACCTGTAAATGATCTCCAGCTTAACAGGGACTTTTTCTTTCTGGGATTTGACCCTTAAGCTGCCAGAAGATTTAGAACATATAGGGTTTAAGGACATGTTTACAAGCCGGTGGCACAGCAAGAGTTAAGAATACATCTGTTTACTACAACTACTACTCTATATTCCTTAACTAGAAAACAAACTGCAGACCAACATTGCTGACTAAAGCTTCCAGTAATAGCTTGCATTTCAGAATGACCCTGAGATGTGTGATCCTATCCACAGACCTCAACATACTGTAGTTCCATTTAAGGATGGTAGAATTGCTCAGTCATGCAATTAAGCCAACCCATGAGGATTGGGTTCAACCAATAACAAAGTTGTCTTTCTCAGATTTATGCTCAACCAGCTACTAACTGTTCAGACAAACATTTATTGTAGTCATTTGCTCAGCATGAAAACCTCTTCATGCTCCTCTGGTATAAAGGACACATACAGCTGAGTATCATCCACACAGCTGTGAAAAATCAGCTTGTACTGCCTAATGACCTCACCCAGAGGCAAAGTGTATATGGTAAAAAACATAAGGACAGGTTGATCCCTGGGCATCCACAGCTGACTGCAACACAGTGATAAACTCCCCATAATGTCCTGCTGGGATCTGCCAGACAGGAATGACCCAAACCATCTCTAGGCTGTCCAGGTGAACCCAAATATTCTTCTAGGCTTCCTTACAAGACCACATTATCTACACTATCAAATGTCAATGACAGAGCAAGAAGAAAAAAACTATGGAATACCCTCCTCTATCCCTTCCCAGAGCAGACCTTAAACACCTTGGTCAGCACAGTCTCCATGCTGTGCTGAAGATTGAAATCAGACTACAATGGCTTATAGCTGTTACCATTCTCTAGGTGAACCTCAATATAGTATTACAACATTCTCAATAATCTTAACCAAAAAAGGAAAGTTTGAGATCAGCCTGTACTTTTCCAGGAGGTCCAGTTATCATTACTTTGAAAGGCATTTCACCACATCTCTTTTCAGAGCCCCAGGAAAACACCCATCCTCAAGGAAACAGCGGACAACAGCCAAGTGGGCCCTGGATCAAAGTTATAAAATGAGGTGTAGCCTGTAAATAGCCTTGAGCACCTTTTCTACCAATATCAGGTAACACCTAATCCAGAACCCTGGAAGTCCACTGCCTCTCACAGGCCCAAAACTGTAGGCCCATAATAGAGCACTTGGAGAGATCACAGTACTAATGGAAGGTACTCTGTATAGTAAGAGCTGTGCAAACTCCTTGCATCTAACTGTGGATAACAGTATTTCAGGCCATGGACAGTGTCGAAGAGAATGTCAGGATACAAATGTCAAATATTGCATTTGGTGGCCACACTCATAATTAATGTGTTTTCTTAGTGCATTTCTTAGTGCATTAATTATGTATGTTCTGTAATTATTTAAATGTTGTCTTCTGTATCATCAATGGACTGCAAGGTACAGTGGGTTGTTTGTCAGATCATTTGTACAAAAGAGGCTGTAATCTCAGTTGGTAAAATGCAGTTGCATATATAGTAGTTAACTCCACCTTGGAACCTGATACCATCAGATCTCAGAATCTACAGAGTGTTCATTCCAGATCATTAGTAGCATGGGAGATCTCCAATGAACATCTGGTGCTTCAGGAAGTGATGCTGGTAGCTATGCAGGGGAATTCACCCCTGGTTCAAAGCAACCACACCAATGTCCCAGCATTATGTATGGGGAACATTGTACTGTTGGAGGTACCATTTTCTTTGATTAGGCATGTTACGTCCTACACCTGCCACAAGGATGTGCATCTTCTTCTTTAACCTATGCCTACTTTCACAATGCTTTTTGTATGTAATGTATCCCATTGTTCTACAGGGGTTTGTATCTCCAACTGCATATACTTGACGATTTGCACCTTGTACGTTGCACTGTACTCTAAGTTGTATTTTGTATCTTGTATTTTGTACTGTTTTTTTCTTTTAGGCCTTTTGTGGTAAAATGTAATATTCCCAAAGACCCCCCTTCCCAGGTTACAACTGGAAATGAGTCTCATGGGCTCTGATTGTTTACCTGGTAAAATATATTAAAATAAGTAAATAATAAAACTGAGGTCCTGTATACCTTTTCTGCTAGTTCTTCAGGTGGACATTAAAAATGTCATGGCACTTCTTGAAATGAATAAGGGAATTTCCCCAGTGCCCTGGCCAAATGTCCCTCATTCACTAAAACTATCAGCAGCTAATTCTCGTTCACTATCAATCGGGTTGCATCTGCATCTCCTACCCCCAAGAGAAGGCTGAAAATAGGAAGTATTTTGTAGTCCTCCATTCCCAGTCAATTAAAACAAAATAAATAATGTTTATCTATAGCCTTTTAGTAGTTACTTAGCCCCAAAAGATCCAAGCTAAGATAAACCACTTTGTATTCAGTGGGGTCCTGCTTTTATCCATTTTTGCAGGTGGGTAGACTGGAATGCTGAGAGGTCAAATGACTTACTTAGGGTCACACAGCAATTAACTGTGGTTGAATCTGAACTTGGGTCTCCTGGTTCCTACAGTATGTCTGTTCTTTAACCACTGGAGCTGGCTGCTGCTGTCAAATAAAAACAGTTACTGAACATGGCATCATATCATCCTAAAGACTGTAATAAAAAATCATTTGATGAAATCTGAACTCTCTCAAATAACGTAATGTGGTATTTCCACATAAATTCCGTCAATCAGTTCAGTTTTATTGTTAGACATATTTTGCTGTTACAAATAAAAATACACATGAAATAAAACATAAATGTGGGCTATGCAGTAGCCTGACTCAATATACTCACTTTGTCATCTTGAAAGGCTGTAACCTGCAGTTCAAGGGGCTGGAGCAACAGCCATGCCCCTCTGCCTGACCTATTTAAACTCTTCCTTCCTGTTTCATTCAGAAACTTTTTTCTTTGTGACTGGAGGCTCTGTTGGTCTGTTTTCTCCCTTGGGGCCTGCTGGGGCTTTACCCCTCCCCCCGTTACACTGTGAAAAGATCACAGCTTAGGTCACTTGGTGGTATATAACCCAGGCATAACACCCCCCAGTGCTGCTGTGCTTTTGTCTCTGCTTGGTTTGTGCTGGACTGCTGGATTTTGCATTCTCCTGCATCATATATCCTGTATTGTATTGCCTCTGGCTGCTCCATGATTCCTTGTGTGCCTGTTTCCTTCCTGCTCCTGTACCCGTGTTTGCCTTGTTTATTTCTTTTCAGTTTCTAGTTTTCTACCGTCTGGTGTATCATGGTTTATTTGCACTTTAGGTTACATATTGTTTCCTTCTCCTCAGCTGCTGTGTGTCTGTGCTCTCAGGCTACATTTCCTCGCTAGATTTTGCCAGCCATCAGCCGACTGCATTATTATTGTGTGTTTCAGCTTCCACTGCTGTTTTCATAAACAGAGACTTTGACGGCAGATAAGGACCACTTGGCCCACCTAGTCTGCCCATTTCCCTACCTATTGGATAAGCTGCAGATTCTAGTTAACCAACAGCCTACTTCCTGCAACCCCCCACTATAATTGCCTTATGTCTGTCCCATGCATGTTTGAATTCCCCCACTGTTTTAGACCCCACAACCTCTCCAGGAAGGTGGTTCCATGTGTCCACCACTCTCTCTGTGAAAAAAAATGTCCTCACATTACCCCTGAGCTGTCCCCCCTCTATCTTTAAATTGTGCCCCCTTGTTCTTACACATCTCTTTTTCTGAAAGATGCTACCCTCCTGGACTTTGTTGATTCCCTTGAGGTACTTAAATGTTTCTATCATGTCCCCCCGTCCCTCTTTTCATCAAGGGTATACATATTAAGCCATTTATACCTACTCTGCTGACATCGCTCACCTGCATCTGAAAACACTAAGAGACACCCCTGTAATTTGCTTAGTTCTAAAACAGGCCCTACACTGAAATTAACACAATTAAGATAGATAATGACAGTCAGCTGCAGCACTCCTTCTAAATGTAACAATCTCCAAATCTCTTGTGCTGCATTTCAAAACCTGAGTTTAGTACATTACTGAATCCTGCATTGCCACATATTGACCTACAAAACGAACAACAAATAACCAGTATATTGAAAACATCCAGCTTGTCACAGAACAGAACCTCCCTTAGGCAACCAATTACAAAACACAGCACAACCAATCAAACCCCCCCCACACACACACATACACACACCAACCAACAACAGCTCACTACAACAACCCATTCATAAAACTTCACACACACACACTACCACAGCACCAGCATCATTTAAAGTGACATGAACCTCATAACAACAAACATACCTCTCTCACTGAAATTGGTCTCACCTCCATTGTATAAATAGCACACATGACGGGCTTATCATGGAATATGGAAAATATTCTCACTCCTGCATCGAGAGCACTGTATATTTCACTCTGCAGGATATTTTCCATATTCCACTCCTGCCCATCATGTATACTATATATCTATCTATATCTATCTATATATATATATCTATATATATCTATATATATATATATATATATGTATGTATTAGAGGCAAAAACTCTGTTTAATGCATTAGTTAGGGTTGTTCCACAGTGACAAAAGTGAGGAAATTCGCTGTTAGGGTTGAAAACCCTAACTCCGAATTCACCCCCCCCAGCACCACACATACAGACACACACACACACACATGCAAGTATGAGGGAGGACCAAGTCAACACAACCAATGACAGACATCCAGCAGCAGGTGACAGAAATAACAAACAATTGTCTAAATGTACTACAAGACATCCCCACCCACCTGACCAGGTACTGCATGCTCAGTGGAGATCAACAGCAAAACTGAGGCCATATACACCAAACGTACTCATCCCTGATTGCAGCTGCACACAACGTACCACACTTAGTAGTTGCATGGCCTTACCTACCGATGCCCCACACCACACCACAACTGGTACTGTGCCGTTAGTCAATATAAATGCTGAAGGTGCATGATGACAGTTGTAGAAAAGTTTTAACACTAGTGAATATACATTAATTAAGAGAAGTACATAAATTAACTACAAGACACTAGCATGCTCAAGATAAAAGTAGAGTTACATTTAGTATGTGATTTACATAGTAGTACATTTACTGCAACTGTTTACTCAAGATAGAGAGGCTGATGTAAAAGTATGGAAAAGCATTGCCTGTTCAACGCTGTGAAATTCGTACTGCCAGTATCAGATGCATTCTTACTGATGAAGGTGTACTGCTGATGTACATACATAGACCTTCAGTGTATTTCAATACTAAAGATGCAGTAAGTATTCTTTGTAAGAAACAATGTAATTGCATGGATCAGGCCAAGCAACTTCTAAATATCATAGCACTACTGAGCCAACAGTGACGTACCTGTATCGGAGATGTCTATAGGATAGATTTTCTTGTAGGCACTTACTGAGTATGTTGTACCTGAGAAAGACAATCTCATTGTATCTGTGATGACTAACTTATTCAAATAGTGATACATTTACTATTGTTGCAATGAGTGACCTATGCCACTTATGGACACAGTGTAATTTTTTTTAACAGTTGTTTCATACTCAGGCTGTATGCCTAGTGTTTGGGTTTGCCACACTTCTGTCACTGATGCTATCAAAGTGATAACTATGTTAATTGTGGTACAACAGGAATCAAGTAGGTATAGTGTAGATATAAACAGAATGTCTTTTTAGTATTGATTTAACTCACAATGGGGTAAGTGTACTAGGACAGCAGGGGTTATTCTCTATCACTGACTCTGTCAGTTATAATCACACTAAGGTTTCAATGACTGTAATGATCAAGTTACACTGTTCATCTTCATGAGTTCGTATTCACAGCCATTCTCCAGTAACTAGACAGTGTATGGTGTAACTGGGTGGGACACTGTGTTGCAAAGCTGCTGCAGTGCCTAGCAGAGGGAGAGTATCTACTCATAAAGACAATTAAGCAATAAGGCATGACCAACAGTTATGTTAAATGGTCTGTTAATCACCCTGTAGGGGTTGAATGTTGAATGAGGAGTAGCCGAGTGCCACATGTCGCTAGACAGTGATAAACTGACTATTAACATAATACCTGGGAGTGGCTTATTGCTATCATAATACAACTGTTTTTTTTAAACAACATTAAACCATGTTCATCATATGGTTAGGCTCTACATGTATCTTAATAAAAACTAAACATAAGGCTGGTTACAATGTTTACAGTCAATTAGAAAGCTGCATTTCTCAAACCCTTGATATAATCAGAAATATTATACCTGTACAACTCCTTGGTTTTGCTCAACTCTATTGCTCAGGTGGCCCACCACATGTGGTGTGGTCTGGTGTGGGGCACCGGTAGGTAAGGCCATGCAACTACTAAGTGTGGTACGTTGTGTGCAGCTGCAATCAGGGATGTGTACGTTTGGTGTACATGGCCTCAGTTTTGCTGTTGATCTCCACTGAGCATGCAATACCTGGTCAGGTGGGTGGGGATGTCTCGTAGTACATTTAGACAATTGTTTGTTATTTCTGTCACCTGCTGCTGGATGTCTGTCATTGGTTGTGTTGACTTGGTCCTCCCCCATACTTGCATGTGTGTGTGTGTGTGTCTGTGTGTGTGTGGTGCTGGGGGGGTGAATTCGGAGTTAGGGTTTTCAACCCTAACAGTGAATTTCCTCACTTTTGTTGCTGTGGAACAACCCTAACTAATTAATTAAACGGAGTTTGTTGCCTCTAATTTCCCTTCTTTTTGAGAATGATAACGAGAAATAGTGAATGTAATGCAGCGGTGGGAGCGCGGGGCCCTCCAGGCCCCGCACTTCCGCCACATGATGTCTTGTGGCATAGTAACAGGAACTGCAATGCAAACAGAAGCACTAACAGTGGTGCACATGGTAATGCAAGCGTGAATGAGAACAGAAAGGGTAACGCGCACGGTGGCGTAGACGGGAACAGTCTACCACATGATGTGTTGTCACATAGTAACATGGTGCCTGCAAATGAAAATGTCAATGGGCATGGTGACGCAAAGTGAAACAGAAAGAGAAACAGTACTGTAGACACAAATGGCAAAAAATAACAGAAATGCAAGTGCAAATGAAAACGCAAAGGATAACGCACATGGTGGCGTAGATGTCAACGCAAGTATGAAACGGCACGGAACTGCAAGCGGAAAGGGCAATGGTAACAGTAATGTAAGCGCACAGGCTGGTTTTCCCCAAAAGCTGAATAGAGAAAGACAGTGAGTACAAAGAATGTATGCATAATAATGGGTATCGGAGCAGAAAATGAGGACTTGGAATACCAAATAGGTTATATCTCAGGAACCATCGACGTGAAAAAATGTAAAAGTCATATGATTTATGACTGTCCTGGCTAGTTTTACTTAGCCCCCATGAGGGGGCTAGTAATTTCAATGAAAATCTGTGTCTCTCGTTTCGAGATACGGCCCTGAAAGTCGGCGAACATTCAATGTTATCCTATGGGAAAAATGAGAAGTTTGGAGCACCATAACTTTGACTCTCTGTAATATGTTTTCACCAAACCACTGAAAGGCACATCTGTGGGCTGTTGTCTGTCTTCCCTTCAAATTTCAGGAAAAAAGACCAAACCGTTATTTTGCAGCAGGGTGCCAAAGGATTCCTGTAATGCGTTGGGCGCCGTAATGTTATCCTATGGGAAAACCATCAACTTTGGAGTGCCGTAACTTTACTGCAGTGTAATATTTTTTCAATACAACACTGAAAAGCACATCTGTAAGATGTCGGCTGCATTTCTTCCAAATTTCAGCCCAAAACTCCCAACCGTTCTTTTGCAGTGTAGTGCCAAAGAATTGCTGTCATTTTCCCACAGACTAGAAAACTACTGTCGCAATTTGCGAAAGCTTTCACAAAAATTTGTGATACTTTCATGAGCACGAAAGTACTTTGCGAAAGTACTTTTTCCAGAAATTTGAAAAACATATTTCTGGGGTGTTTTACCACAAAATAAAGACACGGCTAGCATCCTCAGGGTCCGACTAGGTGAATACAAAAATAATTAGGTTGCTAGAGGACCCCAAATTTAAATGCCAAGCATTTTTATGATCACCAACTGGAAACAAAATGGCCAATTTGCGAAAGTAACAGGTCCATTTGTGAAAGTAAAAATGCATTTGCGAAAGTGTTGAACTTTTTGTTAACTTTTCCCATTGACTTATAATGGGAAATTGTTTTTTGAATAAATTTTGAACCGTTTAATATTTTTTCACCAAATCTTCAAAAGGCACATTGGGGACCCCGGCTGCATGTTCCCTGAAGATTTCGGGCCGGTCATGCAAATCGTACGACCTGTACGTGCAACCGTAGAATTCCAGAAAAAGCGTAAACGAGTGTGCAAATTGCACTTAATAACTCTGCAGTCGTGTATCCAACCAGTACTAAACTTGGCAAGTGCCAAGGGCTATGGTTCTTGATAGTGTATTCCAAATTTCAGGCAAATCCGTCAAACGGTTGCAAAGTTATTAAGGTGCAAACTTTTGGGGTTTAATATAGAAATGGCTCCTCAACCCTAACTATGGTAGCACTACCGTGCTACCATAATCTATATATATATAGATATAGATATATATATCTATATCTATATATATATAGATATAGATATAGATATATATATATATATCTATATCTATATCTATATCTATATATATATATATATATCATATATATATATATATATATATATATATATATATATATATATATATATATATGTGTGTGTGTATATACACACACATATATATATTTTAAATCTCTGCCTTAATTGTGTGTGGTCTGTTTATAGTTTATCATTTGATACACTGGGCTTGAATCCAACTGTTATGCCTGTGCCACCAATATCTCTCGAATCGCAACACAATGCAACCAAATCTCTCAGATCCCACCATTACCACCAGATCTGTCACAAACCCACTCCTGGGGGTCAGGCCCACTGAGCTCACAGTGCCCATCTTTAAGTGCAATCCATGACAGGGGAGGGATACCCTCCTTGTCCTTTTTGAATGCTTGCCAAGGTCATGACTGCACCTCTGCCATGAGGATCCAGTGCATTCCTGTAGTTTTAGATAAGAGCACAATGCCAGTCTCGAGTCCTGTGACCAAATATGAACCTTTCCTTAGCTATTACACAAAAGTGGAAGACCCAGGCATCACACTGTCTTTGGGGTAGCAGCGTAACACCTGATTTGGTCTTCTCCTTATAGGACACTCAACAGCCTGGTTCAAAATCTTTGTAGACTCTGGTATGTTCTCTATTCTTCTAGATGTCCCTTTACACACTCTTTTCTCAATTTTATTGCTTATGGTAACCCTCTAAGCAATTAACAGTTGTCACAGATTATTAATAAACCTTTTACAGTCATGCATACAATATAAGAACTCTCACGAAGGCAGAAATTCTTTAGGAAAATACAAGTTTTACTAAAATCCTTAAATATAAGCACAACTAAAAAGAGAATATTAATTTGGGTTACAGTATACAGGAAAAGAAAATGGAAAAATGTACAATGAAACGCATGCAGACTGTTAGTTAATCTACCTGAGGTAGGAAGATTTCAAAGTCCAGAGAATCGCTGGAGAAGAAAGTCCATGGAGTTCTTACCAGAACCATGGCCAACAGACAGAGACAAGCAGTTGCCTGGACTGGACCTGGGAGTTTGGAGGAAGGACAAGCCTAAAGACAATGAAGAGATGCAAGTTGAGGCAGACTGGAGGTGCAAGAGACAACACCCTGGAGGTGGAGACCCTGGTGAGGATGATCCACTGGATGAGTGGGCAATGGCTGGAGGCAGACTGACTATACTGAGAGGCAGAATACTGGTACCAGGTGCTCAAAAGGTTCCTGCCAGAGAGTTTGGATAAAGAGTCGGAGGAGGATCTTTCATGGGCTCAGTTTGAGGAGAGCCCTCTGACTGAGCAGGATATTCCTTTGTTTCCTGTGTTCCCAGGATGTTACTTGTTGGATGTCAGAGATACACATATGGAACTGGAATGTGAGACCCCAGGTAAGACTGCGCCTAGTGATATTGTGCTGGGGTTGAAGACTCCAAGCAAGCAAGAAGAAGCCTATGAGGCTGAAGGTACTTTTTCTTGTATTGCTGCAGCTAAATCTACTAACAGTATTCACTAAGGTATACTGCAGACGAAAGATGTTAATATTACCAAAATGTTACATTATGTTAAGATCAAGGAGGTGGTACATGTGTTTTATTTTTTGGATGAAAAACCTACAAAGGAAGAGGTGGGTGGAAAATAGACAGGAACCTGTGTTGGGGTAACACCTAGAGTGTCTACTCTCAGGTGTCTGTATCAATAGCAAATGACATGAATGAATCAATAGACATAGTGGGTTCAGGCAGAGGGGCTGAAACTAGGACTGGGCCCCTGCTTAATACTGACATGTCTGGTGAGATTGGATTAGGTACTCACTCCAGAGAAATTATTTCTTTGGTACTGGACTTTACAGCCATCCAGATTTTTGGTCAATAAAATATGATGGACTTTCCCTTAAAGGAGATAGTTCAGGGAAGGTACCATTAGTCTCTGTTGATAAATGTGTTAATGCCTCAGGGTAAAGAATGATAATAGCCACTATGTTTATGATAGAATGTTTATCATTAATAGGGACCCTGAGACAAAGCTTCTGAAGATGGGTGGAAGCTCCATCCCTTCCTAGGACATGAAGGTGGTAAGCAGTCTGCAATAACTGCTTCCCTCTTAAGGTGGAGGATATGTGACAGGGAGCTCCTGCCACTCTTGAGGACCAACCTTTTCTTAAATCCATTTCAACAGCTTCTATTTCTTAACCTAATCTGTTCTTTACCATTTCTAGTCCATAAGGTTGGCTACCTATGGACACCCCCTTCCCTTTCTTGACTATGCAATAATGTCCTCTTTAATTTTCCTTTTCCCTCTCAGATCCTCGTACAGGGAGGTTATTGTTGTGACCTCCAAGCATATGTAAAACAGGCTGTGTTTTTCATTGTTGGATTTAGTATGTAATAGCACTAGGTCATAAAATATCATGATGTATATACCTTATGTTTATGAAACCGGTAAATGTTGACAATACCATGGCATAGGTGTTTTTGATAATGATAAAAAGTACTAGGTGTCTATTATAGAAATTAAGTTAGTTGTGTTATTTAAAATTCATGTAAATTGCTGTAAACTGAACAAGTCTGAAATGTCATGGTGATTTGCACATATCCCATGGTGATTTGCATTATGGAATTATGTACTGTATGATGTCGCATTTCTTTGAAACTTGATTTGTTGCCAATGCCTTTTGGGGTAACTCACATTTCACTGTTTCTGCACTGAGGTTCTTTGTTTTTAGCTTGTTTTTTTTTTTCCTTTTGAGCCCCCACTACCCAAGCAAATGGGACCCACATAGGGATAAAGGGTTTTCACTGAAAAGTGGTTAGATCAGAGATCAGTGTCAGTAGGTGCTGGCTAAGTGCAGAGAAAGGACATACATAGTCTGTTGCTGAAAATTGATGTACTGAAGCAGGAATATGGCATTGCAGAAACTTATTTCCTGTATTTTGAATAAACATCACACAGAGATTGTGTGTTGAACCTGAAGTATGGTGTCTGATTCATCTGTTATGTCACAACCCCTCCACAGCATGCACCTGACCTATGAAGGGGTCATCTACTAGTTGGTGGTCAGTCTTGTTCACATCTCTGCTGATTTATGAAACTGAGGAAACCCATTTAAAATCATAGAATGAAGAATGACTGTCAGAAAGTAGAAAAACTTTAAATGATTGACAGGCTCATTTGAGCAGCTTCTGGAGACAAGGGGACTGATTTAGAGGTATACTTACACTATCTAGAAATGCAGTAGCCCAACACGCATTACTCCACTCATCTTGGCCCAATAGTGGAGTTAAACTGTCGATACTACACCAGATGCTATTGCTACCAATGGGAAATGGTAGCGGATGTGACAGTATGCTACCTTACCCCGTGTGATTTGCAGGAAACAAGTGCTGGATGGGTTGCTGGCTGAGCTGCCCCAGTGGTGAGGAGGGGAATATCACTGGTTGCTCAGCTGGAATACTCTGCATGTCTTAGGTGCTGGTCCTGGGCATGTCATTTTGCACACTACACCCCCATAACTGTTAAAATGTTACTCCGGGGTCCACTCCCCCTCAGAGTTGGATATTTTAATTATGGGGGTGTGGGAGGTGCGGGGTGAAAAGCCCCTCACATTTTACAGTTTATTTCACTGAAATGCCTGTATATTGTACTTCAGGCATTTCAGAGATCCGGGACTGTGTCTTTCAGGCTGTTTACTCTGCATATCGAGTTTCGGGATAGCATAGTATATCCGATTTAGATTTTGCTTGTTTCTGATATTGGCAAAACAGTAGTAACATCTTTATAGCACAAAGACACTGATAAGAAGTGTTATTCAAACAAAGGGAATGGCAAGGCAATGTTATGTCTATAACGCCACGTCCCTTAGGCTCAGGGTACCTCACAATACATGAAGCAGACTTCAAACATAAACTTCTTCAGCAAAATAAATATACCTAAAAATATAATTGGGATGTAGTCATTTTAAATAAAAAGATGGGGTTTAGTCCCTTTTTAAAATCCCTCTACTGAAGGAGCAGTCTGCAGGCTGATAGGGAGGGCATTCCATATCAATGATTCTGTTTCAGAGGAAACATTGTCCCCACATTGCTTCAATCTAGTTTATGGATGGACAACAAATTACACTTTGTGCAGTTGGGGGGAGCATAAAAAGCCAAAAAGTCTTTTGTTGTGGTCCTGCCCACGTAGGGTCTTGAAAGTGAACTGCAGCATTTATATAATTAGTTACTTATTTTTAATTATCTATTTAATTTTTGTTAATCAGGCAGGTGCACTACAAAAACAAGGCCTATTTTCAGGCATGACTGAGAGTACACAATTAATAGTAGGTCAGGAACATTGTAGCAGACAATAAGTATGTAGCTATGTAATACAACAACCTAAAAGGTGGTGCACATCTGAACTCTAGCCAGAGCAGCACTTTGCAAATGTGTGACATGCTCGGAGAATTTAACTCTGGTAATCATCCTGGCTGCAGTAATACATGGAAGCAAAATCTGATGGCAGATAAGGGCTGCTTGGCCCAGTAAGTATGCCCACTTTTTCCCTACATATATTCTCACTGCAGACCCTATTTGATCTACACCTCTTTCACTTTCACCTTTCCATTCTACTATGATTCCCTTGTGCCTATCTTATGCATTTTTGAACCTCTCCACAGTTTTCACCCCCACCACCTCCACAGGAAAGCTGTTCCAAGAATCCACCACTCCTTCTATGAAGAAGTACTTCATCACATCTCTCTTGAATCTATCCTCTTCCAACTTTATAGCATGTCCCCTTGTTCTGGAACACCTTCTTTTCTGAAAAATATTTCCCTTCTATACCTTATTTGCCCCTGTGAGGTATTTCAAAGGTCTCTATCATTTCCCCCCTTTCCCTTCTCTGTATCAGGGTGCACATATTGAGGCCCCTCAGTCTCTTCTCATAGGGTTTCTGCTGCAGACCTTGCACCATCTTAGTTACCCTCCATTGGACTGCCTCCACTCTGCCTATGTCTTTCTGGAGATGCAGTCTCCAGAACTGGACACAGTACACAAGTTGGGGTCTTACCAGTGATCTATACAGAGGTAATACCACCTTCCTCTTTCTGCTGGTGATACCACTCCCTATGCATGTCAGCATCCCACTAGCCCTCCCCACTGCCTTGTCACTGGTGGCTATCTTTAGGCCATCTGATAAAATTACTCTGCAAGTCTCTTTCCTGCTTGACAGTTTCCAGTAGCACTCCACTCATTGTGTACTCCACCCCTGGGTTTCTGTGCCCCAAGGGCACTATTTTGCTCTTTTTTGCATTGAAATCCAGCTGCCATACCCCTGACCACTGCTCAAGTTTTATCTACCCTGTTGCAGATCACCATGTTGCAGATTGTGGTGTCATCTGCAAAGAGGAAGACATTCCCTTCCAACTCTTTTGCAACGTCACTTATAAAGACATTAAAGAGGACCAGTCCAAAGCATTGATCTCTGAGGTACCCTGCTGGATACCCTCCCTTCCTTAGAGTGTACTCTGTTTACTACCACCCTCCAGTGCCTGTTCCTTAACGAATTTCTTACCCGGTTTACCACCTTAGTACCGACCAATAAACTTCACATCTTGCTTACTAGTCTCTTATGTGGAATGGTGTTGAAAGCCTTACTGAAACCAGGAAGGCCACATCCAGTACTACTCCCTGATCCAATTCCTTGGTCACCTAGTTAGATTTTTTGACATGACCTCCCCCACCCTCCACCCCCATGAATCCATGCTGACTCAGATCTTGCAACCTGTTGGGTTGAAGATATTCCACAATCCTTTCCTTCAGCAGCATTTCCATTAACTTTCCCACCACTGATGTCTGAATTGCCAGCTTCTTCTCTGCTACCTCTTTTGTGAAGTGGGACTAAATCTGCCCTCCTCCAGTAGTCCAGAACCACTCTGGATTCCCTTACTTTGTTGAACAGGACTGTGAGAGATGCAGTCAGTACCTCCCTGAGTTCCTTCAACACTTTTTGATGCACCCTGTCCGGACCCATTGCTTTGTCCACTTTCAGATTAGTGAGTGCCTTCAGGAATCTCTCTTAAGAAAAAGGACTAAATTCCACCCCCTTCAAAGTTACTATTACTTTTTTGCAGGCCCCCCCTTTCCTTCTTCTGTAAACATTGAGCAGAAGTATTTGTTCAAGATGTTCGCCTTTTCTTGTTCCCCTTCTGTATAATCCATATCTTCTCTTTTTAACCTTACAGTACCTCCTTTGGCCTTCCTCTTTTTGCTTACATACCTAAAAAATATCTTGTCTCCTTTTGTTACTGCCAGGGCTATTCTGTCCTCAGTTTGGGTCTTCACGCTTGTTACTGCTTTCCATGCTTCCTTCTGCTTCTCCTGATACACCTCCCTATCCTCCTTCGGCTGTGTCTCCTTGTACCTTCTGAAAGTGACCCTTTTAGATACATAGATACATAGACAGTTTTGGCAGAAAAGGGCCTACGGCCCACCCAGTCTGCCTATTTGAGCTTGTAAGTTCACTTTATGTTTTCCTAGAAGTCTGTTGCCCCTTAACCCTGACTTCCAGAATTCCTTTATGTCTATCCCATGCATTCTTAAATTCTGTGATTGTTTCAGCCCCCACCACTTTCTCTGGCAGGGTGCTCCGCTTGTCCACCACCTGTTCAGTGAAGAAATTCTTCCTCATGTTTCCTCTGAATCGTCCTCCCTCCATCTTCATCCCATGCCCTCTAGTTCTGGAACATCTTTTTCACTTAAAAATAGTGCATTCCTGCACCCTGTTCCTCCCTGTAAGATACTTGTATGTCTCTATCATACCCCCCCTCTCCCTTCACTCCTCCAGGGAGTACATATTCAATTCCTTCAACCTGTCCTCATGGACTTGTGATGACAATCCATGTGCCATCTTTGTTGCCCTCTTCAGGCCTTCTCACCCTATCTATGTTCTCACATAAGTGAGGTCTCAGAACTGTGCACAGTACTTCAGGTGGGGCCTCACTAGTGTCTTGTATAGTGGAATTATGACCTCCCTTTTCCTGCTGGTGATGCCCCTGCCTATACATCCCAGCATCCTATTTGCTTTACCTGCTGCCTTGTCATACTGTTTCCCTTCCTTGAGGTCATCAGAGATGATAACCCCAAGATCCCTTTCCTGCTTGGTGTATGCTATATCCTTACCCCCCAACTGATATATCGTGCCAGGGTTCTTGTGTCCCATATGTATTATCTTGCAATTCTTTGCATTGAATTTCAACTGCCTTAACCCTGACCATTTTTCAAGTTTTTGCAGGTCCCTTCTCATTCTGTCTACACCCTCTGGTGTTTCTACTCTGTTACAGAGCTTTATGTCATCAGCGAACAGGGAAATTCTGCCTTCTAGGTCCTGTGCAATGTCACTGATGAAGATGTTGAATAGGACCGGTCCCAGCACTGATCTCTGTGGTACCCCACTGGTCACTGTTCCCTCTGTGGAGTGACAGCCATTTACCACCACCCTTTTTGTCCTGCCACCCAGCCAGCTACCTACCCACCACACTACTGTGCTGCCCACACCCATATTACCTAGTTTCTGTAATAGTCTTCTATGTGGCACCGTGTCAAAGGCCTTGCTGAAGTCCAGATAGGCCTTGTCACTGCCCTTCCCTGATCCACCTCCCTAGTCACCAGTCAAAAAATTCAACAAGGTTGGTCTGACATGACCTCCTCCTGGTGAAACCATGCTGCATTGGGTCCTGTAGTTCATTGACAACCAGATGTTCCACCAATCTCTCCTTCAGTAGTACTTTCATGATCTTCTCCACTACTGAGGTGAGGCTGACTGGTCTGTAGTTCCCCGCTTCCTCTTTGTTCCCACTTTTGTATAAGGGGACTGCATCTGTTGTCCTCCAGTCTTTGGGTACCTCTCCTGTTTACAGTGATCGACTAAACAAGATTGCCAGAGGTTCAGCCACCACCTCCTCTCTTAGTTCATTAAGGACCCTGGGGTGCACCCCATCTGGCCCCATTGCTTTATCAACTCTTTTTACTTCCAGTTCCTTCAGGACCCTTTCTCGTGTAAAGGGACTTGTGTTCATTTCTGCACCATTCCCACCACTTGCACTCCCTTCAGACCCATTATCCTCCTCTTCCTCAGTAAAGACTGAACAGAAATGCCTGTTCAATATGTCAGCTTAACTGTTGTCATCCTCCACGTGGCCCCATCCTCCCCTTCAGTCTCACTATCCCTCCCTTTGCCTTTCTTTTTTCACTTACGTACCTGTAAAATGTTTTGTCCCCTCTAACCACTGATTTAGCAATTTGCTCTTCTGTCTGAGCTTTGGCTTCCCTTACTGACCTCCCTGCCTCCCTTTTCTTCTCCTGGTACTTCTCCCTATCCCCTTCTACCTGTGTTTTTTTTGTATTGCCTGAATGCAATCTTTTTGGCTTTTACTTTCTCCACTACCTCCTTGGAAAACCATAATGGCCTCCTCTTCCTTTTCCCCTTCTTAACCTTTAGCCTTTACCTTTTCTGCCACCTCTTTTAAAAACTGTAGCAATCTCTTTTTCCAATTTTTTTTTTGCCCCTTTGTTTGAAGCACAGGCTTTGTTGCCTTCACTATGCCCCCTTTTAACTTGGTCCATTGTTCCTCCACCCTCAATGTCATATACCCCCTGCCAGGGCATCCCCTAAGGCATTCAGCCACCTTTTTAAAATCTGCCGTTCTGAGGTCCAGGACCGTCCCCTCGTGCATGGCTTGATTGCACCACCATCCTTATACTGAGCTACACTATATGGTAATCTCTGGTCACCAGGTGGCCCTAAATCCTGATGTCTGCAACACTGTCCCTGTTGGTGAGAACCAGGTCAAGTACTGCCACATCACGAGTGGGCTCCCAGACTAGTTGCCTGAGGAATGTCCCTGAAGGGATTCCAGGATGTTTCTGCTTCTAGCTGAAGCCACAATTGGGAGTCTCCAATCTATGTTCAGCAGACTGAAGTCCCCCACCAGCAGCACATCCCTCCTTTCAGCTATTTTGCCAATGGCATCCAGCAATACGCTATCTAACTCCTCCTGTGCTAGAGGCATGTAAATTACACTGGTGTGAAAACTGGATTGTTTCATGATTCCAGGGTGACCCACAGTATCTCTTCTTCCCATTGTAGTCCCCATATCTCCATTGCTTTTATGCTTTCCTTCACACAAAGCATCACACCTTCTCCTTTCCTTCCCACCATGTCCTTCCTGAACTGATTGTAGCTTGGTATGCCATGTTCCAGTCATGTTTTTCAGTGCACCATGACTCAATAATAACTACAATGTTCAGGACAGCCTCTGCCATGATTGCTTTTAGGTTTGAAATCCTATTTTCTAGACTGCTAGCATTTGCACACATGGCACACATGGCTTTCCAGATTTTGCTTGTTACCCCCCTTTTTTCCTTTTTGTCTCTCCTTCCCCTCGTTTTTTAATTTTTTTTATGTTTCCCTTCCCCCCACTCCCTATTTCTATCACCTTGTTTCTTTTATTAATTTGCAACATGGGGTGCCTGTGCCTTTGGGACATCCCTCTCCTCCACTTCTGCCTGGTAGGTTAGTGTCTTACTCCTCAGTGTGCTCTGCCACTCCTCTCAGCTAGTGTACCTGTTCATCAAAGTAACATGTAAACTGTCCGCTGAGCACTGCAGTTCCTTTCTTAGCTGGATGCAGGACATCACCCTTGTATAGGTCCTCATCCTGCCTTGTGGGTCCCCAGTCCCCAATGTAGCTGAACCCCTCCTCTCTGTACCACTGCTATAGCCATGAGTTGAAGATCCTGGTGCAGAGAATTCTCCCATCCCCTCTGTAATAGACAGGGAACACCTCTGCAAAACTACTGAGCATGCCACTTTCCTAATACCTCTCCCCAGTTCCCTAAATTCCTGCACTATCCCAGCCCCATCCCTAGCCATGTGGTTTCTACCTGAATAGACTATGACATCCAGATCTCCTTCCTTCCTTCCTGCTTTCCTAGCAATCCCTAGGATATGATTCCCATCTCTCTCTGGGTTGTGGTGCCAAGTAGGCACCTGACCTCCCTCTCCACCTTCTTCCTAGCCCCAGATCTATTCCCATGACAACTGAGCCCCCACTAGAAGTTGCTTCCTTCTCCTCCTTTGGGTTTCTCTCCCACCCTTCTTGGGGTCTCCTCTATGGATGACCCCACATCCTCCCTGGTCACAGCATCTGGTGCTTTCTCCTGACAGTCACATCCTGCCAGAGTGGCACCTAAATTGTGTTGTGGTATCAGCCTTCCAGATCCCACAAGTACCTCCCTTCCTGAGCTCACCACAGTCCAGCTGCTCCTCCTTCCTGGCATCCTCTGAGGTAACTGTCAGACCTGGTGGCCCCTAGATGTGAGAGAATTCCCCCTAAATCCTAACCAACTTGGATTGGAGTCTAGTGACATCCTCCTTCAACCCAGCTGTGCCTGAAGATAGTGCAGCACTGCATTCTCCAGAAGGACTGTCTGGAAACTGCTGCCCCAAAGCGACTGCATTGCACCACTGCCGGCATTCCCATTTCCTGCTTACCCTGTGCTTCTTGTAAATCTCTTGCCCTTATGGTGTTTGTTTTACCCTGTTGTACATCTACCCAAGATAGGGTGTTGCTCCTGTTCCTAGTTTTGATCTATCCCTTTTTCACTCATCCTTTTTCATACCTTTACCCCAATAGGGTGTTATTAGTTTTAACCCTTTTGTTATTTGTTTAGTTTTCTTGTACACCTACCCAAATCAGTGTTACTCCTATTCCCAGTTTAGGCCTGCCTTGTACCTTCCTTCCTGCCTGGTAGTGAATGCCTCAAGAGAAGCAAACAGATTTCCTACCTTAGTCAACCTTACTATACCCTACAGTGTACTTTCTGCCCTCTTTGAACACTTACCTTCCCTCCACCCACCAGTGTTGCCTACAGCCTGTAGTCCTCCCGGTGGGCACCCTGCCAATGTCTGCAGTTGTCACTGAGTCAGACTCCACACTCCTGCCTCATGACATGCTTCGGGGATGCTCAGACCTCTGGGTATTTTATAGGGACTACAACTGCCCTGTTGACTAGCTGTGTTCATCTTCACTGCTGGGAATGACAACTGCACTAAAATTTAGCCACCAATCTCCCAACCTGAGCCTGCTGTCTGTTTCCCCCCCCACTGTAAGCCACACAGAGCCCCAGCACCAAAGTAAGTTCTTAAAATATTTTAAATCCACACAGCACTCCATGAACTCTGCTAAGTTATCTTAAGTTCTGCTCATTCTTCTGTCCTGCCTGCCTGACTGGTATTTCACCTAGGTCAGGAGGAACTCTAGAGTGGCTTGCTCTTTTTTTCCAGTGAACTACAACCACCCTATTGGCTGTCTGTAGTTATGTGGTTTACTAGGATCACCAATGGCACTAAAATTTGGCTGCTGACCTTAGCCTGCCCTCTGGTGCCCCAATAATAAAGTAAGATTAAAAAAAAATTTAAATCCCCTCAGCACTCAGGAAACTCTGCTCATCCCCCACTGCCAATAAACCTATCCTGAGTCCTGCCTGCTCCTTCATCCTCTGTGCCCAACTGGTGTTTCACCTAAATGAGGAGGAACAATGGAGTGGCCTGATCTTTTATTCCAGTGAACTACAGCTACCCTATTGTCTGGCTGTAGTCACACAGTCTACTGGGACCTCAGTGGTGCCAAAATCTGACTGCTGACTTCTCTCTCTCAGCCCACTCTCTGGTGCCTTCCCCTCCTCCTGTAACCCACACAGAGATACAACAGCAAAGTAAGTTTTTAAAGCATTTAAATCCCCATGGCACTCAGTGAACTCTGCTCATCCCCCACAGACAATAAACCTATTTTGAGTCCTGCTCACGCCACTGTCCTCCGCACCTGACTGGCATTTTACATATTCTGCACCAGCTGTAGCCAGGCACAAACTTAACAGACAGCCCTAGGTACAGAGTATTTCAGCAGGTGTGCCTCAACATCATGTGGCCATGTGCTAGGCTTACCAGGTACTCATTCATAAGATAAGGTTTAATCCAGGTGATATTTACCAACTGGAAAAACCCACGTGGACCACCAGTGGCAGTGAATGAGCGAGGGTTAAGTTGACTGTATCCTTAATGAACTCTTCCTCTGTCCAGGAAGGTGTGAGGGCAACAGGCTTCACAGCTGGTTCAATTGCATATCCTTGGTTGGCCAGAATGGGTTGATTAAATGATAGTTTGTCTGTACACTTCCTTCCTGAGAGCTGAATATGTCACCCCACAACACTCCCAGACCACAGCAGACTCCAGTGTGGGATTCCAGATTCCAGACTTACAGCACATTTCCTGAGAAAGCCTCAAGATGAAATATTCACTGTGTATGCTACAGAATCCTTTCTGTCTGGTATCAACATGGGGTTTGCATCCACTAATACACTAGTTTGTGGCTGTACTTGAGGACTCAGAAAATCAAAAATGGCACTTTCAACCATTCCCTGCTCCTGATTAACAGTCATGGGAGACAGAACTTTTTGTGTTACCGCAGTGGTTCTATGGAGCTCTCTTCTTCCTGGCATTTGTTTGGACCACTCAGTGGATATCTTTAAGATGGCATTAAAAATGTATTTTAGTCAAAGTGGGCTACTGCTCTTAATCTGTATTGATGGTCTTTATGGTCTTAATTATACAGTTTATTACTTTATTTTGTTTTCAGTTTTCCATGTAAGATGTCATGACCCTTTTAGAAAAGGAACCTAGAGTAAGGAATAAATGTTGCCTTGCCTTGGACTGCTATAGCCCCAGTCTCATGGCATGGCAAAGTGGGCATTGGTGCTGCTTCCAAAAATATGCCTTAATCCTTCAGACCAGCTTCTGTACAAGTTGCTGCCAGATATATGTGGACCCATTGGCACCCAGCCATCTTCCCACACTATAAACACTCCATTGCATCTCGTGGAACCCTCCTTTCTAGCCACATTCCCTTGGGAATGTGTGCTGACTATGTCTACCTGCATAATCCTTCCCTTGCATCACAACAGTTCCAGCTTACCTCTGTACACCACCACTACTACCTCTTTGTAACAGTTGTACAGGCAGGAGTGATGCAGGCAACTGTGATTGGCTTTCAAGGCCAGCCAACCACAGTGAGTGGACAAGGGTACAATTTATTTTATCTTATTTAGCTTTTGTTAACCAGGTAAGCACAATAGACAGTCATATGCTTATTTTCAGGTGCAACCCAGGAGATTGCAAGATACAGGCAAAAAGCATTTCTTCAGCATTTCAGAGAAAGGTAATAGTCAGACGCAGCATGATTTAATAAGAAGATGTAGAGAAACATAATTACATGGCAGTTCCCTTTCCCACATGGTCACAATGTGTTTAGCAACTGGGGTGGGATGGACTGTGATCTCCTTCAGTGTTGTGCACAATGGGGTTGCAGTGTCACTACTAGCACAGAGTGGTCAGAGTGACCACTTCAAGACAACACTTGCAGCTGAGAATGTGACCCCAGATAAGCAACAGCCTAAAGTAAAGTACTTATAACATTGAAAATGAGATAAACCTTTCTACTGTCAGAGATGATTCAGGGATTATTAGCAACAGGAGGCAATGAATGTATTTATTCTTTGTTTTTTTCCCCTCCCCTGTGCCTCCCAACACCTCACTCCTTTGAATCCTCTTGGTCCCCCTCCACTACAGTTCATCATATTCAGGCTCCCCAAGCCCTACTATTCTCCCTTGATCTGGCCTAAGCCCTGCCAGAAGGGACCAGTCTACTTGCTGGGGACCTCTGTAAGGAAAGAGACACTGCTCATGGCTGAGGATTTCAGCTGGGGAGAAAGACTGTGTGCCAGGAGACTGGGTAGCATTAACACAGAGCCCACGATACAGCACACTGAGTTGGCAGTGTTTCCATTTATCATCCCTGCCAATCCCACTTTCCTCTAACAAGGAAAAGCACATCATAGTGTCCTAAGGGTGCATGGAGTTCACTTGGTTTCCCATGCCACCACATATGTCTCCACTGGAACATTAGCAAAAACCACTAGGACAACAATGCTCTTCAGGTACACATACCCGCCTTGCAGAGAAGAGCGCATCCATGTGGATGCCCATCGTTCATCCCCTTGCCATTGTTTGCTCCAGTCATCCTGACTCAGGGCATGAACCTGAGTCACCAGCATGACAAGTGGGGACCTCACCACTTGGTGCTAAGGAGCAGGCGTTGTAGTGCACTTAAGATATTTAACCAAGAAAAAAACTAGGGCTTGGTAAAACTGCCTAACACATTTTCATGGAGCTTTTTCCAAAAAAAAATCATCTATTGGCACACTATTTTTTTTATTTATTTTTTGTGTACAGATAATGTTGTTGTATGATTATTTTCAATGCAAGTGGAATATTTTTTTCATGGAAAAAACATTTTCTGGCACTTTTTGAATGAGTTTGCCATTTCTGCAGAAATAAATCACCAAGTCCATTTATTTTCCTTGGAGTCCAAAAATGTGTGCAAATTTTGTTTTCACATTACTTTTACCCACAGAAACTAGAAAGGAATGTGTTTGTTCTTAGATGGTGCATCCATTAGTATCTTCCCATCATTTCCAAAAACAATCTTTTATGACATTTTTATAATGCTTGAAAATACATTTTGAAAGCTGTAACATTTGAACAGTTAATACAGTTCTCCTGTGATGCTACTGCACATGCATATACTTTACATGTCGATGTAATGTGGTCAAAATTACAGGACTTTACAAATGCAGTGAGCCATTTTATGTTCTTCTATATCGATATAAATTATTTTTTCTATATTGATATATTGTCACTGTGGTGATATTCTAAGGATATAACTACTTGACTGACTCCAAGCTTTCATTAAATAAAGACCTTAATCCTGGGGGTTCCAAAGTTATCACATTTTAAAGAAAATATCTCTTGAAAGGTCTAACTCTGGAACTGTTAGGGCTGGAAACATATTTTTTTTAATGAAAGCTTGGCGTCCATCAGTTAAGAAATGGTGTCGATAATATATCATTATTATGTAAGAGTAGTAATTGTGTTATCAATACTAAAAACAGCCAGTTTTCTCTAGCTGTATCGATCCTAATGTGGGCTGCACCCATAATATTCATATGTTTCCTCACCATTGGTCTGATTGCTGTGCTAAGCCTCCCTCTGCCTTTTGGTGGCAGCACTCCCCCTGTGGGGGGCCCTGGGTCACATATGGCCAGCATGGGGACTTGAACATCACCTTCTCCAACTTAATAGCCTGTGCTAGACAACCTCCCCAGACTATCTGCTGTCTTGATTTCAGGTGCTTCCTGGGTCCTGTCACTATGGTTAGGCAATATGGCCATGAGCCACCTCTAAGCGATGCCCCCCCAAGGCATCTCCTTTGGCTCCTACTGGTGACTCTTGTGCTGGCAGGAGACATAGAGCCCAACCCTGGTCCTCCCTATCAAGCCTCATCCTCACCAGAGGGCTGGATGTCTGGCAATGGGCTAAAAATAGCCTACCTAAATATCCGTAGTCTCCTGCCTAACCTGACTGAATTTCTTGCTTGGGTAACTCACTATAGGCCTGACATCCTTGGCGTAACTGAAACCTGGCTGAAACCATCAATCCCAGACTCGGCATGTGCACTTCCCAGCTATGATCTTGTTTGGCTGGACTGGCAGGAAAAAGAGGGGGGTGGCATTCTGGTCTACTACAGGAACCACCTCAACCTGTCATTTCTGTCCTGCCAACAGCCACTGCAGTCTCCCTGTGAAATACTACACACAGTACTGCTACTTGGGAAAACAAAGAAGTTACACATTATATGTGCATATAATCCCCCAACGGGGGTACATCGGGGTTGTCCTACCTCCTTGATTCTGTTGGTTCAATGACTGGGCATAATGAGCTAATGATCCTGGGTGATGTAAACTCAAACTGGCTTGGTGAGAATACCAATTCATATGAACCTTTGCTTGCTGGGCTCTCACTGTCCCAACTCATCAACGAACCAACAAGGTGGTCATCCACTGGAAGTTCATGCTCCCTCCTGGATTGGATCTTGTCCAACAGGCCCAAGAGGATTAGCTTATCGGGTATCCTTCCTGACTCCATCTCTGACCACTCCCCAGTGTACTGCATATGGATGATCCCCTCTCTGAAAATTTCTCATAAAATCATTCAGGTTTGGGACTTCTCCAGGTAAAACCTTGGTTCATTTTATGATGATCTCCTGCATACTGACTGGACTGAGGTGTGGAATGCCCAGGACTCCTCCACAGCATTTGGTCACTTTCTCAGTGCCTTCGGGTCACTGCAAGATAAGCATGCCCCTCTCATTAGGCGGAGGGTTAGAGGGTCTGCTACCAATTGGTTGCATGGGAGCCTCCTTGCCCTCATGAAGACCAGAGGCAAGTGCTGGGCCAAGTTTAAGGTCAAGATGGATCAGACCATATTTCAGAAGTACAGGAGGCTCAGAAATGAGTGTAAAAAAACCATACATACTGCTAAAAGTGAATTCTGCAAATCTGCACAGCTGAATTCGGCTAAGGACCCCAGGAGTTTCTGGAGGAACATCAGAAACATTGTAAGTGGTTCCTCCTCTTGTGAGACCACTGACATACTCATCAATGGTTCTAGCTGCAACAATCCTGTTACCATCGCAAATGTATTTAACTTGCATTTCTCTGACTTGTCTGCATTTACCTCTCCATGCCACACTAGTGGATGTGTTAGTTGTGACCTGGACACTACCCCATCATTGGCCTCTGTCACTCACCTGCTCTTCTACTTTAAGGCTGTGATGGCACAAGAGATGCAGAGATTGCTTTCTGGTCTCTCCCCCTTTTCCAGTATTGGCCATGATGGTATGGAACCTAAGCTCCTCTGTCTTGGTGCCTTCTTCACTGCCTCCCCGTTGGCCCATATTTTCAACTTTTCCTTAACATCTAGGATTATCCCAGATATATGGAAGGTGTCTAGGGTGGTCCCTATTCTAAAGCATGGCAGCCCTAAAATGCTTGATATCTATCATCTGATAGCCATATTGTCTGTGGTCAGTAAACTACTTGAGAAAGTGGTGGCTGTGCAACTCTTGGACTATATTCAGTACCACAAGCTGCTGTCTCCAGCACAGCATGGCTTTCAGAAGGGGCATAGTACATCCTCTGCCCTAGTCTGAGTCTCCTCCAGAATCAGAACAACTATGGACCAGGGTAAACTCTCTGGTGCTGTCTTCATAGACCTATCCAGGCCTTCAACCTTGTGGACCATACCCTGCTTTGCTGTCAGCTTAGGTCCTTTGGTCTGTCCCTCCCTGGCTCTTCACTGGTTCTCCAACTACCTACAAGGAAGACAGCAACTGGTCAAATACAGTAAGGTGCTCTCGATCACAACTACCTTATCCACAGGCATCCCCCAGTGTTCAGTACTGGGGCCTTGCTCTTCTCCATTTTTGTCAATGCCCTACCCACTTCCACTGTCCACTGCAGATTCATCCTGTACACAGATGATCTGGTCATCCTCACTCATTCTCAGGATATCGAGGTCATTAACCATCAACTGAATAAGGATTTCAGGAGCATCCAATCCTGGACTTTGTCCCATAAGCTGGTTCTCAATCTTAAAAAAACTCAGGCAATGTTCTTTGGGTTCCTAGCTAAGATCAAGGCCTCTCCTGCCCCTTTGTGTGTCAATGGAATTGATGGTGCTCCGGTCCATATCACTGGCACCTTCAAATATCTTGGAGTGACACTCGACCCACAGCTTGACCTTGGGCATCATATCCAGAATGTATGCAAAGCTGTTAACTGCAAAGTGGGTATGGCTTACAGGGCAAAGAGCAAACTTACCCCTGCAGTACACCTGGCACTGGCTAGAGGTGTGCTTCTTCCCTCCCTCTGCTATGGGCTCCATCTGTTTGCTCACACCTACAAAGCACACCTTGGTAGGTGGTCCGTCTCCTATAATCACATTGAGTCCACTGTGGGGTCCCCAACCTTGTACTGCCAGGTGCAAGGTCTTAAGGACCTGTGAATCTCACCTGGCCATCTGGAACAATGAAATAAAGTAAAACTTAACTGTCTTTTTGAAAAGCTATGCCTGTGGTTCAATGGATAAGCAACCAGCCACACCCCCTTTCTGAGCTATATAAGCAGTTCCTCCCAGCCTCCTTCTGAACCATTTTCTCTTTGCCAGCTGGAGGCTCTGTACGTCTATCATCTCACTTGAGCCTGCTGCGGCCATTGCCTGGGTCCTGCTGGGGCCCTGCCTCCCCCCCCCCAGTTTGTCCATGCTTTGGACTCTACTTGGTTTCTGCTGATCATGTTCATTTGTGTCTCCTGCTCTGGTTAGTATTTGTTTTACTTGCAGCTGTTGTGTGCTTTCTTGTGTGTTTGTTTTTTCTGCTTTCCTGTGTTCATGCTTTTGGTTTGTGTTTTTTTTGGGAGTGGGGCTTTCTGCTTTTCCTCAGCATATTGTTGCCCCTTGTTTGCACTGTGTGTCTCTTGTGCCTGTGCTCAGGCCCCTACCAAAAATCTGTTTACCTGCACTTGTTATTGCTTGTTTCAGCTGCCACTGCTGTTGCTGCCTCCTGTGCTCCACTAATTGCTTGTATTTGGTCCTGGTTCTGCTGCTCGGCCAGCTTCTACTCTGTTTTACCCTAACCTGTAGAATTTTGTGCAAGGCTTATGTTACCTCAGCAACCTTACATTCCCATAAGGTTTCTTTGCTGTGTATTTAGCACAGTATTTCATTATTTCCTTTGCTTTTCATTCCGTAAGCTCTCAGTTTTCATATAGCCCTTTTGGGCTTTTAAATTTGCTCTAACACACTTGTTAGCAATCAGTGTGACTCAAACCAGAGTCTTCTGCAATTCTATAATACTTTCTCCATGGGTTTCAAGCTTGATTAAATGCAATAATACCAAGTAATTACTACTGTTGTTTTTCTGTGCATTATTGCCTATGCCTGCCTCATCGTTCAGCTCAGCTACTATTGGTAGCTATAACTAATTAATGCTGGAAGCTGTTAACTGCTTTCTCCCCAGTTTAGAATTCTTCTTTCTGGTATTTCAAATACCCCCATTTTGAGTACTTCTTTCTGGTATTCAAAATATACCAGTTTGATATTTCTTTTTGTGGTATCAAGAATAAATTTCATTCTGTGTTTCTCCCTGCATTCTGCCTGCTGCTCAATCGCTCCTGATACTGCTGGTTCATGCTTCCATATACTGCCTCTTTTTTGGGGGGAAGGGTCCTACCCTATCAATGTTACATTTGCTGTTTGGTCTCATGGTGCTCTGCTTGTGGCATTCCTGTTATTCCCATGGCGAGGGACTGTGTGTCTCAATGGGGCATCATGGTTTCAAGCAGCAGGAGCATGCTTTTATGTAAACTATGATTTAGCCTGCTCCTTTGCCTTAGCAGCTTTTTAGTCATACAGACCTAATTACTTTAACCTCACAACCTACATGGCTACAAGAAATCCATTGCATTCCATTACTGTGTTGCAAATGCTCCTTACTGGACTAACCTAACTCCACCTTAATGCCATTTAAAGTATTCATGCTAATCTTCTCAATTCACTCTTTATGCTGACACCATACCAGTCAACTGCTATGTGTAAACTATATGATTTTGTGCCTTTATCCTCTCAAGAGGTTCTGTGTACACTTAATGCCTTGACTGACAAGAAACCTTTATTTTAATCACTTGTGCTACTGGGCTAATAAAGAACTACCTAAATTGCTATGCTGGCATTCTCTAAGTTACAGTACCTTCTCCTCCAGAGTAAGGAGATGATTCCTTTTCCTGCAGAGAAGAGGCTTTCCATTTTTAAAATGTCACTAAACAAAAATACCCCAAGCCTAGAGGGAAGGTGACCTAGGCCTTGAATCTGCAAAGGTTTTTTTTTCCCTCTTCCAAACTGAAAGTCATAATACAGTACATAGTTAAGTTTAGTAGTATTCCCTGGTTTACTCATGTACATTCTGCTATTGGATAGAGGTGGATGGTGACTCTGCTGCTGTTCCCTCTCCTTAGAAAGCCCCTGCTGGCATTAGTGTTATCCATTTATCCATGCTATTCCACTAACTTTTACTTCTCATCAATGTTTTATCAAGCTGCCTCTTGCTTCAGTTTGCTTCTCTACCTTATTGTCAACAATTGCTGCTAACATTGTTTTGGGGGTTCCTTCCTAAGGTACCTTTAGCCAAGGGAACCTTCCCACAGCACCTCTAGGGGTCAAACCCCCTTCCAGGATTCCTTGCCTTTGGTTTCTCTAAAGGGTGGTAATTCCTTATGGAATAGACAGTGTGAACAGCCATGACAGAGTAACACAGCTGCACAAACATAACACTATTCTGGTTGTGTAGGGCATTGAATTGAAAGGCTATGCTTGTGGTTCAATGGGTAAGCAACCAACTACGCCCTCTTTATGAGCCATATAAGTAGTTTCTTCCAGCCTCCTACTGAATAATTTTTTCTTTGCCTCACCATCTTCCCCTCCTCCTCCTGCAGCTCACCTCTCTTCTCAAAGGGGTTCCTTCCTAAGGTACCTTTAACCAAAGGAATGTTCCCATGGCACTTTTAGAGGTCAAACCCTCTTCCAGTGTTCCTTGCCTTTGGTACCCCTACAGGGTGGTATTTCCTCTTGGAGTAGAGAGTGAGAACAGGTACAGCAGAGTAACACAGCTGCACAAGCATAAAACTATTCTGGTTGCATAGGCCATTGAACTAAATACCAGAGAAGATCTGCACTGATATGAAATATTATTTTTCTTCACTGATTACTTCCCTCCTCCCTTCCTAGTTACTAGTATACCCCTATGAATTTCATGTATTGAATACACTACAGCCCCATCCCAATACATTTACTGTAAACAATGGTCCTGTCCCTATATATGTATGCATATCCCTATATATGCATGTACTGTATGACTCAACCACTGTAACCTGTTCACCCCATGAGGTACTTGGCATGTTTCCTTCCCCCCTCTCACTAGGACAGTGGACAGGGGCCAGGTGGTTTTTATCCTGTATCTGGACTTCAGTAAGGCCTTCAACTCTGTGTCTCACAGAAGATTGGTCAGGAAGCTAGGGGACCTGGAATGGGGGCTAAGCTCACTGGACTGGATAGAAGCTGATTTCAGAATAGAAGCCAAGGATTGGTAGTCAAGGAAGAATTGTCAGAAGTGAGCCCTGTGACCAGTGGGTCCAACAGGGCTCCATACTCACTCTGGTGTTGTTTAAGATCTTCATAAGTGACATCATAGATGTGATCAAGGGTAAAATCTGCCTATTCACAGATGACACCAAGCTCTATGGGAGAGTGGACATGGAAGAAGGAAGACAGGAACTCTGGGAGGACCTGGCTAGTCTAGAAAAGTGGTCTGACATTTGGCAGCTGGATTTCAATACTAAAAAATGCAATTTTATGCTCCTTGGGGCAAAGAATCCTGGGAAAAAATTCTGGTTGTGAGGAGTGCAGGGAACCAGATCAGAGGAAGGAAAGGACCTGTGAATAATAATCACAAGTGACCTATAACACTCTGCATACTGCAAGACAGCAGCAGCAAAAGCAAATCAGGTTCTAGGCTGCATTGCCAGAGTAATTACTACCAGGAAGGTGGAGGTCATTCTGCCTCTGTGCAGGGCACTGATAAGACCACGCCTGGAGTACATTGTGCAGTTTTGGTGTCTGTATCTTAAGAAGGATATCAAATTGCTGGAGATGTCCAGAGAAGGGCAATTAAGATGATCCAGGGCCAACAGGGCAACATCTATGAGGAGAATCTCAGGAAGCTCAACATATACTTTCTTGAACAAAGACAGAAAGGGGAGACATGACTGAGACCTTCAAGTTCCTCAAGGCTATTAAAATAATGAGCACTGAGGGCTTCCTCAGGTTTAGTGCTAACAAGATAACTATGGTGTGAAACCTAAAGCTGGGCATGGAAGGTTTAGGAGGGAGATGAGGATGCATTTTTCATTGAGAGGGTGATAGCCAAATGGAATGAGTTGCCAGAGGAAGTAATATCCCTAAGAACAGTGGACAGCTTCAAGGGAGGGCAGAATATATGCTGGTAGAAGTGAAGCAAGTGGGGGGAATAGGGTGAAGTTGAGGGATGTCAAAAGGAAAATGGGGAGAGGGGCAGTTCCCTTTGTAAATACTGTACATAGGAAGCTGCACAACTGAACACACTAGATAGACCATAAGGCCTTTATCTGCTGGCATGTCCATATGTTCATATGTTGTTACACTACCCCACTACTGTAACATGGCAGCTTATAGTGGGAGAACACCCCTTGCAGGACAATCATTTCCAGACACTAATCTGGTAACTCCCTCTCACCACAGTAGTTCACAGGAATCCAGGAGAGAATAAGCAGCAGGTCTCCTCTGCTAACCACCAAGACTGGCAACTGTCTGATTGACAGTGAATGACCACATCTCCTGTGAAAATGACAGCTTCTACAGGAGGAATATGCTTTCTTACTGCAAGTCTTAAATTCCTGTGGACCACTGCAGTAAGGGAGGTCCACAGGAGTGGGAGTGGAGGGCACTGAGTAGGTAGGGTGGGGTGGGGAGGGTGTCAGAGTGGGCATTTGTGAGTGACCCCTTCCAGCCCAATCCATTCCAGACCCTCCACCCCCACAATGCCTGGTAGCCCTCCAGTCACCCCAGTTGTTCACAAGAATCCAGAAGAGAATGAGTATCACAGTCCCTCTGCTCATAACCCAGACCAGCTGATGTCTGATTGACAGGAGTGACCACAAACCTCCTGTAGAAACAGATGCTGCTACAGTAGGCATGCACTTGCTAACTGCAAATCATGGATTCCTGTGGACTACTATGGCAAGGGAGGCCACAGGAGTGGGTGTTAAGTGCACAGAGTGGGGTGTAGGGTGGGAGGGTGCTGAAGTGGGCATCAGTGGGTGTATTGCATTAGAGCATGCTAACACTCTGATTAAATATGGCTTGCCAGTTATGCACACCACAAATGAGATGACTTGTATGATTTAAGGCTTAGTATTTTTATGCTACTTGTCCAAAGCAACAAACAATGCACCTAAACAAATGAAAGTTGCTTCTGTGCCCTTATTCGGTCTAGAAAAAAATTGCTAAGTAAAAACAACAGATCTTCCATCTTCAAATAGAAAGCCAGATACCATAACAGTATCCTTGCTTTCAAATTAAAATTCTGTTTCAAGGTCAGTTGGCATTCATCTTTATCCTCCTCCCCTGGATTGCGCCTGAAAATAGGCAGGATTTGTCTAGTGCACTTACCCGGTCAACAAAAACTAAAATAAAAAAAAATTCTGATAGCATTTTGGACACAATTTAGGAAATTCTTCAATGGCAGTATAAATAAACAGAAAATGATGTTCAGTAGTTAGTCATTATTTCAATATTCAGTGCCATATTGGGATCATGTGAACAACATTCCATGCTATGTACTGCTGTTCAAGAAAATAGTGCATCTCTGTCACCCAAAAAAGTACTACAAGGGCAGGTTTTAGCTATCAGATACTAGCGTGTGTTATGATTCTAGCACATTTTTCTGAGTTAGAATTTTTTCAAATTGTGTTTGTATTTTAGGGTACAAAATACTGACTGCTTTTCAGATGTAGTCCAAGAAACACACAATCAAGTCAGAGAGCAAAATAGATTAACTGATTTCTGCAAACAACTTAAAACATGGTTACTATGAGTTAGGAATTGCCATTAATTGGGAAAATGGGGCTATTACATGTTTAGCAACTGAATTAAAGTTAGACAAGGGTGTATTACATGAAGGATTTGTAGGACAATCCTTGAAAGCAAGAAAAAGGCAGTCCAGAAAAGCTTGTGTTAATTCAAAGGTGCACAAGGACAAATTGCTTTGTGATACAGACCAGACAAAATGCACATTTGAAAAAGTGTGCTGTTTATTTTATCATTACCAACAAAATACAAACAAAAACAATTGCTTGCATATATGAAAGGTTAAGACTGAAGATATAATATTTTGCAAGAGACAAGGGACTGAATTCTGCTTGTCCAAAATGTTTGGCAAACGAGCAGTATTTATTTATTTTGTTAATTTTCCATTTGTTAACCAGATAAGGACACTGGACCAAATGTCCTTTTTCAGGTCTGACCCAGAGTGCAACAAATACATACATAACAGAAAACAACAATCAACATCATGCTATACAAATTGATATACTACTTCATACAATCACAAACAGCATTTGTCAATAAATATTGTTTCAACTGTACCTTAAAAGACAACTAAGACCTTGCATTTGAATTTGAAAAGGAACTAATTCCACAATAGGGGAGCTGAAATTGAAAAGGCCAGAGATCCAAGAATTTGTTTACACAATGGGACCTCTAATATAAGGCCATTTGATGATCTAAGCTTTGATGGAATATCCTAGTTGAAAGTAAATCAGCTAAAGGAAACATGGATTCATAATAAATATTGTTTGCTGCTAAACAACCCACTGAATATTCAATTCTAGAAATTAAGGGCATCCAACCCAACCCTAGGTACAAATCACAGTGATGAGTTCTATAGGTAGCTGATAAAATAAAATTACAAACATTATTATAGGATACTGTTAATGTATGCAATTCTTTTTCAAATTATAATATAAACAAGCTCCATACTCCAAATGAGGGAGCAAAGTCCCACAACAATAGCTTTTCTAGTATTTACTGAAAAAAATTATATCGATACAGTAAACCTATCTTTTTTCATAATCTTTTTGATTTCAAAATTAAAAAAATACACAACATGTCAGACAAACACACAACAAACAGATGCATTCCATATGACATTACAAATACAGTTATTAATAAATTAACATCACATTAATTATTTTTTAACCCAGTCCAGTTCTTCCATGTATAATTTCATTTACATTTCCAATCTATTCTTCCTCAAATTTATCTGCAACCAATATTCTATAGACCTCCAATCACCCTGTGTCTCCCTACTCCAGTCCCATCCGTAATATATTCTCCTCTTCTCCACTAAGCGATGCTAGGAAGGGAGCCCATTCCCTGTAAAAGGATTCTCCCCTATTCTTGAGCATGAGGGTCAATCTTTCCAGGGCCAATGTCTGCAGGATAAGCCTGTGCCATTGTGTAATAGAAGGTGTTACAAAGGTGACCCATGTATTTTGTATGCAGTGCCTCACCAACATTAGTACTACCCTTATCCACCATGGTAGCAGATCCCATTCTCCCTCCTCTCCTGGATCCATACCAAATAGGCCTACAATAGGTTCTACCCGCAAAGGACAGCCTGCCATTTTACTAACTTCCCCAAGTACTTCACCCCAAAAGGTCTGAAGAATTCTGCACGACCAAAAACAGTGCATATACGTCCCTCTCGCTCTTCCGCATCGACCACAGAGAGGAGATACAGTTGGGTGCGCTCTATGGACTACCGGCGGAGGGTAGTAAAGCCTATGTAAGAATTTATAGAAAGCTTCTTTGAATCTGTTGCACACTAAGAGTCCCATATGCCCTTCTAATAGTAATTGCCAATTACCCTCTGCAATTTCACCCCTATGTCTCTCTCCCACAATATTCTTGTATTCTGAGTATAGTCTGAGTAATTCTGTTTCCCTACTTTTGCTGCTTTTCTAACAAAACCCTTAGGGTCTTTATGCGCAAGATATATCAGTGTCTCTATCATCTGCCAGTTCTGTACTTGCTCCCCTTCCCTATCCATTTTTGACACAAATGTCCTAAGCTGAAGATATCAAAATACTTGTTGTGCCTGCAATCCAAACCCCTGAACAATATCCTACAGTGAGCACAAGGTTCCCTGCTTAACCAAGTCCCCTATACTCTGGACTCCCTTATTCTCCCACTCTTTAAAGCCTCTGCCCTCCAGCCCAAGAAGAAAAAGGAGTTATCCACCACAGGCAAAAGCAGAGTCTCCTTTACAGATCCCCCTATTTTCTGAGGTAATTCCAGGCCTCTAACACTGTCTTTACCAAAGGGTGCCCCACCCTGAGTAGAACATGCTTTCAGGCCCTTGCTATGCAAATAGGCGAAAGATGACCCGGACATCCCACTGCTCTAAATCCACCCAACTGGCCACATCAGGTCTGTGCACCCAATCTGCCACATAACGTTGCTGTATTGACAAATAGTAGTTCCACAGATCCAGAAAGTTTAACCCCCTTACTTGTACAGCTTTCCAATCTCTGTAACGAGCTCTCAGATGCTTCTCCCACCATATAAATTTAGTAAATATTTTCTCAATCTGCTGAGCGTCCTTCTTAACAGACCACCCAGTATCATCTGCATGGGGTATAAAATTCTTGGCAAGACATTCATTTTATCAGATTGATATGACCTAGCCATGAGATTGGGAGCTGCATCCATCGCCTCAGGTCTGTCTCCACTTTTTTAAGTAAGGGTGTGTTACTTAACCTATACAATGCCCCAATTGTCCTGCCCACGTAATACCCAGGTAAGTGATAGTCTTGGACTTCCTCTGTAAGCCCCACCACTCATCTTCCTTCCCCGTTTAGGAAAGCACATAAATTCCAATTTACTAGGTTTATTTTATAGCCAGAGAACACATAAAGGTATCTATTATCTCCAAAAAGGTGGCATAGAAACCTCACGGATACTTAACTAAATAAAGCATGTCATCTGCATAAAAACATCTATGCATAGTACCGTAGCCCTTCTACCCCGTGAAACTCTGGGCACTGCCGAAGTGCTATAGCCAGTGGCTCTAATGCCAATGCGTACAACAGAGGAGAGAGGGATCAACCCTGCCTCGTCCCCCTTTCCAGATCCAGAGCATTCATGGGCACCCCATTAACCAAAATCTGGGCTTTGGGGGCCCAATACATACCTTGTACCCACTGTACATATGATTCACCCAGACCAAACTGGCCCAACACCTCAAAGAGGTACTTCCACTCCACCCTATCAAACGCTTCTTCAGTGTCCATAGAAATGATATACATCTTTTCTTCTGTTTGTCCTGCTCTCCTATCATGTTAAGCAACCTTCTCAAATTATGATAGGAAAATCTCCCTTTATGAAACCGGTCTGGTTTGGGTGGATCAGCACAGGCAGGTAGTCCTCCAACCTTGTGGCCAACACCTTAGCTATGATCTTAATATCACAATTTAAAAGTGATATCAGCCTATAAGAGGCACATTCCAACTCATCCTTACCTTGTTTGGTATTAAACAGATCAGGCATCAAAACAGGTAGTGGGCAGACATGGACCTTCCCCTTCCTCTCCTGTTTGCAGCAGCCCATTTAGCACCTCTGCCGTCTGCCCCACCAAAGTTTTGTAGTATTCCACAGGGAATCCATCAGGGCCATTTGCCTTACCCTGCTGCAATCTCCCTATGGCTTTAATTACCTCTTTCTTCCTTATAGGTAGATTTAATCTCTCCCTCTGGGTGGACGAGAGCCTTGGAAGTTGTACCTTATCCAAAAAGTCCTTCATCAATTGTCCCTTACTCTGGTATCCAGCCTTGTACAGCTGGTTATAAAAATTCTGGAAAGTACTCCTTATTCTCTGGGGTTCTTTATATACTACCCCTCCATGTCTCCTTATACCTGTTATTCGAGTAGGACATTTACCTCCCTTCATAAGTCACACTAGAAGGGGACCAGGTTTATTAGAATATTCAACCATTTGTCATTTGCAGTATAACCAGGATGTCATGGCCTCACTTCTAACCAAAGCATTCAATGCCTCCCTGGTAACTGTTAATAATTGTACTACTTCCCCGAGCTGTCCCCGGGCTGCCCTCTTTTCCAAGTCTTTAAGCTTTCTCTCCAGTTCCTGTCTCTTTTCATGCTTCTTCTTCCTGTGTTTGACCATATACGCTATAATGGCACCCCTCATGACTGCCTTGCTCGCATCCCTATAGATAGCTTTTGAGACCTCAGTTTCCTCATTGGTTTCCTTGTACCATTTCCATTGGTTTACCAAGTATTCCCTGAACTCCTGGTTTGAAAGCATGTATGATGGAAATTTCCATTGGGGGAGTCTCTAACTATCCACATCTGAATCCGCCCTATGACCATAGCATGGTCTGACACATGAATAGGGCTATGAGCTATATCCACCACTCTGTTATGCCACCCCTGCGGCAGGAAAATTTAGTCAATTTTGGACCATGTCCCTTGAGGGCTAGAGAAAAAGGTATATTATCTAGCCCTTGGGTTCACCATCCTCCAGCTATCCACCAGGTCCATATCTGCCATATCCTCCTGCCACTGACCCAGTACCTCCATTCTCCTTCCCCTGCTTTCGGAGTGGTCCAGTACCGGATCCATTGTACTATTCAAATCCCCGCCCATAATAAGCCCTGGGAACTGTTCTTTAGTAACTAGGTCCAGGAGTTCAGGGAAAAACCTGGGGTCATATACAGCAGGGGCATAAACACTTCCAAAAGTAACTAACTCCCCAAATATTGCCCCACTATAAAAACATATTGCCCATTTCAGTGGTCTTTCACCACTCTTGTGACTTCCATTGGCAAATGCTTATGTAAAAGAATGGCAACCCCTCTTTTGCAAGCAGAGTACGAAGCTGCAAAGCATTTACCAACCCAGCCACGTACCAGCTTAGCATGCTTCACATCCGACAGATGGGTCTCCTGGAGTAGTGTAACCTGTTTTCCCCTTCTTTTAAGTGCCACCAAAAGTGTTGTATGTTTGATCGGGTTAGTAATCCCTTGCACATTCCAGGAGACCACCATCAGATCCTGTGAATTAGCCATGGTGTATTCTACCTCGATCCCATCCTTCATTATCTCCAGCCCATGTATCCAAAATTCCATACTATAGATGTCATTTCCTGGACTCTGCAACAATCTGTACATGTCACAGAATGCATCACATAAAGAAACAATGAACTATATACAATATGTAACCATAAACATTAATTCCCCTTTCCCCACCCCACCTCATTTCATCCCTCCTTGATTAGCAACCCTCCCCACCTCCACATGCCCTTCTTCCACCCCACCCCAACCAAATGAAAAACATCCCACCCACCCCTTATAACCCCTATTGTTGACACCAATTGTTGCCCTAGCATGAGTGTCATTAAACCTCCATGGATATATTGTCCTGCTGCTCCAACAATGGTCGTGTCAGCATTTACCCATTCACAAAAGTGATTAACTGCAAAGAACCCTCTACCCTCCACCTTTGGCCCATGTACACATCCTGCATAAAATGAAAGGTTATACTCATAGCGCGGCACTCCCCGGCATATCTCCCCCACACATTCCCCTCTGGCATCCACCATTAGTCTCTCCAGAGGGCATGCTTGTCCAAAAACTTTTAGAGGCTCCACACAGCTTGAGGAGGGAAGCAGGCCACGCCAATTACACATGCGCTAAGCCCCCTCCCCCCAACCCTGTCTTATCTACCTTTCGGCTCGATCCCTTAAGACCCCGTCCATATAGATTCTCACTAAAGATCACATCCTACTCCATACATTTAGGACCATCAGGCATTCATCCTCCCCCTGAGACAGTCCAAAAGATCCTCAGTCCACTGGGGCCAGTTCATTGATTGTGCACTGTCTCTTGCTGAATACCCTCACACTCCCAATACAGGGTGTAATGTGTTCATCCAACCCTCAGAGCCAAAAATAGCACCATGCCAGCACAGAAACAGAGGAAGGGAGAAAAGAAATAATAAAAAAAAAACAGTTAACTTTAAAAGTGCCAAGTCACTTGTGGGCCAAAGTGTTCAGCCCCAGATCAGAGAAACAGCTCCACCATCGAACCTGAACCCACTGAACTCGCTTCTTCATTTGGCCAGTTTCTTCTGCAAATCCTTCACAAATTGTTCAGCCTTAGGGGCTCCCAAAAGGAGAATGTCGCACCCTTGTGTCGTATTTTGAGAACAGCAGGGTAGATCAGGAAGGTCTCTACTTTGAGGCTTCTAAGCTGGGCCATTAGTGGGTTAAACATTTTACGCTTTTTTAGGAGTCGGAGTGAATAATCTTGGGATAGGTATAGCCCGGTGCCCTCATATTCAGAGATTCTTTCTCTTCGTAGGCCTTTAAAATCAATTCTCGATCCTGAAATGCGTGAAACCTCATAATCACACCCCTCAGGGGCTGATCTCCTGGGTGCCGAGGCATCACAGCCCTGTGGACTCGTTCTAACTTCAGTCACCCATTTTTTGGATGTATTCTCAGCAACTCCGGCAGGATTTGGGCACAGAACTTCAGCATATCGCCCTTTTCTACCCCCTCTGGAAGACCCCTAAGATGCAAATTGAGTCGCCTGTGATAATTTTCTTGATAATCAAATGCCTCTTTCAAGTCATCCAGCTCTTTTTTCAGCTGTGCCACTTGCCCAGGAACCTCCATAGTTTCATCTTCCGGGCTGGATATGTGAACCTCTACCTCTCCAATTCTGTTACTGTGCAGCATTTGTTGTTATAGGACTTCCTGCAATTTTAATTCAATTTTACTCTGAAGCTTTAGTAGCTGAGGTTCCATTGCCACAATCACTTGCCCAGTCACCTCGCAGCCTAATGCACTCATTTTGACCATCGAGACCGAAATAATGCCCGTGTTTTCACCCACGGGAGTGGCCACTGACTTCTTCCTGGCTTTGCCAGTCAAACTTTGACTCTTCCCTGGATTTGGCTTCAGATATTCCTCCATGGCTCCTTCCTGTGTATATTTCTGCCGAACACTGCATATAAATAATAGTTTTAAAGGTTTCTTTTACGACTTTTACCGACCGTTGGAATGGAGCAACAACCAGGCATGTCTATCCTGCTAGCTGCTCATCAGCGCCCCCCCCAAACCTATCTTTTGATTTACCTGTCTACATGAAGCAGTGATCTGAGGAGAAAAACTTAACAACGGATCGAGTAAAACCCTAAATATTTAAAACTCTGTACCTGCTCAGTTTTTAGTCCCTAATGAATCAAAAATCAACAATTGCAAACAGTCTTTTAACATATATGTAGTGCCAAATAACATTGTCTTGGTTTTCTTTAAATTCAAAACCATTAAATTATTCACTAGCCAGCTACTTACCACATTGAAATCATGCTGAAGATTAGAAGCAATATCACCTACTGATTTATCTTGATTAAACAAAATCAAATTGTCTGCATAGAGAATTGTATCACATACAGTACATTGTGCTGGTAAATTATTTACAAACAAAGTAAATAATAAGGGCCTAATATTGACCTCTGTGGAACTCCACAGACCACAGGAGCCTCTCATGATTCAACATGACCAATATAAACCACTTGGGGCCTAATAGACAAATAATCCCATACCCACTCAATAGATCCATCAGAAAACTTCATATTCAATAATGTTTGACAAGCCAAATCATGTGCAGTCAGGTCAGAAGTCTTGGTCAGGTCTACAAACACTGCCACATCATTAAACCAGACTCAAAACCACAAATGATGGTGTCTGTGAACCTGACCAAGGCTGTTCCTGTGCCATGATATCGCCTAAAGCCATGCTGCTGTGAACATAATAAATTATGACTATCTAAACACCCATTTATCTGGTTAGCCACAAGTTTTTCCAGAATTTTACTTAATGGATTCAATATGGATATTGGCCTAAAATCTTCCAATATGTCAGCATTAGGCTTTTTTGGCACAGGCACAACCCTAGCATGCTTCCAACATGATGGGTACTGTTCAGTCAACAAAGATAAATAAAAAATGTAACATAAAGGATCAGTTATAAACAGAATTATTAATCTAAGAAAAAGTCCATTCAAACCCCCACCCCCACAATCACTGAACTTCATCAGTAAAGTATGTAATAAATCAAAGACTTCACTCCTCTCTACACTATTAAAAGAAAACTTTTCCTGTTTTGTATCAACCAAAAGTTCTGAAAACTGTACAACCCTATGAGGAGTTCTCACTCTATAATCAGACAGGTTGGTCAATTTTCTATTTAAAATATTAACTATCTCCTCCACTGAAGTAGTCTCTTTATCATCAACTTTCAATTTTTGAACAGAACCAGAATTTTAGAGGTTATTAATGAATTGACTCTGCTCCAAAACATTTTAGGATTAGTCAAATTCTCTCACATTGTTCCTGATAAAATTTCTTTCCACTGCCCTAACTGCTTTAGATACCTTAGGCCGCAACTGCCAATATGTATTCAACATAACTACAGTCATATGTTTTTATAAGGCTCCCAAACCCTATTTCTTTGCCTAATTAAATGCTTTAGCTCAGGTAAAACCACCGATTACTAACTCCTCACACTCTCAAAGTTCTCAAAGGGCAAAACAATCTTGAATCAGAATTAAAGTCTTACAAAATAATCAAAGCCAAATTCACATCAGGATACACTTCAAATAGGACCAATCCAACTGGGCCACATGTGTAATCAAAGCTTCCAGATCAACATGATTAAAATTATGAACTGTCACAGTACAGAATGGAATTTTAGACATTTGAAGTTTAACACACAACAGACTGCCATATGGTCACTCACAGATTCAGCCATTACTCCAGAAAACCACCATACCTACTCACCATAATCCAATCCAGTACAGTGTGATTATATGTTCTACGATTATGCTGAGAAGGCTCAGTCACTATCTATGAGAGATCATAAGGATACAACAGAGTTTCCAATTGCAACTCATCTCTGATCAACCAATTTAAATTTATGTCCTCCACCAGTACCGAATCATGGCCTTGCATACTGGGTGCAACATGTTCCAAATAGACTTTAAGCCAAAACCCCAGAAGAATGAGGATTATATATACATCCAAAGATAATTTGCTTCTTCCCACCCAATACTATTTTAAGTAATAGCCAATCAGTCACAGTATTATAATCAATGCTTGATTTTTACAATAGTCTTTTGCAGATCTTCTCTAACAAAAACTACAACCCCCAACCTGTTTTTTCTCTTTATGATCTGCCCTAACCACACTGTACCTAGAAATTTGACATAAATTAGTAGGTATTGCCTTATTTAACCATGTTTTAGAGATTGCTGAAATGTCCAGATTAATATCAACAACAATTTGTTCAATTTCAGCTAACTTTGGAATCAAACTTCTCAAATTCAGATGCATAATTTTAAAACCAAGCAATTTAAACCACCCATTTTCACCCTTAGGGCTATCACTCCAAGAAGGGCCAGGATTAAGTTCAATATCACCCCCTAATAATATCAACAACATTGCACTAATCACCAGGAATTTGCACATACCCATCTTACAAAAATAAATAACATACAAACTCAATATATAGCCACACACCCTCAAAGTAAACTTCCTGGTCATTAACAGCAAAGTTACATGCAACGGTCTTTCATATCTAATTATACAATGGCAAGAAAGAATCCTGGCTTCTGATTGGTCAGTTAGTCATCACAGCAGGGATGTTGTCCTGGCATAACATCCTACTGATTAACTAGATGATGCTGCTGTCATATCCTTTTACCACTTGATGATTGTTTGCATCTTCTCTTAAAAAAATTTTAAACATTAAAAAATTCTTTAAAAAATTTTTTCTGTATAAAACAATGAGCCATTGTATAATAGGAATAATGCCCTCCAGGGTGGGTGTTATGCTGGGATAACATCCCTTCTTAGGTGTTGGATGCCCTCAGCCGGTGCCATCATAATGTCCCCAACAACTACACTAACAACCACATGATGCAATAACTAACATACGCATTTAGCCCCTACTCCCCCATTCTGCCATCGACTCCAAACACACTTTACCACACTTCACCACCACTGCAGACACTGCTGCATCTGACCAGCACTGATTTTAAACTCCTTAACCCCAACTTGATTGGGCTGCCACCACCAATCAGAGGGGAAGGGGTGCGGCAAAGAAATTAGCTGGTCGACTGAAGAACGTGTACTGTTGCTATGGCAACCCACAAAGAGCAATCGGGAACAGTGCTGATAAAATCAGATGTCAGGCAAAATGGGGCACTATGTCAATTAATTCCAGCATCAGGCAGCAAAACATTAAGTACACTTGATCACACTTCAATACTTTAAGCAAAACCTCTGTAAACTTTAAAATTGAATAAAACAACCATGTGTGTGCAAATGAACTTCAGTACTTTCAATAGCAACAGCAGTGTTTACAGCTCTCTTATTGCACCAGTCACAGTAATAGCCCAGCTTCCACTTTTAACTGCTTCACATTCGGCCCCCAGCAATATCACTTCACACTTCTTGGGCTAACAACACAGTCACTCACAGCCTTCTGCTTCCCAAACTTCCAGCATCTTGCAACGCTTCACCTTCAGCAGCTTTAGTCCTCAGCTGTAGATCTTATCGAGCTGTAAATACTTTTTTCTGACAGAAGAGAACTTTGGTTTCAGAGCAAGAAACAGAAGTCTAGAACTACATATTTTTTTACTAATTAATCACTTCTATCTCAGCAGGAGTTAGTACCTGTTTGGATTAAGCAAACGATACTTTATTAGAAGAAGGGGTCTCATTTAAGTAAAAAAAAGAAAGTCACTGTGTGTTTCTCTGAGGAAGGGTCTGTATCAGCTTAATTTACTGAGTCAAGAGAAGGTGGAATCTAATTGGGGAGTGGCTTAGCATCTTAGGTGTACAAAGCAGCTATCTCCAATTACAGCTTTCTGCTGTTTCTGACAGAAGAGAACTTTGGTTTCACAGCAAGAAACAGAAGTCTAGAACTACGATTTGTTTTACTAATTAATCACTTCTTTCTCAGCAGGAGTTAGTACCTTTTTGATTAAGCAAACAGATACTTTATTAGAAGAAGGGGTCTCATTTAAGTAAAAAAGAAAGTCACTGTATGTTTCTCTGAGGAAGGGTCTGTATCAGCTTAATTTACTGAGTCAGAGCAGAAGGTGAATCTAATTGGGGTGTGGTTTAGCAGCTTAGATGTACAAAAGCAGCTGTCTCCAATTACAGCTTCCTGCTGTTTCTGACAGAAGAGATCTTTGGTTTCAGAGCAAGAAACAGAAGTCTAGAACTACAGATTTTTTACTAATCTTTACTACAGAAGAGAAGTCCAGTCACACAGTACTCCTTTCTACTGGTGTTCTCTGCCTAGCCTCTGGCAGAATCTATCTAGGGCAGTGTTTAAATATACCTTCCTTCTAGCTAAGTCACTCCCCTACTTAACAGATCTTTCTGCATGTAATTAAATTGACAGATAAACAGTTAGACAGATAGACAGTTTCAATATAATAATAGAGGTGACTTCAATTGTCTGAGCCCGGATCCACTAGATAAAACCTCTCCTTTCTCTACTTGGGAAAAATATAAAGTAAACAGCTAAAGAGTTTTTGGATACCAATAATTTCGTGGACTTATGCAGGGAATTATACCCTAATGTAAAGACTACACATTTTTTTGTCGAGACATAAGATGTTCTCATGTCTGGACTACATTTTTATATCTAAAGACCTATTAATTACATATTTGGCAATGGAGGCATATATTCAACCCAAGTCTATATCACATCATAATATGATAACCTCAGATTTATTATGTGATAATCTTTCAAAGAAAACTAACATTTGCAGACTAAATAATCATTTATTAAAATATCATGCTAGCCAAAAAAAGATCGAGAAGGCAATTACCAACTTCATGACAGACAATGATATAAATAAGGGAAACATTATTAAAAGCTGGATGTGCTAAAAGCCACAGTTCAAAGTATATTTATCTCAGAAGCCTCTTGGAAAAATAACATTAGATTACAAAATTTCAACAAATCCAGTATAAACTAAAAACATTAGAATTAAAAGTAAAAAAGTGGGAATTCTGATAAGCTGACTGAGTTAACAGAATTAAGAAAGTTGGTGACTTCAACAGAAATATGTCAAAATATAGCTGGGCAAGGAAAACAGGAATTGTAAACAATATAGCAAACAGCTAGGACAGTTGCTTGCAAAATTAATTCAAGAGTAAGAACGTAACACAGATATTACTCTAATTAAAAGATCAAATGACCAGGCCTGTGTCTCTAAAGAGGAGATTGACAGAATTCTTTGATTTTACACAAACTTATATACTTCAGAATATAATCTGGGGTTCAGGAGAGTTGCATTACAAACTACTTTGTAATGTAAAATTACAGGGAAGGAGGGAAAGTTTAATAAAACTAATAATCACATGGTATGGGTCAATTTGGCCACTAGAACAAAATCATCCCATTCCAAGGCAAAAATATGGGACTCAGAGGAGCTGACTTTGATAAGATGGCCAACAGAGTTAAGCTAGCCCTGGCAAAAAGAAATACAGGTGAGTGGGTACAGGCAAAGTGGGCAAGCACTAAAGATGCAATACTTGAAACAACATCCCATTGTGTTAGTGAGAAAAGGAAGTGCAAAAGAAGGAAACTACTTTGGTTCTCAAAAACAGTAGCAAAAAAGGACAGAGCCAAAAGGCTGGCCTTCAGAAAATATAAGGGAACACAGCAGGATGAAAATAGGGAGGCATACCAAACGTCCCTAAGGGAAGCAGGAAAGGCAGTAAGGCAAGCAAAGGCCCAAATCTAGCACGAACAGTAAAAGAAGGTGACAAGACTTTCTATAGATACATTAGTGAAAGGAGAAGGTCCAGAGAGGGTATTGCTAAGATGAAAGGGATAAGGGTGTGTGAGGAGGAGGACCATGTAAAGCATCTATCCTAAATAGATGCTTCTGCTCAATGTTACTGAAGAGAAGGTAGAGCAGGGCCCACAACTCAGCACCATGGACACAGGAGGGAGGAGGTGTGCACTAGTCCCTTCACAAAGAAAGGGTCCTAAAGAGATCGATAAGCTCAGGGTGAACAAGGCAATGGGACCTGATGGCATACATCCCAGGGTACTAAAGGAGCTAAGGGTAGAACTAGCAGAGCCATTATCAAAACTGTTTAGTGAGTCTCTGAGCACAGGAGAGGTCCCAGAAGACTGAAGAAGGGCTCATGTGATCCCGCTCCACAAGAGTGGTAGCAAGGAGGAGGCAGGGAACTGCAGACCATTCAGTCTTACCTCAGTAGTTGGCAAGATTATGGAGACACTCCTTAAGGAAAGGATAGTGCAACACCTGGAATCCATAGTAGCACAGGATCCAAGACAGCATGGGTTTACAAAAGGAAGGTCCTGTCAAACTAATCTCATAGATTTCTTTGACTGAGTTGCTAGAGTGGAGACCAAGGGGAGCAGTGAGTTGCCTACCTTGACTTCCAGCAAAGCTTCGATACTGTTCCACATAGAAGGTTAATTAATAAGCTAAGTAGGCTCAGGGTGGGTCAAGGTTGATCAACTGGGTGGCAAACTGGTTGAAGGTCAGAAAACAGAGAGTGGTGGTAAATGGTATACAGTCAGAAGAGATGTAAGTCACAGTGGGTACCTCAGGGATCAGTCCTGGGGCCAGTCCTCTTCAGTATCTTCATTCGTAACATATGGACTGGAGGGTAAGGTTTGTCTGTTTGCAGAAGACACCAAGTTCTGCAACAGAGTAGATGATCCAGATGGAGGGAAGAATGAGAAGAGATCTGGCAAACTAGCAAAATGGTCGGAAGAGTGGCAACTTGGGATTAATGCAAAGAAGTGCAAGATCATGCACATAGGGAAGAGAAACCTTGAAGCCACCTATAGACTGGGAGGGGAGTTGCTGGCAGTCACAAGGGAAAAAAGAGACTTGGACGTCATCATCACTGATGACCTGAAATCATCCAAGCAGACCACTAAAGCAGTAGGTAAGGCTAGAGGAATGTTGAGGTGTATTAGCTGGGGTATCAAGTCAGAAGATGGAGGTAAAAATCCCTCTTTACAAGACACTGGTTAGGCCCCATCTGGAGTACTGCGTGCAGTACTGGAGGCCACACCTTCACAAGGACATTAACCAAACTGAGGCAGTCCAGAGAAGGGCAACCAAAATGGTGCAGAGACTGCATCAGAAAACATATGAGGACAGATTAACTGAACTCAATATGTATACCCTAGAACAAAGGAGGGAGAGAGGTGATATGATCAAAACATTCAAACACCTTAAAGGCATTAACAAGGTGAAAGAGTCTAACATGTTTCAACATAAGAAAAATAGCAGGACAAGAGAACACAGCATGAGATTAGAGGGAGGCCTATTAATGGGTAATGTGAGGAAGTTCTTTTTCACAGAAAGGGTGGTGGATGCATGGAATGGCCTATCTCAGGAAGTGGTGGATATGAATACAGTGCAGGGCTTCAAACAGGCATGGGATAGGCATAAGGGAGCAATACAGATGAGTATGAATAGATAGGCCATTGACAGAGCAAAGGCCAATGGCACATTCATAAGGTAGAAAAATAAATGGGCAGACAGGATGGGCCTTGCAGTCCTTATCTGCCATCAACTTCTATGTTTCTGTTTCTGTTTAAGGTAGAATCCAAAAGTGATGATAAATGGAGTGCTCTAAGGAAGGGAGGGTCACGACTGGTGTGCTGCAGAGGTCTGCTCTGGGCCAGTCCTTTTCCACATTTTCATTTGGGACATTGCTGTAGTTCTTGAGGAAAGGTAGGTTTTACACCGATGATACCAAGATATGAATAGAGTGGACACCTGAGGGGGGCAGTACAAAGAATGAAGGAGGACCCTGATAGGCTAGATGGGTGGTCCAAGGTCTGGAAGCTTGAGTTTTAATGCAGGTAAATGCAAAATTATGCATATGGAGCATGGAAATCTGAGAACGAAGTATGCGATAAATGGGGAGGAAGTAGCAGTTGTGGAACAAGAGAGGGACTTAGGCGTCATCCTCTCATCTGAGCTGAAGGTGTCAAATCAGTGCCAGGCTGTGGTAAGGAGGACAAGCAGAATGCTGGGATGTATGTCGAAGCATTGCTAGTAGAAGGAGGGAAGTCATCAGGCCACTGTATATAGCCCTGGTCAGACCTTATCTGGCGTTCTGTGTTCAGTTCTGGAGACTGCACCTGAAGACAGTTATTGAGAGGTGGAGGTAGTCCAGAGGAGGGCTACTTGGATGATTCAGGGATGTAAAGGAAGACATATGAGGAAAGGCTGAGGAAGCTGGATATGTTCTCCCTGGAGAATAGGAGAGAGATGGGGGTGATATGATCAAGATGTTCAGATATCTAAAAGGTACTACCTGGATGCAAAGGGGGAGCCTATTTCAAATGAAAGGCTGTTCAGCAACTATTGGCCATGATATGAAGCTTGAAGGTGGACATTTTAAGGATAACATGAGGAAATACTTTTTCATGGAGAGGGTGGTGGAGGCTTGGAACAACCTGATGGAGGAGGTGGTAGAGACAGAAATGGCAACGGGTATCAAGCATGCATGGGATGGGCATACTTGAATCCTGTGGGGGAAGAGGGAAAGGTAAGACTTGGGTGGGCCACATAAGTCCTTTTCTGTCAACATTATGTATGTATGTATGTATGATGTTATAATAAAGAATGCACTTTGTCAGAAATCTAATTGACTGTTTTTAAAAGTACTTCACCAGACCTGTAGTTCATTTCACTGAGTTGTTGATCGAGTCGTCTTGCTGGAGCAAGTCAAGTGACTGAATATGTCATTGTCTCTGTTTGCAATGATCTGATTTGTTTTTTCCTAGGACATTATGGTGTGAAGCCTGACAGTACGTCTTCACTTTCTCTCTAAGACTCTCACATTGTTGTCACAAGTATTGATCTGAGAAAGTGGCCCAATAACAGTAGCGTCTCGCTTCTTGTCGTGTAAAAGATTTAGATGCAGTTGTATAGTTTAGTGGATATCAACACTGAGTAAATACCAAGGGTAATACTGACGAAATCTAAAAGATGATCTGACAGTAACAGTGGTCGACTGTCTGTCAATCAAAGAGTCTACTGTCCTAGTTTGTATGTGGACTAGTAGTGCTAGCATCAGTTGAGCTGAATTAGTACCTTGCGGTTTTGTTTGTACTGTGCAGATCAGTGACACAAACTCAGTCTATATCTGAGTGTCAAGATTGCAATTTTTTCCCCCGTTTTGTTATTTTGCAATCTGGTTACTTTGAACCATAAGTTGTCTGGTAGTAGTGTTTGTCTATATATTTCAAACACACTGGCATGGTTCAGAGCCAGGTGTAGTGAAAACACTGTATTGCTCTTGAGTCACGCTGAATCAGGCCTCTCTGTCGCTGCCACAAACTGGTTCAGATCATACCTCTCTGATAGAACTCAGTCCATTACAGTCTCAAATGTGATCTCCACCTCCTCTTCCCTTAAATACCAGTGTCCCATAGGGTCGGTTCTTGGTCCCATTCTCTTCTATATTCTTAAATGACCTGCCACTCATCTGCCCTACTTCCTCAATCCACATGTATGCAGATGATACTGTATTCTACTACTCGGGCTCCGCCCCTGATGTGGTACAATCAAACCCCCAAGCTGACTTCAACAAGGTACAGCAATGGTTTAGCTTGCACCAGCTCTCCCTAAATGCAAAACAATCTGTCACTATGACATTCAGCACATGACAACACCTGGCTAGGCTCCCCTCCCTTAACTACTTCGCCACCATGGCTGGCCAAAAACTTGAAGATGTCTCCGCGTTCCATTTCTTGGGGTCTGGCTCAACAGCCCTCTCTCCTTCTCAGCCCACATCAATGCTGTCTCAAAAAAACTATGCCCTATGTTCAGTGCATTATATAGGAACCGCAGCAGCCTCCCTCCCTGAGTCTGACGTGAACTGGTCCTGAAGATGATACTCCCCTCCATCGACTACAGCGACATTGTATACAGTGCAGCCCCTAAGTCCACCCTATCTAAACTGGACACACTGTATAATGCCTTCTGCCGCTTTGCTCTCGATGCCTGTCCCCTCACCCACCACTGTGACCTCTACTGAGCCTTGGCACTACCGTCCCTTAAAAACCGCAGCATCTCTCACTGTACTAAATTTGCCTCCAACTTATGGTTCGGGTTCATCCCTTCTACCTTGCCACCATGCTCAGAGATGTTCCACCCCCTTCCCATCATCATAGATCCAGTGACTCCCGCCAACTATCAATCCCTAGGCAGAAGACCTCTGCCGGTCAAGATGCCTTCTCATACCGGCTACCCAAGCTCTGGAACACCCTCCCACTGCAAATTCAGCACTCCTCCTCTTCCCACTCACTGTCTACCACCCTAGCAAACTTCCTTACTACAAATTGCTCCTGTCCCTGAACCTGCCATGCCTCACTATCCCCTCCCCAATGCCTGACCAGTGGCCTTAGCCTTGCTACAGAAGCTGGCATATAACCCCAACCTTGCACTTATGTCCTGGGCCTATTTTGCCCTGTGTACTGTGTATAATTGTATAACTGTGATATATGTACTGCGTTGTTTACCCTATGTACTGTGTATAACTGTATAACAGTGATATACTCCCGCTGTTGTTTACAGCTGTTACTACTGTGCTAATTCACCTTGTCTGCCACTTTTGTCACAAAAATTATTTGATACTATAATATCCTAAACATTCAATGTGTGCTGCTTGTATATTCATGCAATCATGTATCCTTATGTTGCTTTTTATTTGCTAACTGTTCACTTGATAACCTGCATGTTATCATATCCGTGTGTACCCCCCCCCCCTCCGGTCGCACCAGGAGACGAGCATCTTGTTGCTCAGTGTGCCTTTCTTGGTTGAACAATTGCAATAAATAAATAAATAAATCATTTCAATTTGTCATTTGTATATCTGTGTTTGCCACATATGATTTTACTATACATACAAGCAAGAGCATGCTTATTTGATTTTTTATTAGTGGTGTTATTAACCAAACTACCAGGGTGGTATTGTAGAGTGTAGAATGAATTTGTGTTAGTTGTAGAATTGTGGGGGTTTATTTGCTTTGTTATTAAGTTTGAAATGTGTTGGGAAGGACTACAGATGGTCAGGGAGTATTCTCCCATCAGACTCAGGGATCTATGCCCTTTTGACTTTCCCCCATTACTATCAGAGACATATAAGAGGTGTCGAGCTTTAAGAATAGTCAGAAGTCGATTGAAAAAGGGGACAGCTGTACCTGGTGGGAGAAAGGAGAGGGGTGGATGGATAGAAGTCATGGGGACTAGAAGATGCCCTGGGGTGAAATGGGATCAAGAAAGGAGTGTCTCTTACCTGGTTCCCATACCCAAGGGATCCACAATTAGTGGGCAGAACCTGGGATCTTCCTCAATAACCCATCTGACCCAGGCAGTGTTGTGCAATGCCAGTTTGATTAGGAACATGATGGCTCTTATAGCTGATCTTGTTGGGACATCAGATCTGGCAAGCATCAATGAGACCTGGCTGGATGAGAATGCAGGCCTATTTTGGCATCTGTGTTTCAGCTGAGTTCTTGGTGATACTCCACCTGAGACTGGATCAAAGGGGTGGGGGTATAGCCATTATGTTTAAGACAGAACTGGGCCTTGTAGATGTGACAGTGGGGTGCACCAGATCCTTTGAGTGTATTCTGGGAGTGAGTACAGGGTTCAGGATGCTCCTCATCTACCATCCACCTGGTGATGGTGGAGAATTCTGAAGGAGTTTGCAGACTTCATTGTCGACATATGGAGTCACCCAGATGGTTAATTCTGGGTGACTTCAATGCCTGGATCGACAATCAACTCTCACAATCTGAAACATAGAAACATAGAATTTGACGGCAGATAAGGACCGGCTTGGCTCACCTGGTCTGCCCATTTCCTACCTAATGGATAAGCTGCAGATCCTAGTTAACCAACAGCCTACTTCCTCCTACCCTCCACTAGAATTGCCTTATGTCTGTCCAATGTATTCTTGAATTCCCCCACTGTTTTTGACTCTACAACCTCCTCAGGAAGGCTGTTCCATGTATCCTCAACCCTCTCTGAGAAGAAATACTTCCTCACATTACCGTTGAGCCATCCCTCCTCTATCTTCAAATTGTGCCCCCTTGATTTTGCCCATCTCTTTTTCTGAAAGATGATACCCTCTTGGACTTTGCTGATTCCCTTGAGGTACTTGAAAGTTTCTATCATGTCCCCCCTCTCCCTCCTTTCCTCGAGGATATAAATCTTTAGTTTCTTTAGTCTTTCTTCATATGTCTTCTGATGCAGACCCTGCCTCTTTTTGGTTGCCCTTCTCTGGACAGAATCCACCCTGTTTATGTCTTTGTGGAGATGGGGTCTCCAGAACTGTACAGTACTCCAGATGTGGTCTTACCAACTGTCTGTACAGAGGGCCAACAACTTTCTTTTTCTACTGGTGATGTCTCCCATGCATCCCAGTATCCCCCAGCCCTCCTAACTGCCTTCTCACATTGCTGTCCCACCTTTAGGTCATCTGATATGACTACCTCCAGGTCCCTTTCCATTTTTGTTGTTTTTGTCAGTATCTCACCCCCCCATTGTGTACTCTTCCCCTGGGTTTTTGTTTCCCAGGTGCATTACTTTGCACTTCTTTGCATTGAATCTAAGCTGCCATACATTTGACCATTCCTCCAACCTTGCCATGTCCCTTTCCATCCTTTCCACCCCATCTTGTGCATCAACCCTGTTGCAGATCTTTGTGTCATCTGCAAAGAGACATATTTTCCCTTCCAGTCCTTCTGCAATGTCACTTATAAAGACATTAAAAAGGACCGGCCCCAGTACTGAACCCTGTGGTACCCCTCTAGTAACCTCCTTTCTTCACTGTGGACTCCATTTACTATTACCCGCTGTGTCCTGTTGTCCAACCAGTGTTTTACCAGCTACCATCCTAGGACCCACCCCAGACTGGATAATTTGTTTATTAATCTTTTGTGCGGGACTGTGTCAAATGCTTCTAAAAGTCTAGGAAGACCATGTCCACAGCCCCTCTCTGGTCTACTGCTTTGGTCACCCAGTCAAAGAAATCAATTAGATTTGTCTGACAGGACCTTCCCGCAGTGAATCCATGCTGTCTTGGGTCCTGTGCCCTACTGGCCTCTAGGTACTCAACAATTCTTTCCTTCAAAATTGATTCCATGATTTTCCGTACCACTGAGGTCAAACTGACAGGTCAGTAGTTTCCTGCCTCTTTCTTGCTCCCACTTTTGTGAAGAGGAATCACATCCACCCTGCTCCAGTCCTCAGGTACCACACCATCCTCCCATGATTTATTAAAAAGGGTAGTCAGTGGTGTTACTAGTTCTTCCCTTAGTTCTTTTAAAATTCTGGGGTGAATCCCATCAGGCCCCATTGCTTTAGCCACCTTCAGTTTTAAGAGTTCTTTCAGAACCCTTTCTTCTGTGAAAGGACTGATATCAACCCCCCTATCCAGGGTGTTTCTATTGACTGGATTAGGTATTTCCCCCTGCTTTTCCATTGTAAATACTGAGCAGAAGAATTTGTTCAGTATCCCTGCTTTTTCACTGTCGCTGTCTGCCCAACCACCTTCCTCTTTGTTCAGCCTCAGTATCCCTGCCTTAGTCTTTCTTTGCTCCCTAATGTACTTATAAAAGGTTTTATCCCCCTTCTTAACCGAGTTGGCTATCTTTTCCTCAGTTTGGGGCTTTGCTATTCTGACTGACTTACCCGCTTCCTTCTTCTTTAACTGGTACAGTTCTCTGTCCTGCCCCTTCAGTGTTTCCTTATGCTTCCTGAATGCTATCTTTTTTCCCTTACCTTCTGTTACTTCTTTGAGAACCATAGTGTTTTTCTTTTGTTTTGATTTGTTTATTTGCGCCACACAAAGACTTGTTGCCTCTGTGATAGCAGTTTTGATGTTCTCATTGTTGCTCAACCCCACCTTCTTGCCTATTTGCTAGTGCTTTTCTGAGGCACTCTCCCATTTTGACAAAAATCAGCCCTGCTGAAGTCCAGTACCTTCACTTTTGTGTGGTTTGACTCTACAGCTAAGTTTATCATGAACCACACTGTTTGGTGGTTGCTTGTTCCTAGATGGCTACCCACTTCAAGATCAGAGATCCTGTCTCCATGCCCATTTGACAGTACGAGGTCTAAGATTGCTCTCTCCTGAGTGGGTTCCAAAACTAGCTGTCTGAGGGATGCCCCCCGTAGGGCATTGAGAATGGCTCTGCTCTTGGATGTGGCTGCAGCAAAGGTGGTCCAGTCAACATCTGGCATGTTCAGATCCCCATCAGCAATATCTCCTCTTTCTCTGCCATCCCAAGGATGCCTTCTATCATTTCCTTGTCCATTTCCTCCCCTGAGATGGGGGTCTGTATACATAGAAAACATAGAAAACATAGAAGTTGATTTGGCAGATAGGACCGCAAGGCCCATCCAGTCTGCCCATTTCTTTTCTACCTTATAAATGTGCCATCGGCCTTTGCTCTGTCAGTGACCTATCTATTCATAGTCATTTGTATTGCTCCTTTATGCCTATCCCATGCCTGTTTGAAGCCCTGCACTGTATTCATAGCCACCACTTCTTGTGGTGCCATTCCATGCATCCACCACCCTTTCTGTGAAAAAGAATTTCCTCACATTCCCCTTAATCGGCCTCCTCTAATCTCATGTTGTGTCCTCTTGTCCTGCTATTTTTCTTATATTTAAACATGTTAGACTCTTTTCACCTTGTTTATGCCCTTAAGGTGTTTGAATGCCTCGATCATATCACCTCCCTCCTTTGCTCAAGGGTATACATACTGAACTCCGTTAATCTGGCCTCATATGTCTCTGATGCAGTCCCTGCACCATTTTGTTGCCCTTCTCTGGACTGCCTCAATTTGGTTAATGTCCTTGTGAAGGTGTGGCCTCAATACTGCCATGAGTACTCCAGATGGGCCTAACTAATGTCTTGTACAGAGGATTATTACCCTCTTACGACTTGTGATACTCCTACTAATACACCCTAACACCCCCTAGCCTTACTTACTGCTTTAGAGGTCTGCTTGGATGATTTTAGGTCATCAGTGATGATGATGCCTAAGTCTCTTTCTTCCTTTGTGACTGCTAGCAACTCCTCCCAGCCTATAAGTGGCTTCAGGGTTTCTCTTCCTATGTGCATGATTTTGCACTTCTTTGCATTAAATCCCAGTTGCCACTCTTCTGACCATTCTGCTAGTTTATCCAGATCTCTTCTCATTCTGCTCCACTTCATCTGGCTCAGCTACTCTGTTGCAGATCTTGGTGTCATCTGCAAACAGACAAGCCTTACCCTCTAGTCCATCTGCAAGGTCACTAATGAAGATGTTGAATAGGACTGGCCCCAGGACTGATCCCTGAGGTACCCCACTCTGATTTGCATCTCTTCTGACTGTATACCATTTACTACCACTCTCTGTTTCTGCCAGTCAACCAGTTTGCCACCCAGTTGACCAACTTTGACCCACCCTGAGCCTACCCAGCTTTATTAATCAATCTTCTATGGAACAGTGTCAAAGCTTTGCTGAAGTCAAGGTAGGCTGACATCAACTGCTCCTTGGTCCACCACTCTGGTTACCCAGTCAAAGAAATCTATGAGATTAGTTTGACAGGACCTTCTTTGTAAACCCATGCTGTCTGGATCCTGTCCCCTATGGATTCTAGGGTGTTGCACTATCCTTTCCTTAAGGAGTGCCTCCATAATCTTGCCCACTACTGAGGTAAGACTGACCAGTCTGTAGTTCCCTGCCTCCTCCCTGCCACCACTCTTGTGGAGTGGGATCACATGAGCCCTTCTCCAGTCTTCTGGGACCTCTCCTGTGCTCAGAGACTCACTAAACAATTCTGCTAATGGCTCTGCTAGTTCCTCCTTTAGCTCCTTATACAATTCTGGGATGTATGCCATCAGGTCCCATTGCCTTATCCACTCTGGAGCTTAGCAAGCTTTGTAGGACCTTTCTTTGTGAAGGGAGTAGTGCTCACCTCCCTCCCCTGTGTCCATGATGCTGAGCTGTGGGCCCTGCCTCACCTTCTCTTCAGTAAATACTGAGCAAAAGTATCTATTTAGGATAGATGCCTTTACAGGTCCTCCTCCTCACATGCTTCCTTTCTCCATTAAGCTTAGCAATACCCCTCTGGACCTTCTCCTTTCACTAATGTATCTATAGAAAGTCTTGTCACCTTCTTTACTGTTCGTGCTAGTGTTTCCTCAGTTTGGGACTTTGCCTGCCTTACTGCCTTACCTGCTTCCCTTAGGGCAGTTTGTATGCCCTCATCTTCATCCGCTGTGTTCCTTATATTTCCTGAAGGCCAGCCTTTTGGCTCTGACCTTTCTGCTACTGTATTTGAGAACCAAAGTGGTTTCCTTCTTCTTTTGCACTTCCTTTTCTGTCTAACACAATGGGATGTTGCTTCAAGTATTGCATCCTTAATGCTTGCCCACTTTGCCTGTGTACCCCTCACCTGTGTTTCTTTTCCAGGGCTAGCTTAACTCTGTTGGCCATCTTATCAAAGTCAGCTCCTCTGAAGTCCCATATTTTGCCTTGGAATGGGATGATTTAGATGTAGTAGCCAAATTGAACCATACCATGTGATGGTCACTGGCTCCCAGGTGACCTTCTACCTGGAGATCTGTGATCCTTCTTTGTTAGTCAGTACTAGATCTAGGATAGCCCTGTCTCTTGTGGGTTGCTGTACCAGTTGTTTGAGGCCCTCCCCTGCAGGAATCCACTATGAGTCTAGTTCTGGCAGATGTTCCTGCTGGTATTGACCAATCTGTATCTGTGCATGTTGAAGTCTCCCATTATCAGAACCTCCCTTAGCTGTCATGTTTTGTATATCTTCTAACAGTAATGTGTCTATGTCCTCCTCTGGTCTGGGGCCTGTAGACAACCCCAGTTCTTATGGCTGTCCCATTTCCTGTTTCAGGGTGACCCACAGTTCTTCTGGCTCCTTATGTGTATTCTGAATTTCTGTAGCTTTGATATTTTCATTAACATACAGGCCACTCCTCCCCCTTTTTGCACTCTGGTCTCTTCTGAACAATACATAGCCAGGTACTGAAGTCTCCATGTGGTTACTGGTAAACCACGTCTCACTAATTGCTACTATGTCCAGTTTAGCCTCTGACATTATTGCCTGCAGGTCTGGGATCTTATTTCCCAGGCTGTGAGCATTTGTACATGATTTTCCATTGGCCAGATTTTGGCATGTTAGTTGTTGGGTAAGTTTGGCATTACCCTGTGCATCGGTATGGGAGACAAACCTTTTTCTTACCTGGTGATGCAAATGAATGGCTAAACACACTGAATTCCTGTTTGACCACTAGCTGAGGGGAGGGTGTTTTCCCGATTCGACGATGGGTGCAAACCTCTCCCATTTACTAGTTTTAAATATTCTGCAAAGACGTCAAACTTCTGCTCCCAATGCACTGACTCCCTCTTAGTCAGATGCAGTCCATCAAATTTAAAGAACTTTGCTCCCAGAACTGTTGCCAGTTCCTACAAATCTGTGTCCTTTTCCTGGCACCAGTCCTTGAGCCAAGTGTTTAGCTCCCCTATCTCCCTTCTCTGACCTTCCATCCATCTGCTCCTCTCCCAGACTGGCAGGATCTCGTAGAGAAGGAGATGCCGGACGAAATAGATGATAGTTTGTCACCCAGCCTAGTCAGGTGTTCCTTGGTCTCCACAACTGACTGGCTGGCGAGATCATTAGTCCCTATATGTACTAGGACATCAATGTTTTCTCCTGCTTTGTGAAAAATTTTAGCAATGCGGTCAGTCTCTCCATGCTGATGTACCTGGGAGACATCTGACCATAACCCTGGCTGGAGATGGGTATCAACTCCCCGAATCATGGAGTCTCCTATGATCAAGTGTTTTTTGATTTCTTGTGCTTGTTTAGTTTTTGGTTCCTGGATTTGGGTGTGAGTTTTGTTGTGCTAGCTCCTGTGCGCAGTGTCCTGTTCTGCAGTGTCTTCTGCTCTTTATTTGATTTCAGAGATAGAGGCAGATACCTGTTTGTAGTGTTTATATGGTTTTGGAGGCAATGTGATGAGAGCAGAGAGTGATGGGGCACTGATTTGCTCCTCCCAACCACCTGCCAACCTCCTGGACCAACTACCCTCTGCGGTTGAGGTTTTTCTGTTGGATGCTGGGGAAATGGTGGGTGGTTCTTATAATGTTTTCCTCTTCAATATGAAATTTGAGGCGTGCAATCTCTGTCCATGCTGCCCGGAGCTGAGCCCTAAGATCTCCAAAGGCTCAACAATGGTGACAGTGTCCTAAATCCTGTAAGACTGTCCTTCTGAAAATTGTTCCACAGTACCTGCAGTTAATGAAATCCATTCCAAATAAGTTGCTGGGTTTGTAACCTAGTCATAGTAATTAGAATAAAAAATGAAAAAAATGCAAGTAATGGTTTAATTGTGCTTTGTTTAACTTGTTATAAAAGTTAAATTACTAGTGCCCTGTAAATGAGATCACCTTGTGGAGGCCCCACTGATCCGCCCCTTCCTGCTCTGCCACGGAAATGTCACAACTGTGGTACCCTATAAAAGGAGTGTAGCGGGGTGGTTGGGGATGGGGTGGGTGGCTGGGCCCTTCCCCTGCCTAAAAAGAAGAACCACAGATGAAAGAACAAGGAGGTAAGAGCAGAAACAATCAGTCAACAACAAATGCAGTAACCCTGAGAGCTTATCCTAATGTTAGATAAAATTGTAAAACCTGTAAAGCACCACCTGTAATAATTTCAGAGAAGATATACCCTGTAAGAAACACTTTGCTCCAGAGAAAATAAAGCAGTAACAGAAGATATACCTTGCAAAAGACAATTAAATCAGAAGATTACAGCAGTAATCTGTTAGCACACACCTGTAGGCACACCTTGTAATAATGCAGAAGAAGGTATACCAGCAACAACAATTTGAATCAGAGAAAAATAAAGCAATGAAATGTTAGCAACAAACAGCAGCAATCCCTGTGAGTAGAAAATAAAAACACCACCACACAGTAAATCTGCTTAGCCAAACTAAGTCTTAATCATTCTCCCTTGCTCTGGTAAGTTTCTCACTCTGCCTTTCAAGCAGTCTTAGAAGGAAAGAGCTCAGGTGAAGCTAGGTGCCTGGCCAGCAAACCCAAGTCTTCTACCTCCAAGATATCAACTAACCTGACTTTTTAACCTCTTCTGTTGGAAATTACTGACAGTTTGCCAGCTCCACTTCCACACACACACCTAATCCTTTGGAAGAGCTGTGGGAGGAAAAGCAATTAGCTCCTTCAATGTGAGAAGGAGACTGAAACACCCTGAGACAACAAACCTTTTCAACAAACAAGAATAAAATAAAACACAGTGTCAAACAGTAATTTTGCTTAGCCCAATGATAAAAAGTCACAAAATGTAAGCTCCACCTGTGATACAGTAATTTCAGAGAAGATATACCCTGTAAGAAACACTTTGCTCCAGAGAAAAATAAGCAGTAACAGAAGATATACCTTGCAAAAGACACTTGAATCAGAAGATTACAGCAGTAATCTGTTAGCACACACCTGTAGGCACACCTTGTAATAATTCAGAAGAAGGTATACTAGCAACAACAATTTGAATCAGAGAAAAATAAAGCAATGAAATGTTAGCAACAAACAGTAGCAATCCCTGTAGTAGAAAATAAAAACACCACCACACAGTAAATCTGTTTAGCCAAACTAAGTCTTAATCCTTCTCCCTTGCTCTGGTAAGTTTCTCTACTCTGCCTTTCAAGCAGTCTTAGAAGGAAAGAGCTCAGGTGAAGCTAGGTGCCTTGGCCAGCAAACCAAGTCTTCTACCTGTATACAACCCCTGTATGGATTGTGGAGCAATTTCTAGTCTCCAGGGTGACCCACAGTGCCTCCTCTCAAATTTGGAAATAAATCTCCAGATTATGATTAAGTTGGCTTTACACAGGTGGTTACCCCGGCTACCAATATAGGGAGTCACCTGTATCTTGTGTTTCTCCGGGGGATGGAGATCATGGATCTGGGGGTGAAGCCAGTCGGTTGGTCAGACCATCACACCATAAGGTTCAGTTTTGGGGCACCCCCAAATACGTCTACCCATATGGAGATGGTCCAATATCACCCTTTAAGGGGAGTTACCACAGAGGGTCTATTGGTGGTGCTGGACCTATTGGGTTTATTGAGTGAATGTATGAGTCCAGGGGGTCTTGTACTCACCTATAATAAGGTGATGGGGGATACCCTGGACTCAATTGCTCCTGTTTGTGTTTTCCCACACACACTCTATGCCCAAGGACCCCTTGGTTTGATGGGTCCTTGAAAGAGCTGAGAAGAGTTCATCAAAGGCTAGAGAGAGATTGTTGGAAATCTGACCTGGAGGCTGGCAGGCTTAGATTGACGGAACATTATAAGGGCTATCAATCAGCAACAACCCATAAGAAGGCAGAATTCTTATCCAGGGAGACCGCTGCTGTGCAGAATCGACCAGTTCATCCCTTCCGGACTGTGGACAGATTGTGCAATTCAGTCTGTCCTCAATCTGGAAGAGATTTTTCACAATTGAAGTGTGATGAGCTTGCTTGATTCTTTGCAGATAAGATTGCCAGAATCAGGTTGGGTATTGGTCCAACTCTCCCTATGAGGGATTGTGGAGATCAGCAGGAGGTGACGAGTGCTCATTCTATCTGGTCTGACTCTAGCCAGCCAGAGTTCATGAACATTGTGAGGATTGTCCAGACTTTGTGACTAACCAGATGTAGTTTGGATCTGTGCCCTACACCACTTTGGTGGGTTGCATAGATGTCATCTGCCTGATCCTTGCTGAAGCTGTTTGGAGTTTCTTGGAGGAGGGGGTCTTTCCTGATCCCCTCAAGGAGGTGGTCGTATGACCACTCCTTAAAAAACCCTCCTTGGATCCAGACTGTCTAGCTAATTACAGGCCTGTCTGTAATCTACCCTTTGTGTGTAAGGTTATTGAGAAGGTGGCTGTGTTGCAGCTGGATAACCATCTTACAACCCCACAATGTCTACGATGCTCTCCAGCCTGGGTTTAGGAAGAGACATAGCACTGAGACTGCCCTTGTCCGGGTTTTAAATGATATCCTAATTGTAAGAGATCAAAAGGCTCATACTATCTTGGTCCTTCTTGATCTCTCAGTGGCATTTGACACTGTGGACCATGGTGTGCTTTTGAGTACCTGCAGACTTTCTCTGTGGACTGTCTGCAACAGTCTTAAAATTATTTCTATCATTTCTCATAGGCAGGTCTCAGAGGGTTGTAACTGGAATTTATTCTGCTGATGCTCTCTCACTGTCCTGCGGGGTGTCACAGAGCTTCATATTGGCACCCATGTTGTTCACAGTGTCTATGCTGCCATTAGGAGATATCATTAGATGATACAGCTTGGGTTTTCACTGCTATGCAGATGATATCCAACTGTATATGTCCTTTATGCCCGGAAGGATGACACAGTCTCCATGCTTAATAACTGTCTAGCTGAGATCAAGAATTGGATGAGCGCCAGCTGGCTAAGGTTGAATCTGGATAAGACTGAGGTGTTGGTTGTGGAATCGGGCCATCCGGAGGTGGGTCTTGTGTCTGGGCAGCCTTCAGCCTTAAGGATTGATGGTGTCCAGCTCATGACCTCAGGCTGGGTGCGTAACTTGGGCATTACTTTTGGCAGTGGCTTGACCCTGATATCTCAGGTGTCTACTGTTGTCAAATCCTCTTTTTATCATCTGAGAACTATCACCCGGGTGAAATACCTAGTTTCTCTGGCTGACCTCTCTACACTGGTCCTCACCTTCATGACCACCTGCCTTGATTACTGCAATGCCCTTTACCTAGGGCTTCTGGGGGTCGATATCATCACTTGCAGCTAGTGCAGAATGTAGCAGCCAGGCTTTTGACTGGTACATCTAGGAATAGTCATATTATTCCTGCACTGTGTGAACTGCACTGACTTCCTGTACAGTGACAGATCACCATTAAGGTTGGTTTACTGACCTACAAAGCCCTACATGAACAGGGACCCCAGTATCTGAAAGAACACCTGATTCCCTACTACTCCTCCTCCCACCCACTCTGATCTATTGATGAGGGATTGTTAGAGATTCCCAGGGTTCAGTTAAAAACATTTGGTGCACATGCTTTTTCTTATGTTGCCCCTACCCTGTGGAATTCTTTACCTCATTGGCTAAGGGAATGCCTGACCATCTCAAACTGCAAATCAGAGCTCAAAATGTATTTGTTTCCTTTTCCTGAGGGTTTTTAAAATGTATGCTATCTATGGATATCATTATTTCTTTTAAAAAGTGTTGTTTCAATTTTATTGATTGTACAGTGCCTTGGTCTTGGAAAGCCACTTTATCAATGAAGTTTTACTTTACTTTACTTACTAGGTTGTAGCAGACCAATATTACTTTCAATAAATTATTCTTAGTTGTGTTACAACTTACTGAATATAACACTGATTTCCACACCTCACATTTCATTTACAACTGATATGATGGTTTCCATAATAAAAACAAACTCTGGTCAAAGCTGATATGGTTGTGCCAAGCTATTACTTGTGAAGTGGCAGCATGGATCTCAGTGTGGCAGCGGCAATATTGGAGAGGTGGCAGTGGCAGTTTCTGTGTGGATAACACAGTTGTCAGAACTGTGGTGGTGTGCCATTCACAAGATGGTGGCAGTGATGAAAATGTGCATGCATGATACTCGAGCATGCACAGTTTTCCTTGAAGTTTGCTCCTGAAGTACTGCACCCATGAGGAGGGGGCAACTGCTGTGGAGGGATCTCCATTGTGGGGACAGTGCCACTGGAACAGCACTGTCCAGACATTGTTGCATCACTGTAAGAGAACACATGGTCACATTTTGGTTGTTACCCTCTGTTCTACTACAGTATGTAAATTGTCTGCTGAGCTCCTGCCCACACACCTAATAAGCTGAAAATTGCTGTATTGCAGTCAACATGAACTCAAAAACAGTATTGTATTTCTGCATGAAATACATGATGCATCAATTGCAGGTGGGTATGGCACCTCCATCCATCCCTGTAAAATATAATTTTGCAGCCATATTGGCTGTGACTAGAGTTTGTTTAGCACTGAGAGGGTCACCATGGGACCCAGGGGAAGGGAGCCTGATTAAAAAAACTAGTATTAGAGAAGTGTATTGGATCTACTATTTGGTGGCACTAAACTGGCCAAGACTAAACAATTAATCTGAGTTGGCACAGTTACTATAGAATATAAAAACAAAAACAAGGTGCTGCGTCAGCATGTGGTCTAAAGTAAAACACAATGGATATATTTAATGCACACTGAAAATAGAGAATAGTGTTAGAAATCTACATTTTGACCTTAGGTCTTCTTCAGGAAATTTCTAAAAGAGAAAAATAAGCTTTTTTTTCTCTTTTAGATATTTTCTAAAGAAGACCTGAGGTCGAAACATAGATTTTTAACTCTATTCTCTATTTTCAGTGTACATTAAATATAAACATTTTATTTTATTAGAGAATATGCTCAGGTTACTATATTGTTGGAGTTACCCAACTGAGAATCACAGTAAAGACAATTTGACTGAATTATTAAAATGGGGGATTTGAAAGTGATCAAGTCTGACATCCTAGTCTCATATTAAATGAAACTGTTCATAAAATATTTATCAGATTGTGTTGGGAACCTATATAAAATGTATTCTCTGTACTTTAAGATCAAGTATGCTGGGGTAATCACTTATTGGTTACTATAAAATTAACTATTTTTTAACAGTTGTATTTAAATATAAGTTTGGAATTAATCCGCAATGCCTTCAGACCTGAGGATCCTAGTAAGATTAAGCATTTCAGTTTTTAATTCCTTTCACTCTGTTGTATTTCTATCAGAATGTAAGTTAGGAATAGAGTAATACATGTACAGGTTTAAGTAAGTACTGAGATTTGAGTTCCACACTGAAAGAAATTGTCTGTAAAACGTTTATTAGACAATCTTGAGAACTAGCCTGAAATGCATTCTCTGTACTTTAAATTGGGTTTTGTATCACTGGATCCTTCAAAATTAACCACCTGAGATACGTGTATTTAAATGCAGGTGGAGAATTTCTCATGATGCCTTTAGTCATGAGAACACCAGTGAAATTAAGGACTGCAATCTTTAGTTCCTTTGAAAAGGTATTACTCTGAGCTGTATCTATCAGAACAGAGTTTAGAACAGAATAACAAAGGTCTTGGTTTAACTAACCTTCTGGATGTTTAGAAAATGTTAATTTTTCTTTGTTTTTTAAAATATTACTTATTGATTGGTGGTCACCTCAGCACTGGGAATTATTATCATCTTTAAGAGCCTGCTATTTAATAAGCAGGTTGCAGAGGATCACACTACCTTGACAAAGCACCGGGAGTGACAGGTATGAAACATTGAGCTACAGTGGGTTCTTCCTGCTAATTCACTGAATTGTACTTTGCATGTGTACTACAGCTTTACATGTGGCTTTGAATAAAAAGTGAGAGATTAGCATAGAATGCTTGGCCATGATCTCTTTGGGCTGAGTGCCTAACCTCCATCCCTGCTGTTCTGGTTCCATGTTGTGAGCACCACTATGAGTGAGTGGTCTTCATCAAGCCTGCTCCATCCACTGGCTACTGGTTTACTAATATGTTGGAGTGTCTCAAAATCAAATGGGCCCAATAAACAGTGAATAACTAGTAACAAATATATGAGTCCATCTGGCAACCCATTATAACTGCACTTGAAATAGGGTGCTTCCCCACATAGGGAAAAATAATTCCTTTTATAAGGTATACAATACCTGTTGCTAGAGACTTGATCTACTCAGATATGGAACACCATGCACAGTAATGCCACTAGCTGGATACAGGAATATGGGTGTGAATATATGTACTACAGTACATGTTACTTTGAATGAACATGAGGCATAAGCATGTTAATCTGTCCTAACTCGCCCCCACCCCACACTGGGGTATATGAGAGTGTTCTGAAGGTGGTAATGCATTTGTATGTTTGCCATTTCGTGTACCATAATGTATTGTACATGTACTGCCATGAATGTATTTGAAAAAATCTGAATGTGTTTGATACTTTTCAATAAAAACATTTTATAAAAAAATAGAATATAAACCAATATTTAAAAAACATCTGCAGAAAACAAAGGCTAGCAGGTTAAATGCAGTTCTTCTTAACAATATACATTATGTCCACATGGGTCATCACTTTCTATGAAATGTCTGCTCCTTAATTTAAGATAAGAAATACTTAGACAGGGATATCTCTTAAAGGGGAATTTATGGCTCTTTTTATAAAAAGCTGAAGGACCTAGAGGTCCCAATTTACAAATCCACATAAGTATAATTTGTAATACACGTATCTGTCCTAAATCTTCCTTTTATCTGGCTAATCCTATGACTCCCCACTGGACATACTTTACCCAGAGTCTTCCACAGCTAACCTTCCGATGACACACATGACAGGCTATCATGTTATACTAGCGAGCTCAGAGTACATGCACAGTGCTACAGGTGAAACCTCAGGAAATAAGACATATAAAGACTGGCTGACAAGTTTAAGCATGAATATGGCATCTTCTTAACTGTCACATCAATTCATAATCCATACTCAGGTCACATAGAGCAGCAGCAACAGCTGGCAGAGTCAGGAATGTGTAGTAGGATAAGACAGTTTGTTCAATTAATGAGTTACCATAGCAGTCACAGCACCCAATTTATGCATCCCCAGTAAATATGCTGCATCAAAAACAGATCTGACCACAACCAACAAAGCAAACTACACTACCTGCATCATTACATGTCCACACCAAACTGCCTCCAACTCACAGAACCTCAGTCCGATTGCACAACTGATTGTGGAGATAATGGCCTTCAGCTATTCTCCATAGTAGATGACACTGTGTTTTGAAGACTACTGCATAAGCGGAGGCCCAAATACAACATATCATCATACTTCACATTTTCCAGGCATATTTTCCCAACATATATGAGTTATTACCATTCAGATGCTGACACTTCTGAAGGAGAGAGGGGGATAAATGCATTTTAGTACTGTAGTTATAGCTGGAGCAGTAGTTCAAACCAAAACTTCCTACTATAAGTCTCACTGCATATTGAGTTTTGTCCTCATCAAGAGGCCCCACCCCATCTCTACACCCCCCAATCATGCAAGATTTATGTTGAAGCAGACAGCCTCACAGAAGCACACCAATAGAGGAACAATTTTACTTAATGTGTAAAGAGAGAGCACAGTGGGGAAAATATTCTATGGTTCATTCACTCACAACTTGACATCTGAGTATACCATCACAATCCAAAGTTGGGAATGCTTGTGATCAATGATAGAAGTAAAGTGTTCAGGCCATGAATAATGGAGATTTCTGCCATGTACCTATTTATTTATTTATGTAAAAACTGGTGACTGGGACAGGCACACTGAGTCGATGCATGTTTCCAGGTATGACCAAGGAGAAAAGGATTACAGGAGATGCAGTGAACAACATTCAGTACATTTCATGGAATGGAGTAAAGTGCAATCACCATACAATACAACAATTTTGCAAGCACAAAACTTTGTACAGAATTAAAGTGTAACGTAAGACATAGCAAGTCATGACTTCACATGTGTAAAAATATGCTACATAAATACTACCAGAGCCAGTCAAAAAATGCCAGCATTGTAGTGTATTAGAGACCTGTTAGATCAAGAAAAAATTTATCCTTGTGCAACCAGTGTCACCATGGAGGGTCACCTATGGGAAACAGGTGCAGGAAGGAGGTAAGAGAAGATTCAGCTGGTGCCTGAAAAAAACCTGAGGAGCTGGAATGGTTTAGGGAAGAGGGAAGCAGGTTCAGAAGTGTAGAAAAGTGATAGGAGAAGATGGATTGCCAAGCAGGAGAACAGGGGTGCTCTGGTCCCTGGAGTAGAGGGAGTACATAGCAAGGTCCTGGAGAGAGGGGTGAGGAAAAGTAGGGGGACTGGGAACCAAACCAGTATTTGGAAATAAATGTACATATTTTTGCACATGCACTGCATCTGGTAGTGAGTTATGTGCATGACAAACATGTACAGCTAAAAGAAATACTGGATAATGTAGAGTATATCACTAGATATTTGCATTTTCTGCAACACACAGGCAGTTTCTCCACCAGTACCAGCAGAAGCACAGTGTACTGCAGCATTGCTTAATTAATAATGTAGTGAGTAGATGGAACTCATGTTTCAGGCTTTGCAGTTTTACTGTGTGGCCTGTGGGGAATATCTGCAGAGAAAAGTGCTGCAAAATTGTGTTCCACTTTGAGATTTTGTGAATGGGCCACCAAATATTTCAATGCTGAGTCAACAACTCTTAGCATCATCTTTTGTTGTTGAGTCTACTTGAACAATACACATGCCATAGTTTGTGCTTTTCACAGCAATCAAACACAGCAAGGCTGTTGGTAGTGTTCACTGGGGGAGTACTGGTAGTGGTGAGAATGACAAGGATGGTGATGGAGAAAGTTGTAGTGACACCACTAGCTCATCTGAGTCATCACAGCAGCAGCATAAGCAGGTTGTAAACTCATTAATAAAATGGCAGAGATGTTCTGACATTATATTGCACACAGATTTGAAAGCCTTACTTTGGGCACACAATTTGGCATGGTAACATAACTGGATTCCATGATTTTGGATAAGATGTTAAACCAAGATCCTATCTGCCTCTTCTGGTGTTTTTTAGGTGGACTTTAACAGTACCATGGAACTTCTTAAGAAGAGTAGGATAATTTTATTGTAACATTCAACAACAAATAATAATACACAATGTTAATTTCACATCAAATAATATACAAATCATAAACAAAGATAAAAAAATAAAAGTATTACATTCATACATAGACAGATTTTCTTACAAACAAGATTTTAACACACTAAATTTTGTTATAAACTAAAACGGAAGAAATTCACCCATCTCCCTGAAGAGTAAGGGGAATTTTTTTACCTCAAAGAAAACAATAATATACTAACAATATTAACTGTACACAGAATAATTTACCAAAAGGAAATAAGAAAAGAAATGAGTATTATAATCATACTGTTGCTAGTTTGTTTATTAATGAATATTTGTACAATCAAAAGTTAATTGATACATCTTTAAAGGGAAACCTTTTCTTCAAATTATATACTAGAAGGATAAGTTAAAGAACAAATACTAGTACTATTAGGTAGAAACTCATATGACCTGTAAGTTGAAAGCTATATATTTTTCCACAGTTTTTGACATCTGTAGAACAGCAGAGTATTCCATTCTATGTTTTGGAGATGCTTGAGTGTCTTAGAGATTTGTAGGAATAATTGTTCATGTTCTAAAATTATCTGTTGTAGGGACCACTTACAGAGGGATTGCCATATATAATATTTAAACAGGTAAAAAGACCTGAGTGTATTGGGATGGTAGTGTCCACCAGGATGTGGCAAAATTCCCAATAGTAGTATGTCAGGCAGAACGTTGTAAATAACTCTATCCCCTTCATGTTTTAACTAATTGCCAAAAGTTTATTATATAGGGGAACTCATAAAATAGGTGTTTGATTGTTTCAGAGATGTCTGCTCATGAGGGTCTAGGGCAATTCCTTTTCGTTTTTTTTGTGTGCTTTAAATTATTCGTAACATTCAATTTTGATGTGCACTGAACCAAAGGACATCCCACATAAGGGGGTTCAGTGGGTCTGTCAATGTATTTTTAATTTCCTTCATAATGAAATCAGGTTTTAAAAGGAAAGTGGGGTATCATGAAACCAAAGGGACAGGATTAAGTCATAAAATGATCTCTGTTCATGATTAAGAGAGTGAGTTTTGTGACTATTGTTTTAATTTTAAAAACAGAGTTGAAAATGTGGTGACATGTCTCAAATAGGCTTTTTTTAGGAATTGGGGTATTAGGAAGCCAATCCATGAGTATATTGTTAATATCATCTAAAACTCACTGGGTTCATAACATAGTTCTGTGCTGTAGTATTGGTTTGATGTTGGAATAGATAAAAATGCTGAAAAAAAAACACCAGGGGGTAAATCATCTCTAAGCCATCCCATGGCAATAGACAAATAGATGAGTGCCCTCTTCACATGTGTTAGCCTTTTTCCACATAAAGGAAAAAAACAGCTATATAGTATCACTTCTAAATGTCTAGGGGGAGGAAAAATATGACTGAGGTGTAAAAACACTGGGAAGAAAAAGGATTTCATGATGCAGATTTTCTTTTTCTTACACATGTGCCATTTGTTCCACAGTTTAACTCTCAGTGGCTTTCTTAAGGGTGACCTCCCAATTCAGGGTAGCTAGATCTCTTTCTCAAAAACGGAGCCCTAATGTTTTCTGTAGAGTTTGGGCAATCTCTATGCCCATAATAGAAACTACTTGTGAATGATGTCTGCCTATCAGTATACAAATGCTTTTTGAATAATTAAGAGTCATTCCTAGCACTGTTTCATGTTAAGCTAGGATGGGCATGTGCCAACCGCTGACTGGATATCTACTAATATTAAAATCAAGTCATCTGCATATGTTAGGGCTTTAATTTCCTTGTCTTGACTAGAAACTGATAGGCTGGTTATAGAGTCATGCATTTATATAGCTTGGATCAAAGGGTCCAGGGTTAGAATATAAAGTGCAGGGCTCAGAGGCAGCCTTGCTGTACTCTCTTCATATTGCACACTTGTTTCCAATTCACCCATTAATATAAGGTTGTACTGTTGCTGAAGCATAACATTTTTATCCAAACTATAAAGGAGTCGTGAAAGCCATAACATTTCATGTATTGCCATAAATAAGGGTGTATAACTGAATTGAATGCTTTTGTTTGATCCAAACATAGCATATAACCAGACATTTCTCCTTCAGATCCCTTAGCCATGATGTCCCTTATTAAAATTAAAATATCAATAATTCTCCTACCAGGTACTGAACTCACTTGAACAATTTGTATTAAGTGTGATAGGGTTAAGGAAATTCTATTATATAAGAGTTTTGTGAGTATTTTGAAATCATAATTTAATAACGAGATGGGTCTCCAATTGGTTAATTGTGACCTATCACCATTTTTGAAAATAAAAATGACTAAACCTAGTGACATAACAGCTGGTACAGATCCTTCAAAAAGCATAAAATTATAAGTTTTTACTAACTGACTCAAAAGTCCTGGGATGATAATTTTATTATAAAATTTCGCAGTCAGGATGTCAAGTCCTGGAGGTGAATCAATTTTTAGTAACTGGATTGTATTTTTAAGTTCCCATGCAGTAATGGGTTGCTCTAAGATATGTATAAATTCATCTTGAATTTGTGAATGGTTCTGTTTTTGTGCCCAGAGATGTAATTCATTTAAATTGGAATTTGGTTGCTGAAAAGCATGTGTTAAAAATTTTGGCAGTTCGTTAAATATCTGATTTTTTGTCACTAAGGTACCTTCACTATTTTTTAAAAGGGCATAGTCCTATGTTTCCTTTCACTTGACAGCTATCAAATTGGTTGTTGTGGTATGATTTTCCTTGTGTTCCAAACTTTTGCTTCACGTTTAGCTACACCAGTCTGTCATACTGACATTGTGCCATGTCATTTTTGATTTGTGAAATTCTTTCTGTATTATTGGTATTAGAGGTGCTTTGATGAGAAATGAGTTGATATAATTCTTGTAATTTTTTTATACTTCTGGGGCCAGATTTTCAAAGGGCTCTTAGATCCATGCAAGCTGCGTCAAACAACGAGCTTGAGTCAGATCTAGGTGCGCCAAATTCTGTGGCCATATTTTGCAAGAAAAGTGTTCATTGTGACAAAGTCTCCCAAACTGATGCAGGAGGTCCACTGCATCTACTAAATGGTGTAAAGGATGAGAATGACACAAGCTGCACCAAAATAAATGGTGCAGGTAGAGTCAAAAATGGTGCAAGTTGAGCAAAAAATGGTGCAAGTTGAGTCCCAAAAATGACTCAGGAAAGAAAATGTCACAAACTAAGTACAAAATGGTACAAACTAAGTAAACATTGTGCAAGCTGAGTAACAAAATGGTATAAGTTGAGTAAAAAATGACACAAAGGATGAGAATGTTGCAAGCTAAACAAAACAAAATAGCAGATGAAATGCCCAAAACTAAGCCCCAAAATGTTCAAAACTAGTCCTGTACGAGAATACTGGCCTTTAATAGTAGCATAGTCAGGTCTGACCACCTGCTTTGGGTCTCTTTATATGCTGTAGTGTCCCTTAGACCAGCTCTGGCTGGTCTAATAGTGACAGGCATCTTAGACACAAGGACAGGACTTGCATTATTTGAAAAATCCCAAATAACGGGATGGTACATCATTTTAGTGATGCAGTCATCCCTTCTGACTTAGCACAGGCATTGTGTTGATGCAGGCATGGGAGTGCCACCATGGTGCATGCAGACCTGTTTTTGATACAAGCACCATTTGAAAATTAGAATTGGTGAAAGGTTTGATGAATCCTGCTCCTTGCATCAGTTGTTTTGATGCAAGCACCCTGCCTCATTCTCTGGTCTTTGAAAATCTGGCCCTGGTTTTTCTGTGCCCCTTTTAATTGCCCTGTAAGTTTCAAAAAGTTGATGAAATCAGTTTTTGTTTCTAATCACCAGTAAGTTTGAGTGTCATACAGAAAATCTACTGATGCCCTGGCCTGTGTTATGTGTTGTAGGCCCTGGAATATTTCTGGGTCCTCTAATAAGGACATGTTCAGTTTCCAGTAACCCTTGCTTAAATGTGCATCTTTGTAATTAGCTGTTGATATTACTAATAAATCATGGTCTGAAGTTGGGACAGTTTGGGTGTGGGCTGACACTAATGATAAAGTAGGGGAAAGAAAAACATAATCGATTCTTGAGGGTAGTTTACCTCTATGGTATGTGTGTGCTGGTTTTGTGTGTAATTTTGAAAAACTATCTTGAAGCCCAGTTTGTAAAATAATTTATTTAAAAATAAGGTGTCACAAAATACTTTGTCTGCAGTCCTGTGTCTGAATGGAACCTTCCATAGTTGAAATCCCAGCAAAATAATTTGTTTTGATGTAAACAAAAATGGTTGTATTTTTTTAATTAGCTCTATTCTCCCTGCATTAGTTTGTACCATATAAATATTTATTATCCTGGGATCTGTGTCTAAAAAGAAATGTCTAACACAAAGGCTCGTCCTGGGAAAATGTCTACTAACTGTATAATTTGCATGTTCTCATTATTAATACCCCTCCTACCCCACAAACTGATCTAGTCCAATGGACCATATACTTTTGCCCACAAACCATGTTGGTTCTGCAATTTCTACTTCTCTGGTAATATGAAGCCTAGTGTCTTGTAAGCATACTAAATCATAATAATTCTCTTGAAATATGAATGTAGCTCCTCTCTTCCTATCAGACTTGATACTATTAGTATTTAAAGAGGCAGTCTTCAAGCTGTATAAGTCCGTAGGAAGAGAAGGAGCTGAAACAAAATGTGTTTAATGGTAAATTTTCTTTCTTTTTGTCATTGCTCTAGTTTCTCATTTCTTTCCTATGTGTTTAGTCAAGTCAGTTTGTTCTAAATCAAATGTATCTGAAGACATTTCCACTTGGGATGAGGTTACTGAGAGAGAGTCTGATTCTTCAGCCATTTCTGTGTCCCCCACTGAAAACATTGAACTCATTGGTCAATGGTATTGGCTCTGTGTCTTTTGGGTGGTTAAGAGTCATTTTGGGTCTGCTTTTTACTCAGTTAATGCTGTTCTTCCTCCACTGGCGGGGAGGGGAGAGGAGGCATATTTGTGTTCTCAGCCTTGGGTATGACTTCTGCAGATGGAGTTGTAGGAATGGTGACCATTACATTTTCAGCAGCATTGATTGGTATAGTAGAATGCTTAGCTGCTGGTGCAGAAACGCTTTTGCGACAGGAGTTTATTTTGATGACGCGCAACTTTATTGATATAAAAATCATGCTCAGTGTAATCTGCATTTGTGGTGTTGTGTTCCACCCAAAGACAGGTGATAATAAAGATGTCCTTCCTTATCACAGAGGTTGCAAATGGGGGTGCAATGCAATGAAAACTGGAATGACCCATTTCCCCACATACAAAGCATTTTATTTTATCACAGTTAATGCTAATGTGTCATGATGACCCACATTTAAAACATATGTTTAGTTGTCCTTGGCAGAAAATGATGCTCTTATCCCCCCAAAAAAAAAAACACAGTTTGGGAGTTGTTCTATTCCTTGTGAAGTAGTTTTCAATTTCATTTTAAATGTCCATCCTCCTGTCCAGAAGCCTTCATGGTCAATAATCGGTTACAGTGTTTCTTGGATTGAGCATCTTTTCTAGTCAATATGTAATGTCAGTTAAGTTTACTCCCTCATTTCTGAATAGAATCATAACAGTCTTGATGGAGGGTTTAGTGAGGGAATAATCTGAAAATGCAACCGAATGGGACCAGATTTGTGAGACTGCATGCACCATCCAGAACCTGTTCAATAAATCTTCTGATCTGAAACTAATATCAAAATGTGTTTCCCCAGCAGAGTGAATAAGGGCATAAACCTTTGACTGTGAGAACCCAATTTTGTTTTTAATTATATATTTTCCAATAAAGAATCAGTCTGGTGGTTCTTGCAGGCCCCCTAAATATCTTAGTCTCACAGCATGTCTACGTTTGGCATTTTCGACTGTCTTATGGAGCAGAATTTCATAAGTGGGTCTTTGGGATTCTGTCAGAGTTTCTGTTATGGTATAATTTGGTACATTTACATTAATCGATTCTGTAGCTACAGTTTCTATTTCTACTACAGACAGAGCTTCATGAAATATTTCATCGTTATGCTCCATGGGTTCTGCTACATTGACAAGACCAGTATTTATATAAATAGTGACATTTACCTTTACCGTTATTTCTGCTTAGTTTGTTTCAGGATTTATATTGGTGAAGTTCTGGGTTTTGTGTTTTCAGCTGACATTTCAGTGGATCTTATCCTGGTTTCCATTCAGGTGTGCCAGGCAATGGTATGTCTGATCAGGAATCCACAAGCCTGTACTGCCTTTTTTTCCATCCTGCAGACTGCAATGCTGCTTCTGGTGACCATCCACATGTAGAATCCATTCCATCTTCACTGGGCGATGTAGAGGTTTGATTCGGCATTGCTAGGAGTGCCAAAAGAAAACCTGATGTAAGACAGATTTTTTCTAGGCAACATCAGGGATCTATTCATTATACACTTTCTTTTCTTCTTCTGCTAATTTATTCTTTTCAGCTGAATATTCCACTTCTACATTAAGGAGTTGCGCTTGTAACTTTTGTTTTTTTTCTTTTCCTGGTATTCCTGCAGGGATTTCTCTGTCATGATGATATCCTCATCCTCTGTAGGTTCCAGAGGCTCGTTAGCATACTGTTGGTTATCCATAGGATCTGCTGAAATTGGGTTACTATTTGCTCCTCAGAAGGTTGAGTGTTGTGCACACTCCCACATCCTGGCTCCGAACAGACCAGTGTCGTCCATTCTCTCACAAAGGGTCCCCCAAATGTCGAGTAGGGGAATTTCTGTGGTGTCCTGGCAACATTTCCCCCATTCACTAAAAATGCTGATAAATTAATCTGGTTCAATTTCTTTTTTTTTTTTTTTGCATCTGTATACACACATTATGATGTAAAAGACCCACATTTATGCCTTAATAGTAGAAAAATAGAAATTGAAGTATTAAAATTAAGGTAATGCAGTAAAAGGTGCTGTTGGTTCTGGATATATAGACCCCTTTGAAAATACACACACACACACACACACACACACACACACAGTATGAGGCTTTAAAAAGGCAGTATTGTCTAGCTTCATGTAACAGATGTAATGCCCAAGAATGTTTTATCTTGCTAGTTTTGTTATCTTTATATGTTTTAGTTGTGTGATCAATCCTAGGTTACAACTATGCTTGGGAGTGGACAGTAACTGTTCATGCCTTGCAAAGGCTCTTTTGTTTTACTTAAACTTCAAGGACTGAGCCCCTTTCATCTAAAAGCTTTTGTTTTGGTTAAACATAAGATGGCTGATTCTCTTCAGAACACAAAGACATGTTTTAAAATAAACAAGGCCAACATAGAAACATAGAAACATAGAAGTTGATGGCAGATAAGGACTGCAAGGCCCATCCAGTCTGCCCATTTTTCTACCTTATGAATGTGCCATAGGCCTTTATTCTGTCAATGGCCTATCTATTCATACTCATCTGTATTGCTCCCTTATGCCTACCCCATGCCTGTTTGAAGCTCTGCACTGTATCCGATCCACCACTTACTGAGGTAGGCCATTCCATGCATCCACCACCCTTTTCTGTGAAAAGAACTTCCTCATATTACCCTGTAATTGGCCTCCCTCTAATCTCATGCTGTGTCCTCTTGTCCTACTATTTTTATTATGTTGAAACATGTTAGACTCTTTTACCTTGTTTATGCCCTTAAGATGGTTGAATGTTTCAATCATATCACCTCTCTCCCTCCTTTGCTCTAGGGCAAAGGAAATTATTTCCTGCTGGGTAGCCAATCATCATAATGAAAGGAAATCCACAAAACCAGTGTAGACACATTCTGGAAAAAAGATGGTCCATAGAGATCAAAGAAACAGTCCAGGCTGTGATGCCAGAAATGCATGTATGATGATGCTGATGTAGTGGACTGGCCAGCCAAAGGCATTTCTCTGTATGTTTTTGCACTTACAGTTAGCTATGCTTTAGGATTCTGAACTAGCAACAGCATGTGTTGGAGTCTGTCATAATTCACCAAGTCCCAGCAGGGGATAGGCAACTTCTACTCTACTTAAAATCTAGATAGCTTTGAGTTAGATTTTCCTGTGAGGTCTCTATCTTTTTCCAAATATGTTTTTTTTTTCAATCTCAGTAGAAATATTGTGTTTCCCATAGTCTTCAGTGTGTATTATCTTGTGACATATGTAAATATTTTATAGTATTAAAAGTTGTTTTTGTATATATCATGCTTTCTGTGACAGAATCATTTCAGGTATAAATAACCAGGGTAAACTGGCAAGTCCATGGTCTGTTTTCGAGGAGTTAGCTACAAAGTGATCATATCTAAGGCAAAGTATTTTCAGCTGCAACAGAAGGGGTGGGCTTGCCCTTTGGGTAAGTAGTTCCATACTATGCGGCAGTCTCTCTGGTGGGATTTGGACCTAGAGATATGCCAAGACAGCATGTGGCCGAGTGGTGGCAGACACAAGGTAACCATGGCAGCATACCAAGGTAACCCTTTCAGGCATCTGCAGGATTGTGAAAACTGGTAGCAGTCACAGTCTGAGTTCTGGGAGAGAAACAGTCTATAACAAACTGGTGGCAGAAATGGGATCTAAAATGGATTGTCAGTAGAAAGGCTATCTGTCCAGTCACAGAGCCAGATATACAAAAGGGGATACTACATATAGTACCATTTTTATTTTGTTATATGTAAGAGTAAGAAGCTAGAATTTACTAAGTCTGGGCAAAACAGGAAATATACAGTGACAGACCTTGAGGAGTTGTGCAAAAAGAAAAGGATTGTCTTTGAGGAAGATCAGCCATGATCAGAATTCATAGACATCTTTAAGAAAAGTGACCAGGGAAGCAGTGCAAAAGTGGTCACTGCTTGCCAAAGTTGTGAGACAAAGCCTAGGGAGTGTGCAAGTGAGCCAGAGCCTACAACTGGAGCAGCTGCACAGATAAAGATGATGTAGCTGAAGTTCTTCCTAATTAAGATGAAAGCAGATGTGGAGCTGCAAAAGACAGAGTTGGAAGCTATGGAGTGTGAAAGGCAATACTAGCATGAGATCTAGCTAAGACAGCATGAGAGAGAGAGAGACAGATAAAGAGAGATATGAGAGAAAGAAAAGGAGAGGAGCATGGAAAGCAGTTCCAGCATGAGATCCAGATGAGAGAGAGGTGAGTGCAAAACATCAGTAGGAGATGGAGATTCTGCCCCAGAATAGGGGCTATGGTAGCAGAGTAGGTAGGTAAGTAGGGACATTAGGGCACACTAGGTGGGCCAAGAGGTCTTTTTCTGCTAACAGTGTCTATGTTTGTATGTAAGACAGCACCACAATCCTATGTATTGGTATCAGGTGTTTGACCCAAGAAGGTTAATTCCAAAATGTTTCCCAAGTATCAAGAGGAGGATGATCTTGAGTTATTTTAAAAATCTTTTTAGAGAATGTTTAGGCAATTTGAATTGGGCAGGGCTTCTTGCGCAACTCACCTTTCACTGCCCCTTATGGGCAGGGTATTAGAAGTCTTCACTAGAATGGACAATGAGGATTGTATGTAGTATACTAAAAGTGAAAATGCCTTGTTAAAATGTTTTAAATTGACATTTAAGGTTTATAGACAAAAATATAGAGGTTTAAGGAAGGCATCAAATGACAACTATTCTGAAATGTGTGTACAAAGCAATCTGTTAGAGCAATGATTAGAGGTGCAATGGTTAAATCTGTGAACAAATAAAGGATTTGTTCTTTGTGCAACAGCTCTTAGAGTCCACCAGAGGAGTTGAGATGCTGCTCTACTGCCACCTTGGTGACCACAGGTAGCAGTGCAGTTGGACTGGCATAGGGGAGAGGGAATGCAGGCTGGTGCTGCCCTAAGCATGGTCATGTTCATGCATGAGCATGTGCCACCAAGGATGGGTCCATAAAGTGAAAAGACCACAGGAAGGCAGGATGAATGCTAGCTTCCTGCAGGTCCTGCACCAGTGACGTGGCACTCCTCTAGTCTGGGACCTGGTCTGAGTGGTATGAGCCCTGGCACTCTGCCCCATGTTGAGATATAGTGACAAGTGGAGGACAGAGTTGGAAGGTAAGCCCACAAAAAGCTGGGTGAAGGGACTGGGAAGCAGGCTAAAATGAGGGCTCAGCCACTAAAGGGGACCAAAAAAAAGGGATAACCCATGTAAGCTTGCAGCTGAGTTGTGACAGCATACCAAGATAACCATTCCAGGCATCTGAAGGGTTTGAAAACTGGTTTACCTCCCAGGGTGGGGCAGTGAGACTGGGACATACAAGGCAGAACACATTGATCAGTCATTGGCAGGGCAGGTGGGATGACTGGGCTCTGAGCAAAGCATCATAGAGGTAGGCTGCCTATTTTATTTAGTAGCACAAGCCCCAGGCAGGAGAGAAAGTGCAATGACATCTGCATCTGTTCCTCTCTCAGCAAGGTAGGCACTGGTGACTGTGAAACTCCCTAGCCTCCACCGGAGACCAACATGTCACCCAATACTGAGCTCACCCTCCCCCCCCCAAAAAGGAGAGCAGTTATCAGAACATTCAATCCTTCTTCCCCTGGCCAGCCCTCCATGTCCTGGGTTCATCACCAAACCTGTGTTGCAACAGAAATCCAACCGCTGCACCGGCAGGCCGCCCAGCACAGACAGTTTTAAGAAACAACCAAAAATCAGCCTCCTCCTGCTTATACTGCACCTCCTCCTCCTCATTCAACTTTGCATCCTTCCAGTGCCAGATAACAGGGTGAAGGCATATGAGATCAACTGGACAATGATCTGGGGTCAGCAACAGATGTTTGAGAGCTTTTGGCACTGACTGCCAACACTGTACAGACATTTTGAAGGAAGGCAAAGACATCTCACCAGACAAAGTGATGGAGACTTCTCTAGTGGAGCCACTGTCTAGCCAAAGTATGGTAGTGCTCAGTGTCATGTTCCTTCTTGTCTAATCATGTTAGTCAGCACCTTCAGACATGAGCTTGAAAGAGTAGACAGAAACCATCCCTGCTAATGGCTTAATTGTTATGGGTTTCTAATAGTTATCTCTACACATCACCCAGGGAATTGTGACAATAGTGTCACACCATGTCTAGACAAGAAGGACCATGACACTGAGTGCCATTGTAGTTATCCAAACAAATTCTTGCAATAGAGGAAAGTTATTTGGTCCAAGACTGGCTAAACTGCCTTTGTATATTCTCAGTATGCCCTACTACAGCAGAGGTTTCAGAAAGATTTTTCAGTACAACTGGTGGCATTTCTTTACCATATACACTAGAGTCTGTGAATATTGAATTTTAAACTTTTTAAACTCAGCTTACCACGGATCAACAACTTCAGCTATACATTTAACTATTCCAATGTGCAGGAAGTCACACCTACTATTATCATTTCTGTACCCCTATTGTAAAGTCTCACTTGGCCTCCACTTGCCCTGGCAGCACCTCAATCTAGCTCACCACTCCCAGTAGGGCCAGCAACACTCAAGTCCTCCTGAAATCAGTACCATTTGTATAATGTCACCATTTAAACAAACAGTTGGTTATCCCATTATCCTGGTTTATTTTATTTCTTGAAATAAATTAAATTTTGATTGATTGCTTGGTATAGTTGTTGAAATTCTGGTGAAATCACAAATTTCACTGTGCAAAATATTTCATGAAATTTTGCTCATTCTGTAAATATTTCACAGGTGTAAATGCGAGAAGTTCACCACTAAATGCGGAATTTCACCTATGTAGAGCGTGGAATTTCATGCGAAGTGGTAAAATTCCACATTTTGCCAGTGGAATTTTGCATTTCGTACTCTGGAAAATATTTCACAAATGTGCAAACTTCATGAAATCTTTTGTAGAACGAATTTCGCAACTTTGCACAACACTATTGCTTGGTTGATTGATTGTAAAAGAAATTAGAAACAGGAGCCCACTGAAGATGAGTTGTGCATCTCCAGCAGACAATTTGGAGTAAATAACTTTTAAAACAGGAGTGCTTTTAAAGTCTGCACTAGCCATTTAAAAGAATTATTCTTTGTCATTAATTGAGTTAGTATTGTGGCAAAATAATGTCTGACTCATGTTTATCAACTAAGCAGTTAGATGAAAGATTTTAGCAATATGTTTTGATATTGTTTATTTTACCAAGCAAACTTTGGAGACACAAGGAATCCTGAAAAATATGTAACATTCAAGAATCAGATTCTCCGGCATAGCAATTAAAATATTTTCAGTTTTCAACTCATTACCGAAGTATGACACTATTCTATTGAGGCACACTTAATTATGATATGATATAGGCAGACCCTTGAGGAATCCATAAACCTTGTTAAATACTGTATTCCCACATGGCAACTTAGCAACTTTTAATAATGCAAATTCTTCATTTACAGTCTGCAGAAGGACTGAAATGCAGCTGCAGTATCACCGTGTCTCTGGTATAGCCACATTACACGAAGAGAAGGTAATGGCAGATACTTTGTGGGTCTATCATTCACAGTATACATGATCTATACTTGATGCCAGAAGATGTTTTAGAGGACTGCTTGTATATTATTCATTATATTCATCACATGAGGGAAGGGTACTGTATTGATTGTTAAGGTATTTATTTTTAAAATATAAGGCTTGAAAATTGCATCTCTTTGATAGTGGTTTACTCTAACTTTAGTCAAAATTCACAGAAAAAAGGAACTAAACAAATCATAATATATTACAAATAAAAAAGCATTAAAATACCCTTTCAACAGTATTATGTCAACATACAGTGTCAGCACTTCAAATGTTCAGTACTACCTATGACTAAATGTGGCTGCTACTTAAAAACAATACATTTTATGGCCCAATTTTCAGAACATCTGCCCATCCAATGCGGTTGTTAATAAAAGAAAACTGAGCACTCATTCTCTGCTATCTGTAATGTCCTGTACTGAGGGAAATCCCCACATCAATGTATAGGCTTTGGATTTTTAATTTTTTAGAGAAACAAAATTCCATTTAGTGCCACACATCAAACCAACTTTAAAAAACAGATAAAAGGGAGTTTCAGTAAATTCTAAAATGGTTTGTGTTACAGAACACTGCCTACACTGAATGTCTAGGGAAAGTATCACAATTGTTTAGCACATGTAAGCTCTGGTGTTGTCTCTAGAAATTCTGGGTAGATGAATTTGGGTTTATACTGTAAACCATAAAATACAATAAACATATTCATATCGGCAGTCAGAAACCATACAATTTGTATCAGGGTACATATATTTATTTTATTCATTATTTCCATTTGATCCTCCTACTATAATTGATAGAAATATGTACACATTTTCATTAATAAAAGCAAACAACATGATCAACTTGACAGTATGGTGGTTGTAGGACTACTTCCCAATGCCAATAACCTGGGTATGCTCCTCAAGAAATGTGGGTTTCTTCTTATGCTGCATTATTGTAGCCTAATGACTAACTATGGTGTGCAAAGTCCATCTGCTACATCTAACACAGTCTTTGTCATAAAGTAAAAAAAAAAAACACTTATTTTGTGCAGCCATTATAACAAAACATATTAGCTGGGACTTCACATTAACATGAGAAGGTGAAACATTACCAGCAAAATGCAGTACACTGCACAAAATGTGTGCTGGAGAGCAGAATACATGGGTGATTAGCTGTCCAAAGGATCGTCACCTGGTACATGCTATAGCAAGATGCTGTGATTCCCAGTGTTTGCTCAACAATTGAAGAATAACAGCAGAATGAGTCAGACGTGTCTCTGATTTCTGAACAAAATCAGTCACATTAGTTTGGACAGTTATAGTTACTCAGAAACATTTGCTTAATTTCAGTTCTAAAACTCTACAGAAGGGAATTGAAAAGGTTTTATTTCAAGAAAAGTGCTGAGATAATATTTTGATAGGGATTACTGTTGTTGTTATTATGGTAGTGCATCCAAACTGAATCTGATAGAGTGAGTGAGCCAGCTCCTAGATTTAGTTTTGTTTGACTAAACATTTTTAGACTTTTATGTTTTTTTTGTTTGTTTGTTTTTTTATTTAAGGTCTTTGTTGCTGAACATTGATTGCTAGTGGTCAATGGAGACCAAATCTGTGATTTTGAAAGTGAGGTGACTTTTTTAGTAAAAAAACGACATTTTACATTATAAAAATATTATTTAACTGTTCCAGAAAACAGTCAGCATTATTTGTGTAGGGATGTGAAGCAACACTCTGGGGCACCTCAGTGCTAAACCAGCACAACGTTTTGCTTATAAAGGAGTAAACAATATATAATACTGTAAATATGTTTAGTCAGTGCCAGACAACCATAAAAATATTTGTACAGCCTGTGATGCAATAGTCCAGGGCATTTCAGTGCATTGACAGTAAATGTTGTTTTTAAAGCAGCAGTGCAATGAAATAGGCAAAGAATGGCCCTATATTTTGTCACTACAGTATAAAAAGTCTATGTATCTTCCAGTTTTATTTGGTGGCAAAATGTTCTTGTTCTACCAAATGTGAGTATTTTATGTTTTAACTTATTTTTCTAAAGGAAAAAAGATGACTGCCACACTTGACTTAGATATATAATACCATTGTAGAGCTGGTAAGCATCAGGATAGAGAAAATAAAATAAGTCATGATGAGCATCATAGGAGGTACCTGGAAAAGTGGATCTGACAGGTATGCTGATAACTTTATTAACTGTAGCTGAAACTATCCTTTTGGAAAAACATTTTTCATTGCACTGCTGCTTTAAAGAATATTATATAACAAAATCATGATGGGCACTGCCAGATAACAGTCAGAGTTATGTGTTTAGGACATCTTAGTGCTCACATCACTATAATGTGAACACTGGCAGCATATAGTGAGGTGGTTCAAGGAAATGATAGAGGTAGGAAAGGTCACTACCGAGGGCTCAGCATCAGAATAGGAAGGAAAAGAAAAAAAAGAAGGTCATCACAACCATATGTGTTAGGTATCAGCATTCACTGCTAGATAGCACAAGAAAGAGACATTGACAGCAGCTGGCTTGGCTGCCACGATTCTGTGTGCAAAAGCAGGAAGGCTGAGCACCTGCTTATCCCCACCCCCAGTAGCTCCAACACTAAAGGAAGGGAAGACAGTCAAGGAAAAGGTTCTTGAAGATAAACAAGGGAGGGATAGTCTGAGGAGATCAAAGAAGAAGTAGAGGAAATGGAAACTGAGGCTGATTGCATAACGTATGCTCCCTGTGAACTTTAATCCAAAAAAATCAAAAGTAAATAGTTGGGACCAAACTCAAATTATCTGAGCCTGCTACCCAGCATTGGACTAAAATCCACCAAAATGTGAAAGGTGAACCTTCCATCAGTAGGGTGGTCAAACCCTCCAGGTTAAAATGTTCAGTAAAAGGCAATAAAAGCCAATCAACCAGATAAACAAAAAATACATTAAATAAAAAAACAAAAACAAATGAAAGAGGAGTACTTATTAAAGACAACCCCCACTCAGCCACAGCAAGTTACCATTACCCATACAATTTACTGGTGTGGACTATTTTATTACTGATCACTAGGATGATGGCAAGGCAATACTCCAGCTATGCTAAGCACATCCCTCCATGGTGAAAAGAGATCACATTTTACAACTGGTGGGCAGCACACCCACCTTAAACACAATCATCAATTGCTACTGGCAAAACATCAGGGCAAGGTTAATGGGGTCCAGGAAGCACTTGCCCTCACACCACACAAGGCCAGAAAGGGCAGACTAAGGAGGAACCAATGCTGATTTTGAATTCAGTAATGGATCAAAATCTGTTGTTCTGACACACCCAAATCAGTTTCAAACTTGTTTTCCTTCAGCACTTCAGAACTTCGATGTGCTGTACTGATGCAGCACATTTTATGGGGAGCAAACACTGAGCTTCTCCACTGTGTTGGTAAGCCACATGACCTGCAGCAGCCAATCTGCACTGCCAGAGACTGAGAACTCCTCATGCTGCACACAGCTCTGTGCCATTTCCAGTTTTCTTTCAAATGGAAAGGGCCTGTCAACTGAGACATTTCCATGCACAGTATGTGAAAAAGAGTGACTTTTGATCAGACAACTTCATAAATCATCAGAGATGTGTTCATTATCATTCCATGTAGCACATTCTGCATTTACCTGTAGTTTAGGCAGGCAGGCTAGTGGCCATGTTGCAGGGGAGAGGAGAGAGTACTCAGTATCAGACTCTACAGTTATGCACTGGGGCTGTAGGGCTGGCCCTGCAGCAGGAATAGGTCAGAGTGAATTTAATAGGCTGGGAAAGGTGCAAAGGGATTTTGAAAGATTTTAAAGGTTTGTATTTGACAAACATGATTTAGTGTGTAGTGATGAGGGAATATAAATCAATGTAGCTATTTTTTGTTTGCTCCTCCCCAACAGGAGTCTAAAGAATTTATCCAGTCAAAAATTGACTGCTGGTGGTGTGGGCCTTGAAACTGGAATTCATCTCTATTTTTTTAATTGTTTTTGCTTGTGAGTAAAAACTATGTAGTAGTAGTAGTACTAAAGTAGTGGTTGTAAAATGTATTACTCAACAGGATATAAAATGTTAGGTCTGAGGGACTTATTTTACAGAGTTGTCTTGCATTTAAAGTAGTCCTGCATGTGATCTACACTGCTGGATTTTCAAAGGGCCTGAGATGGCTTAGGGGCTATGTCCCATGACACAACCCTCTAGTGCAAAGAAAAAAATTGCTGCACTGACAGACATACTATTTTCTGCCCATGATGTGTATGAGTGGCAGGTGCAGCTGAGAAGGAAGTTACACCTGATATCACCAAGTCTAGCCTTTTGCACAGCTGTGAGGAGATTGGTGTCAGAGTGGGTGATGAGATTGTGTGTCTGCGTGTCTGCCACTGTGTTGTGTAGAAAACATGGGGAAACAAACTAGAGGAGAAATACATGCAAAGGGAGGAAAGGAGCAGATAAATGTTCAACCATGCCAGGTCCACCAAGTACAACTTCTATAGGTGATGGTGGCAGAAGAGGAGATGGTCAAGGTGGTAGAGGTACTGGGAGAGACGTCAATGTCATCAGCCTATGATAACAAGATAGAGGACATGATAGCACAGCTAAAGAAACCATAGTTCATTAGTCTCCAAAAATCCACTAGTTCTACTCCCACTGCAGTGCAAGAAGCATTACCTGCTCGTCATTCAGTGCATCTGATGATGAAATCATCCTAAGCAATGCAGGAGCACACCACTTTCCCTCTCTTCCTTTTTCAGGTGCTTCCAGCTCCTTTACTCTAGATAGAAGTGATCCATCAAGAAATGTAACATCTTGTTCTCATAATAAATTCATTTTACATTTGCTGCCCAAGTCCCCCATCACTAGAGGGCTCTGAAACCAGCATGAGTGAAGGAGTCATGGTAAACCAAACTCACAAGTTCAATTTCATGGTTCTTATATTTTGGGCATATAAATAAATGAAAACAGCAACAATAATAATATTAGTAAATAAACATGATTGATTCAACTGGTATTACATCATATAATTTCAGATAATATTATCGTATCTTCTTATGTAGCCAATTATATATCATATCAGAGATTACATTATATGTAAGCAATAAGATATGACAGTGTTTTGGTTGTTATGAGATAACTGCATGCCTAAGTGCATGTAAGGCAGGAGACTGCAGGCTAACTGCCTTCACCATTTAGGCATGTGTTTATCACATAACAACCAACACCTTGGAGTGTCTTATTGAACTTATAAAATAGGTAATATTTATTAAAAAAAGACACTGACAAGTATTTTGCATTTGAAATTGTATATTTTTTATTTGCCTAGAGAATCTATTTAAAGAAGAGAAAAAATAGTCCCTAACTAAATTGGTGTATGTGAGTTTTTGAAGCTGTTTGTGGGGACAACAGGCTTTCTGTTAAACGATTCATTAACTGAAGTGCCATTGAGATGTTCTGAAACTGTGTTCTGAGTCAGCATGAGACTTGTTAAAGTGTGCTATTTTTACAGCTTTAAACTCTGTCAAACATCCATTTTTACTTTGTGTTTATAAATTGTATGCTGCCTTTAATGTTTTACATCCATTATGGCTATTTGTGTTATTTATTTATTATTGTGCCTAATGTTTACTTTTTTCCACCCCCCCATACACACAGCCACGCATCCACTGAACACATTTTCTTAGATGAATAACTTGAGTAGAGACGAGCTGCATGAATGCCAGCTGACCACTTTCAACACCTTCGAGATCATGCATCAATCATCACACAATAGTGAAGATATTGAATCTGCTCAGTTTCTACATGTGTGCAGCTCTTGTTAGCTTCAGGTCACATGTTTGAGAAGGACTCTTTGGTGGCAGTGGAAGATACTTAATTTTGGCGATTGCGCGACAGTGCCAAGTCACTATTAAATCCAGTCTGCTTTTGCAGTCAGTCAGGAGGCTGGTAACTTATTTAGAAATACAGTGATCACAGTACCATTTGCAGGGAAGGCAGGCGGTTGGTAAGAAGGTGTGGGATAGAAGTGGTTTCTCTTTTGTTATGTATTTCATGCGCATAACAGCCCACTGGGAACAACTGCAGTGTTTTCCTGGGGCCCCAAACACCATGTCTGGGAAGAGGATGTGCCCTCCCACCACCCCTAACATTCTCAGCAAAGCAACTTTATTTGTGACCTTCATATCATAATCAAATACAGAGTGGCCAACAACTTTATTAAGCTTTTTAAGAAAATGGAAACTTGACTGTGCCCATTACTCCTAAATGGTGGCTTCAATGGTATCAATAACGGGTGGTTAAAGGGATAGAGGATTTGAGTGTCACATTATATTAACCAGGCAGTGCAGCACCTTTTCAGCCAAGCAGACATCAAGTACAAGGTGCTATCTGACTATATGCTCCTTTACACTACCTGTGATGCCTCAGGAGCTTCCATGAGCTTAACAATAGTGCGACGGCACCTTCTGGATGGACCAATCCTCATCGTATGGTCTTGAAACATGACTGCCAAGTATTTAGTGGCCAAATGGCATCCATAATCCAAGCAGTTCACATTATTTGTGTGTTGATCCAGCCATTGTGTATTGAGCACCGATTTGGGTGAGGTTGGATGAGCATCCCACAGTCAGCTTTCCAACTTCAGGGAGGGAGGTTGTTGGCACTCAGCTCATGAGTGACACCCAGCAGTGGCTGGGTGTACACTAGGGTGGGACCAGTCTGTAGGGAAGGAGACAGCAGCAGACATCTACAGGGCACATGTGGGAGCAATGTCCATGTGCTGATGTCCTTGCACATCCATGTCTTTGAGGAAACCAGGAATGTGAAAATCCTCAGCTGCATCCATACAATGACACGCCTGTTCCTCAGCCCCAATAACGCCACCAGCCTAAGTCTCAGTCAGAAACATAGGTGGATCTTAGTCTCCTTTGGGAGCTCTGCCATAGGAGTAAGCTACAGGACTCTGGTCTGGGAAGCTGATGAGGGATGCCAAGTGGAGGGGTTTAGGGGGGTCTGAGTTTAAAACTTACTTATTTTTGCTGGCCTTTCCAGACTGACTGAATGGTTTTTAAATAATTATACTGCTCTCTGTTTTATACTGTTGTTATAATGTGTGCAGTGCCTTGATATTCAAAGGTGCTATATAAATAAAGAGTGATTGACTGATATGGGGTACACCCCACCTGCCAGCGCAACGATAAACAGAATTAAAAAAAACTGAACACTTAGCTGTGGCTATTTTCTCCAAAGCACTGTATAGGTCTCTTTTGTTCAGGTATAGGGCTAAGGACCCACTCATGACAAACGCCTCTAACAACTTTTGTTCTGGTAGAGTTTGTCAGCCTGCTCCACACATGGAACAGTATATTGCTACCCATGATTCATTGCACTGAGTTTGTACTGAAAACAACTTTTCTCAGGTGCCATCATCAGTTTTGTGCTCCAATAATACTAAAATATTACAGCCTAGACTGTTTCTCCTGTCACTCTGCTGCTCTAAATTAACTTGCACACACTGCCTAAAACAGTCTCTCTCATTCAAAAAATTAAAAAGAACAGTGATAGCATTACACATTTATTTTATTTATTTAAAATGTGGTAACCAGAAAAGGCACACTAAGCCAAGGCTAGTTTCCAGGTACGCCTGGGAAGGAGGAATACAGACATGAGCAATTACAGGACATCCAAAGTGCATATCCAAAATACATAGACAGTTGAGGCATATTAAAATAAGTGGAGGTCTCCATGTGATCTCGCAACAGCATAGTGCCTAGCTAGAGAAGAGAACAGTACAGTACAAGGGTCATTACATGGCTGCTGTAAATGAGGCCTGCAAAAGTGCATGAGAAATTGAACTACATGTATTAGAGAGCAGACTGGAGGCCAGAAGCTCAGGAGACCCATTTAGGGATAAAAGGCTGAGGACAGGGGATAGAAGAGGCCAGGAGAAGGAGGCAGGAGATTCAGGAGAGAGACTGACAAGTAAAGAGAAGAACAGAAGTATGCTCTTAGCAGGAATCTAAATGCAAGGAGAGAGAGAGAGTGAGCCAAAGATAACAGGGAAGTAGATTGCAAAGGGAGGGGAGATGATAGGAGAAGGTAGCCTACTTAACACATGTGTGAGGAATGGGGAATAGAGAAGTTATGAGAATCCCTGGAATGCAGTGAGTAAGAGGAGGGGAGGGCAGGGTAGAGGAGTGAGGAGGGATAAGAGGAAAGGGAGTCAAACCAGACATAGTAAAGGAACACAATTTCTGGTTGCTTACTGTCATAGTACATTGTAATAAACCCTAAGTGGTAGGAACTCACAGGTTAACACCTCAATAGTGTAGTGACATCGTAAGGTACTAACTTAGTGTTGAGACCAGATTGTTCTTAACCTTTAGGGTAAGTCATTCTATATAATCCATTATATAGTGAGATGATCCAACTTGCTGCTCTTATACCAAACTGCTCTTATGTGTGCTACTTCTGAGCATCCTAAAGGTTTGTTTTCTCTTGATAGACAAGATACAGTACTTGGCAGATAGAGTAACTGCACTACACTGAGTGACCTAAAATATTTTGCTCGATGTCGAAACATGTTATGGTATTAAAAGTCTTGCTTTAGGTAACTTCTGATTAGAAAAGCTTGTTAGCATGCCCTACACAATGAATTGTGCATTGATACCCTTGTTGCTTTGTACTGGGCTTGGTGCTTGAGTTTATACATATGGCTGGGACAGAGGTGCAGAAACCAAACAATTTTTACAAGTGTACTAGAACATTTAGGGTGTACATCTGTATAGAAATAGTTAAATAATATGAAAATAACGAAGAAAGATCACAGAAATATAGTACTGTAGACCTACTGAGATGCTGAAAATGGTCTTTCATTTGATTCTTCTCCTTTCTCTTTAGATTGTCCATTTTTTATGAAGACTATGGTGGGGAACAATGACACAGGGTCTGAAGTAACTGAATTTATTCTCACTGGTTTTCCATATTTCAAGAATTGGCCATGCATTCCTTTGGTTGTTTTTCTGATAATCTACCTCACTGTGCTAACAGGGAATGGTTTGATCCTCCTTGCAGTTTCAACAAATCACAAACTGCACCGCCCAATGTACTTTTTTCTTACTAATCTAGCTGCAATAGACATGTTCTTTACAACTACCACAATACCAAAGATGTTAGCTCAGATTCTGATGGGTGCTAATACTATATCCTTTGCTGCTTGCTTTACACAGGTGTATTGTTATCATTCACTTTTATTGGCAGAAGCATTCATTCTTGTGGCCATGGCCTATGATCGCTATGTAGCCATTTGTAGCCCTCTGCATTACACAGCCATAATGACAAAAGAGTGAACATTCAACTGGTAATATGTAGCTGGATATTGCCTTTTCTGATTGCGGTACTCTCCAATTAGCTTAGCAGCACAATTACCATACTGTGGGTCCATAATCCATCATTGTTTTGTGAACACATGCTTGTGGTGAGATTAGCATGTACAGATGTCACTGCTCATAATTATGTTGGTTTATCTCTTGCTATGTCTGGAACCCTCATACCTTTTAGTCTAGTTGTCTTTCATACATTAAAATACTCTCTGTTTTCAAGATTAACTCTACTGAAGGACGAGTAAGGCTTTTTCCACTTGTTCCACTCATCTGATAGTAGTGTTTATGTATTACCTGCCAATTATTATTTCAATTTTTCCTTATGCGATTGGCAATGTTTCTGATGATGTCCATGTCATTAATTCTATTTTGTTTTCTACTAACTCCTGTGGCAAACTCATAGTTTATACTCTAAGAAACAAGAGAAATAAAGGAAACAATTGTCAATGTTTTCAGAATGAAGGCAATATCTCCTCAGCTGCACCTTTATATCCATAATTACTCATTAAAATGATATGTGAATGTAAAGGCAAGACAACTGTGTTTGTATAGCCCCTATCCTGTGGGCTCAGGACATTTCAGAAGGTATAGTACAGCACATAGATAAGATAAAAGCAACATAAATAAATAAATAAGTTACACTGAGTCCAAATACAATATTCAACATCCTGGTTTAATATGAACCTAAGTAATAATAAACTTAGACATTACACAGAAAGAAACAGAAAACTGGTTCCCAGATGTCAAAATTCCCAGAGTAACTGCCACCATAGGCTTGTTCATGTAAGTAAGAGTTCAGCCCATTTTTGAGCATCTTCACTTAGTGGGACCTCTTAAGGTGTATGGGCAAGGAGTTCCAGATAATAGGTGCAGCAACTGCAAAAGTCTGTCTCCTGATTGTTTAATGCAGGGGTCTTTGTACAGGTAAAAAATAAGATCCTCACTGGAGCGAAGAGGGTGACCCAGAGCATATTGGGCATGAGATCTTTAGACAGCCCAGCCCCAGTTTGTGCAGGGTTTTGCAAGTTAAAAAATCACGAAGTGAGGTGCCACCAAATTGGTAACTGAAATCATTACATCACTGATTATCCCAGCCACAGCATTCCATGCCAACTATAGGTGGTACCCTAACTTCCCAGGCCTTAGGTACACAGCATTACAGTAACTGAGTCAGAAGACAACAAATAAGTGTACCTGGATCATCAGGTCCTTAAGTACCTGACAGGGTTTCATCTGGGTGATATACCTTGGAAAACAACTTTTTGGTATGGGTTATATTCATAAATTTATAAGCAGTGTCAGTGGCTCAGCAGGTAGCACACTTGCCTCTGAGGCAGGGAGATCAGAAGGCTGTGGGTTCTATCCTGACACCAGGCAGCTGGGTTAATATCCCAATACTGACACTGTAGCGCAGAATGAGGGTGCTGCACTCCTGAGGTGCCGTCCTTTGGATGAGATGTTAAACCGAGGTCCCATCTGCATGTTCTGGTGGTAGTTCAGGTGGATGTTAAAGATTCCATGGCAGTTTTCGAAAAGAGTAGGGAAAATTTTTATTGATATTCGAAGACCAACACGCAAAAGAATACAAGTACAAATGATATGAACAAACTTAAATACAGAATGAAAGAAAAAGAAAACCACATATACTCATATCAAACCTATTATTTCCATAAACTGAAATCTTCACCTCTTCTCCAAAACTGATATCAACCCAAAATAGAGTATACGCTGTATAAACTTGTTATAGTACATTCATTACACCAACTCAGTACATCCCTTCCTGATTTACACAAGATTACAACTCAAAAAAAATATGTACTATGTAATTTATGTCAGAAGAGAAATATTCAAACAAATCAGTGTATCCCTTCCCATAAATAGTCACTTGCTTCTTCTCCCAGTGTCTTTTTCATAGATATATACCTTGTCTAATTCTGCTTGAAGTTTAAAACCATATCTTGGAGCGGTACATCCTCATTTCTAATACTCTGACACCTAGCCTACTAGATTGTCCATTTTATAAATGCAAAATGACATATACTATGCAGAGCTCTTTTTCCATTTTTCCAGCTAGGCAGGATTTGGTCTTGTACCAGGGTTTTGTACGTTATAGTAGTGAAAACATTTTCATTCCACATATTTGCTAAGAGAGCTCAACATCCATTAATGCATCTACAATCAAAGAACATATGCTGTATAGTTTCAATCTTATCTTGACAGCCCCTTTCAGTACATACCTTTCCTCCTGACTTTTATGTTTCTGGTTCCCTTGATGTTAAGCTTACCAAGCCCACATAGCCAAACAATATTTGCATCATCAGAGGAATTCTAGCCTCCATCATGCTATCTAGCAATTCTAGCACAATCAAGTCCTGGTTCAAGTAGAAAGACAGACTCTTCAAAGTAACATTTTTCCAACAGAGATTTATAAATCTGTTTCTTCATCATGTTTAAAGCCCACTTGTGCTCTATCTTCCACGATGAATATATCGCATGTGGTCTATACATATACTGGTAAGGCTTTATTAGTAACATGCCATTTCCCTCCGCCCTAAACTTTCAGAAAATCTGCACTCCACTCTTGCATCCTACTGGTTCCTGCATTCTAATTTCCCAATATTAATGGTCTAATATTTGAGTAAAAGAAATAAGCAAAAAAATAAACCAAGGGTGATAACATATTGAGTCCCCCTATTTCCATGCCCTCTATGTGTGTGCTCTCTTAACTGGGTTCAGTCTACTCCTCCATAGTAGTAAATAAATACTCCTAAAATTTGTGTATGCATGTCAAAAGGTAACGGATATATGTACAATATATATTAAACAATTAGTGCTATATATGCCCACAAAATGCACTCTTTTTTCTTTGTCATCTTACAGGATTTCCATGTTTGTACCTTCTGTAAGGTCAGATATATGCTAATTCCCAATCTTGTTTTTCTGCCTCCTTGGTCCCAAATTCAAGTCCCAGAATTCATAGTGGTCCTTTTGTCACAGGAATTGTAAACTCAGGATCCACAAGTGCAGTACCAATTGGTAACATTTTACTTTTAAAAAGGTTTATGCGTATCCCTGTGTCCATTGAAAATTGGTCTATCATGTGTAAGGCTGTCTGTCCATCTTTCAGAGTGGCTACTGTCAGAACACAGTTGTCTGCATATGACATGACTTTTCTACATACCCCTCCTGTTTTACTCTTTATTGGTGTTATCTCGGCTGTATTTTCTATCAATTATATTATTGGGTCAAGTACAAAACATGAAGTAATGAACTCAATGGGCATCCCTGTCGCAAACCCTTTTTACATGTACTGGGATGCCTAGGTGCCCATTGATCAGGGATGTTGTCTGTACGTCCTTATAGAATAGTTTTATTACTTCAACCATCTGCTCTTATATGCCATATACTTCCAATACTTTCCATATATGTTCCTGTTTAATGCCATCGAATGCCATCTCCTGATCAATGGAAAATAAATATCCATCTGCTTCCAGTCCATCCCCTGTTCAACTATTTCCCTGACATGGATCAAATTCTGATAGATGTCCCTACCTGGGATTGCACATGATTGGGTTTCCAAGATAACGTTTTGTGCAATCTTTGCTAGCCAAGCCATCAATATTTTGGTCAGTATTTTGTAATCCGTGGTCAGTAGGCTTAAAGGTCTCCAGTTGCGTATGTTTTGTGGATCTCTCTTTTTATATAAAAAAATCATAATGTCCTCCTTCATACTCATACACAGCCTGTGTTCTTGCTGCATCATCTCATATATTGTTTCCAGCACAGGGGTTAGTAGTTCTATAAAAGTTTTGCAGAAGTCATTTGATTCGTCATCAATTCCAGGTGTTGTGTTAGTTGACAATTTGCTAATAGCCATTTTAATTTCTTCACTAGTAATGGGTTGGATTAAATCTGTTTTATCTTATTGGGAAATGTGGAATGTCCAGATTCTATATAAATCACCCTCCAAATCAGTGGTACTACAGTTTTGAAATGTGTGACTTAATGTTGTTGTACAATATGCTGAATCATTCTATTATCTGTTGCTACTTTGCCCTTATCATCTTTTAATGCTGTGAGAATGGTTTTCTTAATGCCTTGCAATTCTTTGTCATAAGGGTTTACTACCTCCTTTTCCCTTTTGTCATAAATTTTGATTTACTGCCAGAGTGTGCTCTTGCTCTTTTAGGTAAGCATACATATCGTCCTTTATGGTTTTTTAATTTTTTATCATAGCTTTCTGTGGCCTTTGAGTTATAAGCTTTAAGTATTGTGTTCTAAGTCCCAAATATTTTTATATATATCTTTTTCGCTGTCATACTTGTCATGGTGATCATAAGCTCCTTAATGTCCCTTTTTGTATCCTCCCACCACTCTGTTGGACTATCATAAAGGAAACTAATCTCAGATCTGATTTTAAACAGTGCCTGTATTTCTGTAGTGTAGGAGGTGTTTTGGAGGGTAGAAGTATTCATCTTTCAATTCCCTCTCCCTATTATAAGCTTGCGATGGGACCCTATCTCCATTTTAACAGCCAAGTGGTCTGAAGTTTTTAATGGAAGGGCTTGTACTGACTTACCAGTGATTCTTTCTGTGGTAAACCAGAAATCAATTCTAGTAGACAGTTTTCCTTTGTGAAAGGTATGGGTCAGATTAATCCCCACAATATCATGAATATCCTATAAGCAATTTCTTTTAGGATCTCAGTTAGTGTGTTAGTATCACAGTATATTTTAATTGTTTTGCATCCCAACTGTGATAACTAGCGGCAGTTAAAATCCTCCCATAAAATTATCTTTGAGGTTTTAAATAGAGTTCTAAACCCTGAACAGAATTGTCCTGTCTGCCTTGGACTGAGGGGCCTATGTGTTGATCAGCCTGTAAGTAATGCCATTAATGCAAACATCAGTTATCAACATTCTACCAGGTTGAATGTCAGTATTTTAAAAATGTTATCTTTGTCTGGGCAAACATAATACCTACACCTGAACAGGTGTCTTCCCCTATCGACCACAATGAAGGTCCCCATCTCCAATCTCTTTAAACTTGCATGATTTCAGGGGTGCTATGTAGCCTGATATCCTGCATAAAATAAATCTGCCCATCTTCTGCTATTAAACTGGCAAAATTAAGCAACCTTTTTTTCCCTGACATTTTAAACTATTGACATTTGATTTAATACAAGAAATAGAAGCATTCATTTTGGGTCAGTTTTTCCTTCTCATTTTCTCTTTTTCCTCTTTTTCCTTGGCTTTTCCTCTCCTGTTGCCTCTCTGGTAATATCTGGCTGTGAAGATATAATAAGTTACATCAGAGTCTCTTCTTGTGTCCTCCTCTCTATGCCCATCAAGGCTTCATATGTATTCTATGTGTGTGAATGGGTTCTTTCTCCTTAAGGTTACTCTGTCCCATGGTAAACTTGTAGGCTGCCTTTGACCTTGTGACTCTTTTAAAAGAAGAATCAATAAGAGTTTCTGGTGGAGGCATCTCTTCCTCCATTCCTCTATCTACTGGAAAGATTTCTGCTGTGTCCACAAATTTGGACATGTATCCTGCAGTGAGCTCAGCCTCTGACCTTACTAGCTGTTCTGGCTCCAAAATGGGGTCTTCAGGAATTTCTTGTGTATGTTCTATTATATCTTTTCCTGGATTCTTAAGTTGTACCACATTACCCACTGGTGTATCCTGAGAATGAACTGTGTTTTCTATAGTTTCATTGTGTCTCCTATTTACCCTTTGTGGTTTAGGGTCCGAGTTCTCTGTTTCTGATGTGAGATTATGAAGTCTCACTTTTTCTTTCTACACTGTTGCCGCATATATGTCCTGTTCTGCACTTAGCACCTGGTCAAGACAATTGATTCCTGAATGTGTGTCCATTTTCATCACATAGCTTGCACTTCAGGGGTTGCCTGCAATGTGCCCCTATGTGGCTAGCTCTCCACAGAGCCCACAGCTTTACTTCACAAACATTGCTGAGATGTCCCACATCCCCATACATAGCACACCCTCAGTTGTCCGGGATAAAATATCACACCCTGTCTCTACCCAGAAAAACAATTGGTAGAAGTTTTGTGATCCCATTGTCTTGTTTCAAAGTTATTTTATATTTCCATCCCCCAATCAAGATGTGTTCCTCATCCAAGATGGGTTCTGGGTATCCATTTATTGTACAGTGCTGCTTTGGCCATTATGTAATGTCTGCTACATTTACCCGTTTGTTACGACAGAGGACTGTGATTTTATTAAAACTGGGTTTTGTTAAGGGTATTATTAAGAAGGGTCTCCAGGGAGATGTGTTTTTTTTAAGGCCTGGTATTGCTTCCAGAACCTCCAATCCTGCAGGGTGTCTGAAGCTAATATCATACATGGTGTCCCCAGGCATATGGATCAATGCATAAATTTCATAAGCATAATATTTCATGCTTGTCTTGAGTAAAGCTCTCCACAAATATCCTGATCGAAATATCATTCATGTCGCCCTGTATCTGAGATTAACTGCATTCCATCTTGTTGCTGGCTCAGCTCTATTATTTCAGTTGTCTGGAAATAGGTGTTCCTGACATTTGTATTCCACACATTATAGGGTATCTGCTCTTCTTGCCTTGGTTTCTCATGTGTATTATTTTAAGTGTTTAGTTTATCAGTATTGTTTGGGAGGGCATACATGCTTTGCCCAGTGCCATGAATAATATCAATTTGGGTAGATGGGGCAGGTGAAACCTGTTCCTGTACCTTCTGTATACGTTGAGTGTATATTTCTCCTTCCAAATGTTTAATATTCATAATTAAATCTTTGAGCACATTCCCTGATGGGTATTGCATTTCTCCTATGGGAATAATTTGTCCTGGTGTAATGTTATCTATGGGGATCTCACTTTCAGTTTCATCTTCCCCAGACGTCCTCATGGAAGTCTGTGTACCCCCAAAGGTAATTGGCAGGTTAGCATCCCACCCTGATTCTTCTAAATTTCTTCACCCATCCTGCACCCTGCAGTGCTTCTGTAACCTGCTCTGGTGTGATTGAACTTGGACTAGTAGAGGTAAGAGGTGTATTAGCATCTCCCACACTTTCTGTTTGAATCTGCCCTTTCTTCTGTGCAATCTGCCCCTTATTGACTTTATTTAATATTTCTTTCTGCATACATTTCTTTCCTGTTCCTCCTGTTGAAATGCCAATTGTAAAAGTTTTATTTTGCTGCTATAACAGAGATTTGCCTGATGTTCCTGGCCTTTCCGCTATCCCAGTGTCCCCCTCATTAAATATTTCTCCAGTATGTGGCATCATGTTTTGTTGCCTAATCATTTTGTTCCCATCTGAATCATTTACTGGGTAAAAAAGTGGTACCTGTAACCTTGGAGAGCTGGTGTCAGTTTCCTGAATCTTCTTCTCATTTTTCTGTATGCCGCTAACACTTTCAGCTGCCCAGGGCTCTGGTTTCTCATCAAGTCCATTTGTTTCATGGACTTGCCTGTCCATCTTCCTATGATGCCCCCGATCCTTCAGAGCTTGCTCCAAAAGGTTTCTAAGCTCTAGGAACATCTTCTTCTTGCTGCAAATGCTCACGAATCACCTCTTCTGAATTCTCCAGCTGGATATCTCCCATTGAGTGCTGAGTATTATCCAAATCTGCTGCACGGTGAGTGCTTCCACATTTCATCACATTTTCTGTAGTCAAAACAAAGGTTCTATCTCCTAGTATAATTTTTTCTTCCTGTATTTCTGTCTCTGGTGGCAGATAGGCTGAGCAGAAGACCTGCTCCTGGCCATGTCAACATCCTTCCTCCTTGCCGACCAGGGACCTGGCCATCACAGCTCCAGTCACAGCTCCTCTACTGTAGCAAAGGGAATTTTGTGTTTATTGAAACTCAAAAGAAAACCACAAAATACAAAACAAACAATGTAAACTAGAAAATACAGAACAGAACTAGAATACAATCATGTAACAGGTGCATCAGAATCAGTGATCCATACCAGATTGTGCCAGACAGTGGACATATATCTAACAGTTTGAGACTGCTTTTCTTCATAATAAACATCATGCAAGGCCTTCAGAAAATTAGTAGTAAGAACAGCATAAGAAACATCTTTTGTTTTAAAGTAAACAAGCAGCGAGCATTCCAAATATTCCATTTAACAACAGCAAAAACAAATTTAGTACTATGATGCCGAGCTCTCCAAGAAGAGCCATATTTACCATAAATTAATTCTTCATAAGAGACAAATTTCAGAACAGGCATGTTCCAAAGAACAGCCAAATGGTTCCACATGGCTGAATAAAGAGCAAGCAAAAACAAATGATGGATCATTTCCAATACTGCATTACACTTATGACTAACACAGTTAATTTCCTCAACCATTTATGTTTCTGATTAACCTAAACATTTAATTTTTGTGACAACAAAGCCATAACATGTCGTGAAATTTCACAGGAATCCTCTTATCAGCAAGCAATTTAAGCACTATTGGCTCATATCCCACATGACAAATAGGAGCAGTCTTATCCTCAGTGAAATGAGTAGCCAGAACTTGCCCAGTCAACTGCTTTTTGCTGGACAAAATAACAGCCTCAAAGGTGATATGCCACCTATGGAGATTAACAAAGACCTCATGGAAATACGAAGGGGCAAAAGGAACTGATTTAAAAGATTTATGAACATTCCCTTTCCATCCTGCATACCAACTAGAAACTTTACCCAGAAATAAAGGAAGCCACCCACAATTCTGCTGTAAGCACAGAGGCCACAGATTAACATGTAAGAAATGGAAAAAGGAAAACCAAATTAGGGAACCATACCCAGGCCACCTCCTTAACAGGTAGATACAAGATATTCCTTTAAACAGGATTTAATCTACTGGCCCAGACAGCATGAAAAATTAACTTAAAATCAATGTCCCCTTTCCTTAGGAGGTGGAAACACCGAGGCAACATACTAAAAAAAAAAGGAATCAAAACGTTTTCACCATAAAATACGCTTCTAGCTTCCCATGGAAACCTTATTCCTTCTATCCACAAGGGTGGATCCTTTGAAGACAGGCATCCCAGTTTTGCAAATCCTGCCTATCCCCCAAAAGTAACACCCAGAATATGAATAGGTTCTCGAACAAGAGAAATGCCAGCCAAGTCAGTAGAAGAAGCAGCCAAGGAGCCAACCGAGGTACTGAACACCGTACCAGTACATTTGTGAGTATTAAGCTGTACACCTGAAGTGGACCCATATAAAGAAAAAAAATTCAACAATTCATGCCACAGCCTAGACATCTCAAACAATAATATACAAATCATCAGCATAAGCAAGAGCAGTAAAGGGAAGATGGACCGATTGCAAAGTCAAAGGGGTAAAAAATCTGACATCATTCAAGACTCAAAGCAATATATCAATTGAAAAGACATACAAAAGAGGGCTAAGGTGATGGCCCTGTTGAACTCCTCTATGGACAGGCAGCATTGGGCCTAAATAACTATTAACCAAAGGTTGAACAACCGCAGTCCGATAGGCAGAGCGAATCCAAGCTATAAATCCTGGAGGCACTCCATAAGTCACCAAAATATCCCATAAAAAAGTATGGTTAACTAAATCAAAAGCCTTTTGTTGGTCCAAAGTAAGGAGAAACTGCTGAGAACCACAGAGCTTCCCAGCTTCAAAAACCTCATGAAGCAGCAGTAAGTGATCAGTAATGGTTCTACCGGGAATATTACAGGTTTGGACCTTTGAGCTAACATAGGAAGCCACACTCACCAGGCAATTATGCAAGATTTTCATCAAAATTTTAAAATCAACATTAAGCAAACAAATGGGTCTCCAATTATCCAAATCCTTCTGTTCACCCTTTTTATAAAGAAAGGTAACAATACCAGTAGTCATATCAAGAGGGAAATCACCAGAATGCAAAACATAATTATACATTGCAGTTAATTCAGTGGCAGTCATGGGACACAAAAGTTGATAAACCTCACACGGGATACCATTCTTCCCTGGGGATTTCCCTTTATTTAATGCCAAAATAACCAGTGTAACCTCCACAACCCGCAAATCCTGGGTAAGATCTCTAGAAAGACTATGGGGAAAATCAGGGATATTAACCAGTTTTTGCAAAGAGGAAAATGGCCCCACATCACCAGAATATTTACGAAACTGGCCATGTAAATAATCAGAGACAGCAAGCGAAATACCCTGTGGCATGGTTTGTGTTACTCGATTAGAGTCTCAGACCTCAGCCACGTGTCTATGCTTCACTCTTTCAGCACACTTGAGAAATGGACAAACTGAGGCCAACTTTCCTTGTGTCCCAAAAGCCTGTTGCATCATCAAGGAAGCAAGTTGTTTGGAATGAAAAGCTTTCATATCATGCTGAATATTATTTCTCTGGTGGGTATAATCATGTGTTGAGATGTGTGCTAAGCTCATCACCTTTTGCAGCTAAGAACGAAGGGTGTGATATCAAACCTTATCTGCATCCCAGACAGTTTTACTCAATGAAATCAATAAAGCACTCAAGTCAGATTTCAAACAGTTCCACCACAATAATGCACTATCAAAAGGTCAAACAAAGTCTTTTCCCTAATAAAACAAAATCTGTTGGAAATATACTTGTTCTGCAACAGAAGAGTATTAAACCTCTGAAGACCAGGCCCAAATGGAGCAGTAGGATTCCCAAGTACAATGCCTAATTCCTTGTAATCAGAGTATTCTACAGAAGTAACCCATACCCAATGTAGAGAAACAAAATTACTAAAAAAAGAAATCAATAGGGTGGCATGGTTTCCATACTGAAAGGTATGAAGCCCCTTACCATGCTTAGTTTACAGGCATCAATCAAAGATGCAAAATGGATCACAGAATTTAAAATGTCATATCACAAAACACTTTAGATGTTTGTGCAGTACAACCTCGATCCTGAAGTGACAACCCACAATTAAAATCACCACCAAAATCACAGGTCATGTCAAGAACAAATAAGGGTGGACAGCATCAAACAAATCAACCCTCTCAGCCTTAGATTGAGGAGCATAGATATTAATCAGTCTATAATAGCAAGAATCAGTTTTAACATCCAACAGTAAAACACACCCAGGGAGTAAGTCCAAAAGCTTTAAAACCTGAACTGGAACTGTAAATAAAATCCCAACCCCCAAACACCGATCCATACCCACAGACCAGTAAGAGGCCCAATGAAATCACTCATTTGAAGCTTGTGAAATCTTAGTAACAGTATGTAATCTGGTATCCTGGAGAAAAATAACATCAGCAGCAACATCTCTAAAATGTGTAAACACATTCCCCCTCCTAAGTCTGCTCTTAATACTATTTACATTAAGTGTAATCAATGTGAGTTGTGACATCACAATAGGAAAAGTGGACCCTTATTTCTTTTTAACATGCTTCCCTGGAATGCCGTGCCTACCCTTGAGGGCAACCCATCTTCTGGTTTTCCCAATCACTTGCAAATCATCCCCCACTTCACTAATATCTGAGTCAGAGGCAACCTCCAAAGGCTGTGATCACCAGAGGAAGCCTCAGAGTCAGGCCCCTGCCCATCCTCCAAATCTTGTAATGGGCCGAACTTATTTGAGAGAGTAGTTTTAGAGACCTTCTGGACCTTAGAGGCAGGTTGTTTCCAGGCCTGTCAGCACTGAGAAACCCTCCTCCCAATCTCTGGAGCAACTACTAGGGGAGGTAGAGGAGGCATAGACACAATACCAGGGTCCGGAGTGGGACAAACAGGGTCTACCTGCATTATTACTCACAGTTGCTCTTCCATATGAAGAGTAGGATCAGGAGAATGAACCACCTCCTCATCATCAAGGGGGAAGGGACTGGAACAGGAGGTGCAAGAAGGGGCACCACAGGATTGGAAATATAAGCAAAGCAGGTAAAATCCCATTGTGCAGTAGCTATTAACAATCTCTGCTCTTCCAGGTCTCCAGACCCATCCTTCCAATGAGCAGCTTGGGGACAGTCACTGAAAACATGTCCTCCCATCCCACATAAATTACAGCTGGCAGTCTGGGTACATTGTGAGCTGGAATGACCCAGAAAACCACAGATTATGCATCTAATTTTGTCATAAGTAGCACTAATATGTCCCTTGTCCAGGATAAAACAAAACCCTCTATCACCACCATGAGAAAAGGATTAGGCAGATGCTAAAGTTTGCCATCAACAATTTTCAGGGAGACACAAAACTTCCACCCCATGTCCAAATTCCCTCAGCAGCAAAAATAGCTTCAGGGTGTGCCAGAACTATACATTTTTGTTTTAACCAAAATGATAAATCAGTGATGCTAACCCCCTCATTAAGAAAAAGGACAGTAACAAGTTTCTGAGTCAGTTTAGTTAAAGGGACAATCTCAAAAGGAGCCCACAATTTAGTACTTTTGACCATATGGTAGCAAGCCCAAAATTTTTCAAGACCGGACTGCAGTTTGAAACTAACATCAAATACAGTCTCCCCTGAAACAAGTATAAGGGCATAAAGTTCAGTAACATGAAATTTCAAGGATTCTTGCAATAAGACCTTTCCCACATAAGCCCTGTCTGAAAATAAATCCAGACCCCTTTATAGAGAAGGCAAACAGCATTATGTCTTTTGGCAGGAAAACCCTCTTCTGGAAAAGGAAGATAAGATTTGGACTGCTGATCACCTCAACCTCCCCTCCCATATCTAACCCAGGGCGATCAGAGGAGTTCATAGATGATCATCAGAATGGGGGTCATCAAGGTCATGGGCTGCAGGAAGGTAGCAGACCAAGGTGTAGGAGTTGGCAAAGGAGAGACTGGTATAGGTTCAGATTGTTGAAGGTCCAAAACTGGGTTCTGGGTCAATGATAAGTCAGAAGGCAGCAAAAATCAAGATGATGCTCAGAGGGCGTCTGCAGTATAGAAACAGCAGCAGCAGGCTGCGAGACACCAGGAGCCACAAAATTACAGGGGCATCAGATTTGGAACCAACAGTACTATGATAGGTTTAGAAAGTCCAGGAACATGGATGGGCAAAGCCCAAGGTCCATTGCTGAGTCAGAGGAGAGCACCTCAACCTGCCACCTTAGTGAACTGTTGATGGACCACAGTTCCATAGAGCAGCAGAAAGTTCAGCCCTGTATTGTTTCACAACAGCCTTCTTAAAAACACAATTGGCAGGAGAGGTCACAGAAAAGGAAAACACAGAAGCCGCCACCTGATCAGCATCAGTAGACCGAACAAAGATAGGGTCAGTCAGTGCCGTAGCAGCCATTGTCAGGGCAGCAGGCCTATTCTGGGATGTAGCCTGATAACTCCTGCCAGTAGCCAGTAATCGGCCCTGGACCAATGGAATAGTCACAGAAGATTTCATTTGAACAAGTTCCAAAGCTTTATTAAGTTCATCCATTTTCTGATGGTACTGTAACTCGGTATCTGACAAAGCCAGAATAATCTTCTGCCTCAGGTAACCATGGAACAAAATTGAAGCTGGTAATGAATCAGAAGAATCCATGATCTCCACTCCTCGGTTCTTGCAGTAGGGATACCTTCAACAAAAGTAGAAGCCACATCAGAAGCCATTGAAAATATTGTGTGAGGAGCCTCCTGCTCCCAACCTGCTGCACCTCCAGCTCCATGCTCCGCCACAGACAGACTGAGTCGGACATCACTAGCATGGCTCCTCACCGTTGAGTAGGGAATTATTTATTGTTAGAAATAAAACATCGGTACATACACAAAATGAATGCATGAACCATGAAAAAATTACAAATCCAACAAGTCTCTGGAAAAAATAAACAACATGGAAAAAAAAAAGAACAAAACAACTAAAGCCCCAGCACCATGAATAAACATAATAAATATAGCAATCTTCAGACAATAAGTTCATCAGTAGGATTAAATACAAAACATACTTCCAGTATTCATGGAACTGAGGAGCTGGCAAAATCTAATTCAAAGTCTTCTGGGTCAGCAAAGCTGTTTCAAGATGAAGTAAAACTGAAGGTAGGTGTAATAATACTTAAGGAAAATAAACAACGTGCCTGCCATTATATATATTTAATGCTAGCAAAAATAGTATTCAATGTGCTAGCATGATAACGTGAGAAGGAGCCTGAATAATCCCTAAGGACTAAGCATTCATAAAAACATATCTAGTGCCCCCCATCCCCATGTTTTAAACAAAGTAGACCAAAAAAGCTTGGCATAATGACATGAGAGAAAAAAATGTTACAATGTTTCTTCCACCCCAAGACATTCAGTACTAATAATTATCTTTCAGTAATAGCTTTGTGTTTTAAATTACCCTTAACTCCCAATCTCCCATGGCAGCTAAGCCAAGTGACATACCACATTTTAGCAGGAATGGGTTTATCAGGCATTCCAGGTTAATCCCATTCTACCATCACCTCCCTACTATGTGTCACCAGAGACATCCTCACAGGCATTGACAAAGGACACATCACCATGGCCATTTTTATAGATCTTGCAAAGGCTTTCGATACCATCTCACATTCCCTACTTATCTCCAAACTTAGTGATGCAGGGCTAGCTCACCCAGCTACGGACTGGTTCCAAGACTATCTAGTGGGTAGGATGCAAGTGGTCAGACTGGCATCTCACACATCAAACCCCTTCCAGTCACTTCAGGAGTCCCCAAGGTTCTGCCCTAGGACCAATACTCTTCTCCATTTTTCTAAATGGCCTCCCTCTGCATGCTCCCACTCTTCCATCCAAATGTATGCAGACGATAATGTTTTGCACATCCAGCCCCTCAACAAGCAAAGTAGCATCTCTTCTTCAGGAGGATTTCTCAGCCATCCAGCACTGGTTCATGGTTAACCAGTTATCTCTAAACCCCAAAAACTGTGTCGCTTACATTTGGCTCCAAACAAAGACTCTCCCGCCAAACCCCTTTCCCTGTTCAAAACCCTGGAAGGCACTCCTTGAGCAATGCACTAGCTATAGATACCCAGGCATCTGGCTTGACCAGCACCTAGATTTCACCTCTCACATAGACTCCCTGCATAAGAGGCTGCTCCCAAAACTGGGGGCACTCTATCGAAACAAAACCTGTCTCCCCAAGCAAACAAGGCATGCCATAGTCCAAAAAATGATACTCCCTGTACTAGATTATGGCGACATAGTATACTCTATCATCTCTGCATCCACCCTGGCAAGTCTAGACACCCTATTCCACTCCTTCTGTTGTTTCATCCTCGACTCCCACAATCCACTCACCACTGTACTTTATACAGCTCCTCAGCCCTACCATCTCTCCATGACCGCAGATTAATAAACTGCACTAAGTTTGCTGCTAAATTCTGGACCCTTTCCTCCCTCCCTACCTTGAATCTACTTTATCCCAACAACCTCCCCGTGAACTCCTTAAGAGGCACAGACCCCAGACTTCTACATGTCCCACTTATGTGCATTACCAAAGGCAGTCAGCTTTTAAATTCAGAATCCTCAGATCTGGAACACCCTTCCGCCCCCATCAGACATGCACAAAATCCCGTCACCATACCAGACTACTCCAGACACACTTCTCCTCCAGCTGCTCCTGCTGAGTTATAGTTATAGCTCTACAAATTAAATATTGAACAGTGGTACTCCTGTTATGTATATCTGTCTGTAAACTCCTGAATTATGGTTGCCAGGAGTATACGTTATACCTATACTCTATGTACTTCATACTCAAAAACTGTATTATAATTGTACAAATCATATGCTATGTTCTGCATTCCAATTACTGTACTTGAAATTGTTCTTCTATATGCTATGTACTGGGCCTAGGACCCCAGGTTGCATCTGGAATCGAGCATGTTGCTCAATATGAATTCTGGTAAATCTCAGAATAAATAAATAAATAAATAAATATCATTCAAAACCCTTAAGGCCAAATATGTTTTGGTGGTGAAGTATTTTGGGAAGTCAACCATAACCAAAAATTTGGGTCATTATGTCAGCATATAGAGCTTTCCTAGAAAGTTGATAAATCCCAGGTTTAGTAAGTTTCAAGTCTGTAATTTGGCTACTACGGATCAAAGAAATGTAGGTGCTCCTGATGTAATCCTAACAATGGGAACCTCAGTAGACCATTTAGCCAAAAAGTCCTATGTCAAAAAAATGTCCAAAAGTCCCATGAGGTTGCCTGATATCATGCCGCCTCCTTAAAAGTAGAAGAAATTAAAAAGGAATAACAAAAAAACAATGGATTAATCATATTAAGTCCCCCCTCACCTATATGTAAATATATAAAATCACGTTTCAATGGATTCAAGCAGCTCCCCCAAAGCATTTGGAAGACAATGCTGTATAATCGAGTTTCATAATATTTTGGCAGTGGAAATATAGAACAGATATATAAAAATAAAGGAAGAAGAAATTTCTTTATAACCAAAACCCGCTTTTATCTGGAAAAGATCCTAGATTTCCATAATTGTACTTTGCGTCCCCCCAATTCAATACATGGTTTCAAATTGATGTCAGCTAAATCTCCATTACCGAAATAGCATCCTAAGATTTTAATAGGGGCCAGCAGTAATAGCTATCTGCCCTATAAATGAATCTAAAGGCCCTGTTCCCAAAAGATACCCGTACTCTTTTCATAATTCACTGTTGTCCCAGAAATTGTGCTAAACTGAGCTTGGATGTCTAGATCAATAAGGCCAGAAGCTGTATCATGAAGGAAAAGACACATATTGTCTGCATAAACAGCAAGCACCTGAGCAGGAATTTCTGTAGCTGGAGAAAGGCCTATAATATCCTGACGTTGGAGAAGATCCTGAATTAATGGGTCCAATACAAAACTATAGAACAAAGGACTGATAGGACATCTCTGGCATACACCCTACGAAAATTGACACTCACCCCTGTAAATCCATTCACTCAAAGGGAAAGACTTGGCTGATTTATACAAAGGGTCATCCAAGCCCTAAATTTCTGGGAGAACGCATATCTGTAAAAAACTTGAAATAAGAAATCATGGGAAACGTAATCAAATGCTTTTGCTTGATCAAGTGACACTAAGTACCCTTGAAATTTCTGTAAATGACTGCACTCACATATAATTCTAAGCAGTGTTAAGTTCTGCTGGATGTTGCAGCCAGGAATCGAACAGGTTTAAACTGGGTGAATGAGGGTCGAGGCCACCCGCTGCAGTCTATGGCATAAAATGGCAGAGAAAATTTTATAATCTGTATTCAAAAGGCTAATCGGCCTCTAATTACTAATATCATGTTTAACCCCTTTTTTGAATAAAAAATAAGGCGTCAGAAAAATTTTAAAATGGTATGTCGGAATCAAGCATTTCATTATAAACATGAGTTAGAATACCACTAAACTCATCCGAAAATTTTTATAATATTCATTAATAAGGTCATCTGAGCCAGGGGAGACCCCAGTCTTGAGACGAGCAATTTCCTACTTGACCTCAGCTTGGGAAATGGGGAGGTCTAAATCCCTAATTTGGTGAATAGATAGCTCTGGGGTGAAATGTAAAGAGCTTCTCCAGTTACCCTGTGATTGAAAAGCCCTTCCATGGTGAGTTTGCAAAACCTGTTGGACAATGTAACATAGCTACATCAGAAGTTTGTAAACACCCTCTAGGTCATAAAGACTATTCATTTGCTTCTTTTCTAATGCTTGTTTGCAAGCCGAGAAAGAGTCAGAGATGGGTGTACTTCAGACCATAGGACAACTCATCATGAATATGATAAGCTTCCATAGTGAAACTGTTTCATATTAACCTTGAGCCAACTGATCTGGTCTTGTATTCTGGGCAGGGTAACATCTTGTAGAACTGGTCCCTATGTCCCAAATATGCAATATAATCCTCAGTTAAAATGGATTTATGAAAAGAGGATGAAACATGCCGAAATTCAAGTCTGGTGCCTGCCCACCATTCACCCCATGAAACATAAAGCCCAGCTATCAACTGCTGCCACTCTAGTGTATCCTTAATGACAGTCTGGAAAAGTACCTGAGTTAGGGGTTCAGCTTCTATCTTGTGGATAGAGCAGGAAATCTGGGAGGAATATGGGAGAGATTAAAGCCAACTTTAACAGCATGTGATCAAAGAACTCTAAGGGTCAAATCAAACCTGACAGGTGTTAAATAACGAGAGGAAAACAAAATCAATTCTAGTAGCATAACTGCTGTGCCGGTAGGTAAACCCAGAATCAGAATGTAAAGCCCTATAAGTATCCCGTAAGGAAGCTTTCAAGAGGAGTTTATGAAGAGCATGAGAATCACAGTAGACCTTTAGTTGTAGCTGATCTTTAAATTCAGATCCAGGCCACAGTTAAAATCCTCCCCCAAATGACATGTCTGGGGGAAGATAAATAGTGCTCAATTTCATTAAACAAGTCAATCCTAGCTGACTTTTCTTGTGGGGCATAGATGTTGATTAGATGGAGGGGATAACCTTTTCAAAAACAGTTCAAAAGTAATGCCCTCCCTGGGACAATATCCACTAGTTGTAAAACTTGAACCTGTGTGTGATAAAAAAGAATCCCAACCCCATCCACTGCATCGGGACCAAAGGACCAAAAGGAAGGACCATAAACCCATAATTATTTTGTCTAAGCAAATCTAACAAGGAAGAAAATCTAGTTTCTTGCAAAAACAAGATATCTGCAGCCTGTGACATGCAATAATGTAAAAGCCCCAAACGCTTCCTTGAATTTTGTATACTGCATGTGTTAAGGGAGATTAGGTTTAATAAAGCCAGAAAAAAAATTAGGTTTTGTCCTTTTTACACTTACGCCCAGACTTTCTTTTAGATTCCAGTAATGCAGTAACCCCTCTTCATCGCATTCCATACCTGACATAGCTCCTGAGGCAACTGAAATATCAGACTCTGAGTCCTCATCTGGGTCCTGCAAAACCTGAAAGGTATTTTGAGTAGAAATCGAGGCTGTCTGGGCAAGTGTTTTGCATTTGACCTCGTAATTCTTTGGGATGGGGTTTCTTAAATGCAGAATCCCGGGGGAAGCAGACAGATCTGACAGGGAATGCTCTTCTGTTTCTGGTGGCTGGGGAGCATTAGGAGTTGTAGAACTAGGATCTGAAGTGGTAGCTTAAGAAGCAGGGGCACCTGGTAGAGCTGAGGTGGAAGGCCCATTTGTAAAAGAGCTTGCATCATCAGTTCTAGGCCGAAACCTATCTTGTGCTTCAGAAATTAAGATTTCTTATCCAGGCCCCTGAATTGTTTTGGCCAGCATGAGGACACTGATGATAGGCATGGTCCCGTGCATCACATAAATTGCATCTAAAAACATTGTCAACAAGTCCCACTATCATGGTCTAAACCTACAAAGTGCACATTAAATTTTGTCGCATGTACTGCTTAAATGATGGGCACTCCCACATTTATAGCAGGCCTTAAGTTGACCCGGGTAAAAACATACTCCCCTATCTTTTCCCAGAAAAAAGCTATTAGGAATGTGCTGTACATTATCCCCCAACAGTGTGTAGCTTGATCTTAAATTTTCAGCTTCCTGTCCAGATGTCTTCTCCATCGATAATGGGCTCAGGGGGACCAAGTACTGTACATTTGCTTTCTAGCCAATAAAGAATATCCCCCACATTAACCCACTCATTTCTGAACATGACATTAATGGTCTTATATAAAGGCTTAGTAATAGGTATAGCCCAAAAGGTGTCCATAATGGAGAGGTCTTTAAAGCTTCATATTTTTGCCAGAATCTGTCCAGACCTGAAAAAGACTGAAAGCTTACGTCAAAGGTGTCCTCCCCTCTGATGTTGATGAGGGCATACATTTGAGAGGCCTGAAAGTTCATGGAATTCTTCAGCAGCCATCGGGTGACATAAAATTGATCAGGGTGCTCCTGCAGGCCCCCCCCTCTATAATGAAGGCGAATAGCGTTCCGCCTGGGGGCTTGTTCCAGCCTATTATTTCTGAACAAGTCAGAATATCATGGGCCAGAATGGAAAGAGTCCCTCCTGGGAGATGGAGGGGGGAAGTATGAGGTAGATCAGAGTCATTCCCATCTAAAGGTACATGTTCAGTAATAGCAGGGCTACTACAGTCACCTGAGATATTAGAGGCTGGATCCAACCCCATAGGAGTCGACTCAGAGATTCCTGGAATCAAAGCTGTGTGGGCATAAAAGAAATCCATTCATAATCTGAAATCCAGTGTCTGTCCTTCAAAACCCAACCTGTGTCAGCCAAGGCTGAATCCTTGCTGCAGTAAGCTGAGAGAAAGGAATCGGCCAAAACTTGATTTCGCATTCCACTTGGGCGTGGCTGCTGTAGAAATCAGCTTAGGGTCTGTGTCAAAATGCCGAGGTGAACATTCAGCTGACAGACTGTTAAATCTTCACTTTCCCCTCAAACACGTGCTGAAGGAATATCTATCAAAGCAGCAGAATCCAAAACCTTCTTGTCAGAAGATGATTCAGGAAATAAATTCCCTTCCGAAACTCCCTCTGCACAGTTCCAACCGTGCACATCACCTGGAAGCTCAGAAATTACATCTCCAGTTTCTGCCGCATCTTGGGGTGAAGCCGTCACAGGTTGAGCTCTAGCAAGCTCCTCTCCAACCTCAAGACTCACTTCTGTCTCCATGAAAGATTGTGAAGCATCTGTCATGTCTCAGATGCACAGCCATGGCTCCCCCTACTGTCAGCAATGCAGTAGGGGAATTTCCCCAGTGTCCTGTCCAAATTTCCCCCATTCACTGGAAATACCAGCAACAGCTTAATCTGGTTCAAGATCAGTTGACATTCATCTGTATCCCTCTCCCCGGAGTCATGCCTTAAAATAGGCCGAATTTGTCTAGTGCACTTACCCAGTCAACAAAAACAAACTAAATAAAAATAAATAATTTGATACGCTTGACCACTGGGAGATCCTTTAAAAATTGAGGCTGTTGGGATTAAAAAACATTGCTCTTGATTACATTCACAGCTACACATAAATGGTTTCACTAAGCAATTTTAAATCTCATTACAGAGTCATAAAGTCAAGAATACTGCAAGGTTCTGTGCTTGGTTTTGTGCTTTTCAATCTGCACAAAACTGATGATAGCCCTCTTCTTCAGGAGTTCTTCATCATTTGTATACAGATAACACTGTGATATATGTGGCAGGCACATCAGCCAATATAATTCAAACTTAACTGCAAATGACTTCAATGCTCCACAGGGCTATCTCTGGTCCCATATGCTAGTTTTAAAGGGAATAGAATTTTTATTTATCTGTCCTGTGGCTGTTGTTATCCTATTGATGGAGTCAATCAGTAAAGTGTTAGTCACTATCTGAACTGACCATATTTGTGAAACGATATGGTATTTTTCCCTCATTCTGTTTTTTTTTTTTTTTTCCTAATCTGGTGGCTACTGGCAAACAGTTTCATAACCATCTGCTTTTGTCTGGTGGCATGCAGTTCCCACCTATGAAGTTCATGATGTAGGTGCATGCAGTGTTGTAGCCAGTAACCCTTTCTGCTCCAGATGGCTGTGGTACCGAACAGATTATGGAGGAGTTTCAAGTAGTAGCCCTCTGTTAATGTTTTTTTCTGGCACACAGAGGGACACACACCATTACAATACTCTTAGGAAATGTAACAGACACAATGTACTGTCTGGCAAGTCTTGCTGGTGTATTGTATTTGCTACTGGAATCAGGTGAGTCCACAAAAGAGAACAAACAGCAATAACATTTAGCTGTGTCAGGCTGTGTTCTTAAAGGGACCTTAACAGTCTGTATCAGGCTCGAGGAGAGAGTTACAACAATGTAAGAAGAAAAGGAAATGTGAAAAGTATTACCAACATAATTTTTATTTCACATGCTGACAAAGGGCCATGTTCATACGGATCTTTAAGATCAGGTTTCAAATGTATATGTAGCTTGTTTGGTTGGATTCTGTCTATGAATCAAATTAATGAGCATTCTATATTGTTTCTTTTTTGCCCTCAAGAAGATACTTTGCTTTTTTACAATCAATGAGTCAATCAATCAAGCAGTCTTTATTTAGCCATGTGAAACTCCATTGAGCAAGCTCATGTTCAAGAAGGGCCTGGTAGGTACAGAATAAATAATACAGTAGCACAATAGAACATATAGCACAAATGGGCATAGTAGTACATTACATAGCAATAAAAGCAAGGTGCAAGGATAACCAATGAGGCACAGTTGTAAGGAGAACCCTCATACCAGTAAACAGTACAGCAGAAAGGTGGAAGCATGTCAGCACCAATGTGCCAAACCAGTGATTTTAGACACTGATAGCTCTAGCAGAGCAGAGTTAATGCTAGTAACAGTGCAATCCGAGGGCTTAGCAGCAAGTAGAAAGCAAGGATGAATCCAGGAACATGGCTTAGGATAATTTTAACAAGAGAATAGAAAGTGTATAGGGTTGACTGTAAAAATAGCAATGTATGGCTACAGTTTAACAACAGGGAGGGCATTGACAATGCTCTGAGAAGTATCTTGAATAGTGACTTGTATTCCGCAAAGCCAATAGGATGCACCAATGTTATGGATTTCTGGATGTTGTTCCATAGCTGGGGCAGCACATAGCTGAAGGAGGCTCTGCCAAAATGGGAAAAGACTTTAGGCACAGCTAGTGAGATGTACGAACGGCTTCTCAAGGCATAGTTTCATAAGGTGCAGGAGGGCAGACAGTCAGAAATGTAGGAGAGTAGCATCTTGGATATAGATATATAGGTCCATAGTATAGCATTCCTTTGCCTCCTGAGTGTAAGTGAGGTCATCCTACCATGGAATAGAGTACACAGTGATTGGCATTATAAGCCACACCTGAGATGAAACGTAAGGCCCTGTGATAAAAGGTGTCAAGCTTTGATAGGGCATTTTTTGGGACTTGGCCATACAAGAAGTTTGCATAGTCCAGGATAGCTAGGAAAGTGGTTTGAACTAAGCTTTTTCTGGCCTCCTGGGTAAGCAGACACTTGATTCTAAAAAAATGTCCTAGTCTCTAAGTTTTTTTGAGAGCTTGTCTATATGATCAGTAAAAGAAAGTCTGTTGTCAATCCATATAACTAGGTACTTGAACTTGGTCACATAGTCAAGTGACTCCCAAAGCAGGGTGGTGATAGTGTAAATATTGTCATGCTTAAGGGAGTTTATGGACTTGGTCATTGGGGATAACAGCATAGCCTTGGTCTTTTTAGCATTCATTAGAAGCTTTTGACTCAGGAGGTTTTGTTGCAGCATAAGGAAATCTGCTTGCAAGCCTGAGTAGGCACTTTTGGGAGCAGGCCTGGCAGTGTAAAGTACTGTGTCATCAGCCAAGACACGTATACTAAAAAGTTTGATTCCACGGTCAATGTTGTTGATATAAAGTGAGAAAAGTAAGGGTCCCAAGATGGAGCCTTGAGGTACGCCTCTGCTAATCTGTTTTAGAGTGGAGAGATCTCCTATTGCTTTTACTTGCTGCATCTGCTTGCCAGGTAGCAAAAGAACCATTTTAGGAAGGGCATCCAGATCAATGTTGTGGAGAGTAACTAAGAGCAATGCATGGTCGCAGTATCAAAGGCCTTGCTTAAGTCGAGGAATACCGTGCATACGTGATTCTTTAAGTCAAGGGCTCTCTGCCAGTCATTTGTGACTTTAGCCAGAGCTGTGATTGTGATATGCATGGCCTAAAGGCTGATTGCACAGGGTTTAGCAGATTTGAGGCATCAATGTAGTTTCCAAGTTGGTAGTTCACTAATGTTTCCAGCAGTTTTGATAGGGTGGGAGTAAGGAGATTGGCCTGTAGTTATTTGGGTCTCTGTGGTCTCCTGATTTGAAGAGTGGTAAAACTTGGGCAGTCTTCCAGACAGAAGGGAGTTTCCCAAGCTGAGGGACATATTAAAGAGGTGTGTTAATGGAGCTGCCAGCACTTGGTGACTGAGCTTTGGGAAAAAGGCCAATGAGGTCCGCTCCTGCAATTTTTTAGCATCCAGCTGAAGGAGCAGGTAATCTTCCTTGTAAGTTGCCGGTTGGAAGGAGAAACCCATTACAGATTGCAAGTAAGCTGTTTAGTCAGTTGTAGTGATAGTATAATATGTTGATTATTGTGACTCCATTTTGTATTATGTGACTCCATTTTGTATTATGTGACTCATTTTGTATTGTGTGACTCCATTTACATGCTGCTTCATTTAATTGGTGTTTTGCTCTTTAGATAGCCTCATTATTATGTTTTGCTTCAGACAGTGTATTTTGCTGACTTGAAGGTCGCACACAAGATGTTGTGAGAATCTCTGGCATAGTTTGGCTCATGATGTTCTGGACACCTGGCCAGTGCTTAGGGCATGATGATCTAACGAATGCCAACTATTTATTATGAGAATAAGTGGTGTTTGTCATGCTGAACTCGTGATGTTCTGGGCACCTGGCCAGTGCTTAGGACATGATGGTTTAGCATTTCTAAATACCAGATAAAACATATAAATGTAGCTTTCTCAATGCCTGGTTTGAAGCCTCTCCTGCAGGGTGGACGCATTGCTGTGGGGCCAGTTCCCGGTTCGAGAGACTCCTAGCCAGGCTGACAAGGGGGCTTCCCAGCCATTGGAAGAGGGCTTGGATGATGCTTTATTGAATCGGTGATGTATCATGTTTTGCTTAATTGAAGTATATATTAATGCTGATAGTAATATTGCTAATGAATGAATGCTAAAGTGTAATCATTAATGCTGATAGTGACATTGCTGTTACATGAAGTGTAATTATCTTTGCTTGCAATAAATTGTGCTGATGTGTGAATGCCAAGTGTGATTATTCCTTTGTGACTCTTGATTAGGCAAGACAATTTTGGCGTGAGTCGGCAGGATTCGAAAATAAAATGTCTATTTTAGGAAAAAAGGATGAGTTCTTTTTTTTTTTAAAGGTGTATTAAGGCTCAAACAAGCAAGGGCAACTGCCTTTGTACTTGTAATTTATGCTTGCTGCAAGTATACTGTTAGAGCCAATGATGGCTTTCACAGTTCAGGCTGCTTTTAGGAGAAAAGCAGCGGCTGATTAAGTGAAGTTAGATAAGCAACATCTAGAGAAAGAAAAATAAACTACTGTGGATGTACTCACAGTAGGTGACTACAGACGGGATGATTTGAAAATCCCCCCCCCCCATGTTGCCTATCTGTGTAGTTTCAAGTTTTTCTGTATACATTTGATCCTAAACCCAAGTACTGGGACCTCTACCAGATGGATCTCAACCTAGTACTGTTAGAGATTTTGTTTGTTTTGTTTTAAACTGCAAACCAGAGCTCTGAAAAGACCTGGTTTGGCAGGTTACTAAATGCCAAAAGAAAATCTTTGAAAGGGTTAAAACCTTTGAAAGAGTTAATAGCTGCAGCGCTTGGAAATTATCACGAAGGTCCTGCAGTCAGTTTTTACTTAGACTAGTATATCGGAAAGAAGAAGAAAAATACCTTGGCACCGGTAAGTCTGAATTTTTTTTATTCAAGTTGTTTTATGTCTGTCTGTTTTATTTAAACAAGGTAATGTTCTGTCTTTCTCAGGCATATTTTCTAGCTTATATCTGTGTTCTGTAATTATGTTCTGTTGTCAAGGTTGCGAGATAGGATTGACTGCCTTCAGTGCACAACATATTACAGAAAAAAAAAAAGAAAGAAGAAGTTTCTTTGCCTCATAGCTGACTGTTTTAATTGGCTTTATTTGTAATGGAACATTTGTGCTGCCTAGATAGGGTCAGTGAAGAACTTTTGTTTGGTGGAGCAGGTAGTGTTGATTATGACGTCATATAGATTGCAATGTGCAGAAAGAGTTGTAGTTTGCAAGCCACTGCTAGGTGAAAATGTAATGTGTTAACAGCTATAAATGGCTTTATCATACTTCTAGTTAAAACCAGAAACTTTTTGCAAAATGGCAGAGTGCCATATTTTAGTTATGTGCCAAAAGGTGTAATCATGTTATACGAGATGTGTCCACTTACAGATGATGTGTTTAAACAGTGTTTTGTTCTGGAAAGATTTGGCATGGCAATATGTATAAATGTGTTGGTTTAAAAATTGTCAGTGTTACAAGACAGGCAGGAGGTAGCACATATATCTAAACCACGTGCAGTTTTCTAATGGAACTATGGGCATTACCTCAGCAAATTGGTGTGAAACAATGTCAGTCTTATTTTGTGTTAAGTATTTCTTTTTGTGTATGTGTATGTGTGTACTGTCTTGGCCAGCAGTTTTCTTGTGTAAAGATATTTTAATATTGGTGGTGTTCAAGGACACTACAGGAATGGCTGGGTTTGAATGACCCTTGCATGCACACTGTGACCTTTTGCACGTTATTTGACCTTCTTGTGTTTCAACATTTTATGTTACTACCAGTTCAAACTTGATGTGTATTCCATGCCTAAAGCACAACTTTCACACAAAATGTATGTTTTCATGAAAGCACACCAAGAGTGAACCATGTAATTTGACTTTTATTGCAAAACTAGTATTCTAAGTGAAGAGGAACAAACTTTACAATTTTGAAAAAGGACTATTACAGCTGTTTTGAGAGTTTACCATCTACAGAGATACGTACGTCGGTATTACCATCAATCTGGACATTTTGTCATGCTTAGGATAAGGGAACCCAGGGACGCTAGCTTCTTTTATCCTATGGAAATAATCTTGTTTTATTTTAAACTGATGTGTGTTTGTTTTGTTGTTTGTCTGTGTTTCACAGCTAACCTTTTATTGCTACAGTATTCGAGCTATCTCTTGCACCTCGAGCTGTGTCTTCCACCAGTAGGAGCTTGAGGAGGGGTAAGCTACCCTTCCTCCCTTCCAGTGTAATACCCACAAAGGTTGCAAGGTACATGTCATATTTATACTGATTCATGGTCTGTAGCCACTGGTTTAACAACCTGGCTGCCCACTTGGGCTAGGATGAGTGGAAAATTTATTCAAAGAAATATGGGAAAAGAACTGTGGCAGGAAATATGGACTATGGTGCAAAATACTCAGACCACTGTATTTCATGTTGATGCTCATTGTGCTTCAGATACACTAGAACGATGGTATAATTCTATTGCAGATGAAAAGCTAAGATTCTTCCAGTGGATATTGAAGAAACTCAAAGTCAGCAGTTATCAGGGCTGGCAAAATGGGCACATCAAAATGTGGACATTTGGGAGAGAAAGCCACTTACAAGTGGGCATATAGTGGGTGTACCCCTAACATTGGATTTGTTAAAACTGTTATTGCTCAGTGTCCTATATGCCAACATGGGCAACAAAGACCAATCCCTCAAATTGTGAAAGGACAATTGGGGGGGGTAGCCTACGAAAATGGAAAGAGAATTTGCATGAAGCATTACAAATTCCACCGAGACATTTTGGTTGGATAGCACCTAAATCAGAACTAGCCCTCAAAGGAATACAAATTTTGGGAGGGGTGATTGATTGTGATTATCAAGGAGAAGTGAAAGTAATTTTGTTGAATAGTAGAGAACAAAATCTGTTAATCCAACAGTATGACAGAGTGGCTCAATTGTTAATTATTCCAGTTAACAAAATGACCCCTATAAAGGGACAAGCCCCCACACTCTTAACAGCAAGGGGGGATAAAGGTTTTAGATCTACAGGAGGTTTCAATAATGGTGCCAAAATATGGGTTACAAACTCAAATGGCCCTCCTGAACCAGCTGAGGTGATAGCCACCGGACGAGACAACACTGTGCTAGTCATCAGATCAGGAAAGAAAATGGGAATACGTGCCTGCACATAAATGTTATCTTCGAGAATAATGAAATTTGTGTCTTTCTAGGTCCAGCAATGGATTTTAAAAGGAATGCTGGTGTGTCTTATGGTCCATTTGGCAGAGCTAGTTACCCCTGGAGGAAGGATTCAAAGGGTTAACTGTAATGACACTGGTTGTAAAGGAACCTGGAGTTGGAAAATGATACCAAAGATAGAACCCAGGGAACTTTAGCTGCCCATCCAGACAGAAGTGTGTGGACTGAACATGACATTTTCACCAGGGTCAATCTCTGGATGACAACTGGTGGCTCAGGACAATATGCCTCACGAAACAGATGAAATCTCTTTGCAGAATAAGACTGCTATTAAATGCTGCAACTTACCGAATAGTTGCATGGTGACTGTACAACATAGACTTGATTGCTGCATGAATCAAACAGACATTTTCAATGCAAGTATTACTTTGATTGACATAGACACGTTATTCTGCATGAATGCTACTGCAATAACTAATAGAACTACTTGGGCAGATCACATTACAGTGTTGAAAAATCATCCTGTAATTAGCAATGATAGTATAGTTAAGGTTCCATCCACATGTACATCAGTAGCGCAGCGGTATCAGAAAAATGTAATCCATTTTAACATAACGTTTATGTTTAGTAGAAAATGCAAATATAAAAGAGCTTGGTATGATACGCTATTAGGTGGAGCAGGGGCAGGCATGGGAATTTTAAATAGTGTGGATATAGAAACACTGACTAATAGGCTTCAGGCAGTAGGAATTGATGTATTTAGCTTAATTAACTTACAAGCTCAATGGATGCCAACTGTTTTCTTATCACAAAGATTAACTTTGAATTATGATTTTGAGTTCTTGCAGTTATTTAATGCTTCACAGGTATGGGGAATGGGAGTAGCAGAAAATATTTCGCGATTTATTGATTGGACAGAATGCACAATGCGACATATGTATTCTATAATGCAAAGAAATAATGCCCAGAGTGATTTAATGAGTAATAATGAATATGTGGGGGACCGTGTTCAAATCATGGATTCCTAGTAATCATTGGATTGTAATGTCATCCACCACAGTAAAATGCACAGATCCCTGATAATGAGCAGAAGCTTATTTTGTATTGGCAGCCAATATTTTAGATCAATCAAGATTGAGTATCTCATTAAATAAAATTAAACAGATAATTCAGGAAACAGATGTAATGCAGGCTCATTTGGCAATAAGAAATAAATCATTAGTGCAAAATCAGGTGCAAACTACGATAGCTAAAAATAAAATGATTGATTTAAGTTCCAAGATTCAACAAGAGACTACTCATTATTGGTGGGATATTTTTACAGGATGGTCTCCATCAGCTACAAAAGTGTTAAATATTCTGATACATCCTATCATAATCATTGCTGTAGTGACTTGTTACTTATCATGTTATATTCGTAGTAATTTTGCTATGGTACCCAATATCATACAAATCGTATTCACAATAATCAAAGGACCGAATGTAGTGATAGTATAATATGTTGATTATTGTGACTCCATTTTGTATTATGTGACTCCATTTTGTATTATGTGACTCCATTTTGTATTGTGTGACTCCATTTTACATGCTGCTTCATTTAATTGGTGTTTTGCTCTTTAGATAGCCTCATTATTATGTTTTGCTTCAGACAGTGTATTTTGCTGACTTGAAGGTCGCACACAAGATGTTGTGAGAATCTCTGGCATTGTTTGGCTCATGATGTTCTGGACACCTGGCCAGTGCTTAGGGCATGATGATCTAACCGAATGCCAACTATTTATTATGAGAATAAATGGTGTTTGTCATGCTGAACTTGTGATGTTCTGGGCACCTGGCCAGTGCTTAGGACATGATGGTTTAGCATTTCTAAATACCAGATAAAACATATAAATGTAGCTTTCTCAATGCCTGGTTTGAAGCCTCTCCTGCAGGGTGGACGCATTGCTGTGGGGCCAGTTCCCGGTTCGAGAGACTCCTAGCCAGGCTGACAAGGGGGCTTCCCAGCCATTGGAAGAGGGCTTGGATGATGCTTTATTGAATCGGTGATGTATCATGTTTTGCTTAATTGAAGTATATATTAATGCTGATAGTAATATTGCTAATGAATGAATGCTAAAGTGTAATCATTAATGCTGATAGTGACATTGCTGTTACATGAAGTGTAATTATCTTTTGCTTGCAATAAATTGTGCTGATGTGTGAATGCCAAGTGTGATTATTCCTTTGTGACTCTTCGATTAGGCAAGACATCAGTGCATCACACCAGAGAAATGGGGAGAAACAGAGAATGTGGAGGCGAAATGTGGCTGAAGCTGCTGAATAATTGTGTGTGTGTGTGTGTGTTTCACCAGGAAGCTATGTGAAAGATGAGAGGGGGGCTGCAGACTGGTTTATGGCCACTGTCAGCTTGTCTGTAGTAGAGACAGTAATCTCTTAGTTGTGTGACTTGTTTGATTTAGCTCTCACAACAGCATAGGCACCCCATAAATGATAGGTTGGCAATGATTAGAAGGATGTCAGAATAGCAATTACTTAATGGGAGGGTGAGCAATAGTGCACCCAGCATCTCAGCCCTTTATTATCCAGGTAATGGTAAAGGTTAGAGAAAGAGAGAGAAAATCAACCAAGTCAAACAACTAAGAGATCTCTATCTCTACCATGGACAAGCTGGCAGTGGTCATGCACATAGCTAGACAGTAATTAAAAACACACAGGCATATCAACTCATTCATCAGCTTCTGACACATTCAGCCTCCACATTCTCCATTTCTCCAGGGTGATGCACTGACTAAACTGTTTTTTCAGAACCAGTAAAACAAATGTAGATTCTTGCAGAAAAAAAAAAAAAAAATACAGAACGGTTACTAATTTTATTCATAGCCTGAATCTTTTCTGACTAGCATACCAGTCACACACGTTACATACACACTTGAGAAAATGGCTCTTAACCCTTTGTTAGTGCTTGAAATAAAAAGATTTTAAGTGTAATACTTGTTCACAGTTCCTTTTCCTCTTGTATTTTTGTAGTGTTTTTATCTCATGTAGGTCCAAGGGTGAGAAACTGCAATCAGTGGTGTAGGTTTGATGTGCTGCTGCAAGGGTGGGCTAACCCTTGAAAAATGAAACAGAGGGTCTGAGTGCAGTACACTCACAGGAGAAGGATAAGTATTTCTGCATCCTAACTGCTCATCAGTATAAAGAAGAAAAGGACTAATCCAACAGCAAGATGAATGTAGTAAAGTTTTGTAATTTATTGGAGTCATTAGCCAGAATAGAAATAATAGTAGTATAAGTTCATATACCTCATCAAATGTTAAATTTCAGCCAATCAGTACATGCCACATCATTTGTCAGGTGGGTGTGCCTAAAATTGACCAATCAGAATTGTCCCTTGTTAAACCGGAAGTCCCTCCCTAAATGCATTAGCCCCACCCACTTTTGCTGCAAGTGACGTACGCTCAAACCATGTCCTGCCCCACTTGCCCCAGGACATGACACGCACTGAAACCTCAGAAGTGACATAATGCCACCATTTTGTAATTGTCCTATACCCTCCTTCTCATGCTCTCCTCAAACCTCTGCCACCCACCATTTTGTAAGTGTCCTATGCCCCTCCTTCTCATACACTCCTCGAACCTTGTCACCCCATCCTAGCTGGAACCCGAGTCCCACCATGCTAGCTCAAACTCCTGTCCCCTCCTTTCTCCTGCACCCCACTGTCCTTTCTCAACCCCCTGTTCCTCTTCACCACCATGCCCCAACTCACCCCAAAAAATAAATTAGGGTTTATGTAGTGTTATGTGCCCCCTGTCATCTTGGGTGTATAATTGCCGGGGCATTTTTTTTTTTATTAGGATATTTTCAGAAAGCAGCATCTAGGAGGCAGCCTGATCATGCAGAGGTTTCGGAGATCTGTTTGGAGACCCCCCCCAGAGGGAAATTCATCTGACTATGTGAGTACCCCTTTTTCTGTTTTATAACAAGGTATAAAATAATTAACAAGCATCTGTAGGACTGTGCAAAACTTGCACCAAAAGGATACATTTATGTTTATGTATATATCATTCATAAACTAAAACAGGGACCTCCATGTAAAGAAGATGGTTAAACAGTTTCTCTGGACTGCATTGCAACATGGTGTGTGTGTGTGTGTGTGTGTGTGTGTGTGTGTGTGTGTGTGTGTGTGATTAGACACATAGGAAAGCAACGTTGTATATGTAGATGTGAAATAGAGATGGGCTCTCTGGACCCCCTTGTACTGTTATCAGTGGGCTAGATGTTTTTAAGACTGAAGCAACATCTGTGTTTCATTTACAAAAGGGGCTATTATCCCTCCCTGCAAAAGAGAGAAGTCATATTTTTCATTATATACTGTACTCTTCAGAAAAACATTGCTTTAAACATGAATACTATAAAACAGTATATGCCACTAGACCATTGACTTAGAAAAAAGGCACATTCTGCATACCTTTTAGTATACAGTGGCCCAGGCTTTGCAGAAAGAAAAGACAATGCAACCCCCAGCAATCACTCTGAGTCAAAAGAAAAAACCTGTAAGCTGTTTTGTGAGGGCTTTTATATATTTTTTCCATGTGGATGGGTGGTGCTTTGGATTGACAGCACCACATGTTGAACATTTTTTCAGTAGTAGCCACGTACTTGGTGGGTATTATGATAAAGGGCCATTGGACTGACAGTGCCACATGTTCAACATTTTTTCAGTAGTAGCCACATACTTGTATGGTGTGGTGGTGGTTTACCAAGGGGGCAGTCCAGCTTACAAAGCCTGATATAAACTCTGCAGCTCTTGTGTATCCTGTGCTAGGACAAAAAGACTAGAGTGAGACTGTCAAAAATACCACCTGAGTTGCAGAACTCTTAAAAAAAGCATTAGACAGTCAAAAATAATGTATTCCTGGGGAGAAATGAGTATATATCAACCAGAAGACTGTTTCCAAGCATTGGAAGAGATGAATAGTGTACAGTCTATCACTACAGAAGGTGTGTATTTTTACTTTTAACTAAGAATAGTAGTTTAGATGCTTGTTTAAAATGTTGCTTCTTTACCTGTTTGACTTCATGTTGGTGTAGCTTAACACTACAGAAGGTTTGTATTTTTACTTTTAACTAAGAATAGTAGTTTAGATGCTTGTTTAAAATGTTGCTTGTTTACCTGTTTGACTTTGTTTTGGTGTAGCTTAACACTACAGAAGGTTTGTATTTTTATTTTTAACAAGGAACAGTAGATGCTGCAGGTTTTAGATTTGAAATTTTGTCCTACAGTATAATGCTGAAAATACAAAGTAGTGATGGAGTGTATTTTCTGTTTTTGCCAACAGTACAAAGAAATCCTGCAGGAGAGAGAGCGGAAAAAAGGCCTTCAGAAGTGATCCAGAAACGCTCACAAGTTTCTGCTGCTGATGTGAGTCATAAGCAAAATAGATCTTGTGTGAATTTGAATGATGACATACACCCATCTATGAGCAGTAGCAGTGCAAGGGTGTCTGACAAAGAGTCATTGCACCCAAGGTTTCGAGAAAAGGACCTTGATGCGGTGAATGTAGGAAAAGTTGTATTCTTACTACAGTGGATGGTTTGTTCAATGGCATGGTAAATGAGAGCAGATTATCTAGTGAGGATTATGACTGTGAGATTTCTAAATCTGAGTTTTGTAAAGGTACTTTGCTAAGTAGTATATTTTCTTTATTATGTGCATCCAAGTGCTCATACTCAGAGCTGGAACAGACAGCGAATATGGCCCAAATGTTTGAAAAGTTTAGGACATTGAAGGAAAAGCTGTCCAAAAAAAATAAATAAAATGAAGCACCAAAAAATCTCACATGCTGAGTGAAAAGGGGGGGCAGTACTAACAAAAAGAAAAACAAATAATAAATGGGGTCAAAAAAGAAAAATATGGGTAAAAAATAAAACAATCAGAGAAAATTTGGAAAGAAAAGTAAAACATGCCAGGAAAATATTACATTGTAGGGTATTGCAGCATATTGCTGATGTTCATCAAGCTGGTGAATTAGAAAACCAGCTTGCTTTACACATGCAAGATGATGAGCGGACAAACAAGGAGCCCCCTACAGTTTTTTTAGAAAGTGTATAGCAATATGAGCATGTCTTAAAAAACTTCAAGGCTGTAGAATTGCATGAGCGATATCGCTTCATGAAACTAGATAAAATAAAGTCCTTTACAGAGGCCATTGTTGCAATACATCAGGCTATTCAAAAATTGCTGGACAGTGTGATGAGACAAATAAATCATGGAGACTTTATAAGGTTATGACTGAATGCTGACTCTTTAAATCACCCCTTGTTCTCAAGGAAAACATGACCTAATGAGTTAAATGCAGCCACCTTCTTAGATCAGATAGTGGACATGTTACAGAGCAATGCAGAAGTAATTGCTGATGACTCTATACATCTTGTAGTAACCACTACCAAAAATCACCAGGGGGGCGGGGGTGGGTGGTACATGGACACTGAGCTCTATCTTGTATAGCAGGATTTTACAAAAAAAAGAGAGGATACTTGATTGATATAAATAACAGAGATAATAGTTTGTGTTTTGGTGGCTTCATTCTCGCACTCCTAAATCCACACATGAGTGACAGTCAGTTGCTGAATAAGGCTAAAATATTGCACACTGAGCTAGGTTTGTCAGACCAAACCCCTGTCACTTTTAATGATGTGTCACAGTTTGAACATTTTTTAGGAGTCAAAATTAAGATTTTATATCATAATGAAGGAAACTGGCAAACATTTTCGACAAGGCCAGAAAGACTTCCTAAAACACTATTTGTATTACTGCATGATAATCACTATTATGGTATGAGAGACATAAATAAATTTATTGGTGCTAGATACCTGTGTGAATACTGTCACGTAGCCTACAGACACAAGGAAAATTACATATCTGCATTATCATGCAAAGTTTGCTTTGACCCCAACTGTCTTGAACAGGAAACTGACACTGCATCCTGCCCCACTGTAAAAAGATTTGTAGGTCTATAGCATGCCTAGAAAGGCATTTAGCTAGAGCTGATAGTGGCACCATGCCTTGTAAATCCATGAAACTGTGTGAAGAATGTTTTCTCCTTTACAAGGGTTCTCATACATGTAAGTTGATTCAGTGTAACAGATGTGAGTCTTTCATGACCGCAGACAAGCATCTGTATTACATGTCACCACTCACAGATGTAAAAATCTCTGAGAAGTATATTGTGTTTAATTTTGAGGCCAGATAGCAAAATGGGACTCACATACCAAATTTTGTGTACGTTAAGCAATTAGATGGGAAGAGGTCCTGGGAATTTGAAGGGGAAGATTGTATAAAAGATTTTGTAGGACATTTTATTGACACTCCATTTAGACACTACATTTATTGCACACAATGCCAAAGGCTATGACAGTTATTTTATCATCAGCCAGCTAGTCAAGTAAAGAATTGATATTAAATTGCTCATCCAAGGAGGAAAACTTCTTTGAGACACAGTGCCACCCCTGCACATCAGATTTATTGACAGTCATTGTTTTCTTCCTTTTAAACTAGCAAAAATCCCTGCAGCCCTTGGATTTGAGAATGAGATTGCTAAAGGTTACTTTCCCCAATTTTTTAACACCAAGGCCAATGAAAATTATGTAGGTCCCCTGCCGGATGCTCAGTTTTATGGTTCTGAATATATGCTGCCTGCAGAAAAGCAAGAGTTTTTACAATGGTACCTAGCTAACCGACAGAGAATTTGATCTGAAAAGAGAGCTTCACTACTATTGTCAGTTAGATGTTGAAATTCTTCAAAAAGCCTGTGACAGATTTAGGAAAGAAGTGATGAACATGACAGCTAAAAGGGTTTTAAAACAGTCAGTTGGTGATACAGTAGAGTATGAAACAGTATCCTTAGACCCCTTCCAGTATATCATGATAGCCTCAGTCTGTATGGCCATGTATAGCTTTTTATTTTTGAAAGAATGCACTATCGCTATTCTCCCTCCAGTTGACTACCACAGACAAATAAATAGATGCTCCACACCTGCTATTCAGTGGCTTATGTACATATCCACAAAAGGAAACATTTCTATTCAGCATGCACTACAGGATAGTGAATTTAAGCTAGGGCAGTGCTTTTTGGATGGTTTCTCTGCCATAAATGAAATATCCACAGCACTTGAATTTAACAATTGTTTTTTTCATGGTTGTAACATTTATTACTGTGAGAAAGATAGAAACCAAATGACAGGAACTAGTTTTGGACAGTTATTCAATAGGACCATGCACAAATTTCATTTTCTAAAAAGCAAGGGTTTTTCTGTTAGAGTATTGTGGGAACATGAATGGAAAGCAATGCTGGCTACAGATCAGGGTTTGAATAATTTCTTGAGGGACAGGCAGCTACCACAGCCACTCAAACCTAGGCAGTCACTGTTTGTGGGGAGAACAAATGCCATTTGTCTGTACTATAAGATGCAGCCTGATGAGAAAATACACTATTACAATTTTACCAGTCTCTACCCTTTTGTCAACAAAACAAAACAGTACCCAGTCGGTCATCCTGACATCATTTATGAAAATTTTGATGACCTCACTCAGTATTTTGGTTTAGCAAAAGTAAAAGTCTTACCCCCTAGAGGCCTGTTTTTTCCAGTGCTGCCATCCAGGATTGGAAAAAAAACTTGTGTTCACATTATGTCGTCCATGCGCTGAAGACAGACGTCAAACAACATTGTGCTCACAAAATGATGAACAAAGGGCACTGTCAGGTACCTACTGTACTATAGAACTAAACCTGGCACTGGAAAAAGGCTACAAAATCAGTAACATTTATGAAGTTTGGCATTTTAAAGAGTCATGTACAGAGCTTTTTGCAGACTACATCAAGTTGCATCTAAAAGGCAAGCAAGAGGTGTCTGGTTTCCCTTCATGGGTAAAAAATGTAACAGATAAAGTCAGATACATACAACAGTATTCTGAAAGAGAAAATGTACATTTGAACCCTGTGGCCATAGCAGTTAACCCTGCAAGGAGACAGATATCTAATATGTTTTTAAATTCTCTTTGGTACAAATTTGGGCAGAGAGCTAATTTGCCAACCACAAGCATAGTAACAGACCCTGACAAGCTGTGTCAGTGTGTGTTTGCCCCTTATTACGATATTGCCTCATGCTGTTTCATCGATGATGAAACAGCTTGCTTAAGCTGGAAATACGCCAAAGATCATTACCCAAATTCTAATAATATCAACATATTTATAGCTAGTTTTACAACAGCATATGCCAGAGTGGAACTCTACAACTTGCTAGATAAGTTACAGGACAGGTGCCTATACCACGACACCGACTCTGTCATTTTTGTGTCCAGACCGGGTGACTGGACCCCACCTCTGGATGGTTATTTTGAGGAGCTAACCAGTGAAGTTCCTGCAGATGAACACATTACAGAGTTTGTGTCCGCAGGCCCAAAAACCTACGGCTACTGGCTGTCCATAGGAGAGGTTGTTCTTAAAGTGAAAGGTTTTACCCTTAATGTAGCCAGCAGTAAACACATCAATTTTGAAAGTCTGAAGGACCTGGTCTTTGATTATATCGGGTCACAGATCTCTAAAGAAATTATTGTTTATTTGTTTATTGTTTATTGATAAATATCAGATAACATCTTTGAGTTAGACTCCTTTACAAAGGTTCCACATCGTACATAAGACAGAGACAACCATGACAAAAGTAACAACTAACACAGTAATTAAAGACAATGGTTACAGAATGGTTGCAAATGAATACAGAAAATAGAAACTAGCAGCAGGGAATACATGGTAACAGAGAGCTTCTAACAAGGTACAAAGTGCGAAAGGTTACAGGTACAAGCATAACATTTCAGGGCGATGGCGCTAGCCATGCCCAGGAGTTCTTCGTTGGCCAAGGCAGGACATTGGGGTCCATTGTCATGGTATAGGCATGCCCAGGGGTGGCGGACCAGTGTTAGGTCCATGATCAAGGGAAGGGGGGAGGTATGGGGTAGAAGAAATGGAAGGTCATTTTAGGGGCAGTCACATACTGATCCCTGGCTGATAAGGTCCCATAGTTGGGACGTGAACTGACCAAGTTTGGGTTCAGTGAGGAGGGAATTGGGAATTGAGTTGAGCCTAGATGGGGCCAGATATTGAAATGTTCTTTGGCCTGAAGTGGTCTTGCAGTGAGTTACCCTAAAGTGGGTAGTTGCTGATTGTCATGTGAGGTGGGTAGACAGTGGGGACTGAAGTAGTGGGGAGAGGGCTGGTGGGAGTAATCCAGAGGTGATTTTCTTAGTGAAGAGGCAGGCCTGGTACTTTAGCCTCCCATTGAAGTTGAGTCAGTTTGCTGAGGCGTAGAAGGTGCAGGTGTGTGTGTAAGTCTAGGACAGCCTGTAGCAAGTCTGTAAGCCTTATTGAGGGTCAGTCTAATTTTGTGTAGGTGGGTGGTGTTGGCTGCACCATAGATGATGATTCCATAATCAATTAGAGATAGAATAGATGCAGAGATGGCTAGGCAGAGAGATTCAGGGGGAAGGCAGTGCTTATAGCAGTGAAGGAGACCAAAACATGTATTGACAGTGGTGCTGAGCATCCGGATATGGTTGTGGAAAGTGAAACCAGTGTCTAGGGTGATGCCAAGGTATTTGAAAGTGGTAACCTGCTCAAGGGGGTCTTTCAGTGAGTTCAGAATGATCAACAGTTGTCCTAGGTTCTTATTTTGGGGGGGTACAAACATTATGGATTTAGTTTTTTGTAATTTAGTACTAATCTATGCTGAATGATCCAGGATTCAGCTTCAGAGAAGGATTTCTGGGGTGCCAAGTGGAGGGCTGCGGGATCAGTGTGTGAGTTGTAGAGGACTGCATCATCTGCATATAATAGAATTTTTCCCAAGCAGGCATTGGGTAGGGTGTTGAGGAATAGGGAGAAGAGATGTGGGCCAAGAGATAAGCCTTGAGGGACCCCAGACCTGACTTGGTGGGGGGATGACAGGGAGTGGGCAATCCAGACTGTCTGGGTTCTCTCAGACAGATAGGTGGCAAACCAGTCAATGGTCTCATGGGAGAGGCCTATCTGAGTGAGGGAGTCCAGGAGAACCGAGTGGTGCACAGTATCGAATGCCTTTGAGAGGTCTCTAAAGACAGTGCCAGCAGTGTAGCCAGTGTCCAGGGATGTATGGAGAACGTTAGTAAATTCCAAGAGGGCAGTGGTGGTGCTATGGTTCTGGCAGAAGCCATATTGTTCAGGACACAGGATGCTATATTTAGTGAGGTAGTCTGTTAGTTGGGTGGCCACGATTGTCTCCAGGGTTTTAGAGAGGGGAGGCAGGATTGATATTGGGTGGTAGTTCCCAGGCAGGGTGCGGTCACCACTTTTAAGGATAGAAGTGATGAGGGCAGATTTCCATTTGGTGGGGAACTGGCACAGAGAAAGGGAGTGGTTCAAAAGCATGGTAAGGGGGGGAGAACCTCACTGAATGTGAGTCTCAGCAGTTTCAGATCCAGTGTGTCACTGCTGAAACAAGATTTACTAAAGGGCTTTGAGTAGTAGAGGGGCAGCTTCATGCTGGAAAACTGCTTTAAAGTGGAAAGGGGGGTTGGGGAGAGGGCAGTGTGGTGTAGGGTTGGTGGGGAGAAAAGTTGGGGGGGAGAACACCAGTGAGGTCAGAGAAGGCTTCATTTAATGTGTCTGCAATAAAGGCTGGGTCTGAGGTGATAGATCTGTTGATCACTGATATGGGTAGGCGGGGCAGTGGAGGCTTTGCCACTTAACATTTTGAGTGAGTCCCAAAACTTGCGACCTGAGCCCCATGTGTTGGTGAGCAAGGTTTTAAAGTACTCAGCCTTTGCTTTTTGAATAGCCCATGTGCATTTTTTGCACACTTCTTGGTAGCACTGCCTGTCAGAGGGTTTTCTTGAGTCCTGTGCAATGTGCCACAGATTGTCTCATTCGCACATCTGGTTCAAAAGGGCTTGAGATAGCCATGGTGTGTTGGCACCTTTAATTTTTTGTTTGGTCAGGGGTGCAAACAAGTTGCAGGCAGTGTTGAACACATGAATGAAATAGTTAAGGGCAGAGTCAATGTTCTGAGCATTTCTTATGGGGGACCAGTCAGTAGCTAGGAGGCACTGTTTAAGGGACTGTAGTTTGCCAGGTTTGAGGTGGCATTGTAAGACAGTTTTAGGGAGGACTTGTTAACACAGTATGGCCAGTGACATAGCACTGTCGAGTGGTCACTCAGAGCATCAGGTAGTACCCTGATCTGTGTAGATTTATAGTAGTTAATAATTTTTATTAAGTTTGAAAAATAATATCAGACATAGCCAGGTACATAAAGAAGATACAGCATGACACACATGCATACACATTGACTGCAGTGTCATTATATAATTGACAAAGTGTAGCCCATAGAAAAGGACTTTGCTAAATAATGATACAGTAAGAAATTATACAGTGAGTTGTATTGTGATATTGTGCCCCAAGTTAAGACGTCTGATATGGGCATAATACATAAGTGTCTTCTGATACATGAAAAAAAGTCTGAAAAACACAGACATAATAACAAAATACTACCATAACATCCTTGCAGGGAGGGGGTGGGTTTTGGGGTTCCAAATCATTTCCTACTGGTGTATCTACTATGTTGGTCCAGATCATTCCACAGGGAAAGTCAGTCAATTCCCTGCATGTGGGGAGAGATAAGCTAAGTAAGGGGACCAGGTAAGATAATATTGTGAGAGAGTGTTGGTAACTAAGTGGGACTGATGATCCAGTAATGCTACATTAGAGAGGGCACTATATAATTCAGAGATGGTGGGTACCTCTGTGGTTGTCCACCTACAGAGGATAAGTCACTTAGCTTGGAGGCTAAGAAGTGTCAGCCGTCTGTGCTGTTGACGAGTGAATGCCCTCAGCACAGGAGGAAGGCCCAAAATCCAAACTAGGGGATCTAGAGTCAGAGCAGTCTGAGGTCTGTTGAGCCAGACCCAAGACAGCCGGCCAGAATGGAGTGAGAAGTGGGCAAAGCCAAAGTATTTGCAAAAGGTCTCCCTCTCCCAAAAGACATTGCCAGCAATGACTGTTGTCCATGAGATGCATTCTGTACAAGACAACAGGAGTGCGATACCAATGCAACAGTATCTTGTTTTGCATAAGTTTACTTCTCATATCTGGATACATAGAATGAGCATATTTCCAGCATAGCTTCCACTGGGCATTCGAAATGGACTGTTGAAGAGCTTGCTCTCATTTACCTTTAGCCTGAGCTGATTATGCAGGGATATGATTCCTAAGATCGGCATACATAAGACTGGCTTTACCCCTTTTATAGGTCAGCCATTTAATTAACAAATGGGACCTTGCTATATCTGTTGTGTGGTGTTATTTAATATAAGCTAAAACCAAGCTTATGAGCTGTAAGTACTGCCAAAAGGCCTGCTTAATTAAGTGGAACTCCTGATCTAATGTTTGAAATGTTTTGATAGTGAGACTGTCATCCGTCATCAAGTCCTTTAGTGTAAAAATTCCTTTACTCTGCCATAGGGGCCAGTGCAAAGGTTTGCCATCCACTTTTATGAGCATGTTTCCCCATATAGGGGAGGCCAGAAGGGAGCATAAATCTGCCTCCGATTTCTGTTCCACTAAATGCCATGTCAGTACTGAGCCTGCTATTGTTTGGCAGGAAGACAAATATTTGTGAAGGGGATTGTAAAGTAAAACTGCTAGGGATTGGATCTGGGCCATGTATGCCTTCATGTGTATCCACTGTGGTCACTCAGATGTCTGTGGGAGGAACCAGTTTAGGGTCTGAGCTGCAGTGAAGGCCCATTTAAACCCTTTCAGCCAAGGAAGGCCCCAGCCTCCCTGTGACCAATGGGCTCTAAGTTTATTTCTACTATAACGGGGTTTGGTGCCTTCGCAAATAAAATTGGAAAAGGCCTGGTCTATGGCTTTAACCCATGAGACTGGAAGTGTAAATGGTATATGTGAGATGTCATATAAAAGTTTAGGGGCTACCACCATTTTGATCATGGACATTTTACCAGCTAGTGCAAGTTGAAGACCACGCCGGCGCACAAATTCAGTCTTGACATCTTCAAGAAGGGGTTTAAGATTCAGATCCCATATTTCAGTAAGATCTACTGTGAGCCGTATCCCTAGATATACAAGGGAATTTGGGGCCCAATGAAGGCCGAGATGGGCTACCTGATCTAAAGTGCACACGCTATTGAGGGGGGGGTACTTCCGTTTTAGACCTGTTGATTTTTAGGCCAGAGTAGCTCGTAAAATCTGCAAGGAGGGAAAGCAGAGCAGGGAGGGAAGTAGTGACGTCCACTAATGGGACTAACAAATCATCTGCATACATAAATGTGGGGAAAGTGATAGCGCCAAAGGGAAAACCTGTTATGGCTGAAGAGTGGCGTATGGCAATCGCAAGTGGCTCCACTGCTATTATGAAAAGTAAGGGAGACAGGGGGCAGCCCCGGCCTCGTGCCCCACCCCAGAGGGAAGGGTGCAGACAGAGTAGAGTTGGTGAGGACCTGAGCCAAAGGGTTGTGATGCAGAGCTGTCACCCAGTTTCTAAAATTGTGACCAAAGCCTATGGCTTCTAGCACCTGTTAAAGGTACTGCCATTTGAGAGAATCAAATGCCTTCTCAAAATCTATTGCTACTGCAGCAGCTGGTGCCGAGAAGTTACTGGCCTGATATATAATATTTATAAGGGAACATATATGATCTCTGCAGAGCTGACCCGGGACAAAACCAACTTGTGAAGGATGTATAAGGTGGGGAAGCAAGGGGTTTAACCTGGTAGCCAGAATTTTTGCAAAAATCTTACTATCTGAATTGATAAGTGAAATAGGGCGATAGCTGGATGGTAAAGTGGCATCTTTCTCTTTTTTGGAAAATACAGTAATGATCGCCTCCCGAAGGGATGGGAGGAGGGATTCTGAACTAAGGGCCAAATTAAAAAATGGCACTAAGTGGGTGAGATCATGTGATGCAGAGTGCTGAATAGAAGCTCCTCTGCATAGCTCCAGCCTCCCAATTATAAATTCGTCTTTTTTGGCCTGTTATATCGCTTAAAACCCCTTGGTGTTTTCGGAATCTGCCTTCTAACATTTCCAGGGTTTGGAACTGCGAGTTGGAATAATTATGGAGGCTTACATAAAAAAGTGTTTGCAAAAGCATACCCCACCAGTTACCCCCGGGAAGGCCCCGAAGAAACCTAGGGCCTCGAGTGGATCAGACAGGCCTGACCAACTTAGCCAACTACCGGATCAGGAGCCTTTGACCCTGCACAGGTTCCTCAAAGAATTCAAGCCCTTTCAGGAGGAAGTTAAAGAAATGGCAACCGAGCTTAAAGCCCTGTCTAAGAAGCTGGAAGAGGTCACTACAGTAACATCTAATAATACAGCTCGCATTGTGTCTCTCGAGAAACATCTGGAAAAGATAGATCCTGGGCTAGCTGCACTGCGACAGAAGCTCTCTCGAGTTGAAGCAAAGCTGGAGGATCTCGAGGGCCATAGCCACAGGAATAATGTGGTAATATTGGGGCTACCCAAGGGTGAAGAAGGCCAGAATGCTATTAACTTTGTACAGAAGCTGGTAGAACGTGTTGCAGGTCCTTCTCCCTTTGGCTCTGTGTACACTATTGAGAGGGCGCATAGACCCCTTCGACCAAAACCTCCTTCGGGGGCTGCTCCCCACCCTATGATATGCCGATTTCTCAATTTTCTGGAAAGGCAACACCTCTTGTCTAAAGTGAGAGACCTACAAGAGGTCCGGTGGGAAAACTCGAATCTAAGAATAGCGTAGGACCTCCCAGGATCTGTTCGACTGAAGCGCACAGCATTTCACACTATCGTAACCAAAATTATCACTGCTGGGCTCAAGTTTAAGATGGGGTATCCTACTAAGTTGCAGGTTCTAGTGAATAGATCCTGGTCAGCATATGAGGATCCTGATGTTGCTCTCACTGGTCTCAAGCTTGCTGTCCCTGATCTGTTTCGTGACACATGAGGAGCCCTTACCCATGTGAAGGGAAGACCTGCGTTGCCAAGATGGGACTGCTTCTCATGTCCATTACTGTATAGAATAAACAGAGTGGCTGGAATCCAGAGGATCTTATTTGGGGAAGATGCTGAGCTGTTATCTCGCTGTCTTAACTGATATGAGGCTTTTTGGTTTTGAATTCAAAATATGGGACTGCAGCCTTCATATTAGTTTTGTTTGAGTCTCAAGCCTGTTCTTGTGGGGGAATGGTGTTCGGTATTTAGGTCTCTTCAGGAATGTTATTTGCTAGTACAAAGGGGGTGGTTAATATTCAATGTAGTATGGCAGCATCTATGCTGCGCTCATATGTTTTAATTCCAGCTCCTCATGTTAAACTATCAAGAATTGTTAGGTTGCAGAGTTTTCTCGGTTCCTATTTAAATCTTGCTGGTTGGGGGGGAAGTGTTATTATACTAGTTTGGGGCTGAGGGGTCTATTTCGGGAGTCTGGGGAGGAAGAGACGTGGTACTTTGCTGAGCGCTGTTCGTGACAGTCGGGGTGGGTGGGATGGGGTGGGGAGTTTGGGCATTTTGTTTGGGATACTTTCTTGTTTATTGTGGGGGATTATTATGAGGGGGATAGAAGAAGGAATAGCTTGTTTTGGGGGATGAGGGGTGGAGGGGAGGGTGGATCATACAGCAGTAACCATTTGAACCTGGTTGAATATTTTTTGATGTCCTTATACAGGGTAGAGGATGTTAAGCTTATTAATCTGATCAGATGGCTAATGATGTGACTTTTGCTACCTGGAATGTTAAGGGGATCAGGAAAAAATCCAAACAATATCAGGTGCTCAAACACTTAAATCTATTGCGGTCTCAGATAACTTTTTTGCAGGAATCCCATCTATTAGAGTGTGAAGCTTTACAATTAAGGAGACAAGTGGGTCAGGTTTACGAAGCTCAGGGCTCCACTAAAAGCTACGGGGTCATGCTCATTATTAATAAAAGTATCCCTTTCGATGCTACACAGGTTATCAAGGATCGAGGAGGCAGATTTGTTTTAGTCAAAGGCACTCTCTGGTCCGTACCGCTCTTACTCGGTAGCCTATATGGACCCAACATTGATGACCCCGAGTTTTTTATGAGGCTGATAACCACTGTGCTCCCAATGTTTCCTATTAGGATTATTATGGGGGGCTATTTTAATCAGGTTATTGACTCTGACTTGGATAGGTCAGGAAGTGGGCTGAGAGGGATGTCCCCAGGACAGAGGGCATTTAAAGGTCTGGTAGATCAATGCGGGCTCTGTGATGTCTGGCATGTGTTGCACCCTGATTCTAAGGAGTTCACTTTCTCTTCAATGGTGCACGGCTCGCAGTCCAGCATTGATTATGTCTTTATCTCACAGTGTCTCTTGCCTGGGGTCAAGTTTGCCTCGATCCAACCTGGTCCCATTTCTGACTACTCCCTTGTGGTATGCAACATGGCATTTCTTGATTCACCCAAGAGGGAGACTAGGTGGAAACTCAATGAACAGCTTCTTAAAGATGCCAAGTACTGTAAGCTCATAAGAGAGCAAATTTAATTATTTTTCTCATCCAACCCATTGGACAGTGCAAAGCTGGATATTCCATGGGGGGCTTTTAAAGCTTATATGAGAGGGGTTCTTATAGGTGTAGTGGCAAAAAGGAAAAGGGTGCAGGAGGAAGAGCTCTTATCACTATTATCTCAAATTTGGTCCCTTGAAAGGAATTTCTCTGTTAGTCCCTCTAATGAGGACAAGAAGAGGCTTCTGGTGGCTAAAGATAGATATCTAGAGTTGTTAAGGGAGAAGGCAGAACTAGCTATAATCCGAATTAAGGCCAGCTATATGGATCAGGGAGAGAAAGCAGGGCGTTTGCTCGCATTGCGATTAAAACTACAGAATCCGCAAGATTCATTCCACCAATTCGGGCAATGGCAGATGGGTCTCTGAAAGTATCCCATACTGAGATAGTGCAGGAGTTCACTTTATATTATGAGAATTTACAGTATATAGGGATATGGAGAATCCTCCCTGTCCTGGGACTCTTGAGGAGTACCTTAAAAACTCCCACTTGCCCTCTCTATCGGAGCAACACAAGAGCTTTCTTGTTTCTCCTATATCCCAGGAGGTAATTTCTGAAGTTATTAAAGGGCCACCTTCAGACAAGGTCCCAGGACCAGATGGGTTTTCCTCTTTATTTTACAAAGTTTTTTGTGACCTCTTATTACCAGTGCTTTATCGTTTATTTCAGTACATTCTATCTGGGGTTGAGACTGATCCTTACCTGTTTGAAGCCCTGATTGTTCTCCTCCCTAAACCAGATAAAGATCCTGAGTTAGTCCAAAGTTACAGACCCATATCTCTTTTAAATCAGGATATTAAAATCCTCTTGAAGATATTGGCCGACAGACTAACTGTAGTTCTCCCTGATCTAATCGATATGGCGCAGGTTGGATTCATGAAGGGACGTTCATCTTCGGATCATTTGCGTACCCTTTCCCATGTCTTCTTGGCCTCCAGGGATGCTGCATTTCCCGCTGGACTGGTCTCCCTGGATGTCTAGAAGGCATTTGATCGGGTGAACTGGAAATTTCTGTTTCATGTTCTTGAAGCCTTTCAGTTCCCTCCTTTCTTTATATCCTGGATAGTTGCATTATACAAAGCACATACAGCAAGGATTTCAGGAAATGGTGCATTTTCTAAGTCCTTCTCATTATATTCTGGTACCAGACAGGGTTGTCCCCTCTCTCCCCTGTTATTCAACCTATATCTTGAACCTCTCATTCAGAATATCCTCAATAATACAGGAATACAATGCATCTGGGTGGGGCGTCATGAGGTCAAAATCACTGCATACGCGGATGATCTCCTTGTGTACCTATCCCATCCGTATCTTCTGTTCCAGTTTTGCTGGGTGAAATTGCTAAATTTAGCACCCTATCTAACTATAAGCTTAATCCTAATAAATCTTCTTTTTTCCCTTTATATCACTAGATTTTTAAGACTGATATTGCCCCCTTTTGCTTATGTTGGTCCCCTGGGTCATTGAAATACTTGGGCATTAAACTGACTCAAAATCCTTCAGTATGGTTCAGAGAAAATCTGGAGCCCCTTTCCAGCTTATAATTCAAGATCTCGACAGATGGTCCAAACACCCTATCTTGCTTTGAGGCTGGATCAATATAATCAAGACGAATATCTTCCCACAAATTTTCTACCCTTTATCTCTTCTCAATTCTTTCATCCCGTTATCCTGGTTTAAGAAATTGCATGGTATTTTTACCAGGTTTATCTGGTCTGTCAAATACCCCCGTCTGGCTTACTACAAGTTGGCTGCTCCAAAATCTGAGGGGGGCCTGTGAATTTCCCATTTAGCCTTATATTACTGGGCTAGTCGGCTGGTGAAATGCCTGAAATGGGTAAATCCGGGTTCTGAAAGGACACAGCCGACTTGACTTAGAATAGAGTTGGACTCAGTCCAGTCCATGAACCTGGATCCCTTAACTCTGTTCTATCTAAAAATCTCTCAGGTGCACGTTGCCGAAAAATCTCCTATAGTTACCACTTCTTTAAGGATATACGCACAACTTTGCTCTTTCTTGCGTTATACTACTGTTAGACCTGGCCCAATCTATTTGGAACTCACCATCTTTCACTATGAATAAGCAGCAGATTCCCCGCATCTGGTTGCCCCAATTGGGGGATGGGATAGTACTTTTCTTTGTGGATGAGGAGGGGCAATGGCTATCCATATGTGATCTTATACAGAAATTTAGTATCCCGGCATTCTCACATTTTAAAGCAGTACAGATAAGACATCTACTCACAACAGTGTTCAGTAACACCCCTCCTTTTCAGATGGTTGGGGCCCTGATACCTGAACTCTTTCTTTACTTGGGTCTTCGGGCCGTGTATCCAAAGTATACCAAGTGCTATTTTACAAAAGGTATGGGGACTCTTTTGGACCAATGAGGTTCTGGAGCTCCTTACTTCCTCAACACTCACTTAATTGGCAAGCTTTGTGGAGGTCCTGTCACAAATTCGTCTCCCAAGATAGACTGCGCCTCATGCAATTTCATATTTTACATAATATGTATTATACTCCAGTTAAGTTAAAGAAGTGAGGTCTTCTGGACTCCAATTTATGCGTTAAATGTTCGCAGGAGGAGGGGACACATATTTTGGTCCTGTCCCAAAATTTCCCAGTTGTGGGACTCTATCAAAGTTTTTCTAGATCCTATATTGGGTTTACAGGAACATTTCACACTTGATATTTGTCTCCTCAGGGACATGTCTTCTATTAGAGTCAAAGTGAGAAGATTTCATATTTCAATGATAGCTTTATTGGTCAAAAAGCTTATTTTACGTCATTGGAAAGACAAGCTTACTCCGACATTACAGGAATGGGTGAACAAAATCCTTGATAACCTGTGTACAGAAAAGGCTATTGCTAGCCTCCACAACAGATAATCTGTTTATACTCAAATATGGGATCCCCTTCACTCTCTAATTTTAGTTGCTCAGAAATAGTAGTGTTCTAGTATAATTGCCCTGTATGCTTCTGTACAATGGTCTTATACTTAAGTGGTACATTGATATGTAACTGCTGTGGGGAGGAGGGGCAGTTTAAATGTAATAAGTGCTGTATTCTTGTCTTCTTTCATGTTATTGCCTCTGTAAGTGGAAAACGTTGCTAATAAAGGTTGAATTAAAAAAATGGCACTAAGTAGAGGGGAGATCAGTGGTGCAACCAGACTCCACATTTCAGGGGGAATCCATCCCCACCAGCGGTCTTCCTGTGATTTAAATTGTGAAATGCATCTGTGACCTTTTGAGGGGTAATGGGAGACTCCAAGGTAGCAGCTTGCTGAGGATTTAGATGACAGATAGCTATAGATGTCAGAAAAGTTCATACATGTGCAACATTAAAAGTGCCAGAGGAAGAATATAGCTGTTTATAGAAATCTGTCATAATTTCATTTATGCATTCTGGTTGAACTTGCACAGGGCCATCTCGTGCTTTGAGTCCAGGAATATGGCTCTCGGCCCTCTGTTTCCGGAGTCTGTAGGCTAGTACTTTCCCAGTCTTCTCCCCAGTATTTATGCAGTAGTCTGAGGAAGGCCAATTCAGCTTTCTGGCAAGTAGGTCCTGTACTTGATGACAGATTTTAGTGATTTCCTTGCCTATCGAGGAATGTAAGGAAGTGAGTGGCATACTTTTAAATTTGGTCTCCAGTTCTATAAGATGGGATTCCAATGTTTTAAGCAGGTGTTCTCTCTCTGCCACCTGTGATACGCTGAATATCCCATGATAGCACCTCGTATGGTGGCTTTCAGTGCCTCCCATACCATTGTTGGGGGGACTTCCGTTGTAGCATGATCTTGTAGAAACTTAGTGGCCTGTGTCTAAAATTATTGAGGGAAGTTAGGGTCCCTCAAGAGAAGCAGGTCTAAATGCCAGCTCGGGGATCTAGGGGCTGAGGGACTACTTAGCGTGTGAAGTTGTACCAGAGCATGATCCGATATTATAATTGGATGAATTACAGCATCATTGGTGCTGTTCATAATAGAAGGAGATACAAGCCAGTAGTCCAGCTGAGAGTGTGAGTTATGCAGCGGAGAAAAGAACCTATAATCTTTGTCCTGAGGGTGCAGAATGTGCCAGGGGTCTTGTAACCCCATATCTGTGATCAGCTGCTGCAGTGAGAGGCGACATTTCTGATGCTGATCTGGGCAAGTGGGCGTGCAATCTAGGAAAGGATCCAGGGGGAGATTGAAATCACCTCCCTAAGATTATAAGGACCTGTGGAGAGGCTAAGGAGCTAATAGCTTGGGCCAGCAAGTGAAACACTTCAGGCTGGTCGTCATTAGGGCCATACACATTAGCTATCACTAGGGTACCTGTTGGAGTATCCATCAAAGCCACCACCCATCTGCCATCTCTATCTCACTGCACTTTTGTGTCCACTGAAGAGATTTGTGAAATAAAACAGCAGGTGAAGGCTGAAGAAGAAGCAACCTGTCCCACCCAAGAGCCTTTCAACCTGTCATGGTCCAACTTTTTCAGCTTAGTCTGTTGTAGTAGGGATATCTGCACACCCAGTCTCTTGAAATGATTCAGTACCTGAGAACGCTTCATAGGGGTATTAAGGCCCTGTACGTTGCAGATGATATAGCGAATGTCAGCCATAGTCTAGAAGTGGGAGGTCTGATTTAGAAGGGAATGAGCTATAGAACCTAATAGAGACTGAGAGTGAAGATCTGCCCCATATCATCTGAACCAGAAAATCTGTTATAATCAATTTAAACACCACCAGCAAGGGACCCTGTGACAGGGCTAATACCTGCCACATAATAATGTTTCATACTTTCTCTTGGTTGCAACCATCTATCTTCTTGTCTTCTAGAGCTATCCCTTTTACCTTCCTGATGAGGAGGCAGGCCACCTCCTTATCAAGTAACCCCCCTTTTAAGTCTTCTATATTCTCTGCCCCTCTTTTTATTCTCTTCCTTCCAATGAAACATTATTCAGTTTCCAGCATAAATCCACCTTATATTGGGTAGAAAAAGGGTTATGGCTCCCTTAAATAATTGATGTAGTGGTATAATGCCCTTAATAAAGAAAGACATATCCCTTGTACTTTTGTGGTAAAGACTGTGGGAGCTTTGCAGTTTATAAGGTCCTTAAGTTGCCCAATGGGGTAACAAAATCTGTTTTGATTTATTTTGTGTGCTTAGAGCTCACCCTTTTCGTTCCGCTCGGCGAACGCCACGGTGGTTATGGATAGTGCGATCATGCGCACGTTCATGTTAATTATTATTTTGCAAATATAGAATTACATGGCAGCATGATGTTAAATGCTGCCTAGAGTTGTAATTTTGCCCAAATTGCAAAGCCCCTTGCCCTGGAGAGAGTGCAGTGAATCTCTGAAGTGCTTTCTTGTTCCTAAAGTAAACGCTGCCCATGGCTTAGCCTGCCAAGTCTGCACTGAAGTCAGCTGTCTAGCCTGCATAAACATAGTTTCCTCCTGTTTTCTTGCTGCAGGAGTCTGTGCTTCCCAATGGAATGGACCTAGTGGCAGAAGAGGGTGGGCAGCCTTGGTAAACAATTATTGTCCTTGCAGGAAGCCCAGCAAAACACTGTGAAAATAAGTATGAACCTCAGTTCTTAGTGAGAGCTTTTCATTTTGTTTTTTCTTTCCCCTGGAGCAATATATTAGTAGTGTGGCTCCTACTTTTACACTCTGCACTTTTGAAATGTCCCCCTTCAGTTATGCCACAGTAGTAGAAATGTTATATTCCAAAATAAAGGAATAAATAAATTGTACCTTAAGCTTGGCAGGAGAGATACAAAATGGGAGCTGCTCTGAGGATTAGCTGTGTCATTCTGGCAGGGAGCTATAGGGGAATGGCGGCCCCTAGTGGGCTAGATTTATACTGTTGCAAAGTCATGTATGGTGATTGAATATACTTAGGTTTTGTATATCAAAACTGGTCACAGAAAGACTTCTACAATTAATTTAAGCATTGTACAGCAACCCATGTGTGCTTTAAAATGTTAAGTTTAATTTTAAAGGCATTTATTATTTTGTTACATAATGAATCTAAGTCACATGATTCGGGGGAGGATATAAATGTCCTTTAGTAAACTGCCTTTTTTTTAGATAAGGTCAGTGCTGGCTGATCAGTGGTGGAGGAAGGTTCCACTGGTTTGGGGATATTCCGTTTATGTTTTTGTTCGTATTTTGTTCTACCAACTGGTGCAAGTGGAAGTGAATGCTGAAGAAGGTGCCAAAGCTAAGACTGTGATTTATATTGTTTTTTTTTATTATTTTGTTTGTTTTATAATAAAATTCCCACTTAACCAGGTGGGTTGCACCTTATTCTGAAGCGTCTGTCCATCTTTTATATCCCACACAGTATCATTTGGTGTCAGAAGTAGGATATAAATGCTGTTTTTGTGACCAGACTAAAGAAGAGAGTTGAAGCGGTGGGTATTTGTTTGGATACCCAGGATGAACATGGCAGTTGGTGGACAACCACAGGGCACCCTTACCAGACACATGGCAGCCCAGACTGGGGCCCAATTATTGACTGGTTTGCCTGATGTACGCCCCAAGGTTAAGAGACAACCACCTGAGAGGTCAGAGGAGGAACCAGGTGAACTTGGAGATGACTTGCCAACAGAACAACTACTGGAATCCGAGGATCTTGAGAAAAAGGTGGATGCTTCATACATGGAGCAAGCTCCCATGGAGAATGTGGGAGAACTCTTAAAATGGTTTTGTGTGCGGCAGGTCCAGTTGGATAAGGAACGAGAACAGGATTGAAGGTGTCAAGATGCCAAATGGGCAGATACTATGCAGGTACTACAGGCTATCAGAGTAGAGCATGCTGATCATCCTCAAGGCCCCTTGGACATTAAATTAGCCAGACCACAAGAGACTGATGACACTGAGGCCTATTTGACCACATTTGAAAGGGTGGCACAAACATGTGGATGGTTGAAGGAGCAATGGGTTGTGCGACAAGCGCCCCAGTTGATGGGAAGAGCCCAGGTCATATATAGCCGACTATCTATATAAGTGGCAGATGATTATGACTTGTAAAGAAAGAAATTCTATGGAGATACGATATAAACACTGAGACCTATCGGCAGCGGTTTTGTTCCTTAAAGATGCAGCCAGCAGATGCTCCCAGAGAGGTTTATGCACACTTGAAGGATCTTAGCAACAAATGGCTATAACCTGATAGTAAGACCATTCAGCAAATAATGGAGGTCATCACCATCAAGCAATTTATCAAAATTCTTCCCCAGGATGTACAACTCTGGGTTAGAGAACATAAACCTAAGGAGCTGAAAAAACCATTGAACTAGCCAAAGACTTCCTGGCAGCGAGACCATCACAGGGATGATACACAGAGGGATCCATCCATACCCCTGCCACTACTCCGGTAAGGAACACCTTTTCTTCTGATTTATATAGAAACAGACCAGAAATGAGAAAGGAGAGAAGATAAAGATTACCCCTGTCAGAGGTAGTATGCCATGGCTGTAAGAAGAAGGGACATATGATTAGAAACTTCCCAACAGCTAAAAAACATTTTGGACATTTGGCCTTGACCAATTGGGCTCCTTATATCACCACAGTTAAAATGGGACCCCATAACATCATAGGACTGTTGGACTCTGGGAGTCAACAAATGCTAGTGAGAGCTGACCTAGTGGAGAAAACAGCAAAGATGGAAGGAGGAACCAGGGTCACATGTATCCATGGGGACACCCCACTATTACTCCACTGCCCCAATGAGACTCACCATTAATGGAAGCACTAAAGACCTGGCAGTAGGAGTAGTACCTCATTTGCCTGTTCCACTGATAATAGGACAAGACCATCCAGACTTTTTCAAATTAGTGGAAAGACATGATTTAACACCTGTGGTAGCAATAACAACACGTTCACAAACCGGGCAAAAACAGGCAAATGAAACAATGGAATCTGTGTTTCCTTTTTCAGACGACTTATTCGAGGCCCCAGGGAAAACACCTAAAAGGAAGGCAGAAAAACGAAAAATAAAAAGGGACTGGTGAAACCAAAAGATTAATGGGCTGATGAGTCAAGATCCTGAGACAATAGCTCAGGAACAAAGAAAGGATGAAACTCTTAACCAGTTTTTCTTACAGGTTAACAAAGATGATGGGACTGATGAGACTCATAAGTTCTTATTATTGAATAACATTTTGAATAGAGAATGTACCAACCCTAAAAATGGGGATAAAGTCTTGAAATTAATTGTGCCACAGAAATTTCAGAAAGAAATACTACAATTGGCCCATGATATACTCCTAGCAGGGCATTCTGGGAGAGATACCACCTTAAAATGAATACTTGATAATTTTTTCTGGCCTAGAATACATGATATGGTAGCTGACTATATCCAGAGTTGTCCTGACTGCCAAAAAATTGCCAAGATAGGAAGAAAGGAGGTGGTACCTCTCCAGAATATATCCACAGTTAACCAGCCATTTGATAGAATCGCCATGAATGTAGCGGGCCCTTTAGAGACCAGCACTAAGGGTAACCGGTTTATCTTAGTCATCTGTGACTATGCCACTTGCTATCCAGAGGTGATTCCAATGTGAACAGTCACAGCACAAAGACTGGCCGAAGAATTGGCAAAAGGTTTTTGTAGAGTTGGCATCCCTAAGGTGGTATTGACGGATAGGGGAACCAACTTTACTTCTGTACTATTGGTGGAACTATATAGACTACTGGGTATACAGGCTATTCAGACTTCACCTTATCACCCCCAAACTGGTGGGCTGACAGAAAGATTCATCCAGACCTTGAAGAACATGTTAAAGAAATTTGTTAGTGAGGAAGGCAGGAACTGGGACTTATTTCTGCCCTACCTTTTGTTTTCATATAGAGAGGTACCACAGGCCTCTACAGTCTACTCCCCTTTTACCCTCCAGTATGGGTGTAACCCAAGGGGATCTTTGGATGTAGTCAAAGAGTCCTGGGAGGAAAACACTAAGGTAGGAAAGAAGGGGGTCCTAGAGTACATGGTAGCTTTGAGACAACTTTTGAAAAGGTATGTTACCTTAGCCCATCAGACATTGAGCGATAAACAGGATCAACAAAAGAAACTTTATGATGTAAGGGTAGGACATAAACAATTCATCCCAGGGGACCAAGTATTATTACTTTTACCTGCCAGCAAAAATAAACTACTGATGAAATGGTAGGGGCCTTATAGTGTGGTTAGGCAAGTTGGCCCTGTAACTTATGAAATACAGATATCCCATAGAAAGAATAAAAACCAGATATACCAATCAAACGTGCTTAAACTATGGCATGCAAGGCCCAAAGAGGAAGAAGTAGGTGGCTATATACAAATGGAACCTCAACAGTCCAAGCTGGATATAGCCTACGAAAGGTTGGGAAATAGGGGCCGACTACAGGAAATGCAGATAAATCCCTCTCTATCTACATCTCAACATACCCAGTTGCAACAATTGCTCAGTAAATATACTGACATATTTACCAGTGTACCTGGTCATGCAGTGGGTATACAGCATGAGATCAGATTAACACAAAATAATCCTATACATCAGAAACCATACCGGTTACCAGTACAGGTTAGAACAGAGGTAATAAAGGAAGTAAGAGCTATGGAACAACTAGGTATAATTCAGCCCTCCTATAGTGCCTGGTCTTCACCTATGGTGATAGTGAATAAAAAGATGGGGGGGTATTTGCATTTGTTTGGATTTCTGAAAGGTGAATGCTGCTTCCCTCCTTGATAGATAGCCTACGCCTCACATAGATGATACTATTTATCACCTAGGAAGTGCCAGGTACATATCCACCCTTGACCTCTCAAAAGGGTACTGGCAGATTCTCCTTGCCCCTCAATCAAGGGAAATTACTGCTTTTAGTACCCCGGTAGGCCTATACGAGTTCCTAACAATGCCTTTTGGACTGCATGGAGCGCCGGCTACGTTTCAGCACTTCATGGATCACATACTACAGCCCTACACATCCTTCTCTGCAGCCTACCTGGATGACATGGTGGTGTTTAGTCCAGATTGGGAATCACACCTGAGCCACCTAGAAGAGATCATAAGGGCATTAAAAAGGGCAGGGGTCACTATAAATCCTACCAAATGTAGCCTGGGACAGACTGAAACAAGGTACCTGGGGTACATGATTGGGAATGGGGTTATTAGACCTGAAGTGAATAAAGTGGAAGCAGTATCCCACTGTGATATTCCCCGAATGAAAAAACAAGTTTGTGCCTTTTTGGGGTTGGCCGGTTATTACCGATGCTTTATACGCAGATTTTCAGCCGTAGCTGGACCCCTAACAGAGTTAATTAAGAAAAAATATTCAAATAAGGTAGAGTGGACCAAGGAATGTGATGAAGCATTCAGAATGATTAAAGCTACCTAATGTGCTTATCCAGTTCTGAGAAGTCCAGATTTTGAAAAACCTTTTTATGTACAGACTGATGCATCAGGGGCAGGTTTGGGAGCTGTACTTACACAGGTTATAGAGGGATAAGAACACCCGATAGTATATATGAGTAGGAAGTTACATGTGAGAGAGCGGAAATATGCAACTGTAGAGAAAGAATGTTTGGGCCTTATGTGGGCTATAGAAGCTTTGAAATACTATCTCTGGAGTACAGAATTTACAGTTGTTATGGACCATAATCCTTTATGTTGGCTACATCAAATGCGAGAGAAAAATCCCAGAATTATGAGATGGTATTTGGCCTTACAACCATACTGTTTCAAAGTTAGCCATAGGAAAGGGAGTGAACACAAAAACGCTGACTATCTATCCCGATGCAGGGCGGATGTTGAAAATACACCTGGAGAAAACAAACCCTTAGACAAGGAATGAATGTTTACAAAAATAATGTAACATATAGTATCATATGGATCTCAGGGAGAATGTAGTAGATAATATATGGTGAAATTAGGATCTGATTAATGTTGGATTGATCATTGTAAAGGGTCCCTGAGATGGAGCTTCTTGGAAGAGGGTGGGCTGGAGCTCCCCATCCCTTTTACTACAAGAAGGGGATGGACCATATGGATACTATATAATTTCTCAAGAGAAACGAGATAGTAGCAAAAGGATAAGATGGCTATTGTTATCCCAGGGCAAGTTTGGAAAGGAAATAATGGCATGATGGATGCCAGTATCTTGGTATAAAAGGGGGCCCTGGGATGGAACTCCTGAGAGTGGGAAGGGAGGAGTTCCACCCTCCTTAAGGAAGGATGTTTATATCTAAAAGAGGGAGTATTTTTCTCTTTTCTTTAAGGGGTGGTAAATGTGACAGGGCTAATACCTGTCACGGAATAATGTTTCATACTTTCTCTTGGTTGCAACCATCCATCTTCTTGTCTTCTAGAGCTATCCCTTGTATCTTCCTGATGAGGAGGCAGGCCACCTCCTTATCAAGTAACCCCCCCCCCTTTTAAGTCTTCTATATTCTGTGCCCCCTCTTGTTATTCTCTTCCTTCCAATGAAACATTATTCAAAGTTTCCGGCATAAATCCACCTTATATTGGGTAGAAAAAGGGTTATGGCTCCCTTAAATAATTGATGTAGTGGTATAATGCCCTTAATAAAGAAAGACATATCCACTGTACTTTTGTGGTAAAGACTGTGGGAGCTTTGCAGTTTATAAGGTCCTAAAGTTGCCCAAAGGGGTAATAAAATCTGTTTGGGCTTATTTTACATGTTATGTAGCTCACCCCCCTTTTCGTTCACTTTGCGAACGCTTTGCGGTGGCTGCACGATATTGCAATCGAGCGCACATTCGTGCAGTGAATTTTTATGTTGCAAATATAGAATTAAATGGCAGCATGATGTTAAATGCTGCCTACAGTTGTAATTTTGCCCAAATAGCAAAGCTCCTTGTCCTGGAGAGAGTACAGTGACTCTCTGAAGTGCTTCCTTGTTCCTAGAGTAAACGCTGCCCACGGCTTAGCCTGCCAAGTCTGCACTGAAGCCAGCTGTCTAGCCTGCAAAAACATAGTTTCCTCCCATTTTCTTGCTGCAGGAGTCTGTGCTTCCCAGTGGAATGGACCTAGTGGCAGAAGAGGGTGGGCAGCCTTGGTAAACAAATATTGTCCTTTCAGGAAGCCCAGAAAAACACTGTGAAAATAGGTATGAGCCTCAGTTCTTAGTGAGAGCTTTTCATTTTGTTTTTTCTTTCCCCTGGAGCAATATATTAGTAGTGTGGCTCCTACTTTTACACTCTGCACTTTTGAAATGTCCCCCTTCAGTTATGCCACAGTAGTAGAAATGTTATATTCCAAAATAAAGGAATAAATAAATTGTACTTCAAGCTTGGCAGGAGAGATACAAAATGGAAGCTGCTCTGAGGATTAGCTGTGTCATTCTGGCAGGGAGCTATAGGGGAATGGCGGCCCCTAGTGGGCTAGATTTATACTGTTGCAAAGTCATGTACAGTGATTGAATGTACTTAGGCTCGGTATATCAAAATTGGTCACAGAAAAGACTTCTACAATTAATTTAAGCATTGTACAGCAACCCATGTGTGCTTTAAAATGTTAAGTTCAATTTTAAAGGCATTTATTATTTTGTTACATAATGAATCTAAGTCACATGATTCAGGGGGAGGATATAAATGTCATTTAGTAAACTGCCTTTTTTTTAGACAAGGTCAGTGCTTGCTGATCAGTGGTGGAGGAAAGTTCCACTGGTTTGGGGATATTCCGTTTATGTTTTTGTTCGTATTTTGTTCTACAAACTGATGCAAGTGGAAGTGAATGCTGAAGAAGGTGCCAAAGCTAAGACTGTGATTTATATTGTTCTTTCTTATTATTTTTTTGTTTGTTTTATAATAAAATTCCCACTTAACCAGGTGGGTTGCACCTTATTCTGAAGCGTCTGTCCATCTTTTATATCCCACACCATAATAGACCCCAAATACACACACAATCCCCCCCTTAAGCATGTACTAATCACGATCTGGAAAAACCTATAAACAATTTCAACTTGTAAAACATAATATTGACTGATGACATTTAACCAGCTATATACACATATCGGCCTGTCCTCATCCATTAGGAGTCCGAAAGGTAATACATCACCGACCAAAGTTGCAAGACCTCCTTTGGTATCCGTGGGGGTTGGTCTGGGATCAGGACAGAAGGAAATACCCTCCAGAACAGCTTGTCCATACTATGGGATATAAAAATACATATAGAGCTAAGAGCACCCTGAGGACGTATGAGAGGAACTAGGACCATGGGTCCCTAAGCACATAGCAGGATATCCTCAAATGCACATCCTGAAAGGAGTTACAATACTCCTATATTCCCAGCTGATAGATGAGGGATAGGGAGAGCTGAGCTTAATAATCCCAGCAATTTAGATCCCATGGCAAGCCAACGGACGAAAAGTTAACACATAGAGGGAGAACCAAACAAAAAAAAGGAGGTTCCCTTTCCCTTATTACATACTCAGTCCCCATATTAAACTGGTACCATACAGTTTGAAACATGTCCTCAGTCCGGGGGTTCTGAGCCAGGTCTGGGAAGACCAACTGTAGCATCGAGAGTTCCATCTCATGAGTTCACAGTGGGAAGGATGGCTGCAAGATCTGGGGATGCAGCAGCAATGTAAGCCCAGGATTTGCTTTGAGACATGGAGACCATAGGTCTTGAGGATTTTGACCCACATATGTCCATCTCTGCCCCTTCTGAAAACCCTTGTGCAGTATCTGAGTCCTTCAGGTCTGGTTGTAGAGTGGCAAATGGGTTGGGTGAGAAGAAAGTCTGCAGGTCTATGGGATCTTGCTGATCTGAAAGTTGATCTGAGTGAGCCGTCACCTGTGGGCTCGGGGAGCCGGTTCTTTCAGTAGGATGTTGTCGTCGATCATGATGATGAGATGGTTGTCATTTTCTTGGCCTCTATGGTAGCGATGTGTCAAAAATCCTCATGCCAGACTCAGATATGTCTTGTTTAGGAGCCGAGGAAATATTCGTTGCAGATGGAGAGGAAGAGTGTTGTATTTGCTCACTCTGATTATTAGGGTCCTGAAACTCCGCAGGGTGTCTAGCCCGCAGGAAGTCCATCAAGCTTTCTGGTGTCTCAAACAGAAGGGGAGACCCATTGTGCATAATCCGCATGGTTGCTGGATACCGCAGTGAGTAAGAGTAGCTTAGTTTTTGTAACAGTTTCCGTGCCTGGGAATATTCCTTATGATGATCAGAGAGTTCTTTGGAATGGTCCTGATAGAGCTGGATATGATGCCCTTGCCAAGTAATTTCCCCCTGCAGTTCAAGCAGTAGCCATAATAGATTATTTTCACCTAAAATCCAAAAATCTGGCAAGCAGGTGTCTAGGCCTTGCTCTAGGCCTTGGTACCGGGGCAAGCGAGTGATGCGCCCGTTTTATCTGAAGGTGAAAATCAGCTGGTAGTTTAAGCAGCTTCAGGAGGATTGACTTTAAGAAGTCAATGGCTGATTTCTGTTCTGCACCTTCTGGAAAGCCAATAAGCCGTATATTGTTTCGACACCTGTGATTTTCCAGGTCATCTACTCTATTTTGTAGTTTGTGGATAAGCTTGGCCTGTTCCCTCAGAGTAGCAGTCATTTCATGAAGAGCTGCATCATGGGAGGATATTTGTCTTTCATTGTGGAAAAGCCTAACTTCGATCCCTTGCAAAGTTTGCGTAGTGGCATTGACTGCAATTGCGAGTTGTGCCATTTGGGTCATAAGCTGGCTAAACATCGCTTCAGTTCTCAATGATTCTGCAGAAGGCTGCATATTGTAGGCCGCACTACAAATCCGCCTTCCAAGAGAAAAGACGAGTGATTTCCAAAAGAGAACTTGCAAGAAAAGTACCAAAAATTATGCCCAGGAGATTTCTCTCTGCTACAATACAAATTCTGGCAGAAATAGAGGGTCTTAGTGACGGCTGATGTCGGATTTATCCCCATGTTGCAAGAGATATCTCGCTATGCCATCATACTGGATCAGGGCTAGGCCACACACCCCCATCTGTGTAGCTTTATGTGGGGCATTAGTGAGCACTAGATCTAAGAGGGTGGCAGTACCGGTCCTCTGGTTTATTCTAGTGGCAGTAGTCACAAGTTGGGTCAGGTTTTAGCAGTTGCAGCATCCCTAACAGGGGCTGAAGTGTCAGTCAGCCAGTTTGTATTGACGTCTCCAAGGGTAATGATGTCAGCATTGTCAGGGAGAGTCAGTAGATGGTTGAGAACAGAGAGGACAGTGGTCTTCTGATTTTGGGGGGATGTATACCGAGGAGAGGAGAGGAACAAGGGGGCTCTGTTACAGGCAAGAGTGATCTTCAATGTGAGAGGTTGGGCCCCATGTTCAAGTGATGGGGAGGGTAGGGTGAGACACTGTAGTGATTACTGGTCATACAGTGCATAACTACCCCCTTTTTTTGAGGTTCTATCTGCATGGTATAGTGTGAAGCCAGGAAGTGAGACCGCAGAGTTGGGGGTGTGGTTGTTGAGCCAGGTTTCAACTACTGAGATGACATTGGGGTGATTCTGAGCAACCCATCCCTGAAAGGAATCAAATTTCTTGAGTAGACTACATATATTGAGGGAGACAATAGTGAGGCTCTTGGATGTAGTAACCCTGGGGGAGGGTGGGTCATGGGTTGGGTGAATGTCTCCAGAAAGAAAGAGTAGTAGTAGGAGGATGTGCAGGGCAGCCAACTTTAAACATTTCTTTATGAGCTTAGGCACCATTAGGGAGGGGGAACAGCACTGTGTGGAGGTGGGAGTAGAAAGGTCCTATAGGGAGGGAGAGGCCAGGCAGAGTAGTGTCCATTGCAGTAACACTGTAGTACTAGTAGGGTGATTGGAGCTTAGGGGAAGTATGGTCCATTGGTAGAGTGAGATGATTGGGTTGGTGGTAGGGGTGGGTAGGGTGGCTAATGTTAGGAGCTTGGTGCTAGGCTGTTCTGAGTCTCCAGGTGGAGGGAGAAGTGGAGCCTCCCCTAGTAGGAAGATGGGTGCTATGGTCAGTAGCAGGTGACATATGGTGTTGGAAGACATGGTATGCAGTGTTATAAAGACACTGAGTGGTTTGGGGGAGGGTGACAAAGCTTAGGGACTTTGGGAGAGTGCAAGGTATTACCCTGAGTTGCTGGCGTAGTGACACAGCTGCTGCTTGAGGCACCAGAGGTACATGGTTTGGGATTTGCAGCAAGATAGTAGGGGACTGAGATGTGTTTGTTTTAGCAGACTATAGAGCTAGTAGGTTTATGAGTAGTGAAGTACTAAACAGAAAATAGCCTGACTCGGTTGGCCAGAAGGTAGAGCAGCAGACCCTGGAAGCAAAGGCACAGGGTTTGAGTCCTGCAATAAGACAGCTGGAAACTGAGTTGTTTTTATTTAGTAACTAGGGAGCTAGAAGGTTTTAAGAGTTGTGAGGTACTGAGCAGAAAGTAGCCTGACTCATTGGACTGGAGGCACAGCTGCAGACCTTGGAATCAATGGTATAGAGTCTGAGCCCTACCAGAGGAAACTGAGTTGTTTTGGTTTAGTAACTAGGGAGCTGGAGGGCTTTAAGAGTTGTGCGGAACTAAGCAGAAAATAGCCTGACTCATTGGCCTGGAGGCAGAGCTGCAGACCTTGGAATCAGAGATATAATGTTTGAGCCCTGCCACAGGACAGTAGGAAACCAAAAATGTTTTGTTTTTAGCAGCCTATGTAGTCAGTAGCTACAAGGTATGACAAAGAGAGCTAGAAAGTAGCCTGACTCGATGACATGGGGGTTGAACAGCTGAGTTTGAAGTTAAAGGTGCAGGGTTTGAGACCAGTGGGGACACAATTAGCCAGATTGTAGCAATAAAGGCTTAGTGGTAGGGGGGTGAGCTGGGGAAGAAAGAAGTAGAGAAACAGGGGTAGAGAGTGTAGTATAGTGACTCCTAGAGTTCAGGGGTAGATGTTTAATATTAAGTAGAGAGAGGGTAGAGAGCTGCCTGGAGGTGTAATGCACTGCACCCTGGTGGCTGGAAAGTATGAGCTATAAATGAGAAAGTGGGCACTTAGTAATTTGAAGGAGAGGTCATGTGATATATCATGTGACCAGTAAGCAGCAATAAATGGAGTGCCAGCCCTGGGTGGGCATGCAGATGGGGTAACATCTCTCCACAAACAGGCTGGATGGAAGTCAGCTTTACTTCTTAAGGCTCTCTACAGGCTCCTCAGCTGGGCAGTGTTCAACCAGCATTGTTAGGAATAAAAAGCAGTGGTCCTTTGAAACAAAAATGCTGTCCAAGACACAGAGAGTAGTCTTATGACAAGCGAGTTTTGCAAGCCAATTTTAAAACACTTCCTTATGGATACTGATTAAAAAAGTGGATATCAGGTTGCAGCATCCCTTTACTTGTCTGTTGGCTGGCACCTCTAATAGTGGGAAGAGCTTCTTTATAAAGCAGTTGTTGGAAAATGCTTATGCCACTTTATCACACAAGCCTGAAAATATTGTCTGGTTCTACAACTGTTGGCAGCCATTGTATAATGAATTGTTAAAGTTCCTGGAGATTAAATTTGTGGAGGGGCTACCGATGTCACTAGCTGACAACAATCTCTTACCCCCTGGGAAGGTAAATTTTGTTGTTTTGGATGATTTAATGGACTCTGCCTGTCAAAATAGTGAAGTTGAGTATGGGTTTACCAAGTGCAGCCATCATAAACAGTTGACAATATTTTTAATTATCCAGAATGTGTTCTGTCAAGGTACAAAAAGCAGGACTATCACACTAAATGCTAAATACATGATTTTGTTTAAAAACCCCAGAGATAATCTGCAGATCATAACACTGGCTAGGCAGATGTATCCTGGTCAGAAAAAAATTTTCCTAGAAGCTTTTGAAGATGCCCCAAGACGGCCTCATGGATATTTACTTGTCGATTTAAGATCCAGTACACCAGATGAATATAGTCTGCATAGTGGGTTGTTTCCCATTGACTGGCCTGTGGCATATATCATGCAAAAAACACATTCTGCTTCTAACAATATATGATACTGTATTGTCATTATGTCTAAAAGATTGCAGAGAAATCGGTCTGTTTTAAAGTTACTAGTAAAAGGACCTCCCAGCTTAAGAAAAGCTATTTTATGTTCAGCCTCTGATGATCTGATATCAGCTATAGCTGAGATAGCCTTAAACACTCTCAAAGGAAATATTCCACTATCAGCAAAACAGTTGGGTTTGCTGAAAAAAAAATGGAGAGTCATTAAAACTTTAAGCGATAAACAAATAACCTTAAAGAGGAAAAAGAAAATAGTTAACCAGACAGGTGGATTTATAGGGAAACTGTTAGGAATTGCCATTCCTTTGATCACCAGACTGCAGGCTAACAGATAATGGATTTTACTCAGAAAACGTATTGGGTGCCTCAGCAGCAGATGGATCACATTAAAACTAATTACCCTGATCAGGATATGAGAAAAGTTGCAACTGACAGTTTGGACACTGACATGAGAGCTATACTGTCCCAGACTGATTTATCAGACTATGACAAAGCCAAAATGTACTCTGCTGTGTTACAGCACTATTTGAGTTTGGTAAGACAAGGAGAACAATCTAAAGCCAGTTTGACATTACTGATGCCTGAAAATGAATCAATTTCTGACTGCCCTGCAGACACGGCAGAGACAGCTTCTGTACCTAGTACTATGGAAAAATACATTTTAAGTAGTGTTTCTCAACGGTCTAAAACCAACGCTGAACTTTTGTTAAAGCATATGACAAAGAACAAGGATATTGAGTTTTGGAGTGATAAGGGGGAATTAATGTATAAATGTATTGTTGTTTCTGGGTCTCACATGGTCGATTTGGTAAGAGTGGCTATAGCCACCACACAATCCCTGACCACAGAAAGCCAAAGGGCTGGGATGTTTTTGTCAAAGCAATGGCTGAGTCTAACATACCCACCCCAGTGTTTGCTCATTCAGCAAACAGGTGCTATGTGGAAAGGTTGAAATTGGTAGTTGGTGTCAAACAGCCACAGTCATCTCCAGTTAACCAATTGGCAGTGACGCCCAAAAGACGAAAGTCTTTAAAAAAACCTATGTGGCTCACTGTGTAAAATTTAAATGCCATCTCTATGTATGAATGTTATATACCTCAGTGACTGCTGTGTACAACCTATGTTAACCATTTACCTCATATTGACTATGTAATCCTGTTTTTACAAAAAAGTGCTTATATTGATGCACGTTAGCCTACCTCATATTGACTATGTAATCCTGTTTTTACAAAAAAAGTGTTTATGTTGATGCACGTTAGCCTACCTCGTAGTTAAATATGTTAACATGTTTTTAGAAAGAGGTGATTATCATAATTCTGCCTCAGTGCTATGTTGTATATACTGTGCATTTTTTAACAGGAGATGCTTCTGTTTATTATATTTCATCCATGATGTTACCACTGATGTATGTCGTATTTTATTGACATGTTTTTTACAATAAATACCTTTACATTTGATATATTTTGTCATTATTAAAGACATTGCATATCTGAAAATGTACCCCCCCCCAAGTTTAAACACAGGTCCCCAGAAAAAACTGACAGACACACAATTATGAGTGTTTATATATGATTTTATAAGTGAATGTTTTTGAATAAAATTACAAGCAGTTGCATATTTTAAATTCATTACAAGACAAACAAGTCTGAACATGTTGCCACCTCACTGATATGTGCCCCGACATGTTTAGATGTCTGAAAAGGCGACGTACAAAACTAGTTACCATGGCATCATTTTTCAGCAAATCATTAGAGTACATTTTTTAGAATTTGATCATAAGAAAGTCCTTTGCATCTGTGGTGTAAGAAAAAGATGCAGTGAAATCCACAGGTGGTAGAGAAGGTATCTTGCAACTGTGTGTTTTGGTACAAAATGTTCTTTGCATTTCTGTTTAAAAAAAACAATCGTTTGTGCATGATTGTCAGAATGAAAACTATAGCAGTTGAAGAACTCCCCAGTCCCATTTTCTGAAATGTATACAGCTACCCAGTGCTGTCCAGGGAGTTCATGGGGGTCAGTATTGATGACTAGTGCTGCAGAAAGGTTTCTCAGTATCTCCTTGGGTAGCAGATCACAAGGAAACATGCCCAGAAAGCAGTCACAGATGTGGGAGACATTGGTTACATTTTTTACCAGCTGCTTTGTGTTCATTTTTTATGGTTTATCACATATAATCAAAAATGATATTTCTTCTCTGGTTTATTTCAATGACATTATCAAACACAGCATAGATAATGAGATTAACTGTTTGTGGAAGGGCTTCTGCAAATATGATCTCAGCTCTTAGGTTCCCAGTTTTAATTAAAGAGTAATGATCAGCACATTCTTGGTCTGGAGTGAGATCAAAGGCAAACAGGGTGTACCCTTGGGTAAATTACTGACAGTTAACAACTAGCAGCCAATCTTTCATAGATTTCCCCACTGCTTGTACTAGATTAAAATATTCTCTCATAGCATTCCCATTTCTAAAATGGGGCTGCAGAGCTTTAGTGGGGATTTGTTCACCGTCCAGATACAGAGCCACAAAATTAATGTTATACTGTTTAAAGTTAAAGGGGTTTTTAGTGTAGGAACCGCTAAAAGCCTCATTGTCAACAAATCCCATGACCAGGGCCACTTGAAAATTGCGGAAAAGGTTACCCAAAATTGCGGAGTATTTCGCAAAAATTGAGGGAAATTGCGGGGGTTCTACTATAGACCCTGAGTGCTTCACAATAAATCTTTTGATGTTTTCTGCAGCATGTATTAGTTAGTATAAATTGCTAAATGAATACACTGACACCTGAATATGTTTAAAACATGAAGAAAAGTTTATGATCCTAAAAAGAATATTAAACTGATAAGCTATCATAAGCATTGCCTAGCTTCCAAAATTTAAAAGCATTTGCTTCATACAGTGTTAAATAGATTCTATAAAGTGAGCCACAGCAAATCAATATTAAATAAAGTCAGAAGAAATATTTTTTTTGGTTTTGTCTGTAGAATAATGCAGCCTAATCAACAGCTGTTTAAAGAGCTCTGCCAGCTATTCACCCACTTTGGTACAAGACAAAATAAGCAGATAGAGTGGTGAATAATTAAGTTTTTGTAAAATGCTGTTAAAGTGTTTAATGATCATAATTTGTACTGTAGGTACTGTACACTATTTTTGAAATCACATATTTAAACATTAAATCTGGGGGTTATTGGGTCTGGCAGTATAATCTAGAGGTTAAATTAACAAACTGTGAATGAGCAGAAAGCATCTAGCAGACCTGAGTTTGATTCTCACAACCTCCACTTGTATACTGTGTGAGTCTGAGCAAATCACTTAACCTCTCCAGTGCTCCTGGGTTGTACCTGAAAACAGGCACTTGAGCCTAGTGGACCATACGTGGTTACCAAAAAAATTTCAAAAAATACCAATATACTTTTACTGCATCATACAGTTGTCAGGGTGCCCTGTAATTTACCTTGGTTTTACACAGGCTGCAATGGTTTTGTTAAGTTAAAGATAACTGTTCAGACACATTTTGTGTTTTATAAGCTTGTTTTTAGACTTTAGTTAGGTTTTTATTGTAGTCTGTGCATGTGAGCATCCAGGGGGGTAATTGCAAAGAGTGAGATTGCTGTTAGCAACTAGCTTATTCAAGTTTAAAATCTACAGCGCCATGCAAAAATCCTCAGCTGTTTGAATCAAAACTAGTCTGACTGAAAAGACGCTTTTACACTGGCAGTCTTGCAATGGAATAAGCATTATGGAAGGACCTTACCATTCCATCCAATGCTGTGTAAACGCTATTTGTTCTGTTGTAAAAATGAACAGTCACCTGAAACGCATTTTGTGGTGTAAGTGGTTTGTCCCAAATGTGCCGTTGCAGCGCGCAGTGTAAAGCACCCATTCTGGAGCAAACAACTCTAGCTCTAGCCGGTACGGACGGCAGGGTGCTTTGTGGTGAAAAATAGAACTTGTGTAATCAGAACATGGAGCGGAACATGTTGTATCAGCACTACACAGGTAACGCTTGTTTTGGCACAGCAGCATGTGTGTAAAGGGCCTAAAGCATGCTCACAAGGAAAAACTTGCCCTGCCACTTACAAAAAGGCTTCAGTTTCATAGTTAGTACCCCATTTAAATGAATGGGATAATTTGCACCTTTTATCCCATCTTTTGTTTCAGTCTGTGTGGCAATAAAGAGTTTTCTGATAGACTGCTTCAACACAGAACAAATGTTAAGTGTTTAAGTGTACTTATGCTTGACCAGTGGATTTTGAAACCAAACAAGAAATCAGTGTCACATAAAACACTTGCCCTACCTTGCACTGCATTGTTTTGGCCAAATCCAAGTCTGCATGCAGAATTGTCAATATATTTGACAGTATTTTATTAAAAATGTTAATACTTTTAACACAGCTCAATAAGAAAACTAAAAAATTGCAAGAAATTGCGGAACATGTCAGTTTTTGAGGAGAATGGTGAAAATTGCAGATTCCGCAAAAATTCCAGTGGCTCTGCCCATGACCATCATTTTTGGTAACTGTCCCAAAAACAAGTTATCTTGGTTGCTGACCCTGCTGCCTGCAGGGAGGCTGAACACTTTCATTCCCACTCTGTCTATAGGGTATTTAGTGTTGGAGGTCAGCAGGGCTTCTGAGTGTCCCAGACAAACACTGGGGGTCACTTTAACCTTTTTGACAAATAGAGAGGCGGCCATGACTTTTAGCTTATAAGGCTCAGCATCTCCACTCATCAGGCGAAAGCTCTCCCTGTTATGTGTCAGTTTAATTTTAATATCCACGCCATCCAGCATCAGTTTCTCTTGAAAAAACAAGTCTGTGTGCAAGTGTCCCAGCAGCTCTACCCCTCTACTGAGATGTGTGAAGGAGCTTCTTTTATTAAAACCTACATTGTCACCATCTCTGTCTGTGATTTCATGTTTCCCCGGAGTGTGTTTGTAAAATAACCCTGCAGTGAATTGGGTAGAAAGGGTCTCTTCACTGAAGTTTAGCACAGATTCTATGACTGCCCTGTAGGGGTAACAGTTATTGCTCTGACCGATGAGCCGATCGGACTCTGGCTGCTTTGTGCAATGAATAGGGGTCCTGCTTCACAAGGCATTCTGCAACACTTTTCCTGGTGACATTTTTATCAAGTTTCTTTGCAGCCTTATACAGCTGAGTCACTCCTGTGAAACTACCCACTTTTTTTGCTTTAAAATATATATTCTGGAGCAGGTGATCATTCACCTTCTTTCATCAACCCTGATACAACTGTTAGCTAGCAAAACTCTTGTCACCAGTAAAATAAAGCATGTGCTCTTTCTATTCTTTTAAAAACACTATGACAACCACAAAGTTCAATGCATGATTATATTTCATTTATAAATACACACGGCATAACAGTATTTGAAGGTTTACTTTATATACTTTATAATACATAAACTAATGCATATTGCTGCTACCTACAAAAGGCATAACACATGGCAAGCATGCAATGATTACAGAATATCTTGTTTTCTACTCTTCCAGTTTTACACGTTTTACAATACCCAGAGACAGTAACTTTTGAGTTGCATGTTTTACACAAGCATGGGCTTCATCCACTTCCCCCTTGGTGATGAGGTGGGCACAATACATACACACATATGCCATGCAACTCTCAAAATAATCAGCCTGATTTTTAAGAAAAGCTGTTACATCTACAATGTCGTTCACCTCACATATGGCTCTACGGTTCATTTTTTCCATTACTTCAGTATATAGTGTCCACAAAAAGTGAGGGAACTCTTTAATCAGTGTCAGTGTGTTTTCTGCCAGTGAAGCAGCTGCATCTTCAGAGCAGACATTTAATGCAGGCTGCTTTCCAAAGCATACAGGTTCCTTTAAAATGTCCTTTATCACACGGTACATTGTAGACATCAAGACTGACTGGACTATCACAAACATGCCAGTACGTTCCATCTGAAAGTACATTTTAATACACTATTTAGGAAAAGCATATGCTAAATCTGATTAATGAGCACAACAAAAGCGATAAAAGAAGCAAAATATATGATGACAGACTCAGATCCCCCTTTCTGCAGACTAAACACTAAGAGATTAACAGTGGTACAGATAAAACCAAGAAAGTTTCCCAGATCATAAGGGCTATACATAAACTCTATAGAAATTTTATACATCACTTCCTCAAGAGTAGCACCCTCATCCTTAAAATAATCCACAGTTTTCTTTTGGGGTTCCTCTGGGAGACCATCAAAAAGTCCTTGGCATGTCTCTAAAAGTACAGATGGTGCTTGTCCTGTAGGTAGATTTAAACCAGGGTGTTTAGCTCTGTGTCTGACTAGTTGTCAAATATGCCTCTAGACGCATTGACAGGGTATTTGCCATCATGGTATACTCTGGAAAAAAGCATACAGCACTATGTTTTAGTGACCTTACACTGCATGGTGCAGTTTAGCAAGCTGGAAAACCATTTATCACACTGTACATTATAGACATCAAAAGTGTCTGGAATATCGGGAGCATGACAGTACATAATAATACACTATTTAGGGAAAGCATATCCTAAATCAGATTTATTAGACACAAGAAAAGTGACAGTTTCAGTGTAATGTATGATGACAGACTCGGACCTCCAGTTCTGCAGACTAAACACTAAGAGATCAACAGCAGTACAGAGAAAACCAAAAAAGTTTTCCAGATCATAAGGGCTATGCATAAACTCCATAAGAATATCTTCCATCACTTGCTCAAGAGTAGCACCCTCCTGTTTCAAATAGTCTGTGGTTATTTTCAAGGGTATTTCTCGGATACAGTGTAAGCCGCTTACCACAGACAGTTTTGTGCTACTTCATTTTGTCTGCCTAAAGCACTGTCCGTAGTTGCTGGCAGGGGGGAGCATTGCCTAACAAAATGCTGCTTGCGATGTTCAGTGCTAAAGCACTTTACAAAGCAACAGATGCCACATGGAACAGCACAGTATTCACTACAATACGGCCAGTACAGGCATAGTTGTGCTACTGATTTTTTATTTATATTGCTTACCACCACTATATCCCCTCTCTGCCTTCCCTACAGGACAAAGGACACAGGAACAGTAGTGCACCTCTCACTTTCCCAGCAGAAGCTCCTCACAAATCCACTCACAGTTGCTGAAACGGAGTAACAGTTAACTCCACCTACTATATTACTGCTGGCACCACCACAGGAGGGGGGGTTAGTGCTTATATGTGAGGTAACTTATTAAGTGCTGACGTGCCTAAGAGTTTAAGTATTGTTCGCAGTCATAGGCAGCTTCCCAAATGGTGCTAAATGTAGAACTTTAATGACTCACTTAGCACTCAATTAGTGCTTATCACCCTCATCGGCTGTCCCCAATTGTCGGCAGGCAACATCCGCATAAACAAGGACAACTAATACTAGTGCCTATGGGATTGGTTTTGGTTTCTTGTTTTAGTCCGTGTTTCCCGATTGTCCATGGTATCCATGTCCAACGTTGGTGGAGTCAACTGTACTGTCAAAAAATTCTTGGCCTGTCTCCAAAAGTAAGGACGGTGCTTGTTCTGTGGTTAGATTTAAACCAGGTTGTTTAGCTGTGTGTCTGACTAGTTGGTAAATAAACCTCTGGACTCACTGACAGGGTGTTTCCCATTGTGGTATACTCTGGAAAAAAGCATACAGCACTATGTTTTAATGACCTCTCACTGCATGGAGCTGTTTAGATGAACACTATTAAAATGTTTACATGTAGCAGTTGGTGGGGGGGGGGGAATGTTTTTTTTACAATATAAACAGGGTCCCTGAATTTCATTTTAGAAATTTTTTAAAGCATCCTTTGCTGACCATATGTGTGGCCTCTCTTCTAATTTCTCTGTCTGTCTGGTGGTACATATTTTTAATACACCACTTGGGATCATCAGCTCTTTTCACATCATTTAAAAAGGTGACCGATAGGCTGTAGTGTTTCATTGGTCAAATTTAAGCCCTGTTGTTTCATTGCTATTGCTAAAATCACAGGCGTAAGTTGCCCTATATGTATGGCTTCAGAAACATTTCTGTATAATTCTCTAGTGGTCAATTCATCAGTGATACAAGAATGAGTTTTCTGACTAGGTTTATCTATCTTGCACCTGACACAGGCATCAACCAATTCAGCATGTATCACCCTCTCTATCACTGCAGCAATTACACCATGGATTGTATGACACATAACGTGGTCATTTTTTGGGGTTTAATACTGAGGCATGGTTTTTCACATGAGGACTCCTGTCTAATCTCAGTAAAATATGAGGGTTGGGTAGTGATCACAGCCTGTTCTGTGACATTTTGAAACATTCTATCACTCTCTGTATTTCTAACATACTGGTCCTCACACATCTCATTAACAACCACATTTGTATCTTGCACACTGCAAACACACTCAAGCAATAGATTTGTGGAAAATCGTGAATCCATGCTTTCCGAATATGACTGCTGTTCTATTGCAAATCCTTCAGTCTATTAAAAGTAAAACAAAAAACAGCATTGGTTCTGTGACTCATTATAGGTAAGATTTAGTTCTACTGCTAACTCATCTCCTAGTTACACCATGTCACCACTCACACATTTTTTAATGTTCAAATGCATTTACCTCATCAAGGCAACTCTTTAAGTCTTCTTCATTTTTCTTATCTTTCACTTTCTTAGTCTGGGCTAGACTGCTTGTGGCTGCATCATCATCATCATCATCCACCTCTTAGGCAGAGGTGCCTCTTGACTGTGCCTTGGATTTCTTTTTCAAACTTTCTTCACTGCTTTTTTTGGCAGTGTCTCACCAACCCTCTTCTCTGGCTTCCCTTTCTTGTCACTCTCAGTTTTGGGTTTCATAGTAACATCTTTTTCTGCATCAGATTCAAATCCCAGCAACTCTTCAAGGTCTTTCAGTGGTGCCTCTTCAGAAGGACAGTCAGATTTAGGATTTTCTGATTCACCAAACTATTCAGCGAGTTTCTTTTTTATGACAGACACTCTTCCACTCAACAAGACTTGTGTGGGACATTCTTTTTCACACCTCATATAGTACAAATATGTTGGCTTGAGGTGTGGGACCCCAATAGCCATCTTCTTGCCTGGCTTTTCATCTCCAGACTTTTCATTGGTGGTGTACCAGTCTGTTCTGTTGCTGGGAGATTGAATTAAGAAGCGCTGTGCTGTGCCATCTTCTTCTTGATGATTTTGGATAATCTGCTCCAAGTCTATAAAACAGACTCTGAGGAGTCTCTTGAAAAGCAGTGCCTTCAGGCTTCAGCTGCAGGGTTTATATCAGGCTTTGTCAGCTGGACTACGACCTTGGTAAACCACCACCACACCCACCAAGTACGTGGCTACTACTGAAAAGATTTTGAACATGTGGGACTGTCAGTCCAACGGCCCTTTATCACTACACCCACCAAGTACGTGGCTACTACTGAAAAAATGTTGAACATGTGGCGCTGTCAGTCCAAGGCCAAACTCATCCCCATGGAAAAAATATATAAAAGCCTTCACAAAACAGCTTACAAGTTTTTTCTTTTGACTCAGAGTGATTGCTGGGGTTTTTTTGACTTTTCATTCTGCTAAGGCCTGGGTCACTGTATACTAAAAGGTATGCAGAATGTGCCTTTTTTCTAAGTCAATAGTCTAGTAGCTTATACTGTTTTATAGTATTCACATTTAAAGCTAAGTTTTTTTCTGAAGAGTACAGTATATAATGAAAAACATGTGACTTCTCTCTTTTGCAGGGAAGGATAATAGCCCCTTTTGTAAATGAAACACAGATGTTGTTTCAGTCTTAAAAGACACAAAGACATCCAGCCCAGTGATAACAGTACAAGGGGATCCAGAGAGCCCATCTCTATTTCACATTTACTTATACGACGGTGCTTTCCTATGTGTCTAATGAGGAACACACACACACACATACACACACACACACACTGCCCATAGCTCCATGCACTCCAGAAACACCATGTGTATTTCAAACCTACACATGACTGCTTTTTCCTACATTTCTAATGAGGAAAACACGCACACACACACACATACACACACACACACACACACACACACACATATAAACACACCATGTTGCAGTGCAGTCCAGAGAAACTGTTTAACCATTTTCTTTACACGGAGGTCCCTGTTTTAGCTTATGAATGATATATACATAAACATAAAGGTATCCTTTTGGTGCATGTTTTACACAGTCCTACAGATGCTTATTAATTATTTTATACCTTGTTATAAAACAGAAAAAGGGATACTCACACAGTCAGATGAATTTCCCTCTGGGGGTGGTCTCCACACAGATCTCCGAAACCTCTGCACGATCAGACTGCCTCCTAGAGACTGATTTCTGAAAATATCCTAATAAAAAAACACACACTTGCCCCTGCAATTATACACCCAAGATGAAAAGGGACACATAATACTACATAAACCCTAACTTATTTTTTGGGGTGAGTGGGGGCACGGTGGTGAAGAGGAACAGGTATTCAAGCCAGGATGGTGGGTGCAGGAGAAAGGAGAGGGACAGGAGTTTGAGCTAGCATGGTGGGACTCGGGTGCCAGCCAGAATGGCGTGGCAGGGTTCGAGGAGTGTACTAGAAGGAGGGGCATAGGACGCTTACAAAATGGTGAGTGGCAGGGGTTCGAGGACAGCACAAGAAGGAGGGGCATAGGATGCTTACAAAATGGTGGCATTATGCCACTTCTGGGATTTCAGCATGTGTCGTTTCCTGGGGCAAGTGGGGCAGGACACAGTTCGAGCTTACGTCACTTCCGTCAAAAGTGGGTGGGGCTAACACATTTAGGGAAGGACTTCCAGTTTAATAAGGGGTGATTCTGATTGGTCAGTTTTAGGCCATGTCCACCTGTCAAATGATGTGGCACGTGCTGATTGGCTGAAATTTAACATTTGACGAGATATATGAATTTATGCTACTAATATCAATACTGCTTCAGAGAGATTTCTGCTGCAAGGAATCGACCGGCTCAGCTTTTCCGGACTGTGGACAGACTGTGCAATCCAGTCTGTCTTCAGCCTAGAGAAGCTTTTTCTCAGCTTAGATGCGAGGAGTTCGCTCGCTTCCTTGCAGATAAGGTTGCCAGCATCAGGTCCGGCATTGGTCCGCACCTCTCCTCTGGGGATTGTGGTGGACGACTGGTGGTATCTAATCCTCGGCCTGCTTGGCTGGATTTTAACCGCACGGAATTCATGGACATTGTGAAGATCATCAAAACAATGCGACCAATTAGTTGTAGTTTGGATCCGGGTCCTACACCGCTATTATTAGGTTGTGTAGAAGTTATCTACCCTATCCTTGCTGACATTGTCTGGAAATCCTTGGAGAGGGGGGTTTTTCCTGACCCCCTTAAGGAGGCAGTAGTTCGGCCACTCCTTAAAAAATCCTCCTTGGACCCAGACTGTCTAGCTAACTACTGGCCTATCTCTAACCTGCCATTTGTTGGTAAGGTTATTGAGAAGGCAGTTGTATTGCAATTGGATGATCATCTCACCTCTCATAATGTCTATGATACTCTCCAGTCTGGCTTCAGGAAAAGGCACAGTACTGAGACTGCCGTTGTTCGGGTATTGAGTGATCTCCTAATGGCCAGAGATCGAAAGGCTTGTACCATCTTGGTCCTTCTTGATCTTTCTGCTGCATTTGACACTGTAGACCATGGGGTGCTATTGGAGTGACTGCGGGTTTTTTGTGGGCTGTCTGGTACAGTTCACAAGTGGTTTTGTTCTTACCTCACTGGTAGGTCTCAGAGAGTTGTCACTGGAATTTATTCCTCTGACGCTTTCTCCCTACCGTGTGGGGTACCACAGGGCTCCATTTTAGCTCCCATGTTGTTTGCAGTGTATATGCTGCCATTGGGAGAAATCATCAGGAGATATAGTCTGAGTTTTCACTGCTATGCAGATGATACTCAGCTGTATCTGTCCTTTCTCCCCGATCAGAGTGATGCACTCTCTGTACTAAATAACTGCCTGGATGAGATCAGAATTTGGATGAGTTCGAGCTGGTTAAGACTTAATCCAGATAAGACCGAGGTATTGGCTGTGGATCCAGGTCGTCCTGGGGGGGGACTAGGTGTTGGACAGCCATCGGGTTTATCACTTGGTGGTGTACCACTCTCTAGCTCTCGACAGGTGTGAAATCTGGGCGTTATTATTGATGATGGTCTGACCTTGAAATCACAAGTGTCAGCTGTTGTCAAATCCTCTTTTTACCATCTGAGGAATATCGCCCGGGTGAAACATCTGATTCCCCGGGAGGACCTTCCAACTTTAGTCCACGCCTCTGTTACCACCCGTCTGGACTACTGCAATTCCCTCTACCTAGGGCTACCAGGGGTTGATATCCATCGCCTTCAGCTGGTGCAGAACGCTGCAGCCAGACTTTTGACTGGGACTTCGAGAACCAGTCATATCACGCCTGTGCTTCACGAACTGCACTGGCTGCTTGTTAGGTGGCGGATCACCTTTAAGGTTGGTTTACTAACCTTTAAAGCCATACATGATCAGGGACCCAGTTACCTGAAAGATCTTCTGGTTCCCTATTGCCCCCTCCGTCCTCTCCGCTCCGCCAGTGAGGGATTGCTAGAGATTCCCAGGGTTCGTTTGAAGCTATTGGGATCTCGTGCTTTTGCCTTTTTGGCTCCAACCCTGTGGAATTCTCTACCTTGCTGGTTAAGAGAATGCCCGACCGTTGACAGTTTTAAAATGGCTTTAAAAACATATCTTTTTACCTTAGCTTATTCTTTATAGTTATGGTTGTTTAATATTTGGATTTTTCTGTTCTATTTATTTTTGTACAGCGCCTTGATTTTGAAAGGCGCTTTATAAATAAACTTGACTTGACTTGACTTGACTGCTGCCTGAATGCATATTACAAGTGTCTAACATACAAATTTAATAGTGAAGGCAAATAAACATCACCGCAGATGCCCCTATCTCTCCTCAATCCTATACAAACTGTAAATGTCTCCTGAAGAACAACCTGATATGACTAAATGCTGTTATTACACACTACATAACTGTTTATTTTTAGCACCTTTTTTCTCTTTTGCAATGTCACACAATTCCAGCAGCAAATACATACAGCAGTAAGAAAAGTTATTTTTATGACACTTGCCAAATCATACATTGTATCTGTCATATTTTCTGACAGAATTGAAATAGTGTGTGTGTGTCCCTCTGTGTGCCAGAAAAGATTACTGATAGGGAGTCGCTACTCAAAACCCCTCAGTAGTCTGTTCTATACTATAGCCATCTGGAGCAGAAAGGTTTACTGGCTACAGTAAGACATGCACCTACATCATGAATATCACAGGTGGCAAATGCATGCCACCAAACAAAGCAGATGGTCATGAAACTGTTCCCTAGTAGCCACCATATTTGAAACAAAAAACAGAATGGGGAGAAAAAAACATATTGTTTCACAAATATGGTCAGCACATGTTGTGACTTAACACTTTACTGATTGACACCATTAACAGGATATGCAGCAGCCACAGCAAAGGTAAATTAAAATTCCTGTTCCCTTTAAACACAACCAAATAACCGACCCTGGTCTTTGGGAGTAGATACATCACTGCATTAAATCAGAGAGAGTTGGATATTCAAATAGTGTTGGGGCAGAGCCTCCAACTACTGGACTAGTATAAATATCTTGAAGTCTGACTTGATTCCCAGTTTTACTCCTTTGTGGTAAGAGCTGCTGGCTGGATATGCTAACCACTGGACTCACTTTTAACCTTCCCAATCTTGTACAAATTAAACAATCTCTGCATTTATCTCTAACTTTACAATGCTGTTGTAACCCCATGCTACCCTGCTCATAGCTTTTGTCTCATTTGTTGATTTGCTTTGTTGTTTTGTTATTGTCATTAGATTGTATGTCACTGTATTGTTGTGCTTGATGTTGTTTTTACTACACCCTAATTATAGTTTAATGACCATGATGAGGAACCTTTGTAAACAGGCACTTGTGCTCAAAGTTACTTTCCAATAACTAAATAAATACATTTAAATGGAACTTCCAAATCAGTACATTAATAAAAAAAAACTGAACATGACATTGGGGCTTCTGTATAAAATGAGTATTGTTCTGAGTTCTTGAAAACAAATAGTGACTCATTTGATAGTCCCACATTTTAACTGTGGGGGCACCGAGTATGGGGAGGGCCTCTGGGAGAGGTAGCCAAGCTGGATGTTGTCTACAACAGATTTGCCCATTTCACCATGGATGTCCCCCAAGACCAACACCACTGTCTGATGCACAGTACAGGGACTCTGGTTGGCTGAGCCTAGAGGACCAAATACACCTACACCTGCTACATTTGTCCATAAAGGCTATTCACAGGAAGTACCAAATTGTTTTCTTAAGTTCTTAAAACCTGAAACTCTAAGGAAGGGGTTAAGGTCCTCAAACTGCATAGAATTCAGAGTTTGCAGAAATCTTAATGGCTACTTGACCTTTTCCTCAGTAGAACTAAAACATCAGAATGGTCTGCCTCAAAACAGTTCACAGAATACATTTCAGGTAGCATCACACTTGCACATTGAGAAATTCATTAATTTATCCACAAGAAAATGTAATGTTACCTGATTACTGTATACAGTGTTGTATTGTACTGTCAATGTGCAAGTGTAATGCTTCCTGATTATTGTGCACTCTGATGTACTGTGTATTTATCCTTTACTGTTGTTTTTGTTTACATTTCTGGGTCACCCTTGAAAATGGGCATCTAATGCTCTTGGGTCCTACCCAGTAAACTAATTTTAGATCAATAAAAACAAAAATCTAAGGACTCCTGTTCAATCAATGATACCTTGGGGCCAAAAAAAGCATGGTTCTATAAATACAGTGTGTTACTAAATCAAACTCATATTGTGCTAACTTTGACAAGGGGTAGCTTGTACCTTGAGGGATCAACTGTCCTGGATGGTTAACATATGAAACATTCAGAATTTGAGAGTATAATTCAACAAAAAATTATATTGTAAATGAAAACAATTTTATTGTATATTACTTTATTGTATAACTTTAAGACATATATCTGTATTGCCTATTTGATCTTCTGTAATGTTATGTATAACTTTATGACTTATATAACTGTAACTGTGAATGTGAATATTGGGACCTCACCTGTAAATAATCTACAGCTTAACAGGGTCTTTTCCTTTCTGGGTTTTGACCCTTAAGCTTCCAGAAGATTTAGAACATATAGGGTTTAAGGACATGTATAGAAGCTGGTGGCACAGCAAGGGTTAAGAATACATATGTTTACTACAATTACTACTCTATATTCCTTAACTAGAAAACAAACTACAGCCAACATTGCCAACTAAAGCTTCCAGTAATAGTTTGCATTTCAGAATGACCCTGAGATGTATGATCCTATCCACAGACCTCAACATACTGTACTGCCATTTAAGGATGGTAGAATTGCTCAGCCATGCAATTAAGCCAACCCATAAGGATTGGGTTCCACTAATAACAAAGTTGTCCTTCCCAGATTTATGCTCAACCAGCTACTAACTGTCCAGACAAACATTTATTGTAGTCATTTGCTCAGCATGAAAACCTCTTCATGCTGCTCTGGTATAAAGGACACATACAGCTGAGTATCATCCACACAGCTGTGAAAACTCAGCTTGTATTGCCTACTGACCTCACCCAGAGGCAAAGTGTATATGGTGAAAAACATAAGGACAGGTTGATCCCTGGGCATCCACAGCTGACCGCAACACAGTGATAAACTTCCCACAATGTCCTGCTGGGATCTGCCAGACAGGAATGACCCAAACCATCTGTAGGCTGTCCAAGTGAACCCAAATATTATTCTAGGCTTCCTTACAAGACCACATTATCTATGCTAGCAAATGTCAATGACAGAGCAAGAAGAAAAAAACTATGGAATACCCTCCTCTATCCCTTCCCAGAGCAGACCTTAAACACCTTGGTCAGCACAGTCTCCATGCTGTGCTGAAGATTGAAATCAGATTAGAATGGCTTATAGCTGTTACCGTTTTCTAGGTGAACCTCAATATAATATCACAACATTCTCAATAATCTTAATCAAAGAAGGAAAGTTTGAGATCAGCCTGTACTTTTCCAGGAAGTCCAGTTATTATTACTTTGGAAGACATTTCACCACATCTCTTTTCAGAGCCCCAGGAAAACACCCCTCCTCAAGGGAACAGCAAACAACAGCCAAGTGGGCCCTGGATAAAAGTTATAAAATGAGGTGTATCCTGGAAATAGTCTTGAGCACCTTTTCTACCAAAATCAGGTAAAACCTAATCCAGGACCATGAAAGTCCATTGCCTCTCACAGGCCCATAACTGTAGGCCCATAATAGAGCACTTGGAGAGATCACAGCACTAATGGAAGGTATTCTGTATAGTAAGAGCTGTGCAAACTCCTTGCATCTAACTGTGGATAACAGTCTTTCAGGCCATGGACAGTGTGGAAGAGAACGTCAGGATACAAATGTCAAATATTGCATTTGGAGGCCACACTCATAATTAATGTGTTTTGTTAGTGCATTAATTATGTGTGTTCTGTAATTATCTAAATGTTGTCTTCTGTATCATCAATGGACAGCAAGGTACAGTAGGTTGTTTGTCAGATCACTTGTACAAAAGAGGCTGTAATCTCAGTTGGTAAAATGCAGTTGCATATACAGTAGTTAACTTGGAACCTGATACCATCAGATCTCAGAATCTACAGAGTGTTCATTCCTGATCATGAGTAGGATGGGAGATCTCCAGTGAACATCTGGTGCTTCAGGAAGTGTTGCTGGTAGCTATGCAGGGGAATTCACCCCTGGTTCAAAGCAACCACACCAATGCCCCAGTATTATGTATGGGGAACACTGTACTGTTGGAGGTATCATTTTTTTTATTATGCATGTTACGTCCTACACCTGCCACAAGGACATGCATCTTCTTCTTCTATAACCTATACCTACTTTCACAATGCTTTTTTGTATGTAATGTATCCCGTTGTTCAACAGGGGTTTGTATCTCCAACTGCATATACTTGACAAGTTGCACCTTGTACGTTGCATTGTATTCCAAGTTGTATTTTGTATCTTGTATTTTGTACTGTTTTTTTCTTTTAGGCCCTTTGTGGTAAAACGTAATATTTCCAAAGATCACCCTATCCCCCTCCCCATGTCACAACTGGAAATGAATCTCATGGGCTCTGATTGTCTACCTGGTAAAATATGTTAAAATAAGTAAATAATAAAACTGAGGTCCTGTATACCTTTTCTGATAGTTCTTCAGTTGGACATTAAAAATGTCATGGCACTTCTTGAAATGAATAAGGGAAATTCCACAGTGCCCTGGCCAAATGTCCCCCCTTCACTAAAACCATCAGCAGCTAATCCTTGTTCACTATCAGTCAGTTTGCATCTGCATCTCCTACTCCCAAGAGAAGGCTGAAAATAGGAAGTATTTTGTAGTCCTTCATTCCCAGTCAATTAAAACAAAATAAATAATGTTTATCTATAGCCTTTTAGTAGTTATTTACCCCCAAAAGATACAAGCTGAGACATATCATTTTGTATTCAGTGGGGTCCTGCTTTTATCTATTTTTGTAGGTGGGTAGACTGGAATGCTGAGAGGTCAAATGACTTACTTAGGGTCACACAGCAATTAATTGTGGTTGAATCTGAACTTGGGTCTCCTGGTTCCTACAGTATGTCTGTTCTTTAACCACTGGAGCTGGCTGCTGCTGTCAAATAAAAACAGTTGCTGAACATGGCATCATATCATCCTAAAGACTGTAATAAAAAAATCATTTGATGAAATCTGAACTCTTTCAAATAACATAATGTGGTATTTCCACATAAATTCCGTCAATCAGTTCAGTTTTCTTGTTAGACAAATTGTGTTGTTACAAATAAAAACACACATGAAATAAAACATAAATGTGGGCTATGCAATAGCCTGACTCAGTATACTCACTTTGTCATCTTGAAAGGCTGTAACCTGCAGTTCAAGGGGCTGGAGCAACAGCCATGCCCCTCTGCCTGACCTATTTAAACTCTTCCTTTCTGTTTCATTCAGAAACTTTTTCTTTGTGACTGGAGGCTCTGTTGGTCTGTCTTCTCCCTTGGGGCCTGCTGGGGCTCCCCCCCCCCATTACACTGTGAAAAGATCATAGCTTAGGTCACTTGGAGGTATATAACCCAGGCATAACACTCCCAGTGTTGCTGTGCTTTTGGCTCTGCTTGGTTTGTGCTGGACTACTGGATTTTGCATTCTCCTGCTTTGGTTTGTATTGCATTGTCTCTGACTGCTCCATGCTTCCTTGTGTTCCTGTTTCCTTCCTGCTCCTGTACCTGTGTTTGCCTTGTTTATTTCTTTTCAGTTTCTAGTTTTCTAGCATCTGGTGTATCATGGTTTATTTGCACTTTAGATTACATATTGTATCCTTCCCCTCAGCTGCTGGGTGTCTGTGCTCTCAGGCTACATTTCCTCACCAGATTTTGCCAGCCATCAGCCGACTGCATTATTATTGTGTGTTTCAGCTTCCACTGCTGTTTTCCTGCTTGTGGTCTCCTGTGCTTTCCAACTTAATCATTTCCACCTGGTCTAGGCTTCACTCTGCCAATCCTTATTTCTCTATGTGTGCTCACAGCTCTGCTCTTACTTAACTCAGTGCTAGCTCAGTTCATTTAGTATTGGAGTTCACAGTGCTCTGCTTAATTTGTGTTTACTCAGCCAGGCAAACTGCTGCATTGCTATATTGACACTTTCAACTATTACACTGGCTGCCTCGCCTCAGCTTCCAGCTGCAGGCATTTTAGCAGTTTATTCTAGACTTGTAAGTATTTTGCACCTTTCAGTCATTAATTTGCTTCCCCTGTTCACATTACTCTGGCAGCTTGCTAACCTATGGCTTTAGAAACATAGAAACATAGAATCTGATGGCAGATAAGGACCACTTGGCCCACCTAGTCTGCCCATTTTCCTACCTACCAGATAAGCTGCAGATCCTAGTTAACCAACAGCTTACTTCCTCCTACCCCCCACTAGGACTGCCTTAAGTCAGTCCCATGCATTCTTGAATTCCCCCACTGTTCTTGACTCCACGACCTCCTCAGGGAGGCTGTTCCATGCATCCACAACCCTCTTCATGAAAAAATACTTCCTCTCATTACCTCTGAGCCATCCCCCTCTATCTTCAAATTGTGCCTCCTTGTTCCTGCGCATCTCTTTTTCTGAAATATGCTACCCTCTTGGACTTTGTTGATTCCCTTGAGGTACTTGAAAGTTTCTATCATGTCCCCTCTCTCCTTTCTTTCCTCAAGGGTAGACATATTAAGCTCCTTTACTCTTTCTTCATATGTCTTCTGGTGCAGACCCTGCACCATTTTGGTTGCCCTCTTCTAGACAGCCTCCACTCTGTCTATGTCTTTGTGGAGATGGGGTCTTCAGAACTGCACACAGTACTCCAGGTGGGGTCTCACCAACTATCTGTACAGAGGGGTAATAACTTCCTGTTTTCCACTATTGATGCTTCTCCCTATGCATCCCAGTATCCCCCCAGCCTTCCTTACTGCCTTCTCACATTGCTTGCCCACCTTTAGGTCATCTGATATAATTACCCCCAGGTCCATTTCCATTTTTTCTGTTGTCAGTATCTCATCCCCCATTGTGTTCTCTTCTCCTGGGAATTTTTTCCCAGGTGCATTACCTTGCACTTCTTTGCATTGAATGTGAGCTGCCATACATTTAACCATTCCTCCAACCTTGCCAAGTCCCTTCTTATCCTTTCCACTCCATCTTGTGTATCAACCTTGTTGCAGATCTTTGTGTCGTCTGCAAAGAGACATACTTTTCCTTCCAGTTCCTCTGCAAGGTCACTTATAAAGACATTAAAAAGGACCGGTCCCAGTACTGAACCCTGCTGTACCCCACTAGTAACCCTCTTTTATTCACAGTGGACTCCATTTCTACTACCCTTGGTGTCCTGTTGTCTAGCCAATTTTTTTATCCAGGCTACCATCTTGGGACCCACTCCAAGACTGGCTAACTTGTGTATTAATCTTTTGTGTGGGACTGTATCCAATGCCTTGCTAAAATCTAGGTAGGCCATGTCCACAGCCCCTCCCTGGTCTACTACTTTGGTCACCCAGTCAAAGAAATCTATTAGTTTAGTCTGACACGACCTTTCCATCATGAATCCATGCTGCCTTGGGTCCTGTGCCCCACTGGCCTCTAGGTACTCAACAATTCTTTCCTTCAGAAGTGATTCCATCATTTTCCCTACCACTGAGGTCAAACTAACTGGTCTATAGTTTTCTGCCTCTGTCCTGCTCCCACTTTTGTGAAGAGGAAGCCCATCCACCCTCCTTCAGTCCTCAGGTACCACCCCATCTACCCATGATTTGTTAAAGTGAGCAGTCAGCGGTGTCACTAGTTTTACCCTTAGTTCTTTTAGAATTCTTGGGTGAATCCCAACAGGCCCCATTGCTTTGTCCACCTTCAATTTAATTAGTTCTTTCAGAACCCTTTCTTCTGTAAATGGACTGGTATCAACCCCTGTCTTCAGAGTGTTTCTCTTGTTTGGTTTAGGTACCTCCCCCTCCTCTTCCTCTGTGAATACTGAGCAGAAATATTAGTTCAGTATCCTTGCTTTTTCACTGTCTCCCTCTACCCACGTTCCCTCCCCTTTATTAAGCCTCAGTATCCCTCCTTTGGTCTTTCTTCACTCTCTAATGTACCTATAAAAGGTCTTATCCCCCTTCTTAACAGAGTTGGCTATCCTCTCCTCGGTTTGGGCCTTTGCTAGTCTGACTGCCTTCCCAGCCTGTTTCTGCTTTAACTGATAAAGTCCATTGTCCTGCTCCTTCTGTATTTCCTTATATTTCCTGAATGCTATCCTTTTCTCCTTAACCTTCCCTGCCACCTCTTTTGAGAACCATAGCATTTTTTTCTTTCATTGTGTTTTGTTGATTTGCTTTACACAAAGGCTTGTTGCCTCTGTGATGTCTGTTTTGATTACTCACCACTGTTCCTCCACCCCTCCTTCTTGCCTGTTTTATTTATTTAGTTTTTGTTGACCGGGTAAGTGCACTAGACAAATTCTGCCTATTTTCAGGCACAACCCAGGGGAGGGGGATACAGAGGAATGCCAACTGACCTTGAACCAGATTAAGCTGTTGCTGGTATTTTTTTGTTAGTGAATGGGGGAGATTTGGCCAGGACACCGGGGAAATTCCCGTACTCTTTTTGATAAGTGCCATGGCATCTTTAAAATACACCTGAACTACCACCAATCCAGGAAGATGGGACCTCAGTTTAACATCTCATACGATAGACGGCACCTCAGAAGTGCAGCACCCCTCTCATGCTATGCTACAGTGTCAGTACTGGGATATTAACCCAAGTGCCAGGTGTGGGAACTGAACCCATGGCCCTCTGATCTCCCAGCCTCAGAGGCGAGTGTGCTACCTACTGAGCCACTGACACTGTTTGCTAGCGCTTTTCTGAGGCACACTCTCATTTTCCCAAAGTCAGCCCTCCTAAAGACCAATACTCTTGTTTTAGTATGGCTTGATTGTATGGCTGTTTATCGTGAACCACACTGTTTGGTGGTCGATTGTTCCCAGATGGCTACCCACTTATAAATCTGAGATTCTTTCTCAGTCCCCATTTGAGAGTACCAGGTCTAAGATTGCTACCTCCTGAGTGGGTTCCAATACTAGCTGTCTGAGGCATGCCCCTTGGAAGGGCATCAAGAATGACCCTGCTCTTGGATGTACCTGCAGAAAAGGTGCTCCAGTTAACATCTGGCATATTTAGGACCCCCATCAACAATATCTCCCCTTTTTCTGCCATCCTAAGGATCCCTTCTATCATTTCCTTGTCCATTCCCTCCCCCTGAGATGGGGGTCTGTATACAACCCCCATGCAGATTGTGGTGCCATTTCCTGTCTCCAGGGTGACCCAGAGTGCCTCATCTGCTCCCTGTTTACTCTTTAGTTCTGTTGCTTTGATCCCTTCCTTTACATAGAGAGCTACTCCTCCTCCTCTTTTACCCTCCCTGTCCTTTCTGTAGATTGTGTATCCTGGTATGTTGACATCCCAGTCATGGTTCTCTGTGTACCCTGTTTCTGTGACTTCCATGATATCCAGGCAACCCTCTTCCATCAAGGCCACTAGTTCAGGGAGCTTGTTACACAGACTATGGGCATTGGTACTCATCACCCTCCACTTTTTGATGGCCTTACCCCTTTTAGCCCTATTCCTCTCCTTACTGCCTTTGCCTTTTTTCACATTTACCTCTGTCCTGCTCCCTAACAACTTCTCTACCTTGGTGTTTACCTCACTAATTACCATATTTTGTGGGGGGAGGCTGGGATTTCCATGCTCCTTTTCAGTGCCTCCCCCCTTGGCTAGTTTAAATGCTTGCCAATGAAGCATTTAAACCTCTCACCTTGGATCCTGGTTCCCCCTCTGGACCAATGCAGACCATCGTGTCAGTATAGGTCTGCATCACTCCAGGTGGCTTCCCAGTCCACAATGAAGCCAAAACCCTGAGCTCCACACCAGTTTTTCAACAATTCATTGAATTCCCTGGTGAGGAGTACCCTAGCATCACCCTTGCCATAGACAGGCAGCACCTCCAAGAAGGTTACCATATGCACTACTTGTCTAAGGCCCCTCCCCAACTCTACAAACTCCTCTTGCACTGCTCTGATCCCATTCCTAGCCAGGTCATTTTTCCCTAGGTGGACAATGGCATCCAGCTCCCTCCCTCATGCAGTTGCTCCCATGATCCTGAGGATTTACTTCCTGTCCCTCTAAGCTGTGGCACCAAGCAGGCACCTTACCTCCCTCTCCCCTTCCTCCCCCATTTCTACCCCCCTAATGATATAGTCTCCCACCAGGAGTTGTTTTCTTCCCCTCTGGGGTCCCATGCCACCCTCCTGTGGGTCTCCTTTCTGAAGGTTCCCAGCATCCTCCTTCATCTCCACTGCAGGTGCCACCATAGAGGAACCACTAGCTACCAGAAGAGTGTATGAATTGTGGAGAGGTACAGCTGGAGGGATGCAATTCTGTTCCACCACCCTTTTCCTCCCTGAGCCCACTCAAGTCCAGCCTCTACTCTTTCTTGACAACCTCTGAGGTAGTGGCATTGGCCCTGGTGGTCCCTGGATGGTGGAAGAGGTTTCATGAATCCTAGCCAGGTCAGCCTGGAGATAGACAACCTTGTTCTTTACTAAAACCTTGTCAGTTAAGGCACCTCTTTTGGCAGTTCCTACCCTACAAGCATTACAGATGCTGTGTGTCTCACAATGCTCAGCTGTGGCTCCCTGATATTCCCATGGTAGGGGACTGCAGTGTCACAATGGGGCATAGTGGATCCAATTAGCAGGAGCATGCTTATGTAAGCCATATGATTTTGCCATGCTCTTTTGCCTACATGGCTTTTAACTATCCATGCATAAATGCCTTTGCAACACTTACTACTTGTAAATGCACCTTACTGATGTCATGAACCCACTCTTGGGGTCAGGCCCACTGAGCTCACAGTGCCCATCTTTAAGTGCAATCTGTGATGGGAGAACAAGGATACCCTCCTTGTCCTTTTTGAATGCTCACCAAGGTCATGACTGCACCACTGCCATGCAGATTCAGGGTGTCTCTCTAGATCTGGATATGGGCAAAATACCAGTCTTGAGTCTTGTGGCCAAATATGACCTTTCCTTGGCTTTTACGCAAAAGAGGAAGACACAGGCACCACACTCTCTTCAGGGTAGCAGCCTAACACCTGATTTGGCCTTCTCCCTACAGGACATGCAACAGCCTGGTTCAAAATCTTTGTACACTATGGTATTCCCCTATCCTTACAGATGTCCCTTTACAGACCCTTTTCTCAATTTGGTTGCTTATGGTGGCCCTCTAAGCAATAAACAGTCATCACAGATTATTAATAAACATTCTACAGTCACACATACCATGTAAGAACTCTCACGCAGGCAGAAATTCTTTAGGGAAACAAAAGTTTTACTAAAATACTTAAATAAAAAGCAGTACAACTAACAAAGATAATATTAATTTGGGTTATAGTTTACAGGAAAATAAAATGGAAAATGGGATATTAACCCAAGTGCGGGAACTGAACCCATGGCCCTCTGATCTCCCAGCTTCAGAGGTGAGTGTGCTACCTACTGAGCCACTGACACTGTTTGCTAGTGCTTTTCTGAGGCACACTCTCATTTTCCCAAAGTCAGCCCTCCTAAAGACCAATACTCTGGTTTTTGTATGGCTTGGTTGTATGGCTGTTTATCGTGAACCACACTGTTTGGTGGTCGATTGTTCCCAGATGGCTACCCACTTATAAATCTGAGATTCTTTCTCAGTCCCCATTTGAGAGTACCAGGTCTAAGACTGCTACCTCCTGAGTGGGTTCCAATACTAGCTGTCTGAAGCATGCCCCTTGGAAGGGCATCAAGAATGACCCTGCTCTAGGATGTACCTGCAGAAAAGGTGAAACATATTCAGGCTGTTTGCTAATTTATCTGACGTAGGAAGATTTCAAAGTTCAGTGAATCACTGGTTTACAAAAATATTTCAGTCTTTCTGTAGCAGCCTTTGGTTCTTAGGAAATCTCTGTGCTGGCAACTGTTACCTTGTGGTCAGGAGAGCCCAAGCAAAATCACAAAACGGCCATGAGTGTCTGTGCTGGAGAGTTTATATAGAAGACCCCCCCACCCCAGTCTGTGAATAAAGACTAGCCCTTCCAGGTCAGTGAATATAGGTTGCTTTTCTCTTTAGGCCACGGGGGGTCACTCATGTGCTTCCCAAACATCTTATTTTACTGATAATCTTTGATGTGTCAGATTCTCATAGTTAACCTAGGTTTTACAGTCTCACACAGGTATGCTATAAGGATGTGTTTCTTTTCCTATTACCTCACACAGGCCTGTTAGAAGGATCTTTCCTGGCTAAAACATTCCTGAGCTTTTAAATTGACCTAAGTTAATTAGTAATAAGGAAGATCCTGTATGTTTTATGATTATACAAGCTGATTTTATTACTTCTGTTTCCCTTGGCCAGTTAATATTAGAGGAATACTCTTTGATCAGTATGACTCTAATTTCTTCAGAGCCCATACCAGTGAAAGGCATTCCTTCTCAACTGTGGAATAGGCCTGCTCCCGGGGAAGCAACTTTTTGCTAAGATACACTAATAGGTGATCTTTCCCTTGATTAGAGGTCTCATTGAGGACTGCTCCAATCCCCACATCTGAGGCATCTGTCTGGACTACAAATGGTTTGCTATAATGTGGACTAGCCAACACAGGGGCACTGCACAGTGCCTCCTTTAGCCATGTGAAGGCTCATTCACAGGCTGGCTCCCACTCTATCTTTTTGGGCATTCTTTTCTTTAGTAGGCCAGAAAGGGAAGCTGCCAGGGTACTGTAATTTGGTACAAACTTTTGATATTACCTAGCAGTCCCTAGGAAACACCAAACCTGTTTCTGGGTTTCAGGCCTGGGCCATGTCTCTATTCTGCCTCAGTCTTGGCTTGATTGGAACAGAGCTGCCACTGCCCTACTACCTGTCCTAGGTATGCAACCTCTGCCATGGTCACCTGGAACTTTTCAGCCTTGACAGTGAGCCTTACCTTCTGTATCCTACCCAACACTTTCTTCAGGTGGGATAGGAGTTCCTTCCAACTGGTAATGAAGATGGCAATATCATCCAGGTATGCACTGCATACTCTTCAGTACCATGTAACACCTGGTTGACCAATCTTCGGAAAGTGGCAGGTGTGTTCTTCATTCCAAAAGGCATTACCTTGAACTCAAATAATCCTATTGGAGTGATGAAGCCAGACCTCTCCTTAGCTCTTGAAGTTAACTCCACCTGCCAATACCCTTCTGTCAAGTCAATGGTGGTAAGGTATGTTGCCCCTCCCAATTTATCCAGGAGTTCATCTGTCCGTGGCATTGGGTGGATGTCAGACTTTATGACTGTGTTAAGCCCACGATAGGCCACACAAAAGTGAGTAGACCCATCCAGCTTGGAAACAAGGACTACAGGTGAGGTCCAGAGACTGTGGGATTTCTGGATTACCCCTAAATCCAGCATTTCCTCCACCTCCCTCCTAATGTCCTTTAGGATGGCCTTAGACACTCGGTAGGCTGTCTGCTGTGTAGGCATTTGTATTCCCATTTCTACATTGTGTATCGCTAAGGGGATTAGTCCAAGCTTGGCCATAAACAAAGGGGCAAAGTCTGCTAAAACCTCCCTCACTTTCTGGGTCTGTTCCAGGGTCAACTGGGGTCGCAGTTTGATTGCCTCCATAGAGGACTCCCACTTGCTTTCCTTCAGCAAGTCCAGTAAGGGATCTTCCTTGTCAGTCCCCTCCCCTGGACGACACACAGCAAATACCATGTCTGCTCTGTTTGCATATGGCTTCATCATGTTGACATAGTACATTCTATGGGTATGTCTCCTGTCAGGCAGTTCTACAATATAGTTTGTCATTTACCTGATGAACTACCTTGTATGGTCTCACCCTCTCGACCTGCATTTTATCCTTCTAGACAGGAATTAGGACCATGATGTCCTGACCTACACTGTACGTGCAAGCTCTGGCTCTGTGGTCGTACCATACTTTTGCTTCTGCTGGGTCACTGACAGGTTGCTCTGGGCTGGTCCCAGAAGCTTCTTCAGCTTTTCCCTAAACTTTATGACATACTCCACTATGGGAGTTCCCTGGGTGGCGTGCTTGCCTTCCCAGTCTTCTAGGATCAAGTCTAGGGGCCCATGTACCCTATGTACATATAAGAGTTTGAAGGGGGAAAATCCTGTTGTCTCTTGGGGCACCTCCCTGTTTGCAAACATCAGGTGAGGAAGGTATTTCTCCCAGTCTCTCCCATGCTGTTCAGCAAACACTTTGAGCATCGCTTTTAGGGTACCTTTAAATCTTTCCACAAGCCCATTGGCTTGCAGTTGAGAAGGTGTAGTGTGTCTCTGCACCACCCCAAACTTCTCCCACAAACACTTGATCAGGTCTGACATAAAGGTGCCCCCTCAATCAGTGATAACCTTCTCCAGAAACCCAAAACAGGAGAATATTCCTAGCAAGGTGTCTGCCACTTTGACAGTCCTAAGTGAGGAAAGGGCAACCATCTCTGGGTAACTGGTGGCATAATCTACTGCCATCAGGATAAACCTCTTCCCAGAGGAGCTTAGGGTACTCAAAGGTCTCACAATATCCATTCCTACCCTCTGGAATGGATCCTCCACAATAGGTAAGGGAATTAGGGTGGCCTTGGATTTACTACCAGCCTTCCCTATTTGTTGGCACTGGTGACAAGACCTGCAATATTCTTTCACCTGCTGGGTGAAGTTGGGCCAATAGAAATTTTGAGCCACTAGCTGCATGGTGCACATCATTCCCAGATGTCTGGACATGGGGCTATCATAAGCAATCTTGAGCAACCACTCACGGTACCCTGGGGAATGACAAGTTGCCTACCCATCACCCCTTTCTCTGTCCTTACATCCTGCTTATACAACAGTCCATTGTCCCAAAATACTCTATTTCTCATGTCACCTCCCTGTGTCCCACTTGATTCTGCATAAGCCTCAGCATCTCCACACTAGGATCAGTCCTCTGAGTAGAGGCAAATTCTTCACGTTTTCCCAAGGTATGGGATGTGTCCTCTTCAGTTTCTAAACTGGGGTCCATAGATCTAGTATCAGGGTATTCAAAGTCACTGCTATCCTAAACCTTCTGACCACTGGTTATGTGTCCCTCATCAGAGTAACTTTCTGTAGCTGTTTTGTGAACTGCTACTTGGGAAAGGTTTACCTCCCTTTCACTACTCTCCATTTCAGGAGACAGAGACTGGGGAACCAGCCTCCCATAGTTTTCCACAGGGTCCTCTATGGGGTCCAGGGAACTGCAATCGGACTTTGCCATCTGACTGTAGGTAGCCACACACACCACCCCCTTCTGGAGAGTGTTCCCTAGAATCACATCCAGGATGAGGTTGTCTGCCACAGCCACTTTTTGCACCCTCTCCTGTCTCACCCCAGTCCAGGAGAACACTAGCTAGTGGCAGAGCTTTTTCCTCCCCAGTGAATCCCCTCACTGTTATGAACAGATTATGTATAAGCTATGCAGGCTCAACCAACTCCCCCTTTACTAAGATAAGAGACACCCCTGTGTCCCTAAACCCATTGGTGTGCACCCCTTTCACAGTAAATGGGTGTATGTGCTACCTCAAGTTTATAGGCATGCTTTCAAGGATACACAGGACACCCAACTCTCTTCAAGCACCACTTTGTCCACTCTGCACCTTTTTAGGAAACTGTCTCGCAAGATACCGTGGCTGTTTGCAAAACCAGCAGTCATCGTTTCTTTTATCCGATAAATCCTTTCTTTGTAACCTGGGGCTTCCCCTTTCTGTGGAGACAGTGAGGGTTTTAGCTGCCCTGAAAGTGTGCTTTTCCCTTCTTCACTGCCATGCCCACCCCACTCCTTTTCAGAGCAGGCCTGATTCTGGCATAGCGGTCTAAGAGCTCAGCAGCCTGCTGCACTGTTTTGGGGTCTCAGTCCTCCAACAAGGTTTTTAGCATGGTTAGGCAAGCCCAAAAGAATTGCTCCAGAATTACAACCTCCTCAGCATTTTCTACAGAGTTTGCTTCTATCCCTCCCACCAACGTTTCAAAAACTGACGTTGCTTTGTGGTGAGTTCCTCATAGCTCATGGCAGGGTTCTACGGAGCTTACAGAACTTATAAATAATAATAATAATAATCTTTATTTAAATTAAGTGCCTTTCAAGGTATCAAGGCTGTGTACATTAAGATGATAAATCCAATAATAAAATCATCAAGACAAACAATAACAAGCATTTGTCAGTGCTGAATGTTGATTGCATTGGTCTGTTGAGCTTGCTCAGTGGCCCTGTCAGTGGATCAGTCTGTTTGTCCCGGTACTGCAGGCTGCTCTTTTGTACTGGGCTGCTGCCTGCATTGGCACCTTGTTCTGCTGAGGAAGAAATCTGCAGCTGTCCTGACAGAGCTCCATTGAGGTGGCTCACTCCCCCTCTCTCACTCGCTCAATCTGTTTCTCCTGGCGCTGCAGGCTGTCCTTTTGTACTGGGCTCCTGCCTGTGTTGGTGGCTTTTTCTACCCACAAAGAAATCCACAGCTGTCCTGACAGAGCTCCATTGAGGTCGCTCACTCCCCCTGTCTCACTCAGTCAGTCTGGTTCTCCTGGCACTGCAGGCTGCCCTTTTGTACTGGGCTCCTGCCTCTGTTGGTGCATTTTTCTGCTCACTGAGAAATCTGCAGCAGTCCCGACAAAGCTGCATTGAGCTCGATCACTCCCCTTCACTCACTCGCTCATTCTGTTCTGCCAGCGCTGTAGGCTGCCCTTTTCTACTGGGCTCCTGCCTGCGTTGCTGCCTTTTTATGCCCATAAGGAAATTTACAGCTCTGTTGAGCTCACTCACTCGCTCATTCTGATTTTCCTGCCACTGCAGGCTGCCCTTTTGTACTGGGCCCCTTCATGCATTGCTGCCTTTTTCTGCCCACAAACAAATCTGCAGCAGTCCCAATAGAGCCCCGTTGAGCTCACTGACTCCCACTCCCTCTCTCACTCATTCTGTGTCTCCTGGTGCTGCAGGTTGCCCTTTTGTACTGGGCTCCTGCCTGCATTGGCAGCTTTTCCTGGCCAGAAATAAATCTGAAGCAGTCCTGACACAGCTCCACTGAGCTCACTCACTCCCCCACTGTCACTCTCGCATTCCGTTTCTGCCAGCGCTCCAAGCTGGCCTTTTGTACTGGGCTCCTGCCTGCGTTTCTGGATTTTATGCCCACAAAGAAATCTGCAGCAGTCACACTAGAGCTCAGCTGAGCTCGCTCAGTACCGCTCTGTCACTCACTCGTTCTGTTTCTCTTGGCGCCGCAGACTGCACTTTTGTACGGGGCTCCTGGATGTGTTGGCACCTTTGTCTATCCACAAAGAAATCTGCAGCTGCCCCAACAGAGCTCCGTTGAGGTCGCTCAGTCTCCCTATCTCATTGCTCATTCTGTTTGTCCTGGCGCTGCAAGCTGCCCTTTTGTACGGGGCTCCTGCCTGCTTTGGCACCTTTTTCTGCCCACTAAGAAATTCCAGCAGTCCTGATAGAGCTCCATTGAGCTCACTAAGTCCCCTTTCTCACTCACTCATACTATTTCTCCCAGTGCTGCAGGCTGACCTTTTATACTGGGCCCCTGCCTGTATTGACGCCTTTTTTCTGCCCACAAAGAAATCCACAACAGTTCTGACAGCTCTTTGGTGAGTTCGCTCCTCTCCCCCCCTCACTCGCTCTCTCGTTCTGTTTCTCCCAGTGCTGCAGGCTGCCCTTTTGTAGCGGGCTCTTCTGTTGGGGCCTTTGTCTGCCCACAAACAAATCTGCAGCAGTCTCGACAGAGCTCAGTTGAGCTCGGTCACTCCCCCCTCTCACTCGGTCGATCTTAATCTGTCCCAAACACTGATTTCCCAGAGTGACCATGCTATTGTCCGGCAGGAGTGCAAAAACATACTGTAGCCAGGATGTGAAATATGACAGCTGTAGTGTTCATAAGGAGTTATGAAAAAATGCCACTGTTGAAAATGTGGCGTGACAGTATTACACATTTGCGAAGTTACAAGGGTGCATGGAAACAGTTCAATCCATGCTTGTAACACAGTCATGTTAAAGAGTTTTGTCATCAAATTTTCAACATAGGGATTTTAGGACCTCTGCTCTTGAACAGTGCCACTGTCAATTTCTTGATCTGTCCCGAACACTGACTTCCCACAGTGACCATGTTATTCTGTGCCGGAACTGTGAAAACACATTTCGGTCAGGATGCGAAAAATGGCAGCTGTACTGCTTACAAGGAGGTGTGAAAAAATGACACTGTTGAAAATCTGGTGTGACAATATTACAAAGCTGCGAAGTTACAAGGGTGCGTGGAAAGTTCGCAATGCACACTTGTAACACAGTCAATTGATGGGTTATCATCACCAAATTTTCAACACAGGCATTTTAGGACCTCTGCTCATCAACAGTATCATTGTAATTTTCTTGATCTGTCCCTGACAGTGATTTCCCACAGCGACCGCTCTATTCTGCGCTGGATGTGCGAAAACAAATTTCAGCCAGGATAGGAAAAATGACAGTTGCACTGTTCATAAGTAGGCCTGGGGAAATGGCAATGTTGAAAATCTGGAGTGAAAATATTATAAATTCATGAAGTTATGAGCGTGCGTGCCAACTGCGCAACGCACGCTCGTAACCCAGTCATTTTATGGAGTATCATTACCAAATTTTCAACATAGGCATTTTAGGACCTCTACTCATAAACAGTGTCACTGTCATTTTCTTACTCTATCCTGAACACTGATTTCCCAAAGCGACCAAGCTACTCTGCACCGGAACTGCACAAACACATTTCGGCCAGGATGTCAACAATGACAGCTGTACTGCTCACATGGAGGTGTGAGAAAATGTCAATGTTGAAAATCTGGCGTGAAAATATTGTAGATTCACGAAGTTACAAGCGTACGTAGTAACTGCGCAACTCATGCTTGTAAAACAGTCATTTTTGGGATTTTTCCCACCAAATTTGCAATATAGGCTTTTTGAGAGCCCACCTCATGAACACTGGAACTGTCATTTCATTAATCAGCCCTGAAGGGTGATTCCACACAATGATCATGAAACCACCTTTCAGGGCCGATTAACGCCATGACAGTTGAAGAATTCATGAGGAGGGGTCCCAAAAACCCCATGTTGAAAATTGGTAAAAAAAGTCCCAAAAATGCCCGAGATATGCACTAAAGTTGAAAAAACCCTATTTATTACATTATACAGCTTACCGGCATTTCCTCAGTTCGCAGTCGGCTTTGAAGAGTGCAGGCGTGTTCCCGGTCCACAGAAGATTATCGCGTCGGACTCCAGAGGTAAGTATGGGGTGAAGGGGGTGTGGAGAGGCAGGGTGCACAGTGGGCGGGTGTGGGATGTGGGGGGGGGACCTGGGAGAGCTCCAAGGGTCCGTTTCCTTCTTTACAGGTTGAAAAAAAAAATAAGACATCGGGGGACCGTTTTCTTGTTTAACAGGTATTTTGGCATGCTGGAGTGGGCTCCCAGTGTGCCACCTGTGTGGGTGGGTGGGTGCATTAGCTGACAGGGGATTGGGCACCCCCTCAGCTATACAAACAGAAGTGGGGGTATCATGATGCTGACAGGGATTGGGCACCCTGCCGGCAGAAACAAAAGGGGGGGTATCATGATGACAACGGGGATTGGGCACCCCCATCAACAGGAACAAAAGGGGGTATCATTATGCCAATGGGGATTGGGCCCCTTCGGCAGGAACAACACCGGAAGGAGGGTTACACAAAGCTGACAGGGAGTGATCTCCCCTGTCGGCAAGTAAACACGGTGGGAAGGAGGGGGTTATATTGTTTGTGAACACGGTGGCAACCCGCCGCCATGTTCACAAACAATATCAGAGGTTTCACATCCTGCCTTGCAATGACAGGTCACTCCCTCATTGCAGCGGATGGCTGACACTGCAATGATGAGGCGGGCCCTGATTGCAGCGGCTACTTTTTTAGAAAGTTGTGGCACGCTGGCTGAACTAGTGTCAGCAGCAGCGTGCCACGGCATTGGGGGATGGGGAAAAGCCTTTGCAGGCTGTGGGGGCATTGGGCACAACAGTACCATGCCTCCATAACCTGCTTGTGCAGAAAGCTGACACAACATGTTTCTTGTGCATGCACGCAATCAACATAAAAATGGTCTGTAGAGATCCATTCAGTCAATTAAATTAGGATAAGCTTGATGCCACTAAAAGTTTTAAGCACCTGTTTAAAAAAACCCACAGTCATGCACTCCCAAAGCTGATGGGGTAGAGAATTCCAGAGGGTTGGGGCCATGTACATAAATGCATGGGCCCCTGAAGATTTTAAAGATACCCTCAGAATCTCTAGCAACCCCTTGTCAGATGAACAGAGCTGTCGCTCAGTGCAGTAAGGTACCAGAGGCTGTTTCAAGTAATCAGGGCCAAGTCCATGTAGGACTTTATACGTCAGTAGTCCAACTCTGAAGGTGTTCCACCACTGAATTGGCAGCCAGTGCAGATCACACAGCAACGTGTGTAATTTGAGAAAACTGAGAAGTCCTCATCAACAACCATGCCACAGCATTTTGTACTGGCTGCAGGCAGTGGATATCAACCCCCAGTAGCCTTAAGTACAGGGAGTTGCAATAATCAAGGCATGGATCAATGTGGAAAAGTCACCAGACGGAACAAGGTGCTTGATCCTGATGATGTTCCTAAGATGGTAGAAGGATGACTTGATGACTGCCGACACCTGAGATTGCAGTGTCAGCCCATCATGAAGCACCACCCCCAGGTCCTGCACCATTTCAGAGGTTAGGATCTGGGAGCCCAACAGAAAAAGTCCAGTGGGCTGACCAGCCCTCAACCCCTCTATCTGGTGACCCAGATCCATGACCATCACCTCCCTCTTTCCTGCATTCAACTTTAGCCAGCTGGAATTCATCCAATTCTGGATTTCAGTGAGGCCGTTGTTAAATATCAAGACAGCACTATCCTGGTCAGGTGCAAAAGACAGGTAGAGCAAGGTATCATCAGCATAGCAGTGAAACCCAGCTCATACCATATTACAATGTCTCTGAGGGGCAGCATATACACCGTGGACAACATGGGAGACAGCACCAAGCCCTGAGGGACCCCACATGGCAGAGAGAACCCTGTATGCTTCAGCATTAATTCATATTTTTTAAGCAAGGCGGCTTTAAGTTTCTCATAATTATTACTGTCCTGATTGTCCATTTGGCCTAGTGCCTCACACCCTTTCCCAGTAAGCAGCAGGGATATCTGAAAGCTCCTGGACTCCCTAGGTATTTTAGCCTGGATAAAGACCTTTTCAAACAAATTCAAAAATGCATCCATATCCTCCCCCTCTTTAAATTCAGCTATTAATTTAGAATTTAATTTGTACCCCAGTCCTGGAGTTCCATGTTCACCGCTGCCACTTACCCCCAGGCACTTGAAGTTGAAATCTTAGCTTCACCAGGTCAAATTCCCTCTGGTGCTCTGTTTCCTCTCTGTTAACCTCTCTGAAGCTGTTTTTCCTTTTCCTTGGCCTCTGTCCAATGCTGGTTTTCTTCTTCCTGAATCTCCAGCTCAAATTTCATCTGCTCGAATTCCCTCTGCTGCTGGGCTTCAAACCTTTTCTGCTTGAATTCCAGCTCCAGTCTCCTCAACTCCAGCTGCAGCCTGATCCCTTATGGCTCTGTCTTTGTGGTGACTCACCCCTGGTGCTGCAGCTCTGGGTTCCCTCTGGTATCGCTGTTCTCCTCCCTGGGACTGGACTCTGCAACATCCCTTGGCACCCCCACGCCCAAAGTCTGATCCCTTTCAGTCACTGGCTGTGACTCAAGGTCCTGGGCAGTCTCTTACTCATCAGCTGCCACAAGAGCCTCCATGAGGTGCTTTTTGTTCATCCCTTGTACTGGACTCCTCTTTCCTGACGCAACTGCTTTAGGTATTCTGCAGTGTATTCACTGTAAATGGAAGACATCTTCTTCTCTAACTACTGCTACACTAGCTTTCACCTAGGAAACAAAACAAAACAGGCAGGGAACTTTATACTGTGACCAAATATTATATATATGTATATGTATGTATAGATAGATAGATAGATAGATAGATAGATAGATAGATAGATAGACACTATATATATATTTATACCATGGGGTGAGATCAATTCCAGTGAAATAAACCATGTTATTTTCACTGGAGTGAAATAAATCCTGATGACATCAGCAGAGTTAAAATAAATACCATAGAAACATAGACTTTGATGGCAGATAAGGACCACTTGGCCCACCCAGTCTGCCCATTTCCCTACCTATTGGATAAGCTGCAGATTCTAGTTAACCAACAACCTACTTCCTGCAACCTCCCACTATAATTGCCTTATGTCTGTCCCATGCATGTTTGAATTGCCCCACTGTTTTAGACCCCACAGCCTTTCCAGGAAGGTGGTTCCATGCATCCACCACTCTCTCCGTGAAAAAAAATTTCCTCACATTACCCCTGAGCCATCCCCCCTCTATCTTTAAATTGTGCCCCCTTGTTTTTGCATATCTCTTTTTCTGAAAGATGCTACCCTCCTGGACTTTGTTGATTCCCTGGAGGTACTTAAAAATTTCTATCATATCCCGCCATCCCTCCTTTCATCAAGGGGATACACATTAAGCCATTTATACCTACCCTACTGACATCACTCACCTGCATCTGAAAACACTAAGAAACACCCCTGTAATTTGCTTAGTTCTCAAACAGGCCCTACACTGAAATTAACACAATTAAGATAGATAATGACAGTCAGCTGCAGCACTCCTTCTAAATGTAACAATCTCTAAATCTCTTGTGCTGCATTTCAAAACCTGAGTTTAGTACGTTACTGAATCCAGCATTGCCACTTATTGACCTACAAAATGAACAACAAATAACCAGTATATTGCAAACATCCAGCTTATCACAGAACAGAACCTCCATCAGACAACCAATTACCAAAACACAGCACACCCAATCAACACCCCCACACACACACATATACACACACACACCAACCAACAACAGCTCACTACAACAACCCATTCATAAAACTTCACACACACACCCACACACTACCACAGCACCGGCATCATTTAAAGTGACATGAACCTCATAACAACAAACATACCTCTCACTGAAATTGGTCTCACCTCCATGGTATAAATAACACACAAAGGGCAGATCATGGAATAGGAAAATATTCTCACTCCTGCCATCGCAGGCACCAACATGTTCCTCGTGCCTTTGGCACTCATGAAGTATCCAGAGCTCACCTCTGCAGGATATTTTCCATATTCCACTCCTGCCATCATGTATACCATATGTATCATACATATATATATAGATATACATATATATATAGATATACATATATATATATATATATATATATATATATTTATATATATACACATACATATGCTATATATGCTATGTGCTATACCTGGTTAAACAACTAAATAAACAATAAAATAAATATATATATATATATATATATATAAAATCTCTGCCTTGATTGTGTGTCGTCTGTTTATAGTTTATCAATCTGATACACTTGGCTTGAATCCAACTGTTATGCCTGTGCCACTTATATCTCTCGAATCACAACACAATGCAACCAAATCTCTCAGATCCCACCACTACCACCAGATCTGTCACAAACCCACTACTGGGGGTTAGGCCCACTGAGCTCACAGTGCCCATCTTTAAGTGCAATCCATGACAGAGGAGGTGTACCCTCCTTGCCCTTTTTGAATGCTAGCTAAGGTCATGTATGCACTTCTGCCATGAGGATCCAGTGCGTTCCTCTAGTTTTAGATAACAGCACCATGCCAGTCTTGAGTCCTGTGGCCAAATATGAACCTTTCCTTCACTATTACACAAAAGTGGAAGACACAGGCATCACACTGTCTTTGGGGTAGCAGCATAACACTTGATTTGGCCTTCTCCTTATAGGATATGCAACAGCCTGGTTCAAAATCTTTGTAGACTCTGGTATTTTCTCTATTCTTCTAGACGTCCCTTTATACACCCTTTTCTCAATGTTGTTGCTTATGGTGGCCCTCTAAGTAATTAACGGTTGTCACAGATTATTAATAAACCTTTTACAGTCACACATACAATATAAGAACTCTCACGCAGGCTGAAATTCTTTAGGAAAACAAAAGTTTTACTAAAATCCTTAAATACAAGTACAACTAAAAAGAGAATATTAATTTGGGTTACAGTATACAGGAAAAGAAAATGGAAAAATGTACAATGAAACACATGCAGACTGTTAGTTAATCTACCTGAGGTAGAAAGGTTTAAAAGTCCAGAGAATCGGTGGTTTGCAAAACTATTTCAGTCTTTCTGTAGCAGCCTTTGGTTCTTTGGCAGTCTTTGTGCTGGCAGCTATTACCTTGTGGTCAGGAGAGTCCAAGCAAAATGTCAAAATGGCCATGAGTGTCTGTGCTGGAGAGTTCATATAGAAGACCCCCCCCTCGCAGGTGAATAAAGACAGACCCTTCCAGGACAGTGAATAGAGGTTGGCCTTTCTCTTTAGACCACCCAGCATCACTCTTGCACTTCCAAAAATTCTTATTTTCCTGATAATCTTTGATGTGTCAGATTTTCATAGTTAACCTAAGCTTTACAGTCTCACACAGGTATGCTATAAGGATGTTTTTCTTTTCCTATTACCTCACACAGGTCTGTTAGAAGGATCTTTCCTGGCTAAAACATTCATCGGCTTTTGAACTGGCTTAATTAAATTAGTAATGAGAAAGATCCTGTATGTTGCATGATTATACAAGCTGATTTTATTACTTCTGTTTCTCTTGGCCAGTAAACATTGGAAGAATGCTCTTTGAGCAGTTATCCCCAAAGTCTTTGACAATAACTTGTCAGATTTCTGCAAGCAGCCGGTCTCTCAGGTCAGAAGAGGGTCAAACCCCTTTTTTATACAAAATCCAGTATTTTCTCTGTGTGCCTTGACTGACTGGCATGTACACCGAATTACAACAAAAAAACATATATACAACAGAATAATATCTACAAACTAGCTGGGCAGCTCACCACAACTGGTACCATTCATTACTGCACTCCAAATACCTCCTGCCTTCCAATAACCTAACACTGCCTTCATGGCATTTGAGGTATCCATACCAATCATATCATTTCCTATTGATGCTGAGACCGTAGCCCATTTGTATCAAGTCTACTTAGCCATTCATTTTGATTCTCTACTTATGCTGCTACCATAGCAATCACTGTTAAACCTCATGGATTCAATTTGCTAAACCACATTGATTTAATCGCTGGCATCCTGGCTCTCACAACTTAATGGCATCACAGCCTCCCCCTTACTTGATCACCTACCTTTCATCACACCACTAATTTGGCTTTTGTAGTGGAATTGGTTGGCTTGTTTTCACTAGCTTTGCTTGTATCACTCAAACATTTTAAATCTTCCTTCCATGAATGAACATTCCCATCTGTCAATTTCATCTGCCAGCCAGCCCCTTGGTGCTGAGGACTGAGGTGCTAGGCACCGCAAATGTCACACTATACTGGTGACCCAGGTTTGGAAAAAATCCCTGATTGTCAGGGTTCAGCAGAGGGAGGGGGAGGAGTGGGCCTGAGCTGCCACAAGGCAGTTCTCCTCTCCTGGGAGGGATGAGAGATTTCCCCGGCCCTTGGCTGCCACCTGGTGGAGGACAGGTGGCAGCTCAGGCAATAGAGGTACATCAATAACCATGGGGTGGGGCAGAAGAAACCAAGCTGTTACCTGTTGTGCATGTGCACCTCCATGTGCATGCACAGCCATGTCTGCTGGGGTCATGGGATCAGGGAGAAAAAATTAGGAGAAAACATAAAAATGTAAATTAAAATAAAAATGTATTTCATCTGCCAACCTTATCAGTCCACTGTACTGTATCAATCAATCATCTCAGACAATCCTACCATATACCAATACCTATCTGATGGCTGCTGGCTTCATACGGCTACCTCATATACAGTGCTTCATAGTTTTTTGCATGCTCTTCTTTATGAATCTGAGGCTTGCCAACCATGACCATTACTTTCTATGGCTTAGGGCCCCCTCCAGTGAATGGTTTCACTCTGCACCAAAGTCCTCAACTTGGGCATGTAAAACTCAGAGTGGAGTCCTTCTCATCTGGCCATAGTGAGAAAATCCTCACTTTGGGTGGAGCTTTAGCCACTTCTACCATTGATGGTATCTCTCAATGTAGAATTTAAGACATCCACTACAAGTGTACTCCTTTTGCTGACCAAATCAGGTTCAGTGGTGCCCTCTGTGCTATTCTCCCCATGACCGCCTCTAGTTCATCCAGTCCATTTTAGTCAACAGGCCAGCTGAGTGCCACAAGTGTCATTGCTCTCCTCCTCCTCCCACCTTTGGTGTCCCTCTCAACATTCAGAGCTTCTGTTGTTGACAGGCTTCTCGTAACCCTTCATGGTGTTCCCACTAGAGGGATCATGAGAGCTTTCCACCTAATTGGAAAATTCTTCTCCCCTTGGATTGGGTTTCTAAATTGCAGCAGCAGAGCAGACATTAAATAAAACACCCCAAGTCTAGAAGGAAGGTGACCTAGACCTCAGGTCCAAAGACTTTCCCCCTCAATGTTTTTTTTCCTCTCCTCAGTGCCAAAGGTCATAATCTTAGTTACCTCCTAAATTACTTTGGTACTTTCCACAGTTATTTTGGTAGGTTCCACTGTTGGATGGAGATTGTTGGTGGTCCTCCTTTGCCATTCCTCTCCTTGGAAAAGCATGCCCTCTCATTATAATTCATGTAACCTATGTTCAAACTGTTACTCATTTCAGTTTTCTCTGACCACTACCCTTAGCTCCAATGACCATATATATATTCAAATCTCAATACCAACTCATTACCTCTGCAATGCTTTCCAATCTACTTCTTTTTGGGAATTTCCTATGCTACATTCAACCTAAGAGAATCCTTCCCATGGCACCTCTAGAGGTGGAACCCTCCCCAGGGTTCCTGCCTTCATCATCACTACAGGGTGGTATTCCCAATGCACAGAGTAGTGAACGGCCACAACAAAGTTCATTCAGCATGTACAGCAAAGTTTATTCAGCAAGTTGCATAAGCACAGCAGCACATTGAGTTGCATAAGCACAATCAATTGAAAGGCTGTAGCCTGTAGTTCAAGGGGCTGGAGCAACAGCCACGCCCCCACCTGACCTATTTAAGCTCTTCCTTCCTACTTCATTCAGAAGCTTTTTTTCTTTGCCCCACCATCTTCCCCTCTTACTCCAGTGATTACCTTCTCTCCTCAGGGGTGTTTTGTAAGCTACCTTTTATTTATTTAATTTATTTACTTAGAATTCAGATTAACACCTTTGAGCCAAGGCTCTTTTACAAAGGTTCCATGTCGAAGAAAAAAAAGAAAAAACAACATTGGAATAGGTTTGACAAGGGTTAAATAACATAGACATAATAGCTAGGTTTGATACAAAGAGATACAGTAAGTAACTTCAAGAGATGTGGAGTTCACAGCCACAAATACACAGAATATAATACAAATAACCAGAATTATAATGCAGCTAAAAGCCTTTGTCATTGGTGTAGAGTAGTTTCAAGAGTAGCTAGGTAGTGGATACAACCAGGCATTGGTTAACAGAGAGGGGGTACTTAAGAGGTAGAGAATGGTGAAGTGGGGGTGTGGGGGTAGAAAGAGGTAGCCATAGAGTCAGTGAGCAAGGGCATAGAGGGAAGAGGAGGTGGAGGGAGTATAAGGGATTAAGGGAGGTGAAAAGAGATATAGGAGTTAGAGAAGAAAGGAGAAGTGAGAGAGAGAAATACAGGAAATATGGAAGATGGGGTATGGAGAGGGACAGGAGTGTCAGCACCAGGGTACTTAAATTCAGCAGTCACATGAGGCCCAGGCTGTGAAGACTGCACTGGAATTGGCCAAGGGTAACTAGGTTGGTGGCTTCATGGCCCAGTGAGTTGAATAGCTTTGGGGCTCTGCCAATAAATGACCACTGGTCCTGAGAGGTGTGACACCATGGGACAAGTAAAGTGGAGTTGTCAGCCTAACCTTTAGCCTAAGGGAATCCTTCTCATGGCACCTCTGGGGGTGGAACCCTTCTCTGTGTTCCTGCCTTCAGCATCCCTACAGGGTGGTATTCTAGAGTCACAGAGAGGTGAGCAGCCTTGAAAAATTTCATTCAGTAGCTACAACAAAGTTTATTCAGCAAGTTGCATAAACACAACACCACACTAAGTTGCGTAAGCACATTGGAAGTTAGGAGACGGTAGGATCATAAGTCATGAGTGAATTATAAAAACTTCTGTTCCATCACTGGGGGTGATACATTTAGTATGCTGTGCCATTGTACATATAATATATACAAAACTTTTTCCAAAAATATCTTTGAAACTGACCATTTATATGAAGAATTAATAGTTTCTGTTTGAGATCAGCTGCTGGTCTGAGTGCACGCTGGAACCAATCAGGTGATTACTATTGGACTGCATACCCAGTTCTATTTATTATGAATAATGAGTGGGAAAAGAAACCTGGGGTTCATGGACAGTGGATGTTGGAGTGGGAAGGAATGTTGCAATTGATCAAGAATGGGATTTACATTTTGTATTGTAAGTACTTTACTTGGGATTCAAGGGGAGAATGGTGGGGGTGTTATGAGGTTGGGGACATTGAGTATATTCCTGGATGAATGTGGTGAGGAGAGGAGGACAACAAGTATTTCTTAGTGGGTTGGGGTGGTTAAAAGACTTAAGAAGATTTTATTTTAAATAGCACTTCACTACACAAAGTTTGGTGAAGTATGGATTTCTTACTATACGTAGTGCAAAGTTTCTGATTAGCATAAACTTCGTGAGAAATGTTTTAGTTCTCTGCATCACTTGTCCACACATAGAGATCACAAAAAAGTCTTTCTTACATGTAATCTTTATGAGGATCTCCTTGAGCAGGCAGGCAGCAAAGAAAGCACATTTAAAAATAGTGCACCATTAACTGGGTAATTTTCCTGCTTCCTTCTGGTTGACCTACTCTTCAGTGTCCACATGACGCCTGCTGGTTATGCTTAGAGAAGGGCGAAGTCAACAAAATTTGTTCCATGAATTAATGCACAAATTGTATGCAATTCACAGAACACGGACCAATCTGTGAGTGCAAAGTTTTGCATGTGAAGTATGGAATTATGAGGGCGATATTCTTCACTTCCTGTTGAAAACTTCACACTTCACTGTGAAAATTTCACAATTTGGGTGAAGTTGAAGTTGCTGAGGTCTAGGAAAATTCACGAAGCTCCACAAATGCAAATTTTCAACACTTTGAGGCAACTTTCCCACATCTCTAGTTATGCTAAGCAACCTTAAAAATGAATATTTCAAAGCTTAATTATTTAATTCATTTTAAATCTATGGAATCAAAGACCCTTGAAAAGACTTATAAATTTGCTTTAAACACTTTTAAAACACATCAAACACAATGCTTTTTTGCTTGTAATATTTACTGGCAGGATGGACAGCTCTGCTAAAATGGTATGGAGATGGACTAGATGAACTACTTACTGATTTATGTTATTTTCAGAAAAAGTTGGATGCTGCTGCACCTGCACAATCTGCCCTCCAAACAAAGAAGCAAACAGGCATACTATGGAACTCAAGGTACTGCTGCATGGACTGATGCAACTGAAGACATTTTCTTACAGTGACTACATACCTCTAATATGGAATTCACTACCTCCAGAACTTTGTATTATATATGGCAGGAGGCTACAAGTTAGGGCTCTGAGAGACTAGTCTGTGAATTAAGTCCTGTTATACTATATGATATGTGTTGTTCAATACTGAATGACATAATAGGATTGGCATCAGCGGATGTGACAGAAATGTATACAGTACAGTCAGACTTAAACTTTAATTGAAATGAGTTGCTAGCTAGTTTGAGTATGAGTTGATTTTCAGCTGGGTACCGTTTTTGATACAGGTTGTCTAATAAATAAAATTTAATCTGTTGTTAACCAGTTTTCTCTGTTTCTAATACTAATGATTACATCACAGAGTTGACAACTGGTTTGCACTTAATTGCATACTGTAAAAGAAATTTAAACATTTAGAGTTAGCAGCTCTTTTAAAATAGGTTTATCAAACCGAATAACAGCTCAGTATCAGTGAGCTCTTTTTGAAGTTTAATGCTGACTGTACTGTACTTGTGCACTTAATTTATGTATTGCATATGCAATTTTTATATTTTTATTCAAATTCATTTTTTTTCTATATACTGCCAACTGTTTGCCCGAAGTGACATCTTTGTAAACAAGCTTGGCTCAGTGGTAAATAAATACTTTGGATAAATTGAACTGAAGACAAAAAAATAACAAAAATTGCAGAACAAATCATTGCACTGTATAGTAAGCAAGAATGCTGTAATTTATGATGAAGTGTAGACAACAAACAAGTTATCTGAGTCTGCAGCCACACAAATCTGTTTGTCACTTCATCTGCCAAATTTTCAAAAAAGTGGCCATTTGCAACAAAACTTGCATGTGTGGAAATTTTCATAAAAAATGAAAACTGAAGTTGTGGCACATTTTTCACACAAGTTGAGTCACAAACTAAGTTGCTAAGTGGAGATTTTGGATAATTTAATAGATAGTTTGTCATGAACAGACAGATGCAGACAAAGTTCGATGACAATAGTAACCAGTGATATGATACACTATCTACAGAATCTAGATATATCAGGAAAATATCACAACAATACAATTTAAATAAATGGTGATTTCCTGTGACATCTTGTGATATACTGCATATGGATAGTTTACATCATGTCACTGGCTACCACTATACAGACTACTGGGGCAAGCAAATCATAGAAACACAGAAACACAGAATTTCTTACTAGACTAGGACTGCTTGGTCCAGACAGGCTGTCTAAGTGTTCCCTGCCTATTTTATATCTGTAGACCCTTTCTGATCTCTGGCAACCCTCCTCCTCACTGCATCTATTCTAATAATACCCCATGTTTGAAATCTTGGGCAGATCTCTTTGAAAAGCCTTACCTAAGTCTTTAGGATATTCAAAATTACCTGATAGTGATATCTGGAATATTAATCTTCAAAGTATAGCTTCTTTGCAATCTGTTCAATAGGGGACTAAATATTTATAGCATATAAGATTTATACATTTGAGCAATTACTGAAAAAATGCTTACTGGTAAGTATATTCAGTTAATTATTTCATATTGTGTTATAATATAAAAGTAACAATGTCAGTTGAATTATGTTGCAATTTGTTATTAAAATATCTTCATTTGCATTGCTGTGCCAAAGTACAATTATTATTTTGACAATATCTATGCATAATCATTAAATAGAAATAACAAAAAAATAGATAAGCGTTGGTTTATTTACATACATACTGTATTCATTTCAGTTCATATTTCCCACTTAAGGACATGTTTTAGCAACCCCATGTCAGTGTCATAATTTTTTACCAGTACATGATGGTCATCTAACCAATAAAATCCACAATAAAAATATGGGTTGCCATGCTTGCTTCTAAGTTACATTGGTGGGACTTAATCACTCTTTATGGGTCAGGTTGTTTTATGTGGTTATAACATCATTATTTTAGATGTCAATATGAGTGTGAAAGAAAATGTGAAACAAGGACATATTATGTGTCATGATGTGTGCTTCATTTTTTCCACAAATGAAAATTAAAGAGTAAATAACCAGTACTATAACACCTTCTTTAACTGATATTTCACCCAAAAGGGGGCTATATTTGTATTTTTTATACATAAAACTATTTCAAACCCATTTCTTTTTATAAAAATGTTCTGATAGATGTAGTATATGGTTATGAATATATAAACAGAAAGAAATATAGAGGATTGTGTATGATCACTCATACACAGCAAGGATATTTTTCACTCGAGAGGTTTCCATGGTAATTGGAAACCTCGAGAGCACAGCTCAAGAGGTCTCATTACCATGGAAACTTTGAGAGTTAAAAAATATTCTTGAAGTGTATGAGCAATCATACACAATCTTTTATAGTGTATGGTCACCCATACAATGGGATGTCCTTACTTTCTTGACGTTTTATTTGCTCCTTTTCACCTTCTGGAACTGTTTCACCACCATGGCTGTTTTCTGAGGATTGCAGGTCACCCGACCATGCATGTGTGTCCACCTTCTAAGTTGTTATGCTGCACTAGCTATGTAGCTAGTGCAGCAAAACAAACTAACTGATGTAGCTAGTGCAGCATAACAATGTTTTGAAATGGATGGATTTCCATCTGTAACAACATTCCACCATACATTATATAGGGGTTACCATGCTTCTTTTGGTTATATCTGCTTTCAAAACCACAGTTTCAGAGGTGGTTGGCTTGGGACAAAAATAATTGAAACAGCTCAATAAAAACACAAAACTTGCAAGAATGCTATTCAAACAATTCAAAAGTACATGCAGAATGTTAAGGACTTTGACATCAAATAAACAGTGTAACCAAAGACATACATATATTTAGATAAAGTGTCTTTAATTTTACCTGCTACAGCAATTGTGGGAGCTAATTTCCTTGCTGCCATCCTGTATATATTTTTAGCTGGACATAACATAATAGGATAAATCATTATTCTAATGATGTTTCCATATATTTAAGAATATACTTGTGCCAGAAAACCACCTGGAAAACTTTTTTTAACAGTATCAGAAAAGTGGGAATTTGAAACACCGGGGAATGTCTTTAAATGTTATTTTTTTTTTATTTTATTGAAATCTAGGATTTACCATACCTTTGACAAATACCTTTGAGCAGGAACTGCTTGTTTACAAAGGTTCCACGTCAAAGGAATAGGGGATATACATACATACATACAAAGGTCAACATGATAATACATAGTTACACAATAAAAAGAAGTAAGAGACTGAGGCTTAGGAAATTCCAGTAATTCAACATGTGCCAAATGTTAGGTAGTATGACATACCAGTCAAGGGCAATCTTAGAAATAAGCACCGTAGGTGAGAGGGAAGGGGGGTATGCAGGCAGGAAGGCCATTGTTGGAGGATAGAGGGTAAGAACTCTAAAGGAGGGAGGGAGGGGAGGGATAAAAGGCAGGAAATGCCTGGGGGAGGAAAAGGAGAGGGGGCAAGGGGTAGGCAGGTAGAAGGGGGCAAGGTGGGGAGAGGTAGCTGTCATAACTGAAGTGGAGGGCAGTGAGCAGTGGGCCCCTGATTAGGCGAGGCAGTCACAACGACTAGTTGAAATGAGATGAAGTCAGAGTTGTCTCTTAAAAGGGCCAAGAGCAGCAGCAGTAAGAGTTTCTTTGTTGAGAGTATTGTACCACTGTGGTGCTCTGTGGGCAAAGGACCTCTGGCTCATGGTAGTCCGGCATCTGGGGACAAGGAAGGTTAGTTGTGAATTTCTAGTTCACTGGGTGCTGTGATGGTCAATGAGGAGCTTTTTAATGCCTGGGGGCATGACCCCGAGGAGGACTTTTTTGGATAAGATGCAGGTTTGATACTGTATCCGGCTGATGAGAGGAAGCCATCCTGTCTGAGTGTACAGGTCACAAGTGTGTGTAAGTCGGTCAGCCCCAGTTAGCAGCCTGCATGCTTTGTTGAGTGCAACAGTAATTCTGCAGAGGGCAGAGGCAGAGCTATAAATTGCTAGCCTGTAATCGATGATGGAGGTGACAGAGCTGTTGATAGCCAACCGCAGAGTGTCAGGAGTCATACAGTGTTTGTGTCTGTAGAGCAGGCCTATACGGATGTTGGTGGCTTTGGCAACAGAATCTATGTGCCGATGGTAGGAGAGTGAGCTGCCCAATGTGACACCTAGATATTTAAATTCAGGAACATGTTCAAGTTAGGTCCCTGTTTGATTTAGGATGGTGAGGTCATGGGATTTGTACTTGCTCCTGGTGTTGTAGAAAGTCATAACCTTTGTTTTGCTGTAGTTCATGACCAGTTTGTGTGACTTCAACCGTTCTTCAATGCGCATGAATTCAAGCTGTAATTGTTTCTCGCTCTGTGTTTTGGTGGTTGGTGAACATGATTGCGTCATCGGTGTACAGCAGTAATTTCTGGTGGCAGACACTGGGAAGGTCATTGAGGAATAGGCTGAAGAGTAGTGGCCCCAGATGGACCCCTGTGGGACCCCTGAAAGGACTGACTTTTCTTCTGAGATGACACCGGCAATCCTAACCCACTGGACTCTCTCCCCAAGGTAGCTTGAAAACCAGAGCAGCACTTCATTGGAGAGCCCAATGTTTGATAATTGCTTGAGTAGGAGTGGGTGGTTCACAGTATCAAAGGCTTTCATAAGGTCGATGAATACTTCCCCTACACAGTTTCCTTGATCGAGCGTGGTATGGATGAAGCCCGTGAATTCTAATAGTGCAGTGGTGGTACTGTGCTCTTTTTGGAAACCATGTTGCTCAGGACACTGGATGTCGTATTTTTTCAGGTACTTGACTAGTTGGTCTGAGGCAATGTGCTCCAGGGCCTTAGACAATGGAGGGAGGATGGAGATAGGTCTGTAGTTGGAGTGCAGTGATTTGTCTCCACTTTTGTGTACTGGTGTGATGGTCACCTGTTTCCAGCAAGATGAGAACTGGGACATCCTTAGTGATAGGTTGAGAACCTGTGTCAGGGGTTCAAGGAATTCATCAAGGACAAGTGCTAACAACTTCAGGTCAAGGGAGTCACTGCTGTAGCCTGCATGGTGAAAGGCCTTCTGAATATAGGTTCTGGCTTCATGCACTGGGATCTCCTTGAAGTAAAATTATGGGGCAGGGTGTAGGAGAGGATTAGTTGCAGGAGGATTACTACCAGAGGGGGCATCAAAGAAATTAGAAGGGAGGACACTATCCAAGTTGGAGAACGCATTGTTAAAGGTGTTGGTGATTGTGTACAGGTCAGATGTTGGTGTTCCATTTATGTTGAGCATGGTGGGTGGTGACTTAGGGTCCTTGCCTGTAAGGTCTTTCAAATTACTCCAAAATTTTTTTCCATCACCCCAGGAGTTGGAGAGAGCTTCCTTGAAGTATTTGCTTTTGGCGCTCCTAACTGTCCGCGTGCACTCATTTTTGGCAGCTTTATATTTATGAATATCCCCAGGTTTAGATGTTGCACGGGCACAGTGCCAGAGATGATCCCTATGTTTGAGTAAAGTGATTAGATCGGGGGTTATCCAAGGGTTAGCTCTGCCCCTGACCTTCAGCTTTTTGAGAGGTGCAAAGATATTGCACGCCGCAGTGAAGTGGCTGATGAAAAGGTCTAATGCTTGGTTTACTTCAATGGCAGAGTCAATTGGTGTCCAGTCCAGGTGGCTTAGGTGTGTCTTTAGTAACTCAAGGTACCCCTGCTTTAACACTCTAGTGCGGATTATTTAAAAGGGGGCTTAATGAATTTGTTTGTCCAGGTACATGTGACCTTTGAGTGGTCACTGATCCCATCAGGGAGCACTGAGACTTTTGAGATTCATTCAGGGTGATCAGTAAGGATTCAGTCCACAAGTGTGTGTGACCCTGTCCTATAATTGCATCTGGTGAGGGTGGTAATAAGTTGGGTGAGGTTCTGTGATGTGATAGCATCCTTGTAGTTTCTGGCCTCCAGCGATAGCCAATTTATGTTGAAGTATTAAATAAATAATAGGCATAGGATGGTGGTATAACACCAGAGCAAATGAGTTGGCTAATTGATTGAGAGCTAGGGGGTATAGTGAAATTGATATAGTAAGGCCAAGAACCTTACGGATAATATGGAATAGGAATCTTTGTTCCTTCCAACAAATAAAAGGCTGACCGTATGACCTTTGTTACCACTTATGGCCAGGGTACCAGGGAGGTTGTGAACATAGTACAGGAAAATTTACAAATACTTACAGCCCTACCAGGCCTACAAACTGTACTATCCAAACCACTTAGTGTCTTCTACAGGAGAGGACCTAACTTAAGAGATAGGTTGGCCAACAGCTACCTCCCTGTAAAGATCAGGTCTTGGCAAGATGACCGAACCAGACAGGGTACTAAACCATATAGGGACTGCAACATATGCCCTGTTATACATAAATGTAAAGATTTTGCACAGTCTGGCAAGAATGCCCACAAAATCAAGGCAATTGGCATTGAAACAATACCTAGTAACATCAGAGGTGGAGACCTGGAAAGTAAACTGAATAAAAAAGGAGCAAGAATGGATTTCCAGGTTGGGGGCTCTCAAAATGCCTGGTTTAAATGGTAAATCTGAAATTGGCCCATTTCTAAAGAGGCTGCCCCCCCCCCCTTCCATATGTTTACTTATGGCTTTCAGTACTTACTGTTGGTCTGGTTATAGATTGAGGTTCTTCAGTAGAGGAAGAAAAAAAAAAAGAAACTCCCCCATATAAGTGGCTGGTGGGAGTTTAATCTGTATACCACTATATACCACTGCTTACTGAATGGAATACTACTTGTACCAAGTTGCTAAAGTCTCTCATTTTGTGGTTCTCTTGTAGGTCCTCCAGACTGGATAACTTAAGTTAATGGACCTGTTTTGCACCCAGGATCCCTTTCTTTTAAACAGATCTTCAGAAAACAATTTAATCATAATTACCAATACAGTTTGGGGGAATATATTACTCAAAGTAGTAAATGAAGAAAGTGACCTAGGCATTAAAATTGCCAAAGATCTCAGTTTTAGACCTCATTACAATCAGCTTATCAAAAAAGCTAACAGCATCCAATACTGTATACATAAACATATTAAAAGTAGGAACAAAAAGGTTCTGCTCCCTTTGTATACCTCATTGGTGCACCCGCATGTTGAGCATTGTGCTCAGCTCTGGGCACCCAGGGGTAAGGGTGACATTAAATCCTTGGAGAGGGTACAAAAAAGGGCTATGCGCAGGATAAAGGAGGTACAGGGCCTGAGCTATGAAGATGGCTTCAGGCCTTGGCTCTATATTCCCTCAAATTTAGAAGACGGCAAGGAGATATGTGTTTTATTTTCAGGTCTTTAAATGATACAGCACTATGGGAGCAATTAAACCCGGATCTGAGGGACCAGGTATATAACATTAGAGCTCACTCGCTACAAATACTTAAGGAGAGGATAAATACGGTCAGGAGAAAGCATTGGTTGACGGTTAGGGTCACAAAAATCTGGAATATGCTTCCTATTAAAATAGTGGCCAGCAAAACAATAAAACAATTTAAGGTCAAGCTTGACAGGTATTTGATTAGCAATAAAATCTTTGGGTATGACTAATCTTGTGGCAAGTATATGGATCTTTGATCTAATTAATTGCTCCAACACACCTATGAAATTTATGAAAATAAGTAGGGATCAGCTTTAAGAATGTTTTTGATTCAGAAAGATATCTGAAAAGATTTGAGATACCCAGGATGAATTGTATTTTTCTTCTTCTTTTGTGTAATATAAAATTCCTTTCTGAAGTAAGAAATACATATTTAGTCTGGGTGTTTACATTCATAAGCTTGTTTTTTGTACCTATCCCAAATTGGTATGTTGCATAAAGTGAACTTGTTTGTATCACAAAAATGATTGGTGGATTTGGAGTGAGTCACTGCATATATAATGAGCTTAATTCAATATTCTATATTTTCTGAGGGAGCCTGGTTAGAACCAGATGAAACGTAAGAACTTCCATGCTGCAGCACTGCTCTGCTTTTGGCAGGGGCTACTATTAAATGATTTGAAATGGCAGCCAATTGTATGATTCCTTTTTGGTGGTGGTGAGTGCTACACTACTTTTTTGCCAGTAACATTATCTTTGTGTTAAGCACCACTATTCCTAGTGCCTGCCCTTTTCTAAGAAATAGGCATAGGATAGTGAAACAAATGCATTTATTTATTTATGTCTTTGATAACCGGGTAGGTACACTGATCCAAAGGACTATTTTCAGTCATGGCCTGGGCCACAAAATGCTGCAAAATAAGCACAGATATAACAGAGAGATTTAAATAATACATGAGATACAATGGACAAGACAGAATTGATACAATGTCAGGCTGTATAGGGTACAATAAAAAAACTGTGTAAAATACAAGGTCAGGTTCAATGCTGTTTCAATAATAGGGTTCTACAAATACAGGCAGAGATCAAGAAACATCAAAAATTCAAGCAGCAATAAACACAAGATTTGAAGAACGAGAAAACAAAGAGGGGGTAGCAGAGGGGAGAGGGTAGGCAGGGGTGGAGCAGGAGGTGCAGAGGTGGGAAAACGGAGAGTATGGGGGGAAGGAGCACAGTGGGGAGAAAGGTGCTGTCTGGTGGCAGGTGCAGCCTAAGTGCTTAGGTCAGTGGTGAGATGCAGACCCTATCCTTGCAGTGAGGGAGGAATGTGTCAGTATGTGTACTAAAATAGAATAATTTGTTTATTCTAACTATTCAGAGAAAACAGAGTAAAAAGAAAAAAAAACAGTGTTTTGACCATTTAAGACCCTCAGCAAAGATCTATAGAAGAAAAATGTAATTATTAGTGAAAAAGAAGATAGAGCTCAGAGGTGGTGGTGCTCCAGGTTACATTTGGAAGTCATTAGCTGCAATTCAAACCGTGCACTCAACACTTGCTTCAGAGACAAAATAGCCTGTACCATGTTAAATATCTGAAATAAGCCATGGAATAAAACCTTTGCTAACTTAAATACAAGGTGCTGATATTTTGTCTCTGAAGTGAGTGGTGAGTGCACGGTTTGAATTGCAGTAGAAGAAAAGTGTACTAGCTATGCCCTCTTCATCCTTTGTAATTGAAAAAGGGGATGGACTGCCTCCAGGGCAGTAGTGGTGATACCGCTAACAATTCCAACTAAAAAAATACACAAAAAAGAAGGTTCACAATATACCAAACTAGATTCAAGAGAATACACTTCAGTTACAGCATAGATATGGTGCAAAATAACATTATTCATCTGATGCACCATCAGAAGACCTCAGGCAGGAAACATTAGTGTCTCGATGCCAGTGCTCTGGTGTTTTTTTTTTTATATTGGCTACTTTGTATCCCTTTCAGTGCAGAAAGGGATTTTTCATGATACTGTATCTATAGGGGTAATTGCAATTTCTTCTTCTAGATCTAATTTGGGATAGTGTAAGCCCTTTTGCTTGTGTTTCTTTTGTCTTCACAGGTAAGTACACTCAACTTACTTTATTCTTATCTTTACTCTATTTTCTTCTTGTACCCAACTGGATGACTGTGCAGCACAACATGTGAACCTTTGCTCCTTTAGCATGTTTCGCACTGGCCACCTGTGAGACTCTTATAGGTCAGAACTCTATGAAAGTGGATACTTAGAAGCTAAAGAGTGAATTTCACAGACAGGGAAAGTAGTGAGACCATAGCTCTTATTTGCTTGTTAAATAGTATGAGCATGTGTGACAGGGAGCTCCTGCCACTCTTGAGGACCAACCTTTTCTTAAATCTTTTGCAACAGTTCTTCTATTTCTTAGCCTACAATATCTATCCTTTACCATTTCTAGTCCATAAGGTTGGCCACCTATGGGCAACCCCTTTCCTTTCATGACTATGCTATAGTGTCCTCTTTAATTTTCCTTTTCCCTCTCAGGTCCTTGTACAGGGAAGTTATTGTTGTGACTTTTAAGCATATGTAAAACAGGTTGTGTTTATCATTGTTAGATTTAGTATGCAATAGCACTATGTCTTAAAATACCTTGATGTATATACTGGGGCCCGGATATTCAAACTGCACCTAAAAAGTGCGCAACAGCAGGAGCAAGTGCAAGTCCACTGCGTCCATGCACAAGAAGTGCGATATTCAAAAACTGTGCAGGTCAAGATGCACCTGCAGGACACGACTGAATATCACGCCACCTGCACCAAAGCGCAACCAGGGATATGCAGTTGTGCAGTTCAGATGCACCATAGTGCAACCAGGAATGCTCAGTGGAGCAGTCCAGATGCGCCATAGTGCCCCTGGATGCCCCATGGAGCAGGGCAGCAGTGCAACAGCACAACCAGGGATGCACAGGGACAGGATGCAGGGGCCCACCACCCATGCAACAGATGGGCTGAGGAGCACACAGCAGAACAGACATCACCCCCCACACCCCATGCACTGCACAACCAGTGGAGAGCCAGAATAACCACCGACCCATGGATACCAGCAACCAACCCACAGCTGTGGCATGGTGCCCCAGCACACCCCCTGGCAAGCTGTGACCGGCACACAAGGAGGGCCGACCACCCCATGCCACACCATCCCACCAATGCAGAGCACACCCTGCACCATGATCCCCATACATCCTGCCCAGGAGTAGTGCCCAACAATGCAGGACACCCCATGCATGCCACCACCCCCACTGTGACAATGCAACCCTGTGCACCATGAAGCCATGCAAGGCAGCCCCACCATGATCACCCTGCAGCGGGTGGCAGCAGACAGCGATGTAACAACTGCATACACAGTGCCACCCTGCATGTCCCCCAGAGGTACAGCTGAGAGACTGACCATGCGTCGGCACATGAGGTACCCCACATGCAACAGGGCATGCCCTGGACCCCACCACCAGCGGTACAGCACCCTGCACACCCTCCCAAGGACACATCCCGTCCCAGCACTGGCCACAACAGCCAGCACAGACACACACAGTGTTGCATGGAAGCATGCGCCACACAGGATGCAACACAATGCATGGACAAATACCCACCCATACCCAAGGGCACACCAACACAGGGACACTGTAGCGGGTCAACCAAGCCACTGGCATGTGGCCACGGCAGCTGTGTATACACGGCCAGCACCCCTACATGGCACAGGTGTGCCAGCCACCCTGAACAGGCACCATGAAGCTGTATGCTACCAGCATGTGGCCGGAGCACAAGTGACAGAGAATGGAGCACATCCCCTGCAACAGACACAAGTGACAGCATGGAGGTGGGACAACAACAGCGGAGGCCACAGTGCCACCCGAGGCAGATGGGCACCACACCAGTGACAGGAGGCAACCTGGCATTGTGCTGGGTACAGTGGTTCTCCAGCATGGACAGCCACAATTGACATGCCAGCAGATGGTGGATATCACAGACATGCAAGGGTGTCAGCTGCACAGCCCATGGACAGTCTGACAGGGGCACCATGGACACATAGCATGCTCTGTGGACCACTGCACAGGCAACCAATACACAGAGAAGAACATACAAACCACAGACAGTGGCTGATTACCCCACCCACACCATAGGTGGTTCCACTCTGGACACACACGCATACGCCCATGCCTGCAACAACCCTGATGCCATGCACACCACTGCAGCTGAGCACCTGTAGCCCATTGCAAATCATAGACTACCACAGTTGTCATAACAAAACAAATGTATTATAAAAATCCAATAAACACAACTATATACATATATACATGATTGGGGGGGAAGGGCCACAAACCAGGTGGGGGCAGGTAAGGGGCAGGAGTGAACAACTGGGAGAGGGAAGAAGGGGTGTGAGGGTGGGTTCAGGGAGGTAACAATCATCTGGGGGCATTGAGGGCCTAATGTCTGCCCCTCTGTTCGGTCCTGTGGTGTCTGTGTGACCTCCGCCTTTGCACACCATGCCTCTCTAGCCACTGGAGTATTTCAAGGGATGCCCTTGACAGCTGCAGCAACTCCTGCAAGGCCCTCTCCAGAGTGATCCAACGCCGACCGCCTAGGACAAGGGAGCAGAGTCAATAAGTGTGAATGTCCATCCCCCTGCAGCCCACCCATTGTGCATGGCATACTGCCATGGGACACGCCCCTGTGATGGTGTGCAACCACCCACAGTGATCGTGTCTACATGACCTGCTTACCCAGGCACACACAGACATGTGGACTGCTGCACACACCCACCACCCAAGTCCCGCACAGCACCGCCATGGCTGTACAGTGACATGGCTATGCGGTGCGAAGGCGGCAGTGGCACAGCCAAGTACCCAGTGCATGCATGAACCACCATTGGTGCACTCCCAGACATGCAGTGCCACTGGACAGTGCTGACTGTAACAAGTTGCGTGCATGGCAGTGGTGTCAATGGATGGTGGCCATGCCCTGCTGCCCGCCCTGTTACACAGCATGCAATAGTAATCATGGATATAAGGCACTCACCATCATCAGGCTGGTCCCTGCGCCTGTCTGGTCCGGCATCCCTCCTGGCCTGCTGGTCATCTTGGAGCAGCCTCCTCTCCCTCACCCACCGGCACTCCTCTGGGCCTAGGGTGCAAACATGTAGAGAGGAACATCAGTACAATCTGGTAGCAAAGACCCCCCCAACCCCGTGTGTGTGCAATCCCACACAGCCATGCCCATCATCCCCTCACCCCGATACCACCATCACGGACAACACTGGATGGCCCCCCCATGTGCCAGACACATGCCACCGTGATACCCATATGGACGTTAACAGTGTATGGATGGGGCACCTACCTGGCCATGGCACTGTGCCCCTCCTGGCTCATACCTGCAGGCGGGCAAGCCTGTCTGGGTCCCACCACTGCAGGTCACCATAGCGGTGCCTGCACTGCTCTGCCATCCTCTCCATTCCTGTGGTCTCCTCCAGGGCCACCGCCACTTCCTCCCACACCGCACTCCTGGCCCTGTCCAGGGGTGCCTCCCCAAATATGGCAGTGGCATGGGGCTCCACCAACTGGACCAGATTGGCCAGTTCAAGTTGCCTCCAGATGGGTGCCCTTCTCCTTGCCATCCTGTACCATATTGGTATCAAAATGGCACTCTGTAGTGCTCGTTCGCCACATGCAGATACTGCGCGGTACTGCACTGTCATTTCCCCATCACACTGTCACCGAACAGTGCAATAGAGGTGCACCCATGTGGTCGCATGGTGCCTAGGGGGCAAATGTCAGCACAGGGTCAGGGGTCTCTTGCACATGGACTGCCACAGCGCAATTGGTACTAACCACGTGTAGCACGGTAGGGCACCTGTGTGCCACTTCCTGTAGTGGCCTACTGCGCTGTGGCCCCAGTGTGCCTACGGTGCCCCAGTACCAGAGTGCCATACATGTGAACAGCGCAGTAGTGCCACTGGCACAATGGTGGCCATGCCCTCCATTGCCTCCCGTGCACAGCACATCAGCAGCGCAGCAGGCGTCGGTGTCATCACCCCAGGCATGCACCGTTCGGTGTGTACTGCGCATGTCACAGAAATGCGCCCTTGCTTGAGCATGTTCAACACAATTATGCAAAGCGCAACAGCGTGATATTCAGCCAGCATATGCAAATCAGCTAATCAGCCATTCAATGGCGCAGATACTGCATTTGCATCCACTTATAATTGCGCCTTGCCTCATTTGCATGTGTTGCGCTATAAAAATGCGACATTGGGCTGCAGTGGCCATAGTCTGTTATTGCAGTCTTTTGTGGTGAGTTGCATGCTGTTTGGGAGTGTGGAATGTGGTGTGTGGGACATGCATGGGACTGCACAGTCACAGTTAACACCTGTCATTCTCACAGGATGATGAATGAGTGATCGTGAGGTGGAGGAAGAGGAACAGAGATGTGGGAGGAAGAGGAGGCCTAACTGCACAAAGGCAGAAACACATGCCCTGTTTGAGGCCTACCTCGACCAGGAGTCGCTGCTCAGTGGATGGCGGGGAACACCACAGGCCCGTGCTGCTGCATGGGAAGAGGTGGCGTGTGCCATCAACCTGCATGGCAGCCACCAGCGGTCCATGCAGGAGTGCAAAAAGAAGATGGGCATGGACAGGTGGAGGATTAAGGACAAGGTGGCTGCCATCAGGGCAGCACAGGCTGTGACCGGTGGGGGCCAGCCAGCCATGCAATGCCTGACCCTAAGAGAAGAGCGGATTGCTGGCAGCATGCGGTGTTGTGCCATCGAGGGTGTTCCAGGTGGTGGATTCCAGATGGGTGGCCCCCCGTCACTGCATGGTAGGCCCTGGTCTGTCAATGGGGGGACAGGGTAGGGCAGATACATTAATGCTACTGTGTTCCTTACAGCACCTGAGCATCTACATGGGTCAGCGGTGGTGGGCTTGTCCACTGAGGGTGATACCATGGACATAGAGGAGGGCCCATCCACCTCCACAGGCATCCGAGGGTCAGGATGACAGTGGGCCTACCTGGCCATCTGGACTGATGTTGGTGGAGCAGGTGCGGAGGAGACCCTGCCTGTGTCCCAGAGTGCCAGCGTCCATGGATGCCAGCATGCTGAGACTTGGGCTGGTGCCGGATCTGTCACTGATGATGATGGAGCTCACTTCATGGACAGTGATATGTGTGGGCCACAGGAAGGCCACACAGCAGGTGACATCAGGGGCATGGCCATGGGTGGTGCCACCGTGGAGGCCTGCGTGACATCACAGTCCCAGCCTGTGCCTGTCTGCACCAGTGGGGCAGCACTGGTGTGTGTCCAGGACAGTGGGGCTGTTGCAGTCGCTGCAGTGGCACTGTTGAGCCCTGGAGAGCGGCAGCCGAAGGGGCAGTTTCATCAGTTGGCCAATGGCCATGGGGGTGCAGTGTCAGGGGGCAGCATCAGTGCACTGCCTGTGGACATGCCCAGGACTGGCCCTGGTGTGCAGCACCCACCCTCAAGGGGTGCTGCCCATCAGGGCCGTGAACACCGTGAGAGACAGCATGCTGATCAGGCAGATGACCTCTTAGAAGAGCACACCCGCATACTCCAAGAATCAGTCGATCAGCAGTTGCAGCTTGAGACAGCAGTGGATGCACTCAGTGTGGCTCTGTGTCAGGCAGAGGAGCAGCGCAGCAGAGACATCGCTCTGCTCCTGGCAGGGATGGACCGGATGCAGGAGGATGTTACCGCTGCCATTGACAGGCTGACACAGACAATCACAGCTGCCTTGGCCACAGTAGGCACACAGTTATTTGCCCATGCGTCGCAGACACCGTGCAGTGCGATGTCCACCCCCCATTCCCAGCATCGTGCAACACCCTCCTTGTCGACACCGGGTTCAGCTGTGGGCATCCCGAGCACACCTGGCACAGGCATGTTTGGTGTGCTGCAGACCCATGCACGAGCACGGTCGTGTTCACACAGTGGAACCCCTGGGGACCGTCGGTGCCACCCCATGAGGCCATTGGTCAGCTGTCACTGCTGGCGGGTCTCGGTGGGGCTGCCCATGCATCCAAGGCAGCTGTGGCACTGTGGCATGTGACTGACCTGTCTCCCACCAGGGCTACTGTCTGATGCAGCCCTGTGTGCATTGTGTTGTTCAATGTGCAATGCACGGGTGGGGTACCCGGCCCTGCACACACACACACACACACACACGTTCCATCTGCACACCCTCCCAGCTGCTGTCCACTGTGGTGTGTGCATGATGATGCCTGTGTTGCGCTGTTCGCCACTGTGCAATGGTGCCCAACGTCTGACACATTCACAATGACAGGCACTGGGCGTGGTGGTCTGTGGACGTGTGTGTGGCTAGGGGTGGTGGTTGGGGTTGGCGTGCCTCCTACCCTTTGTGCATGTCTTGTGGGGTGTGTGTGCATGTGTGTGTGTGTGTATGTGTGACCGTGTGCCATGTTAGACCTTGGCCTTCCCTGATGGCATGTGCGGTTCCATGCTTGGCCAATTCCCTTAATGACATGCACCCCTTGGGTTTGTCCATGCTTGTTTGTGGGTTGTGTCCTTGCCACTGGTGGTTGCACATGGCCCCATGGCTTACCTAGGTTGGTTGAAGTCCTCCTCTGTGATGGTGTCCCGGTGCAGCTGTGCCATCCGGATCAGTCGGGGGTCCCTTCGACCAAGGGGGGCTGCCCATCACCATCTTTACCAGCGTCCTCATCATCCCCATCACTGTCCCCCTCTTTGACCTGTACGGCTATGTTGTGCAGGATGCAACAAGCCAGGAATAGCCTGCAGGCCTTTAAGGGGCTGTATTGTAGGGCACCGCCAGACATGTCCAGGCAATGGAAACGTGCCTTCAGCATCCTGGTCACCCGCTCAATGACATTGCGTGTGGTGGCATGTGCCTCATTGTAGCATTGCTGCGATGGGGTTGCAGGCCACCGGTATGGTGTGAGCAGCCAGGGACAGAGTGGGTATCCACTGTCACCTGTGTGTAGAGGGTGGACATTAGTTTGGGGATCAGCGTCGCCCTGCCATGGGCCGTCTAGGCCAGTACCCATGTCACCTCTGACTATGCCCCTCCCAAGCTCCATGTCTTTCTGCGTGATTTGCATACTCACCCACTAGGTGGCCAGTGGGGATGTCCCCACTCTCGAACCTGTGGCACAGTATGGACTGGTGCCAGATGATGGCATCATGTGCTCCCCCAGGGTGCGTGTGCACAGACATTGATTATGCACCCCCTGGCATCACACACCACCTGGCAGTTGATGCTTGCATACCTCTTCCGATTCATGTATGCGGCCCCTTCAGGGACAGGTGGCATGCAGATGGCGACATGGTTGCAGTCTATTGCCCTGAGCATGCCAGGCATACGTGCTACCCTGTGGAACTCCTGTATGTTTGCTGTGCGCTCTGCCAGTGTGCTGGGGAAACGGATGTACTCTGCAGCATGTGGCAGCAGTGTGCTGAAGAATTGGGTGAGGTGGCATGATGCGGCTGACTGGGTTATGCCTGTCATGTCCCCTGTTGGTCTCTGGAAGGTACCCGTGGTGAGCAGGCACATAACAGCTGTCACTTTGGTCTCCACCGACAGAGCATGGCTCTGTCGTGTGGGTGCCTGCATCACATCACTGCATAGCTCACAGAGCCACCTCAGGATTGCCTGGTTCAGGCGGTACCAGCTCATGATCTCAGTATCAGTGTACAGCTCGAAGCTGGTGCAGGCTCGGTACTGCCTGTTGGGGGCATACCACCGATGGGCACTTCCATGGCCGAGCCCCCCTGCTGCCTGCCTTCTCACCCCCCTCATAACTGCCTCCATCTGGATGTTGGGACTGGCCATGTCCCTGGCTTGTGTAACCCCCCTGGCAGCTGTTTTTTGTTCTGACCACTGTCCTTGCTGCTACTCCCCCTGAACTGGGAACACCTCCCTGTAGTGGCCGTACAGCCCACTATCTGTGCCCTCAGTGCTGTGTGACACTTCCCCCTTTTGTCCTGCACTGTAGCACAGGCTCCCCACACCTTCCCTGTTTCTGGTGTTTCCAGGTGCTCTGTCCTGCTCCTGCCCTGTCCTGCTCCCAGTTTCTGTGTGCCTGTGTGGCTGCCTGGAGTTCACCAACATGTGGCTTCCCTGTAGTGTTCTTGTGCCTCTCTCTTGTTCCTTTTTATTTTGGATCATTTCTGCTATCACGCAACTTCCATTTGCTCCCCTATTGCACATGGAGCATATTGTTGAATATCGCACTGCGCCACTTATGCATGGTTCCTCCCCCTTCAGTTGTCCATGCATTAATTATCATTGCGCTCTTGAGCATTGTGATTTGGGGGCACATCTGCCTCCCACTGAATATCACAGAATGGTACATTTTCGGACTTGCTCTGGCGCATCCCTGTTGCACATGGCGCAACCCTTTTGAATAGCTGGGCCCTTATGTTTATGAAACCGTTAAATGCTGAAAATACCATGGCACTAGGTGTTTTGATAATGGTGAAAAGTACTAGGTGACCATTACATAAATTAAGTTAGTTGTGATATTTAAAATTCATGTAAATTGCTGTAAACTGAACAAGTCTGAAATGTCTTGGTGATTTGCATATATCCCATGATGCTTTGCATTGTGGAAGTATGTACTGTATGATGTTGCATTTCTTTGAAACTTGATTTGTTGCCAATGCCCTTTGGGGTAACCCATGTTTCAGTGTTTCTGCACTGAAGTTCTTTGTTTTTAGCTTTTTTTTTTTTGAGCCCCCATTACCCAAGCAAACAGGGCCCCATAGGGATGAAGGGTTTTCCCTGAAAAGTGGTTAGATCAGAGATCAGTGTCAGTAGGTGCTGGCTAAGTGCAGAGCAAGGACATACATAATCTGTTGCTGCAAACTGATGTACTGAAGAAGGAATATGGCATTGCAGAAGATTCTTTCCTGCATTTTGAATAAACATCACACAAAGATTGTGTGTTGAACCTGAAGTTCAGTGTCTGGTCCATCCCACAACCCCTCCACAGACTTGGTGTGAGAAGTGGGATAACTTGCTGGAAGCATCTGGACTGGCTGAAGAGGGATGTTTTATGGTTGATATCTATCAGATATTCCAGGTGTACCGATGCAGCAGGAGTTGCTTGATAAGAAACCTGGAGAAGAAAGTCCATGGAGTTCTGACCAGAACCATGGCCAACAGACAGAGAGAAGCTGCTGCCTGGATTGGACCTGGGAGTTCAGAGGAAGGACAAGCCTAAAGACAATGAAGAGATGCAGGTTGAGGCAGACTGGAGGTGTGAGAGACAACACCCCAGAGGCGGAGACCCTGATGAGGATGATCCACTGGATGAGTGGGCAATGGCTGGAGGCAGAATGACTACGCTGAGAGGCAGAATACTTGTGCAACATGCTCAAAAGGTTCCTGCCAGAGAGTTTAGATAAAGAGTCGGAGGGGGATCTTTCATGGGCTCAGTTTGAGGAGAGCCCTCTGACTGAGCAGGATATTCCTTCGTTTCCTGTGTTCCCAGGATGTTATTTGTTGGAAGTCAGAGATACACGTATGGAACTGGAATGTGAGACCCCAGGTAAGACTGTGTCTAGTGATATTGTGCTGGGGTTGAAGACTCCAAGCAAGCAAGAAGAAACCTACGAGGTTGAAGGTACTTTTTCTTGTATTGCTGCAGCTAAATCTACTAACAGTATTCACTAAGGTATACTGCAGACTAACGATGATAGTATTACCAAAATGTTACATTATGTTAAGATCAAGGAGGCGTTACATGTGTTTTATTTTTTGGAAGAAAAACCTACAAAGGAGGAGGTGGGTGGAAAATGGATAGGAACCTGTGTTGGGGTAACACCTAGAGTGTCTACTCTCAGGTGTCTGTATCAGTAGCAAGTGACATGAATGAATCAATAGACGTAGTGGGTTTAGGTAGAGGGGCTAAACCTAGGACTGGGCCCCTGCTTAATACTGACATGTCTGGTGGGATTGGAGTAGGTACTCACTCCAGAGAAATTATTTCTTTGGTACTGGACTTTACAGCCATCTAGATTTTTGGTCAATAAAAGACGATGGACTTTCCCTTAAAGGAGATAGTTCAGGGAAGGTACCATTAGTCTCTGTTGATAAATGTCTTAATGCCTCAGGGTAAAGAATGATAATAGCCACTATGTTTATGATAGAATGTTTATCATTAATAGGGATCTTGATACAAAGCTTCTGAAAATGGGTGGAAGCTCCATCCCTTCCTAGGACAGGAAGGTGGTAAGCAGTCTGCAATAACTGCTTCCCTCTTAAGGTGGAGGATATGTGACAGGGAGCTCCTGCCACTCTTGAGGACCAACCGTTTCTTAAATCTGTTTCAACAGTTCTTCTATTTCTTAGCCTAATCTATCCTTTACCATTTCTAGTCCATAAGGTTGGCCACCTTTGGACACCCCCTTCCATTTCTTGACTATGCTATAGTGTCCTCTTTAATTTTCCTTTTCCCTCTCAGGTCCTCGTACAGTGAAGTTATTGTTGTGACCTCCAAGTGTATGTAAAACAGGTTGTGTTTATCATTGCTGGATTTAGTATGTAATAGCACTAGGTCGTAAAATATCTTGATATATATATACCTTATGTTTATGAAACCGGTAAATGTTGAAAATAATATGGCACTAGGTGTTTTTGATAATAGTAAAAAGTACTAGGTGACTAGTATAGATATTAAGTTAGTTGTGTTATTTAAAATGCATGTAAATTGCTGTAAACCGAACAAGTGTGAAATGTCATGGTGATTTGCACATATCCCATGGTGATTTGCATTATGGAAGTTTGTACTGTATGATGTTGCATTTCTTTGAAACTTGATTTGTTGCCAATACCCTTTCGGGTAACTCACATTTCAGTGTTTCTGCACTGAGGTTCTTTGTTTTTAGCTTGTTTTTTTTCTTGTTGAGCCCCCACTACCCAAGCAAATGGGGCCCACATAGGGATGAGGGGTTTTCACTGAAGAGTGGTTAGATCAGAGATCAGTGTCAGTAGGTGCTGGCTAAGTGCAGAGAAAGGACAAACATAGTCTGTTGCTGCAAACTGATGTACTGATGAAGGAATATGGCGTTGCAGAAGCTTATTTCCTGTATTTTGAATAAACATCACACAGAGATTGTGTGTTGAACTTGAAGTTCAGTGTCCGATTCATCTGTTATCCCACAACCCCTCCACAGCATGTACCTGACCTATGAAGGGGTCACCTACTTGTTGGTGGTCAGTCGTGTTCACATCTCTGCTGATTTATGAAATTGAAGAAACCCATTTAAAATCATAGAATGAAGAATGACTGTCAGAAAGTAGAAAAACTTGAAATGATTTACAGGCTCATTTGAGCAGCTTCCGGAGACAAGGGGACTGATTTAGAAGTATACTTACACTATCTAGAAATGCAGTAGCCCAACACGTATTACCCCACTCATCTTTGCCCAATAGTGGAGTTAAACTGACACTACTACACCAGATGTTATTGCTCCCAATGGGGTATGGTAGCAGATGTGACAGTATGCTACTTTACCCAGTGTGATTGGCAGGAAACAAGTGCTGGATGGGTTGCTGGCTGAGCTGCCCCAGTGGTGTGGAGGGGAGTATCACTGTTTGCTCAGCTGGAAAACTCTGCGTGTCCTGGGTACTGGTCCAGGGCATGTTATTTTGCGCACTACCCCCCCCCCGTAACTGTTAAAATGTTACTCTCGGGTCCTCCCCTCAGAGTTGGATATTTTAATTAGCAGGGGTGTAGGAGAATCTGAGTGAAAACCCCTCACATTTTACAGTTTATTTCACTGAAATGCCTCTATATTGTACTTCAGGCATTTCAGTGATTCGGGACTGTGTCTTTCAGGCTGGTTTACTCAACATATCGAGTTTCGGGATAGCATAGTATATCCAATTTAGATTTTGCTTGTTTCTGATATTGGCAGAAAAGTAGTAACATCTTTATAGCACAAAGACACTTACAAGAAGTGTTATTCAAACAAAGAGAAATGCAAGGCAATGTTATGTCTATAATGACACATCCCTTAGTCTCAGGGCACCTCAAAATACATGAAGCAGGCTTCAAACATAAAGCTCTTCAGCAAAATAAATATACCTAAAAATATAATTGGATGTAGTCATTTTAAATAAAAGGATGAGGTTTAGTCCCTTTTTAAAATCCCTCCACTGAAGGAGCAGTCTGCAGGCTGATAGGGAGGGCATTCCATATCGATGATGCTGTTTCAGAGAAAACATTGTCCCCAGATTGCTTCAATCTAGTTTATGGATGGACAACAAATTACACTTTGGCAGTTGTCGGGGGGGGGGGGACATATCAAAAGCCAAAAATCCTTTTGTTGTGATCCTGCACATGTAGGGTCTTGAAAGTGAACCGCAGCATTTGTATAGCTACTTATTTTTAATTATGTCTTTAATTTTTGTTAATCAGGTAGGTGCACTAGAAAAACAAGGTTTTCAGGCATGACTGAGAGTACACAATTAATAGTAGGTCAAGAACATTGTAGCAGACAATAAGTACGTAGCTATGTAATACAACAACCTAAAAGGTGGTGCACCTCTGAACTCTAGCCAGTGCAGCACTCTGCAAATGTGTGACATGCTTGGAGAATTTAACTCTGGTAACCATCCTGGCTGCAGTAATACATGGAAGCAAAATCTGATGGCAGATAAGGGCTGTTTGGTCCAGTAAGTATGCCCACTTTTTCCCTATGTACATTCTCACTGCAGACCCTACTTGATCTACAGCTCTTTCACTTTCACCATTCCATTCCACTATGATTCCCTTGTGCCTATCTTATGCATTCTTGAACCTCTCCAGTTTTCATCCCGACCACCTCCACAGGAAAGCTGTTCCAGGAATCCACCTCTCCTTCTATGAAGAAGTACTTCATCACATCTCTCCTGAAGCTATCCTCCTCCAATTTTATAGCATGTCCCCTTGTTCTGGAACACCTTGTTTTCTGAGAAATATTTCCCCTTATTTGCACCTGTGAGGTATTTAAAGGTCTCTATAATTTCCCCTCTTTCCCTTCTCTGTTTCAGGGTGTACGTATTAAGGTCCCTCAATCTCTCCTCATAGGGTTTCTGCTGCAGACCTTGCACCATCTTAGTTACCCTCCACTGGGCTGCCTCCACTCTGCCTATGTCTTGCTGGAGATGCAGTCTCCAGAACTGGACACAGTACTCAAGCTGGCATCTTACCAGTGATCTATGCAGAGGTAATACCACCTCCCTCTTTCTGCTGGTGATACCACTCCCTATGCATCTCAGCATCCCACTAGCCCTCCCCACTGCCTTGTCACTGGTGGCTATCTTTAGGCCATTTGATAAAACTACTCTGCAAGTCTCTTTCCTGCTTGACAGTTTCCAGTAGCACTCCACTCATTTTGCACTCCAACCCTGGGTTTCTGAGCCCCAAGTGCACTATTATGCTCTTTTTTGCATTGAAATCCAGCTGCCATACCCCTGACCGCTGCTCAAGTTTTGTCTACCCTGTTGCAGATCACCATGTTGCAGATTGTGGTGTCATCTGCAAAGCGGCAAAGAGGCAGACCTTCCCTTCCAACTCCTTTGCAATGTCACTTATAAAGACATTAAAGAGGACCAGTCCAAAGCATTGATCTCTGAGGTACCCTGCTGGATACCCTCCCTTCCTCATAGTGTACTCTGTTTACTACCACCTTCTGGTGCCTGTTCCTTAACTAATTTCTTACCCAGTTTACCACCTTAGTACCGACCACTAAACTTCACATCTTGCTTACTAGTCTCTTATGTGGAACGATGTTGAAAGCCTTACTGAAATCCAGGAAGGCCACATCCAGTACTTCTCCCTGATCCAATTCCTTGGTCACCTAGTTAGATTTTTTTGACATGACCTCCCCCCACACCCCCACCCCCATGAATCCATGCTGACTCGATCTTGCAACCTGTTGGTTTGAAGATATTCCACAATCCTTTCCTTCAGCAGCATTTCCATTAACTTTCCCACCACTGATGTCTGAATTGCCAGCTTCTTCTCTGCTACCTCTTTTGTGAAGTGGGACTACATCTGCCCTCCTCCAGCAGTCCAGAACCACTCTGGATTCCCTTACTTTGTTGAACAGGACTGTGAGAGATGCAGTCAGTACCTCCATGAGTTCCTTCAACACTTTTGGATGCACCCTGTCCAGACCCATTGCTTGGTCCACTTTCAGATTAGTGAGTGTCTTCAGGAATCCCTCTTAAGAAAAAGGACTAGATTCCAACCCCCTTCAAAGTTACTATTACTTTTTTGCAGTCCCCCCCTTCCCTTCCTCAGTAAACATTGAGCAGAAGTATTTGGTAAAGATGTTCGCCTTTTCTTGGTCCCCTTCTGTATAATCCATATCTTCCCTTTTTAACCTTACAGTACCTCCTCTGGCTTCCTCTTTTTGTTTACATACCTAAAAAATGTCTTGTCCCCTTTTGCTACTGCCAGGGCTATTCTCTCCTCAGTTTGTGTCTTCATGCTTGTTACTGCTTTCCATGCTTCCCTCTGTTTCTCCTGATACACCTCCCTATCCTCCTTCAGCTGTGTCTCCTTGTACCTTCTGAATGTGACTCTTTTAGATACATAGATACATGGACACTGTCAGCAGATAAGGGCCTACGGCCCACCGAGTCTGCCCATTTGAGCTTATAAGTTCACTTTATATTTTCCTAGAAGTCTGTTGCCCCTTAACCCTGACCTCCAGAATTCCTTTATGTCTATCCCATGCATTCTTAAATCCTTTGATTGTTTCACCCCCGACCACTTCCTCTGGCAGGGTGTTCCACTTGTCCACCTCCTGTTCTGTGAAGAAATTCTTCCTCACGTTTCCTCTGAATCGTCCTCCCTTCAACTTCATCCCATGCCCTCTAGTTCTGGAACATCTTTTTCGCTTAAAAATAGTGTATTCTTGCACCCTGTTCCTCCCTGTAAGATACTGGTACGTCTCTGTCATAACCCCTCTCTCCCTCCTCTCCTCCAGGGAGTACATATTCAATTCCTTCAACCTGTTCTCATAGGACTTGTGATGCAATCCATGTACCATCTTTGTTGCCCTCTTCTGAGCCTTCTCTACCCTATCTATATCCTCACATAAGTGAGGTCTCCAGAACTGTACACTGTACTCCAGGTGGGGCCTCACTAGTGTCTTGTATAGTGGAATTATGACCTCCCTTTTCCTGCTGGTGATGCCGCTGCCTATGCATCCCAGCATCCTATTTGCTTTACCTGCTGCCTTGTCACACTGTTTCCCTACCTTGAGGTCATCAGAGATGATAACCCCAAGATCCCTTTCCTGCTTGGTGTGTGCTATATCCTCACCCCCCAAATGATATATTGTGCCAGGGTTTTTGTGCCCCATATGCATAATCTTGCACTTCTTTGTGTTGAATTTCAACTGCCAAACCCCTAACCATTCTTCAAGTTTCTGCAGGTCCTTTCTCATTCTGTCTACACCCTCTGGTGTTTCTACTCTGTTACAGAGCTTTGTGTCATCAGCGAACAGGGAAATTCTGCCTTCTAGGTCCTGTGCAATGTCACTGATGAAGATGTTGAATAGATCGGTCCCAGCACTGATCCCTGTGGTATCCCACTGGTCACTCTTCCTCTGTGGAGTGACAGCCATTTACCACCACCCTCTGTGTCCTGCGCCCATCCAGTTACCCACCCACCACACTACTGTCCTGCCCACACCCATATTCCTAGTTTCTGTAATAGTCTTCTATGTGGCACCGTGTCAAGGCCTTGCTGAAGTCCAGATAGGCCATGTCCACTGCCCTCCCTGATCCACCTCCTAGTCACCCAGTCAAAAAATTCAACAAGGTTGGTCTGACATGACCTCCCCTGGTGAAACCATGCTGTCTTGGGTCCTGTAGTCCATTGACAACCAGATGTTCCACCAATCTCTCCTTCAGTAGTGCTTCACTGATCTTCCCCACTACTGAGGTGGGGCTGACTGGTCTGTAGTTCCCTGCTTCCTCTTTGTTCCCACTTTTTGTATAAGGACTACATCTGCTGTTCTCAGTCTTTGGGTACCTCTCCTGTTTCAGTGATTGGCTAAACAGGATTGCCAGAGGTTCAGCCACCCCTCTCTCTTAGTTCATTAAGGACCCTGGGGTGCACCCCATCTGGCCCCATTGCTTTATCAACTCTTATTACTTCCAGTTCCTTCAGGACCCTTTCTCGTGTAGAGGGACTTGTGTTCATTTCTGCACCTTTCCCACCACATGCACTTCCTTCAGACCCATTACCCTCCTCTTCCTCAGTAAAGACTGAGCAGAAATACCTGTTCTATATGTCAGCTTTACTGTTGTCATCCGCCACACGGCCCCATACTCCACTTCAGTCTCAATATCCCTCCCTTTGCCTTTCTTTTTTCACGTATTTACCTGTAAAAGGTTTTGTCCCCTCTACCCACTGATTTTGCAATTTGCTCTTCTGTCTGAGCTTTGGCTTCCCTTACTGACCTCCCTGCCTCCCTTTTCTTCTCCTGGTACTTCTCCCTATCCCCTTCTGCCTGTGTTTTTTTGTATTGCCTGAATGCAATATTTTTGGCTTTTACTTTCTCCACTACTTCCTTGGAAAACCTTAATGGCCTCCTCTTCCTTTTCCCCTTACTAACCTTTAGCCTTTACCTTTTCTGCCACCTCTTTTGAGAACTGTAGCAATCTCTGTTTCCAATTTTTTTCCCCCTTTGTTTGAAGCTCAGGTTTTGTTGCCTTCACTATGCCCCCTTTTGGCTTGGTCCATTGTTCCTCCACCCTCCCTCTCATATCCCCCCTGCCAGGACATCCCCTAAGGCATTCACCTACCTTTTTAAAATCTGCCCTTCTGAGGACCAGGACCATCCCCCCGTGCATGGCTTGATTCCACCACCATTCTTATACTGAGCTACAGTGTATGGTAATCACCAGTCACCAGGTGGCCCCCAATCCTGATGTCTGCAACACTGTCCCTGTTGGTGAGGACCAGGTCCAGTACTGCCCCATCACAAGTGGGCTCCCTGACTAGTTGCCTGAGGTATATCCCTGAAGGGATTCCAGGATGTTTCTGCTTCTAGCTGAAGCCACAGTTGGGAGTCTCCAATCTACGTTCAGCAGACTGAAGTCCCCCACCAGCAGCACATCCCCCTTTCAGCTATTTTGCCAATGGCATCCAGCAATACCCTATCTAACTCCTCCTGTGCTAGAAGCATATAAATTACACTGGTGTGAAGACTGGATTGTTTCATGATTCCATGGTTACGCACAGTACCTCTTCTCCCCCATTGTAGTCCCTGTATCTCCATTGCTTTTAAGCTTTCCTTCAGACAAAGAATCACACCTTCTCCTTTCCTTCCTCCTCCCTGAACTGATTGTAGCTTGGTATGCCATGTTCCAGTCATGTTTTTCAGTGCACCATGACTCAGTAATAACCACAATGTTCAGGACATCCTCTGCCATGATGGCCTTTAGGTTTGGAATCTTATTTCCTAGACTGATAGCATTTGCACACATGGCCTTCCAGATTTTGATAGCAGTCTGCTTGTTACCCCCCCTTTTTTCCTTTTTGCCTCTCCTTCCCCTCGTTTTTTAATGTTTTTTTTTTTTATGTTTCCCTTCCCTCCACTCCCTATTTCTATCACCCTGCTTCTTTTATTAATTTGTAACATGGGGGATTCCTATGCCTTTGGGACATCCCTCTTCTCCACTTCTGCCTAGTGGGGTAGTGTCTGCCTCACCAATATCCTTTGCCACTCCTCTCAGCTAGTGTATCTGTTCATCAAAGTAATATTTAAACTGTCCGCTGAGCACTGCAGTTCCCTTCTCAGCTAGATGAAGGCCCTCACCCTTGTATAGGTCCCCATCCTGCCATGTGGGTCCCCAGTCCCCAGTGTAGCTGAACTCCTCCTCTCTGTATCGTTGCTATAGCCATGAGTTGAAGATCCTGGTGCAGAGAATTCTCCCATCCCCTCTGTAATAGACAGGGAACACCTCTGCAAAACTACTGAGCATGTCACTTTCCTAATACCTCTCCCCAGTTCCCTAAACTCCTGCACTATCCCAGCCCCATCCTTAGCCATGTGATTTGTACCTGAGTAGACTATGACATCCAGATCTCCTTCCTTCCTGCTTCCCTAGCATCCCTAGGATATGATTCCCATCTCTCTGGGTTGTGGTGCCAAGTAGGCACCTGACCTCCCTATCCACCCCCTTCCTAGCCCCAGATCTATCCCCATGACAACTGAGCCCCTACTAGAAGTTGCTTCCTTCTCCTCCTCCTCTGGGTTTCTCTCCCACCCTTCTTGGGGTCTCCTCTATGGATGACCCCACATCCTCCCTGGTCACAGCCTCTGGTGCTTTCTCCTGACAGTCACATCCTGCCAGAGTGGCACCTAAATTGTGTTATGGTATCAGCCGTCCAGAGCCCACAAGTACCTCCCTTCCCAAGCTCACCACAGTCCAGCTGCTTCTCCTTCTTGGCATCCTCTGAGGTAACTGTCAGACATGTTGGTCCCTCGGTGTGACAGAATTCCCCCTGAATCCAAACCAACTCGAATTGGTGTCTAGTGACCTCCTCCTTCAACTCAGCTGTGCCTGAAGATAGTGCAGCACTGCATTCTCCAGAAAGACTCTCTGAAAACTGCTTCCCCAAAGTGACTGCACTGCACCACTCCCGGCATTCCCATTTCCTGCTTACCCTGTGTTACTTGTAAATCTCTTGCCCCTATGGTGTTTGTTTTATCCTATTGTACAACTACCCAAGATATGGTGTTACACCTGTTCCTAGTTTTGATCTATCCCTTTTTCACTCATCCCTTTTCATACCTTTACCCTGATAGGGTGTTTTTAACCCCTTTTGTTATTTGTTTAGTTTTCTTGTACACCTACCCAAATCAGTGTTACTCCTATTTCCAGTTTAGGCCTGCCTTGTACCTTTCTTCCTGCCCGGCAGTGAATGCCTCAAGAGAAGCAAACAGATTCCCTACCTTAGTCAACCTTACTATACCCTACAGTGTACTTCCTGCCCTCTTTGAACACTTACCTTCCCTCCACCCACCAATGTGGCCTACAGCCCGTAGTCCTCCCTGTGGGCACCCTGCCAATGTCTGCAGATGTCACTGAGTCAGACTCCACATTCCTGCCTCATGACATGCTTCAGGGATGCTCAGACCTCTGGGTATTTTATAGGGACTACAACTGCTCTATTGACTGGCTGTGTTCATGTACATTGCTGGGAATGACAACTGCACTGAAGTTTGGCCACCAACCTCCCGCCCTGAGCCTACTGTCTGTTGTCCCCCTCCTGTAACCCACACAGAGCCCCAGCACCAAAGTAAGTTCTTAAAATATTTTAAATCCACACAGCACTCCGTGAACTCTGCTAAGTAATCTTAAGTTCTGCTCATTCCTCTGTCCTGCCTGCCTGACTGGTATTTCACCTAGGTGAGGAGAAACTTTGTAGTGGCCTGCTCTTTTATTCCAGTGAACTACAGCCACCCTATTGGCTGTCTGTAGTCATGTGGTTCACTAGGACCACCAATGGCACTACAATTCGGCTGCTGACCTTAGCCTGCCCTCTCGTGCCCCAATAACAAAGTAAGATTACAACAAAATTAAAATCCCCACAGCACTCAGTGAACTCAGCTCATCCCTCACTGCCAATAAACCTATCCTGAGTCCTGCCTGTTCCTTCATCCTCTGTGCCCAACTGGTGTTTCACCTAAATAAGGAGTAACTATGGAGTGGCCTTCTCTTTTATTCCAGTGAACTGCAGCTACCCTATTGGCTGGCTGTAGTCACACAGTCCACTGGGACATCAGTGGTGACAAAATTTGACTGACAACTTCTTACTCTCAGCCCACCCTCTGGTGCATTCTCCTCCTCCTATAACTCACACAGAGATACAACAGCAAAGTAAGTTTTTAAAGCATTTAAATCCCCATGGCACTCAGTGAACTCTGCTCATCCCCCACAGACAATAAACCTATTTTGAGTCCTGCTCACTCCACTGTCCTCCACATCTGACTGGCATTTCACCTATTCTGCACCAGCTGTAGCCAGGCACAAACTTAACAGACAGCCCTAGGTACAGAGTATTTCAGCAGGTGAGCCTCAACATCATGTGGGCATGTACTAGGCTTACCAGGTACTCATTCATAAGAAAAGGTTTAATCCAGGTGATATTTACCAACTGGAAAAACCCAAATGGACCACTGGTGGCAGCGAATGAGCGAGGGTTGAGCTGACTGTATCCTTAATGAACTCTTCCTCTGTCTAGGAAGATGTGAGGGCAAATGGCTTCACATCTGGTTCAATTGCATCTCCTTGGTTGGCCAGAATGGGTTGATTAAATGATAGTTTGTCTGTGCACTTCCTTCCTGAGAGCTGAATACGTCACCCCACAACACTCTCAGACCACTGCAGACTCCAGTGTGGGATTCCAGATTCCAGACTTACAGCTTATTTCCTCAGAAAGCCTCAAGATGAAATATTCACTGTGAATGCTACAGAATCCTTTCTGTCTGGTATCAACATGGGGTTTGCATCCACTAATACACTGATTTGTGGCTGCACCTCAGGACTCAGAAAAGCATAAAATGGCATTTTCAACCATTCCCTGCTCCTGATTAACACTCATGAGAGACAGAACTTTTTGGGTTACCGCAGCGGTTCTATGGAGCTCTCTTCCTCCTGGCATTTGTTTGGACCACTCAGTGGATATCTTTAAGGGGGTGTTAACAATGTATTTTAGTCAAATTGGGCTACTGCTCTTAATCTGTATTGATGGTCTTTATGGTCTTAATTATGCATGTTATTACTTTATTATATTTTCAGTTTTCCATGTAAGATGCCATGACCCTTTTAGAAAGGGCACCTAGAGTAAGAAATAAATGTCGCCTTGCCTTGCCTTTCCTTGGACTGCTATAGTCCCAGTCTCATGGCACAGCACAGTGGGCATTGGTGCTGCTGCCAAAAATATGCCTTAATCCTTCAGACCAGCTTCTGTGCAAGTTGCTGCCAGATATATTTGGGCCCCTTGGCCCCCAGCCATCTTCCCACACAATAAACACTCCATTGCATCTAGTGGAACCCTCCTTTCTAGCCACATTCCCTTGGGAACGTGTGCGGCTATGTCTGCCTGCATAATCCTTCCCTTGCATCACAGCAGTTCCAGCTTGCCTCTCTACACCACCACCACTACTACCTCTTTGTAACAGTTGTACAGGCAGGAGTGTTGCAGGCAACTGTGACTGGCTTTCAAGGCCAGCCAACCACAGTAAGTGGCCAAGGGTACAATTTATTTTATCTTATTTAGCTTTTGTTAACCAGGTAAGCACACTAGACAGTCATATGCCTATTTTCAGGTGCAACCCAGGAGATTACAAGATACAGGCAAAAAGTGTTTCTACAGCATTTCAGAGAAAGGTAATAGTCAGACGCAGCATGATTTAATAAGAAGGCATGTAGAGAAACATAATTGCATGGCAGTCCCCTTTTCCCACATGGTCACAATGTGTTTAGCAACTGGGGTGAGATGGGCTGTGACCTCCCTCAGTGTTATGTACAATGGTGTTGCAGTGTCACTACTAGCACAGAGTGGTCAGAGTGACCACTTCAAGACAGCACTTACAGCTGAGAATGTTACCCCAGATAAGCAACAGCCTAAAGTACAGTACTTATAACATTAAAAATTAGATAAACATTTCTACTGTCAGAGACGATTCAGGGATTATTAGCAACAGGAGGCAATGAATGTATTCTTTGTTTTTTTTTCCCCTCCCCTGTGCCTCCCAACACCTCACTCCTTTGAATCCGCTTGGTCCCCCTCCACTACACTTCGTCATATTCAGGCTCCCTAAGTCCTCCTACTGTTCTCCCTTGATCTGGCCTAAGCCCTGCCAGAAGGGACCAGTCTACTTGCTGGGGACCTCTGTAAGGAAAGAGACACTGCTCATGGCTGAGGTTTTCAGCTGGGCAGAAAGACTGTGTGTCAGGAGACAGGGTAGCATTAACATAGAGCCCAAAATACAGCACACTGAGTTGGCAGTGTTTCCATTTATCACCCCTGCCAATCCCACTTTCCTCTAACAAGGAAAAGCACATCATAGTGTCCTAAGGGTGCATGGAGTTCACTTGGTTTCCCATGCCACCACATATGTCTCCACTGGAGCATTGCCAAAAATCACTAGGACAACAATGCTCTTCAGATACACATACCCCCTTGCAGGGAAGAGCGCATCCATGTGGATGCCCATCATTCACCTCCTTGCCATTGTTTGTCATCCTGACTCAGGGCATGAACCTGAGTCACCAGCATGACAAGTGGGGACCTCACTACTTGGTGCTAAGGAGCAGGCTTTTTAGTGCACTTAAGATATTTAACCAGGAAAAAAACTAGGGCTTGGTAAAACTGCCTAACAGATTTTCATGGAGCTTTTTCCAAAAAAATCATCTATTGGCACACAAATTTTTTTTTCATTTTTCATGCACAGATAATGTTGTTGTATGATTATTTTCAATGCAAGTGGAATATTTTTTTCAAGGAAAAAACATTTTCTGGCACTTTTTGAATGAGTTTGCCATTTCTGCAAAAAAATCACCAAATCCATTTATTTTCCTTGGAGTCCAAAAATGTGTACAAATTTGGTTTTCACATTACTTTTACCCACAAAAACTAGAAAGGAATGTGTTTATTCTTAGATGGTGCAACCATTAGTATCTTCTGATCATTTCCAAAAACAATCTTTTATGACATTTTTATAAAGCTTGAAGATACATTTTGAAAGCTGTAACATTTGAGCAGTTAATACAGTTCTCCAATGATGCTACTGTACATGCATATACTGTACATGTCGATATAATGTGGTCAGAATTACAGGACTTTACAAATGCAGTGAACCATTTTATGCTCTTCTGTAGCGATATAAATTATTTTTTCTATATTGATATATTGTCACTGTGGTGATATACTATGGATATAACTACTAGACTGACTCCAAGCTTTCATTAAATAAAGACCTTAATCCTCGGGCTTCCAAAGTTATCACATTTTAAAGAAAATATCTCTTGAAAGGTCTAACTCTGGAACTGTTAGGGCTAGAAATGTATTTTTTTTAATGAAAGCTTGAAGTCCAGCAGTTAAGAAATGGTGTCGATAATATATCATTATTATGTAAGAGTAGTAATTGTGTTATCAATATTAAAAACAACCAGTTTTCTCTAGCTATATCGATCCTAATGTGGGCTACACCCATAATACTCATATGTTTTCTCACCATTGGTCTGATTGCTGTGCTAAGCCTCCCTCTGCCTATTGGTGGCAGCACTCCTCCTGTGGGGGGGCTCCAGGGTCACAGATGGCCAGCATGGGGACTCGAACATCACCTTCTCCAACTTAATAGCCTGTGCTATCTGCTGTCGTGATCTCAGGTGCTTCTTGGGTCCTGTCACTGTGGATAGACAATATGGCCGTGAGCCACCTGTAAGCGATGCCCCCCCAAGGCATCTCCTTTGGCTCCTACTGGTGACCCTTGTCCTGGCAGGAGACATCGAGCCCAACCCTGGTCCTCCCTATCAAGCCTTATCCTCACCAGAGGGCTGGATGTCTGGCAATGGGCTAAAAATAGCCCACCTAGATATCTGTAGTCTCCTGCCTAATCTGACTGAACTTCTTGCTTGGGTAACTCACTATAGGCCTGATATCCTTGGCGTAACTGAAACCTGGCTGAAACCATCAATCCCAGACTCGGCATGTGCACTTCCCAGCTATGATCTTGTTAGGCTGGACCAGCAGGAAAAAGGGGGTGGGTGGCATTCTGGTCTACTACAGGAACCACCTCAACCTGTCGGTTCTGTCCTGCCAACAGCCACTGCAGTATCCCTGTGAAATACTACACACAGTACTGCTACTGGGGAAAACAAAGAAGTTACACATTATATGTGCATATAATCCCCCAACAGGGGTACATCGGGGTTGTCCTACCTCCTTGATTCTGTTGGTTCGATGACTGGGCATAATGAGCTAATGATCCTGTGTGATGTAAACTCAAACTGGCTTGGTGAGAATATCAAGTCATATGAACCTTTGCTTGCTGGGCTCTCACTGTCCCAACTCATCAACAAACCAACAAGGTGGTCATCTACTGGAAGTTCATGCTCCCTCCTGGATTGGATGTTGTTCAACAGGCCCAAGAGGATTAGCTTATCGGATATCCTTCCTGACTCCATCTCTGACCACTCCCCCCCCAGTTCTCCACTGGTTCTCCAACTACCTACAAGGAAGACAGCAGCTGGTCAAATACAGTAAGGTGCTCTCAGGCACCACTACCATATCCACAGGCATCCCCCAGGGTTCAGTACTGGGGCCTTGCTCTTCTCCATTTTTGTCAATGCCCTACCCACTTCCACTGCCCACTGTAGATCCATCCTGTACACAGATGATCTGGTCATCCTTACTCATTCTCAGGACATCGGGGTCATTAACCGTCAATTGAATGAGGATTTCAGGAGCATCCAATCCTGGATTTTGTCCCACAAGCTGGTTCTCAATCTTAAAAAACTCAGGCAATGCTCTTTGGGTTCCTGGCTAAGATCAATGCCTCCCCTGCCCCTTTGTGTGTCACTGGAATTAATGGTTCTCTGGTCCATGTCACTGGCACCTTCAAATATCTTGGAGTGACACTTGACCCACAGCTTGACCTTGGGCATCATATCCAGAATGTATGCAAAGCTGTTAACTGCAAAGTGGGTATGGCTTACAGATCAAAGAGCAAACTTACCCCCGCAGCACACCTGGCACTGGCTAGAGGTGTGCTCTTTCCCTCCCTCTGCTATGGGCTCCTTTTGTTTGCTCACATCTCCAAAGCACATCTTAGTAGGTGGTCCATCTCCTATAATTACATTGAGTCCACTGTGGGGTCCCCAACCTTGTACTGCCAGGTGCAAGGTCTTAAGGACCTGTGAATCACACCTGGCCATCTGGAACAATGAAATAAAGTAAAACTTAACTGTCTTTTTGAAAGGCTATGCCTGTGGTTCAATGGGTAAGCAACCAGCCACGCCTCCTTTCTGAGCTATATAAGCAGTTCCTCCCATCCTCCTTCTGAAGCATTTTTTCTTTGCCAGCTGGAGGCTCTGTAGGTCTATAATCTCACTTGGGCCTGCTGCGGCCATTGCCTGGGGCCTGCTGGGGCCTTGCCCCCCCTCCCAGTTTGTCCATGCTCTGGACTCTACTTGGTTTCTGCTGATCATGTTCATTTGTGTCTCCTGCTCTGGTTAGTATTTGTTTTACTTGCAGCTGTTGTGTGCTTCCTTGTGTGTTTGTTTTTCTGCTTTCCTGTGTTCATGCTTTTGGTTTGTGTTTTTTTTGGGGGGGTGGGGCTTTCTGCTTTTCCTCAGCATATTGTTGCCCCTTGTTTGCACTGTGTGTCCCCTGTGCCTGTGCTCAGGCCCCTACCAAAAAATATGTTTTCCTGCACTTGATTCAGCTGCCACTGCTGTTGCTGCCTCCTGTGCTCCACTAATTGCTTGTACCTGGTCCTGGCTCTGCTGCTCAGCCAGCTTCTACTCTGTTTTACCCTAACCTGCAGCATTTTGTGCAAGGCCTATGTTACCTCAGCAGCCTTGCATTCCCATAAGGTTTATTTCCTGTGTCCTTACCTCAGTATTTCATTATTTCCTCTGCTTTTCATCCCATAAGCTCTCAGTTTTCATATAGCCCTTTTGGGCTTTAAAATTTGCTCTAATACACTTGTTAGCACTCAGTGTGAATCAAACCAGAGTCTTCTGCAATTCTATATTACTTTCTCCATGGGATTCAAGCTTGGCTAAATGCAATTGTACCAAGTAATTACTACTGTTGTTTTTCTGTGCATTATTGCCTATGCCTGCCTCATCATTCAGCTCAGCTACTATTGGTAGCTATAACTAATTAATGCTGGAAGCTGTTAACTGTTTCTCCCCAGTTTAGAATTCTTCTTTCTGGTATTTCAAATACCCCCATTTTGAGTTCTTCTTTCTGGTATTCAAAATACACCAGTTTGATATTTATTTTTGTGGTATCAAGAATAAATTTCATTCTGTGTTTCTCTCTGCATTCTGCCTGTTGCTCAATCACTCCTGATACTGCTGGTTCATGCTTCCATATGCTACCTCCACTTTGGGGGGAGGGGTCCTACCCTACCCTATCAATGTTACATTTGCTGTTTGGTCCCATGGTGCTCTTCTTGTGCATTCCTGTTATTCCCATGGTGGGGGACTGTGTGTCTCAATGGGGCATCATGCATTCAAGCAGCAGGAGCATGCTTTTATGTAAACTATGATTTAGCCTGCTCCTTTGCCTCAGCAGCTTTTTACACATACAGGCCTAATTACTTTAACCTCACAATCTACATGGCTTCAAGATATCCATTGCATTCCATTACTGTGTTGCAAATGCTCCTTACTGGACTAACCTAACTCCACTTTAATGCCATTTCAAGTATTCATGCTATTCTTCTCAATTCACTCTTCATGTTGACACCATACCAATCAACTGCTAAGTGTAAACTATATGATTTTGTGCGTTTATCCTCTCAAGAGGTTTGGCGTACACTTCATGCCTTGACTGACAAAAAACCTTTATTTTAATCACTTGTGTTACTGGGCTAATAAAGAACTACCTAAATTGCTATGCTGGCATTTTCTAAGTTACAGTACCTTCTCCTCCAGAGTAAGGAGACATTTCCTTTTCCTGCAGAGAAGAGGCTTTCCAGTTTGAAAATGTCACTAAACAAAAATAGCCCAAGCCTAGAGGGAAGGCGATCTAGGCCTTGAATCCGCAAAGGTTTTTTTTTCCCTCCTCTGTACTGAAAGTGATAATACATAGTTAAGTTTAGTAGTATTCCCTAGTTTACTCATGTACATTCTGTCATTGGATAGAGGTGGATGGTGACCCTGCTGGCTGTTCCCTCTCTCTTCAGAAAGCCCCCTGCTGTCATTAGTGTAATCCATTTATCCATGCTATTCCACTAACTTTTACTTCTCATCAATGTTTTATCAAGCTGCCTCTTGCTTCAGTTTGCTTCTCTACCTTATTGTCAACAATTGCTGCTAACATTGTTTTGGGGGTTCCTTCCTAAGGTACCTTTAGCCAAGGGAACCTTCCCACGGCACCTCTGGGGTCAAACCCTCTTCCAGGATTCCTTGCCTTTGGTATCCCTAAAGGGTGGTAATTCCTTATGGAATAGAGAGTGTGAACAGCCATGACAGAGTAACATAGCTGCACAAACATACTACTATTCTAGTTGTGTAGGGCATTGAATTTAAAGGCTATGCTTGTGGTTCAATGGGTAAGCAACCGACTATGTCCTCTTTATGCACCATATAAGCAGTTTCTCCCAGCCTCCTACTGAATAATTTTTTCTTTGCCTCACCATCTTCCCCTCCTCCTCCTCCTCCTACATCTCACCTCTCTTCTCAAAGAGGTTCCTTCCTAAGGAACCTTTAACCAAAGGAATGTTCCCATGGCACTTTTAGGGTCAAATCCTCTTCCAGTGCTCCTTGCCTTTGGTACGCCTACAGGGTGGTAATTCCTCTTGGAGATAGAGAGTGAGAATAGGTACAACAGAGTAACACAGTTGCACAAGCATAACACTATTCTGGTTGCATAGGCCATTACACTAAATACCAGAGAAGATCTGCACTGATATGAAATATTATTATATTATTTTTCTTCACTGATTACTTCCCTCCTCCCTTCCTAGTTACCAGTATACCCCTATGAATTTCATGTATCGAATACACTACAGCCCCATCCCAACATATTTATTGTAAACAATGGCCCTGTCCCTATATACGTATGCATGTCCCTATATATGCATATATTGTATGACTCAACCACTGTAACCTGTTCACCCCATGAGGTACTTGTCATGTTTCTCCCTTCCCTCCTCTCACTAGGACAGTGGACATGGGCCAGGTGGTTTACATCCTGTATCTGGACTTCAGTATGGCCTTCGACTCTGTGTCTCACAGAAGATTGGTTAGGAAGCTAGAGTACCTGGAATGGGAGCTAAGCTCACTGGACTGGATAGAAGCTGATTGCAGGATAGAAGCCAAGGATTGGTATTCAGGGAAGAATTGTCAGAAGTGAGGCCTGTGACCAGTGGGTCCAACAGGGCTCCATACTCACTCTGGTATTGTTTAAGATCTTCATAAGTGACATCATAGATGTGATCAAGGGTAAAATATGCCTGTTCACAGATGACACCAAGCTCTATGGGAGAGTGGACATGAAAGAAGGAAGACAGGAACTCTGGGAGGGCCTCGCTAGTCTAGAAAAGTGGTCTGACATTTGGCAGCTGGAGTTCAATACTAAAAAATGCAATTTTATGCTTCTAGGGGCAAATAACCTGGGGAAAAAATTCTGGTTGTGAGGAGTGCAGGGAACCAGATCAGAGGAAGGAAAGGACCTGTGAGTAATAATCACAAGTGACCTATAACACTCTGTATACTGCAAGACAGCAGCAGCAAAAGCAAATCAGGTTCTGGGCTGCATTGCCAGAGTAATTACTACCAGGAAGGTGGGGGTCATTCTGCCTCTGTGCAGGGCACTGATAAGACCACACCTGGAGAACATTGTGCAGTTTTGGTGCCTGTATTTTAAGAAGGATATCAAATTGCTGGAGATGTCCCAAGAAGGCAATTAAGATGATCCAGGGCCAACAGGGCAACTTCTATGAGGAAAAGCTCAGGAGCTCAACATTATGCTTTCTTGAAGAAAGACAGAAAGGGGAGACATGCCTGAGACCTTCAAGTACCTCAAGGGTATTAAAAGAATGAGCAATGAGGGCCTCCTCTGGTTTAGTGTGAACAAGACAACTACGGTGTACAGCCTAAAGTTGGGCATGGAAGGTTTAGGAGGGAGATGAGGATGCACTTTTCCACTGAGAGGGTGATAGCCAAGTGGAATGAGTTGCCAGAGGAAGTGGTATCCCTAAGAACAGTGGACAGCTTCAAGGGGGGCAGAAAAGCTGCTGGTAGAAGTGGAGCAAGTGGGGGGAATAGGGTGAAGCTGAGGGAGGTCAAAAGGAAAATGGGGAGAGGGGGCAGTTCCCTTTGTAAATACTGTACATAGGAAGCTGCACAACTGAACACACTAGATAGACCGTAAGGCCTTTATCTGCTGGCATGTCCATATGTTCATATGTTGTTACACTACCCCACTACTGTAATACGGTAGCTTATAGTGGGAGAACACCCCTTGCAGCACAGTCATTTCCAGACACTAATCTGGTAACCCCATCTCACCACAGTAGTTCACATGAATCCAGGAGAGAATGAGCAGCAGATCTCCTCTGCTAACCACCAAGACTGGCAACTGTCTGATTGACAGTGAATGACCACACATCTCCTGTGAAAATGGCAACTTCTACAGGAGGAATATGCTTTCTCACTGCAAGTCATGAATTCCTGTGGACCACTGCAGTAAGGGAGGTCCACAGGAGTAGGTGTGGAGGGCACTGAGTAGGCAGGGTGGGGTGGGGGGGTGTCAGAGTGAGCATTTGTGAGTGATCCCCTTCCAGCCCAATCCATTCCAGACCCTCCACCCCCCCACCATGCCTGGTAGCCCTCCAGTCACCCCAGTTGTTCACAAGAATCCAGAAGAGAATGAGTATCACAGCCCCTCTGCTCATAACCAAGACCAGCTGCTGTCTGATTGACAGGGAGTGACCACAAACCTCCTGTAGAAACAGATGCTGCTACAGTAGGCATGCACTTGCTAACTGCAAATCATGGATTCCTGTGGACTACTATGGCAAGGGAGGGCCACAGGAGTGGGTGTTAAGTGCACAGAGTGGGGTGTAGGGTGGGGAGGGTGCTGAAGTGGGCATCAGTGGGTGTATTGCATTAGACCATGCTAACATTCTGATTAAATATGGCTTGACAGCTACACACACCACAAATGGGATGGCTTGTATGATTTTAAGGTTTAGTATTTTTATGCTACTTGTCCAAAGCAACAAGCAATGCACCTAAACAAAAAAAAAAGTTGCTTCTGTGCCCTTATTCAGTCTAGAAAAAAATTGCTAAGTAAAAACAACACAGCTTCCATCTTCAAATAGAAAGCCAGATACCATAACAGTATCCTTGCTTTCAAATTAAAATTCTGATTCAAGGTCAGTTGGCATTCATCTGTATCCCCCTCCCCTGGGTCGTGCCTGAAAATAGGCAGGATTTGTCTAGTGCACTTACCTGGTCAACAAAAATGAAAATAAAACAAATTCTGATAGCATTTTGGACACAATTTGGGAAATTCTTCAATGGCAGTATAAATAAACAGAAATGATGTTCAGTAGTTAGTCATTATTTCAGTATTCAGTGCCATATTGAGATTATGTGTGAACAACATTCCATGCTTTGTACTGCTGTTCAAGAAAATAGTGCATCTCTGTCACCCAAAAAAGTACTATAAGGGCAGGTTTTATCTATCAGATGCAAGCTTGTGTTATGATTCTAGCACATTTTTCTGAGTTAGAATTTTTTCAAATTGTATTCATTTTTTAGGGCACAAAATACGGAATGCTTTTCAGATGTAGTCCAAGAAATACACAATCAAGTCAGAGAGCAAAATAGATTAACTGATTTCTGCAAACAACTTAAAATGTGGTTACTGTGAGTTAGGAATGACCATTAATTGGGAAAATGGGGCTATTACAAGTTTAGCAACTGAATTAAAGTTAAACAAGGGTGTATTACATGGAGGATTTGTGGAACAATCCTTGAAAGCAAGAAAAAGGCAGTCCAGAAAAGCTTGTGTTAATTCAAAGGTGCACAAGGACAAATTACTTTGTGGTACAGACCAGACAAAATGCACATTTGAAAAAGTGTGCTGTTTATTTTATCATTACCAACAAAATACAAACAAAAAAATTGCTTACATATATGCAAGGTTAGGGTTGAAGATGTAATATCTTGCAAGAGACAAGGGACTGAATTCTGCTTGTCCAAAATGATTTGGCAAACTAGCAGTATTTATTTATTTTGTTTATTTTCAATTTGTTAACTGAGTAAGGACACTGGACCAAATGTCCTTTTTCAGGTCCGATCCAGAGTGCAACACATAAATACATAACACACAACAACAATCAACATCATACTATACAAATTGATATACTACTTAATACAATCACAAACAGCATTTGTCAATAAATACTGTTTCAACTGTACCTTAAAAGACAACAAAGACCTTGCATTTCAAATTTGAAAAGGAAACTAATTCCACAATAGGGGAGCTGAAATTGAAAAGACCCAAGACCCAAGTCTATGTTTACACAATGGGACCTCTAATATAAGGCCATTTGATGATCTAAGCTTTGATGGAATATCCCTAGTTGAAAGTAAATCAGCTAAAGGAAACATGGATTCATAATAAATAGCAGTTGCTACTAAACAACCCACTGAATATTCAATTCTACAAATTAAGGGCATCCAACCCAACCCTAGGTACAAATCACAGTGATGAGTTCTATAGGTAGCTGATAAAATAAAATGACAAGCATTATTATAGGATACTGTTAATGTCTGCAATTCCTCTTTTTCCAAATTAAAATATAAAGAAGCTCCATACTCCAAATGAGGGAGCAAAGTCCCCACAGCAATAGCTTTTCTAGCATTTACTGAAAAAAAAATATATAGATACAGTAAACCTATCTTTTGAGTTACCTGTCTACATGAAGCAGTGATCTGAGGAGAAAAACTTAACACTGGATCGAGTAAAACCCCAAATATTTAAAACTCTGTACCTGCTCAATTTCAGTCCCTAATGAATCACAAATCAACAATTGCAAACAGTCTTTTAACAAATATGTAGTGCCAAATAACATGTCTTGGGTGTCTTTAAATTCAAAACCTTTAAATTATTCACTAGCCAGCTACTTACCACATTGAAATCATGCTGAAGATTAGAAGCAAGACCACCTATTGATTTATCCTGATTAAACAAAATCAAATTGTCTGCATAGAGAATTGTATCACATACAGTACATTGTGCTGGTAAATTATTCACATATAAAGTAAATAATAAAGGGCCTAATATTGACCCCTGTGGAACTCCACAGACTACAGGAGCCTCACATGATTCAACATGACCAATATAAACCACTTGGGGCCTATTAGACAAATAATCCCATACCCATTCAACAGATCCATCAGAAAAACCCATATTCAATAACTTTTGACAAGCCAAATCATGTGCAATTAGGTCAAACACCTTGGTCAGGTCTACAAACACCACCACATCATTAAACCAGACTCAAAACCACAAATGACGGTGTCTGTAAACCTGACCAAGACCATTCCTGTGCCATGATATCGCCTAAAGCCATGCTGCTGTGAACATAATAAATTATGACTATCTAAATACCCATTTATCTGGTTAGCCACAAGTTTTTCCAAAATTTTACTTCATGGATTCAATATGGATATTGGCCTAAAATCTTCCAATATGTCAGCATTAGGTTTTTTTTGGCACAGGCACAACCCTAGCATGCTTCAAACATGATGGTTACTGTTCAGTCAACAAAGATAAATTAAAAATGTAACATAAAGGATCAGTTATAAACAGAATTATTAATCTAAGAAAATGTCCATCCAAACCCCCACCCCCACAATCACTGAACTTCATCAGTAAAGTATGTAATGAATCAAAGACTTCTCTCCTCTCCACACTTTTAAAAAGAACACTTTTCCTGTTTTGTATCAACCAAAAGTTCTGAAAACTGTACATCCCTCTGAGGAGTTCCTGCTCTATAATCAGACAGATTGGTAAATTTTCTATTTAAAATATCAACTATCTCCTCGACCGAAGTAGTCTCTTTATCATCAACTTTCAATTTTTGAACAGAACCAGAATTTTTAGGGGCTATTAATGAATTGAACCTGCTCCAAAACATTTTAGGATTAGTCAAATTCTCCTCACATTATTCCTGATAAAAAATTATTTTTCACTGACCTAACTGCATTAGATACCTTAGACCATAACTGCCTATATGTATTCAATGTAGCTACAGTCATATGTTTTTTATAAGGCTCCCAAGCCCTATTTCTTTGTCTAATTAAATGCTTTAGCTCAGTTAAAAACCACCGATTACTAACTCCTCACACTCTCAAAGTTCTCAAAGGGCAAAAACAATCTTGAATCAGAATAAAAGTCTTACAGAAATAATCAAAAGCCAAATTCACATTGGGGATACACTTCAGATAGAACCAGTCCAACTGAGCCACATGTGTAATCACAGCTTCCAGATCAATATGCTTAAAATTATGAACTGTCACAGTACAGGATAGAATTTTTAGACATTTGAAGTTTAACACACAACAGACTGCCATATGGTCACTCACAGATTCAGCCATTACTCCAGAAAACCCCACCATATCTAACCTACTCACCATAATCCATCCAGTACAGTGTGATTATATGTTCTATGGTTATGCTGAGAAGGTTCAGTCACTATCTGTGAGAGATCATAAGGACACAACAGAGTTTCCAATTGCAACTCATCTCTGAGCAACCAATTTAAATTTATGTCCCCCACCAGTACCAAATCATGGTCTTGCATATTGGGTGCAACATGTTCCAACTAGACTTTAAGGCCCAAAGCCCTGGAAGAAGGAGAATTATAGATACATCCAAACATAATTTGTTTCTTTCCACCCAATACTATTTTAAGTAACAGCCAATCAGTCACAGTATCATCATCAATGCTTGATTTTTACAATAGTCACTTGGAGATCTTCTCTAACATAAACTGCAACCCCCCACCCTGTTTTTTCTCTTTACAATCTGCCCTAACCACACTGTACCCAGAAATTTGACATAAATTAGTAGGTGTCACCTTATTTAACCATGCTTCAGAGATTGCTAAAATGTCCAGATTAATATCAACAGCAATTTGTTAAATTTCAGCTAACTTTTGAATCAAACTTCTCAAATTCAGATGCATCATTTTAAACTCATGCAATTTAAACCATCCATGTTCACCCTTAGGGCTATCACCCCAAGAAGGGCCAGCATTAAGTTCAATATCATCCCCTAATAATATCAACAACATTGCATTAATCACCAGGAATTTGCACATACCCATCTTAGAAAAAAAAATAATATACAAACTCAATATATAGCCACACACCCTCAAAGTAAACTTCCTAGTCATTAACAGCAAAGGTACATGCAGTGGTCTTTCATATCTAATTATACAATGGCAAGAAAGAATCCTGGCTTCTGATTGGTCAGTTGGTCATCACTGCAGGGTTGTTATCCTGGCATAACATCCCAGCTCATTAACTAGATAATGCTGCCATCATATCCTTTTTTCTACTTGATGATGTTTGCATCTTCTCTTAAAAAAATATTTTTAAACATTAAGAAAACATTCTTTAAAAATATTTTTTTCTGTATAAAGCAAGCCATTGTATAATAGGAATAATGCCCTCCAAGGTGGGTGTTATGCTGGGATAACATCCCTTCTCGGGTGTTGGACACCCTCAGCCGGTGCCATCATAATGTCCCCAACAACTACACTAACAACCATATGATGCAATAACTAACAAACACATTTAGCCCCTACTCCCCCTTTCTGTCATCGACTCCCGACACACTTTACCACACTTCACCACCACTGCAAACACTGCCGCATCTGACCAGCACTGATTTTAAACTCCTTAACCCCAACCTGATTGGGCTGCCACCACCAATCAGGGGGGAAGGGGTGCGGCAAAGAAATTAGTTGGTTGACTGAAGATCATGTACTGTTGCTATGGCAACCCATGAGGAGCAATCGGGCACAGCAGTGATAAAATCAAATGTCAGGCAAAACAGGGCACTATGTCAATTAATTCCAGCATCAGGCAGCAGAACGTTAAGCACACTTGTTCACACTTCAATACTTTAAGCAGAACCTCTGAAAACTTTAAAACTGAATAAAACAACCATGCGTGTGCAGATGAACTTCAGTACTTTCAATAGCAACAGCAGTTTTACAGCTGTCTTATTGCACGAGTCACAGTAATAGCCCAGCTTCCACTTTAACTACTTCACATTCGGCCCCCAGCAATATCACTTCACACTTCTTGGGCTAACAACACAGCCACTCATGCCCTCTGCTCCCCAAACTTCCAGTGTCTTGCAATGCTTCACCCTCAGCAGCTTTAATCCTCAGCTGTAGATCTTATCGAGCTGTAAATACTTTTTTCTGACAGAAGAGAACTTTGGTTTCACAGCATGAAACATAAGTCTAGAACTACAGATTTTTTTACTAATAATCACTTCTATCTCAGCACGAGTTAGCACTGTACCTGTTTGGATTAAGCAAACAGATACTTTATTAGAAGAAGGGGGGGTCTCATTTAAGTAAAAAAAATGAAAGTCACTGTGTGTTTCTCTGAGGAAGGGATCTGTATCAGCTTAATTTATTGAGTCAGAGCAGAAGGTGAATCTAATTGGGGTGTGGCTTAGCAGCTTAGGTGTACAAAAGCAGCTGTCTCCAATTACAGCTTCTTGCTGTTTCTGACAGAAGAGAACTTTGGTTTCAGAGCAAGAAACAGAAGTCTAGAATTACAGATTTTTTACTAATCTTTACTACAGTAGAGAAGTCGAGTCACACAGCACTCCTTTCTCCTGATGTTCTCTGCCTAGCCTGTGGCAGAATCTGTCTAGGGCAGTGTTTAAAAATACCTTCCTTCTAGCTAAGCCACTCCTCCTACTTAACAGATCTTTCTACGTGTAATTAAATTGCACAGATAAACAGTTAGACAGATAGACAGTTTCAATATAATAATAGGAGGTGACTTCAGTTGTCTGAGCCTGTATCCACTAGATAAAACTTCTCCTTTCTCTACTTGGGATAAATATAAAAGTAAACAGCTAAAGCGTTTATTGGATACCAATAATTTCATGGACTTATGCAGGGAATTATACCCTAATGTAAAGACTACACAAATATTTTTGGCGAGACATAAGATGTGCTCATGTTTGGACTACACTTTTATATCTAAAGACCTGGTAATTACATATTTGGCAGCGGAGGCATATATACAACCCAAGTCTATATTACATCATAATATGATAACCACTGATTTATTATGTGATAATCTTTCAAAGAAAACTGACATTTGCAGACTAAATAATCGTTTATTAAAATATCATGCTAGCCAAAAAAAGATTGAGAAGGCTATTACCAACTTCATGCAGACAATAATATAAATAAGGGAAATGTTATTGAAAGCTGGATGTACTAAAAGCCACAGTTCAAGGTATATTTACCTCAGAAGCCTCTTGGAAAAATAAGATTAGATTACAACATTTTCAACAAATCCAGGATAAACTAAAAACATTAGAATTAAAAGAAAAAAATTGGAATTCTGATAAGCTGACTGAGTTAACAGAATTAAGAAAGTTGGTGACTTCAACAGAAATATATCAAATATAGCTGGGCAAGGAAAAACAGGAATTGTAAACAATATAGCAAACAGCTAGGACAGTTGCTTGCAAAATGAATTTAGGAGCAAGAACATAACGCAGATATTACTCTAATTAAAAGATCAAATGACCAGACATGTGTCTCTAAAGATGAGATTGGACAGGAATTCTTTGATTTTTACACAAACTTATATACTTCAGAATGTAATCCAGGGGTTCAGGATGTAAAATTACAGGGGGAGGAGGGGCAAAGTTTAGTAAAACTAATAATCACATGGTATGGTTCAATTTGGCAACTAGAACAAAATCATCCCATTCCAAGGCAAAAATTTGTTACTTCAGAGGAGCTGACTTTGATAAGATGGCCAACAGAGTTAAACTAGCCCTGGCAAAAAGAAATACAGATGAGGGGATACAGGCAAAGTGGGCAAGCACTAAAGATGCAATACTTGAAGCAACATCCCATTGTGTTAGTGAGAAAAGGAAGTGCAAAAGAAGAAGGAAGCCACTTTGGTTCTCAAAAACAGTAGCAGAAAAGGTCAGAGCCAAAAGGCTGGCCTTCAGAAAATATAAGGGAACACAGCAGGATGAAGATAGGGAGGCATACCAAACTTCCCTAAGGGAAGCAGGGAAATCAGTAAGGCAGGCAAAGGCCCAAACCTAGCATGAACAGTAAAATAAGGTGACAAGGCTTTCTATAGATACATTAGTGAAAGGAAAAAGTCCAGAGGGGGTATTGCAAAGATGAAAGGGGATAAGGGTGTGTGTGAGGAGGAGGACCATGTAAAAGCATCTATCCTAAATAGATACTTCTGCTCAGTATTTACTGAAGAGAAGGTAGGGCAGGGCCCAAACCTCAGCACCATGGACACAGGAGGGAGAGAGGGAGGTGTGCACTAGTCCCTTCACAAAAGAAAGGGTCCTGCAAGAGCTCTATAAGCTCAGGGTAGACAAGGCAATGGGACCTGATGGCATACATCCCAGGGTACTAAAGGAGCTAAGGATGGAACTAGCAGGGCCATTATCAGAACTGTTTAGTGAGTCTCTGAGCAAAGGAGAGGTCCCAGAAGACTGGAGAAGGGCTCATGTGATCCCGCTCCACAAGAGTGGTGGCAGGGAGAAGGCAGGGAACTACAGACCAATCAGTCTTACCTCAGTAGTGGGCAAGATTATGGAGACGCTCCTTAAGGAAAGGATAGTGCGACACCTGGAATCCATTGTAGCACAGGATCCAAGACAGCATGGGTTTACAAAAGGAAGGTCCTGTCAAACTAATCTCATAGATTTCTTTGACTGGTAACCAGAGTGGAGGACCAAGGGGGAGCAGTTGATGTTGCCTATCTTGACTTCAGCAAAGCTTTCGATACTGTTCCACATAGAAGATGAATTAATAAGCTGGCAAGGCTCGGGGTTGGTCAGGTGTTGGTGAACTGGGTGGCAAACTGATTGACGGGCAGAAAACAGAGAGTGGTGGTAAACAGTATACAGTCAGAAGAGATGCAAGTCACAAGTGTGGTACCTCAGGGATCAGTCCTGGGGCCAGTCCTCTTCAATATCTTCATCAGTGACATTGCAGATGGACTACAGGGTAAGGTCTGTCTGTTTGCAGATGACACCAAGATCTGCAACAGAGTAGATGATCCAGATGGTGTGGGCAGAAGGAGAAGAGATCTGGATAAACTAGCAAAATGGTTGGAAGAGTGGCAACTGGGGATTAATGCAAAGAAGTGCAAGATCATGCACATAGGGAAGAGAAAACCTGAAGCCACCTATATACTGGGAGGGGAGTTGCTGGCAGTCACAAGGGAAAAAAGAGACTTGGGGGTCATCATCACCGATGACCTGAAATCATCCAAGCAGACCACTAAAGCAGTAGGTAAGGCTAGAGGGATGTTGGAGTGTATTAGCTGGGGTATCACAAGTCGGAAGAGGGAGGTAAAAATCCCTCTTTACAAGGCACTGGTTAGACCCCATCTAGAGTACTATGTGCAGTACTGAAGACCACACCTTCACAAGGACATTAACCAAATTGAGGCAGTCCAGAGAAGGGCAACCAAAATGGTGTAGGGACTGCATCAGAACACATATGAGGAGAGATTAACGGAGCTCAAGATGTATACCCTAGAACAAAGGAGGGAGAGAGAGGTGATTTGATTGAAACATTCAAACACCTTAAGGGCATTAACAAAGTGAAAGAGTCTAACATGTTTCAACATAAGAAAAATAGCAGGACAAGAGGACACAGCATGAGATTAGAGGGAGGGCGATTAATGGGTAATGTGAGGAAGTTCTTTTTCACAGAAAGGGTGGTGGATGCCTGGAACGGCCTACCTCAGGAAGTGGTGGATATGAATACAGTGTAGGGCTTCAAACAGGCATGGAATAGTCATAAGTGAGCAATACAGATGAGTATGAATAGATAGGCCATTGACAGAGCAAAGGCCAATGGCACAGTCATAAGGTAGGAAAAGAAATGGGCAGACAGGATGGGCCTTGCAGTCCTTATGTGCCATCAACTTCTAGGTTTCTATGTTTCTGTTTCAGGTAGAATCCAAAAAGTCATGATAAATGGAGTGCTCTCTGAGGAGGGAGGGTCACGAATGGTATGCCGCAAGGGTCTGCACTGGGCTCAGTCCTTTTCCGCATTTTCATTCAGGACATTGCTGTAGTTCTAGAGGGAAAGGTGTGTTTTTCACTGATGATACCAAGATATGAAATAGAGTGGACACTCCAAGGGGGCAGTGCAAAGAATGAAGGAGGACCTTGCTAGGCTAGAGGGGTGGTCCAAGGTCTGGAAGCTGGGTTTTAATGCAGGTAAATGCAAAATGATGCATATGGAGCATGGAAATCTGAGAATGAAGTATGCGTTAAATGGGGAGGAAGTAGCAGTTGTGGAACAAAAGAGGGACTTAGACGTCATCATCTCATCTGAGCTGAAGGTGGCAAATCAGTGCCAGGTTGTGGTGAGAATGGCAAGCAGAATGCTGGGATGTATAAGTTGAGGCATTGCTAGTAGAAGGAGGGAAGTCATCTGGCCACTGTATATAGCACTGGTCAGACCTTATCTGGTGTTCTGTGTTCAGTTCTGGAAACCAAACCTGAAGACGGTTATTGAGAGGGTGGAGGTGGTCCAGAGGAGGGCTACTTGGATGATTCAGGGGATGTAAAGGAAGGCATATTAGGAAAAGTTGAGGGAGCTGGATATGTACTCCCTGGAGGATAGGAGAGAGATGGGGGGGAGGTGATATGATCAAGATGGTTCAGATATCTAAAAGATACTAACTGGATGCAAAGGGGAGCCTATTTCAAATGAAAGGATATTCAACAACTAGCTGCCATGATATGAAGCTTGAAGGCGGTCATTTTAAGGATAACATGAGGAAATACTTTTTCATGGAGATGATGGTGGAGGCTTGGAACAACCTGATGGAGGAGGTGGTAGAGACAGAAATGGTAGCGGGTTTCAAGCATGCATGGGATGGGCACACGTGAATCCTGTGGGGGAAGAGGGAAAGGTAAGACTCAGGTGAGGGGGGGGAATCAGTAGCAGAGGTAATACTGGGCAGATTAGGTGGGCCATATAGGTCCTTTTCTGTCAACTTTATGTATGTATGATGTTATAATAAAGAATGCACTTTGTCAGAAATCTGTCTGTTTTTAAAAGTACTACACCAGACCTGTAGTTCATTTCACTGAGTCGTTGATCGAGTCGTCTTGCTGGAGCAAATCAAGTGACCGAATATGTCATTGCCTCTGTTTGCACTGATCTGATTTGTTTTTCCCTAGGACATTACAGTGTGAAGCCTGACAGTACATCTTCACTTTCTCTCTAAAACTTTCACATTGTTGTCACAAGTATTTATCCAAGAAAGTGGCCCGATAACAGTAGCGTCTCACTTCTTGTTGTGTAAAAGATTTAGATGCAGTTGTATAGTATAGTGGATAAAAACACTGAGTAAATACCAAGGGTAATACTGACGAAATCTAAAAGATGATCTGACAGTAACAGTGGTCGACTGGCCGTCAATCAAAAGGTCTACTGTCCTAGTTTGTATGTGGCCTAGTAGTGCTAGCATCAGTTGTGCTGAATTAGTACCTTGAGGTTTTGTTTTTACTGTGCTGATCTGTGACACAAACTCAATCTATATCTGAGTGTCAAGACTGCAATTTTTTCCCCCGTTTTGTTATTTTGCAATCAGGTTACTTTTAACCATAAGTTGTCTGGTATTAGAAAATGGGCAAAGACAATTTTCTCTTCTGATTGGCTGAGACACTTATTTAGGTGGACATCTATCAGACAATAGATGCCCACCAAATAAAAAGTCCCAGCCCAATCCTGCCTTCTCACTGTTATCAACGGGCAGTGGAATGTTCAAAATGCTAACCCCACTATGTTTGTTTCCTCTCTTAGCGAGTCAGAGAACCCCCACAACTTTGCTCTTTCCCACCAACCACCCCCAGAGCATTTATCCACTATCCCAATGGTTATGTGAGCAAAGAATTTAAATCAACAAAAAAAAGACACACCAAAAACTGAAGCAGCAGTTTCTTACAGTGCTAGGCACATGCGGTTCCCGCTACTGACCCATTTGCCCCAACTGTTTTCTCCAAAAGCAAACACATAACCCTGATAACAGTGACAAGGCTATCAGCCAATTTGAGAAACGTGAAACAGCTATAAGAAAGACAGCAACCAGGAAAAAAACACACTCCCATTCATATGCGTTCAGAAAGAGAATAACTGTTTCTCCTGACACTCTAATTCTTATGCGGTCAGAGAGAGAGAGAGAAAATAACTGTTTTTCCCAGCCATTCTGATTTCTAATGGTACCAACCATGCTCTCTTGCCCCCTCTTGCTGATACCAACCCCCTGTGTTTAGCAAGCATGCTCCGCTGTACCACTCACTGGGTTTTTTACATCTGAATGAAAAGGAAGCAGTCGGTCCAATCGGCTCCAAATACACAAACTGACTTGCGAGACAGTGCTATTTCTGGTAACTGGTAGCACTACTGTGTAGGAGACCAGCGGTACTTTCTTCATTTTCCCTACCGCAGATGGACATCCATCTGTGGTATGGAAAACGAAGGAAGTACCGCTCCTGTCACACACAGTAGTGCTGCCGGACTTAGCGCTGTCTCGCTCATGTCATGTGGCAGTATTTAAAAAAAAAAAAGTGCAACTGAGTTGTTTTCCCTTCCTTTACCTCCGTAAACATTGTTGTTGTTCTCTAAAAGGGGAAAGAGGTACTCATGGCGGCACCCGCTCCAAAGCAGGCTAATTTAGTAGTGAAATCAAACCGGCAACGGCAACTGTCTGCATCTCCATGTAGTAGCGAAATCAAACCGGCAACGGCAACCATCTGCATCTCCATGGTGCCGAAGTCAACAATGTGCCACCATCACTCCTGGGTCTGATTGTCCCCGCTCAAGTATTAAAATATTAGCCCTGAAATTCCCCACCCATTCAATAAAGAAGTAAAGGGAGCTCCATCTCCAAGGGGAAAAAAAAGAGCACAAGGTGTGTGTGTGTGGGGGGTCGACAAGAAACTGCAGGAAAACAAATTAAATTGAGTCTCTGTGCCTATGTGTTTCTGTTGGGGTCAGGGGCAGGTAAGGACAAGATACTGCAGAAAAACAAAATGAGGCAGTTTTTAAGTACAATCTACAGACAGGACAAAAGTCAAATGCAGGCGGAGGAACTATTTTATTTCAAAAGTTACTTTAAACTTATTTTTCATTAATGCTTTTCAACTATTTTGTGTTTTTTACAGTGCCCATTTTCTAAGCGCAATAATACCCTCCAGGGTGGGCAGTATTGTGCTATACCGGATCTTCCAGGGGCTATAAGGCCCTCCGCCTGCGGCGTCGGGCCTCATTACGCCCCTGGGCGGTCCGGTATAGCACAATACCGCCCACCCTGTCAGGTATTATTGCTTACGTAGTGTTTGTCTGTATATTTCAAACACACTGGCATGGTTCAGAGCCAGGTGCAGAGAAAACACTGTGTATTGCTCTTGAGTCGCGCTGAATCAGGCCTCTCTGTCGCAGCCACAAACTGGTTCAGATCATACCTCTCTGATAGAACTCAGTCCATTACAGTCTCAAATGTGATCTCCACCTCCTCTTCCCTTAAATACCAGTGTCCCACAGGGGTCGGTTCTTGGTACTATTCTGTTCTCTATATTCCTAAACGACCTGCCACTCATCTGCTCTACTTCCTCAATCCACATGTATGCAGATGATACTGTATTCTACTACTTGGGCTCCGCCCCGATGTGGTACAATCAAACCTCCAAGCTGACTTCAACAAGGTACAGCAATGGTTTAGCTCACACCAGCTCTCCCTAAATGCAAAAAAACTGTCATTATGACTTTCAGCACATGCCAACACCTGGCCAGACTCCCCTCCCTTAAGTACTTCTCCACCCTGGATGGCTAAATACTTGAAGATGTCTCCTCGTTCCGTTACTTGGGGGTCTGGCTTGACAGCCATCTCTCCTTCCCTGACCACATCGATGCTATCTCAAAAAAACTACGCCCCATGCTCAGTGCAATATATAGGAACTGCAGCAGCATCCCTCCCAGAGTCTGACGTGAACTGGTCCTGAAGGTGATACTCCCCTCTATCGACTACTGCAACATTGTATACAGTGCAGCCCCTAAGTCCACCCTATGTAAACTGGACACACTGTATAATGCCTTCTGCTGCTTTGCTCTCAATGCCTCTCCCCTCACCCACCACTGCGACCTCTACTGAGCCTTGGCACTACCGTCCCTCGAAAACTGCCGCATCTTTCACTGCTAAATTTGCCTCCAACCTATGGATTGGGTTCATCCCTCCTACCTTGCCACCATGCTCACAGATGCCCCACCCCCCTCCCATTATCTTAGATCCAGTGACTCCCGCCAACTATCAATCCCTAGGCGGAAGACCTCTGCCGGTCAAGATGCCTTCTCACACCGGCTACCCAAGCTCTGGAACGCCAACCCACTGCAAATTCAGCACTCCTCCTCTTCTCACTCACTGTCTACTGCCCTAGCAAACTTCCTTACTGCAAATTGCTCCTGTCCCTGAACCTGCCATACCCCACTATCCCCTTCCCAATGCCTGACCAGCGGCCTTAGCCTTGCTACAGAAGCTGACATATAACCCCCAACCTTGTACTTATGTCCTGGGCCTATTTTGCCCTGTGTACTGCGTATAGCTGTATAACTATGATATATGTCCTGTGTTGTTTACCCTATGTGCTGTGTATAACTGTATAACTGTGATATACACCCTCTGTTGTTTATAGCTGTTACTACTGTGCTAATTTACCTTGTCTGCCTCTTCTTGTCACAAAAATTATTTGATACTATAATATCCTAAACATTCAATGTGTGCTGCTTGTATATTCATGTAATCATATATCCTTATGTTGCTTTTTATTTGCTTCTGTTAACTGTTCACTTAATAACCTGCATGTTATTATATCCATGTGTACCCCCACACCAGGTCACACCAGGAGATGAGCATCTTGTTGCTCAGTGTGCCTTTCCTGGTGAAACAATTGCAATAAATAAATAAATAAATCATTTCAATTTGTCATTTGTATATCTGTGTTTGCCACATATAATTTTACTATACATACAAGCAAGAGCATGCTTAATTTATTTTTTATTAGTGGTGTTATTAACCAAACTACCAGGGTGGTATTGTAGGGTATAGAATGAATGTGTGTTAGTTGTAGAATTGTGGGGTTTATTTGCTTTGTTATTAAGTTTGAAATGTGTTGGGAAGGACTAAAGATGGTCAGGGAGTATTTTCCCATCAGACTCAGGGATCTATGCCCTTTTGACTGTCCCCCATTACCATCAAAGACATGTAAGAGGTGTCAAGCTTTGGGAATAGTCAGAAGTCGATTGAAAAGGGGGAGAGCTGCGCCTGGTGGGAGAAAGGAGAGGGGTGGATGGATAGAAGTCATGGGGACTAGAAGATGCCCTGGGGTGAAATGGGGTCAAGAAAAGGGTGTCTCTTACCTGGTTCCCATACCCAAGGGCTCCACAATTAGTGAGCAGACCCTGGGATCTTCCTCGATAACCCATCTGACCCAGACGGTGTTGTGCAATGCCAGATTGATAAGGAACAAGACGGCTCTTATAGCCCTATTTTGGCATCTGTTGTTCCAGCTTGGTTCATGGTGATACACCGCCTGAGACTGGATCGTAGGGGTGGGGTGTAGCCATTATGTTTAAGACAGAACTGGGCCTTGAAGATGTGACAGTGGGGTGCACCAGATCCTTTGAGTGTATTCTGGGAGTAGGAACAGGGTTCAGGATGCTCCTCATCTACCATCCACTTGGTGATGGTGGAGAATTCCTGAAGGAGTTTGCAGACTTTATTGTCGATATAGCATTGGAGTCACCCAGATGGTTAATTCTGGGTGACTTCAATGCCTGGATCGACAATCAACTCTCGAAATGTGAAACATAGAAACTTAGAATTTGATGGCAGATAAGGACCACTTGGCTCACCTAGTCTGCCCATTTCCCTACCTAACAGATAAGCTGCAGATCCTAGTTAACCAACAGCCTACTTCCTCCTACCCCCCACTAGAATTGCCTTATGTCTGTCCAATGCAGTCTTGAATTCCCCCACTGTTTTTGATTCTACAACCTCCTCAGGAAGGCTACTCCATGTATCCACAACCCTCTCTGTGAAGAAATACTTCCTCACATTACCTCTGAGCCATCCCTCCTCTATCTTCAAATTGTGCCCCCTTGTTTTTGACCATCTCTTTTTCTGAAAGATGCTACCCTCTTGGACTTTGTTGATTCCCTTGAGGTACTTGAAAGTTTCTATCATGTCTCCCCCCCTCCTTTCCCCGAGGCTATGCATCTTTAGTTCCTTTAGTCTTTCTTCATATGTCTTCTGATGTAGACCCTGCAACATTGTGGTTGCCCTCCTCTGGACAGCCTCCACCCTGTCTATGTCTTTGCGGAGATGGGGTCTCCAGAACTGTACACAGTACTCCAGATGTGGTCTTACCAACTGTCTGTACAGAGGGCCAACAACTTCCTGTTTTCTACTGGTGATGCCTCTCCCTATGCATCCCAGTATCCTCCCAGCCTTCCTAACTGCCTTCTCACATTGCTGGCCCACCTTTAGGTCGTCTGATATGACCACCCCCAGGACCCTTTCCATTTTTGCTGTTGTCAGTATCTCACCCACCACTGTGTACTCTTCCCCTGGGTTTTTGATTCCCAGGTGCATTACTTTGCACTTCTTTGCATTGAATCTAAGCGGCCATATATTTGACCATTCCTCCAACCTTGCCAAGTCCCTTTTCATCCTTTCCACCCCACCTTGTGTATCAACCCTGTTGCAGATCTTTGTGTCATCAGCAAACAGACATACTTTCCCTTCCAGTCCCTCTGCAATGTCACTTATAAAGACATTAAGAAGGACCGGCCCCAGTACTGAACCCTTCGGTACCCCACTAGTAACCCTCCTTTCTTCTCTGTGGACTCCATTTACTATTACCCGCTGTGTCCTGTTGTCCAACCAGTGTTTTACCCAGGCTACCACCCTAGCACCCACTCCCATACTGGCTAATTTGTTTATTAATCTTTTGTGTGGGACTGTGTCAAATGCCTTTCCAAAGTCTTGGTAGGCCATGACCACAACCCCTCTCTTCTCTTCTCTTCTGCTTTGGTCACCCAGTCAAAGAAATCAATATCCTGTGCCTCAATGGCCTCTAGGTACTCAACAATTCTTTCCTTCAGAAGTGATTCCATCATTTTCCCTACCACTGAGGTCAAACTGATAGGTCTGTAGTTTCCTGCCTCTGTCTTGCTCCCACTTTTGTGAAGGGGAATCACATCCACCCTCCTCCAATCCTCAGGTACCACCCCATCCTCCCATGATTTATTAAACAGGGTAGTCAGTGGTGTTACTAGTTCTTCCCTTAGTTCTTTTAAAATTCTGGGGTGAATCCCATCAGTCCCCATTGCTTTATCCACCTTCAGGTTTAAGAGTTCTTTCAGAACCCTTTCTTCTGTGAAAGGACTGATATCAACCCCCCTATCCAGAGTGCTTCTATTGACTGGATTAGGTATTTCCACCTGCTTTTCTATTGTGAATACTGAGTAGAAGTATTCGTTCAATATCCCTGCTTTTCCACTTTTGCTGTCTGCCCAACCACCTTCCTCTTTGTTCAGCCTCAGTGTCCCTGCCTTAGTCTTTCTTTGCTCCCTAATGTACCTATAAAAAGTATTATCCCCTTCTTAACCGAGTTGGCTATCTTTTTCTCGGTTTGGGGCTTTGCTATTCTGTCTGCCTTACCTGCTTCCTTCTGCTTTAACTGGTACAGTTCTCTGTTCTGCCTCTTCTGTGTTTCCTTATACTTCCTGAATGCTATCTTTTTTTCCCTTACCTTCCCCGTCGCTTCTTTCGAGAACTATAGTGGTTTTTTCTTTCATTTTGATTTGTTTATTTGCTTCACACAAAGACTTGTTGCCTCTATGATGGCGGTTTTGATGTTTCCCCATTGTTGCTCCACCCCACCTTCTTGCCTGTTTGCTAGTGCTTTTCTCAGGCACTCTCCCATTTTGACAAAATCAGCCCTCCTGAAGTCCAATACCTTCACTTTTGTGTGGATTGACACTACAGCTAAGTTTATCATGAACCACACTGTTTGGTGGTCGATTGTTCCCAGATGGCTACCCACTTCAAGATCAGAGACCCTCTCTCCATCCCCATTTGAGAGTACCAGATCTAAGATTGCTCACTCCCGAGTGGGTTCCAAAACTAGCTGTCTGAGAGATGTCCCCTGTAGGGCAATGATAATGGCCCTGCTCTTGGATGTGGCTGCAGCAAAGGTGCTCCAGTCAGCATCTGGCATATTCAGGTACCCCATGAGCAATATCTCCCCTTTCTCTGCCATCCCAAGGATGCCTTCTATCATTTCCTTGTCCATTTCCTCCCCCTGAGATGGGGGTCTGTAAATAAACCTTGTGAAGATTGTGGAGCCATTTCCAGTCTCCAGGGTGACCCACAGTGCCTCCTCTCAAATTTGGAAATAATCTCCTCCAGCTTATGACTATGTTGAGCCTTACACTGTGGACTACGGTGTGCTTTTGGAGTACCTGTGGCTTCTCTGTGGACTGTCTGCAATGGTCTTAAAATGATTTCTATCATTTCTTACGGGCAGGTCTCAGAGGGTTGTAACTGGAATTTATTCCTCTGATGGTCTCCCCCTGTCCTGCAGGGTGTCACAGAGCTTCGTATTGGTACCCATGTTGTTCAGAGTGTATATGCTGCCATTAGGAAATATCATTAGGTGATACTGTTTGGGTTTTCACTGCTATGCAGATGATACCCAACTGTATATGTCCTTTATTCCCAGACAGTATGACACAGTCTCCGTGCTTAACAACTGTCTAGCTGAGATCAAGAATTGGATGAGCACCGGCTGGCTGAGGTTGAATCTGGATAAGACCAAGGTGTTGGTTGTGGACCTGGGCCATCCAGAGGTGGGTCTTGTGGCTGAGCAGCCTTCAGGCTTATGGCTTGATGGTGTCCAGCTCACGACCTCAGGCTGGGTGCGATCTTGGGCATTATTTTTGACAGTGGCTTGACCCTGACATCTCAGGTGTCTGCTGTTGTCAAATCCTCTTTTTATCATCTGAGGAATATCACCTGGGTGAAACACCTAGTTCCTCCAGCTGACCACTCTACACTGGTCCTCACCTTCATGACCACCTGCCTTGATTACTGCAATACCCTCTACCTAGGGCTTATGAGGGTTGATGTCTATCATGTTCAGCTTGTGCAGAATGCAGCAGCCAGGCTTTTGACTGGTACATCTAGGACTAGTCATATTATGCCTGTGCTGTGTGAACTGCACTGAGTGCCTGTACAGTGGCCGATCACCTTTAAGGTAAGTTTACTGACCTACAAAGCCCTACATGAACAGGAACTCCAGTATCTGCAAGGAGTCCTGATTCCCTACTGCTCCTCCCACCCACCCACTCTGATCCACTGATGAGGGATTGCTAGAGATTCCCAGGGTTCAGTTAAAAACATTTGGTGCACATGCTTTTTCTTATGTTGCCCCTATCCTGTGGAATTCTTTACCGCAGTGGTTAAGGGAATACCTAACCATCTCAAATTGGAAATCAGAGCTCAAAATGTATTTGTTTCTCTGGGCTTTTCCTGAGGGTTTTTAAAACGTATGCTGTCAATGGATGTTATTATTTCTTTTAAAATGCTTTGTTTCTATTTTATTGATTGTACAGTGCCTTGGTCTTGGAAAGCCACTTTATAAATAAAGTTTTACTTTACTTTACTTACTAGGTTGTAGCAGACCAACATTACTTTCAATAAATTATTCTTAGTTGTGTTACAACTTACTGAATATAACACTGATCTCCACACCTCAAATTTCATTTACAACTGATATGATGGTTTCCATAGTAAAAACAAACTCTGGTCAGAGCTGATATGGTTGCACCAAGCTATTACTTGTGAAGTGGCAGCATGGATGTCAGTGTAGCAGCAGCAATATTGGAGAGGTGGCAGTGGAGGTTTCTGTGTGGATGACACAGCTGTCAGAACTGTGGTGGTGTGCCATTCACAAGATGGTGGCGGTGATGAAAATGCATATGCATGATACTCGAGCATGCACAGTTTTCCTTGAAGTTTGCTCCTGAAGTAGTGCACCCATGGGGAGGGGGAAACTGTGCTGTGGAGGGGAACTTCATTGTGGAGGACAGTGCCAATGGAGACAGCACTGTCCAGACATTGCCACATCACTGTAAGAGAACACATGGTCACATTCTGGTTGCAACCCTCTGTTCTACTACAGTGATGGCAAATTGTCTGCTGAGCCCTGCCCACACACCCATAATAAGATGAAAAATTACAGCTGTTATTGCAGACAACATGAACTCAAAAACAGTATTGTATTGCTGCATGAAATACATGATGCATCAGTTGCAGGTGGGTATGGCACCCCCATCCATCCCTGTAACATATCACTTTGCAGCCATATTGGCTGTGGCTAGAGTTTGTTTAGTATTGAGAGGGTCACCATGGGACCCAGGGGAGGGGAGCCTGATTCAAAAAACTAGTGTTAGAGAAGTGTATTGGATCTACTATTTGGTGGCAGTAAACTGGCCAAGACTAAACAACCTATCTGAGTTAGCACAGTTACTATAGAATATAAAAACAAAAACAAGGTGCTGAGTCAGCATGTGGTCTAAAAGTAAAACACAATGGATATATTTAATGCACACTGCAAATAGAGAATAGTGTTAGAAATCTACATTTTGACCTTAGGTCTTCTTCAGGAAATTTCTAAAAGAGAAAAAAATAAGCTTTTTTTCTCTTTTAGATATTTCCTGAAGAAGACCTGAGGTCAAAATGTAGATTTTTAACTCTATTCTCTATTTTCAGTGTACATTAAATATAAACATTTTATTTTACTATAGAATATGCTCAGGATAATATATATATATATTGTGGGGTTACCCAACTGAGATTCACAGAAAAGACAATTTGACTGAATTATTAAAATGGGGGATTTGAAAGTGATCAAGTCTGACATCCTAGTCTCATATTAAATGAAACTGTCCATAAAATATTTATCAGATTGTGTTGGGAATCTGTATAAAATTTATTCTCTGTACTTTAAGATCAAGTATGCTAGGGTACTCACTTATTGGGTACTATAAAATTAACTATTTTTTAACATTTGTATTTAAATACAAGTTTGGAATTAATCCACAATGCTATCAGTCCTGAGGATCCTAGTGAGATTAAGCATTGCAGTTTTTAGTTCCTTTCACTCTGCTGTATTTCTATCAGAATGTAAGTTAGGAATAAAGTAATACATGTACAGGTTTAAGTAAGTACTGAGATTCGAGTTTCACACTGAAAGAAATTGTCTGTAAAACTTTTATTAGACAGTCTTGAGAACTAGCCTGAAATGCATTCTCTGTACTTTATTATTGGGTTTTGTATCACTGGATCCTTCAAAATGAACCATCTTAGATGCGTTTATTTAAATGCAGGTGGAGAATTTCTCATGATACCTTTAGTCATGAGGACATCAGTGAAATTAAGGACTGCAATCTTTAGTTCCTTTCAAAAGGTATTACTCTGAGCTATATCTGTCAGAACAGAGTTTAGGAACAGGATAACAAAGGTATTGATTTAACTAACCTTCTGGATGTTTAGAATTTGTTAATTTTTCTTTGTTTTTTAAAATATTACTTATTGATTGGTGGTCACCTTAGCACTGGGAATTATTATTGTCTTTAAGAGCCTGCTATTTAATAAGCAGGTTGCAGAGGATCACACTACCTTGACAAAGCACCAGAAGTAACAGGTATGAAATGTTGGGCTACGGTGGGTTCTCCCTGCTAATTCACTGAATTGTACTTTGCATGTGTACTACAGCTTTACATGTGGCTTTGAATAAAAAGTGAGAGATTAGCATAGAATCATTGGCCATGATCTCTTTGGGCTGAGTGCCTAACCTCCATCCCTGCTATTCTGGTTCCATGCTGTGAGCACCACTATGAGTGAATGGTCTTCATCAAGCCTGCTCCATCCACTGGCTACTGGTTTACTAATATATTGGAGTGTCTCAAAATCAAATGGGCCCAATAAACAGTGAATAACTAGGAACAAATATATGAGTCCATCTGGCAACCCATTGTAACTGCACTTAAAATAGGGTGCTTCCCCACATAGGGAAAAATAATTCCTTTTATAAGGTATACAACACCTGTTGCTAGAGACTTGATCTACTCAGATATGAAACACCATGCACAGTAATGCCACTAGCTCGACACAGGAATATGGGCATTAATATATGTACTACAGTACATGTTACTTTGAATGAACATGTAGCATAAGCATGTTAATCCATCCTAACTCCCCCCCCCAACACTGGGGTATAAGGAGAGTGTTCGGAAGGTGGTAATGAATTTGTATGTTTGCCATTTTATGTGCCATAATGTATTGTATTGGTATATACTCCTGTCTCTCCTGTTATGTACTTATACTTATACTACTCAAAAGGGGGTTGTACCTACCTATCCCTCCACTTCTATGTCTTGGGCAGTCGCATACCTAAAATTAAGCCAGGCATGTTCCCTGTAGACATGTTTATACACCTGGCTCAGAGGCTCCTCCTGCTATCTGGTGATATTGAATCTAACCCTGGTCCCAAACTCTGCACCCCACTCTCTACCTCAACTAGCACTAAAAAAGGCCTGGTACTAGCCCATATGAACATTAGAAGCCTCCTGAGTCACCTGGCTGAACTTGAAGCCTGGGCTAAGTTGGTGGATCCTGACATACTATGCCTCACCGAAACCTGGTTGAAACCTACTGTATCCGATACCTCCTGCCCTCTACCTGGGTATAATATTCTTCGGCGAGATCGATCTGGGTCCAAGAGGGGGGGTGGGGTCGCTATTTACTATAAAAGTCATCTGTCTCTTAGCGTCCTACCTAACCCTGATTCCCTCATGCTATGTGAAGCGCTGCATGCAACCCTGACACTCGGGTCGAAACACCTACATATCGTTTGTGTGTATAACCCGCCAACCAGTGGGCTGAACGGTCTCCAGAACCTACTGCAGTACGTTTCTCAAAATGTAAAAACAAATGAAACACTCCTCCTCGGTGACTTGAACCTGAACTGGCTGGGCCCACATCACAATCTCCTTGCATCTTTGACCCAGAAGCACACTTTTCACCAACTTATAACTATCTGCACTAGAACCATGTCTTCACTATCAGGGTTGTTACTGGACTGGATCCTTACAAATAGACCGGATCATGTTTCCAAAGCTACCGTCCTGGCTGACTCACTTACAGATCACTCACCAACGCTCTGTCACTGGCGCCTGCCCACCGCTGCTCCTCAACCACCACTGATTACCTTCACGAACTATGCTGCCCTCGATACACAAGCCTTCTTATCTGACATATCTGACATAGACTGGACTGACGTTTTCTCCACCTCCAATGTTGACACTGCCCTTAACATATTTCTCACCAGGTTTGGCGAAGTACAAAAGAAACACCTCCCAAAGGTAAAAAGAAGAATCAGAGGTCAGCAGTCAAGATGGCTAAATAAAGAACTCCTATGTAAGTTAAAAGTCCGAGATAAGCAATGGAAACAATACAAAAAATCTGGGCTCCTCCTGGATCTTATCCTGTACAAGCAGTATAGAAATGATTGCAAAAGGCGATCAGGCAGGCTAAAAGCATATACTGTCAAAACCTGCTGACTAACTCCTCCAACGACCCTCAAAATTTTGGAGCCACATTAAAACTTTTAGGATCTACGCAAGCTGTCACCCCTCAGAAATGGTCCTGCAAGGTGTCCACTGTAATGACTCCTTCACTATTCAAACGCGTTTAACCAGCAGTTTTCCGACCTATCTGCCTCACACAGCTTCTTCAATCTCCTGCTACACAACTGAACTCAACATTCCCTGGTGATTCACCTACCTCATCTAAACCATTCTACTTCAAAGCAGTCACCAGGCATCAAGTCTTCAAGCTGCTCAAGGCTATCTCTGACAATACCAGCCCCGGCTCTGATGGAATGGAACCCCGTCTATTAAAGATGGCTGCTCACCTCATATCTGGACCTATAGCTAGAATCTTCACCTCTATCCCTCTCCAATGGCTCTGGCCCTGAAATCTGGAAGGCCGCCAGAATTACTCCGTGTTTAAAAAGGCAGCAAAATGACACGACCTAACTACAGACCAATTGCTATACTATCAGTCCTTAGCAAGATCCTTGAGAAATTAGTCTCTATTCAAGTTACTGAATCTGTTGAAAACTCCAACTTACTCAATACAGCACAGCACGGCTTTAGAAAACACCACAGCACCATGACTGCACTAGCAAAATTCTCCTCTGACATTCTTACCAACATGGACAAAGGAAGCTAACAGGGCTGTTTTCATCGACCTCACTAAAGCATTCCGACCTTGTTGACCATCCTTTACTACTTGCCTCCCTCAGAAATCTGGGATTCTCCTACCCTGTCACTACCTGGTTCAGCAGCTACCTTGCCAACAGGACTCAAGCAGTGAAATTCAACTCGCGATCTCTGACAGTGCTGTTATCAATATTGGCGCCCTCAGGGCTCCATTCTTGGTCCCTCTCTTCTCACTATTTGTAAACAATCTCCCTGATGTAGTAACCTCTGGCCACTCACTACTTTATGCTGATGACCTGGTCATCTATGCCCACTCTGACAATATCACCAACCTGAATGCTGCCCTTACCACAGACTTCCACGTGGTGCAGCACTGGCTACACACCTAACGCCTTGTCCTTAACTCCAATAAAACTAAAGCCATGCTATTTGGATCCCCACACAAATTAAGAACCTGCTCTTCTTCTCTCTCTGTGCCTGACATTAATGGTAACCCTCTGGAGTCTGTTAGCTCTTTTCGCTACTTGGGCATTCACCTTGACCAAAATCTTGACCTAAAGCTGCACATCCAGGAAACTTGTAAATCTGTCAATTGTAAGCTAGGGGCTGCTTACAGGACTAACTACCTGCTTACCCCTGCCGCTAAACTGGCAATTGCTAGAGGAATCCTGTTACCAACCCTCACCACGGTGCTCCCATCCAACCATGGCCAGCAAACTGCTCTGCACCAATGGGACACCACCTTCAACAATGTTTGCAGGTATGGGCTGAAGCACCGCGCCTGAAGCACCATTGTCAGCTATACAAAGACCTGGGCTGGCTATCTCCTCCTCCACCAGGCAATATTACCTCTGCAACCTTTCGACACCATCATCAGAGCATCAAAGCCAGCTGAGCTCTCAAAACTACTCCAACCGTTATACCTTCACGGGACCTTAGATCCTCTGACAAGTCCTTATTGAATATTCTCTCTGCCTACAAAAAGGGCTCGGGAGCCTTCAGTTATGCTGCCCCTCACTTTTGGAACTTGCTGCCCAGGGACTAAGAAATGCTCCTTCTCACGATGCATTTAAGCACAATCTCAGAGCTTTCTTACCTCGATGGACAAATGTGTTTGTTTTGATCCTCTTGAATCCCATGCTCCTAACCTGTTCTCCTCCCTCCCTCCCTATTATGTATTACAGGCACTTGCGCTTTTTATTCTTGGTTGTTTTTGCTTTTATGTTTCATGTTTGTTGATACTGTATAACATTGTTGTTCTGATGCCAATTGTAAAGCTTTCTAATTACTGCCTAGTCACTTAGCTTGCCCTCGCTCCTGAGCTGTTTTCCCCACCTTCATTCCTTATCCTGCACCCTCTGTTCCTGTAACACTTACTTTCCCAGCCCCACTCTCTTCCCTTCCCACTTAGCCATTTCTCCAGTACCCCCTGTCATTACCCCGTCCCTTTTTCCTGCCCCTCCCCTCTCCTGCTCTTTGCCGCCTCACTCCCCCTCTAACCGCCCTCCACTCCTCTCTCTCTGCCATCTTTTTGGTTCCACTGGCTCGGTAACAGGTTGCTACCTTGTACCGCTTAATGCCGAATTTGCCGCCACCCTTCCTACCTTTCTTTCACCTTTCTGCCCTCTCCCCTGCCAGCTTTCCCTCCTTCTTTTATTCTTCCCTCTTCTCCTATGCTCAGTCCTCACCCCTCCCTCTCCTATTTTATCCCACCTCCCACCAGTTTGCGTGACTCCTCTCTCTCCTGCCATCTCATAGTTCCACCGCTCCGGCCCAGGTTACTACTCTACCCCGCCAATCGCTTTCACCACCGCCTCTTGTCCTCCTCCCTTCTTCTGCTCCGCCAGCCTTACTAGGTGCACTCTCTCTCTACCCCATTCATTTCCTATCTGTTCCATGCTCTTCATCCCTTTTCCCCATACCCTGCCCTTCCCACCCTACCCTTCCTCCCATTCCTTTAGTTCAAATCCTCCTCACCCTTGCACCTAGTCCCCCACCACCTCCCCTGCACATCACCCCTCTCCTCTCTATTTTTGCACCCATAGCTTCACTGTCCTGTTCCCCACCTCTCCGTCTCTCTTGCCGACTCCGGTTCCACCGTCCAGCCACAGGTAATAACCTTCTCCCGCTAATGCCGCGCTTGGTGCCTTAACCTCCCTCCTGTCCTCCCTTTTTTATTCGCCCTACCACCCCCTGTCTCCGCTCTCCTGCCCTCACCCTTACACCTGTCCCCACCACCTCCCCTAGTTCTCAACAACTGAATACATGTAATTTTATCCTTATTGCTATGCTTGACTACACTGTGTGACTTTGTCCTTTGCAAATGTATCCTGCTCTGTGTAATTTCTTATGTATCCTGCAAATGTATCCTGCTTTGTGTAATCTCTTATGTATCACTGTGTTCTGTAACTGTACCTCCCGGGTCGTGCCTGAAAATAGTCACTTGTTGGCTAGCGCACTTACCCGGTCAACAAAAACTAAATAAATAATTGTACATGTATTGCCATGAATGTATTTGAAAAAATCTGAATGTGTTTGATACTTTGCAATAAAAAACATTTTACAAATAAAAAATAGAATATAAACCAATATTTAAAAACTTCTGCAGAAAACAAAGGCTATCATGTTTAAACAGTTCTCCCTTAACAATATACAGTCATCAGTTTCTATTAAATGGCTGCTCCCTTAATTTAAGATAAGAAATACTTAGACATGGATATCTCTTAAAGGGGAATTCATGGCTCCTTTTTAAAAAAGCTGAAGGACCTAGAGGTCCTAATTTACAAATCCACACAAGTATAATTTGTAATACACTTATCTGTCATAAATCTTTCCTTTTATCTGGCTGATCCTGTGACCCCGCTGGCCATAATTTATCCAGAGTCTTCCATAGCTAACCTTCCAATGACGCACATGACAGGCTGTCATACTACACTAGCACAGCTCTGGAATACATGCACAGTGCTACAGGTGAAACCTCAGGAAATCAGACATGAAGACTGGTTGACAAGTTTAAGCGTGAATATGGCATCTTCCTAACAGTCACATCAATTCACAATCCATACTCAGGTCACACAGAGCAGCAGCAACAGCTGGGAGAGTCAGGAATGTGTAGTAGGATAAGACAGTTTGTTCAATTAAAGGGTACCTAAACAACAATTTCACAACAAACTATTCAGAAATCTGACTCTGTAGGTGACTAAAGGAAAGGCTGCTGTATTCATTAATGCTAAAACTACATTTACATAATTTACCTAAATGTTGTTCCAGAGCATTTGAAAATTGTAAAATCAGCCTTCCAACTCCAAAAAAACTGTCTTACCTCTTTCCTAAAATGGCCGCCAAATGTGTTATGTGATGACATAATTTGAGCCAAAGTCAGAGAGATATATGGCTCTCTAGAGTACTAACTAGTTCTTTTTTCCCTTTGTATAGAATTGTTTCACCCAAATGGTCAAAACCATGTGCATTAGTTTGTATAATGCACATGTTAGGCTATGGTTCTATTCATTTTGTTTACTTTAACATGCTGAAAATGTGTTTTAATCCAACTGACTTTCTCTGTGGCAAACCACAGTGCAGTACAAATCTTGAATAACCTGGTGGTGTAGTGGTTATGTTGGATCCAGGATGCTACAATGGGAGAGCTGGGGTCGTGTACATGCTTAATATGTACTTTTTTACATTTTTATTAAACCTTTATATTTTCTGCTATTATTCTTTTCTAGTATGTTTTTGACAGAACCTATAAATGTAATCCATAATTTGAATGTAAACATTTGTACAATCAATAAATCAGACTTTTTCAACAAAGTGAAATGCAGCAGCAGCAGCAACAAGCAAGCAAGTATGTTACTGTGTGTGGGGGGTGCAGCTACACCCTTCACCACCCCCTAAAGCCACAACTGTTTTGTAGCAAAGTTCTTGTGAAGTCCAGTGTTAGAGTTCATACTTTCTCAAAACTCAAATAAATGCTTGTCTTGTCTTCTTTTTCTATGGAAAATAATAATAATAATAATAAGAAGAAGAATCTGCATTTATATAGTGGTTTTCATACACATTGTATCCCAAAGTTCTTTACAAGCAATACTAGACTGGTAGTGAAGTGACTGAACATGTAGTGGCAGCCATTTCATACATTAATATCCACACACAGCCTTGGACAATTGCATGAACTGGCTTTATGGGAAGGGGAATGTTGGCCAGGACAACGGGGTCAGGTAGTGATCAAGGTGCTGGCAGCCCCACATCTTATTTCTCATAGTAATCTGCTCATATTTCTCTCATCTGTCTTCCGCCTTTCCTGAATATAGCAGTACCTTGCATAAGTGGCCTTAGTCCCCCTCTGGTATTCATTCTTCACTATTCCTCCTCACACCAACAACTGGTGAGCTCATCACCCTTCTGCATCATGAATGCAAGCAGCACAGTCCCCATTTTATTCTGACATATCAAACATAAACATATCTTTCCAGTAAGTCAGGCTCTTAGCAGCAGGGAACAAGGAGAATGATGGGCTTTCTTATCCTTAAAAGATCTATGCTACTTTTGATTAGGCACTATTAAATGATTGGTGTGCATGTCATTATGCATGTCATATAATAGTGCCTAATCATAGGTGGCTTAGATCTTATATGGGTAGGAAAGCCTATTTTTCCAGTTATGCCATGCTGATATCAGCCTAGCTTACCAGAAGATCATGTTTATTATTATGTAAATATAACATGGGAGACTGTACTAAACACATTCATGATGCAGAAGGGTAGTGAACTCACCAGTTTCTGGTGTGGGGAGCAGGTGAGAAGAATGAATGCCAGAGAGGGACTGAAGAGTCCATTCCAGCAGGGTACAGCTATATTTAGGTTAGTTGAAGACATGAAGGAGGACGCTGAGCAGATCACTGTGAGAGCTGATATGTGGGGCTGCCAGCATTGTGATTACTACATGACTGTGGGTGAGAGTATCCAGTGATGACAAATACTGAGAATGGCAGGGCTGCATCTAAACTGTTACTTGAATTCAATGTAGGGAGATTACCCTAGGGTGGGGGGGTGCTGACATTGGTTAGGACAGTATTGAGGGAGTTGTGTATAGTTCATTCAAGATTTGGAACTGTGGTAGCCAGCCAACTTGCATTGTGGAGCAGAGCACATAAAAGTACTGGAGAAGAATTGCTGGGAACTGTCCTGTGGGGTTCTGTAGATCACAGGTAAAGGAGTAGACTGACACTGGAAGTCAGGTGGATTCGCTCAATGTATTAGTATGCCTCTTCTACTAATAATATTGTTATCCATTGTAAGTGCAGCCCTTATGAGGGCATGAACAGCAGTTTTTCTGGTGGGTCATGATGCTTATTGCTTGGCCCTCCAGGAAGACTTAGTTGTTGGTTAATGAGGTGGGAAAAAACACAATAGGGAACTGTACATACTGCCTTCACTGTGCAGAAGGGTGGTGATCCACTCAATGTTTACTCTGGCCACAGAAGTCAAACATTGAGAATGTGGACTGGAGAGTGATTTGGGAGGCATTTTTAACAGTGCCAGCTGATGATGCATATCAGTATAGGTGTGCACAACTCTCTGAGGTACAAGATTACAGTCTGAGGTGTGATAATTCTCTTCATGAGACCACAAGATCATATGTGGCCCCAGGCAGTACTAAGGACAGGATATGGATGGTGGGGTGTTCAACAGAAGGCAGGATAGGTGCAGGGGGTTCAGATGGAAGAAGAAAGTTGTATTTGTGGATTAAATAGAGAGCATGAGCTTTGGAACTGAACAAGACCAGTACTTTGCTGTGTGACCCTAAGCAGGTCACTAAACTTCCTTGTGCTCCCAGGCCACACCTGTAAACAAGCTTTCAGCTTAGTGTGTCTCTCCTGGTTAACTAAAAACAAAATTCAGTGCATCATATAACCACTAGATCATCAGGTATTTGAAGTGATGTACTGTAATGCATTTTGCCAAAGAAAAAGTCAGCTGGATTGCAAAACATTTTCCACAAGTTAAAGTAAATAAAATGAACAAAATCATAGCCTAACATATGTACTGATCAAAATAATCCATGAGTTAATACATGGTGTTGATCATTCAGGTACAACAATTCAAAACAAAGAGGGAAAGAAGAACTAGTTAGCACTATTGAAATACAAGTGAATCTCTGTCACTGACTCCAATGATGTCATCATGACTCATCACTTAACACACTTGGCAGACATGTTATGGAGAAACCAAGGCTATTTTTTCCAAGTGAAAGGCTGATGTTTACATTTTTCAAAAGCTATGAAACTGCATTTATGTTATTTACATAAATGCAATTTTAGCAAAAATGTAAACAGCAGCCTTTACTTTACCCTGCTATGAAGCCAGATTTTGGCATTTTCAGTTTTAAAAAACTGCTTGTTTAGGCACCCTTTAATGAGTTACCATAGCAGTTACAGCACCCAATTTATGCATCCCCAGGTAAATGTGCTGCATCAAAAACACAAATCTGACCACAATCAACAAAGCAAACCACACTACCTGCATCATTACATGCCCACACCAAACTGCCTCAAACTCACAGAACCTCAGTCTAATTGCACAACTGATTGGGGAGATAATGGCCTTCATCTATTCTCCGTAGTAAATGACACTGTATTTTGAAGACTATTGCATAAGCTGAGGCCCAAATACAATATACCATCACACTTCACATTTTCCAGGCATATTTTCCCTAGCATATATGAGTCAGTACCATTCAGATGCTGACACTTCTGAAGGAGAGAGAGGGATAAATGCATTTTAGTAGTTATAGCTGGAGCAGTAGTTCAAACCAAAGATTCCTACTATAAGTCTCACTGCATATTGAGTTTAGTTCTCATCAAGTGGCCCCACCCCATCTCCACATCCCCCAATCATGCAGGATTTATATTTAAGCAGACAGCCTCACAGAAGCACACCAATAAAGGAACCATTTTACTTAATGGGTTGCGAGAGAGAGCACAATGGGGAAAATATTCTATGGTTCATTCAATCTCAACTTGACATCTGAGTATACCATCACAATCTGAAGTTGGGAATGCTTGTGATCGATGGTGGAAGTAAAGTGTTCAGGCCATGAATAATGGAGATTTCTGCCGTGTACCTATTTATTTATTTATGTAAAAACCGATGACTGGGACAGGCACATTGAGCCGAGGCATGTTTCCACATATGACCAGGGAGAAAAGGATTACAGGAGATGCAATGAACAACACTCAGTACATTTCATGGAATGGAGTAAAGTGCAATCACCATACAACAATACAACAATTTTGCAAGCACAAAACTTTGTACAGAATTAAAGTGTAACGTAAGAGATAATAAGTCATGACTACACATGTGTAGAAATATGCTACATAAATACTACCAGAGCTGGTCCAAAAATGCCAGCATTGTAGTATACTAGAGACCTGTTAGATCAAGAAGAAACTTAACCCTGTGCAACCAGTGTCACCATGAAGGGTCACCTATGGGAAACAGGTGAGGGAAGGAGGAAAGAGGAGATTCAGCTGGTGCCTGAAAAAAAACTGAGGAGCTGGAATGGTTTAGTGAAGAGGGGAGCAGGTTCAGAAGTGTAGAAAAGTGATAGGAGAAGATGGATTGCCAAGCAGGAGAACAGGGGTGCTCTGGTCCCTGGAGTAGAGGGAGTACATAGCAGGGTCCTGGAGAGAGGGGTAAGGAAAAGTAGGGGGACTGGGAACCAAACCAGTATTTGGAAATAAATGTACATATTTTTGCACATGCACTGCATCTGGTAGCGAGTTATGTGCATGACAAACATGTACAGCTAAAAGAAATACTGGATACTGTAGGCTACATGACTAGATATTTTCATTTTTCTGCAATACACAGGCAGTTTCTTCACCAGTACCAGCAGAAGCACAATGTACTGCAGCATTGCTTAATTAATAATGTAGTGAGCAGAAGAAACTCCATCTTTCATTTGATGAGATGAATGGAGGAACAGAAAGCTATGTTTCAGGCTTTGCAGTTTTACTATGTGGCCTGTGGGGAATATCTGCAGAGAAAAGTGCTGCAAAATTGTGTTCCACTTTGAGATTTTGTGAACGGGCCACCAAATATGTCAATGCTGAGTCAACAACTCTTAGCATCATCTTTCTGTTGTTGAGTCTACTTGAATAATACACATGCCATAGTTTGTGCTTTTCTACAGCAATCAAACACAGCAAGGCTGTTGGTGGTGTTCACTGGGGTGGAGCTCTGGTAGTGGTGAGAATGACAAAGATGGTGATGGAGAAAGCTGTAGTGACACCACTAGCTCATCTGAATCATCATAGCAGCAGCATATGCAGGATGAAAAACTCATTAATGAAGTGGCAGAGATGTTTCTGACATTATATTGCACTCAGATTTGAAAGCCTTACTTTGGGCACACAGTTTGGCATGGTAACATAACTGGATCCCATAATTTTAGATAAGATGTTAAACCAAGATCCTATCTGCCTCTTCTGGTGTTTTTTTTTTAGGTGGACTTTAACAGTCCCATTGAACTTCTTAAAAAGAGTAGGAGACATTTTATTATAACATTCAACAACAAATAATAATACACAACGTTAATTTCACATAAAATAATATACAAATCAAAAACACAGATAAAAAATAAAAAAGTATTACATTCATACATGGACAGATTTTCTTACAAACAAGATTTTAACACCCTAAATTTTATTATAAACTAAAATGGAAGAAATTCACCCATCTCCCTGAAGAGTAAGAGGATTTTTTTACCTCAAAGAAAACAATAATATACTAACAATATTAACTGTACACAGAATAATTTACCAAAAGGAAATAAGAAAATAAATAAGTATTATAATCATATTTTACTAGTTTGCTTATTAACGAATATTTGTATGATCAAAAGTTAATTGATACATCTTTAAAGGGAAACCTTTTCTTCAAATTATATACTAGAAGCACAAGTTAAATAACAAAGTACTATTAGGTAACAGGTAAAGATAGTACTATTAGGTAGAAACTCATATGACCTGAAAGTTGAAAGCTATATATTTTTCCACAGTTTTTGACATCTGTAGAACAGCAGATTGTTTCATTCTATGTTTTGGAGATGCTTGAGCATGTTAGAGATTTGTAGGAATAATTGTTCTTGTTCTAAAATTTATCTGTTGTAGGGACCACTTACAGAAGGATTTCCATATATAATATTTCAAACAGGTAAAAAAGACCTGAGTGTATTGGGATGGTAGTGTCACCAGGAAGTGGGCAAAATTCCCAATAACAGTGTGTCAGGTGGAATGTTGTAAAAAGAACTCTATCCCCTTCATGTTTTAACTAATTGCCAAAAGTTTATTATATAAGGGAACTCATAAAATAGGTGTGTGATTATTTCAGAGATGTCTGCTCATGAGGGTCTAGGGCAATTCCTTTTACTTTTTTGTGTGCTTTAAATTATTCTTAACATTCAACTTTTGATGTGCACTGAGCCAAAGGACATCCCACATATGGGGGGAGGGGCTGGGGAGTGTCAATGTATTTTTAATTTCCTTTATAATGAAATCAGGTTTTAAAAGGAAAGTGGGGGTATCCTGAAACCAAAGGGACAGGATTAAGTCATAAAATGATCTCCTGTTCATGGTTAAGGGAGTGAGTTTTGTGACTTTCTGTTGTTTTCTATTTAGCACACTAAGCTGAAACCTTTTTTACAGGAGCAACCTGGGAGCACAGGGAAGTTAAGTGACTTGCTCAGGGTCACACAGTATGCAAGTGGAATTTGTGGGATTCAAACCCAGATCTGGTCTGCTGGACATCACCAGGTTTGCAGCTCAGAGCCTTAAAGCACTGCACTATACTGCCTCCCAAAAACAGAGTTGAAAATGTGGTGTCATGTCTCAAATAGGCTTTTGTTTAGGAACTGGGGTATCAGGAAGCCAATCCATGAGTATATTGTTAATATCATCCAAAACTCATGGGGTCAATAACATAGTTCTGTGCTGTAGTATTGGTTTGATGTTGGAATAGATAAAAATGCTGAGAAAAAACACCAGGGGGTTAATCATCTCAAAGCCATCCCATGGCAAAAGGCAAATAGATGAGTGCCATCTTCACAGGTGTTAGCCTTTTTCCACATAAACAAGGGAAAAAGCACCTATATAGTGTCACTTCTAAATGTCTAGAGGGAGGAAAAATATGACTGAGGTGTAAAAACACGGGGAACAAAATGAATTTTATGATGTAGATTTTCTTTTTCTTACACATGTGGCATTTGTTCCACAGTTTAACTCTATCATTAGTGAAAGGAGAAAGTCCAGAGGAGGTATTGCAAGCTCAAAGGAGAAAAGGGGCATGTGAGGAGAAAGACCCTGTAAAAGCATCTATCCTAAATAGATACTTTTGCTCAGTATTTACTGAAGAGAAGGTAGGTAGGGCCCACAGCTCAGCACCATGGACACAGGGGGAGGGAGGGAGGTGAGCACTTACTCCCTTCACAAAAGAAAGGGTCCTACAAGAGTTCACTAAGCTCAGGGTGGACAAGTCAATGGGACCTGATGGCATACATCCCAGGGTACTTAAGGAGCTAAGGGTGGAACTAGCAGAGCCATTAGCAGAACTGTTTAGTGAGAGTCTCTGAGCACAGGAGAGGCCCCAGAAGACTGGAGAAGGGCTCATGTGATCCTGCTCACAAGAGTGGTAGCAGGGAGGAGGCAGGGAACTACAGATCAGTCAGTCTTACCTCAGTAGTGGGCAAGATTATGGAGGCACTCCTTAAGGAAAGGATAGTGCAACACCTGGAATCCATAAAGGCACAGGATCCAAGACAGCATGGGTTTACAAAATGAAGGTCCTGTCAAACTAATCTCATAGGTTTCTTTGACTGGGTAACCAGAGTGGTGGATCAAGGGGGAGCAGTTGATGTCATCTACCTTGACTTCAGCAAAGCTTTCGACACTGTTCTGCATAGAAGATTGATAAATAAGCTGGGTAGGCTCAGGGTGGGTCAGAAGTTGGTCAACTGGGTGGCAAACTGGTTGACGGGCAGCAAACAGAGAGTGGTGGTAAATGGTATACAGTCAGAAGAGATGCAAGTCACAAGTGGGGTACCTCAGGGTTCAGTCCTGGGGCAGTCCTCCTCAATATCCTCATTAGTGACATTGCAGATGGACTAGAGGGTAAGGCTTGTCTGTTTGTAGAAGACACCAAGATCTGTAACAGAGTAGATGATCCAGATGGGGTGGGCAGAATGAGAAGAGATCTGGATAAACTAGCAAAATGGTCAGAAGAGTGGCAACTGGGATTTAATGCAAAGAAGTGCAACATCATGCACATAGGGAAGAAAAACCCTGAAGCCATCTATAGGCTGGATGGGGAGTTGCTGGCAGTCACAAAAAGAAGATAGAGACTTGGGCATCATCATCATCACCACCAATGACCTGAAGTCATCCAAGCAGACCTCTAAAGCAGTAGGTAAGTCTAGGGGGATGTTAGGGTGTATTAGTAGGGGTATCACAAGTCGTAAGAGGGAGGTAATAATCCCTCTTTACAAGACACTGGTTAGGCCCCATCTGGAGTACTGTGTGCAGTATTGGAGGCCACATCTTCACAAGGACATTAACCAAATTGAGGCAGTCCAGAGAAGGGCAACCAAAATGGTGCAGGGACTGCATCAGAAGACATATGAGGACAGATTAACGGAGCTCAATATGTATACCCTTGAGCAAAGGAGGGAGAGAGGTGTTATGATCGAGACATTCAAATACCTTAAGGGCATTAATAAGGTGAAAGAATCTAACATGTTTAAATATAAGAAAAGTAGCAGGACAAGAGGACACAGCATGAGATTAGAGGGAGGCCAATTAAGGGGGAATGTGAGGAAATTCTTTTTCACAGAAAGGGTGGTGGATGCATGGAACGGCCTACCTCAGGAAGAGGTGGCTATAAATACAGTGCAGGGCTTCAAACAGACTTGGGATAGGCATAAGGGAGCAATACAGATGAGTATAAATAGATAGGCCTCTGACAGAGCAAAGGCCAATGGCATATTTATAAGGTAGAAAAAGAAATGGGCAGACTGGATGGGCCTTGCGGTCCTTATCTGCTATCAACTTCTATGTTTCTATGTTTCTATCAGTGGCTTTTTTAAGGGTGATCTCCCAATTCAGGATAGCTAGATCTCCTTCTCCAAAATGGAGCCCTAATGTTTCCTGTGGAGTTTGGGCAATCTCTGTGCCCATTATAGAAACTACTTGTGAATGGTGTCTGCCTATCAGTATGCAAATGCTTTTTGAATAATTAAGAGTCATTCCTAACACTGTTTCATGTTCAGCTAGGATGGACCATGTGCCAACTGCTGACTGGATATGTACTAATATTAAAATCAAGTCATCCACATATGTTAGGGCTTTAATTTCCTCGTCTTGACTAGAAACTGATAGGCTGGTTATAGAGTCATGTATTTATATAGCTTGGATCAAAGGGTCCAGGGTTAGAATATGAAGTGCAGGGCTCAGACGGCATCCTTGCTGTATTCCTCTTCATATTGCACACTTGTTTCCAATTCACCCATTAATATAAGGTTGTACTGTTGCTGAAGCATAACTTTTTTTTATCCAAACTATAAAGGAGTTGTGAAAGCCATAACATTTCATGTATTGCCATAAATAAGGGTGTATAACTGAATCGAACGCTTTTGTTTGATCCAAACATAGCATATAACCAGACATTCCTCCTTCAGATCCCTTAGCCATGATCTCCCTTATTAAAATTAAAATATCAATAATTCTCCTACCAGGTACTGAACTCACTTGAGCAATTTGTATTAAGTGTGATAGGGTTAAGGAAATTCTATTATATAAGAGTTTTGTGACTATTTGAAAATCATAATTTAATAACGAGATGGGTCTCCAATTGGTTAATTGTGACCTATCACCTTTTTGAAAATAAAAATTACTAAACCCAGTGACATAACGGCTGGTACATATCCTTCAAAAAGCATAACATTATAAGTTTTTACTAACTGACTCAAAAGTCCTGGGATGATAATTTTATTATAAAATTTCACAGAGAGGATGTCAAGTCCTGGAGGTGAATCAGTTTTTAGTAACTGGATTGTATTTTTAAGTTCCCATGCAGTAATGGGTTGCTCTAAGATAGGTATAAATTCATCTTGAATGTGTGAATGGTTCTGTTTTTGTGTCCAGAGATGTAATTCATTTAAATTGGAATTTGGTTGCTGAAAAGAATGTGTTAAAAAATGTTCGGCAGTTCATTAAATATCTAATTTTTTTGTCACTAAGGTACCTTCACTATTTTTTAAAAAGGACATAGTCCTGTTTCTTTCTCACTTGACAGCTACAGTATAAGATTGGTTGGTATGGTATGATTTTCCTTGTGTTCCAAACTTCTGCTCTCGGTTTAGTGATGCCAGTCTGTCGTACTAACATTGTGCCATGTAATTTTTGGTTTGTGAAATTCTTTCTGTATTATTGGTAATAGAGGTGTTTTGATGGGAAATGAGTTGATATAATTCTTGTAATTGTTTATGCTTCTGGGGCCAGATTTTCAAAGGGACTTAGATCCATGCAAGCTGCATCAAACAATGAGCTTGAGTCAGATCTAGGTGAGCCAAATACTGTGGTCATATTTTGCAAGAAAAGTGTTCCTTGTGACAAAGTCCCCCAAACTGATGCAAGGGGTCCACTGCATCTACAAAATGGTATAAGGGTGAGAATGACGCTAGCTGCACCAAAATAAATGATGCAGGCTGAGTCAAAAATTGTGCAAGTTGAGTAACAAATGGTGCAAGTTGAGTCCCCAAAACTGACTCAAGGAAAGAAAATTCCACAAACTAAGTACAAAAATGGTGCAAACTAAGTAAAAATCGTGCAAGCTAAGTAACAAAAATGGTGCAAGCTGAGTAAAAAATGACACAAAGGATGAGAATGACACAAGCTAAGCAAAACAAAACAGCAGATGAAATGCCCAAAACTAAGCGCTCCCAAAATGTTCTAAACTAGTCCTGTAGGAGAATACTGGCCTTTAATAGTAGCATAGTCAGGTCTGACTACCTGCTTTGGGTCTCTTTATATGCCCTAGTGTCCCTTAGACCAGCTCTGGCTGGTCTAACAGTGACAGGCATCTTAGACACAAGGACAGGACTTGCATTATTTGAAAATCCCAAATAAGGGGATGGTACGTCATTTCAGTGATGCAGGCATCCCTTCTGACTTAGCACAGGCATTTTATTGGTGCAAGCATGGGGTAAGCCACTCTGGTGCATGCAGACCTGTTTTTGATACAAGCACCATTTGAAAATCAGAATTGGTGAAAGGTTTGATGAACCCTGCTCCTTGCATCAGTTGTTTTTGATGCAAGTACCCTGCGTCATTCTCTGGCCTTTGAAAATCTGGCCCCTGGTTTTTCTGTGCCCCTTTTAATTGCCCTGTAAGTTTCAAAAAGTTGATGAAATCAGTTTTTGTTTCTAATCACCAGTAGATTGGAGTGTCATACAGAAAATCTACTGATGCCCTGATCTGTGCTATGTGTTGTAGGCCCTGGAATATTTCTGGGTCCTCTAACAAGGAAATTTTCAGTTTCCAGTAACCTTTGCCTAAATGTGCCTCTTTGTAATTAGCTATTGATATAACTAATAAATCATGGTCTGAAGTTGGGACAGTTTAGGTGTGGGCTGACACTAATGATAAAGTAGGGGAAAGAAAAACATAATCGATTCTTGAGGATAGTTTACCTCTATGCTATGTGTGTGCTGGTTTTGTGTGTCATTTTGAAAAACTATCTTGAAGCCCAGTTTGTAAAAGTAATTGATTTAAAAACAAGATGTCACAAAATACTTTGTTTGTCTGCAGTCCTGTGACTGAACGGAACCTTCCACAGTTGAAATCCCCAGCAAAAATAATTTGTTTTGATTTAAACAAAAATGGTTGTTTTTTTTTTAAGTAGCTCTATTCTCCCTGCCTTTGTTTGCCCCACATAAATATTTATTAGCTTGGGATCTGTGTCTAAAAATGAAATACCTAACACAAAGGCTTATCCTGGGAAGATGTTTACTAACTGTACAATTTGCATGTTCTCGTTATTAATACCCACTCCTACCCCACAAAACTGATCTAGTCCAATGGACCATACACTTTTGTCCCCAAACCATGTTGTTTTTGCAATTTCTACTTCTCTGGTAGTATGAAGCCTAGTGTCTTGTAGGCATACTAAATCATAATAATTCTCTTAGAAATATAAGAATGTAGCTCCTCTCTTCCTATCAGACTAGATACTGTTAGTATTTAAAGAGGCAGTCTTCAAGCTGTATAAGTCCATTGAAAGAGAAGGAGCTGAAACAAAAATGTGTTTAATGGTCATTTTTCTTTTCTTTTTTGTCATCGCTCTAGTTTCCCATTTCTTTCCTATGTGTTTAGTCAAGTCAGTTTGTTCTAAATCCTCTGTACCTGAAGGCATTTCCACTTGGAACGAGGTTACTGAGAGGGAGTGTGATTCTTCAGCCATTTCTGTGTCCCCCCACTGAAGAATATTGAACTGATTGGTCAGTGGCATTGGCTCTGTGTCTTTTGGGTGGTTAAGAGTCATTTTGGGTCTGTTTTATTCTTCAGTAAATGCTGCTCTTTCCTCCACTGGCCGGGGGGGAGGGGAAACATATTTGTGTTCGCAGCCTGCGGTATGACTTCTGCAGATGGAGTTGTAGGAATGGCGACCACTACATTTTCAGAAGCATCACTGGTGTAGTAGAAGGCTTAGCTGCTGGTGTAGAAAAGCTTTTGCCGACAGGGGTTTTATTTTGTTGACGTGCAACTTTATTGATATAAAAATCTTGCTCAGCATAATCCGCATTTGTGGTGTTGTGTGCCACCCAAGGATAGGTGGTAAAAAGATGTCCTTCCTCATCACAGAGGTTGCAAATGGGGGTGGCATTGGAATGAAAACTGGAATGACTAATTTCCCCACATACAAAGCAATTGATTTAATCTCAGCTAATGCTAATGTGTCATGATGACCCACATTTAAAACATACAGTATGTTTATTTGTCCTTGGTAGAAAATTATGCTCTTATCCCCCCCCAAAAAAAAAACACAGTTTGGGAGTTGTTCTATTCCTGGTGAAGTAGTTTTCAATTTCATTTTAAATGTCCATCCTCCTGTCCAGAAGCCTTCATGGTCAATAATCGGCTCCAGTGTTTCTTGGATTGAGCATCTTTTTCTAGCCAATACATAATGTCAGTTAAGTAGTCCCCTCATTTCTGAATAGAATCATAACAATCTTGATGGAGGGTTTAGTGAGGGGAATAATCTGAAAATGCAACCAAATGGGACTAGATTTATGTGCTACATGTACCATCCAGAACCTGTTCAATAAATCTTCTGATCTGAAACTAATATCAAAATTTGTTTCCCCAGCAGAGTGAATAAGGGAATAAACCTCCGACTGTGAGAACTCCATTTTGTTTTTAATTATATATTTCCCAGTAAAGAACCAGTCTGGTGGTTCTTGCAGGCCCCCTAAATATCTTAGTCTCACAGCATCTCTATGTTTGGCATTTTCAACTGGCTTATGGAGTAGACTTTCAGAAGTGGGTCTTTGGGGTTCTGTCAGAGTTTCGGTTATGGTATCATTTGGTACATTTACATTAATCGATTCTGTAGCTACAGTTTCTATTTCTACTACTGATAGAGCTTCATGGAATATTTCATCGTTATGCTCCATGGGTTTTGCTACCTTGACAAGACCAATATTTATAGAAATAGAGACATTTACCTTTACTGTTATTTCTGCTTAGTTTGCTTCAGGATTTATATTGGTGGAAGTTCTGGGTTTTGTGTTTTTAGCTGACATGTCAGTGGATCTTGTCCCGGTTTCCATTCAGATGTGCCAGGTAAGGGTATGTCTTGATTAGGAATCCACAAGCCTGTACTGACTTTTTTCCATCCTGCAGACTCCAGTGCTGCTTCTGGTGACCATCCACATGTAGAATCCATCCCATCTTCACTGGAAGATGTAGAGGTTTGATCAGGGACATTGCTAGGAGTGCCAAAAAGAAAAACCTGATGTAAGATAGACTTTTTTTCTAGGCAACATTGGAGAACCATTCATTATACACTTTCTTTTTCTTTCTTCTGCTAATTTATTCTTTTCAGCTGAATATCCCACTTCTACATTAAGGAGTTGCACTTGTAGCTCTTGTTTTTTCTTTTCCTGGTATTCGCGCAAAGACTTCTCTGCCATGATGATATCCTCATCCTCTGTAGGTTCCTGAGGTTCATTAGCATGCTGTTGGTTATCCATAGGATCTGCTGAAATTGGATTACTATTTGCTCCCTCAGAAGGCTGAGTGTTGTGCACACTCCCACATCCAGGCTCCGAACAGACCAGTGTCGTTCATTGTCTCACAAAGGGTCCCCCTAAAGTTGAGTAGGGGAATTTCCCTGGTGTCCTGGCAACATTTCCCCAATTCACTAAAAATGCCGATAGATTAATCTGGTTCAATTTCTTTTTTTCTTTTTTGCATCTGTATACACACATTGTGATGTAAAAGTCCCACATTTATGCCTTAATAGTAGAAAAATAGAAAGTGAAGTATTAAAATTAAGGTAATGCAGTAAAAGGTGATGTTGGTTCTGAATATATAGACCCCTTTGAAAATACACACACACACACACACACACACACACACACACAGGATGAGGCTTTAAAAATGCAGTATTTTCTAGCTCCATGTAACAGATGTAATGCCCAAGAATGTTTTATTTTGCTAGTTTTGTTAACTTTATATATTTCAGTTGTGTGATCAATCCTAGGTTACAACAAAGGTTGGGAGTGGACAGTAACTGTTCCTGCCTTGCAAAGGTTCTTTTGTTTTACTTAAACATCAAGGACTGAGCCCCCCCTTTCATCTAAAAAGCTTTTGTTTTGGTTAAACATCAAATGGCTGAATCTCTTTCAGAACACAAAGACATGTTTTAAATGTAAACAAAGCCAACATAGAAACATAGAAACATAGAAGTTGACAGCAGATAAGGACCGCAAGGCCCATCAAGTCTGCCCATTTTTTCTACCTTATGAATGTGCCATAGGTCCTTACTCTGTCAATGGCCTATCTATTCATACTCATCTGTATTGCTCCCTTATGCCTATCCCATGCCTGTTTGAAGCTCTGCACTGTATCAATATCCACCACTTCCTGAGGTAGGCCAGTCCATGCATCCACCACCCTTTCTGTGAAAAAGAACTTCCTCACATTACCCTGAAATCGGCCTCCCTCTAATCTCATACTGTGTCCTTTTGTCCTACTATCTTTCTTATATTGAAATATGTTAGACTCTTTGATCTTGTTAATGCCCTTAAGATGGTTGAATGTTTTAATAATATCACCTCTCTCCGTCCTTTGCTCTAGGGCAGAGGAAATTGTTTCCTGCTGGGTAGCCAATCATCATAATGAAAGGCAATCCACAAAACCAGTGTGGACCCATTCTGGAAAAAGATGGTCCCTAGAAATCAAAGAATCAGTCCGGGCAGTGATGCCAGAGAGGCATGTATGATGATGCTGATATAGTGGACTGGCCAGCCAAAGGCATTTCTCAGTATGTGTTTGCGCTTACAGTTAGCTATGGTTTGGAATTCATGTGTTGGAGTCTGTCATAATTCACCAAGTCCCAGCTGTGGATAAGCATCTTCTACTCTACTTAAAATCTAGATAGCTTTGAGTTAGATTTTCCTGTGTGGTCTCTACCTTTTTCCAAAAATGTTTGTTTCAATCTCAGTAGAAATATTGTGTTTCCCATAGTCTTTAGTGTTTATTATCTTGTGACATATGTAAATATTTTATAGTATTGAAAGTTGTTTTTGTATACATCATAATTTCTGTGACAGAATCATTTCAGGTGTAAATAACCAGGGGTAAACTGGCAAGTCCATGGTCTGTTTCTGAGGAGTCAGGCTACAAAGTTGTCATACCTAAGGCAAAGTATTTTCAGCTGCAACAGAAGGGGTGGGCTTTCCCTTTGGGTTAGTAGCTCCATACTACGTGGGCATCTCTCTGGTGGTATTTTGACCTAGAGATACAGTATGCCAAGACAGCATGTGGCTGAGTGGTGGCAGCATACCAATGCAACCATGGCAGCATACCAAGGTAACCCTTTCAGGCATCTGAAGGATTGTGAAAACTGATAGCAGTCACAGTCTGAGTTCTGGGAGAGAACCAGTTTATAACAAACTGATGGTAGCAATGGGATCTAAAATGGATTGTCAGTAGAAAGGCTATCTGTCCAGTCATGGAGCGGGATATACAAAAGGGGATACTGCATATAGTACCATTTTTATTTTGCTATAGGTAAGAGTAAATAGCTAGAATTCACTAGGTCTGGGCAAAATAGGAAACATACAGTGACAGACCTTGAGGAGTTGTGCAAAAAGAAGAGGATTGTCTTTGAGGAAGAGCAGCCCTGATCAGAACTCATAGACATCCTCAAGAAAAGTGACCAGGGAAGCAGTGCAAAAGTGGTCACATCTAGCCAAAGTTGTGAGACAAAGCCTAGGGAGTGTTCAAGTGAGCCAGAGCATACAACTGGGGCAGCTGTACAGATAAAGATGATGTAGCTGAAGTTCTTCCTAATTAAGATGAAAGCAGATGTGGAGCTGCAAAAGACAGAGTTGGAAGCTATGGAGTGTGAAAGGCAATACTAGCATGAGATCCAGCTAAGACAGCATGAGAGTGAGACAGATAAAGAGAGAGAGACAGAGAGAGAAAGAGAGAGATGAGAGACAGAAAAAGTGACAGGAGCATGGAAAGCAGTTCCAGCACGAGATCCAGATGAAGAGAAGTGAGTGCAAAAACATGAGCAGGAGATGGAGATTTTGCCCCAGAATAGGGTCTACAGTAGCACAGTAGGTAGGTAGGTAGGGACTTTAGGGCAGACTAGGTGGGCCAAGAGGTCTTTTTCTGCCAACAGCTTCTATGTTTGCATGTAAGACAGCACCACAAACCTCTGTATTGGTATCAGGTGTTTGACCCGAGAAGGTTAATTCCAAAATGTTTCCCTAGTATCAAGAGGGTAGTTGGTCAAGGAAGTTGGCAGGTGGTTAGGAGGGGCAAATCAGGTGCCCCATCACTCTGTGCTATCCAACATATTACCTCCAAAAACCATACAAACACTACAAACAGGTATCTGCCAATATCTCCAAAATCAAACAAAGGGGCAGAGGACAATACAGCACAGGAGCAAGCACAACAAAACTCACCCAAATCAGGAACCAAAACAAAAAAAGCAAAAAGGAACTCCAAAAAACTTCTGATCATAGGAGACTTCATGATTCAGGGAGTTGATACCCATCTCCAGCCAGGAGTAATGGGCAGACGTCTCCCAGGGACATCAGCATGGAGAGACACTGATGCATTGCTAAAAGTGTTCACAAAGTGGAAAAAAACATTGATGTCCTGGTACACATAGGGACTAATGACCTCACCAACCGGTCAGTTGTGGAGACCAAGGAACACCTGACCAGGCTGGGTGACAAACTATTATCCATTTCATCTGACATCTCCTTCTCTGAGATCCTACCAGTCTGGGAGAGGGGAGCAGATGGACAGAAGGTCAGAGAAGGGGAGATAGGGGAGCTAAACATGTGGCTCAAGGGCTGGTGCCAGGAAAAAGGACACAGATTTGTAGGGAACTAGTAACAGTTCTGGGAGCAAAAGCTCTTTAAATTTGATGGACTGCATCTGACTAAGGAGGGAGTCAGTGCATTGGGGCAGAAGTTTGATGTCTTTGCAGAATATTTAAACTAGCAAATGGGGAGAGGGGTGCAGCACCCCATACATCGAATGGGAAGAACACCCCTTCCCCCTCAGCTAGAGGTCAAACAGGGATTCAGCATGTTTGCAGTTCATTTGCATCACTAAGTAAGAAAAAAGGTTCAACTCCCCATACAACACACAGGCAAAATGCCAAACTTCACCCAACAACTAACACACCAAAATCTGGCCAAAGGAAAATCATGTACACAAATGTACACAAATGCTCACAGCCTGGGAAATAAGATCCCAGACCTGCAGGCAATCATGTCAGAGGCTAAACTGGATACAGTAGCAATTAGTGAGATGTGGTTTACCAGTAACCATACTTAGGAGACTTCAGTACCTGGCTATGTACTGTTCAGAAGAGACCGAGGTGCAACAAGGGGTGGTGGAGTAGCCCTGTATGTCAATGAAAATATCAAAGCTACAGAAATTCAGAATACACATAAGGAGCCAGAAGAACTGTGGGTCACCCTGGAAACAAGAAATGGGACAGCCATAAGAACTGGGGTTGTTTACAGGCCCCAAGACCAGCGGGAGGACATAGACACATTACTGTTAGAAGATATACAAAACATGACAGCTAATGGGGAGGTTCTGATAATGAGAGACTTCAACATGCCAGATACAGATTGGTCAATACCAGCAGGAACATCTGCCAGGACTAGACACATGGTGGATTCCCTGCAGGAGGAGGGCCATAAACAACTGATACAAAAACCCACAAGAGACAGGGCTATCCTAGATCTAGTACTGACTAACAGGGAAGGGATCACAGATCTACAGGTAGAAGGTCACCTGGGGGCCAATGACCATCACATGGTATGGTTCAATTTGGCCACTACATCTAAATCTTCCCATTCCAAGGCAAAAATATGGGACTTCAGAGGAGTTGACTTTAATAAGATGGCAAACAGAGTTAAGCTAGCCCTGGCAAAAAGAAACACAGGTAAGGGGGTACAGGAAAAGTGGGCAAGCATTAAGGATGCAATACTTGAAGCAACATCCCATTGTGTTAGACAGAAAAGGAAGTGAAAAGAAGAAAAAAAACACTTTGGTTCTCAAATACAGTAGCAGAAAAGGTCAAAGCCAAAAGGCTGGCCTTCAGGAAATATAAGGGAACACAGCAGGATGAAGATAGGGAGGCATACCAAACTGCCCTATAGGAAGCAGGGAAGGCAGTAAGGCAGGCAAAGTCCCAAACTGAGGAAACACTAGCACAAAAAGTAAAAGAAGGTGACAAGACTTTCTATAGATTCATTAGTGAAAGGAGAAAGTCCAGAGGGGGTATTGCTAAGCTCCAAGGAGAAAAGGGGGCATGTGAGGAGGAGGACCCTGTAAAAGTATCTATCCTAAATAGATACTTTTGCTCAGTATTTACTAAAGAGAAGATAGGGCAGGGCCCACAGCTCAGCACCATGGACACAGTGGGGAAGGAGGTGAGCATTACTCCCTTCACAAAAGAAAGGGTCCTACAAGAGTTCACTAAGCTCAGGGTGGACAAGGCAATGGGACCTGATGGCATACATCCCAGGGTACTTAAGGAGCTAAGGGTGGAACTAGCAGAGCCATTAGCAGAACTGTTTAGTGAGTCTCTGAGCACAGGAGAGGTCCCAGAAGACTGAGGAAGGGCTCATGTGATCCCGCTCCACAAATGTGATAGCAGGGAGGAGGCAGGAGACTACAGACCAGTCAGTCTTACCTCAGTAGTGGGCAAGATTATGGAGGCACTCCTCAAGGAAAGGATAGTGCAACACCTGGAATCCATAGGGGCACAGGATCCAAGACAGCATGGGTTTACAAAAGGAAGGTCCTGTCAAACTAATCTAGATTTCTTTGACTGGGTAACCAGAGTGGTGGATCAAGGGGGAGCAGTTGATGTAGCCTACCTTGACTTTAGCAAAGCTTTCGACACTGTTCCACATAGAAGATTGATAAATAAGCTGGATAGGCTTGGGGTGGATCAGAAGTTGGTCAACTGGGTGGCAAACTCTTTGACGGGCAGAAAACAGAGAGTGGCGGTAGATGGTATACAGTCAGAAGAGATGCAAGTCACAAGTGGGGTACCTCAGGGATCAGTCCTGGGGCCAGTCCTCTTCAATATCTTCATTAGTGACATTGCAGATGGACTAGAGGGTAAGGCTTGTCTGTTTGCAGATGACACCAAGATCTGTAACAGAGTAGATGACCAGATGGGGTGGACAGAACGAGAAGAGATCAGGATAAACTAGAAAAATGGTCAGAAGAGTGGCAGCTGGGATTTAATGCAAAGAAGTGCAAGATCATGCACATAGGGAAGAGAAATCCTGAACCCACCTATAGGCTGGGAGGGGAGTTGCTGGCAGTCACACAGGAAGAAAGAGACTTGGGCATCATCATCATTGATGACCTGAAATCATCCAAGCAGACCTCTAAAGCAATAGGTAAGGCTAGGGGGATGTTAGGGTTTATTAGTGGGGGTATCAAAAGTCGTAAGAGGGAGGTAATAATCCCTCTTTATAAGACACTGTTTAGACCCCATCTGGAGTACTGCATGCAGTATTGGAGGCCACACCTTCACAAGGACATTAACCAAACTGAGGCAGTCCAGAGAAGGGCAACCAAAATGGTGCAGGGACTGCATCAGAAGACATATGAGGACAGATTAACAGAGCTCAATATGTATACCCATGAGTAAAGGAGGGAGAGAGGTGATATGATCAAAACTTTCAAACACCTTAAGGGCATTAACAAGGTGAAAGAATCTAACATGTTTAAGTATAAGAAAAATAGCAGGGCAAGAGGACACAGCATGAAATTAGAGGGAGGCTGATTAAGGCAGAATGTGAGGAAATTCTTTTTCACAGAAAGAGTGGTGGATGCATGGAATGGCCTACCTCAGGTAGTGGTGGCTATGAATACAGTGCAGGGCTTCAAACAGGCATGGGATAGGCATAAGGGAGCAATACAGATGAGTTTGAATAGATAGGCCACTGACAGAGCAAAGGCTGATGGCACATTTATAAGGTAGAAAAATAAATGGGCAGACTGGATGGGCCTTGTGGTCCTTATATGACATCAACCTCTATGTTTCTATGTTTCTGTGTTTTTAGAGAATGTTTAGGCAATTTGAATTGGACACGGTTTCTTGGGTAACTCACCTTTCACTACCCCTTATGTTAAGGGTATTAGAAGTCTTCACTAGAATGGACAATGAGGATTGTATGTAGTATAATAAAAGTGAAAATGCCTTGTTAAAATGTCTTAAATTGACTCTTTAGGTCTATAGACAAAAATATAGAGGTTTAATGAAGGCACCGAAAGACAACTATTCTGAAATGTGTGTACAAAGCAGTCTGTTACAGCAATGGTTAGAGGGTGCAATGGCTAAATCTGTGGAACAAATAAAGGATATGTTCTTTGTGCAACAGTTCTTAGAGACTACCAGAGGAGTTGAGAAGATGCTGCTTTACTGCCACCTTGGTGACCACAGGTAGCAGTGCAGTTGGAGTAGCATGGGGAGAGGGAATGCAGGCTGGTGCTGCCCTAAGCTTGGTCATGTTCATGCATTAGCATGTGCCACCAAGGATGGGTCCATAAAATGAAAAGACCCCAGGAAGGCAGGATGAATGCTGGCTTCCTGCAGGTCCTGCACCAGTGACATGGCACTCCTCTAGTCTGGGACCTGGTCTGAGTGGTATGAGCCCTGGCCTTCTGCCCCATGTTGAGATGAAGTGACAAGTGGAGGACAGAGTTGGAAGGTAAGCCCACAAAAAAGCTGGGTGATGGGACTGGGAAGTGTGCTAAAAGGAGGGCTCAGCCACTAAAGGGGACCAAAAGAAAAAAGGGATAACCCATGTAAGGTTGTGGCTGAGTTGTGGCAGCATACCAAGATAACCATTTCAGGCATCCGAAGGGTTTGAAAACTGGTTTACCTCCCAGGGTGGTGCCACGAGACCGGGACATACCGGCAGAACACATTGATCGGTCATCGGCAGGGCAGATGGGATGACTGAGCTCTGAGCAAAGCATCATAAAGGGAGGCAACCTATTTTATTTAGTAGCACAAGCCCCAGACAGGAGGAACGTGCAATGACATCTGCATCTGTTTCTTCCCTCAGCAAGGTAGGCACTGGTGATTGTGAAAATCCCAGCATCAACCAGAGATCAACATGTCACCCAATACTCAGCTCACCCTTCCCCCTTGAAAAGGACAGCAGTTATCAGGACATTCAATCCTTCTTACCCTGGCCGGCCCTCCATGTCCTGGGTCCATTCCCAAACCTGAATCATCAGTGTTGCAGAAGAAATCCAACCGCTGCACCAGCGGTCCACCCAGCACAGACAGTTTTAAGAAACAACCAAAAATCATCCTCCTCCTGCTTATACTGCACCTCCTCCTCAGTCAACTTTGCATCCTTCCAGTGCCAGCAACAGGGTGATGGCATGTGAGATGAACTAGACAATGACCTGGAGACAGCAACAGATGTTTGAGAGCTTTTGGCACTGACTGCCAGCACTGTACAGACATTTTGAAGGATGGCAAAGACATCTCACCAGAGAAAGTGATGGAGACTTCTCTAGCGGAGCCGCTGTCTAGCCAAAGTATGGTAGTGCTCAGTGCCATGTTCCTTCTTGTCTAATCATGTTAGTCAGCACCTTCAGACATGAACTTGTAGGAGTAGATAAAAACCATCACTGCTAATGGCTTAATTGTTATGGGTTTCTAATAGTTATGCCTACACATCACTCAGGAAATTGTGACAATAGTGTCACACCATGTCTTGACAAGAAGGACCATGACACTGAGTGCCACTGCAGTTATCCAAACAAATTCTTGCAATACAGGAAAGTTATTTGGCCTGTACTGGCTAAACTGCCTTTGTATATTCTCAGGATGCCCTACTACAGCAGAGGTTTCAGAAAGATTTTTCAGTACAACTGGTGATATTTCTTTACCACATACACTAGAGTCTGTGAATATTGAATTCTTAAACTTTTTTAAACTCAGCTTACCACAGGTCAGCAACTTCAGCTATACATTTAACTATTCCAATGTGCAGGAAGTCACACCTACTATTATCATTTCTGTACCCCTGTTATAAAGTCTCACTTGGCCTCCACTTGCACTGGCAGCACCTCAGTCTAGCTCAACACTTCCAGTAGGGCCAGCAACACTCAAGTCCTCCTAAAATCCGTACCATTTGTATAATATCACCATTTAAACAAACAATTGCTTATCCCATCATCCTGGTTTATTTTATTTCTTGAAATAAATTAAATTTTTGATTGATTGCTTGGTATAGTTGTAGTGAAATTGTATTTCAACAGTTAAATTCTGGTGAAATCACAAATTTCACTGTGCAAACTATTTAATGAAATTTTGCGCATTCTGTGAAACATTTCATGGGTGCAAAATGCAGAAGTTCACACACGAAATGCGGAATTTCACCAATGAGAGGTGGAATTTCACCTGCAAGTGGTAAAATTTCACATTTTGCCAGTGGTATTTTGCATTTCGTACCTGCAAAATATTTTGCAAAATGCACAAATTTCATGAAGTCTTTTGCAGAATGAAATTCTGCAATTTTGCACAACACTATTGTTTGGTTGATTGATTGTAAAAGAAATTAGAAACAGGAGCCCACTGAAGATGAGATGGTGCATCTCCAGCAGGCAATTTGGAGTAAATAACTTTTAAAACAGGAATGCTTTTAAAGTCTGCACTAGCCATTTAAAAGAATCATTCTTTTGCCATTAATTGAGTTAAGTATAGTGGCTTAATATTGTCTGACTCATGTTTATCAACTAAGCAGTTAGCTGAAAGATTTTAGCAATATGTTTTGATATTGTTTATTTTATGAAGCAAACCTTGGAGACACAGAATCCTGAAAAATATGTAACATTTAAGAATCAGATTCTCCAGCATAGCAATTAAAATATTTTCGGTTTTCAACTCATTACTGAAGTATGGCACTATTCTATTGAGGCACACTTAATTATGATATGATATAGACAGACCCTAGAGAAATCCATAAACCTTGTCAAATATTCCCACATGGCAACTTAGCAACTTTTAATAATGCAAATTCTCCATTTACAGTCTGCAGAAGGACCGAAATGCAGCTGCAGTATCACTGTGTGTCTGGTATAGCCACATTACATGAAGAGAAGATAACGGCATATACTTTGTGGGTCCATCATTCACAATATACATGATTTATGCTTGATGCCAGAAGATGTTTTAGAGGACTGCTTGTATATTACTCATTATAGTCATCACATGAGGGGAAAGGTACTGTATTGATTGTTAAGATATTTATTTTTTTAAATATAAGGCTTGAAAATTGCATCTCTTTTGATAGTGGTTTACTCCAATTTTAGTCAAAATTCACAGAAAAAAAGTAACTAAACAAATCATAATATATTACAAATAAAACAGCATTAAAATACACTTTCAGCAGTATTACGTTAACATACAGTGTCAGCACTTAAAATGTTCAGTACTACCTATGACTACATGTGGCTACTACTTAAAAACAGAACTTTTTATGGCCCAGTTTTCAGAATATCTGCCCATCCAATGTGGTTGCTAATGAAAAAGAAAACTGAGCACTCATTCTCTGCTATCTGTAATCTCCTGTACCAAGGAAAATCCCCACCTCAATGTATAGACAAAATGGATTCTGAATTTTTTAGAGAAATAAAGTGCCATTTAATGCCACACATCAAACCAACTTTAAAAAACAAATAAAAGGAAGTTTCAGTAAATTCTAAAATGGTTTGTGTTACAGAACACTGCCTACACAGAATTTCTAAGGGAAAGTACCACAGTTGTTTAGTACATGTAAGCCCTGGTGTTGTCTCTAGAAATTCTGGGTAGATGAATTTGGGTTTGTTCTGTAAACCATAAAATACAATAAACATATTCATATTGGCAGTCAGAAACCATGCAAATTGAACCTGGGTACATACTGTATATTTATTTTATTCATTATTTCCATTTGATCCTCCCACTTTAATTGATAGAAATATGTACACATATTCATTAATAAAAGCAAACAACATGACCAACTTGACAGTATGGTGGTTGTAGGGACTACTTCCCATGCCAATAACCTGGGTATGCTCCTCAAGAAATGTGGGTTTCTTCTTACACTGCACTACTGTAGCCTAATGACTAGTTATGTTGGGCAAAGTCCATCTGCTACATCTAACACAGTCTTTGCCATAAAGTAAAAAAAAAAAACAACACTTATTTTGTGCAGCCATTGTAACAAAACATATTAGTTGGGACTTCACATCACCATGAGAAGGTGAAACATTACCAGCAAAATGCAGTACACTGCACAAAATGTGTGCTGGGGAGCAGAATGCATGGGTGATTAGCTGTCCAAAGGATGGCCACCTGGTATCTGCTATAGCAAGATGCTGTGATTCCCAGTGTTTGCTGCACAATTGGAGAATAACAGCAGAATGAGTCAGATGTGTCTCTGATTTCTGAACAAAATCAGTCACATTAGGTTAGACAGTTATAGTTACTGCAGAAATATTTGCTTAATTTCAGTTCTAAAACTCTACAGAAGGGAATTGAAAAGGTTTTATTTCAAGAGAAAATGTGCTGACATAATATTTGATAGGGATTACTGTTGTTGTTATTATGGTAGTGCATCCAAACTGAATCTGATAGGGTGAATGAGCCAGCTCCCAGATTTAGTTTTGTTTGACTAAACATTTTTAGACTTTTATGGTTTTTTTTGTTTGTTTTTTTTATTTTATTTAAGGTCTTTGTTGCTGAACATTGATTGCTAGTGGTCAATGGAGACCAAATTTGTGATTTTGAAAATGAGGTGATTTTTTTTAGTAAAAAAAATGACAACATTCATTATAAAAATATTGTTTAACTGTTCCAGAAAACAGTCAGCATTATTTGTGTAAGGATGTGAAGCAACACTCTGGGGCACCTCAGTGCTAAACCAGCACAAAGTTTTGCTTATAAAGGAATAAATAATATATAATACTGTAAATATTTTTAGTCAGTGCCTGACAACCAAAAAAATGATTTGTACAGCCTGTGCAGCAATAGTCCAAGGCATTTCAGTGCATTGACAGCAAATGTTGATTTTAAAGCAGCAGTACAATGAAATAGGCAAAAGAATGGCCCTATCTTTTGTCACTATAAAAGAGTCCATGTATCTTCCAGTTTTATTTGGTGGCAAAATGTTCTAGTCCTACCAAAATGTGAGTATTTTATGTTTTAACTTCTTTTTCTCAAGGAAAAAATGATGATTGCAACACCTGAGTTAGATATAGAATACCATTGTAGAGCTGGTAAGCATCAGGATAGAGAAAATAAAATAAATCATGATGAGCGTCATAGGAGGTACCTGGAAAAGTGGATCTGACAGGAATGCTGATAACTTTATTAACTGTAGCTGAAACTATCCTTTTGGAAAAACATTTTTCATTGCACTGCTGCTTTAAAGAATATTATATAACAAAATCATGATGGGCACTGCCAGATAACAGTCAGAGTTATGTGTTTAGGTCTGTGAAGCAACAGTCCAGGGCATCTTAGTGCTCACATCTCTATAATGTGAATGCTGGTGGCATATAGTGAGGTGGTTCAAGGAAAGGATAGAGGTAGGAAAGGTCACTGCAGAGGGCTCAGCATCAGGATAAGAAGGAAAAGCAAAAAAAAGGTCATCACAACCATATGTGTTAGGTATCAGCATTCAGTGCTAGACAGCACAAGAAAGAGACATTGACAGCAGCTGGCTTGGCTGCCACAATTCTGTGTGTAAAAGCAGGAAGGCTGAGCACCTGCTTATCCCCACCCCAGTAGCTCCAACACTAAAAGAAGGGAAGACAGTCAAGGAAAAGGTTCTTGAAGATAAACAAGGGAGGGATAGTCTGAGGAGATCAAAGAAGAAGTAGAGAAAATGGAAACTGAGGCTGATTGCATAACGTATGCTCCCTGTGAACTTTAATCCAAAAAAATAAAAAGTAAATAGTTAGGACCAAACTCAAATTATCTGAGCCTGCTACTCAGCATTGGGCTAAAAGTTACCAAAATGTGAAAAGTGAACCTTCCACTAGTAGGATGGACAAACCCTCCAAGCTCAAATGTAAAAAAAAAGGCAATAAAAGCCAATCAACCAGATAAACAAAAAATAAATTAAATAAAAAAACAATAACAAATGAAAGATGAGTACTTATTAAAGACAACCCCCACTCAGCCACAGCAAGTTACCATTGCCCATACAATTTACTGGTGTGGACTATTTTATTACTGATCACTAGGATGATGGCAAGGCAATACACCAGCTATGCTAAGCACATCTCTCTGTGGTGAAAAGAGATCACATTTTACAACTGGTGGGCAGCACACCCACCTTAAACACAATCATCTATTGCTATTGGCAAAACACCAGGGCAAGGTTAATGGGGTCCAGGAAGCACTTGCCCCTCACACCACACAAGGCCAGAAAGGGCAGAGTAAGGATGAATCAATGCTGACTTTGAATTCAGTGAATGTGTCAAAATCTGTTGTTTTGGACACATGCAAATCAGTTCCAAACTTGTTTTCCTTCAGCACTTCAGAACTTCGATGTGCTGTACTGATGCAGCACATTTTATGGGGAGCAAACACTGAGCTTCTCCAGTGTGTTGGTAAGCCACATGACCTGCAGCAGCCAATCTGCACTGCCGGAGACTGAGAACTCCTCATGCTGCACACAGTTCTGTACTACTTCCAGTTTTCTTTCAAATGGAAAGGACCTGTCAGCTGAGATATTTCCATGCACAGTATATGAAAAAGAGTGACTTTTGATCAGAAAACTTCAAACATCTTCAGAGATGTGTGCATTATCATTCCATATAGCACATTCTACATTTAACTATAGTTTAGGCAGGCAGGCTAGTGAAACCATGTTGCAGGGGAGAGGAGAGAGTACTCAGTATGAGACTGCACAGGAATGCACTGTAGGCTGTAGGGCTGGCCCTGCAGCAGGAATAGGTCAGAGTGAATTTAATAGGCTGGGAAAGGTGCAAAGGGAATTTTGAAAGATTTTAAAGGTTTGTATTTGACAAACATGATTTAGTGTGTCGTGATGAGGGAATATAAATCAATTTAACTATTTTTTGTTTGTTTTTTTTTTTTTGCTCCCCCCCAACAGGAGTCTAAAGAATTTATCCAGTCAAAAATAGACTGCTGGTGGTATGGGCCTTGAAACTGGAATTCATCTCTATTTTTTTTATTGTTTTTGCCTGTGAGTAAAAACTATGTAGTAGTAGCAGTAAAGTAGTGATAGTAAAATGTATTACTCAACAGGATATAAAACATTAGGTCTGAGGGACCTATTTTTCAGAGGTGTCTTGCATTTAAAGTAGTCCTGCATGTGATCTACACTACTGGATTTTCAAAGGGCCTGAGATGGCTTAGGGACTAAGTCCCATGACACAACCCTCTAGTGCAAAGAAAAAAAATGCTGCACTGACAGACATACTGTTTTCTGCCCATGATGTGTATGAGTGGCAGCTGCAGCTGTGAAGGATGTTACACCTGATATTACCAATTCTAGCCTTTTGGCACAGCTGTGAGGAGATGGGAGTGTCAGAGTGGGTGATGAGACTGTGTGTGTGGGTGTCTGCCACTGTGTTTTATAGAAACCATGGGGAAACAAACTGGAGGGGAAATACATGCAAGAGGAGGAAAGGAGCAGATAAATGTTCAACCATGCCAGATCCACCAAGTACAACTTCTACAGGTGATGGTGGCAGAAAAGGAGTTGGTCATGGTGGTAGAGGTACTGGGAGAGAAGTCAATGTCATCAGCCTATGATAACAAGATAGAGGACATGATAGCACAGCTAAAGAAACCATAGTTCATTAGTCTCCAGAAATCCACTAGTTCTACTCCCACTGTAGTGCAAGCAGCATTACCTGCTGGTCATTCAGTGCATCTGGTGATGAAATCATCCTAAGCAATGCAGGAGCACACCACTTTCCCCTCTCTTCCTTTTTCAGGTGCATCCAGCTCCCTTACTCTAGATAGAAGTGATCCATCCAGAAATGTAACATCTTGTTCTCATAATAAATTCATTTTACATTTGCTGCCCAAGTCCCCCCCCCCATCACTAGAGGGCTCTGAAACCAGCATGAGGGAAGGGAGTCAAGTGGCTAACCAAACTCACAAGTTCAATTTCATGATTCATATATTTTTGGGCATATAAATAAAATGAAAAAACAGCAACAATAATAATATTAATAAATAAACATGATTGATTCAACTGGTATTACATCATATAATTTCATATAATATTATCGTATCTTCTTATGTAGCCAATTATATATAATATCAGAGATTACATTATATGTAAGCAATAAGATATGACAGTGTTGTGGTTGTTATGAGATAACTGCATGCCTAAGTGCATGTGAGGCAGGAGACTGCAGGCTGACCGCCTTCACCACTTAGGCGGCGGTTATCACATAATAACCAACACCTTGGGGTGTCTTATTGCTCTTATAAAATAGGTAACATTTATTAAAAAGACACTGACAAGTATTTTGCATTTGAAATTGTATATTTTTTTTTTTTGCCTAGAGAATCTATTTAAAGAAGAGAAAAAAATAGCCCCTAACTAAATTGGTGTATGTGAGTTTTTGAAGCTGTTTGTGGGGACAACAGGCTTTCTGTTAAACGATTCATCAACGGAAGTGCCATTGAGATGTTCTGAAACAGTGTTCTGAATCACCATGAGACTTGCTAAAGTGTGTTATTTTTATACCTTTAAACTCTGTCAAACATCCATTTTTACTTTGTGTTCATAAATTGTATGCTGCCTTTAATGTTTTACATCCGTTATGGCTCTTTGTGTCATTTATTTATTATTGTACCTAATGTTTACTTTTTTCCACCCTCTCACACACACAGCCACTGCATCCAGTGAGCAAATTTTTCTTAGGTGCATAACTTGGAGTAGAGACGAGCTGCATGAATGTGCCAGCTGACCACCTTCCACACCTTTGAGATCATGCAGCAATCATCACACAATAGTGAAGGTATTGAATCTGCTCAGTTTCTACATGTGTGCAGCTCTTGTTAGCTTCAGGTCACATGTTTGAGAAGGACTTGTTTGGTGGCAGTGGAAGATACTTAATTTTGGCGACTGCGTTGACAGTGCCGAAGTCACTATTAAATCCAGTCTGCTTCTGCAGTCAGTCAGGAGGCTGGTAACTTATTTAGAAATACTGTGATCACAGTACCATTTGCAGGGAGGGCAGGCGGTTGGTAAGAAGGTATGGGATAGAAACTTATGGAGGAAAATGTCCTGCTACTATCTGTCAATCAACAGTCTACAATTTTGAAGGAGTAATGACAAGCACAAAAAGGTCTGTAATCAACTGTAAATGGTGTTTAACATTTTATTTATTTATGACTTTGATAACCAGGTGAGTGCACTGATCCCAGGGACCATTTTCAGGCATGACAAAGGCCATAACACATGGCATAGGGTGACAGTGGAGTACAAGGTAACAGTAATACACATGAAACAGATTTGATACAAGTAACAATTGTAAGCACAATATACAGGTTTGACGCATAGGCCCATTTGAGAACAGTGAATACCAGGTTTCAATATCGGACATGAGGAGATTTGGTACAAAAACAAATCTTAGGCACAGTGTACAATATGTGACTGCATTGTCCAGTGAGCAAGTAATACACAGAATACTCAGTAAAAAATATTTATACAACATGGACAGGCAAGGAAGTCAAATATTATTGTTAAAATAAAATATAACTGTTGTAGGCAGGGGAGTTGACTAGTGTGGGTAGGTAGGTAACCCCTGGGCTGGGGAGGTGACTAGTGTGGGTTGGTGTCAGACCCAGGCTAGTTTGGTACTTTTTGTCCACTGTTGTGTTTATTAATGATGTCAATATATTTAGTTTTGTGTTTTTATGGCTTATGGCAGTTGAGTTTAGGGTGTTTGACAGGTTTTGTCACACAAATGTTTGTCATAAATTCTTTTTAAGAACATTTAAGGCATTGATACATGTGTGCAATGCATCCTAGTTGCTGAAAGGGTTCCTTACCCAGTGGGTGTTGCTCCTTACGGAGCTGAATTCTAAACTGTCTCAGCCAAGGTTCCATGTAGCGATTACAAAACAGCAATCACTGTTATGGCAAGTGCATATCGCAAAAAGCAAATCAGCGGTATGCCCTTCTCAGCGACCACACTTCCAGAAAAACTTAGTGCTTTTGTGGAGGGGCTGTGCCCCCTGCACCTCCCCTCACAGGGGGCTTTGCCCCCCGAACCCTCCTGATTTTGGATTACCAACTCCAGGGGGTGCATTTTGAGGAGGGGGCAACACTCCAGCATGGGAAGAGAAAAAAAAAAACAGCTGCAAGCAGCAGCAGATTTCTCTCAGCTGCTCTGTCCTGAGCCCAGTGCCTACTGCACCGGAGCCAGCCACCATCACCACCGCACCACAGGGCTGGCTCTGCTGCAGCAGGCACACCCTTCTGCCTAAACCATCTTTCATATCCCTCCCCTCCTCCTCCCTATCCCTCCCTTTCCAGTCGCCATCCTCGCTATTGCATCACTACCCTGCAGGGTAGCCCAAAAAGATAGTGCTGAAAATGAGTTGTTATTTTTTTTATCATTCATAATTGTTCTCACTGGATACCCTCAGCCAATCAGGATGTAGTAAAAACAAAGTACCCATTTAATAGCTCATATATCATAACTGCTGTCCTGCCTACCCTGCCCAGTGTTATCCTAATACATGTTATTCTGTGTTGGCTGAAAAAAATATCTCGCAATCGCCACCTGATTCCTATGGAAATACCCCCCAGCCTCAACTGTCATCAGTTCACTGCACCTAAAAACGTAAATTAGATCCTCTGAAGAGTGGGTGTATTTTATAGACGGTACCACAAATCCACTGAAAGCATATTGCAATCTGTGCTAAAAATATCGTTCAGGGTCAGTAAAGTCTACTGTTCTGGCTGATGATTTAAAATGTGAGCATAATGTCTTAAGAGGCATTTCCACTTCCAGTCCCCACTCAGGTCAGGTCACCCACCTCCTCCATCTGTCATGAACCACATTTTCTTCATCATGTATCTCTGTAACATGAGGGTGATACACCTTCTCTCTGCACACTACACAGCAGATGATATTGCAGGACGGGCATCCACCATTATACAGTAAGAGGTGGTGGCATCATTAGTTCATCTGAATCATCACAGAAGGATACAATACTTATTAAATAACTGGCAGAGATGTTTCTGGCACAATAGTCAGATGGGTTTGAGAACCTCACCAAAGAAACATAGAGTCTGAAGGTTCCACCAAGCCAGTTTGACATCAAAAGCACCAGCGAACATTACAGCAACAGCATCACCCCAATAGCCCGACACAGACAGCCAACAGCAACGATACACCAGAACAGTGACAAACACCAAAAAAAATGACAACAGCACTCTTCACTTCACTTTGCCCCCTGCCCCCCCCCCATATATTTATATAACAAAATCCATGGTGCACATACTGTGGAGAAGAACAGCAATCCCATGTCCCACACCAATAGCACCAATCCTGACAGTGGAGACAGACACACAGCTCACGCTCATGTGCACTTTATTTTAGAAATAATACTGATAGCCACGGAGAACAGTAATGGCTTTTTTTGACACCTACAACTGACAACCAACCTACACGATGATGTGCAACACCTGTCAGTGGCACATACACCTCGCTACAACTGCCATCTCTGTAATTAATTTGCTGCAAGTGATTTGCTGTTTACCCATTGGTGTAGCAATGGAATATTGACTCTGACAGCAGAAGGAGACCAACGGCTCATCGAGTCTGCCCATATTTATTACTACCTTACACCCCCAACCAAGGTGCTGTGAAGGGTTATTCACTACCTGTACCATATTGCTTTCTCCCTGTTCCTGGTTCCCCCAAGTGGGACTATGAAACTCATGGCCCTGTGCCACTGATGTTTGAACCCATTTAGACTCCTTGTCCTCCCAACCTTCACTGGCAATCTGTTTCAAGTCTCCACCACTCTTTCAGTGAAGAACTCCCTCACATACTTCCTGAAATTACCTCTCACTAATCTCCAATTGTTCCCTCTTATGACTGCATCTCTATTTCTAACAAACAGGTTCTCCAAATATATCCTATTTATACCCCTTGGGAATTAATGGTCGCTGTCATTTTCCTTCTCTCATCTGGCCTCCAGAAAATACATATTCCTGGCTTTAACCTGTTCCTCATTGGAACTGCCTTGCTTGTCCTGAATCATTTTTGTGACCCCCGCACACCAAGTATGGCCTATTGATGTATTTTCTCAGGTGAAGACGCCAAAACTAGGCACAGCACTCTAGGTGAGGCCTTACCACATTCCTCGATAGGTGCAGTATTACCTCCCCCCTCCTACTGTCAATACCTCAAGCTATGCACAACATCATCTTAGATGTCTTGCCAAAGGCATTCTTGCACTCTTTGGATTTCTTGAGTGACTGATGAGGACTCCAAGTTCCCACTCCTCTGCTGGTGTGGTGGCCAGATTACCCGCTCCCATCCAGTACTCCATGCTTGAGTTCTCATTCTCTAAGTGCATTACCTTGCACTTCCTGACAGTGAATCTCAGCTGCCAGACCTTTGATAACTTCTCAAGCCTTTCTAGGTCCCTTTGAAGTTCTTTCACTCCCTTCTTCACTGTGCACCCTACTTCATAGCCTTGTGTCATTAGCTAAGAGATACATCTCTGTTTTGTTGTTGTTAGTCTTTTGGTAACCAGGCAAGGTCCACTAAGCACACATGCCTGTTTTCAGGGGTGACCTGAGAGCACTGGGGAGGTTAAGTGACTTACTCAGCATCACACAGTATGCAAGTGGAGGTTGTGGGATTCAAACCCAGGGCTGCTAGATGTATCAAGCTAATTTACAGCTCATTACTCTAACCTCTAGGCTATACTGCCAGCCACCTTTCCTTGGATACCATCCCCTGTGTCATTAATGGACATATTCCATAAGACAGGTCCCAAGACTGACTCCTGCAGAACCCCACTCATTACCCCCTACCCTGAGATTTGAACCTATTTACTGCCACCACCCCGTCAACCTTCTGCCTAACCAGTTTCCCACCCACTTGACTAATTCCATCTCTATTTCTAAGTCTTCCAGCTTTTTTATCAGCCTCTTGTGTGGCACAGACTCAAAGATTTTGGTGACATCAAAGTAGAGCAAATCAACTGCCTGTATTCTGTCCACCACCTTTGCCACCCAGTTGAAAAACACAATTCGGTAGGTCTGACATGACCTAACCAACACAAACCCATGCTGTTTGCTGTCCTGCAGCCCAACATCTTAGATCATAATGCAGTTTGGCATGACAATACTAATGGATCCCTGTGATAGGATCAGTCTGCACTTTGCCGTTACCTATCATTTTTCAGGATCCTAAGGGGTTTTTGTCAGTGGCTATGGAGGGAGTCAAACCAGGTTGTAACAAGCCCGCCATTGACTGGGTTAGACCCTTTAAGGCTACAATGCACTTGGTGGACAAATGCAGTCAGTTCTTAACTGAATTAAAGGGGCCAGCTGGACTGAAGTAGTTGGTTAAAGAAGAAGAATTAGTGTTTATATAGTGCTTTTCATACACAATGTATCCCAAAGCACTTTACAAGCAATGCTAGACTGATAGTAAAGTGGTTGAACGTGTAGTGAAAGCCATATCGCACATCAACACCCACACACAGCCAGGACAAATGCATGGACCGGTTTTACATGAAGGGGAATATTGGCCAGGACACCGGAGAAGTTCCAAACTCTTTGTGAAAAGTGCCTTAGGTTCTTTTACTTCCACCAGGATGGGTAGAAGAGACCTTGGTTTTAACGTCTCATCCAAAGGACAGCACACCCCACAGTACAGCACCCCCATAATACTGCACTCAGGTGCCAGCATTTTTTTAGGTGTGAGACCAGTTCTGATGTGTGACCAGAACCCATGACCTTCTGGCCCAGAGGCAGATGTGTTACAAACTGAGCCACGCTGACAACTCACTACTACTAAAGAAACATACCTCAGCCCAAGGAAGGGACCAGTAACTGGGATGACATTGGCTTGGGGTCTGAGAGAAAGATAGAAAGGCTGACTGAATTTGTAATGTAGATAAAACTTTGCAGGGAATCAAACAGGGAGAATGCTGTGGACCTCCTGAGTAGCAAGGGTGAAAATCCCAGTGAGACCCCATAAAACTGGTTCTATCAGAGAAAAGCAAGCTGTGAAAGAGAGACCAATGTGAAACCCCAGTGCCAAAGAGAGCAGAGTCTGAGGCTGAAGTAACCACTTATTATTTGACTGTGTAAATATGGAAGAAAAGATGCTGATGTTAAGAACTGCAAAAGCTGCTGAATAGAAGACACGTTATGTTTGAACCTTGAAATACTGGTGTAGACTCCAGTCTTTGAGTGTTCTCTGTGAAGTCTGCCTAGAATGGCTTCTTATATGCTACCCTACTACAGACCCAGATCCAAAGATGTGTTAATTTGAAAATCCCCATGGGCACGTTAGTTAAATTAAACAGAACTGTTGTTAACACTTATGGTGAATCAGCAAAGACATATTTAAGAACTCAGCAAGTTTGTGTATACAGTATTTATCCCGCTAGTCATACTCCTCCTTCTTTTCTGCTGGCTTAATGTCAAGGCTAGATCCTGAGAATTATGAATTTCTATCCTTTCTCAGACTCAGCATAACACATAACAACCTAAACTATTCATTCAGTTGTTCACATGACTGGCAAGTGGAATCTATTACTATTCCCAGTCTTACACTTCCTGGTGATAAGTCCCCCTGGATTCCTCCCACTGGCACCATAGTCCAGCTCACCACTCCCATCAATAGTGGTGCAATGCTTCCTCCTGTTGACACCTACCCCTGACATCTTGTCAGCACCAGCAAGCTCAATGGCCCATATGTACAAAGCTTATGCATTAAATATACATGGCACATAGGGTTCACTATAACCAGCAGCTGCACATGAGGGGTCCCATGGACCCCCATGGCATTCACTAAAGGGTAGCACTACCCTTGTGCACCTGATCTTCTGTCATCCATAACTCTCTGCATGCGAATGGACCAGGGGAGTAACCTGGGGGGTGCTACACTCTGCATGATGCACTAGGTGCAGAGTGCTGGAGTAGTGGGGCACAGGCTACATAGTCAGAAACCCTGCCATAGTTGCTACATGTTCCTTCATTTCCACCACAGACAGCTGCAGTGGGCTGAGCAACCCCCTATCAAGCTGTCTTAGCCCTCCAGACCTGAAGAAGGTGTTGGGGAAGACTGTGGAGGCACTTGCCCAGAAACACGTCCCTTCAAGGGACTTCAGGACTCACCACATCCCACAATCCCCTCCTCCATGTGGAGCAGAAGATCCATCATGACAACAGAGTGGGCATCCAATTTGATGTCCACCAGTGTCCACCACCTTGCCCTTGCCCTGTGTCCCACCCCTGTCCAGCACTCCTACACATAGGTGGGGCTATGGGCAGGCAACCAGCAATTGTGACTGGTGAGTTGTGTGATGGGTCTTGGCCATTTATTTTCTTGTCATGCGTATTCAACCTGCTATAGTGCATACGCCCCAATATGATTAGGTGTGCCACTAAGAATACAGACAGCACACCATCAGTATCCATTAAAGAAGACCTGTCATGGGCAATGCAGAGCCCAACATTTAATATACTTTCATTTATTTTTACATTTTTATGCATAACTTGTTTTTGAGGAATATTATATGCAAGCAATAATACCTGACAGGGTGGGTGGTATTAGGCAATACCGGACCGCCCAAGGGTGTAATGAGGCCCGATGCCGCAGGCGGAGGGCCTTATAACCCCTGGGCAGTCTGGTATTGCCCATACCGCCCACTCTGGAGGGTATTATTGTGCTTAGAAAATGGGCATCTGTGTAAATTTTAATAAGGTTATTGAATAAAAGAGGACATTATTTTGAAATTGGATAGAAACAGCAGAAAACTGTTTTTTGTGGTAAAATAGTCCTTTGTTTTTGTGCTGTTCCATCAGGTGTTGCACCCCCCCAGCTATTCTGTTGTAATTATCCCCACTTCCCTCTCCCCACACACCACTGTTTATGGAAGCACAGAAGAACTAGGTTATTTATGTTTTTTTTTGTTTGTTTGTTTTATGAGTTCCTGATCCTCACTGCCTTCCATGAGGACCGGGAGTGGGACGAGGAGCGTCCAGTTTGTCCAGTGAGATTGAGTGAGCATGCATGAGATACTGAACCAGAGGAGCCATAAGTTAAATCAGTCAGTGACAAGAATGAGCTACGTGCTGTGGGCATGTTAGGAGGGGTTTGTATTCTTTTGCAATGTTTACTCTTATCATCGCGCATGACCATTTTAGAGCTGTGATGGTGGGAAGACTGTGAGCGCACTGTGACACTGAATGAGGAGGAGAACATCGGGAGCAAGGTGCAACTTGTGTTTATTTTTTTTAACATGTCAGGAGGGAAAACTAGTTGGTGGAGATCGGGGCATGGTCTCTCCCCCAGATGAAGATGTGCTGACAGAACGGGCGGCCAGAGAAGTGAGTAAGAGACTGTGACCCGATAGCAGGATTTGTTTTAGTTTGTGACTGTGGCGAGTGCAGGTCTAAGAATTGTTTTTATGTTATGTTACTAGTCGAAAAACACATTGTGAAAATGGGGATCTGGGGGTTAGTAGCCTTGTCCGTTGACCCGCTACGTTGGTTGTCTTGTGAGTCCGGGGGGGGGGGACTGCCGCTCTCAACGTCACGTTGTCTGGTAACAGGGAATACCAGGCATGGGACAAGGAGAAATTAAAAAAGGGAAAAAAGAACTGTAAATTTGTACTTTATGTACATTTTGTTAGGGCAGATAGGTGGGGTGCCAATGAAGTAGGGAGCATTGGGTGGGCAGTTTCTCTTGCTAAGCGAGAGAAAACAAATGGCGGGGATTTGAATTCAATTAGGTGCTTTCAGCCAATGAGAAAGCAGGCTGGGCACAAAGATACTGCACAGGGTGAAGGGGCACTGATGTTGGCACTTTTTATTTCCTGGTCGTCTATTGAAAGTTAATGTACCCCCCCCCCCAGCAGGAGTACCAGCCAATCAGAGACCAGGAAATAAAAAGCCCATTTTCTAAGATCTGTAAAGAGAATATGTTAATTGGCATGGAGATAAAGCTGAAACTACAGTGAGGCATTTGACTTCAGGTCAGCAATGACTAGTAACTATTACTGTAGGTTATGCTGGGTCTTGGCGAATTGTTTTTAGTGAGTTTTGCAGACTCTGTTACAACATAACAAACAGTAAGCCACTACAGATGCATGCTAAAAGCACCTGTAACAAGAAAGCTGCATTAATTAATGTTGATTGCTGACCTCAAGTGCTACCCATTTGTAGTCTGCTTCAACACATGCCATTACTGCTTTGGGAACCAACGTGGTCCAGCCAAATTCTTAAAGGCAGACTGAATTGATGGGCCCCAACTCTAAGCTGAACCACAGTTACCAATGGTCCACTTCTCTCACCCTTAGGGCAAAGAAGAAGTAGAAGGAGAAGAGGGAACTTAATAAGGGAGGCACCACTACTGCTCCTGACAATGCAGGGAAATCAAAGGAAAAAATCAACTTCCTTCTGTCATCCCAACAGGAGTTGTATTTGGATAATAGTGGCTGTCCTGGGTCACATAACTCTTGTGGTAAAGTGGCAAAAAACAAAGTTCCAGTCATGAAGAATTATTTCATAAGACAGCAACAGTGCAGTTATTTACATATTTCACAAAGCTGCCACATAATCTCGCAGTGGCCAGAGAACTCAGGGTTGTCATAGCAGAAATGCTCATAGTGTATCTCTTACCATATCATGGAGAATCCAGGCTAAAGATAGCTCACGGCAAAGGCTTGTACTGTGGTGGTTCAGAATGCTGGATTCATGTGGAATGGCAATCCCACTTCTGAAATGCTTTTCAGAATTTCATTTTTTAATTCCGTGGATTTCCAAAAAAGCTTGTCTATGTAAACTGTGGAATTATACATCAATAATCACATAATCCATGGAGTAATATTCATGGTTTGCAGAAAATGAATGTGCAATTTACATAAACTGTGGAATATGATTCTGCAGTTAACATTCTGATGTCAGAATTTTGGAATTCTGCTTCCAATGGAATTCTGTGGCATTAGTTGGAATTTCAGAAATTCTGTGGCATAACAGTAGAATCAGAATTAGAACATTCTGCACGAGTGTAGCATGTAACAAATGGAAACGTCATTCACATAATGTAGGATAGTGTATGAGAGCCCATACACAACAAAGCTATTCTTATAATGAGTGGCTACCATGACGATGAGGACCTTGAGAGTGAAGCTCAAGAGATCCGTTTGTCATCATGCAAACCATGAGGTTTAAGAATAGTGATGTTGTGAATCTGGGCTCTCATACACTCTTCTATATAGTGTGTGGTCCAAAAAGCACACAATCACTTACTTTTGCTTGTTGAAATAGTCAGCCTCTGCCATATGCCACCTGTGCTTCACCATCACCCGTCCTCCAGCCAGGTCACATATGTGACATATCAATAGCAAACTGTCCTATGAATTGAGCTGCCGGGGACATGTGTATTGTGATGTAGCTACTAACGCAGAACAAAAAGTGGTCCTGTGTTAGTAGCTACATCACTACTGCAGCAGAACAACTTTCAAGTGTATGGATCTCCATACACAATAACATTCCACCATATACTGTATGTACATATTTCTTGAATCAGGCCATGCACAGGCTAAGGGGTATTGTTGCACATTGGCTGTCACATGTTTTTAACTCTCAGCAGTTGACAAAATACACTTGATCATTTATATGTGGAGAACTGGGTTCTCTTCTGTTATGTATTTCTTGCGCATAACAGCCCATTGGGAACAACTGCAGTGTTTTCCTGTGGCCCCAAACACCATTTCTGGGAAGAGAATGTGCCCTCCCACCACCCCTAACATTCTCAGCAAAGCAACTTTATTCGTGACCTTCATATCATAATCAAATACAGAGTGGCCAACAACTTTATTAAGCTCTTTAAGAAAATGGACACTTGACTGTGCCCATTACTCCTAAATGGTGGCTTCAATGGTATCAATAATGGGTGGTTAAAGGGATAGAGGATTTGAGTGTCGTATTTTATTAACCAGGCAGTGCAGCACCTTTTCAGCCAAGCAGACATCAAGTACAAGGTGCTATCTGACTATATGTTCCTTTACACTACCAGTGATGCCTCAGGAGCTTCCACGAGCTTAACAGTAGTGCAGCGGCACCTCCTGGATGGGCCAATCCTCATCGTATGGGCTTGAAACATGCCTGCCAAGTATTTAGAGGCCACATGGCATCCATAATCCAAGCAGTTCACCTTCTTTGTGTGTTGATCGAGCCATTGTGTATTGAGCACCGATTTGGGGGAGGTTGGATGAGCATCCCACAGTCAGCTTTCCACCTTCAGGGAGGGAGGTTGTTGCCACTCAGCTCATGAGTGATACCCAGCAGTGGCTGGGTGTACACTAGGGTGGGACCAGTCTGTAGGGAAGGAGGCAGCAGCAGACATCTGCAGAGCACATGTGGGAGCAATGTTCATGTGCTGATGTCCTTGCACATCCATGTCTTTGAGGAAACCAGTAATGTGAAAACCCTCAGCTGCATCCATACAATGACACTCCTGCTCCTCAGCCCGAATAATGCCACCAGGCTAAGTCTCAGTCAGAAACATAGGTGGATCTTAATCTCTCCTTTGGGAGCTCTGCCATAGGGGATAAGCTACAGGGACTCTGCTCTGGGAAGCTGATAAGGGATGCCAAGTGGGAGGGGGTTCAGGGGTGTCTGAGTTTGAAACTTTTTTTAATTTTGCTGGCCTTCCCAGACTGACTGAATGGTTTTTAAATAATTATACTGCTCTCTGTTTTATATTGTTGTTATGTGTGCAGTGCCTTGATATTGAAAGGCGCTATATAAATAAAGAGTGATTGATTGATTGCTTGATATGGGGTACACCCCCGCCTGCCAGCACAGCGATAAACAGAATTTAAAAAAACTAAACACTTAGCTGTGGCTGTTTTCTCCAAAGCACTGTATAGGTTTCTTTTGTTCAGGTATAGGGCATAAAGGACCCACTATGACAAATGCCCTCTTGAACAGCTTTCATTCTGGTGAAACTTTGTCAGCCTGCTCCACACAAGGAACAATATACTGCTACCCATGATGCATTGCACTGAGTTTGTAATGAAAACAACTTTTCTCAGGTGCCATCATCAGTTTTGTGCTCCAATAATACTAAAATATTACAGCCTAGGCTGAATTTCTCCTGACACTCTGTTGCTCTAAATTAACTTGCACACACTGCCTAAAACAGTCTCTCTCATTCAAAAAATAAAAAAGCACAGTGAGAACATTACACATTTATTTTATTTATTTAAAATCTGGTAACTGGAAAAGCACACTAAGCCAAGGCTAGTTGCCAGGTGTGGCCGGGGAGGGGCGGGATTACAGACATGAGCAATTACAGGACATCCAAAGTGCATGTGCAAAATACATAGACAGTTGAGGCATATTAAAATAAGTGGGAGGCCCCCATGTGATCTAGCAACAGCATAGTGTCTAGCTAGAGAAGCGAACAGTACAGTACAAGGGTTCATTACATGGCTGCAGTAAATGAGGCATGCAAAAGTACATGAGAAATTGAACTACATATATTAGAGAGCAGACTGGAGGCCAAAAGCTCAGGAGACCATTCAGGTGATAAAAAGCTGAGGACAGGGGGATAGAAGAGGCCTGGAGAAGGGAGGCAGGAGATTCAAGAGAAAGACTGACAAGTACAGAGGGGAACAGAAGTATGCCTTAGCAGGTATCTAAATGCAAGGAGAAAGAGAGAAAGAGAGACAGCAAAAGATAACAGGGGATTAGATTGCAAAGGGAGGGGGAGATGATAGGAGAAGGTAGCCTGTCTAACACATGAGTGAGGAATGGGGAATAGAGAAGGTATGGGAATCCCGGGAATTCAGTGAGTAAGAGGAGGAGAGGGCAGGGTAGAGGAGTGAGGAGAGATAAGAGGAAAGGGAGTCAAATGAAACATAGTAAAGGAGCACAATTTCTGGTTGCTTACTGTCATAGTATACATTGTAATAAACCCTAAGTGGTAGGAACTCACAGGTTCTTAACACCTCAATAGTGTAGTGACATCATAAGGTACTAACTTAGTGTTGAGACACAGATTGTTCTTAACCCTTAGGGGTAAGTCATTCTCTATATAATCCATTATATAGTGAGATGATCCAACTTGCTGCTCTTACACCAAACTGCCCCTTGCGTGTGCTACTTCTGAGCATCCTAAAGATTTGTTTTCCTCTTGATAGACAAGATACAGTACTTGGCAGATAGAGTAACTGCACTACACTGAGTGACCTAAAATATTTTGCTCAATGTCGAACGTGAGGTATGGTATGAAAAAGTCTTGCTTTAGGTAACTTCTGATTAGGAAAAGCTTATTAGCCTGCCCTACACAAATAATTGTGCACTGATACCCTTGTTTCTTTGCACTGGGCTTGGTGCTTGAGTTTATACATATGGCTGGGACAGAGGTGCAGAAACCAAACCATTTTTACAAGTGTACTAGAACATTTAGGGTGTACAGCTATATAGAAATAGTTAAATAATATGAAAATAATGAAAAAAGATCACAGAAATAAAGTACTGTAGACCTACTGAGTTGCAAAAAAATGGTCTTTCATTTTATTCTTCTCCTTTCTCTTTAGATTTTCCATTTTTTATGAAGACCATGGTGGGGAACAATGAAACAGGGTCTGAAGTAACAGAATTTATTCTCGCTGGTTTTCCATATCTCAAGAATTTGCCATGCATTCCTTTGGTTGTGTTTCTGATAATCTACCTGACTGTGCTAACAGGGAATGGTTTGATCCTCCTTGCAGTTTCAACAAATCATAAACTGCACCGCCCGATGTACTTTTTTCTTACTAATCTAGCTGCAGTAGACATGTTCTTTACAACTACTACAATACCAAAGATGTTAGCTCAGATTCTGATGGGTGCTAATACTATATCCTTTGCTGCTTGCTTTACACAGGTGTGTTGTTATCATTCACTTATATTGGCTGAAGCATTCATTCTTGTGGCCATGGCTTATGATCGCTATGTAGCCATTTGCAGCCCTCTGCATTACGCAGCCATAATGACAAAAAGAGTGAACATTCAACTGGTAATATGTAGCTGGATATTGCCTTTTCTAATTGTGGTACCGCCAATTAGCTTAGCAGCACAATTACCATACTGTGGGTCCATAGTCCATCATTGTTTTTGTGAACACATGTTTGTGGTGAGATTAGCATGTACAGATGTCACTGCTCATAATTACGCTGGTTTATCTATTGCTATGTCTGGAACCCTCATACCTTTTAGTCTAGTTGTCTTTTCATACATTAAAATACTTCTCTCTGTTTTCAAGATTAACTCTGCTGAAGGACGCTGTAAGGCTTTTTCCACTTGCTCCACTCATCTGATAGTGGTGTTTATGTATTACCTGCCAATTATTATTTCAATTTTTCCTTATGCGATTGGCAATGTTTCTGATGATGTCCATGTCATTAATTCTATTTTGTTTTCTCTACTAACTCCTGTGGCAAATCCCATAGTTTATACTCTAAGAAACAAAGAAATAAAGGAAACAATTGTCAATGTTTTCAGAATGAAGGCAATATCTCCTCAGCTGCACCTTTTATATCCATAATTACTCATTAAAATGATATGTGAATGTAAAGGCAAGACAACTGTGTTTGTATAGCCCCCTATCCTGTGGGCTCAGGACATTTCAGAAGGTGTAGTACAGCACATAGATAAGCTAAAGCAACATAAATAAATAAATAAGTTTCACTGAGTCCAAATACAATATTCAACATCCTGGTTTAATATGAACCTAAGTAATAATAAACTTAGACATCACACAGAAATAAACAGAACATTGGATCCCAGATGTCAAAATTCCCAGAGTAACTGCCACCATAGGCTTGTTCATGTGAGTAAGGGTTCAGCCCATTTTTGAGCATCTTCACTGAGTGGGACCTCCTAAGATGTATGGGCAAGGAGTTCCAGATAATAGGTGCAGCAACTGCAAAAGCTCTGTCTCCTGATTGTTTAATGTGGGGGTCTTTGTACAGGCAAAAAAAAAAAAAGATCCTCACTGGAGCGAGGAGGGTGACCCAGAGCATACAGGGTCATGAGATCTTTTAGGCAGCCCAGCCCCAGTTTGTGCAGGGCTTTGCAAGTTAAAACAATTATGGAAGTGATGTGCCACCAAATTAGTAGCTGAAATCATTACACCAGCGATTATCCCAGTCATAGCATTCCATGTCAACTATAGGTGGTGCCCCAACTTCCCAGGCCTTATGTACACATCATTACAGTAACTAAGTCAGAAGACAACAAAGAAGTGTACCTGGATCACCAGGTCCTTAAGCACCTGACAGGGTTTCATCTGGGTGGTATGCCTTGGAAAACAACTTTTTGGTATGGGTTAATATTTGTAAATCTGTAAGCAGTGTCAGTAGCTCAGCAGGTAGCACACTTGCCTTTGAGGCTGGGAGATCAGAAGGCTGTGGGTTCTATCCCCGCACCAGACAGCCGGGTTAATATCCCAATACTGACACTGTAGTGCAGCATGAGGGTGGGTGCTGCACTCCTGAGGTGCTGTCTTTTGGATGAGATGTTAAACCAAAGTCCCAAGTGCCTGTTCTTGTGGTAGTTCAGGTGGATGTTAAAGATCCCATGGCATTTCTCGAAAAGAGTAGAGGAAATTTTTATTGATATTCAAAAACCAACATGCAAAAGAATACAAGTACAAATGATATGAACAAACTTAAATACAGAATGAAAGAAAAAGAAAACCACATATACTCATATCAAACCTATTATTTCCATAGGCTGAAATCTTCACCTCTTCTCCAAAACTTGTATCAGCCCAAAATACAGTATACACTGTATAATCTTGTTATAGTACATTTATTACATCAACTCTTAGTACATCCTCTCCAGATTTACACAAGATCACAACTATGTCAGGAGAGAAACTATCAACCCACCCAGTGTATCCCTTCCTATAGTCACTTGCTTCTTCTCCCGGTATCTTCTTTTCATAGATATATACTTTGTCTAATTCTGCTTGAAGTTTAAAAATCATATCTTTGAGCTGCACCTTTTCATTTTGTAATGCTCTCTGACACCAAGCCTGCCAGATTGTCCATTTTATACATGCAAAAATGACATATATTGAGCTCTTTTTCCATTTTTTCCAGCTATGCAGGATTTGGCCTTGTACCAGAGTTTTGTACGTTATAGTAATGAAAACATTCTCATTCCACATATTTGCTAAGGGCAGGGCCCCTGGTGTTCTGCAGCAGAATTTTCTGATTTCTGCTGCAGGGCTCCTTGACTTCTGTGGCAGTATTTTCTGATTTCTACGGCATGATTTATTCATTTCTCTGGCAGAATGCAGTCCTGTCATTGGCTAAATATGATGTGATGTCATTGATGACATCATATGCTGAGCATAGAGGAGGGGCTTCAGGATAAACGAGGTGGGAAAGAAAGCCTGACACTATGGAAAAACAGTATATTTATATGAAAATTCACCAAAACCAATGAATTCTGTGGCACTATATATATTCTGCGGCATGATGCAAATTCTGCGGCAAATTCCACAACCAGAGAACCGCAGAATTCCAGGGGCCTTGGCTAAGAGAGACCAAAATCCATTAATGCATCTACAATCAAAGAACATATGCTGTATAGCTACAATCTTATCTTGACAGCCTCTTTCAGTACATACCCTTTTCTCCTGACTTTTATGTTTCTGGTTCCCTTCGATGTTAAGCTTACCATGCCCACATAGCCAAACAATATCTTGCATCTTCAGAGGAATTCTAGCCTCCATCATGCTATCTAGCAATTGTGCACAATCAAGTTCTGGTTCAAGTAGAATGACAGGCTCTTCAAACTAACATTTTTCCAACAGAGTTCTATAAAACTATTTCTTCATCATGTTTAAAAACCACTTGAGCTCAATCTTCCACATATGAATATATTGCAATGTGGTCTGTACACATACCGATAAGGTTTTATCAGTAACATGCCATTTCCCTCTGCCCCAAACCATCAGAAAACCTGCACTCCACTCTTGCATCCTACTGGTTCCTGCAATCTCATTTCCCAATATTAATGGTCTAATAATTGAGTAGAAGAAATTAGCAAAAAAAATAAACTAAAGGCTGTAACATATTGAGTCCTCCCTGTTTCCACATCCTCTACGTGTGTGCTCTCTCAACTGGGTTCAGTCTACTCCCCACAATAGTAAAAAAAATACTCCTAAAATTTGTGTTTGCATGTCAAAAGGCAAGGGATATATGTGTGATATATATATATATATATATATTAAAAATGTATGCTATATACGCCCGTATGAGAGGGACTCTTTTTTTTCTTGTCATCTTCCAGGATTTCCACGTTTGTACCTTCTGTAAGGTTGTATTATATGCTAATTCCCAATTTTGTTTTTCTGCCTCCTTAGCCCTATATTCAAGTCCCAGAATTCGTAGCGGTCCTTTTGTCACAGGAATTGTAAAATCAGGATCCACAAGTGCAGCACCAATTGGTAACATTTTACTTTTTAAAAGGTTTATGCATATCTGTGTCCACTGAAACTTGGTCTATCATGTGTAAGGCTGTCTGTCCATCTTTCAGAGTGGCTACTGTCAGAACATAGTCGTCTGCATATGCCATGACTTTTCTACATACCCCTCCCTTTTTACTCTCTATTGGTGTTATCTCGGCTGTATTTTCTATCAATCATAGTATTGGGTCTAATCCAAAAACACAAAGTAATGGCCTTAATGGGCATCCCTGCTGCACACCCATTTTTTTAATTCAGATTTTATTAGCAACTTTTCCACATTAAGAGGCAGTAACATGACAGAAGATAAGGATACAGCACTTATTACATTAAAACTGCCCCTCCCTCCCCACCTACAGCAGTTGCATATCAATGTACCACTTAAGTGCAAAACCATTGTACAGGAATATACAGGGCTATTGTACTAAAACACTACTAATTCTGAGCAGCTAGAATTAAGGAGTGAAGGTGATCCCATATTTGAGTATAAACAGATAATCTGTTGTGAAGGCTGGCAATCGCCTTTTCCGTACGCAGGTTATCAAGGATTTCCTTCACCCATTCCTGTAATGTCGGGGTAAGCTTGTCTTTCCAATGACGTAAAATAAGCATCTTGACCGATAGAGCTATCATTGAAATATGGAATCTTCTCACTTTGACTCTAATAGAAGACATGTCCCCGAGGAGACAAATATCAGGCATGAAATGTTCCTGTAAACCCAGTATAGGAGCTAGGGAAGCTTTAATAGAGTCCCACAACTGGGAGATTTTAGGACAGGACCAAAATATGTGAAGGAGTGTCCCCTCCTCCTGTGAACATCTAACACATATATTTGAGTCCAGCAGACCCCACTTCATTAACTTAACCGGAGTATAGTACATATTATGTAGAATATGATATTGCATAAGGCGTAACCTGTCTTGGGAGACAAATTTATGCAGGACTTCCACAAAGCTTGCCAATTAAGTGAGTATTGAGGAAGTAAGGAGCTCCAGAACCTCATCGGTCCAAAAGAGTCCCCATACCTTTTGTGAAACAGAACTTGATATCATTTGGATACACTGCCCGAAGACCCAAGTAGAGATGAAATTTCAGGTATCAGGGCCCCAACCGTCTGATTAGGAGGGGTATTACTGATCACTATTGTGAATAGATGTCTTATCTGTACTACTTTAAAATGTGAGAATGCCAGGATACTAAATTTCTGAATAAGATCACATATGGATAGCCATTGCCCCTCCTCATCCACAAAAGAAAGTACTATCTCATCCCCCAATTGGGGCAACCAAGTGCGAGGAATCTGCTGCTTATTCATAGTGAAAGATGGGGAGTTCCAGATAGATTGGCTAGATCTAACTGAGGAGTATAATGCAAGAAAAAGCAAAGTTGTGCATATACCCTTAAAGAAGTGGTAACTATAGGACATTTCTCAGCGACATGCACCTGAGAAACTTTTACATAGAACAGAGTTAGGGGATCCAGGTTCATGGATCGGATTGAGTCCAGCTCTATTCTAAGCCAAGTCGGCTGCATCCTTTCAGGACCCGGATTTACCCACTTCAGACATTTTACAAGATGGCTAGCCTAATAATATAAGGCCAAATGGGGAATCCCCAGGCCCCCCTCAGATTTTGGAGCAGCCAACTTGTAGTAAGCCAGTCGGGGTATTTGTCAGACCAGATAAACTTGGTAAAATACCATGCAACTTCTTGAACCAGGATAACGGGATGAAAGTATTGAGAAGAGATAAAGGATAGAAAATTTGTGGGAAGATGTTCATCTTGATTATGTTAATCCTGCCCCAAAGCGAGATAGGGAGTTTAGACCACCTGTCAGGATCCTGAATTATAAGCTGGGAAAGGGGCTCCAGATTTTCCCTGAACCATACTGAGGGGTTATGAGTCAGTTTAATGCCCAAGTATTTCAGTGACCTGGGGGACCAACATAGACCTAAGGGGGCAATATCGATCTTAAAAATCTTGTGGTTTAAAGGGAAAAAGGAAGATTTATTAGCATTAAGTTTATAGTTAGATAAGGTACGAAATTTAGCAATTTCACCCAGCAAAACTGGAACAGAAGATACTGGATGGGATAAGTACACAAGGAGATCATCCGCATACGCAGTGATTTTGACCTCATGATGACCCACCCAGATGCCTTGTATTCCTGTATTATTGAGAATATTTTGAATGAGAGGTTCAAGATACAGGTTAAATAAAAGGGGAGAAAGGGGACAACCCTGTCTGGTACCAGAATATAATGAGAAGGACTTAGAAAATGCACCATTTCCCGTAATTCTTGCTGTAGGTGTTTTGTATAATGCAACGATCCAGGATATAAAGACAGGAGGGAACTGGAAGGCTTCAAGAACTTGGAACAGAAATTTCTAGTTCACCCGATCAAATGCCTTCTCGGCATCCAAGGAGACCAGTCCAGCGGGAAACACAGCATCCCTGGAGACTGAGAAGACATGAGAAAGGGTACGCAAATGGTCTGAAGACGAACGTCCCTTCATGAATCCAACCTGTGCCATACCTATTAGATCAGGAAGGACTACAGTTAGTCTGTCGGCCAATATCTTTGAAAGGATTTTAATATCCTGATTTAAGAGAGATATGGGCCTGTAGCTTTGGACTAACTCAGGATCCTTATCTGGTTTAGGGAGAAGAACAATCAGGGCTTCGAACAGGTAAGGGTCAGCCTCAACCCCAGATAGAATGTACTGAAATAGGCGATAAAGTACTGGCAATAAGAAGTCGCAAAAAACTTTGTAAAATAAAGAGGAGAACCCATCTGGTCCTGGGGCCTTGTCTGAGGGTAGCCCTTTGATAACCTCTGAGATTTCCTCCTGGGATATAGGAGAAGCCAGAAAGCTCTTGTGTTGCTCCGATAGAGAGGGCAGGTGGGAGTTTTTTAAGTACTTCTCAAGAATCCCAGGACAGGGAGGACTCTCCATGTCCCTATATAATTTTTCATAATATAAAGCGAACTCCTGTACTATCTCAGTAGGGCATACTTTCAGAGACCTGTCTGCCATTGCCCGAATTGGTGGGATGAATCTTACAGAATCCTGTTGTTTTAAGTGCAATGCGAGCAGACGCCCTGCTTTCTTTCACTGATCCGTATAGCTGGCCTTAGTTCGGATTATAGCTAGTTCTGCCTTTTCCCTTAGCAATTCTAGATATCTATCTATCTTTGGCCACCAGAAGTCTCTTCTTATCCTCGTTAGAGGAACTAACAGTGAAATTCCCTTCAAGGGACCGAATTTGGGATAATAGAGATAGCAGCTCTTCCTCCTGCACCCTTTTCCTTTTAGCCACTATACTAATAAGAACCCCTCTCCTCCCCAATGATAAATCCCCGGGACCTGATGGGTTCTCCTCTAATTTTTACAAAGCATTCACAAAGAATCTTGCCCCTTTGCTTCTCTCTATGTTCCAGCAGATCCTAGCCGGTAAGAGTACAGACAGCACATTGTTTGAGGCGCTAAACGTACTTCTGCCAAAACCCAGCAAAACACCAGAAGATATGGCAAGTTACAGGCCGATATCACTACTTAATCAGGATATTAAAATTCTGAGTAAACTGTTAGCAGACCGCCTAAGCACAGTTCTTTTGGATTTAATAGGAGTGGAGCAGGTGGGCTTCATGAAGGGTAGGTCGGCTGGTGACCATATTCGAACCCTAGCACATGTTTTCTCAGTATCCAGAGACCCGGAATATCCAGTGGCCTTGGTTTCTCTGGATGCTGAGAAAGCCTTTGATAGAGTAAACTGGAACTTTCTTTTCCAGATGTTACATGCTTTCGGCTTCCCTCTAGAGTTCTAAAACTGGATACAAGCCCTCTATAAATCTCCAACGGCCAAAGTCTTATGTCATGGGTGTATCTCCGACCGGTTTCCTGTGATCTCAGGCACTAGACAAGGGTGTCCCCTATCCCCACTTCTTTTTAATTGATATCTAGAACCTCTCATTTGAAGACTGGTTGCTAACCCCAAGATACAAGGTATAACGGTACAGGGCATCGAAATCAAGGTATCGGCCTATGCAGACGACCTACTGCTTCATATTTCGTATCCCGGAAAGGCTATCCCACATCTTCTGGAAACTATCAAAGAGTACAGTCTGCTTTCTAATTATAAATTAAATGTGGGGAAAACAGTGGTTTTCCCTCTCATTCAAAGAGTGATGAGGCATGAGATTAGCGCATCAGGCCTGTCATGGGAAAGGAAGTCATTGAAATATCTAGGTATTACTTTCTCACGAAGCACTGCTCTTTTGCAAAACTACAACCTAGACTCCTTACTAAATATTATTACCCAAGATTTAAATAGATGGTCCCTTCTCCCATTGACTATCTGGGGCAGAGTTAGCCTTATTAAAATGAACGTTTTTCCACGGCTGTTCTACCCACTTAATCTCCTGAACATTTGGTTACCCCAATCATGGTTCAAGAAAGAGCACAACATTTTTTCCAATTTTATTTGGGCCGGTAAAGGTCACCGATTGGCCTTCCACAATTTAGTGGCCCCGAAGCCCAAAGGGGGCCTCCGGGTATCACATGTTGGCCTTTATTATTGGGCCAGCCATGTGAGTAAATACTTGAGGTGGCTCACCCCAAGTGATCCTGGAAAATCTGGGGAGTACAAACCCCTCTGGACCAAAATAGAATCTGCCCAAATCCGAAGTCACAACCTTTCTTCTGCGGCTTTGCTTTTTGTGCAATCCAAGAGCCTCCCAAAACCACTACACGCGTCACCTATCACCGTATCTATGAGGGTTCACTCCCAGTTCTGTTCTTTCATTAAATATAATCACTGCTTGGACTTGGAGCAACCTCTGATGGGCAATCCCAATATTAGACTAGGTGGGAAAGTTCTCTCCCCCTTGTGGATCCCACAACTTAAAAAGCCAAGCTTACCTATTTCTGGAAGGGGACAGAACAGAAATGGTTTTCATCTACAGAAATTCTAGATAAGTTAGGGATTCTGGCCCCTAATATTTTTAAAATATTCCAACTGCAACATATCCTGGTGAAAACTATTGGGGTAAATCCCCAGATGCTAGGGATTCCCCCCTTCTGGGCGGATTTGGTTCAAATAGTGGGCCTCCCACATGCGGTGTCTAAGATTTTTGAAGTTCTATACAACAAAGTTTATCCCAGACCTTATGGACCTACTGATTATTGGACAATGCTCCTTCCAGAGACACCTATTAACTGGGAGAAACTCTGGCAAGGATGCCACAAATTTATTACGCAAGATAGGCTCTGACTTATGCAGTTTCAAAAATTTTGCATAACTTATATTATACCCCTCATAAGATAGCCAAGTTTGACAATGCCTCCTCTGCCATTTGTTCGAGGTGCACCCAGGGTGAGGGCAATCTAGTACACATTTTCTGGCACTGTTCTAAAATAGCCCCCCTTTGGTTGCAAATCAAGCAAAGAGCAGATCCCTTGTTGGGACTTGATGAGTTGTTTACGGTTGAAATCTGCCTTTTAGAAAATTACTCAGAAATCCCGGTAAGCACATGCAAATATCATATAGCTCTTATATCCATGTCAGTCAAAAAACTGGTGCTCAGACACTGGAAGGATAGTGAAGCAATAGCATATGTCGAATGGCTGAAGGAATTATTGGTCAATATCAGAATGGAAAAGATGACAGCCAGTTTGTACAACAGATTGAGCAAATTTAATAAAATCTGGGCCCCGCTCTTAACTTTATACTCTCTGCAAATGCCATAAACACAATGAACCTCTGAGAAGAGAGGCTTTTTGTAAAGCAAGGCTCTGGACAATCTAACCTGGGATGGGCGAGGGGTAATGGGGGGATGGTAAGACAATGTGGGTGGGTTCTCATCATGGGGTAGGACAATTTTTTCAATGCACCTAGGGGTGGGTGGAGGGAAAGGGATTCCTTTTTTTTTTCTTCCCTTTTTTTTTTTCTTTTCTTTTCTTTCCCTTTTTTCCTTGGATATGCTGAAAGTACATGTTCGCATTCTATGTACCGTGACTATGATGTACTGTATGTTGGAAACTTTAATAAACATTAAATTACAAAAAAAAGAACCCCTCTCATATATGCTTTAAAAGCCCCCCATAGAATGTCCGGCTTTGCACTGTCCAATGGGTTGGATGAGAAAAAGAACTCAATTTGCTCTCTAATAAGCTTACAATACTTGGCATCTTTAAGAAGCTGTTCATTGAGCTTCCACCTAGTCTCCCTTTTAGGTGAATCAAGAAATGTCAGGTTGCATATCACAAGGGAGTGGTCAGAAATGGGACCAGGTTGGATCGAGGCAAACTTGACCCCAGGCAAGAGACCCTGTGAGATAAATACATAGTCAATGTGAGACTGCGAGCCATGCACCATTGAAGTGAAAGTGAACTCCTTGGAATCAGGATGCAACATACGCCAGACATCACAGAGCCCGCATTGATCTACCAGATCTTTAAATGCACTCTGTCCCGGGGACATCCCTCTCAGCCCACTTCCTGACCTATCCAGGTCAGAGTCAATAACCTGCTTAAAGTCACCCCACATAATAATCCTGATGGGAAAACATTGGGAGCATAATAGTTATCAGCCTCATAAAAAACCCCGGGTCATCAATGTTAGGTCCATATATACTGCCGAGTAGAAGTGGTACGGACCAGAGAGTGCCTTTGACTAAAACAAATCTGCCCCGGATTCTTGATAACCTGCGTAGCAATGAAGGGGATGCTTTTATTAATAATTAGCATGACCCCGCAACTTTTAGTGGAGCCCTGAGCTTCATAGACCTGACCCACCTGTTGTCTCCTTAATTGTAAAGCTTCAGACTCTAGTAAATGGGATTTCTGCAAAAAAGTTATCTGAGACCGCAATAAATTTAAGGGTTTAAGCACCTGATATTGTTTGGATTTTTTTCTGATCCCCTTAACATTCCAGGTAGCAAAAGTCACATCATTAGCCATCTAACCAGATTAATAAGCTTAATATCCTCCACCCTGTATAGAGATATCGAGGAATATTCGACCAGATTTGAATGGTTACTGCTGTATGATCCTCCCTCCCCCCACCCCATCCTCCAAAACAAGCTATTCCCTCTTCTATCCTCCCCATAATACTCCCCCCACAATGAACAAGAAAGTATCTGAACCTAAATGCTCAAACTCCCACCCCTCCCATCCACCCCAACTGTCACAAACAGTGCTCAGCAAAGTACCATGTCCCTTCCTCCCCCCCAGCCTCCCGATAAAAACCCTCAGCCCCAAACAAGTACAATAACACTCCCCCCCTAACCAGCAAAATTTAAATAAGAACTGAGAAAACTCTGCTACCTAAACAGTTCTTGATAGCTTAAAAAGAGGAGCTGGGCTTAAAACATAAGAGCACAGCAAGGGTACTGCCATAATACACTGGATACCTGTGGCCTAGCAAGAGAGAGACCCGACACACAAGGATCTCAGGTAGCTAACTTAAATATAAGGTTCTTGACCTCTGTGTCACTCCAGCAAGGAGTCAAATAATACAGTAAAGGTAAACATCAGTTAGCCAGACATTAAGGAAGGGAGCCATACAAACGAGACTTAGCCCCAATTAACGGGCTGCATATAACCTGCTTAATAAACACAAATACCTCAAGGTCCTAGGAAAATAATAAGAAAAGTAGGGCTCTTTTACCTCGGCTTCATACCCTACCAGGACCAACTGGCGTGGTAATGAGTATGTTTATTACCCCAGACTTCGAACCAGCAGCTCACACTGAGCTAATAATCCTATGCGTTGAGCTCCCTCTTGTGGCCATGGAGTGAAATACAAAATGCCCAGCACTCCTTCTGTATTAATCTACCCCCAGAACTAGACCGTGAGCCTGAGTGATATTATTTAACCATCTCCTTTGTACTAACAAGCAACGTTCTTAAAGGACCAAAATACCGAACACCTTCCCCCAAATGAACAAGCTATAGGCTCAGAACAAAACCAATATGCAGGCTGCAGTCCCATGTTTGAGTTCAAAACAAATGAGTCTCATATCGGGTTAAGACAGCGAGATAGCAGCTCAGCATCTCCCTACAATAAGATCCTTCAGATTCCATCCACGCTGTTTATCCTATTCAGTATTCGACATGAGAGGCAGTCCCATCTTGACAACGCTGATCTCCCCTTCACACAAGCAGAGGACTCCTCATGGGTCATGAAACAGGTCAGAAAGGGCAAGCTTGAGGCTGGCAAGAGCAACATCAGGATCCTCATATGTTAACCAGGATCGGTTCACTAGAACCTGCAACTTACCTGGGTACCCCATCTTAAACTTGAACCCAGCAGCAATAATCTTGGTTACAATGGGATGGAATGCTGTGCGCTTCTGTCGAACAGATCCCGGGAGGTCCTGTGCTATTCTTAGCTTTGAGTTTTCCCAACGGACCTCTTGTAGGTCTCTCACTTTAGACAAAAGGTGTTGCCTTTTCAAGAAATTGAGAAATCAGCATATCATAGGGCAGGGAGCTGCCCCCGAAGGAGGTTTTGGTCGTAGGGATCTATGTGCCCTCTCAATAGTATACACAGAGCCGAAGGGAGAGGGACTGGCCACTCGTTCTACCTTCTTCTGTACAAAATTGATAGCATTCTGGCCTTCTTCACCTTCAGGTAGCCCCAACATTACAACATTATTCCTGTGGCTGCGGCCCTCGAGATCCTCCAACTTTGCTTCAACTTGAGAGAGCTTCTGCCTCAGTGCTGCTAGCCCAGGGTCTACCCTTTCCAGATGTTTCTCGAGTGACACAATGTGAGCTGTATTATCCGAGGTTATTGTAGTGACCTCTTCCAGCTTTTTAGTCAGGGCTTTAAGCTCAGTTCCCATTTCTTTGACTTCCTCACGAAAGGGCTTGAATTCTTCAAGGAACTCGTTCAGGGTCAAAGGCTCCTGATCCAATACTTGGCTAGGATGGTCAGGCCTGTCTGATCCACTTAAGGCCCTAGGTTTCTTCGGGTCCTTCTTGGGGGTAACTGGCGGAGTGTGTTTTTGCAAAGGTTTTTTCATGTAAGCCTCCATAAATACTCAAACTCGCAACTCCAAATCCTGGAAAGGTTAGAAGGCAGACTCTGAGGACACCAAGGGGTTTTTAGTGATTTAACAGACCAAAAAAGACGATTTTATAATCAGGAGGCTGGAGCTATGTGGAGGAGCTTCTATTCAGCACTCTGCATCACGTGGTCTTCTGCACACCCTTTTTTACATATATTGGGATGCCTAGGTGCCCATTGATCAGGGCAGTTGTCTGTACGTCCCTATATAATAGTTTTATTAATTCAACCATCTGCTCTGGCATGCCATATACTTCCAATACTTTCCACATATGTTCCTGTTTTATGGCATTGAATGCCTTCTCCTGATCTATGGAAAATAAATATCTATCTGTTTCCAGTGCCATCCCCTGTTCAACTATTTCTCTGACATGGATCAAATTCTGATAGATGTTCCTACCTGGGATTGCACATGACTGGGTTTCCAAGATAACTTTTTCCTCAACCTTTGCTAGCCGAGCCATCAATATTTTAGTCAGTATTTTGTAATCCGTGGTCAGTAGGCTTAAAGGTCTCCAATTGTGTATGTTTTGTGGATCTCCCTTTTTATATATAAAAAAATCAAAATGTCTTCCTTCATACTCATACACAGCCTGTGTTCTTGCTGTATCGCCTCACATACTGTTTCCAGCACAGGGGTTACAGTAGTTGTTCTATAAATGTTTTGTAGAAGTCATGTGGTGTGTCATCTATTCCAGGTGCTGTGTTAGTTGACAATTTGCTAATAGCATTTTAATTTCTTCAGTATTAATGGGTTGGATCAAATCTATTTCATCTTGTTGGGAAATGTGTGGAATGTCCAAATCTCTATATACATCGCCCTCCAAATCAGTGGTACTACAGTTTTGAAATGTGTGACTTATATGTTGTTGTACAATACACTGAATTGTTCTATTATCTGTTGCTGTTTCGCCCTTATCATCTTTTAATGCTGTGAGAATGGTTTTCTTAATGCCTTGCAATTCTTTGTCATAAGGATTTACTACCTCTTTTTTCCCTTTTGTCATAAATTGTTGATTTACTGCCAGAGTGTGCTCTTGCTCTTTTAGGTATGCACACATATCATCCTTTATGGTATTTAATTTCCATCATAGCTTTCCCTGTTAGTGACCTTTGAGTTATAAGCTTTAAGTATTGTGCTCTATAATCCCAAATATTTGATATATTTATTTTTTGCTGTCATACTTGTCATGGCAATCATAAGCTCCTTAATGTCCTGTTTTGTATCCTCCCATCACTCTATTGGACTATCATCAAGGAAACTAATCTCAGATCTGATTTTAAACAGTGCCTGTATTTTTGTAGTTTAGGAAATGTACTGAAGGGTAGAAGTATTCATCTTCCAGCATCCTCTCCCTATCATGAGCTTGTGATATGACCCTATCTCCATTTTAACAGCCAAATGGTCTGAAGTTTCTAATGGAAGGGCTTGTACTGACCTACCAGTGATTCTGTCTGTGGTAAACCAGAAATCAATTCTAGTAGACAGTTTTCCATTGTGAAAGGTATGAGTCTGATTTATCCCCAAAATGTCATGAATATCCTATAAGCAATTTCTTTTAAGGATCTCAGTTAGTATGTTAGTATCACAGTAGATTTTATTTGTTTTGCATCCCCAATCCCTATAACTAAGGCCACAGTTAAAATCCCATCCCCATAAAATTATCTTTGAGGTTTTTAAATAGGGTTCTATAGCCCTGAACAGAATTGCCCTGTCTGCCTTGGACTGAGGGGCCTATGTGCTGGTCAGCCTGTAAGTAATGTCACTAATGCAAACATCAGTTATCAACATTCTACCAGGTTGAATGTCTAGTATTTTAACGATTTTAACTTTTGTCTAGGCAAACATAATACCTACACCTGAACAGGTGTCTTCCCCTATCGACCACAGTGAGGCAGTATAGTGTAGTGGTTTAAGGCTCTAAGCTGCAAATCTGGAGACCTGGGTTTGAGTCCCACAGCCCCCACTTGCATACTGTGTGACCCTGAGCAAGTCACTTAACTTCCCTGTGCTCCCAGGTTGCACCTGTAAACAAGCTTTCAGCTTAGTGTGTCTCACCTGGTTAAACAATTGGGGGGGAAAAAAGACAATGAAGGTCCCCATCTTCAATCTCTTTGAGCTTACATGATTTCAGGGGTGCTATGTAGTCTGGTGTCCTGCACAAAATAAATCTGCCCACCGCCTGCTATTAAATTGGCAAAAGTAAGGTAACCTTTTTTTCCTGACATTTTAAACTATTGACATATGATTTAATACAAGAAATAGAAGCATACATTTTGAGTCCATTTTTTCTTCTCATTTTCTCTTTTTCCTCTTTTTCCTTGGCTTATCCCTTCTTGTTGCCTCTCTGGTGATATCTGGTTGTGAAGATGTAATAGAAGTTACATCAGAATCTCTTCTTGTATCCTCCTCCTCTATGTCCATCAAGGCTTCATATGTATTCTGTGTGTGTGTATGGGTTCTTTCTCCTTAAGGTTACTCTGTCCCATGGTAAGTTTGCAGCCTGCCTTTGACCTTGTGACTCTTTAAAAAGAGGAATCAATAGCAGTTTCTGGTGGAGGCATCTCTTCCTCCATTTCTCTGTCAACTGGAAAGGTTTCTGCTGTGCCCACAATTTTGGACATGTGTCCTGCAGTGAGCTCAGCCTCTGACCTGACTAGCTGTTCTGGCTCCAAAATGGGGTCTTCAGGAATTTCTCATGTATGTTCTATTATATCCTCTCCTGGATTCTCATGTTGTACCACATTAACCTCTGGTGTATCCTGAGGATGAGCTGTGTTTTCTATAGTTTCCTTGTGCCTCCTATTTACCCTTTGTGGTTTAGATTTTAGATTTAGATTTATTTAAGTCTAGGATTAGCACAATACCTTTGAGCCGAGGCTCTTTTACAAAGGTTCCATGTCAGATGGTACAGTACACAATAAGAAACAGTAAATAATTATTTAACAATTGCTAAACATGCAAATACAGTTAGGGGTAAAGGATTTTGGAGAAAGAGGGAGCGAGGTAGGAAGGAGTAGGGGTGAAGGGGAGGGAGATCAGAGAGTTTGAGAAGAAGGGGAGGAGAGAAGCAGGTAGGAGTAGTTGGGAGGGAGGCAGGAGGAAGGGGCGGCAGCCAATGGGCCTTGTCAAGGACAGACAGATTAAAGTGCTAGGTTAGGGTGGCAGCATTTAGACCAAAGTGCTTGTTGTGGGGACATAGGCAGGAGGATGGTGGACTAATTGGGTGAGCAGTCACAGAAGCTGGAGGCAAGTAGCGAGAGTCTTAGTCTGGACTTAAAAGCTCCTAACGTCAGTGCAGCAGAGATGTCACTACTAAGGGAGTTAAGCCAGCTGGGTGCCCTGTAGGAGAATGATCTTTGACCTTGAATAGTGTGGCACCTTGGGATTTATAGGGAATATTGCTTGGACCTCCTTGTACTGGAGTTGCTGGATCTGGGTGTGAGAAGAGCACAGACACCAGGCGGAGCAATATCCATTGTTATTTTCTTGGCCATAATGCAGGTTTGATATTTTATTCTACTGTGAAGTTGAAGCCAGTTGGTCTGGGAGTAGAGGTCACAAGTGTGAGTGAGACGGTGCAGTCCAGTGATGAGTCAACAGGCTTTATTTAGGGTGATAGTTACATGTTTGAGGGAGGTGGCGGTGGCTGAGCCATAGAGGATAAGGCCATAGTTGATAATACTAATGACTGAGCTTTGGACGGCAATAGACAGGGCATCAGAGGTTAGGTAATTCCTATGTTAGAACAGTAGGTCCAGTCGTGTATTAGCGGCCTTTGCCATGTTGTTAATGTGGACAGAGTAGGTGAGATGGGAGTCAAGGGTGATGCTAAGGTACTTGAAGGATTGCGTTTGTTCCAGCGTGACTCCTTGTTTAGTTTTGATTGAGAGTTGGTAGTGCTTGTTTTTGTTGTGATGGCTGCAGAACATCATAGATTTTGTCTTCTTCTGATTGAGGATCAGTTTATGAGAAGAGAACCAGGCCTCGACAGATGAGAAACCCTGTTGGAGTTTTTCTTGCAGAGACTTAGGGTCATGGCGAGAGGCTAATATAACCGCGTCATCAGCGTAAAGTAAGATTTGCTCAGGGCAGGACTCTGGTAGTGCATTTAGGAACAGGCTGAAAAGGAGGGGTCCCAGGATGGAACCCTGGGGGACCCCGAGTGGACAGGTCTTGGATCAGAGAGGGTATCAGCAATTCTTACTCTCTGGGTCTGATTGTCCAAGTAACTTTTGAACCAGCTGATAGAGTCGAGTGAGAGCCCAGCATTATGTAGCTGGACAAGCAGGAGGCGGTGGTTAATGGTGTCAAAAGCTTTTGTCAAATCGATAAAAATAGATCCAGTTAGTTGGCCTTTGTCCAGCGAGTTATGAATAGCGCCGGTGAATTCGAGGAGAGCAGAGGAGATGCCATGCCCTTTCCTGAAACCATGTTGTTGCCTTCAGAGTACATTGTGTTTATCAAAAAGGTCAGTAAGCTGGTCAGAGACAATACATTACAGCGCCTTGGAGAGGGAAGGAAGGATTGAAATGGGTCTGAAATTCTCGAGAGCAGTTTTGTCACCACCTTTGTGGATTGGGGTAATGGTGGCAGATTTCCATTTATCTGGGAATTGGTTTAGGCTTAGAGAGATGTTTAGGATCTCGGTCAGGGGCCCTAGTATCTCTTCTAGAGTGAGAGACAGGAGTTTGAGATCAAGAGTGTCATTGCTGAATCTTGATTTGCTAATAGCTTTGGTGACATACTTGCGAGCCTGATGGGTTTTGACCTCTTTAAAGTAGAAACATGGCTTATTAGAGGTAGTGGTCAATTGGGAGATAGGAACTTCATCTCCAGTGAAGAAATCATTAGGTAGAACAGAGCTGAGGTAAGTGAATGCTGTGTTAAATGAGTCAGCAAAGGTTCTTGGTTCAAGTGTGGTGTTACCATTAATACTGAGCATAGATGGGGGGGGGGGATTAGGACTGTTTCCCATTGACTTCATTTAGGTTTTTCCAGAAGTTTCTACCATTCCCCCAGGAGTTGGTAAGGGCATTCTTATAATAGGCTGATTTCAATTGTTAGATGGTTTTGGTGCAGTCATTTCGTGCACTTTTGTAGTTTGAGATGTCTTTTTGCCTACCAGAGTTTCTGGTTAGTTCCCAGAGGTGGTCCCTTGTTTTTAGTTTCTTAAGGAGGTCACCAGTTATCCAAGGGTTACAGAGTGCCTTGACTTTGTGCTTTTTTAAGGGGGTGTACAAGTTACAGGCCTCTGTGAAAATTTAAATGAAGTGATCCAGCGCAGTATTCACATTGTTTGCATTGAAGATGGGTGACCAGTCTTGATAGAGGAGGTAGGATTTGAGGTGTGTTAGCTGACCACGAGGTAGAATTCTGCTGGCAATGGTTTTGGGGGGGTGGTTTGGTGAATTTATTAGACTAGGTGCAGCTGACAGGGGAATGGTCACTGAGATAGTTGGGTAGGACAGAAGTGTTTGTGATCTGAGAGGGGTGACTAGTGAGGATCCAGTCCAGGAGTGTGCTGGTGCTGGTCTTGTAGTTTTCCTGTGGTGAGTCAACCATCTGGGTGAGGTTGGCGGCAGCAGTGGAGTGCCTCTGCACCCCTGCTTCAGCAGCTAGCCAGTTTATATTGAAATCACCTAAGAGGATGGATTCTGTGTCCGAGGGAAGTGATCTGATGAAGTCAAGTATTGCAGACAGCCCAGTTCCTTGTTCTTTGGGAGGATGTAGGTGGTGACAACTGTCAGGGCTTTGTTTTGGGCTCATAAGAGGATTCTGATGGGTAGAATATGAGCAGCAGAAGAGTGAGGCAAAGTATTAATGGGATGGCCAATAACGGTGTCTTTTAGGTAAATGGTGCAGCCGCCACCTCTTTTAGATAACCAGTCCAGCCTGAAGACATTGTAGCCAGGGATGTTGATTGCCTGGTCCAGGATTGAGGGCATGAGCCAGGTCTCAACAATTGCCAAGACATCTGGGCAGTGTTGGCAGGTAAAGACCTGCAGGGCATCGATTTTGGGAAGGAGGCTGCAGATGTTGATGGACATGATTGTGAGGGCACCTGAGGGCTTGTTCTGGATTGAAGCCTTGGCAATGGTTGGGCCAGGGTTTGGGTGCTCATTGCCAGACAGTAGCAGTAGTAGGAGCACCAGCCTTAGAGTGCACAGATATAATTCCCTGATGGCCTGAGGCAGGTATCTTTTGAAACAAAGGACTGCTAGCCTTGGCGCCGCTGGTGGGGGGAGAGGTGGGGAGCAGGAGAAAGAGCTGGACAGAATAGCAGAGAAGGAGGCAAGCAGAGAGTGGGAGAGGGGCGGTTCAGGCCAGAGATGAAAAAAGAACAGCATCGGGGCAACATAGCACAGGAGGGCAGAACTGTTAGTCAATGCAAAGTTAAATTCAACATTTCCTCGGAATCGAAAAACAGGCACATGATTTTAGATTAAAAAAGCAGTACAGACAGTAAAAAATTTCAGGCAAGTGGCATAGCAACAGTCACAGAATCAAAGTGGGCCAAAATTTCGTCTGCTTCCACTACAAATCAATGGGCGCAGCAGCCCAGAGAGAACAGAAGCTTTAGCAAGCACAAGTAGCCTATCAAAAGGCAGGAGGAAGGACAGAGTCCAATCATGGTGCAGAACCATAAGCATTTGGGCCAATAGCACCGGCTTCCATCTTCCCTGGCAATTCAGGATTGCTTACCGGCTTGCTGGTTCTCTGGGATGGCCTGAAGGTGTGCAGCTGTGCAGCAGGAGTCCCATGCTGCGGCCGCACAGGCAGTGGGTCGAGAAGCCTGAGTCAAGGGCAGGTTCGGCTTGCTGGTTCTCTGGGATGGCCTAAAGGTGTGCAGCTGTGCAGCAGGAGTCCCCAAGACGTGGCCACATGGGTGGTGGGTCGAGAAGCCTGAGTCAAGGGCAGGTTTGGCTTGCTGGTTCTTTGGGATGGCCTGAAGGTGTGCAGCTGTGCGGCAGGAGTCCCAAGCCACGGCCGCACAGGCGGTGGGTCGAGAAGCCCAAGTCAAGGGCAGGTTCAGCTTGCTGGTTCTCTGGGATGGCCTGAAGGTATGCAGCTGTGCGGCAGGAGTCCCAAGCCGTGGACACACAGGCGGTGGGTCGAGAAGCCCGAGTCAAGGGCAGGTTCAGCTTGCTGGTTCTCTGGGATGGCCTGAAGGTGTGCAACTGTGCGGCAGGAGTCCCAAGACGCAGCCACACAGGTGGTGGGTTGAGAAGCCCGAGTCAAGGATTTAGGGTCCAAGTTCTCTGTTTGTGATGTGAGATCATGAAGTCTCACTTTTTCTTTCTGCACTGTTGCCACATATACGTCCTGTTCTGCCCTTAGCACCTGGTCAAGACTATTGTGGGAAGCACGCACACAGTTCCTTAATGTGTGTCTATTTTTGCCACATAGGTTGCACTTCCGGGGTTGCCTGCAATGTGCCCCTATGTGGCCTAGCCTTCCACAGAGCCCACACCTTTGCTTCTCACAAACATTGCTGAGATGTCCCACATCTCGACATTTATAGCACGCCCTCGGCTGTCCAGGGTAAAATATCGGACCCCTGTCTCTATCCAGAAAAAAATAATTGGGTAGATGTTTTGTCATCCCATTGTCTTGTTTCAAAGTTATTTTGTATTTCCATCCCCCAGTCCAGATATGTTCCTCGTCCAAGATGGGTTCTGGGTATCCATTTATTGTACAGTGCTGCTTTGGCCAGTATGTAATGTCTGCTACGTTTACCCCTTTGTTACGACAGAGGACTGTGATTTTTTTTAAACTGGGTTTTGTTAACGGTATTGCTAAGGAGGGTCTCCAGAGGGGCGTGTTTTTTTAAGGCCTGGTATTGCTTCCAGAACCTCCAATCCTGCAGGGTGTTTGAAGCTAATATCGTACATGGTGTCCCCAGGCATATGGATCAATGCATAAATTTCATAAGCATACTATTTCATGCTTGTCTTGAGTAAAGCTCTCTGCACAAATATCCTGATCGAAATATCATTCATGTCGCCCCTGTATCTGAGATGAACTGCATTCCATCTTGTTGCTGGCTAAGCTCTATTATTTCTGTTGTCTGGAAATAGGCAGTCCCTGACATTTGTATTCCACACATTACAGGGTATCTGTTCTTCTTGCCTTGGTTTTCATGTGTATTATTTTGTTCAGTGTTTTGATTATCAGCTATTGTTGGGGAGGGACAGACATGCTTTGCTCAATGCCATGAATAATATCAATTCTGTGGGAGAGGGGGGCAGGTGAAACCTGTTCCTGTACCTTCTGTATACCCTGAGTGTGTATTTCTCCTTCCAAATGTTTAATATTCATAATGAAATCTTCAAGCACAGTTCCTGATGGGTCTTGCTTTTCTCCTATGGGAATCACTTGTCCTGCTGTAATGTTATCTATGGGGATCTCACTTTCAGTTGCATCTTCCACAGATGTCCTCATTGAGGCATGTGTACCCCCAAAGGTAACTGGTAGGTTAGCATCCCACCCTGATCTTTCTAAATTATTCACCCATTCTGCACCCTGCAGTGCTTCTGTATCCTGCTCTGGTGTGATTGAACTAGGACTAGTAGAGGTAAGAGGTGTATTAGCATCTCCCACACTTTCTGTTTGAATCTTCGCTTCCTTCTGTGCCCCTGCCTCTTTTTACCTTTATTTAATATTTCTTTCTGAATACATTTCTTTCCTGTTCCCCTTGTTGAAATGCCAATCGTAAAAGTTATATTTTGCTGCTGTAACAGAGATTTACCTGATGTTCCTGGCCTTTCCTCTATCCCTGTGTCCCCCTCATTAGACATTTCTCCAGTATCTTGCATCATGTTCTGTTGCCTAACCATTTTGTTCCCATCCGAATCATTTACTGGGTAAAAAAGTGGTACCTGTAACCTCGGAGAGCTGGTGTCAGTTTGCTGGATCTTCTCATTTTTCTGTATGCCGCTAGCACTTTCAGCTGCCCAGGGCTCTGGTTTCTCATCAAGTCCATTTGTTTCATTGACTTGCATGTCTGTCTCCCTACGATGCTCCCGATTCTTCAGGGCTAAATCCAAAAGGTTCCTAAGCTCTAGGAACTGTCTCTCTCTTCTACCTGCAAATGCTCATGAATCACCTCTTCTGAATCCTCCAGCTGGATATCTCCCATTGAGTGCTGAGTATTATCCAAATCTGCTGCACGGTGAGTGCTTCCACATTTCATCACATTTTCTGTAGCCAAAACAAAGGTTTCGTCTGCCAGTATAATTTCTTCTTCCTGTATTTCAGTCTCTGGTGGCAGATAGGCCGGGGAGAAGAGCTGCTCCTCGGCCTTGTCCACATCCTTCCTCCTTGCTGACTCAGGGGAACTGGCCATCTCATCTCCAGTCATAGTGCTGTCTACTGTAGTGTAGGGAAATTTCCCCAGTGTCTTGTCCAAATTTTGCCCATTCACTAGAAATACCAGTAACAGCTTAATCTGGTTCAATGTCAGTTGGCATTCATCTGTATCCCTCTCCCCCGAGACATGCCTGAAAAAAGGCAGAATTTGTCTAGTGCACTTACCCGGTCAACAAAAACTAAATAAATAAAAATAAATAATTTGATTCACTTGACCACTGGGAGATCCTTTAAAAATTGAGGCTGTTGGGATTAAAAAACATTGCTCTGGATTAGATTCACAGCTACACAGATAACAGATGGTTTCACTAAGCAGTTTTAAATCCCATTACAGTCATAAAGTCAAGAATACTGCAAGGTTCTGTGCTTGGTCTTGTGCTTTTCAATCTGTACAAAACTGATGATAGCCCTCTTCTTCAGGAGTTCTTCATCATTTGTATACACATAACACTGTGATGTATGTAGCAGGCACATCAGCCAATATAATTCAAACTAAACTGCAAAGTGACTTCAATGCTCCACAGGGCTATCTCTGATTCCATATGCTAGTTTTAAAGGGAATAGAAATTTTTTATATATCTTTCCTGTGGCTGTTGCTTATCCTATTGATGGAGTCAATCATTAAAGTGTTAGTCGTTATATGAGCTGACCATATTTGTGAAATGATATGGTATTTTCCCCCATTCTGTTTTTTTTTCCTAAACTGGTGGCTACTGGCAAACAGTTTCATAACCACTTGCTTTGTCTGGTAGCATGCAATTTCCACCTTTGAAGTTTATGATGTAGGTACATGCGATGTTGTAGCCAGTGACCCTTTCTGCTCCAGATGGTTGCAGTACCGAACAAATTATGGAGAAGTTTCGAGTAGCAGAACCCTGTCAGTAATCTTTTCTGGCACACAGAGGGATACACAACATTACAATACTCTCAGAAAATGTAACAGATACAATGTACTATTTGGCAAGTCTTGTTGCTGTATTGTATTTGCTACTGGAATTGGTTGAGTCCACAAAAGAGAACAAGCAGCAATCACATTTACCCATGTCAGGTTGTGTTCTTAAAGAGACAGTAACAATTTATATCAGGCTCAAGGAGAGAGCTACACCAACGTAAGAAGAAAAGGAAATGTGAAAAGTATTACCTGTATAATCTTTTTTATTTCACACACTGACAAAGGGCCAAGTTCATATGGATCTTTAAGATCAGGTTTGCCAAATGTATATGTAGCTTGTTTGCTTGGATTCAAACTATGAATTAAATTAATGAGGATTCTCTATTGTTTTTTTTTTTTGTCCTCAAGAAGATAGTTTTGCTTTTTACAATCACGCAATCAATCAAGCAATCAGTCAATCTTTGTTTATTTAGCCAGATGAAAGTCCATTGAGCAAGCTCATTTTCAAGAAGGGCCTGGTAGGTACAGAATAAATAATGCAGTAGCACAATAGAACATATAGCACAAATGGGCATAGTAGTACAATACATAGCAATAAAAGCAAGGTACAAGGGTAATCAATGAGGCCCAGTCATAAGGTGAAGCCTCATACCAGTAAACAGTACAGCAGAGAGGTGGAAGCAAGTCAGCACCAATGTGCCGAAGCAGTGATTTTAGACACTGATAGCTCTAGTAGAGCAGAGTTAATGCTAGTGACAGTGCAAGCTGGGGGCTCAGCAGCAAGTAGAAAGCAAGGATGAATCCAGGAACATGGCTTTGGGTAATTCTAAAAAGAGGATAGAAAGTGTAAAGAGTTTACTGTAAGAATAGTACTGTATGGCTACAGTTTAGCAACAGGAAGGGCATTGACAATGCTCTGAGAAATATCTCGAATAGTGACTTGAATTCTGCAAAACCAATAGGATGCGCCAATTTTATGGATTTCTGGATGTTGTTCCATAGCTGGGGCAGCACATAGCTGAATGAGACTCTGCCAAAATGGGAAAAGGCTTTAGGCACAGCTAGTGAGATGTATGCACAGCTTCTCAAGGCATAGTTTCATAAGGTACAGGAGGGCAGACAGTCAGATAAGTAGGAGGGTAGCATCTTGGGTATAGATCTATAGGTCCATAGTATAACATTCCTTTGCCTCCTGAATGTAAGTGAGGTCCATCCTACTGTGAAATAGAGTACACAATGATGGGCATTATATGCCACACCTGAGCTGAAACATAAGGCCCTATGATTAAGGGTGTCAAGCTTAGGTAGGGCAGTTTTTGGGACTTGACCATACAGGAAGTCTGCATTGTCCAGGATAGCTAGGGATGTGGTTTGAACTAAGCTTTTTCTGGCCTCCTGGGTAAGCAGATGCTTGATTCTAAAAAAAGTCCAAGCCTCTAAGTTTTTTGAGAGCTCGTCTATATGATCAGCAAAAGAAAGTCTGTTGTCAATCCATACACCTAGGTACTTGAACTTGGTTACATAGTCAAGTGACTCTCCAAGCAGGGTGGTGATAGTGTGAATATTGTTGTGCTTAAGGGAGTTTATGGACTTGGTTGTTGGGGATAACAGCATAGCCTTGGTCTTTTTGGCATTCAGTAGGAGCTTTTGACTCCTACTGTTTTGTTGCAGCGTAAGAAAATCTGTTTGCAAGTCTAAGCAGGCACTTTCGGCAGTAGGCCAGGCAGTGTAAAGGACCATGTCATCTGCAAATAGATGTACATTGAAAAGTTTGATTCCATGATCGACGTTGTTGATATAAAGTGAGAAAAGTAAGGGCCCTAAGATGGAGCCTTGAGGTACACCTCTGCTAATGTGTTTTAGAATGGAGAGATGTCCTACTGCTTTTCTTGCTGCATCTGCTCTGATAGGTAGCATGAGAACCATTTTAGGGAAGGTGCATCCAGACCAATGTTGAGGAGAGTAACTAAGAGCAATGCATGGTTGACGATATTGAAGGCCTTGCTTAAGTCAAGGAATACCATACATACATGATTCTTTAAGTCAAGGGCTCTCTGCCAGTCATTTGTGACTTTAGCCAGAGCTGTGATTGTGCTATGGCATGGCCTAAAGCCTGATTGCACAGGGTTTAGCAGATTTGAGGCATCAATGTAGTTTCCAAGTTGGTAGTTCACTAATGTTTCCAGCAGTTTTGATAGGGTGGTGAGTAAGGAGATTGGCCTGTAGTTATTTGGGTCTCTGGGGTCTCCTGATTTGAAGAGTGGTAAAACTTGGGCAGTCTTCCAGATAGAAGGGAGTTTACCCAACCTGAGGGACATATTAAAGAGGTGTGTTAATGGAGCTGCCAGCATTTGGTGACTGAGCTTTAGAAAAAAAGGACCAATGAGGCCCACTCCTGCACTTTTTCTAGCATCCAGCTGAAGGAGCAAGTCATCCACTTCCTTGTAAGTTACAGGTTGGAAGGAGAAATCCATTACAGATTGCAACTAAGCTGTTTAGTCAGTGTGTCACACCAGAGAAATGGGGAGAAACAGAGAATGTGGAGGCAAAATGTGGCTGAAGCTGGTGAATAATTTTGTGTGTGTGTGTGTGTGTGTGTGTGTGTGTGTGTGTGTGTGTGTGTGTGTGTGTTTCACCAGGAAACTATATGAAAGATGGGGGGGCTGCAGACTGCTTTATGACCACTGTCAGCTTGTCTGTAGTAGAGATAGTAATCTCTTAGTTGTGTGACTTGTTTGGTTTTGCTCTCATAGCAGCATAGGCACCACATAAATGATAGGTTGGCAATGATTAGAAGGATGTCAGAATAGCAATTACTTAATGGGAAGGTGAGCAATAGTGTATCCAACATCTCAGCCCTTCATTACCCAGGTAATGGTAAAGGTTAGAGAAAGTGAGAGAAAACCAAACAAGTCAAACAACTAAGACATCTCTATCTCTACCATGGACAAGCTGGCAGTAGTCATGAACTCATGCAATCCCCTCCCACAATCTCTCACATAGCTAGACAATAATTAAAAACACACACACATATCAATTCATTCATCAGCTTCTGACACATTCTGCCTCCACATTCTCCATTTCTCCAGGGTGACACACTGACTAAGCTGTTTTTTCAGAACCAGTAAAACAAATGTAGCTTCTTGCAGGACAAAAAAAATATAGAGAATGGTCATTAATTTTATTCATAGCCTTAATCTTTTCTGACTGGCATACCAGTCACATGCTACATACACATTTGAGAAAATGGCTCTTAGCCCTTTGCTAGTGTGAGAAATAAAAATATTTTAAGGGTAATACTTGTTCACAGTTCCTTTTCTTCTTGTATTTTTGTAGTGCTTTTATCTCCTCAAGTAGGTCTAAGGGTGAGAAACTGCACTCAGTGGTGTAGGTTTGATGTGCTGCTGCAAGGGTGAGTGAACCCTTGAAAAATGAAACAGAGGGTCTGAGTGCAGTGCACTCACAGGAGAAGGGTACGTATTTCAGCATCCTAATTGCTCATCAGTATAAAGAAGAAAAGGATGAATCCAACAGCAAGATGAATGTAGTAAAGTTCTGTAATTTATTGGAGCCATTAGCCGGAATAGAAATACAGTATCAATACTGCTGCCTGAATGCATATTACAAGTGTCTAACATACAAATTTAATAGTGAAGGCAAATAAACACTGCCACAGATGCCCCTCTCTCTCCTCAAGCCCTATACAAACTGTAAATGTCTCCTGGAGAACAACCTGATATGACTAAATGCTGTTGTTGCACACTACATAACTGTTTATTTTAGCACCTTTTTTCTCTTTTGCAATCTCACCCAATTCCAGCAGCAAATACAAACAGCAATAAGAAAAGTTATTTTTATGACACTTGCCAAATAGTACATTGTATCTGTCATATTTTCTGACAGAATTGTAACAGTATGTGTGTCCCTCGGTGTGCCAGAAAAGATTACTGATAGGGAGTCGTTACTCAAAACCCCTCAGTAGTCTGTTCTGTACTATAGCCATTCCAAGCAGAAAGGGTTACTGGCAACAGTAAAACATGCACCTACATCATGAACATCACAGGTGGAAACCACGTGCCACCAAACAAAGCAGATGGTCATGAAACTGTTCCCCAGTAGCCACCATATTAGAAAAAGAAACAGAATGGGGAAAAAATAACATATTGTTTCACAAATATGGTCAGCACATGTTGTGACTTAACACTTTACTGATTGACTCCATCAACAGGATACGCAGCAGCCACAACAAAGGTAAATTAAAATTCCTGTTCCCTTTAAACACAACTAAATAACTGACCCTGGTCTTTGGGAGTAGACAAAGCACTGCATTAAATCAGAGAGAGTTGGATATTCAAATAGTCTAGGGGCAGAGCCTCCAACTACTGGACTAGTATAAATATCCTGAAGTCTGACTTGACTCCCAGTTTTACTCCTTTGTGGTAAGGGCTGCTGGCTGGCTATACTAACTGCTGGACTCACTTTTAACCTTCCCAATCTTATACAAATCAAACGATCTCTGCAGTTATCTCTAACTTTACAAGGCTGTTGTAACTCCGTGTCTCCCTGCTCATAGCTTTTGTCTCATTTATTGATTTGCTTTGTGGTTTTGTTATTGCCATTAGATTGTATCTCACTGTATTGTTGTGCTTGATGTTGTTTTTACTACACCCTAATTATAGTTTAATGACCTTGATGAGGAACCTTTGTAAACAGGCACTTGTGCTCAAAGTTACTTTCCAATAACTAAATAAGTACATTTAAATGGAACTTCCAAATCAATACATTAGTAAAAAAAACTGACCATGAAATTGGGGCTTCTGTATAAAATGAGTATTGTTCTGAGTTCCTGAAAACAAGTAGTGACTCATTTGATAGTCCCATATTTTAACTATGGGGCACAGAGTATGGGGAGGGCCTCTGGGAGAGGTAGCCAAGCTGGATGTTATCTATAACAGATTTGCCACTTCACCCTGGATGTCCCCCAAGACCAACACCACTGTCTGATGCACAGTACAGGGACTCTGGTTGGCTGAGCCTAGAGGACCGAATACACCTACACCTGCTACATTTGTCCATAAATGCTATTCACAGGAAGTACCAAATTGTTTTCTTGAGTTCTTAAAACATGAAACTCTAAGGAAGAGGTTAAGGTCCTCAAACTGCAGAATTCAGAGTTTGCAGAAATCTTAATGGCTACTTGACCTTTTCCTCAGTAGAACTAAAACGTCAGAATGGCCTGCCTCAAAACAGTTCACAGAATACTTTTCAGGTAGCATCACACTTGCACATTGACAAATTCATAAATTTATCCATGAGAAAGTGTAATACTACCTGATTACGGTATACAGTAGTGTATTGTACTGTCAATGTGCAAGTGTAATGCTTCCTGATTATTGTGTACTCTGATGTATTGTATATTTATCCTTTACTGTTGTTTTTGTTTACATCTCTGGGTCACCCTTGAAAATGGGCATCTAATGCTCTTGGGTCCTACCACGTAAACAAATTTCAGATCAATAAAAGCAAAAATCTAAGGACTCCTGTTCAATCAATGATACCTTGGGGCCAATAAAAGCATGATTCTATAAATACAGTGTGTTACTAAATCAAAATCATATTGTGCTAACTTTGACAAGAGGTAGCTTGTACCTTGGGGAGTTAACTGTCCTGGATGGTTAACATATGAAACACACAGAATTTGAGAGTATAACTCAACAAAAAATGATATTGTAAATGAAAACAATTTTATTGTATATTACTTTATTGTATAACTTGGAGACATACATCTTCATTGCCTGTTTGATCTTCTGTAATGTTATGTATAACTTTATGACTTTATAGTGTTATTTTTTATCTTATATAACTGTGAATGTGAAAATTGGGAACACCTGTAAATGATCTCCAGCTTAACAGGGACTTTTCCTTTCTGGGTTTTAACCCTTAAGCTGCCAGAAGATTTAGCACATATAGGGTTTCAGGACATGTGTACAAGCCGGTGGCACAGCAAGGGTTAAGAATAAATCTGTTTATTACTACTACTACTCCATATTCCTTAACTAGAAAACAAACTGCAGACCAACATTGCCAACTAAAGGTTCCAGTAATAGCTTGCATTTCAGAATGACCCCGAGATGTGTGATCCTAGCCACAGACCTCAAAATACTGTAGTGCTATTTAAGGATGGTAGAATTGCTCAACCATCCAATTAGGCGAACCCATGAGGAATGGGTTCAACCAATAACAAAGTTGTCTTTCCCAGATTTATGCTCAACCAGCTACTAACTGTCCAGACAAAAATTTATAGTAGTCATTTGCTCAGCATGAAAACCTTTTCAAGCTCCTCTGGTATAAAGGGCACATACAGCTGAGTATCATCCACACAGCTGTGAAAACTCAGCTTATACTACCTAATGACCTCACCCAGAGGCAAAGTGTATATGGTGAAAAACATAAGGACAGGTTGATCCCTGGGCATCCACAGCTGACTGCAACACAGTGATAAAGTCCCCATAAATCCTGTTGGGATCTGCCAGACAGGAATGACCAAAACCATCTCTAGGCTGTCCAGATGAACCCAAATATTCTTCTAGGCTTCCTTATAAGACCACGTTATCTATGCTATCAAAGGTCAATGACAGAGCAAGAAGAAAAAAACTGTGGAATACACTCCTCTATCCCTTCCCAGAGCAGACCTTAAACACCTTGGTCAGCACAGTCCCCATGCTGTGCTGAAAATTGAAATCAGACTAGAATGGCTTATAGCTGTTACCATTCTCTAGGTGAACCTCAATATAGTATCACAACATCCTCAATAATCTTAAACAAAAAAGGAAAGTTTGAGATCAACCTGTACTTTTCCAGGAAGTCCAGCTATTATTACCTTAGAAGGCATTTCACCACATCTCTTTTCAGAGCCCCAGGAAAACACCCCTCCTAAAGGGAACAGTAGACAACAGCCAAGTGGGCCCTGGATCAAAGTTATAAAATGAGGTGTAGCCTGAAACTAGCCTTGAGCACCTCTTTTACCAAAATCGGGTAAAACCTAATCTAGGACCATGAAAGTCCACTGCCTCTCACAGGCCCATAACGATAGACCCATAATAGAGCATTTGGAGAGATCACAGCACTAATGGAAGGTACTCTGTATAGTAAGAGTTGTGCAAACTCCTTACATCTAACTGTGGATAACAGTCTTTCAGACCATAGACAATGTGGAAGAGAACATTAGGATACAAATGTCAAATATTGCATTTAGGGACCACACTCAATTATGAGTCATAATTAATGTGTTTTCTTAGTGCATTTCTTAGTGCATTAATTATGTATGTTCTGTAATTATCTAAATGTTGTCTTCTGTATCATCAATGGACTGCAAGGTACAGAAGGCTGTTTTTCAGATCACTTGTACAAAAGAGGCTGTAATCTCAGTTGGTAAAATGCAATTGCATATACAATAGTTAACTCCACCTTGGAACCTGATACCATCAGATCTCAGAATCTACAGAGTGTTCAGATCAGATCATTAGAAGGATGGGAGACCTCCAATGAAGATCTGGTGCTTCAGGAAGTGATGCTGGTAGCTATGCAGGAGAATTTACCCCTGGTTCAAAGCAATTACACCAATGCCCCAGCATTATGTATGGAGAACATTGTACTGTTGGAGGTACCATTTTCTGGATTAGGCATGTTACATCCTACACCTGCCACAAGGACATGCATCTTCTTCTGTAACCTATGCCTACTTTCACAGTGCTTTTTTGTATGTAATGTATCCCATTGTTCAACAGGGGGTTGTATCTCCAACTGTATTCTCTTGATGATTTGTACCTTGCACATTGGACTGTATTCCAAGTTGTATTTTGTATCTTGTATTTTGTACTGTTTTTTTTTTCCTTTAGGCCCTTTGTGGTAAAATGTAATATTCCCAAAGATCACTCTATCCCCCCCTCCTCAGGTCATAACTGGAAATTAGTCTCATGGGCTCTGACTGTTTACCTGGTAAAATATGTTAAAATAAGTAAATAATAAAACTCAGGTCCTGTATACCTTTTCTGCTAGTTCTTCGGGTAGACATTAAAAATATCATGGTACTTCTTGAAATGAATAAGGGAATTTCCCCAGTGCTCTGGCCAAATGCCCCTCATTCACTAAAACCATCAGCAGCTAATCCTCATTCACTATCAATCGGTTTGCATCTGCATCTCCTAACCCAAAGAGAAGGCTGAAAATAGGAAGTATTTTGTAGTCCTCCATTCCCAGTCAATTAAAACAAAATAAATAATGTTTATCTACAGTCTTTTAGTAGTTAGTTACCCCAACGATCCAAGCTAAGACAGACCATTTTGTATTCAGTGGGGGTCCTGCTTTTATCCATTTTTATTTATTTATTTATTTTATTTAGTTTTTGTTGACCGGGTAAGTGCACTAGACAAATCCTGCCTATTTTTAGGCATGACCCTGGGGAGGGGGACACATATGAATGCCAACTGACCTTGAACCGGATTAAGCTGTTGGTGGTATTTTTTGTGAATGGAGGAAATTTGACCATTGCACCGGAGAAATTCCCCTACTCTCTGTAGGTGGATGGGCCATCTTACTAAGAGATGGCCACTGTAGGAGAGATGCTGGAGGAGAAGGATGCTTGTGTGGTGGGGGGAGGCCTCACTGCTAACTGAGCAGCAAAAGTCAGATTTATTGCATTATAATCAGGAAACCAATGGAGAAGAAATCTTTCACGAAGTAAGTTCTATGCCAGAGAATTTTTTATGTTCTGAATCAATGGTAACTAAGAAGAAGAACAGAGTGAGTTCCTTTATAGCTGATCAAATGGAGGATATTCAAGCACTAAGAGTATGTCACGCTTACACAACTGTACGGCGTTAACTGAGGCTGCAGCTGACTGTCCTGACAGGCCGAGCATTCAACCTGACAGCAGGAATGAGGAAGTAAACTCCAGAAAAAATCCTCCCATCTAAGGGTGAATGGATGTCTGCAACTGTTTCTGCTAATTTAAACAAAGACTATGTTAAGGCTGGCAGAGATATCTCTAAATCTAGAGAGTGCCTAAAGCCTAATGAAATGCTGGGGGAAAATATGAGTGATGAAAGTACAGTTGCCCACTAACTAGCTCTTCCCAAAGCTAACTGTTTCTGGTTATCACTTTCAAAGTTTGCCATCTTCGGTGCACTTGTAAAAAAAAGCAGGTTTGGTTTTTCAGCCTCAGGTTAAACAGAGAACTGCTTCCAGTATGCCTGATCAAATTAAGTATCAAACAGAGGCAAACAAACAAGAAGGGGTGACGGAATTCAGTTTTTGACGACCATTGGCCCCACAAACATTATCTATAAGCACAGGAAATACCAAAACAGGGGTTCAAGAACAAAAAACATCCAGTAAAAACACTATTGCGGTAGCTATCAACCAAATTCAGGCCTCTGAACTCCTGCAAGAGCATGATAAGAACTGGTAGCCTTAAAAGGCGCTCTTGGAAGCAGGTTGGGAAAAATCTGCCACAGGGGTTTGGACACCCGACTCAGCATGGGACTCTTCTTTAAACTTACAGTTAAATTCCTCTGAGTGGAAACCTGGACTTACTTCATGTTATCCTAGAGAGGGAAATAAGTTAGAGGCAACCTTGGTGGGAGCAACTGACTGCAATTTAGTTAAAACACCTGGTCAGGCTCCTACAACTCATCAGGCTTCACAAAATAAATCTGCCCCTGCTATTAATACAGAAGTTAACGTGGACGATCAACGCTTTTCAACTAAACCTCTAATGTCGGATCTTTTCTCTCATGCCAAAAGGGAAGCAGCACCTAGGCGTAATGCAGTGCGCATTCGATATAAGGGGGGTCTGGAAGAAAGACCTGACAGACATTATGTGGGGAAATATCTAATAATGGATTCTTTGCATTTTTCTCCCAGAGATGTTTTTGCCTTCATTAACATTTCGGGAGAAGACAATTTTGATATAAGTTTTCATACTGCTTATGCATTGGACCTTTTTTGGGAGAGATATGGGCAAGTTAAATTTTCCCCACATGGACCCCCTTCTTAGTAATTCCCTTAACCAAGCCACTAATTAAAAATGTTATGGTTATGTTTAGGAATGAGGGAGTCCATGTGGAGGACATAACATACTGGTTGTCTCAAAAATGTGAAATTAAAAGTGATCCTGAATCAATTTTAGATTCAGAACAATTTTGGACAGGAGGTTGGAGATATGAAGTTAAGCTAAGACAATCTGATAAAGGGATTGAGCATATCCCCAATGTTTCCCTGTTGGGCAGGGATAGAGGGGTATGCTTTTATAGCGGTCAGCCTAGAGCTTGTTATATGTGTGGGTCGAAAACGCACCTTTCTAGTACTTGTGATCAACCCAGGTGTGATAACTCTGGGGAGGTGGGACATGTGACTATGCAATGTGCCAACCATACTAAATGTGACCTTTGTGAGGCGTATGGGCATGCTTTCAAGGAGTGTCCTTGGGCAGCAAAAAACAAGGCCTCTTGTGGGAGTACAGACCTGATAATACAACAAGCTCAAGAGGCCATGGCAAAACAGGCAGAAACTAAAGTAGAGGAAATTAAAAAAACTCCCCCTCAGGATTTAGAAGTCATAGCTGTGGTGAATGCAGTTCCTCCTCCTTGCCCCCCCCCAGTTCACAAGCAAAACCTGTAGGAGTTGTAAAAATAGAAAGGGACTCAGAACAGTTTGAGCCAGTTTGCTATAAAGACCCAGAGGATACAGCAGTAGCAGAAGTTGAACATATCTCTCGGTCTCCCTTACTCCAAGAAGATCCAGTAGGAACCTGAAAGCATTTGCTGTTCCTATCAATGAGTCAGTAGAATCCCTGCATTCTTATGCCACCTTATTCACCACTTGGGGTGATTCTGAAATGGAGGTCGGGGATTCTGACTCTCAAAAATCTACACAGGAGAATTTAGGAGCCCCAATTGAGGATTATAAGAAAAGAAAAAAAAAGGAGGAAAAAATAATTTTCTCATTACATAAAATAGCTTAATGACTGTAAATATATGGGGTTCACTAAATACGCATATTATTTTGAATACTAATAAAATACAAGCTGTTTTTCAATTCTTGCATGATAAAAACATTTCTGTGAGTTTCCTGCAAGAAACATGGATGTTTGCATGGGAACAAATAGCCTCTTTTAAAAGGGATTGTCCCTGGGGACCTTCTTATTGGTCTTTCGGTAGAGATTGTGCAGACGGAATTTGGATTATATTTAATTCTTTCCAATTTGTTTAATATAAATTAATAGACTTAGTTCCAGGCAGAGTCTTAATCATAGACGGTAGATGGCAATCTATGAATTGTAGATCCATTAACATTGATAATCCTCAAACAAAGGCTCTAAGAATAGAATGCATGAAGGCGATACGACCTTATTTGGTAACCTCTTTAAACATTTTCTGGGGAAGGGACTTCAATTGCAGTCTACATCCTAAAGGAATGTCTAAAAAGAAAATTTACTGTGACTCCAACTGTCTTCAAGCTATCATAAAAACAGCAGACTTGACTACTTGCAATCAGTTATTTACTATTGGCCCTAGTTGTACTTTTTTTAAAGGTAAAACTGGTTCCACAATAGATTATTTATTAACTTCTAAAGAAATTATAGTGCAGAATTTTATAACTGTTCCAGTGGAGTTTTCTGACCATTTGCTTGTACAGGTGGAAATTGGGAACACACCTGAAAAGATATATCAGAAAAATAGATGGAAACTGAACACTTCCTTTCTAAGAGAGGCCCTAGTGACAAATTCAATATCACTTATCTTGAAAGCTAGATTGTCTGTGGCATTTTTATACTCTGATTTAGGTATCTGGTGCACTGAAACTAAAAACAATTGTAAAAATTGATTTAAAAAATACGGGATTCGACAGAGGAATTCTAATTTTGTTTCCTATTTGAAACGTAGAAAACAGCTGCAGCATTTAATCACAATAGCTAATTCATCTAGAGCAGACTTCTCTAAGCAAATTGACATTATTAAATTACAGATGAAAGAGCTTCAATACAATAGGACCAGAACCCTGCAGGCACTTATAACTAATCATTTAAAGAAATCAGTAATTGGAGACCCATTTGAACTCTGTAAAACTCTCAAAGAGTCTTCAACTATGGAATATTCAGAACAAAATAAGAGTAGAGCAGAAGATGGAAAGTCTATTATTTCTAGTATTGAAGCTCATTTTCATGCACTGCAACCAGTAAAGTATCCATCTGTAAAATATATAAAGAATATGTGGGTCCCTCCCCCCAGTTTTTAGATCAGCAAGATGTTACTGACATGATGGTACCATTTTCTGATAAGAAAATAGAATCAGTTATCTATAATTTAAAAGACAACATTGCTCCTGGCTTGGACGGCCTTTCCAATCTATTTTACAAAACCTTTTGTTCAGAAATTAGTGCTTGTTTAAATAGTGTTTCAATTTTTATGGCTGGAGAATCAATTCCTACTACATTCACAGAAGGACTGTTGATATATTTTTAAATCAGAAGAAAGAGGAGATATTAGAAACTGGAGACCTGTTACAATTCTAAACTCAGATTATAAAATCTTCACTACACTATTAAACAACAGACTAAAAAATATAGCTAAGAAAGTGATTATGCCTTTCCAATACTGTGTGCTTCCATATAGGTGAATTCAATCGGCCTTAACAATTACAAGAGATTTGATTGAGTCCTTATCTGTAGATGGTAGATCAGGTTGTCTACTTTCCATAGACTTAGAGAAAGCTTTTGACAGGGTAAACCACTTGTTTTTATTCACAGTACTAGAATTTTTTGGGATACCTAGTTCAGTAATTAAGATTATAAAATCATTATACGACTCTGCAAAAGTGTATCCAGTAATAAAGGGAATAGTATCAAAAGGGATTGTCATGAGAACAGGGGTGCATCAAGGTTGCCCTCTAAGCCCATTGTTGTATATTTTTTCTCTGGAACCCCTAATAAGAGCTTTAGCCATGTCACTTAAATGGGAAGGGTTTAGAGTGCCACAGTCCAATATTCATTTGATTGTACAGGCCTATGCAGATGATGTTTATTTATTTTTTTAATAAACAAGAGCAAATGGAAGAATTTTTTTAAGAATTCAAGATATTCTTGGTTCTTTCTAATGCTAAATTAAACAAATCCAAATCTAGAGGGTTACTGATGGGGAGTAAAAATCAATCACCTAACAATTATAATAATGTTAATTTATCCGAGGAACATCTTTTTATTCTGGGTATTCAGTTTGGGCCCCAGAATCTCCCAGAAGCTAACTGGGACCAAGCATTAAAAAAGGTTGAATCAAAAGTAGTTCAATGGAAACAGTTTAAGTTTTCAAAACAAAAAAGAATTCAAATTCTAAAGCAGTTCATTATGCCATGCTTACAGTATGTAGCCCTCATTTTCCCTTTACCTTCTCAATATGAAACAAGACTTTATAGTTGTTTCCAGATGCTATGGGAGAATAGATTAAACCCAGTTAAGAGATGCTACACATATTTAGGTAAAGAAAAGGGCGGGTTAGGAAAGATGGATCCTATTGTTTTTTGTCATGTACTTTTTTTTACCTACACAATAAAATGAAGATTAGTAGATCCTGAGAGTAACGATGGACTATGGATTGGGAATGCTCTAGGGCGATACCTGACAGCCTGGCTCATCTGTGCACCAAAAAGTAATCCGCATATTCATATTCCATTTTACTTTAGACCAGCTGCACAGAAATTATGTAAATGGTAGGTTACAACATTTCAAATATGCACAAACACTACAAAAACACTCTATAAGTCCATTATTTCCCAAATTTATCCCACAATTCCCATTTTCAAAAACTGTCCCACAGCTATGAATAGTAGGATTTTAGATCAATTTAACAATCCTAGACTTCCAGATTATATGTGGGAATTACAGTGGCTCATTATGTATGGCCGGTTAAGTATAAGAGGTACAGCGAAATACAAGGCAAAGGAAGAAGGAAACTGTCCATATCCAGAGTGCATAAATCAAGAAGAAACTATGAAACACTTCTTTCTATATTGCTTTTTTGTAAAACATTTATGGAACTATGCAGCAAAAAAATTGAATTTGCAGTGGTTACCTAGAATGAATTATGATATTTTGGTTATTGGTATACTTCCACCGAGTTTTAGTGCTTATGATTATAGAACACTGATGGTATTTTTTGCCTGCTTGCGGTTTTGTTTATGGCAGGTGAGATGCCAATGGGTAATTTATCCAAAGAAAATTACATATGAAGGATTTTGCCAATATGTAATGAATGAATTACAAAAAGTATATTTAAAAGATTTGCAACTTTATAATGTCGAGAAAGTTAAAAAGTGGTGGAAGGATTTTTCTCATATAATCAAATATAAATAGTTAATGTTTCCAGGAATGTAGGTTATCCCTTGATGTTAAAGTGTAGTTTTGTTTAAGTTTTTCATTGTTTTTTATTTTTTCTTTGTTAATTTTTTTTTTGCTTGTATAACTTTCTATGTACTATATTCTTTGCTGTCCTTAAGTTATTTAATTTATGCAATATTGTAAATAAAATCACCCCTACTCTTTTCGAGAAGTGCCATGGGATCTTTAACATCCACCCGAGCTACCACCAGAACAGGCAGATGGGACCTCGGTTTAACGTCTCATCTGAAAGACAGCATCTCAGGAGTGCAGCACCCCCTCATGCTGCACTACAGTGTCAGTATTGGGATATTAACCCAAGTGCCTGGTGTGGGCATAGAACCCACAGCCTACTGATCTCCCGGCCTCAGAGACAAGTGTGCTACCTGCTGAGCCACTGACACTGCACTGACATTGCAGATGGGTAGATTGGAATGCTGAGAGGTCACACAGCAAGTAATTGTGGTTGAATCTGAACTTGGGTCTCCTGGTTCCTACAGTATGTCTGTTCTCTAACCACTGGAGCTGGCTGCTACTGTCAAATAAAAACAATTATTGAACATGGCATCATATCATCCTAAAGACTGTAATAAAAAAATAATTTGATGAAATCTGAACTCTTTCAAATAACATAATGTGGTATTTCCACATAAATTCCGTCAATCAGTTCAGTTTTATTGTTAGACATATTTTGCTGTTACAGATAAAAATACACATGAAATAAAACATAAATGTGGGCTATGCAATAGCCTGACTCAATATATTCACTTTGTCATCTTGAAAGGCTATAGCCTGCACTTCAAGGGGGCTGGAGCAGCAGCCATGCCCCTGTGCCTGATCTATTTAAACACTTCCTTCCTGCTTCATTTGGAAGCCTTTTTCTTTGTGACTGGAGGCTCTGTTGGTCTTTATCCTTTGGGGCATGCTGGGGCTTTATCCCCCCCCCCCCAGTATTGCTGTGCTTTTAGCTCTGCTTGGTTTGTGCTGGACTTCTGGATTTTGCATTCTCCTGCTTTGGTTTGTATTGCGTTGCCTCCGACTGCTCCATGCTTCCTTGTGTGCCTGTTTCCTTCCTGTTCCTGTGCTTGTGTTTGCCTTGTTTGTTTCTTTTCAGTTTCTAGTTTTCTAGTGTCTGGTGTATCATGGTTTATCTCCACTTTAGGTTACATATTGTTGTTTCCTTACCCTCAGCTGCTGTGTGCCTGTGCTCTCAGGCTGCATTTCCTAGGCAGATTTTCCCAGCCATCAGCCAACTGCATTATTATTGTGTGTTTCAGCTTCCACTGCTGTTTCTGCCTGCTGTCTCCTGTGCTTTCCAACCTAATAATTTGTACCTGGTCTAGGCTTCACCCTGCCACTCCTTGTTTCTCTATGTGTGCTCACAGCTCTGCTCTTACTCAACTCAGTGCTAGCTCAGTTCATTCAGTATTGGAGTTCAGTGTTGCTCTACTTAATTTATTTTGCATTTTCTCAGCCAGGCCAAACTGCTGCATTGCTATACTGACACTTTCTACTAGTACACTGGCTGCCTGGTCTCAGCTTCCAGCTGCAGACATTTTAGCAGTTTATTGCAGACTTTAAGTATTTTGTACCTTTCAGTCATTAATTTGCTTCCCCTGTTCACATTACTCTGGCAACTTGCTATCCTAGACTTTGTTCTTCACTAGGACCTTGCCAGTTAAGGCACCTCTTTTGGGGGTTCCTACACTACTAGCATTACAGTTACTGTGTCTCTCATGATGCTGAGCTGTGGCTCTCTGATATTCCCATGATAGGGGACTGCAGTGTCACAGTGGGGCATAGTGGCTCCAATTAGCTGGAGCATGCTTATGTAAGTTATATGATTTTGCCCTGCTCTTTTGTCTACATGGCTTTTAACTATCCATGCATAAATGCCTTTGCAACACTTACTGCTTGTAAATGCACCTCACTGGTGTCATGAACCCACTCCTGGGGTCAGCCCACTGAGCTCATCTGTAAGTGCAAACTGTGAAGGGGGGAACAGAGGTACCCTCCTCAACCTTTTTGAATGCTTGCCAAGGTCACAACTGCACCAATCTCATGAGGATTCAGGGTGTCCTACTAGTTCTGGATAAGGACACAATACCTGTCTTGAGTCTTGTGGCCACATATGACCTTTCATTGGCTATTACACAAAAGGAGAAGACCCAGGCATCACACTCTCTTTGGGGTTGCAGCATAACACCTGATTTGGCCTTCTCTGTACAGGACATGCAACAACCTGGTTCAAAATATTTGTAGACTCTGGTATTCCCCTATCCTTCCAGATGTCCCTTTACAGACCCTTTTCTCAATTTTGTTGCTTATGGTGGCCATCTAAGCAATTAACAGTTGTCACAGATTATTAATAAACATTCTACAGTCAGACACGCAGGCAGAAATTCTTTAGAGAAACAAAAGTTTTATTGAAATACTTAAATAAAAAACGAACAACTAACAAAGAGAATATTAATTTAGGTTACAGTATACAGGAAAAGAAAATGGAAAAAGGTACAACGAAACATATTCAGACTGTTAGCTAATCTACCTGAGGTAGGAAGATTTCAAAGTCCAGAGAATCACTGGTTTGCAAAAATATTTCAGTCTTTCTGTATCAGCCTTTGGTTCTTAGGCAATCTCTGTGCTGGCAACTGTTACCTTGTGGTCAGGAGAGTCCAAGCAAAATGAAAAAATGGCGATGAGTGTCTGTGTTGGAGAGTTTATATAGAAGACCCCCCCCACCCCATATGTGAATAAAGACTGGCCCTTCCAGGCCAGTGAATAGAGGTTGTTTTTTTCTCTTTAGGCCACCAGGAGTCGCTCATGCACTTCCCAAAAATCTTATTTTCCTGATAATCATTGCTGTATCAGATTCTCATAGTTAAACTAGGTTTTACAATCTCACACAGGTATGCTATAAGGATGTGTTTCTTTTCCTCTTACCTCACACAGGCCTGTTAGAAGGATCTTTCCTGGCTAAAACGTTCCTGGACTTTTGAACTGACTTAATTTAATTATCAGTAAGGAAGATCCTGTATGTTTTATGATCATACAAGCTGATTTTATTACTTCTGTTTCCCTTGACCAGTTAATATTAGAGGAATACTCCTTGATCAGTTATCCCCAAAGCCTTTGACAACAACTTGTTAGATTCCTGAAAGCAGCTGGCCTCTCAGGTCAGAAGAAAGTCAAACCCCCTTTTTTTAAAAAAAACAGTCTTTTGTCTATATGCCTTGATGGACACTGGCATGTTCTATTGAATTATAATAATATATATATATATATATATATATATATATATATATATATATATATATATATATATATATATATATATATATATATATATATATATATATATATATATATATATATATATATATATATATATATATATATATATACACACACACACACAATAATAACAAACAATGGCTAGCAGCCAGGCAGCTTGCAAGATCCCTCTCTTCTAGACTGAATTTATGGGAATCCATCTCTACGCAGGGTATGATTTTCACAAATTCTTTCACTGCTCTAACTGGTGAAATAGCCCATCTGTGTTGGCATTGGCAGATGCAGCCCTGTGGGTAATGGTTATACTGTTGTCCTGTAAGGCAATGCTCCCTCTTAAGATATGACCATTCATTTTATCTATCTGAGTCAGCCACACCTAGAGGATTAGGATCAATCTATACCTCAAAGTCCCTCCCATAGAGGTATGACTCTAATTTCTTCAGGCCCATACCAGTCCAATGCATTCCTTCTCAACTGTGGAATAGGCCTGCTCCCAAGGAAGCAACTTTTTGCTAAGATACACTATTGGGTGATCTTTCCCTTAGTTAAAGGTCTCACCGAGGACTGCTCCAATCCCCACATCTGAAGGCATCTGTTTGGACTACAAATGACTTACTGTAATGTGGACTAGCCAACACAGGGGCTCTGCACAGTGCCTCCTTTAGCCATGTAAAGGCTCATTCACAGGCTGGCTCCCACTTCATCTTTTTGGGCATTATTTTCTTTAGTAGGCCAGAGAGGGGAGCTAACAGGGTATTGTAATTTGGTACAAACTTTCACTAGTACCTGGCAGTCCCTAGGAAACTCCAGACCTGCTTCTGGGTTTCAGGCCTGGGCCATGCCTCTATTTCCTCAATCTTGGCTTGATTGGGACAAAGCTGCCCCTGCCCTACTACCTGTACTAGGTATGCCACATCTGCCATGGCCACCTGGCACTTTTTAGCCTTGCCCTCTGTATCCTGCCCAATACTTCCTTTGGGTGGGACAGGTGTTCCTTCCAACTGGTACTAAAGATGGTAATAAAATCCAGGTATGCACTGCGTACTCTTCAGTACCATGTAACACCTGGTTGACAAATCTTTGGAAGGAGGCAGGGGCATTCTTCATTCCAAAAGGCATTACCTTAAACTTGAATAATCCTATTGGAGTGATGAAGCCTGACCTCTCCCTAGCTCTGGGAGTTAACTCCACCTGCCAATACCCTTTTGTCAAGTCAATGGTGGTAAGGTATATTGCCCCTTCCAATTTGTCCAGGAGTTCATCTGTTCATGGCATTGAGTGGGTGTCTGACTTCATGACTGTGTTAAGTCCATGGTAGACCACACAAAAGTGAGTAGAGCCATCCAGCTTGGAAACAAGGACTACAGGTGAGGTCCAGGGACTGTGGGATTTCTGGAATCTCCCTAAATCCAGCATTTCCTCCACCTCCCTCCTAATCTCCTTTAGGATAGCCTTAGACACTTGGTAGGCTGTCCGCCATTTGAACACTTGTATCCCCATGTCTACATCATGTGTCACTAAGGGGATTAATATAGGCTTGGCCATAAACAAAGGGGCAAAGTCCGCTAAAACCTCCCTCACTTCCAGGGTCTGTTCCAGGGTCAACTGGGGTGACAGTTTGATTGCCTCCACAGAGGACTCCCACTTGCTTTCCTCCAGCAAGTCCAGTAGGGGATTTTCCATGTCCTTCCCCTCTCCAGGACTACACACTGTAAATACCATGTCTGTTCTGTTTGCATATGGCTTCATCATGTTGACATGGTACATTCTATGGGTATGTCTCCTGTCAGACAGTTCTACAATATAGTTTATGTCATTTACCTGATGGACTACCTTGTATGGTCCCACTCACTTGACCTGCAGCTTATCCTTCCAGACAAGAATTAGGACCATGACATCCTGACCTACAGTGTACGAGCAAGCTCTGGCTCCGTGGTCATACCATACTTTTGCTTCTGCTGGGTCACTGACAGGTTGCTCTGGGCTGCTCCCAGAAGCTTCTTCAGCTTTTCCCTAAACATTATGACATACTCCACTATGGGAGTTCCCTGGGTGGTGTGCTTGCCTTCCCAGTCTTCCTGGATCAAGTCTAGGGTCCCATGCACCCTACGTACATATAAGAGTTCGAAGGGGGAAAACCCTGTTGACTCTTGGGGTGCCTCCCTGTATGTGAACAACAAGTGGGGAAGGTATTTCTCTCAGTCTTTCCCATGCTGTTCAGCAAATGCTTGGAGCATCACTTTTAGGATACATTTAAATCTTTCCACAAGCCCATTGGCTTGCAGTTGATACGGTGTCATGTGTCTCTGCACCATCCCACACTTCTCCTACAAACACTTCATCAGGTACTACATGAAGATACCCCCTCGATCAGTGATAACCTTCTCCAGAAACCCAACACAGGAGATTATTCTTAGCAAGGTGTCTGCCAGTTTGTTAGTCCTAAGTGAGGAAAGGGTGACCACCTCTTGGTATCTGGTGGCATAATCTACCACCATCAGGATAAACCTCTTCCTGGGAGGAGCTTAGGGTATTCAAAGGTCTCACAGCATCCATTCCTACCCTCTGGAATGGCTCCTCCACAATAGAAAATGGAATTAAGGTGGCCTTGATTTTACTACCAGCCTTCCCTATTTGTTGGCACCGGTGACAAGACCTATAATATTCCTTCACCTGTTGGGTGAAGTTGGGCCAATAGAAATTCTGGGCCACTTGCTGCATGGTGCATGTGATTCCCAGATGTCTCAACATGGGGATATCATGAGCAATCTTGATCAACCACTCACGGTACCCTGGGGGAATAACAAGTTGCCTGCCCATCACCCCTTCCTCTGTCCTTACATCCTGCTTATACAACAGTCCATTGTCCCAAAATACTCCATTTCTCATGTCACCTCCCTGTGTCCCATCTGATTCTGCACAAGCCCTCAGCATCTCCAAACTAGGATCAGTCCTCTGAGTAGTGGCAAATTCTTCACATTTTCCCAACACATGGGACATGTCCCTGTCAGTTTCTGAACTGTGATCCATAGATCTAGCATCAGGGTATTCAAAGTCACTGCCATCCCTAACCTTCTGACCACTGGTTATGCCTCCCTTCTCAGAGTAACCTTCTGTAGCTGTTTTGTGAACTGCTACTTGGGAAAGTTCTACCTCCCTTTCACTACTCTCCATTTCAGGAGACAGAGGCTGGGGAACCAGAACCAGCCTCCCATTGTTTTCCACAGGGTCCTCTATGGGGTCCAGGGAACTGCAATCAGCTTTTGCCATCTGACTGCGGGTAACCACACACACACCCCCTTCTGGAGATTGTTCCCTAAAATCACATCCAAGGTGAGGTTATCTGCCACAGCCACTTTATGTACCCTCTCTCCTGTCTCACCCCAGTCCAGGAGAATACTAGCTAGTGGCAGAGTTTTTTTCTACCCAGTGAATCCCCTCACTGTTATGAACATTTTAGGTATAAGCTGTTTGGGCTCAACCAACTTCCCCTTTAATAAGGTAAGAGACACCCCCATGTCCCTAAACCCATGGGTATGCACCCCTTTTACAATAAATGGGTGTATGTGCTCCCTCAAGTTTACAGGCATGCTTTCAGGGATACACAGCACACCCAAATCTGTTTGAGCACCACTTTGTCCACTCCATTCCTTTTTTGGAAACTGTCTTGCAAAATGCCCTGGCAATTTGCAAAACCAGCAATCATCATTTCTTTTGTCCGATAAATCCTTTCTTTGTAACCTGGGGCTTCCCCTTTCTGTGGAGGCAGTGAGGGTTTTAGCTGCCCTAAAGGTGTGCTTTTCTCCTTCTGCACTGCCATGCCCACCCCGCTCCTTTTCAGAGCAGGCCTGATTCTGGCATAGCGGTCCAAGAACTCAGCAGCCTGCTGCACTGTTTTGGGGTCTCAGTCCTCCAACAAGGTTTTTAGCATGGCTAGGCAAGTCCAAAAGAATTGCTCCAGAAGTACAACCCCCTCAAATTTTTTCTACAGAGTTTGCTTCTATTCCCTCCCACCAACGTTTTAAAAACTGATGTTGCTTTGTGATGAGTTCACCATAGCTCGTGGCAGGGTTCTACGGAGCTTACGGAACTTATAATAATAATAATCTTTATTTAAATTAAGTGTTTTTCGAGGTATCAAGGTGCTGTACATTAAGGCCCAGATATTCAAAAGGGTTGCGCCATGCACAATAGGGTTGTGCCTGTGCAAGTCCGAACTTGCTCCAATCTGCGATATTCAGCAGGAGGCAGTTGCGCCACAGAAAACATGCTGAGCAACAGAGCAATGCAAATGAATGCATGCTGAACTGGAGGGGGAGGAACCATGCATAAACTGCACAGCCCAATATTCAGCCAGGATGAATTTGGGGGGGGGTTATTAAACAACTATTGCCGCGATCGGGCTTTTCGGTCCACTGGACCACCAGGGATACTTTGGGGGAGCCACATTGCTGTCCGCGATCGGGCTGGTGGGGATTAAACTGCCTCTTGATCGGGCCAGTGGGGGGTGGTGGGGATTCTTTCACTGTTTTGCTGATGATCGGGCTGTAGGGGAGTCGGTCCTCGATGGCTGCTGCATGGCAGGGTGCCAGGCGCAAGTCCTCGGGATCGAGCACCTGCATGCTAATGGCATGCAAATGAGGCTGTAATCAGATGCAAATGGCCCCTGCACCTTGCATGAATTATGGCCCCATTTGCATGTCACCTTTGAATATGGGGATTTTAGCGATGGTGCAATGGTACTTGCGCCACCGCAAGTTGAATGCTCCACTCTGACAACTTGCGTGGCGCAAGTTCCACTGCACCATGCACAGTGGCTGTGGAGGGTGATATTCAAAGGAGTTGCTCAAGGGCACAACTCCTTTGAATATCGCTCTGGACACTCCCCTGCGCAACTATTTTGTGCAGCGCAGGGGCTTGCGCCACAAAATAGCACAGTTTGAATATCCGGCCCTAAGATGATAAAACCAATAATAAAATCATCACTACAAACAATAAAAATGGTCTGTTGAGATCCATTCAGTCAATTAAATTAGGATAAGCTTGATGCCACAAAAAAGTTTTAAGCACCTGTTTAAACCCCCCCCCCCATGGTCATGCACTCCTGAAGCTGATGGGGTAGAGAATTCCATAGGGGTGGTGCCACATACATAAATGCATGGGTCCCTGAAGATTTTTAATTTACTCTCAGAATCTCTAGCAACCCCTTTTTCAGCTGATCGGAGCTGTCACTCAGGACAGTAAGGTACCAGAGGCTGTTTCAAGTAGTCAGAGCCAAGTCCGTGTAGGGCTTTATACGTCAGTAGTCCGACTTCAAAGGTGATCCGCCACCGAATCGGCAGTCAGTGCAGATCGCACAGTACCAGTGTAATATGACAGGACTGAGAAGTCCCCATCAACAACCATGGCGCAGCATTCTGCACTAGCTGCAGGTGGCTGATAACCCCCAGTAGCCCTAAGTACAGGGAGTTGAAATAATGAAGGTGCGAGGTCACAAAGGCGTGGATCAGTGTGGGAAGGTCACCAAACAGAACAAGGTGCTTGATCCTGGTGATGTTCCTAAGATGGTAGAAGGATGACTTGATGACTGTCAACACCTGAGATCGGAGTGTCAGCCCGTCATCAAGCAGCACCCCCAGGTCCCACACCTGTTCAGAGGTAAGGATCTGGGAGCCCACCAGAAAAAGTCCAGAGGGTTGTTCAGCCCTCAACCCCTCTGTCTGGTGACCCAGATCCATGATCATCACCTCAGTCTTTCCTGTGTTTGACTTTAGCCAGCTGGAATTCATCCAGTCCTGGATTTCAGTGAGGCAGTTGTTGAATATCGAAAGAGCACTATCCTGGTCAGGTGCAAAAGACAGGTAGAGTTGGGTATTATTGGCATAGCAGTGAAACCTCAGCTCATACCATCTTACAGTGTCTCTGAGGGGCAGCATATACACCGTGAACAACATGGGAGACAGCACTCAGCCCTGAGGGACCCCACATGGCAGAGAGAACCCTGCATGCTTCAACATTAATTCATACTTTTTAAGCAAGGCAGCTTTAAGTTTCTCATAATTATAACTGTCCTGATTGTCCATTTGGCCTAGTGCCTCATGCCCTTTCCCAGTAAGAAACAGGGATATCTGAAAGCTCCTGGACTACCTAGGTATTTTAGCCTGGATAAAGACCTTTTCAAACAAATTCAAAAACACATCCATTTCCTTCGCCTCTTTAAATTCAGCTATTAATTTAGAATTTAATTTGTACCCCAGTCCTGGAGTTCCATTTTCACCTCTGCCACTTACCCCTCTGTCACTGGCAGTTGAAATTTTAGCTTCACCAGGTCAAATTCCCTCTGGCGATCTGTTTCCTCTCTGTCAGCCTGTCTCTGAAGCTGTGTTTCCTTTTCCTTGGCCTCTGTCCGATGGTGGTTTTCTTTTTCCTGCATCTCCAGTTCGAACTTCCTCTGCAGGAATTCCCTGTGCTGCTGGGCTTCAAATCTTTTCTGCTCCAGACTCCTCAACTCCAGCTGCAGCCTGATCCCTTATGGCTCCATCATTGTGGTGACTCTCCCCTAGTGCCATGGCTCTGAGTTCCCTCTGGTCTCACTGCTCTCCTCCCTGGGACTGGACTCTGCAACACCCCTTGGCACCCTCATGCCCAAGGTCTGGTCCCTTTCAGTCATAGGCTGTGACTGAAGGTCCTGGGCAGTCTCTTGCTCATCAGCTGCCACAAGAGCCTCCACAAGGTGCTTTTTGGTTCATCCCTCGTACTGGACTCCTCTTTCCTGACACAACTGCTTTAGGTATTCTGCAATGTATTCACTGTACTTAGAAGGCTTTGTCTTCTCTAACTACTGCTACACTAGGTTTCACCCTAGGAAGCCAAACAAAACAGGTAGAGAACTTTATACTGTAATTAAATGTTTATATATATATATATATATATATATATATATATATATATATATATATATATATGTCTATATATATGTCTATATATATATATATATATATATATATATATATATATATATATATATATATATATATATATATATTAATCTCTGCCTTGATTGTGTGTGGACTGTTTATAGTTTATCAATCTGATACACTGGGCTTGAATCCAACTGTTATGCCTATGCCACCAATATCTCTCGAATCGCAACACAATGCAACCAAATCTCTCGGATCCCACCACTATCACCAGATCTGTCACAAACCCACTCCTGGGGGTCAGGCCCACTGAGCTCACAGTGCCCATCTTTAAGTGCAATCTGTGACAGGGGAGGGATACCCTCCTTGTCCTTTTTAAATGCTTGCTGAGGTCACAACTGCACCTCTGCCATAAGGATCCAGTCCATTCCTCTAGCTCTAGATAAGGGCACAATACCAGTCTTGAGTCTTGTGTCCAAATATGAACCTTTCCTTGGCTATTGCACAAAAGTGGAAGACCCAGGCATCACACTGTCTTTGGGGTTGCAGCGTAACACTTGATTTGGCCTTCTCTTTATAGCACATGCAACAGCCTGGTTCAAAATTTTTGTAGACTCTTGCATTTCCCTATTCTTCTAGATGTCCCTTTACAGACCCTTTTCTCAATGTTGTTACTTATGGTGGCCCTCTATGTAATTAACAGTTGTCACAGATTATTAATAAACCTTCTACAGTCACACATACAATATAAGAATTCTCACGCAGGCAGAAATTCTTTAGGAAAGCAAACATTTTACTAAAATACTTAAATACAAGTACAACTAAAAGTCGAACATTAATTTGGGTTACAGTATACAGGAAAAGAAAATGGAAAATGTACAATGAAATGCACTTAGACTGTTAGCTAATCTACCTGAGGTAGGAAGATTTCAAAGTCCAGAGAATCGCTGGTTTGCAAAAATATTTCAGTCTTTCTGTAGCAGCCTTTGGTTCTTTGGCAATCTCTGTGCTGGCAGCTATTACCTTGTGGTCAGGAGAGTCCAAGAAAAATCTCAAAATGGCCATGAGTGTCTGTGCTGGAAAGTTCATATAAAAGACCAACCCCCCCCCCCCAAATAGGTGAATAAAGACAGACAATTCCAGGACAGTGAATAGAGGTTGGCCTTTCTCTTTAGGCCACCAGGCATCACTCTTGCACTTCCAAAAAAATCTAGTTTTCCTGATAATCTTTGATGTGTCAGATTTTCAGAGTTAACCTAGGCTTTACAATCTCACACAAGTATGCTACAAGGATGTGTTTATTTTCCTATTACCTCACACAGGCCTGTTAGAAGGATCTTTCCTGGCTAAAACATTCATGGGCTTTTGAACTGGCATAATTTAATTAGTAATAAGGAAGAGCCTGTATGTTGTGTGATTATAAAAGCTGATTTTATTACTTCTGTTTCGCTTGGCCAGTTAACATTAGAAGAATGCTCCTTGATCAGTTATCCCCAAAGTCTCTGACAATAAATTGTCAGATTACCGCAAGCAGTTGGCCTCTCAGGTCAGAAGAACGTCAACCCCTTTTTTATACAAAATCCAGTATTTTTTCTGTGTGCCTTGACTGACTTTGGCACATACACCGAAGTACAATAAAAAAAAAACATATATACAAGAGAATAATATCTGCAAATAAGGGCTAGCAGCCGGGCAGCTCGCCACAACTGGTACCATTCATTACTGCAATCCAAATACCTCCTGTTTCCAATAACCTAACACTTCCTTCATGGCATCTGAAGTATCCATACCAATCATATCATTCCTTATTGATGCTGAGACCATAGTCCATCTGTATCAATGCTACTTAACTATCCATTTCAATTCTCTACTTATGCTGCTACCATAGCAATCACTGCTAAACCTCATGGATTCAATTTGTTATACCTCATTGATTTAATCTCTGGCATCCTGGCTCTCACCACTTAATGGCTTCAGAGCCTTCCCTTACTTGATCACCTACCTTCCATCACACCACTAATTTGGCTTTTGTAGTGGAATTGGTTGACTTGTTTTCACTGGCTTTGCTTGTATCACTCGAACATTTTAAATCTTCCTTCCATCAATTTCATCTGCCAGCCAGCCTCTTGGTGCTGTGGATTGAGATGCTGGGCACCACACATCACACTATACTAATGACCCAGGTTTGGGAACAAGCCCAGGTTGTCAGGGGTCGGCATGAGTGAGGGGGAGGAGTGGGCCTGAGCTGCCATGAGCTCTCGTCTTCCCGAGGGGGGGATGAGGGATTTCATGCCCCTTGGCTGCCACCTGGTGGAGGACAGGTGGCAGCTCAGACAACAGAGGCACATCAATAACCACATGGGGGGCAGAAGGGACCAAGCTGGTATCTGGCATACATGTGCTCCTCCATGTGCATGTACAGCCATGTCTGCTGGGGTCCTAGGATCAGGGAGAAAAAACAAGGAGAAAACATAAAAATGTATATTAAAAAAAACTCAGTTTCATCTGCCGACCATATCAGTCTATTCTACTGTATCAACCAATCATCTCAGACAATTCTACCATATACCAATACCTATCTGATGGCTTCTGGCTTCACCTGGCTACCTCATATATAGAGCTTCATAGTTTTTGTATGCTCTCTTTTATGAATCTGAGGTTTGCCAGCCATGACCATTATGTTCTTTGGCTTAGGGTACCCTGCAGCCAATGGTCTCACTCTGTCCCGAAGTCCTCATTTTGGGCATACGAAACTCAGTGTGGGGTCCTTCTCTTCTGGCCCATAGTAAGAAAATCCTCACTTCGGGAGGAGCTTTAGCCACTTCTGCAATTGATGGTACCTCTCAATGTAGAATTTAAGACTTCAGCTACAAGTGATGGGATCCTCACACCCAAGAGCGCTCCTTTTACCAACCAGTCAGGTTTGGTGGTGCCCTTTATGCTATTCTCCCCATGACCGCCTCTGGTTCACCCATTCCATTTTAATCAACAGGCCAGGTGAGTGCCTCAGCTGTCATTGCTCTCCTCTCCCACCTTGGGTGTCCCTCTCAACTTTAAGAGCTTCTGTTGTTGAGAGGCCTCTCACAGCCCTTCATGGTGTTACCGTTAGAGGGATCATGAGAGCTTCCCACCAAATTGGAATATTTTCCTTCCCTTGGATTGGGTTTCTAAATTGCAGCAGCAGAGCCATCACTAAATAAAACACCCCAAGCCTGGAAGGAAGGTGACCTAGGCCTCGGGTCCCCAGATGTTCCCCATCAATGTTTTTTTTTTCTCTCCTCAGCTCCAAAGGTCATAATCTTAGTTACCCCCTAAATTACTTTGGTACTTTCTACAGTTATTTAGGTAGGTTCCACTGCTGAATGAAGATGGATGGTGGTCCTATTTTGCCATTCCTTCTCTCTTTGGAAAATCATGTTCTCTCATTACAATTCATGTAACCTATGTTCAAACCGTTATTCATTTCAGTTATCTCTGACCACTACCCTTAACTCCAATGACCATGTATATATTCAAATCTCAGTACCAACTCATTACCTCTGCAATGCTTTCCAATCTAGTTCTTTTTTGGCATTTTCTATGCTACATTCAACCTAAGGGAATCCTTTCCATGGCACCTCTAGGGGTGGAACCCTCCCCGAGTTCCTGCCTTCAGCATCCCTACAGGGTGGTATTCCCAACAAAGGTGCTGTAGCCTGCAGTTTAAGGGGCTGGAGCAACAGCCATGCTCCCCTGCCTGACCTATTTAAACTCTTCCTTCCTACTTCATTCAGAAGCTTTTTTCTTTGCCTCACCATGTTCTCCTCTTCCTGCAGTGGCTACCCTCTCTTCTCATGGGTGCTTCCTAAGCTACCTTTTATTTATTTAATTTATTTATTTAGAATTCAGATTAACACCTTTAAACCAAGGCTCTTTTACAAAGGTTCCATGTCAAAAAAAAAAGTAAAAACAACATTGGAATAGGTTTAACAAGGGTTAAATAGCATAGACATAATAGCTAGGTTTGATACAAAGAGATACAGTAAGTAACTTTAAGAGCTGTGGAGTTCACAGCCACAAATACACAGAATATAATACAAATAACCAGAATTATAATGCAGCTAAAAGCCTTTGTCATTGGGGTAGAGTAGTTTCAAGAGTAGCTAGATAGTGGATACAACCAGGTATCGGTTAACAGAAAAGCAGTACTTAAGAGGTAGAGAATGGTGAAGTGGGGGTGCGGGGGGTAGAAGTTCTTTTGTTGTGGGGAACAGCCGAACATAAGTAGCCCACCAGAACATCAAGGATGGTTTTGTGCTAGTTGAACTGTCGGTTGGACTCTACCGGAGTGAATACTTTATCGGGGAGTATCGTTTAAAACCAGATTTTTATTCTGGAAGCATGGACATGTGGACGCCAGTTGAGGAGTCCTCCCACTTGGAAGAATCGTGAAGTCCTGCCATTCAGAGGACCGTGAGGAGGTTTTTGGATCCCTAAGTACAAGAACTGCTTTTCTTTATACTCCGGAGGTGGTGAGCTTGTTATGTGCTGGATTTGTTTGAAATACGAAGTTTTACCTGTGACCTTTAAACTGGCTGTTGCTGTGTGATTCGGCTGGGACAGAGTTTCTAGCTGGGGAGCGGTGGCCTGAACTGAGCTCTCTGGGAGTGAGGGGTTGAGCAGGAGTTCACCGGAGGGTGTTATTCCTTTGTTCATCCCGGGAAGTCCTAGGCACAGGGAGTTTATGGGACCACTCTGTTTCGGGGCTCTGAACCAGGTGGGGGGTTTTGGTTTGGGCTAGCTGCAAACAGGCTATTACCCTTTGGTCCTGACTGTCTGTCTGCTGGAAAATCATCTTTCAAGGAATTATTATATTATCCTGCACGAGTGGGAAGTAATCTACTTTTTGACTTAGACATTGCCTTTAGCAGCTGTTCATTTTTATCCTTGGCCTGTATGCCAGGTTTTTGGCTAAAGTGCTTCTGTGGATGTTCCGGCTCCCTTCTTTGGGGTAGAAGGAGGCTATTTTTGATCAAGATTAATGTGCTGAATCCCTTTGATGATTTATGGGACTATTGATATTTGACTGTTGAACTGGTGAAGCAGTGAGAGGGCCTCTGGATTTTTACTTTTACTTTTCTGTTTATTGTTGTGGTGAGAGAACAGCAACTGGAAATGTTATCTTTGAGTGGGAGTGAGAGTCCTTCAGTCACATACACTGGCTTTTTATAAATACTTCTGCATAAGCATACTTAATATCAAGATTTTGGTTAAAAAAAATGTCATTGTCTGGCAGTGAGAGTGTCAATTTATTATTATTACTATTATTATTATTTTTAATTGTCTTGCTAATATTGTGTACGCCTCTCCTTTATCTTTATTGTGAGGTTTTTTTTAGAGGGAATTCATTTATTTGTTTATGTCTTAGTTATTGTTTTTGCCTCCCATCCTCAAGACGGTGAGAGAGTCTTGTGGGGTAGGAGTTAATTTGGGTTTGGTTTAGTTATTAATTGATGTAGTTATTTTATTTAGTAGTTTAGTTATTGTAGTTAGTTAGTCTGTTTTAATTGTATAAGGAATTGATTTTAAGTACTTTCCTGTTTTGTCTCTTTGAGGATTTGTACTGTTTGAGATGTGTCTACCTGTTGCCCTCCCCGGTCGTGTGCTACTCAGCCTCTGCCCTCTACTCCCTCAGCCCCTTTTATAACCCCCTCTGTTTTTTTCCATTTACCAATGTTGTCGGGCTTTAGGTATTGCCCACAGGAGGGGTGGGGGTGGGGGGATGAACAGTGGAGGCGAGTCGAGCGGAGTGCTCCCATTAGGGTGATTAAGCCAAGGCGATGCCCTGGGGTGAAGTGGAGCTTAGAGGGTGGGCCACCTTGTTTGGTCCCCATACCCAAGGGCACCATCTTTAGTGATGGGCAGGTAGTTGGGGCAGTCCAGGAGTTTTGTCCAACCCAGGTGATGTTGTGCAATGCCAGGTCTGTCCAGAACAAGACTGCTGTAATTTCAGATCTTGTTGCCTCAACAGACCTGGCTTGCATCACTGAGACCTGGCTTGATAATAATGTGGGACCGGTTTTGGATGCTGCAATTCCAGCCGGGTATACGATGATACATCGCCTGAGGTTGGACCGCGACCACGGGGTGGGGGGTTGCGGTCTGTTTTAAGACCAAATTGGCTTTCACTAGTGTTCCAGTTGAGGAGACCTTTTCCTTTGAATTTGCTCTTGTAGCAGGTGTGGGCTATCGAATTGCTCTCATCTACCATCCACCAGGAGATGAGATGCAATTCCTTAAGGAAGTAGCAGACTTCATTGTTGACCCGGCATTCAAATCACCCAGGCTGATGGTCCTAGGCGACTTTAATGCATGGGTCAATGATGAACTCTCACAATTTGGACAACACTTCCTCCAGTTAATGGATTCACTGGGCCTAACACAGGTGGTTACCACTGCTACACATAAAGCTGGCCATTCTCTTGACTTGGTCTTCCTCCTGGGGATCGAGGCCTCTGATGTGGGGGTGGAACCAGTCAATTGGTCAGATCATTACACTATGAGATTCAATTTTGGTGCCCCTCCATGTAGGCTGACCCCTATGGAGATGGTCAAGTACCACCCCATGTGGAATATTTCCTCTAATGGCCTTGCGGCGGTTCTTGACCTATCAGAACTTCCTGGGCATTGCAATGATCCAGAGGTGCTGGTTGTGGATTATAACACCGCCATTACTTCTGCCCTGGATTTTATTGCTCCAGTTCGTGTGCGCCCTCCGACCTCAGACCCCATGGCTTGATGGCGCCTTGAGGGAGTTGTGGCAACTTGGATGCAGGTTAGAACGCTGTTGGCGGAGGTCTGGCCTGGATGCCGACCACCTTAGACTGTTAGAACATTATCAATTCTATCAGTCAGAAATCTCCCTTAAGAAGGCAGAGTTCCTGGCTGGGGAAATTTCTGCTGCTCAGAACTGACCTGCTCAGCTATTCAGAACTGTGGACAGATTGTGCAACCCAACCTGTCTAAGCTCTGTAGAGCATTTTCACAATTACAGTGTGATGAGATTGCTCGGTTCTTTGCCGATAAGGTGGCTGACATTAGGTCAGACATCTGTTTGACATGTTCTATGCTAGTTGCAAGTGGCCAGGATCGGGTCACTATCCCTTTGTTTTCCTGGAGCACCTTCGACTGCCCAGAAATCGTGGATGTTATGCGGATTGTCCAGGGGCTACGTCCTACCTCCTGTAGTTTAGATCCAGGTCCCACTCCCCTAATTTTAGGGTGTGGAGAGTCCATTCTACTGGCTCTAGCACAGATAGTCTGGTCTTCCTTTGATTTGGGTGAATATCCCTGTTCCTTGAAAGAGGCAGTGGTGACACCCTTGTTGAAGAAATCATCTTTGGACCCAGACTGTCTTGCCAACTACAGACCTATCTCGAACCTCCCCTTTGCAGGGAAGGTGATCGAGAAGGTGGTAGCAGCCCAGCTGGAGAACCACTTGACCATCCATAGCATCTACGAACCTCTCCAATCAGGTTTCCATAAGAGGCATAGTACCAAGACTGCACTGGTTTGGGTGCTCAATGATTTCCTGATGGTGAGAGACCAGAGAAAATGGTCCATTTTGGTTCTATTGGATCTGTCATCAGCATTTGACACCGTTGACCATGGGGTTCTCTTGGAGTGCCTGAGATGTATTTGTGGACTCTCTGGGGTTGTACTCAGATGGATAACATCATACCTCATTGGAAGTACTCAGAGGGTGGTGTCAGGGTTTTTTTCCTCTGATCCCATTTCTCTTTTTTGTGGGGTTCCTCAGGGCTCTATATTGTCCCCCATGTTGTTTGCAGTGTATATGCTTCCCCTCAGAGACATTGTGAGACAGTAAGGGTTGGGATTTCATTGTTATGCAGATGATACCCAACTGTACCTGTCTTTTGCATCCGACCAGGAAGGAGCTATCTTGGCATTCAATAGCTGCCTAAATGAAATCCAGGATTGCATGAGGTCCAGTTGGTTGAGGTTGAATTCTGGGAAGACCAAGGTGTTGGCTTTGGATTCGTATCACCGGATAGGGGGACCTGTGGCCGGCTTCCCTTCTGGGGTGTTCTATGGGGATGTCGAGTTACCAGTCTCTAAACAGGTGCGAGATTTGGGGGTGATCTTAGATGTGGGACTGACTCTATGATCTCAGGTGTCAGCAGTGGTAAAATATTCTTTTTATCATCTGAGAAACATCACCATAATCAAGCACCTCATTCCGTCCAGTGGTCTGCCAACTCTATAATCCATGCCTTTGTGACCTCACGCCTGGACTACTGCAACTCACTTTACCTTGGGCTTCCAGGGGTTGATATCCACCGCCTTCAGCTGGTGCAGAATTCTGCAGCCCGAGTACTTACAGGTACTCCTAGATCTTCTCATATTACTCTGGTGCTGCGGGGTCTGCACTGGCTGCCAGTTCAGTGGTGAATCACCTTCAAAGTCGGACTACTGACTTTTAAAGCCCTGCATGATCTGGGCCCTGACTACCTGAAAGAGCTCCTGATTCCTTACCTCCCTATGAGATCGCTCCACTCAGCCAATGAGGGGTTGCTAGAGATTCCTAGGGTTATATTAAAATCAGCTGCGGCCCGGGCTTTTATGTTTGTGGCCTCATCCCTTTAGAATTCTCCACCCCATTGGATAAGGGAGTGTATGACCGTGGGGAGTTTTAAACAGGCTCTCAAATCCTTTTTGTGGGAAAGGGTCTATGGTGTCTCTGACTGATGATTGTATTTGTTTTTAACAGTTCTTGCATTACTGTTTGTATACTTTGTCTGTATTTTATCTTTCTGGAATGTGCCTTGGTATTTGAAAGGTGCAATATAAATAAAGATTATTATTATTATATTGTTATTATTATTAGAAGTGGGGGGTAGCCATGGAGTTGGTGAGCAAGGGCATAGAGGGAAGAGGAGGTGGAGGAAGTATAAGGGATTAAGGGAGGTGAAAAGAGATATACAGTAGCAGCCACAGACACTGCCAGCTATTTCCCAAAATTTCTGTGATATTTCCAGAAATAGCTCCTGCTTTCAGCATTTCCACAGTAGGGGCAGCAGAGAGAAACTCTTCAGAAATTTTGTGAAATATCTGGGAATAGCTGGCAATGTCTGTGGCTACTACTGTAGGAAGTAGAGAAGAAAGGAGAAGTGAGAGAGAGCGAGAGAGAGAGATAGGAAGTAGAGAAGAAAGAAGTGAGGGAGAGAAATATAGGAAATATGGAAGATGGAGTATGAAGAGGGACAGAAGTGTCAGCACCAGGGTACTTAAATCCAGCAGTCACATGAGGTCCAAGCTATGAAGACTGCATTTGAATCAGCCAAGGGTGCCTAGGTTGGTGACTTCATGGCCCAGTGAGTTGAATAGCTTTGGGGCTCTGTCAGCAAATGACCGCTGGCCCTGAGAGGTGCAACACCATGGGACAAGTAAAGTGGAGTTGTCAGCCTAACCTTTAGCCTAAGGGAATACTTCCTGCAGCACCTCTAGGGGTGGAACCCTTCTCCGGGTTCCTGCCTTCAGCATCCCTACAGGGTGGTATTCTAGAGGCACAAAGAGGTGAAAGGCCTCAACAAATTTCATTCAGCAGCTACAATGAAGTTTATTCAGCAAGTTGCATAAGTACAACACCACACTAAGTTGCGTAAGCACATTGAAATTTAGGAGGCATGGGATCATAAGTCATCAGTGAAATATAAAAACTTCTGTTCCATCACTGGGAGTGATAAATTTAGTATGTTGTGCCATTGTGCATATATATACAAAACTTTTTCAAAAATTATTTTTGAAACTGACTCTTTATATAAAGAATTAATAGTTTCTGTTTGAGATCAGCTGCTGGTCTGAGTGCATGCTGGAGCCAATCAGGTGACTACTATGGGACTGCATACCCAGTTCTATTTATTATGAATGATGAGTGGGAAGAGAAAGCTGGGGTTCATGAACAGTGGATTTTAGGGTGGAAAGAGATGTTACGATTGATCAGGAATAGAATATACATTTTGTATTTTAAGTACTTTACCTGGGACTCAAGGGGAGAATGATGGGGGTTATGAGGTTGAGGACATTGTGTATATTCCTGGATGAATGTGGTGGGGAGAGGAGGATAAAAAGTATTTCCTGGTGGGTTGGGGGTGGTTAAAAGACTTAAGATGTTTTAATTTTAAATAGCACTTCACTGCACAAAGTTGGGTGAAGTATGGATCCTTTAATATATGTAGTGCAAAGTTTCTGATTTGCACAAACTTCTTAAGAAAAGTATTAGTTCTCTGCATCACTTGTCCACACATAGAGATCACATAAAATTTTTTCTTATGTGTGATCTTTAGGAAGATCTCATTGGGCAGGCAGGCAGCAATGAAAGCAAATTCAAAAATAGTGCACCATTAACTGGGTAATTTTCCTGCTTCCTTCTGGTTGAGCTACTCTTGAGTGCCCACATGATGCCTGTTGGTTATGCTTAGAGGTGGACAAAGTAAGTAAAATTCATTCCATGAATTAGTACACAAATTTTATGCAATTCACAGAACACGGATCAATCAGTGAGTGCAAAGTTTTGCACGCTAAGTTTGGAATTCTGAGGGTGATATTCCACACTTCCTGTTAAAAACTTCATACTTCACAGTGAAAACTTCACAATTTGGGTGAAGTTGAAGTTGCTGAGGTCTGGGAAAAATTCACAAAGCTCCACAAATGCAAATTTTCACCACTTCATGGCAACTTTCCCACATCTCTAGTTATGCTAAAAATTAATGTTTCTAAGCTTAATTATTTAATTATTTTTAAATCTATGGAATCAAAAACTCTTGAAAAGACTTATAAATTTGCTGTAAACACTTTTAAAACACATCAAACACAAGTGCTCCTTGTAATATTTACTGACAGGATAGACAGCTCTGCTAAAATGGTATGGAGATGGACTAGATGAACCACTTAACAATGATTTATGTTATTTTCAAAAAAAAGTTGGGTGCAGCTGCAGCTGCACAATCTGTCCTCCAAACAAAGAAGCAAACAGGCACACTATGGAACTCAAGGTGCCGCTGCACGGACTGCCACAACTGAAGACATTTTCTTACAGTGACTACATACCTCTAATGTGGAATTCACTACCTCCAGAACTTTGTATTATATATGGCAGGAGGCTACAAGTTAGGGCTCTGAGAGACTAGTCTGTGAAATCAGTCCTGCTATACTATATGATATGTGTTGTTCAATACTGAATGACAAAATAGGATTGACATCAGTGGATGTGACAGAAATGTATACAGTACAGTCAGACTTAAACTTTAATTGAAATGAATTGCTAGCTAGTTTGAGTACGAGTTGATTTTCAGTTGGTTGCCGGTTTTTGATACAGGTTGTCAATAAATAAAGTTTAATCAGTTGTTAACCAGTTTTCTCTGTTTCTAATATTCATGATTACATCACAGAGTTGACTACTGGTTTGCACTTAATTGCATACTGCAAAAGAAATTTAAACATTTAGAGTTAGCAACTCTTTTAAAATAGGTTTATCAAACTGAATAACAGCTCAGTATCAGTGAGCTCTTGTTAAAGTGTAATGCTGACTGTACTGTACTTGGGCACTTAATTTATGTATTGCATATGTAATTTTTAAATTTTATTCAAATTCATTTTTTTTTCAATATACTGCCAAGTGTTTGCCCAAAGGGACATCTTTGTAAACAAGCTTGGTTCAATGGTAAATAAATAATTTGAATAAATTGAACTGAAGACACAAAAATAAAAGTTACAGCACAAATCATTGCACTGTATAGTAAGCAAGAATACTGTAATTTATGAAGTGTAGACAACAAACTACAGTTATCTGAGTCTGCAGCCACACAAATCTGTGTACCAGTTGACCTGCCAAACTTTCAAAAAAGTATCCATTTGCAACAAAACTTGCATGTGTGGAAATTTTCATAAAAAATGAAAACTGAAGTTCTGGCACATTTTTCACACACGTTGAGTCACAAACTAAGTTGCTAAGTGGACATTTTAGATAATTTAATAGATAGCTTGCCATGAACAGACAGATGCAGACAAAGTTCTATGACAGTGGTAACCAGTGATATGATACACTATATACAGTGGCCCAGATATTCAAACTGTGCCATTTTGTGGCGCAAGCCCCTTCGCCGCTCAAAATAGTTATGCAGGGGTGTGGCCAGGCGATATTCAGCGGTTGCACTATGGTGCAGCTTCTTTGAAATATCACACCTAACCACACCCACTAATGCATGGCGCGAGTGGAACTGCACCAAGCCAAGTGGTCAGAATGGAGCATTATGAGCGGTGGCGCAGTTCCATTGCGCATGCACAGCACCTGCGATATTCAAAGGGGGACATGCAAATGGCACCATAATTTATGCAAGGCGCTTGGGGGGCCATTTGCATCTGATTACAGCCCCATTTGCATGCCATTAGCATGCAGGTGTGCCGATCCCCGACAACTTGCGCCTGGCACCCTGCCAGGCAGCAGCCATCGGGACCGACGCCCCCTGCAGCCGGATCACATTATGTCCCATAAGGGACAATGCATGTCTCCAATACCTGGTGGTCCAGTGGACCCCGAGTAGCCCAATCGTGGGCAGAACAGTGTCCCCCCACCACCCGAGTAGCCCGATCGTGGGCAGAACAGTGTCCCCCCACCACCCGAGTAGCCCGATCATGGGCAGAACAGTGTCCCCCCACCCCCTGAGTAGCCCGATCATGGGCATCAGACCTCCCCCCCTCCCAAAGTCCAATAACCTGGTGGTCCAGTGGACGCATGAGTAGCCCGATCGCGGGCATAACAGTCCCCCCTCCCCGGTATCCTGATCATGGGCATAACTAACCCCCCCCCATCAGCCCAATCGGGCATCAGATTCCCCACCCCATAGCCCAATATCCCTTGTGGTCCAGTGGACGCAGCGAGCCCAATCACAGATGGCATTCCTCAACCTCCAAGTATGAAATCCCTGGTGATCCAGTGGATCCCCACCCCACCATCCACGGGCCCCACCACCCGCTCCCCCATCAACGGCGGGCAGCAGCACCCCACCGCCTGCCGCCCCTCATCCACCGACTGAGCTCGGTGTGGCTGATGCCCATTGGTTCAGAGCATGAGCCAATGGGCGCAGCCCACACATATTAGTCGTCCAGATATGCAATTAATTCATTCATTCACATATCTGGACTGATTTAGGCGGGATATTGCACGCCCATTGGCCATGCTCTAAACCAATGGCGTGCAGCCATCACCGAGCTGTCAGTCAGTGGGCAGGGTGGCAGGCAGGTGCTGCCACCCACCAGCTGAAGGGGGGAGCGGGGTGGTGGGCCTCGGCAGGTGGGATCCACTGGATCACCAGGGATTTCATACTTGGGGTGAGGAATGCCGCCTGCGATCGGGCTCCGTTTGGTCCACTGGACCACAAGGGATATTGGGCTTTGGGTGGGGAATCTGATCCTCATGATCGGGCTGATGGGGGTGGGTCAATTTATGCCCAAGGATCAGAATACTGGGGAGTGGGGGACACTGTTATGCCCGGCGATCGGGCTACTCATGTCCACTGGACCACCAGGGTTACACAAGAAACATAGAAACATAGAAACATAGAAGTTGATGGCAGATAAGAACCGCAAGGCCCATCCAGTCTGCCCATTTCTTTTTCTACCTTATAAATGTGCCATCGCCTTTGCTCTGTCAGTGGCCTATCTATTTATAGTCATTTGTATTGCTCCTTATGCCTATCCCATGCCTGTTTGAAGCCCTGCACTATATTCATAGCCACCACTTCTTGTGGTAAGCCATTCCATCCATGCATCCACCCATTTCTGTGAAAAAGAATTTCCTCACATTTCCCTTAATCGGCCTCCCTCTAATCTCATGCTGTGTCCTCTTGTCCTGCTATTTTTCTTATATTTAAACATGTTAGACTCTTTCACCTTGTTTATGCCCTTAAGGTGTTTGAATGCCTCGATCATATCACCTTTCTCCCTCCTTTGCTCAAAGGTATACATATTGAGCTCTGTTAATCTGTCCTCATATGTCTTCTGATGCAGTCCCTGCACCATTTTGGTTGCCCTTCTCTGGACTGCCTCAATTTGGTTAATGTCCTTGTGAAGGTGTGGCCTCCAATACTGCATGCAGTACTCCAGATAGGGCCTAACCAGTGTCTTGTACAGAGGGATTATTACCTCCCTCTTATGACTTGTGATACCCCTACTAATACACCCTAACACCCCCCTAGCCTTACCTACTGCTTTAGAGGTCTGCTTGGATGATTTTAGGTCATCAGTGATGATGATGCCCAAGTCTCTTTCTTCCTTTGTGACTGCTAGCAACTCCCCTCCCAGCCTATAGGTGGCTTCAGGGTTTCTCTTCCCTATGTGCATGATTTTGCACTTCTTTGCATTAAATCCCAGTTGCCATTCTTCTGACCATTCTGCTAGTTTATCCAGATCTCTTCTCATTCTGCCCACTCCATCTGGATCATCTACTCTGTTGTAGATCTTGGTGTCATCTGCAAACAGACAAGCCTTACCCTCTAGTCCATCTGCAAGGTCACTAATGAAGATGTTGAAGAGGACTGGCCCCAGGACTGATCCCTGAGGTACCCCACTTGTGACTTTCATCTCTTCTGACTGTATACCATTTACCACCACTCTCTGTTTTCTGCCCGTCAACCAGTTTGCCACCCAGTTGACCAACTTCTGACCCACCCCGAGCCTACCCAGCTATTTATCAATCTTCTATGTGGAACAGTGTCAAAAGCTTTGCTGAAGTCAAGGTAGGTGACATCAACTGCTCCCCCTTGGTCCACCACTCTGGTTACCCAGTCAAAGAAATCTATGAGATTAGTTTGACAGGACCTTCCTTTTGTAAACCCATGCTGTCTTGGATCCTGTGCCCCTATGGATTCCAGGTGTTGCACTATCCTTTCCTTAAGGAGTGCCTCCATAATCTTGCCCACTACTGAGGTAAGACTGACCGGTCTGTAGTTCCCCGCCTCCTCCCTGCTACCACTCTTGTGGAGCGGGATCACATGAGCCCTTCTCCAGTCTTCTGGGACCTCTCCTGTGCTCAGAGACTCACTAAACAATTCTGCTAATGGCTCTGCTAGTTCCTCCTTTAGCTCCTTAAGTACACTGGGATGTATGCCATCAGGTCCCATTGCCTTATCCACCCTGAGCTTAGCAAGCTCTTGTAGGACCCTTTCTTTGTGAAAGGAGTGGTGCTCACCTCCCTCCCCCCTTATTGGGTTATTGGACTTTGGGAGGAGGGGAGGTCTGATGCCCGCGATCGGGCTACTCAGGGGTTGGGGTAACACTGTTTTGCCCACGATCAGGCTACTCAGGGGGTTGGGGTACACTTCTGCCCGCAATCAGGGCATGGGGGGCGCCGCCAGGTGTGGCGGGAACAGGTGAGGGCCACCCACAGGTGGCAGCTGCTGTGTTGCACCCTGCAATGCGGCAGCTCATCTGTGGGTGGCCCTTGACCTGTTCCTTTTTTTTTGGCTCAACTTTGTGCAGGCGCAAGTAGGGGTTGCACCTGCATAACTCTGCACGGCCCGGGCTGAATATCGGGCTGTGCAGTTTATGCATGGTTCCTCCCCCTTCGGTTGTGCATGCCTTCATTATTATTGCGCTGTTGCTCAGCATGATTTCGGGGGTGCAACTGCCTCCTGCTGAATATCGCAGAATGGCGCATTTTGGACTTGCGCAGGCGCAACCCTATTACACATGGCTCAACTCTTTTGAATATCTGGGTAAGTATCTAAATATATCAGGAAAATATCACAAAAATAAAAATGAAATAAATGGTGATTTCCTGTGATGTATTGTGATATACTGTATATGGATATTTTACATCATGTCACTGGCTACCACTATACAGACTACTGGGACAAGTAAATCATAGAAACATCGAATTTCTTACTAGAATAGGACTGCTTTGTCCAGACAGGCTGACTAGGTGTACCCTGCCTATTTTATATCTGTAGACCCTATCTGATCTCTGGCAACCCTCCCCCTCCCTGCATCTATTCAAATAATACCCCATGTTTGATATCTTGGACGGATCTCTTTGAAAAGCCTTTCCTAAGTCTTTAGGATATTCAAGTTTAGCTGACAGTGATATCTGGAATATTGATCTTCAAAGTAGAGCATCTTTGCAATCTTTTCAATAGGGGCACTAAATATTTATAGCATATAAGATATATACATTTCAGCAATTACTGAAAAAATGCTTACTGGTAAGTATATTCAGTTTATTATTTCATATTGTGTTATAATATAAAAGTATCAAAGTCAGTTTAATTATGCTGCAATTTGTTATTAAAATATCTTCATTTGCGTTGCTGTGCCAAAGTACAATTATTATTTGGATGATATGTACTCCTATTCATTAAATAGAAATAACAAGCAAATATAAGAGCATTGGTTTATTTACATACATACAGTATTCATTTCGGTTCATATTTTCCACTTAAGGACATTCCCTGGAGTTTCAGCACCCTCATGTCAAAGTCATAACTTTTTCCCAGTACATGACAGTCATCTAAACATTAAAATACACAACAAAAACATGGGTTGCCATGCTTGCTTTTAGGTTACATTGGTGGGACTTAATCGCTCTTTATGGAAACAAATCCAGAAGGGTCAGATTGTTTTATGTGGTTATAACATCATTATTGTAGATGTCAATATGAGTGTGAAACAAAATGTGAAACAAGCACATATCATGTGTCATGATGCGTGCTTCATTTTTCCACAAATGAAAATGAAAGAGTAAATTACCAATACTATAACACCCTCTTGAACTGATATTTCCCCCAAAAGGTTACTATATTTGTATGTTTTTATACATAAAACCATTTCAAACCCATTTCTTTTTCATAAACATATTCTGATAGATGTAGCATGTGGTAATGACAATAAACAGAAAGAAATATAGAGGATTGTGTATAAACACTCATGCACAGCAAGGATATTTTTCACTCGAAAGGTTTCCATGGTAATTGGAGACCTCGAGATCACAGCTCAAGAGGTCTTGTTACCATAGAAACTTTGAGCATTGAAAAAATATCCCTTGGAGTGTATGAGCGATCATACACAATCCTTTATAGTGTATGGTCACCCATACAATGGGATGTCGTCACTTTCTTGATGTTTTATTTGCTCCTTTTCACCTCCTGTGACTGTTTCACCACCCCATCCATTCTCTGAGGATCGCAGGTCACCCGACCATGCATGTGTGTCCACCTTCTAAGTTGTTATGCTGCACTAGCTATGTAGCTAGTGCAGCATAACAAACTAATTGATGAAGCTAGTGCAGCACAAAAATGTTTTGAAATGGATGGATTTCCATCCATAACAACATTCCACCATATATTATATAGGGGTTACCATCCTTCTTTTGGTTATATCTGCTTTCAAAACTGCAGTTTCAGAGGTGGTTGGCTCAGAACAAAAATAATTGAAACATCCCAATAAAAAAACAAAACTTCCAAGAATGCTATTCAAACAATTCAAAAGTACATGCAGAATGTTAAGGACTTTAACATCCAATAAACAGTGTAACCAAAGACAGACAGATATTTAGATAAAGTGCCTTTAATTAGACCAGCTACAGCAATTGTGGGTGCTAATTTCCTTGCTGCCATCCTGTATTTATTTTTAGCTGGACATAACATAATAGGATAAATCATTATTCTAATGATGCTTCCATATATTTAAGAATATACTTGTGCCAGAAAACCACCTTGAAAACTTTTTTCAACAGCATCAGAAAAGTGGGAATTTGAAACACCAGGGAGCGTCTTTAAATAATAGGCATAGGATGGTGGTATGACACCAGAGCAAATGAGTTGGCTGAGAGACTGAGAGCTAGGGGGCATAGTGAAATTGATATCATAATGGCCAAGAACCATATAGATCATATGGAACAGGAATCTTTGTTCCTTCCAAAAAATAAAAAAAGATGCCCGTATGACCTTTGTTACCACTTATGGCCGGGGTACCAGGGAGGTTGTGAACATAGTAGAGAAACATTTACAGATACATACCTGGCCTACAAACTGTACTATTCAAGCCACTTAGGGTCTTCCACAGGAGAAGACCTGACTTAAGAGATAGGTTGGTCAACAGCTACCACCCTGTAAAGATCAGGTCTTGGCAAGATGATAGAACCAGATGGGGTACTAAACCATATCGGGACTGCAACATATGCCCTATTATACATAAATGTAAAGATTTTGTGAACCCAAAAACTGGCCTAAAGGAAACTATAAAAGGCCAGATTAATTGTAATACAGAGGCTGTTGTATATTTGCTCACCTGTACATGTAGTAAATTCTATGTGGGGCATACTAAACATAAATTAAAGTTCAGAGTGAATGAACATTTGTGTGCCATCCATAATAAAAATAAAAAATATGCTATGGCAGTACACATAAATTCACAATCTGACAAGATTGCCCACAAAATTAAGACAATTGACATTGAAACAATACCTAGTAACATCAGAGGTGGGGACCTGGAAAGTAAACTGAATAAAAAGCAGCAAGAATGGATTTTCAGGTTGGGGGCTCTCAAAATGCCTGGTTTAAATGGCAGATCTGAAATTGGCCCATTTCTGGAGAGGTTGCCCCCACCCCACACTTCCATATGTTTACTTATGGCTTTTAGTACTTACTGTTGGTCTGGTTATAGATTGAGGACCTTCAGTAGAGGAAGAAAAAAGGAAAAAATTCCCCCTCATATAAGTGGCTCTGGTGGGAGTTTAATCTATATACACCACTATATACCACTGCTTGCTGGATGGAACACTCCTTGTACCAAGTTCCTAAAGTTTTCCATTTTGTGGTTCTCTTCTAGGTCCTCCAGACTGGATAACTTAAGTTAATGGACCTGTTTTTCACCCAGGATCCCTTTCTTTTAAATGGATCTTCAGAAAATAAGTAGGATCTGCTTTAAGAAATTTTTTGATTCAGAAAGATATGTGTAATATAAAATTCCTTTCTGTAGTATGAAATACACATTTATTCTGGGTCTTTACATTTATAGGCTTGTTTTTTGCATCTATCACAAATTGGTATGTTGCATAAAGTGACCTTGTTTGTATCGCTAAAATTATTGGTGGATTTGGAGTGAGTCACTGCATGTATAATTAGCTTAATTCAATGTTCTGTATTCTCTGCGGAGGCCTGGTTGGAACCAGGTGAAATGTAAGAACTTCCACACTGCAGCACTGCTCTGCTTTTTGCAGAGGCTGCTATTAAATGATTTGAAACAGCAGGCAATTGTAAGACTCCTTTTTGGTGGTGGTGAATGCTACATTACTTTTTTGCCAGTGACATTATCTTTGTGTTAAGCACCTCTATTCCTAGTGCCTGCCCTCCTCTAAGAAATAGGCATAGGATATTGAAACAAATGTAGTTATTTATTTATGTCTTTGATAACCGGGTAGGTGCACAGATCCAAAGGACTATTTTCAGTCACGACCCGGGCCACAAAATGCTGCAAAATAAGTACAAGTATAAGAGAGATATTCAAATAATACATAAGATACAATGAACAAGGTAGAATTGACACAATGTCAGGTGGTACAGGGTACAAGCAGAAAACTGTGTAAAATACAAGGTCAAGTTCAATGCTGTACAAATAATAAGGTTAATGCAAATACAGGCAGGGATCAAAAACATCAAAAATTCAAGCAGCAATAAATACAAGATTTAAAAAAAGAGAAAACAAAGAGGGTAGCAGAGGGGAGAGGGTAGGCAAGGGTGGGGCAGGAGGTGCAGAGGTGGGAACAAGGAGAGTATGGGGGAAGGAGCACGGGGGGGGGAGAAAGGGGCTGTCTGATGGCAGGTGCAGCCTAAGTGCTTAGGTCAGTGGTGAGATGCAGACCCTATCCTTGCAGTGAGGGAGGAATGGGTCAGTATGTGTACTAAAATAGAATAACTTGTTTATTCTAACTATTCAGAGAAAACAGAGTAAAAAGGAAAAAAAGCAGTGTTTTAACCATTTAAGACTCTCGGCAAAGATCTACAGACAAAAAATGTACTAGCTATGCCCTCTTCATCCTTTGCAATTGAAAAAGGGGATGGGCTGCCTCCAGGGCAGTAGTGGTGATACCTCTAACAATTCCAACTATAAAATACACAAAAAAGAAGGTTCACAACATACCAAACTGGATCCAAGAGAATACATTTCTGTTACCTCATAGATATGGTGCAAAATAGCATTATTCATCTGATGCACCATCACAAGACCTCAGGCAGGAAACATTAGTATCTAAATGCCAGTGCTCTGGTGTTTTTTTATATTGGCTATTTTGTACCCTTTTCAGTGCAGAAAGGGATTTTGCAACATACTGTATCTATAGGGTAAGTATAATTTCTCCTTCCAGATCTAGTTTGGGATACTGTGAGCCCTTTTGCTTGTATTTCTTTTGTCTTTACAGGTAATTACTCTCAACTTACTTTATTCTTATCTTTGCTCTGTCTTCTTCTTCTTGTACCCAACTGGATGACTGTGCGGCACAACATTCGAACCCTTGCTCCTTTAACATGTTTCCCACTGGTCACCTGTGAGCCTGTTTTAGGTCAGAACTCTATATGAAAGTGGATACTTAGAAGATAAAGAGTGGATTTCACAGACAGACAGGAAAGTAATGAGACCACAGCTCTTATTAGCTTGTTAAATAATATGAGCATGTGTGACAGGGAGCTCCTGCCATTCTTGAAGAGCAACCTTTTCTTAAATCTGTTGCAACAGTTCTTCTATTTTTTAGCTTAATATATCCTTTACCATTTCTAGTCCATAAGGTTAGCCACTTATGGGCACCCCCGTCCCTTTCTTGACTATACTATAGTGTCCTCTTTAATTTTCATTTTCCCTCTCAGGTCCTCATACAGGAAGGTTATTGTTGTGACCTCCAAGCATATGTAAAACAGGTTGTGTTTATCATTGTTAGATTTAGTATGTAATAGCACTATGTCATAAAATACCTTGATGTATATACCTTATGTTTATGAAACCGGTAAATGTTGAAAATACCATGGCAGTAGGTGTTTTTGATAATGGTAAAAAGTACTAGGTGACTATTATAGAAACTAAGTCAGTTGTGTTATTTAAAATGCTAGGGTTGCCACTTTTGAATGAGGCAAAAACCTGATCCTAAGCTCCGCCCCAGCCCCACCCTTTTTTATGACCCATCATGCATTGCTCCTCCTCCAAAGCAATTTATTATACAGTAAAAGACAACACTCAAAGCAGCAGTTCAACAAAAATGTAAAGATACTTTACCACTTTAAGTTACTTTCCTAGGTTCTTTCTAGTTATTTATTTACTTATGAATTTATTTATTTATTAACATTGGTTTACCAGATAAATGTACAGAGGTAAAATAAATCACATTTACAGGTATGATATGGGGAGAGACAAGGGAAACACTGTAAATAGCATACAGTAGTATACATGGTATATAATAATACATAATAAAGAAATTGTTTCTTCTAATGTGTACTTTATGGGCCAGATATTCAGAAATGCACCAAAGGCCAGTGCAAGTCATGCGCAGTGCAAATCCAATGCACTATGGTGCAACCGGTGTCATATTCAGAGGTTGCACATGCAGAACTGCGCTGGCACCAGCTGAATATGGCAGAGATGCGCCATTGCACAACCAGACTTGTGCCATGGCTCTCAATTCAGACACGCACTCATGGCATTAACCCCAGACATGCCATTGCTAAACAGACCTGTATCATGGTGCAGAAAGAGAAGCTCCCAGGCAACCTTGGGAGCACAGCAGCAGAGCATCAGAGTGGGGCACGGCACAGGAACAGACCCAGTGACAGTGCCAGAGAAGCACAGTGGCAGGCCACAGGTGGCCACCACTAGCAGGGCACACACAGGCACCCAGACACCCCCATCCTGGAACACAACAGTGGCACAGAAAGCAGACAACAGGTGGCACCAATGGCCAATTTAGGGCCTCCAATGGAGTTCCCCCCCCCCGGCTGCATGCTGTGCCCCCACCCACCCCGCAAACCACACCAAGGACCATGCTGCCAAGCACACACATGCCGTACACACCTGACAGCCGCCCCATGGGCACCACAAGGCACAGCCACCAACCAAGGGGCAGGACACCACCACTGTGGGACACACCACAGCACACAGCAGTGCACCGCAGTTGCCTGCCACACACACTGACACATACACACCACACAGACAGACACAGTGCCACTGCAGTATGGTTCCTCATGTCATCTGCAAAGCAGACACCAACACAGGCAGGTATGTCATAAAATATATTTTGAACAGAACAATGTACAAGTGCAAGAGGGTGGGAAAGGGTAGGAAAGTGAGGGAAGGGGACAGGGAACAGGGACTATACAGTGGGAAGGGGGACAGCTGAGGGAGGTAGAGCAGGGGAAACAGGGAAAAACCAGGGCTTGAACTAAGGGCAGCCATACCCTGTCGCTTCTTGGTGCCTCCTCCATCGCTGTTCCACTAACAAAAGCTGGTGCACCTGACAGACACCTCCATGGTGGTGGACGTGATTAGTATTATCTGGCGCAGCAGCCAACAGTATAGGGGCAGCCTCCCCCTCTGCCAGATACCTATGACAAGGAACAGGACAGGTGATCAGTGCAAGGTCCCAAGGTATCATGCCCACCCACTGTGCACAATGGGCAGTGGGAACACACACACCCCTGGAGTAGCACCCCGGCCAATGCCTGTCAGCAATCCGGCATGCCAGGACAGTGCTCAGAGGTGGTCACCACCACTCAATTTCCACCTGACTGCGTAATGACAGTCACATGGCACATGGCACTAGCAGCACCACAGCAACACCAGTGGCAGCCGGGCACACACCCACCCCACCAACAGCTGGCACACATGTGCAATGGCCACCCTACAGTGGCCTGCACCACACACAGTGCAACACACACAGCTGCCATGGCACATGGCACAGGTGGCCATGGCCACACCCACTCCCCTGCCGACCCCCCTGTACTGTGCACAGGACCAAAACAGTGCCTACCTGACCTCTGTGGCCCCACTGGTGCTGGTCCTGCTGCCGTACCACCTCCGTGGCCTGTCACAGCCTGCTGGGCTACCCCCAGTGCTCGCACCACCTTTGACCTGTGGTGATCCTCAGGTCCTGGGAATGGAACAAAGACAGGTACACATCAGGAAACATCCACAGTATGTGCCCACTACCCCCACCCCTGTGCACAGCGTGTGCCCCTGTCCAACATGTTCTGCAAGGCTGTATCACAACGCAAGCTGTGGCTGGCAATGCCACACCTCAATGAGCACAATGACAGTGTTTCCCTCTGCAGGGTATGCCAGGCAGCCAAGCCATCACCACTACAACAATAGGGCACACATGCAGAATGGGATGACTTACCTGGCCATGGCATGGCCCTTCCCCAGACTCATGCATGCAGCTGTCACAGGCACTCTGGGCCCCGCCGCATGAGGTCACCATACTGGTGGTGGCATTACTCCCTGGTTCTGGCCACCTCAGTACTCTGCTGCAGGCTGGCATCACTCCCCTGCCAGACATCAGTCCATGGTTGTTACAGGGGCACCTGGCCAAAGAGCTGTTGGGCATGGGGTTGCACACAGGCCACCAGATTCACCAGCTCCACATTGGTCCAATTATGGGTCCGGTGAACCCCTCGCTGCTCCATGGTGTGAACCACAATCTGTTGAGGCAAAATGGTGGCCAGAGGCACATGTGTGCACAATGTGCATGAGGTGCACACCTCATGGAGACTTGCGCTGTGTCCGCCAATCGTGCAATGCCAGAGATGCGCGACATGGGTGCGGCCAGACTGGCATGTGGCAGGGAGTACCGCAGGGTCAGGGGTTCATACTAGGGGTCAGGGGTCAGCCTGTGTGCAATGCACTAGTGTGAAAAAACTGGCACGGTGCACTGTGTGGCCTGGTCCCTATTGCGCGGTGAGCACACAGTGCACAATAGGTGGAAGCACACCGACTGGCACATGCACACTGCGGTCCTGTGCAATGCACATGCCTGGACATTGCACCACAACATGCTCCAGAGCAATTCCATTGCACGCAGAGCAAGTACGCGATATTCAGCTGCCACATGCAAATAAGCTCATCAGCTAATGCGTGGTGCACTGGGGAAATTAGCATGTCATTACCAACAATGCTAATTTCAATGCATTGCACTATAAAAACAACACAAACTAGCACAGGCCATGGACCGGTATTGCAACCATCTGAGGTAAATCGTGCATGCTGCTGAGCTCAGCCAGCACAGCAGGAGAGATGGGGTAGGCTGCTGCTGACACTGACACATCTGTCCATGTCCACAGGTAGCACAATGTCGGAACATGAAGAGGTTGAGGAGCGTGGGCCTGCTTGCAAACGCAGGCCCACTTGCAAACGCAGGCCCAGCTTCACAAAGGCAGAGGCAGATGCCCTGTTCAAGGCCTACTTTGACAGGGAGCCACTGCTGAGTGGTGTCATGGGCACACCACAGGCCAGAGCTGAGGCCTGGAAGGAGGTGGCGGCATGTGTCAACCAGCAGAGCAGCCACCAGCGGTCTGCGCAGTAGTGCACTAAAAGGTAGGCACCGATAAGAGGTGCATCAAAGAGAAGGTGGCAGCCATCCATGCAGCTCGGACTACCACTGGAGTGGGGCCTGCTGTATGTCACAGCTCACAGCGCAGGAGGAGTTGGTGGCAGCCACCATGCACTGCAGCACTGTGGAAGGTGTGCCAGGTGGAGGATTTCAGATGGGTGGAAGCCCATCACTGCATGGTTCATATGTTGGGCATGCACAACATGCAGTGGTGGGGGGGAATGGGGGCCTTGCATCACTGACACATCTGTTTTCTCTTTCAGCACCAGCACGCCTGCAAGCAGAGGATGGGGTGCCAGCAGCAGCCATGGAGGCAGGTCCAGCCACAGATGACCAGTCATCCACCTCAATGGGCATCTGAGGGCCTAATCAGCTGCAGCACACCACCACTGTCCAGCCAGATGTCCTGGGCATGGCGTTGGACGAGGCTCTGGATGTGTTTCTGCAGGATGTCAACCACGGTGACCTCTGCATAGAGACACAGACTGGGGTGGGGTCTGACTCCGATGACTACTTGACCATGATCCTGGACAGTTTGAGTGGTGTTGTGGGGGAGACCCCCATACCAGGTACCATCACAGGCAGTGTGCCCAGTGGCCTGATAGCGGTGGGATAGCTGCCCACTGCCACTGTGGGTGCTGCTGTGTGGATTGCCATGGCAGTGCCATGTGGTGGTGGTGGTGTGGCCACGCAGACACTGGGCAGTGTTCAGTGGCTGGTTGGGCGGCAGCAGCAGCAGGCAGCAGGGGCCACAGGGCAGCCAGATGTGGGGTCCACTGCCAGGGCACCTGATAGGGACTTACCCCAAGGGGACCCCACTATGCAGTGTCCACCTGAGTGGGGAGCTATGTAGCATGTTCATTCACCACAGGAGGGTCGGCGTCCCACCCAGGTTCCCCATTAGCAGAGCACACCCGTTTGCTGTGGGCCTCCCTAGATCAACAGGTGCTGTTTGCAGCTGGGGTGCATGCACTGCACATGGAGGTGTGCTAGGTGAGAAAGCAGCATGAGGGGGCACTGCGCAGCTCCTGGTAGCTATACAGAACTTGCAGGAGGACACGACCGCATCCCAGGATCAAATAGCCAATGCAATCAGGGATGGCCTTGCACTGCTGGCTGCCACAGAGCATGGCCAGCCACCACAGACACCACATAGTGCAATATCCACCTCATGATCCTGGCGTCGGGTGACACCCTCCCTGCCGATGCCGGGCTCTGCTGGTGGCATCCCAGGAATGCCTTGGGCGGGCCTGTTTGGGTGCCTAGAGACCCCTGCCTGGACCCAGTCATGATCCTGCAGTACAACCCCTGGGGGCTGTTGCAAACACCCCCTGTGGCTGATGAGCAGCCCGTGGCTGCAGATTGGTCCCAGCATTGCTACCCCCATGGCCACATTGCCCATGGTTCCATGCGGTGGACCTGATGTGCATGCCACCCTGGCTGCCATCTGCTGCCACTGCCCTCTGCGCACATGGGCGGTGTGTGTGTGTGCATACCACAGATGTGGCACCTGTGTGTCACACCGCACACTACCTGTGTGCATGCCTGCCCGGCCATTGGCCCATGTGGTCTGGGTGTGATGAGAGCAGTTCTGCACCAGTTGTGCCTGGACACTTGTACAATGCATCTGATCCCTGCCACTAGCCAGCACCTGGGCATGCACATATGTGTGTGTGTGTGTGTGTGTGTTGCTGTTCGCTGCTGTGTAGAGTTGTGTGTGGATGTGTGGTACTGACACCCCCATCCCTGCGCCATGCCTCTGTGTGTGCATACCCATTGCCATGCCCACCCCTGCCTGTGTGCTGTACCTGTGTGTGTGGCCAGTGCGTGGGTGTGGCACCACCTACCTGCATGCATCATAGTACTCCTGTGCAATGGTGTCCCAATGCTGCCATGCCATCCTCTGCAGCTGGGGATCCCCCGGGGGAGGCTGTCCACCACCCTCCAGCCCATTGCCCTCGTCATCCCCACTACTGTTGCACTCATCAGCCCTGACAGCTATCCCACGGTCAATGGCCATTGTTGTGCAGTATGCAGCAGGCCAGGAATAGGCCACAGGCTTTTAATGGACTGTACTGTAGGGCACCACCAGACCTGTCTAGGCAATGAAACCATGCCTTCAGCATCCAAAAGACATGCTCAATGATATTTTGCATGCTGGCGTATGCCTCATTGAAGCATTCCTCTGATGTGGATGACAGGCATCGATATGGGGTGAGCAGCCAGGGCCTCAGTGGATAGCCGCTGTCTCCTGTGTGAAGAGTGACACGGTTAGCTGTGTCCTCTGTTGCTGTGCCCCTTGCCTGTCCCTGGCACCCTCGCCAGCACACACACCCTGCCCTCCCCCATCCCATGGCCTGCACTGCCCGGCACCCCTTGCCCATCCCATACTCACCCACTAGGTGGCCCATGGGAATGTCCCCACACTCGAACCTGTGGCACAGCACAGAGCTGTGCCAGATGAATGCATCATTTGTGCTCCTAGGGTGTTTGGCACAGACATTGGTGATGCACCCCTTGGCATCACACACCACCTGGCAGTTCACACTTGGGAACCCCTTCCCATTCACATAGGCCGCACCCTCTGGGCCAGTTGGCATGTGGATGCCCACGTGGGTGCAGTCAATGGCCCCAAGCATGCCAGGCATGCGTGCCACCCTGTGGAAGTCCTGCATGGTTGCTGTGTGCTCTGCCTGTGTGCTGGGGAAATGGATGTATTCCAAAGCATGTGGCAGCAGGGCGTTGAGGAACTGTGTGAGGAGGAGTGATATGGTCGACTGGGTTATGCCTGTGGTGTCCCCTGTTGGTCTCTGGAAGGTGCCTGTGGTGAGCAGACACATGACTGCTGTCACCTTGGTCTCCATAGACATTGCATGGCTCCGTCTTCTGGGTGTCTGCATCTCCTCACTGCACAGCTCACAGAGCTGCCTCAGAATGGCCCGGTTCAGGTGATACTGTCCCACTATCTCCATAGCTGTGTAATTATCGAAGGTGGTGCAGGCACAGTACCACCTGTTCCAGGCATACTGCTGACTGGTCCTTCCACAGCCACATCACTGTTCCTTCTGCCTCCTCACACCCCTCATTACAGCCTCCATTAGGAAGGGTGCACTATCCATGGCCCCTGATGTCCTGTCCCACCTGGGAGGTCAGCTGCTGCAGGCTGTATGCCACCCTAGTGCACTGCCTGGCACTATGCCTGCTTGTCTCTCTCACTCTCTCAGCCCCTGGCTCACTCTTCACTACCACCTCTGTCCCTCTACCCCATGGCTGCCTGTGACAGTCACTCTGTCCCTTACTGGCTCTGTCTCCCTTGCTTTGTCTCTTTCTCGCTCTCCACTGTCTCTTGACACTCTCTCTCTCTCCCTACCTCTCCCCTGGTGCGAGTGCTGTCTGTGTGCTTGCCTCCTGTATTTATAGGCTCAAGTCTGCTTGGCGCATCCAGGTTTTGCTCTGCACTTGCGCCATGGTTCCATGGTTAAATATCACACTGCACCGAATATTCATGGGCATACCCCCTGCTCTTGCGCATGCATTCATTATAGTTGTACATCAACTCAATGAGACTTGCGCCGCGCAATGACTCCCACTGAATATTGCTCCTTGGCACAAGTCCACACTTGCGCCAGTGCAACTCAGTTGCACCATGTGCAACTGCTTTGAATATCCTGGCCTATATCTTTTTTGGTCCCATTTCCTTTTCATATCCACAGTACTATTTCAAAGCTAAAGAAGTGACCATACTTTTTTCTTGAGAAAAAAATTATTTAAACCATTTAAAAATGCCCAAGTTCTGTTAGGAGATGAACATGTTTACCAGCAAATGAAAGTGGAAGACAAATGGCTCTGTTACTGTTACAAAAGGTGGAGGCAGCTTTGCTGCTGTGCCACTTTAGGATGCAGTGGAAAAGATTTGGTTAAGTAAGTGCTAATGGTGTTAATGGCCATACTTTACACCTCCCAGGTTGACTGCTTTCACAAACAATGGAATATACTGACAACAGAACTTAAACATAGAAACATAGACTTGTCTGTAACTTGGACATGCAGCTGAAACAATGAATGATATGACAAAATACGTTTCAAAAGTATGTGCGCACTCAAAATGGCTCAAAAACCTAACCAGCACTGAGCAAAACTGGGTTACCTGATGGAGACCCTGAAGACCTGATCACCAGGTAAAAAAACTGACAAGTGGTAACCCTATAAAATGCATGTAAATTGCTATAAACTGAACCAGTCTGAAATGTCATGGTGATTTGCATATATCCCGTGATGCTTTGCATTATGGAAGTATTTACTGTATGATGTAGTTCTTTGAAACTTGATTTGGTGTCAATGCCTTTTGGGGTAGCCCATGTTTCAAGTGTTTCTGCACTGAAGTTCTTTGTTTTTAGCTTGTTTTTTTTTTTCTTTTTGAGCCCCCACTACCCAAGCAAACAGGGCCCACATAGGGATGAGGGTTTTTTCACTGAAAAGTGGTTAGATCAGAGATCAGTGTCAGTAGGTGCTGGCTAAGTGCAGAGAAATGACATACATAATCTGTTGCTGCAAACTGATGTACTGAAGAAGGAATATGGCATTGAAGAAGCTTATTTCCTGTATTTTGAATAAACATCACACAGAGATTGTGTGTTGAATCTGAAGTTTGGTGTCTGGTCCATCTGTTATCCCACAACCCCTCCAGAGCATGTACCTGACCTATGAAGGGATCACCTACAGTAGTAGCCACAGACATTGCCAGCTATTTCCAGATATTTTGCAACATTTCTAAAGAGTTTTTCTCTGTTGCCCCTACTGTGGAAATACAGAAAGCAGGAGATTTCTCTAGAAATATCACAGAAATGTTGAAAAATAGCTGGAAATGTCTGTGGCTACTACTGTACTTGTTGGTGGTCAGTCATGTTCATTTATGAAACTGAGAACCCCATTTAAAATCATAAAATGAAGAATGACTGTCAGAAAGTAGAAAAACTTTAAATGATTGACAGGGTCATTTGAGTAGCTTCTGGAGACATGGGGACTGATTTAGAGGTATACTTATACTATCTAGAAATGCAGTAGCCTGACATGAATTACCACACTCAGTTTTGCCCAATAGTGGAGTTAAACCAACGTTACTACACCTGATGCTATTGCTCCCGACTGGGTAAGGTAGCAGATGTGATGGTATACTACCTTACCCCATGTGATTTTCAGGAAATGAGTGCTGGATGGGTTGGTGGCCAAGATGCCCCAGTGGTGTGGAGGGGGAATACCACCGGTTGCTCAGCCGGCATACTCTGCATGACCTGGGTGCTGGTCCTGGGGCATGTCATTTTGCACACTACACCCTCTGTAACTGTTAAAATGTTTCTCCAGGGTCCGCTTCCTCTCAGAGTTGGATATTTTAGTTACAGGGGTGTGGAGGTGTGGGGGCAAAGCCCCTACATTTACAGTTTATTTCACTGAAATGCCTGTAATTTGTATGTCAGGCATTTCAGTGATTCAGGACTGTGTCTTTCAGGCTGTTTACTCTGCGCATATCGTAGTTGGGATAGCATAGTATATCCGATTTAGATTTTGCTTGTTTCTGATATTGGCAAAACACTAGTAGCATCTTTATAGCACAAAGACACTTATAAGAAGTGTGATTCAAACAAAGGGAATGACAAGGCAATGTTATGTCTACAGTGCCACATCCCTTAGGCTCAGGGTACCTCACAATGCATGAAGCAGACTTCAAACATAAAGTTCTTCAGCAAAATAAATATAGCTATAACTATAATTGGGATGTAGTCATTTTAAATAAAAGATGGAGTTTAGTCCCTTTTTAAAATCCCTCCACTGAAGGAGCAGTCTGGAGGCTGATAGAGAAGGCATTCCATATTGATAATGTTGTTTCAGAGAAAGCATTGTCCCCAAATTGCCTCAGTCTAGTTTATGGATGGACAACAAATGACACTTTGTGCAGTTGGGAGGGGGGAGCATGAAAAGCCAAAAAGTCTTTAAGGTAGTTGTGATCCTGCCCATGTAGGGTCTTGAAAGTGAACTGCAGCATTTATATAACTAGTTAATAAGTTACTTATTTTTAATTGTCTTTAATTTTTGTTAATCAGGTAGGTGCACTAGAAAAACAAGGCCTATTTTCAGGCATGACTGAGAGTACACAATTAATAGTAGGTCAGGAACATTGTAGCAGACAAGAAGTATGTAGCTATGTAATACAACAACCTAAAAGGTGGTGCACCTCTGAACTCTAGCCAGTGCAGCACTCTGCTAATGTGTGACATGCTCAGAGAATTTAACTCTGGTGATCATCCTGGCTGCAGTAATACATGGAAGCAAAAATCTGATGGCAGATAAGGGCTGCTTGGCCCAGAAAGTCTGCTCACTTTTTCCCTACGTACATTCTCACTGCAGACCATACTTGATCTACAGCTCTTTCACCTTCATCCTTCCCTTCCACTATAATTCCCTTGTGCCTATCCTATGCATTCTTGAACCTTTCCACTGTTTTCACCCCCACCACCTCTGCAGGAAAGCTGCTCCAGGAATCCACCACTGCTTCTGTGAAGAAGTACTTCATCACATCTCTCCTGAATCTATCCTCCTCCAACTTTATAGCATGTCCCCTTGTTCTAGAACACCTTCTTTTCCGAAAAATATTTCCCATCTGTACCTTATTTGCCCCCGTGAGGTATTTAAAGGTCTCTATCATATCCCCCCTTTCCCTCTTCTGTTTCAGGGTGTACATATTGAGGTCCCTCAATCTCTCCTCATAGGGTTTCTGCTGCAGACCTTGCACCATCTTAGTTGCCCTCCTCTGGACTGCCTCCACTCTGCCTATGTCCTTCTGGAGATGCAGTCTCCAGAACTGAACACAGTACTCAAGGTGGGGTCTTACCAGTGATATATACAGGGTTAATACCACCTCCCTTTTTCTGCTGGTGATACCCCGTCCTATGCATCTCAGCATCCCACTAGCCCTTCCACTGCCTTGTCACTGGTGGTTATCTTTAGGCCATCTGATAAAATTACTCAGCAAGTCTCTTTTCTGCTTGATAGTTTCCAGTAGCACTCCACTCATTGTGTACTCCACCCCGGGTTTCTGTGCCCCAAGTGCACTATTTTGCTCTTTTTTGCATTGAAATCCAGCTGCCATACCCCTGACCACTGCTCAAATTTTGTCTACCCTGTTGCAGATCACTATGTTGCAGATTGTGGTGTCATCTGCAAAGAGGCAGATCTTCCCTTCCAACTCCTTTGCAATGTCACTTATAAAGACATTAAAGAGGACCAGTCCAAGCACTGATCTCTGAGGTACCCTTCTGGACACCCTCCCTTCCTTAGAGTGTACTCTGTTTGCCACCATCCTCTGTTGCCTATTCCTTAACTAATTTCTTACTCAGTTTACCACCTTAGTACCCACCACTAAACTTCACATCTTGATAACTAGTCTCTTATGTGGAACGGTGTTGAAAGCCTTGCTGAAATCCAAGTAGGCCACATCCACCACTACTCCTTGATCCAATTCCTTGGTCACTCAGTTAGATTTTTTTGACATGAACCCCCCATGAATCCATGCTGACTTGGATCTTGTTCTGTTGGATTGAAGATATTCCACAGTCCTTTCCTTCAGCAGCATTTCCATTAACTTTCCCACCACTGATGTCTGAATTGCCAGCTTCTTCTCTGCTACCTCTTTTGTGAAGTGGGACTACATCTGCCCTCATCCAGTAGTCCAAAACCACTCTGGATTCCCTTACTTTGTTGAACAGGACTGTAAGAGATGCAGTCAGTACATCTCTGAGTTCCTTCAACACTTTTGGATGCACCCAGTCTGGCCCCATTGCTTTGTCCACTTTCAGATTAGTGATTGCCTTCAGTAATCTCTCTTAAGAAAAAGGACTAGATTCCACCCCCCCTTCAAAGTTACTATTACTTTTTGCAGCCCCCCCTTCCATTCCTCTGTAAACACTGAGCAGAAGTATTTGTTCAAGATGTTCGCCTTTTCTTGGCCCCCTTCTGTATAGTCCATATCTTCTTTTCCTTATCTGCCATCAAATTCTATGTTTCTATAGACATAAGGCAATTCTAGAGGGGGATAGGAGGAAGTAGGCTGTTGATTAGCTAGGATCTGCAGCTTATCCATCAGGTAGGGAAATGGGCAGACTGGGTGGGCCAAGCAGTCCTTGTCTGCCATCAAATTCTGTTTCTATAGTTCCCTTTTTAACCTTGCAGTACTTCCCTTGGCCTTCCTCTTTTTTCTTACATCCCTAAAAAAATGTCTTGTCCCTTTTAGTTACTGCCAGGGCTATTATCTCTTCAGTTTGTGCCTTCATGCTTGTTAATGCTTTCCATGCTTCCCTCTGTTTCTCCTGATACACCTCCCTATCCTCCTTTGGCTGTGTCTCCTTGTACCTTCTGAATGCAACCCTTTTAGCCTTTACCTTTTTTGACACTTCTTTTGAGAACTATAGCAATCTCTGTTTCCTCTTTTTTTTTTGGCCCCTTGTTTGACGCACAGGTTTTGTTGCCTTCTCTATGCCCCCTTTTGGCTTGGTCCATTGTTCCTCTACCCTCCAGGTCATATCCTTTATGTCAGGGTATCCCCTACGGCATTCACCAATCTTTTTAAAATCTGCCCTTCTGAAGTTCAGGACCGTCCCCCCATCTGTGGCTTGATTCCACCTCCATCCTTATACTGAGCTACACTGCATGGTAATCACTGGTCACCAGGTGGCCCCCAATCCTGATGTCTGCAACACTGTTCTTGTTGGTGAGAACCAGATCCAGTACTCCCCCATCATGAGTGGGCTCCTTGACTAGTTGCCTGAGGAATGTCCCTGACAGGAGTCCAGGACATTTCTGCTTCTTGCTGAAGCCACAGTTGGGAGTCTCCAGTCTACATTCAGCAGACTGAAGTCCCCCACCAGCAGCACATCCCCCTTTTCAGCTATTTTGCCAATGGCATCCAGCGCTACCCTATCTAACTCCTCCTCCTCCTTTACTAGAGGTCTGTAAATTACACCGGTGTGAAGATTGGCTTGTTTCATGATTCCAGGATGACCCAGAGTACCTCTTCTCCCCCTTGTAGTCCCTGTATCTCCATTGCGTTTACACTTTCCTTCAGACAAAGCATCACACCTTCTCCATTCCTTCCCACCCTGTCCTTTCTGAACTGATTGTAACTTGGTATGCCATGTTCCAGTCATGTTTTTCAGTGCATCATGACTCAGTAATTGGCACAATGTTCAGAACAGCCTCTGCCAAGATGGCCTTTAGGTTTGTAATTTTATTTCAACCAATAAATATAATATTTATAATTTTAAAACCAAACACCTGACATGCAGAAAAATATAACTACAAACTTGAAATGTCTGTAAACTGTTCCCTAAACCATTAATAAATACAGGGCTAGTGATATAATTTTTTTTATATATATATCTCCATATGGGAGGGGGAGGTAGAAGGGGAAAAAGGGGAAAGGGGGAAATGGAGAAAAAAAGGAAAGAGATGAGGAGGGAATTTTTGTATAGGGATTTAATCCCTCTATTATTGTATACAAGGGAAAAGCCTCTCTCTACATTATAACTGAAGTTAGTTATCACTAGCCTATATATTTTATTATCTCATAAAGTTATTAAAATGGCTCAAAGACTACAGTTCTAATCGACAAGTTTACAAAAGCTCTTTAACTTCATAAACCACAGCATCCCTTCTTATGTTTTACTTTTTTATTTTCTGAGGTAAGGTCTAATATCTAAGTATGCATTAATGCCTGCTTTTTTATGTGCCCATAGGTTTTCCCCCTTCCTGCCCTTCCCCTTCCCATATGAAGATATATAAAAATATTATATTTATTGGTTGATATTGATTGTTATTCTGTAACCTTGCTAAGTTGTTCCTATTATTTAGGAAATGAGCATCAGAAACTGAGAACTGGTTAATACTTACATCAATGATGTGGTTGACATGGAACCTTTGTAAATGAGCAGTTCCTGCTCAAAAGTATTTGTTATCCTAGAGGTTAATAAAATAATAAAATAAAAATGAAACAAGGAGTGATGGTAGTGGTTAGATGTGTTCACAAGACCTGTTTGAAATGTGTTTTTAAATGGTGTAATGTTCCATCCTTCTTCAGCCTTTGATAAAGGACACTATATCTGAAATATGTCAGGCATAGGTGGCATTGTTTTTATTGTTTGGCTTTAAAATAAAATGTCTTTTTATTCATTTGAAGCCTGCGTCCCTTTTATGAGACTTGTGTGTGCCTAAAATGTTTTTTTCCAGTCTGCTTGTTACCCCCTTTTTTCCTTTTTGCCTCTCCTTCCCCTCATTTTTTTATGTTTCCCTTCTCCACACTCCCTGTTTCTATCACCCTGCTTCCTTTATTAATTTGCAACATGGGGGGTCCTGTGCCCTTGGGACGTCCTTCTTCTCCACTTCTGCCTGGTGGGGTAGTGTCTACCTCCCCAATGTCCTCTGCCACTCCTCTCAGCTAGTTTATCTGTTCATCAAAGTAATATTTAAATTGTCCGCAGAGTACTGCAGTTTCCTTCTTAGACGGACACAGGCCATAACCCTTGTATAGGCCTCCATCCTGCCATGTGGGTCCCCAGTTCCCAATGTAGCCAAATCCCTCCTCTCTGTACCGTTGCTACAGCTGTGAGTTGAAGATCCTGGTGCAGAGAATTCTCCCATCCCCTTTGTAATAGACAGGGAACACCTCTGCAAAACTACTGAGCATGCTACTTTCCTAAGACCTCTCCCCAGTTCCCTAAACTCCTGCACTATCCCAGCCCCATCCCTAGCCATGTGGTTTGTACCTGAGCAGACTATGACATCCAGATCCCCTTCCTTCCTGCTGCCCATCCCTAAGATATGATTCCCATCTCTCTCGGCCGTGGTGCCAAGTAGGTACGTGACCTCCCTCTCCACCTCCCTTCCTATCCCCAGATCTATCCCCATGACAACTGAGTCCCCACCAGAAGTTGCTCCTCCTCCTCTGGGTTTCTCTCCCACTCTTCTTGGGGTTTCCTCTATGGAGGCTCTCACATCCTCCCTAGTCACAGCCTCTGTTGCTTTCTCCTGGCAGTCACATCCTGCCAGAGTGGCACCTAAATTTTGTTCTGGTATCAGCCTTCCAGAGCCCACAACTCCCTCCCTTCCTGAGCTCACCACAGTCCAGCTGCACCTCCTTCCAGGCATCCTCTGAGGTAACTGTCAGACTTGGTGGCCCCTAGGTGTGAGAGAATGCCCCCTGAATCCTAACCAACTTGAATTGGAGCCTAGTGACCTCCTCCTCCTTCAACCCAGCTGTGCCTGAAGATAGTGCAGCACTGCATTTTCCAGAAGGACTCTCTGAAAACTGCTGTCCCACAGCGACTGCACTGCACCACTCCCTGCATTCCCATTTCCTACTTACTCTGTATTACTTGTAACTCTCTTGCCCTTATGTTGTTTGTTTTACCGCATTGTACAACTACCCAAGATAGGGTGTTGCTCCTATTCCTAGTTTTGATATATCCCTTTTTCACTCATACCTTTTCATACATTTACCCCAATAGGGTGTTATTAGTTTTACCCCTTTTGTTATTTGTTTAGTTTTCTTGTACACCTACCCAAATCAGTGCTACTTCTATTTCCAGTTTAGACCATTGTACCTTCCTCCCTTCCCAACAGTGAATGCCACAAGACAAGTGCACAGATTCCCTACCTTTCCTCCACCCACAAATGTGGCCTTCAGCCTGTAGTCCTCCCTGTGGGCACCCTGCCAATGCATACAGATGTCGCTGAGTCAGACTCCCCTTCCTGCCTCATGACACGCTTCAGGGATGCTCAGACCTCTGGGTATTTTAAAGGGACTACAGCTGCTCTATTGAGTGACTGTGTTCATGTACACTGCTGGGAATGCCAATAGCACTGAAATTTGGCCACCAGCCTCCCACCCTGAGCCTGCTGTCTGTTGTCCCCTCTCCTGGAACCCACACAGAGCCCCAGCACCAAAGTAGGTGCTTAAAATGTTTTAAATCCCCTTAGCACTCCGTGAACTCTGCTAAGTTATCTTAAGTTATGCCATTCCTCTGTCCTGCTTGCCTGATTGGTGTTTCACCTATGTGAGGAGGAACTATGGAGTAGTCTGGTCTTTTATTCCAGTGAACTACAGCCATCCTATTGGCTGTCTGTAGTCACGTGGCTCACTAGGACCACCAATGGCATTAAAATTCAGCTGCTGACCTTAGCCTGCCCTCTAGTGCCCCAATAGAAAAAAGTAAGTATTTAAAAAATGTTAAATCCCCACAGCACTCAGTGAACTCTGCTCATCCTCACTGCCAATAAACCTATCCTGAGTCTTGCCTGCTCCTCCATCCTCTGTGCCCAACTGGTGTTTCACCTAAATGAGGAAATCTAGATTTAGTAGTTGCCGTATTGGTCCTTGCAAGAATAGATCCAGAAGCAATGATTTGATGTTTTAATACCACGATAGATAATAAGAATTAGATCACCAGTTCTTCGTGCTCAACTTGAGCTTGAAGAAGGACTGGTTGGTCCGGTGCTAGCACTTTGTTCTTGTTGTTACATCTATGTTGGTCCATTGAAAGGTATCAAATCATTTGCTTCTGGACCTAAATGAGGAGGAATTATGGAGTGGCCTGCTCTTTTATTCTAGTGAACTATAGCTACCCTTTTGGCTGGCTGTAGTCACACAGTCCACTGGGACATCTGTGGTGCCAAAATTTGATTGCCGACTTCTCACCCTCAGCCCACCCTCTGGTGCCTCCCCCTCCTGCTGTAATCCACACAGAGACACAGCAGCAAAGTATCTTTTTAAAGCATTTAAAGTCCCATGGCACTCAGTGAACTCTGCTCATCCCCCACAGACAATAAACCTATCTTGAGTCCTGCTCACTCCACTGTCCTCTACACCTGAATGGCGTTTCACCTATTCTGCATAAGCTGTAGCCAGGCACAGACTTAACAGACAGCCCTAGGTACAGAGTATTTCAGCAGGTGAGCCTGACCAACACGTGGGCATGTAGTAGGCTTACCAGGTATTCATGCATAAGATAAGGTTTAATCCAGGTGATATTTACCAACTGGAAAAACCCACATGGACCACTGGTGGCAGCGAATGAGTGAGGGTTGAGTTGGCTGTATCCTTAATGAACCCTTCCTCTGTCCAGGAAGGTGTGAGGTCATCTGGCTTCACAGCTGGTTCAATTGTGTCTCCTTGGTTGGCCAGAATGGATTGATTAAATGATAGTTTGTCCATGCACTTCCTTCCTGAGAGCTGAGTATCTCACCCCACAACACTCCCAGACCACAGCAGACTCCAGTGTGGGATTCCAGATTCCAGACTTACAACTCATTTCCAGAGAAAATCTCAAGATGAAATATTCACTGTGTATGCTACAGAATCCTTTCTGTCTGGTATCAAACTGGGATTTACATCCACTAACACACTGGTTTGTGGCTGCACCTGAGGACTCAGAAAAGCATAAAATGGCATTTTCAACCATTCCCTGCTCCTGATTAACACTCATGGGAGACAGAATTTTTTGGGTTAATGCAACGGTTCTATGAAGCTCTCTTCCTCTTGGCACCTGTTTGGACCACTTAGTGGATATCTGTAAGGGGGGCATTAAAAATTTATTTTAGACAAATTGGGCTACTGCTCTTAATTCTATATTGATGGTCTTTATGGTCTTAATTACACAGTTCATTATTTTATTACATTTTTGGTTATCCATGTAAGATGCCATGAGCCTTCTAGAAAAGGCAGCTACAGTAACAAATAAATGTTGCCTTGCCTTGCCTTGGACTGCCGTAGCCCCAGTCTCATGGCATGGCATAGTGGGCATTGGTGCTGCTACCACAAATATGCCTCAATCCTTCAGACCAGCTTCTGTGCAAATTGCTGCCAGATATATTTCAGCCCATTGGCCCCCAGCCATCTTCCCACACAATAAACACTCCATTGCATCTAGTGGAACCCTCCTTTCTAGCCACTTTCCCTTGGGAATGTGTGCTGGCTATGTCTGCCCACATAATCCTTCCCTTGCATCACAGCAGTTCCAGCTTGCCTCTGTACACCACCACTACTACCTTTTTGTAACAGTTGTACAGGCTGGAGTGATGCAGGCAACTGTGACTGGCTTTCAAGGACAGCCAACCACAGTGAATGGCCAATGGTACAATTTATTTTATCTTATTTAGCTTTAGTTAACCAGGTAAGCACACTAGACAGTCATATGCCTATTTTTCAGGTGCAACCCAGGAGATTACAAGATACAGGCAAAAACAAGTTACTACAGCAATTCAGAGAAAGGTTATAGTCAGACGCAACATGATGTACTAAGAAGGCATGTAGAGAAACATACAGTAATTGAATGGCAGTCCCCTTCCCCCACATGGTCACATTGTGTTTAGCAACTGGGTTGGGATGGGCTGTGACCTCCCTCAGTGTTATGCAGTGTCACTATTAGCACAGAGTGGTCAGAGTGACCACTTCAAGCCAGCACTTCAAGCTGAGAATGTGGTCCCAGATAAGCAACAGCCTAAAGTACAGTACTTATAACATTAAAAATGAGATACACATTTCTACTGTCAGAGATGTTTCAGGGATTAATAGCAACAGGAGGAAATGAATGTATTTATTCTTTGTTTGTTTTTTTTCTCCTCCCCCTGTGCCTCCCAACACCTCACTCCTTTGAATCCCCTTGGTCCCCTTCCACTACAGTTCATCATATTCAGGCTCCCCAAGTCCTCCTACTGTCCTCCCTTGATCTGGCCTAAGCCCTGCCAGAAAGGACCAGACTACTTGCTGGGGACATCTGTAAGGAAAGAGACAATGCTCATGGCTGTGGATTTCAGTTGGGGAGAAAAGGTAGACTGGGTAGCATTGGGAAGAACACAGAGCCCATGATATAACACACTGAGTTGGCAGTGTTTCCATTGATCATCCCTGCTGGTCCTACCTTACTCTAACAAGGACAAGCACATCACAGTGTCCTAAGGGTGCATGTAGTTCACTTGGTTTCCCATGCCACTACATATGTCTCCACTGGACCATCACCAAAAACCACTAGGACAACAATGCTCTTCAGACACCCCTCCCCCCACAGGGAAGAGCACATCCATGTGGATGGCAAATGTTTACCCCCTTGCCATTGTTTGCTCCAGTCATCCTGACTCAGGGCATGGACCTGAGTCTCCAGCATGCCGAGTGGGGGCCTCACCACTTGGTGCCAAAGAACTGGTTATTTAATGTACTTAAAATATTTAACCAGCAAAAAACTAGGGCTTGGTAAAACTGCCTAAAACATTTTCATAGAGCTTTTTCCAAAAAAATCATCTATTGGCACACAGATTGTTTTCATTTTTCATGTACAGGTAGTGTTGTATGATTATTTTCAATGTAAGTGGAATTTTTTTTCATGAAAAAACCTTTTCTGCCACTTTTTGATTGTGTTTGCCATTTCTGCAAAAAAATCACCAAATCCAATTATTTTCCTTGGAGTCCAAAAATGTATACAAATTTGGTTTTCACATTACTTTTACCCACAGAAACTAGAAAGGAATGTGTTTGTTCTTAGATGGTGCAACCACTAGCATCTTCCGATCAATTCCAAAAACAGTCTTTTATGACATTTTTATAATGCTTGAAAATACATTTTGAAAGCTGTAACATTTGAGCAGTTAATGCAGTTCTCCTGTTTTGCTACTGTACGTGCATATACTGTACATGTTGATAATGTGGTCAAAATTACAGGACTTTACAAATGTAGTGAACCATTTCATGCTCTTCTGTATCAATATGATTTTCTTTTTTCTATATTGATCTATTGTCACTGTGGTGGTATACTAAGGATATAACTACCTGACTGACTCCAAGCTTTCATTAAAAAAAAGGTTTTAATCCCAAGAGTTCCAAAGTTATCACATTTTAAAGAAAATATGTCTTGAAAGGTCAATCTCTAGAACTGTTAGGGCTAGAAACTTAATTCTTTTAATGCAAGCTTGGAGTCCAGCAGTTAAGAAATGGTGTTGATATTATATCATTATTATGCAACAGTAGTAATTGTGTTATCAATATTAAAAACAGTCAGTTTATCTAGCTATATCGAGATATATATATATATATATTCACATCATGACAGAACCTTTTTTCCGTAAAATAAATATTATCGGTGCACTTTTTGTATATTGATAAAGAATACCAATGTACTTTAATATCTACATGGAAAAATTTCAAGACAGCTTTAATAATCAAAATGTTAAAAAAAACTTATTTCTATCACTTTTTCTGAATTTTGCTATAAGTCCCACAGTAATCTGGAGGTCGTGAGGGACCATAGAAGTCACTCTCCCCCCGCCCCCGAAACCAGCGTGCTGACTGCAGCAATCTGAAGGCCATGAGGGACCATAGAAGCCACCCTCCCCCAACCCCAACCCAACGTGCTGAATGCAGTAATCTGGAGGTCATGAGGGACCATAGAAGCCACCCTTCCCCACCCCAACCCAATGCACTGACTGCAGCAATCTGGAGGCCGGGAGGAACCATGAAGCCACCCTCCCACCCCAAACCCAATGCGCAGAATGCAGTAATCTGAAGGTCGTGAGGGACCATAGTAGCCACTGTCCCCCATCCCTGAACCCAATGCGCTGAATGCAGCAAACTGGTGGTCATGAGGAACCATGGAAGCCACCTACCCCCGGCCCTCAAACCCACCACGCAGACTGCAGCAATCTGGAAGGCATGATGAACCATAGAATCTGCCATGCCCCACCCACCAAACCCAACGTGCTGACTGTAGTAATCTGCAGGTCATAAGGGACCACAGAAGCTGCCCTCCCCTGACCCCGACCCCAACGCACTTACTGCTGTAATCTGGAGGTCGTGAGGGACCATAGAAGCCACCCTACCCCACCCCCTGAAACCAATGCGCTGAATGCAGTAATCTAGAGGTCATGAAGGACCATAGAAGCTGCTCTTCCCCGCCCCCAAACCCAACTCGCTGACTGCAGCAATCAGGAGGTCGTGATGAACCATAGAAGCCACCCTCTCTGCCCCCAAACCCAGCACGATGACTGCAGTAATCTGGAGGCATGAGGGACCATAGAAGCCCCCCTTCCCCGCCCCCTAACCCAACACGCTGAATGCAGTAGTCTGGGGGTCATGAGGAACCATAGAAGCCACCCTCCAACATCCCTCAAACCCAACATGCTGACTGCAGCAATCTGGAGGGCATGATGAACCATAGAAACAGCCCTCCCCTGCCCCAGAACACAACGCGCTGACTGTAGTAATCTGGAGGTCATGAGGGACCATAGAAGCCACCCTCCCCCACCCCCTGAAACCAATGCGCTGAATGCAGTAATCTTGAGGTCGTGAAGGACCATAGAAGCTGCCCTTCCCCACCCTCCGAACCCAACGTGCTGAATGGAGTAATCTGGAGGCTGTGAGGGACCATAGAAACTGCCCTTCCCTGCCCCCAAACCCAATGCGCTGACTGCAGTAATCTGGAGGTCATGAGGGACCATAGAAGCCACCCTTCCCCATCCCCCAACTCAGCATGCTGACTGCAGTAATCTGGAGGTCATGAGGAACCATAGAAGTCGCCCTCCCCCACCCCTCAAACCCAATATGCTGACTGCAGCAATCTGGAGGGCGTGATGAACCATAGAAGCCTCCCCCCTGTCCCAGAACCCAATACGCTGACTGAAGTAATCTGGAGGTCATGAGGGACCATAGAAGCCGCCCTCCCCCACACCTGAACCAAACCTGCTGACTGCAGTAATCTGGAGGTTGTGAGGGACCATAGAAGCCGCCCTCCCCCATCCCACTTAACCAAATGAACTGAATGCAGCAATCTGGAGGTCGTGATGAACCATAGAAGTCGCCCTACCCCACCCCCGAACCCAACGCACTGACTGCAGTAATATGAAGGTTATGAGGGTCCATAGAACCACCCTCTCCCACCCCCCTAACCCAACGTGCTGACTGCAGTAATCTGGAGGTTGTGAGGGACCATAGAAGCCACCTTCCCCCACCCCCAAACCCAAAATACTGAATGCAGTAATCTGGAGGTCATGAGGGGCCATAGAAGCTGCCCTACCCCATCCCTGAACCCAATGCGCTGAATGCAGCAATCTGGAGGTCATGAGGGACCATAGCAGCCGCCCTCCCCTCAAAACCAATGCGCTGACTGCAGCAATCTGGAGGTCATGATGAACCATAGAAGCCACCCTCCCCTGCCCCCAAACCCAATGCGCTGAATGCAGTAATCTGGAGGTCATGAGGCACCATAGAAGCCACCCTCCGCCACCCCTGAACCCAACGCGCTGAATGCAATAACCTGCAGGTTGTGAGGGACCGTAGAAGCCACCCTCCCCCAACCCCGAACCCAATGCACTGAATGCAGTAATCTGTAGGTCGTGAGGGAACATAGTAGCCACCCTACCCCACTCCCGAACCCAACGCGCTGAATGCAGTAAACTGGTGGTCATGAGGAGCCATAGAAGTCACCCTCCCCCCCTCAAACCCATCGCACAGACTGCAGCAATCTGGAGGGCGTGATGAACCATAGAAGCTGCCATCCCCTGCCCACCGAACCCAACGTGCTGACTGTAGTAATCTGGAGGTTGTGAGGTGCCATAGAAGCTGTCCTCCCACACACCCGAGCCAAACGTGCTAACTGCAGTAATCTTGAGGTCATGAGGGAACATAGAAACCATCATCCCCCACCCCCCTGAACCCAACGTGCTGAATTCAGTAATCTGGAGGTTGTGAGGGACCATAGAAACCGGCCTTCCCCGCCCCCGAACCCAGGGCACTGACTGCAGTAATCTGGAGGTCGTGAAGGTCCATAGAAGCTGCCCTCCCCCACCCTGGAACTCAGCACGCTGACTGCAGTAATCTAGAGGTCATGAGGGACCATAGAAGCCGCCTTCCCCACCCCAGAACCCAATATGCTGAAAGCAGTAATCTGGAGATCGTGAGGAACCATAGAAGCCGCCGTCCCCCAACCCTCAAACCCAGCGTGCTGACTGCAGCAATCTGGAGGGCGTGATGAACCATAGAAGCCGCCCTTCCCCGCCCCAGAACCCAATGTGCTGACTGCAGCAATCTGGAAGTCATGAGGGACCATAGAAGCTGCCCTTCCCCACACCCGAACTGAACGTGCTGGCAGCAGTAATCTGGAGGTCGTGAGGGACCACAGAAGCCGCCCGCCCCCACCCCCCAAACCCAACACGCTGAATGCAGTAATCTGAAGGTTGTGAGGGACCATAGAAACTGCCTTTCCCCACCCCCGAACCCAACATGCTGACTGCAGTAATCTGGAGGTCATGAGGGACCATAGAAGCCACCCTCCCCCCCCCTAACCCAACACACTGACTGCAGTAATCTGGAGGTCGTGAGGGACCATAGAAGCCGCCCTCCTCTTGAACCCAATGCGCTGACTGCAGCAATCTGGAGGTCGTGATGGACCATAGAAGGTGCCCACCCCCCCGAACCCAATGAGCTGACAGCAGGTAGGCGACTTTACATCAGACCACTTTTTCAAAGATCGTTGTGTGTGTGTTTTCCCAATGACACAGAGCGTCAGCTCCCCACCACCCCCACCACCACCCTTGGTTGGCTCCTAACTATATAGGTCAACAAACCTCTCCCACACCGTTTTTAACCAATCACTCAACTCTTCCATCTGCAGGTTATTCTATCACCACCAGAGTTCATACCTTTCACCTTGGATGTAATAAGGGATAAAGAAATGTGTCCCAATATTTCAGCCTAAACCTCATTTTGGTCTAAAACATAATGTGTTTGTGTAACAAATATTGATCTATGAAGCTGGATCATATTAAAACTTGCAAAGCTACAAGTTTAACTGAGCCACAAGCTGTAATATTCAAGTGTCTTTTGATATCTGTACTGACCATGTGAGTAATGGCAGACAGGTGTTTTAAGTGTCTGCAAAGACAGAAATACAGGGATAGTGTTCAAATTACCCTTCTGACTACAGACCAAAAAGCTTGTATGCACATTCCTAAGTGCAAATCTATTTCTTCCTCCTAAATCTTAGTAGCTGGTAATGACAATTATTACTATCCTTATATCGTAATAATTTACACTATCAATACATTTGTGCTGACTAAAAGATTAGCTTAAAAGAGAATTGCCTTTTAAGTTAATGTTTGTACTTGTTATAAACCAATCATAGGCAACCATAGGAAATGATGCTGTCTGTTTTCCACTATATAAGCAAGCCAGTATACACTGTTAGTTTGGAGAATGAAGAATTAAGAATGAAGAATGAAGGAAGTACCACTTGTAATCTCTTGCTGTGATTATTGTTATAATCATTAAATTCTTCCGCCATCAGTACCGTCTCCATTCGTCTCCTTTGTAAGTATTTGTAATAGATAATTTACTAACTGTAATTTTTTCCACCTCTACATTGGATCTCTCTCATTATCTGCCAAGCCATACCTTTCCCCTCTCACTTCTATAATTTAACCATCCCAGTCCAACATGCTACTGTCCACTGTCATCGCTATCTATATGCTGCTATCCCTCCCTCACCAGTCAAAATGGAACTTCTCATGTGATCTAACAGGCTGGCACTCTCCCTCCTGCTCTGGGGAGCTGTCAAAATGGCCGGAAAGTACCCTGCTGCCTGCACTCCTCACCTCCACAAAAACTGCAACTGTAAAACTCCCTACCATCCTCCTCTCTATCAGTAGGCATCCTTATGGGCTCTGAACATTATGCAGCCCTACTCTCCCCTGCCTACCCCCTGTCGCTCTCCCACTACCACTCTCCCAACCACTGCCCCACCTCCTCCTCCTTCTGGCTGCCCCCCAAACCTTGAAGCTCCCAATACCCACCCAACATTCATCCAAAAGGTATACAGTGCGTAAATATCACCAACTATATGCCCAAACAAGAAACTACCACCTTAGGACACTTGTCCTATTACTACTTCTTATGGGCAATGTCCATCCCAACCCTGCCCTGATGACCACCCCCAATCCACCCCCACTGCCTCCAATGGGTTGTGAATAGCCTCACTTAACATCTGCAGCCTGCAAAAAAGTGGGACCCCTTTCAGGGGTGGGTACTCCAGCACCAACCTGACATCATCGGACTGAGTGAAACCTGACTATCCCCTCGGTACCTGACTCTGCTGTTAACCTCCCCTGTTACATCCTCTACTGCTCTGATAGAGTGGGTAAATGAGGTGGTGGCTGCACTGCCTACCTTAAAGCCTCACTGTCAGGCCAACTGCTCCCTACCCCACAGCTAGCATCGAGAGCACAGGCTCTAACACTAAAATTAGCTCCAGGCAGGTCTACTGCCCCCATCCTACTCACCATTGTCTATCTTCCACCCAACGAAGACAAACTTGCCTTCCAGGCCATCCTGAACTATATCGCAACTCTTCCACCTCAATTTGAAAAAATAGTCATGGGTGACTTCAACATAAATTGGTTGGCCACAAAAGTTGCCCCATACACTGATGACACCGCAGTGCTCAACCTCACTAAAGTTGTCAACTCACCCACCAGAATAAATCCCCCCACAGGGATATCCTCTCTCCTGGATCTGGTCTTCACAAACTGCTCACACAGAATTACCAACACCCAGGTACTCCCCAATGCTCTTAGTGATCACTCTCCTGTACTCTGCTCTTGGTACTGCAGGGCACCCAAAACCCCCCCCCCCAAAATTACCTTTCAACGCACACTTGGCCCTGTCAAACTCTCCCAACTCAAGGCCTTCCTGAGAACCTGGGACTGGACACCCCTCGTAAACACCCCAGACTCTGATCATGCACTAGACCTATTTATCTCCACATTCAATAAGATCTGTGATAAGTTCGCCCCCCTTACCAAGAAAATGTCCAAAGGCAACCAGGTCCCCTGGTTCTCTGATCACCTCCTGGGCCTAATGAAACAGCGTGGCTCCCTTTGGCACATTGCTAATGAAACCAAACAGCCAGCTGACAAGCAACACTATAAGAAGTCTAGTAACAAATGCACGTGGTCCCTCCGCACTGCCAAAGCGGACTATTACAAAGTGCCCTTAACTTCCACCTGGGGAGATCGGAGGAAATTCTGGAATAATATTAAGGAACTCTGTGGTAAAACCCCAAACCAGCCCCCAGACCAATTAGAAATAGACGGTAACATCTCCATGGATCCCCTATGCATAGCCTCAGCCCTAAACTCCACTTTCACAAATCTCAACCATATTCTTGCTCCTAACTTCTTTGACCCTCCACTGACCCTGGCCCACCCACCTCCCCTCACTCCTCTCTTCTGCCTTCGTGTCCTATCCCCCGCGGATGCTAAACCCTACCTAGACAAAGCCCTCAGCCACTCAACAAACTGCAGTGGCTCCATAGGCCGGAAGCTTCTTCGCCTTACTCGCCTGGAAGTCCTCTACCCTCTCACTCATATCCTAAATCACTCCCTTTGCCAAGGGAAATTTCCCTTCCAGTGGAATTGGGCCAACATTACCCCTATCTTTAAGAGTGGGGACAGCACCTCCACCAACAACTACCATCCAATATCCATTCTTCCCCCAAAGCATTAGAACAAATATTTGCTGACCAAATCACTGACCACCTCACAAAATACAAACTTCTCTGCAACCAACAACATGGATTCTGTAAGGGGCATAGTACCACCACTGCCCTCTTCGCTTTCACCTCACATGCCCACTCCACCTTGGATCGCGGCCACCTCACAGGTGCCATCTTCATGGATCTCTCTAAAGCTTTTGATACTATCAGCCATACCTCACTGCTAAACACTCTGGCCTCCAGTGGCTTCTCCAATGATACTTTAACATGGTTTGCCAGCTACCTGTCAGATAGAACACAACAGGTCAAGGTAGGCACAGTCCTGTCCCCTTGCCTCTTGGTCTGCTCTGGTGTACCACAGGGGTTGATTCTCGGCCCCATACTTTTCAGCCCATTCCTAAACTCCCTCCGTCCATCTCTGGAAACCTGCTCCTCTATGCGGATGATGTAGTACTCTTCGCCTCTGACTCTGACCCACTTAATCTTCATCAAACACTCCAACATAGCTTCCACGAAGCAGAACACTGGTTCTCCATCCAATGTCTAACAATCAACTACAAGAAAACTAAAGTCATGATCATCTCTCACCCACAGAACCCCCGCAAAAACTTCTGTCTCCCATTTCTCACTATCAACCACATCCCCCTCGAGCAAGTTAGCAACTTTAAATACCCAGGGATCATTTTAGACCTGGCCCTCAACTATAGACAACACATTCTCCTCCTTGCCTCTGCCCTAAACTCAAGATTAGGTGTGCTGTATAGGCACAAACATTGCCTCACCCCGGAGAATCTACGGCTCACCATCAAATCCTCCGTCCTTGCCCTCCTGGACTATGGTATTACCATATACAGTGCTGCCCCCAACTCCACACTAAACAGTCTCTGCCTTGTACTCAACAAAGTCTGCCACCTCATACTAGGCTGTCATCACCTCACCCACACCTGCACACTTTACCACTCCTCAAAATGGCTAAACCTAGATAGCAGAATCCAGGATCATACATGCCTAATGACTAAGAAGATACTCCTAGGACTCACCCCTTCCTCTCTCTCCTCTATTATTCATCCAGCAGACCCAGCCAGATTAACATGAAACTCGAACAAATCCATACTATGGGTACTCCACCCATACAATGCCAGATGTGCTTGTTATCTCAGAATCCTGGCTATGGCCCTCTACACCAAATAGCATGATTAATATACCTGACTACCAGATCTTTAGATGCGATAGGTAATCCAGAGGAGGTGGGGTCACCATCTACATCAAAGATAGATTTGTGGCATCAACACTTAATTCTAACTCACTGGTAGCGGGATTTGAGTGCCTGGACATAAAATTTTACCTATCCCCATCGTTAGCACTCCGAGTCATAGGATGCTGTAGACCACCATCTACTGGTACTCAGCTCTTGTCCTATCTTTCAACTATCTTGGACACTAGCCCCCTGGAAACAATTGTGCTCGGGGATCTAAACTACGATTGGATGTCGGAATCCGGCCACCTGCTTAAATCTTTCTGTGACTCCCTTGGTTTCACCCTACTCAATGAAGAGCCCAGCCATATCAACAAAAAGAATACAGCCAAAAGTACCCTTCTGGATGTCCTGCTTTTGAATAAACCCCATTCCTTCTCCCACGTTGGAACCTTTGATGCAGATATTAGTGACCATTGCCTAATAGCTGGAGTTTGGGCAGCCAACAAAGTGCCAACTACAGCCAAATTCTCCACAAAAAGGTCAACCAGGTCATTCGACCCAAAGGCATACCTACTTGACCTCAAAAACCTCCCCTTGTGGCAGAGTTTTTACCTTGCTAAAGCAGTGGAAACTGCATAATCTATACTACGTGAAATCATTACCTACGCCATGAATCTACATGCGCCTCTGTCAAAAACATGCATAAAGGCTAGGAAATGCCATTGGTTCACTCAAGATCTTAAGGCTGCACTACTGTCCAGGGATAAACTCTGGAAAACTGCCAGCAAATCCCAAAAAGAAGAAGACTGGCGCCTCTTTAGAACAGCCAGAACTAGCTGCACCAAACTGATTAGGGAAGCTAAAGCCTGCTATTACCAAGCAGAACTAGATACTGCAGCCAATTGTCCCTCCAAATTCTGGGCCACAATGAAAGAACTGGTGGGAGCCATGCCACAGAATATGCTCCCTACAAAAATTACCTCTGACAATACAATAATCAATGACAAAAAAAGAGTTACTGCAGGCATTCAACACGCACTGCGCCACAGCAGGCTTAGCCTTTGATAACTTGCCTGCATGTAGCTTGTGCACCCAACTTGGCATGAACCCACCAAATGTTGGCTCCTTTAGTCAACATTTCTCGTTCTCATCGGTTTCCCTCAAGGAAGTGGAAGAGTTGATTCTCCACCTGGATACTAAGAAAAGTGCCGGTGCAGATGCACTTGAACCATACTTCCTAAAGATAACATGCCACGTATTGGCAGTGCCTAGTACTCATTTATTCAACCTGTCCCTAACACAAGGTACCCTTCCTCAAATTTGGAAGATCGCACACATTATCCCGCTATTTAAATCTGGAGACCTTGAGACCTTAATGAATATAGGCCAATGTCTCTCCTACCCACACTTTTGAAGCTTCTGGAAAAAATAGTAAATGGCCAACTAAGACCATTCATCAACAGAGGAAAATTACTAAACCCCCTTCAATCTGGATTCAGAGCCAACCACAGTACAGTTTCAGCATTAGCTAAAGTAACCAATGACTGACAACTGGAGTTGGAGCATAAAAAGTCAGTATGTGCTGTGTTTCTTGACCTCAGCAAAGCATTCAACACCGTCTACCACGACCTGCTCCTCGACTCACTAAAAACACTAGGACTGGATGCTACTTCTCTAAACTGGTTCTTTGAATGTCTGACAGACAGATACCAGCAGGTGAAAGCGGATGGCGAACTATCTGCCCTAAAACTCTTACAAAGAGGTGTCCCTAAGAGATCCATATTAGGTCCCCTCCTCTTCGCAGCATATATTAACAACATTGATGAGGGAATCAAAGATACAAGTATTCACTTATTCACGGATGACACAGTGCTGTACCTGAGTCGTCCCACGTCAAAGGAAGCTTGTACTGACCTACAAAAATATTTCAATCTCCTGAAACTCCAACTAATCAATAAAAAACTGCTATTAAATGCTAAGAAAACTAAAGCCATGTTATTTTCCCCTGCAAACTACACAAGCGCTACTGACTCCCTCCCCCCAATAACCACGATGCTGGGAGAGTGCTCAGAGTACATTCCGAAATTCAGATATCTTGGGGTTTGGATCGACTGTAAACTCTCCTTCACTGACCACCTGGAAGACTTGCTGAAAAAATTAAGGCAAAGACTTGGCGTTTTTTACAGGATAAGAAGACTTCTTACAGCAGACGCAAAGAAATGACTAGTCCAAGCCACATTCCTGTCCTTAATTGTCTACGCAGACTTCATATACAGTAGCTGTGTGGCTTCCTATCTTGGAAAATTGGATGTGCTCTACCACAGAGCTATACGCTTCATCACTGACCTCCGCTTCTCTACCCATCATTGCGCACTATATGCTACCACGGGCTGGACCTCACTTCACTATAGGTGCAACTTTAATGCAGCACTCTGGACACTTAGAGCCCTCAGTGGCAAGATCCCTCAATACATCGTCGACTGTCTGTCTCTGAATGTGCCCAGGAATTATTCCCTTAGAAGCTGCTCAAAACTCCTGCTAAATATACCTAGAGAACTCACACGAGTCGGGAGAGCCGCCTTTGGAGTCTCACTCCCATCAATATGGAATAAAACCAAAAAAATACTTAAGCTGAAAACCCCAGTAAGTACCCTTTTGTTCAAAAGGCTTTACTGTGATGGCATTATGGAAGTTTGCAACTGCTTTACTAGACACTAACTAACCTCCCTCCCTCAAATGGCGGCCCCCCCAGCTGAAATGTGTGCCTCTGCCTCTAATTATCGTCTTTAGCACCAAAAAATATTCAGTCCCTTATCCATCCAACACCTCCCTCTGCCTCAACCTCCAGGACCCTCCCAGTTATGCCACTGCTACTATATTCCTCGTCTTGCACTTAGTACAATGGCAGCTTTTCTCCTCCATATGTCGCCACGTTTTTGGGCAAAAATCACTTTGTTGCCTTTCGTATAGTCCTCCGCCCTCCCAATCCCTCACTCTGCTCTAACAGTTGGGTCCTCTTCATTTGCACTCTATTCCCCACCTCTCCCTACATTATGCACTTGATACAGTATCTTCTATCTGGTATGCCTACCCTCTCCCTAACATTTCCCACTACAAAATGCACAGTGTTTGGGCTTGGATCCAGCACAACTTCATTATCCATGACTCCTTGAAGTTCTATATTCAATGTATATTACCTGTAAATGTGCATTTTTACTATAATAGCAGCTATATTTACTGTTTGTACTATTGTAACTTGTTTTTCTGTATTATTACTGTAAAACAGCAGGTCCACCTTGTAAATGAGCTTGCTCAATGGTGCCTGCCTGTATAAATAAAGATATTAATTGATTGATTGATATTGATTGATACCTCCCAACTTCAAAGGACCTTCAGCTACCAAGCCCCTAATCTGACTAACTCTCTCCCTATCCAAATAGCAAACGAAACGAGGCTAGGTCCTTTCAAAACTAGACTAGGGGAAATCCTTCAAGACTCTAATGTATGTGTTTGCATCTGACACTGTCCTGCATCTTGCCATCCCAGTTTCTGGGGCAAAATCCCTCCTACCCCATAATCTGACTATCAGCTGGTTACAGACTCTTCTGCGACTATATGGCTGTGCTAAACTGTGACTGTACTACTATACTGACCTAATCCCCCTCCTGAAATACCCTTGTCTGATGTGTAATGATATGTAACGTAACTCTTTGTTATCTAATATACTGTACTGTCATCTCTGTTTATCTATTGTTAGCCTTGTGCCTTGATGTATGACATGGAACCTTTGCAAATGAGTATCTGACTCAAACGTCTATCTGAATATTTTACAATAAACAATAAACAAAAGTGTAATACACATAAACATTTATCTTATACCTTACACCGTATGTTTAACATTTCACTCTCCTCAATAGCAGTACCAATTCTTCTTCGTTTTTGCAGCTTTTGGCTATGAAAGTGTTTGAAGATAATAAAATTTATCCAACCCTTGAAAAAAACTCAATGAGATGGCAACATCTAACTTCTGTCTCATCAAGTCTGAGTGGATTGTCATAAGATCAGTGATAATTTATTATTTACAAATGTCTCTATCGGTGGAGTTGACAACTGCAGTTCTGTAACCATGAATTCTACAAGAGAAGAAAATGCTGGAGGCATTTATTAAGATTATGATTATATAACATTTGAAATAGTACTAGCTGGTGAAATACAAACAGCATTAATTTATGCATTTTTTTTTCACTTACAGTAGTTACCCAGGGAGGTCATGTAACCTGTTTGTACCTATTCCTGGGGAGAAACAACACAGAGGATAATGTATGGGCATGCATTGGTAACCAGTTTGTTAACCAGTGAGAGGTTGCCATGGTGACCATGTAAACCTCGAGAGCGAAGCTCAAGAGGTTTATGTCACTATGGCAACCTTGAGCCAGTTATTCAAACTGGTTGCCATATATGACCATGCATTGTATTTTATAGTGTATGGTCATACATTTCTATTTAAAAAATTAAGCAGGATCCTTACTGTTGAAATTTTAGTTACTGCCACAGCTGTTCTAGGTCATGATTTCACCACAACACCTATTTCTGGAAGGCTATAGGGTTGTGTAGTGCACATGCACAAAGTGATCCCCATTGTTAACCTATCGATGTGACATAGTATTGATAGGTTAACAACATCACATAGATAGGTTAACAACATTGGAACAGACAGACGATGGGTTAACGACCTTAGGAAATTATGATTTCCTAAAGATAACAGCATTCTATCATACATTATATACATAACAGTATGTGAAGATTAGCAAAAAATAATGGTTACTATAGTGATATCAGTGCACAGAAAAATTGGTAAAGATAAAAAATAAAATAGAAATATGCAACAGCACTCAACAGGTGCTTCAGGCAGGAACACCATTTGAAGTATTGGTATTTAAATGGCAAGTACAATGTCATCCTGCTGTTGGAGACATGCCTTTTAGATTGGAAAAAATAGGTACTGTATCTGGGAGACAATAACATTTTAGGACCTTTTCAAAGGAGGTTTTGGTTGTTGCTTGTTTTAGCAAAATAGGTTGGCATACCTGAGTCAAGAAGTAGGTGCCAATCAAAAATGCAGCAGCACACAACTGAAAAAAATATTGCACTCCAGAAATCAGATGCATAAGTCATTAACCAATATTAATCACTGATTGATCTGTTCAGCTTTATTTGTCATGATTAATTTCATTTTAGCATCCAAGTCCTCTGTCATTGGCATGTAGTGCTGTCCAGAGAATGTACAAAGATGGGATATTATGGGGAGTCTGAGATGACAGATCCTATATTGCTCTTAAAATGTTTAAATGTTGGACACTGCCATTCAGAATGTAGGACTAAAATGTGTACCACATCACCACACATATCTCTACAAAATCAGAAAAATTAGCACTTAACACCAGGTTCACAAATCCTGGAGACTAGTTGGAGATTAACAGTGGGGTAATAATCACATTGAGTCCACTGTGGAGTCCCCAACCTTGTACAGCCATGTGTAAGGTTTTAAGGACCTGTGAATCACACCTGGCCATCTGGAACAATGAAATAAAGTAAAACTTAACTGTCTTTTTGAAAAGCTATGCTTGTGGTTCAGTGAGTAAGCAACCATCCATGCCCCCTTTCTGAACCACATAAGCAGTTCCTCCCAGCCTCCTTCTGAAGCATTTTATCTTTGCCAGCCAGAGGCTCTGTAGGTCTATCATCTCACTTGGGTCTGCTGTGGCCATTGCCTGGGTAATGCTGGGGCCTTGCCACCCCTCCTTCTGGTTTATCCATGCTCTGGACTCTACTTGGTTTCTGCTGATCATGTTCATTTGTGTCCCCTGCTCTGGTTAGTATTTGTTTTACTTGCTGCTGTGTGTGCTTCCTTGTGTGTTTGTTTTTCTGCTTTCCTGTGTTCATGTTTTTGGTATGTGTTTTTTCTTGGGGGGGGTGCTTTTTGCTTTTTCTCAGCATATTGTTGTCCCTTGTTTGCACTGTATGTCTCCTGTGCTCAGGCCCCTACCGAAAATCTGTTTTCCTGCACTTGATTCAGCTGCCACTGCTGTCGCTGCCTCCTGTGCTCCACTAATTGCTTGTACCTGGTCCTGGCTCTGCTGCTCAGCCAACTTCTACTCTGTTTTACCCTAACCTGCTGCATTTTGTACAAGGCGTATGTTACCTCAGCAGCCTTGCATTCCCATAAGGTTTCTTTCCTGCATCCATACCTCAGTATTTCATTATTTCCTCCACTTTTCATTCCATAAGCTCTCAGTTTTCATATAGCCCTTTTGGACTTTTAAATCTGCTCTAACACACTTATTAGCACTCTTTGTGACTCAAACCAGAGTCACCTGCAAGTCTGTATTACTTTCTCTATGGAATTCAAGCTTGATTAAATGAAATTGTACCAAGTAATTACTACTGTTGTTTTTCTGTGCATTATTGCCTATGCCTGCCTCATTGATCAGCTCAGCTACTATTGGTAGCTATAACTGATTAATGCTGGAAGCTGTTGACTGTTTCTCCCCAGTTTTGAATTCTTCTTTCTGGTCTTGCAAATACCTTCATTTTCCATACTTCTTTCTGGTATTCAGAATATACCAGTTTGACATTCCTTTTTGTGGTATCAAGAATAAATTTCATTCTGTGTTTCTCCCTGCATTCTGCCTACTGCTCAATCACTCCTGATACTGGTGGTTCATGCTTCCATATGCTGCCTCTATTTTTGGGGGAGGGGTCCTACCCTATCAATGTTAAGTTTGCTGTTTGTTCCCATGGTGCTCTGCTTGTGGCATTCCTGTTATTCCCATGGTGAGGAACTGTGTTGTCTCAATGGGGCATTGTGGTTTCAAGCAGCAGGAGCATGCTTTTACGTAAACTACGATTTAGCCTGCTCCTTTACCTAAGCAGCTTTTTAGTCATACAGGCCTAATTACTTTAACTTCACAACCTACATGGCTTCAAGATATCCATTGCATTTCATTACTGTGTTACAAATGCTACTTACTGGACTAACCTAACTCTGCCTTAATGTCATTTAAAGCATTCATGCTAATCTTCTCAATTCACTCTTCATGCTGACACCATACCAATCAGCTGCTTTGTGGAAACTATATGATTTTGCTCCTTTATCCTCTCAAGAGGTTCTGTGTACACTTCATGCCTTGACTGACAAGAAACCTTTAATCACTTGTGTTACTGGGCTAATAAAGAAAAACTTAAATTGCTCTGCTGGCTTTCTCTAAGTTACAATACCTTCTCTCCAGATAAAGGAGGCATTCCCTTTTCCTGCAGAGAAGAGGCTTTCCATTTTGAAAATGTCACTAATCAAAAATAGCCCAGGCCTAGAGAGAAGGCGACCTAGGCCTTGAATCCTCAAAGTTTTTTTTTCCCTCCTCTGAGCCTAAAGTCATAATACATAGTAAAGTTTAGTAGTAGTCCCTAGTTTACTCAAGTACATTCTGCCATTGGATAGAAGTGGATGGTGACCTTGCTGGTTGTTCCCTCTCTCCTTAGAAAGCCCCCGCTGTCATTAGTGTAATCCATTTATCCATGCTATTCCACTAACTTTTACTTCTCATCAATGTTTTATCAAGCTGCCTCTTACTTCAGTTTGCTTCTCTACCTTATCATCAACAATTCCTGTTAACATTATTTTGGGGGTTCCTTCCTAAGGTACCTTTAACCAAGGGAAACTTCCCACAGTACCTCTAGGGGTCAAACCCTCTTCCAGGATTCCTTGCCTTTGGTAACCCTACAGGGTGGTAATTCCTTATGGAATAGAGAGTGTGAACAGCCATGACAGAGTAACACAGCTGCACAAGCATAACACTATTCTAGTTGTGTAGGGCATTATATTGAAGGGCTATGCCTGTGATTCAATAGTAAAGCAACAAACCACACACCCTTTTTTAGCTATATAAGCAGTTTCTCCCAGCCTGCTACTAAATACTTTTTTCTTTACCTCACCATCCTCCCCTCCTTCTCCTGCAACTCAACTCCCTTCTGAAAGGGGTACCTTCCTAAGGTAACTTTAGCCAAAGGAACCTTCCCACGGCACTTTTAGGAATTGAGCCCTCTTCCAGAGTTCCTTGCCTTTGGTACCCCTACAGAGTGGTAATTCCTTTTGGAATAGAGAGTGAGAACAGGTACAACACAGTAACACAGTTGCACAAGCATAACACTATTCCTTGTTGTATAGGACATTGAACTAAATACCAGGGAAGATCTGCACTGATATGAAATATTCTTTTTCTTTGCTGATTACTCCTCTCCTTCCTGCCTAGTTACTAGTATACCCCTATGAATTTCATGTATTGAATACACTACAGCCCCATCCCAATACATGTACTGTAAACAACAGCCATGTCCCTATATATGCATGTATTGTATGACTCAATGACTGTAACCTGTTCATCCCATGAGGTACTTGTCATGTTTCTTTCTTCCCTCCTCTCACTAGGACAGTGGACAGGAGCCAGGTGGTTTATATCTTGTATCTGGACTTCAGTAAGGCCTTCTACTCCATGCCTCATAGAAGATTGGTCAGGAAGCTAGAGGGCCTGGGATGGGGCTAAGCTCACTGGACTGGATAGAAGCTGATTGCAGGATAGAAGCCAAGGACTGATAGTCAGGAAAGAATTATCAGAAGTGAGGCCTGTGACTAGTGGGTCCTACAGGGCTCCATACTCAGTCTTGTATTGTTTAAGATCTTCATATGTGACATCATAGATGTGATCAGGGTAAAATCTGCCTGTTCACAGATGACACCAAGATCTATGGGAGCGTGGACATGGAAGAGCGAAGACAGGAACTCTGGGAGGACCTGGCTAGGCTAGAAAAGTGGTCTGACATTTGGAGCTGGAGTTCAGTACTAAAAAGTGCAATGTTATGCTCTTTGGGGCAAAGAATCCGGGGAACAAATTGTGGTTGTGAGGAGTGCAGGGAACCAGGTCAGAGGAAGGAAAGAACCTGTAAGTAATAATCACAAGTGACCTATAACACTCTGCATACTGCAAGACAGCAGCAGCAAAAGCAAATCAGGTTCTGGGCTGCATTGCCAGAGTAATTACTACCAGGAGGGTGGAGGTCATTCTGCCACTGTGCAGGGCACTGATAAGACCACACCTGGAGTACATTGTGCAGTTTTGGTGTCTGTGTCTTAAGAAGGATATCAAATTGCTGGAGATGTCCCAAGAAGGGCAATTAAGATGATCCAGGGCCAACAGGGCAACTCCTATGAGGAGAAGCTCAGGGGAGCTCAACATATACTTTCTTGAAGAAAGACAGAAAGGGGAGACATGACTAAGACCTTCAAGTACCTCAAGGGTATTAAAAGAATGAGCACTGAGGGCTTCCTCAGGTTTAGTGTGAACAAGACGACTAGGATGCATAGCCTAAAGCTGGGCATGGAAGATTTAGGAGGGCGATGAGGAGACACTTTTTAACTGAGCCAGTGATAGCCAAGTGGAATGAGTTGCCAGAGGAAGTGGTATCCTTAAGAACAGTGGACAGCTTCAAGGGGGGGCAGAAAAGCTGCTGGTAGAAGTGGAGCAAGTGGGGGGGATAGGATGAAGTTGAGGGAGGGGCAAAATGGAAATGGGGAGATGGGGCAGTTCCTTTTGTAAATACTGTACATAGGAAGCTACACAAATGAATATACTAGATAGACCATAAGGCCTTTATCTGCCTGCATGTCCATATGTTCATATGTTGTTACACTGCCCCACTACTGTAACACGGCAGCTTATAGTGAGAGAACACCTCTTGCAGCACAGTCATTTCCAGACACTCATCTGGGAACCCCCTCTTAGCACAGTAGTTCACAGGAATCCAGGAGAGAATGAGCAGCAGATCCCCTCTGCTAACCACCAAGACTGGCGACTGATTGACAGTGAATGACCACACACCTCCTGTGAAAACAATAGCTTCTACAGGAGGAATATGCTTTCTCACTGCAAGTCAAAAAAATGTTGTAGGTGCCGTATTGGTCCTTTTAAAAAACAGATCCAGAAACAAATGATTTGATACCTTTTATTGGACCAACATGGATGTTACAGAAAAGAACAAAGTGCTTTAGCTTTCGAACCAACCAGGTCCTTCTTCAGAAGCTTTGTGGCAGTTTTTTCAAATATCCCATACTATTAACACCAGATTATATAGAAAAGCAGAAATAATTCTCATTGGTTTAACATATACATTTAAAACATAATAGAAGATTACGTCAGAGAAGCTAATTAACACCAGTATGCCTTAAACTGAGGAGCCTCAGAAGGGCAAAGGTTATCAAGAATTCTCTACAGCCAGAGAGTTCTTTGTCACATAAATTTTAAATGTCTCAGTATGCCAAGAAAGCATTCTAGTGATAAAAAAAATCTTGGAGTGGCATTCTCCTCAATACATGTAAGATGAGCTTACAACTTACATTCCAATTGTCCTGGTATATTAAAGGACAGATAATGAGAGACAAAATCCTGAAATTAGGTATAACTGCAAGTTGAAATCAAGCCTCAAATTAACCTACACATATAAACATGATGCATGAAAGTATCACTTCTAAGTGTAAGTGCAAAAAAAAAAAAATCCTTGTCAAGGACCCCCAAGAAAACGAGACCATGAGCCTGATAAATGCAGATTTCAACATAGAGTCTGTGTATAACAAAAATGCACAGAATCAGTCTAAGCAATCTAAATGAAAACCCAAAGGAATTACACCTTTAATTAACCCCCAAGTAAATGAGATATGCATCTTAATATGAGCAGTTGAAAATGTGACAGTGTGAAATCCACCCACTGACAACTAATAGAAGGAAATAAATGCACACTATATGTGAAAACTAAGTGTTCTAGCCACATAACAACTGCCCCATGCCATGCTCCACCCACACATATGTGTGTACATACACCATACCACACTCCCATACACACACACACACACCTGCACACCCCACACAACCACAACACACAACAAATATAGCAAACACATTCAGCACACACCACACCACACCACGCACAACAAACAAAACACACATACACACCATACCCACAACACATAAAAACACAACACACACCAAACACACACATACATACATCAGTATACACACACACACACACTCAAACGCACTCACCACAGTGTTAAGGTGAAAAGTCAACAATGTAGATAACCATAAACTTACAAAATCAAAGGCCCGCTGAAGAACTAAACTGTTTATGTCCATCTTTAAAGTAAAGGTCTGTGTAAGTTTAATGGAATAATGTGTCATGTACCAACATCAATGTTCAATCCATCCGCCACCATATTGAGAAGTAAAATAAGTCTAATTTCAGAAGCCTGTCTGTTGTGCATCGTTGAAATGTCCTTTAAGACCATCACAGACATATCTGAGATTGAGTGGTCATCCTGGGAGAAGTGCCAGGCTACTGGTTTCTCAATCATCTTGTGATTAATAGAATGTCTGTGTGAATTCATTCTAGTGCGGAGTTGTTGGCTTGTCTCCCCACATAACCTGTGCGAGGACATTTTGCATTGGATAAAATAGACCACATTATTTGATGTACATGTATAATTCCCTGTATCCTGAATAGTCTGTTTTGTGATGTAACCACACAGTCTGAAGTGGAAATGAGGTTACATGTCTTACATGTGCGTTGATGACAGGGTCGTGTACCATATGATGTCATGGTATTCTGTTCCGGTTCAAGTTGACTCCTAATAATCAGGTTGGCTAAATTAGGTGGTTGTTTAAAAGATAATAGTGGTAGTTCTTGAAAAATACAGTTAAGGGTTTCATCCTCACTAATTATTGGATGGAGATCCTTAGTAATCTTAATGAGGAGTTCAAGGTCAGGATGGTATGTGACTACTAAGGGTATTCTGTTGGTAGTCATCCGTTCCTTATATTGCAGTAGCTGTTCCTTGGGACCTGTGTTGCACGTTCCACTGCTCTGTCAATTTCCCTGGATGAGTGTCCCTGCTCAATAAAGGTGTTTTCAACATTGCCAGATGTGTGTCTCTGTCTTCCTCATTTGAACAGAGGCGTGATAACCGAAGTGCTTGACTATATATAACAGATTTCTTTGTGTGGCTCGGGTGATTACTTTTCTTGTGTAAGTATCTCTGCCTGTCTGTTGGTTTCCTGTAAAGACAGGTATGTAGGGTACCATCCTTAACAGTGACAGTGGTATCCAGAAAATGTACACTTGTGGCAGAATATTCTAGGAAAGCTTTATAGTTGGGTGGAGGTTATTAAGTTCTTGGTGAAAATCTTTAAGTGTGTCAGTGCCCTGTCCAAATTATAAACAAATCATCAATGTAACGGAAATAAGCGAGTGGTTTATGTGTACAGTGCCTTAGAAAATCCTCCTCCAAATTCGCCATAAAAAGATTAGCATACTGAGGAGCCATCCTGGTTCCCATTATGGTTCCCATAGTTTGAACATAATGTTTACCATTAAAGCTGAAGTTGTTATGTGTCAAAATGAATTCAGTGAGTTTACCCACAACCCAGGGTCAATGTTGGGGTCCAATTCTTTGTCATGCAGGTATTTGAGGCAGGCTGAAATGCCATCTGTGTGTGGAATATTAGTGTAGAGGGAGGTTACATCCATCGTGGCTAAAAGGGTATCAGGTGGTAAGTCCTTAAAACCAGAAAGTTTATGTAGGAAGTGAGTAGTGTCCTTGATGTAACTATCCCTTTGTATAACCAGTGGCATGGGGCAGTTGTTATGTGGCTAGAACACTTAGTTTTCACATATAGTGTGCATTTATTTCCTTCTATTAGTTGTCAGTGGGTGGATTTCACACTGTCACATTTTCAACTGTTCATATTAAGATGCATATCTCATTTACTTGGGGGTTAATTAAAGGTGTAATTCCTTTGGGTTTTCATTTAGATTGCTTAGACTGATTCTGTGCATTTTTGTTATATACAGACTCTATGTTGAAATCTGCATTTATCAGGCTCATGGTCTCGTTTTCTTGGGGGTCCTTGACAAGGATTTTTTTTTTTTTTTTTTTTGCACTTACACTTACAAGTGATACTTTCATGCATTATGTTTATATGTGTAGGTTAATTTGAGGCTTGATTTCAACTTGCAGTTATACCTAATTTCAGGATTTTGTCTCTCATTATCTGTCCTTTAATATACCAGGACAATTAGAATGTAAGTGTAAGCTCATCTTACATGTATTAGGAGAATGCCACTCAAGATTTTTTTTTATCACTAGAATGCTTTCTTGGCATACTGAGACATTTTAATTTATGTGACAAGAATTCTCTGGCTGTAGAGAATTCTTGATAACCTTTGCCCTTCTGAGGCTCCTCAGTTTAAGGCATACTGGTGTTAATTAGCTTCTCTGACGTAATCTTCTATTATGTTTTAAATGTATATGTTAAACCAATGAGAATTATTTCTGCTTTTCTATATAATCTGGTGTTAATAGTATGGATATTTGAAAAACTGCCACAAAGCTTCTGAAGAAGGACCTGTTGGTTCGAAGCTAAAGCACTTTGTTCTTTTCTGTAACATCCATGTTGGTCCAATAAAAGGTATCAAATCATTTGTTTCTGGATCACTGCAAGTCATGAATTCCTGTGGACCACTGCAGTAAGGGAGGTCAACAGGTGTGGGTGTGGAGGGCATTGAATAGGTAGGGTGGGTGGGGTGGGAGGTGTCAGAGTAGGCATTTGTGAGAGACCCTTCCAGCCTAATCCATTCCAGACTCTCCACCCCCAGCAATGCCTGGTAGCCCTCCAGTCACCCCAATTGTTCACAAGAATCCAGAAGAGAATGAGTATCACAGCCCCTCTGCTCACCACCCAGACCGGCTGCTGTCTGATTGACCGGGAGTGACCACACACCTCCTGTAGAAATGGATGCTTCTACTGAAGGCATGCACTTTTTCACTGCAAATCATGGATTCCTCTGGACTACTATGGCAAGGGAGGGCCACAGGAGTGGGTGTTAATTGCACAGAGTGGGGGGTGTAGGGTGAGGAGGGTGCTGGAATGGGCATCTGTGGGTGTACTGCATTAGAGCTTGCTAACACTCTGATTAAATGTAGCTTGCCAGCCACGCACACCACAAATGGGATGGCTTGTATGATTTTAAGGTTTAGTATTTTTATGCTACTTGCCCAAAGCAACAAGCAATGCACCCAAACAAAAAAAAGTTGCTGCTGTGCCCTTATTCAGTCTAGAAAAAAAATTGCTTATTAAAAACAGCACAGCTTCTATCTTCAAACAGAAAGCCAGACACCATACCAGTATCCTTGCTTTCAAATAGCAGTGTCAGTGGCTCAGTAGGTAGCACACTGGCCTCTGAGGCCGAAAGATCAGAGGGCTGTGGGTTCAGTTCCCACATCTGGCACTTGGGTTAATATCCCAGTACTGACACTGTAGTGCAGCATGAGAGGGATGCTGCACTTCTGAGGTGCCGTCTTTCAGATGAGATGTTAAACCGAGGTCCCATCTGCTTGGATTGGTGGTAGTTCAGGTGGATGTTAAAGATCCCATGGCGCTTATCGAAAAGAGTAGGAGAAAGTTTTATTGAAACAAGAAATCGTGTGACATACAGTATAACATAATGTATGACAACATATACAAAAAAGAAAAGCAACATAAAAGCAAAGTACTAGGCAATGAAAGCTACACCTAAAAAGAAAAAAAAACATAACACAAGGCTTCAAATAGGAGTCATCAAGTCACGGCCGAATCCGAATCAGTAATCCAGGGTAGGGCAGTCCATAAGGCAAGCAAACTGGAGGCTGAGTGCAATGTTTGTTCATACTCATATATGGCTTTCAAGTCCTTCACGATCTTCCATTCAAGTTCCAAAAAGGTGCAGTCCTTTTGCTGTAGGGTAAAATGACAGTGAGCCATCCAAAAATTCCACTTGATCACTACTAGAATAAGATTTAGAGTGTCCGTATGCCATAAAGACCATCGAGGAGAAAAAACACCATACCTTAATGTTGGAAAAGAGACAGTCTGGAATATGGGAGAGGCCCATTTGTTTGCCAAAAAGGCCCACCAATGTTGGATAAATGAACATTCAAAAAGTAAATGAGATAATGTTTCTTGTACTGCATTACACAGTGGTCTAGAACATAACCTGTCCTGAAGCTGCTTGTGTTTGTGGTTGACTTTTACATTTATCCATTCATGACACTACAACCAAAGAAAATCCCACATATGTGTGGGGATTCTTTTGCACCGTAACAAAAAGAGAAGGGAGGAAAGATGTTGAACCGGACATTTAGCAAAAGGAGGTTGAGTGTTACACACAGATGCAATAAACAATTTATAAAGAGTTTTATGTGAGTGAGCAAGGAGTAACTGAGGCATCACTCGCCATTGCTTCAGACGACAAAACATGTGTTTCACATACAAAGGTGTGCCACATGGAAGACGAAGCATACGTAATGAGTAGTGTTCCCACTGGTGGAACCAGACCCCACAAGAGTCGTAGAACCACATTTCCCAGTCTTTCTGAGTATTAACCAGAACTGGCCAGAGATTGGCTATAAGAAAAACACTAGAGTAAAATAACAAAGGGTTAATCATACCCACCCCACCCTCTGTTATGGGTAAATACGTAACATTACGTTTGATCGGGTTCAGTCTGCTACCCCACAATGCCTGAAAAAACAAACTGAAAACTGCAGTTTCTAGACACTTAGGGATAGGGAATATGTAGCTCAAATAAAGAAATAGAGGCAATAAAAAGGTCTTAATCAAATATACTCTTTTCTTCTTCCCAATAGTCCCCCTATTTCAGGAGGCAACTGTCAGTTTCCCCTGACATAGTTTCATATCCCAATTATAGATATCAGGGTTGCAGAGTCCAAAATGGACGCCTAAAATACGAATAGGCCCGTCTGCCAAATGTAGAGGGCCAATACATGGCATCGGGGCCACTATGGATCCCAACCGGATACCCATGCTCTTATCGAAGTTCAGACAAGCTCCTGAGAAATGGCCAAACAATGAAAATTCTTGTAATGAAGTCTCCACCGAGGCTAGATCAGCCAGTAGGAGGCACATATCATCAGCATATGCAATGGCTTTATAAGGTGCCAACATCTCAGCACAAGAAATGGCTTTAATATGAGGGTGAGCATTCAGTCTGCGAAGCAGAACATCTAAAAATAGGACATATAATAAAGGGCTAGCAGGGCAACCCTGACGGACACCCAGTTTAACAGGAATCAAGGGTCCGACCCAACAGTTCACAACCGGCACCACCGTGGCTGTTCTGTAGAACTTTTGTATCCAGTGGATCATGGTATCCGGTATATGTAAGAAATGTAATGCATGCCACAAAAAAGCATGATTAACCGAGTCAAATGCCGCCTTCTGATCTATCGAAAAAATAATACCAGAGGACTTCCCCGAAAATCCATGGGAAAAAAGTTCCCAAAGGAGAATCAGATGATCCGATATCCATCTGGTAGGTATGGAACAGGACTGGGCTGGGTGCAGGACAGATTCCGCAATCCCAGATAATCGTTTTGCAATAATTTTCATCAATAACTTAAAATCCGTATTAAGCATGCAAAGAGGGCGCCAATTCTCCAAAAGGTGAATATCACCTTTTTGTTTATAGACATAAATTAATGTACCCTTGGTAAAGTCCAGAGGTACAGATTCACAATTGAGCAGGGCATTAAATACAATCGTCAGTTCCGTGAGGAAATGGTCACGTAATACTTTATACAAAGCAGCCGGGAGACCATCCAGACCGGGAGTTTTATGCAAAGGTAAAAAAGAAATTGCCAAAGACAACTCTGCCTCTGACAGGGGCGCACAGGCCATAGTTACACTCTGTGCCGAAGGGAGCGGGATATCTAAATCTTGGTACAAAAGTGTTGGATCCTCCCGACTTTCAGAAACTGGTGAAAATAAAGCAGTCGTGTGGTCCGTCACAATTCGCTGAATATCAGAGTGTGTAGTGCATAGTGTTCCATCAGAATCGGCAAGACACAACACAGTTCTCTGAGAGACTTGTCGTGAATTGGACTCAAAAGGGCACACCTCGACCCGAGGACCTGACAATTGGAACTTGTGTTGGTGGTACAATTGGTGAGATTGTCTAGACAGAAAGCTCAACATGTCTTTCCGGACGGAATGGATTTGGGAGGACAAATCCTGTCCTGTCACATGTGCTATTGAAAACAATGACTGTAGGTGTGTCCGTCTCTGTAAATAATCCAAATAATTAGTCCTACACTTTTGTCGACTATAAGTTTTCAGATAAACAATTAAGGCGTGTTTCGTGTCTAGCCACCAACGGATGGGGTCATCATAAAGAATAAACACTGACTTACGAGCAGAAATAAAAGACAAGAGGAATCCCTGGAACATCACATCCTGCAATAAAGAAGTATTAAACTTCCAAAATCCAGGTCTTTTGCTAAAGGGGGCCATCGGGCCAACATCAATCGACAGTAATTTATGGTCAGAAAAGGCAACTTCCCGTACCTGAGCAGAACTAATTGGTACTGTGCGGGATAAAAAAACAGAATCAATACGTGTCGCCAGCTTTCTTTTTTGAAAAGTGGGGGTATGTAAATTTGTGAAAGAAAGGTAAGCATCAGTCAAGCGTGCAGTCTGAATCAGGTTATCCAATTCATGGGAGTCACAAAAGATCTTTTTAGTGGTGGCAAATGAACTCTTATCAAGTAAACTGAGACCACAGTTAAAATCACCCGAAAAGATTACCTGGAAAGAAGTATGCAAGTAGGGACGAATCAAGGAAAGCAAAGCAATGTGAGCAGATTTAACCTGGGGGGGCATAAATGTTAATAGCATGGTATGGGCAGTTACCTATAACAAAATCCAAAACAAGGGCCCTACCAGGAGCCAAATCAAACAATTTCAACAAACGGAATCCTGGAACAGAGACCAATATTCCCAGGCCTGAACAGGGATCCTGGCCTATGGACCAGAATGAAGGACCCAAAAGCCAGTCCTGCTTAGCTAGTCTAACCTCTTGCACTGAGTGGAGTCTGGTATCCTGCAAGAACAAAATACCTAACGGTAAGAAACGAAGAAAGGAAAACACTATTCTACGCTTCTCCATGCGTTTCATGCTATTGACATTAACAGTGTGGCAAACAAAGAGCGTCATAGTACCAGGTATACAATGTGAGCTTAACCTCAAGACTTTCGTTTCCCAACAACATTCTTACCTTTAAGTCTGACCTTAGCCTTATGTTTCTGCGAGAGCCCAGAGCCCAATTGGAGTTCTGAGTCAGTGGAGCCATCAGGGAGCGAGGATGCAATAGAAGAAGAGTCGGAGTCACCGCCTGCACCTTCCGAAGTCATCTTAAGAATCTCATAAGTATTAGACAGGGCAAGTGGTGGGGGTGTCACGGACAGTTTAGAAGGTGAGGGAGCACGAGGACCTGTCCTCAGTGACCTGCGTTTTGCAATAGTAGTAAACTCACTGGGAGGTGGCATAACACTCGGGCCAGGGGTGTGATCCGAGCGCACTTTTATCGTCATGGCCAGTGGCGTAAGAGGAGGTTCTACAGGAAGCCGGGGCCCAGTTTCCACCACTGCCCAAGAGGTATCAACCTGGAGGGGCATAGGTGCAGGGTCAGGCAGGGCAGGATCTACCACAGCCGTAAGGGGAGCAGCAGTAGTGGTACGCAGTCACGCCTTTTGTGCCTGCGTTATCACAAAGCGTTGATCTACTCCGCCATCATGATTTGCCTTGGCATGGGCAGACCAGGAACAGGATTGGAATGTATGCCCTACCTTCTCACAAAGATTACACTTGCTAACATTCTGGCATCGGATCCCCACATGTCCCAATACCCCACAATTGTTGCATCTCATAGTATCACAGACATTACTTAGGTGCGAGGGATTCCCACACCTATAACAAGCTTTAGGCTGTCCTGGGTAAAACAGCATCCCTCGATCACGACCTAGAAAAAAAGAGTTAGGCAAATGGATTGGGCCGTTGTCATTGGAGCGTAACAGTACTTTAAACTTCCATCCTCCTGTCCAAATATTTTCAGTGTCCAGGTTAGCCTCAGGGTGGCCCTGTATCATACAACGTTGCCCCAGCCAATATACAATATCAGACATATCAACCCCCTCATTCCGGAACATCACCATAATTGTCTTAAAAGTAGGTTTTGAAAGGGGAATGGCCTGAAAGGAAGTCCATAAAGCAGTGGATTTCAATGCATGGTATCTAGTCCAAAAACGGTCTAACCCACGAGACGTCTGAAAGCTGACATCAAACGTTGATTCCCCGGAGACATGAATAAGGGCATAAATCTCATGAGCAAAGAATTTAAGAAAGTCTTTCAACAGTGTCCTGGCTACAAAGACCTGGTCGGGGGGGTCCGGTAGTCCGCCAATATAAACCAATCGGACTGCATTATGTCTCTTAGCTGCCAAAACTGGAGAGTGAAACAAAGATGAAAAGGAACAAGTATTCCTTACCGGTTCAGGAGGTGGTTTACCCAGAACAGCAAAATTCTGAATAGTCCCCTTTAAACTGCGAGGAAGAGGAGAGGTATGTGGCTCAGATCCTTGCGGTTCGGTCAGTACAGGGTTCTGGGTGAGCGCTAGCTCCATCAGAATGCTCAACGGGTCTGGGGAGCTGCAGGCAGCAGACAGAGTCTCTGATGGTTCCAGGAAGTCGCCGGGATGGGGGGACCGAATAGAGGATGGACCGGAAACCCACTGTTCCTGTCCGGGTTCCCGAATCCAGCCAGCACCCCGTAACGCTTCCTCCACTGACCAGATAGGCTCCTCCGGGAGAACAACACTATGTGCATGCAATGGTGGGAGGGTTTGGTGCCCCAGAGGGGATGTCAAAAGATCAGAACATTCAACGACACAGGCGTCAGTCGGCATCATCTGAGAAGAGCGATCCTCCAAAGGCGAAGGCAGTGTGAGTATTGAGCCAGGCAAGGCCTCCGGAGTAAAAGTAAGTAGGTCCCCCTTACCACTTACAGAAGGAGAGGCAGTAGAACAGGCAGCTTGAGCAGTAGTGGGATGATCAGAGAGTAAGTCCAGTGTCAAAGCACAGGCAGGGAAAGAACCACATCGTGATGTGTCTACCAGATGCCATGCGACATCCGTCTTAGGCAACGCACCTGCAGGAGTAGGGAGAGCCAGTTCAACCATCGTAGAAACATCCAGGGTAACCGGGCTATCCGGTAGGGACAGATCCAAAAGAGCTGCATCTCAAGAAATAGGTGTGTCCTGCAGGGGAACAGCAGCAGCAGCAGTAAAGCCATTCACAGACAGTGAATTTTCCAACATGGTCTCCAAACAACCAGAGACAGGATTCAAGACCAAATCTCCTGTCTCTCCAGCCACCTCCACAGCAGGTAGAGGGGGGTCCGCCATCTTGGACAGAGTATTCCCCTCTGTCAGAGTAGGGGAATTTCCCCAGCGTCCTAGCCAAATTTCTCTCCTTCACTAAAAATACCACCAACAGCTTAATCTGGTTCAAGGTCAGTTGGCATTCATCTGTATCCCCCTCCCCCAGGTCGTGCCTGAAAATAAGCAGGATTTGTCTAGTGCACTTACCCGGTCAACAAAAACTAAAACAAAAAAAAAAAAATTAAATTCTGATAGCATTTTGGACACAGTTTGGGAAATTCTTCAATGGTGGTATAAATAAACAGAAAATGATATTCAACAGTCATTATTTTAATATTCAATGCCATATTGGGATCATGTGTGAAAACATTCCATGCTATGTACTGCTGTCCAAAAAAATAGTGCATCTCTGTCCCCCAAAAAAGTACTATAAGCGCAGGTTTTATCTATCAAATGCAAGCTTGTCTTATGATTCTAGCACATTTTTCTGAGTTAGAATTTTTTCAAATTGTATTAATTTTTTTAGGGCACAGAATACTGAATGCTTTTCAGATGCAGTCCAAGAAACACACAATCAAGTCAGAGAGCAAAATATATTAACAGATTCTTGCAAACAACTTAAAACGTGGTTACTGTGAGTTAGAAATGGCCATTAATTGGGAAAATGAGGCAATTACAAGTTTAGCAACTGAATTAAAGTTAAACAAGGGTGTACTACAAGGAGGATTTGTGGGACAATCCTTGAAGGTAAGACAAAGGGAGTCCAGAAAAACCTGTGTTAATTCAAAGGTGCACAGGGACAAATTACTTTGTGGTACAAGCCAGACAAAATGCACATTTGAAAAAGTGTGCTGTTTATTTTATCATTACCAAAAAAATACAAGCAAAAAAAATTGCTTACACATATGCAAGGTTAGGATTGAAGATTTAGTATCTTGCAAGAGACAAGGGACTGAATTCTGCTTGTCCAAAATGATTTGGCAAATGAGCAGTTTACCAAGTCTGATTTTAGACTTAAAATAACAGAAAGAATAAAGTAATTGCAGGCACTACAGCACTATTGGAAAGTACGTGTACAGTGGCAGCACTTGGATTTGATTCTTAATCTGCAAGTCTGGGTACCGAATGAGAACTATGGTGACTGGGACCACATGATTAAGGTAGTCCAGTACAAATGTAAGTGTGCCAAAACTAAAGTAGCAGAAATCCCATGCATTCTAAATGCCAAACTTTCCAGTATGTGGTACGTAAAGCAAAATATGTAGTTATAATACTGAAGGAGTCTGATGGGCAAAAAGTCAAACTGGAAACGCAAACAATTTCTACCAAATACTAATTTCTCTTGTCCAGCTGCAGCAAGAAAAACTCAAATTTAATCACAGGGAGAAGTGGCTACAAATGTTATTACAAACATGCGAAACTGCCAGCAGAAACAGACCTCATGATCTATCAAAGTCTGCTAGAGTGTGCAGCTAGCACCCCTAGATTGCTGCTGCCCCAACCCCCTTCCCCATCTCCAGGATGTTCTCTGCACTATTCCCTCAGTTCTCAGCACTATTCACCGAGATCCTCCCTTGTTCCCTGTCCCATGCCGTTTTAAAACTTCCCACCATCTTACATGATATAAGCCCCTCTGGTAGGGCATTCCACTTCGACACCACCCTCTCCATGAAGTAATGTCTCCTCATCTCTCTCCTAAATCTTCCACCTCTAATCTTAGCCCGTGCCCCATTGTGTCCCTACCTTTACTCAGCTTGAACAACCCATCAGCACCGGCTTTGTTTATCCCCTTCCAATACTTGAATATTTCAGTTATATCCCCCCTATCCATAGATACATAGATACATAGACACTGTCAGCAGATAAGGGCCTATGGCCAACCCAGTTTGCCCATTTAGCTTGTAAGTTCACTTTATGTTTTTCTAGAAGTCTATTGCCCCATACCCCTGACCTCCAGAATTCCTTTATGTCTATCCCATGCATTCTTAAATCCCGTAATTGTTTCAGCCCCCACTACTTCCTCTGGCAGGGTGTTCCACTTGTCCACCACCCTTTCTATGAAGAAATTCTTCCTCATGTTTCCTCCAAATCACCCTACCTCAAACTTCATCCCATGTCCTCTAGTCCTGAAACATCATTTTTGCTGGAAAATAGTGTATTCCTGTACCCTCTTCCTCCCTGTAAGGTACTTGTGTGTCTCTATCATATCCCCTGTCTTCTTCCTCTCCTCCAGGGAGTACATATTCAAGTCCTTCAGCCTGTTCCCATAGGACTTGTGATGCAATCCCTGTACCATCTTTGTTTCCCTCCTCTGAACCTTCTCTACCCTATGTCCTTACACTACCGGTCAAAAGTTTTAGAACACCCCCAATTTTCCAGTTTTTATTGAAATTTAAGCAATTCAAGTCCAGTGAATAACCTGAAATGGTACAAAGGTAAGCAGTAAACTGCTAGAGGTTAAAAAAAAGTTTAGATTAGCAAAAACTGCTGTAGAGAAATTGCAAAGAAAGCCAAGGTGTCAGTGAGTGCAGCTTCCTACACCATCAAAAGGCACTTGGAAACTGGAGGAAACTCTGACAGGAAGAGGTCTGGCAGACCCAAAGCCACAACAGAATCAGAAGACAAGTTTCTGAGAGTCAACAGCTTGCATGATAGGCAGCTCACAGGACAACAGCACAGAGTGACTGGCACCCTGAACCAAAAGGGCTACCACAGCATTTTGCAGCACCATGCAATACCCTCTGGTCTATGCCTAGTTGGTCAGGGGTTCATCCTACAGCAAGATAATGACCCAAAACATACCTCCAGGCTATGTCAGAACTACCTTCGAGGAAAAGAACAAGATGGTAGGCTTCAAATCATGGAATGGCCAGCACAGTCTCCAGACTTAAACCCCATCGAGCTGGATTGGGATGAACTGGACAGAAGGGTGAAAGCAAAGCAACCTATAAGTGCAACACATTTGTGGGAACTTCTGCAACAGTGTTAGGAAGAACTTCCCGAACAATATTTGATATCCATTGTAGGAAGAATACCACGAGTGTGTTCGGCGGTTACAGTATATCTGCAAAAGGTGGCTACTTTGATGAGTCAAAAATTTAGATTAAATTTTGTTAAACAAAATGGTTCTATGATTTCTTTTTTATCTCCAATTGTTTATTTGTTCTATGCTTTAATTTCAGAGTACATTGAGACATTAACCTGCGTAAATGTCAATAAAAACTGGAAAAATGGGGGTGTTCTAAAACTTTTGACCGGTAGTGTACATAGATAAGGTCTCTGGAACCGTACGCTGTACTCCAGGTGGGGCCTCACTAGTGTTTTGTATAGTGGAATTATGACCTCCCTTTTCCTGCTGGTGATGCCCCTGCCTATACACCCCAGCATCCTATTTACTTTACCTGCTGCATTGTCACATTGTTTCCCAACCTTGAGGTCATCAGAGATGATAACCCTAAGGTCCCTTTCCTGCTTGGTGCATGCTATATCCTCACCCCCCCCCAACTGATATGTTGTTCGATGTTTTTTGTGCGCCATATGCATTATCTTGCGCTTCTTTGCATTGAATCCCCCCTCTTTTCCAGGGTGTACATACTCAGCTCACATAGCCTGTTTTTGCAGTCTTTGTCCTCCATCCCCCATAACATTTTTGTCATCCTCCGCTGCACCTCCTCCAGCAGTTTAATGTCCTTCTTCAGATATGGACACCAGTACTGCACACAGTACTCCAAGTGTGGCCTGACCAATGAACTGTAGAGGGGCAGGATCACTTCCCTATGCCTGGACAAGAATCCCTTTGCAATACACCCCAGCATCTTGTTAGCCTTAGCTGTGGCTTTCCCGCATTGAGTAGAGTTGTTCATGCTCCCTGTCGTCAACACCCGAAGGTCCTTCTCTTCCACGGTGTCCCCCAGCCTCACCCCAACCAACCAATGGTGCCTATTTGGGTTCCTTGCCCTGAAGTGCATAACCTTGCATTTCTTCACACTGAAGCCCAGCTGCCACCTCTTCAACCACTCCTCCAGTTTGGTTAGGTCCCCTTGTAATTGTGTCCACCAGTCCACTTCATCAACTACTGCCCCCATTTTTAGTATTGTCTGCAAACAGACTAATCCTTCTCCAAACTCCATGTGAGATATCAGAAATGAATAGCCCAAACAGCACCGGACCCAACACAGAGCCCTGAGTAACTCCACTCGCTTAGGTGCTGAGAGTCCCACCCACCAACAACACCCATCGCTGCCTCCCCCTCAGCCAGTTCCCAATCCAGTTTGCCAGCTTCTCCCCCACCCCTACAGAAGTCTATTTCTCCCCTCGCCACCCATGAGGCACTGAATCAAAGGCTTTGCTGAAGTCCAAGTATAGGATGTCCACAGCGTGACTCTTATCCAGCTCTCTTGTAACCCAGTCATAATATTGTACTAGATTGGTCTGACAAGATCCTCCTGAGATGAACTCATGCTGCTGCCCATCCTGGAGTTCATTTACCTCCAGAAATGCCACCCATCTCTCTTTCAGTATCGCCTCCATAAGTTTACCCACTATGGATGTGAGACTGACAGGTTAGTAGTTTCCCGCTTCATCCTGGGGCTGCTCTTGTGAATGGGCACCACATGGGCCACCCTCCAGTCCTGGGGCACATAACCCATGTCCAAGGAGGTGCTGAACAGGTCCACCAGTGGCCTGGCCAACACCTCCGCCATCTCCCTCAGCACACTACAGTGAGTACCATCAGGACCTGGTGCCTTATCCACCCTTAATGCTCTCAGCCTCTCCAACACTCTATTCTCCTCAATCCATCCATCCATCATCACCTCCCCCCGACCTCATCTTCCCCATCCACGGTGGTAGTGGACCACCCTTCCCCTGTGTGAACAAGGAACAAAAGTATTCATTCAGTGTTTCTGCATGTTCTGCTCCCTTTTCCACCCACTTCCCATCTCTCTTTATCCTTACTATGTTGTCTCTGCACTTCTTTTTTTCCCCTCATGTAACTAAAAAAAGTATTTTTCCCCTCCCTTAATACCCTAAGCTAACCTTAGCTCTCTGGAGTCTTTGGCTTCCCTCACCTGCTTGGCAAACTCTTTGGACCAACTTTCATATGTGTCCCCCCCCTCTGACATCCTGAATCACTGGAATGCAGCCCTCTTTGCCGTCACCCCCTCATCACTCTGCTGTTCAGCCAGCTTGGCTTCTTGGCTCTGTTCTTCTTGCTTTGGGTCCTGAAACAAGCCTCCGTAGCCTCTGCTATCCCAATTTTAATATCCCACTTTTGCTGTGCATCCATCTCTAATCTCCCTTGCAGTATTTCTTGCAGCTTCCCGAAGTCCACCCCCCTGAAGTCCACCACCGTTATTACTGAGCCCCCAATCTCCTTACGCAAACTGAGTATGAACCACACCAGTAGTGGTCACTTCCAGCTAGTGGGTCCTCCACCCTTATTTTCCTCATGGCCTCCCCATTTGACAGTACCAGGTCCAGCGTGTTACCTAACCAAGTTGGTCCACTGACCAGCTGTGTCAGAAGACCATCTTGGCATGCATCCAGGAGTACCTGCTCCCTGGCACTGGAGGTGGTAGGGGTGCTCCAGTCCACCCCCAGCAGATTGAAATCCCCCACAATCACCACACTCCCTTTTTTACATACCCTCCTAATCTGCTTCGCTAACTCCTTGTCCAGCTCCTTAGACTGGGCAGAAGGTCTGAACACCACCCCCAGCCTCAGATTTCTAACCTTGGTGTCTAGAAGCCGCATCCACAGCACCTCAACCCTCCCTTCCTCCCCCTCATCTCTCATGCCTCTGATGCCATCCCTCACATACAGTGCCACCCCTCCCGACCCCTTGGTCCTTCCTGTAAATTCTTTACCCTGGGATTGCCAGTTCTCAATCCTGGTGTTGGGTGACCCAAGTCTCAGTTATAGGTGCAACGTCCACACTCTCCTCAGCCAAGAGTGCCTGAAGCTTAGCTATTTTATTATTCAGAAAGACCACCCTCCACCCATTCCCATTATTCCCTTCCATGGCCCCTTGGACTGCCCCCCTCCCTTCTGCGACTCCCCTCCCCTTGCATTCACTGTTTTCTTGGGGGCAGTTCGTTTGGCTCCAAATTCTGGCGACCCTCCATGCTGGCTGCTCACTTGCCTCCCCTATCTAGTTTAAATACCCCCTTGAAACTATATATTCCTTTTACTCTTTAACACCCCTTTACCCATCCCACTCAGTTGTAAACTGTCCTTTGCATACAGTTCCCTGTTATTCCATGTCTCCCACCATCCTCCTACCAGCCCATACCCTTGTGAGTTACACCACTCCCTCAGCTATGAGTTGAACTCCACTATCCTTACCCTTCTTGCACAGCTAGCCCTTGGAACCAGTAGCACCTCTGAGAAAGCCACAGAGCTCCCAGTTTCTGAACATAACTTCCTCAGTTCCTCAAATCTACCTTTTACCTCCTCCACCGTGCAGCCCACCCCCCAAGGTCATTAGTACCTACATGTACCACCATTTGAGGCTTCCTCCTTCCCCCAATAACACACTTAATCAGAGCCTGCCCTATCCTGTCAGCTGTCAAGCTTGGTACAGGTTCCAACCATATCCGACTGCGTCTTTCACCTTTCCCACTACCTGATCCCCTTCCGGTAAAATCCCCTATAACCCCTCCTTCTCCATGCCCCCCCCCCCAGTTGTACCCTCCTTCCATCCCCATCCCTGTTTTGGTCATCGACCTTTCCCTGTCTAGCAGCTCTTGGACCTGAGTCCCCTAACAGTAAGATTCTACCACATACTTCATTGCTTCCTTCGTTTCCTCCCAACCTCTCACTCTTTGTTCCTTCTACGTCCTGCACTTTGTTCCCTCTGTCTGCTGCTGTTCTTTCTCCCTCATTAGCACTCCCCCCATCCATTTTTCCTGACATCCCTCATTTGCTCTTCCATACTCCCCCCCCCCGTTTTTTCCCTACAATACTGCTGGATGCCTCCTCCCCTTCCTCTCCTGTCACCTCAGTCAATGGCCAATACCTGATTGAGCCTGTTGTGTATCCAAGATCATTCCTGTTGGAACCCATTGTGACCCTGTCTCCTGTACTGGTACCCCCCCCCAGACCCCTGTGTGGTATGCATTCTCCACCCCTGCCTCTTCCTTCATCCTGCCTCTTGTACCCTACCCAGCTGCCTTCTGTGCTTATACTTTTCATTCCTCTTCCTGGCCAAGATATATCCCCCCTTAGCCAAGACATTTCTCCCTTTAGTCGTGATAACTCTTCCTCCGGTCTCCCTAGCCTTTGACAAATTGGGCACTCACCTAGCCTCCACATGAATATGGCTGCTCCACAGTTGTTATAGCCCACTATTCTCCCCTCTTCGCATCCCCCACTCCCTCCCTGCACCTATTCCCCCACCCCTTATGTTGTCACCGACCCTCCCCCTGGTGTGCCTCCTACTCTGTCCCCTCCACAAACTTCCACTGTCATTTCCCCTGATCCATTCCCTCCTCCCACCTCTGTGTCCCCAAGGTTCCATGTTCGCAAGTATGGCATAATGTTACCCCTAACTAAAACTTCCTCTATACCCAGTATCCCATTGTCTCACTTTTAATTCTGGGGAGCCTTTCCCCTTTCCAAGCCTAAACATAAAGCTAAATCAAAAGTTAAACAGCTCTAAACAAACAGCCCCACGGTACTTCGTATATAGCTCATGAGAAATTACAAGCCTCCCCCTCTGTGGTGCAGCACAACATGTTCAAATCAGAGCTACAGTTACTTAGCCAGTCTGAAATAGCGCCACAGTCACTTTTACCAGTCTCAAAATGTCTTGTGGTTTTGTTAACTTACAAACCCCACTGCCTGTTCTCGTTAACTTCCAAACCACTGCCTGTTAGAGTTAAACCGCCCCAGTTCAATATCCCCTATAGAGGCCTGTTTTGCCTAACACCAGCTCACTGTATACTCAAACTAAAAAGTACAGATTGCAGGATGTTATAAGGCACTATGGGACCTGCTCTATAAATGAAGGCCAAGCCGTCGGGTGGTTGGGAGTAACCCCACAGACTGTGTCCAAAAACAATCAGCCAGAGAAACACCACAGGCTGTATCCAAAAGCAATCAGCCAAGGAGGTCCCATGCAGTGGTTTCCTTTACAGAAATAATTATATGAAATATTTTCATGCTGCATACATAAAACTACTCATGTGATATTCATGCTGCAAGCATGATTTAGATGTTAAATTGGAACTAATTGAGTGCATGTGTCATGCGTGCAGCAAGCAAGTGTGGAAAGCATGCTTTTTATGTTAAATTGTGAGAATATGTGGGATAATAACTGACACAACAAAGCAGGGATCAAGTGCATAAAAAACTCACAAAGGCATTCTTCAATTTATTTTTTAGAAAAAATTCAAATATTTACAGAAATAAAAAAAAAGTCAAATAATTAGTCCTGCAATAAGAGAGTCAGGCCTCTGCTTCCTTCAGCAGAGTCTGTGGCTTTGCTTCAGCCCAGATAGTCCAATGAATACTTTTCTCAAGTAACCTGTGTGAAATCCATACACACCGACTGTAGGTCTTACCCTACTCACTGTCAGCACTAGACTATCTAACATTCCCCTAGTGGTGAGCCCTTTTTATAGATCCTTGTGATTACATCACTTAATGGAGAGTTCCCATAGGCAATGACATCACATAATTGGGGAGTTTCCATAGGCCGTGACATCACATTATTGGGGAGTTTCCATTGGCTGTGACATTACATAATTGGGGAGTTTTTCTAGCCAATGACATCACAGGCTTCAAAACATACAAATAGGTCCAGTTTCAGGCAGACCAGTCCTATAATAGGAGCCTAATGCAGAGGGACCCACTGGTAATTACATTTTCTTACTCCTAGCCTTATTACTTTGTAATTATTTCTTTGCTCCACTAGCCCACAAATTATTCTATTTCATATGCATCCCTCAATCACAATATCTCTGCGTCTGCTTCTGTACAGGGTATAATTTATTCTAGGCACTACAGGGCTTACAGTTACACTTGCCTGTAGTGTCTCACTAGCCGGCAGTCAAGCATTCAAGAGACTTTGATCTTGCCGCTAGCGTGGCAGTTGGCTTTTTCTTCAGAGCATGCCTTTGCTCAGAAGCAATCATTCTTTTACATGCTTCAAACAAGGAGCATACATTCAGCCACTATGTGTGGCTACACCGACATGGAGCAACCTCCTCCAAAAAAAATAATTGCTCGGTCGCACTCGGTGACCAGCACTGTCCCTCGCATCGGAGCCGCTTAAGTCAAAGGAGCTGCACTCAGCAGCAGTGGTTCTGGAGCTCGGCACTCCAGGAGAAAAGCACTATGCTTTTTCTTAACCAAGGGGCACCAGACATTAACAATAAAGTGTGAATTGTGCTATTTCCTATCTCTGCAATTGGGATCATAATGCTGTGTAGATAAAGAGAGGGCAAAGAGAATAAGGGACAGCATATACTTTTTGGAGATTGCCAGGTTGGCCACCCTAACAAGAATTTAAAGAAAAGACAGAAAAAATAAGAGGAAAGGAAAGAAGAGTGAAAGGAAAAAAGAGGGGGATTGCACATATTCATATTTATGACAGGAGTTTAAACACATAACGGGGGCTCCCTGTTACAAATTGGAACAGACTTTATGCATTTGTGCAAAAAGCAAGTGGTCACTGGGAGCTGCACACATAAAAGTTAAGTGACTTGCTCAGGATCACACCATATACAAGTGGGAGTTGATAAGATTCAAACTCAGGTCTTCAGGTCTCCAAGTCTCCTGGTTTGCAGTTCAGTGCCTTTAATCACTAAGCTATACTGCCTGCACACATATGGCTGACTTGTACAGTACTTCAGTACAAATCTGCATACATCTGTATGCATGCAGCATGTTTATAGACACTGTTACACTTTTTAGCTTTCTTCTCCCCCTCATCTAAGCTGCACAGCTCACAGCTGAACTGTAGCACACATACCAATGGAAGCACATGAAGTTCTTCCCAACCCCAGTACACACAGGTACCCACAAAACTACTTACAGTAATTATTTATGTCTGGCTTGTACTCCTACAATTTTCTCTCCATAGTTTTGAATGCGTCCACTCAAACAGACTTTAAGGGGCAAACACAGAAGTAGCAATAACTCAACGCCCACCCACATGGCCAGTCCCTCCCCCATGCACACACACACTGTAGCAGGTGGGCCATTCTGCTACAGACAACCCACAACGTAGAGATATAAGTCAAGGGTCTCTTACCTGAGTATTAGGGAGCCAGAGGCAGGAGCCTTTAAGAGATGATGTCCATGGATCGGAGTGCTGGGGCTAACCCCCTTGAAATGAATGGAGTTAATTTTTATTACGATTTTATTTATTTATTTTATTTATTTAGTTCACTTGACCAGGTAAGTACACTAGACAGACTCTGCCTATTTTCAGGCATGACCCAGGGGAAGGGGATACAGATGAATGCCAACTGACCTTGAACCAGATTAATCTGTTGGTGGTATTTTTAGTGAATATACATTATGATGGTGAGTTAGAGAATAATGAAGGCCACTGTTCTACTAACAAGTCCCTTGTTAATCAAGTGGTGGCCTTCATTATTCTCCAATTCTCTATCAATAATATATAAAATAGTAATAAAAAAAACATTCATTTCAATGTTGCACACCCCTGCAGTCTCCCTTGCCCTATGTCATATTGTGCCTGAGTGTGGGGATGTTGAGGTCAGTTTCACTGGGGGGGGCATAAGCCTGACTATAGTGGGGCTCCAATAGTCTGTAAATACAGTACCATACCACTTAACTGTCCCTGAATGCAGAAGACATCCTTCATTTTACCCCTGAAAACTGCTCTGCTCCTTATCCATCCCTCATGGGAAACATGCTGCTCACACATTGGCTGTCCTATAAATTTTGGACTTTATTGCAGGGGCACCATTTCAGATTTCAGCAGGGATTGCCAATAACCACTGGAGGCCAGGTGCTAGTTAGCCCCTACATGGCAAGCTCTAGAATGTCTGCAATGTCTCTAAAAGGTAAACCTTATTTTTTTGTGACTGAAAAGTGACATGCAAATCAGCAAAAATTCAAATGTATAAGATTCATCTGTCTATACCCCGGAGAAGTGTATCAGCTTTGGGCTTAAACCCACCCAGTTACTAACCAATTTTTTTCCTGGTTGAAGTTCTGACCCCCCCCCGGAAAAAAAACATTGTCCTGATTTCTCCTCCTGACTCCATTCCATTCAATACCCATCCCAAATGGGTCTTAACTCATGAAGCCACTCAAAAGTGCAGAAATGTGAAAAACGCATCAATGTTTCAGTCCTTCTTCAATCCCTCTGTAAAAAATTATTTACTTTTACTTACCCAGCCATCTGATCAGGACATGCAGCCTGGTCCAGTGTACCACCAACCCAGTTTTCAGTTCACTCCTTCTACATCCTTCTACCAGAAGCTAGATGCTAGAACTGATCATCCCAGGTCCCCAGTGTGGTTCACAACCAGAACATCCCACTAACGAACCTACCCAATCTGTGTTACATGCTTCTTGCTTGGCTGCTGCCATGGCTGCTGCACACACCACTGATTGAGGCCTATGAAGGATGCCCACACTGCTGTCATCACTTGTGTTAGGCCTAGCTTGCTGCCATGGGGAGCCTGTGCTGGGTTTTTTTGTGTGGTGAGCCTAGTAGGTAAGTAGGTAGCCTAGTCTCAAGTTAGCTTCTAGCTCACCCTCTGCCTCTTCAGCCACAAGGGGAGATGGAGACTCACTAATAGTAGACCAACAAAAATATGCCACCACAACACTGCTGTGTTTTAGTCTTTGGTAACCAGGTAAGGCCCACAAGGCACAAGTGCCTGTTTTCAGGGGTGACCTGGGAGCACTGGGCAGTTAAGTGACTTGCTCAGAGTCACACAGTATGCAAGTGGAAGTTGTGAGAATCAAACTCAGATCTGGTCTGCTGGATGTATCAAGCTCATTCACACCTTGTTCCTCTAACCTCTAGGCTATACTGCCAGCCCTGTTGAGAGTTCAGTGTTCACTGACTCCTCCAAGCTATAATGTGCAGCCTGTCTACTCTGTGGTGGGAAAGACAGTGTCACACTCCTGTGACTCAAGTCATTTGCTACTACTTTGCTGGAGCTCCTGCATGTCATGTGTGATGGTGCCACAGCTAATAGGTGAAGAGAGTGGACACAATTTAGACACAATTGAGTCAGGAGTGCACCTGCAGCATGAGCACACACAGGCCAGGGGGGGCAGTTATTGTGCAAAAGATTAAATCCATATTTAATGCCATAATTGCCACACCATTAGAACAACCTAGGCACAAATGTGGGGAAGGGAGCAACTGCTCTCCTCTGCCCTACCTAAATTGCAACCTCTGCTTTATGGTAGAAATTCATTCTCAGGTGCTAATATTGGTACAAGTAAATACAATGGTTTCCACTGCGTTCTGAGGTACAGTATCTCTATGTTTCAGGATGTATCCTGATCATTGTGAGGGTTAGTGTTCCTCATTGTCCCTCATTTTGAGTGTCTGTGTCCCTCATTTCAGCAACAAAATGTGAGGTATTATGCATGCTTCCAAGACCCAATTCATAGAAACATACAAACATAGAAGTTGATGGCAGATAAGCACTGCAAGGTCCATCCAGTCTGCACAACAAGTGCTGAGTATGGCCATAGTGTATACATGCCATACAGAATGACAAAAGGAAAGTAAGTGAGCCAAAACAGTCATAGAGAAACACATTTGTAGCACTAAATATGTATAAGGAGATTTGTATGGCCCCCCAAAAAACATCAGGCTTCACAACATAGAGGGCCCCTCTTCACACATCTGGAATGGGGGATGTTGGATGACTACACCCTAGGCATTTTTTGCATTAAGCAAACAATACTTTAAAAATTATTGGAACTTGAATGACAAAATCAAAAGCCATTGAAAAACTTGCAAAAGAATCAGAATTAAGGACTTTACCTAATTATAATGGAAAATGAATGAAAAATTGTATTTTAATGGCTCTAATTGCTAGCAGTAGTAGGAGAAATAGAAACTGATGTGTTTTTTAGATGAGATTTGCACCAGCTTAGCTGCTGCATACATGGCAAGCGTGCAACACATGGACCTGATGTGATTTTTAGAAGACGTGTGCACCAGCTTACCTGCTGCACACATGTCAAGCTTGCAGCATGCTAACCTGATTTGCTTTTTAGACCTGGTTCGCAGTGATTCACTGTGTGCTTGTGAAATGCATGCAACCACTGCACAATTAAGCATGTGTCATGCATTCTGCATGTACACAGCACTCTTACATGTCTGTAAGGGTTATAGTCCAGCCATACCCACTTACAAGCTGCTACAAGCTTCCACTAAGTCAGCCCAAACAAATTGAGTCCCAGAAGCCTGAACCTCCTGAATCCAAACACAAAGACAGTGAAATTAACTAAATACTCTCTTAAAGAACAACTCTGCACTTCAGCATGTGCTTTCATAAATAAGATGTATCCGCTGTTACAATTTACTAGAGAATACATTTTTTTCATTTTTAATGTTCTTTTCTTAGATGTACAGCATATCTTGGTAGTCCATCTAATAAGTCTGTATAGAAAACATTTGAAAACATTTGCCTCTCCCCTGTCATCCTCACAATGCCTTTGTTTATGATGTCATAGTGCTCACCATAACAACAGACTGTAATGTCACAAACAGCAACTGTGTGGTTAGCAGGGGAGAGTTGGATACATTTTGAATGAGTGAAATAAGTGCTGCGTTATCTACAATATTTAGTAGGTTAACAGCAGGGGAAAGTTAAAAAAATAACTAGAAAACAATAAAGTCAAAACATAATTGGTGTAAATCTAGTGGTTTTAAGCATTTTATTATAATAGAGAGTTGCTCTTTAAATACTTACAGCAGCTGAAGAGCCAGCCACACCCACTTACAAACTGCTACAAGCTTCCACAAATTTAGCATGTGACACTGAAATAAATGTGGAGCACAGTAGATTACAGTTGAGAATAATACTGGGAGATACTAGATTTGTTTTGTATCAGGTTAACAAGCACAGGTGTTAATGGGGATGGCATTGCTTGTAGTAAGCATTGTACTCCGTTAAAATGCACACCCCACATCCTTTTGTCTCCAAATTAGGGATTTAACTTTTGAAACAAGAATCATTTATCAGTGTGTTTCAGCTAGCAAAAGGATCTGGCATTATGACGTTTTTGGAGTAATCTCAGTGGGGGGGGGGGACAAAAGTTTTATATGGAACAATACCAAACGCTGTACATGTACAGTCCTATTGCAAGGCATAACTTGCGATCGAGTCCCAAAATAAAACCAAAATAAAAAAAATAAAGCTAAGCATTCTGAATTCCACTTAAATTGCTGTACTATACAGGGGTTTCACATTTTGCATTCCATTTTTTTCTGCATCTGGTTTTCACATGTGGATATTACTGAGGACTGCATGGATTGCAATGAGCACTGTGGCCCACTAAAACGCATGCCCCACATCCTTTTGTGTCCATGTCAGGGATTTAACTTTGGAAAAAGGAACATAAACCTATGTATTTCAGCTAGCAAAAGGATCTGGCATTATGATGTTTTGGAGTACTGTAAGCTCAGCTGGGGACAAAAGTTCTATGTGAAATAATACTGCATACTTTACATGTGCAGTCCTCATCAAAATTTTAACTTTTGAGTCAGGCACTAGGAGAATACATAGAAAAACTAAACTGATGTCAAACAAATTTGGAAATTAATTATTCAATGTAAAGAATGGTACTCCTAAGGGGTCAGTAATATTTGGCAAGCTGCTTTTACATTTTAACAAGTTTACACGCACAGGGATGTTACTGTGGGACACATGGGTCTTTAACAAAGTGTGGAGTCAAACAAAATATACAAAATCATTTCCCATGGTAGCTACATTTCTTGAATTCACCAGAATTGGTAAATCAGTAAACTTGAACAAGAAAATGTCTATATGTATGGCATGAATGTATTCTGAAAAATTCTGCAATACTGAAAATCGGCTGGTCTGAGCACACAATTTGGTAGGAAGCTGGCTTCTGTCACTGACTGTGCATTTGGGACCTGGAGGCTCAACACTTGGAGAGGTAAGGTATTTTGGGGCTTCAGCCCTTGCTTTTTTTTTTCCTTACATTCTTTATGATCCTCCTCAGACCTGTTGACCCACATTCTTGGCAACCATACAGCCCTGTCCCCCAACCACAGCAGGACCTTTCCCTTCTTCCCCCATGGTTGTACCTTCCATGGCAGAAGGGCAGAGTCCCTCATATCCCCGCTAAGTAAGGATCCAGTTTCTGGGAGGGCTGCTTTTGCTGAGATTGGGACCTGTGAGGGTCGACAGTCATCTGACATGCCCAGCCATTTTTCTGTGGTTTTCTTTGTTTCCCTGTAGGTGGAGCATGTCATGTTAGCAGCGTCCGTGCTGTGCACATATCTTCCCATGCCATACTGGTCGACTGCTCCACATCCCCTGCCTGCTTGAGGGTCCTTCCATGCTGGCACCCAGCCACTGCTAGGCGTCAGACTGATGCTGGCCCCTGTGTCCCTCCCTCCCTCCCTCCCTGGGGGAGAAGAGTTGTCCTTCAGATGCTCGATCCTCTCCTACCAATCTCAGCTGACCCCTGGTGACCCGCTCACACTGCAAACATGGGTAACTGGCATGGCAGGAGGTAAGGCATGATGCCTCAACCCTCCACACCACTGAGCCAGCTGGGTTTTAGCCCTTGTACTGTAAGAGAGTATCATGTCAAAACCGAGCAAACATTTCATCGAGAACATTTAGTCGAAAACAGCTGAGTGCAATAAACATCACTGCAATAAACATTATGCTGCATGGAACATTATGTCGCAAAATACAACGAAATGACTGGGTGAGAACTGATGAGCAAATGGTTAAATATTACTACCTGCTCCCCAGTAACACTCGTGAGATTGCCACGTATCCTGTCAGCTGTGAACTGCTGCATGCATCCCTTGAGTCCCACCAGGAGCACCAGAGATACCTTTGCTGTGGACATTTCTGTGGTGGCCTTTGTATCACCATTGATACTTGCAGTGACACTTCCCTTTTCAAGCCACACCATGGCCTCCTGGAACCATCTCTAAGTGAACTGTGTGATTGTGGAATAAGAGCAGCCCCTCCATCACTTATCTGCTGAGTGCAATAATACCGCTCCAACATGAACACACCTGGGTCATTCTCATGCTGTGACAGAGGGATCTCTGCCAGTGAAGACTGTGCGCAGAGGGGGGCAGGCAACCTTTAGTGTCCTGAATCCTGATCCCTTCTCCTGGTGATGGTCCCAGTGCTGGAAATACAATTAGCCCTAGGCAGGCAGGTGGCAGAGCTCTAGTGAATTGGGTAAGTGTCTTGAGAAAGTGCAAGGTGGAGATGCAACCAAGAACTTGCAAGGGATGGGGTGGTCATGATGCAGGGATGGATCATCGCTTCATATCTTGAAGAGGTGAACTACTTTGACTACACACACAGAGGAAGTCAGGAATGCAGCAGTAGCTGGTAGTACACCTAAAAAAGTGCAATTTAGGATATCTTGTGCTGCTGCAAACCCTGACTACTTTTATGAATAGGTGGCTTCAGACCCTTAAGCACCCCCTTATGTCTGCCAGTGCACAGCGACAATCTCTGGCTGTATGAATTCAGACTGCAAGGTAGGGGGCTGTGCACAGAACAGCTAGTTAATATACACTGAACTGTCATGCGTTGTAGAGTCTCTGCACTAAAATGTCTGGTTCTTTAATTAGCAAGTGGTAATTGACCACAATGAAAAGTTTCACGCTGAAAAGACATGGAACCCTGTAAGAGCAACTGAACCATAAATAAATCATTTCGAGTTTCGGAGTATGCACAGCTGATTGAAAACAAAAACCTCAGGGAGGCGTGGTTTCACCACGAGACAAGATGGATGCATAGATTATTCAAGCTGATTCCCAGAGACATTAGTTCGATGATATCCCCAAATAGGAGGTGCATTATATAGATAAAACCAATAATGCAATCCTCCAGAAGGCACAGGGATTACTTACAGATCTCATCAGCCCAGATAGATCAGATAAAACTCTGGGTACTCTGTATAAGTTCCTCGCCACAGCAGCAGCATAGCCAGTGCAATCAAAACTGTACAGGACCCGACAGCAGTGCAGCCAATGTTCAGTAAATTAATCCTGCAAATTTTGAAAGTAACGGCTGCCTCTCACCAATCAACTCAGGTCCTGCAGCAGCCGGAAACAAGACTTTTGAAAAAGGAAAGACAGGTTGCTTCCCAAGAGATGGCAATCTGGGACACAGCAGAAAAGGCTGCCCTCATCCAGGGACTGCTACTAAAGGTGGATGACCTTGAGAATCATAGCCGGAGAAACAATGTTTGGCTGCTGGGGTTCCCCGAGGGATCGGAATTCCAGAACACTAGCAAGTTCTTGCAGCATGTCCTACCGACAGTCCTAAAATTAAAAGATGTCCCCTTTGATGTGGAGCGGGCTTACTGGACTCTTGCCCTGATGCCAAAGAGGGGAGAGAGACCAAGACCCATACTTGCAAAATTCTTGAGCTACAATACAAGGCAGGCAATACTGACCCATTCCAGAGAATTGGGAAGCCTGGACTAGCAGGGGCATCCCATACAAATATATCAAGATGTTTCTAAAAAAACTATTGGTGCATCACAGAGAATACACAGAACTGCACATGCCACGCAGGAGCTGTGACTGACTTACTCTCTCAGGTACCCTGCCAGCATAAGAGTGCAGCATAATGGCTCCCAACTTATGTTTGACACTCCTGAAGCTCTTCAGGATTTCCTGAGATGGGTCTGGCCCAGGGAGATGAGAGCCCACAGATCTGTACAAAGCTCTCTGTGACAGGGCAACTCAGCAGGGAAGCTGCATAGCCCTACATCCTCTCTGAATAGCAAAGAAATGGAGACCTGAGAGGCAGGGATGGAAGGAGAAAATTGGGCCTTGCCAAGCCACAGCTGGAAGAGAAGCCCCAGATCCCCACACCAGCCAAGGGAGCATCCCACAGAAAGGCTGAAGCCACCATACCAGGACCTAGGAGAAGACAGCAGAGAGGAGTCCACTGACTGGGACCATGTCGTAACCCTGAACTGCTACCACAGCATCAGGCCATGCACACCACTGACATCGAGTAGGCGCCAGCCCCACCGCACTTGCCGAAGTCACTGGGATGACCAACAGATCAAAACTCTCCCAGCACAGAGCAACAACAGGCCACTGCATTCACCAGGACCCCGGCAAATTTGACCGGACATCCAGACAACAAGAAAGGGGGGAAGGACACAGACATTGCACTGCAGTCATCCACTGCGAGCAATGAGGATCAGGCTCACAGAGGAGTGCGATGTCAAATCAGATAAGTGGTGTTTCTTTCTCTGTGCATGGCTAAACCTTAAATATGTTGTTGGGGTGGTAGGGGGGGAGCTAGCTTTACATTATTGAGACACTGCTGCTGCATGGTCTCCTTATGGCATATCAGGTCAGGGTTCTCGAGATCGGAGACACCTCTCCTTCTGGGTGGGACGTGGAAATGATGCCTGGTACGTCATGTGGGGTACCTTTCACCCCTTCCAACCCCTTTCTCCGACAAGGTTGCGGCACCAGAGCACCCACTTGAAACATTGTTAGAATAGTAGCCAAAGTTTAAAAAGCCATTCTCAGCTTTAAGATCCTTGTGTTTCCTTTACAAAAAAAAAAGAAAGAAAACCAAGCTAAAACAATACCAGGCAGCAGATGCGAGCATCACTGAGTTCAGTGACCCCCAGCCTCTAGTCAGGCCACTCATAAGACTAACTGGGCATAGAAAGTCAGACCTCTAATTGCAGACCCAAAGAAGGTATCTGTCCTCTGAGAGTGAAGGAATTAGGCTAATAGACACCAGACCCTGGCAACAAATTCACCCATTACCAAGGTGAAATGGCACAGGGAAAAGGGACAGAGTCTAAGAAGGCACCTAGTAGCTGGGGAATGAAGATATCATGCTCCTTAAGGCCCTTTCAGAGAGTCATACCCTATCATAGAGGCTGAGAGCAAATGGCACCCCCTAAATATCTCTAAAGAACCAAGAGGATGGCGGCCGACCAGTCCTGACCACCATAGCAGTGAACAGACTAAGGAAAAACATGTGTGACCAGTACTGCATGCACCAGATTAGATACTATGCTGGGGATCTGATCTCCACCTGGTCGACAGCGAAACTGCCCCCTCCTCGAAGGGAGCTGCACCCCCACGAGGCATAGGATATGGCCTGCATGGCTTTAAGGAGCATAAGACCATTAACATTCTACACCTCTCTCTTGGCACTCAGGTGCAGTATGCAAATTGTTATATATTTGATTTATCTGCTTGGGTTGTAGACAAGGAATGAGTAAAGACAAAACGAGATCACTGATGCACAAGAGAAAAAGTATACATAAAAGGGAGGGCGAAGAAGGCCGGAGGCCAAGAAGGTCTAATGTGGGGAAAACTTTAAATGCATGGTGAGGACTCTCTACATAAGGAGGCCTGGTTTTATCCTGCAGAAAGGCCCACTGGGTAGGGGGAACTGGGACCCCAGGGCACAAACAAGTCAGTCAGACACCTATTATATAATCCCAAGGATGAGTCCCAAGAACACTCCCTAAGATCCAGGAATAATGGGCCTCGAAGGCCAGGACTGTTCAACCCTTCTACTGAATGTATAACATGTAGCCGAGGAGCACTGCTACTCAGCATACATCCCAATACACTCACCCCACTAGATAATGGCGGAACTAAATTGGCACACATAGAATATAAAAGTGTTGAACACCCCAGTTAAAAGAAAAAAGTGCTTATGCATTTAAAAAAAGCTGAAATCTCAGGTGGCCTTCCTGCAGGAACCAAAACTAACAAAGGCAGGGCATGATATGCTAAAGAGGGACTGGGTGGGGCAGATATATCACTCATTGGCCTCCACAAAAAAAAGAGGAGTGGCAATACTTCTCCATAAACAGCTACAGTGGACCCCCATTAAAATTAAGGGGGACACACAAGGCAGGTGGGTGTATGTACTGATGAACACTCCACAAGGCAAGGCAGTAATAAGGAATATATATGCCCAAAATGAGGTCGACCCAGAGTTCTTCCAAGAGGCTGCCCACAACTTGGAGAACTTGTTGCTATGGGGAGGGATATTAACCTGATTCTAAAACCCTCCATGAATAATGCCTCATGCTCGCTTGACTCCCATGTGAAGAGCCATAGAGTACTTTCAGGGGTTTATGAAAGATCAAGGCCTGTCGGACATATGGAGGGCTCTCCATCCCAGAGACAGGGACTACTCATTTTATTCTATCATGCACAGTTCATTCAGCCATATAGATCTTTGGCTCACATCCCCCCAAATCACACAAACAGCAGTAGACTCCATCATATTACCAATGATAATATCCGACCATACCCCCTTGCAGTTGACCTTACTATGGGGGCACCCGTCCTCCCCATTACCCTCATGGAAGCTTGACCTGACCCTAATCAAAAAGGTAGAATTTAGAAAGTGGCCAGTCCAGAAGGCCACAGAATTCTTTAAGGCCAACCCCACCTCAGATACCTCAGCCAGGAACACCTGGGAGGCTTTTAAAATCACAATTGGGGGTAAAATTATGGTGTACTCGGTGGCCCTCGGGAAGAGAAGAGAGAAGAACCTGAAACAGCTAGAAACTGCCCTAAAAGTTGCGGAGAGCAAATTCAAAGGGGAAAAGCGCCTGAAGCCTCACTCCCCCGGGGCAAAGAAATAGCAGCCTTATAGTTGGAAATAAATATTCTCCTGTCACGCAACGTGATGGTAGCTATACTAAGGCTCAGATATAAATACTGGGGGGGGGGGAATGAAAGGAGGGAAAGTCCTGGTATACAGACTGAAGCGCCAGCAGATGGCCCATCACATAGCTGGGCTCCAAAATGGAACAGGGACAGTACAAACATCCTCAGACCCTCTAAACACGGTCACAGGAAGCTATTATCAAAAGTTGTATACCTCCTCATGAAAGGGAGATACAATGGCCATCGAGAACTTGCTAACTAATGCCCACCTGCCCACTTTCATATGGCAACAGACTGAAACACTAGATGAACCACTCTTCAGGGAGAGGTGCAATAGGATCTGATGTCTCTCAAACCAGGCAAGGCCCTGGGCGAGGATGCGTTTCCCTTGTAATTCTGGCAATTGTTAGCTCCTACAGTAATCCCCAACCTAGAGCAGGTATACACAGAAGTACAGCAGAGAATATCTTCCCCTCTACTATGCAGGAAGCAATAATTATAGTCCTTCCTAAAAAGGGGAAAGACCCTACCTTACCCAGCAGCTACAGGCTCATATCCCTACTGAATGTAGATAGCAAGATCTACCTCAATGCTCTAGCCCATAGGCTCAACCTCCTCCTCCCACATCTGATCCACCCCACTCAGGTGGAATTTGTACTGGGCAGATACAGCTCAAATCACATCAGAACCCTAATAAACTTTATGTATAGGGCCACACAACTCCCCACAGCCACAGCAGCAGTGGCAATAGACTCTGAAAAAGCGTTTGAATCCTTGGAGTTGGAGTACTTTCACATGGTGCCGTGGCATGTGGGGGTGGGACCTCGCTTCAGAAAATGGGTAGAGGCCATTTATAACCACCCAATGGCAAGGCTACTAACAAATGCAACCCTGTCATCCCCATTCAGGCTGGGACGGGGTACTAGACAGGGCTGCCCCCTCTTTCCCCTCCTTTTCTTCCTTGCTGTGGAGCCTCTGGCAGCAGCCCTTAGGCAAAATGTCCAAATACAAGGCATTATGATAGGGGCAGAACAATACACCACTTTCATGTATGCTGATGACTTGTTGGTCATGGTATCTAACTTAGAGGAGGCCGTACACCCACTCCTAACAACACTGCACACATTTGTGGCTTACTCAGGCCTAAAAGTGAACCAATCGAAAACCGAGGTACTGCCACTCAATTCCAAATGCCTGCTGGCTGTAGTAGGTGGCACTGGACTTAGATGGGCAGGAGGGAGGAATTACATACCTGGGGATAAAATTCACCTCTGATATCAACAGACTATGGGAATACAATATACTCCCCCTGCTGGCCGACATCACTGTGGATATGAATAGGTGGAAAAAGTTACAGTTGACACTGGCAGGGAAAATAGCCTTGATTAAAATTATACTAGCCCCTAAAATACTTTATCTATTGTCACAGTTACTAATAGCCCACCCCCGGCTTGGTGTCAGAAGACAGATAAAACAATCGCCAGTTTCTTTTGGGAAAGCAAGTCCCCTAAATACAGCCAGAATAAACTCCAAGCTCACTGGACAGAGGGAGGCTGGTGTATGCCCTGGGTAGAAGGCTATAAATGGGCTTTCCAAAGTGTACAAACCCTCCACTGGTTCAGACCCCAAGGGGCAGAAATGCTGCAGTGGGTGTCTACAGAGCGGGAGGTGAGTCAAACTCAGTCCCTAACACTATTGTTCTATGGTGGCCCAGTCAAGCCCCACAAGGAACACCCCATAATAGGCCCCTCAATTCAGATCTGATATCAGCTGCAGCACAAGTTGGGAGCAGACCGAACCCCTTGGAAACTCACCCCACTGTGGGGAAATAAATTAGCACAGGCTGAAATTAAAGCCATGAGAGGCCTCTGATTTCCGATAAGGAAGTCTTGGTATTCACCCAGGATACAGATCTCAGGAGAGAAAGTATCGGATAATCCCAAAAAGCGGTTTAGACAGGTTTGTTTTGAGGACCAAAATGGAGCAACCTGTTCGCAAGACCACAGGATATGGAGTGGGGTGTCCAGTTCCTTGCCACATCTGGAGCATAAGTCAGTGGGCAGCTTACCCATCTTATGTAATTTGATTTGAGTGTAATAAAGCTTGTGGATGACCTGGAATTGCATGAGATGGTATCTGTCCCATTTGATGAATTTATACAGATGCTTCCAGATAGTGGTCCAGTTTCTTGCGGAATTACAGGTTTAAAGGGCTTGATCCCAATAGTAGAACCTGGGTCCCTCAGTGGATGCCAGGCGCTCCCATATGGCTTGGTAAAAATAGGAGATGTGATGAGAGTTGGGGGTATTATTTAGCATAGGGAGAACAAAAATATTAAGAGGAGTAAACCATGATCCACTGCCAAGGTGATGAAAAAGCATGTGGGATATTTGAAAGTAACAAAAACTACTAAAGGTGGGCCAATGTTATAGGGCACAAGCTTCCCAGAACGATAAAAGCTTTTGGTTATTAGTGAGTTCTTCAACAGTATCAATGCCCATGTTAGGCCAGAAACTCCTAGTAAGAGTCTGTCCTGCTATTCTGAAATTAGGGTTCCCAAAGAGTGGTTGGGAGGTGTCTCTGTATGGGCAGACTTTAAAAAGAGATCAGAACTGTAAATATGTGGTGATTGATGATCCCATAGGAGTGCCCCTGAGCGGGTGGGGAATTTTCTTCTTGGAAAGATGAAAAAAAGACTGGAGATCCAGTCCCAGAGCTGAACACATTGAGTGTTCTATATCCAACCAATGTGGAGTGTAGGATGACCTTTCAAAACTTAAAGGCAAAGTGGGACCTTCCAGCCAGTGACTTTTAGAGGTATTTACAGATGAGAAGTGCACTTCAGTCCTTCCTTAGAAGAACGCCTAGCAAAGGCACCCCCTCCCTGTTACCTACCTGGCTTGCAAATTCCAGTCACATGGGCAGTAAGAAGTACTCAGCTCTGAGAGCCTTCATACCTAGACAACCAGACAAGGCCAGGGTCAAATGGGAGAAGGCACTGTGACAGCCAGTCACAGAACAGCAATAGGCCAAATGCTGGAGATATGCACAAAAATCCTTTAAGGACACTAAGGGCAAACTGATCCAAAACAAAATACTGCACTCTTGGCACCAGACCCCTGCAGTTCTATATGCGGTGGGCACTCTGAAATCAAATCTATGCTGGAAATGCCATGCCCAAGAAGGGGATTTGTTGCACATTATATGGCCCTGCCCCAAAATACAGCCCTTTTGGGAGTAAGTTCACTGCGTAGGAGCTCAAATCACCCAACAATGCATTTCCTTCCTCCCACAGCTCTGGATACTTGGAATGGAATCCATAGCCCCACACCTAACATCCTTAGAACACAAGTGGCTAGCACAGCTGGCAATGCAAACCAAATGGTTGATCCTGTGCAAGTGGAGGACGCCCACAATCTCAGCAATCCAAGAAATAATGTTCTCACTACTAAAGACAGCCTCCTTAGATAGACTTCCCACATAGCCAATGATACTCTCCCAGCATACAAAGCTTGCTGGAAACCATTTTGCATTTATAATACCCTGAAAACTGGGATAGGCTGAGCAAATAACTTAGATAGACTTCCTTGTTCCTCACCTGCCAAGTAATATACATAGAGGCATCAAGGAACAACATAAGGCCCAGGTCAAAAGAGCATTCCTTGTGTGTAAATAGTTTTTGAAGTGTAGAGTAGCAGAACTATGTTTCTCTGTGATGTTTATTTTTGTTGTAGTGTGCAAGATGCCTTGGCTACCCACTCGACTAAACAATGTTGGGCAGCGAGAGATGGTAAGTCCCAATTCTCTTTCCCCCTTTTCTTTTTAGACTGCACCACTTACACAATCTGAAATACAGTATCAATTTTAGTGTATTAGATAATTTAGAAGGAAGTTATCCTTAACAGTATAGAAGTGTAGCCATGTTTGTGTTCCATGTAATCCTCACTTGCTCACTTGTGCATGTATAGCTGTACTTATACCTTTGAATATGCAATAAAAAAGTTTAACCATAACAAAAAAAAAAACCTCAAGTAGCATACTGCATCGCTTGTCACTGAGACCCCTAGTGGGGTTCAGGGAGTGACAAACAAGCCAGAAAAGGACAAACCAGGTTGCCAAATTCTAAAGGAGGCGAAGACAAACACAAAAGTGAACTGAAGACTACAGTCTCCTAAGAAATTGCATTTCTGGTCAAGTCTGCAAACAGTTATTTTGAAGCAGATCACATATCATGCGTTGTAACTGGACTGCATGCCGTAGTCGTCTCGATCACCTCTGAGGTAACCTCTTGCTGGGACACTGTGCAATAAACCAAACTTTTGGTGGTTCTGGTTGTTTTCAGCAGATAGGTTTGTACCTTTTGAACTGTCAAAGCAGTGGTTTAAAACTGCGTTTAAATTAACTTTTTGTATTTAAAAGTATAAAAGCTCTTTTTATCTTGTGCGTTTGTCTCTTTCTCTGCTGTTGTACATGCTTGTGTGATGCTCCTCTCAGTCTCACAGATCATCTTACCTGCAATCAAATTTATAGCTCCCCAATAACACCACCTGTACTGTATTTTTGTATGATTGCACCTTTACCAGAATCTTCTGAAGGGTTCCAAACATGGTGCACATAAATTTGTTTTGTGACAGGAAGGTTTAATAAAAATGATTTTTGAGTGGAGGTCTTAAACTGGACAGTATTCGAAATAAAAACCTGGAGAAGCACAATTAAGCCTTGGTTTTAACCATTAATCATTTACCTTGTTATTGAAGGTTACATAGTGGACAGACTCTGTAAACTGTGAGATATGTTTTTTCATCATAAAATAAAATAATTAAAAAATATGTGTAATTGTTTGAAATCAGTATTTATTTACACTTTAAGATGTTATCTTCCCACTGATGTGTGATGAGAAGTGTATCGGTAAACACTGCAGGTGTAAAGTAATAACAGAAAAGGATGTGTCTGGATGTCACACTATAACACGAATGAATGACAACACGATTAAAAAGTTTTTATTTGTATTATACAGAAAAACACTCCAATTTTTTTAACAAGCTGTCTGCATTATTTATTTGCATGGAAATGAACTTTTTAATTAAAAAAGGATCCACATTATAATGTAATTTGTTAAAAAGTTCAACTTAATAAACAGTGGGACACTGCATGGCCTAGCCTTAGCTGAGAATGATGTCTATACTAAAGTTAGGAACCATGGTGTTGATATTTAAGTGCTAAACTTCCAGAGCACTGGTAAAGCTCATGGTGTTATGGTCCCTTTCTCCCAAGGGGTAATCTACACTCAGATTACTTATAATTCCCTGTCTGAAAATGACAAGGTCCAAAACTGCATTTCCCTATAGTAGGCTTTCTCACCCATTGACTCAGGAAGCAGCCCTGTGCTGCCACCAAGAATGTGTGGTCATTTTGACTCTTAGCCTGAGGAGTTTCTAAATCATTATCTGTGAGGTTGAAATCTCCCATGAGAACTATAGTGCTTATTCAGGCACCTTTCTGATGTTTCCCTCCAACTGTAGGCCTAATTCTATAGATTGAGTGTGTGTGTGTGTGTGTGTGTGTGTGTGGGGGGGGTCTATAGGGTCAATAGACCACTCCAATCCTTAGGATCCTCACCAACTCTCTACCATCTGCAACCATAAGGACTCTACCTACGCCATCTTTTATGGTTCTATCCTATGTTTTTTTAATAGAATTACTGACAGATGGATGTCACGTGATGTCTGGCTGAGAAGAAGCAGTTCCCTTGTCTCGCTTCTGCTCTCCCTCTCTCTAATATAACTAATTTCTTCATTAATACAACCTCTGTAAGTCTAAAATTTAAAGAGCATTGCGTAGGAGCTTGTGCAGTTACCTGATCGCCTGCAAGCAATTACCCTGCAATGATGGAAGTGACAATGAAGTCGGAGTTCCTGCAGCATACACCTCCATCTTCACCAGACAAGGCCGCTAAAAAAGCTAAGCAGCAACCTACCAAGTCTTCTCCGGTGACATCTAACAAGGCGACCGTGGCACCTCTTATGGAGGAATGCTTTCTCTTAAAAATGAAACTGCTGCAAGACGCACTAACCTTGATCACCTCAGAAATCTCTTCTCTCAAAAAAAAGTTGGAGATGTCTCCCGCCATGGACGAGACAATGAAGTGTGCACCATATCTTTAGAAAAATGGAAGACAACCATGGATACAGAATTCATATCAATGAAAAAGCAACTGAATAAACTGGAATTAAAAATAGAGGACCTAAGCCGGCCCAGTGGTGCTGAGGGTTGAGGCGCTGGACTCCGCACCTCAGACCACACCAGCAACCCAGGTTCAGGAACCAGCCCGGGCCATCGGGGGTTGGCAGGAGAGGGAGAGGCTCAAGCGTCTGGAGGACTGCTCTCCCCTCTCTGAGGAGGGATCTGGGGCTGCTCGGCATCCTGTCGACTCCCAGTGGAGATCAGGCATAACGCAGGTACGCCAGTCAGAAGAAAGGGTGGGAGTGTGGCAAACGTCAGCAGGAAAGCCGTTCACAGATGTCATTGCACGCCGCACTCCCGAGGGGCCCAGAACAAAGTAGGAAAAAAAGCCTTCTTGCTTGTGGAGATGAAGGGGATGCCAGGGACGCAACCCACATCCCGACTGCAGGCCAATCATCTGAAGGACTCCAAGGCCAACCCGACACACACCAAGGTACAATCTCCCTAATTTCAGACAGGCTGTCGTAGGAGGATGGGCCCGCCCCTGGAGGGTGATCCAGGGGGTTAGATCTGTCTGGGTGGTCGGGGGATTCTCTCCACTAACAAGGGTTCAGGCAAGGGAGCAGAGGCTGGGGTCGAGTGCATACCCTGGAAGGATGCCCAAGCTTGAAGGAGAATAAATAAAGAGTAAAAAAAAAAAAATAGAGGACCTCGAAGGGCATAGCCGTCGAAACAATCTAGTTGTACTGGGGCTTTCAGAAGAGAAGGAAGGCGCTACGCCTATAAAGTTTACCCAGAAATTATTAGAAAAAATAGCAGGCCCTTCGCCCATTGGGCCTTCCTACATCGTGGAATGTGCGCATCGGGCATTGCACCCTAAGCCAGCTCTAGGATCGCCTCCTAGGCCGTTTCTGCTAAAACTGCTCAATTTTCTGGATAAACAGCACGTACTCACAAAATTGAGAGACACCCAAGCTGTTATGTGGGAAGGCCATAAAATTAGGATTTCTCAAGACCTACCGGCATCTGTGAGGCAGAAAAGGGGCACTTTCCACTCCACTGTTTCACTCCTGATCCCTGCTGAAATCCACTTTCATATGCTATACCTAGCCCAACTGCAAGTTAAAGTGCAAGAGAAGTGGCACTCCTTTGAGTCTAATGACCAGGCAGTACAAGAATTGCAGCACCTTCTCCCCAAGCTTTTTAAGAAGTGAATATCTGGGAGAATGAACAGGTTGATTCATATAAGATTCAACTAAGTGTTTGCCGCAACTCTATCGACTTTATGAGGGAAGTTGCTCTGCAAGAGTGAGTCCAGATCTCCCCGCATTCTACACATATCCCCAGGCTATATTACTTTTGTTTTCCAGCTGTTAACTTCCCTTCTGCTCTGCACTGACGTCTGTCGACTTAGTTGTTTTTTTTTTTTCCCTCTTGTGTTGAGCACTATTGCCACAAATGGAGTGGAATCTAATAGCCTGAACACATTGTTTGAAGCAACAGTACTGGACTGAACTGGATGGCTTCTTTAAGAGATTTGTGTGCGCCTAGGTTGTACAATGCTGGATTAGATCAGGTTACTGGTCTCCCGTACCGATCGCACTATGCAGTGATGCGGACTTGTGCTGCATTGAACGGGATGCAAGGAACTCTACCACATGAATGTGCTCACTGCCGCAATGACTTAAAGTAACAATTGAACATTTCTAACTCAGCACACCTCGCCAAGCTCTCCTCTTAGACTCGACAGGAGGGATTTACCTTTAATGTCTGAGTTCAAAGTTTCATGGCTTGAAATATTAATCTCTACACTTTGGCATCACTTTGAGTCAGAACTATTAAGACTTAATAGCCAGAGCAAGGCATAATCTGAGGTCAACATAAGAAACTCAATAGTAGTCTCCATACTTTGTTAATTTCATATCCATGTTTCTAGAATACCTACATCAGCACTGTTGTCTGGAAAGGGGATACTTTTGAAGTTATATTTGATAATTGCTTAAAATGTAGTTCTTTTGTTTCTGGGGGGGGCAGGGGATGGGGCTTTCAACTGCTCTGATTGGCAGCATCATGCACCGAATCAAAGGAGGGTACCTTATCACATTTTGGGATCTTGAATTTGTGGGATCTTGGTTACAGTTTAGTGGTAAGGCTTGGCAACTATTACACATCACTATCTGGAATTTCACTTCAGAAGAAGCATGGGGGTAGGGAAGTGGTGGAGGTTAATGGGGTCTTTGCAGTTTTCTAGGGGTAACAGAGGGGGAAGGGGAAGAAGTCATGGTATCAGCAAAAGGGCAGGTCACTTTCTCTTTTTGTTTGTCGCATTATCTCACTGTTGTCACCAGTTAGAAATGGCTAATTGCTTTAAAGTGAATTCATGGAATGTAAAAAGGGTGCACAATAAACATAAAAGGTATAAAATATTAAAACACCTTCAAGCAGTTAAAGGACAAATAAGTTTTCTGCAAGAGACCCACCTGCAGGTAACTGAAGCTGACTGGCTGCATAGACTCCACATACGTCAGGTCTACACTGCAGGGGTGAGCACACAGAGTGGAGGGGTAGCCATTCCGATTGTCAGGTTCCTCAGATGTCAATGCAATCAGTGCATTCGAGACCCATAGGGCAGGTATGTACAGGTGGTTGACTCCCTAGACAATTCCGATATAGTATTCGGATCAATATATGGACCAAATGCCGACTCACCCTCATTCTTTATGGAGTTGCTTAATGCTCCGCTGCCATTCCTGTCCGCACTGATCTTGCTCGGAGGGGATTGGAATTTGCCCTTTTTGCTGGATGTGGACAGGACCAGCAGACAGAGAGCAGGTCTATCCCCTGCTCAAAGGGCTGTCAGGGACCTAATAGATCAACTGGGAATATGTGATCCTTGGAGGGTATTGCACCCCCCCCACCCCGAGGGAGTATAGATTTCGGTCTCCGATTCACGGGACTTCGTCCCAGATAGACTGCTTTTTAATAAGTAAGTGGCTTTTGGAGGGCCTTATGGAATGTGAAATTTCCCCAGAAGTTATTTCAGATCATTCCCTGTTGACTTGTACTATATCACTATCACCCACCCATCACTCAGAAACAATATGGAAAATAAACAATAGGTTGCTGAAGGATGACTGGGTGGTAAAGAGGATCAAGCAATGCATTAGACAGTACACCAAGGATAATTTAAACTCCATAGACTGGCCTGACTTAGAGTGGGGAGCCCTAAAATGTGTACTAAGGGGTGAATTTATAAGGATTGCCACCACAAGGAAACGTAAGAGGGAGAGCCAGGTCATGGAACTTCTGGGCCAAATTAGGGAACTGGAAAAAAATATTTCATCATCTTCCTCAGACTCACATCGACAAGAGCTCATAAAGCTAAGGGCTAGATATAATGATTCGATTGGGGAACAGGCCGAATATGTTATAATCAAATCAAGATCCTCCTATATCGATCAAGGGGAGAAAGCGGGTTGCTTATTGGCACTACGGGTGAAGCAGCAAAAAGTGCCTAGAATCACAGAAGTACCTTGACCGCAGAGGGTAGTTGGTCTGGGAGGTTGGCAGGTGGTTAGAAGGGGCAAATGGGGTGCCCCTTCACTCGGTGCTCTCCAACATATTACCTTCACAAACCATATGAAAACTACAAACAGGTATCTGCCTCTGTCTCTGAAATCAAACAAAAGGGCAGAGGACACTGCAGAGTAGGACACTGTGGCACAGAAGCTAGCACAACAAAACTCACCCAAAACAGGAAGCAAAACAAAAAAAGCAAAAAGGAAATCCAAAAAACTTCTGATCATAGGAGACTCCCTGATTCGAGGAGTTGATACCTATCTCCAGCCAGGGGTAATGGTCAGATGTCTCTCAGGTACATCAGCGTGGAGAGACACTGACTGCATTGCTAAAATTGTTCAGGAAGCAGGGGAAAACATTGACGTCTTGGTACACATAGGGACTAATGATCTCGCCAGCTGATCAGTTATGGAGACCAAGGAACACCTGACCAGGCTGGGTGACAAACTATCATTCATTTCATCCAGCATTTCCTTTTCTGAGATCCTGCCAGTCTGGGAGAGGGGGGCAGATGGACGGAAGATCAGAGAAGGAGAGATAGGGGAGCTAAACATGCGGCTCAAGGGCTGGTGCCAGGAAAAAGGACACAAATTTGAAGGGAACTGGCAACAGTTTTGGGAGCGAAAGTTCTTTAAATTTGATGGACTGCATCTGACTAAGAGGAGTCAGTGCATTGGGGCAGAAGTTTGATGTCTTTGCAGAATATTTAAACTAGCAAATGGGGAGAAGGGTGCAGCACCCCATACGTTGAATGGGAAGAACATCCCTCCCCCCCTCAGCTAGTGGTCAAACAGAAGTTCAGTTTGTTTGTAGTTCATTTGCACCACCAGGTAAGGAAAAAGGTCTGGCTCCCCATACCATGCACAGGGGAAATGCCAGACCTCACCCAACAACTAACATACTGAAATCTGGCCAGGAGCCAGAAGAACTGTGGGTCACCCTGGAAACAGGAAATGGGACAGCCATAAGAACTGGAGTTGTCTACAGGCCCCCAGACAAGGGGGAGGACATAGACACATTACTGTTAGAAGATATACATGACAGCTAAAGGGGAGGTTCTGGTAATGGGAGACTTCAATATGCCAGATACAGATTGGTCAATACCAACAAGAACATCTACCAGAACTAGATACATGGTGGATTCTCAGCAGGGGGAGGGCCTCAAACAACTGGTACAACAACCAACAAGACACAGGGCTATCCTAGATCTAGTACTGACTAACAGGGAAAGGATCACAGATCTCCAGGTAGAAGGTCACTTGAGGGCCAGTGACCATCACATGGTATGGTTCACTTTGGCCACTACAACTAAATCATCCCATTCCAAGGCAAAAATATGGGACTTCAAGGAGCTGACTTTGATAAGATGGCCAACAGAGTTAAGCTAGCCCTGGCAAAAAGAGAATACAGGTGAGGGGGTGCAGGCGAAGTGGGCAAGCATTAGGGATGCAATACTTGAAGCAACGTCCCATTGTGTTAGAGAGAAAAGGAAGTGCAAAAGAAGAAGGAAACCACTTTGGTTCTCAAAAACAGCAGTGGAAAAGGTCAGAGCCAAAAGGCTGGTCTTCAGGCAATATAAGGGAACACAGCGGGACGAAGATAGAGAGGCATACCAAACTTCCGTAAGGGAAGCAGAGAAGGCAGTAAGGCAGGCAAAGGCCCACACCATGGAAACACTAGCACAAACAGTAAAAGAAGGTGACAAGACTTTCTATAGATGATTTAGTGAAAGGAGAAAGTCCAGAGGGGGTATTGCTAAGATCAAAGGAAAAAGGGGGCATGTGAGGAGGAGGACAATGTAAAAGCATCTATCCTAAACAGATAATTCTGTTCAATATTTACTGAAGAGAAGGTAGGGCAGGGCCCACAGCTCAGCACCATGGATCCGGGGAGTGGGGAGAGATGAGCACTAGTCCCTTCACAAAAGAAAGGGTTCTACAAGAGCTCGATAAGCTCAGGGTGGACAAGGCAACGGGACCTGATGGCATACATCCCAGGGTACTAAAGAAGCTAAGGGTGGAACTAGCAGAGCCATTATCAGAACTGTTTGGTGAGTCTCTGAACACAGGAGAGGTCCCAGAAGACTGGAGAAGGGCTCATGTGATCCCACTTCACAAGAGTGGTAGCAGGGAGGAGGCAGGGAACTACAGACCAGTCAATCTTACCTCAGTAGTGGGCAAGATTATGGAGGCACTCCTTAAGGAAAGGCTAGTGCAACACCTGGAATCCATAGGCGACAGGATCCAAGACAGCATGGGTTTACAAAGGAAGGTCCTGTCAAACTAATCTCATAGATTTCTTTGACTTGGGTAACCAGAGTGGTGGACCAAGGGAGAGCAGTTGATGTCACCTACCTTGACTTCAGCAAAGCTTTCGACACTGTTCCATAGAAGATTGATTAATAAGCTGGGTAGGCTCGGGGGTCAGAAAGTTGGTCAACTGGGTGGTAAACTGGTTGAAGGGTAGAAAACAGAGAGTGGTGGTAAATGGTATACAGACAGAAGAGATGCAAGTCACAAGTGGGGTGCCTCAGGGATCAGTCCTGGGGCCAGTCCTCTTCAATATCTTCATCAGTGACATTGCAGATGGACTGGAGGGTAAGGTTTGTCTGTATGCAGATGACACCAACATCTGCAACAGAGTGAATGATCCAGATAGGGTGGGCAGAATGAGAAGAGATCTGCATAAACTAGCAAAATGGTCAGAAGAGTGGCAACTGGGGTTTAATGCAAAGAAGTGCAAGATCATGCACATAGGGAAGAGAAACCCTGAAGCCATCTATGGGCTGGGAGGGGAGTTGCTGGCAGTCACAATGGAAGAAAGAGACTTGGGCATCATCATCACCGATGACCTGAAATCATCCAAGCAGACCACTAAAGCAGTAGGTAAGGCTAGGGGGATGTTAGGGTGTATTAGTAGGGGTATCACAAGTTGGAAGAGGGCAGTAATAATCCCTCTTTACGAGACACTAGTTAGGCCCCATCTGGAGTACTGCGTGCAGTACTGGAGGCCACACCTTCACAAGGACATTAACCAAATTGAGGCAGTCCAGAGAAGGGCAACCAAAATGGTGCAGGGACTGCATCAGAAAACATATGAGGACAGATTAACGGAGCTCATATGTATACCCTAGAGCAAAGGAGGGAGAGAGGTGATATGATCGAAACATTCAAATACCTTAAGGGCATTAACAAGGTGAAAGAGTCTAACATGTTTCAATATAAGAAAAATAGCAGCACAAGTGGACACAGCATGAGATTAGAGGGGTCCGATTAAGGGGTAATGTGAGGAAATTCTTTTTCACAGAAAGGGTGGTGGATGCATGGAATGGCCTACCTCAGGAAGTGGTGGATATGAATACAGTGCAGGGCTTCAATCAGGCATGGGATAGGCATAAGGGAGCAATACAGATGAGTACGAATAGATAGGTCATTGACAGAGCAAAGGCTGATGGCACATTTATAAGGTAGAAAAAGAAATGGGCAGACTGGATGGGCCTTGCGGTCCTTATCTGCTGTCAGCATCTATGTTTCTATGTTTCTATTAAGAGAATCTGCTCGTCCAGAGATGGATCCCTTAAGATGGATCCTAAGTGCATTGTTTCAGAGTTTGAATATTTTTACAAGCAACTCTATAGTGCCAGACCTGACCCAGCCTCAGTGGCCCAGATGGACACATACCTGGCCAATCTCCCTCTACCTACCCTCACTTCCAAGCAACAATCCCAATTAACCTCCCCTTTACAGAAAGAGAAATACAATTAACGATTCGTGCACTACCCCTAGATAAAGCCCTGGCCTGGATGGATTCTCCTCAAACTTTCACAAAGAATTAAGTAAGGAATTATCCCCATGGCTACAATGGCTGTTCCAAACTATTTTGGAAGGAGACTGTCTGGAACCCTGTCTTTTTGATGCTCTGATTGTCGTACTGCACAAGGAGTAGAGGGACCCGGAACAGGTGTCGAGCTACAGACCGATTTTGATATTAAATAGCGATATTAAAATACTGACTAAGCTTATGGCGGATAGACTCAGATGAGTACTGCCCTCCCTGATAGGTATGGAACAAGTGGGCTTTATGGTCAGAAGGTTGTCAGTAGACCATCTGAGAAAACTGGATCACATATTCTCCGTGACCAGGGAGAGCACTACTCCTATGGTCTCGGTGTCCCTGGACATGGAGAAAGCATTAATAGGGTGGATTGGAGTTTTCTTTTTCCGACCTTGCTCAGGTTTGATCTCCCTCCCCTCTTTGTGCAGTGGGTCATGGCCATTTATAATAAACCTAGTGCCAGGCTAAATTGCAACAAAGCTCTCTCTTCTTCTTTCGTTCTGGCTTCTGGAACCTGACAGGGGTGCCCTCTGTCCCCCCTCCTATTCAATTTATATTTGGAGCCCCTCCTGACTAAGTTAAGGCTGGCACCCGGGATACAAGGGATTACAATAGGGGGTCAAGAACGTAAGGTTTTGGCATATGCTGATGATATACTTCTCCATCTTTCCAACCCTAAGTACTGTATTAGCAATGTCTTGCATGTGATCCCGGAATTTGCCCAGTTTTCTAATTACAAGCTAAATCTGGAGAAGTCAACAATCTTCCCTCTTAATCCAACCATACATCAGCAAGGTGTGGTGGACTTAGGGATGAAGTGGGTAACCAAAACATTAAAATATCTATGAATTTCTTCAGCTAGAAAAACAAGGCTCTTGAAAGAGTATAATTTGGACACTTTGCTTCAAGTTATTCAACAGGATTTAGAGAGGTGGCAGTTACTACCAATCTCATTGTGGGGCAGAATAAACTTAATTAAAATGAACATTCTGCCTCGTATCTTCTATCCCATTAATATGCTGAATTTATGGCTACCTCATACCTGGTTCTCAAAAGTACAGTACATAACTTGATTTCTAAGTTTATATGGAAGGGCAAACCAGCCTGATGAGCCTATCACAAATTAGTGGTCCCCAGGACCAACGGAGGGCTTAAGCTGCCACATTTCAAACTCTATTATTGGGCAAGCCACTTAGCAAAGTATTTGAGGTGGACGATGCCAGAAGGGTTGACTGATGCAAATCAATACATACCCTTATGGCTTACACTTGAAAGGGCTGTGATAGCCGGACAGGGGCTAGCTCCTGAAACCTTACTACATACCCCCATTAAACATCTCCCGTCAAAACTCTCCAACACACCGATAGGGACATCGGTCAGAGTTCACTCCCAAATGTGTGCATCTTTGTCATACAGATATACACAGGATCCCAATCAGCCCATAGTAAATAATCGCAATTTTAAGATTGGAGGCACTTGTGTTAAGCCATCATGGATATCACAGATAAAGGAAGTCTGAGTAAGTGACCTGCTACACAATGGGCAAATTCTGTCCACTGAAGATATTATTATAAACTATAATCTGAGAACACAATCAGGGTTTAAGGTATATCAGCTTAGACATATGTTGCTTAAATCTCTTGTAACCCGATCAGTGGATGAGCAAGGTAGGTTCCTACAACCACTTACTATGGCGGCAGTAGAGCTGAATGCAGTATCTAATATTTATAGGCAGCTCCTTGTGGAGGCATACCCGCAAATGGATGGTTCTTCTACCTACTGGAATGCTCAATTTCCAGAGAGAGTACTTACAGTACTTGGCCCAAGATATGGGCAGACACCTATAGATTTATATCCCAGGACAGGTTGAGGTTAATGCAGTATCAGATTATTAATAATATGTATCTTACCCCAGTACGACTAGCCAAGATGGGCAAGTCTCCCTCCTCGGTCTGTACAAGTTGTAGGCAAGAAAAGTGGTCCCTGCCACATATTTTTTGGGAGTGCCAAAAGGTATCCCAGCTTTGGACCCTTATAAAACAAAAGGTTGATCCCTTATTAGGAGTGACGGAACCCATAGAACCTGCAGTCTGTCTAATTGGGGACTATTCCCACATTTCAGTTCCCAAACGGAAATATCATCTGGCATTAATAGCTATGTCACTTAAAAAATTAGTACTTCAGCACTGGCTAGATACTGAGACTATATCTTACTCAGAATGGTTGCAGGAACTCCTAGCCAATCTGTCAGTTGAAAAGATAATTGCTAGTGTTAATAATCAACTATCGAAGTATGAAAAAGTGTGGAGCAAACTGCAGACTTTATTCTCTATATAGAAGTATGTATGTGTCATGGTCTAGCACACCATCTTTAATATAATATAATATGCTGATACCTTGGGGGGAGGGGGGACTGTCTTTTATATGTTTGTCCATGTCAGCATAGTTTTATATACTGTTTGTTCTTGTTGTTCCTTGTTAACAATGGGCCATTTTCATGGCCGCAGGAAATGGAAAAAAAATTGTTGAATTTCAAAAAAAAAGAATAGCTGACAGATACTGCTACCCCCTTCCCTTTTGTCATCCCTATTCTTCCTGAAAAGGGCATAGCCAGGTACTGTGAGTTACCAGCATTTTTTCTGTGTGATGTCTTTGTCTCAGTGATAGCTATAATATCTAGGGTCATCTGCTTTATTGTTTCCAGAAAGTCTTCCATCTTACCCCCTACCTCCCTCTTAGGTCATATATACACCCAAATTGTACATGTTTAAACTGTGGTTAAGGGAAAAGGGAAATTATTTAACCAGGAAAGGCACACTAAGCCAAAGCTTATTTCTGGGTGTGACCTGGGAGCAAAAGGAAGTTAAGTGACTTGCTAGGGTCATACAGTATGCAAGTGGGGACTGTGGGACTCAAACCCAGGTCTCCAGGTTTGCAGCTCCGAGCACTAAACCACTGCGGTATACTTAGAAATGGTCAGAAAAGATGGTCCTGTATGGTTTGCCCATAATTGAAACTGTGGTTATCCATGGATTACCACTGACAGTAAATGGTCCAGGGAAAAACATTGATGGTGATCGTCAGTATAGTTCAAAATTATTCACATTGACCATGGTCATCCATGGCTGTTGACTCGAGAAGGTTCCTGTAGTATTGAACAGAATTGTCCACTACACCACTCAAGTAATTTCATTTTGTCAATCAACCTTAACATTCTGTAATGAATGCATAGTATATGCACATGCTTTTCAAATAGCTTTCATTTTTGCTTACCCATTGCAGTTGCTCCTTTTTCTAATGGGGTCTCTCCTCATTCATAACTGATGGACTGACATATTTGCTATTTATATCACCATAAAATGAAACTCTTGTAAGATGTTTCTAATATTCCTGAAGATAGCATATGTTCTTTCCTATGCTCATTCTTATGCTCATTTACTTAATTGCCTTGTGCAAACGAGAGTTTTATGCTTTTCTTATGTGAATAATTTAAGCTATTAACTCTGTACAACACTAGAGCCTTGGGTGGGTGCCTAACAAATAAATTACCTTGCCTTGTGTATCCTAAACCTTAGTTTCACTTCATAAATTGTGAAACATTTTATTAATGTTATTATTTATATTAGTTGAAAATGTCAAATTCTTCATTCTGATATGCAAATGAATTATGTAAGTGCAGTCATTATCCCACACGCATGACCATACACAAACCATGGTACAATGGAATAACAGCAAGTACCAGCAGTGGGATGTGTTTGTGAGAGATTGTATTTGAGGGGGGGTAGTGGATGCGTTGGCTAGAGGGTTGATGGATGGCTACTGGGCAACTGGCTTCAGTGACATTGGGGGAGACAGGTGAACATGTGACTACAGCTAGCCACTGGTGCAGCTGCAGTCCACCTAACAAAGAGCCATGGTAAAACTGTCTTCCTTTCACAACCACCACTGAGTGGAGATTGAGACTGTAAGAGCTGTATCAGCATTTTCTTTACAGCTGGACATTTCAGTGATTTCTGGCTTTTTATACAAGTAAGCCACAGGATGAGTTTGTGAGGGATTCTGTTGGGGGTAGAGGGTATGTTGTCTAAGGGCTGGTTGAGAGAGGGCTACTTTGTAGTTGGTTTTGTCACCATTGGGAGAAGTGAGTGACCATATGACTGCAGCCAGCCACCAGTGCGGCTGCAATCCACCTAACAAAATATTTGGTCAAACTCTTTTCTTTCCCCAGTGGGCCTGCAACTACCGCCAAGCAGTGACTGAGATTGTAAAACTTGCACAGCAGAATTTTCATTACAGTTGGTATTTCAGGGATTTCTGGCATTTTTTACAAGTAATAGCAGCATGATGTGCTTGTGAGGGATTCTGAGGGGAGGGAAGTAGAGGGTGTACTGACCAGACGATGGGTTGAGGGAGGTCTACTTGGCAGCCAGCTTGTGTGCAATTTGAAGAGGCAGGTGACCTTGTGCTGCAGCCTGCCATGAGTGCAACTGTACTCCACCTATCAAAAAAGTGTCCTTGCACTCTTTTCCTTCCTCACAGGGCCTGCAACCACCACCAAGCAGAGACTGAGATTATAAGAGGTGCATAGCAGCATTTTCATTGCAGATGGGCATGTTAGTGATTTCTGACTTTTATTGTACAAGTAATAGTAGCAGAATGTGTTTATAAAGGACTGTGTGTGGAAGGGGTAGAGGGCAGGCTGACCAGAGGGTTGGTTGAGGGGGGCTACTTGGCAACTGGCCTTGGCATCATTGGAAGAGGTAGGTTACCACATGCCTATAGCCAGCCACTAGATGGCTGCAATTCTGCTTAAACCTCCCAAACGGCTTAACAATACCCTGCATGAGTGATCCTGAAGCATGAGTGCCACAAAGCAGGAGCATGGCATTTATTTGGGGGCATCTGCAGAGTATGTCTCACATCCACAGGGAACCCTGCTCATTGTAGTACAGGGAAGTAAGTCAGTGGGGACAAGCAGCTAGGACAGTAAAAACCTTATATACGATAGAAGACAGAGCAATTTGGGAGGAGGGATTGTGTCATGGACATAAATAGCAAACATTACTGGATACGGGTAGCTAATACCTACTTAGGCCATGGGAGTTGTTGTAGAGTAGAGTGGTCTGGTGGGATTATTAAAAACGGAAGTAAGGAGAAACTAGTACAGAACAAAATGAGGTGTGTTATGGCAGGGGGTTGGACTGTGGGGCACTGGTTCCATGTCATAATAGCGATCGCAAAACAGTGATCGCTGTTATGGTGAGTTTTACTGTTATTGTTTTATTCTTGTTTTCTATTTTAATGATTGAGCTGTGCGATGTGTTTTAAATTATGTTCAGCACCTTGGCATTTGAAAGGCGCCTTATAAATAATCTATTATTATTATTATTATTATATCACCGAAAAGCAAATTGGCAATATACAGTTTACGGTGACCCGACTTCGGATATCTGAAAAACTTTTTGTGGGGGTGGGTAGGCTATGCCCTCCCGCACCCGTTATTGAATTCTCAGCTCCAGTGGGGTGCATGTCAGGAGGGGCAAACGGATGTCAGAAAAAATTAAGTGCCGCAGCTCGCAGCTGCAGCAAAATGTAACCTGCTCCCGGTCCCGAACACAGAACCTGCTTTGCCAGAGCTAGCCTCCCACACCACCATGCCTCATGGCCAGGTCGGCAGCAGCAGGCACTCCAGCCCCTGACAAGCCCTTCTCTCTCCCTCCCCTTTCCCTCACTATTTCCCCTTTTCCATTTGCCCTTCCCCAAAGTCACTGTCCCATACCCTCGCTATTCTGCAGGGTAACCCAGAATAATAGCACCCAAAAAGAGTCACTATTTTTGTAGTCACTCATTTTGGGTCGCTATTATTACGTGATACCAGCGCACTTATACCCTGGGACACTACCCAGAGGATGGGTTATTGCCCCATCTGAAGAAGATTTGCTGAGCTCTGGGCACAACTAGTAGCTACAAGAAAAGTGATATTCCTTCTGTGTCACCAGTTAAGCTGGAGGCCTGTAGTTCCTTCACCCCTCTACCACAGAGGCCCATTGGCCCAGGGGACTGGGGAGTAGTCAGGAAAGGGAATTGTGTAGAAGGACATATGTTAGACTCCCTAAGTATTGACTGTGAATCATTTTGCACCTGCTTGGGAGGTGCAGGTACCTGACTCCCTCCCACAAGGAGGCTGTGAACCAGTCAAGAGGGGAGGGTTGGTTGATATTGTAATGCCCAGTGGGGGTCATGGGAAGATGACAGCTAAGAGGATCCTAGTGGTAGGAGATTCTATGCACAAAGGTATGGAGAGAGAGTGATGAGGTGGGGAATAGGGAATGGTGCGGTCAAATGTGTACCAGCTGCAATTGTCATTCAAGACCAGGATAGGATAGGAAGAATGGTAGAAAGGATGAAAGGGAACTTGGAGTATTGGTACATGTGGCTACCAAAGACCTGGTTTACCAGCCTTTAGAGGTAGTTAAGCTAAGCTTTCAAAAACTGGGGGGCAGACTGTAAAAAAAACACACCACCTCCATAGCCTTTTAAGAGGGTCTTCCAATGTGAGACAATAGGGAGGACAGAGTAAGGGAAGAGAAAACTGAAGCATTTAATAACTGGTTGAATGAGTGGTGTCAGGGACAATGATACCTCTTTGTGGGGCATGGGGGAGATTTCTTGATCAGACAGCTCTTCATGGGTGCTGACCTTCACCTGACAGGAGAGGGGATGAGTGCACTAGAGCAAAAACTTGATGCCTTCTTAGGTAAACTGAGAAGAGGGAGATTAATGCTGGGTGAACCATTGGGAATGGAAGAGAAAAGGGGAACCTATCTATGAGTACCACAGAAGAAGGGTACAAGGGAAGGGAGACTGAAAATGGTTCAGCAGTGGTCAGCCCTAGTTTAAAAAAATGGGGTCAATAGGAGACATGGTAAAATAATTAGTAGCTATCAGCAGCATTAGGAAGGGGATGATGGGGGAGGACAGTTAAGGGGCTAAGCACTAACAAAGAGGACAAGTAAAAGGGGTAGCTGAAAGGTGGTCTGCATTAATGCCAGTCAAACCCCAGGCAATGGTGGTGGATTCACAGCTGGTTCTTGTGGCCTTACCAAAATGTGGGCCTCTGGGAACAACAACTGGGACCTAGTAATACCAAGATATAGAATTGATGAGGAAATGGAAAAGAGAGTGGGGGCAACCCTTTTATGTTAGGGATGGCATGGATGTCACAGAGCACAGGTCCATCAATGGTGAGGGAGGAAGGCAGAATCAGTCTGGGTACAGCTGTCAACTACCACAGGGAAAAAATACAAATAGGAGTGATCTACAGACCATTCGGCCAAGGAAACAGAGAAACATAGAATTTGATGGCAGATACAGATTGTTTGGCCCACCTAGTCTGCCCATTTTCCCCTACCTACAGTATTACTGCAGATCCTAAGTGATCTCCAGCTCTTTCTCCCTCCCCTTCCTTTCCATTTAGATACCCTTATGCCTATCTTATGCATTCTGAACCCGCCCCTATCTTCACCCCACTTCCTCTGTTGGAAGGCTGTTCCAGGAATCCACCACTCTTTCTGTGAAGTACTGTACTTCCTCACATCCCTCTTGAACCTACCCCCTTCCAGATTCATAGCATGTCCCCTTGTTCTTGAGCTCCTTGTTTCTGACAAATACTTCCCTCCTGTACCTTATTTACCCCATGAGGTATTTAAAGGTCTATCATATCCCTCCTCTCCCTCATCTCTTCCAGGGTGTACATACTGAGGTCCTTAAGTTTCTCCTCATAGGGCTTTTGATGCAGACCCTGCATCATTTGAGTTGCCCTCCTTTTGATCACCTCCACTCTATGTCCTTCCTGAGATGTGGTCTCCAGAACTGGACACAATGCTCAAGGTGAGGTCTTACCAGTGATCTATATAGGGACAGCAACACCTCCCACTTTCTGCTGGTGATACCCCTCCCGATACACCCCATCATCCCACTAGCACTCCCAACTGCCTTATTGCACTGCCTGGCCACCTTTAGGTCATCTGATTTGATTACCCCTAGGTCTCCTTCCTCCTTGGTTGTCGTCAATACCACTTCACCTATTTTGTACTCCACTCCTAGGTTTCTGTGCCCTAAGTGCAAAATGTTCCACTCCTTGAGTTTTCTCAGGACTCTGCTCATCCTCTCCACCCCCAACAAAGTGTTCACCTTGTTTCAGAATTTGGTGTAATTCATAAAGATGCAGACCTTCCCTTCTAGCTCTGTGCAATGTCACTTACAAAGACAAAAAAGGACTGGTCTCAGCATTGATCTTGGAGGTATCCTACTAGTCAACCTGCCTTCCTTGGAGTGAACATTGTTTATTACCACACTCTGCTGTCTATCCCCTAACTAGTTTCTTACCCAGTTTACCACCTTTGGTTCCACTCCTTAGCTACCCAGCTTACTTGAAAGTCTTGCTGAAATCTAAATGTGCCATGTTCACCGTTCCACCCATTCTAATTCCTTGGTCACCCAGTCAAACAAATTTAACAGATTTGTTTGACATGAACCCCCCACCACCACCATGAATCCATGCTGCCTCAGGTTTTGTAAACCATTGGATTCAAGACATTCCACAATCCTTTCTTTCTGCAGTATTTCCAGTAACTTTTTACCACTGATGTCAAGCTGACTAGCCTGTAATTGCCAGCTTCCTCCCTGCTACCACTTTTGTGAAGTGGGACTACATCTGCCTTCCTCCAGTCCTCTGGAACCACTCTGGTTTCCAGTGATCTGTTAAATAGGACTGCCAGTGGTGCAGACAGTTACTCCCTGAGCTCTGGCATCACCTTTGTATGACCCTTGTCTGGTCCAGTTTCTTCGTCCACTTTCAGGTTTGTGAGTCCCTTCAGGACTCTCTCCTTTGAAAAAGGACTAGTGCCCACCTTCCTCCCTTCAAAGCTCCTGTTACTTTTTTGCGGTCCCTCCCCTTTCCTTTCCTCTGTAAACACTAAACAGAAGTATTTGTTCACGATGTCTGCTTTTTTCTGATCCCCCCTCTGGATAGTCCCCCTTCCCTTTTTAGCCATACAATCGCTCCCTTGGTTTTCCTCTTTTCCATTGCATACCTAAAAAATGTCTTGTCTTCTTTTGTTACTACCTGGACTAGTCTCTCTTCAGTTTGCACCTTTATTCACCTTACTGCTTTCCCTGTGTCCCTCTGTTTCCCCTGACACACCTCACTATCTTCCTCCCTCTGCTTCTCCTTGTTCTTTCTGAAAGCAACGCTCTTAGCCTTTACATTTTCCACCACCTCTTTTGAGAAACATAGTAGTCTCTTTTTCTTTTGCTTTTGCTCACTTGTTTGACACAGAGGTTTGTTGCTTTCACTATGCCCCCTTTTTAGCTTTGGCCACTGTTCCTACACCCTCCAGGTCACCCCCCCCCCACCACCACCAGGGCATCCCTGAGGCCTTCACCCTGTTTCATAAAATTTTCCTTCCTGAAATCCAGGTTTCTTGCTCATGAGTGCTTCAATTCCACAGTTGTCCTTATATTTGAACCATACTTTATAGTGTTCACTGGTACCCAGATGGTCTCTCACATTGATGTCTGCAACACTAGCCCTGTTACATAGAAACATACAGTAGAAGCATAGAAGATGACGGAAGATAAGGACCGCAAGGCCCATCCAGTCGGCTCATTTATTTTTCTATCTTATGAACGTGCCATTGGCCTTTGCTCTGTTAATGACCTATCTATTCATACTCATCTGTATTGCTCCCTTATGCCTATCCCATGCTTGTTTGAAGCCCTGCACTGTATTCATATCCACCACTTCCTGAGGTAGGCCATTCCATGCATTCACCACCCTTTATGTGAAAAAGAACTTCCTCACATTACCCCTTAATCAGTCTCCCTCTAATCTCATGCTGTGTCCTCTTGTCCTGCTATTTTTCTTATATTGAAACATGTTAGACTCTTTCACCTTGTTCATGCTAAGACATTTGAATGTTTCCATCATATCACCTCTCTTCCTCCTTTGCTCTAGGGTATACATCCTGAGTACCATTTCCAGTATTGCCCCATAATGAGTGAGATCACTGAATTGTTGCCTGAGGAACACCCCCTGGGAGTCCAAGATTTTCCAGTCAAGGGTTTAAGCAGAATAATGAATTAGGGGAAGAATTTAGGAAGGAATCAGCAAAATGGGAGGTAGTGGTGGTGCAGGAACTCAATCTACTGTATGTGGACTGGGAAACCCCAACAGAAAGGAGTATAAGAAGTTACTGCTTGACATGCTGCAGGACTGCTTGCTGGAGCAACTGATCAGGGAATCCACAGTTCCATGTCGTAATAGTGATTGCAAAATAGCGATCTCTATTATGGCAAGTGTATTTTGCTGAAAAGCAAATTGGTGATATACACTTGCCAGCGACTCAACATCCGGCAAAAGAAAAAGAGTGTTTGTGGGGGGGGCAGTACCCCCCTGCATCCCCCTGAATAAAGATGACTAATTCCAGGGGTGTGCATGTCGGGGAAGGGGCACAGCCTGCATTTGAGGGAAAAATTAAGTGTCACACCCACAGGCAGAGGCAAAACTGTTACCTTCCCGATCCCCAGCCCCGAACCTGCTCAGCCAGAGCTAGTCACCCTCACCACCATGCCACAGGGCTAGCTCAGCTGGAGAGGGCACAGCAGTCCTCTATGGACCCTTCCCCTATCCCTTCCCTTCCCTTCACTATCCCCCCTTCTGGTCACTCCCCCTACAGTTGCTTTTGCTGTAGGGTCACTTCCCTTGTAGCCCGTGATGATATTATTGAAAATGAGTCACTGTTTTAGCAGTCACTTATTTTCAGTCACTATCATCGCAGGATGCTGAACCCACAAGGCAATCAGCCATTTTTGTTCTGGTGCTCACCAACTCAGAAAGATGGCTGGAAGGGCAGTTGAAGATCCACTGAGATCCAGTGGCCATAATACTATACTATGTGGTTTAAGCTGGCCTTGGATATTTATGAAGTCTCATAAAAGACTATGATTCTGGATTTCAAAAAGGCAGAATTTGGCCAGATGATGATAAATGTCAGAGAATGACTGGAGGGAATTGACAAGGCTGGGGGTGGAGGAAATATGGCAAGAAATCAAAGGACCATTCTCAAAGCAAGGAAGACTTGCCTGAGAGCAATTGCCAAGGGGATCAAACACAAAAGACTGATCTGGTTCTCTAAGGTAGTAAGGGAGGTGGTAAGGGCCAAGAAAAGAGTTTTCACAAACTACAAGAGGAACCAAAGGGATGAGGAGTTGGGGGAATACCAATGAAAGATGAAGGAAGTCAAAAGTTACTCAGGGGCACAAAGGCAGCAACAGAGCTACAGACTGTGAAAGGGGTCAAGGAAGGGGATAAATGGTTCTTCTGTTACGTCAGGGAAAAAAAAAGAAGACATGGGGAGGGGATTTGTCAGGTGAGCTGAGGGAGGGTACTAGAGACAGACAAGCAGATCACGACTGTTCTAAACAACTATTTCTGCTCAGTATTCCTGGTGGAGGGCAGTGAGCCTCTACTGGAAAGCGGTATCTAGGCAGCAGCATAAGGGGATTAGGGAAATGGGGTGGGTTGGGATAACAGCATAAAGAGTAAGTAGGGGGCTTGCTGCCCTGAAAATAAATAAAGTGCTAGGACTGGCTAGAATTCACTTAACAGTGTGACACTAACTGGCATTAGAACTAGCTGAACCCTTGACAGACTATAGTATTCAATAGTTGCAGTCTGGGGTGGCTCTGAAGGATTGGAGGACCATGAACATGGTGCTGCTTTACAAGGAAACATCACTAAATTAGTATATGTGTGCTTTGTGTGCATCTTTATATCTGCTTATGAAGTTGTGGGTGGGGTAATGATGGGCAGACCTAGGGTCTTTTTTAACCTTTAATTACAATATGGCTATATTTGTTTCACCTATGGTGGAATTTAGTAATGAAAAAATGCTAAGTTTTTAGCTGTGAGCATTTTAAATTTGTTTAAACAAATTCATACTTTTATTTAGACAATTTTAGGTCAACTCCTCCACAATATGTTTTAATGTGCAAATGCTGAAGATAATGAAGACAAATGGATCAATCAGGCTATGCAGATTACATTACCCTTACAATTTTTGTGCCGCCTTACTGGAGAAGATTCTTTTCAAAGTACATTTGAAATGCTCCCTGATTTCTCTTGTTCTGAGGCTGTAAACTGCAGGATTTGCCAGGGGAAGGAAAATATTCTGAAACAATGACATCATAATACGAGGTTCAACAGAGAAAGCAGGTATTCTGTTAAATATCGATACCAATATTGCTGTAAAGAAAGAAATTCCAAAAACAAACAGGTGTGTCCCACAGGTATAAAATGCCTTCCTGCGTCCCACAGATGAGGTTATCCTACCAACAGCAATAACAATTTTTAGGTAAGAAAACAAAATGAAAAAAAGTTGGATAAAAGTTAAGCATGTTATTACCAAACCAAGGTTGTTATTAACGGATGTGTCAGCACAAGCCAACTTATATACAGCAAAATTTTCACAAAAGTAGATGGAAACTCTGTTGGGCCCACAAAAGGGCAGCCGCAGTGTAAGTGAAACAGGAAGCATTGCTACTGTGAAGCCCCCTAAACAACAGGCACAAACAATTTTATAGCAAAAGTGTTAGTCATAACAGAGTGGTAGTAAAGTGGGTTACAAATAGCTATATAACGGTCATAAGCCATAAGTGCCATGAAATAATATTTTGATATGGCCACACCAATGTGGACATACAGCTGGGCAAAGCAAGCAGGGGAAGCAATAGTGCTGGAGCCCAAAATGAAATTAATCAGCATTTTAGGGACTGTAACAGTAGGGAGCATTATGTCAAAAGCAGACAGGGTACCAACAAGTAAGTACATAGGGGTATGCATTCGCTCTTCTACTTTTGTTATGTGTATAATCATAACATTGGCAATCATAAGGGTGAGATATGCCATCAGCACAATGGTAAAAAGAGTGGTCTGAGCCAGTAGCCTGTCTAGTAACTCAGAAAATCCGACAATGATGAAATTGGAAATAGGAAAATTTGTTTGATTGTAGGATGCCATCCCTCTCTGGTGGTCTCCTGGAATTAAAATGGCGATGGTTACAATGAATCATAACAGATTTCAAACAATATCTAACATAAGGAAAACCGAAGAAAGCTATTTTCTCCAAAGGAATACAAACACATTATAATTATGTTCATTCCAATAAAGAACAGAACTGAGAATTAAATATGTGGAAGCAATAACACATGAGCTGGTATGGGTTGTGCTCTAATAAGCCAATGACATAGATACGTGGGAACCACAAAGTGAGTGATTTCAACTGCCAGTGCAAGTAAATAAAATAGAGCACAATCCCTAGCCCTAGAGAGTGCTATTGTTCTTAGAAAATAGATTTATTTTGTTCCTAACTTTTAAGTTAAGCTTTTACATTCTAGGTTTCGTTAGACTTTATATTACTCTATTTCTACCTCAGGAACACCACAGGGTCATACTGTCACACGATATTATGCTGCAGCAATATACCGCACTGCCAATACAGCACAATATATTGCCAGTGGCATAAGCTGGTTTTTTTTTTTAAATTGGGCAAATGCACTGCCTGCCTCCCTTGCTGCCAGTGGATCATCCCGTTGAGCCATGGCAGCTGCTTGACAGACTCCTGTCCTAGCAGAGGTCTTATTCTCTGCCTGGGAAAGCGAGAGGGTGCACTACCTCGCACACTGCCTTTCGCACTTTTGCATCCTCTCACTCTTTCCTACCACACTGTTACTGTTGTGCAGTTTTGTCATTCGCTGTAGAGAGCATGACAAAGGGACCCGGGAGGTCAGGAACATGGTGCTCCACAAGAATGAGTTAATGGGTCATCTCTTATTCAGCCCTCGAGGTTCTTGATTCATTTGCCTTTTCTGGCTGGTGCTTTGATTCCATAAAAATTATACATTTATATTACTTTACCCACTGCCTGTGTCAATTAGCTTTTCCTTTTCATAAGACATGGTTTTTCCTGTACCTGAATTGTATTGATATCTACTTTGCTCTTAGGCCACAAAATACAGTACCTGAGGCTTAGGAGTGTATTTTAATGTATGTACAGTAGACTGCATTCTGTAATTCCGTTTTTTTTATAATTCAATATACATTATTGACATTTTCTTATACCCAACCAAACATGGGTGTACAGAGACAGGCAGATATCCAGGAGGGTTCACCCCCGCAAAACAAAACATCCTATTCTAATACAGGTAATGTTTACTAGACTAGATAAGATATAGGAGAGAGGACAGTGGGCAACCCTGCCTGGTGCCACAACATAGGGGAATGAGGTCAGAGAGGATATCATTGCACCAAATTTGGGCAGGTATTCTGTAATTCCTGACTTGAATTATATAGTTGTTTATTGCTTTTAATTTTTTCAGACGTTTTACCAGAATGTACATACTGAGCTGGTAATATCTCATTTCCAGATGGGTCCTGGGAGGAGAAGAAAAGGAAGCAAAACAATGCAAAACACAGCACAATAACTGCATGGAGGTAATGGAATAAATATAGTATATAACAAAATGTAATACAAGTACAGCTGTCCAGGATGATGGGACAGTCAAATGATGACAATGCAGCAGTACAATTATATAATTGCCAGTTTGGGATTTAAAGTCTTGGGGAGGGCAAGGGGCAGTGGAGCAGTAGAAGAGGCAATTGTGCTGAAAGGTTAGGAAAGTAGGGTTAGAGTTATTTACAGTACAGGAGAGAACTAATTAGTCCCAAAGGAGGGACTTAAGAAAGAAGAACAGAAGAGGCCGATCATATAGAAAGTGAGAGTAGACCAGGTCTTAGGAATCTGAAGGTGAAAGAAGCTTGACCTGCAGAGGATTTCATGGGAGGAAGGAAGTCTGAGCAGGATTAATATTACAAAGGGAATACACATAAGAGGAGGGGTGGGATAGGAGAGAACTGAGGTAAGGGGGAGCCAAGCCAGAATTTCAAGGTAAAGGAGGCTCAATGAGAGAGGTGTATCACTTTCAGGGAAGGGAGAGAAAGGGAAGTGTAGTGGGAACAGTGATGGGTTCTTGGGGGAGACGAGCAATCCAGGGTGAAGCAGCGAAAGGAGTGCAGTATGGGGTCCAGTCTACATTCTGGAAGGGCATTGTAAACAACATCACCATAGATTCTTTAGATAGATTCTTTATTTCTAAAACACCCAATCCCCAAGGCTGGGCACTGTACAATATAAAACAGTACAGTTTTAAAACAACAAAAACATAAATATCAGTAAACTTAAAATTAAAATAGGAGTATACAAATGATCTATCTATCCTACTTAAAACAAACTTATTATTTTAGAAATCAAATAAAAGCTTGCTGAAACAAACATGTCTTCAGGCCCTTCTTAAAGGCTTCTACCGAAGGAGCCCCACCTTAAATAGCCAGGCAAGGAGTTCCACAGGGTAGGCGCACCCACTGAAAATGCCCTGTCTTTGGAATGCCGCAGCCTAACCCTGGGAACTCCAAGGAGGCCTCCCTCAGCAGAATGAAGTGCTCAGTTTGGTCGGTAGGGGACAAGAAGATCTTGCAGATAGACAGATCTCCTATTATGCAGGGTCTTATAGCTCAGGAGCCCTATCTTGAAGACAATCCTCCACTGGACTGCAACCACTGCAATTCGCGGAGGACCAGGGTGATATGTTCACTCCTTTTCACACTGGTCAACAGTCTTTCCGCCATATTCTGCACCAGCTGCAGCCTGCAGAGGTTGCCTCCAGATAACCCTAGGTACAGGGCATTACAGTAGTCCAACCTGGAAGTGATGAAAGCACTTACCAGTGTGGTCAGATCTTCAGATGGGATCAGGGCTCAGATTTGGGCGATATTCCTAAGATGGTAGAACCCACTTTTGACCACGGCCGACACCTGATCATTAAGTGTCAGGCCAGTGTCTAGGATCATGCCCAAATCCTTCACCTGTCTAGAAGGGGCAAGGGGAACAACCACCACCACTAGGCTGGGGGTAACCCCACACCCCCCCCGCCCCAAGGACCTGGATCCAAAACCAGTACAGTACCTCAGTCTTGTCTGGGTTAAACTTAAGCAAGTTGTGAGTCATCCATGACTGGATTTCCTTGAGGTAGCTGTTAAATACGGAGTCTGACACCTGGGTATTAAGTGCACAGGACAAGTACAGCTGGGTATCATCTGCATAGCAGTGAAAACCCAGCCCATACCACCTGATAATGCCCCCTAATGGCAGCATGTACACCGTGACAACAGGGGTGATAAGATCGAACCCAGTGGAACACCACAGCACAGAGGCTTCGGGTTAGATGAGACAAGTCCCATTGTCATCCTTTGCACTCTGCTTGTCAGGTATGACCTGAACCAGTTGATAACATTACCAGACAGGCCACACCAGAACCACAGGTGGTCAAGTAACACCCCATGGTCCACGGTGTCAAATGGCTCAGAGAGGTCCAGGAGGAACAAGATGGTACGCTCTCTACTGTCTCTCACCATCAGGAGGCCATTTAGCACCCTCACCAGGGCAGTCTCAGTACTATGCCCAACATGGAATGCAGACCAGGAAGGCTCATAGGTGGAGGAGGAGGCAAGATGTCTCTTAAGCTGCACGGCCACCACCTTGTCAATAACTTTCCATAAAAATTGGAGGTTAGAGACTGGCCTGTAGTTGCTGAGGCAGTCTGGGTCCAAAGAGGGCTTCTTCAAAAGGGGTCTAATCAAGGCCTCTTTCAAGGCTAATGGGAAGACCTCACTCTTGAAGGGACTCCAGACAACCTCAGCAACCAGAGGTCCAGTCAGGTCAAGACATCCAACCAAAAGGCGGGCAGACCTGGGTCCAGATCACACTGTGTAGGCCGCAGCTCTGAGATTATCCTCACCATGACCTCCTCCACCCCAACCAGTTCAAACTCATCCCAGACAGAAGGAGTGTTTCAGCATGACTCAGATTGAACCCTGCATCCCTTTCAAGAGACACTCGAGGAGACCTCAGCACTGATAGAGGACACCTTGTCGGTGAAAAACAGAGCCAGCTCCTCACACCAATGCTAGAACCTGCCCCCCTACATGGAAATAGGCAGGATTTAAAAGCCCGTCTACCATGCAGAAGAGCTGAGCTGGTCTGTTCCTCACTGCAGCAATCTCCCTAGACAGAAATACCACCTTCTTTCGAGAGATTGCCCCTGATAGTCAACATAATGTGACTTCAGGGCCAATTTGTCCTCCACCAGGCCAGACCTCCTCCAGTACCTCTCTAACGTCCACCTCCTAATCTTTAAACTCCCGAGATCCTCATCATACCATGGAGGTCTCCAGCGAGAAGACAGGGGCTGTACACGAAAGGGTGCAATTGAGATAAAGACCACAGCAACAGTCCCATTATAGGTTGCCACTGCTTTCTCCATTCTAACTACACAAGCCGCTCCAACACTCAATAGGTCCAGCACCGCCAACAGTCCTGTAGAGGAAATTCCTCTTAATGGGTGGTACTGGACCATCTCCACAGGGGTGGGACCATCTGGGGGGGACTCTAAATGTGAACCCCATGGTGCTATGATCTGAACAAACAACCAGATCTACTCTGAGGTAGATAACATCTAGACCAAAAGAAAAAACAGGTCTAGTGTGTGGCCACCCTAGTGCTAACTTTGTGTCAGGCCAAGGGCCTCCATGCTACTAAGGAGATCATTTCCAAAACTTAAACTCTGCCATCGACCCAGGCATTGAAGTCCCCCCAGAATCAACCACCTGGGGAACTCCAACACCAGGCCTTCAATGAGCTCTTTGATCACCCATAAAACATTCCCATTTATTCTCGGGGGACAATAGAGTAGGAGAACCCTGAAGCCCACACTAATACCTCACTGTGCAGCCACAAACTCAAAGGACCTTGTAGGACCTACAGGTAGTGCCATGAGGTTCAAGCTAGATTTAAAACACATGGGCACCACCCCGCCCCTGTGATCCTCCCTCGGGGTGTGTATCATGGAGTTCCTGGCTGGCACTGCTGCCTCCAGAATGGGAGTGGCATTTTCATTCAGCCAGGTCTCCATGATGTAAGCCAGATTGACTGAGGATATCAAGTCCGCCATTATGGCAGTCTTGTTCCTCATCAACCTGGCATTGCATACCACAACCCAAGTAGGATGAGGTGAGGAATCCAGACCAGTCATCTGCCCACACTCTAAGGTGGAGCCCTTGGGTATGGGAACTAAGCATGGCAACCCCTCTCAAGTTCCTATTTCACCCCATGGCGTCTCACCACCTGAATTCCTGACACCCCAGCAGCCACTCAGGTACAACCCCTTCAGGGCCCTCCCCCCTGAGCTATTCCCAAAACCCTACACCTCCAATAAACCTCTGCTGGAAGTCCTAGAAGCTCAAAGGGATGAAGGTCCCAAAGGAAAGCCCCTGAGTAGCTGTGCCTTAAGGGCCTCTGTCCCTAACTAAAACCTACACCACAAAATAATAAAATCCTCAAATCACCCACACACCTCACACAACCACTCCAAACCCCACAAATTAACCCCACAAACATAAATACAATTCCCTCAACCACCCACCCACAACACACTCACAATTTCACAACCACACACCTGTCACTCACACATACACACACCCCAAACACTCAACACACAAACAATTTTAAATAAAGTCCTCCAAAAAATTCTCAAGAAGGGGACAGAGCACCAATTTAACAGAGCAAAGTTCTTGGCCCGCTCAAACCAAGTCCTAAATATAAGAAAAACCAGCAGCCAATGAACAGTCCAAAGACATAACTCAGCAAATGCTGGGGAGCACCTCCACAGTCTGGGTAGCTTATGTGCTAAGAGGCTCTCACCCTCCTAATCCTCACTATTTTTTCACTTTATTATAAAGTTGAAATATAGTCACTTCCACATGTTGCAGAAAACATTAGTCATTTGCAAAAAAAGTCTTTCCAAGGAGTTTTTTAAGTAGTAATAGACACACCCACAGTCACAGAAATTGGGGGGGGGGGGCAACTCGACAAGCTGACAGTCCTCCTTGACAAATTCACAGCAGCACACGACTCTTCTTATTGATTTCTTCCCTCAGGAAAAAAGTTTTGCTGGCTCGACCCGGCCCAAACCACAGGATGAACCAGGGACTCCCTGCAGCAACAGCAGCCCCACAGGTTCCCTCTGTCAGAGGTCGGCCCCCCTCCAGTGACCACCTCTCCAGATATCCCCACAAAAAACACCCTTGCTGTTCAGCCATGGGCCTCACCGATTGAATCCTCAGATATACACTCTGAAATGATGTTCCAACCAGTTCAGGCTCATCTTTCTTCCTTCCTCCTTGAGACCACATCCTGCTGATCAATGTTCCCGCCATGCACCTGACCCACAAGTCCCCATTCTGCTACAGTTGAGCCACTCTACCAGCCTGCCTGCCATGGACTCCAGCTGAAACCTGCAACTTCTACCCACAGGCAGCACCATCAAGTAGCACTCACCCCCACAGATGTAGTAAGTCCACAGACAAGTTCTTAATAACTGCAAAATGGTACTGAAGTACTTGCAGAATAGGTTGTTTTGTTGAACAAAAGACTGGGACAAGATGCAGCTCTCCATTCCTCTCGACCCCCGGAACCATCAAAACACACACCAGGTCTTCTGTTTTTCTCTGTCTCCATCCCTCAGAGGAAGTTCATAATAACTTTTACAGTCGACAAATAATATAGCTAAAAGAATAACCCTTAAAACAAACAAAAATAAACCAAATACATTAAAATACGCTAAAACAATAAAATAAAACTTCCAGCTTTTCATGACCAGCCAGCGTGGCCACCATGCTTACTACTAAATCTTGAGTAATCAAAGAAAGAGAGGATCATCTTCAAGATATCTGTAAATTGTTTCTTTTTTAAGATAGATGACATTTTTATTTTTATACAGGAAAATGCATGTCGTTAGGGTAAATCCCTGTTTACAAGACAGTGCTGTGTGAAGAGCTTATAAGTTACAATAAAGGCAATAGTACACAACAAACTTATATACAATTATCATTGGAAGTGGCTTTATGCAACTATACAATTAAATTCGACAACACTTAAGTTAACATTTGCAAATTAATGGGAAGTGTTTTTTCACATCAGTGGTAAATTTGTAATGAAAGGTTTTTGTGCACATTTCAAATGGGAGAATGTTCCTGTATTTAGCTATCTAAAATTTTGAAGTTTTTTTCCCAAATCTGGTTTTACAGAGAACAAATTTATACGTGCAGATTTATATGTATAGATCTGGTAGAGACATAGGTTGGCTGGACATCTCGACCAAAGGCAACTTTATTAATACAGTGATTTGGGTTGTATATTTGTTTGTGTATGTGGAGTGCCTTCTGAAATTCCTAGACTGTACTAAAATGTAACCTGCTTCTAGGGTGGGTCAAAATTAGCACGTTTTGTTTTAACAGAATTTTTGCAAAATTCTGTGAATTTTGTGAAATTCTTTAATTGGTCATTTTTACAGTTAGAAACCTGGGGCTGGATATTCAGAAATGCACCAAAGGCATGCACAACCCCAGCACAGCACAAATCAACTGCACAATAGTGCAGTGACTGTGATATTCAATGGTTGTACACCGCAACATGCACCAGCACAACACGGCGAAATATCACAGGCACTGCGCCATAGCACAGTGAGAGTTGCACCAGGGAGCAACCAGAAATGCATCATAGCACAACCAGGGACGCACAAGGGGCAGATGAAGATGCACCAAGGCACAGCAGAAACAGCCTGAGGCAAGGGGGAAGAGTGGGTGGAACATTGTGGGAAGGCGAGAGCATCAGGCCAGGAACACTGGTAGGGACACAGCCAGCACACAGGTCACCACTGCACATGGAGTGCAAACATGCAGTCGCCCCCCATGGAGGACGTAGGGCACAGGTGGCACTAATGCACAGGGGCAGGCACCCTAGTCCACCACACACCGGAGGCATGCAGCTGCCCAGTCAATGACAAGGCACACCCCAACACATGGCACCCACCACACACACACACACACACCACACATCTCAAACTGCCATCCCAGGGCCGCGCCAAGGCACAGCAACTGACCAAGGGGCATGCCAACACCATGCATGGACCATGCAATGACACAGGTGCACCTCAGGGCCACCCACCACATGACTGCAGCATGGATCCACTCACCAGCCACAAAGCAGACACGGACACAGAAGGGTAAACAGGTAACAAATACAATGACAGAAAGCAACACAGCTGACGAGAATACAATAAACAAAGGGGAGGGTAGGTGTAGGTGAAAGGGGTCAGGGGACAGGGTCTGTACAGGTGAATGGGGGAAGGTAGGTGAAGGAAGGACAGAGATGGGATGGGGGTTGGTCTTGTTTATGGCTGGCCACGGCTTGCCAGTGCCTGGCACCACCCCCTGCGCCAGTCCTGGAGCAGGAGCTGCCTGGTCTGGTCAGCAATTTCCATAGTATGCTATGTTATTAGTATTATTTGTCACAGCAAATGATAGTAGAGCGAGAGCCTGGAACCCCTCTGGACACCTATGGCAGAGGAAGGGACAGGTGATCAGTACATGTCCAAAGCACCCCAGACTCTCTTGTGTGCAGCGGACAGTGGGAGCACATGCCCTTGGAGTGGCACCCTGGCCACCCGCAGTGGGCAGGCTCACACCTGCCACCAACCTGGCAAGCCACAGCAGTACACAGCACTGGAATCCACTGCCCAAGGGCCAACTGATGGCACAGTAGCAAACAGGTGGCATGGTGCTGCAGTGGAACCGCAGCAGCACAAGTGGTGGCCGGATGCACACCCAGCCCACCAACAGCTGCCACACACATGCAGTGGCTGCCCTGTCGCACCATGTACACTGAATCATGTGCCAAACACAGCTGTTACAGCACATGGCTCAGGGAACCAAGGTCGTATCCCCACCCCCACCATCCACCCTGCACAACAACGTGGGACTGCATAGTTCCTACCTGCTCCCCATGGCATTCTGTGCACTGATTCTGGCACTGCGCACCTGACCGTTCCTCCTCCAGCTGCTGATGGGCCCGCAGCAGCCTGCTGCAGATTGCGGGATGCCCCAGTCATCCTGGTTCTACTCCGGTACTCAGGTCCTAGGATGGGAACACAGACAGGCACACATCAGAACACAGCCACAACATGGGTCCACTGCCCCCACCATCCATGCACAGAATGCACCCCGGCCTGGTAAGGCCACTGGGCAGTTGCACAGCACACACAGTGACTGGCAATGCCATGCCACAGGGCACGCTGCAACCACCCACCCCACATTGAATGCAGTCCTGCCAGCCCTATGGAACAGTTGACTTGCACAGACGCAGTCAAGGCCCACTTATCTGCCGGTGGCACGGCCCCCCTCTGGACATGTGCCTGCAGTGCCCTCAGCCTCTCTGGGTTCCTCCGTACCAGGTTCCCATACTGATAGCTACACTGCTCCCTGGTGTGCAGTACACCAGTGGCCTGAACAAGTCCATTGGCAATGTCCTGCCACTCCTCTGTCCTGGGTCTAGTGAAGGGCTGCTGGCCAAACAGACCGGCAGCATGGGGCTCCACATGGACCACCAGGTTCACCAGCTCAGCCTGACTCCAATTGCAGGCACAGGGCACTGCATGACACATCATGGTCAGTCAGCACTGCAGAAGGCCAAAATGGCTCCCAGTAGCACACGTGCACAGCATGCACAGGATGCACACCTCGCATGGAGATGCGCTGTCTGCATCAGTTGTGCATCTCAGGGGAATGCGTGACATGGACATGGCTACACCAGCACATGGGGCAGAGGTCTCTTGGGGGGCATAGGGCATGGCAGGTGTCAGGGAGTGCTATTGGGCCCATGTCACATATTGCACAATAGGGCCATGAGGACAGCATGCCCCATGGGTCTAATAGCGCCCTAGCACCATAGGCCCCATGGAACCCGAACACCATAGATCCAAAGGTGCCTGAGCGCTATAGGCTGTATGGCACTCAAGTGCCATAGGGCCCATGGTGCATGGGTGTGATGGCCACTATAGCGCATGCTGCACAATAGGCAGAAGCATATGCCATTGCACATTCGCACTGGTGAGTCTGCATTGCACATGGCACGGCATTGCGCAATGACATTCACCAAAGCAAGTCAATTGCGCAATGTGCAACAGCGCGATAGTCATCTGACATATGCAGATTAGCTCATCAGCATATCTGCAAAGCAATGAGGTAATGTGCATGTCATTATAGTTGCGCATCAGCTCATTTGCATGCAATGCGCTACATAAGCGCCGCACAACATCACAGGTCATGGACCAGTATTGCAACCATCAGAGATAGGATGTGCCTGCTAAAAGGAGGGCCAGCATAGGGTGCTTGATGGCTGGGGTGGGCTGCTGCAGCCACTAACCACATGTCCATGTCCACAGGTAGCAAAATGTCCAAGCATGAGGAGGGTGAGGAGCATGGGCCTGCCCGGAAGTGCAGGCCCAACTTTACGAGAGCGGAGGCAGATGCCCTGTTCGAGGCTTACCTCGACAGGGAGCCATTGCTGAGTGGCACCGCTGGCACACTCCACGCCAGGGCTGTGGCCTGGGAGAGGTGGCAGAGGCCATGAACCAGCAGGGCAGCCACCAGAGGTCTGCACAGGAGTGCAAGAAAAAGGTGGGCACCAGCAATCATCGGATAAAGGAGAAGGTGGCGGCCATCTGGGCTGCCAGGTCAGTCACAGATGGAGGCTAGGCCGTCGTGACACAGCTCATGCCACAGGAGGGGATAGTGGTGGTCACCATGCAGCGTAGTGCGGTGGAGGGTGTGCCGGATGGTGGCTTCCAGACTGGAGGGAGTCCATCACTGCATGGTAGGTCTGGCAGGTGGGGGGGGCCTGTCAGGTCAGCAGCTCTAATGCATCTGTGTTCTCTTATACCACCGACTTGCCAGCATTTGGTGGCTAAGGCACCTGCTGCTGTCGTGCAGCCCCAGAGGACTGGCCATCCACCTCCACGGGCATCCAGTGGCCTGATAGGCTGCGGATCGACACCGCCATCCAGCCGGATGTCCCAGGGCATGGTGATGGACAAGGCCCTGGCTGTGTTCCAGCGAGATGCCAGCCACAGTGTGCTCTGCATGGAGACACAGATCAGGGCAGGGTCCAACACTGATAACAATCAGACCATTGTCCTGGAAGGTGAGGCGGGGCTTGTAGGAGGGGAGTGGCCTGTTGGTGGTGGAAAAGCTGCCCACCACTGACCCTGGTATTGCTGTGTGCCCAGGCACAGCAGTGCAGGGTGCAGGGCACCTGCACAGGCACTGACCAGTGCACAGGGGCTGGAGGGGCTGCAGCAGCAGACGGCTGGAGATGTTGGGGGGCCAGGCGCTGTGTCCACTGCTGGGGCACCTGACATTGCCCATCCCCATGAGGGCCACGCTATGCAGCTCCCACCTGAGCAGAGGGCCATGCAGTGCGGTCATATGACACGGGTGGGTCAGTGCCATGCCCATGCACCCCAGGGCACCAATCCCTTGGCCAAGCACACCTGATTGCTGTGAGCCTCCATGGAGCAACAGATGCTGCTCATGGCTAGGATGTGGGCACTCCACGTAGAGGTGTGCAAGGCTGCCAAGCAGTGCGAGAGGGGCACCACGCATGTCCTGGAGTCCAGTCAACACCTGCAGGAGGACACAACCATAGCCATGGACCGCATTGCCAGTGCAATCTCGGTTGGCCTTGCCCCACTGGCTGCCACAGGGTATGGCCAACTGCCACAGACACCGTCGAATGCAATATCCACCCCAAAGCCCCAGCGTTGGGTGACCCCATCCATGTGGATGACAGGCTCTGCTGTGGGCATCCCAGACATGCTTGGTCCAGGCCTGTTTGGGAGCCTACAGACCCCCACAAGGACCCGGTTGTGGTCCCACAGTCCCACCGCTGGGGAGCAGTTGCAGACCCCCCCGTGGCCATTGCTCAGCATGCGACTGCTGGGCACCTGTGGCGTGGCTGTCCCCATGTCCGTAGTGACTGTTTGTCTGCATGGCAGACCTGATGTGCACACCCTCCTGTCAGCTGTCTGCAGCCACCGCCCTGTGTGCACATGGGTGTTGCGTGTGTGCATGGCATGGTCATGGCAGCCGTGTTGTGCACCACACACTGCCCATGTACGTGCCTGCCCAGCCGCTGGCCTGTGTGATGTGTGCGTGATGATGTCATCTCAACACTGGTTGTGCATTTGCACCGGTGCCCTTCGTCTGATCCACGCCACGTGCTGGCGCCCAGTCACGTGCACGCGGGTGCCATTGTGTGTGGGTGTGTGTGTGTGATGCTGTGCAGTGCTGTGTGGTGTGGTGTGGTGTTGCGTGTGGCCGTGTGGCACTGCTCCGCCACTGCACTGTGCCTGTGTGTGCATGGCTCTGGCCATGCCCACACATGGCTGTGTCCCCCTCCACTGTGTCGGTTTTGTGCATGTGTGTTTGTCCACCTACCTGCATGCACTGTAGTGGTCCTGCACTATTGTGTCTCACCAGTGGCATGCCAATCGGATGAGCCGGGTACCCCTCCGCCCCGCGGGGGCTGCCCATCACCTCCGGCCCAATGCACGTGTCGTCCCCACTTCTGTTCCCCTCATTAGCCTTGACAGCTATTCCATGGTCAATGGCCATGTTGTGCAGCATGCAGCAGGCCAGGAATAGGGTACAGGCCCTCAAGGGGCTGTAGGTTGTAGAGCACCACCAGACCTGTCCAGGCAATGGAACCGTGCCTTCAGCATCCCAAACACACGCTCAATGATGTTCCACATGCTGGCGTGTGCATCATTGTACTGCTCTTCCACTGGGGATGATGGGTGCCGGTAGGGGGTGAGCATCCAGGGTCTGAGTGGGTAGTCACTGTCACCTGTGTGTGGGGAGAGAAGGAAAGAGAGAGAGAGAGAGAGAGAGAGAGAGAGAGAGGAAAGGTTAGCTCGGTGACCCCTGTCATTGTGTCACATGCCCCTCCCAGTCGCACTTGGTGGTTCCCACACCCTGACCGCCCCCTTCCATGCCCCGCTGTACCCTGCTGCCCATGGTCTTGCCATACTCACCCACTAGTTGTCCTGTGGGGATGTCCCCACTCTCGAACCTGTGGCGCAGTGCTGAGCTGTGCCAGATGTAAGCATCATGTGCTAACCCAGGGTGTGTGGCACAGACATTGGTTATGCGCACCCTAGCATCGCACACCACCTGGCAGTTGATGCTGGGATAGCCCTTCCTGTTAATGTAGGCTACCCCCTCCGTGCCAGGTGACATGCAAATGCCCACATGGGTGCAGTCAATGGCCCCTAGCACACCAGGCATATGTGCTACCCTGTAGAACTCCTGCATGGTTACTGTATGCTTCACCTGTGTGCTGGGGAAGTGGATGTGTTCCACAGCATGTGGCAGCAGGGCATTGAGGAATTGTGTGAGGAGCCGTGACGTGGCTGACTGGGTTATGCCTGTGGTATCCCCTGTTGTTTTCTGGAAGATGCCTGTGGCGAGCAGGCATATTACAGTTGTTACCTTTGTCTCCAGTGTCAGGGCATGGCTACGTCTTGTGGGTGCCTTCATCTCCTCACTGCACAGTTCACAAAGCTGCCTCAGAATTGCCCGATTTAGGCAGTAATGGCCCACGATCTCTGTGTCAGTGTAGGTCTCAAAACTGATGCGGGGCCGGTACCGCCTGTTCCAGGTGTACAGCCGATGGACCCTTCCACGGCCATGTTGCTCTGCCTCCTGCCTCCTCACAACCCTCATTACAGCCTTCATCTAGAATGCCACACTGGCCATGGCCCCTGTTATCCTGTCACCCCCTAGGCGTCCAGCTCTACTTCCCCCCCTGGCCTCATGGGGCAGTGCCTGTCACTTGGCAGGGCCTCCCCAGTGTACCATGCCCCTGGCTGGGTTTTGCCTGCTGGCTCTGTCGCCCACCCCTGTGGGTGCCTGTGTCATTCTCCCTGGGTACGGTAGCTCCACTGGGCACCCACTTTCTCCCCCTTCCTCAGTGGGAGTCCTTGTGTGGCACTCTCACACTCTCTCTCACTCTCTCATACTGTCTGTCTGTCTGTCTGTCTGTCTCTCTCTCTCTCTGTCTCTCTGTCCCACATTCTCTTTCTCCTTCTCCTCCTCTCCCTGTCTCCCTTGTCTTCTCTCAGACAGCCTGTCTGTCTCCCTCTGTCCTGCTCCCCTCTAGCGCAAGTGCCTTCCTCCTACTTGCTCCCTGTTTTTATAGGCTCAAGTCAGCTCCACACAACTGGCAGTTGCTCCTCACTTGTGCCATTGGTCGGGGGGGTAAATATTGCACTGTGCCGCATATTCATGGGTACGCCCCTGCCCCTGCATGCATACATTATTGTGCATTGCGCCCTGCTACTTGCGCCATGCAGTCGCCTCCTGCTGAATATCACTCAATGGCACATCTCCACAGTTGCGTATGTGTTTTGAATATCCAGGCTGCTTTGAATATCCAGGCCCTGAAGTTTGGCATGTGTATTTCTTGTAAGCTGTAGAGGGAGAAGTTTAAAAGGAATGTAATGAAGCACTGCTTCACTGAAGGAGTTGTAGAAGCCTAGAACAGACGGTGAGCAGATGTGGTGGAAGCAAAAACAGTAGGGGGCTTCAAGTATGCCTGGGATAGACATAGAAGAATATTAGTAAATAGACAGGGAGGAGGGAGAGTCACCAGAGACCAGTTAAGGTCTGCGGAGACAGACTAGAAAGGGACCATCTGGCCAGATTAGATGGGCCAAGCAGTCCTTTTCTACCAATGAATTCTATGTTTCTATGTAAAGGGACCTAAAGTGATGCTCAGTTTCATTGCAGTTAGATGAGGGGCATAGCATTTAGAGGAGCTCAAAGGCAGGCAATTTATTATTTTTGTGAAAATGTATGAAAATATTCCTCTGCTTACAATGTATCCACCTTCTGAGCTACATAATTGAAAATGTATATGCATACTTTCTTGGAAGAGTCTTAAAAACTGTTAAATAGGAGGTAGTTGGTTGAGCAAATTGTAACTTACAGGAGGTCATAATTTTGCAATGTAATTATTTACTAAATTGTGCAATAACTGTGTCAGCTTAGTGGCGAGGAGGGCTTAGGTGCTGGACACTTTACCTCCTGCCACACCAGTGACCCAGGTTTTGGAAAAAGACCAGGGTCTCTTGGGGCTCAGTAGGGGAAGGAGGACTGAGAATCAATTGAGGCTCTTCACCTTCAGGTAGGGGAGACTGCATGTACCCCTGCTTGGTTGCCATGCAGCAAAGGCTAGGTGACACAGCATCAGTCATGTACCTAGGTAAGGAGGCACAGTGGTGTGCTCTATCTACGAGAAGTACAACAATACTGTACAAGCACACCATAGCTTGTATTCCCACCTGGGCTTGGAGAAAAAGAGAAGGAATAAAACATTGATCCCAGCAACTTTGCAGACCCTGCACCACCTCCCAAGGCACCTGTTCACTAATGGTGCTAGGAAACAGCAGATGGAGTACACCCTGGGTTTGACAAGGCTGGGGGTCACCAGACAGAATGAAGTTAAGGAGGAATGGGAAATCAAACAAAATGTGTGAACATTTTCAAAATATTTGGATGTTTGTAGCTATGCTACTGTTCTAGGTATACACCCTAAATTTGGCATGCATGTCCAATGTAAGTAGACCTTGGAATCAAATAAAGCTGGATAAATGTGATTTAGTAGGTTAAACTTTCAGAAATTACTAATTGACAAAATCTGCTAAAAAATCATGGATCCATAATATGTAATATCACGAGAATTCCACTTGTGGAATTTATCTCTCACAAAGCACTTATCATCACTGAATACACTTAGCTGTATCCATGTATCACTATCCTAGGTGGCTATAGACCCCCGTCTGGTGGTGATGAAGTCCTTAATCTTTTGAAATCCATGTTCGTAGATGCAAAAACTGAAACAATATTTCTAGGAGATCTAAATATGGACTGGCTGTCACCTAAATCACACGGCCTCAAATCCCTTTGTGACGAGCTAGGTCTTGGGCAATTAGTCAGTGAACCTACTAGGAACAACACTCTAAATACTGCCAACAGTTCCATTCTAGATGTGGTATTAACCATCCATCCACACAAAATATCTCATTTGGCAGTGTTTCACAATGACATGAGAGATCATGGAATTGTTGCTTGCATAAGATCTCAAATTAAGGCCCAGACGCAACCCATCTTTATAACAAAAAGATCCTTTCGCAAATTCAGTGCAGTAAACTTCCTATCTGACCTGAACATGATCAGAATGCAAGATCTTTACCTAGCCAAAGATGTCAACAAGGCAGCTTGCATCCTTAATGACAAACTCACTACAATAATAAATAAGCATGCCCCTTTCATCAAAGTAAGGGTACGGAACAATTCCAACCCCTGGTTCACATCGGATCTCAAGGCAGCCCTTATAGCTCGAGATGAGCTCTGGGATAAAGCTAGACATTCCAAAGAATCTTCGGATTGGCAGGCCTTTAGAACATCCAGAAATAACTGTGTGAAAAAACTTTGCTCTGCTAAAGCTAACTATTATATTTCTCCTCTCGAACAAGCTAAAGGTAACCCTCATAAAATATGGAAGACTATCAAAGCTATAGAAGGACAGCCCATGGCCCCCTCTGTCCCAACAGAGATAGTTGCAAGTGGCAAGATTGTGGAAAACAAGTCCCTAATCCTGGAGGAACTTAACTCCCACTTTGCCACAGCTAGATTAGCTTTTGACTCATCACCTTATGCTGGTGCTGCGGTGAGCCAGCATACCCCTTCCGCCACATCTAGTCCTGCACCCAGCCCCTTCCAACTGCGCAAGATAACTTATAAAGCAGTAGAAGATTCTCTTCTTAACTTAGACACCAAAAAAAGCGCAGGGGACGATGGCTTGGAACCCTTTTTCCTAAGGTCAGGCTACACCATCTCACTGCCCCAATTCTCCACATCTTCAATCTTTCCATTACATCTGCTACTGTGCCGTCCCGCTGGAAATCAGTACATATCCTTCCTCTATTTAAATCTGGTGACCCATGCGATGTAAACAACTATAAGCCTATCTCCATATTGCCTAACCTTTCTAAAGTTCTCGAAAAACTGATCCATATTCAGTTAAAATCTCACTTGGAAACATTCTCTCTCATTAACCCAGCTCAATCTGGCTTCCAGGCTAATCATAGCACAATCACTGCACTAGCAAAAGTAACCAATGATTAGATCTCTGCTATAGATGCTAAGAAGGTAACTGGTGCAGTCTTTTTGGATCTCAGCAAAGCTTTTGATACTGTTGATCACAAACTATTAGTCAATTGCCTTGCAAAGTTGGGTGCCACATACCATACCACCCAGTGGTTCTCTAACTACCTAATTGGAAGATTCCAAAAAAGTAAAGGCAGAAGGCTTTTTTTCTGCTGCCTTGCCAGTTGCAAGAGGAGTCCCCCAAGGATCCATCTTAGGCCCTATCTTGTTTTCTCTGTACATTAATGACTTAGATGCTAACATATCTACGTTCAATCTGCACTTTTTTGCAGATGATACTGTGTTGTATACTTCTGGCTCATCATTATCTGAAGTCAAGGGAGTGCTTCAAGCGGACTTCGCACAACTTGAGCATAATCTAATAAAGGCAAAGCTTCTGCTCAATGCTAAGAAGACTAAAGCGATGATATTCTCCCGCAGTGCTGTCACAGGCCCCCCCCCAATACCCTTGCCCAAGACTTCATTGTCACCACGCTAAACGAGCCTCTGGAAGTTGTAACCAAATTTAAATATCTAGGTATCTGGATCGACAATAAATTATCTTTCAGTGACCACGTTGAAGATGTCTCTAGAAGGTTAAAAGCAAGGTTAGGTTTCTTCTACAGAAATAGGCCCCTTTTCCCCCTTGAAACTCGAAACAAGCTTGTACAGGCCACTTTTCTCCCCCTACTCGACTATGGTGATGTAATCTATTCCTCCACCACTCTTACAAATCGAAGTAAACTGGACATCCTTTATCACCGTGCGTTCGGTTCATTACCAACTCCCTTACCGCTCGCACCACTGTGACTTATATGCAGCTGTTGGATGGACATCCCTACTACTAGACGCCTGCTCATGCTGGGCTATGGACTTAAATTGCTCTTGCAGAAATTGCCAAGCTATCTCTCTTCCCTTATTAGTATCTCACACAGTGCATACTCGTTAAGAAAATCTGACTTTATTATGCTTGACATACCAAGGACGCGGACTTCCTTTGGTAAATGTGCTGTACATATGCCCTTCCCTCCATTTGGAACCAATTACAAACCTAATACTGAAACTAACTAGCACAGTTTCAATAAACTTCTACAAATCGCTAAGTTCAGCCAAAATAAAAGACTCCTGTAACTGTCATTAAGTCTCTTCCTTCCCCATGTGTGCCATATTTATCCACTGGTAAGGTATAATTGATTAGTCATATTAACTGCTTTCCCTTCCCCTTCTACTCCTGGCTTTATCTTTGCTTACGCTCCACTGCTACTCTATCAAATCACTCCCCCCCCCCATATCAGTTGGAGACTGTTGTTTGTTCTAGCTGCCAAAATGCTGTATATGTATTGCACACACCAGTCATCATGTTTCATTTATCAGTATGCAACCTGTAAGTCGATTCCCTGTCTCATATCAATGTTTACCACCTGCGGTCACGCTATGTGGTACCCTTGTATGTATATCCAGCCTGTATCATGTAACATGCATTTCATGTATATACTGTTATTGCCTATCTGTGTTTGTACTTTAAGTGTTTATGTCACAGGACCTCCTTGTGAATAAGCTTGCTCAATGGAGTTTTCCTGCAATAAACTTGAACTTGAACTTGAACTAGCTGCACTGTGCTGTCTACATTCCAGTAGTTCCTTTCTGGGTGACTGTTTTAACCCTCCTCCTCTTTTCTCTTTGAGCTTGATCAGATGGGCTATCTGGACCAGCTTGTCACATTGATTTATTCCTTTTTCTTCACAGGCAAGCTATCTTCAAAAAGAAAGAAACCTACTAGCCCTACCCTGCTGCTGTGCTATTCCGCATACAGCACTTCCTTCCTTCATCCCTTTCCCATCCCCATCCCTGCCCTCTTTTCATCTTATCTCATCCCCCTTTCCTCTATCCTTCCACTCCCACTCCCCCTTCCTCCCTCCCCTCTGTTTCCTCACCTTGTTGTCTCCCTCTATCCCCCCGGGTGGGTCTTTTCCTACATAAGCTACATTGTGGCAGCTCCCTCCTTGCTTTTAGTTTGCTCCTTCCACCCCCCCAATTCACCCCTATCCTTCCCTCCTTGTAATATCTTCCACCTCTCTTCAGACAAGGCCACTGGCTGCACTTGACACAATATTTATCTTGCCATATTATTCCTTTGTTTATGTAATTGCTCTCCTCATGTTGTACTACACACTGAAACCATTGTAATTTGTTATTCTTGTGACTTGACCGTGGAACCTCTGTAAAAGATCCCTTGGCTCAAAGGTCTTTACGATTTGTTAAATAAATAAATAAATGAATAAATAAACAAAACATAAATAGATAACCTATAATTTTGGGATAGCCATAATTTCTCCTTCTTGGTTCCACAGTCATTTTCTTCTCCCTCCATGTCTCTGTGGCTTTCTCTAACTTCCGGACTTCCAAGTGGATTTAGTGCTCAGACCAATCAATTTTGCAAGGTATGATTCTCATACTGTATGTCCTGCTTTCAATTGAAAATTGCTCCAGGTTAACTGACTTACTCAGAGTCACACAGTATGCAATGGGGGGTTGTGGAAATCAAATCCAGGTCTGCTGGATGTATCAAGTTCATTCAAAGCTCATTACTTTAACCTCTATACTGTCAGCCCCATCATAAGTAAAGATATTGATATCCTTCTGTCACAATGGCCTCAGTCACAGCTAGGATTCAAACGTGCCCCCCTGTGAGTTGCTACATGTGCTACTGCTACTTGGGGATGCAAAGAAACTGCACCTGGTGTGCACCTATAATCCTCCAAGAGGTGGGCTACCTGGATTAACTCACCTCATGGACAAAATTGGTCCCAGAGTCGGGGATAACAAACTCTTAATCCTGGGAGATGTAAACCTTAACTGGGATAGTGGTAATGTTAAGCAGTTTGAGCCTCTGCTTGCTAACCTTGCCATGACCCAGCTCATCCAGGAACCAACTAGGCGGACAGCAAATGGATCCTCCAGCACCTTACTGGACTGGATCATGTCTAACCGTCCTGACAGGATCTCATCAGTGGGTACATTATCTGACTCCATCTCTGACCACTCACCGGTTTTCTGTGTATGGAAAATTTCCACCCCCAAAATTCCACACAAAATTATGCATGTTAGAAACATAGAAACAGACTTTGACAGCAGATAAGGACTGCTAGGCCCATCTAGTCTGCCCATTTTCCTACCTACAGGATAGGCCGCAGATCCTAGTTAACCAACAGCCTATATCTTCCTGCCCCCCACAAGAATTGCCTTATGTCTGTCCCATGCATTCTTGAATTCTCCCACAGCTTTAGACCCCACAACTTCCTCAGGAAGGCTGTTCCATGCATCCACTACTCTCTCTGTGAAATAATACTTCCTCACATTGCCCCTGAACCCCCCTCCTTCTATCTTTAAATTGTGTCCCCTTGTTCTTGCAAGTCTCTTTTTCTGAAAGATGCTACCCTCTTGGACTTTCTTGATTCCCTTGAGGTACTTGAAAGTTTCTATCATGTACCCCCCTCTCCCTTCTTTCCTCAAGGGTATACATCTTAAGCTCCTTTAATCTCTCCTCATACAGCTTCTCTTGCAGACCCTGCACCATTTTAGTTGCCCTCCTCTGGACTGCCTCTATCCTGTCTATGTCCTTGTGGAGATGGGGTCTCCAGAACTGGACACAGTATTCAGATGGGGTCTCACCAACTGTCTGTACAGAGGGATAACAACTTCCTGTTTTCTGCTGCTGATGCCTCTCCCTATACATCCCAGTATACCCCCGACCCTCCCTACTGCCTTCTCACATTGCTTGCTTACCTTAAGGTCATCTGATATGATTACCCCCAGGTCTCTTTCCTGTTTTGTTGTTGTTACTACCTTCCCACCCATTGTGTATTCTTCCCCTGGGTTCTTGTTTCCCAGGTGCATTATTTTGCACTTTTTTGCATTGAATCCTAGCTGCCATACGTCTGACCATTCCTCCAACCTTGCCAAGTCCATTTTCATCCTTTCCATGCCTCCTTGTGTATCAACCCTTTGCAGATCTTTGTGTCATCTGCAAAAAGGCATACTTTTCCTTCCAGTCCCTCTGCAATGCCACTGATGAAGACATTAAAAAGGACTGGACCTAATACTGAACCCTGCGGTACCCCACTAGTAACTGCCCTTTCTTCAGAGTGGACTCCATTTACAATTACCTTCTGTGTCCTGTTGTCCAGCCAATGTTTTACCCAGGCTACCACCCTGGGACCCACTCCCAGGCTGGTTAATTTGACTAATAATCTTTTGTGTGGGACTGTGTGAAATGCCTTGCTAAAGTCTAGGTAGGCCATGTCCACAGCCCCTCCCTGGTCTACTACTTTGGTCACCCAGTCAAAGAAATCTATTAGATTCGTCTGACATGACCTTCCCGCTGTGAACCCATGCTGCCTTGGATCCTGTGCTCCACTGCCCTCTAGGTACTCAACTATTCTTTCCTTTAGAAGTGACTCCATCACTTTCCCTACCACAGAGGTCAGACTGACAGGTCTGTAGTTTCCTGCCTCTGTCTTGGTCCCACTTTTGTGAAGGAGAATCACATCCGCCTTCCTCCAGTCCTCGGGTACCACACCATCCTCCCATGATTTATTAAAAAGTAGCCAGTGGTTTCACTAGTTCCTTCCTTAATTCTTTTAGAATTCTGGGGTGAATTCCATCAGGACCCATTGCTTTGTCCACCTTCAGTTTTAGGAGTTCTTGCAGAACCCTTTCTTCTGTGAAAGGACTGGGATCGACCCTCCTATCAAGAGTGCTTCTGTTGATTGGATTTGGCACTTCCTCCTCCTCTTTTGTGAATACTGAGCAGAAATATTCGTTCAGTATTCCTGCTTTTTCACTGTCCCCTTCTGCCCACCCACCATTCATTCTATTCAGCCTCACTATCCCTCCCTTTGTCTTTCTACGCTCTCTGATGTACCTATAAAAGGTTTTATCCCCCTTCTTAACTGAGTTGGCCTATCTTTTCCTCAGTTTGGGCCTTTGCTATTCTGACTTCCATCCCTGCTTCTTTCTGCCTTAACTGGTACAGCTCTCTGTCCTGCTCCTTCTGTGTTTCCTTATACTCTGGAATGCTATCTTTTCTTCCTGACTTTCACAGCCACCTCTCTTGGAGAACCATAGTGGCTTTTTCTTTCATTTTGATTTGTTTATTTGCTTTACACAAGGCTTGCTGCCTCTGTGATGGCAGTTTTGATAATTCCCCATTGTTGCTCCACACCTCCTTCTAGCCTGTTTGCTAGTGCTTTTCTGAGGCACTCTCCCATCTTGCCAAAGTCAGCCCTCCTAAAGTCCAGTACCCTCACTTTTGTATGGCTTGACTCTGTAGCTGAGTTTAACGTGAACCACACTGTTTGATGGTCACTTGTCCCCAGATGGCTACCCACTTCTAGATCTGAGATCCTCTCACTGCCCCCATTTGAGAGTATGAGGTCTAAGATTGCTCCCTCATGAGTGGGTTCTGAAACTAGCTGTCTAATACCTGCCACCTGTAGGGCATCAAGAATGGCCCTGCTCTTGGATGTGGCTGCAGCAAATGTGCTTCAATTAACATCTGGCATTTTCAGGTCTCCCATCAACAGTATCTCCCCTTTCTCTGCCATTCTAAGAATGCCTTCCATCATATCCTTGTCCATTCCTTCCCCCTGACATGGGGGTCTGTACACAACCCCTGTGCGGATTGTGGTGCCCTTTCCAATTTCCAAGGTGACCCACAGTGCCTCCTCTCCTCCCTGTTTACTCTTTTGTTCAGTTGCTTTTATCCCTTCCTTTACATAGAGAGCTACTCCTCCCCCTCTTCTCCCCTGCCTGTCTCTCCTGTAGGTTATGTACCCTGGTATGTTAACATCCCAGTCATGGTTCTCTGTGTACCATGTTTCTGTGACTGCTACGATATCCAGGCATCCCTCTTCCATTAAGGCCACAAGCTCAGGGAACTTGTTGCCCAGACTACGGACATTGGTACTCATTACCCTCCATTTCCTGATGGCCTTACCCCCTTTTGCCCCATCCCTGTCCTTCTTGCCTTTGTCACTTTCTCATTTACCCCTGCCCTTCTCCCTATCGACACCTACATGTTGGTGTTTGCCACACTTACTACCATGATTGTTTGGGGGGGCTAGGATTTTCCTGCTCCTTTCCAGTGCCTCCCCCTTTGTCTAGTTTAAAAGCTTGCCAATGAAGCATTTAAACCTATCACCTAGGATCCTGGTTCCCCTCACGGACAGATGCAGCCCATCATGCCAGTATAGGCTTGCATCATTCCAGGTGGACCCCCTGTCCCCAATGAAGCCAAATCCCTGAGCTCCACACCAGTTTTTCAACCACTGATTGAATCCCATGGTACAGAACACCCTAGCCTCTCCTATGCCATAGCTGGGTAGCACCTCCGAGAAGGTTACCGTGCGTGCTACTTGACTAAGGCCCCTCCCCAATTCCACAAACTCTTCCTGCCCTTCTTTAATCCCTTTCTTAGCCAGGTCATTTGTCCCTAAGTGGACAATGGCATCCAGCTCCCTATCCTGTGCAGCTGCTCCAGCAATCCTGAGGATTCGCTCCCTGTCCCTCCAAGCCATGGCGCCAGGCAGGCACCTTACTTCCATTTCCCCTTCCTTGCCCAGTTCTACCTTCCTAACAATGGAGTCCCCCACCAGGAGTTGTTTCCTTCCCCTGCAGGGTCCCCTGCCACCCTCCTGAGGGTCTCCTTTATGGAGGTTCCCAGCATCCTCCTTGGTCTCCACTGTAGGTGCCTCCATAGAGGAACCACACTTTGCCAGAATGGCATAGGAATTGTGGAGAGGTACAACTGGAGGGATGTGCCTCTGTTCCACCACCCTCACCCTCCCTGAGCCCACTGTGGTCCAACCGCTCCTCTTTCTTGGCAACCTCTGAAGCAACGGCAGTGACACTGGTGGTCCCTGGATGGAAGAGGAGGTCCCACAAATCCTGGCCAACTCAGCTTGGAGATGAGCAACCTCCTCCCTCAGCCCAGAGAGGTGCCTGCAGATGGGACAACACCGCATCCTCCAGAACATCTTCCGGAAGACTGCTGCTCCACAGCCACTGCACTGCACCACTCCAATCATGTCTTATTTCTGGCCCCTTAACTGTTTGCAATCCTTACTCTTTGCTCTGTTTTTTTTCTCTCTCTCTCTCTCTCCTTACTTTCTGCCTGTGTGCCCTTTAAGCTCCTGATTGTCCTGTTCTGAGACAAGAATATCCTATATTTCTCAGTAGACCACTTACTTGTTCAGAGGCAGACCTCCAGCAGCTAGAGGGGGCCGGAGAGCTACTCTTGCCCTTCTAGGATGGTGGGTCCTTGGTGGTTCTGTGATCACTCACTTCCTGCCCCTAAACAGGAAGTTCCTGTTGTCAGTCAAATCCTGTGCCTATAAAAATAGAACTAGCTTTAGGTGGGGGGGTGGAGGGGAGGGAAGGAGGGCAATATAGTCCCAGTAGAGAAGTTCAGTCACACAGCAGTCCTTTCTCCTGGTGTCTTCTGCCAAGAAACTACTCTAGATTCAATACTGAGGAGTTTCTGGAAGACCTAAGAGTTACTGACTGGTCTGGGGTGTATGGTGCCACTGACCCTTGGCAGCAACCTCTTACTTCCTCTCCACCTTTGGAGCCTTGCAAGACAAGCATGCTCCCAAGGTCACCCATAGGGTGAGGGGGTCCGCTACCCTCTGGTTAAATGGGAATCTCCTAGCCCAGATGCGGGAGAGAGAGATAAGTGCTGGGCTCATTCCAAAGGTACCAGTGATCCCATGATTATTCAAAGGTACAGACACCTCCGGAACAAGTGCAAAAAGGCCATCAGGGCAGCAAAGACTGACTTTTGCAAGTCTGCCAGTAATCCCAGGAGGTTCTGGAGAGATATTAAATACCTTGTCAGCGGATCCTCCCATTCAGGGGTTACGAACATGGTCATAAATGGAGTCTCCTGCAATAATCCCCATACTATTGCCAACTTCCTAAATAATCACTTCTCTGACCTCTCTGCCTTCACAACCCTCTTCTCACCTGATGAGGCTCTGTCCCACCCCTTCCCTCCACTTTGCTGGAGGGTCACCCTCCTCTTCAAATGTTCCACCTCAGGGCTGTATCAGTTCAGGACTTGCAGAAATGCCTAGCTGGCCTCTCCCAGTACTCCAGTCCTTGCCTAGACAACCTGGAATCTAAACTCCTTAAGTTTGGTGCTGTACACATTGCCTCACCAGTGGCCTTTAGCTTCAGCCTATCCCTTGGTCTGGGGACCATCCCAGACATCTGGAAAGAGGTGAGGATTGTCCCTGTACTGAAGCAAGGAAATCCCAAACTGCCTGACAATTATCGACCAATTGCCATTCTCCCAATCCTTAGCAAGCTCCTTGAAAAGGTAGTGACTGAGCAGCTTTCAGAATATGTCCACTCTCATGAACTTCTGTCCCCAGCACAGCATGGCTTTCATAAGGGACACAGCACCACCACAGCCTTAATCTCGGTTACATCAAGTATCCAGACAGCCATGGACCAGGGCAAACTCTCTGGTGCAATATTTATCAACCTGTCCAAAGTCTTTGACCACGTTGATCACAAACTGCTTGGTGCACAGTTGTGGTCACTTGGCCTCTCCCCCCATGCCATGAAATGGCTAATAGGTTATCTACATGGCAGAAAGCACCGTACCTGCTTCAATAAAGTCCTCTCCGAGCCCCTACCGGTGACCTCCGGAGTGCCTCAAGGCTCGGTGCTGGGTCCTCTCCTCTTCTCCCTCTTCATCAATCAACTACCCATGGTTACTACCAGCTGTAGTGCCACCATGTATGCAGATGATCTGGTAATCCTGGCTCACTCCCAGACTGCCACTACCCTAAACCAGAACCTGACTGATGACTTTAACAGGGTATTGTCATGGGTTACTAGTCACAAGCTGGTCCTGAACCTGAAAAAGACACAGGCTATGCTCTTTGGCTCAATGGCTAAATTCAAAGCCTCATTGGCCTGCTTATACATCACCAGTGCAGATGGATCTTCACTACCCATAGTGAGCTCCATCAAATATCTGGGGGTAACACTTGACCCCCAACTTGACATGGATAATCATATCCTTAACATCTGCAGGGTGGCAAACTGCAAACTGGATCTGGTCTATAGGGCCAAGTATAACCTTACACCAGCAGCCAGGCTTGCCCTAGCGAAGGGTGTGCTCCTTCCCTCCCTCAGCTATGGGCTGCACCTATTTGCTCGCTCTCCAAAGACACATCTCACCCGGTGGTACACTGTTTACAATAACATTTGTCATTTTGCCTTGGCTGCCCCCTGACTCACCCACCATTGTGAGCTATATGAGAAACTCTGCTGGCTCTCACCAGCTAGATACCTTGATTTCAGTTTGGGAGGCCTCTCTGGAAAAGTGATCAGAACTAGCACCCCCCAGGGGCTGGCCCGGCTTCTGCCTAAACTGAATCCCACTCCCTACCAACTAAGTTCTCTCACATCAGGGCTGCTCAAAGTCCCTCCTACCTGGACCCTCATGGGGGATCGGGACTTTGCTATAAGTGCGCCCAGATTCTGGAATTCGCTGCCTGTGGATATCCGAGCTGCCCCCTCCTATCTGAGTTTTCAAAATTCCCTGTGGGGTTTCCTAAAACTAGCATCAGAGTGTGACTGCCCCAAACCTCCCTAGAGTAAAGTGTAAAATTGTTTTGTCTGAACCTCCCCAGGGTGCCTCCACTGAATTCCTGGAGATATTTTCCCCACTGTATCAATGACTTCTGACTACTCCTGCCTAAAAAGCCTTGGGAATTTTTACACCCATTATTGCTCCACGGTCATAGGCTAACCATGACATATTGCACCTTGGTCACTTGGTAGAAACCTGTACTACCTAGTGTTTCTGTTTCTGTCTAACATGTGCATATTTAGAAAAATGTGATGAGCTGTATATACCTGTCTGCGATCCAACTAGCCTAGGGGGTGTATACGGCAATGTTATAAGTTATATTATGACCAATCCAGTTCTTGAGCTATGCTCCACTCCTGTGTATGATGACCTGTATATATCTGTCAGTTGAACTAGCTAGTCTAGAGTGTTTATTCTGAAATGTGCTTACTACTATATGTTTCCCCTAGCGTCAAATGATGTATTTCCCACATGTTTGTTTACTGTGACAAAAAACTGTACTCTCTTTGTCATGTCTCCTTGACTGTTGTTCCTTATGTTGTATTCTCCCGGGTCGTTCCTGTAAATAGGCATAATACTTGTCTAGTGTACTTACCCGGTAAACAAAAGCTAAATAAATAAGTAGTTGTAATGCTTGGCTTCAGTGACTGTCACTGTTTTCAAATTCTAAAAAATCAGATTTGTTATCTACAGATTTGTCAAACAATCTGCAGATGGCATTGTACAGAAACAATCCTGAACATGTTTGTGCTTTCACAAGTCATTTAGTCAGTGAGTTTTAGTGGTTAGTTGGCATATTGAAAAGAGACAGACTAGTGCACAGTGATGTCCATGACCATTCTTCATGGTTCTTCACTCAAGATACTGATCTGATGCTTGGCACCACTATACTTTTACTATGAAGCCTCCTATGAATGCTTAGTGTCACTCCACCCGCCTTTTTCTTCCTCCACAGTGGCGGCACAAGTGTATGGCTGGGCAAAATGTATGGATATGACTTTGACAAAAGTATCAAAAAATTCCACAAATTTTACACAAGCTCATCAAATTTAACTTTAATTACTGATGTTTTGTTGCAGTCTTTGGCTGCTTACAGCTTGGTCAGCCTTTGAGCAAGAGATTAGAGAATTGGCAAGCACACATCCTCATTTTTAGGATAAGTAAAGCCTCCATAGCCTAGATTGTTTCAATATAGAATCCTCCATCCCCCCAACCCCTCAGTTAGCACCCAAATCATGTGATCAGGTTGTTTTACTATGCAACCAAACATGGTAGTATCTTCATTCACAAGAAGGCTGCCAGCCACGGACTAAGGAGCTTGGGCTGTGTTGGTCGCCTACTTCCATTCTTCTGTGTGGCTAGCTGATGGCAAAGGGGGGGGGGGGGCTGCTATGATGATCCTGTGTTGCTTTCTTCACAAACAGTGAAGTAGGAATGAAAGTTGGTGTCTGGTTGTGGGGTGGTTATTGTGTTGACCACCCATTGACTTACATTTCAACAGAATGTGGGTGGTGCTGATGGGGGAGGAGGGATTTGGTGCTAACTGAGGGTGGGGGATGGGGGCTTCTGTATTGAAATGATCTGGGCTAGGGAGGGTAATCAGGCAGTTTCTTGCCCTTTTTTTAAACCGAATACTGAATATTCAGCTGAATAACCATTAACTGGTGCCCAAATATTGAATATTCGGCCGAATATTTGGAAATAGGTATTCACAAAGTCCTGGTTTCTGCATCCCTTGCCACTTTGCACTGTGATTGAGTAAATTCTTTTATGAAGCAAACAAATGGTCTGGTACTTCTACAAATCTGCAACCTGTTATTTATATAAGTGTGCTTAGAGATTGTTATACTATACCCCATGTGTGTAATATATCCCGGTACGAAACAAAGAAACCTATTTTAGTGATAAATTTTAGTGCATACTGTAGTTCCTGTGGTTATATATTTATTAACCTTAGTGAAGGGTGGGTGTGTTAAGGGCATCACACTGGGAGCAGAACAAGCTGCATCCCAGCTGAGACCTACCATGTAGCTCTACAGTTACTGGGCACTCCTTGATCTGTAAAGGTGCTGAGCAGTCTCTAGGGTGCTTTGCACTGGTATGCATCCCATGAGGACTTTGTCTGGACTAGGGATCTGCAGCTCAATTGTACTGTAATAGCAGCAGGTGTGTATCCCTTGTATCACTTAACTGCATTATCCTTATGCTGTCTTTTCTTGTACTCAGTATTGACTGACTACTTTCAGGGCCAGGTCAAGTAGAGTGTGTATGTTATTGCTCAGTCAGTATAGGTTTAAATGTGAATTGTGCTTGTTATAGTTGTAACTCCTATTACAGGCTTTATCTTGTATGGGCCCTCGTGACTTTATATCTGTCAATGTCTTGCTTGGTCAGAATAAGATACTAACAGTTAATATTATTTACATCCCCCCAGATTTGCTCAGGAGGGCATGACAACCATCTCAACGTTTGAACTAACATTGTCCAAAAGCAGGAAATGGAGACTTCAACATGAATTGGTCCACTAATCAAGCTGATGGCGTCAGTGATCTTTTTTGACCCTTGGACTAAACTAAATTATTAACAATAATACCAGGGTCAACTATGAAACAGATTATGAATCCATTCAGACTGTATTGCAATGTTCAGCCCCTGGAATACTTGTAAATCTGTGGTTCTTCTAGGCTCGATTAATGACTGTAGTCCTGTATTTTGTGAATGGTCCACTAGATTACCTCAGGCCCAAACAGTTTACATAAACTCTAGATGTCTTGGTGACCTAAATCCAGATGCCTTTATCACTACCTTGTTTTCCAGCATCTGGCCTTTCTTCAAAAATATTGTGAATATTAATATTGCTTATGATGGATTCTGTCAGAAATTCACTAGTATTTGTGATAATTTCTGCCCTTTGAAACAACACATAATCCATGGAAACAAACAGGATTGGGTCTCCATGGAACTTTTAATGTTCTTCAGGGAATCAGGCAAGAAATGGTCCCTCTATAAGAAATCTAAGGGCTCTGTCCACCTACAGGTAGAGATGGGCAAGTGGCCCCAATTTGCTCCACAAAGTGGATCGGGAAGTGAAAACAAATTCGTGGAGTGCTCTGCAATGCAAAGCGGAGTACTTCGCATTATGATGGGTAATGCAAAGTCCATTGAAAACAATGACTTTGTGTTACTCCACCTTCCCAAACCCCTACTCCCCCAATTCTTAAAGTGAAATACATTGAAAGCAATGTACTTCGCCTCACTTCACCTTGTTTTTTAGCTCCAAAGGTGAATTTTCCAGTGATTCATGGGATTTCAGGTCACATGCGCTCTAGATTGTTCTGCAAAGCCTCAGTTTGGGGTGGTGTGTGTAGGAAGCTGTAGGAGACAGTCTGCTCTAAGAGCTCTCTGAGATTCAAACCTTCTAAAAGCTATTAAGAAAGCCTTTTTGAGTCACTTTTTTTGCTTAAACTTTAGTTCGATTGTAGAAAACCCTTCTGTGCTCATATCGACAAGCGTTTATTGTTTGTGTACGGATTTTGAATGTTACTGTACAACATTCAGTCTGTGTACTGAGAGATAGTGGAAGTGTGCTTTGGGGGAGGGGTGTATCTGTGGTGTAGGTAGATTAACTTGGAGAAAAAGACAGTTCTTTCTGTTTTGGTGATATTTTTCTTGTATAACTGTGTTAATGTATACACAGTAATATTTTCAATAATTCTTGCCATTTTTTTGCTGATTGTTGTGGTGCAGCGGTGCATAATTTTAGTTTGTTTAAAATACATGCCTATATTACTGAAGTTTTCAATTTGCTACACATTACTTAGTGTGTGTGTGAGAATGTATGTGACACTTGTCATCAAATCAGACACCTTTTATTTCAGCAATGTGAACCTGCTATCCACTGCAGCTGTGTGATTTTTGTACTTCTTTGTGCTATCTTTACTGGTACTAGTACTAGAGACTGTTACTACAGCAGTGTAGTACGCTGCCTCCCCCCCCCCGCGGCCCTCACCAACCGGCAAAGGTATTCTTTTCAAGATTTTAATTTCTTATGGTGAGCTCTGGTTAGGTATTGTGCCTTTGAGTCCACATCTCTTCAGTGCACAGCACAATCTTAATCTGTCTGTGCATTGGCATTTCTTTAGGGCCCAATCTCCATCTGTAACTTAAGTTACAGTTGTTTCTCTGACTTGTTTTCAGAGTACTGAACTGGTGTGGTGCATAATTCTGCATGAACATTGTATCGTTAATATGCGTTTTTAAGTCAGGACCATCATCATTAGTCACTCATGATACAAATCACATTCTTCATCATCACAGTCACAAATGCAGTCATAAATCATGATTCACGATCATGTCATGAATCACAACATTAATTTTTTTACTAGTTACTTGGATGTATTGTAAGTCTGTTTTGTTTTATCTCTCCAGGCTTCACCACCCCACCACTGTACTTATTAATAAGCGTTTTTAAGTTGGGGAGTTTTGTGCGACAGCTCATCAGAGAAGTACAGCCATAGGCATTCGCGTTCCTTCCTGTACAGCACGTGAGTTACAGTACTGTAAGAAGTGGTGGGTGAAGTGGCCCCAATTCACTCTGTAAAGTGATTTACTGAGTAACGCGGACTCTGTGGAGTGCTTCACAATGTGAAGTGGAGTACTTTGCTTCATAATAAGGAATATGAAGTCCATTGAAACCAATGACTTTGCATTATTCTGCCTTCCCCAAACTACTTCACCAATTTTAAGGCGAAGTACATTGAAATCAGTGTAATTCACCTCACTTCGCCTTGTAACTGAGCTCCTAATGAAATTCTGCAGTGATTCATGGGATTGCAGGTCACGTGGGCTCTAGATTGTTCTGCACAGTCTCAGTTCTGGCCTGGGTAGTGTGTGTGTAGTGGTAGCTGGAGACAGTTTGCTCTCAGAGCTCTGCGATTCAGAATCTCTAAAAGCTGTTTAAAATGCCTTTTTGAGTCATTTTTTTTTGCTCAGAATTTAGTACATCAATTGTAGAAAAGCCTTCTGCTCATATCATCGAGTGTTTATTGTTGTGTGTGGATTTTGAATGTTAATTTAGAACAGTCAGTCTGTGTACTGTGAAGTGTGCTTTGGTGGAGGGGTGTATTTGTGGTGTAGGTACATTAACTGGGAGAAAAAGGCAGTCTTTCTGTTTTGGGTATATTTTTCTTATATAACTGTGTTAATGTACACACAGTAATATTTTCAGTAATTCTTGACATTTTTTTAATGATTGCTGTGGTGCAGCAGTGTATAATTTGTTATATTACTAAAGGTTTTCAATTTGCTATGCATTACTTGTAGTGTGTGTGTGAGTGTGTGTGTGATGCATGCCATCAAATCAGACACTTTTTATTGTACCACAAAGTAATTGCAGCAGTGTGAACCTGCCATCCACTGCACCTGCATGAATTTTTATACTGCTTTGTGGTATCTTTACTGGTAGTGGATTGTTACTGCCGTGCACTAACCCCCCAACTGGGAAAAATGTATTCCTTTCCAGATTTGGATTTATGACTTGTAAGCACTGGTTAGGTGTTGTTGTTCCTTTTTGTATGCGTTCCTTGAGTGTGCAGCTCAATCTTAATCTGTCTGTGCATTTGCAGTGCACCATTAATTCTTGGAGACTGCATTTCCTGTTATGCTCTTGTTTCACGTCGTCAGCACTGAGGAATTTTCTGGACACAAGACAGTACAATTTTGGGGATGCACATTCATTCTGGTGACTGTGTGGGTGGGGTGCTGCCAATATTGTTGTCACGCTGCCTTACTTCGCATTTAAGGTGGAATGACAATGTGAAGTAATAACAAGGCAAAGTGAGATTTTCCTATGGGTCATTCACATATTTGTAACTGTCTAGTACAGCATGCCCTGCAAGCCATTGGTCCACAGTGTGGACCAATGGGCTTACAGCCCATACTGTAAGCTGTCATGCGGTGGGCAGCTGGGCAGTATGTGGGAGGGTTGCAGCTGCCCACCAATGATGGGGGAGTGGGGTGGGAAAGGGGTCTTGTGTGGGTGGGAGGGGAGGTGCCACTGAACCACCAGGGAATGTATTGACATCACTTTACCGGCAATCAGGGCTGGGGTGTGGGGGCCACAAGAGCAACAGGGAATGTTTTGATGTCACTTTACTAGTGATCATGGCTACAGGAGGGAGGGGGTACCACTACACTATCATGGACAACATGGGTGCTTGTGGACGGTGTTCTGAGTGGGTGGGTGGCTCCCCACAGCTGGTGGCAGCTGTTTTACACCCTACAATACAGCAGCACACCTGTGGGTGGCCAGCAGTTGTTCCTGCTTTTTCCTGGCACAACTTTACACCTAGGTTTGTGGTGCATCTGGGGATTGTGCCAGCATATGTGCCACACATCCTGGGCTGAATATTGGGATGTGCCGAATATGCATGGGCATGCCCCTTCAGATCCACCACATACAATTTCAGTGCAGCCCAGTGCCTCAGGATTTGCACTGCACAAATGCCCCTTTTGAATATTGGGCAGTGGCGTAATGTGGGGTTGCATCTGGCACAACTGAGTTGCGCCAGGTGCATCCCTTTGAATATCAGGGCCAATATATATACGGTAAAGTAATAAACAAATGAGAAGATTTTCAGGAGAAATGTATAGAAGTTTAGTGGATACAGGCTTGTAGTGAGATTCAAGACTATAAATTATCCAGAGATAAATTAATACAATTTAAATATTTAATAGAGCTTATTACATGCCTCATAGGTTGAATAAAATGAATCCAGAAATGTCTTCAACATTCTGGCACTGTAGAGAACAGGATGCAGATATGCTTTATTCTTCTGGGGACTGCAAACTGAGCAGAGAATGGTGGACCCACTGCTTTATGATTTTAAACCAAATTGGATCCAGACTACCAAACTGGAATGAAAGTAGATTTGCTATTCTAGAAACGTACAGTATTATACAGTATATCTAGAGTCCATGCAACGTTCAGTGATTAAGGCAAACTTTATGTCAATGAAAAGACTCGTACTTAAAAACTGGAAAGAGCCATCAGTCAATACCCCTTTTCTAATTTGGGAGTGTACAACAACTATTTCTAAGTTCCCTTTATAATAATAATTTTTTTCTCAAATTGGGAACAAGTTTGGAAATTATATAACAAAGAGATACAGGATTAGGTCCACACAGATTTTATAAGCTGAAATGGTTACAGATGAAATATTCTGGTCTAAAGTCATTTCGATAAAAAAAAAATGTTCTATTTTTTCTACCACATTTGTAATCATTATGAAGATGTTAAAACATATGTGTTATTCTGTTCATATATTCTTTTCTGCCATCCTACCAGAATGTTTGATGGATATATGTTAATTCTATGTACAAAAAAACTTAATAAAAATATATTTATAAAAAATTATCATGTTCAAAGACCATGTTCAAACTTTAAAAACCATCATTGTGATCATGACTAACAATGATTAAACATGAACATTAAATGGCCACCAATCTAAAACCTCAATGTTATGGGAAATATTATTGTGCTTAATGATGATCTCATCATGATTTTTCATGACTGGCCATGGTCAAGATTGCTACAATAAATTAAAAGAAACATTATCTATCTATCTGTCAGTCTATCTACTCTATCTATCTATCTATCTATCTATCTATCTATCTGTCTGTCTGTCTGTCTGTCTGTCTGTCTGTCTGTCTGTCTATCTATCTATGCATAAAACTTTGTTAATGCATCAGTTAGGGTTCTTCTACAGTGACAAAAGTGAGGAAATTTGATTTTAGGGTTCCCACCCTTGCACCCCACCCCCAGCCCACCCCCATCAACAGGCATCATGGTGTGCGTTGGGGTCATCGGCCTTAACTGTCACCCCATCCCATGTGTAAACAAGCTGAGGTGGTGCAGTGTAGGAGAATGGGGTAAGAGTTAGGGCTGATGACCCCGAAGCACACCCCCATGCCTGTTGGTGGGAGCAGGCTGGGGATGGGGTGCAAGGGGTGGGAACTCTAAAATCGAATTTCCTCACTTTTTTCACTGTAAAAGAACCCTAACTGATGCATTAACAAAGTTTTTTGCATAAAATTTCCTTACTTTTTAAGAAAGACTAGAAAAGTAGAAAGCTACGCAAGTTGGTGGGAGTGTGGGGCCACCAACTTGTAAGTGTCGGGCCACATTACACACCCAATGACTAAAAAGTACATTGACAACAGCAAGGCCAGCCACCAAACAAATAATACTCTAGTAGAGCAATAGAAAATGCTGTCCAGAAAATGTAAACTGCACCACACAATATCTCTGCAAAAAATATATTGTCTGACACATAAACACTGCTATTGACATCTACAGGACATGTCATCAACACCCTCCAAATTTCAAGTAAAAAGACCAAGCCGTGTCTGAGATATAACATGTCAAAATTTGAAATTTTCATTCATCAGAGTGACACAGTTCCACACCTGTTGACATTTAACAAACACAACAACTGAAAACTACATCCATGACACTAAGGCTAGGCACCCTATCAATTTCAAGCCACCAGCACAATCCAAAACACTGTCCACAACACGTAAAGTGCGTCAAGCAATATCTCCACAAAATTTTTTTTATCTGACACATAAGCAACACAATTCACATCTCAGGACATGCTGTAAACACCCTCCAAATTTCAAGTAAAAAGACTAAACCATTGCCAAGATGTTCAATCTTAAAGATTGGTAAAATTTCCCTATCTATTCCATTATAAAAAATCTGGCCATCTTGTCCCTCCCTCGCGATCAAAGATGGCGATCAAAGAATCTCATGATCAAAGTATTTGCAGGCTGGCAATCAAAGAATTTGCAGGGTCTCGACCAAAGAATAAAAACTGTTCTAATTAAAAAAATTCAAAGAATTGTGGTAAACCACCACCACCACGGTTCATCAGAACGAAGACCCTTGAGTAAAACCCACCCTCATTTGTCTTCCTAGGACACCCCTGAGCTGAGAAAATAGATTTTTTTATCTGGCCATCTTGTCCCTTGCTTGTGATGCATGATCGCGATCAAAGAACCTCGCGATCAAAGAATTTGCAGGGTCACGACCAAAGAATAAAAACTTTAATAATTACAAAAAATCAAAGAATTGTGGTAAACCACCACCATGGTTCATCAGAATGATGCCCCTAAGTACAACCTACCCTCATTTGTCTTCCTAGGACACCCCTGGGCTGAGAAAATTTATTTTTTAATCTGGCCATCTCGTCCCTCACTCGCGATGCATGATCACGATCAAAGAATCTCGCGATCAACAAATTTGCAGGGTCACAATCAAAGAAATTACTCACTCACAAACAAAGAGTGAGGGACGAGATGGCCAGATTTAAATATGTATTTTCTCAGCCCATGGGTGCCCTACAAAGTTAAATGAGGCTGGGTTTTGCTCAGGGGGCTTCATTCTGCCCCATCTGAATGAAAAAAATCATGTTTCAAATATCCCTGATAGTCTAGCACCCCCCCCAATCATAATAAAATAGATAATGATCTCTAGTGGCCCCCTAATGTCTATGTCATAAATATTTTTTATATCCCTTGTAGTCTAGTGCCCCCCCGCTCTGCATAAAATAATAATTGTAATTCATATCCCTGGTAGTCTAGAAGCCCCCCATCATAATAAAATATATAACCATCGCAATTTGCTGGTAGTCTAATGGTCCCTGCAGTGTGTATTTCTTAACTATTGCTTTTTAGATCCCTGGTAGTCTAGTGGCCCCCCCGATCTCTATTAAATTATAATTATTGTTCATATCCCTGGCAATCTAGCAGCCAACCCCTCCATCATAACAAAATAGATAAGGATTTCCAATTTCCTGCAGTCTAGTGGCCTGCCACCCCCACCCAGCCATGCCAGCCCACCCAGCATTTCACTTTCCCCAGCCACTGACAGTCACAGCTCATCTCTCACTCAATGGCCAGCCACCGACTATATGTATTATACGCATCATGCAAAGAGGCACTCTGAAATTATTTCTGAGTGCCTCTTTGCATTAGTAATCATAATGCACACAGTCAGTGACTGGCCATGGAGGTGAGAGTTGGCTGTGCTAGCCGCCAGCTGGGAAGGGTGGAGGTGCTGGGTCAGAGGGCATGTCTGGGGTGTGGAGGAGCACTAGACTAATAAGAAATAGGAAACTTATCTATTTTTCTATGATGGAGGGGGAGCCGCTAGACTACCAGGGATATGAACAATAATTATAATTTAATACAGATTGGGGAGCCACTAGACTACCAGGGATCTAAAAAAACAATATTTATCAAATACACATGGGGGGGCCACCAGACTACCAGGAAATTGCAGATGGTTATATATTTTATTATGATGGGTGGTGGCCGCTAAACAATCAGGGATATGAATTACAATTATTATTTTATACACATCGGGGGGCCACTAGACTACCAGGGATATAAAAAAAAAATATTTATGAACATTGAGAGGCCACTAGAGATCATTATATATTTTATCATGATGGAGGGGCGCTAGACTACCAAGGATATGTAAAACATGATTTTGCTTTTATTCAGATGGGGCAGAATGAAGCCCCCTGAGCAAAACCCACCCTCATTTAAGTTTCTAGGGCACCCCTGGGCTGAGAAAAAGCATTTTTAAGTCTGGCCATCTTGTCCCTCGTCTCGATGGACAATCGCGATCAAAGAATCTTGCGATCAAAGAATTTGCAGGCTAGTGATCAAAGATCATTAGCGAGCCATGAACTAAGATTTTAAAAGCTCAGAACTCTATTTTTAGACTGATTTCGATCAAACCAAAGGCATGGCTCGATAGAGCGGGGTCCCCAGAGTAAAACCCATCCAAGTTTTACTTCAGAAGTGACCCCCGAGCCGAGATATTTGTGTTTTTCCAATCGGAAAATCAAAAACAAGATGGCGGACCTCACGATCAAAGAATTTTAAAAATCCTCGGGGACAAAGATTCCTGAATCACGAGGCTGCAAATTATTTGATCACCAGATGGACAAGATGGCCATAACCCCATTCTTTGTTTGCAAAACATACATATAAATTTTCCCAATGACTTATAATGGGAACTTAAAAATGGCATAACTTTTGGATACCTTATTATTTTTTCACCAAATAAAAATCGACATGTTTGGCCACCAAAGCTCTTTCAAATGAGCAATCTTGAAGAGTAGCAAGCCACACAACGGCCTTGCAGGATCACGTCCAAAATCCCAAAAGCTGCCTCCAAAAGTGGATAACTTTGCATTTTTCAGTGTTTTTGTACACAAAGACCGTAGGTCTGACCAAAACACAATTTGTCTGATCAAGAGATCTACCATGCCCCACCATGCATTCCAAATTTCAGGCAAATCCATTGAACGGGTCAAAAGTTATTAACACCCAAACTTTTGATTTTAGTATGCAAGTGACTGCTGAACCATAACTATAGTGGCAAGAGTGCACCATTATAATATATATATATATATATATATATATATATATATATATATATATATATATATATTATATATTCGAGTCCCTCTAGCTCCCTTTGGTATCCACAAGGAGCTGGGTTTCGGGGCCTTGGAGACCATTGCTTATGGCCAGGGGGAGTATGTCTCTCCCATCCCTCCTGGAGCAGTGGCAAACACAGGTGAGTGCACATACATGGAGGTGCAGGTGTGCTCCCAGAAACCATGTATTCCTTCCACCCTACCTGATGTACGTCAGCCCCACAGACCTTCCTTGAACTGACATCCAGCCTCCACTGGGTGTCACTTGAGAGTGAGGTGACTAGCCTCCCCAATCTGGGAGAGGAGATCAGCACAGCAGCGACTGCAATCCTCTTCCAGCCCCACCCGCCAACTCCTAGCAGCTTGAATTCAACTCTGAACATGGGTCAGCAGCATGGTGTGAGGTGTGACATCCTGTGCCTCAACCCTCAACACCACTAGGCTGGCAAAAGAAAAATTATTTATCTTTCTTCTGTACTCATGGAATGCTTTTTGCCTTCTAATTAGACATGCTTAGTGGAATAATCATTTATGACACATATTCTACACAAACACACTGATTTCAATTATACAGACTCTGACTCCTCACTTCTTACTAGTGTTGTAAAGGCTCAGAATGGTTTATATAGCTCCATTCAGTGGTTCCCTTTAGAGTTGTGGTGAGTTCCTAGAAGTACCTAGTTTGTCCTCAGAACCCATCCTAACAATGTGCAAACCAATAATGTGAAGGCAAAAACATTTTTAACAATAGAAATTACCACAGTATTGGGGGGATATATTCAGTGCCAGCCAGTTGAGCGTGCAAATTAGTGCATTGTGGAAACTAGTTGCGCTGGATGGCACTGTTGCAATATTCAAATAGTATGCACGATCGGCACAGATCACACATCCTGTCTGAATATGGGACCCTGGATGCACTGCACAAAACAGGCAGCTGCCAAAGTGGGCACAGCACTTGAAGACCACTAGTGGGGGAATGCATGGTGCATACATGAATGTGCCATTCCCCCAAGGGTGATATTCAGTCAGCATATGCTAATGAGCTCATTGGGCATGCATGGTGCAAAGGGGCCTCATGCATGCCCATTATGGGTTTATTAGCATGGCAGTGCCTGACTGAATGCTCCGGGCCAGCCCTCACCTGTCCCCAATCCCTAATCAAATCAATGTCCCACCCCATACACTCTCAATAGAGCAGTGGTGCCAACCTCCCATCCCTGAACCCTGAAAACAGGAAATAGTGCCTGATACCTGTTCCCATATTGCAGTGGTACTCTCCCACCCTGCCCAATTCCCGCTTGAAGGAGAATCCCATCCCCCTATCCCTGATCAAATGGAATGCCCTGCCTTACCCCCTTTTCAATAGTGTAGTGGTACCATCCACCCAACCCCGATTGACAGAGTAACAATCCCCCACCTGGCCCCATTTCCTATCTGATGTACAATCATGCCCCCAACCCATCGCCAATCCCCGATGCCCAAAGGAATGATCAGACTCCCTCAGCATTTCCATAGTGTGTGGCCCCCCAACCCATCAGGACTGGAACCCCAACCCCACTCCCCCTCAACCCATCCAGTGCCAGTGACTGTCTATGCCCTCCTCACACCACCATGGCCAGTCACCCACTGACAGGTACCAGGGAGCTGTCATAATATGGGACACTGCTCATTGGTTGCTCGAAACAACCAATGAGCATTTCTGGTGCCTGTCAGGTGGCAGTTGGCCATGGATGGAAGTGGTGGGCTGTGCCATTCACTGGCATGAGTGGGGTGGGGGAGTGTCCTGTACACTATGGTACAGAGGTAAGCCTCCTTTTATCTGCTTTCGGGGATCAGGGCCAGGGTGGGGGGTCCACTGGACTACCAGGGAATGAGGTGGGGTTTTTAATGGTCACTGTGATCAGGGCTGGGGTGGAGGTCCACTGGACTACCAGTAAATGGCATGGAGTTTTCAACACTCACTGCAATTGGGGCTGGGGTGAAGGTTCACTGAACTTCCAGGGAGGTTCGGTGCAGGCATCTGCACCAATTGGGATAGGGGCTGGAGGGGTTGGCACTTGTCTGCTGGGGCTGGCAGGCTGCAGTGCCCTTGTGTGCACTTCCAACGCCCACCTTTGGGTGGCTGGCCAGGTTAGGCCAGCTTTTTTTGGCCATTCTGTGGGCCACGCATGTCTGGCCTTTGAGGCGCATTCCCTTTGAATATGCCACAGGGCATTATATGCATTGGAACACCCCCTCCACTTGCACGGCATACATTATTTTGTGCACCAGCCCATTCCCTTGTGGGCAGCACATTTTGCCCCATTGAAAATCATGCTTTGTCACATTGTTTGGGATGCACGGCCCATCTCCCTTTCCTGCTGGGATGTGCCGTGCATCTCCCTTGAATATGGGAGCCATAGTCCATAAACTTTGCTTTTTAAATTTTCAAGAAATGTGCAAATTAGTTATGCAAATATACATACATACTATGCCTACCATCTTATGTACTCTTCCTAAAGAGATTAAAACTTAACTTCAGATGATTTGCATTATAATGTGCTTCTGCTGATAGGTGACATTCATATTTTCATATTAGTGACAAAACTTTGTTAAATATTACTAATGTGACTTACAGTTGTATAATGCAGAACTAATACAGTCATCAATGATAATCAATGATAATCTGTTGTTCATCCACAGATCATCAAAAACCATCCTGCTGATTTAAAGGAATACATCCATGTTCAGTGGCAGACATGGTTTGAAAGCCCAAGATAAGTTTGTTTAATTGAGATATTGCACATACCTGCAGCTGGAAGCAGTCCAGAGATATAAGTGCATGAGTCTGTGCAATCTAAATACTACAGTACATTAGAGCCGTTCTTAGAACCTTGTGATGTCGATATCAGTGATGATCAAACAGTGCTTAACTCAATGCAGTTAGGCACTACTTGATCATCACTGACATCACAAGGTTTGAAGGATGACTCTAATGTAGTATTTATATGTCACAAACTCAGGCATCTTTATCCCTGGACTGCTTCCAGCTACAGACATGTCCAATACCTTAATAAAAGGAACTTTTCATGGGCTTTCAAACTATGACTGTGACTGTACATGAATGTGTCCCTTTAAGCTTACAAAAATAATCAATAATCAGCTAGTGATTTAAAAGTTACATGTCTGATGATTAAATCATGATCTAGATGATGATCTTAGATCACAATCTGCGTTAATGATCAAATGGTAACATTTGATGATTAACAAGGATCAGTCACAACTGACCTTTAGAAAACATGATTGGTGATTTACTGATTGACCTGGGCATACCAATCCAAGACCAGTACTTGGTCTAGATGGAATTGACTATCCTCAAGTTACACTAGACAGTGAGGCCTTGACTTATCCCATCTCAAGAATGTTTAACTTTTCCTCATGCACTGATGCCTACCCTAAACAGTGGAAGATGACCACAACAATCACCATCAACAAGTCTGGTCCACACGTCACACCTCCAACTATAGTTTAATCTGCCTTCTCACTTCTCTTTCAAAAATTTCTGAAAGAAAACTATTTGACCAAAGTTCATAATTTATTTTGTAACACAATTTGTTGACCAATGCCCAATGTGGTTTTTGCGCCCCAACACAACATGGAGATGACGTTGGTGAGAATCGCAGATTATGTCAACTGAGCATTAGACTCAGGTAATTATGTTCTGAAGCTTTAGTGTTCTTGGACATCACCAAAGTATTCAACCACATTGCCATTATCTACTGGTTCAGGCACAAACCACTCTCAGTTTTTCCCCTGAGGTCACCACTTTGTTCAAAAACTATTTGCCTAAATGAAGCACATTGACAGTACGTTCTTAAACTTTTGTCAGATTTGTTGTGTGGTCCACTTGGGGTCTATCCTTAGTCCTCTGCATTTTTCTGTTTTCTTATATTCACTGCCAAAGACCCGCCCATTGATTGAAACTATCCTGTATGCTGATGATGCTGTCATTTTCAGTGTAGGCAGGGACTTGGCTACATTGAATGAAAACTATTCAGCATGATGTTGACCTTCTCCAGGCCTAGTTTTTAAATGACAGTAAGGTCCTCAATACCAAAAAACAGCACAAATACTGCAGTCCCTCTTTCTTAACACATAAGTTAGATGGTAATGTGGTAGAACATGTCTGAAAGTTTAAATCCTTAGGCATGATCTTGGAAAGCTCTCTATCTTTTGATACCCATGGCACATAGCTGGTCACAACTGTGCACCAAAGACTTGGTTCTCCATATTGAGATAAACAATTCTTGCAGTAGTTCCAGATACTAAAAGATTGCCTGACAATAGCCTCCTTTTCCCCATTATTGATTACAGTTCTCTTGTGTATCAGCTGCCCCTGCCAGGGTTCTCTCCAAGGTGCACACTATATATGTTAATGTTTGCCATTTTCTAACTGGCCTGCCCTATCACACTCACCACTGCCTGTTGTACAGATTTGCCTCATGCACATCCTTGAGGAAACTGTGAGGACCTATATAACAATAGTGACAGGTCAAAAACAAGGGGACCTGAGTGGAAGCTGGCAGAGTGAGGATTCAGGATGGATGTGAGAAAGTTTTACTTTTACAAAGAGAGTTGTTGAGCTGTAGAACAGACTACTGGCTGCTGTAATAAGTGCAAAAACATTAATGAATGCATGCAAGGCTGGGACAGAGAGAAGTGTTTGATAATTACTCGAGGTTAGCAGTAAAGCAAGTAGTGGGGGGGTCGGGGCAAAACACCTCTAGGCAATAAGTCATGTGGTAGGATAGTGTAAAACAGGGAAGTCTAAATGGGCCAATGGTCTTTTTCTGCTGAAATTGTCTATGTTTCTGTATTTCATTCATTGTATTATAATTTCCAGCTACTCACTGAATTTAGAATTGTTGCTTTTCTGCTAAATTAACTATTTCTCTATATATTTTTCCTCAGTACATCTCTGGAAATGAGATTTTACAACTCAACATGACTTTCCTGTTAATATTCTTTCAATGAATAAATAAAATCTGCACCTTTAAGATGGCCTAGAACAGTTTGACAACAATGGAGGTCAGGCTTACCAGCCTGTAATTCTCAAGGTTGCACTTTTCACCTTCATTGTAGAGTGATACTGCAACCACCCTCCTCCAGTCCACTGAACCACTCATGCTCCCAGAAGGCAGTTGAATATGTCTTCCACAGGGGTAACCAGTACTCATAGCAGGTCTTTCACTACCCTGTGGTGCAACCTATCTGAGCCTAGGGATTTTCTGACTTTCAGTTCCTTGACCTTGAGCCTCAGCTACTTCACAATCAAGCAGAGGACCATCCTTTTCCATAGTAAAAAAAAACTGAAGTATTCTTTCCATCAGTACAGTTGCTTTCCCCGGGTCATTTAAACATCACCCATTTAAACATTTTTTTCCAGCCTTTGTATTCTTTTTCCTTTTTTTCACTTACATATCTGAAGAAGGTCTTGTCGATTTGCATTCCTTCAGCAATCTTTCCTGAAGGCAGCCTTTACTGATTTTCTCACTTCTTAACCACAATGGGTTTTTAATCCTCTAGTACCTCCTGACCTGTTTCAGGCAGCATGTGGTGACCTTCAGAACCTCCCTATTGGCACCTTCTTGTTTTACTCCACCCCTTCTAACTAACCTTCTCCTTGGAATCTGATCTCATGAATCTTATCCATCTTCCCCAGAATCAGCCCTTCTGAAGTCTAGAACCATTGACTTGGATTTCTGATGCCTGCTGTTAAAGGAGATTTTGAACCACACAAAGCTTTGGTCACTTGCTTTTAGGGGACCCTCAATGGTTATGTCTTCTATGAGTTCCAGCTTAGGGAGCACCAGGTCCAGGATGGACATCTCTCTTTTAGGTTCCTTCACATGTTGGGAGAGGAAAACATTCTGGATGTTCCCACCAGGACCTGGCATTTGATACTTCATGCTTCAGTATGCTACAATTGATGTTTGGCATATTGAAATCAGCTATCAGGATTATATTCCACAGTGCAACTGCCTTCTGTACCTCCCACCCTAAGGCCTTATCTTTTTTCTTGGATTAGTTGTGGGGCCTGTATACCACTCCAAACATGATCATCTTTCCCTTTCCCAGTGTGAGCTATACCCAGATTTATTTGCCCATTGTACCCATCGTAAAGCTTTTTTACTTGAGGGAAGAGATACTCTCCTTAATATACAGTGCCTCCCCTCCACCTTTTTCTGCAATGTTATCTTTTCTGACAATGGTATATTCTGTAAGTTTAAGGTCCCAATCATAGTTGGCTGTCAAACCCATTTCAGTGACTGCTATGATGTCTAGCTGTCACTCTGGTGCCATCACCTGAATATCCTCTATCACATTTCTCAGGCTCCTAGCATTTAAAGTAGCCATTGCCCAAAAGCTTGTTTTGTTTTACCCTCTCTGCTTTTTTCTCTGCCCCACAAAGATACTCTTTTCTTATGCTTATAAATTGCTTTCCCATCAGTGCTTCTACATTCCTGTTTAAATCTGTTACTTGAGGGAGTTCCTGCTGGGTCTTCCTTGTCTGCTACTCTGCTCTGGTTTCCCAAGGCTGCAGTATTTCACATGAGGTTTAGTGAACTATGATATAAGCGTTGAATCTTTGAGCCAACACATTAATCCCACCTGTAGTAGGATGAAGGCAGACCCTCTTAAAAAGCCTTCCACCCTTCCACAACTGTCCCCAGTCACCCAAACATCCAAACTCTTCTTCCCTACACAACTCCTTCAGCCATGGACCAAAATGCTTGTCTTCTAGAAGCCATTGTTGACTTCCCCACCGGTCAAACTGCTGGACTGTTGGTCCCTAGGTGAACAAAAAAATCAGGCCCCTGCCTGACACTCTTGCTCCTTTCAATTCTTTGTAATTCTGTATCTGCTCCCCTTGCTGGTGCCCCTGGGAGACAGCTGTCTATTCTGTCCTCCTGGCTCTTTGTACACAACATGCTCTCAGTCCCCCTGTCAATTAAGTCTCCTAACACCAGTATTTTTCTAGTATGTCCACTACCCTTTGATCCCACTGCCTTCCCTAATGCCATTCTGGCAGCAGTCCCTGTTGGGGAGAACCAGAGCAAACTGAATCAATCAGAGGTGTGGTAAAATTCACTGTTGCAGTCTCAGGACCCTCCCCTTCCCCTGTATTAACTCCTTCTCCTTTTGTAATCCTGTTAGCTACCCTTCACCTTCAGAATAAACTCTCAGTATCCATTGAGGTAGTGGAGTAACAACTACCTCCCTGAGACTCCACATAGCCCTGATGTGAAGAAAGCCTAACTTTCCCTTTACAGCAGACATCTCCTTAATGTGTACATGTGTGCTGTAAACCAGCTGTACACTGGCAGCAGCTAAGTCTCCAGTGCTCTTTCTAGAAGATAACTTCTCTTCAATCCCTGTAACACACTACATACCTTCTATGCCACTACACTCTTGCCACCACCTGCTTTCCTCATCACTTGTCATAAGCTCCACATAGGGTACACTTGATATGCTTCAGGTCAAGTGCCTATTACAGCTTCCAACTAACCAAATCCCTCACTACAAACATTCTTCCAAGATATTTAACAAAAATAAGCTCTGTCCACAGTCCAACCATAGTCCAACAAATGCATACTATCCCTAGCATACAGCCCATGGAACTCTGTGATGATCTTATCAGGTTTTATGATGGCCCCATCAGTGAATTCATAAATACATGCATCCCCATGTTGATATGCTATTGAGCATTGACCATTGCCTGGTGGTCAATTGAGTGTCACCAATTGTTATCTGGGTAATGGTGGACCAGAGGACTCTGGTGTCAGGCCACATCTCGTGAATGGGATCACAGGTCCTTCCTCCACCTTAAGCAGCAGATCTGCAGCCTTTCTGAGTCCCAGATCTTCACCTCCCAAGTGAATCACTGCTAACTCTTGAGGTCCACTCTGGTGAACCTCAGCCACCACCCTGTGGAGAAGTCCCAGCGAGTGCATGCTGTGTTGTGCTGTCCATTTTACATCTGCTCTCCATGGATCCAGGTGAAGATTCCTCCCACTGGTTTGTTACCCAGCTCTTTTTGCCTCCCAGGATATGGATTTATCACATTTCCAGAACCATTTGATTCCATGAGGAAGACCTGAGAGAGACAAAAATATGGACATTGAGAAAATGAAACCTGCCATAAAGAGACCTGTGATCTCCATTTCCCAAAGGCCTAGATCTGACAGTATGACAAATCATTCTCTCTTTCATTGGTGGCTGCCCATATCTTTAATTAATGAGTATTGAAATCCTTCAAATTCAAACCCACGTGTTTCATTACTTTGCTCAGCATGTATCTGAACTTGATATGCCATTAACAGTAACCTGTCCCCATAGCAGTAAAAGAAAGATGCAGTAGGTGGACATTCTGAAAGGTATTGTTGCAGTATGCCCCTCACATCATATGTCACTTACTGAAAGCTTACCTTCTGCACCACCAATCATGTGCCAACTAGTTGATCTTACTTCTGTGTACCCTGGTAAACACCACTTCCAGGGTCAGGGCCATATCCTCATCATGTATCCCTGAGGCATTGCTTCCTACTTGGGCTGAGCTAATTCTGAGACCTAAAAGGCCCTGAAGAAGTCCAGCCAAAAGGCCATCTAAAACAAGATGGCCTTGAACTGTGACCTGCAAGTTTGTGATAACCCCCCCAGCCTAATTCAAGAGTCACTGGGCTGGTTAGGCATGCCCATCACTCCAGTGCCCCTTACTCCAATGTTCTAGATCTTCTGAACCCTGAAGGCCCAAGTAACGTCTTCTAGGTCCAGCACCTTAATGGACCATTTTATTCCTGCTGTCTCACTGCCTTCAACTTACTGTATAATCTCATGTTTTTCCTTTATAATATATATATATTGGCAGAGCTGTTCCTTCAGGATTAGCCATGTGTTTGACCACCCTTTCACCACCCTGACCATCAGGAAGTGCTCAAGTCCTCTCTCTGATAGGCCATCTTGGTACTAGATATGATAGAATTTCTGATTAACTGCCCAGTCTAGGGGACACCACATCCCATGGGGTGGCTGTGGGCTCAATTCTACTAGAATGATCTTCCTTAACCTATGTCACCATGAACAAGACTAGGTGTCAATTATACCATTATTGACCCCTGGAACTGCATCACCTTAAAATGTACAATCGGCAAATGTTGTATGAGGTTGACTTTCATTATCATATTCCCAAATAATCTTTTTGCCCCCAACTGCTCATTGTTATTGTGCACTACCCCCATCAATCTGTCATGAAAACAACTTTTTTTGCCATGAAGCTAGCTCCCTAATATAAGCAATGCCACCACTGTGAGGGAAAATTCCAGCAAGGTAACCTGCTTGATAACACTATCCGTGATCCAACTATATAGCATTCACTATGCACCTACAAAGTACAGTAGGCCCCAAAAGTCAAACCACCTAATGCATCTATATACAGTTTTACCTCATTGCTGAAGATGGTCTCAGGCCTCATGGATACCCAATTGAAATGTTTTAAGAAAGTATACCAGACCATTATGTCTTCCCTCATGCTTTCCTTCTCCCTTATCTGGTGACAAGGCTTCTGGATGCTGGACCCAACCTTTGCTAGGCCCCTAAGGAAAGCTGCCCCCATGGAGATTACCATACAATCAGAGTGCAGGTGACATATGTGCTGCTATTGCTTCTGCATAGATATCTTTTGTGCTGCCTTGTTAACACCCTAACTAGGCCCTCAGGTCTTCACCTTTCTCCAGGAATGCTAGCACTCGTATGCTACTTATGATGTCACTATCCCAAGGCAGAACATAATGGTCCTGGGATCCTTTGTCTTTCATGGGGCCAGGGGAACAGCAAAGTTTACAAACCTTGTTAAACATAAATAACATCAATGGAATCTGAGGGGGACCATCTGTATTTCCTGGGGCTAAGGGAACTACAAAAGTTCAGAAACCTTGTTAAACATACATGACATCAGGAGAATCTGTAGATCTGACAAACAAGAAATAGTTCAAATAATGGATCACCCCTGGCCTATCTGCCTTCTTTGATATCATCTACTGCAGGAATTTGCTATAGCATTCCAACACCACACAAGCCACTGAGCAGACCATGGGCATACAGCTACCTATGTAATATTGCACCTAAAACTTCATCCACAGCAATCCCCAGTCCTCAGGTTATACCTGCAATACTAGGAAGGGCGACATCTTTTGTGGTTAATCTTTCATAGAAGAGCTTAAAATAAAAATAAAAAGATGCAACTGATAAGTAAGTAGAGGGATGTGATGTCTACTTTAGCCATGAACACTTCCACACCTGACACATGCACAACCTCAATTGCCCTGTCAAACAATGCATGTGTCCTTGCTATACAATTCAGTTCACATTAAACCTACTGTGCAGTGAGTTTGTAACCTATCTTTTTAAGTGACTGTATTGAGTTGCCAACTATTCTGCTTGTCTTTTCCCTTCAAATTAATTTCCAAAGTAGCAAAATTACTGCGCTCATGCTCTAGGAGGAGTTTGCCACCAAGGTAAATCACCTAAAACTCTCCAAATCTCTCCAAAGCAGGGGCGCCCTTCCAAAGTAAAGATGGAGATGCAGACTGCAATAAACAACAGTTGTTGTATTTATTGTCACCAAATTGTGAGAGCCCCTTCAGCTGTATGTAGTGGCTTTCAACTAATAGTATTCAAGCAACTCATTCAGAGCTCAGCAGTAACTAGCTAACAACCAGAAATCAGCAATTGTAGAGAATTCTTAAGCCGAGCATTAAAAGTTAAAGGTTGATTGTTAATTGGTTTCATAAGTTTAATGTGAGCTGTATTGTAAAGTCGGTGGCCCACAGTACAGCAAAACCAAAACCGTGAAAGATGAAAATAAATCATTACAGCAAACGTCACTGTAATGGTCTGTGGTTCACAGATGCATCTTCTCCCAGTGTTGTGCCCCCTTCCCAAAACAACTCCAACCTGGGTTTTATTATATTTAAATGAGGGAGGTGTGGCTGGTGCAGCACCCCCGCAAAAAACACATTGGTTGTTGATCGCACAATACTGCGTGTAGAGATGCAGCAAATTGAAATTTTGCTAGTGAAGGGCTGGTGAAGTGGCCAAATTTGCCTGGCAGCATAACTCGTGAAATTTTCCCGTATAAGGCAAATTTCACCTAGGCAAAATCCCTCCTTCCACGGGCAAGATTTTGCCACTGAAGGCGGAATTTCACCATGGAAGGCGAAATTTCACCACTCCATCAGGTGAAATTTCGCTCTGTGAAATGGGTGGAATTTTGCAGATTACTCCATGAAGCCAATTTTGCTCACTTCGCATACCACTAACCGAGTGTCAGCATTATGCCGTTGCTGTACTGGATGTCGGCAGATTTACTGTTGACAAAACATGGTGCTTCTCCATAAAGTGCAGACCAATATAGTCATTTACTGAGTGCCCTCTGTGTACAACAGGTGGATGACCATGCAGAAGTCACCCAGTGCCTTTATTAGAACTATCCCAATGGGAAACACCCTCACACTTGGTATGGGGAAAGGTCCATTTATCTATCTGAACTAAAGTCCTTGCAGAGTTTTGCCCAGATGACATCAAGCCTGTCCCTGGCTGACATCAGATTTATCAGCTCGTAACTCTAACGGAGGTGATCATACAAAATCCTAAACCCTACTGTAAAACCGTCAGTCAAGAACAGCATCGTATTGCAATCCCAGTAGTGCTTCAGCCACTACCTAAGAACTTTCCCCCTTACCTGCATTGACAGACCAGGGGCACTTACTCTGAAAGTGCTGGGAGGTATCCTGACCCTGCTTATGTAGCTTGCATTGAGTAAATGGATATTGTTGCCTGCATATCCTGCACTTGTGATGAAAGCTAGAACCCACTTTGCTACACAACCTCTTTTGTAGCTGAAGTAGACTTGTGTTCTGCCCTGCTCTACCGGGGGCTGTGGGAGACTTTAATGGGCAACCAGCTGTCTATGTGCAACACTCCTCCCAGTGCAGAACACTGACCATCAATGGCATGTCTTAGGCTCCCCACTCCTTCAAGAGGTTGTATTGCATGCAACATAAGGATTCCTCATCATATTCCAGCCAGGCCAACCCCGCTTTGTGCTTATAGGCTAACATTTTCCTATTAAGATACTTGAGAAGAAACAACTAACCCCATATCAGATTGTCAGGAATAACAGGCTAGACATAAGGGTATAGGCCTGGTCACCCTTTAAGTGCAAGTTTAGTGCAGGGCTCCCTATTGGGGTGCCCCATACAGTGGGCCAGTGCCACTCGAATTACCTACCGGATGAAGTTATATAACCTTGGAAGTTATCAAGTTTGCTGTTGTACAAAGTTTAACTGTTTTTCTGTTAAGAGGCTCACATTGTTGGTTGAGCATTGGAAGACCGTGCTACTGGCATATCGGGAAAGTGGGGGGCTCAACAGAGAGAATGGCAGAGGGAAAGATAGCTACATATAATGTGAGGGGATTAGGTAACCCTATCAAGAGGAAGAGAATTTTGAACGAGCTGCACAAGGCCCATGTGGAAATAGTGCTCCTCCAGGAGACTCACCTAGATCAAAGGGGGAGTAGTAAGCTTAAACGTGCTGGGTAGGTCAAGTATATTACTCTACTTATAGGATACACCCCCACAGAAGAGGGGTTGCCACACTAATTCACAAAAACAGCCCCTTCCAACTTAATAACATACAAGAGGACCAGGAGGGGAGATTCTTATGGCTGAGGGTAACTATAGAGGGGTTTCATGTTCCATTTTAAACATCTATGCTCCCAATCAAGATGGGGAGAACAGCGATTTCCTGAAGAAGGTGCTACTTTGGGCAGCGCCCCTTCCGGGGGAGATGTTTATTGTAGGGGGAACTTTAATACAGTTCTCAGCCCTAAAGTGGATAGATTGGGTGTACCATCAGGCCCTCCTACACGAGCAGCTCAAGCACTAATCAGGCTGGGGAGAGAGTTGGGCCTAATGGACGTCTGGCGTCACCACTACCCGAAGGTACGGGATTATACCTGCTGGTCTGCACCACATAATGCCTACTCAAGACTTGATATGCTTTGGCTGTCCACAGACTGGCTTCACAAGGTGGAAGACTCTCAGATCCATTCCTGGACCATATCAGATCATAGCATGGTGTCAATGTTTTTATGGCCATGCCCTTAACTTAAAAACTCCACTTAGAGGCTAAACGTATCCCTTTTAAATAGAGGGGAGTACAAAGACCTTCTAAAGGAGACAATAAGACAATATGAGAATGAAAACCCCACCAGGGACACTATGGTGGCCATCTGGTAGGACGGTCTGAAGGCAGTCCTAACAGGGACCACCATAGGGTATGCTTCTAATCTTAAAAGAAGGCAACAAAAAGAGATTCTGGAGCTTGAGAACCATCTCTTTGACCTGGAGGCTGAACATAAGATCTGCCTAGATGAACAAGTCAAGAGTCGAGTACAAGAGACAAGAGGGAAATTAAATAGACTTCTAGATGAGAAGGTTGAGGGACAACTTAGATACTCTTGCCAGAGGTTTTTTGAGGCAGGTAATTGAACAGGTAGACTACTGGCATGGCAACTAAGGAAAGAGGCTGCCACTTGAAATATCCTTCATTTGAGGACCTCAAGTAAGCATGGTCAGTACATAACAGATCCAGAAGTCATAGCATCACAGTTTCAACAATTTTAAAAATCACTGTATTGCCTGGATCATATCACAAATTACTCAGATAAACTAGAATTTTTTTTTTAAAAAGGTAAAAATACAGAAATTATCTGTGGAAGACAAGGAAAGAATCGAAGCCCCTATAACAGAAGATGAACTCCAGAAGAGTTTTAGGGAACTGAAAACAGGGAAGGCACCAGAACCAGATGGGATATCAGGGGAATTATATAAGGCTCTTGAGCCTGAATTTGTCCCTTTGTTAAGTAGAGTCTGCCAAGAAGTGAGAGATGGTGAACCCATCCCACCGAGTTGGCAATATGCCCAAATCTCGGTCATTCCTAAAGATGGGAAGGACCCTGAGCTTTGCAGGTCTTACAAGCCCATCTCCCTCCTAAATGTAGACCTAAACATTTTTACAATGACATTGGCCCGTACATTGCAAGAGTGTGGGGGGACTCTGGCCCATCTGGATCAAACTGGCTTCATTAATGGGAGGCTGATCCATGACAACATTAGATGCCTATTAAACCTTCTAACATTCCAACAGAATAAAGGAGACCTGTCATTAGCAATCTTTATGTATGCAGAAAAAGCCTTTGACTGGGTGGACTAGAAGTTCCTGCACAGGACCCTGGAAGAGGTAGGGATGGGCCCTAGGTTCAGGGATGAGATCTGGGCACTCTACATGCCCCCACAAGCCACAGTGAAAGTGAATGGCTTCACTACTCAAAGGTTCACACTCACTAGAGGGACCAGACGGGGTGCCTGCTCTCTCACCTCCTCTTTGCTTTGTGCATAGAACCCCTGGCCACGGCAGTTAGAGACAATACAGATATCAAGGGAATTCAGGTGGGTGAGATGGAGCATAAAATCTCCTTGCATACCTATGACTCCCTGTTCTTTGTGTCTTCCCCTGAGACCACCATCCTGGCTTTAACAGGACTCCTCAAGGACTATGGGCAGGTGTCAGGCTAGTGGATTAATTGGGACAAATTGGAGGCAATTAAGTTTGGAGGGTTTTTTCCCTGGGGTCTGGTGGAAAACTTTCCCTTTAGATGGGTGGAGAATAATGCTGTGAGATACTTGGGTGTTGAAATATCACCACACTTGTCTTTGCTCTTTCAACTTAATTATGGTAAATTGTGGGGAGAAATAAAGTCAGATCTGGCAAGGTGGGACCTACCTCCACTATCATCAGGAGGTAGGGTGGACTCTATTAAAATGAACATTCTCCCTAGGTTGTTGTTTTTGTTCCAGGCCCTCCCTATCCACGTTCCCAGTTGTTTTGACATACTTTATTAAGTATAACCCAACACAAGATCATACAAAAATAAGATACATTAATATTCACACATACTGCATGAAAGACTGTAAGCAGATTGATAACAGGGAGAGATGAACTTTCGGAGAAAATAATAGCAACACAACCATAAAAAACAAAATCGAAAAACTACCCCTCCCTCCCCTGGGTGCACTTTCCTATAGCTTATCACAACAAGGCTAAAAGAGGACCAAAATGATAACAGTTAAAAAAAAATTTAGAGGAGGAGAGGCCCATGAACTTACCAAGACATCCTATCAAGACAAATAGAGGGCATATAATTTCCCCCAATTTTTATTAAAAGATGAAAGATGATGGCACACAATCGCAATTAAATATTCAACAAGGAGAGCGAATGAAATTTTATACAACCATTCCGTATAAGAAACGGTGACTTGATCCATCCAGTCTCTAAGCACTAGCTTTTTGACCGCCATTGAGATTAGAGCCATATGAAATCTTCTCTCCTTCACAAGAATTCCGGAATAATCTCCCAGAATACATATGATGGGGGAGAAGAGGCGCTGCAGTCCTCGCTGTGGGTCTAGAGCATATTCAATTTGTTTCCACAAAGGAGATATTTCTTCATACGACCACAATATATGAAGGAGCGAGCCTTCCTCCTTGTTACACCTAGAGCACGTGCTGGAGGGAAGCCTCTTCATTTGAGCCAATTTGATAGGAGTATAATCAGGGGTCAACCTTAATTTTTTTTTGCACTAGCCAGCCGGACAAGTGGATTAAAAATTGCACTAGCCTGCAGTTGATTGCACTAGCCCACAATAATAATCATGTTAAAATCTGGTTATACAGGAAAAATACAAGCCAATGGCATATTTATCCTGCTCCTACATTGCTTCCTGCCCCTGTAGAAAAAAGTGACTGCAATACAATCACATGCAGTGTGTACCCCCACTGCTTTACCATGTGCCCCTTGCTTATGCTTTCTTCACCTCTCCTCACCAATCCAGAGAATACTATAATAGCAAATATTCAGTCAAGCAGTTCTAGCTCTGCATGCACAATAACTGTCATCATCATACACCGCACCACAGTCCCACCCTGACCTGCAGGGCTATGAACAGAGTCAAGCAGAGAAAGACACTCTCATCCCTCACCCTGTGATTAACCAGACCTGCACTTCTGGAAGTTTTCTTACACTGTGAAGTGGGCATGGGGCAGTTCATGGATTTCTTTGGAGAGAGTTAAACAAGCACAGGAGGCTTGAGATGTACGAAACTTTGACAGTTCTGTTTATATATACCAGGCACAACAGTATTGATTTAAAGCAGCAGTGCAATACTCAGGTGAACATTTTGACCTAAACTTTTTTATGCTATTTCAGATTGCCGCTTACCTCCTGACTTGTATGATACCCTTCTGCCCACAATTTGAGTCTGCTTTAGTCCTTTTTGTCATATTTGAAATAGTAAAAGAAGCAGTCCTTTTAATATGGCTCGGGACAGGTCTTCATCAGTATTCTCAGCTGTTTTGTCCATTAGTTGTTTAAATATCACTTACGTTGTGACTAAAATAATGCATTATGCACCAGGCAGTGCTTCTTCATCTTATGGAACAATAGCTGTTCAAACACAGCTGAGAATACTGATGAAAACCTCTCTGCCCTGAGGGAGGAATTTGCCCATCTTCAGGTCACACTGGACAGCAGTAAGGGAACCTTCCCCCAGGCCAGACTGGATGGTAGGAAGGGAACCTCCCCCATCCAGGGAGCACCAGAGCTGCCACCACTACCTGAGAGGTTGCAAAGAAAGCACAGCAGTTGGACCACAGTGGGCTCAGGGAGGGTGAGGGTGGTGGAACAGAGGCACACCCAGTCAGTTGTTCCACTCCACAATCCATACACCATTCTGGGGGAGCACAGCTCCCCTATGGATGAACCCACAGAGGAGATTGAGGAGGCTGAGGACACCTGTCACAAGGGAGGCCCACAGGATGGAGGCAGAGGACACCACAAGGAAAGGAAGCAACTCCTGGTGGGGGACTCAATTATTAGGGGATAGAACTGGGGGGAGAAGGGAAAACTGAAGTAAGGTGCCTGCCTGGTGCCATGGCTTGGAGGGACAGGGAGCACATCCTCAGGATCATGAGAACAGCTGCACAGGAGTCTGAGTGGGACATTATTGTCCACCTAGGGACAAATGACTTGGCTCAACATGAGATTAGAGCAGTGCAGAAGGACTTTGTAGAACTAGGGAGGGGCCTAAGACAATTAGCACTCATAGTATCCTCCAAAGAGGTGCTGTCTGTCAATGGCATGAGTGAGGCAAGGGTACTTTGCACCATGCAGTTTAATGAATGGTTGAAAAAATGGTGTGGAGCACAGGGGTTTGGCTTCATTGGAGACTGGGGTTCCAACTGGAGGGACACCAGCCTATACTGGCAGGATGGTCTGCATCTGTCCAGGAAGGGAACAAGTCTTTTGAGCAATCAGTTTAAATGCTTCATTGGCAAGCTTTTAAACTAGTCAAGGGGGGAGGCACTGATAAGCAGCAGGAAAATCCCAGCCTCTCCCTACAAAACAGGGTACTAAATGAGAAAAAGACCAAGGTAGAAAGGTCAGTGGGGGATGCTGCAACTGAAGGTAAAGCCATCAAAAAATGGAAAGCAATGAATACCAATGCCCATAGTCTGAGTAACAAGCTTCCTGAATTAGTGGCCTTGATGGAGGAGGAGGAACATCTGGATATCATGGCAGTCACAGAAACATGGTTCACACAAAACCATGACTGGGACGTAAATATACCAGGATACACTATCTACAGGAGGGACAGAGAGGGTAATAGAAGAGGGGGAGTAGCTCTTTACATAAGGGAAGGAATCAAAGCAACAGAACAAAAGGGAAAACAGGGAGGAGAAGAAGCACTATGGGTAAATTTGGAGACCGGCAATGGCACCACAATCCGCACAGGGGTTGTATACAGACCCCCTTCTCAGGGGGAGGAAATGGACAAGGAAATGATAGAAAGTATACTTAGTATGGCAGAAAAAGGGGAGATATTGCTGATGGACGATCTGAATATGCCAGATGTTAACTGGAATGCAGTTGCAGCAGCCACTTCGAAGAGTGGGGTTATTCTAGATGCTCTACAGATGGCATGCCTTAGACAACTAGTATTGGAGCCCACTCAAGAGGGAGCAATCTTAGACCTGGTTCTCTCAAATGGAGATGAAGAGAGGATCACAGATGTAGAAGTGGGTAGCCATCTGGGAACTAGCGACCATCGAACAGTATGGTTCACAATAAACACAGCAATAGAGTCAAGCCACACAAAGGCAAAGGTACTGGACTTTTGAGGGCTGACTTTGACAAAATGGGTGAGTGCCTAAGGAATGCACTAGCAAATGGGCTGGAAGGAGGGTGGAAGAACAATGGGAATAATAAAACTGCCATCACAGAGGTAACAAGCCTTGTGTGAAGCAAATAAACAAAACTAAATGATGTAAGAAACCACTATGGTTCTCAAAGGAAGTGGCAGTGAAGGTTCAAGTGAAAAGAAAGCTTTCAGGAAGTACAAGGAATCACAGAAGGAGCAGGACAGAGAACTGTATCAGTTAAAGCAAAATGAAGCTGGGAAGGCAGTAGAAAGAAGGACCAAACTGAGGAAAAGATAGCCAACTCAGTTAAGAAGGGGATAAAACCTTTATAGGTATATCAGAGAGCGAAGGAAGACCAAGGAGGGATAGTGAGGCTTAATAAAGGGGAGGGTGGAAGAAGGTGGCTGTGAAAAGGCAGAGATACTAAACAAATATTTTTGCTCAGTATTTACAAAGAAAGAGGGGGAGGTACCTAAAACAAACAGTAGAAACACTCTGGATACAGAAGTTGATACCAGCCCATTTGCAGAAGAAAGGGTTCTGAAAGAACTCTTAAAACTGAAGGTGAACAAAGCAATGGGGCCTGATGGGATTTATCCCAGAATTCTAAAAGAACTAAGGGTGGAATTAGTGACGCCACTGACTACCCTGTTTAACAAATCATGGGAGGATGGGGTGGTACCCGAGGACTGGAGGAGGGCAGATGTGATTCCCCTTCACAAAAGTGGGAGCAAGGCAGATGCAGGAAACTACAGACCTGTTAGTTTAACCTCAGTGGTAGGGAAAATTATGGAATCACTTCTGAAGGAAAGAACTGTCGAGTATCTAGAGGTCAGAGGGGCACAGGACCCAAGGCAGCATTGATTGACAGTGGGAAGGTCATGCCAGACAAATCTGATAGATTTCTTTGACAGGGTGACCAAAGTAGTAGATCAGGGAGGGGCTGTGGACATGGCCTACCTAGACTTTAGCAAGGCATTTGACACAGTCCCACACAAAAGATTAATATACACGCTTAGCTAGCCTGGGAGTGGGTCCCAAGATGACAGCCTGGGTAAAAATTGGCTGGAGAATAGGACACAGAGAGTAATAGTAAATGGAGTCCACTCTGAAGAAAGGGGGTTACTAGTGGGGTACCGCAGGGGTTCAGGTATTAGGACGGTCCTCTTCAATGTCTTTATAGCGACATTGCAGAGGGACTGGAAGGAAAAGTATGTCTCTTGCAGATGACACAAAGATCCGCAACAGAGTTGATGCACAAGGTGGGGTGGAAAGGATGAAAAGGGACTTGGCAAGGTTAGAGGAATGGTCAAATGTATGGCAGCTTCGATTCAATGCTAAGAAGTGCAAGGTAATGTACCTGGGAAACAAAAACCCTGGGGAACAGTGCACAATGGGGGGGTGAGATACTAACAACAACAAAAATGGAAAGGGACCTGGGGAAAGTCATATCAGATGACCTAAAGGTGGGCAAGCAATGTGAGAGGGCAGCAAGGAGGGCTGGGGGGATACTGGGATGCATAGGGAGAGGCATCACCAGTAGAAAACAGGAAGTTATTATCCCTCTGTACAGACAGCTGGTCAGACCCTATCTGGAGTACTGCGTGCAGTTCTGGAGACCCAGTCTTTGCAAAGACATAGACAGGATGGAAGCTGTCCAGAGGAGGGCAACTAAAATGGTGGGGTCTGCACCGAAGACGATGAAGAGAGACTTAGGAGCTTAATATGTATAGCCTCGAGGAAAGGAGGGAGAGGGGACATGATAGAAACTTTCAAGTACCTCAAGGAATCAACAAAGTCCAAGACGGTTGCATCTTTCAAAAAGAGGTGTGCAAGAACAAAGGGGCACAATTTGAAGATGGGGGTGGCTCAGAGGTAATTTAAGGAAGTATTTTTTCACAGAGAGGGTTGTGGATGCATGGAACGGCCTTCTGGAGGAGGTCGTGGAGTCAAAAACAGTGGTGGAATTCAAGCATGCATGGGACAGTCATAAGGCAATTCTAGGGGGTGGGGTAGGGGTAGGAAGAAGTAGGCTGTTGGTTAACTAGAATCTGCAGCTTATCCAGTAGGCAGGGAAATGGGCAGACTGGGTGGGCCAAGCGGTCCTTATCTGCCGTCAAATTCTATGTTTCTATGTTAACCTGGTCTGAGCCATATTAAAAGGAGCACTCTTTTTGTTATTTCAAACATGAGAAAAGTACTACAGCAGACTCAAATTGTGGAAAGAAGGTTTTCATACAAGTCAGGACTCAGGAGGTAAGTGGCAGTATAAAATAGCATTTACAACAACAGATTTTTCATAAGTGTCCTTTCATCAGTCAAAGGGGGAGCAGTATACAGGCATGATGCTGTATTACCTCTTTTTCTATATAGGATTATCTGTGTGCACCAGGAATACCTATTTTAACTTTTAAAATTCTGTTATTTTACTGAGGTTTTGCTTTGTATCATACATGCTCCAAAGCATTGTTTTTAGCATAAAATGACATGCTGGTGGTATAAGGGTGGTACTGCATGGATGGCATTGACTGGTGTGATCCATTAAGAGGACCTGTGCACCCTACACCAGTCAGTACTGGCAGCTATCATTCTATGGATGGCCACTTCAAAGTCTAGTCTGCAGTGCTGTACAGAGCAAGTATAGAGTGGACAGACCACCTGGTTGGGCATACTGTGTATACATCATAGCATTCTGTCACTGCAGTATTGGAAACAGACACTCAAAAGGTTGCGAAATGAGCACACTGATCTTAATATTGAGGGACAAATCAAAGACAAGTTCAGCAAACTGGAAGCTAGTGACTTAACCACTCTAGCTTTGATCACAGCATGCACATTTGCTGAATGTCCCAACAACTGAGTGATAATGACTCACATCAAGTCTTTTGTTGGATCCCCCTCTTGAACTGTCAGATAATTGCAGCTCTTAGTGAGCTGCTAATCAGACCAGGCCAACTGGAACACTGAGTGAGATTAGCAAAAGGACTACAGCCTGCTAAAGCAGAGACATTTTCAACTTCTTAACAGCCATGAAAAACCTGCACTAGTCAAGATGGACAAGTAGAGGGTTAGCTGCACTAGCTCTGGCCAATTTGCACTAGGTTTAGGGCTAGTAAAACAATGTTAAGGTCAAACCCTGAGTATAATACATGTTGTTTAAAATACAGTATTGCGTAAGTCTGTATCGGTCTTGGGTGAGGTATGTATATAGGCCTGTCCATACTGAGTGCCAGTTAATAACTTCATCAGGGAAAAGCACTTGCCAGATCTGAGATCCGGCTATCGAGGGAGGTTGTGGGTATGTGAGAACCAATTTATATATGGTAGAAATGCCATGGGGTTTACAAGCAAGAATCTTAATTTGCTGGAGAAAGGCTCCAATATGGGAGGGGTTGAATTCTTTCCCAAACACCTTGGCTAGTAAGTGCTTAAGCTGAAAAATTTGAAAGGCAGCCCTGACGTTAGGTCAAATTTAGTAAGAAGCTCCTCAGTAGACAAAATAGAATCCTGTGAGTAAAAGTCAGCCACAGTGAGCTTGGGAGGGAGTGATAACCAACACCAAGATATAAGAACACCACCTATTTTGAGATTCAAGTTGGCATAGATTGGCTGAGAGAAATCAGAGCTTGGGACTACCTTATAAAAACTGAACATTTGAGAGAGAACTCTTAGTGAAATACCAATCGGGAAAGACTGCAGAGCTTTTGGTAAAGGAAGGAGCTACATTATGTGAAGTGAGAATATCCAACTCAATATGCAACCAGATTGGGACATACTCATGATGAGTAAGGAGTTTGGATAAAGAAAACCACTTCCCACACTTGTAGAGATGACAAGCCGAGTAATAAAATAAAAAGTTAGGGAGACACAAGCCTCCCAACTCTTTAGGTAAGGAGAGCTTAAGGTAGGATCTTCTAATAGCTTTGTCCTACCAGATAAAGGAGTTAACATCAGAATGGATACGCTGATAAAAGGACAAAGATAACCAAACATCCAGCATGTTTAGTGGATAAAACAGTCTGGGTAGAACATTCATTTTGATGGTGTTAATTCTGCCCCATAACGAGAGAGGAAGCTTTTTCCATCTTAATAAGTCCTGCTGAATATTAAACCACAAATCCTCCAGATTGAGTTTGCGGAGTAAAGATAAGTCCGAGGTAATATGAATACCCAGATACTTAATGGACCTGGGGTCCATTTCATACCAAACTCACTGAAAGCTGAACTATATGTTAGACAATTAAGGGGGAAAATTTCGGTTTTGCTAATATTGAGTTTGTAATTCGAGAATTTCCCAAAAGTATCAATAATATACAATGCTTCTGTTGAAGAAGAGACTGAATCTGAAAGATGAAGCAATATGTCATCTGCAAAAACTGAGAGTACGGGGACCCTATCGCCTATTGGAATACCAGTAATTAAAGGCGAAGATTTTAGCCACTTAATCAGGAGTTCGAGATATATGTTAAAGAGAAAAGGAGAAAGCGGACAACCTTGCCGCGTACCCGAAAAGAGAGGGAAAGCCTCAGAAAGTACACCATTGCAGTATATTCTAGCCTGAGGGGAGGAATATAAAGCCTGGATCCATTTAATAAAATTATTAAGAAAACCCATTGTCTGTAATGTAGCCCACAAGAAATTCCAGTCCACCCTGTCAAATGCTTTTTCTGCATCAAGGGATATCAAGGCCATAGGGGTAGGGGAGGTTTTGGCCACCTGAACCAGATACGACAATTTACGAAGGTGATCAGCAGGGGTTCTACCTGACACAAATCCAATTTGCTCCAGGCTGAGAAGCTGAGTCCAGACTTGTTCGATTCTACTAGCGGGTATCTTGGCTAAAATTTTAATATCACAATTTAACAGAGAGATAGGATGGTAACTCGCTGGAGACTGGGGTGGCTTGTCTGGTTTAAGGAGAAGGATAATAGAGGTTTCCAAAGGGGATGGATCTTGAGTTTGCCCGGAGAGCATATATTGATACAGATGCAGCAGGCAGGGAGTGAGATCTTTGGCGAAGACTTTATAGAAGTTCGAAGGGAAACTATCTGGACCGGGAGCCTTGTCCAACGCGAGATTATGATTAGCCGACAGCACTTCTTGGAAGGATATAGGAGCAGATAAGAGGGATTGCTGCATGAGAGAGAGAGTAGGTAAGGATGAGGCAGACAGGTAATCTAATAATTCAGCTTGTGATGGAGATGCATGACGCTGACTATAAAGAGAGGAATAGAACTGTCTAAAAACAGAAGTTATGTCTCTTGGGTGTGTTTTGGTAGTTCTGTCAGGATCATTAATAGAGGAGATGAATTTTGACGTCTCTAGTTTCCTCAGGCGCAAGGCTAGGAGATGACTCGCCTTCTCACCTTGCTCTATATATTTTGCCTTGGTTCTTAGTATGAGAAATTCTGCTTTTTCCTGTACTAAACGAAAATACTGATTCCTTAAATTCAGTAATGATATTAACACATCGGGAGAGGAAGAAGAGGTGAGAGACTGCTCGAGTGTATGGATCTGATCCAGAAGTGAGATGATGGTAGCATCTCTCTTCCGTTTATGGGTAGAGGAGAGCCTAATAAAGTCGTCTTGCAGAAAGCATTTCAAGGCACACCATTCATGATCCATTCTTGTGACAGAACCCTGATTATTTGCAATAAAAAGCTGAATCAAGTCAGAGATCCTAGTAATAACATAGTCTTCCTTTAAGAGCTGCATATTTAAACGCCATACTGAGTCCTTTTGGAGGTTTTAGTTTAGCATGACAGTGACCTAGGCCACAGCGTGGTCCGATATAACAATCGGTTCTATGGCAGAGTCATTAAAATCGTGTATAAGAGAACAGCTGAGTAAAATACTGTATAGTCCAGCCAGGACCAGGTGGAGTGCACCACAGAGTGAAATGAGAAGGCGTGGGTCTTGGGATTTTGCAGGCGCCAACGGTAGCACAGTCCAGCGGAATCAAGAAATTCGGCGAATGGCCTCTGGACATTGGAGGGGGACTTGGACAAGGAATTAGATCTATCTAAGTCCTGCATGGGTGATAAGTTCCAATCCCCTCCAAGAATTAAGGGAAATGCAGGAAACTTTTGTAATTCATTCAGTAAATCCCGAAAAAATTCAGAATTTCCCCCCACAGGCCCATACCCACTCCCAAGGACTAATTCAGTGCAATCCAATAAACCTTGAACTAATACATATCTCCCTTGTGGATCTGCAATTATTATTTTGGGTTTAAAGGTGATCGACTTGTGAATTAGGATGGCAGTGCCACCACTGGCGGATGAAATACCAGAAGCGAAAACTTGCCCAATCTCCAGTCTACTCAAGCCCACCACTTCCCCGGAGAGAAGATGGGTTTCTTGGATAAAGGAGATAGGGGCATGCAGTAATGATAAGTGTTTTAAGACCTGAATTCTTTTATTAAGATCATGAGCCCCTCTTACATTCCAGGTTATAAACTTTTTCAGTCCATTAGCCATTGAGATCTATGACACCCCATACATAGCCAGTCCATTGTAGGGAGAAAGTGCACCCAAAATCCCCCCCAACCAGTGCTCCATGAAGTGGATTGGCGTTCCCACAAGACCCCAAAAAAAGCCTTGAACATAAATCCATCCATTAAAACAATTGTAAAGTGAGGGGAAACCCCATCATTAAAGGTGGAAAGAAGCAGAACACCAAGGTTATCTAATACCCCAGCATAATCCCTACCCCCATATAACTATTTACAAACAACCCTCTACCCAACTTTGAAATCGACTGAAAAGCCTCATTGCTCCTGAATGGTAGAAACCCTATGTGTACCCTATTATAACTACCCTCTAAAATTCTATGTAGGCATACAAGGCTGAAACTAGCAGGATCATGCATTGAATAAACTGCTAACACTAATTTGGGCATAAGAATGAGCCGACCTAACAAACCAAAAATAATCCCCATAATGCCATATGGTGTAGAGAGAAAGATGAGAGTAGTTAGGATACGTTCCCCCATGCACCAGGACATGTGGTGGGTTACTCCCAAGCCAATGTCCCCTCCCTCCCACCTCCCACAAAACCTTGATCAAAAGGTACTGAGAGTAGTTTAAATCCAAACAGAGATGCCACATGGAATTGTGAAAACCGAACACCCCTCATAAACAAAACAGTATTCCTGTTAGCTTGTCAAGAGGGGAGCAAAGTCTTCACCAGACACTCTAAAAGAGATAACAGAGAAAAAGAGATAGGTGTAAAACAAACAGGACTGCAGAGAAAACTAGTTGTAAACATTGAGATAGAAATACGAAAGAGAGCAAAGAAAATGGGAAGGAGGAAAGGAGTCCTATAGAAAGGCATCGAGAAGAGAAAGACTCTTTGTGCTGAGGTTAGGCATAGCAACCGCTCCAAATATAACAAAACCAGAGATGTAGTATGGTAGAGAAGCAGCCAGAAGAAAGAGGATTAATAGTAAGCAGAGAGGGAGATGAGAGGTGGTATTTCCAGACTTATTAGCATAAGGCAACATAGAGATATCACAGGGAGAAGCAAATAAGCCGAGCAGCTCCTTGAATATGCAGGTGTTCCCCGGGGGAACCAGATTGGTAATGGGCCAAGACCACACCATGAAAGAATCCCCACTGGAAACAGCTAGTTGCACAAAAAATAGGTCCATGGGTAAATGGTGCCTCGATGCAGCGTGGAATCTTCCAGGCCTACAGGCCACTGCTTGCCTTCCTCTCAGGCCGTCGCCGTCCTCTTCCCAGCGGGAAATACCTCCCCACACAAGAACATCCCCTGGACTGGACACATCGATGGTAAGCCAAATGAAAAAACATTCAGACAGTCAAAAAACAGTTTCTTGGTAATTTGAAAACCGGACCACAGCCTTAAGATTTAAATAGTGAAGGCAGCTTCTTGCACAGATCAGCCTGAGCCTGGTCAGCAGAGTTGAAGGAAAGCCATACTCCATCCACCAGAACCTGCAAACGAGCTGGGTATGCCATATGAAACTTAATCCTGGCAGCTATCAGTTTGCTGACTGTTGAGTGAAAGGTGGCTCTCTTCTGACGGGTTTCAAAAGGCAGGTCCTGAGTAATCCTTAGTCGCTTGGCCTCCCAGTGTATAGCTTGAAGCTCTCTGACTTTCGCTAAGATATGTTGCTTTTCCAAATAGTTAAGGAGGCGGATAATCATCGGCCGAGGAGAGGCAGAATCCTCTGGTTTTGGGCGTAAAGACCTGTGCGCCCTTTCTATTAAATAAGTAGGGTTATGTGGGGAAGGGCCCACGATCTTGGAGAGAAATTTCTGCATAAACGGGATTGCAGAGGGACCCTCAGCCCCTTCTGGTAGCCCAAAGATCAGGATGTTGTTCCTCCTATTACGCCCCTCTAGGTCTTCAGTTTTAAGTTGTAGTTTAGTAATTTGTTGCCTGAGCTTTGTAATCTCTGGTTCAGTCCTGTCTCTCCAGGCCTCTAGAGAGTAGGTACGTGCCTCGATATCTGCTGCTCAAGTTCTGAGGTCCGCCATCTCAGTACGAATATTTTTAAGATTGGTGGTGATATCTTAAAGGGTCTCTTTAAAAGGTTGCAGTTCTTGCAAGAAGCACTCTTCTGAGAGAGGTACAGAGGCTGACAGTGCACCCAGTTGCTTGGCCGAAGAGTGCTGGAGAGGTTTTACTTTCTTCGCCTGTTTATCAGGCGAGACCAGGGGCATATGTATGGGCAAGGCCGTCTTCATTTCGGCCTCTATCACTGCATTTTAAAATAGTAGAGACACCAGAAATTCCGCCAGAAAACTCAGTTGAGTAGACAGGAATAGTAATGTGGAGGCGATCCCCAGTAATTTAAGCCAGAAAACACAAGATTATAAAAGATTTTCAGATGGGGGAGTGGGAGCAGAGGGAAACAGCAGCTAGCAAGTCCAGACCATCACGTGATCTCCCCCAGTTCTTTTTTTAAGACAGTTAATTCGACCCTCCTGTCCTTTCTCTGGCAACAAGATAGGAGACAAATTAGCCACAACCTTCTCACACAACCTAAGGGGTGTGGGGTTGGCCCTACCAGATCTTAGACTGTATTATCTCACAGCCCAGCTGGCCCCAGTGGTGACCTGGGTAAAGCAACGGGGAGATACAGGCTGGAGGGAGATTGAAGCTCACCAACTGCAGCTGATCTCTATGGCATCTCTCCCACATGCCCCATTAACAGCGTAACTTTGGAAAGCTATACAAAATCCCTGGACAAGACACACCCTTGCGGTATTAGTAAGGGCTAGGAAACTTACCCAGACACCTGAAGGTATTAGTCCCCTTACTTCTATTTTGGGAGACCCTAACTTCACTCCCCTCCATACGGACACCAGATTTCAATGGTGGAATAGACATTCTCTAGTACACTTCGTGGATTTTACCCAGGGCAATCTGGTAGTGTCATTTGCATCACTTCAATCCACATATTCCCTTATGAAAATGGATTTCCATAGGTATCTGCAGGTTAGACAATATTTGATTTCCAATAACTTGATCGCAGGAGTGACTAGAGATTGGACCGCTCTAGAGAATTTTCTCTATTGGTCAGTATGCTTAACAGGGAGTAGGAAATTAATTTCTGGTGCCTATAAGATGTTATAGGGAGAGGGCAATGCTCAATTTGAGGATCTCTGAGAAAAATGGGAGGCCGCGAGTGGTGCACCCCTGCCAGCAGCACAATGGATTAAAGACTTGGGAAATGGGCTGGAGGACTACATTCTCTTCACGGTGGAGGGAATTCTGCTAGAAATGCCTATCTCACTTTTTTCGTACCCCAACAATCGCAAAATACTTTAAAGGAGCCACGTCAGACCTTTGCTGGTGTGGATGCGGGCAGGTGATACCCACTTCCATATATTCTGGGCCTATCCACAGGTGCAGGAATTTTGGAACTGGGTTCACAACAGATTGTAGAGGGGGTGGGAGCCTCAGCTTCCTAGAACCTTTCAGATACTGGTGCTGGGATGTGGACACCCGTGGTGGAATTGGGTAGACAGCAAAATCTTTTCAGAACTCTATGCCTAGCAGTCCAAAAATAAATCACGTCAAACTGCCTGAGGGCTCCCCCCCCCGGTAATAGAATCCTGGAAATCCAGGGTAGATAACATCAGAAGAATGGAGGAGCTCACAGTCAATTTGAGGCTTTCTCTGGAGTCATACACTGAGATCTGGAAAACCTGGGAGGCTCTGTGGAAATAACTCAGCGATTCTGAGTGGCTGGGCCAACAGAGCAGGTCCCTGGGTGTGGATGGGATTACCCCCCTTTCTCTTTAGCTGACCCCTATCAGGCTATATCCTGGAATCATATACATGTGGTATTTATTTGGTAAAGCCTTATGGTCTTGTAGCATGGTCTTCCAGGCTAGTTATTGGTTCAATTTGGTCCGGTTCCTGTTATGCAGTTGACCATCAAGTAAAGGTGTGAGTTGACACCTCTCCATGTCACTTAGCTCAAAACACATATGCATGGAAGGTATCAGACAAAACACTAATATTTAGAGTTCTGGAAGTCATAGCCACACTATAAACATGACTTGGATACTTGTTATATGAGGCCTTTACGGCCTTCAATGTTAACTAGACCCATGTACGCATACTAACCTGAATATGTACACCTGTCAACCAGGTACTCATGTATTTCTGTAAGATGCCTATCAATATACATGTATCAGTTGTGCTGTGACATAGCAATAAAGCTGAGTTTAAAAAAAAAAGATAGTTGAGAAGGCCCACACTCTCCTCTGTGGTGCCTTGGTAGTTTGTCAAAAAAAATCTCAGCTGTCATGTCCAGATAACAGCAAAAAATTTCACAGACCTTGGAGTCAATAAGAAACTTTATTCAAGTATACCACTAAAATTTAGTAGCATCCCCACCACACGTGATGCATTGACATTTCATGTCATACTGACACTTTATTAACATGTCTTGATAAAGCATCAGTATGACATTAAACATCAACGCAATACATAGTGGAGGTGCTACTCATTTTTAGCAGTATACTTGAATAAAGTTTGTTATCTACTCCATGGTCTGGAAGATTTTTTGCTTTTGTCTGGATGTGGTGGCCAAGCATTTTGTTTGGTGATTGCATTTGATTTTGCTTTTGGCTCTGTCTCGTGGTGTCCTGAGCCACTCCTTCTCTGTGTTTCCTTGGTAGTTTGTGCTAGTAAAAAGCATAAATCCCTCCACCCAGTTGTCAAATGTAATATCCACCCTTGCCTTCTCTTGATCAGTATTATTATTATTCTTATCCCCTTTGTCTTTAAAGTTCTTGGCCCTTTTTAGGAGGGAAGACATGTCAACATACTTCCTCCCTCTAATTTGTTCAAGTGTCTGATCTGGTACGTGGGAGCCCACACTTTCTGTAATGCTAATGTAGTGACCCATAGGGGCCTTCTCTATCACCTGCATGTGACTGCTGTGTGTAGGCAAGTAAGGAACAGACCCTGGAGCCCCACCCCTTCTTCTACTGGCCATGAATCACTGCGTGTAGCCCTACCACTACCTAAAACAAATTCTTCAGTTTCTGGTCTAATGCTGTTGGATCAGCTGGGGAACCTGAGAATCAACTATATCATGTCATTGCCCCCTTTGACCATTTGCCCTTCTTTACTCTTGTTGGGGGGGTCCTCCACTGGGGTCCTTAACCAACCATCCCCCACCTAAAATGTTCATCGGAATTTGACAAAATTTAGAAGAAAATTAGAGCGTATTACTTTATTTAGCTGCCCCTTTCTTAGGTACCTCAGTGGAGGTTTAGATGTCACATTTTTCTAAACAATGTGGCTGTGCCACCCAGGCTTGAGGGGGAAGGCCATGATGCAATGGTTGAAATTTCCACCAATACTTCCCCACAGCTGGCTTTTAACTTTTAATGGAAGCAGTCTTGTACCAGAATTTTACATGTATATAAGTGTTCATTTAATAATGCTTACCATTGCAAACAGTTGGAAGCAGGGCTCTCGTTAGCCTTAAACATTTGCTGCTGTCTGGTGATATCCTTTATAATATGCCCTCCTTTTTGCCTATCTTATTTTTTTATTTCTTAGTTCTCATAGCTCAAATGTTTCTCCCTATGCAAGCAAGCAGTGCCAAATCAGTACGGGTTCCAAACTATAAACAATGCCAGTGCTAGTGCCCTGTCCAGTTAGTTAGCTCAGTCTAAGTCTATGCACTCTGTGCATTTTTGATATATTTTGGTGACTTGTTATATGACAAATAATAATAATAAACTTTATTTATAAAGCAGCTTTCCAGAGATCAAAGCACTGAATATGTAATTCAATGAAACATATACAAATAAATAACACCTCCACTATATATAGCATTTTCAGTTTGTACAGTGTATTAGACCAATGATATTACACAGCAGAAGAAATAAAATAACCAATGTTTCTAACATAAATGTATAGTTAAAATCCATAAGGTTAAGAATGAGAGATCCAAGATTAAATATTACATGGAATATTCATTGAAATGTTTAAATAAGATATTAGAACAGAAAATCTGTAAAAAAAATGCAAACATTGCTAACATTTTATTAATATATCCATACTAAATTAGGAACATTTTTAGTTCTAAAAACTAAAGGAAACAGCAAAACTATTAAGCTTGAGGCATAGATACAAGCCTAATGTTAATTGACGGTATTCAGTCTCTCTTCTGGGACTATCTTTATACTTATACATCTTTTTTAAATCAGAAGTATTCTGTAAGTATCCCTCAAGATATTAATAAGACACATGAAAACAAGAAAAGAAGAGAAGAAAAACTGTTTTCATTATGTTATATAGTAGAATTATGAGTACATTTTTAAATCATCCAATTAATTAGAAAAACAGGGTACAAAATACATTAGTTTTACTGAACTCCAGGAAGAAAATATTTTTTCTTTCCTTCCTCCTTCCCCATATTTCCTCCATATCTCTTATTTCAATCCCAATTTATTTATCACTGAAACCAATACTTCTGTTCAGTCCTTTAAGTCAACTAACTCTTTCATTATCCTTCCATTTTGTTTCAAAAACAGACAAGTCATCCTCCTTTGTAGCTTATTGATTCCTCTTCTGTTCCTTTTTCTGTATTTTTTTTCTCTATAATGAAAGCCTCAACTTGTTGAGGTTTGAAAAAAAAAGTATCTTATCCCTGCCACAAATAACCCAGCATTTCACTGGGAACAACAATTTAATGTCCCCTTCCCCAGCCTCCCTATTTCTGCAAGTCTTTCTTTGTATACGATATACTGCACTTGTCTTTGTTGTGTAGCAGATGCGATATCAGGGAAGATGTGGCAGTAAGCTTTTTTCAAACTTCAGTGTCTCAATTTTTCTAGCTGGGGTTGCAATCAGGTCTCGGTCCATATGAAAGGCCAAAGAAGATTATGGTACTGCATGGACCTTAAGTGTTTTGAAAGATTGCTGTGGTAGTTTGAGCTTTATTGAAAATCATTGCATCATCTGGTGAAAGAAGCTCAAAGTTCCCTTTTGTGAGTTTTCTTTTCTGTATGATTTTTGGCAGCTTTTTTTTTTAAGAAATATTAATTTTAAACACTGGCGGTTGCAACAGATTTCTTTGTTGGGACCCTAAAAGCTCTGGTATGAAATGATAAATTGTCAATACATAGTTTCAAGACAGAAATGAATAAAAAAAAATCTCTAAGAGATGAATGGCCAGAATGATAAGAATTAGGTATTCCAACAAGCCTTACATTTTTACAGTGGATTGTGTTTTCTATCACTTGCGCATTTATTTGTAAGGCTATTATTGCATTTATGTTAGTAGTTGTCAAAGCTTTGTTTGTAATAATTTTTTGCTTATTGCTCTGTGCCTCTCTCGGCATATCAGATTGTGCTGTTGTACTATGGTTAAACCAGATTTGACATTTTTTTATTTCAGTATCTATATTGTTGATATATGAAATTAGCAGGTCATGTTTCTTATCAATCTTCTGTGAAAATAGGTCTGAGAAAGAAGAGGATGCCTCCCCTTAAACCTTTAAATTCTGGTTTAGAAGAAAAGATACCAGATGTTGGCAGTCAAAGGACTAGTAGACACACTTGAAGTCTCTGTTGCTTCCACAACCAGCAGGTGCCCTTCATTTGTAATGTCCTTCTTGGAGGCTTCCACCACCATATCCATTGCAGGATTTACTTGAACATGAATTGAACTGACTCAGGTATTAAGCCAGTACTTGGTGGTAAAAAAAAGAAATCATTAGTAAAGGTAAGGAAGGTACCCAATACAGGAGAGTTTGGAAAATAAATAACTATTGTCATCAGGTTGTCCACTTGGAACTCCCTGAGGTTGTGGGCAAGTTTGCCACACCACTTAGCATTCGCATTTCAGCAGTTGCTTTCCTGAGATTAGTACTCTGAGTCACATAGCAGTCAATCTGCCCCCTTCCAAATTGGTATTTAATAGTCATAAGAGGAAGAGTCTTTCATCCTTTTCATCTGCTCTCATCTGGAGGATGTGCTACCTCTGTATCGCTATCTGGTACATCTTCACTTAGTGTACCATGTCTTTCATCAAACCTTGCCATTTCTTTCAAGAGCCATAGTGGTCTCCTTTTCCTTCTGCCTTTGCTTTCCTCTTTCATGCAGATGTTTGTTATCCTGGTGGGAGAATGAAGGGATGTGGGCAGATTGGGGTTGTGGTGACAAGGAGATGCCCTGAGGCAAAATGATCCCAGGATAGGGATCTTCCCTGCCTCGCTCCCATACCCAAGGGCCCCACTTCAGGTGGGCAAGTAGTGCAGTCTACCTCATCTACCCATCCTACTTGGGCAGTGTTGTGCAATGCCAGGTCCACAAAAAACAAGACAACTGTGATTGCTGATCTTGTGGGTACAACTGACCTGGTCTGCATCACTGAGACCTGGCTGGATGAAAATACTGGCCCAATATTGGCATCAACAGTTCTGGTTGTATACTCGGTGATACACTGCCCGAGGGTGGATTGTAGTGTAGCCATTTGTTTTAAACTGGAACTGGGCCTTGTGGATATCCCAGTGGGGTTAACCAGATCCTTTGAGTGTATCGTGGGTGCAGGTGTAGGTTGCAGGATACTTCTCATCTACCATCTACCCAGAGATGAGAAAGAATTCTTGTTGGAAGTTGAGGACTTCATCTTTGACATGGTATTGAAGTCCTCCAGATGGTTGATTCTGGGGGACTTCAATGCTTGTGCTGATGATGAACTCATTAAATTTGGTCAGAACTTCCTCCAACTTATGACCTCATTGGGCCTCACACAGGAAATTACCTCTGCCACCCACAATAATGCTCCCTCGTTGGATATGGTATTCCGCTGGGGATGGAGATCTCCAATCTAGCAGTGGAGCCGGTTGGAGGATCTGACCATTGTACCATAAGGTTCAGTTTCACAGATCTCCCTAATAGACCCTCCCCTATGGAGATGGTCCAGTACCACCCTTTAAGGGGTATGACCCCAGATGGTCTGATGGTGGTGCTGGATCTATCAGGTGTGCTGAGTGTAAGCTTGGAGCCAGGGGATCTTTTACTTGCCTATAATAAGGCAGTGATGGTGTCCTTGGACTCCATAGCTCCTATCTATTTTCACCCCCTCACTCTTCGCCCAAAGTCCCCTTGGTTTGACGGGACTTTGAAGGAGTTGAGATGAGGGGGTCAAAGGTTGGAGAGGCACTAGTGGAAATCTGGCATTATTAGTGACAGACTTAGATTGATGGATTATTATATGGATTATCAATCGGCAGTCTCCTGTAAGAAGGCAGAATTCCTGACCTGGGAGATTGCCTCTGTGCAGAATTAACTGGATCAGCTCTTCTGGACTGTCTAAAGATTGTGCAATCCAACCTGTGTTTAGGCTCAGGGAACATTTTCACAGAGTAAGTGTGATGAGTATGCCCACTTCTTCACAGATAAGGTTGCCACAATCAGGTCCGGGATCTGTCCTACACCCTCTAGTGGGTGTTGGAGATGTCAGCAGGAGGTTGCTAGTGCCCAGTTTGCCTGGTCTGACTTCAGCCAGTTGGTGATCACTGACATTGTGAAGATCATCCAGAGTATGTGACTAACCTGCTGTAGTCTGGACCTGGGCCCAACATGTCTCCTTGTAGGATGTGTTGAGGTGATTGGTCCTGTCCTGTCTGAGATAGTCTGGAGTTCATTGGAGACAGGGATGCTTCCTGACTCCCTGAAGGAGGTGGTGGTGGTGATACCTCTCCTTAAGAAATCTTCCCTCGACCCGGACTGTCTGGCCATCTACAGACCTGTCTCTAACCTGCCCATTGTGGGTAAGTTTATTGGGAAGGTGATTGCGTTGCTGCTGGAAGATCATCTTACTATTCATGATGTCTGTGATCCTCTACAGTCCAGATTTAGGAAGAGACTTAGTATCTAGATGGTGCTGGTTCGGGTACTTATTGATCTCCTAATAGTGAGAGATCAGAGGACCTGTTCGATCTTGGTTCTCCTGGATCTCTCTGCAGCATTTGATACTGTGGACCATGGAGTATTATTGGAGCACTTGTGGCTGATCTGTGGCTGTCAGCTACAGTTCTCAGGTGGTTTTGATAATTTCTCATGGGCAGGACTCAGAGAGTGGTGTCTGGGATTTATTCATTGGCCCCTCTCCACCTGACCTATGGGATCCAACAGAGCTTCATATTGTCACTCATGTTGTTCACAGTGTATATGCTGCCTTTAGGAGACATTATAAGGTAGTATGGGCTGAGTTTCAACTGCTATGCAGATGATGCTCAGCTATACATATCCTTTGTGCCAGAACAGGATGGGGCTGTCTCGGTCTTCAATAACTACCTCTCTGAGATCCAAGACTGGATGAGTGTCAACTGGTTGCAGCTGAACCCAGATAAAACTGAGGTGTTGGTGGTGGACCCAGGTCATCAAGGTGTGGGGTTGACAACAGAGCAGCCATCTGGGCTTTGGCTCAGTGGCAGCCAGCTGGCACCCTCAGACCAGTGTGGAATCTAGGTATTATTTTTGGTGATGGTCTGACACTTAAGTCTCAGGTGTTGGCCACTGTCAAGACCTCTTTTTACCATCTGAGGAACATCACCAGGATAAAACATCTGCTTCCACCTGAGGATCACTCAGCCTTGGTCCATGCCTTTGTGACCTCCCACCTGGACTACTACAACGCCCTGCACCTAGGGCTACTGGGGGTTAATATCTGCTACCTGCAGCTGGTGAAGAATGCAGTGGCCAGGCTGTTGACTGGTTTAGCAAGATCTTGCCATGTTATGCCTGTGCTCCATGGCCTGCAGTGGCTGCCAATACAGTGGCAGATCACCTTCAAGGTCTGGTTGCTGACCTATAATGCCCTACATGGACTGGGACCATGGTATTTTTAAGACCTCCTTTGTCCCTACTGCCCCCTCCGCCTACTCTGCTCCTCCAATGAGGGATTGCTAGAGGTTCTCAGGATCCAATTTAAGACTGAGGGATCCGTTCTTTTGCTTTTGTGGCCTCTACCCTGTGGAATTCTACTTTGTTGAGTGAGAGAGTGCCTGACCATTGACAGCTTTAAGTCTTCTCTTAAGACACATTTATTTGGGATGTCTTTTCCTGATCCTGTTTAAATTTGCTGATAGGGTTTTAATAACAGTTGTACTTTTAATTGGATTTGTTTGTATTTATTTTGTTGTTTTTATGCATCTGTTTTTGTGCAAGTGCTTAGATTGTATGGAATTGCACTTTTTAAAAATAAAAATGATTGATTGGTTGATTGATATACCCTCCCCTTCTGCCTCCACTTCTCTATGACAATCCTCCCTATGATGCATTTTCTGATTTAGTCTCCTATTTTTAAAAAATCTGCCCTCCTGAAATCCAGGACCCTTGTCATTGTGTGACTCACCTCTGCCACACTCCTTATGTTGAACCACACTGTACTGTGATCACTGGTATCTAGGGGACTCCCCACTGTGACATCTGCAATGCTTTTCCTTTTTATTAGCACTAGGTTCAATACTACTCCATCCCTATAGATTCTTTTACTTGCTGTCTGAGAAGAAATGTTTCACAATGGGGACTGAACCCAGGCAACCTATCTACTACTGTTCTGGTAGCCTGTAGCTCTACCACTGTATTAAGGGTCTGTGACAAATCATGGACTGGATAGTCTGTATCTGATTAAGTCTTAATCCAGCCACAATTGAGTTTTTACTTATGAACCCAGGTTCACATGGGTTGGCAGCCCAGAATAATTTTGTACTTTTACCATCACTAAACAGTACTGCTCCGGCTGCTGCAGCTAGGGTAAAAAAAAATACATTTTTTCATGGACTCAAGTCTCATACTTGAACATCATGTGTTAGGCATGATCTGTAGTGAATTTGTCCAGCTGTGAAATATCTGGTTTACCTATAGCACTGTGACATCTCAGATGCCAACATCCCTGAGAGTGACAGACACAATGGCAAGTGTCGGCATTGTACTGTTAGGGATGTCAGCATGTTTTCTCGGTGAGTCGGAATTGTCTTGGGGAGGAGGCACAACACTGGGAGATGCACTGCCAGTGTCTGTGGGGACCAGCACAGTGACCTGACAATTTTGTGTGAATTCTGTCACATGCTGGTCTTCGCGGTGGCAGTGTTTATGTGATGAAATTTCTCCTTGATTAAACCCATTCTAATGCAAGAGGATCTAATGACCATGGTTTATGCCTCTTTTATCTCAATGTTCAACTACTGCAATGCTTTTTTTCTAGGACTATCTGGAGAGTTGGTGCACTGCTGGGTTGGTGCACTGCCTACAGTTGGTGCAGAATGATGCAGCTGGATTGATTATAAGAGCAGAATATTCAGAACACATTACACCTGTGCCTGAAGCAGCTGCACTGGCTATTGTACCTATTTGGTGGCATACCCACTCCAACATTGCATTATTATCCTACAATGTCAATCACAAGAATGTACTGTGTATATATTTATGGAACACATACAAACAGAGAAGAGAAAGAAGTAAGTGCCTCAACTGGAACTTGAAACCAGGCTGCCCGGAATACCATTCCAGTTGCACTACCAGCTGTGCCACCAAGGCAACAGGAAACTGAGTCATCCTGGAGCTCATTACTCTTTCTCTCATGCACAACCTGGTGATGCACAGATAATTACATTTTCAATCACAAGAGTGTAGTGTACAAATATTTATGGAACACATACAAACAGAAGAAAGAAAGTAAATGCTTCAGCTAAGATTTGAACCCAGATTGCCTCGAATAGCATTCTGGTTGCTCTACTAGCTGTGCCACCAAGGCAACTGGAGACTGGACCATCCTGGAGCACATTACTCTTTCTCCCATGCACAACCTGGGGCTGCACAGATAATTACATTTTCAATCACAAGAGTGTGATGTGCAGATATGTATGGAACATGTACAAACAGAGGAGAGAAAGAAGTAAGTGACTCAGCTGGGACTTTAACCCAGGATGCCCAGAATACTGTTCTGGTTGCGCTACCAGCTGCACCACCAAGGCAACTGGAAACTGTGCCATCTCAGAGAACATAACTGTTTCTCCAATGCACAACCTGGGACCACAAAGATACTTACATTTTCAATCACAAGAGTGCGGTGTGCATTTATTTATAGAACACATACAAACAGAGGCAAGAAAGAAGTAAGTGCCTCAGCTGGGACTTGAACCCAGTTCACCCAGAATACTGTTCTGATTGCACTACCAGCTGCACCACCAAGGCAACTAGAAACTGATCCATCCCAGAGCACATGACTCTTTCCCCAGTGCACAACCTGGGGTTGCACAGATAATTACATTATAGTATATGATTAGGGCTTATTGTGGATGTAAATTGGAGTGTTCCAAAATCCTGTTGTAGGACAGTTCAAACTTCAAAAAAGCTGATGTACCCTCGTTCTGATGTCACAACAATAGTACAACAACATTTCAGCCTTATCCTGCTAACTGATTGGAGGAAACAGTGCTCTGCTGAGAAAAATCAACTAAAACAAGGCAGCACTTAGTGGACACCTCACTGAGACAGTCTGGACACGAACAGCCTTAGCTGGCTCAGTGTTTCCAAACTGCATGAATTTTGCCAGTTTTTTTTTTAAATAACTCCCACAAAGCAGGTGTTTATGGTTGGGAGTGGAGAACAGCCACAATGAATCTCTAAAGGAATAGGAGTGCAGCGAGAGTGTACTGACCTGCCAGGACCAACCTGGACTGCAAACCCAAAGTACAATACCTTGGCAAATAATTGTTTATGTTTTTTTCTAGTATTCGAGGAACCATATACTATAAAAAATTGTGGATGGGTAGCCATCCACAACTAAGTCTGTGTTTCCATCTCGGAAGTTGATGATGCCATAGAGATATCTCGAGCTTAGCTCTTGAGGTCTCTATGACAACATAAACTCCCTCAATGGAAATACAGCCTTGTTGTGGATGGCCACCCATCCTCTATTCTTTTAATTTTTGAATTCAGGTTTATTGGATTTTACCCAGAAGGGCCATAACACAGACAGATTACAGGCACAATTACAATAATACAGGATGTGTCCCGAGTCAAGCCCTCCAACTTAGCACTCCCATCCCACTCATCCAGCTTGGCATAACATAGTAAGATAAAACTTAGATAGAGAGTGATCAAAGTATGAAACTGAGTGACGTACAATATCATGATGAGATCCAATTGAGTTATCTTCTATACATAGGAAGCTACTAGAGAATAAGATAAAGGATGATATAACTTATTCATGATATAACTTAATCCTTGAACCTTATCCCTCCTAACCATTTTTGTTACTACTGACATTTTGTCTGTAACAAGTAGTGCATATGAAAGCTGTCCCAAATCCATTTATACCAAGAAATGGAACCCCAAAGGTTAGCCCTCATGTATTCTACCCTAAGATTGAAGAGGAGTTCAGTCAACCACTCAAGGTATGATATGGGCTGACCATCTAGCCAGTGGCATAAGACAATTTTCTTTACTGTTAGGGATAGGAGCACCATATGATACCTTCTGATCCACACTGGTATTTTGGAGAAATCCCCAATAAACATGTTTCAGAAGTAAACAGATTGTTGAGACCCAATAAAGGGTCTACTCTACTTTGGATCTGTTTCCACAGTTGTTATATCCTGGGACAATCCCAAAAGATGTGTTGAAGTGAGCCCTCTACCTGTTGACACCTATAACATAGGCTATCAGGAGTTCTTCCCATTTTCTGGAGCTTTATGGGGGTCCAGTACAAATCATTTAGTATCTGGAATTGGGTGAGTCTCAGTCTATCTTGTGAGAGATAAGTAAAAATGGAATTCCAGATCGCCTTACATCTGTTCCCAATGTCCGGGTAGTGATCAGCCTAAGTACTGGGGATATTACTATGAGGATCCAAAGCACTTTCTCTAAAGATTTCTCTAAAGTTAGAAATGACATGGGGTTTGTCACTGAGAGGTATCATTAATCTGAAACAATCCAACAGTTTAGGGTCTATACCAAAATCCCACAGTGATTGAGCTAACAAGTGATGCAATTGGATAACCTTGAAGATCCAGGGTCTGCCCAGCTGGAGTTTATCCAAATTACTGGCCAACTCCAAACATTTCCCTTGTAAGAAAAAATTGGAACTTCAAATTCCCCTAGATGGGGTAGCCAGCCTATGAAAATAGGTTGACCCCCAATCTTAGGTTAAGGTTACCAATCATGGGTTGTCTAGGGTCCCTAGTATGCTTATATCCCAGAAAAGCACACAATTGGGCATGTATCCTCAGGGAGCTGGCAACTGGGGAACTACTCAGGTGGTTGTGGAGGGATTTAGGGGGCACATGCAAGATGATTTCTGGGGAAAGTTTTGCCTCGTTCAGTAGTTGTCTTTCTAATATCAACCAGTCTGGAACATACGGGTGTGAGGCAATATCTCCCTGAGGGGTGAGCCATCTTAGATATTTGGAAGCCTGTCTAGACCAGAAATACAAATTAAAGTATGAGAGTATTAATCCACCACTGGATTTGGAGGCTGCCAGTTTTTTGTATGCACATCTGGGCTTTTCCCAAGCCAGAGAAAAGCAGAGATGATAGCGTGTACCTTCTTAAACCAATTCAACGGTATCCATGAGTTCAACATACTTAAGGGGTAAAACAATCTTGGTAAGACATTCATTTTAATAATATTTATTCTCCCCCAGCGTGAGATTGGAAGGGATTTCCACCTCTGCAAATCTAGTTAAATGCTAAGGAGGGTAGGGTCTAAATTAAGTTTTTTTTTATCATCTTCTCCGATCTAGTCAGAAATAGATCTAGATATTTAATACTTTGAGAACTCCACTGCAGTCCAAGTGGGCACAGTGTTCCTTTAGTAAGCTTGTGATTAAGTAGAAAAACTATGGTTTTATCTAGATTATCCTTATAATTAGAGACTGCTCCATATTCTGACAACAGAGAGAAGACTATGGGAAATGTCTGCTCAGGGTGTAAAAGATGAAGGACAATGTCATTGACATAGGCTGACAACTTAAACTCCTGATTGTTTATTTGAATTCCCTGGATGTCCTCATGTTCCCTTATTCTAGTTAGAAGGGGGTCTAGATAAATATTAAAGAGTAAAGGTGGCAAAGGGCACCCTTGTCTGGTGCCAGAAAATAATGTGAATAATTTGGAAAATACACCATTGCAATAAATTCCGGCTTGAGGTTGCTAATAAAGAGAAGAGACCGATTGGATAAATTTCTGTGGGAAGCCAAATCTTTCCATAGTTAAAAATAAAAATTCTCAGTTAACTCTATCAAAAGCCTTCTCTGCAGCCAAGGAAAGCGAACCAGCTGGAATTGAGGAGTCCCTGGATGCAGAGAAAATGTGACCAAGCTTACAAAAGTGGTCAGCCGAGTGTCTGCCCTCCATGAAACTGACCTGGTCTTTATGAATTATGTGATGGTATTACCTGTTTTAGTCTGTTGTCAAGGATTTTAGCCAGTATTTTAATATCACAATTTAAGAAGGAAATGGATTTGTAACTGCTGACATTTTCTGGGTCTTTATCAGGTTTGGGTATTACAATAATTAAGGCCTCGAGTAACGGGCGGTCTAGAGATTGGGAGTCCAGGATCCAATCAAATGGTCACTTTAAACAATGCTTCAAGTGGGAAGAAAGAGCTTTATAAAAATTACAGGAGAAACCATCAGGCCCAGGGATTTATTTGAACTTAGGGAAGAGATGGCAACTTGTATTTCAGAGTCCAAAATAGGAGTAACCAGAAAATCTTGTTGCTCCTGGGCAAGGGAGGGGAGAGGAGTAGTTTCTAAATAAGCCTGTATTGCTGCGCTTGTCAGAGGGTTGGGCATAGGGCTGTATAGCCTTCCATAAAACTCCGCAAACTCCTCCGTTATTTCTTTAGGAGTCAGATGCAGGGTTGCAGCACGCTGGGATCTGATAGATCAAACCAGCCTGGATTGTTCAATTTTTTTAAGCCTTAAGGCAAGGAGTTGTCCTGCTTTCTCCCCTTGATCAATATAGTTGGTGCTTGTCTTGAGTATGGCATATTCTGCTGACTCTTGTAATAGGCGAGAATATTCATCCCGTAGGCCAGTTAATACAGAGTGCTGGTCTTCTGTCATATTAGGTGATAATGAAGCTTCTAACCTGTGAATCTTAGGTACTAAAAGCAGAGCTTTCTGGGTTCAGTGTTTTTTGAGCTGGGAGGCAATATTAACTAGTATCCCGTGAAGCACACATTTTAAGGCCACCCATTCCAAATCTGGTCTCTGTGTGGAGTTAAAGTTCATTTTAGTGTACTCTTTTATTTCTTGAATAATTTGGTTTAATGAAGTCTCATCTTTAAGCAATTGATTGTTGAGTTTCCACAATTAATCTTTGGGGGGTCCACTTGAAGTACCACAGAGCAGGTCACCAAGGGGTGGTCAGATATCACACCAGGGTCAATTATAGAATCATTGAGGCCCCTCAACAGTGAATGACTCAGCAGGAAATAGTCTATCCTGGAACTGGTACCAGGTGCTGCTGACCTAAAAGTAAAATCCATCAGATGGGGTGAAGGAGATGCCATGGGTCACAAAGACCCAAATGATCAGTAATTTCCCTGAGGGCTCTTTGAGCCGGTGAGAGACCTTTCTGTTTTACATTTGACTTATCTAAGTCAGATGCAAAAGGAAGGTTCTAGCCCCCTCCCAATATTTTTGGTATAGATGTGTACGGGGCTAGTATTTTAAGCATGTCTGTGAAAAAATGCGGTGTATCAGCGTTAGGCCCATAAATGCTGACTAAAATGAATGTTCTCCTATTTAACAAACCTTTCACAAGGACGTAATGTCCTTCAGGGTCTGCAAGGATTGGTTCACTAAAAAATGGTATCCCTTGAGCCACTAAAATGGCCACCCCCTGGTGTTGAGTGCTGTTCCCAGTGTGAAAAACTTGCCCTAAAAACTGTCTCTGAAGGATGTTCCCTTCAGCATCTAACAAATGAGTCTCTTGGAGGAAATTATTTTGCCCTGTAATAGTTTCACATGTTTAAATATCCTATATCTTTTATGCTTATTTCTTGCACCACAGACAGTCCAGGTTAAAAACGTAATGATATTCGACAGCGCTTCCCTTTAAATTCAAAATGTATCAGAAAGAAAGCCAATGTTACATCTCAACAGAAATCTTTTACCCTTGCCAAGCCAGAACCCCTTCACCGCCCCCTTCCATCACACTTCCACAAACAGTTATCCCCAAAATGTTCAGTAACATCCACACCAAATGAGGTCCCCCTTCCCTCAACCCCACAACACATTGCAGTATGTGATCCACCATTACGTGGATACCTCATCTCTTCCCTCCCCCCCTCCAAACCATCACATTTTTATAAGGAATAACATATTAAGGTAAATGGTGGGCTCCAGTTTGGGTCTGGTGAGAAACATAAGGCCTGTAACCTAACAGACCAATGTATGAGACCCTTAGTGTATGAAAAAAAAAGAAGATACACTCAGTACTAACAGTTTAGGAGTCCCAGATGCTTGCATGATGAGTTATATAACATAGAATCATATAGCTTTAAACTTCCTTATCAAAACAAAAAACCAAAAGTAGGTATTTCTCCATACCTGCCAATATAGAAGCACCCCGGAGGGAATCAGGTGAAAAAAGGAAAAAAAAAATATTCAAAGCCCTTCCCAGAGCATAGTAGGTAATCTCCACCATAACTTTAATTAAAATGAGAAAAATAAAAGTTACTGACTGATGCCTAATGGCATCACTAGTCCCAGCTTAGATCTGTAGCCATTCTAGTGTGTTGCCCCCAGAAGCTATATTCCAAAAGTCAAGATGCCATTTCAAAAGAGAGATGGGGGGGAGGGAATAATACTTCCAACATCATTATGCTGTTGTTCCAAACACTGTTTAACCATCCGGCATGGATGTCTATATGCTGTGTAGACAATCAAAGGGAAAAAAACTTTAAAGGTTCTTAACTCTTCGATTTGTTGTCTCAAAGGAATTTTCAGTGATCCTTAAACAGGTCAGGGAGGGCCTCTTTCAGGAATTCTTCCGCTGTGCTTGGATCCTCAAAAGACTGCCAGGTACCTGCTATTAATACTTGAAATCAGGCTGGGTAGCACATCCAGAATCTGATATTGGCCACAATCAATTTAGTGACCACTGCATGATAAGAGGCTCTTTTCTGCCTGACTGACAAGGGCAGGTCTTGGGCCACACAGAGTGTATTCCCTTTCCAGAGCACTTCTTTTAAATCTTTCACTTTACTCAAAACATGCTGACTCTCTTGGTAGTTTAGAAATTTAAAAATAAAAATATGAGGGGGAAGCACCCGGAGGTGGCATGAACCTTAGATCCCTGTGGGCTCGCTTGATCATGTATCTGGTGCCAAAAGGAGAAGGTCCAACCAGCTTGGTAAGAAGTTTTTGGGTAAATAATATTGGGTTTTCACCTTTCTCCTTCTTGGGAAGCCCTATTAATATCTGGCTGTTTCGATGACTCCTGCCTTCTAAGTCTTCGACTTTTGCCTCTAACTTAGCAATTCTAGTTCTTGTAGCAGCCATTGCAGGATCCACCATTGCGAGCTTTTTCTCAACTGAGATGATCCATGTTTCATTATCACTGGTTCATTTGGTGAGCTCTTCTAATATCCCCGACAAGTTCTTAAAGTCCGTGGCCAAGGAATGTAATTCCTCCTTAAAAGGTTTAAATTCCTCCCTTAAAAGTTCGAGAGTCAGAGGAGTTTGCTGCTGGAGGCCCGCGACTTGTGTAGAAGAAGAGTGGGACTGGGCCCTGACTTTCTTTTTACTTTCTCCGGTGTGCTTGGCAATGTGTGGTGGGGAAGCGCAGGATGCATTTCAGTCTCCATACAGATGCTTTCACTGCCAAAATTACACCCGAGCAGGCTAGGTTGTTAGGTCGATGTTCTGCTGAAACCCCATTCTACGTTTGAATTGTAAAGATATTTATTTGAAAGGTTGTTGAGAGAGACAGGCAGGAACGATCGAAAAGAGGTGCTACTACATTGGCTGCATCATGTGATCACCCATCCACTAGTCTATATATTCTACAATGCCCTGAATGGTTTGAGTCCCAGCTATCATAAAGATCTCTTAGTGTGTGGTGTAATCCTGGTGACTCACTCTGCTCCACCAAGGAGCTGCTATTGGCTCGCCAGAGATCCTGCTTGAAGCAATCAATGAATCAGGTATACTTGGTAGTGGTCCCTGCAATCAGAAACTCATTACAATTATATCTTTGGAGTTCTCACACAGTGAGGTTGTTTAAGAAGAGGCTAGAATACCTTTATTTGCACATTCCTTCAGTACAGATTAATTTGCATTCTCAAGTTCTTTGGATGAGAGAACTGTGAAGTAAAGATAAGTAGTTCTAGTACACAAAGTACCTGAGAAGAAACATTTATAACCAAAAAAGATATAGGATCTTTACATATAAATATAACATGAGGAAATGTTTGTTTTATAAAAACAGAATTTGAATTTAAAACCAGAATGTTAGTTGCAAGAGGACTAACACTGCAGCTGCCTATTAAGGAGTGCTCAACACAGCATCTCATGTTGAATATCAATCAACCATCTAAGTTTTGCAGTTTGAAAATCTGTGCTACCCACTCTACTGAAGATTAGTCATCTCCACAGATAACACCACAGGAAAAATATTTTTTTCATATAGCTAAGGTAGAACTGAGAGGACTGGTGGGTCTTCCAGACCACCTGCTAAAAACTGCTACTTCTGAGGCCTATTGTGCAACTGAGCAAACTCACTGTTCATTTTAAAAGCTTGCTGTCACCTGTATAACAAACTGGGTGTTCAATCTAATTTGCTCAGTCAACCTGAGAATATCATCTGTAAGAGCAAATCTCACCAATCTCTCATGTCTTATCGGTTTCAGTAGGCTCATGAACAGCAAATTATGTCTCTTCCCAAAATGTACAACTGAAGACAGCAACTGTGACTTACTTGGGTTCTTATCTGGGCCTTTGGAAGCGATGGAGCCTCATACCTCATTAGAGCTGGTATAGAGCAGGATCATGAAAAATCCCCAAAGCAGTGTATTCTGGATTACAGTGGTCAACCAACTGATCAAAACATTTTGTTACTGAAGAGATCTGAGAGACATTTTGAAGTTCTCAATGCTAAAACTGAATTCTGCAGCAAGATGCAAAGCAGACTCGGGAGAAACTTGATAAAATCACCGATCTGGTGAAACAAAATTCTGAGGCCACATCTATTATTAATAACTGTGTTCTGGAACTAGAGATCACTGTTGTGGTGATGGCCAAAGAGAATTATGCCCTTCATAGGAAAGATGAGATTCTCAAAAACTACATAAGGCATAAATGTGTCTACCATTTAAACTAGGCTCTGATTTTGCCTCAGTAAGGGACTTGATTATGGACATCTTCATTGAAGTGTGTGATCTTCCTGCTGATAACCCTCCATTTTTAATGAAAGCATTTAGGGTTATAAAACAAAAACCTCATTCTCTTCCAGCAACTGTAGAGGCTGTTGAAAATGACAAAGCAACACCAAACACAGAAACATACGAACATATGAACATAAGAACATACAAATTTGCCAACAGATAAAGGCCTTATGGTCTATCAAGTCTGCTCAAGTGTGCAGCTAGCAACCCTTATACTACAGCTGCCCCACAAACAAACAAAGTCAACCATACTCATTTTGTTTGCCTTTGAGTTGGATAGGGTCTTAGTACTGTAGTTAAGCTGTCTCTTTTAAAAGTCAGTCTGGTCTATAAACACTACTGGCTTGATTATCAAAGCTCCCCTGACAGATGCAAGGGGCTTGCATCATATGGAATGGTGCAAGCTGTAGCTTGTGCCAAAAGATGTGCTGAAAGTAATTCTCAAAAGCAGCCTGTGTCAAACTCAGGTTGTATGCATCAAAGGGGGCTTGCACCATCCTTGCAGCACAAAATGGGCTGCAGCATGGCACCAAGGTACTTGTGGCAGAAGCAAGCTGCCATGCCCCTAAGTTGGGATTTTCAAAACCCTCCCAGAGGGCACACTTCTAAGTACCCTTATTCCAGCCAGAACTGGTTTCATGGTACTTAGGAGTGTGTCCTCTGGGAGGATATAGAGAACTTGTGCCACCCCCAGAGCCCACCCTGGGTGGTAGGGTTAATGTAATGTGGTCCCCCCACTTATCCCCACTCTCCCCAAGAAATATACATATATCTTTTCCTGGTGGTCTAGCAGACTCCCTCTCCCTATCCTCAGTACCATGTTTGTTAAATGTACTCACATCCCTGGTGGTCTAGTGGACCCCTCCCTATCCCCAATCTGCCTGTTTATAACATATAACTTTCCCTGGTGGTCTGGTGGACCCCCACCCCAGCAGACAGTGCCCCACCACCCCATTCCCCCTGTCCCATTCCTCACTCCAGCAACCAGCAGAGCTCTCTGCACTCCACCATGGCTGATCAATGACTGAGCTGTCAATGAGCACATACTGTAACAGCTGATTGTACAGTACACACTGATTGACAACTCAGTTGACATGGTGGAGAGCAGAGAGCTGTACTGGTTGCTGGCTCAAGGATGGGATGGGGGAGTGGGGTGGTGGGGCACTGCCTGCTATGGTGCGGGGTTCCTAGACCACAAGGGAAAGTTATATGTTACGTAAGGGCAGATCGACGATAGGGAGGGGAGTCTGCTAGACCATCAGGGATGTGAGTACATTTTAATAAAAGATGATCGGGGCTGGGGGTTATTCTACCCTTTGAAGATTGCTGCTTGACTGTGCTCACAGCTTGCAGCATACCTTCCAGATGCACCACCAGTTTGGCGCATGGCCACAGCTGCCATAAATGGTGGGACTTTGCTGCCGAGACCCTATCCGATATAGAATCAGGCACAGGGTCCCTGGTGCAACAGCAATTGACGCAGCTGCCATTATTGCAGCTTGCACTGCTCTTTGAGAATTCTGCCATATAGGTTTTCTATATATAGTGTCTGATGACATCTTTTTGCCTTCCAAAAATGATGTTCTTGAACTCAGGGCACTGTTTCAATTGCTAGCTCCTGAAACAGTGAGAATTATTCATAAAGGCAAACAGCATATACTTTTGAAAATTAATCAGCTGTCAGCTTGTCTGTGATCTCAATATGAAAGGAATTCATCCAGAGAAGAGGCATCTCTGATGGCACCTGTGAATCTCCACATCTGATAAGGAGATGAGTTTGGTAGCACAAGAAGCTGAGGACTTTTTATACTCAGTATTTCTCAGTGTTTAAAGGTAGAAGTAGGAACTAAGCCCATTGAGACTGTCATCCCCACACACTGTGGGGGAGCTTATCCATTCCTATCAAAGAGAGACTTGTCCAATTCATGTTTAAACTTGATACAATTGTTCATGTCAACTATGTGCTGGGGTAGGGCGTTCCACAGTTTACAAGCCCTTACTGTAAAATAATTTTTCCTTTTATGAGTAAATGCCCATGGGATATGGAGCTGTTTACTGTGGCACCTTAAGTTTGTTGGTTTAGTAGCCAGAGACAGTTTGCAATTTTTAATTAAATCTTGATCCTGCAAGATGTGAAATATTAATATATCTCATCTTTCTCTGCACAATTGCATGTTATATAGATTTAACTCTCAGAGTCTATCAGCGTAGGGGAAAGCTCTTACCTGTGTGACCAACTTTGTTGCCCTTCTGTGGATCTTATCCAATACATTAATGTCCTTTCTCAAGTACGGGGCCTAGAATGAGGTAGTATAATCCAAATGGGAATATACATATGCTTTGTTCAAGGGTATGATGTATAATTCTCTTCTAGTTATAATGCCTTCCGAATAGATCGGATAAGTCTGTCAGTGGTTAATGCAATCTTTCTACAGTATTCCCCTATGGTTAGATCTTTAATAAAAATAATACCCAGATCCATCTCTAAGTTAACTGATTTTATTATAGCACCATTCAGCACATGGGTTTTAGTGTTTTTTCCCCATGATTTATATTAGAGCACTTTCTGATGTTAAATGCCATATATTTACTGGTTAGTGTTATTTATCAACTGCTGGCAGTCGCTGGAAAACTCTGTTATTCACACATGTGAATAACAAACCATGAATAACAGAGTTTGCCCAAGCACCTCTCTCAGATCTTCTGTCAACATACCAGGGAAGTTCTCTCAGGTACCTCAGAACACAGAAAAGTCTGATTGCCGTGGTGGTATGGAGGGGGGACACAGGTCAGTAATAGTAGTTTAACAGTTACCTGTGGCCTGTCACAAATGCATGCCACAGGTCAGGCACTCTGCTCCCACAGTGCCAACCTCATAGTGCAATAGTGCGAACAGGTAACAGACAGGTTAACACTCCTGTCTGCTGTGGATCCGAATCACCTTTTAGTCTTGAGTTCTGGAGGGATTCAAAATGTGAACCTTATGCTAGCATACCCAATTAACAGGCTCAGATAATACTCTCTTTGGTGGGATGCAATATAATCTTTTGCCTAAGGGCATACAGCCAGGTATCCAATATGAACCCTTTCTGTACAACTCTATAAGAGACCTAGGTATTTCTTACTTTTTTAAGTAAGTTTAGTAACACCATGCAAGCCCTACAGCTGTCAGACTTAACACAGGCTCACACAATCACATGTGGAAAGCACTGAGAAGACACAGGTAGTATAATAAAGAAAATGTTGTTTACTAGAAAAAAAATGGTAAAATCAAATACAGAACAATTATATCACAAAACTTACAGTTGTATAAAGAAAAATGGGAAGTTACAGAATATAAACTCCTACCACAAACTTAAAATCTTTCCTATTTACAAAAGAGCTTTCCAAGTCAGGGAACTGTCTTTTTCGGAGTCCCTGAATCATATTCACACTTACCAGATACAATGTTTCATTTCAGGAGGCATCTCCCCTCCCCTTCTGTGAGGTCAGTTTTAACCTCCCTTAGAGTTAATTCTTCATAAAATTTTCTACAAGGATGTATTTTAAATAACGTGAACATTAGCAAAAAGCCATTTCCCAGATATGACAGTATGGGATCAAGCATTTATTTGAACTGGTTGTGGTTCCTGTTCCCAGGAAGAACAAAGGGTTTACGACTTTTAACACGCTGTTGTTATCAAATAGCCTATTCCTCTAGGAAATCATAAATGTTTACGGGTCCTATATCCTCTGGCAGATGGCCAGAGCCTTAATTAAGAAAAGAAGAGGAAATTCTAGATTAGGATTTCCTTTCACTAGTCAATTTCACACATCCTGTGATTTTCCTCACACTGTCATCTTTTGTGGTCAGAGGTCACTCACTGCAGCCTGGGTGGCAGGCAATCATATATTATATATTTTAGATTATAAATATCATATATATAATCATAAACCAAGGGCAGAGTGTCACAATCCTCCCCATCTGGACTGAATTTGGGGGCTCTATCCCCTGCATAGGATTAGCTCCCCAAGTCAGTTCATGTCTCATACTGATGTGACTAGCCATCGGCATTTTCATTAGCTGCCACTGCTCTGTGGGAGACCAACATGTCATACCCTTGCAAGGCAAGACTCCATCTTAGTAGTCTACCATTCATTTTACTCATTAATGCCAGCCAAATCAGGGGGTTGTGGTCAGTTTGTACCTAGGAATGCTGCCCGTATAAGTATGGCTCTAACTTCTTTAGAGCCCACACTATGGCAAGACACTCCTTTTCCATAGTAGAGTAAGCCTGCTCCCTGGGAAGTAACTTTTTACTCAAGTACACTATGGGGTGATCTTTCCCATGGCTTGATGGCTGACTCAGCACTGCCCCAATACCCACATCTGATGCATCAGTCTGGACTATAAAGGGTCTGCTATAGACTGGACTTGTCAATACTGCAAAGTACTCCTTCAGTCTGGTAAAGGCTTTTTCACAGGCTGGTTCCTAGGTAACTTTCTTAGGCATCCTTTTCTTTACCAGGTCAGATAGGGGAGTGGCCAGGGCACTGTAATTGGATACAAATTTGCTATAGTACCCTGCTGTCCCCAGAAAACTCCTGACCTGCTTCTGAGTTTTTGGTCTGGGCCATGTCTTGATCACCTCTATTTTTACTTGGTTAGGACAGAGCTGTCCCCGGCCTACAACATGCCTAAGGTATGCCACTTCAGCCATGGCCACCTGGCATTACTCAGCTTTGACAGTGAGCCTGGTCCTCTGTATCCTGCCCAGCACTTCCCTAAGATGGGACAGGTGTTCCTCCCAGCTGGCACTAAAGGTGGCAATGTCACTAAGGTATGCCATGGCATACTACTCAGCATCATTTAACACCTGGTTCACCAATCTTTGGAAAATGGCCGGGGCGTTCTTCATTCGGAAAGGCATTACTTTAAATTCAAATAACCCTATTGGAATGATGAAGGATGACCTTTCCCTAGCTCTGGCAGTTAACTTGACCTGCCAATGCCCCTTTGTCAGATCAATAGTTGTAAGGTATGTCGCCCCTTCTAACTTGTCCAGGAGTTCGTCTGTCCATGGCATCGGGTGGGCATCTAACCTTGTGACTGCATTCAGTCCATGATAGTCCACACAAACATGAGTAGAGCCATCTGGCTTGGGCTCAAAGATTACAGGTGAGGCCCAGGGGATGTGGGATTTCTGGATTACCCCTAAATCCAGCATTTCCTCCACCTCCCTCCTAATGTCCTTTTGGACAGAGTCTGACACCCGGTATGCTGTCCGCAGTATGGGCGCCTGTGTCCCTGTCTCCACATAGTGCGTTGCTAAGGAGGTTAGTCCAGGCTTGGAGCTAAACAGTGGGGCAAAGTCTGCTAAAACCTCCCTTACTTCCTGGATCTGTTCTGGGGCCAACTGGGGTAACAGTTTAATTGCCTCCATAGAGGACTCCCACTGGCTTTCTTCCAGCAAGTCCAGAAGGGGGTCTCCTTCATTCATCCCCTTCCCCGGACTACACACTGCAAACACCATATCACCCACCCCTATTAGCATATGGCTTCATCATGTTGACATGGTACATTCTCTGTTTATGTCTTCTGTCAGGTAATTGTATTATATAGTTTATGTCACTTACCTTTCTGACTACTTTCTACAGTCCTGCCCACGTGGCCTGCAGCTTGACTTTCCAGACTCGAATTAGGACCATGACTTCCTGACCCATGGTGTACAAGCAAGCTTTGGCTCTGCTGTCTTACTACACTTTTTGTTTTTGTTGGACAGTTGCCAGGTTGCTCTGGGCTGTCCCCATAAGCTCCTTCAGCTTTTCCCTAAACCTAAGGACATAATCCACTATGGGAGTTCCCTGGGTGGTGTGCTTGCCTTCCCAGTGCTCCCAGAGCAAGTCTAGGGGCCCACACACCCTGCATCCATATAAGAGCTTGAAGGGGGAAAACCCTGTCAACTCTTGGGGCACCTCTCTGTATGCAAACAACAGGTGAGGAAGGTATTTCTCCCAGTCCCTCCCATGCTGTTGAGAAAATGCTTGGAGCATTGATTTAAGGGTACCATTAAATCTTTCAACAAGCCCATTGGCTTGTGGGTGATAAGGTGTTGTGCATCTCTGCACCACCCCACACTTCTCCCACAAACATTTCATCAGGTCCAACATGAAGGAACCCTCTTGATTGGTGATAACCTCCTGTGGAAGCCCATCATGGGAGAAAATTACTAGTAAGGCATCTGACACTTTGTCAATCCTCAGTGAGGATAGGGCGACTGCCTCTGGGTACTGGGTGACATAATCAACCACAGTTAGGATGAAACTCATCCCAGAGGAGCTGGTGGTATTTAAAGGCCCCACAATATCCATTCTCACCCTCTAGAATGGCTCCTCCACTAAGGGTAAAGGAATTAGGGCGGCTTTTGTCTTCTTACTTGCCTTCCTTATTTCTTGGCACTGGTGACAAGATCTGCAATACTCCTTCACCTGCAGGGTGAAGTTGGGCCAATAGAAATTCTGGGCCAATCACTGAGTAATGTGTGGGATTCCCAGATGACCAGACAAGGGACTATCATGTGCAATCTTGAGTAACTGCTCACGGTACCCCTGGGGAATGACAAGCTGCCTGCCTATCATCCCTCCCTCTGTCTTAGCATCCTGAATATACATTAGTCCATTGTCCCAATAAACTTTATGTTTCCTGTCACCTCCCTGTGGTCTGTCAGAGTCTGCCCAAGCCCTCAGCTTTTCTAGACTAGGGTCATTTTTCTGAGCAGCTGTAAACTCCTTACACATTTCCAAGTCATGGGACAGGTCCCCTTCAGCGTCTACACTGGAGTCCCTAGCTCTAGCATCAGGGCACTCAGGATCACTGCCATCCCATACCCTCTGACAATGGGTCACCCCTCCTTCCTCAGAGTAACCCTTCGTAGCTGTTTGGCTTACTTCTACAGGAGAAATTTCTACCCCCCCTTTCATTAGTCTCCTTATAAGGAGACCCAGGCTGGGGAACCAGCCACCCAGTGGTTTCCACAGTGGCTTCTATGGGATCCAGGGAACCACAATTTTCCATTGCAGCTTGGCTGTGGGTAACTGCAAACACCATGCCCTGTTTGAGATTGTTGCCAATGATTACATCAACAACTAAAGTTTTTGCTACGGCAACCTTTTGTACAGTCCTCCCTGTCTCACCCCAGTCTAGGAGGACAATAGCAGGTGGCAAGGTTTTCTCCTCCCCAGCGAATCCTCAAACAGTCACAGATTGATTAGATATAAGCTGACCAGGCTCTACCAGATCCCCTTTTACCAAAGTCAGGGATGCCCCCATGTCTCTTAACTCATGTGTCTATAGACCATTCACAGTGACTGGGTGCATGTGTTCCTTCATGTTGACTGGCATGCTTTCTGGGAAGCACAAACAATCCACTTCTTTTTGAGCACCACTTTGTGTTCTGCTTGTCCTTTTGGGACACTGTCTGGCACTTTGAAGTGACTCGGGACTACTCGTCGGAGGTCGCGAGGGCTCAGCCAGTAGCCCTCCCCCAGCAATTCAACCAGGGACAAAGGACTCGGGACTGCGGCTTGGCGCTTCACTTTGCAGTGACTCGGGACTTGGGCTTACACATCGGAGGTCGTGAGGGCTCAGCCAGTAGCCCTCCCCCAGCAATTCAACCAGGGACAAAGGACTCGGGACTGCGGCTTGGCACTTCACTTTGCAGTGACTGGGACTACGTCGGAGGTCGCGAGGGCTCAGCCAGTCCTCCCCAGCAATTCAACCAGGGACAAAGGACTCGGGACTGCGGCTTGGCACTTCACTTTGCAGTGACTCGGGACTACTCGGAGGTCGCGAGGGCTCAGCCAGTAGCCCTCCCCCAGCAATTCAACCAGGGACAAAGGACTCGGGACTGCGGCTTGGCGCTTCACTTTGCAGTGACTCAGGACTTGGGCTTGCGTCGGTCGGGAGGCTCAGCCAGTAGCCCTCCCCAGCAATTCAACCAGGGACAAAGGACTGGGACTGCGGCTTGGCGCTTCACTTTGCAGTGTTCGGGACTACTCGTCGGAGGTCGCGAGGGCTCAGCCAGTAGCCCTCCCCCAGCAATTCAACCAGGGACAAAGAACTCGGGACTGCGGCTTGGCGCTTCACTTTGCAGTGACTCGGGACTTAGGCTTACACGTCGGAGGTCGTGAGGGCTCAGCCAGTAGCCCTCCCTCAGCAATTCAACCAGGGACAAAGGACTCGGGACTGCGGCTTGGCGCTTCACTTTGCAGTGACTCAGGACTACTCGTCGGAGGTCGCGAGGGCTCAGCCAGTAGCCCTTCCCCAGCAATTCAACCAGGGACAAAGGACTCGGGACTGCGGCTTGGCGCTTCACTTTGCTGTGACTCGGGACTACTCGTCGGAGGTCACGAGGGCTCAGCCAGTAGCCCTCCCCCAGCAATTCAACCAGGGACAAAGGACTCGGGACTGCGGCTTGGCGCTTCACTTTGCAGTGACTCAGGACTTGGGCTTACACGTCGGAGGTCGCGAGGGCTCAGCCAGTAGCCCTCCCCCAGCAATTCAACCAGGGACAAAGGACTCGGGACTGCGGCTTGGCGCTTCACTTTGCAGTGACTCGGGACTACTCGTCGGAGGTCGCGAGGGCTCAGCCAGTAGCCCTCCCCCAGCAATTCAACCAGGGACAAAGGACTCGGGACTGCGGCTTGGCGCTTCACTTTGCAGTGTCTCGGGACTTGGGCTTACACGTCGGAGGTCGCGAGGGCTCAGCCAGTAGCCCTCCCCCAGCAATTCAACCAGGGACAAAGGACTCGGGACTGCGGCTTGGCGCTTCACTTTGCAGTGACTCGGGACTACTCGTCGGAGGTCGCGAGGGCTCAACCAGTAGCCCTCCCCCAGCAATTCAACCAGGGACAAAGGACTGAGACTTGGGACTTGGGCTGCGGTTAATCCCCTGCTCCGGCAGCTTGGCGTCTAATTTGAATCGGCGCAAGAGGTCTAGCCCCACCAAACGCTATGCATTCGGCTCCCCACCGCCCCCACCACCACCCTGTGTGATTTATAGGCTGCAGGGAGCCACGTGGTGTCCCATGGTGTCAATAATAACCTATCAGCCCATTTTTCCATCTGCAGGATATTTTCTCTCACCACTAGTGGCTGCTCTATCTAGCCTAGCTCACATCTCCCATTTGTAACTCACCTGCTTACACAGCAGAGCAGCCTATTACCCACCCCCTCGATTCACCTTCCTCCTTGCGCCACGCACCTGAAAGGTTGGCACCCATAGAGAGAGGCTGACCTCTCCATAATTAGAAAAAAAAAAAAGTCCTCTCCATATTAGGACAATAATTCCCTTGACTAAACCTCAATCTCCCCTGCCTGAAAATGGCTGTCCCCTCCCACCTAGCTTAGGCAAGCCCCCTAATCGCTATCCAGTCTCTCTGTCTTTTTGTCCCCCTATCCTGTCCCACTGCACTCTCTTCCTCAGCCCTTCATTTCTTTCCCCTGTGCTCACTGGACCCTCCGGGGACATGGCCTCTCCACCCTGCCCCCTTCCCTCTCGTCTCAATGCCTCCCCCCAGCTCTCCTTAAAAGGGCTTAAAATTGCTCATCTGAACGTGCGTAGCCTCCTGCGCAACCTAACTGAGCTCGCTGTGTGGGTCGCCTACTACAAGCCTGACATCCTGGGACTCTCTGAAACCTGGCTTAAACCCCACATACCTGATGCCCAGTGCACCCTCCCTGACTACAGCCTCATCAGGCAAGACAGACCTGGCTCGAAGAGAGGCGGCGGGGTGATTCTTTATTATAAGGCGCACCTTAACTTGTTTCCCATTGACCACTCATCTTCCATCCCTCCTGCATGTGAGTTTCTGCATGCTCTCCTCCTGCTTGGTCACACAAAGAAAATTCACCTAGTGTGTTCCTACATTCCCCCCAAGGATGGTCTGACTGGTCTCTCCTCCCTGCTTGGCTGCATCGGCCCTACAGTGGGTCCCATTGAAACCCTTCTAATAGGTGACTTCAACTTGAATTGGTTGGGCACCAACCACCACTTGTACGAGCCTCTGCTCTCAGGGCTTGCACTCACCCAAGTTATAACCAAACTGACTAGGCTTGCTGTGCGGGGGGACTCAGGATCCCTTATTGACTGGATTCTATCTAACCGGCCTGCCAATATCACGTCCTCTGGCACCCTCCTGGATGCCATCTCTGACCACTCACCAACCTACTGTGTCTGGGGCATCTCTAAGCCAAAAGTCCCTAGCAAATTGATTGAACTGAGAGACTACTCCAAATTTAATACCAATGACTTTCTGTCTGACCTCCATGCTATTGACTGGACAGAGGTAACTACCGCCAAAGACCCCTCATGGGCCTTGGATCTATTCCTCGCAAAGCTTATCCCCCTTCAGAACAAACATGCCCCCATCACTAGGGGAAGGGTTCGGGGCACCATCACAAAATGGCTAAATGGGGGTCTATTCTCCCTCTTGAAGGCCAGGGACAAGTGTTGGGTGACCTACAAGGCCTCCCAAAATAATCAGGATCTGATGTCATACAGGCACCTCAGAAACTCCTGCAAAAGAGCCATCCGCTCTGCAAAAAGCGAGTTCTGTAAAGCAGCCCTACTCTCCTCCAGCAGCAACCTGAGGAGTTTCTGGCAAAACATCAAAAACACTGTTGGGGGGTCTGCTAAGGCACAGGTCTCTGACCTACTAGTTAGTGGAGTCAGCTGCAATAACCCGCACATCATTGCAAACACCTTTAACTCCTGTTTTCGAACTGCCCCTCCTCCCCAGTCCCTCCTGTCTACCCCGTGGTCCCTCCCCTCCCGGTCTCCTCCTTCGGCCCCTCTTCCAACTGAGACATGTCTCTCCTAAGGAGACCCAGATGCTTCTTTTGGGCCTCTCCCCCTACACATTTGCGGGGCACGACTGCCTCGAACCTAAACTACTCAGACTGGGGGCCCACCTCCTTGCCTGGCCCGTCACGCACTTATTCAATACCTCCATACACACGGGGATCATTCCCGACCTGTGGAAAGTGGCAAAGGTTGTTCTGTCTTCAAACAAGGAAACCCCAAAGATCCTGGCAACTACCGCCCCATTGCCATTCTGTCCGCCACAAGTAAACTTCTCGAGAAGGCCATTGCCTCCCAGCTCTCCCAATACATCCAGGACTACAACATCCTCTCTCCTGCCCAGCATGGCTACAGGAAAGGGTATAGCACGTCCACCGCCCTTGCCGTAGTCACTTCTATGATCAGGGCAAGTGCTGATCAAGGCAGCCTCACTGGAGCCATTTTTTGTGGACCTCTCAAAAGCATTTGACAGGGTGGATCACACCCTCCTTGGCTCCAAACTCCTATCCCTCGGGTTTTCCCCCTCCGCCCATGCCTGGTTCCTTAACTATCTCTCCAACCATCAGCAATTCACCTACTTCAATCGGACATCCTCCTACCTTGCACCCGTCCGCTGTGGGGTCCCTCAAAGGATCCGTCCTCGGACCAACCCTATTCTCGCTATTTATCAACGACCTTCCCTCCATCACTGACCATGGCCACACCACCTTGTATGCCGACGATCTCGTCCTTCTGGCCAGCTCCAGGGACATCTCCACAATAAACTCACATCTTAACCATGACTTTGAATGCATCCAAACTTGGCTGGCTGACCACAGGCTCACCCTCAATCTCAACAAAACTAAATCCATGCTGTTCGGGTCCCTAAGCAAAATAAAATCCTGCCCAGCCCCCCTGCTGATCCATGGGGTAGACGGCTCGCCCCTTGAGACGGTAACCTCTGCTAAGTACCTGGGTGTCACCTTAGATCCTCAGCTGGATCTCACCTCTCACATTCACAATGTTTGCAAAGCCACTAATTGCAAGCTTGGCTTAGCCTACCGTGCTAATAACTGCCTTACCCCTGCCGCCCATTTGGCCATAGCTAGGGGGGTCCTCCTTCCATCTCTCTGTTACGGGCTAGTAACTTTTGCACCTGTTCCCAAATCCAGCCTCACAAAATGGGACACGGCCTACAACAATGTCTGTCACTTCGCGCTTTCTGCCCCTTCCCTCACTTATCATTGTGACCTATACAGTCGCCTGGAGTGGCTTCCCCCTGAGCAGCACAGCTCCTTCGTTCTATGTAATTTCGTTGACAACATCATCCGTTCTAGCACCCCCAGCTCTGACCCTTCCCTCAAACCTGGTGTCACATCCTACCTCCTGCGATCTTCTTCAACTCAAGAACGCCTGGTTCCAAGAACACGCACCCTTGCGGGAGACCGAGCCTTCCACACCTATGCTCCCAAACTCTGGAACTCGCTACCTGAGCTCACTCAGTCCTCCTCCTCCCACCCAAGCTTTAAAGCCTCCCTTTGGAACTTCCTGAAACCTCCCTCCCCCTGCTCCTGCTCAATGTAGACCTGCCCCCCTTCCCCTTGCCAACCTGACTGGATGGCCCCCGTGCACCACCGAAATGTATCTTGCCTGTCTCATCTGACTCAAAACGCACTTTGCCAACCTTTAGTCAGCCAGAACTGCCTGTAAATCTAGTCATGTTTCTTGTCTCCTAGTCGTATATGTATGAACTCCGTGCCAACTTTGTCTTAGAGCTAGCCCAGTAACTGCCTGTGTATCTCTTTTACACTCTTCTCTGTTCCCAACTGCTCGATGTACCCCTACCTTGCTTTAGAATCAGCACTTAATTGCCTGTTATCTTTCTCTGTATTCCTTATGCTCCCCCTGTTGTTTATGTACGAAGTAATTATTTGTAACTTCCTTCCCATGTATTTCTAATGCCTTCTCAATTGTTGCTGTATGAAGTTTGACCTGTAACTCTCCTGGGTCGCACCTGAAAATAGGCACATGGCTGTCTAGTGTGCCCACCCGGTCAACAAAAGCAAATAAATAAATAAATATGTCAATTTTCTTCACAAACCCAACATTCATTTCTTTTCTCAGGTAAATCTTTTCTTTGAAACCTGGGGCTACAGTATCTGGTTTTGGTGGAGACAGTGAGGGTTTTAGCTGCCCTGAAGGCACACTTTTCCCCTTCTGCACTGCCACGACTACCCCACTTGCTCTCAGAGCAGGTCTGCTCCTGGCATAGCAGTCGGATAGTTCAGCAGCATCTTGCATTGTTTTTGGATCTCGGTCCTCCAGCCAGGTTTTTAGCTTTGCTGGGCATGCCCAAAAAAACTGTCCTAACAGTACAGCATTTTCAATTATATCTACAGAGTTTGCTTCGATTCCTTACCACCAATGTTTTAAAAACTAACATTGTTTTGTGGCTTCTCCTGAGCTTACAGAATTTAGCTCTGTATGCTTCTGAAGTTAGTTCATGCTTTTTTTAAAGTGCAGTTTAAGTTTGCTGTAATCATTACTGTCCTCATTGTCCATTTGACCCAATGCATCCCAAGCTTTCCCAGTAAGTAGCAGGGATAGCTGGAAGCTCCAGGACCATCTAGGAATATTCACCTGAATGCAAACTTTTTCAAAGGAATTAAAAAGGCATCCATATCTTCACCTTCTTTAAATTTGGCTATCAATTTAGAATTTGGTTTGTAACTCAGTTCTGTAGTTCCAGTTAAACCCAGGCCACTTACCTGCTCTGGTACCGGTGGTTGCAGTTGTAGCTTCTCTGGTTCATGTTGTCTCTGGTGCTCATGCTCTTCACAATCAGCTTCTCACTGCTGTCATTCAGCCTCGTGCTGTTCTTGCTCCACGTCTCACTGAAGCTGCTCCCTCTTCTCCTCTGCCTATCATTGAAGTTGTCGATCTTCTTTCTGGAACTCCAGCTCCATTCTCCACATCTCAATCTGCAGCCTGATTGCTTCAGGCTCCAGAATGCTGGTGACCTTTCCCCTGCTGCTGTGGCCCTTGGCTTGCACTGGCCCTGCTGTCCTCCTCACTGGACCTGGACACTGCAATGGACCCTGGCCTCTCCACACCCAAGGTTCAGTCCTTTTTAGTCATGGACTGTGACTTGACACTCTGGGCACTGGCAGCCATCAGAGCATCCATGAGGTTCTGCCTGTTGGCTTTCCCCTTGTACTGGACTCCTCAGTCCTGGCACAACTGCCTGAAGTTATCTGCAGTGTACCCACTGTAGTTGGAAGCCATCTTCTTCCCTAACTACGGCTACTCTAACTTGCACTCGAAAAAAATAAACAGGTCGGAACTTTGACTGTAAGCAAAATTATATAGTTCTGTTAACTTTTTTAAAAATAAATCACTGCCTTATTTTGCACGTGAGCTGTACAGTGTTAAGCTGACACATTGAACTGTTAAAGTTTGTGTTACCAATACTTTTCAAATCCCACTGCTGCCAACCAAATCTGTCACAAACACACTCCACAGGTCAGGCCCTTTGATCCACAGTGCCAACCTCAGTGTGCAATAGTGTAAACAGATAACAGGAGTAACACTCCTGTTTGCTGTGGGTCCAAATCACCTTTTAGTCTCGAGTTCTGGAGGGATTTGAACTGTGAACCTTATGCTAGCATACCCAATTAACAGCTCGGGTGATACTCTCAGGGGGATTCAATATATTCTTTTGCCCAAGGGCATCCAGCCAGGTATCAAAAATAAACCTTTACAACTCTATAAGAGATCTAGGTATTTCTTACCATTTTAAGTAAGCTTAGTAACACCATGCAAGCCCTATAGCTGTCAGACTTAAAACAGGCTCACACGATCAAATGCAAAAAGGACTGAGAAGACACAGGCAGTATAATAAAAAAAATGTTGTTTACTAGAAAAAAAATGGTAAAACAGGTAAAATCAAACACATAACAATTATATCACAAAACTTACAGTCGTAAGTTGGCAGATGGCCAGAGTCTTAACTAAGAACAAAACAGGAAATTCTAGATTAGGATTTCTCTTCACTAGTCAGTTTTACACATCCTGTGGTTTTCCTCACACTGACATCTTTTGTGGTCAGAGGTCACTCACTGCAGCCTGGGTATCAGGCAATCACATATTATATATTTTATATTACAAATATCATACATATAACCATAAACGGTGGGCAGAGCATCACAATATTGTGATGCTGCCATCTGCTTATGATTATTGTATGCTATTTTTATCATAAACAAATGTGTCTAAATGTCTGCATCAATGCGGCCATGCTTGGCTTCAGTGGGTTACCCCCCCCCAGGTCTCAGTGTAGTAATAATACAGGATGTGGTAAACTGACCAGAGGATGTATGAAACTGACTAGTGAAGGGAAATCCTAATCTAGAATTTCCTGTTCTGTTCATAGTTAAGGCTCTGGACATCTGCCAGAGGATATAGACCTGATAAACATGTATGATTTCCTATAGGAACAGGCTATTTGATAAGACCAATGTATTAAAAGTTGTAAACCCTTTGATCTTCCTGGGAACAGAAACCACAACCAGTTTAAAGAAATGTTTTATCCCAGACTGTCAAATTTGGGAAATGGCTTTTTGCTGATGTTCACATTATTCAAATGAAGAATTAACTCTAATTAACCCTGCCAGAGGAAGTGGTGGGGGCTGAAACAATCACGGGATTTAAGAATGCATGGGATAGACATAAAGGAATTCTAGAGGTCAGGGGTAAGGGGAAATAGACTTCTAGGAAAACAAACTGAACTTACAAGCTCAAATGGGCAGACTAGGTAGGCCATAGGCCCTTATCTGCTGACACTGTCTATGTATCTATGTATCTAAGGGAGGGTCTAACTGACCTCACAGAAGGGGAGGGGAGATGCCTCCTGAAATGAAACATTGTATCTGGGAATAGTGATACATGATTCTTGGACTCTAAAAAAGACAGCGCTCCGAACTAAAAAGCACTTAGAAAGGTAATACTTAGTTGGAAAAGAATTAAGTAACTGTGGTAGGAGTTTGCATTCTACAACTTTCCTTTTCATTTGTAGATGACTGTGAGATCTGTGATATAATTGTTCTGTATTTGATTTTTCCTGTTTTACCATTTTTCTAGTAAACAACATTCTCTTTAAAATACTGCCTGTGCTCTTCTGTTATTTTACATGTGATGCTAAGTCTGTGTTTAAGTCTTAAAACTATTAAAGAGCTTACATGGTGTTACTAAGCTTGAAAAAGGTAAGAAATACCTAAGTCTCATATAGAGTTCTAAGGGTACATTTTGGAAAACCTGGCTGGGTACCCCTGGGTGAAGGATTGTACCACAACCCCGAAGAGGGTATGTATCTGAGTCTGTTAAGTGGGTATATTAGCATAAGGTTCACAGTTTGAATCCCTATAGAACTCAAGGCTAACAGTTGATTCAGACCCAAAGCAGACAGGAGGGTTACCCTGTCTGTTACCTGTTCACACTATTGCACTCTGAGGTTGGCACTGTGGAAGCAGAGGGCCTGACCTGTGGAGTATGTTTGTGACAGATTTGGTTGGGCTCACCTCTCGTTCCTTGGTACTGACATCGCGTACATTCGGTGTGGCAGTGTGAAAGTTCTGCGGTGGTTCCTGCTTCCTCCGGTGTCTCAGAGTAGGCTTTCTTCAGTCCCTTTTGCTATTTTACTGCTCTTTTTTTTAAATTAAAAGTTTTCAGTCCCCCAGCATCGGCATGCCGAAGAGCCACATCTCTGAGAAAGCATCAGACCTGGAAGAATGTGCCGGAGCATCGAGCATTCTGAGGCCCCCTTTTGCCGTCCAGTCCCTTGCCTATAAATCCCTCCCTCTGCCTGCACCTCCCAAAGCAGTCTCCTTCACCCTGGGTCGGGGAAGTGAGTTAGCAGCAGCTCAAGGAGAATGCTGTCCACCTGGAACGTTTTAAAGAAATAAGTGCAATTTTTTTGATTGGTTAACAACCAGCAAATATAAGAAATAAAACATGGGGAGAATGTCAAAATTTGGATTTTATGCACACCCTCAGTGTGTGATGCCCTAATAAACCCCTCAGGCTTCACCCTCAGTGTTTAAGGGGCATCACACAACCTGGGTGTGCGTGCAATACTCATTATACACACTTCCATATGCAGTATTCTATATTTTATTAGAGTTGGCACAGTTTGCAGTACATAACAAATCTGTGGCAAGGGTACCAATGTTGGCTTCAGTGTCTACTTCAGAGCTGATTTTAGAGTCATCAGCAAATTTTTCTGATGTTTCTATGTACCTTGTTTTGGAGGTAATCTATAAAAATTCCAAATAATATAGGTCCCAACATGGACCCCTGAGGGACACCACCAGTAACCTTGATTTCCTCAGACAGTGTGTTCGATACTTTCACCTGTTGTATTTGGTCTTTAAACCACTGTTCTACCCATCTGATGGTGTGAATGTTAAGTCCAAGTCTGACTATTTTTTGGTAAGCAGTGCATGTGGGACAGTATTGAAATCCTTTTGAAAATCCAAAAGTACCAATCCACCAGATCACCTTATCAATACTACAGCTTATCCTGTCATAAAATGAGATGAAATTAATTACACAGGACAGCTCTGCAACAAGTCCATGATGCATTGGATTCTTTAATCCTTTAGCAGAAATTTCTGTTTCTAGTCTATGTTTGAGCATTTTTTTCCATTGTTTTAGAGACCACGGAGGTCAAACTGATAGATCTACAATTTCCAGCTGCATTTTTACTGCCCTTTTTATGGATTAGAATTACAGTCACCCTTTCCCAATCCCTTGATACTATACTAGTACTGTATGATCTATTAAAGAGTATTGTAAGGAGTAGATTCAACTGCTCTGTAAGTATTAATGATTTACAGAAAGACTGAATAAGATTTGAATGAGTCATTATTTGACCTTACTTACAGTACACATTCTACTTAGACAAAAATGAAACTACAGTGTGTGAAAGTAGCTGTATACTCAAAAATGTCTACACTGAGAGGGTGGTGCTCATGAAAAACAACTTCAGTAAAAACATAAAAAGTGGGCACTCACTACCTCTTTTTGCAGTTAATCTTTTTATTATTACTTTTTTTCATTACTACACATGGTACGCACATTTAACAGTGCATAAACAATTGTAACAAGGTCAGAGTTGGGCATTAGAAAGTCAGACACAATATACAGTTCTTATATTAACCTGAAATACCTGGACTCCTGCACTGTCTGTCTAGCATTCTAAATAGTTAGGCCTAGATATTCAAAGGAGATGCAACTAGTGCAACTCAGTTGTACCGGTATATCCCCAGAAATGCACCTCTGGGCCATATTCAAAAGGAAGGGTACACGGTACAGTTCTGGATGCACCATAGCACAAAGATAATGTATGCTGCACATCTGGAGGGGGCATTCCCATGAATGTTCTATGCATCACTATCCTCAGTCTAAACAAGTGGCGCATCTGTGGCACATCTCTCAAGATATGCCACACAAAGTTAGGCATTAAAGGAAGTGGCCTAACTGCGAGCCCCATACAGGCAGCCAGCAGAGGTTTCTGGAGCAAAATGGATGGGGCAGTTTTTCTGATAGCAGAGGTAATGAGGGGTGTCAGGAAGAGGGTGTAACAGCAACATGGCTGTGAAAGGGCCCATAGGCAGTATGCCCAACAGAGAAGGTACCATGCCCATGTCACCTTTGAACACCAAAGTGACATCGAGATAGTGGGCCACTACTGACTTATCAGGGCCATTCTGAGGCAGCTCTGTGGGTTGTGCCTTGATGAACTGCAGGCACCCACCAGAAGGGGTCATGCCAGGTCAGTGGAGACCAAGGTGAAAACAGCAATATGCTTGCTCGCCATGGGCACCTTCCAGAAACCAGTGGGTGACACCACTGGTATCACAGAGTCAGCCATGTCCTGCTTCCTCACACAGTTTCTCAATGCTCTGCTGTCACATGCTTCGAAGTTCATCAAATTCCCAATCACACAGGAAGAGTGTACAGAAAACATGCAGGAATTCCACAGGGTGGCATGCATGCCAGGCATGATAGGGGCCATTGACTGCACCCATGTGGCAATACATGCACCACCTTGACCAGATAGTGCAGCATACATGAACAGGAAGGGGTACAATTCCATCAACTGTCAGGTGGTGTGGAATGCTACAGGGTGCATCATCAATGTCTATGCCACCTACACTGGGAGTACACATGATGCCTTATCTAGCACCAGTCAGCCCAGCTCCACAGATTTGAGGGTGGGGACATCCCCACAGGACACCCACTGGGTGAGTTGTGCAGAAGCCCACAACTACATAATGAATACTGTGGCACAGCACCCAGTTGCTGGTAGAGCATGGGGGGAAGAGCAACAGGAACAGTGCAATGGCCCAAAGCCATGATGAACTGTGGAACAGGAAGACCTACCAGAAAGGTTCACACTGATAAAGAGATATTGGTGTGGAAGGCCATAGGGCATGCATGACAGGGGTGCAGCACAGCAGCCACATGCTGCACTGTGAGGAGCAACAGATGCCCCTAGGCACCACCACTGTACAGGTGAATGAAAAGCACAATGGCTGGACTGGATGTTGGCATGGTGCTTCCACAAGCAGAGAAGTAGCCCACAGGCCTGGGGAGGGGTCTGATCAGTCGTGGCTGACCAGGATGCAAGCAAGACACCTATGCAGTGTCCCACAATGGTGGGACAGGGCCTGCACAGGTGGGGTGGTGGGAATGGAAACTGGGTGGACAGGTAGTGGCAGCATAGATAAGCAAGGGGGGTGGTGGTCAAAACAGGCCATGCCCATACCTGAGTGCACCTGACACATGTGTCTGCACCCCCAGGTGACAGTGCATACTCCCTGCAACCATGGTTGCTTACTGCCATATGGTGGCCCAGCAGTGGGGCCGAGGAAAGATATATATATATAGGCACATACTGCAACATGCAACATAATACAACATGTGTTTGGAATGCTAAAACTGCAATTCTGTTGCCTAGACAGGTCTGGTGGAGCCCTACAATATAGCCCTGAAAAAGCCTGTGGCATATTCCTGGCCTGTTGCATGCAACACAACATGGCCATCGACAGTGGAATATCTGTCCAGGTGGTGGAGGGTTAGAGTTTAGATGAGGAGGAACCCAATGAAGGATGTGGGCAGCCACCCACAGAGAGGAGGGACCCAAGGCTGGCAGCCAGAGCCAATAAGTACTGGGACACCATTGTGGAAGAGCAACGTAGAAACCTCAGGTAAGTAGTTAGGAAGAACAAAATGGGCAACAATGGCGCACACACACACACACACAAACCCAAGCCATAGGATGTGAGTGTTGGGAGAACACACACACAGGTAGGCAGACACTGCACAACAGCTGCACAGTGCACTGCAGAGTGCACACTACCATGGAGACTGGCATGGATCAGAGGGTATGAGTTGGCACACAAGCATGGTGGATACATTGCTAGACTCATCACAACCATGCCACACAGTACAACCCCACTGCCCCCACACATGACCTGTACAACACACACACAACACAGGCAGGTGGACACCAGGGCACTCATGTGCCACATCACACAGCCCTGGCCACAGCCGGCCTGGTTCATGGTGAACAATGGCAGCAGGGTACTTGGACAGGCAATTGCACCCAGCAGGACTTACTGTGAGCCAGTACGGACACCACAGCCACATTGGTGACCACACCCTGGCTGGGAGGCAGCCACAGGCAGGCCACCAACCACAGGAGGTAACAACACCTCCCTGGCAGGGGGTAGAATCCTGTGAACATGACTGGGTTCTCATAGGTGTGTCCCTCTAGGAAAATAGACTGGATACAGGGGTGTTGGGGATGGTGTTAGCCAGAGACGGCATCATCCCTTATGGGGTTACCTGATGCCATGCTTTGGGGGTGCTCCCATTACTGCATGATAAGCGGAAGGACACACTGTGACCATGAGATGCCATGTATGCAAAGCCCACCACAATGTTCTCTGCAATCCAATCCAGTGATGCAGTCATGGCCTCACTCAGCTGGCGTAATTTGCCAAGCAGCTGGGCACGTCCCATGGCCTCATGCTCTACCAGTTGCCCAACCTGAACACGCAGTCCATGGAGCTCCTAACTGAGCATTGCCAGGCCTGCAATGGTTTTCTGCAGAGGTTGGTGTGCTCATTGAGCCTATCAGTGAGTGGTGTGATGGGGGCTGGCTGCCGACAGGCAGGGGGGCCTGACCTGCTGTGCCACATCCCTTGTCTGGGAATGCCACACAGGAGGCTGCTGTTCAGGTGGGGACTGGGCATGGGCATGCATGGCTGGCCCTGGTGTGGGCTGGACAGTGTCCCCCCTGGCAGTTGCAGCACCACAGCACCCTGCTGGACTGTGCTGGTAGTCCCAGGCCCCACAGCAGAACCACGTCTCCATCCACCCACAGCCACTGTAGTGTCTAGGATGGAGAGCACTGGGGGAGCGCATATGTGGGCATGGAACCACCAGCGCTACCTGTTGCCACCTGTGTGTGTATACTGGACCAGTGGGAGGGTTGAAGCTGCCTGTGTATTCATCAGTGAGGGTATTGTCATCATCAAGGTCATCATCATCCCCTTTTGTGGCCAGTGCAAGCACAGTGAGGTCCTCTTGCATCAGAATGCTGGACAAGGGGTCATCAGCACCACACCTCAGTATGTCCAACAGACCAACTGCTGGGCGAGGGCCACCAGCACCAGCCATGGTGCCAGTGGATATAGAAGACACTGCATCATCTTCCACTGGTGTCAGAGGGCTTGCCCCAGAGTGTAGGGCACCCCTGAGGTGTGATGGATCTGAAAGATAGAAAAGAAACATGGTTAGTGATGCATGTCTGCATGGTAGGTAAACAGGTAGATGAGGGGATGTCTGCATGTGGAGCACAGATGTGCCTGTGATGCCACACATTCCTGGGGCTGCCATTGTGGCCTGTGTACCACCAATGCACTGGTGGTGAGGGACACGAATTTGTGCAGGGGTGTGCACACATGGCAGAGTGTGGCAAGGGGCTATGATGTACGGGCTGTAGCCAGGCCAATGCCCTTTCCCCCAGCCCTGCCACAGACAATGCAGCCCTACTGTGGAACATCTGACCACTGTGACCAGACAATGCATGGGCACACAATGGATGGCCATGTGTCACCACAACCGACTTGCTGTCTCCCAAGGGCATGCATGGACACCATCAGACTGTGTTGCTGGGACACATCACCCTACATCCTTCACTGTGGCATTGTTTCTGCACAACAGCATACAGGGGGGCATGTGTGTCCACAGTGTGGCTGTGCAGTCACAGCAGTTCTGCACGTTGCACTGTGGACATGGTACAGGTCCCTGTGTGGCATACTGGTCACACCTGTGTCTTGCACACAGTGCCCCCCACTAGGGTTCCCACATGCACACTCACAGTACTGCGATTGGCTGCCCCCAGTCCAGAAACCCCCCTGGGACACCCACGATGGATGCCTCATTCAGAGTGGGCTCAAGCAGCATCTCTGCAGCTGTGAGGACTGGTGCTCTCGAGGGGGCACCAGTGAGTGCCTGGGATGCCTGAATGTCAGCAACCTTCACCCTGGCCCTTCGCCTATCTGTTGTCATTCTTTTCATGCACTCCTGGGGAGTGTGGTTGTGGGTGTTAACATATGTTGTAACATCATCCCAGCCCTGTGCAATCTCCTTTCAGGTCCTTGAAGCTCCAGAGAGCAGTCCCTAACTCTGGACATAGGTCTCCACCAGGGCACGCATCTCGTACTCAGTGAAGTTAGGCCTCCATCGTTTAGCTTGCTCAACTTCATGCTCACTATCTGACATCCTGTTGCCTGTGGACAGGAATGATGCAAGCATGAGTACATAAGCAGTATGCCTTGGAGTTGTGCAATGTCACACATAATGCAGTGCAAAAGAGGCTGTAGCAGAGGAATGTAAACAAACCTACCTTCCAGGCTACAGTTTCTGTCAGTGACCTATGGGATGCAGTGGCACTTTTATGGCCCATCACATGCAAATGAGCCCTGGAGCAGCCAGTAATGAGATGCTAAACAGTTGACTTGCACCTGGATTGGCTAAAGAGGTAATTTGCATAGCTTGGCTGAATATTACAGATTTGCTCCAGACACATCTCAAATTCTGCCACGCATCTAAAATGTGCCGAGCATCCAATATGGTGCATTTACTGCACATGTGCATTGCACAGTACTGCAGTTGACATGCACTGCAGAGCATGCCCAATGTACCAGATTGTGTATCATGCATGCCCCAGTGCTGCACATGTGCCCAGTATGATGCAAGTCTGGGGAAATGCACAATGTGTTTCACTGCTAGTTTTACATTGTACCTGGATTGCACATCCCCCTGTGCTGCGCCATTGGCCAACAAGGCACATGTTTGTGCATACATGCCATGTGGTTGGCTGCAAGTGTGGCACTGACTGCCCTGACCAAGATGGCACCTACATGTGTATGTGCATTCATGGGTCACTGTGCTGTGACACTGTTCTCCTGTCAGGGCTGTCAATATTGCGCATGTGTGGTAATGCGTAATGGGTGTCAATAGCACATGCCTATCATGCATGTGCACAGTGCGTGGCGGACTACATAGTGGGCCTGTTGTATAACAGGTATGGCCTGGCCACACATTGTGCAGACTGCATGCTGAACAGTGCCTCTCACTGCAGAGCTCCCAGTTTGAGGCATGGCACGTGCTGCTGGAGGGAGGCCTAGGGCCATCAATTGGTCTGATGTGGAGGTAGCCAACATGGTGGCACTTGTTACCACCCTGAAGGGGCAGTTTTTTGGGGATGAGGAGCCCCAGGGGTAATGGGTCCAGGTCTAGACCCGTGTCTCCAGGCAGTTGGAGAGGAGGATGGGCGTGACCAGGACTGCGGAGCAGTGTGGGCACTGGTATGTAATCTGATTTCTTTGACTGGGTGACCAAAGTAATAGACCAGGGAGGGGCTGTGGATATGGCCTACCTAGACTTTAGCAAGGCATTTGACACAGTCCCGCACAAAAGATTAATAATCAAGTTAGCCAGCCTGGGAGTGGGTCCTAGGGTGGTAGCCTGGGTAGTGAACTGGCTGCACAACAGGACACAGAAGGTATAGTGAATGGAACACATTCTAGAAGAAGGGGTTACTAGTGGAGTACCTCAGGGCTCAGTACTGGGTCCAATCCTCTTTAACATCTTTATAAGTGACATTGCAGAGGGTCTGGAGGAAAGGTATGCCTCCTTTGCAGATGACACAAAGATCTGTAACAGAGTTGATACACAAGAGGGGTAGAAAAGATGAGAAGGGACTTGGCAAGGTTGGAGGAATGGTCAGACATATGGCAACTTAGATTCAATGCAAAGAAGTGCAAAGTAATGCACATGGGAAACAAAACCCAGGAGAAGAGTACACAATAGCAGGGAGGTACTAACAACAACAAAATGGAAAGGGACCTGGAAGTAGTCATATCAGATGACCTAAAGGTGGGTAAGCAATGTGAGAAGTCAGTAAGGAGAGCCAGGGGGATACTAGGATGCACAGGAAGGGGCATCACAAGTAGAAAAAGGGAAGTGATTATCTCTCTATACAGACCGTTGGTGAGACCCCATCTGGAGTACTGTGTGCAGTTTTGGAGACCTCATCTACGCAAGGACATAGACAGGATGGAAGCAGTCCAGAGGAGGGCAACTAAAATGGTGCAGGGTCTATTTCAGAAACCATATGAAGAGAGACTGAGAGAGCTTAATATGTATACCCTTGATGAAAGGAGGGGCAGGGGGGACATGATAGAAACATTAAAGTACCTCAAGGGAATCAACAAAGTCCAGGAGGGTAGCATCTTTCAGAAAAAGAGATGTGTAAGAACAAGGGGGCACAGTTTAAAGATAGAGGGGGGACGGCTCAGGGGTAATGTGAGGAAATTCTTTTTCACAGAGAGAGTGGTCGATACATGGAACAGCCTTCCTGAGGAGGTCATTGGGTCTAAAACAGTGGGGGAATTTAAACATGCTTGGGACAGACACAAAGCAATTATAGTGCAGGTTGCAGGAAGCAGGCTGTTGGTTAACTAGTATCTGCAGCTTATCCAGTAGGTAGGGAATTGGGCAGACTGGGTGGGCCAAGTGGTCCTTTTCTGCCGTCAAAGTCTATGTTTCTATGTATGGGGACCAATGATGGAGGGATCCAGACAGGCTCAGAAGGCTGCAGGAACAGGCCCACAGGGGGGCAGTGCCACACCCAGGTATGTATGTGCTGTGTGCATGCTTTCTGTGCATGATCTTGGGGGTTTAGGGTGTGCGGCAAGTGTGTGTGTGTTCCTATCCACGTGGTCCATGAGGCCCTGATTGCAGGGCCAGGTTGTTGGTAAATGCATGCCATGTAGGGCTGGGCAGACTGTTCTGCAGGAGATCTGAACCCTGGATCTAACCCACAATCCATGGACCCAGATAAATAAGGATTTTGCGGTAGAAGTCTGGTTCCAGGTCTGTGAAGATGCCATTTCCCCGCTTTTGTTTTCTGTTCCCATGGGGATGCTGTCAGCATGTGCAGGCAGCCAGTAGTATCCGATCAGGTAACAGTGGGTCATGTGATCCACTTATGGTACATAAACATGTTGAGTGTGCCATGTGGCCCAGAACAAGAAGAACCAGGAAGAGAGAGGATTGGAGGAGCTGCGCTGAGCAGCAGAGCAAAAACAAAACAAAAAAGCAACCTAAAAAAGACAAGAGTTTCTCTAGCCAGAGGGAAGAGAAGGGAATGGGACAAAGAAGAAGTAGGGAGGGGGAGAGAACCGATTATGGGAGTGGCTGAAGGTGGTCAGGGTCGGGACTCAAGAGGGAGTATTGGCAGTCCTATTGGGGAAGGAGTCTCGGGACTGGGGAATAGTGATGTGGGGTTGGGGATGCTGGCAATGCTGGGCTGGTGACTGTGTGTGATCAAGGATAGATTGGCAAAATCTGACTTGCACCATTCCAGAGGAGAGAGAGTGAGATTTGTGGGGAGAGTGGGGGAGAGAGAGAGACGTGAGTACTGGAGGTCCATTACAGTTACAGAAAATCCCAAATGAAACTTTTTTTTTCTTGGCCTCGGACAGTAATTGTGTGTCCAAAAATGACAGACTGTCAAAATCTGACTTGTGCCATTCCAGAATCCAAAGAACTGGGGTGGGGGCAGAGATTCAGTTACAGAAAATCCCAAATTAATCTTTTTTCTTGGCCTTAGACAGTAGCTGATTGTACAAAACGGGCAGGCTGCCAAAATCTTTGACTTGCACCATTCCAGATCCAGGGGAGATGGAGATGGAGAAACTACTACAGGTCCCAGAGAAGTTTTACAGTTACTCAAAATCCGCAATTTTTTTCCTGGCTTCCGTGCAGCTGTGTGTGCTGATCAAGTGCAGCAGGGTGATTAAAAAAAATCTTTGACTTGTGCCATCCAGTCATGAATAATGATCATCATCACCACCTACGTTTAGTCACAAATCACGATTTCATGTATTTAAAAAAACCTCACAAAACAACATACAAATTAATGTGTCTGCCCTGTGCTGCTGGCTGTGAGTAGCCCAGGGGATACTCTGACTGTGACTTATAGTCAACTGAGTGTTTACAGTACAACACAAGTAAAGCATATGCACTACAAACAAGTGTCATCATCATCGCTCTTTCCCCATTATTCCTTATTATCATCATTAGTTTTATAGTATATTGTGTTACAAATTGACATTACGTATAAGCATTAACCAACCCCTAGTGTGGGACTGTGTTGTGTGCGGCTAATGGACCAGATGTGTCTACATCACCAATACAAATTCTCAGGCACACTTAACAGTTGCTGAATTTGGTCACTTAACAGTAACTGCAACATAGGATCCAGTCCGGTAATCTTGAAAGGAAGTGGTGGTGGACTGCTGTGCTGTTGGTGTGCTGTCAGTGTGTACACTGTACAGTCATGAGTCACAATAGTAAATTTGTCCCTGGCCTGTGGGTGGGAGTCATTGGAAGGATATCACGTTATTAGAGGGATCTTTTGTTACAAAATGCATCAAAGTGTTGATGAGGCACATTCTGCTTCTCAGCTAGGCAGTGGCACTGCAAAAGACAGCAATTAGCCTGTAAAGGGAAAACAAAATCAAACCCCAAAAAGTGATTTTTTTTCACATCTAAGTTTTCGTCTTCCAAGTGAATCCTTGAATCCAAAAAAGATGAATGTCTTGGATCATCATCAGTCTCAAGTAAAAAAAAAAAAAGTTCTGTACTTAAAAAAAACTAAAGGTGTGGTGGGTACCACCCGCAGAGGCACCCAATGGTACGGAACAATTGCATAATACTTCAACATGTCAGATACAGATTGATCAATACCAGCAGAAACATCTCCCAGAACTAGTTTCTTTGCAGGGAAAGGGCCTCAAACAACTAGTAGAACAACCCACAAGAGACAGGGCTATCTTAGATCTAGTACTGACTAACAGGGAAATGATCGCAGTTCTCCAGGTAGAAGGTCACCTGGGGGCCAGTGACCATCACATGGTATGGTTCAATGTGGCCACTAGAACGAAATCATCACATTCCAAGGCAAAAATATGGGACTTCAGAGGAGCTGACTTTGATAAGATGGCCAACAGAGTTAAGCTAGCCCTGGCAAGAAGAAATACAGGTGAGGGGATACAGGCAAAGTGGACAAGCATTAAGGGTGCAATTCTTGATGCAACATCCCATAGTGTAGGAGAGAAAAGCAAGAGCAAAAGGAAAAGGAAACCACGTTGGTTCTCAAGAACAGTAGCAGAAAAGTTCAGAGCTAAAAGGCTGGTTTTCAGGAAATATAAGGAAAGGCAGCGGGACGAAGATAGGGAGGCATACTAAACTTCCCTAAGGGAAGCAGGGAAGACAGTAAGGCAAGAAAAAGCCCAAACTGAAGAAACACTAGCACAAACAGTAAAACAAGGTGATAAGACTTTTAATAGATACATTAGTGAAAGGAGAAAGTCAAGAGGGGGTATTGCTAAGATCAAAGGGGATAAGGGGGTGTGTGAGGAGGAGGACCAAGGAAAAGCATCTATCCTAAATAGATACTTCTACTCAGTATTTACTGAGGAAAAAGTAGGGCAGGGCCCACAGCTCAACACCATGGCCATTGGGGGAGAGAGGTGTGCACTAGTCTCTTCACAAAAAAAAGGGTCCTACAACAGCTCACTAAGCTCAGGGTGGACAAGGCAATGGGACCTGATGGCATACATCCCAGGGTACTAAAGGAGCTAAGGGTGGAATTAGCAGAGCCATTATCAGAACTGTTTAGTGAGTCTCTGAGCACAGGAGAGGTCCCAGAAGACTGGAGAAGGGCTCTTGTAATCCCGCTCTACAAGAGTGGCAGCAGGGCAGAAGCAGGGAACTACAGACCAGTCAGTCTTACCTCAGTAGTGGGCAAGATTATGGAGGCACTCCTTAAGGAAAGGATAGTGTAACACCTGGAATCCATAGGAGCACAGGATCCAAGACAGCATGGGTATACAACAGGAAGGTCCTGTCAAACTAATCTTATAGATTTCTTTGACTGGGTAACCATAGTAGTGGACCAAGGGGGAGCAGTTGATGCTCCCTACCTTGACTTCAGCAAAGCTTTCGATACTGTTCCACATAGAAGATTGATTAATAAGCTGGGTAGGCTCGGGCTGGGTCAGAAGTTAGGCAACTGGGTGACAAACTGATTGGCGGGCAGAAAACAGAGTGGTGGTAAATGGTATACAGTCAGAAGAGATGCAAGTCACAAGTAGGGTACCTCAGAGATCAGTCCTGAGGCCCATCCTCTTCAATATCTTCATCAGTGACATTGCAGATGGACTGAAGGGTAAGGTTTGTCTGTTTACAGATGACACCAAGATCTGCAACAGAGCAGATGATCCAGATGGGGTAGGCAGAATGAGAAGAGATCTGGATAAACTGGCAAAATGATCGGAAGGGTGGCAACTGGGGTTTAACCCAAAGAAGTGCAAGATCATGCACATAGGGACGAGAAACCCCAAAGCCTCCTATAGGTTGGGAGGGGAGTTGCTGGCTATTACAAGGGAAGAAAGAGGCTTAGGCATCATCATCACAGATGACCTGAAATCATCCAAGGCAGACCTCTAAAGCAGTAGGTAAGGCCAGAGAGATGTTGAGGTGTATTAGTAGGGGTATCACAAGTCGTAAGAGGAAGGTAATAATCTTTACAAGACACTGGTTAGGCCCCTTCTGGAGTACTGCCTGCAGTACTGGAGGCCGCACCTGCACAAGGACATTAACAAAATAGAGGCAGTCCAGAGAAGGGCAACCAAAATGGTGCAGGGGCTGCATCAGAAAACATATGATGACAGATTAATGGAGCTCAATATGTATACCCTAGAGCAAAGGAGGGAGAGAGGTGACATGATTGAAACATTCAAGCATCTTAAGGGCATTAACAAGGTGAAAGAGTCTAACATGTTTCAATATAAGAAAAATAGCAGGACAAGAGGATACAGCATGAGATTAGAGGGAGGCTGATTAAGGGTGAATGTGAGGACGTTCTTTTTCACAGAAAGGGTGGTGGATGCATGGACCGGCCTACCTCAGGAAGTGGTGGATATGAATACAGTGGAAGGCTTTAAACAGACATGGGGCAGGCATAAGGTAGCAATAACGATGAGTATGAAAAGATAGGCCATTGACAGAGTACAGGCCTATTGCACATTCATGAGGTAGAAAAAATGGGCAGACTGGATGAGCCTTGCGGTCCTTGTTTGCCGTCAGCTTCTATGTTTCTATGTTTCCACTACCAGTGCCTCATCTGATTCTTCTGAGGTTGAACCCAATGAGGGTAATACTAATAATAAAGATGAAGACAATGATCAGGCAGCACAAGTTTACTGGAGGCGATGGAAATTGCAGATGAGGAAGAAACGGGCAGAAATGTTTTGGTTGTGGAGAGTGGCAGAAATCACAAGAGAAACAGGCCCAAGAAGAACTGGGGGGACCCTGAAAAGGTGACCAAGGTGTTGTGCCTTTCTGGGCAAAAAAACTAAAATAATTTATTTTGTTTGGTCATACTTCTTCATTAGTGCTTACAATGAGTTGATTGCTACATGAGCTAGCTGTAAATGGCAAGTCAGCAGTGGTAGAAAGAAAGGAGCATTGAGAACTTAAGTGCTGAAAAGGCACCTAGACAGATGTCATAATATTACTGAGAAGTTCAGTTGTGAGTCTCAAAGAGAAAGTGACAGTGATAGCTCACTACACTCAGGGATAATGTCCATAGATGAAAGCAGTGACAGCCCATGCAGCACTACACCTCCAACTCCGCTGCCTGCCATTTGCAGGACTCCTCCAACTGTTAATGAAAGTGACCATGTGTTCAAAAGCAATCCTTTTTCAAGGAGACAGCTTACCATCTCAGAAACATATGACCATAAAGCCAAATATGCCTCAATTCATCCTGTTGCTGCTACAGTAACCAAAAATATTTCAGAAATGATAGCTGTTGATCTGCTACCATATAACGTGGTTGCACATATAGGATTCAGGCGGCTGCTTGAGTACCTTGAACTTCGATATAGTAAGCAATCACGGAAATACTTCTTGACAACAGGGATTCCAGATCGTTATGATGTTGTATGTAAAGAATTAAGACCACGTGTTGTGCAGTGCTGTTGGGAGGGTGGTGCATCTAATATCAGATATCTGGATAAGCTGTCAGCCTGAACCCTTTATGTCTGTCACAGCACATTGGGCATGTTTCGATAATTCACATGGGACTGGCGACAGTGAAGCATAACAAGTTGCTGTTCTAAGAATGCTTTATTTTCCATCTGAACATACCTCATACAACATCAGTGAAGAGCTTCAAAAACCAGTAAAGCAATGGCTCACTTCACAGGGACTGTCAGTTGGCTTTATAGTCACAGATAATGGGTCCAACATAAGGAAGGCCTTGGAAGAGGGGGACTTTGCTCACATCCACTGCTTTGAGCATTATTTAAATTTAATAGTTCACAGTTTTCTCAATGACGACAGGGAGATTAAGGGTCTCGTTAGCACTGGTAAAAAAATATGCACTTATTTCAGTCACTCAAGCTAAGCCCATCACTTGTTTGAAAAAATACAGCAGGAGCACAGTTTACCTTTGCACAGACTGATCCAAGACATTTCTATTTCATGGAATTCGACTTTTTATATGTTCCAAAGGCTGCTGGAACAAAAGAAAGCTGTCAGACAGTACACCTTAGAAGATAAAATTGGTGATGCAGATGTCTATATTACTCCACCACAGTGGACCATGCTGGAGTTTCTCATTTTCCTGCTCCAGCCATTTGAAGAAATCACCAGGGAGGTTAGTGCAAACACAGCAACTCTGTGCCAGGTGATACCCCTAATAAAAATTTTAAAATTCAGATTGAATCTGATGAGGGTAATGTTAGAGAAGCAAGACAGTTCCATGATCACACATGCTGACAGTGGTGCTGACACATGCAGGTTGCCCTCCAGAATACAACAAGAGCTAAATGCTTTATTCTGAGTACTGTATTAAAGCAACAATCTTGGACCCATGATACAAACCAAAGGAACTTTTGACTGAGGATGATGAAGACACTTGTTTGGAGAGAAACAAACAAGAAATAATTGACAAGGTGTGTACTGTCATGGAACAGTGTAACAGCAGCACCATATTCAGAATCTTCTTCACGACACTGCACAGCATCACGTGGCCCATCCTCTACTGTTGCAGCATTTTCTCCCTCTTTCTCTTCTGCCACTGCAGCCAAATCTTTTTCTTCACCACCAGCTAAGCATAGCACTATCCCACAGTCACTTGGTTCAGCTTCATGACTCTGGAGTCACTTAGAAGATGTTATTGTAACATCTTCTTCATCTGCCTCTTGTAACACAGCCTCAGCACAGACCATTGTTGAAATGTACCTGGCAGAGACCAATATCAGCTGGAATGCTGATCCTTTGAAATACTGGAAATCAAACACAATATGTGGCCTGCTTTAGTAAACATTGCAATGAAGTACATGAATTACTCTCTGACTAGCATCTGCTCAGAATGATTGTTCAGTTCAGCTGGTAACGTCATTACTGACACACAATCCTGTCTGACACCAGAAAATGCTGAGCGCCTCATGTTTCTCACAGTCAACATTCCTCAATTTAATTTCAAATATGATACCTAAATAAAACATACACTAACTGCTCCAAGTAGGCCCTATGCACAAAACACTTTCATGAATTTGTGCCTGTGGTGAAATTCTTTTGTGAATAGGGTCTACTACATGAGGTAGCAATTAATTGCAACAAGTCAGGTCAAGATGGACTAGGCCAGGTCACTATAATCACATGAACAGCACAGAAGAGGAAAAAAAATAACATCAGTGGGTTCAGAGTCCAAATACAGCAAGCAACTGCATTTCATGTCACAAACTTACTTGATGGTACCTGGTACCACTATCTGATCTGGAAGATAGGATACTGCTGTCTACCACTTCTACTACTACTATCAGTTTTTGCCCTCACAAGTCACGACTACTACTTATTTATCACTTTTTGTCCTTACTCCAGTCCTACTCCTTACTTGTAATTTTTTTTGCCCTCAGCAACTGATCCTGAATCCTGACTGTACTGTTTAATTGCATACAGTCATGGCTTAGCAGATGCCTGGAAGTTCAGAAACTGAATACTATTTTTATATTTCTCAAGTCCCCAATATTTGGCTACAAATACTTCACAGAAAAAAAATGCCACTAAATTGAAAATTCATATAATTTCCTTATTGTTTCTATGTGTGTGGTATACTCGCCTGGTTACATCTCATTTACAGTAACTGGGCTGCGATTATTATATTACTAAATTGTATTTGTGATACTTAAATTACTTGGCAGTGGCTGACAGCAAGCAAATGTGGAACTAGGAAGGATGTCATTGTCTTGTGCTGCATTGTGTTGTACTGTATTGTGTGTCATCAAGTCTTCAGGTGACAGTGGCAAAGTTTTTTATGACTGCTCTGCACTTGACTAATGTGAAGTATGACTGGCTGCCTGCCTGGATGCTGATCACTATGTCTTTTGTTATTCTTCTTTAAGGATTCAGCATCGTCAGCATGTTGATCAGATTCAGTAGAAGTAGTCGTAGTACTAGAGAACATCACCACCTCTTGGACCAGGTAGTGTACCATATACCACAGTATGCTGGAGCACGTAAAGCAGTTGTATCATTCACATGGGTAGGGTGGGTGAACTCTCTTAGTGCTGCTCATTTGACCATTCACATTCATTTCTTTGGCTTGTTCAGCTCTGACCAGAACATCCATCAAAATAATACCTTCACAGTACCATTAATAACAAACTCTAGCCAGAGCCGATAGGGCTGTGAAGAGCTACCAAGTGACCAAAGTTACACATGTGCGTAGGAATTATTCAATGCCCTTGTGTAACATGACCATTTTTACTAAGTGAACAAAGTTACATATGTACATAAGAATTATTCAATGCCTGTGTGTAACGTGGCCATTTTTTGGAGGTGTTGCACTAAATTTTCAACATGGTCTTTTTGGGACCCCTCTTTATGAAGAGTGCCAGTGTCATTTTGTTCACTTATTCCAAAAGGTGATTTTGCAGAACAAATGCACTATTCTGTGCCATAGATGGGAAAACACATTTTGGGCAAGTTGTGGAAAATGACAGCTGTACTGTTTTGAGGGATGTGTGCAAAAATGGCAGTGTTGAAAATGTGAAGTAAAAGTATTAAAAATGTTCAAAGTTAGGAGCATGTGTAGAAACTGTGCAATGCATGCTCATAACACAGTCATTTTTTGGAACTTTTTCATGAAATTTGCAACATGGGCATTTTGGCACCCCACCTCATGAACATTTGGACTGTCATTTCGTGACTCGGTCCCGAAAGGTGATTCCGTGCATTGACCTCGAAATCACCTTTCATGACTGAGTAACAAAATGACAGTGACAGTTTTCATGAGGTAGGGTCCCAAGAACCCCATGTTGAAAATTTGGGGCAAAAATTCCAAAAAGTGGCTGATTTATCAGCCTAAGTTGAAAATCCCATTCAGTGGCATTATAGCAGGCTTACCTTAGATTCTTCAGTTCATGGTTCAGTTTTGAAGAGTGCAGACATGTCCTGGTCCAGAGAAGAAGATTGTGCTGACCTCCTGAGGTAAGTATGGGGTAAGCGGGGGGGGAGTGAGTACTGAGTGGAAGAGGGATTGGGGTGATGATGAGGGACCATTTTCTTTATTAAAGAAAAAAAATGAGTGAAGCGATGACGAGGGTCTGTTTTCTTGTTTACAGGAAACAGAAAACATTTGGACACACTGGGGTGGGCTCCCAGTGTGGCACATGACTGGGGGCTTATGCAGGATGCTGACAGGGTGATTGGGCACCCCAATGTTGGTGGGGGGTTGGGGAAGAGAAAAAAAAGGTAGACACACTGGGGTGGGCTCCCAGTGTGCCACATGTGTTGGGGAGGCACAAAAAAATCTTTCAGGACACTGGGGTAGGCTCCCAGTGTGCCACTTGAGTTGGTGGAGGTGGGGGCACAGAATGCTGTGGAGCTGATGGTGGGGCGGACTCTCAGTTTCTTGGTAGTATGTGTGTTTCAGCAAGGGTGGTTGGCAGCACTGAGACTGAGATTCTGGTTGTTCGGGGGTAAGTGCCAGTGGACCTTATTTGTCAGATCTCAGCCTGTATGAGGAATGTGTAAAATAATCTCTCAGGAACTGGAAGAATTGCCAAGGAAGTCAGTAAGAACATGGAAGGGCTATCACTAGGTAAACTGACAGGGTGCTGCATGCATGGCCATGAGCCTATATTACTTGCTATTACTCGGTATTAGTGGGGCAAAAGTAGGTGTGAGCCCATCGAGAATGCCGCCCACAGTTTTGTGTAACCCCGTCACTTTAGATTGTGGTTTAACCATATGTCTAAACCCTTTTTGAAGGCTTCAAGTGTTTTGCTGTCTCCCAAGCTTTATGGAAGTTTGTTCCACAGTTTTAGGACCCGAACTGAGAAATGGTAACCCCCCCGACAGAGACATTTTGCCAGTGAGGTCCCCCACAGCAACTTCAGCATCATGCCACTGTGGGAAACCCACTGGAACCTGGTGCTGTCTGTTGGGGGTTCTGCACCCCTCCAATCAGCTCTGACTTGGAGTTGATAATCCTAAAGTGGGGGGTGTGGGGGGCACAGCTCCCTGCATGGGGGGTTCCTGGGGGTGAAGTCCCCTGAAGAAAACACAGACAACCACTGGAAACTGGCAGCCAACTGCAGAATGCGGCTGACCTGCCGGTTTTGCTGACAGGGGGGTTCCACAAATATTTTGTTGAGCACCCGTCGTGGGTCCACTGAAGAATAATTTAACCTTATGTTTGTTTTCACTTGTCGAACTTCTAATTGCTTTGAATGTAGTCTTGGAATCAGTTTTCTTTTGGAATAATATATGCAACACTGCTCCATTAGGGATGGTGTTTGCAGTAGTTTGTAAAGAAATAACAAATCTCCTCTACAGCGCCTTAATTGCAAGGATTGTAGATTGATATTCTGGCATCTGCTTTGGTAATCTGTGTGTGATAGATGTGGGATCATTCTGGTAGCTCTTCTCTGTATTTGTTCCACACTGTCTATGTTTCTTCTTAAGTGAGGGCTCCAAAAAGGTGATCCATAGTCAGAGTATGGTCTGACATATGTTCTGTATATAGGAATTATGCATTCTTCAGTTTTTGTAATAAATGTATGGATAATTCGCTTTAATAATGCATTTGAACTTTTTTGCTAACTTATTACAATGGTCAGTGGAATTAAGTCTGTTATTAATCATGATACCAGGATTGTTTTCACTATTTGAAACTTTTAATGTGGTACCTTTAAGTGTGTAAGATTGCATTGGGTTATTTCTGTCAAAATGAAGTACTGTGCATTTGTCAATATTTCATTTGTAATGGCCCATTCGTTAAGCTCCTCTAGGTAATTTTTGAATTGAAAAATATGATAAGCCGAGTCCTCTCTGCCACCTAGTTTTGTGTCATTAGCAAATCTGGAAAGTATGTTAATGGAGTTTATTTGCATGTTAGAGATATACCGGTTTGAAAAGGTTGGCTCAAGAACCAAGCCTTGAGGGACTCCACTGGATACTTCCCCACTGTCTGACAGTAAGCCATTAATTCTGACCTGCTGCATTCTAACGTCAACCAACTGTTGACCCAAATGACTAAGCCAGTAGGGAGACCAAAATATAGAAGTTTATTAATTTGGTGTGTGAGACTCGATCAAAGGCATTACTGTAGTCCAAGAGGACTACATCCATCGGTATATTAGAGTCCAATCCTTGATTTATTTTGTCATGAAAAACTATAAGATTTGAGGTGCAGAAATGTCCTTGTTTAAAGTCATGTTGTGTACTATCATTTATGTTAAGTGATTGTAGTTCTGTTTCTAGTAGATTCTTAATTATTTTTTCTAGTAACTTGCAAGGTACAGAGGTTAGGCTGATAGGGAGGTAATTTGCAGGATTGGCTCTACCACCTTTTTTGAAGATTGGTGTTACATTAGCCTTTAACCAGTCTTGGGGATCAGTAGATTCTTCAAGTGATTTATTGAATATTATAGTCAATGAGATTTTTATAATTTCTGCTGTTTCAATTAGAAATCAGCAGCTAATACCATCAGGTCCTGAACTATTATTTTTGTTTAATGTTTTTAGTACCTCCTTTGTATGTTTGTAGGTTACACAAAATATTTTTGATCTAGTACTTGCAGTTATTAGATGTGTTATGGGGTCCTTTTTCAAGTTAACTGAATAAAAGTACTGATTAAGTATATCAGCTATGTCCTTGTCTGTAGTTATTAATTTGTTGTCAATTTTTAGTGGGCCAACTTGCCTGGTGTTACTTTTTTTTTGTTCAAGTATGCAAAAAAGGATTTACAGTATGTCCATTTTTAGTATGTGCAATTTTAAATTCCAAATTATGTTTTGCTAATTTGATTGCTTGTTTTAATTTTTTTACTGATGTTTGAAAGAGTGACAAATATTTATTTTTTAAATTACAGGTGCATGTTTTGAGTTTGTGATAAAGTTTCATTTTATGCTGAATCAATTTTTTGATATGATTATTTAACCAAGGTGGTATCTGCCCTTTACTATTATATTTGTTTTTGACAGGGACATGTTCTGCTTCCAGATTTGAAATAGTATTTTTGATAAAATTCCAGGATTCCTCAAGTGACAAGGGTAATAAGACGCTTTCCCAGGATATGTTATATATGTGGTTAATTATGGTTTTAAAGTCAGTTGTATCATAATTCTTAAACACTGTACTGTTTGAAATGTTTTGTTGATTATACGCCAAACTGAAAACTATAGACTTATGATCACTAGTACCAAGTGGATCAGATAGGGAGAGATCAAAGATGTTATTGTCAGGGGTGGTAATCAAGAGGTCTAGTATGTTATTACCTCTGGTGGGTTCAATAATTAATTGATCAAGACCCAAATCAATCACTGTAGAAATAAAGATTTTGTCTGTTAAAGACTCATCCAATAAGGTATTCCAGTTGGCAATTGTTAAGTTGAAGTCACCTATAATTATAATATTCCCTTTTTCAGAAATACTCCTAATTTCCTCTAGTAAGGTATTGGTATAATTAGAGTTGGCATTTGGTGGCTGATAACAAGTGCCAAATGTTATTTAGGAGCATCCTTTCAATAGGGCATTAACCCAGAGACTTTCTGTGTTAGTTTTGAAAGTAGCCTCATTTGAGGAGATGTCATCTTTTACATACAGGCAGACTCTGCCCCCCCCCCCCATTCTATGCAGTCTTTCTAATAAAGTTTATACCTGGGGATATTGTTTACCCATTCTGAGTCACTATTCCATGAAGTTTCTGTTATTGATATAATGTCCAGATTTAACAGATGGCATTTAGCTTCCAGTTCACAATTTTTAATGTATTCAGTGACCTGGCATTAACAGACAGCACATTGCATTGCTCTTGTGAGTATAGACTGTCTGTCAGAGACTTAGATCTGAGTCCATTCTCCCCCTTTGTAAGTAGTTTAAAAATAACTTCAAATGTTTCCATCGTTCTATATCTGTCTGGATTTTTTCTATTAATGGGATAAAATCTGCAGAAATCAAATGTTCCAGATCTAGGGTGATCCTAATACCTAAGTGTTTAATTCCCTGTGGGGTCCTTGATAAACCAAAGTCTTTTCTAAACCAGGTCATACATAGTTCTGCTGTTTAAAGGGATGATTTCTGATTTCTTTAAATGAATGTGTAGTCCGGAGAAGCTAGCAAAGGACTCTAATAAGCATAGAATATGGGGGCAGCTGTTACAATATCACTTGTAAGAATTAAACAATCATCTGCATATAATTTGGTAACATATTCTGTGTGTCCAACTGTAATCCCTCTTCTAGAGGTACGATTGCAGGAAGCTGCAGCCAGAGGCTCAATGGCAATGAATAGGAGCAGTGAGAGGGGGCAACCTTGACATGTTCCTCTATGAAGTGAAAATGGCTGTGATAAGTTACTGTTAGGGAGACATCTATCTGTAGGGTTAGAATACAAAGTCCTTATCCAGGTAGTGAAACTGGTGCTCACATTCAAATGGCTCAAAACCACATGCAAGTAGTCCCACTCAACTGAATCCAATGCCTTTTCAAAATCTACCAAGACTGCAGCCACAGGGGAAGGAAGTGCTGCCGCCACCTGCATTAGCATTATGAGGGCCCAAAGATGGTCTGAGCTAATGCAACTGTTCACAAAACTGATGGATAATGATGAAGGGATGGTCTCAAGTCATGCTGCAAACACTTTTACTATGATCTTCACATCTGCATTTATTAAAAATATTGGTCTGTAACTGGCTGCCAAAAGATGGTCCTTTCCCTTCTTTGAAAGGACAGTTATTATGGCTTAATTAAAGGTCCCTGGGACAAAGCCATTTATATGACAGCCCTATATCATCTGCAACATTGGTTTGATTATGATGTTCTTCAGTACCTAATAACAGTCAGCAGTAAAACCATTGCTTCCAGGAGACTTGTGTGGAGTTACGTTGATAAATCACAAAACAGTTTGGTCTCTGTTATTGGGGAATCTAAATCTTCTTTTTGAGTGTTAGATAGTTTAGAAAGGATTAAATATGAGAGAAAGTCCTTAATCTTGGCCCTATCTAATGTTACATGGGATTGGTACAGCTCCATGTAGAAGACAGACATAGCTAGATTGATTGTGACTGTAGTGACAAGAGGATGGCCACTAGAATATTTTAATTGTGTGATATGCCTTTCGGCCTGCTGTTTCCAGAGGTTGTAGGAGAGCAATTTACTGGATTGTTTCCCACTTGCCCAGTACTTCTGTTTAGTTCTATGGATTTATAATTCTGCTTTTCTAGTGGCCAGAGTGTTTGATTGAACTCATACAGCAGAAATTTCAAAAATCAGATTATTTTGCAGCCATCTCGGATCATTTTTATATAGGGACACTTTTTGTATAAGTTGAGTCTCTAGCAGCTTGGCCTCCTTGTCTCGCTGCCCCCTTCTGTGTGAGGCAAATCTGATAATTTTGGCCCTCATGGTATCCTTAAAGACCTCCCACACTAAAGCTGATGGTGCTGAACCAGGGGATTGTTCAGAAAAAGTAGAGACCTGCTTCCTTTTTGATCCGCTGTTGGAACTCCAAATCTTGTAAAAGGAGAGAATCTAGCCACCACAATATTGATTTTCTTTTATCAGGGTCAAAAGTCATACTCATAAAAATAGGGGCATTGTCAGATATGTATAGGTGGCAATTGTTACATCAGTGACTAAGGGAGTAATCTTAACAGACGTGAACCAGTAGTCAAGCCTATTCACCATTGCACATGCTTCAGAAAAATACATAAAATCCCTATCAGAGGAATATTGAATATGCCACATGTCGCTCAGCTGATGAAATGAGAGTAAATCACATACAGCAATTAAAGGTTTAGGACAAGGTTCTAGTTTTGTATTGAACCTGTTTAGAAAATGATCTAGCGCCATATTGATATCACCTCCAGAATAACGTCTGGGTTATCAAATGCTATATTTGTTGTTTTCTGTGAAACAGTGTGGAAGAAATCGGGGTTATTTTCTTTAGGGGCATAAATATTCCCCAAGATCACTGGGCCACTAAGAGTAGAAAACTTCACTAAAATCCATCTGTCATCCTCATCTGTTCTCTGGTTATTATTGCCCATTTGATAGATTTGTGATTCCATGTTTGGTCTTCAAAGAGGTACTATGTACATCCCTCCCCACTCATTCCCTAGCTAATTTGTGGGCTTCTGGCATCGTAAGTTTTGTCTCCTGAAGAAATAATATCTGGGTTTTAGTTTCTTTAAACAGGCCAAAACATTTTTCCTCTTTGTCAACGAATTTAACCCCCTAACATTCCAAGAGATAAATGTTACCAGCATGGGCAAAGCCATAACAGTATCTTGCTAGATGGAAATTGATAAACATAGCCTTGGGACACACTATATTGCCAAAGAAGAGGGGGTTGCCATGCTCCACCTATATATAGCTCAGCTCAAAATGAAATTGTAATAGATTCTAACCAGTATACTTGAAAGAGGCATTAAGGGGAATGGGACAGGAATCAGGGGTTGAGGAACAGTGGCCAGTATTTAAAATGGGGATTACAAGAACAACAGAATTATGCATTAAGCAAGTTAGCAAGATGAAAAGGAAGAGGAGACCATTATGGTTTTCCAAAGAGGTATCAAAGAAAGTGAAAGCCAAAAAGACTGCATTCAGGCAATACAAAAAGACACAGGCAGAAGGGGATAGGGAGAAGTACCAGGAGAAGCAAAGGGAGGCAGGGAGGTCAGAAAGGGAAGCCAAAACTCAGACAGAAGAACACATTGCAAAATCAGTGGGTAGAGGGGACAAAACCTTTTACAGGTACATAAGTGAAAAAAGAAAGACAAAGGGAGGGATAGTGAGACTGAAGGTGGGGATGGGGGCTGCATGGAGGATGACAACAGTAAAGCTGACACATTGAACAGGTATTTCTGCTCAGTCTTTACTGAGGAAGAGGAGGGTAATGGGTCTGAAGGGAGTACAAGGGGTGAGAATGGTGCAGAAATGGACACAAGTCCCTTTACACGAGAAAGGGTCCTGAAGGAAATGGAAGTAATAAGAGTTGATAAAGCAATGGGGCCAGATGGGGAGCACCCCAGGGTCCTTAAACAACTAAGAGAGGTGGTGGCTGAACCTCTGGCTATCCTGTTTAGCAAATCACTGGAAACAGGGGAGGTACCCAAAGACTGGAGGACAGCAGATGTAGTCCCCTTATACAAAAGTGGGAACAAAGAGGAAGCAGGGAACTACAGACCAGTCAGCCTCACCTCGGTAGTGGGGAAGATCATGGAAGCACTACTGAAGGAGAGATTGGTGGAACATCTAGTTGTCAATGGACTACAGGACCCAAGGCAGCATGGTTTCACCTGGGGAGGTCATGTCAGACCAACCTCTTTGAATTTTTTGACTGGGTGACTAGGGAGGTGGATCAGGGGAGGGCAGTGGACATGGTCTATCTGGACTTCAGCAAGGCCTTTGACACTGTGCCACATAGAAGACTATTACACAAACTGCAGAATATGGGTGTGGGCAGGACAGTAGTGTGGTGGGTAGGTAACTGGCTGGGTGGCAGGACACAGAGGGTGGTGGTAAATGGCTGTCACTCCACAGAGGGAAGAGTGACCAGTGAGGTACCACAGGGATCAGTGCTGGGACCGGTCCTATTCAACATCTTCATCAGTGACATTGCGCAGGACCGAGAAGGCAGAATTTCACTGTTCACTGATGACACAAAGCTCTGTAACAGAGTAAACACACCAGCGGGTGTAGACAGAATGAGAAGTGACCTGCAGAAACTTGAAGAATGGTCAGGGGTTTGGCAGTTGAAATTCAATGCAAAGAAGTGCAAGATAATGCATATGGGGCACAAAAACCCTGGCACAATATATCAGTTGGGGGTGAGGATATAGCATGCACCAAGCAGGAAAGGGATCTTGGGGTTGTCATCTATGATGACCTCAAGGTAGGGAAACAGTGTGACAAGGCGGCAGGTAAAGCAAATAGGATGCTGGGATGTATAGGCAGGGTATCACCAGCAGGAAAAGGGAGGTCATAATCTGCCATACAAGACACTAGTGAGGCCCCACCTGGAGTACAGTGTACAGTTCTGAGACCATACCTATGTAAGGACATAGACAGGGTAGAGAAGGTTCAGAGGAGGGCAACAAAGATGGTGCATGGATTGCATCACAAGTCCTATGAAGACAGGTTGAAGGAACTGAACATGTACTCCCTGGAGGAGAGGAGGAGAGAGGAATATGATAGAGACATACAAGTATCTTACAGGGAGGAACAGGGTGCAGGAAAACACTATTTTAAGTGAAAAGATGTTCCAGGACTAGAGGGCATGGGATGAAGTTGGAGGAGGACGATTCAGAGGAAACATGAGAAAGAATTTCTTCAGAACGGGTGGTGGACAAGTGGAACACCCTGCCAGAGGAAGTGGTGGGGGCTGAAGCAATCACGGGATTTAAGAATGCATGGGATAGACATAAAGGAATTCTGGAGGTCAGGGGTAAGGGGCAACAGACTTCTAGGAAAACAAACTGAACTTACAAGCTCACATGGGCAGACTGGGTGGGCCATAGGCCCTTATCCGCTGACACTGTCTATGTATCTATGTATCTATGTATCTATATAGTACCATACATTGCCTTCAGAAGTATAATCCTTGTTTTGGAAAAACACTGCCCATGCATCTCTGATATCATCAAACAAAGAACTGTTGTGCAAATGAGGAAATAAAAACCTGAAACAAACACACAGTAGATCATTAACCTCAGATTAATTATAGTACAACAGTACAACTGTATGAATATACTCGACTGCTAATCAATTTTAAGATAACCCAGGCAAATAAGTAATAGATTGGGGAGAAAGCTGTATGATATTCCCCGGGACCAAGAAAGGAAGGAAGGAAAAAATCCAAATAGAATATTCTGAGTCAGAGACTACACTTTTGTAGTTAAAGATGACAGGTTCTTTTTCATTTGTGCAGTAGTAGCTTTTAATTCGGCAGTGTCCTGTAGAATCCTGGTTAGCATGACACTAATGCTCCCCATTTCAGTGTCCAAGTGTGTGCCTTCAGGTTTTCCTTGGTTTATCTTGTTAAAGTAGCCAAAGCAAACAGATTTAGAAGAAGAAGAATCAGCATTTATATAGCACTTTTCATACACAGTGTATCCCAAAGCACTTTACAAGCAATGCTAGACTGGTAGTGGAGTGACTGACTGAAAGTGTAGTTGGGGCCATATTGCATATCAGCACCCACACACAGCCTACACACAGCCTGGACAATCGCATGAACTGATTTATGGGAAGAGGAATGTTGGCCAGGTCACTGGGAATGTTCCCTGCTCTACAAAGAGTGTCCTGGGTTCTTTTACTTCCTCCGGGACACCCACCAGGATGGGTAGAAGGCACCTTGGTTTAACATCTCATCTGAAGGATGACACATCCCAGCAGTATAGCACCATCCCCAATACTGCAATCGGATGTCAGTGTTTAGGTGCAAGTCCAATCCCAGTGTGGGACAAGAACCCACAACCTTCTGGTCCAGAGGCAGATGTGCTACAAACTGAGCCACACTGACACCATTTAGAGTTGAGCTTGCAGTTATTAGTTGTAGTATGTGGTGTAGTAGTGCACGAAGACCCAAGCCTGCTTTTTGTTGCATCTCTTAACAAGTTCTGTGCTCTGAGAAAACTGCAAAGACCACCAGTAAGATTTTGATATTGTTAGAAAGCGGGAGCTGTCTACTTTCAAAATTTGGCTTTAAAGTTTGTGATACTTCTGTAGTTTTAGGCTGATGGGTGAAATAGTCTCCTCAGCAAACTCCCTGATACAATGAAGCTGCCATTTTGGATGCTGGCAAGCTCCATTCCCCACCCCCATCCTCCCAGGCACTCATGACATTTGAGCTCCATGGTTTAAATAAGGAAAAAGATCCATTGTCTTTATTCACATAAGACAATCATTAAAAAAAGTTCAGCAGACATAATTACAGGTAATACATGCCTGACGCATTTCAGGCAAGCAAGTAATTTCTCAAGGCGTTTGAGAAAGGACTGGTTCATCCGAAATGCAACAGGTGTGTATCACCTGTAATTATGCCTGCTGAATTTTTTTAATGATTGTCTTATGTGAATGAAGAATACAGAGCTGGTTCTTTATTTTAGCCATGGAGTTCAAATGTTATTTTATTGAGATGGTGAGTGCCTGATTTTTATATTTTTACAGTAAGGGAAAGTATTAAGAGAAATTATTTTTTCTTGTGTTTTTTTCCATTTTCTTTTTCCTTTTTATAAAAATACATAGTATAAATATTAACATGTTGCAGCAATATAAAAAAAAGTTGTTATCCAGGTTACAAATGCAAGCACATCTAAGTAAGTATCAGCTCTTTACTATTTCATCATAACAATATTCTTTGACAGACTTGCAACTGTGCTTTTATTAACAGTGGTCTGTAACTATAGACCCATTTCTATCCTCTCCCCACTCTCTAATGTCTTAGAAAACATTGTCAGTAATTAGCTGGTGTCCTACATCATTGATAACAGCCTCCTCACTGCTGAACAGCATGGCTTCAGAAAGCTGTACAGGAAGTCAACTGCCCAAACTGAACTATCTGAAGAACTCCTCAAGGCTCTGGGCAAAGGTGAACTCCACAAGGCCCTCGGCAAAGGTGAGTACATTGGCACAGCCTTTCTTGATCTCTCCAAGCCCTTTGACTTAGTTAGCCATGACCTCCTAATCAGAATGCTCCTGGAGTTGGGTCTGTCAGATGAGGCCACAGTGTCGTTCTTTGACTACTTACCTGACAGATCACGAAAGGCTAAATTTGGAAAAGTGTTCTCCAGCCTGCAACCTCTAACCACTGGAGTCCCACAACGCTCAATCCTTAGTCCCATGCTATTCAGCCTGTGTCAGCAAGGTCCCAAACGTTTGTGTGCATTCTAAAACATTACTGTATGCTGATGGCACAGTCATCTTCATATCACACCCCAACCTGGAGACACTGAAATGCAATCTATAATCTGACTTGATTAAGGTCTGTGACAGGCTGTCATGTAACAGGTTGGTAATTAATGCCAAGAAAACCAGGTCTCTTCTGTTTTGGGTATGCATGCCCTGAAGGATGGCCCTGAGCTGTGCATCACAACACCAGCTGGGGACTCCATTGAACACCATGGGTTTAGGTGTTCAAGTACCTGAACATTCAACTTAATGTGACCCTATCCTTCACGTCTTACACTAGTTGCCTAGTCAAACATATCCGCCAAAACTTTGGCTTGCTATTCAGAAACAAGCACAATCTCACCCCTGAAGTCAAAAATAAATCCTAGTATCCAGCCTTATCATCTTGGGGATTGACTATAGTGCAGTCATCTAATATGCAGCCAATAACACCATAGTCATAGGAATCTCAGTAGCATTCAACCAAGCCTGCAGATCTGCAGTCAACATGAAGCCAGACTCCCACTGCTGTGGCCTATGCCTCTCTACCAAAAGGCTTCCTTTCAACCTTCAAGTTAACCTCAGTGAAGTCCTTCTATGAAAGAGAGCAGTTCTTGTTCAAATGCCACCAAGTGTCTGCAACCTCTTCTCCCCGATCATGAACAAATAAGGAACTCAGTCGAGGAGGGATTGAAAACTCCTCCTGTTCTTCAGAAAAACTACTCTTGGTCAATACTCCTTTGCACTTGGAGAAGTCAAAGGCTGTAACTCCCCACCAACAACCATCACCATTCTCCTCTGTTTCTCCTACTTTAAGGCCCAAGAAACTGCACACCTTTTCCAGAAACTGCACTGTACCTAGACCATATCTGCTAGTTGCATTAGCCTGTACCCCTTGTTAATGCATACAGCAACTGTGGAAATATATTGTTAACTCTCTGCTCCTTATAATATGATTATTCTTTTTATACCTGTTGTTTATTGTATTGGTCTGCTGTCAAATGTAACCTGTCCTGCTGTTGTATGTAACTTTATAGACTTGGACACCTTTAAAATGGGCTCTTGAGCCCAAAGATCCTCCAAACACAAAAAACAAATAAATAAATATTATGCTGTTTTATATGAACTGAAAATAATGGGTCTGTTGGAGATTACTAACCAAAATATTAACTCAATAATCCCTGTATCTGTATTGAATTTTATAGAAATAGGAAGGCTATTGATTATAAATGAAAGAAAAATAATATAGAAATTATCATTTGAAACATAACATTGGATTTAACTTGTTTTTCCTCTTTTCATGTTTTAATATAATGGATTATAGGTAGGTTTCAGGTAGCGATGTATGCTAAGTTCATATGCATTTTCCAGAAAGGTCTTGAGAGGTTGATTTTATTGCAGGTACATAGCAGGCCTGATTCGTATATGACGTGGTGGCTTTGCAGTGCTGTAACTATCTTACTTTTTTCATACAAACTAATTCTTGCCTCCTCTCCATTTTTTATGGATTAGTTTATATGAAATATGTATTGATTTACATGCACACATGTGAGAATGATAAAAAATCTGAAGGTTTTACTTAGCAGAGAAATCTCTGGATAACAAAATGGAAAATGCCGGCTGAATATAGAACTTCAGAATATTAGAACTGTATGCATGAGATGCCTTTTTATAACTAAGTACAGTTCATGGAATGTTTAGAAATAAAGAATCCTGGTTGGTCAAAGATGATGTCATGATTTAAAATATTTAAATAAACTAATTTAAAAGGTATAACTTATAAAGTGTGTGAAAAAATGGAAAGAGAAGGAGCAGCAGACTATTGGTTCTGGCCATCAGTCTGGACTCAGGCAGTTGTAGAGAGACACTGAGGTTCTCAGAGGACTTGCTAACTATTCAAAATCATAACACCCATTAGCAACTATCTAAAACAGAAAATGTTTAAATTGTAGTGCATTCCCAAAAGAGATTTGGAGGAACAGAACATGGTGGGGGAGTGGGGGAGTTTCTTGTTTTTAATGCCAACATTTTTGTAACACTGAGCAGGGAGTCTGTTGTCTGGGTCATTATGAGAGGTGGATTGCTCTGATCAGGAGTTACAGTACTTCTAGTAGGTGCAGTGAAAAGCAGACTTGCAGTTTCCAGTCAGGTGACTACATTTTTGAACTCTGCTTGTTTTCTGCCCAGCTGTTTGGAACATATCTCTATTCAGTGTGATGAAATAGAAATGAATAAAGGTGCTTTAATTGCAGGAGGGTCTAAGGAAGGAAGGAAGGAAAAAAGAAAGGTGGGGAATTATAAAGCTAGCTGGAGGGGGCAGGGCAATAGAGAAGAACAGACAAAAGGCTGCCATCCTTGATGATTAGTTTTGCTTAGTTTTCACTAGGGAGGATGGTGGGCCCTTGCCAGAGAGTGGCATGAAAATGACAACTAAGAGGGTCCAGAAGATAAAGCAGTAAACATTTGCAAGCGAAAGGGTCCAGAAGGGGCTAGCAGCCCTAACGATACAGTAGATAAGGCCCCAGGAACAGATGGATTGCATCCAAAGCTATTGAGGGAACTGGCAGCAGAACTGGCTGAACCCATAGTAAAGCTACTCAGCAGCTCACTGGGGATGGGGGGGTGGTTCTAAAGGACTGGAGAGCAGCAGACATGGTTCCACTCCATAAGGGGAAGGGAAGAAGGAGCAAGCAGGGAACTACAGACCTCTCTGTCTTACCTCTATTGTAGGGAAGCTGATGGAGTCACTGGTCAATGTGGACCTTGAGGACTACTTAGAAAACAACTGGCTCCAGAATAGTAAACAGTGCAAATTCATTGCAGAGTGTTTTTGACTGGGTAAGGAGTGAATTGGATAGGGACCAAGCTGTGGACTTGCTCTACTTCAACTTCAGCAAGGCTTTTGACTCTGTGCCTCCCTGATGCTTGCTGAAAAAGATGAATAATCTGGGTGTGGCTAAGGTCATAGTAAATTGGGTAGGTAACAGTTTAAATGGCAGGTAGCAGAGGGCTGTGGTCAGCGGGATTAAATCCAAAGAGAGGCAGGTCATGAACATGGTACCACAGGGATCTGTCCTGGGTCCTGTCCTCTTCAATATGTTCATCAGTGACATTGGTGAAAGAATCTGGGGCAGGTTATGTCTCTTTGTGGATGACACTAACCTCCATGGGAGGGTGGATAGTGACCAGTGAATCAGGAAAATGCATAGAGACTTAAAAAAGCTAGAGTGGTGGTCTAAGATTTAGCAGCTTAAATTCAATGCCAAGAAGTGCAAGGCACTGCACTTAGGGAACAAGAATCACAAGACAGAGTACTGGATGGGTGGGGTGAGACTTAGCACTATGAATGAGGAACAGGACCTTAGGGTTGTCATTAATTACTCCCTAAAACAGTTATATCAGTGCAACAAGGTATACAGCAAAGTGAGAAGGATGTTGTGTTGTATTGGAAGGGGTATTAGGATAGTAGAAGGGAAGATATAATGCTTCCCTTATATAGATCCCAAATGAGGCCACACCTGGAGTATTGCACCCAATTCTAGAGTCTTCACTTCAGGAAAGACTGGGATAGGCCGGAGAGAGTGCAACGCGGGGTGACAAAAATGATTCAGGGCCAACAGGGCAGGTTCTATGAGGAGCACCTTAAGGCACTGAACATGAACTTGCTAGATACCAGAAGGGAGATGGGAGATGTTATAGAGACCTTCAAGTTCCTAAAATGAATTGTCAAAATGGACTGCAGTGAATTATTTAGCTTGAATACTAGCTCACAGTCTTGTGGACATGAGTGGAAACTAATGGGAGGAAGGTTCAGTAGGGACATGAGGAAGTATTATTTTACAGAAAGGGTGGAGGAACCATGGAGCCATCTACTGGCTGAAGTGGTAAGTGCAAAAACCATTGGCAGTTTCAAGCATAGTTGGGACAGAATGAAGGATATAGAGCTTCATTGGGGTGGCAGAAACTGGGAGGAGAGTGGGGGGGTTGGGAATGGCTAGGACCCTGGAGGGGCAGTAGGTCCCAGGGCTAAATAGCAAACTCAGGCAGACTGGATGGACCATGGGTCTTTTTCTGCTCTAACTTTCTGTTTCTACGTAGGTATGATGCGGTTGCCCTATGTTTCCAGTCGTGGGAGTGGGTGATCAACCTGGGATGTGGCCTTTGCTGTCCTTTCCCACCTGTTTGAGAATATGCACACATACCTGCCATGAATCAGCTATTTCCATGCAGATTTAAGGATTCTACCACAGAGATGCCTATTGGGGAAGGGGAGTCCCATCTGTGGATCCTGCCAAGTGGGCTTGATTGTGATCCAGCCTCTCTTGGTGGATGAGTGGTGGTCCTGAAAATCAATTCCAGGCTGTGTGTGAATTTCAGCTGTTGGACGGTAAGATCTGCTGACCCTTTCTAGCACCACTCAGAGGAACTGTCTGTTATATCTATGTTAGATGTGAAAGGGATATACATATCGTCAGAGTGTCTAAGAGGTCCATGCCCCTTTAAGGAGTATTTACCAGTGGTAGACTATAGAATTGTGAAGATGTATTGTGCTTTTGGGAGTTGGAGGGGGCATGGAACCTCCCATGGCCACAGCCCTGGGAGTTGTGTGTGTAGGTACAGAATATGCCAAAGTGAAAGGGATGGGGTAGAGATTTGTCTTGCCTTTAGCCAATCCCTCATCAGTGCCAGGTGCATGAAGTGAGGTGTGTTAGAGGCATCCTGTCTCTTCTAACTCAAGCAGTGTTCTGCAATGCAAGATCAGTTGTGAGGAAAACTGCCATCATCGGAGATATTATCTGTGATTCACAAGCTGATCTGGTGTGCATCACTGAAACCTGGCTAGATAGTTATGTGTGCTCTTCACTAGCAAAGCTCATTCTGCCGGAACTTTCTGTGGTGCATTACCCAAAACTGGCATGCAGGGTGTGTGTGGCCATGGTTTTTCCAACAAGCCTGAACTGGGTGATGTCTCCTGGCAAGGAAAGGGGGTCATCTGAGTGGGTGGCTTGTGAGTGCCTCGAAAGAATGAATGGGTTTTCCTGTAGAATTTTGCTGAAGAAATATCAGTTTCTGCATTGGAGTCATTGAGACAGTACAGGATTACTTCAGTGCATGGGTTTATGATCCATTAGATGACTTTGCTATCAACTTACTCCAGCTCACAGAAGTGCTGGGACACACACAATTTATTGCACTGGCCACATGAAATAGAGGACACATACTGGACCTCATCTTCACATCAGGGTTTGAGATTAAGGATATCTCAGAGGATCATGACATGTGTTTGTACAACTCCACCACTCAGTTCAGAGTTGGGGTCCTTTTTCTTACTGCCTTTGACTTTGGATATGTTCCTGTACTGCTGTATGTGGGATCTGGATCCTAGTAGGTTTCTAAGTCTGATGAACCTCTCCAGATTGATGAATGCTTCCACCAGGTGTCTGCGGAGGCTATCAGTACATACAGTTGTGCACTGGCTGCCCCTTTTGACTTGCTGGTGCCAGTTTGTTCTCTCCTGTGTTACAACAATGATTTAAAACCTTTAACCAAAATATTTTTGATTGTCAGTAACTTCATTGTAATTAATATGGCTTGTACATGTTCCTATCCAAAGTTTGAAAGGTTCCTTTATATGTATGGCATCATGCATTCATCACCCAGAAGAGATTCAAAACATGTTTTGTTACCATATGAGAATATTTTTTGTATTTATTAACTGAGCTGCTCACTACAAAATATCTAATAATGCATTTGGTTTCACGCATGTGAGAAAAAATTCACATTTAGTAGTAACATTGTAAACAGTAAGGTATTGCTTTGTTTTTAAAACTGGTAACAACAGTTATCAAAGCTGTGACCATATTCACTACTTCTTTTCTTATAAAACTGTGATTTATAGTCGAACAGGTTTAGCTATATTGTGTATACCCATCAAACTAAATCTGGACAACAAAATGTTCCCCCCCAAAGACTATGCTCAGCAAATGCCTTTACACAAAATGAATATTTCTTAATCTACAGTTTGATCTTTGTCTAAGGTCTAAGTTTATATTTATTTCTTTGTTTATTTAAAGGAATTACTCCAACTGGGATAACCCCATGAGGTGCAGCATCATGTTTTGATGGAGGTCCTAAGGAAGATAGCAGCAGTCAGCACGTTAACATAGCCCAGCGGGAAGAGTTACATGCAGGGTAAAATATACTTATGAAAAAAAAAAAAAACTACTTTAAGTAAATACATCCAAATAGTAATCAAAACAAGCTAACAAAGTGGGTTCAATGTAAACGAATAACATGAGCATTGTTATGCAACATTATAATGGTCAGCTAGAATGGGATTCTGGACCAGAACAAATATGGGGACTTCTAAGGTGGCTTGAAAGAGTGGATGTGAACACTTGCAAGCTAGAAGCATTCTGCAGATGGAGAGGGTGTTTGTTCCAGATGTCAGGTGCTGCAAATGCAAAGGCCTTTTTACCAAATTTAAGCTTCATCCTAGGAAATGAGAATGTAAGTGCTGCTGTTAAATGGAGTGAGTAGGCACTGTGTGACTATGTGAAAAGGTCTAGGAGATACTTGAGAGCTTTTCCTTGAGCAGCTGTACAACAAACAAATCCAGTGGTAGTCATGTTTGCCTTTGGTTAAAGGACTTGGGTATGCCATTAGGTGGGCAATGCAATTAGAGTGCCACAATCAGGGTGATGGGAAAACGTCATAAGTGACAGGGGTATGCTGGATTTCACAGTGCCCTGCATTCATGAACATTTTTGCAGCTGACACTGTCCTCCTCTGGTCTACTCATGCCCATACCTGCAGAATGTTATATTAGTGTTGGGTTGCCCCTTGCAAAAAATAACTCTTCTTCCCCACTCACCTTTGTCACCGTAGCTGGGTTGTGGCAGAATCTGGAGCCGCAGTCATTACAGGGGACATGTTTTTGGTGCCCTAATTTACAGCGACTAGCTTCACGTTGCCACGGAGTGGGTGAATCAAAGACTTGTCCAGTTAAGCTGGGGCATGCAGTTGAAAAGAATGGGTAGATCATTCACAGGAAAGGATGAATCTGAATATCTTGTACAAATGAGCCAGGGGGCAGCAGAGTGGTTTTGTTTGCACAGCAGTACAGTATATGATGTCTCCACAGGCAATGGAAGGGAGCAGGAAGTGGGAGACTACCTACTTCCTTACATCAATAATGAGGCAGCATTTAGACCTGTAGAGAAAGTTGAGCTTGGGTCCTACTGTACAGTTAATAAGATTTGATCAATGTGTCTGCTGTATGTAAGTGATAGATCAAGCCGGATTCCTAGATATTTGAATATGTTGACTTGCTCAAGAGTGTTCCCATTTGAAATTAAGATTGTACATGTCCCAGCTGAATGAGCTAGCAAGCTCTGGGATCCAAACATCATAGACTTAGTTTTGGTTGCATTAAGGATCAGACAGCTGTTGATTAACCAGGAGGGGATGGTATTGAAATAAGATTTGAGTACTGAATTAACCTCAGATATTGCCATTGGACTATAGTAAAGAATTGTGTTTTCTGCATACATATGTAGATGATACCTCCCACTGTGCTTTGGGAGATCATTACCAAAAATGGGGAACAGTAGAGGGCCAAGGATTACACCTTGAGGAACCCCAAGATTAAAGACATCAAGGTCCAAATGAATGCCAGTACAGAAACCCACTGGGTATGATTACTCAGGTAGTTTTTGAATCATTTGATAGCTGGTTGGCTGAGCCTTAGGGTCTTGAGCTTAAGAAGGAGTACAGCATGCTGTACCAAGTCAAGTGCCTTGTAGAGGTCTACAAAGATGGCCCCAGTAGGGAGATCATTACCCATGTCTATGTGAAGATCATTGGTAAGTGAGCAATCTAGATATGATGGAATGCCTCTCCCTGAAGCCAGATTGCATGGAAAAGAGCAGACTGTGCAGATCGAGATCCTTAGCAAAACTGTGAGAAAACACACTTTTCAAGAACCTTGGAGAGGGCAGGAAAGGCTGATATAGGTCTGTATTGATTCTGATTCTATTTAGATTCTCCTTTGTGCTACAGCAAAACTCTAGCACAGTTCCAGACAGCAGATACCTCATCCAAGGCAAGGGAGATGTTTAACAACATGATAACTGGGGATCTGATATGATGACCCGCAAGGTGGAGGAGCTTTGGGTCAAAGCAATCAGCACCATCACTCTTGTTTGGGTTGATGCTCTTTATTGCTGGAGAACCTCAGCTGTAGTGATTTGTCAGATGTTAAAGTTTGGCATACTTGTAGCATGTGGGTCATGCTCTGGGCTGCATGATAAGAGATCAACCATGGATGGCACAAAGGCGTTCTGGAGCATGGCGAAGATGCTGTGGTCAGTGAAGTGAGTGTTATAGAGTTTGGGAAGTGATGATTGTCTCTATTGTCCATTCTCAAGTGAAATGTCCCAAGGCTGGCACCAGTTGCTCATCAGGAAGCAACTTATGGTGTGCACTTCTTTCAGCATTAATTCCATTTCCAGCAGTACTGGAACAGTGTGTTTTTAGAGCAAATCTCCACTTTATCCTTAGGAGGTTGGGAAAGGCATGTTCAAGAGAAAAACCTTTGTTCTGGTTTCTAGAAGGCATCACTCTTGAGGCTTCAGGCATATTCTGAAGAAATCATTTTAGTTAGGTAAAAGTCCATAGTTTTGAATTTTCAACTCAGCTGCATGTTTTCTTCAGTCTGTTTCCATTTATGTAACTTTCATATTTTCTTAGGCTTCAGCTAATCTACTTAGGTTTAATCTCTTTTCAAGCATCATATATTCATACTGCTGTCCATCAGCAGAGAAAGAGAAAGGTAATTGGGAGAGTTCTTTGCTCCACCACACATGCTCCTTTCATCATCAAACAGAACTGATCACTTGAGCTGCACATCCTCATGTGGGTGTCCCAACAGAGTGGATTGCCTCTGCTCTGTATCTTAAGCAGAAACATCCAGTAAATTATTTTTTATTTCCCAAGGTAGGAAGTTTCCACTGAGAAAGAATAAAACTTCTACTTTTTCCTAGAAGTTCAAATATCTTTACAAAACATTTGAATATGTCCTCATATTTGTGCTACAAAGACCTTTTGAATATTATAATTTAAATGTTTTTAGCATTTGGCATTCCTTCTTTTTTTTTTTTCCATTCAGATTTTTTTCCTCCTCTGAGCCCTGGCAGGCATTTCAATCCTCCACAGGAGGACTCTCTCGAGTCCCACCACCCCCACATTTGCCGACCCCACTGGTTCCCCCACGGCTTGCCCCTCATGGTGGGGCCAGGAAGATGTCACACCCTCCCTGGAGACCCAATCCAGAAGATGGGGTCAGCCCTCGAGTGCGGCAGACCATCATGGAGCCCTGCTAGGCTCTTATTTCCTCCTTTTCTCCCGTTCTCTGTCCCTACTGATGTGTCTACATCAGAGCATGCCTCCCAACCTGTATTGCCCTCCAGTCACCACCAGAGGGTGATCATCAGGTGGGATAACATGGCACCCTCCCCTCCCGAAAGAGGGGAGTAGTCCTCCGGACACTCAATCCTCTTTCCCCCTGCTGACCCCCGGCAGCCTGGGCTTGTTCCTGAACCTGGGTCGCCGGTGTGGGGTGAAGTGTAGCCACCAGTGCATCCACCTCCAGCACCACTGGGCTGGCTGCATTTGACATTCTTTCATGAAATTCAAAAACTCTATTCTTCATTTCCTTTCTGTGTTACCTGGGTTTAAATTGTCTTCCAAACAGCCCCCATTTTACAGCTTGTTTTAGGGCCACTCCAAATTATGGTTGTTGTAGATATTTCTTGTTAGGAATGTGACATTGGACCACATATTCAGAAGAGATGTGTGGCACATCCCTGGATGCTTCTCGGGACTTGAGGGGTCTTTTGTGGGCCTGGCAATATTGAGACGCCTCCAACATGCCCTGCAAACCTGACTGCTCAGCCACGTACATTACTGTGATGCACCCATGCAAATGAGGAGTCCCGCATGCATGTGCCACACATCACAATATTGAACCCCCCAAGCATAACTATGGCTGGCTGTGTTCGTGCATAGTTACACTTTCCAAACCCTACCTTAACTATGCCTGATCCCCCATATCCATGGTGTAGTGGTCCCCCTCCCCAGTCCTGATATCTGTAATTAAAAAAACAGCCTGATCCCCCTTTTCCATAGTGTAGTGGCCCCTCCTCCTCAGCCCCAATGTCTGTGAAAAAAAAATACTGCCCGATCACCTTTTCCATAGTGTAGGGACCCCCCTCCCACCCTGGCCCTGATCACTGTATGAAATCAATGAAAAATGATTCCCTTTTCCATAGTATAGTGTTCCTCCATGCCCAACCCTAGTCAGCAATGTCCCACCATCCCGCAGTCCCCTCTTCCTGACTCATGCCAGTGACTAGCACACCCATTCTCACACTGCCATAGAGAGCTGCTGACTGATCTGGCCCAGAGCTTGCACAGCTCACCAATGAGTGCATAATATTTACTGTATGCACTCTGGGACCGATCAGTCAATGGCTGGCTGTGGCAGGGTGAGGAAGGGTGTGCTAGTCGCTGGCATGGGTCAGGATGGGGGGGCTGAAGGGTGGTGGGGTACTCCCGACCGGGGTGGGAGGGTGAGGGCACACTACACTGTGGAAAAGGGAATCATTTTTCATTTATTTCATACAGTGATCAGTGGGCTGGGGTGGTCTCTACACTATGGAAAATGGGACTGGGCAGTATTTCTTTTTTACAGACATCAAGGCTGGGGATGGGGGCCACTACACTGTGGAAATGGGGGATTGGCCATTTTTTTTAACAAATATTGGGGCTAGGGAGGGAGTGATTTATTTATTAAAATTTTGGTGACTGGGTAGGCCCACTGAGACCGTAATGGTCCCTTTCTCAGGGGTGACCTGGGGTTAATTACAGTCAACAGTACAATAAGAAGTAGGAACAATTCAAGGGAACGTGCGCATATACAGACATTAAAATCAGAACATATAGTACATTCACAGGCAGGTTAGGTAGCATTTAGAGTAACATGGCATAAACACTAGTTTTGCAAGAGTGGCAGTTACATAAGGTTCTTTTATCAGGTCAGTTTTATGGGTTACAATTTCAAGTGTTTCAGAAGTGATAAGATTCAACTGAAATAGGATACCAACCTGTTAGGTGGCAGGATTTTAGTATCAGAGGTGGAGTGCTGTTTTCATCCTCAGCGGTGGCATGCACAGAGGCTTAGCTCTAGAAGGTACATCTTTAGGCCTTTTTTAAACCCCCCAAGGGAGCTGCAGTCTTGAAGATTGCTAGGTAGGCCATTCCGTAGGGATGGGATGTAATTTTCGAACGACCGAAGACCTTGGCTTGTTCGGACTTTTGGGACATGGAGAAGTCCACGACACAAGGATCTAAGTGTTCTTTTAGGCTGCTTGAGTACTAAGGTACGACTCAGGCTGGGGGGAGCATCCATTTGTAGAAGCTTGAAAGAGAAGCATAGGGAAGTGTGAGCCAGTCTGCCCTCCAGGCAGGGCCAATTCAGTGAGTCGAGTATATTATAGTGGTGTTCTAGTGGCTGAGCTCCCAGGGCAAAGCGTCCTATTCTGTGGTACAATTTTCCTAGCTTTTGCATCTCTGTTTTGCATTGAATGTAGCACTAGGGCACCATAAAATAAGGTGGGCAGGAGCATGTCCATGGCTATCTTTAGCCTGGATGCCTGAGTGAGAAAAGGGGTTAGACGGTACATGAGCTCAAGCTTTTGATTTAGCGCCTTTATTAATTGTTCAACATGAACCTTGAAAGAGCAGTCTTGATCGATATAGACTCCCAGGTATTTGATGCAATCCACCACCTCAATAGGATGGCCACTGGACAGATAAGGGGATAGTAAACACGTTCTGTCAGGGTTTAATTTACTGGGTCTGAATAGGATGGCTTTGGTTTTTTTTCTCATTTAGGACTAGCCTATTTGTCAGGAACCAGGTTTCCAGTAGGGAGAGATCGTGGTTTAGGAGTTGGTTTAGCTGTACAGCATTTGAAGCAGATCTGTATAGTACTGCATCATCTGCATAGAGGGTCACTTTCGCTCCACTGCAGTGCTTTGGTAGGTTGTTGATAAACAGGGAGAATTGAAGGGGCCCCAGTATTGAACCTTGGGGGACACCCTCAGCAATGGATCGCTTGTCTGACTCCACCCCTTGCCTTCTGATTATCTGAGATCTGTCTTACAAGTAATCTTTAAACCACTGTGTTGAGTGGTTGTCCAGTCTGAGAGAGCTAAGCTGTTGGATGAGCAATTTATGGTCTACTAGATCAAAGGCCTTGGTAAGGTCTATGAAGACCGCACCAATAAGTTGGCCTTTGTCTTGGGCAGCAAGGATGTCAGATGTTAGACTCCAGGGCAGTATCAGTACCATGTTGTTTTCTGAATCCATGTTGTCATAGAGTGAGGAGGCTATGTTGTTCAGCATATGCCTGGACTTGTTGGTATACAATTCTCACAAGCATTTTATTTAGTGTGCAGAGAATAGAAATCGGTCTATAGTTTTTAACTAGCTCAATGGATCCTCCCTTAGGGATCAGGGTAACCAAGAGCTGTTTTCCAAGCTGAGGGGACTTTGCCTTCCATCAGTGACCTATTGAACAACCACATGACTGGCACGGCAATTTCTTGGTCACCCAGTCTGAGTAACCTGGGTTCAACCTTGTCATAGCCTGGAGAACCATTTGTCTTAATGCTCCTAATGAGCTTTGGGACCTCAGTTTTTGATGTAAACCTAAGGTGAAAATTAGGTGATATGAGGAGATTCAATGAGTCATCCGAAGATGGCTGTTTTGGGCTGCAGGGATGAACCCTGTACTTGCCAAGGTCAGTGAGGAATTCATTTAAGGCATTTGCAGCATCTTGCGGGTTCGTGTGGTGGACATCTCCCACAACAATGTCACAGGCATTTTGCATGTGGTGGCCTTTCAGGAGCGCATTTATTTGGGACCAGAATTTCTTGGGGTTAGAGAGATTTTTTGTTTGTAGATTCTTAAGGTACTGTTGCTTGGCCTGTTTTAAATCTTTTTTACATGAGTTTCTGAGCATTCGGTAATGGACCCAGTCATTGGTTAAATTAGTGGACTTGTACCTGCCCCAGGCCCTGTCCCTTTCCCTCATTAGTTTTTTTAGATCACGTGTCAGCCACCTTGACTGTTGTCCTTTGACTCTCATTTGTTTTAGAGGGGCGTGTTTGTTGGCTGCCGAGAGGAAATTCTTGGTGAAAAAGGCCAGGGCAGAGTCCAGGCTGGGGGCAAGATTAATTTGAGCCCAGTCAATTCCCGACAGGGTATCTCGGAAGGACGTAGCATCAAAATTGGAGTAGTCACATGCCAGAAAGGTATGGGGAAGTGGAGTTGGATAGTCATTTTCCCATATACTAAAGATGGGGGCGTGGTCACTTAAGGAGTTGGCAAAAGTACCGGCCAGCTTGAATCTATTGGGGTTAGACACCAGTAGCCAATCAAGGGTGGTGTGGTTTCCAGATTTTGAATTCAGTCTTGTTGGTTCATGGATCAGTTGGGTAAGCTTGGCGTCTAGCAAGCTGGACTTAATGTCAGTCTTAGTTGAGGGGCCTCAGTGGAGATTCAAGTCACCCATGATTATTTTCTCATGGGGAGGCAGGTCAGGGATAAGCTTAGTAAGGGTCGTTAGTGCTTCCGTTGCAATCTTAGGAGGGTGGTAAACACATCCTATTGGTAGTGGCTTTGTACCCCCCCAGTAGTACTTTTACAAATAGTGTTTCGCAGCCCTCATCCACCTTTGCTGGAATCTCTGCTAAGGACACCGTTAGTGATGGCATTATCCTACAGGGGAGTGTGGCTTGGGGAGGGGGGGTTTTCATGGTGTGAAAGGTGTTCGAGGCTGCCATGGTCTACTGGATCATCAGGGTCTGTACAAGTCCCTTGGATACTGGCACTCCAGGCTTGAGGGGGCAGCACCAGTGCATTCAACCTGGCACAGCCATGCTAATTAGCCCATAATGGGCATGCATGAGGCCCCTTTGCACCATGCATATCCAATGAGCTCATTTGCATGTTAGTGATGAATATTGCCCATGGGGGATACAGCACATCCAGGTATGCACCATATATCCCCCCACTGGTAGTCCTCAACCCCATATTCTGGATGCGCCGTGTCATACATGGTGGCCTCTGGCTATGTGCCAAGCATCCAAGGTCTGATATTCAAACAGAATGTGCGATCTGTTCAAAATTGTGCCAATGCCAGCTGGCCCAATTTTTTGTGTGGTGCATAGTTTTGTGCGTGCATCCAGACTGCTCTGAATATGGGGCCTGTTATCTTTGGGAGCCTTGGTACAGTACAAGATATCAAGAAAAAAGGAAGTCCATGAATTACGTCTTATTTCTTGTATTTGTAAGGCATTGCTCTGAGAGACCATTTTAATGCCTTGCTCAAACAAGCTGACATATTTTTAAACTGAGTTCCTTATTCTACTAGAGCTCAATAGTCACGTTGCAAAAAAAATTAGCTCAACTCCTTTTGCATGTTTGCTTAGAGATTCTTTCATCTTGTTACTATTACTAAGGCATTATTAGTTATACTAATAATACCAAGCATTTGTCAATGCCAAATGTTTGCTTACTGGAATTGGTTTTGGTAGTGCAGGAGTTAGAGAGATGCATAAAGAGAAATGGCAGTGAAGTACTGAATTAACGCCAACCCCCCCACCCTGCAGAGACTGACAGGTGTTGGGGGTGTGCCTTTGGGTCATCGGCCATAACACTCATGCCATTCCACCTCATCCCAACCTGCAGACACCGACAGGTATCACAGTGTGCCTTGAGGTCTTCCACCCTTACGCTCACCCTATTCCACAAGGAAATAAGCTGAGATGGCTGCAGTATTGGAGAATGGGGTGAATGTTAGAGCCAAAGACCCCAAGGCAAGCCTCAATTCCTGTCAGTGGCTGCAAGGTGGGGATGAGGGTGGAATGGTATGAGCATTACGGCCAACAACCCCAAGTCACAGTCCCGGCACCTGTCAGTCTGTACAGGGTGGGCATTATGGTTGGAAACCCTAACTCCCTGGGTATTTGTTGGTATTTATGCTCCAAATTTTCAACATGGGCTTTTTGGTACCCCACCTCATGAACAATGGTAGTATCATTTCATTACTCAATACCAAAAGATGATTTCGCACAGCAAGTGTGCCATTCAGCGCCACAGGTGCGAAAACACATTTCAGGCAGGATGTGAAAAATGACAGCTGTACTGTTCATGAGGAGGTGTGAAGAAATGGCAATGTTGAAAATCTGGAGTGAAAATATGAAAAAGTGGTGAAGTTACGAGCATGCATAGAAACTGTGCAATGCATGCTTGTAACAGTGATTTTTTTGGAATGTTTTCACCAAATTTTCAAGATGGCCTTTTTGGGACCTCCCCTCATGAGTAGTAGCACTGTGATTTTGTTAATCTGTCCTGAAAGTTGATTTTGCACCGCAACAATGCCATTCTGTGCAACAGGTGCAAAAACACATTTTGGGAAGGATGCAAATAATGACTGCTATACTGTTCATAAGGAGGTGTGAAAAAAATAGCAATGTTGGAAATTTGGAGTGAAAATATTAAAAATTGATTAAGTTACGAGAGTGCTCAGAAATTGCACAATGGATGCTTGTAATGCAATCATTTTTTGGAGTTTTTCACAAAATTTGCAACAAGGGCCTTTTGGGACCTCACCTCATGAACAGTGACACTGTCATTTCATTAGTTGGTCCCGAAAAGTGATTCTGTGCAGTGACCGTGAAATCACCTTTTGGGACCAAGAAACAAAATGACAGTATCAGTGTTCCCAAGACAGGGTCCCAAGAACCCCATGTTGAAAATTTGGGATCAAAACTCCAAACATTGGCTGAGATATCAACCTAAGTTGAAGACCCCCAATTGAATGCCATTATAGGACTTACTGTCATTTCTTCAATTTCTGGTTGGTCTTTGATGAGTACAGATGTGTTACCGGTCCACAGAAGATCGCTGCTCCTGACCTCCAGATGTAATTATATGTGGGGGAGGTGCGGGGAGGTAGGATGCACAGAGGAGGGTGTGGGCTGGGGAAGGGGCCAGTGAGACAGCAGGGGACCGTTTTCTTTTTCAGGTTTAAAAAGGCGTTGTGGGACTGTGAAACATTAACAACATGGATTTTGGCACACTCGGGTGGGCTCCCAGTGTGGCAGAGTACTGTGGGGGGGGATCAATGCTGACCAGGGGACTGGGCACCCTGAGGTCGGCTGAGAACATAGGGATGTGGGGGGGGGAGTGGTGCATCCAGCACCAGAAGTAGGCATCTCTGTGTCGGAAACATCAAAAAAGTATTTTATGGCACACTGGGGTGGGCTTCCAGTGTGCCACATTATTGGGGAGAAGGGGGATACATGCTGACATGTGGACTGAGCACCTCAATGTCAGCAGGGGATGGAGAACGGAGCATGTGGGGTGGGCAGCAGCAATGGGAGGGAGTTAAAATTTAAATTTGTTGTCCTACTGTGTGCCTGGTTGGGAGAGGGGGGGACTGCCGCTGCAATGACAAAACTGCCCCTGATTGCAGCAGCAGATTTCTTTTAAGTGTGGCACTTGCTCTGAAACTGACATCATCATCAGCTTCAGCATTAATTGGTGGCTGAGGGACGCACCCATTAAAGTGTCCACTGCATTGGCCACAACACTGCCACACCTCTGCAATGCTGTACTATCTCAATATGTTTCTTGTGCACTGCACACACAAGCAAACATAATAATTAGTAAAATAATAATAGTTTGTACCTTAGCTACATTATTCTTACATTTACCTACCTTATGAGTGAAAGAGCATCTTACAACATGCTTCCTGTTCAAAACTCGAATAAATATACTACCTATGGGTATACACATTGGTCTTCTATCCACCATAATTCACATAATGATGTATTTAACATTAATTTCAACATCTCATGGTTGGATATAATACCATGTATACATAAAAATATGGTATCATACTGTATATAGGAGAATAATCAGTCTTTACACTAGAATAAAGATTACATAGATGTACCCTTTTCAAATTAACTATATTTTGTTAGAGGACACCACTGATTCACAGAGGGTACACTGTTGTAATACACTTTCACTGCAGAAATGGCAAGGATATCAATATGCAGCAATTAATTTGTCCAAACATCTGATAAAGCTTAGGCATGATGTGCTGCAACCTCAGCCGGTACATGAATGCACTTGTGTGTGTTGAAGTAACCTGTAAAATTTGAATTGTGCTCAGTCTGTGGAGATCTGCAACAAGGCTACACTGGTTTAAGCTTGACTCCAGTCATTTTTGGACATATGCTACTTCATCAGATAAATCTGGGTTATGGTATGAGAAAATGCTTAAGATTGTTTATTGCCTATATGCTAAAGGACTTCTGCTGTCTTTGAACAAACTGCTGCAACTGTGCTCAAGAAAGAAGCAGCAGTCACCTACTGCCTGAAACACAGAAACAGAATTTGTCAGCAGATAAGGACTATTTAGCCCACCCAGTCTGCCCATTCTTTCCTAATTACAGTGTAAGCCCCCCAAAGTGGTCTTACCTGTGGAGCTCCATGCTGCCTAGCTCCTCCATGGTGCTGTTTTTCCGGTGGCATTGGTGGAAGTCACACCTGGTGGCCCCGATGTGTGCTGCTGGTGGCTTTGGCCATTGGTCTGTGTGTCTTGGCCCATTTGGGTCTGGGCTAAACATCGGGATGGTCTGCACCATTGGGTGTGGGGTGTGTGGACCTGGGTCCAGTTTGGAGGCAAATTGGGCTCAGGACCACACAATGTAAATAAAATATTTTATTTTAAGATCTTGGTTCTCTGCACAATGCACATGCATGGCTACCACTGGAGCAGGAATTTAAAGGAGCAGTGGCTCCTTTTGCTGGCAGTAGTTCTTGGTGCCGGATGATACCGCGGGGCATCAGGTAAAATAGTAAATCAGGACTACAAGTCTCTTGGGGCACCAGAATGGGCAGCAGGTTTGGTGCCAGTAGATTCAGTCCATGACTGGCCCCATGTTTTAGGCAACAAACCCTCTAAGGGGATATAAGGGAATGTAGAGAGAGAGAGAAGAGAGGGTTTTGAGATGGAGAGAATGAGGAGGACGTCGGAGTGGCCACATTTGCATTTTTTTTTTTTATTATTGTATGGCCGCCTGAGGAAGACATGGAGCAGTGGCAGCTGCCTTTCTGTAAGAGCCTGGGGATATTCAGCCAGAAAATACATAGAGGGAAGATGCAGAGGGAAGATGCTACATGACATCCAGCCAATGGAGCTATGAGGTAGGGGATTATGTGTGGCGTCTGGAGATTGGCAGCCCCAGATTTAAGCATGCCCCTATGCCTAAAATAATAAATTCTGGGCTTTGTGCCCAGCAGCTTAAAAGAAGCATATGTAGGGGCAACTGAGGGTTAGGCAGTTGTTTCCCCTCAGTATTCATGCTCCTTGTGGCAGTGTTTCAGAGGGAGCCAAATGGTGTCTGCAGCCTGTGTTACTCGAGATGGCCGGTTTGGCATCAAGTGTGTGTCTGCTTAGAAACATAGAAACAGAAACATAGAATTTGACTGCAGATAAGGACCGCTTGGCCCACCTAGTCTGCCCATTTCCCAACCTAATGGACAAGCTGCAGATCCTAGTTAACCAACAGCCTACTTCCTCCTACCTCCCCACTAGAAATGCCTTGTGTCTGTCCCATGCATTCTTGAATTCCCCCACTGTTTTTGCCTCCACAGCCTCCTCAGGGAGGCTGTTCCATGCATTTACAACCCACTCCATGAAAAAATACTTCCTCATACTACCTCTGATCCGTCCCCCCACCAACTTCAAATTGTGTCCCCTTGTTCTTGCACATCGGTTTTTCTGAAAGATGCTACCCTCTTGGACTTTGTTTATTCCCTTGAGGTAATTGAAAGATTCTATCATGTCCCCCCTCTCCCTCCTTTCCTCTAGGGTATACGTATTAATCTTCTTTAGTCTCTCTTCATATGTCTTCTGGTGCAGACCCTGCCCCATTTAGGTTGCCCTCCTCTGGACAGCCTCCATTACTGTCTATGACTTTGCAGAGATGGGGTCTCCAGAATGGTACGCAGTACACCAGATGGGGTCTCACCAGCTGTCTGTAGAGAGGGATAACAATATCTTGTTTTCTGCTGGTAATACCTCTCCCTATGCATCCCAGTATCCCCCCAGACCTCCTTAGTGCCTTCTCCCATTGCTTGCTCACCTTTAGGTCATCTGCTATAACTACCCCCAGATTCCTTTCCATTTCTGTTATTGTCAGTATCTCACCCCCCCCTCCCAATTGTGTACTCTTCCCCTGGGTTTTTGTTTCCCAGGTGCACTATGTTGCACTTCATTGTGTTGAATCTAAGCTGCCATACATTTGACCATTCCTCTAACCTTGCCAAGTTCCTTTTCATCCTTTCCACCCCACCTTGTGTATCAACCCTGTTGCAGATCTTTGTGTCATCTGCAAAGAGACATACTTTTCCTTCCAGTCCCACTGCAATGTCAGTTATAAAGACATTAAAAAGAACTGGATTCAGTACTGAACCCTGCTGTACCCCACTAGTAACCCCTTTTTCTTCACTGTGGACTCAACTCCATTTACTATTAGCCTCTGCGTCCTGTTGTTCAGCCAATGTTTTACCTAGGCTACCACCTTGGGACCCACTCCCAGGCTGACTAACTTGTATATTAATCTTTTGTGTGGGACTGTGCCAAATGCCTTGCTAAAGTCTAGGTAGTCCATGTCCACTGCCCCTCCCTGGTCTACTAACTTGGTCACCCAGTCAAAGAAATCTATTAGATTCATCTGATATGACCTTCCCACTGTGAATCCATGCTGCCTTGGGTCCTGTGCCCCACTGGCCTCTAGGTATTCAACAGTTCTTTCCTTCATTCCATCATTTTCCTACCACTAAAGTCACACTGACAGGTCTGTAGCTTCATGCCTCTTTCTCCCACTTTTGTGAAGGGGAATCACATTTGCCCTTCTCCAGTCCTCAGGTACCACACCATCCTCCCATGATTTGTTAAAAAGGATAGTCAGTGGTGTTACTAGTTCTCCCCTTAGTTCTTTTAGAATTCTGGGGTGAATCCCATCAGGCCCCATTGCTTTGTCCACCTTCAGTTTTAGGAGTTCTTTCAGAACCCTTTCTTCTGTGAAAGGACTGATATCAACACCCCTATCCAGAGTGCTTCTATTGACTGGATTTGGTACCTCCCCCTCTTCTTTTTTTGTGAATACTGAGCAGAAGTATTTGTTCAGTATCGCTGCTTTTTCATTGTCCCTCTCTGCCCACCCACCCTCCTCTTTATTCAGCCTCAGTATCCAATCCTTTGTCTTTCTTCACTCCCTAATGTACCTATAAAAGGTTTTATCCCCTTCTTAGCTGAGTTGGCTATCTTTTCCTCTGTTTGGGCCTTTGCTAGTCTGACTGCCTTCTCTGCTTCCTTCTGCTTTATCTGATACAGTTCTCTGTCCTGCTCCTTCTGTGTTTCCTTTTACAGTACTTCCTGAATGCTATCTTTTTCTCACAAACCTTCCCCGACACCTCTTTTGAGAACCATAGTGTTTTTTTCTTTTGTTTTGATTTGTTTGCTTCACACAAAGGCTTGTTGCCTCTGTGATGGCAGTTTTGATGTTTCCCAATTGTTGCTCCACCCCTCTTTCTTGCCTGTTTGCTAGTGCTTTTCTGAGGCACTCTCCCATTTTGACAAAATCAGCCCTCCTGAAGTCCAGTACCTTCACTTTTGTATGGCTTGACTCTACAGCTGAGTTTATTGTGAACCACACTGTTTGGTAGTCACTTGTTCCCAGATGGCTACCCACTTCTTGATCTGAGATCCTCTCTCCTTCCCCATTTGAGATTATCAGGTCTAAGATTGCTCCCTACTGAGTGGGTTCCAACACTAGCTGTCTGAGGCATGCCCCCTGTAGGACACTGAGAATGGCCCTGCACTTGGATGTGGCTGCAGTAAAGGTACTCCAGTTAACATCTGGCATACTCAGGTCCCCCATCAGCAATATCTCCCCTTTCTCTGCCATCATAAGGATGCCTTCTATCATTTCCTTGTCCATTTGTCCATTTCCACCCCCTGAGATGGGTGTCTGTATATAACCCCTGTGTAGATTGTGGTGCCATTTCCAGTCTCCAAGGTGACCCACAGTGCCTCCTCTCCTCCCTGTTTGTCCTTTAGTTCCATTGCTTTGATCCCTTCCCTTACATAGAGAGCTACTCCTCCTCCTCCTCTTCTACCCTCCCTGTCCCTCCTGTAGATTGTGTACCCTAGTATGTTGACATCCCAGTCATGGTTCTCTGTGTATCATGTTTCTGTGACTGCCGTGATATCCAGACATCCCTCTTCCATCAAGGTCACCAGTTCGGGGAGCTTGTTACCTAGACTATGGGCATTAGCACTCATTACCCTCCATTTTTTATGGCCTTACCCCTTTTGCACCATCCCTGTCCTTACTACCTTTGTCTTTTTCTCCTTTACCTCTGCTCTTCTCCCTATGGACTTCTCTAGCTTGGTGTTTACCTCACTAATTAACCTGATTTTTTTGGGGGGAAGGCTAGGATTTCCCATCTCCTTTTATGTGCCTCCCCCATTGCTAGTTTAAATGCTTGCCAATGAATCATTTAAAACTATCACTTAGGACTCTGGTTCCCCTCCTAGACAGATGCAGACCATCGCACCAGTACAGGTCTGCATCCCTCCAGGTTGACCCCCAGTCTCCAATAAAGCCAAAACCCTGAGGTCTGCACCAGTTTTTCCACCACTGATTGAATCCCATGGTGCAGAACACCCTAGCCTCACCCATGCCATAGACAGGCAGCGCCACCGAGAAGGTTACTGTGTGTGCTACTTGTCTAAGGCCCCTCCCCAACTCCACAAACTCCTCCTGCACTGCTCTGATCCCTTTCCCTGCCAGGTCATTAGTCCCTAGGTGGACAATGGCACCTAGCTCCCCCCCATGCAGCTGCCCCCTCAAACCTGAGGATTTGCTCCATGTCCCTCCAAGCCATGGTTCCAGGCAGGCACATTACCTCCCTCTTCCCTCCCTCCCCCAGTTCTACCCTCCTAACAATGGAGTCCCCCACAACGAGTTGTTTCCTTCCCCTGTGGGCTACCATGCCACCCTCCTGTGGGTCTCCTTTGTGGAGGTTCCCAGCATCCTCCTTGGTCTCCACTGCTGGTGCTGCCATAGAAGAACCACACTCTGCCAGATTGACATATGAATTGTGGAGAGGTACAACTTGAGAGATGCACCTCTGTTCCATCACCCTCACCCTCCCTGAGCCCACTGTCATCCAATCGTCCCTCATTCTTGGCAATCTCTGAGGCAGTGGCGGTGGCTCTGGTGGTCCCTGGGAGGGAAAGGAGGTCCCCCAAATCCTGGCCAACTGAGTAGTGGAGATGAGCAACCTCCTCCCTCAGCCCAGAGAGGTGCCTGCAGATGGGACAACATTGCATCCTCCAGAACATCTCCAGAAGACTGCTGCTCCATAGCCACTGCACTACACCACTCCCATTATGTCTTATTTGTGGCCCCATTAACTGTTGTTTTGTATACTTACTCTTTCCTCTCTCTCTGTTTATGTTTTTATATAATTTTTTTTCTCCCTACTTTCCTACTTCCTTTGTGCCCTTAAAGCTCCTGATCTTCCTGTTCTGGGACAGGCAATTCCTATATTCCTCAGTAGTCTCCTTTTTACTTGCTCAGAGTCAGACCTCCAGCAGCTGGGGGTTGGGGGTGGAGAGCTACTCTGTTTCTTCCTGGATGGTGAGTCTTTTGTGCCTACGTGATCACTCCCATCCTGCTCCCAAACAGGAAGTTCCTCTTGTCAGTCAAATCCTGTGCCTATAAAAGTAAAACCGGCTGGGGGGAGTAGTGGAGGGCAGTATAGTCCCAGTAAAGTTCTAACAGCAGCTTCTTCCTCTTGTTGTTCTCTGCCAAATGCTATATAGGTCAGTTTTTAAATGCAAACACCTGGTTTCCTTCTACTTAAGCCACTCCCCCTAATTCACAGTTTCTTTCTTCACCTAGCTAACTGCAAAGATAACAATTCCTTCACCCAGCTCAGACAAACACACTAACTCTTTTTTTTGTTTGTTTGTTTTTACCTTAAGTTGAAGTTCCCAGTAGTACAGTCCTAGTTCTTTAGTCCATTAGAGTAGTAAAGTTCTAACTGCAGCTCCTTCCCCTTGCTGTTCTCTGCCAAAAGCTATCTAGGTCAGTTTTTAAATGCAAACACCTGGCTTCCTTCTGCTTCAGCCAATCCCCCTAATTCACAGTTTATTTTTTCACCTAGCTAACTGCACAGATAACAATTCATTCACCCAATTCAGACAAACACACTAATTCTTGCTTTTGTTTGTTTCTTTTTACCCTAAATTGAAGTTCACAGTAGTAGAGTTCTAGTTCTTTAGTCCGGTAGAGCTTTGGACTGTAAGCTACCCAGAAATTCCGGGGTAGCTGCCTTTGACTTTATGAAGTACTGCAGCAAGCTCTTAATTGGGACCATTCGGTCCAAAGTACAGTTTACCTTCTACCATTCAGCTACTAATGTGACCCCCTGGTCCTGCTTTACTGCTTCATAGAATGACTGTTTGTTGTAATTTGACCATTCATTAAATGGGATCCCCTGTTTTGCAACTTTGCTGTTTGCCTCTTGTGTTTTGAAGAAACTGTTTTCTACTGCTAAAATAAGTTACCTCCACAGCCTTGCATCCAGTGTGTCCATGGTGGCATCCAGAACATCAGGGATCAGAGTATCCACTGAGGTAGACGTTGCGGGGCCTGCCTGGTGAAAACTGTCTACCAAGGCCTCCAGGTGAAGTGGGCAAGGCCAGGCAGGTGAAGATCTGTGTCACACTCTGCTGTGTACCAATTCAGCACCCTGAGGTTCTGGGGTACCCCGATGGAGTCCATCCATCACCATCATCACCAGTGGAGAATCAGGTACTGTTTTTCCCGTCTTATTTCTGTACTGTGTTTTCGTGGCTATACAGTGCTCCCTCTTCCCCATGAACTTTAACATCTCAAATACCCCTAGCTGGGGAAGTGGGGGGGTGCTTACAACAGTATCACTACAGACCCTACTTGGTCTCTTTCCCTCACATCATTCCTTTTCACTAAGACTCTCTTACATCTGTGTCATGCATTCTTTAACCTCACCACTGTCTATGCCACTACCACCTTAGCGGGTAGACTGTTCTAGGAATCCACCGCTCTTCCTGTCAAGATGTACTTCCACACATTTCTCCTGTGTTTACCCCACTCCTTCAGAAGCCCCTGTGGTCTTACAGATGCCCTGCAGATGCTCCTAGCTCAGATGACCCACTCCTTCTCTGTCTCACTCACTCAGTAGGACACCCACATGATAGGATGCTTAAGGAAGTATAAATTTATCTAGTGGAACAGCTTCCTGCCCCAGTCGATTGCCACTTTGTACTGATTGCAAGAGCTAACACTGTTACAAGGGAATACACCTCAAAATTTGGGACTGGACAACTTGGTTTCTACCACCAAGGCACATGAGTTAATGATTTTGCTAAATATTTATGTTCTTTCTCCTTGACTTCCATTATTAGTAAAATGGCGAAATCATTTTTTTTAAGGCAATCTTTGATCAGATAAAAGATGTTTAAAATCCAAATCAGTTGGGAATTTAAAAGGCAATTCTATGTACAGTATCTTGCGGTTAAGCTTATTAATGATTAGTATATTGCAACAGCAAAAGGCCTAATTACCAAAGTGGTAATGATTGATCATGCTAAGGCATTTGACATAACTGATCATAATATACTTTAAAAAAATTGTTAAGTCTTGATGTTCATTTATCTGGCTCTGGATAGATGGGCAAGTTCTTTGCACATTGATAACAGATGATTAAACTGAAGGGGCTTATGTCACAATGAAGTTGGGTGCTAGGAGTTGTTCCTTAAGGAATGAAATAGGTCCCATTATTATTCTGGTTTTGGTCTATGAGACGGATACCAAATGTTAACAGGCAATTTATGTGGATGATACTAAACTGTACTGAATTTACCAATAAAAGAACAGAATTCCTCTTCAATCTGATTTAGACCAGGTCCTCGTGTGGACAAGAAATACTGTGGTGCAAATCAATGCTTCAAAACCCAAGATAAGGGAACCTATTCACTAACGCTACACTGGCTTATGCACAGCGCGTATTTCTGACAAGTAGACACAAACACTTGAAAGATGTGCATGACTCCACTGCGCAGCATGCATTAATTGTACATTAGGTGGCATGTAGGGCCATGGCATGAACCTGCATGCCCCTGGGGATACGCATGCATGTGGGATGGGCCCACATAGTCTGTATGCAAAGAGTCACGTACATGCATTTATGATGTCGGTTACATCAGCAGGCCATGTAGCATCCCCGTGTACAGACTACACATCCTTGAGGCAGCCATAAACACCGTGCATGGGGCTCAGCACTCCAGGGGTCATAGGTGCAGGCCAGAAAGGGCATGGCAATGCTCACAATGGCAAGGCACAGCACCCACACACAGTGTGACACATGGCATGCTGGCAGCCGCACAACATGTGCCTGCCACATGCCACTGGTGACCACTGCAGCTGCAGTACCATGGTACACAAGTCCCATCCCAAGGTGGCATGTGTATGCCACAGAACTGCCAGCACTGGTGCAACACGGCCTGTACGCCACACAGAGATGTCCTGACATACAAATAATAAATGGCTTGTGGCTGTGGCTTGCACAACCCAAGGGCCTGCCATATAGTATGACAACAAACAAACACACACACACACACACACACCCCTGTACACCATGCAAGGGTGAAGAAAGGATGCACACACAGTGACTGATGAAATATTGCTTTACTGTTGGCACTCAAATACAGACACCATGAACAACTGCCTGGTCAGCACAGCATGCATAATGCAGAAAAACAGGTGTGGGGAGTTGGGGGGATCCACAATGGGCACATGCCCAGCCAAACTAATCTGAGTCCTCTGAGACAGTGCTGAGTGCTGGACTGGTAGAGTGTGTGGATGGCTCCATCAGAGGAGTTGTGTCCAAGAATTGCAGCTTCTCCAAGGCAATTCTCTGAACTGGCCCACGGTATGACTGAAATGAGAAAAGCACACAGTGGACCACTGTCAGTGACCCTGGTACTGCCAAAGCACTAAGGACAGATAGAGCTACACATACACCGTGGAATGTAGGACCACCTACCTGGGATGTGGCATGAATGACCCACAGGTCTCCAGTGTCACCCTGACAGAGGAAGTCCAGTGTGGATTCCTTGAGGTTGAACCTCCTCGGGATGTTGTGCAGCAGCCGCCACTGTGGTGCATACATGTGACCCAGTCCTCCATCGCCAAAGTCAATCACCAAAGTCCCTCAGCTCCCGAACAAGCCTGGCCTTCTGCTGCTGTGTCCTCTGCAACAGAGCACAGGATAACAGGTTACCAGAATGCCCTGGGACACATGGACCACACACACACACATATCGGCAGCAGCCCCTACCTGCCTCCTCTCCATCACCTCCCAGATGGCCCCGTCGAAATCCCATCCTGGTATGTGTCCAGCTCAATGTAGTAGATATGCCATGGTAGGCCTTGCCTGCCACCAACAGCACCCACTGCACACAATGCTGACACCATCACTGTCGGTATGCATATGGCATCCTTAAGGCTGACATGCCCACACCAGGTGCCCATGACACATCCATAAGGCTACGTGTGCCATGGCCCAAGGCATGCACCACATACAGACTGGATGTGCACCGACACTGTGTGTGGTCCCTGACAATTGTGTTGGGTGGCTGTGACATGTGCCAAGGTGCACTGCTACACATGGTCCCCCTTAAGAATGCTGTAGCAGAGCACCATGCCCACCAGAGGTGGTGGCCACGTGTGTTCAGGCCACATCTGGAGGCACAGATGCTGTGGACCACTGAGTTCCTCCAGAGGTACTGCACTGATCACAACCCACTTAGGTACATCTGTGGGCTTGTGTAGGATGTGGTCCAGCCACACATCTGGTGCTCAATGGCCATGTCCGCTGAGACTAAGGTGCTCTGTGTCATGCAGTACTATGCACCGGCAGCTTCCAGAGGGTCACAGGTAACATGATGTGTGTGAGCCAGTCCTCCGTCTCACAGACACTGCACCAGGTGACTGTTGCCCTGGTGCAGCACCAGGCAAGGCACATCAGGTTCCCCACAATGGTGGCCAAGATCAGGTCCATCAAGGGTGCATTCCTGGACAGGTATAGCATGCTGAACATGGTGGGTGTGATAGACTGTACAAATGTGCCTGTCCTCACAATGGTCATGAATGAGGAGGCATACCAGAACCATAAGGGATTCCGCAGCATCAACTGTCAGGTTGTCTGTGACACCATGGGCATCCTGATGAATGTGCTTGCAAAGCATCCAGGTTCATGCTATGACTCCTTCATCTTTGAGAACAGCGAGCTGAGATGTCATTTGGACCAGCAACCCGAGGGATACTACTGGCTGTTGGGTAAGCGGATACCATGGTAAGCAGACACACTTGCCACCCCTATGCAGTCACATGTGTGACAACTCTGTATCTCACCCCTTCCACAGGTGACAGCGGATACAAACAGAGGACCACCCTTATGACACCATACCTAGCGCCAAGGCACCCCGGGGAGGAGGCATACAATGCGGCACATGTGAGGGCCCGCGGCATCATTGAGCATACCATAAGGCTGCTAAAGATGTGTTTCTGCTGCCTAGATCACACCGGTGGCATGATGATGCTATTGCTGGGCATGGCATGCAGATTGTTCACTGCCTGTGTCATGCTGCATGACATCTGTGTCTGCCGCAGGGTACTGCAGCCCCCTGATATGCAGCCACAGGATGACACTGAGGGACATCCATCACCAACTCATGGACAAGTGCCACCTGAGGTGGGTGCCCCATGGCCCACACAGAGCAGAATGCATGGTGGCACAGGATGTGCACCATCACGTGGCCAATGGCACCTTTTGCTGGTAAGGTATGACACATGTGGGTGATGATGACACTGTCTGTCTTAGCCTGCATGTGCATTGCACACACACCATGGGGCACCCACACACACAGTGTGCCACCGGCATGTATTGTGCCCACACAGGGTGTCCGGCATTGACCATGTGTGGCATGACCTGGGCCACCGTGTGGCTGCATTATTGTGTGCTGTGCTGGCCCCCCCATGTAGCTGCAGGGCAGGGTCTGGCACCTGTGGTGTGCAGTACATGGTGTGTGTGCCATCTGTGTTGGGGTCCAGTGGGTATGCTGGACCACAGTTGTGGTAATGGGGGGGAATGTGCATGGATGTGTCAGGAGATACTGTAGCACACAGCAGTTGTTGGTGCGCCTCTGTGCCCTAGCCAGGTGTTGCTGGTCCATGAGGTGGTGTTGTGGTCTGATGGGTGAGCTGTGCTGTGTTTAGGGGGGGTGGTCTTGTCTGGGGATACTGTTGCACCCAAAAGTCATGGGTGGCCAGCTACTGGCTGTGGCCACCACATCCGCACCCCCTGATGGATGCTGGCCCATGTTGGATGGTTACCACTGGCTGTGTTGTGGCTGGGGGATGCTGCCCATGGTGGGAACGGTGCATGGCTGTGCTGGGTCCCAGCATGGCAGCACTGGTGCCTGGTGCAGTGTCAGGGCACTGTCCAGCAAGATCCTGCCCAGCATGCACTACTCCAGATATGGCGTCCATCTCAGTGCCCTATTCCATCAACCCACCCTCAGCAGCTACGTGTGGCCATGGCTGTGCAGCAGGCAGGTGGCCGGTGATGACTGCAAGTATGTTGGCCTTCCACTCCTTAGTGTGGCCACCTCCTCACCAGATGCTGTTGGGTGCACACCCCTGTGACAACGGCCTCCATGAGGTGCTCCTGTGTTCTGATGCCAGTGGCTACGCTGTCCACCACTCACTCCTACACCTGTGCCAAGCTCACCACCACCTCCATGAATTGCCCCATGGCTTCAGTACACTCCCTGTTCACCCGCAGGTGCTCCCACTCCAGCCTACAGAGGTCAGGGTAGTAGTTTGTGAGAAGGGTGCCAGTGCACCCCATCGTGAGTGCCTTGCAGGCAGTGGATCTTCCGATGCACCCATGTCATGCTCCTGTGACTGAGGAGGTGTGTCTGGTGAGTCTGTTTCTGCAGCAGTCACAGTGGTGTCCTCCTGCCATCCTGACTCAGCTTTGCTGCTGGCATCTGTTGCAGGCATCTGTTGCCCATCCTCCTCCATGGCCTTGGGTGTTTCTCCTCCATCCATGGTCTGCATTACCATGGCTGTGCCCTCACTGCATCTGTCATCCTATGGCTGATGTCCACGGGTCTGGGGCATGTCCTGATCGTGGTGTTGTGGGAGCTGTTCTGGATGCTGTGTGTCATCTACCTACATCTTAACCATGGCCTGCTTCTGTGTTCCTGTAGGGTTTTTGTGGGGACAGCAGTTAGCTCACCTTTACGTCCACTGTGGCATATGTCATGTCTATTGTGTCGTAATACCCACCATTGCTGGCTGGCCTCTGCAACCCTCCTCTGCCAATGCCAGAGGTTCCCTTCCCGGCACAGTCCTCTTCATGGACTGTGGGTGGAATGGGGGCATGTGGTCAGTGCCTGTTCTGTTACTACAGTGTGGGTCTGGTGCTCTGTGTGTGCCCTCATGCGTCATGCTCATCTGGCATGCTGTCTAGCCTATCTGGCTCGCCGTCCATTAGGACATCGCTGACGGTGTCAGACACTAGACATTCTATGGGCATGAGGGGTGGGTTTGGTGGTGGCAGGCCTCTGCCTGTGGCACCCTGTGACTGTCTTACCTGGCTGAGTTTTCTCTTTACCTGGGACTGGAGGTCCTGCCACTTGTACTTGATTGCTGCAAGTGTGCAGACCTCTGGCCCAGCGGCATTGATTGCCACCTGCAGGTCCAGCCAGATGCAGGCCTTCATCTCTGCAGGGATGCTCAGGGACCATCTTCTGTACAGCACATCGTAGTGCTGGCAGATGTCTGTGATGAGGATTGCTGCCTGGGCATCTGTGAAATTTGCGGATCGTGTTGCGCCTCTACCTGCATTGTTTGGGGGACACGGGGGATACTTGCTGCTCCAGGCCATGGTTGCTCACCGTCTCCTCTGCAGACATTCCTCTTCCACACTGTGCATAATGTGGGTGCATTGCGGTTCTGCATCACCATATATGGTGGGGTCACGGGGTGTTCCTGGGGTGTGCTGCCTTGGTCCCGCCTCTGCACATTGCTACATGCCTCTTCTTTCCCTGCCCCCACCTCTTGGGGTGGTGTGGGCATCTTCATGAATGCTGTGTTTTCCTGATGCTCTACTCAGTGCACAGTGGCACGCCCTCATTTACGATGCACAGCTGTGTAGCAGGGCTGACTTTGTGAATAAGGCCCCATGTGCAGATTATGTTAACATGTGTGTGCTTCCAAATCATATGTCGCTAGTACAAAACATTGTGTATAATTTTCTCTAACATTCTTTTTGTCATTATATTTGTTCTGTTTCTGTCTGGCAAATAAATTATTCTAGTCCCTTCTTGGAAGTCACATATGAATGAGTTAAAAACGTATCCAAGCTCTAATGGTATCTTAATTGTATGTGTTAGCAAAATTTCAAAAGCTTAGTTTAAAAGTGCTGTTTTATTACCAAAAGTGCTTTGTATATTCACTGTGTGCATGCATGCAGTGAACATCTTGCAATGAGAGTGCCTTTTGTGGGGTGTGACTGTCAGTCCAATGCAGAGTGGTTTGCAAGGGGCTTGTCAGTGTCACACCAATCATCAGCCAGGCTGATCTTGACACTATTCTAGTTGTTGGGTGGAAACTTCATGTATTTCAAAGGTTCAATGTGAAATACATAGCTCAATGATTGTGATATGTATGAGCTGATAAGGTATGGTTAGTGCTTAGATACGTTTGAACTGGATGGCACACACATCAGTGTTTGTAGTACATAGGAACGGAGTACTGTGGTTGGTGCTTAAATACATTAAGCTGGAATAGTATTAGGTCAGTGCTTGTAGTACATAGGAACTGGATGAGATATGATTGATGCTTAGACAGGTTTGAGCGGGATGAGATAGAGTTGATATTAAAACTTGCTCTTTTGGCCTTTCTCTATATCCCACCTTTGGTGGGATGCTAGGTGAGTGCAGAATTGAAGGCCCAGTACAAGATGAGATGTAAGTGCTGGAGAAGGAGGAGGAGGAGGCAGGAGAGGATGGAGGGTGAAGCCGACTCACTGTAAGCAGAGGGAGCGAAAGCTGAAATGTTAAATAGAGGATGGAGGAGGAGCTATGTCCCCCCATTGAACCACAGGCCAAGCCTGTCAGTTCAATGTGTGATAAATAACTCAATGCTTGTGATACATATGAGCTGATAAGCTATGGTTAGTGCTTAGATACATTTGAACTGGACAGTACACAGGTCAGTGTCTGTAGTACGTAAGAACGGAGTACTGTGGTTGATGCTTAAATATGTTAAGCTGGAATGGTGCATAGGTCAGTGCTTGTAGTACATAGGAATTGGATGAAATATGGTTGATGCTTATAAAGGTTTGAGCTGAATGAGATAGAGTTGATATTAAAACTTGATCTTTTGGCCTTTCTCTATATCCCACCTTTGGCGGGATGCTAGGTAAGTTTAGGATTGAAGGCCCAAAAAGAAATGTAATAACCAATGTGATTACCTCCTTGAACTCCAGAAAGTGTGGCCAGTAGCACTCAGGAGAGGAAAAAGCCTCTTAGGGGGAAACCTCCAAAAACCCATGGCTACTGACCTGCCCATCCTCTAGGCATACTAAAAGGATAGTAATCCTAAGTTAGGCAAGTATTGATAGTTGTCTTCTAACGAGATTCAGAGTGTTGGTCAAAGAGGCATATCCTGAGGTCGATTGAAAGCAAGTAATCCTGAAAGATGAGGTACTGGCGAAAGACAGTCCACCAAGGAGAGCCATTCGCTTAAGAGGTTACTGAATGCAAGCCTGTAATATCTATAGGTGTAGACGGTGAGGAGTTGTGCATGTTTAGGTAGCTCGGAGAGCGTCTGTTCATGGAATCACATCTTGGAGGGGTGAGAATGTAGAACTGGTTGATGGTCAATCCTGGAGTGTGATGAAGGAAGAAGTCCATTCAAGAAGATTTTTTTTTTCAATTCAAATTTGATTAAAGTTTCCAATACAGAGAATGAATCATAACAGTGTAGATCATGAACCCCATACATCAGATACAAAATACAGGATGATTCACTCCATTTAAGAAGATTTAATGGCGTTCGATAGGCAAACAGCTATGCCCTCCTTTGTGGGGCACAGTAGGTGAAATTGGCGGATCTCCCATGATCTGATATGCATACTTCCAGTAGAGAAGGCACAAAGGCCCACTTGAGGGGTGAATCAGGAATATGGCGTGCAGGCAGCCAGGCTCCTTGTGGGTGAAACGAATAGAAACCTCCAGGCCTCCTTGTGGGGTGAAGCATGAATATGTGAAGCAAGCTGACAGGCCCTGAATGAGGGTGAAGTAGGAGTGGGTTGAGCATGTAGCCAGGCCCTATGCAGGTGAAATAGGGGACATGGTGGCCCCCAAGAAGTCTGTTATTGCTTAGGTTCCAGTAGAGACAGTGAGACCCCCACATGGGTTAGCTGAGAGGAGATGGAATGAGGATAAGCAGGCAGCCAGGCCCTGTATGGACAAAGCCAGAGACATGGTGGGACCCAATGTGGTCCACCAGTGCATAGGTTACAGTATGAAGGCAAGACCCCCATGTAGATCAGCCAAGATGAAACGGAACGAGAGAGCAAGCACTAGCCCCCTCCTCACTGGCGGGGTAAAGCTGCACTTTAGAATGGATATTCCAGGAGAACAGTGACACCACAAGCCGGAATGGTAGGCCAACGTGGTAGACCCGTATGAAGGCTGATGTCCTTTGATGGTGTCAAGAGGAAAGTGGAGGTAGGATCAGCAAAATTTTTTCTTGACGGGGAGCAAAGTTAGGTACAGTCTGGTGAGAAAGGAAGACAACTATCTACACACAGTAATGTATGCTGGCAGATGCAGGCTAGACTTCCTTGTTAGATTCCCAAGTCCTGTCGTTTAAGTCAATGATGAGCAGAAAGTGAACGATGAAGATGCAGTACTGGTCGATGGAGAGATCCAGCTAGGAGTGATCACTTGACAGGGGATGATGGTTAATCCGTAGTCGAGGGAGCTGTGAGTGAAATGGCAATAAAGAGTACATAGTGTAGTAGCAAGGGTTGAAGATGATGGCCATTGGCAATACAGTGAGGATGCAGAATCTGAAGAGGATGAAATGTTCAGTAGTGATGCCAGTAGGAAATGATGATGAGGTAGGAGTCTATAGGAATGAGAGGCTTGTGTGAAGCTGGAATCCAATGCATTAGTAGGCTACATCGAGTACTTTATCAGAAGAAAGATTGTCCTAAGATGTCCAAGAACTAAGGAATATTCTACGGAGATATGCGGTGTAGATACTAGGTGGACTGGACCAGATGGGATGGATTGCAGTTGAAGAAGTTATGAATGATGAGTAGATAGGCCCAGACAGGTAGGCTGGAGCATGAATCCCTTGAGGTCCAGCATAAGCAGTGTATGCATGCTCAAGCAATTGAGTAGATATCAGATGGTCAACCTAAGGAAGATGAGACCCCCGCGGGGTCTACTTTTGTGAATATGGAAGCTGTTTGAGCAAGGAGAATGTCCTGAGGCTCGACGGATTTGGAATATCGAGACTCTGACATGGGTTCGGCATTGTCGTAATATGAATATGATATGCTTCGAAGGAATGGGGGAACCCCACGTAAGTCTGCCTGTGGTGACATGAGTGCAGCTAAACCAAGAAGAAAGGCCCCCTCTTGGGGCCGGAATGTTTAGATGGCGGGACCCCACGTGGTCTGCCATCACCACAGTACTGCACTGTCTGAGTAAAGGATGGCTGAACTGCCTGCGGTCCACCATTGCAGTAGTGGCACATGGTCCCATATAAAGAAGAAGCCTTCAAGTGTCCACATATAATATGGAATGAAGAGCGATGAGGAGATGCCCATTCATGGGAATGGATGTATTGGTATGCTGGGACTCCCACAGTCCACCGTCACTGTAGGAAGCAGGGAAAAATTGTGAGCTTTCTGAGGTCCCTCATAGGCTAGGCTGAACCAGATATCCCTTGCCAATGACTGTATGAGTTGATGAAATGCCAAGAAGCCATTGAGATAGCCAGGCTGATGCTGAGACCCTCATGAGGCATAGCAAGGAAGGAGGAGAATGATAATGTGCAATGACTGCAGGGCATCAGGATTGCATGATTCAAAGGTTGCACTCATCTAGGTGATACAATGGTCTCCAGTACACTAGAGGACCCCATGGAGGTCCAACAGAGGACATCGTGCAAGGCTATCAAGTGTCAAGCTAGACCCCCATGTGGGCTAGCTGGAGTAGAATTAGTGAGTCGAGCTATGCCTCCACATAGGTTAGCTGGACTGGCAGGACCCCCACATAGGTCTTCCAGAGTCAGAGTAGAAGTGAGTAAGCTGAGCTAGACCTCCACGTAGGCTTGCTGGATTGGCAGGACCCCACTGTCATAAGTCTTTTGAAACATAGGAGGAAAGGACCTCGACAGAAGTTAGACTTGCTTAGGACATCCAAGGAAGGAGAGATGGGCAATGAAGAGCATTCCGAGTACACATATGAGCCAGAACTGATAACAAAGGAATTCTGAAATGCAGGAGGAATCACAAGATGATGAGTCACGGGCTAGGCATGCGGGTGCAGCTGGAGTGCAAGTCTATTGTAGGCAGAGTTCAGAGGAGCGAACTGCAGCATAGGGTCTAGGCGGACAGGCAAAAGTAGAGGACCCCTCATGGACAGCCTTGGTAAAAGGGGACTACACTGATGAGGAAAACTGCCCAGTTGAGGAGCATAGCAGTTAGGGATAGCGGACTCTCATATGAATTGCCATGGAAGAGTTCAGCTCACTGAACAATACCCCCTTGGAGGTATGGAAGGAGATGGCAGACCCCTCTTCTGTGAGTCTGGTGGTATACAGAGTGTTGAGGCTATCGTAGCAGCAAGCATCATTAATTCAGTGGTGGACAAATCAAGTTGCAATAACATATAATGAGTCCACTGAGTTGGGACCGTACTCAGGTGAGAATGAAAGCTGACTGATCGAACAACACTGTAGCTACAGACACCTTTTCTTTACATACTGTACTAGGTGTTAGAAACATTAGACCCCACAGCAGGTCAGGCAAACAGATAAAGAAGTCAGCCAACACAGAGGTGACATCACACCTGAAGCACCATCGAGACAATGCATACCAATGAGGGAACGTGGGAGTATGGTGAGCCAAATGGAAGCAGTCCTGGCAGCAGTGATGGGAGGCAAAGAAAACTAACCAGAGCAGCACTGAAGCATCTAGGAGGCACTGAACGGGAGGAATACAGCAGACTGCAGCAGCATGGTGCAAGCGGCCATTCAAGGAAACAGCACACTGCGTGGTGACATGGTGCGAGTGACTGCTCAGAGAAAAAGTAGACTACAGTGGCAGAATGGAGTGAGTGGCTGCAAGGAAATTAGCACACTGCAGCAGTGGCATGCAATGAGTGGGCTGCATGAGAAACCCCAAAAAGAGAGACAGAGGCTAAACAAGTTATGGGAGAAAGCAGAGGAATGAAGAGGGGAAACGGGAACACAAGGGGGGAGCAAGAGAGAGGACAGAAACACGGTGGGGGGAGAGAATGAGCAACAGAAGCAAGGCAAGAGAAGGCACAGGAGACAACAGGAAGGGGAAGAAACAGATAAAGAAGCAGCCGAGGACCAAGCAGCAACATAACCAGTGAGGCCGACTCACTCTAAGCAGAGGGAGCAAAAGCTGGAATGTTAAATAGAGGATGGGGAAGGAGCTATGTCTCCCCATTGAACCACAGGCCAAACCTTCCAAAAAGAGCTGACACAATTATAGGTTGGCTCTTTTCTTTAATCTACTGTACACTACCCAGCAAGCACAGCTGATCTGTCACAATCAGACTGCTGAGGAATTTCACCGTGTAATAAGGAAAACCATTTATCAATGTCTGTTGCTGGCACCACTACAATTGCTCCTCTCCCACCCAACCTCCCTCTCTACATCCACCACCCAACACCCTCCCAAACATTACATTGACACTGGGGTGCCCAATCCCTCAGTGTCTCCACCCTGTAACAAAGAAAACTGTCCATCAATGTCTGTTGCTGGCACCCCTGTAATTGTGCCTCCCACCCAACCCTCTCTCTCAGCACCCACACCCCCATACTCCTCCACAAACATAACACTGACACTGGGAGTGTCCAATCCCCCAGTGTCACCACCTTGTAGATTTTTTGTATATGTTTACAGTGCATGTAGCCTAAAAAAATTAAAACTGTCCATTGATGTATGTTGCTAGCACCCCTGCAACTGTCCCCTCCACCCAACCCTCCCTCTCAGTGCCCACCACCTCACACCCCCCACACAAACATAACACTTAAACCAGCTCAAATATGGGATAGCGGGAGGGAAGTTGTAGGGCACTGCCGGGTGGGGGGTTCACTAGACCACCAAGGTTTTTGTATACTTCAGGGATGTGAGAGATCAGAGAGAGGGGCCAATAGACTACCAGGGTTTTTGTAATAAATTAATTTTGGAGACATTGGGAATCAGGGAGGGGGGCCACTATGCCAACAACAGTCTGTTAATAGATTAATTTTGGGGACATCAGGGATCAGGGAGGGAGGCCACTATACCACCAATGATTTTGGCATAAATTACCTTCAGGGACATCAGGGATTGGGCAGGGGGACCACCAATGGTTTTGACATTAATTAATTTCAGGGATATTGGGGATTGGTGAGGGGGGCTGCTAGCCACCAGGTACTAGCTAGAGTGGAGCACAACTGCTCCACAGCTTGTGGCAGACACTCAGGATGTGCCCTCTGTTTGGCTCACTGCCAGGGTTTCCACAAGCCACAGGACTTTGCCACTGAGACCCTGCCCAAGAGATAACTGGGTGCTGGGTCCATGAAGCACCAGGCTTTGATGCAAGCTGCGTTCGGTGGCAGCTTTTGTCAATCTAAGGGCTCTTTAAGAATTGAGCCCACAGTATTTTTTCCACTATGCACTCATACTTTTAATCAAAAGGGGGCAGGTTTAATAAGACATGTTCACCATCAGATGCAATTAAGGGGGACATCTGTGGTCAGATATTCAAAAATGGGTGCAAGTGGGGTGTGAAGGTTTGCACTGCTTCAACCCTGAGGCTGCTGTATTCATATGCATAGCAGACTAGCACTGTCTGACTGAATATCATTCTGTGTCAGCACAGTGCGAAGCCAATCTGCACTACCTTGACATGGACATGGGCTGTATCCAACCCATAGGAAATTGTGTCCCAGGACCGGGTAGCACTAGAAGTCATGGCAGAATATTCAGCCACACCATGCAAATGAGTTCCCTGCACAGGTAAGGGGCTAAGAGGCCTTTAACATGCTCATTATGGACTCATTTGAATGGGAAGCAGTGACCCATTTGCACCTGTCCTGTGGGTTCCTGACACATCATCCCTGGTGTTCAGTGACACTCCCACCCCCCCAAACACCCATCCTGGTTTGTAGCAACTTTTTGGTGGAAATAGTGGCACCCTCCACCCTCCAATAACCTGTCCCAGTTAATATCAATGTTGCTGTGGTGTTAAGTGGCACCCCCCACCCTCCAATCACCAATCCTGATTAGCAACAGTGTTACCCTGGAGTCTAATGGACCTCCCCAGCACAAATCCTGATTTGTAGCAATTTTTTGCTAGTGTATAGTGGCACCCATCAACTTCTGATCACCTGTCCCAGTTAGTCAATGTTCCCCTATCAATGTTACCCTGGTGCCTAATGACACCCACCCAGCCTCCTATTACCCATCCTGGTTAGCCTCAATGGTTCCCTGGTGTCCACTGGCATCCCCACACTTGAATCACCCATCCTGTATATTTCACCATCCCTGGTGTCTAGTATAACCCCACACCCCCTAGTCTTCCCTCTCAAATAGATCACCATATCTCTGGTGTCTAGTGGCACTCCCCCACTCCCCCGATTGCTTGTCCCATATATTATGCCCTATCCCTGGTGGCTAATGGCACCTCCTTCTCCCAATCTCCTGTCCTGTGTTACCTATAATATCCCTGGCATCCAGTGGTACCCTGCCCCCCCAAAAATGCCATTCAAACAGACTGGTGAACATTGGCAGACCAATGGTCCCCCAACCCACTCCCACCTGCACCCAGACCACCGCCCATCCAACCCCCCCATACCAGCAAGCCAGTGACATGTATTGACCCCTGATATGGCAACTGGCACATCCCTCCTCTCATCTCCTCAGCTGGCCACTGTATGGCCTGACAATGAGTGTGCATACAGTAGTCTTTATGCACGATCACTGGCAGCTCATACAGAGGCCCAGCAAGGTGAAAGAAAGACCCTGCCAATCACTGAATCAGGGGTCAAATCACTTCCCTGGCTTTCTGGTAAAGATGGATTGGAAGGGTGGCAGTTTGTATGCATGTGGGGTGGGTGGGGTCACTAGACTTCCAGTGTTCTTTGTTTTATTTGTTGACTGGCATTCATGGGGGGGTCCCACTGGACACTTGGGATATTATAGGTAACATGGGACAGGAGATTGGGAGGAGGAAGTGCCCCTAGCAACTAGGGAAAGGCTGTAACATATGGGACATGGACTAGGGGTGCCACTGATCATAAGGAATACATTGAACTATATGGGACAGGAGATAGGGAGGTGCCACTGGACACCAGGGATGGGTGAAATATTTGGGATATGTCCTCAGAGAGTGGGGGGTGCCACTAGACACCAGAGAATCATTAAAACTAACCTGGATGGGTGATTGGAGGGGTGACGGGTGCCACTAGACACCAGGGAAACATTGATACTAACAAGGATGGGTAATCAGAGAGTGGAGTGCCACTGGTCACCAGAGAACCATTGATACTAACCAGGACAGGTCATTAGAGGGTGCTGAGTACCACTAGACATTGCAAAACCAGTGATACTAACCAGGATGGGTGATCAGAGGGTGGGGGGTGCCACTAGACACCAGGAAAACATTGACACTAACCTGGACTGATGATCAGAGTGTGGTGGTGCCACTATACACCAGGGAAACATTGATACTAACTGGTATTGGTGCACAAAGGATGATAGGTGCCTCTAGACACCATGGAAAAGGCAATACTACCTGGGATGGGTGCTCGGAGGGTTTGGGAGTTGCTAGAATTCAGGGAAAGGTTGCTACAAACTGAGACAGGCACATGGAGGGTGCGTGTTGCCAGTGGACACCAGGGAATGTTGGTATGATTGTGAAGGATGTTCTGGGGTCGAGGGTGCTGCTAAACACCAGGGCTTAGTGACAAATTTGCAGGATGGGTGATGGGGTGTGGTGGTGCCACTAAACATCAGGGAGCTGTCTGACAGTCACAGGACAGGTGAGTGGGGGGTGGGTGGCTGCAGTACAGTCATCCTGCCATTGGTGAAGTGGGAACACAGGCTTTATGCCCTGTTAATTTGGGACTTTAGAGGTGGTAAACAGTGCTGTTTTGGGTGCCATTTACCACCAACACAAATCTTTGAAATTGCCACTGTGCCTGTATGCAAGAGGAGACGCCATCATTTGCATGGTGAGTAGAGTGCTGGAGAAGGTTGGAGGCTGGGGTAGATGGTGGCTGTTTTGCAACACACTAAGTGGGTAACTGCCGTTTGAAGCTGGCCTTTAATATGGATGTGGGAGGAGCTATTCCTTCACATTGAATCTCAGGCTTTGGCCCTCCCATTCAATGTTTTGGTGAATAGAGTATGAGATTAGCAGTGCTTATTTAACTGTAGTTTACTTTTTGGCTGTTCTCTATTCCCACCCTTGGTAGGGAAACAGGATAGTGAGTAGGAAATAGAAAGCTCAAAAAGATTACTTCCTAAAACTCACAAAGAGTATGACCAGTAGCATGCAGGAGAGGAAAAACCCCCATGTGGAGGAAACCTCTGAGGACCCCATGGCTACTGTCCCACCCTTCCTCAGGGAAAACTAAGAGGAGATGATCCTAGGTTCTTACAACCATATTCTAATTTCTGAGTAAGGTGAACTGTTTGTAGAGATGATGTTTCATCTTCAGAGTCTGTTGGATGATACGTTCTGGAAGGCTGCTTCTGAGGCTGAAGAGATGGGTCCATTCTGAAGGAGTATCTGGATCCCGAATATGGATTAAGTCCAGCTGCAAAAGGTATGAATGTGGTCCAGGATTCCAGTGTGATATTGATTGACATTCAATGGGGTATAGAGTCTATGCGAGTAAGAAGAGCATGAATTTGTTAAATGAGCTACCAGACTCTGAACTATGGGAAGTATGATGGGTTATGAATTCTTAAAGTAATCTATCAGACCTTGTAGAGGGGTTGATGTCCAGATTAGGGTCTCAAGACTTGGAGTTCAGCAATGTGCGATATGTTGCTATGTAGGCATCCATGGAGATGATCAAGGATCTGGACAGAAGCTATATGTACCTGGTAGGAGGGGTTAACATTGAATATTTTGGACTGATGAAGGAAGGGTGGTATATGATGTAGAGATGGTAGCTAGATATTGATGAGAATAATTGAAAAGTGCAGTGTAATGAATTTGAGGGTTGACTAGGGTTATCATTGCTATAATGAGAATTGCAAAGGCTCATATTTGGGAAGGACTGCTAGTGGGAAATTGTGGATATGGGTATTGCTGTGACTTAATTGCCCATGGCAGGAGCTTAAGTGACCATGGTGGCTTTACAGTGTTGGATCATCCACTGTCAGAAGGCTGAGGGGAGCTCAAGAATGGATCTTTGAATAAGTCTATAGACTGATGTTGCAAGGGGAAGTTCAGAGCAGCATAGGATGCCATGGGTGTCTAGCATGCTTAGTCATATCTAGGACTGCTGTGGGGCATGACTGGGACAGTGAGAGAGCCAGGTTGGTTGTCGATGTGCAGATTGATGAATCAATGGAAACCTGCTGTAGGTGATGGTATTTGCTGGAGACAGTATGGGAGGTAAATCCTGAGGGATGAGTTAGAAGTACCACTGGATGGGTAGTTGGCATGATTTAGGGTAACATGATGAAGAGATGTAGATAACTTTATGAATTATGGTGATGTCCAGGGGCCAGGGGATGGTGGCTCAAAGTTAGTAACTTTAGCAAGGAAGCTAGGCACCAGATATCCAATGATACATGTTCTGGGATAGTAGCTAGAGAAGGTCTTAGGAACATCCAATGGCTATTAAGGGAGTACAAGTCATGAAACGTGATCAGATTGAGTCAGCACTTGTAGGAGAAGACTGTGAGGATAAGGTAAAGCAGATGATGCCAGTATTACTATGAGGTACCTTGCTGTTCCCATTATCCTTAACAGTGATGGTTATTATGGAGTTGATAAGTCTCGGAAGGAATTAGGGTCTCATTTCAAGGTAAGAAGATAGGAGTGAAGGAGGCTCCACTAAATCTTGGATTCTATGACAACATGGGAGGTAGGGATATCCATACTGCTTTGAATTAACAGATTACATAAAGAAGTATCCTGCAGATTTAGGTTGAGGGATGAGATCTTCTATAGTTCAGTTGAATGGGATTCCAGAAATGGTCCTGAGGAGGTGATTGGGAAGTAGTAATGATTCTATGGTGACTTAAGAGTCTATAGGGCATGCTGTTCAAGGGATTTTGCTGGAAGAAGGTTTCCTTAGGTGAGATGAACAGGTACTCCATAGAACATTGGAAAGGAACTGTTATGATGGCCAAGGCAGGAGTATGAGGCAGATGAACAAGTAGGAATAGTTAAGCAGGCAGGGATGCTGGACGTCAATAGTTGTAGGAATATCCCCAAAAAGTCATAGCACACGTGGAGGAGCCCCGGGCTGCCAGGCTGGCGAGGAGGAAGGCAGCAGTCCAAGGATGGAGGTGAAGTCTAATGCAGATGATCACAGACCAAATGATGGAGTTTGATAAAAAAAACAGCAGAGGCCAGGCAGTATTGACAGTGGCAGGTGCAGGTAAGATACAGGACAGGGGGTGAGAGAGACAGTATATCGGCATGGAATACAGGAAAGCTGCATCAGGCTTTGGGTGGTGGATCCATGTATGACCAAGAAATGAATCCAGATACAAGATGCTGCAAAGTTCAGGCATGAGGTTCCCACCTCAGAAGAAGATAGCAAATGCAACAGGCAGATAGAAAAAAGGTGGTGCAGTAATGGGATATGAGGTTCCTACGTCCGAAGGAAATGGCAAACTTATATTGCTGATAGTGGTGCAGTGTTGATGGGCAATAGGTTCCCACCACTGAAGGAGATGGCGAACTTGCAGCGCTGACAGTACAAGGGCAACAGTAATACTTTGAAGGATCGCGAACAGGAATTGCTGATAGGGAATTGCACCAGAATTGCTGATGAAAGACTACTGGACAGGATGAGGGCAGCATAAGGTGAAAACTGTAGAAGGCCTCAGACAGATGTCCTTGAAGAGGAGTAAATGGCACATATCCAGCAGAAAGCAAGGGGGAATGCAGACTGACATGTCCATAAGGATGGTAACAGGAAAACGGAATTATCTGGAGTAGCAATGAGGTAGGTGATGGCAGAATGGAGCTGAAGGTCCGAAGAGTGGAGGAGGTTGAGCCAGAAGGCAAGCCACAATGAAGATGCAAAAGAGTACAGGTGGAGGTGGAAGGCGAACAGCAATAAGTCCGGGAGTCTGATGGTTCGAGTGGAGATGGAGACTGAACAAATAGGCATGGTCAAATCCAGACTGGGAGGAGCCCAAAGGTGGGGACAACACAGTGATTCCATTGAGACATAAGTTGTAGGTAGGTGAGGTAGGAGATTGGAGGCAAATGGGTTATAGTGGTCCCATCCCCGAAGAATCCGATAACCGGTATCGGTAGAAATGCATATGGTTGAAACAGTAGATTGAATACACAGGCTCCCATCCCTGGTAGTCAGGGCGAGCTAACCTTAACTCAATACCACACCAGGCAGAGTTATGAATGGAGGATGTCAGGGCGCTGGCACAACTGATAGTTGTTGGTGAAGAAGCCAGTGGGGTAAGATGGTATATAGATTGAAATGGACTCCCATCCCAGGTAGACAGGGCAAACCTACCTACACTTGATGCCACAGAAGGCAGAGCTAGGGAAAGAGACCAGAAAACTGCTGGTATGGGTAAAGCAAGGAAAGGGCAGCTGACAGCTGCATAGTAAGAGGTAGGTAGACAAAATATGTAGGAAGAAGGGGAAGGCAGCAAGTCAGAAGTTAGAGAATGGGAGGAGAAGGTACCATACATGCCAGTGACGTGGAGATAGGGCAACCCAGGGATAAGCATGCAACACAGTAATGGAATGCAGTGAATAACTGAAGGCCTAGCAGGCAGCAAGGGTAATGATCTATGCAAGGGTAGTGGAAGCCACATCAGCAAGAAGGCAGGGCAAATCACATAGCGTACATGAAGCATGCTCCTACTAATTGGAGCCATGATGCTCCATTGCAACACCCCAGTCCCCTGCCATGGAAATAACAGGGGAGCCACAAGCTAGGCATCCCAGGACCAAACAGCAACTGAAAAGATGGTAAGGTAGGAATCTGAAAGAGGCTCCAGGACTGGCATAAAGGTTAATGTGAGTAAATGGGGACTGAGTGGACACTACAAGGGGCAGAGACGAGAGAGTATGGATGAGTGGTGTGGGTGATAGGCATGCTGGAAGGGTAGAAGTACCAGGGGTAGGCAAGGTAACATGGAACTATAGGCTGAGCAAGGGATATGAATGCTGGGACCAAGAAATGGTGAGGTAGAAGCAGCACAGGTGTCAGGCATAAACTGTTAGGGAAGGGTGATGGAAACAGTGGGCTAAGTGGAAATATGAGGAAGCCTAGGTGCCAGATCAGGGCAGAAGGGGCATAAGATTGTAGTACTGTAGAAGAGGCTAGAAGACGGAGATGGAGTGCCTGTGGGAGGAGCAAGAATCCCAAAACAAAACAGCTGGGAACATAGGACAAGGGCAAAATGAAGGACGGGGGGGGGACCAAGCAGCAAGGAAGAGAGGAGCAGCTCAGGGAAGGGGAGAGAGAGAGAAGGGCAGATAAGGAGAGCCATGGAATGGGGAGGGAGGGAATGACAGGAAAGTTTCAATATATTGATTTTTTTTTCATTTGGTAAAGTAACAAAATCCAGGTAGCTACGGTAAGAGGGCAGTACCTAAGAGGAGGGGAGACTGGTCAGGGCATGGGAAGGGGGCTGCAGCCCACCAGGCCATGCTAACAGCATCTAAAGTTGCTCAGTAGAGGAGGTAATGCTATGCAGCAAGTGTGCTCATGGTGGTAGCGGTCATACAACATGGGAGTTGCAGAACTATGGAGAACAAAAGGCATAAGGATGGAGCAGTAGACCTGAAAAGGGTAAAAAAAAAATAGCACAGCAGGATAAGTAAAACAATAGAACAGCAGGATAAGTAACAATGTCAAATACAGAGATCCTAAGGGACCAAATCCAGAGAACAGCTGGTAGACAAGAAGGCAATTGGAATTAATACACAATTGACCCCCAAGAGACAGGCAAAAGCCACAGGGAAAGGGTGCATGGCCAGTGCCGCAGTACCAATGCAGTCCCATGGATTATAAGGAAACACAGGTGGACACAACAGAGAACACTGGATGGTAAAGTTATAAAGCAGGAGCAAGGCTAGCAGAGGAAGCCTGGGGGAGGGAGCTACCAAGTGCAACAGACTGGGGAAGAACACTTACTGTTAGTCAAGTACAGATACAGCTGCCTCCTGGAATACTGCACAGAAGTCCAGGCTCCAGGGGAAGATGCAGAATCAGTGGAGGAAATGGGAGAACAGGTGGGAGGGTGTGAGGTCTGGGGCCGGCTGTGGAAGCGGAGCACTAGGGGATGATGTCGGGTCCAGGAAGTGCCACTGCAGGATTGAAGCAGCGACTAAGGGGAAAGAAAGAATCCCAAATGAATTTCATGAGGACAGCAGTGGGAAGAGAGCCCCAGAGGTGAAGGGGCAGGGAAAGGAGAATGACAGGAACAAGGCAGAAGCAGGGAGGAAAATGAACAAGGGGGACAAAATGTAGGAAGGGGAGACGGGATGGGGTTTGGGGGACAAGAGCAAGTAAAACAGACTGGAAGGAACAGACAGAGATACAAGAAATGGGGAGAGAAGGGAGAAGAGTAGGAGAAGCAGGGAAAAGGAGGGAGGCTCAGGCATACGAGCCACATAGGAGTTAGGCAGGCAATAGACTAAGTAGGGAACTGCCATGGGAGGCTGGCCCTTATTGGGGATGTGGGAGGAGCTATTCCCCTACATTTAACCTCAGGCATTAGCCCTTCCATTGTGATCAGTGCTATACCTACTGGCTCACAGCTCTCCAGAACCACTTTCGTATTCCTATATTTTTTAATTTATCACATTTGAAACTGTGTCTGGTCTATGAGACGGTAATTTCTCAATTTTTTTGTTTGTTTGTTTTTTGGTGTTCTTACTGGTTTACATCTCTCCAATGTCACTTAAGGTTATTTTTAATGTTTTAAACATTCCTTTTGCATCAACAAAATCAATTCAAATCTTAATTTCACACTGTCTTAGTGGTACAGTATTGATATGTTATTCAGATTTTAATTTAGTTAATGGGGATCATTAGTTTTCATCACCCTAAGTTTGTAAAGACTTCCAGTCTTAGAGGTGGGACCAGGCCATATCAAAGATGTCTAATGCGCCACCTTTGAAATTGGCAGTGCTTCCCTGGTCCCAACTGTCTGAGGGCAATACTTTGAAGAAATAGCCAAAACAGCTAAATTCAAAGCCCTCTGGATTACTATTTAGATGCCAATAGGCACACAGATTTTACATACCACTGCCCTAATAAAAGGGGATCTACCAGATATGTATGTAATTAGAGAGTGACATTACATCCTTAATATCAGTCTCAAATTTACCTGAGTTCCACCCAGTCAATGCTATCATTAATGCCATCTCTAGGAGGTAAGGTGTTAAAATAATAGACCCATAAGGTCCCTCTATTTTAAGGAGGCCCTTGTGTTGCTAAATGAATTCCTAATCCTATGGACTTTTTCTAAGCCACAAAATACTAGGCTGCTGACATTATGACTATGCTGTGCATGTCTTCCTAATGGTGAATTCAAATTTTTATTTCTAATGTTACTTTTGTATTCAGTTACTTGAACTTTGAATACTCCAGTGGTTTGATCAGTGTAAATCAGATTGCATGGGCAACGCAATGCATAAATTGCACTTTCTGTGCTGCAGGTGACAAAATCTTTGATTGATTTTTTTCCATTTCATTCTTGCTTGGGTTATAAATACTTGTTGTTCTATGAGTACTACAACAGTGAGCACAAGTTCCACAGAAGTGATTACCGTTTGGTGGATGTCCAAAAAATAATTGTCTTTCTCTGTTTGTTTCTGGCATTTTGTGAACAGTATGAACCAATCTGTTCTTAAGACTCTTTCTTTGTTTTGCTGTAACCTTTGGGTTAACACTAAATATTTCTGCACCTCTGTTGTTTTATTTAAGAATATTCCATTGCTTGAACACTGAAATTATTATCTTACGAAATTACCTACTGTATTGTACATTGAAAACCATTTGTTCACGCTCTCTATTTGTTGTGTTGTCTATTTTTCCACCTTACTCTTATTACTGTAGGATCTAGTGTTCTTCTCTTTTAGCCTCTCTCACTGAATTGTGTTACTACCTGCTGTTCTCTTATTTTGTAATCAGATTCACATGTTCAATTCCTTTTTTTTTTCTTTGTAGTTGTCCATACAGGATATTTTCTATTACACTATGTTGGTGAAAGCTGTCATGGTGTAAAATGGTGTTCTTTGCAGTTTTTCTGTAGCTAACTTACTATTTGATTTTTTTTTACTCATATATCTAAAGAAGATACCTTATGCACAGTAGTTTCTCAATTGATCTTCATTTCTTTGTCACAATAGGAAAATATCATTTATTAAGCAATTGAAAACCAAAATGTTTTACATTTTAAATCCCCTTTCTCAATGGGGAAGTTCAATTGGAAGTTCAATTTGAAAGAAGTGTTGCAACTAGAAGAGGTGATTGTTGAATATGGAGACCTTGAGTGATGTATAAAAAGATCTTTCATTTTTTGAAAGAGAGGAATGGAAACATATTAGATGAATGGTGCATTATTTATGTTGATTTCAGTTAAAGAGAAATGTATTATTGATATACAAAGACACGCAAATTACCTCAGTGAAAGAATCATTTTCAAAGATATAGAAAGTAAAATAAATTACCATATCAATTTTTTTTTAACAAAATAATGTAATATAAATTTTAAAGGAATGAAACATGTTCAATTATTTGAATTTTGCAGTATAATCTGAAAAATAGAAGAAGTATGAGAATCATACTGCAACCAATGATTTAAAGTCACATAATCTCGAAGAGGTACAAAGGGTCTTATATTTTATTTCATTTTGGTCCACTGCTACTGTGTTATTAATTATGTACATATGCATATGCATATGTTGATACAGAAATATCCACTGTATGACCTTGAGGAAGTCAATTTGTGCAACAAAAGATTGGTCATGTACATATAATGGAAGAAAATACAATAAAAAGAAATAACAGAGTCTGAGTTGTGATCCTACAAGTTTGTTACAGACTGGGGCAATTACACCAAGCCCAGAAATTACACCTTTTGGGAGTGCAGAAGTAATTAATCCTACATCCAGACTGAGGTTGGAGGCGCTAGACACCACACCTCGTACCACAGCTGGCGACCTGAGTTCGGGAACGGACTCGGGTCAGTCAGGTCGGCTGGGGAGGGAGGATTGAGCATCCCAATGGATGCCTCCTCCTCAGGGTATTACCAAGAGCGATCGCGCTTCCGCACTCCTCCATAGCCGGTGGAAGCAATCCGCAGAGTGAAGGGTGGAGGGCGGCTCCGCCTTGTCGGAGCCGGGAGGGGGACGCTCGGCACATGAGGGTCTGCATGCGTAAGCACGCTACCACCGGGACGACGCCCCAGCGCAAGGCGTCCTGGGGGAGCGGGGACGTTAGGGGAGAAAACCGGAAATACCCTCCGGCAGCCCTAGATGAAGTCCGCCCTAAGTGCGCCCGGACCACCGATAGGACAGACCCCAATGTGCAGGAAGAGGAGGTTGGGCACTCTAAGGGGCAGATCCCTGAAGGTAGGTACTGGGGGGACATGAGCGGACGGAAGGAGGGGGCACCGGAGGCAGTAAGGAGGGATAAAGATGAAAATAAAAAAAAATTAAAAAATCCTACATCCAGAAAAGGCAGTGCAGAGAGGTCTTAAAGGGTCTACTTTAAGTAAGAGGGGTTTGGCTCAAATCCCCTCCCAGCCCCTGTGAGAACCTTTGTTGCTGGGTTGATCTATGGTTCTCAGGTGTAGGGAGCATGATAGACATATGGGACACTCCTTCCTGAACAGGATATAACCTGGAATGGTTAGATCCCATTCACGTTCATGGACCTGATCAAAGCATTTGATCTTATTGACCATAAATTGCTTTGATCTAAACTGGAAACTCTTGGAATTTCTGTCAATGTTGTATCTTGATTCAGGGATTACCTTTCTAATCATGCACAATTAGTTGGCACTAGTTAAGCTTTGTTTTTTTTCCCAAAGCTGTTACTGGAGGGATCATTTAGAAGTCCCTTTCAGAACTCCTATTATTTTGTCAGTTCATTAATGTGGTCCCTCAAATTTGCAGAGACTGCAAAATAATTTTATATGCAGATAGTACAATCGTTTTTAAGAGCTCTAAGCAATCCTCTGAGATACCCAAATTTTGAACTTGAATTCCTGTGCAGTAAATAAGTCATTTAGGAGTAATAATTTTGTTTTGAATTCACATAAAATAAAATCTATGTTGCTTGAATCTAATAATTCATTGAAAAAGGCCCCCCAGCCAGCAATCCATGACTTAGATGGCATCATTGCTGAGCAGATAATGCTTTTTCAAGTATGTAGGTGTCTCCTGGGACCCCTCTCTGATGGTTCTCAATATGATAATAGTGAACATGAAATGGCTATCGCTATTATCACAAGTGTATATTGCTGAAAAGCGAACTGATGATATACACTTGCTGGTGACCTGACATCCACAAAATAGTAAGTATTTTTGTGGGAGGCCTGTGCATCCCCGTGCCCCTCCCTCATGGAGGGCTCTTACCCTCGCACACCCCTGATTTTATATTCCTAACTGCAGGGAGGTGCATGTCGGGGAGGTGGCACAGTCCACATGTAAAAAAAATTATGGCCTGCAACCACAGGCAGTGGCAAAATTCTCACCCTGCCGGTTCTCAGCCCCAAACCCAGTACTTGCTGTCCTGCAGGAGCTGGCCTCCCTCACCACCACACCACATAGCTGGCTCAGTGGCAGCAGGCCACTACATCCTAATAACCTTCTTCCCTATCCCGCCCTGTCCCCTCACCATCCTCCCTTTCTGGTCTCCCTCCCCTACCCTCACGGTAGCAGTGAGTCATTACCCTTGTGGGTCACCCATGATAATATTGCTGAATATGAGTTGCCATTTTGATGGTCACCCATAATCAGTTGCTATTATCACAGAATACCCTCTCGGACGTATTCAGGGCATATCATGATGTAATGTAAAAACATCAACCAAACAGCTCAGTGACGCCTACAAGCTAAAGGATTATTTTTCCTTGGAAACCCGAAAGCTGTTGCTGTAGGTTCACTTTTCTTTTTTGATTTTGCCTTTCCCTTGATTTTTAATATTGGGTCAGCTGAGTTACAGAAGCTCCACATCATGTGTAACAATGTTAGCTATTTTGTGCTGCTTGCTCCAGTTGAAATGCAACCTTGTTTTCTTTATGTCCAACTGAATTGGCTTCCCCCAATTTTTTTTTTTTTGCAAATAACTATATTTTATTGAGAACAAAATCATATACAGCATATACAACACATAGAGTAGGTTACAGACAAGCTCGATTCTAGAACAAACCCCAAACCCAAAAAACTAAAACAAACCCCCCCAATCCCTTCCCCCCTCCCTAACCCCTCACAGCTATCCAAATGTTGCAATATTAATCCATTACGGAGATTACAGACCTTAAAAACAATACAACTTGATTCTGGTCTACAAATATAGGGTGAGAAGGACTAAAGCAAGGATAGAAGAGGAAGGTATGACACAAATTTAGATGAGCATATAATTAAAATAACAAAACCCAGAAGGCAGAGATACAATAATAAGAAACAGAAACTTAAACTAAAAGTAACAAATCAGTAGTTTTGAATATGGAAAAGAGAAGAAGAAGGGGGTCGAGGGAAAAGGGGGGAAAACGAAGGAAGCAGAATAATAAATAACCCCCTTTAATATCCGAATTTTCCTTTGAGGTTTTGTAGATGTCGCCCCCAGTATCCAGAAAATTTAGCTGATGCCTTATTCAACATAAAAGCTAGTCTTTCTGCGTAAAATGCATTCAGAAATTCTTCCCACCATTCCCTATATGTGGGGGTCCAGTCATCCCTCCAATGGCGTAAAATTAGCAACTTAGTAACTGATGCAATCAATGCCAATTGGTATATTTGCACTTTGCTTGGGACATGAGCATACATCCCAAATATACAAGTTTCCAAATTAAAGAAGGCTGAGAGATCAGTGTAACGGACCAGTCCAGAGTTTAACTGAAGCCCAAAATTTTTAATTTTGGACAAAACAAAAATTTATGGATTGTAGTTGCCAATGGATCATTACAGTCTTACATACAGGAGAACCTAGGCTACCAACCCGATATAGTCTTGCCGGGGACAGGTATAAGTTATGTAGTAACTTAAATTGGATATCTCTTAACCTGTCTTGCTTAATAAAGAGATAAGTGTCCTTCCAAATTTTCTCCCACACCCCCTCCGACCAATCCAGAGCCAAATTAATTACCCAGTATAGAGGAACCTGGGAGGAGGTGGAATCTCCCCTTTCTAATATATATTTGTATATTTTAGAAATCCTCTTACCTGACATGCTAAGTTCTCATAACTCGTTGAATAGAATTCCTGCCCTGCCGGAACACTGGCCCTTACCCAGAAAGGCCTTAATACTACTATGGATTTGTAACATTTTTAACACAGAATGATGCCTAACCCCAAATTTTGAAATCAATGACGACAGTGGCAACAACGAATTCCCAGAAAAAAGATTGGCAATACAAATCTTGGAAGAGGGAAAAGAAAAGAAACTTACAATCGGTCATTTGCCAATTAGGAAATTGGGGTTTCTCAATAAAGGTTGAGATAGGTCAGAGAATTGGGGTATTCTTAACCTTGCGCAAAGCTGGTGCATGGCTCTAATATCCCACTCTAAGGGGTATCTCTAGCTATCTTAGGGACCTTGGCCCATGACGTATATAAAAAAGATTCCAGATCTAAATTAAGCTTCTTAGAAAAGGCTCGATCGAGTGCAAGACCAGGTGAGGATACCCCAGGGTCACAAGCCCATAAAGCTGCTCTTGCAGCATGTATCACTAAATAGTATGTGTAAAAGTCCGGCAGCTGTAGACCACCTTTCATATGTGCACGACACAATTTATTATAGGCCCTACGGGTAGGGCCGCCCCCCCACAAGAAGTCAGAACATAACTTGTTAAGGGGTTTGAAAAAAGACTTAGGTAGGTAGATATTCAAATTTGAGAGGGGATAAAAAAGTTTAGGTAGAATCACCATTTTAACTGTATTGACTCTACCTGAGAGGGTTAGGGGAAGCTTCAACCATCTGTCTAAGTCATCCTTTATGGATTTTAATAACAGTTTAAGGTTTAAGCTGGCTAGGTCCTCCAAATTCCTAGAGACACGGATGCCCAAATACAATAGAGCCTCAGATTACCACTGCAACCCCAAAGAGAGACACCAACTCTTGGAGAGACTTAATGAGAGTGGATATAGCATAGTCTTAGATAGATTTAATTTGTATCCAGAAATTTCACTAAAGTTTGCAATAAGCTTGAGTACTTGCAGAAGTGAAATAACCGTATTTTAGACATGTAATAATAAATCGTCTGCAAAAGCCGATAATTTGAGTTCTAGATCACCAATTTTAATCCCTTGGATTATTGGACCCGAGTTGATGGCTCTAATTAAGGGCTCAATGTAAAGATTGAATAAATAGGGAGATAAAGGACACCCTTGACGGGTTCCTCTCCTTAGAGGAAAAGCTTCCGAAATTAAATTGTTACTCTGAATTCTGGCTGATGGGCATTCATATAGAACTCGAACCAAATGAATAAATCTTTCTGGAATACCAAATTTGGTGAGAGTAGCAAACATAAATGGCCATTCGACTGTCGAAAGCTTTCTCTGCGTCTAGAGAGACCAGGACGCTTCCATACCTGGACTCTCCGACGCAGAGATTAAGTAAAACAGCTTTCTAAAATGATCGGCAGAGGAGCGACCCTCCACGAAGCCCGCTTGTTCTGGGCTTAACAAATCAAGCCATACCCCTTTAAGTCTAGAAGCCAAAATCTTGGCGAAAATCTTAACATCCAGATTTAACAGAGATATTGGCCTGTAATTACTTACTAAATCCGGGGGTTTACCCGGCTTGGGTAGGAGAATAATCCTGGCCTCAAATAAAGTTTTATCCTTAATCCCTTGCTCAGCCCGGAAAGAGTAAAGCTGATTCAACAATGGAACGATATATTGTTTAAGTGATTTATAAAAAAGGGGTGTAAAACCATCCGGGCCTGGTGCTTTGTCCAATTTAAGTGAATCAATTGCTTGCCCTATTTCCTCGTCGGAGATAGGGGCAATTAAACCCTGACCCGACACTTCCAGCAAACGGGGGAGGGAGACATTTGCCAAAAACTCCTCCATCTTAACCATGATTTGTGAAGAAAACGGTTGACTCGAATATAGCTTTTTATAAAATTCAACAAAGTCCCCCAGTATGCCTTCCGGAGTCGTAATTAAGTTATTTGAAATCGGGTGCCTCAAAGCAGCAACCCATCTGGCAGAAGCCTTCTGCTTTAATTGCCAGGCCAGCAATTTCCCGGCCTTATTGCCTTGACCTACATAGAGAGCCCGAATTTTAGTGGCAGAGGACGCCACCTTCTCCCGCAAAGTATTAGCGTACCACGTTCTTAAAGTCGTTAGCTCTTGCTCCTGATTTTCTGACCTTGTGTACTCATGGATACTTTCTAACGCCCTAATTTTCTCCAGACAACTATCCAGATGCGCTGCTTCCTTAGCCTTATGTTTGGATGCTAAACGTATTAACTACCCTCTCCACACTGCTTTGAGTGCCGCCCAGGTTTGGTCTATAGCCTCAATAGAACCCCAGTTGGTTTCGATTGAGGTAGTCAAAAAGTCCCTGAAACGGGTCACTATACGCGAATCCTTTAATAGATTATTATTTAGTGACCAGGAGTATGATCTCGAAGGACTGAATAGTGGAGTCCAGTACATTTTTATCGGGGAATGATCAGAAATGACTCTAGGTAAAATTGACACTTCCAAAGTTCCAGTTAAGCAACTCTTACTTATCAAAAAATAATCAATTCTCGAATATGATCTATGGACCAGAGAGAAAAAAGTATGATCACTGGAAGATGGATTATATAACCTCCATGGGTCTACTAAACCTAGGGAAGAAATAAACTCCCCTAAGGCACTTTGGGCTGAAGAGTGCCATGTCCCTTTATTCCAGGAATGATCCAGCTTGTTTGATTGGACTAAATTCCAATCCCCTACCAATATGATTGGAACTTCCTTAAAGGAAGCCAGTGTCAATTCCAACTGGACAAAAATAGTCGGTGACTCCTGATTAGGTCCATACACTGATCCTAGCACCAAACTAAGTCCATTAAGTCTGCCGTGGACAAACACATACCTGCCATTCGGGTTGGAAATTGTTTCCGAATGGATAAAAGGAACTCCCCGCGCAATCAATATGGCCACTCCCCGACTGCTAGAGGAGAAATCAGCTCCATAGACCTGACCAACCCACTTTTTCTTAAGGTGGGATAAACGATCCAGGAGGACATGAGTTTCTTGCAAGAACACCACCGCAGGGTTGTAATGGACCAAATGGTTTAATACAAGAAATTTTTTGCAATTATCCTTTCCCCTTTAATGTTCCATGAGAGAATATTCAACCCATTAGCCATAATTAGGTCCTAGTCTTCCACAAAAAATAAGGATAGCTGTCCCCCTACTAACTAACACCCCCCCAAATTAAAAAAATAAATACTATAATACCCCTTACTTATGTAAAAAAAATACATAACCCCACCAAAAGAATCTCTCGAACTAGCTCCCCAGGCCCGTAGCCCTCTTCACTGCCAACGGTTCATGATGTGCTAAAGAGGCAGAGCCCCCACCCCATAATCCGGTAGGAAAAATAGTAAGGTTGTTAGAATAGATCTGCGCCTACCTATATCATTTAAAGAAAGAGGGAAGACTTTATATAAAACAGATTTGTATAAAACAGATTTGTAACATGCTTAAGGCTGAGGAAATTTAGAATTGCTTAAAAGACTGAAGAGGAAAAGAGAAAACATCAATTCCTGGTGAGAGTAACAGGAAAGCAGCCAAAATACCGCAACATTACTTAGCAGCAAGGAACCGAACCTGCCTATACCAGTATCTATACTTCATAGAACCGTAGCCTAAACTATAAAATTTCTAAACTGCTGCTCCTTTAAAATAAAATCACCCATATTGGTCATTTCTCAACCATCAGGTCATACCACCAAATAAAACTTAATACAACTAATGCTGCTTAGGGTTATCTAACATAAGGTATTGGTGGTAAATAATAGGAGCTTTGTATTTATGAGCTATTAGCTCCCTCTTGTGGTTATACTGCACTTCCACAATCTCTCGTGGGGTAAGATCAGCATTAAGCTCTGAGGCCCAAATGGTATGGAAAGTATTAACAACAGTCCTCCTTTCAAGTCCATATGTCCATATGGAAAGAGAAAAAATTTTAAACCAGGCACGTTTGACTCGGCCTCACTCTAGTCATATTGGTTCACAAGAAATAATTCAAATAATATACACAACTCCCAGGTCATTGCTCTTTTAACAGCCTACATTTAACATTATAGAAGGCAAATGTTAGAGTCTTTATTTTTTGGTGAAAAGTTCCGGAAACAAAGTCACTAAGGAAGATAAAGCTTCCTCGGCTGTTTCATAGCGCTTGATCCCTTCCTTAGCTGAAACTTCAAGCTTCGCCGGGTATAACATGTGATGGCGGATCCCTGCCGCCCATAACTTTGAAGTAATAGGTCGAAAAGCTGATCGAGCCTGCCGCATTTTCCAAGTTAGATCAGGGACCAAACGAAGCTTCTTGCCCTCCCACTGAAAAGTAGACAACTTTCTTATTTCCCTCAGAATATGCTCACGGTCCAAGAAATTTAACAGCTTGAAGATGATAGGTCTCAGAGGGTCTGAGGGTGGAGGCTTTGCTCTCAATGCTCGGTGGCCCCTTTCAATAATGTACTCCGGCCCATTTGGAGAGGGACCAGCAGAGTTCTTCAACAGCTTCTGTAAAAAAACTATGGTGTTGGGCCCCTCTTCCCCCTCGGGGAGGCCTAGCAGAACCAGGTTATTACGCCTGCTCCTTCCCTCTAAATCATCGAGGCGATCTTCTAACCTCTCCAGGCTGCGCTTGCATTCTCTGGCTGTAGGCCGCTTTCTCCAAGGCTCACTCAATGGGCCAGAAATCCTGGCTTCAAGCGTCCGTCACCCGGCAGGCTAGCTGAGTGCTGCCCGGCTTAAATTCAGCTACATCCTCGATTAGCTTGAACAGGGCATCTTTTATCGTAGTTAGGTCCTCGTAAATCTTAGTAGGGGTAATGCTTTCCAGGCTCGTTAGGTAATTGTGAGCTCCAGCCTTGACCCACAGCTTGGCCTCAAGCTCTTTTGGTCTGGCGCTTGCATTCTAAAACGGCGAACAGCGCTAATATGCCTCCTTGTGATGTCTCCAGATAATAAGCGGCCAGAATAATTCAAAAGTAGGCGTTAGTCCTTGCGTTTTAATGCAGAATCGCTCTGTTTGAGAGGGAGACCCTAAAAGCTGCAGCTACTCCTCCATGCACGTCACGTGACCCCCCCCAGCTTCCCCCAATTTTCAGATGAACTATTTTTTTCCTAGTTTTTGGCTGCCTTATTCATAAAGCTATTTTTTTTTACTGTTTCTACTTCTCTCAATACTTTGGTGGCAGTCTCAGATTTCAATATTAACCTTTGGTCATCTGATTGTGTTAGATTAAGAGCCCCCTTTCTTAAAACAAAAATGGACTCTAAAGCTTTTCTTACGGCTGCTCCAAATTTTTTGAACACTTTGCCTGCCTTGCTTTATTCCACTGTTTCATTTTGCTCCTTTAAATTCCTGTTGTGTTAATATATAATGGAGGCTCACATTTGTGATTTTAGTCGATTGCTGTATTACTCTTCTATATTATACAGCAGAGTCAGCCACAATGCAATGCAGTAACTTGCAGTAACTAACATGTTACAAAATACTACATGGCAAAATGGCTTAATTGCTATTGATTGGCATTGCTCTCTGCAGTACATCAAAGCATTTTGCAATATATTGCAGTGTTACTGCATTGCAGTCTGTCTGCTGCCGCTGTTTTTATTATATGTAAAATATGTACTATACTACCTATTGTAATACTACATAAGGTTTCTTTTCCCTCTGGCCTGAGTGAAACCTGGAAAAGGACCTTTGATTCAGTGTGTCTTACCTGGTAAGTAAATTTGAATCAATCAAATCAATAAACTATTTCTTGATGCCTCTGCCAATGCTATAGCCACAACATTGAGGCAGGCTTCTGCTACCTTTGGTTGGATTCCAATGATTTTGTTTCCCAGGCTACTGGCATTCAGACATATCACCCTCTACCCATCCTTCTTGGCCCCTTTTCACTTCTCGTTCTTTGCCTCTTACCTGTTTTATTCTTTCTAACATTCTTGCCCCCTTTAGATGTCAAAGTATCCACCTGAACCTTTCTCTAGAAGGATGCTGGTCTCTTGGAAACAGGAAGTAATATGGAGCACAAGCTTAGTCAGTGTGAATCCTGTGAAATGTTTATTAAACGAAAGTGCCATGAAAATTATGTGTGAAATAAATGTACCCTTCTCAAGGAAATGCAGAATTATATTGACATACTGAAGAAGTGGTTAGAAGTCCAGAGTGAATTGTTTACACAGGAAAGGTTTATTGACAATTCAGTATTAAGGTTACAAGATGATGGGCATGTAGAGTCACAGTTTGAAAATACACCGAAGGGTGCAGAAATTGGAGACAAAAGAAAAATAAATTTAAACAAGGATTTTGAAAGTGAGATGGAGATAACTGAGGAAGAATGGTGTAAGGTTCAATATAGAAATAAATGTAGAAGGAGACAAACACTTTGGGAGGTACCAGTCAAACTAAGAAATTGAAATGCTGCATTACAAGAAGATGGGGTGGAAGTGTCATTGGCAAATATTTGCAATGAGGATAAGGTCAATGTACATGCAGCAGTGAGCACACAGACGGGAGGATCAAACCTTATAGCTTAAGCTGTAAGCCAAAGAACAGTAACTGTAGATAGTTCAAATAGGGAAATGGTTCATAGAGACATTGTGGTACTGGGGACTCAATACTGAAATACACTGATTCAATGATCTGTAAGGGAAGGAAAGAACACTGCATAGTAGCCTCATTATCAATTGCAAAAGTCCAAGATATCAAAGAGAACTTGGACAGATTATTATACAGAATATGTAACCCTATTATAGTACTACATGTAGGTACAAATGATGTTGGAAAAAGGAAACAATTGGATATTTAGAGGGACTTTTAGGAGAATGTTAAGAGATAGAGGATGTGGAGTGATAGCCTCCAAAATGCTGCCATTATCAAGACCAAGCAGAACTAGAACAAGGGATATCTCTTAATTAAATGGTTGGCTGAGAAGATGGTGTTTGAGAAAAGAGTTTACTTTCCTAAATAACTGGGGAAGTTCAGTGATTTAAAATGATATGGAAGAGATGGATTCCATTTGACTAGGCATGACTCTCGGCTGTTAGGTAGTATAGTCAAATACACCATAGAGAATGCTTTAAAGTAATTAGTAAGGGGAAAGGGGGTGGGGAGTCATACACTGATAGCAAAGTGGGAACTGGAACTGAAACTAAAGTACTGTATGTTAATAAATATAAGGAGGATGGATGGAAGTGTTTGCCTATCAATGTCAGAAGTTTGATTAATAAAAAGGAGAAACTTGAGAATGTACTTTTCAAGGAGAGTATTCAGATTTGTGCCATTAGGAAATGTGGTACAGTTGATATGTGGGGGTGGGACATCAAAAGTTATAGATTCTAGAGTAAAGAAAGAACTACTAAGGGTAGTGGAGGTGTAGCAATTTATGTGTCAGAAGCGATTACTGCAGAATTGTTATAATGGAATAATGACTGTCAGCTTGAGCACACGTGTCTAAAGACATTCCCAAGAAAAGGCAAAAAATCATTCTAGGCCTTGTCTGCAGACCACCAGCCCAAGACGTGTATCTAAATTATCTAATGAATGCAGTCATAAACAATTTAAATACAGAGGATGACATAATTCTATTAGGTGATTTTAACATGGCCACCATCAAGTGGGAAGTAACAGAGGGGAAAACATGCACAGAAAGAGACTTTTTGGAGATCCTTGTCAAGTTAGGTCTGGACCAGTATGTTAGTTTACCAATTAGAGTGGAAAATATATTGGACCTGGTGCTAAGCAATATGGGTGATAAGTTAGTTAATTGCAAAATAACAGTTTCTTTAGGTAGCAGTGACTATGAAATGGTAAAATTTACTGTTGTGGAGGATAACTGGAGAATAACAGGAATAACTAAAGTTAAAACTTTTGTGAAGGAAAATTTCAGAACAAATTAACATCATGGGCTAGGAGACAGGATTTCAGAAATATATATCACAGTGAAATATGGGACATTTTAATGGGAAAACTAGACTACTTAGTCAAAAAATATGTTCTGGTAAAAAAAGCATAATAAAACAAGAAGAACACCACTGTGGTTTAATAAGGGGGCTAAAACATTAAAATAGAAAGGTAAGGCATGTATAAATGCAAGAAAGATCAATTCTTTTGAAGCATGGGTAGAATATAAAACTGTTGCTCAGGAGAGCAAAAAGAATATCATGAAGGCAAAGTGTGATTACAAATTAAGATTGGCTACCAAGGTGAATGACAACTATAAATAATTTTATAATCATATTAACTGTGAGAGGAGATAACATACAAGTAGGACCACGTGATTATAGTAACTGTAATTTGGTCACTGAGGATAAACAAATAGCACAGAAGCTGAATGAATATTTAGTTTCAGTTTTTAATGATGAGTCAGGTGGTATATCTTTGAACCTTAGTGATATAGAAAATCAGCCAATTACTTTAGATGGAAAGGATATCATACTAGGAGTCATACCAGGAGTTTTAATACAACAAAAAAGCATAAGCCCATGAAAGTTGTCCCCACTGCTTAGAAGAGGCAACCAAAATTGCCAACTGGTAAATGACGATCCAACCTGGCCTTAAAAACATCAAGACTGGATGACCCAACTATGTCTTCTAGTAGTCTATTCCACAATTTAATGGTTTTGGGTATAAAGCTATGCTTCCAATTCTCAGTTCTATACTTGTCTTCCACTATTTGTTTTGTATTCCCTTTTAAGAAGTAGTTTGAGTCCCTAAATATGAGTTCCATATCTCCTCTTAACACATGATCCTTAAGAATCTTAGAGTAATAGGAGATGGCTTGTTATGCGACTTAACTCCAGTGGCCATAAGCCCAGATTATTCAGCCTTTCTTTATATGACAAATCCTGAAACCCTGCAATTAATTTGGTCATTACTCTTTAAGGTCTTTCAACCACCCTAATATCAGACTTCAAGAATGGACTCCACACCGCTGTACAATAGTCTAGGTGTGGCCATACACACGTTTTAAATACTGGTACTAAAATGCATTCATTCCTAGAGAAGAAAGTTCTTCGAATGCAGCTAGTAAGACACATTGCCTTACCAGCCACATTTAAGCTGTGTGCCCTACTTTTCAAATCATTCCCAATAAAAACTCCAAGATCTTTCTCAGCTTTTGATTCTCTTAACCTTACTTGCTGCAGATAGTAATCCTGACATATGTTATTCTGGCCCATATGCATAACTGAGCATTTATTCAAGTTAAAGTTCATTTTATTCCTTATAGCCCATTCATTAATTGTTGTTATATCCTGCACTAGGACTAGTCTGTCTTCAAAGGTGTTAACTACTCCCTCCAGCTTTATATAATCTGTGAATTTAACCAACTTATTTCCACTAGAAATGATCAGATCGCTTATGAATATATTAAACAACAGGGGCCCAAACACTGACTGCTGCAAAACACCACTGGTGACCTTTACCTTTTCTGACTCATATCCCTGTACTCTTACTGTTTGTGTTCTTTTTGTCAGCCACTGATCTATCCATTTTATTAGGGAGTTGTCAACACTCATTTTTACTAATTTATTTATCAGCAACCCATGGGATACAGTATCGAATGCCCTACTGAAGTCAAACATTACCACATCCACTGCAGATCCCTGATCCACATGTCTGCCCACATAATTATAGAAACTAGTTAGATTTGTCTGACAAGATCTATTTTTTGTGAAGCCATGATGATGACCATCTATTAGGAGGCAGTATAGCGCAGTGATCTAAGGCTCTGAGCTGCAAATTTGGCGACATCTAGCAGACCAGACCTGGGTTTGAATCCCACAGCTTCCACTTGCATACTGTGTGACCCTGAGCAAATCACTTAACCTCCTTGTGCTCCCAGGTCGCTTCTGTAAAAAAGCTTTCAGCTTAGTGTGCTATACCTGGTTAAACAACTATATAAATATTAGATTCCTTCCACTTAAGATGGTTTTAATTTCATCAGAAATACCTTCAGTCATCTTTCCCACCACCGATGTCAAACTGACTGGCCTGTAATTAGCCACATTCTCCCTTCTACCCTTCTTATAAATAGGCACCATCATTGCCATTCTCCAATCCCTTGGCACCAAGCTCTCCCTCACTGATTTATTACCAATTAATGCTATGCATGGGGCAAGTTCCTTTCCTGATTCTTTAATTAGTCGTGGGTGAAGGCCATCTGGACCTGCAGATTTGTCAGTTTTAAGGGTCTGTATTTTATTGTGTACCTTCTCCTCTGTAATGTACTTATTTTCCATAGAATTTCCTATATTTGGTGTTTCTTTTGTTATATTAGGGTCATCTATGTGGAAAACTTTACTAAATGCACTATTACATTCTCTATCCATGTGATCAGGTTCCGATAACTGTAACCCAATCTATGTTTAGTTGACCTATACTTCTATTTACCCCTTTCTTTTTGTTAACATAGGAATAGAAGCTCTTCATATTTGTTTTTGTAGTAGCTAATCTAAATTTCATTTAATTCTTCACTTTTCTTATTTTAGTTTTCAGTAATTTCACGGTACTCCTAAACTTGTCTCTGCTCTCACATGTTTTGGTTTTATTAAGTCTTCTGAATTGTGTTTGCTTTTTCTTAATTAACTGAATAATCCTTTTATTCAACCAGATGGGTTTCTTTCCTCTATTATTATAAACTGGGCAGACTGGATGGGCCTTGCGGTCCTTATCTGCCGTCAACTTCTATGTTTCTATGTTTCTATGTAAACTGATCTGACTGGAATGTACTTGGCTTCTAGCTTATTAATAATTTCCACTAGCAAATTCCAGCTCTCATCTCTAGACAACCCTTCTAACAACTGTTCCTATTGGATTACTGCCAGCTCATCTCTCATTGCTGAGTAATTACCTCTATTATAGATTCTATGTTTTGTTTTTCCTCTAATACTTCTTCTTGATCTATTGATTTGAAAGGAGACGGTATCATGATCACTTGATCCTAATGGTGGTATGACCCCAATATGTTGTATAGCTTCCAGTATGTTTGTTAAGACAACATCTAATAAGTTGCCACCCCTTGTCGGTTCATTTATACACTGCACTAGGCCCAATGCCACTAAATATTTCTGTACCCTAGCTGCTACTGAGTTGTTTTCTGCTGGTATCTCCCAATTTGTAGTTGGGAGATTTAAATCCCCCATTATAATACAATCCGATACTTCAGCTTCTGTCAAAATGTGTTCTACAAAGGATTTTGTATCATTTACAGTTGCATATAGTGGTTTGTAAAAGTTTATCAGCTTGATCTTCTTTCCTAGAACACCAATCATGTCCGTGCTTATAACCTCAATGATAACAAAATTGTCTGTTCTACTATTTGTACACTCAATATCTTCCCCCACTTACAGTGCAACAACTCCTCCTGTCCTTCCCTCTCTATTGTTCTGAATTAGGTTATAGTCAGCTATAGAAACATAGAAACATAGACTTTGATGGCAGATAAGGACCGCTAGGCCCATCTAGTCTGCCTATTTCCCTACCTACAGGATAGGCCGTAGATCCTAGTTAACCAACAGCCTATTTCTTCCTACCCCAAGAATTGCCTTATGTCTGTCCCATGCATTCTTGAATTCTCCCACAGTTTTTAGACACACAACCTCCTCAGGAAGGCTGTTCCATGCATCCACTACCCTCTCTGTGAAATAATACTTCCTCACATTGCCCCTGAACTCTCCTTCAATCTTCAAATTGTGTCCCCTTGTTCTTACAAGTCTCTTTTTCTGAAAAATGCTACTCTCTTGGACTTTGTTGATTCCACTGAGGTACTTAAAAGTTTCTATCATGTCCCCCTCTCCCTTCTTTCCTCAAGGGTATACATATTAAGCTCCTTTAGTCTCTCCTCATACGGCTTCTCTTGCAGACCCTGCACCATTTTAGTTGCCCTCCTCTGGACTGCCTCTGTCCTGTCTATGTCCTTGCGGAGATGGGGTCTCCAGAACTGGACACAGTACTCCAGATGGGGTCTCACCAACTGTCTGTACAGAGGGATAACAACTTCCTGTTTTCTGCTGCTGATGCCTCTCCCTATACATCCCAGTATACCCCAGCCCTCCCTACTGCCTTCTCACATTGCTTGCTAACCTTAAGGTAATCTGATATGATTACCCCCAGGTCCCTTTCCTTTTTTGTTGTTGTTACTACCTCCCCACCCACTGTGTATTCTTCCACTTGGTTCTTGTTTCCCAGGTGCATTATTTTGCACTTCTTTGCATTGAATCCTAGCTGCCATACTTCAGACCATTCCTCCAACATTTCCAAGTCCCTTTTCATCCTTTCCACACCTCCTTGTGTATCAACCCTGTTGCAGATTTTTGTGTCATCTGCAAAAAGGCATACTTTTCCTTCCAGTCCCTCTGCAATGTCACTGATGAAGACATTAAAAAGGACTGGACCCAATACTGAACCCTGCAGTACCCCACTAGTAACTCCCCTTTCTTCAGAATGGACTCCATTTACAATTACCTTCTGTGTCCTGTTGTCCAGCCAATGTTTTACCCAGGCTACCACCCTGGGTCCCACTCCCAGGCTGGTTAATTTGACTATTAATCTTTTGTGTGGGACTGTGTCAAATGCCTTGCTAAAGTCTAGGTAGACCATGTCCACAGCCCCTCCCTGGTCTACTACTTTGGTCACCCAGTCAAAGAAATCTATTAGATTCATCTGACATGACCTTCCCACTGTGAACCCATGCTGCCTTGGGTCCTGTGCTCCACTGGCCTCTAGGTACTCGACTATTCTTTCCTTCAGAAGTGACTCCATCACTTTCCCTACCACAGAGGTCAGACTGACAGGTCTGTAGTTTCCTGCCTCTGTCTTGGACCCACTTTTGTGAAGGGGAATCACATCTGCCTTCCTCCAGTCCTCGGGTACCATACCATCCTCCCATGATTTATTAAAAAGAGTAGCCAGTGGTTTCACTAGTTCATCCCTTAATTCTTTTAGAATTCTGGGGTGAATTCCATCAGGACCCATTGCTTTGTCCACCTTCAGTTTTAGGAGTTCTTGCAGAACCCTTCCTTCTGTGAAAGGACTGGGATCGACCCCCCTATCAAGAGTGCTTCTGTTAATTGGATTAGGCACTTCCCCCTCCTCTTTTGTGAATACTGAGCAGAAATATTTGTTCAGTAGTCCTGCTTTTTCACTGTCCCCCTCTGCCCACCCACTGTTCATTCTATTCAGCCTCACTATCCCTCCCTTTGTCTTTCTACGCTCACTGATGTACCTATAAAAGGTTTTATCCCCCTTCTTAACTGAGTTGACTATCTTTTCCTCAGTTTGGGCCTTTGCTATTTTGACTTCCCTCCTGCTTCCTTCTGCCTTAACTGGTACAGCTCTGTCCTGCTCCTTCTGTGTTCCTTATACTTCGGAATGCTATCTTTTCTTCCTGACTTTCACAGCCACCTCTTTTGAGAACCATAGTGGCTTTTCTTTCGTTTTGATTTGTTCATTTGCTTCACACAAAGGCGTGTTGCCTCTGTTATGGCAGTTTTGATAATTCCCCATTTTTGCTCCACACCTCCTTCTAGCCTGTTTGCTAGTGCTTTTCTGAGGCACTCTCCCATCTTGCCAAAGTCAGCCCTCCTAAAGTCCAGTACTCTCACTTTTGTATGGCTTGACTCTGTAGCTGAGTTTAACGTGAACCACACTGTTTGGTGGTCACTTGTCCCCAGATGGCAACCCACTTCTAGATCTGAGATCCTCTCACTACCCCCGTTTGAGAGTATGAAGTCTAAGATTGCTCCCTTATGAGTGGGTTCCATGTATTCCATTTAATTTCCAAGTCCCACCAGGTTTCAACTATACTTATAACATCCAACTTCTCTCTAATTGCCTTAGCAACCAACTCATCCATCTTGTCCTTATTTAAACTCCTAGCATTTGAATAGAGTACATTTACATGATTTCTCTTCATGTTTATCCTAGACTTAGTCTGCATTTTGTTGCCCAGTCTTGATTATATCCCGTTACCCCTCATCCCCGACCCCTTTGTTTAAATACTTGCCAATTTCATTCTTAATACGCATCCCCAATATTCTACTCCCCCTGAAGTTTAAATGAAGCCCATCTCTACAATATAGATTTTCCTTATTATGAAATGATTCCCAATGCTTAATAAAACCATACCCACTTTCAAGAGTCCACTTCCTCAACCGCGCATTTGTTGGTGCAATTTTCTCCTGTTTATAGGCTGATGCCCTTGGATCTGGGAGTATTTCAGAGATCAGGATTTCATACCCCTTTTCCTTAAGTTTCTGCCCTAAAATAGTAAAGTATTTTTTAATTTCTGTTACTGGTAACCTACCCAAGCCATTAATACCAACATGTACCATGGCTATTGGATTTAAGCCTGCTCCCTTGAAGATATTATCTGCTATACCATAGAGATCCTGAGCCCCAGTTCCTGAAATGTTGCTCACCATTATGTTTTCTTTATCATCCCTGCATATGTACTTGTCCATATTTTTAATGATAGAATCACCAATCACTATAATCAACCTATGTTCATTTTCCCTTTGATTCTCCTGCATTTTCCTATGAGTGTTTGTTTCCATTGTGTCACTCTGCAATTCCTGCATCTCTGAAAACACCTGGAATCTATTTGTTAGGGGTATATCATGCCCCCCACTCACTATCTCAGGTACCACCTCAGTTATTCCATCCTCTCTACTGCTTATCACAGTTGTTCCCTCTTCTGCACTTTCCACTTCTGAATCTCTCCTAGGTTGGATCAGTGGACTCCTTCCCCTTCTTTTCCTTTTGACATTTCTAATTGGACACCATCATTGGTCTCGTCTGTGCCGGGCCCAGTATTGCATGCCATAGCCTTCCTCTTTGCCTGCCCAACTGATATATCATTTTGTTTATTAAGGCTAGTTAGAACACACAACCTATCTGTCATTTTCTTCTGGCTCCCTTCTTGGTATAGTAGTCCATCTGAAATTGTGTCTACATTTCTTTCTAACTCCTCAATGCAGACACATTTCCCACATTTAAAACGCTTGCAACATGTTCCCTCATCTACCATTTTGTACATTTCACAACTGCCACACTTCACATACAGATCCCCATCATTAGTTAAAATAGAATCTGCCATACCTACTACTTTGTGCCACTGTACCCTCTACACTTGTTTTTCCCAGGACAGTACTGATTTTGCCACAAGCAGCTTTCTCCCTGTCCATTTCTGTTCCCCGTTAACACATTAACATGCGCTGATGCGAGTGTCTCTGCATGCATCTCTGTGCTTGAGACCATGCGCTGCTCATGCCACTCACAGAGCATCAGTATTTAAGCACCTCCATGACTGGAAGTAGATGGTGGGTTGCGACACTGCCTATGTTCTTAATCCCAAATAAAGTGGTCAAAATTCACTATTTGGCACTACTATGTGCTTCTAAACTGCCTAGGATTACTAGACTTGCCTTGTAACTAAAAACAGAGCCCTGCTTGCACTCCTGTAGTTCTCTGCAGATACTATAGGAACTACAGCCCCCAGATATCTTCCGGGTGGACTGTCTCTCCTACAGAGCCACAAGTCACACAAAGTATTTTAAAAATAAAGATCAGCAGTGTTTTCTCCTCAAAGTGAGTTGCACAGTTACTTGGGCCCTGCTTGCCTGTCACACCACTTTTGGCAGTCACACAAGCTTACAATGTCCATGGCTTCAGCAGATACAGTAGATCCTAACAAGTCACCAGGTCTGGGCAGGATTCATCCTAGGGGGGTTAAAGAGCTTGCTGAGGAACTAGCAGAAGCAGCCATTAGGATCTTCCAAGAGTCCCTAGATAATGGCTTTGTAGGCAAATACTGGAGGGAAGCCATCATCATTCTATTATTCAAAAAAGGGTTCAGGAAAAAATGTAAGACTAACAGACCAGTGAGTCTAATTTAAGTACTTGGTTACAATTTAGAAAGAGTATTAAAGGAGAAGCTAGATGAATTTATTAATAGGAATGGTATGGTTCATAAAACAGAGCATTGGTTCTCAAAGGGAAGACTGTGTCAGATGAACTTGACATAATTATTTACTAAGGCCAGTAAGCCTTTGGATAATGGGTACTATGCGGATGTGTTTTTTCTGGACTACAATAAGGCCTTCAATAAAGTGCCACATAATCAACTTTTGGAGGCTTTACTTAATATTGGTTTAAACACTAAGATAGTAGCATGGATAAATTCATGACTCACCACTAGCAGACAGAAAGTGAATGTAAGAGGGAATACATCTGAGTGGGCTGCTGTCACCAGTGGAGTACCACAGGGATCGGTTTTGGGACCCTGCCTATTTAATATTTATGAGGCATCAATGTCCAGTGGTGATGGGGTGTGGCTCTCTAAATTGGTAGATGATATAAAATTAGGATCAGTTTTGCAAAATCCCACAGGAATAGAAAAACTGCAGGAGGAATTAGCAAATTTGGAGCAATGGGCCCTGAAACATAAATTAGACTTTAATAAAGAAAAAATGTGTGGTAATGCACTTAGGTAAAAATAACAACAAGGCTAAGTATACATTAAAAGGACATACATTAAGGGAAAAGACCTTGGAATAATAGTTTCAAATGACCTAAAGGTGATATGAAACAGTTGTTACACCTCTAGAAGCCCTCTAGTTGTTCTTTTATTGGCTACCTAGTATTCTGATATGTTTTTTGACCTTTTTTGTTAAAGTAATAATCTAATTTTGATGCTGTTTTAAGGACTCTGAATCCCTCTCTCCACAGTAGCTACTGCTTTCTCTTTTCATACTGCCTGAACATTCTATGACATCACAAACACCTTTACAGGCCATTCAGATGAACAGCATGAAATGACAGTTTGCAATGTCGTAGAATGTCTTTGAAATATGAAAAACAAGAGCAGTAGCTGGTGGGAAGAGTGGAACTCAGTGTAGATCTGAAAGCACCACAATGCTAGATTATTTATCAAAAAATCATCAAAGTATATCAAAACACATAACTGATATGGAAAGGAAGATGGAAGGGCAGTTAACTATGTAAATATAATTCCCTGTCTTCTTTAAGGTTTAAAAAAACATTGTCATTTGATGGCAAAGAGGGCCAATGGCATTTAGAGTAGTATCACAAGACACATTTAAAGCAGGGACAGGAGAGTAATAGTCCCATTATACATTCCCTGGTCAGACCACATCTGGAATAGTGTGCACAGTTCTGGTCTCCATGTACCAATGCAGAAAATAAAGGCCTGGAGAGAGTTCAGCACAGAGCTATTAAGATGGTATCTGCTGTTAAAAATCTAAGCTGCAAGGACAGGTTGGACATGTTGGACTTGTAACCTCTGAAGTACAGGAGAATGCATGGATACCTATGTCTGGTGTATGGTGCTTTTGAGAACCATGGCCTTTGAGATTGTTTAGGTTTGGAATTCAAAAATAAATACCATGACACTAGGTCTCATATATTGCAACGCAGAGGTGGCACATACCAGAATAAGAGCTACCTGGTTCAATCAAAGAGTAGTAGCAATGTGGAATGCTCTTCCTCTTGAGATTGTAGTTAGTAGATGTATGCAAGAGCTTAAAACAAAATTGGAAGAGTATTGCATGAGGTGTAATATATTAAGATAGTCTCCTTGAGGAGCGGGTGAGCTGTTATGGGCATCTGCCTTACTTAGCTTATATAACACCTATGAAACCCTAGGTTTGTGGTGCAACATAAATCCCGAGAGTGAAGCTTGAGGGGTTTATTCAAGCATCACACACCACGGGTGTGTATTAAATTCAAGTTTTTACACCATCCCATAATTTATTTTATATAATATTCAGACATCATTTTTCTACACCCCTTTCTAGTACAGTATCAATATAGTTAGACAATAATAAGTTGGATTGGGTGCAGTTCACAAGTGGCAAACATTTTTTTTATATAATGTAATAAATGTTTTGGTCTGCATTTTACTGGGTTACCATGTCAATTCACAGTAGTTATAAGGAACCCTTAATAATAAACTCAAGAACGGTCTGTAGGGCCTGTAGGTTTCAAGCAACTCTGTTCAGAGCAACAACAGCTGCTGATACATTAATATGATAAGAAATAAGGAATTAATGTGTGACTTAGTTGTACTTGTATTATTGTGATGTAAAAGTCACACATTTATACCTCAATAGCAGAAAAATAAAAATAGAAGTATAAACATCAATGGAATACAGTAAAATGTGTTTTTGGTTTTGGACGTACAGGCCCCCTTGACAACACACACACACTCACACACCACAATACAACACACACACACACACACACATATATATACAAATATGACATGCTGCACCAAAGTAATCAGTGATGCAAATGTTACCTGAGAAAACAGACATAAGCAATTTCAATCCATCTTCCTTTTGAAACTTTAATAAGCAAACCAAAGCTAAATCCTCTCAGACCAGATTTTCAATACAAATTTAAAGCGAGGGTTTAAATTATCACTGGTAAAGTTGAAATTGTTAATTGCAAAGTTGCATTTGTCAAGCCCCCTCAATTTGTAATATATCACAGCTGAAGATGTAGTCAACAAACATGAGCATTAACACAATTGTGCTCACATCTGACAGCAGTCCATCCTTGATCCACATCATTATTTACAATACTATACTTGATAAAAGCTGTTAGTAAATTGTTATGAACTACAACTACTACTGAGAATATACTAAACAAGATTTCAGTGCACACTGTGCTGTCTAGTTTCTATTTTTTCCACTGTTTGATAGTTCAGTTAGACAGAGATTCTTTTTTTGTTGGATAAAGAAAAACATTTCATTTGTGGTTTTGAACAGAAAAACAGTGCAGTGTTTACAGTGACAGGATTTCTATTAGTGAACTACTAATAGCTGATCAGAGGGACATTGAGCACATGTGCATATAACTGAAAACTTGCTAGTTTATGCTGAACAGTACAGTACTTCATAAATTAGTGCTAAAAGTTTATCAAATAAAAGAAATGCAGGTCATGAATAGTAGACCTTAGCAACTCAAAGATACAAAAAAGTCACATTATGAAGTTATTCACCATGCGCTCTGGTTACTGCATATGATAGTGTAGCAATCTATTATTTCCTGAGTGTTACTCATAAATGCATTGTTTTATTAAAGCAAATGAACACAATGCTCACTTAAAAATATATTAACAGGAAGCATATGTACAATGTGTCTGTTTAACTTGTTTGCTTAACCAATGTACATAAATGATAGTGAAGCAACAGGTAGTCTCATAGCCTGTTTTGAGTAATCACCAGCACCACACACAGCACACTAATTATGACATGCAACTGTTTTACTTATATTGCATTTATTATTCTTTAGTTTGTTACATAAATACTATCTTATCAAAGAAACTCTGACCCGAGTTGAAAGTACTGCAATATTAGCATTAAATAAAACGTTATTAAATATGTGATATTTTAACCTTGTTGAAAGTTACAATGGTAAACGCTTGTCAGAGCCACAATGGCAGCTCATGCATTAATGTGATAAGAGATACAGAATTCATGTGTGATTTAGTTGAACTTGTAATATTGTGATGTAAAAGTCACACAAATATATCTCAATAGTAGAAAAATAAAAAGAGAAGTATGAACATCAAGGTAATGAAGTAAAAGGTGCTGTTGGTTCAGGACATAATGACCCCCTTGACAACACACACACACACACACACACACACACACACACAAGAACTTGCTGCATCACATTAATCAGTGATGCAAATGTTGCATGAAAAAAATAGACATCGGCAATTTCAATCCTTCTTGCTTTTGCAACTTAAATAAGCAAACCAAAGGTAAATCCTGTCAGGCCAGCTTCTCATTACAAATTTAAAGTGAGGGTTTAGTATCACCAAGACCCCTAGAGTTCTGCTGCCACGCGATTTTGCGCAGAACTTGCAACTTACCACAGAATATCTGCAATGCCACATAAATCACTTTTCTTGGTGACTATTAATGTTTCCAATTTATTTGTAGCACCAGGTTCTCTTTCCCTTCTTTTATAACCAAAACCCGCTATGCTCAGTATGTGATGTTATCAGTGTTATCACATCATACATTACAGTAGCTAATGACAGGGTTGCATTCTGCCACAGAAATGAATAGTCACTTATGTACCACAGTTCCCACTCCCAGATAAAGTGGCATGGCACATCAGGTACTGTGATGTTTGCTCAACCTGTACTACAGCATAACATTTTCAGTCTTAAGTTATTACACTAGGGCCAACTTAAACGAATAGTGACAATAGCAAAGACCTGTTAATGCCATATCTTACTTTATACAGATTTATTTTTGACTTTAAGATATAGGGATTCTGACTGAAATGAATAGCTGCTAAAATGAATTAACCTGTTTTTTTAAGAAAAATAAAGTAAATATGCCCAGAAAGGTGGATTATAATAATGTGTAGACCTGTTGAAAGAATAGATCAACTAAATGAATAATTGCACTGTACACATTCTGACCAGTACTCATTCATTGAGAGCTGAGTCAGCGGCCAGCTGTGGAGGTGAGAGAAGGGCTGTGCTAGTTGCCAGCTCTGGATCAGGTTAGGAAGAATGGGGTGGGGGACCAATTCCTCACAGGATTGAGAGTGGAGGTCCAATAAACTACCAGGAAAGAGGGACACTTTCATGTTTCAAAGGGGGCAGGATGGGGGAGACACTAGTCACCAATGAATGTAATATATATTTATAGGGATGTGTTCAGGTCGGAGATGGACCACTGGTCTACCAGGGAGAGATCTATCTCTTTCTTGGTACAGTGATTGGAGATGGGGGAAGTGGGAGGGACCACTAGACAACCAGGGAAAGTATTATTTCATAACAGAATGGTGATCAGAGAATGGGGAGGGGAGAGGGACAATTAAACTACCAGTGAAAGTATTATTTTACAACAGGATGGCAATCAGAGAATGAGGGAGGGGTTGGAATCACAAGACTACCAGAGAAAGTATTATTTCATAACAGGATGGCAATCAGAGTAGGGGAAGGGATCACTTAACTACCAGGGAAAGTATTATTTCATAATGGGATGGCAATCAGAGTATGTGAGAGAGGGAGGGACCACTTGACTACAAGGAAAAATATTATTTCATAATAGGGCGGTGATCAGAATATGGAGGAGGGACCACTAGGCTTCCAGGGAAAGTATTATTTCATAATGCGGTGGTGATCAGAGAACAGGGGAAGGGGTAGGACTACTAGACTACCAGGGAAAGTACTATTTCATAACGGGACCACAATCAGAGAATGGGAAGGGGGGAGGGACCACTTAACTACAAGAGAAAATATCATTTCATAACGGATCTGTGATCGGAGAATGGTGGAGGGACCACTAGACTACCTGGGAAAGTATTATTTTTTAACATGATGGTGAACAAGGGAGGGGCAGGGAAAGTATTATAACAGCAATGCAATCGGAGAACAGGGAAGGGGAGAGGGACCACTTGACTAACAGGGAAGGTACTATTTGACAATGGGATGGCAATTTGAGAAAGGGGGAAGGACCACCAGACTACCAGGGAAAATATTTCATAATGGGACTGTAATCAGAGAATGGTGGAGGGACCACTAGACTACCTGGGAAAGTATTATTTTTTAACATGATGGTGAACAAGGGAGGGGCAGGGAAAGTATTATAACAGCAATGCAATCGGAGAACAGGGAAGGGGAGAGGGACCACTTGACTAACAGGGAAGGTACTATTTGACAATGGGATGGCAATTTGAGAAAGGGGGAAGGACCACTAGACTACCAGGGAAAATATTTCATAATGGGACTGTAATCAGAGAATGGTGGAGGGACCACTAGACTACCTGGGAAAGTATTATTTTGTAACAGGATGGTGATCAGAAAACAGGGGAAGGGCAGGGACTACTAGGGAACGTATTATTTCATAACAGCAATGTGATTGGAGAACAGAGGAGGGGAGACGGACCACTATACTAACAAGGAAAGTATTATTTGATAATGGGACAGCCACTGGAGAATGGGAGAAGGACCACTAGACTGCTAGTGAAAATATTATTTCAAAATGCCTTCCCATTATTTCATAATGAGAAGGCAATTTGAGAAAGGGGATGGGGAGGAACCACTAGATTATAAGCAAAAGTATTATTTCATAACAGGATAGCAGTCAGAGTATGGGGGAGGGGGAGGGACCACTAGACTATGAGGGAAAGTATTATTTCATAAGAAGATGGAGATCTGGGAACATGGGAAGGGAAGGGACCACTAGATTACTAGGGAAAGTATTATTTGGTAATGGGACAGCCATTGGAGAACAGGGGAGGGACCACTAGACTACTAGGGAAAGTATTGTTTCATAGCAGGATGGCAATCTTAGAATGTGGAGGGGAGAGGGACCGCTAGACTGCCAGGAAAAGTATTATTTCATAAAGGGACAGTGATCAGAGAAGAGGGGAGGGAGATGGGACTACTAGACTACCACAGAAAGTATTATTTCATAACAGGACATCAATCTGAGAATGGGGAGGGGGGATGGACCACTAGACTACCATGGAAAGTATTATTTCATAATGGAATGGTGATCAAAGAATGGGGTGGTAAGGGTCCTCTAAGCTACCAGGGAAAGTATTATTTCATAACAGAATAGTGATCAGAGATTGGGGGAGGGACCACTAGACTACCCGTGAAATTATTATTTCATAATGGGATGGTGATCTGAGAAGGGGGGGAGGAACCACTGGACTACCAGAGAAAGCATTATTTGATAATGGGACCGCCACTGGAAAATGGGGGAGGGACCACTAGACTATTAGTGAAAGTGTTATTTTGATAATGGGATGACAATCTGAGAATGGGGAAGAAGGAGGGGACCATGGGACTATCAGACTCAGAGAAAGTATTATTTCATAATGGGACGGTGATCACTGAACAGAGGAGAGGGGTGGGACTGCTACACTACCAGGGAAAGTATTGTTCTATAACAGGATGGCAATCAGAGAATGGGGGAGGGTCCAATTGACTACCAGGAAAAGTAGCATTTCATAATGGGACTGTGATCAGAGAAGGGGGCGGGGTGACTAGACTACTAGGGAAAATATTATTTCATAATGGGATGGCAATCGGAGAATGGAGGAGGGGGAGGGACCACTAGACTACTAGGGAAAGTATTATTTCATAACAGGACAGTGATCTGAGAACAGGGGAGAGGGCAGGGACTTCTAGACTACCAGGGAAAGTATTATTTCATAATAAGAATTCAACTGGAGAACAGGGGAAGGGGAAGTACCACTAGATTACCAGGGAAAGTATTATTTGATAATGTGATGGCCATTGGAGAATGGGGGGGAGGAACAACTAGGATATTAGGTGAAGTATTATGTCATAATGGGATAGCTATCAAAGAACAGGGGAAGGGGCAGGGACTACTAGACTACCAGGGAAAGTATTATTTTATAATGGGAATGCGATTAGAGAACAGGGGAAGGGGTGAGGGACCACTACACTACCAGGGAAATTATTATTTCATAACGGGACAGTGATCAGACAATGGGGAGGAGGAGGAGGAGGAGGGAATACTAGATTCCCAGGGAGACTAATTTTATATACTGGAACTGGCAATCAGAGACCAGAGAGGGGGAGAGACCACTAGATCACTAGGGGCATTTTCCTTTCAGGTTTTTTAAAGCATGGTGATCAGTGAGCAGGATAGGGGAGTGACCCATAAACCACCAGGAAATCATAGTCTTTTTGTTTTATTGGGATGATGATGATCTGCAGTACCTCCAGCAGCCACAAGGGTGAGCAGAATATTGCCATGTCTCAGTCAGTGGTATTTTCTCCACACAAAGGACCCTTGCAAGCTGCCTTTGCATGGAGAAAATCCTTAGTGAATGGGACTGTGACAATATGCAGGTCCCCTCCCCCTTGTCATTGAGGCACAGGTCAGGAAGCATACGAAATTGAGGAGCAGTTTCAAATTTTGCAGACAGCATTTTATTATCAATAACAGCAAACTGAAAAATTAAAATTGTTCAGTATAACTATTTACGATGGCAGTAGAAACTTAGAAAACAGAGGCCTTCTGAATTTTTCTTCTCAATTTCAAATCTCAGTCTCAATCTCTGTCTTTTGTACAAGCATTGCTGCTCTTTTTATAAGTCTGTGCTTGGGAAACTCATTAAGAGAACAGCATGCTTCTCACACAATATTCTTGTAAATTTCCAATGTTCTTGCAGGTGCAGCAAAAAGAACATAATGACCCAGAACTGGCCTCTTGTTGACAGCTCTGCACAGTTTCCACACCAGCATCTCAGTTTTAACCCCTTGAGTTCCAAATAGCTTTTTGCAATCATTTCAATAGTATAGCTATATACCGTTTTAAACAAAGGGATCCCAGTTTCAGTGACAGTTCCACATAAAGATTCACATATACAGTACCTCCATACCTGCAGATATGCAAGGGGGAAGAAAAGACAAAACAGCAAGGGAAGGCAAAGAGATAGTGAGCGGCAGATAACTGCAAAACTGTCAGAGTGATTAGTTCCTATGTCTCATAAGAAAATTTGATTGTGCAACCAGACAGACAAGAGACAAAAAAGAAAAGGATTGAACAAACCCTTGCGTTTAAACTTTTTCTGCATGACAAATGAGGCAGGGCCTTATTCAACCCTGTCACATCCCTGTTGCAATGTGGCCCCCCTCAGAACTTTTCCCCAGTGCAAACCCATTTTGCAGGTGTGAACTCTGATGTGGTGAATACCAGCTCTGCACAAACCCCAGTTTGTGCAACACAAACTGGGTTTGTGCCAGGGCAAAGCTTGGTTAATCTGGCCCTGGTGTGCTGAAGAAACTGATGTACACATTGTTAATTTTACCTTTATTTTTGTTTCACAATGATAACACAGTATTTATGTAACAAAACAAAGAAAAATAAACGTAATATAAAAAGTTATGTGTCACCATTATAGTCTATTGGGTGTGGTGTGGGTGACTACTCAAAACAGGTTACAAGATTCCCTGTTGCTTCACTATAATCTTTATACATTAGTTAAGCAGACGAGTTGCATAGAAGTTTTCTATTAATATATTTTTAGGTGAGCATCATGCTCATTTGCTTTAGCAAAACAATGACCCACATATTCAGGAGAGATGAACGGTGCATCCCTAGATGCTTCCACACATCCCCAGGCTTGTGAGGGTCATCAGGGGCATAGCAATATTCATAAGCCCCCAATGAGCCTGCAAACCTGACTGTGCCACTGCACAGAATATTTCGATATGAGAATGCAAATCAGGGGTTCTTCATGCATAGTTCACACATCACAATATTCAACCCCTCCCAAGTGTTACTATGGCCAGCTGGTGGATGCATAGATATGCTCTCAAGACCCTACATTAACTATGCGTGGGCCAGTAAGTACCCCATGCATAATCCAAGGCATGACACACAATCCCCCTCCCTGAGCCCAGATCTCATGTATCAAAATGTCAAACTCCCCTCCCCGAGCCATGATCTCAGGCAAAATAATGCCATCCCCTTCCCAGAGCCCAAATCACATGTATAATAATGGCATCCCTCCTCCCCATGCCCTGATCACTTGTATAATAATGTCATCTCCCCTCCCTGAACCCAGTTCACTTGCAGGCTGAAGTCAACCCCCCCCAATCCATCCCCAATCTCCTTTAAAATATTGTCACTTCCTCCCCAGCCCTGAGCACCCATACATGTGAACAATGCAAAGGACACACCATTTCCATAGTGCAATGCAGTGCCCCCCTCCCTAGCCCTGGTCTCTTGAGAGACGGAAATTCCCCCTGAGCCCTGATTGCTAGCGTTCACTCTCCCCATACCCAGTTGGCAATACCATACACCCCGCACCCCTCCATGTAAAGCCCCCGGTGCTGGGTGGCACAGCCCTTCTCACCCACCCATTGCCAACCACCGACTGATCAGTACCAGAGCATGGAAACTGAATAGTGCATGCCCACTGGTTGCTACAACAACCAATGAGTGTGTACTATTTAACATTCACACTCTGGTACCAATCAGTTGGCAGCTGGCCATGGCTGGGTGAGGAAGGCTGTGCCGGCCGCCAATGGGGGAATTATGGGGTTGCAAGGTGGTAGGGTATCACCATCCATGTGGGGATCGGGGGACTGTTGGCCTCCAGGAATTAGGGCTCAGGGTGCATTTCCATGTCTCAAGGGTCTGAAGCTGGGGAGGGGGCCCACTGCACTATGGAAAAGGGGTGTCCTTTGCACTTTTCACATGAACAGGTGCTTGGGGGTGGGAAAAGGGTGACAATATTTTAAAGGAGACTGGGGTTAGGGATGAGGGTTGACATGAGGCTGCAAGTGCTTGGGGCTCAGGGAGGAGGGTGACAATGTTTTACAAGTGATCGGGGCTTGGCTAGGGGGGATGCTACTATTATACAAGTGATCGGGGCTCGGGGGATGACATTATTATATAAGTGATCAGGGTGGGATTTGGGAAGGGGTGTTGCCATTATGTTTTGCATGATCAGGGCTCAGGGAGGGGGGATGTCTATGTATTACATGTGATCAAGGCATGAGGGGGCTGCACCTGCGCATTCAGACCAGCGAAGCCATGCAAATGAGCCCATAATGGGAATGTATGAGGCTCCATTGTGCTATGCATGCCCAATGAGATCATTTGCATGTTTGGGCTGAATATCACCCATGGGGGACATGGCACATCCAGGTATGTGACACACATTCCTCTGTGGGTGGTCTTTAGCCCTGCACCCTGCATGCACAGCACCATACATGGAGGCCGCCTGCTATATGCCGCACATCAGGGTACGATATTCAAACAGAATGTGGGTTCTGTTCTAATCATGCATTCTGTATGAATAATGCAACAGAGTCGGCCAGTGCATCTCTTTTGCGTGATGCACTGTTTTGCACATGTATCCGGCCAGCTCTGAATATATCCCCCCATGTGTTTATGAGTAACACTCAGCAACTAACAGATTGCTACAGTACAATGTGAGGTAACCAGAGTGTATGGTGAACACCTTTATAATGTAATTTTTGGTATCTTGTGGTGTTGAGGTCAATTATTCATGACATGCATTTATTTTATTTGATAAGCTCTTAGCAATAATTTATGAACTACTACTGGGCAAAAACTAATGAAATTTCAGTTATATGCACATGCGATCAGTGTCCCCCTGATCAGCTATTAGTAGTTCACTAATAGAAATACTGTAACTGTGAACACTGCACTGTCATTTTTCTATTGGAAACCGCAAATAACATTTTTCATCCAAGAGAAAAATCTCTGCGTAACTGAACTATCGAGCAATAAAAAAACAGTAGAAACTGGACAGCACAGTGTTCACTGAAATCTTGTTTATTATCTCTCAGTGGTAGTTGTAGTTCATAATGATTTCCTAGGAGCTTTTATCAAGTGTAGTATTGTAAATAATAATGTAGGTCAAGGATGGGCTGCTGTCAGATGTGAACACAATTGTGTTATTGCTCATGTTTGTCAAATACATTTCCAGCTTTGATATAAAAATTGAGGGGATTTGACAAATACAACTTTGCACTTAATTTCAACTTTACTAGTGATGACTAAACTCTCACATTAAATATGTAGTGAGAAGATGGTCTGACAAGATTTACCTTTGGCTTGCTTATTTAAGTTCCAAAAGCAAGAAGGGTTATCCAACTGACCCTGGCAATTACAGACCCATAACAATCCTCCCCCCCCCCCAAAGCACTCGAAAGAATTGTAGCAGACCAGCTCACTGAATACTTGAACAAACACAACCTGCTGTGTCAAGAACAGCATGGGTTCAGGGCGGGTCACAGCACTACCACTGCCCTTCTCCAATTCACCTCCTACATACATGAAACGTTGGAACAAGGGTTGGTAGCAGGAGCAATCTTTGTGGATCTGACCAAAGCTTTCAACACAGTCAGCCACTCACTCCTTATCCACTCTCTCTTCTCCCTCCATCTCACCCAAGAAACAATCTCCTGGTTCAAAAACTATCTCACTGACAGGACACAACAAGTCAAAATCAACACCACCCTCTCTGCTATGCAACCTGTTCATGCAGGAGCCCCAAGGGTCGATATTAGGCCCTCTACTTTTCACTGTCTATCTAAACTCCCTTCCTCTGTCTGCAGTGGTAAACTATTGCTCTATGCTGGCGATGCCATAGTATACTGGAAACACCCCAATTCAAACTCCCTTCAAAATTTCCTGCAAGGCAGCTTTACAGAACTTGAATCCTGGTTCACTGATCATCGATTACTACTAAACTACAACAAGGCTAAATCTATGATCTTCGCTCACCGTCAAAACCCCAACAGTAATGCCCTTCTATCAATCTTAACTTCCCAGTGCACCCACATAGAACAAGTCCCTAACTTTTAATACCTGGGCATCACTCTGGACACATCCCTTACTTACCACATACACATTAAGCACCTCTCCAACACTGCAAACATCCGCCTTGGGATATTATACAGACACAAACACTGCTCCCCCCCAGGCACTAAGGCTGGTGGTTACCTGCTCAGTCCTATCCATGCTAGATTATGGCATAATAATCTATGGCACGGTTGACAACACAGCCCTAAACAGCATCAAACTAGCTCTCAATAAAGCCTACAGACTGGTTACAAGCAGTGATAGATTAACCCGTATGTATGAGCTCTATAAGCGAGCAGACTGGCTGACCATTGAAGACAGACTAATGTACCACACTTGCCTCCTAGCAAACAAGATCCAAATGAATCTTGCTCCTAAGGGCCTCCACCCCCTCATCCAACCTATCCCCCACAGGAGCAACCCTAGGCACCTGGCCAATACCCCTCTCCTAGTCCCCCACTGCAGGACTGCCTTAGGGCCAAAGTCTTTCCGGTATCGTGCTCCACTCTGGCTAAATAAACTTCCCACCACCATCTCCCAGGCCCCTAGTCTTGACCTATTTAAAAATGGTATCAAGAGCTTTCTCCTTGACTCGAAGATTTGTGGCTATAACAACCAGTCCTCGCTAACCCGGGAGGTGTCAGTAAACTAGCGTTTCCCTGAGCTCCAAACCAAGGCCAACAAAAAAATCTAATGGTGCCGATAAACCCAGACTCCTGTATTGGAGATGGCTTCAAAATTGGGAACCAGTCCCTCTCCCCTGCAATGACCCAGGGTCCATAAACAACCCTAGTGAACATAAAGCAATGTAATACGAGCCATGTAAATTAACCTGTACAGAGTAACCTTGTATAATTTGTCTTAATGTAATATTTGCCTAGTAAGCAATGTACTATGTATGTATGTACTGACTTGGAGCCTTTACAAAGGAGCCATTGACTCAAAGGATTGTAATTCTGAAATTTAAATAAAATAAAATAAAAAAAAATGCCTATGTCTATTTTTTCATGTAACATTTGCATCACTGATTAATTTGGTGCATCAAGCCGTATGTGTATATGTGTGTGTGCCTGTGTGTATGTTCAAAGAGGTATATATACAGAACCAACAGCACCTTTTACTGCAGTACTTTGATTTTACATAGATACATAGACAGTGTCGGCAGATAAGGGCCTATGGCCCACCCAGTCTGCCCATTTGAGCTTGTAAGTTCAGTTTGTTTTCCTAGAAGTATGTTGCCCCTTACCCCTGATCTCTAGAATTCCTTTATGTCTATCCCATGCATTCTTAAATCCCGTGATTGTTTCAGCCTCCTCCATTTCCTCTGGGAGGGTGTTCCACTTGTCCACCACCCGTTCTGTGAAGAAATTCTTTCTCATGTTTCCTCTGAATCGTCCTCCCTCCAACTTCATCCCATGCCCTCTAGTCCTGGAACATCGTTTTTGCTTAAAAATAGTGTTTTCCTGCACCCTGTTCCTCCCTGTAAGATACTTGTGTGTCCCTATCATATCCCCTCTCTCCCTCCTCTCCTCCAGGGAGTACATGTTCAGTTCCTTCAACCTGTCTTCATAGGATTTGTGATGCAATCCATGCACCATCTTTGTTGCCCTCCTCTGAACCTTCTCTACCCTGTCTATGTCCTTACGTAGGTATGGTCTCCAGAACTGTACACTGTACTCCAGGTGGGGCCTCACTACTTTCTTGTATAGCGGAATTATGACCTCCCTTTTCCTGCTGGTGATGCCCCTGCCTATACATCACAGCATCCTATTTGCTTTACCTGCTGCCTTGTCACACTGTTTCCCTACCTTGAGATCATCAGAGATGACAACCCCAAGATCCCTTTCCTGCTTGGTGCATGTTATATCCTCACCCCCCAACTGATATATTGTGCCAGGGCTTTTGTGCCCCATATGCATTATCTTGCACTTCTTTGCATTGAATTTCAACTGCCAAACCTTGACCATTCTTCAAGTTTCTGCAGGTCACTCTCATTCTGTCTACACCCTCTGGTGTGTCTACTCTGTCACAGAGCTTTGTGTCATCAGCAAACAGTGAAATTCTGCCTTCTAGATCCTGCTAATGTCACTGATGAAAATGTTGAATAGGACGGTCCCAGCACTGATCCCTGTGGTACCCCACTGGTCACTCTTCCCTCTGTGGAGTGACAGCCATTTACCACCACCCTCTGTGTCCTGCCACCCAGCCAGTTACCTACCCACCACACTACTGTCCTGCCCACACCCATATTCCCCAGTTTGTGTAATAGTCTTCTATGTGGCACAGTGTCAAAGGCACTTCTCTTCTTATTTTTCTACTATTGAGGTATAAATGTGGGACTTTTACATCACAATAATACAAGTAAAACTAAGTCACACATTAATTCCTTATCTCTTATATTAATGCCTGCAATGTGATTGAATTACCTTGCCAAGGTGAGTTGCTAAAGAAGTGTGAAATCTGAGCTACTACTACTGCAGATTCCAAACCTTCTGTGTGTGTGTGTGTGTGTGTGTGTGTGTGTTGTTCCTTAAGTTATCAGATAATTGCACTATTAAGGAGTTGTAATCAGCTGGTGTGCTGAAGCAACTGATGTGCACATTGTTATAGACCAAGATAAAGAGTATTCACCATAATATAACTCTATTAGTGGATTACTCCTAGAAAATACAGTGACATTTATTTGGCAAGGACTTATTCTTATTTTTAAATAGCAAACAATATTGGACTTTTTTGGAAAAGGAGGACAATAGACAAACAAAGACATCTGTGATTGAATTACCTTGCCATGGAGTGCTGCTAATGAACTGTGAAACCTGAGCTACTACTACTGCAGATTCCAAACTCATTGCAGTGAATGGGAGAATGTGGATGGATTTTACTCCATCCTAACAACATAGCTGAAGGGAAGGTGGGGAGGGGGAAGAAACAGTTTAGTGAATGCAGGAAACTGTGGACTTGATTCCATTCCACTACCTTCTAACAACAAAAGCTGTGCTATGTTAGGAATTCAGACCCTTTTTTCTGATTATAGCAATATGTTTGCATGGTTCCACTAATGCAGCCTTAAAAAGGTACTGAAATACTATTAAATACATATAATGTTCTGCTTTCCTTTTACAAGTTCTATGCTATCTACTGTGGGAATGTTCATCAGCAGGTTGAGTGAAAGAAAAACAGTCATAGATCAGAGTAGGGGTGTCTCACACTTAGAAACAGACACTTAGCATGTGAATGCCATAATAACTTTCCAAGTTATAACTGGCCATCACCATTGGAAAAAGATTGATGGCCGGTTATTATATGTGCTTATAAAATGGCTAAGACAGTCAGATGAATTTGCAAGCTGATGATTATTCCAACTTGTAAAATTATCTCACCAAATTACATAAGACTGCATTTCCTACATCATGAAAAATTGATTATTTTAAACCAATGAAATGTTTTAAAATTAATTCCTCTACTTTTATTTTTCAAAGCCATTTGGTACATGCAAAATGATATGTCAAGGATGTGAAATTATATGTAATAATTACAGTTTTTTGGGGTGCATTTTAAGCATGAGATGTAACACACCTGTTGTGTGAATTTTGGTTCATAATTACATGCCCTGCTGTACCCTATTGCTTATACAATAATCCCCATGAAATATGTGGGTGCAGTCTAACTTTTTCAACCATACTGAATAGAGGTACATCAGCATTTCATGCAATGTAAATGATCAATCATGGAACACAAGGTCCATTCTGCTGCTATTCTGGGTGTAGCATTCTGGGATTCATTTTATGCTCTGTGCACCTGTTTCATTTAGACTTGATTGCTTCCACGCACAATCCACCCCTCAGTCCATCCACCAGTGAGCATTTAGTTAGGGGTCCCTAATTTTGTTGTAATCATCCCTCTCTGAACTTCTGCCTATACCCCTTATTTTTTTCTCAGTTGACAGCAAGCAGCCAGTGTGTATCATAATCTTCTTAATACCCTTAATTATTATACATTTCTTGATTATCTTCTCCTCACCTACCTGTTCCCTACAAAGGAGACTGAACTGCTGTATAAACCTCTGCTCACATTCTAGCACACTGATGCCTCATAGTAATCATCTTTGTCTCTCTCCTCTGAACATTTTTTGAGATCCCCTATGTCATTGCAGTGAGATGATGGGACTTTAACATAGTATGCCAAGTGAGGATTTACTAGTATCTTGCATAGAGGCCACATCACCTGTCTTTATTTCTTTTTTGTTTCCTGACTGATACATTAAGGTTCAATAGGTAGCATGCTTGTCTCTGTAGCTAGAATATTGGAAGGTCATTGGGTTTAGTCACAGCTTCAGCTAGAAGCAGGGACATCCTGGACTCCCTGAGGAGGGATGTTTCTTAGGCAAGTAGTCAGAGATCCCACTCACAATGGGGCAATGCTGGACCTGACGTTCACTAAGAGGGACGGTAGTGTAGACATCAAGTTGGGAGGTCACTTGGGGAACAGGGATCAACATACAGGATGCAGAGTGGTTCAACATAAGGACAGTGATAGAAGCAAACCACTCAAGAACATGGGTCCTGGACTTCAGGAGGTCAGATTTTCAAAATTATGGTTGAAGCCTTCAGAGATGGCCTTGCAGGTGGGGATGACTGAGATGGGGTGGAGAAACACTGGATTAAGGTAGGGAAAGCATAGTGAATGCAGCAAATCTCTATGCAAAGGAAGTGAGCAGAAACAAAAGGAAAAAGAGTCCGCAATGGTTCTCAAAGGAAATGGTGGAAAAGGTAAAGGCTAAAATGGTAGCTTTCAGATGGCATAAAGATACAGAAGGAAAATGGAAGGGATATGTATCAGGAGAAGCAAAGACATGCAGCAAAAGTAGTAAGGCACTCAAAGACACATGATGAGGAAAAAGTAGTCCAAGGGATAACAAATGGAGAAAGGACATTTTTAGGTAGACACATATGTGTCAAGCCAGGATGAAGTGCAGAAATGCTGCAGAATATTACAGAATACTGCACTTTACTGCAGGGGTCATTGTAAGTAAATGGAAATTAAGCCCTTTTGTCATGCAGGATTTTGTGACATGTCATTACTGCAAGTTACTGTGCTTCATCGTAGTTGGCACATCTGTAAGTGAAAAGAAGACGACTAGGAGAGAGATTATGAAGTTAAGAATGACAGGTAGGTATTGTGCAGTGGAGGATCAGGAAAAAGCAGATACCTTAACAAATACTTTTGTTCAGTCTTCACAGAGGAAGGGGATGGGTCATATAAAAGCAACATGGTCACTGATGAGGGGGAGGTAGACACAAGTCTCTTTACAGAGGAGAGAGCACTGAAGAGACTCACAAATCTAAAAGTGGACAAAGCAATAGGGCCAAATGGGGTTTACCCAAGGGTACTGAGAGAGCTCATGGAGGTACTGGCTGCACCTCTGAGAGTCCTTTTTAATATCTCACTGGAAACAGGAGTCATTCCAGAGGACAATAGGAGGGAAGATGTAGTTCTGACTCACAAAAGTGGTAGCAGGTTGGAGGCTGGCAACAACAGGTCAGTCAGCCTGACAACAGTAGTTGGAAAGCTAATGGAGACACTTCTAAAGGAAAGGATTGTGTATTATCTTGAATTTAGTCGGTTATAAGACCTAAGGCAACATGGATTCACTGGAAAGAGGTCATGTCAGACAAATCTGATAGAGTTCTTTGACTGGGTGACCAGGTAAATAGACATGGGGCAATGGGCAAGGCCTACTTAGATTTGAGTAAGGCTTTAAACACTGTTCTACATAGGAGGTTCATAAGCAAACTGGTAGTTTGGGGGTGGGTCAAAGGTGGTAAACTGGGTAATAAATTGGTCAAGGGATAGATGACAAAGGGTGGTGCCAAACAGAGTTCATTCCTGGGATGGGAGGGTGACCAACAAGGTGCCACAGAGCTTAATACTGGGACCAGTCCTCTTTAATGATTTTATATGTGACACTGCAGATGAACTGGAAGGGAAGGTTTGCCTCTTTATGGATGGCGTCAAAATCTGCAATAGGGTGACCAGAGCGGGTAGAAAAAAAATTTGCAGGGACCGTAGAAAGCTCAAAAAATGGTCAAGGGCACATGGCACCTGGGTTCCAATGCAAAAAATTATAAAATTATGCACTTATGACACAGAAACTCAAAGGCAGAGTACAATATGGGAGAAGAGGTATTGATAGTCACCAGATTGAAAAGGGATTTAGGGGTAATCTGATCATCTCAATGTGGCAAGGCAATACAAAAAGGTGGTGGGCAGGGCTAGTGGGATGTTGGATGCATAAGGAGAGGTATCACCAGCAGGAGGAGGGAGGTGGTGTTGCCACTGTAGAGATCACTGGTGGGACCCCAACTGGAGTGCTATGTGCAGTTCTGGCGACCACATCTCAGGAAGGACACAGACATATTAAAGGCAATTCAGAGGAGGGCAACAAAAATGGTGCAGGGTCTGCATCAGAAGCCCTAGGAGGAGAGGCTGAAGGACCTCAATATGTACACTCTGGAAGAAAGAACAATGAGAGGGGTATGATAGAGATTTGTAAACATCTCATGGGGGTAAATAAGGTACAGGAGTGGAGTATTTTTCAGAGGAAAAGATGCACAAGGACAAGGGAACATGAAATGAAGCTAGAAGAGGATAAATTCTAGAGAGACGTGAAGAAGTGCTTCTTCACTGAACGAGTGGTGGATGCCTGGAACAGTCTCTGAGTGGAGGTGATGGGCTTCAAGCATGCATGGGATAGCCACAAGGAATCTTAGCTGGAAGCAAAGGGGGGAGCCAGAGGTCAAGTAGGGTCTGCAGTGACAACATAGGCAGGGGAAAAATGGGCAGACTGGGTTGGCTAGGCGATCCATATCTGCCATCAAATTCTATGTTTCTAGTTCCCACACCAGGAGCTTTTGCTTACACCCAATGCAGACACTGTAGCAGAGCACTAGGGTAAGGTGCCATCTTTTTGGATGAGGGGTTAAACCACAGCTTCTTCTTCTCCTCTGTGGTGGCTATCATGGTGGAAGTTGAAAATTCCAATGCACTCATTGTTAGATATGTAAAAGTAATGGATTTTCACCAGTGTCTTGGCCAACATTCATTCTGCTAATAAAATAGGTCCATGAAAACCCCACACTCCAAAGGCCAAAGGCCACATATGTATGATAGTCTTACTTTATGTGCTTTATTGTTAGACTCAATAAAAGTCATTACAAATAATTAGACATATACACATTTTAAAACAATTATAAATACAGTAGTTGTAATACATAAGTAAAAGCCACATCTAGAAAGAACTGTCACATCTCAGTGTGCATTTTTGGTCATTAACTACAAATAAAAACAAATATTGTGAAACTTACCTATTTAGGACACTTCCTAGTAAGGATGTCACAGTATTAAGGATATCTCTTATAGTGCCAACTGCAAATTCTTTAGTGATCTGCCATCTGTGTAATAAGAATAAATTGATATCAATGACCAATTCTTGTCCCAAATATGTCTTCAATAGACAAGTTTTGAGGCAAATAAAAAAATAAATAATCACGCATTTTTTTTATTTCAACAATGTCCTTAATAAAAGACCTAGAATACCCACAGAAAGCCTGGTGCAGCCCTAATTATAACATTGCAACTCTATTGCTGATATCATATACTGTGTCTTACATTCAGAAGTAAACTTAAACATAAATAGGCTGTGATTATGGGATGATGTACTGTATCAAAACAATTTAGAGTGTCTTGATGTTTAAATGCATATGTAACACAGCAGCCTAGCAGGATGATGGTAGTGCTTCCACTTGCAACACCAGTGACCTGCGTTTGGAAATGGACTCAGATCACTGGAAGCTAGCTGGGGAAATGTGGATTAATAGTGCCATGAACAGCCCTCTTCCTTCAGGGAAAGGGGGGTGTCACTGTGCTCCAGCACTTGCCTGTCACTTGACTAGAGTCAGATTGTAGCACAGGAAAGACTTGCATTAAGGGTAGGAGTGCCACCAGGCACCAATACTACACTGTGTGACAGTGCACATGCTATGCCATTGCATGCTGGAGACCGTTGAGGAGAAAATGGGTGGAAAAAACACAATCAATAGGCAGGATAATACTGCCATTATTGCAGGCCCTGCATTACAGACCACTGCAGCCACCCACCATGGATGGTCCTGAATAACATTTGGAGATATGTTCCAGAGAACTTAATTGGTAAGGCTGGGGGTGGGGCAGGGCAGAAAAGTTGGCAAATGTAGTCAACAAAGAAGATAAATGCAGTATTGGAAAAATGTACAGCGGAGCCAACCAGGATGCAGTATTATACCTTGCAGTAAATGCCATGTCACAAAATATTGCATAACCAAAGGGTGTAATTGCCACTGGCTTACACTGTTCACTGTATAATTTTGCAGTAATACTGCATGGTACTGTGCTGCATCCTGGCTTGTGCTGATATAATTGTGATATAATTTCAAAAGCAGAAGTATGCATATACTGTACTGATAAATTATAAAACTGGACAGAATAAGTAAATGCTAAATACATATATTGTTTTGCCATCACAAACAAGCTCTAAAGTCTCCACATATTTATTTATTTATTTTGTTTACTTAGTTATTCATTGTTTTCTTATTTATTTATAAACTGGTGACTGGGAATGCAAGCAGAGGACATGGGAGATAGAAATGCAATCAAAGATTAGTGGTTCAAGAAGTAAAATACAATGGTGCTAAACATATATGTGGACTTACAGTAGTGCAAATATAACAGTGTTCAAAATGAGCAAGAAATGGTGCAAATATATATATATATATATATATATATATATATAGAAATACAATGGTGCAAAAGTACAGCATTCAAAGTGAGAAATGGCAAAATTAGTCAGATTTCAAAATGATATGTAGCACAAACAGTGGCTGGGAGAACTGCTAACTAGCAGGAGCAGAATTGAGTGAAGTGATCTCAGGAGGAGGTGCTTAAAGATCACGTGCAAAGGTTTTTGCATATTGTTAAAAGCTTGCAAATGCTTGCATTCAAGTCCCTGTGTTATGATTAGTGTTTCCTGAAAATTTCATGCTGTTTGGCTTGTGGTTTTCTTTAAATCAGCATCTGTTAACTTGCTCTATAGTGCGTGAAAACAGTGGAGTTATTTATGTCCCGCTCACTCTGTGTTGGAGAGTGATGACATCATCTTGAAGTGCTGTAGCTTGCTGCTTCAGATTCCCAATCAGTCTATAAAGTTAATGGTTTGCTCTCCAGGTTCCTTCCAAACTCAGTCTCTGGCTTGTGTTTAGAAAGATCCGCTTAAAATCTTTCATTCTCTTCTTATAAAAAATGCTCATTTGAGTTTCAGTGCTGAATTGAAGTAGTTTAAATCTTTCTCTGTGAGACAGCAGCATGTCTATATCACCATTCTCAGTTCTTTCTCATCAAAACTCTGATTTTTTTCTAATTATATAACACAGGTTTGATCAATGACTATAAAATACATCTAAATTTTGTTCATTCATAGAAATAATTTGTCTTTGATGTAGCCTTCATGAATACAGCTATGTAAAAAAAAATGTTCATGTCAGATTGACAAATAGATGCATGTCACACTCTGTTTCAAGCACATGCACTGTCTGAACTCACAAATTTCAGTTCTTTGGTGGTTTCTGTGTGAAACTACATCATGTATGTGTATAAACAGAAATACTACATGGCATCCTGATGCACCGTGTTTCTTCCACACAATTCAGGCAGCTAAACTCTGCTGCCACCTGTCCCCTGCCTCACAAGCCCCCTGCCTTCTGCTCCACATTTGAGGCTGCTGCACCCTGATGCTCACTGTCTTCTCCTGCACAATCCGGGGCTGTGCACCCTGCTGTCTCCATCTTGTGCCTAAAGATCAGGGCCGCTGCCCTCTGCTGCCTTCTGCCCAAAATATTAGGGTTGCTGCACCCTGCTGTCCTCCACCTCCCCCACAGTCAGGGATGCTGTACCTGATGAACTCTGTTTCTGTCTCCACAGTCAGGGTTGCTGTCCTCTGCTAAGCTGTAGAGTTCAGGCCCCCTGCCTCCACAGTTGTGGTTGCTGCACCATGACGCCCTAGGTCACCAGAGGGGTGGGGTTTTTGTTGCACCCTGCTACCCACTTCCATTGCCCCAAATGGGCAGAGCTGCTGCACCACCCACACCCTGTCTCATAATCAGGACTGCTGCACCCATGGCACCCTATTGCAATATGTTCCTGCAGGAGGGAGCAGCATACTGCAATAACCCTAACTGTGGAGGCAAGGGGCTCCAAAGTGCAGCAGGGCACTGTAGTGGCAGGGGACAGAGGACAGCATGGTGCAGAAACCTTGACTGTTGGGCAGGACTAGGGAGGTGCGAAAAAAACTTCTGCTTGCAGAATTTCAGTGAAAGTTCAAATTTTGCTTCCGCAAAAGTTCAGAAATCATTTTCAGAACTTTTGCAAAAATTCCACCCTAAAACTGTGGAAAACATATATACAAACTGTGGGTAAATTTATTAAACTGCAGAAAAATAATCTGCAGAAGAATCACTGCCAGTGGTCAGTTCGGAGGCTTTTTTTAACTACAGTTTAATTCATTAATCCACCCCCCACTGATCAGGGGTCCCAGTAAATACCCTCAGTCCCTTCCATGGATCCTTCTGGTTTCTAGTGGCCCCCCAACCACCAATCATGACCTCCAAAACATTTTCTTTCCCTGATGTCTAGCAGACCATCCTCCTTATCCTGGGTTCCTTAATCCACAAATAAACAGCAAGCAGTTCACCAACTCATGCCCCTCTATTCCCAGCATTCCCTGGTGTCTAGTGTACCCCCCAACCACCACCCTGATACTTCATCTGCCAGTACCCCACTCCTCTCCCCACCCTGCCCCAGAGCAGGCCACCAGTGCAGCACTCCTCTCTCCCCCACTACCAGTGGTCCACTGAATTGTCAATGAATAACCGCATGGTTGTATAAGCAGGCATTCATTCACTGAAAGTTCATTAAACTGTAGATAGAATAAATTCCCCAGTTTATATGCATTTTTCTGCAGTTCACAAAAAAGGTCCACAAAACTCACTGAAAATCCATGGAAAATCCCAGTTTTGCCAATGGTGAATGTTCCGCAATTTCTGCGAAATTTCCAACATTTTGTGGAAGTTCTATGAAAGCGGAATTCACAACTTTCACTCAGCCCTAGACAGGACACAGGTGGGCAACCAGGTACAGCAGCTCTGACTATGGCACAGGGTGTACATGGTGCAGCAGTGCATCCCATTTTGGGCAATGGAAGTACGTAGCAAGGTTTAGCAGCCCCAATTGTGGAGGCAGGGGTATGGGACTCTAGGGTGTAGCACAGCAGCCCTGATTGTGGAGACAAGAACAGGGGGCAACAGGGTGCTGTGGCCATGACTGTGGGGGTGGGGGTTGGGACAGAGGGCAGCCACAACTTTTTGGGCAGGAGATAGGGGTGGCATCAGGGTACAGCAGCCCAAACTGTGGGACAGGGTGCAGCAGTCATTTCTGTTTGGGACAAGGGATATGGGCAACAAGGTATAGCAAAGAACCTGACTCTGGTGGCAGGGGGAAAGCAGGGTACAACTGCCTCAACTGTGGAGACAAGCAACAGGGTGCAGAAAATGCCCTGACCTTTGTGGCAAGTGGCAGCATGGTGCAGTAGCCCTCACTGTGGAAGCATGGGGTTCTAGGGCACAGCAGGCCATGCAGCCCCAGCTGTGTAGACAGGAGCAGGGTGCAGCAGCCCTGGCTGTGGTGACAGGTGAAAAAGGACAGTATGATGAAGAAGCCCTAACTGTGGGGCAGGACGCAGGGGGGCATCAAGGTACAGCAGCCCTAAATATGAGATGGGCCATATTTGATGCAGCAGCCTTGCCATTTGGGGCAATAGAAGTGGGTAGCAGGGTGCAGCAAAAGCCCCATGTCTGGTGGCCAAGGACAGCATGGTGCAGCAGCCCCAACTCTGAAGGCAGGGGATCTGGGACTCTAGGGCTTAGCAGAGCACAGCATCCCTGACTGTGGAGACAGGAACAGGGGGCAACAGGTGCAGCATCCTTGACTTTGAGGGTGGGGGACAGAGGGCAGCAGCGTGCAGCAACTCCAACTGTTTGAGCAGGGGGCAGCAGGGTGCAGCAACCCCAATTCTTTAGGCAGGGGATGGAAGCAGCAGGGTGTTCAATCCCTGGTTGTGTGGGAGAAGACAGTGGGCAGCAAAGTGCAGCAGTCTTGAATGTGGAGCAGAAGGCAGGGGGCTTGTGGGGCAGAGGACAGGTGGCAGCAGAGTGCAGCTGCTCGAACTGTGGGAAAGAGATACAGAGCATCAGGATGCCACATAGTGTTTCTGTTTATAAACATAAATAGTGTATTTTCACATAGAAACCACCAAAGAACTGAAAATTGTGAGTTCAGACAGTACAAATGCTTGAAATAATAGAGGGTGGCAGGCACCTGTTTGTCAATGTGACATGAAAACATTTTTCTTACATGAATGTATTCATGAAGGCTACATCAAAGACAAATTACGTCTATGAATTAACACAATTTAGATTTATTTTATATTCATAAAACAACCCTGTGTTATATAATTAGAAAATCATCTGAGTTTTGATGAGAAAGAACTGAGTTGTGATACAGACACACTGATCTCTCACAGAGAAAGATTTCATCTACTTCAATTCAGCATTGAAACGCAATTAAGTAACTTTTTATAAGAAGAGAATGATAGATTTTAAGCTGATCTTAATACAAATCAGAGACTGTGTAAGAAATATGAAGAGCAAACCATATACTATGCCTTGCTGTCACTGGTAATCTGAAGCAGCTAGTTACAGTACTCCAAGATGATGTCATCACTCTCCAAGCCAGAGTGAGAGGGATAGAAATAAATCCACTGTTTACAGTGACTATAGAGCAAGTTAATAAATGTTGATTTAAAGGAAACCACAAAACCAAACTGCATGAAATTTTCAGGAAACACTAATCATGACACAGGGACTTGAAGTCAAGCTTTTTCAAGCTTGTATTAACAATATGCAAAAACCTTTGCACATGATCTTTAAGAAAGAGTGGGGAGAGAAGAGAGTCAGAGGTTGGAAACAAGGATGTTTCAAAGTGAGGGGAGGCAGACTGAGAAAAACATAGAAAAAAATAATAGTTGCCATTTTTTATAGAGCTTTTCATACACATTGTATCCCACAATGCTGTACAAGCAATACAAGAGAATGGAAGTGAAGGGACTGCAAATGTGTGGTGGCAGCCTTTGCTAATAAACATCCACTCACAGCCATGGATAACTGCCTGAAACAGATTTATGGGAAGAGGATTTTGTTAACTGTGGTTCAGAGCTCAGTGCTTATGTTACATACTGTAGCTGGATGCTGTAGGTTGTGCTTGGATACAGAAGCCAGACCAGAAAGTAGGGTAGGCTTGCAGGGTACTAGTAATATGAAATGATTCGTGCTTAGGTACTTTAGCATAGACATGAGCAAGTCAGTGATTACAGTAAATGTGAACTGGATAGCATATGCAAGGTGCTTAGTTGCTTGAACTGATGAGTCACTTATTGTGATATGATGGTTTTGGCCTTTCTCTGTATCCCATCTGTAGGGAGGAAGCTTAGTCCAGAATTATGAGACCCCCCAAAAAGAATTATGATATCGATGATTGTTTTGTATCCGACTGATGGAGTCGAGCAGGAAGACACCCCCAAGAACATGAGTAGCAGAAGATCACCTCTTCCAACTCCGGAGAGTGTGACCAGTAGCATGCAGGAGAGGAAAACCCCCCTTGGGGGGAACCTCTGAGGACCCATGGCTACTGACCTGCCCATCCTTCTGGGCATACTAAAGGAGAGTAATCCTAAATATTTTAATCGGCTAATCCGAACCCCCCCAATTGTAGAACGCAATCCAGAGAAACTGAGAACTGAAGATGAAGGGGATCGTGATATGTTAGGTGAATAGAGCAAGCATCCAAGTAGTAAACTCCAATTCTGAGAATCCATGAGCAGGCCATAAGGAAGCAGAGTGGAATCCAAGGGCAATATGGGTCGAAATGATGAGTTGCAAGTGATGAAGCACTCCAGCAGGGAAGGAAGACTTCTGAGAGGAGATCCAAGAAGCAAAGGTTCAGCATTCATTTCTAGAAGAAGCAGAGTACATGTGTAGGTGATGATGTAGAAGACAATGGTCGAAGAGCTGAGCTAGAATCTGGGTAGGCTGTAATAGTAGTAGCAAGTAAATGCACCAAGTCAGTCAGTTGATAAGTAAGAGAATGTGGCAGCTAATCCCTCAGCAAGATGCACAGCTTATCCATCAGCTGAAGAGGTAAGTAGGCAGGGGCTAGCTCCAATAGCATGAAACACAGCCAGACCCATGGAGGCCTGCTGGAGGAATAGATGCAGTTAGTCCTCATGTATCTGGACAGCTCTGGAGTGGAGGTAAGAGAGGCGGCTAACTCCAGGTGATGGGAAGCACAGCCAGACCTATGAAGGTCTGCTGGTAGTAGTAGGAAATGGCAGCTAGGCCCTCGGTGAGATGAGCAGCTTATCCATCAGCTGGTGAGGTAAGAGAGATGCAGTTAGGTCCAGGTAACAGGAAGCGCAGCCAGACCTACAGAGGTCTTCTGGAATAATAGATCACAACAGCTAGTCCCTCAGTGAGATGCGCAGCTTAACCATCAGCTGGTGAGGTAAGGGGAGGCGGCTAGCTCCAAGTAAAATGAAAATGCAGCCAGACCTTAGTAGGTCCGCTGGTAAGTAAATAGAGTAGCAAGTGAATAAGTAGTAGAATTGGACAAAGGAGACTGAGGAGAAGCTTCGTGGATCCAAATGGTTGGACTTGAAAAATATCCCGACGAGTCCTGAATAATTAAGCTCAGAAATCCTGGATGGTGATAACTGAAGAGGCTGAGTCGAAGGAAGTAACATTGTCACAGGGTCTGAGAAGTGGTAGAGCAGAAATCAGGAGAGTGAAAGTCCTCAGGAGAAACCCAACTTAGTGTCTTAGGAAGAGCAAGCAATAGTAATTCCATACAGCTGAAGCCCACGGCAGGGCAAAGCATCCAAGAAGATATGATGAATGTAGAAACATGTAGATGTGAGTCCATAGTAAAGGAGCTCCTGGGCTGACTGACATGGCAGCAGGTAGGCATACAATATAATGTGTGAATCTCCAGGCCCCGAGCTGGGTGAGGAAGGTGTAGAGTAGAAGAAGGTAAACCCCCCAGCCCGATGGGCGAAGGCAGGTCTTAGAAGCCGGTGAACATGGTGAGTAATATATAGGAACAAGGATCTCTGGGCCCGTAGGGGCACAGGTCTGAATAATTGCAATGGCTAACCTCTGGCCCCACGGGTGAGGCAGGTTGCAGAGCAGTAGTAGATAAAACAATGGAAATGTCAAACTGCATGCAATGCAGAGAAGTAGCAAAGTAGCGAGGAATAAATTGCAAATGGTATGTAACTGGCATATCCTGAATTAGTTTAGTGTGGAGTAGTACTGTAGTTTAAAGGCAGTCTTATGAGAGTAGAACGGACTTTAGACTGTTGTATCTTGAAGATCAAGGATGGTAGGGATTGGAGTGAAGAGACCTCGGTGGAAGAGTTGGTAACTCAACAAGGCAAAGAGCATCCTGAAACTGTAGTTATTCAAGGTTCGAGGCATTAGTTCAACCAAGGAAGATGAAAATGGAACAAGGTCAGCAGGGAGTCTTGACGGAGATGGTAGTAGGAACTCCGGGGGAGTTGAAGAAGCATGGTGAGCATCCGGGAGAATTGAAGCGAACATCTTAATGTACTCCAGCAATACTCCAATTGGAGGCAGAAGTCTTAGGGAGCACAATTTGGAATGGTAGGTCTGAATAAAAAGCAGCTCTGTAGGAAGCATCTATGGAACGAAGGAGCTTAGCCCAATGAGATAAAGATGTGTGACATGACCAAGGCAGGTCAGCCGATGAACCGTAGATGGTACGGATAAATGAGCATGTCAGCCGGTGAGTTATAGAAGTAGTAGCTAAACCCAAGAAGGCTAGCAGGCAGCTCGACCATGCGAGGTTGGCCGGTAAGGTAAGTAAAGAGTGGCGGCTAGCCCCACGTAAGCTAGCATGTGTAGATGGACCACACATAGGTCAGCTGGTAAGTGAGGTAGTAGCAAAACGTAAATGAAGTGGAGCAAGATAAGCATCCAGGGATAAGTAAGCACAAGTCGTACTAAAATAGACAGTCTACGTAGGAGCGCTGAGTAATCTAAGATGGATAGAGGGGAAGAACAAGCAAGTTGATCTGCAACATCTGGAACTCAATGGAAAATTGAAGAGGAGTATTGGAGTATCCACTCTTGATGGATAAGCCTGGGCAGAGATCTGTAGGGAGAAACTGAAGCAGGCTGAAGCAATATGGATGCATGGCTGAAATACACGGCAGGAATGCCGGGGCCGAAAACGAGACAGCAGCCAGGACCAAGTGAGGGTTGGCAGGAGTGGCTGGACCACATGTAGGTCAGCCAAGGTTGGAAAAAAGATGGCAGTTAGACCCCACAAAGACTAGCAGAACTGGAAACTAACATGTCAGGCAGGAAGGTAAGCCAGCCAGATCAGGAACAATGAGTCAGGTTCAATAGAGGCAACAGAAAGGCTAGCATGGACAACATCAGTGCTGCAATGCCCAGTATGTAGTATTGGATATGGAAACAGTGACAGTAAAGTGGTCTTCCAGATACAATGATCTCCATTCATGCACGAATTACGTGTTTTGCGACAGCAATGGGGATTGGATTAACAGACAGTGCAGGTAAAGTACAAATGCAGTGTAGTTCCAGATATGGGGTGTAACAGGAGACATTTAATCCAAGTAGCAGTATCTTGAGACCCAGAATAGAGCAGGAGAACAAGCTGTGTTAAAGTAAATAGACAATCCTAGCAGGAAATAAGGAGGAATGTCCAGAACCTCCTTAGGACGAATGTAGCTAAAAGTACTATGTATCCAGAATGTGCCATAGGAAGGGAGGATGCAGGCATTACATTGAGTAGGCAGAGTGAGTCTCCTCAGTACTGCTTAGTGGAGCTGAGTAGGGGAGAGCAGCACATTGTTCCAAGCATACACAGCTAGGTGTAAGGCAGCTCTAAGGTGTGCAAGTCCAGGTGAATGGCAGCTCCGAAACTGAACAAGTGTTTCAGGTGCAAGGCAGCACTGCGGTGGAAGGTCCATGAAGCAGCCACCAGGTGCAGAATGGGAGTGCTAGCTTGGCTAGGAGAGGTCTGCGGCGTGGGTGCGATGGTGTCAAAAGGAAGCAGTTCATGAATAGGCAGAAGCAGGAATGAGTAAACCCCGTGGGTGGTAACAGTGAAACCAGGGAGGAAGCCGAGCCTCCAGCAGAAGGGGAGCAAAGCAGCGATGAACTAGCATGGAGCCGGGCTGCTCAGAAAGGGATGAGGGATGTGGAATGAGGCAAGAGCAGAGGTAAGCAAGCGTAGTGAGGAGTAGAGCATGAAACTGGGAAGGAGCATGTAAGAACAAACAAGGACTCCCCTCCAAAAAAGAAAAGACAAAGTACAAAAAGAAGAGACAGGGAACAGAGGAAAAGGGGTTGGGCCCACAAAAATGGAGCAAGGCAGACAACACGGTGAGGGGAGACGAGACTAAGAGCAGCCATGGACCAGCAATGGCACAGCAGCAAGTGTGACTCGCTCTAACAGGGCGGTGCGCCGCCTGATGATTTAAGTAGGTTGTGGGGGAGGAGCTCTTCCCGCACTTAACTATGGGCATAGCCCAACATTTGAGTGACATCTGGGAAAATCCCAATTCTTGCATAATGTGTCTTGAGTTTATTATCTTTTACATGGACACTAATCAGGATGACACTAGAGGTGCACAAAAGGAACCTGAGTTTATCATTTCATCTGAAGGATGGCATAGCCTGACAGTTTAGCACCCCTCAGTACTGTACTGCAGTATTGCATTTTCACTTGCTAGCATTTGAAGTATGAGATCAAATCTCAGTGTGGAACTAGAACTCATGGCCTTCTGGCCAGAAGGTGACTTTGCTAACAACTGAGCCATGCTGAGAGAATTTTGAAACATAATTTAGACCTTTCTGACTTTGTCGCATGTATTGTATACTTATGAGACATACCTGTTAGTACTAGAGTTTTACTAGCATTTGGGGCACTTTCTAAATAACTTGCCTTCAATTGTAGTACCAAATTAACTTATAATCACTAATGCGATGTACATGCAACTCAGGTGGTTCTTTCAAAGTAACATATGCACTGTTCACAGTGCTCTTTTAAGTGCACAGTACTAGTGCAACGAACACCCTCAGTATCATGTAGTCTCCTGACACCTGCCCTTCACTCTGCTTATCAGCTTAGATCATCCCTGTCCAACAAATCCGTGCTTCCTAGATGCAAGAGAAAGATAGGTTACACTGCAATCAGTTATACAGTGGAGTCTGCCAGGAAGCAGTGCTGTAAATGGCATGCCACAAAATTCTGCAGATAAAAAGGTTTAATTGCCTTTGAATTTTACTTTACTGCTCCCTGCAGAATAGTGCAGCTCTGCAGAAATATTGCAAGGTACATTACTGTGCTCCATCCTGGCTGACTACACTGAAGGTTGCCCATATCTGGAAAAAACAACTGATATTAGGGTTCCAATAACATCCCAAGTGTGACATTGAAATTGTACTCCATCTATACTCTTGCCTTCCTGTGTAGCAAGTAGTGCTGATGTACATGGGCCCTATACATGAATGTAAGGAGTGCCTATGTGCTGTGTACAGTATGTGTGGCACATAGCCACCCCACACCCAGTGCGCCCCCCGTACAGGATGCATAAAATGGGCATGCATCCTGTATGCACCCCATCCCCTAGCCACGTTGACAGCAGTGCACTGGGGCAGGCATGGGGCATGCCAGCACTATGGTCCATTCACTAGGGTGCATAGTGTTGCTTTCAGGAGTGCAGAAGAGGGTGCAGATTATGGCAGGAGGGACCCTGCTGTAGCTTCAGTATGCACCATGTGCACACAGTCCACTGCCCAGTCCAGGCGGGTAGCCCCCTCCTCCCACCAACAGAACCCCTGTGCCCATCCTCAATGGCTGACCACTGCCACCCACCCCAGCACACAGCTGTGCCCCATCCCCAGGAATGAAGACACCCCTCACATAGTACATCACCACCAGACCACCACAACCCCTGATCCCAGGCCCTCTGGCTGATCATTGGTGTGCAGTGGACCCCCCACTGAGTGGCACAAACAACATCACTCCCTGACCCCTGTACCTGCCTGTCAGTGCCGTGGCATGGGACGGCAAACAGCACAGCCCTCCTCACACCTCCATAGCCACCGGCCATCCAAGTGATGCTGGGGATGGAGGCCAATGTGTTTTGGGGAAGGAGGGTTTGCATCAGACACTAGATGGGGTCAGGGCACTGCTATCTGTGTGCAGGGGGGTCCCAGGCATCCAGGAGGGGGGCTGGGTTTGCTGCTGGAAGGGATCAATTGGATACAGGGGCTGGCATTGGGCTGAGGAGATCACTGAACTATGGAGCATGGCCATACAGGTCTGGGTGCCTGTGGGGGATATTCATGCACCCAGAACCACATTTCACTGCACAAGTGATCTACTCCTGGACCCAGGACAGGCAACTGATTGGATGCCTGTTTGAGACTGCAACTCCACCCCTGGCAGCCCTGTGGAGTCCTGTGCACTTAGAGGCAGAGCTGCTGACATATGGCTGCTTGTTGTGGATACTGGCATGTGCACACCCGTCCTTAGGTGTGGAGCTATGCAGGTGGGGTACGTACCTCTGGTGCATTGTTAATTGGATTCAAATATACAATTTATACAGGTTTCTGGTTGGTAATTCTCAGTAATTCAATAAAGCCAACACGCTATTTCTTTGCCAAATTAGTGGTACTTTACTATTATAGTATTAATAAGATTAGCCAGAAAAATCTTATTGTGCTAGTTTACAAAAAAGGAATACATGCTAACATTATTTTTAAACATCAGTTAGCCCACCACTACCTAGGTGTTTCTGTTACAATTTAGCTGTAAAACAGCCAAAGGGCAATCCCAATGGGGTGTTTCTAACATGCAATCTAGATAGCTAGTAATATTTGCATTGCAGGGCTACAGCATTTCAGAGACACATGTAACCAAACATCTCTGGATCCCCCGAGCAATCTATGGATAGTCTCAGACTGCATGTTGTCCATGACTGCGTCTTCTCGAAGGGATGCTGGACATAACCATAGGTCCCATATTTATGTGTAGCAAGCTTAGAAAAAAATACAAGGCTGGAATTTCCCAAAAACGACTTCAGCAGTTTTAAACACAGACAATAAGTCATTCGACAAGTCATGAGACTCAGGTTCAAAAATACACTGGCCAAAAGATACCTTGGTCATAAGATACCTTTTACACTTTGCCAGAGACATACAGTCATTCTTAAATGGAAAAACAAGTAATCAGGTTTTTTCTATTTGTTAAAAATACTTACATTAGGATACAGAAAACTTACAAGGGGATGTGACTGTTTTAAAAATACTTGGTTTACAGATATAAAAACTAGACAATGGCCAAATTGGGGAACTTAATATTCAAGGCCAGTGTGGTTACTAGCAGCTGCATTCTTATCTTAGCCATAACCTTTTAAAAAGACATGTTTTGGTATACAGCATTGCTGAATAAGACAATTCTAAATTAGACCTTAACTGTATTTTAAGATTTATTTTCTTTTCTTCAGTGTAACTGCTAACCATTTAAAGTCTCCACATACATGCATTGCTATGGTGGTATCATTCATTTGATTAGCCACTGGCAGTCATTGGCTAGCTAGCCATATTAACTTGTATGTGAGCCTCATTCAGTCATCTATTGCCCATTTACACCTTGCCATAGTCAACTGTATATATAGAGGTGGATATCAGCAATTTTATATAACTGAGCCTGTATATACCTAGGCCTTGGGGTCCCTGGGCAAATTCAACAGCATACTTCCAGCCCGTTCGTGTATAGATACCAATATCTGTACCATTGCACACCTGCATACTTGTCTTTCAATTGTATTACAGTACTTGCACTCTGCAATTGTATGTCTTTACCATATGAGCACACCTTTAGATGACTTGCTCTAATACCTTCACATACTGCATATGAGCATACTGTATATGTGCATTGTTGCTTTCTTCATACTACTACTGTATCTCTGTTTGTTGACCTACTGTCTCCCAACACATTTTCCCCTAGGATACATCTGTAAGTAAGATTTATATCTGTATCTGTATGTTTCTCACAGATTACATAGCAAAATAAAAAAAAATCATAAGTAAGGTGCTGTATTCCATTATATCTATGTTTTATGAGAAATGCATCCTGGTAAGTGGCCCTATAGGAATGATTGTATTAATTTTTACTACATTTTTAAGTGTACCTCAGAGAAGTGAGCTATTTATGAAATTATATCTTTATGACATGCTATCAAGTCAACCATCCACAATGATGATAACCATATTGCAGTGGTATAATCAAATAAGCAGTGCTATACATGTTATTGATTTATGTAATTTGAAAGCCTTTATCCTTAAATGTGCAGTATTGTCATGATAGTATTATTGTATAAGGATTTTTCAGTTATTTTCTAAGGCTAAAATACTAACTTGTTTAGTGTTGAGTATTTCCTGTACTGCATGTCTTCAATAAACAAATGTTCTGTCAGCTAAGTTGTCTGAAATTTCACCTGTGAAACATTTGTTTCAAACAGAATAGTTTGTAGTTTTAGAGCAATACCTGTACTTATTTTAATATCTGCAGTACCCCCCACATAGTCCTTACCCCCAAATAGTCCTTTATGGCATTTCCAAGAACTGAGCAGAAATCCTAGAGAATCACATGGACGTCAGTGAAGTAAATCTGTTGCACCTCTCAGCAGTGTCAATACTGTATGATATGTTCAATGAGTGAGATTAAAAGGTCTGTCAAGTGTTTATAAAAGAAGAACACTTGTTAATTAAGCCTTTCAACAAATCAAATGGGAATATGCCCATTTATATCATTTTCTCTGGTGTCACAACAATTAGATCAGATTTAAACAAAATGGTGATACTGTATGCAAGTACATGGAAAATTCTCTGTTGTAATGATGGAATCTAAACCAATAACTTTGTGCTGTTCTTTTTGCAAAATAAGTAGTTACAGATTGTTTATGCTATTTATCCCTGCTTTCCATATTTGTTGCATACTTTCATAACTGACTTGATAAAAAATGTAATGCCCAAACCAAGTGATCTCATTTATGTACTGTATGTACTGAAACTTATATAAACCAGGTAAGCAATACAGAGATGAGCAAATTAGTCTGGGTGGGGTGGAGAGTATGGGAGATATGTTACATCTCAACCTAGTTATGCCCACTATATCCTACATGTGTCTAGTTATGACAAGGAACATTAAATACAAGTTGGAACATATAAAAGACTGTAAATAGAGTATAAAGTTGAAGTGTATACAGTATAAATTAGTTCTAATAGTACTAGTTACAACTGTACCAAGTAGAACTATCTAATAAAAATTATGCATAACAGTCAAGGCAGTGCTGAGTATTTTTATTTGCCTGCTTTAAATTTTTTAATTTTACCTTCCTCCCGCTGTTTTCTTCTCACCTGTCACCAGGTCCTCTTTTCACTTTCTCAAGTCCTGCTTGTTCATCATAGGAATCCTCTGATAATCCATATTGCTCCCATCATTTGCCTGGTGTACCTTTTTGAACCTTTGATAATAACTCCCTGGGAGGGGGGGTACATTTTTATTTGACAGTTCAGGTTCAAGAAGAGGAGCTGGTGAATCATAAAACCATAAAAATTAAAAATGTAACCACAGTAGGGGACTAAAGTCTGAGTATGCCCACCCTGTACAACCTCCCCCACTGACCTACTGTGCTAGTGGGCTTTTACCACCTCATCAATTTCCACCCTCAAACCTGTGCACTTAGGGATTATAAATTCCTTTGTTCTGTTTCAGCTGTCTTTAAACCATTTAGGGTGGCTGTCCCCACCACTTCTGCTAGAAGTCTGTTCCATTGTTTCACCAGCCTCTCTGGGAGGTAGAACTTCCTCACATTGCTCCTGAACTTATACCCAACCAACCTCCAGTCATACCCCATAGTGACTGCATCCCAATTTCTTATAAATCAGTCCTCACTACTCACCTTGTTCATAACTCTGAAAAATGTATGTTTTAATCATGCCCCCCCGAATGGCTTCCAAGAAGTACATAAGGGCTTCCAGATGATTCTCATAGGATCTGCCCTACTAGCCCAGGAGCATCTTGGTGACCCTTTGCTGTACTAACTATGAAAGCAATCATACCCAATAGGGTGGGCAGTACTGGGCTATACCTACCCACCCTGGGGAGTAACAATACCTGATGCTGCAGGTGGAGGGCCTTATAGCCCCTGGAAGGGTGGGTATAGCCCCTGCAGCCAACCCTGGAAGGTATTATTGCACTAAGAAAATGGCCTCTTAGTAATATTTTTAATAGAAAACAACAAATAATTTAAACAATTGTAATTAATGTAATAAAAAAAAGAGTAAGGTACATTCAATGCCTGGATCGACGATGAACTCTCGCAGTTTGGTCAAGACTTTCTCCAGCTTATGTTGTCACTGGTGTTCACACAGAGAGTTGCCTCTGCTACTCATAATCACAGTCACTCACTTGACCTGGTCTTCCTCCTGGGAATCGAGTCCTTCGATTTGGTGGTGGATCCACTCATTTGGTCTGATCACTACACCATGAGATTCAATCTCCAGCCCCTCCTTTATAGGCCTGCCCCTGTAGAGGTGGTCAGATACCACCCATTGAGGGGTGTTACCCCAGAGGGACTTATGGTGGTGTTAGACCTATCGAGATTTTCACAGGTGGGCAAGCATCCAGAGAATCTAGTTTTGGCCTAGAAGAAGGATATCACTGAGGCTCTGTATGTTATAGCCCCATTCCGTGTTCACCCCTCTCTCTCTGCTCTCAGTCCCCTTGGTTTGATGGGACCTTGAGGATGTTGAGACGGGTGGGTCAAAGGCTAGAGCGTTCCTGGCAGAAGACAGCCCTTGATGTCGACCACCTTAGATTGATGGATCATTATCAAAGCTATCAATCGGCAATCTCATGTAAGATGGCAGAGTTCCTGTCCGGTGAGATAGCTGCTGCTCAAAACCAACTGGCTCAGCTCTTTCAAACTGTGGACAGGCTGTGCAACCCAGCCTGTCTACAGGTTTGAGGAGTGTTTTCGCAAGACAAATGTGATGAGTTCACTCACTTTTTTGCAGATAAGGTGGCCGACATCAGGGCTGAAATCTGTCCATCACCCTCTATGGGGGTTAGTGGTGGTTGGAGTACAGTCACTTTCCCTTGGTCTTCCTGGATATCTTTCAACCGACTGAAGATAGGGGACATCATACAGATTGTTCAGGAATTGTGGCCAACTTGCTGCAGTTTGGATCCAGGTCCTACACACCTAGTATTAGGGTATTTGGAGATCATTGCCCCAGTCTTTGCAGAGATTATCTAGTGCTCCTTAGACTCAGGAGAATTCCCTAGCTCCTCGAAAGAGGTGGTGGTGACACCACTTCTTAAGAAAGCTTCTTTGAACCCAGACATCTGTGTAGACTACAGACCTATCTCTAACCTTCCCTTTGTTAGGAAGGTGATTGAGAAAGTAGTTGGATCATCCATGACATCTTCGATCCACTCCAGTCAGGTTTCTGAAAGAGACATAGTACCGAAACCGCTCTGGTTTGGGTGCTCAATGATCTCCTGATGACTAGAGATCAGAAGCATCATTCCATCTTGGTACATTTGGATCTCTCTTCAGCATTTGACACTGTGGACCATGGGGTTCTGCTCAAGCCTCTGAGGTTCATCTGTGGACTGGGTGGTCCAGTTCTTGGTTGGTTTCATTCTTTCCCTGCTGGCAGGTGTCAGAGGGTGGTTTGGGAGATTATTTCCTCTGAACCATTCTCTCTGCCATGTGGAGTACCTCAGGACTTGGTGCTGTCCCCCATGTTGTTTGCAGTGTATTTACTGCCCCTCGGAGACATTGTAAGATGATATGGACTGAGTTTTCATTGCTGTGCAGATGATACACAGCTCTGTCTGTCTTTTGCACCCAACCATGATAGTGCGGTCTCGATGTTTAACAACTGTCTGGTGGAAATCCATGACTGGATGAAGTCCAGTTGGCTGAAATTGAATTCTGGGAAGACTGAGGTGTTAGTTGTGGATCCGGGGTGCCAGATAGAGAAGCTGGTGATGGTGTTACCTTCCGGGCTTTGGCTTGATGGTGTACAACTGCCCACCTCTGAGTGGGTGCGTGATCTGGGGGTGGTATTTGATGATGGGCTCACACTGTGGGCACAGGTGTTGGCAGTCATCAAATCCTCCTTCTATAATCTTAGGAACAGCACCAGAATTAAGCACCTTATTCCATCTGATGATTTGCCCACTTTGATCCATGCTTTTGTGACCTTGTGCCTAGACTACTGCAACTCTCTATACCTAGGGCTCCTGGGGGTTGATGTCTGCCACTTGCAGCTGATGCAGAATGCTGTGGTACGGTTATTGACTGGGACTTCACACATCAGTCATATTACTCCCGTGCTGAGCAAGCTGCACTGGCTGCCTATACAGTGGTGGTCCACCTTCAAGGTCAGTCTTCTGACTTATAAAGCCCTATATTGACTAGGACCAGATTACCTGCAAGAGCTCGTGGTTCCTTACAGCCCAGGCTGACCTCTCCGCTCAACTGACAAAGGGTTGTTAGAGGTTCCCAGGGTGCGGCTAAAGACATCTGGTGCCAGGGCTTTTATGTTCATGGCGCCATCCCTGTGGAACTCTCTACCTCATCAGATTAGAGAGTGCGGGACCATGGAGGGCTTTAAGACCAGTTTAAAGACATTTATTCAAACAGGCATTTAATATTTGAATTTCTAGGTATTCTGTGGTTTTTAATTGAATGTGTTATTTTATGTGATTTTAATTGTTTGTTGATGTTTTGTATGTGAAGTGCTTTGATATTAGAATTGTGCTATATATATATAAAAAAATATTATTATTATATTATTTTTGTAAAGTAGTTACTGCATTGTGGTATACATGCCAGTAGAGGGCATTCTTGTTTATTACAATATGTATGCTGTGCCATGGTTTGATGGGAGTTATAGTCTGATGTGTGAGATGGGGAAGAGATTTGAGGCTGTGGTGCAGACCCAGTTTGATTTGAGGTTTTTATTTTGTGGGGTCTACATATCTGAGTATGGGTGATTGTTGCAGCGGGTTGGAAGCCTACCGTCGGGACTGGCAAGAAATCTGTGACCAGCAGTGGGGAGATGTAAAGTCGGGTGTGAAAAAAAGGAGTAACCATCTGGAAAATGAGATCTGCATGCAGGAAGAGGTAAGCTGGGTTCTTGCCAGGGTAGCAGTTTTCTGCTGACAGTATGTAGTCTGAGTGAGGAGCCGAGGCAGGAGTTGGTTGTGTTGGGCTCCTCAGATATGTACGTTGCTTGTCAGCTTATTTCACTACTATCTCAGTTGGATTTTCGGAGTGCAGGGGCCATGACTGTCTCCATGTCTATGGATACTGCGTTCTAGGCTGTGACTTCATTTGTAAAAGTGTTTTTTTTTTTCATAGTTTGGCTTAGCGAGACGGAAACATGGTGGTTGGTTGGTTTGAACATTCAAGGTGCTCAAGAATACACCAAGTAATGGGGCACCCCAAATGGGAACTTGTTTTCAGCAGGCTCTGTAGAAAAATACCTGCCCGCTGAGATCAGTGTCCTAGCCAATCAGAAAGCTAGGATTGTTTTGTACATTTTCTAAAATGTGTCAATGTCTTTCCTCAGGTGAGGACTCCAGAACTGGCCACAGTTCTCTAGGCAAGGCCTCAACAGGGATCTGTACAGTGTCAGAATAACCTTGCTTTTCCTACTGTCAAAACCCATTCCTATAAACCCAGCATGTTTTATGCCTTGCTGTATGCCATAGTGCACTGACTTGTCTGCAAGAGGGAGTCACTGATTATGACAACTAGATCCCTCTCCTTTGTCAAAGTGGCCAACCTAACCTCTCCCATCCAGTATTTTGTGCATTGATTCCATCTCACTAAGTGCATTACTTTGTCCTTCTTGGTACTGAATCTCAAGGCCCAGACCTTGGTCTATCTCTCTAGCTTCTTTACATAGAAATAGAAGCATAGAATTTGAAAGCAGATGAGGACCGCTTTCCAATCCAGTCTGTCCATTTCTGCCTACCTACACTATTACTGCAGACTGTGCCTGATCTACAGCCTTTTCTCCCTCCCCCATCCTTTCAGATATGATTCCCTTGTGGTTATCCCATGCATTCTTGAATCTCACCACTGTTTTTAACCCCACTACCTCCCCTAGAATGCTAATCCAGGTATCTACCACTATTTCTGTGAGGAGGTACTTCCTCATACCTTTCCTCAATCAACCTCCCTGTAGCTTCATAGCATGTCCCTTTATTCTTGAGCACCTTTTCTTCTAAAAAATACATCCCTCCTGTACTTTATTTACTCTCATGAGGAATTTGAAGGTCTCTATCATATCCACCCTCTCAATCATCTGTTCCAGGGTGTACATACTGAGGTTCTTTAGCCTTTCTTTGTAGGGCTTTTGATACAGATTCTACACCAGTTATTGTCCTCTTCTTGATCACCTCAACGGTATGTTCCTCTGGAGATGTGGTCTCCAGAAATGGACACAGTACTCAAGGTGTGGACTTACCAGCAATCTATACAGAGGCAACTGTACCTCCTTCTTTACTCATTTATTCATTACAAATCGGGTTTACAACCTTTGAGTCAGAGACTCATTTACAAAGGCACCTCATCGCAGTAGGGGCAGACATCAAGACAGTTATTACAGAGCAGATTAAAACAGAGGATAGCATTACAGGTGCAGTAAAAGGAACATTTAACATAGATACACTTAGGTTACATAATGTAGTAGTTTGTGTGTTACTTAGGTTACATAGTGTTATAAAATTGTGAGTTACACTCATGGATATAGTAGATTCTCAGAGAAGACAGCAGGTTGCATCCCTGTTTGAAACTAGTAGGGAAGGAGTGGGTCTGGGGGAGGGAGAGGCTGTACAGTGGATGTTGTCAAGCCATGGGACAAGGCGGGTGGGTACCACAGGTTACAACAGAGGGTTAGTTGCACCTACAACAGCAGGTATTAAAGATATGGTTCCGAACGGCTATTTTGAAGGAGCCAATTTTTGGCAAGTTGGAGATGCAGCTAGGGAGGGAGTTGAACCAGGTGAGGGCTTGGTAGAGGAAAGATCTCTGGGCAAGAGAGGTATTGGTTCTGGGCACCTTGAAAGTGGCCTTAACAGAGCTATGGGTGGTGACGGATGATGATGACTGCTGTAGGGAGGTGGAAACCCCCGGGGGGAAGAGTCCTAGCAGTGATTTTTGAGTGAGTAGGCAGGTCTGGTAGAGCAGCCACTCCTCAAAGTTGAGCAGATTGGTGGTAGTATAGATAAGGCAGGTGTGAGTGGGTCTGGGGGCACCAGTCAGGAGCCTACAGGCCTTATTGATGGGGAGTTGGATTTTGGAGAGGGCAGTGTTGTCAGCTGCGGCATAGATGGGCAAGCCATAGTCCATGAGGGACAAGACAGAGGAGATGATGGCCAGCCTAAGGGCAACCTGAGGCAGGCAGTTACTGTGCTGGTTCAGCAGGCCAATGTGATAGTTAATAGTGGCTGACAAGGCATTAATGTGGGTGTGGAAGGAGAGGGCAGTATCAAATGTGATGCCTAGGTACTTGTATGTGGTCACTTGTTCTAGCGGATGCAGAGAACTGGGGATAAACAAGCGGGGGGTATTTTTAGCTTTATTTTGGTGGTGGGAGAAGAGCATTGATTTGGTTTTCTTTAGGTTAATGACCAGTCTATGGTCTCCGAACCATCTTTTGGCTTGGTAGCAAGCTTGCTGGAGGGATAATTAGAGGGAGGTGGGACTGGGATGTGAGGCAATGAGGACTGCATTGTCGGCATAGAGGAGCACTTTACCAGTACATGAGCTGGGGAGGGTGTTGAGGTAGAGACTAAAAAGTATTGGACCCAGGATGGAACCCTGAGGGACCCCGGAGTGAACAGGAAGAGTGCTGGAGAGGGAGCCTCTGATCTTGACATGCTGGAATCTAGCAGAGAGGTAGCTAGAGAACCAGGAAATGGGACTTCCAGAGAAGTCAAGTTGGTGGAGAGAGTCGCGTAGAAGGGGATGACAGACAGTGTCAAAGGTCTTGGAGAGGTCAATGAACACTGCTCCTGCAAGGCTGCCAGAGTCAAGAGTAGTATGCAGGTGTTGGGAGAATTCCAGGAGAGTTGTAGTTGTACTGTGTCCTGGGCAGAAACCGTGCTGCTCTGGGCACATAATGTCATACTTGGTTAGGTATTCAGAGAGCTGGATCAACACCACTTTTTCAAGGGCTTTATAGAGCGGGGGGAGGATGGAGATCGGTCAGTAATTGTTGAGGGTGGATCGGTTCCCACTGTTATGTATGGGTGTGATTTCAGCAGTTTTCCAAGCACTTGGAACTGACCCAGGCATAGAAACTGGTTTAGAAGGTCAGTCAGGGGGACTAGGATTTCATCCAAGACCATACGGAGGATCCGAAAGTCGAGGGGGTCGCTGCTGGGGTTATTGCTGCTTAAGGCTTTTGGCAGGTGCGGCCTGGCTTCTTGTGGGGATAAGGTGTGTAGGTAGAATGGTGGATGATGCAGGACTGGAGAGAGAGAGGTGGGGATTGGGTCAAAGAAGCTGCTGGGGAGGACCGAGCTTAGGTCAGAGAAGGCAGTGTTAAGGCAATTGGCTATAAGGAGTGGATCTGTGGTGGGGGTGCCATTGATGGACAGCTGAGATGGTGGGGGGGAGCGGGACTTCCCATTTAGCTCTTTCATATTATCCCAGAAGGTCTGGGCTGAACCCCCAAATGGAAGTGAGGTTGGTCTGGTAGTGCTCTGCCTTGGCCTGCCTAATGGCCCGAGTGCACGTATTGCATTCTGCATTGTAGGTCTGTCTATCAGACGCCTTTCCAGATTCTACAGCAATGTGCCAGAGATTATCTCTGTCTTTGAGTCTCTGGGGGAGGGGTGGGGTGATCCATGGGGCAATGCATTTTTGGAGCGGATCCTGGTGAGGGGGGTGAAAAGGTCACAAGCCTTACAGAAGGCATTTGGGAAGTGGTCAAGAGCTAAGTCAATGTAAGGGGTGCTGGATAGGGGACCAGTCTAGCTGGGCTAGGTATTGTTTTAATTTTCTGAGGCTCTCAGGGCATAAATGGTGGCATAGAGTGGCCTGGGACACTGGCTTCAGAGTGGAGGATGACCAGAGACAGAGGACTGAGGAGTGATTGCTAAGAGAGTCGGGGAGGACAGTGACATCCCGGATTTTGTAGGGGCGGTTAGATATAACAACATCTAGGAGAGTGCTGGTGCCAGTAGAGAGGCTAAATCTGGTGGGTTGGGTGACTAACTGGGACATATCCAGGGCAGCAAAGGAGTCCCTTATCTGGGAGGCAGTTGAGGCAAGCCAGTTAACATTGAGATCACCTAGGATGACTTGCTCCACTTTGTGAGGGAGAGATGTGAGGTAGTCAATGAGGGACTGGACCGCTTGGTTTTGATTCCTTGGGGGTACGTATGAGACCATGAGGAAGAGAGGGCCTTGGGTGGGGTCAGGTGTGATTTTTAAGGTGAGGGCTTGGGCTCAATAATCAAGTTTAGGAGCTGGGAGGGACTGACCTATAAGGGAGTCCCGTATGAGTAGTGCACAACTACCACCACGTTTGCCTACTCGGTCTTCCCTATAGATGGTATATTCAGGGAGTGTGATAGTGCAGTCAGGGGTGGATTTGGAGAGCCAAGTCTCTACCAGTGCAATTATGTCAGGTTGATGTTGAATGACCCAGCACTGGAGGGCAGAAGATTTCTTTAGGAGACTGCAAATGTTTAAGGATGCAAAGTGGAGGCCAGTTGCAATACAGGGTTTAGAAGGGCTGGGAACCATAGGTCCTGGGTTTGAGTGTACATTACCAGATAATAATAATAGCAGTGTAATTATTCTGGTTAGTGGCCAGTGGCAATGGAGACCCTTGGGTCAGCACCCAGCTGAGGACTTCATAATCAGGATGCATGGGATAGATAAAGTGCGAAGGGTGGGAATGGCAGGGAAGAGCTGGGTCCAGGTCGGGCCTTGGAGGGCAAAGGGAGTGGGGGGGTTAGCAGGGTGGGGGTGTTGGGGGGTCACGGGTGTGTCGAGGGTTGGGAAGGGCCAAGTCACTGTGAGGTAGTCTGGGGACGAAGTGCCTAGTGTGGAGGAAAGGTGCTCCAGTCGGTGTGAGGTCTGTACCAAGATGGTGAAGGAGAGCAGACTTAGTAATGGAGTGTAGGTACCCATAGCAGCTGAGCAGTAAAGGAAGAGTGTCCAGGAGTAGTAGAGAGTAAGGAGATGTAGAGCAGCTTTGGCATGGTTGGAGAAAAACCCCTCTAGTGGGCGAAGAGTATAAGCAGCAAATGAGAAAAATCAGTATCAATCAGTAAAAGAGGGAGGGGGCAAAGATGGATGAATAGTGATAGACTGACCACACAATAAGTGAGATGAGACAGGAACTGTACTGTGTTGGATTGGGAACAGGGCTGCTTCAGCTCCCCCATGGTCGGCCGGCACCCAGCCAGCCACTGACCGAGACCAGGACGCCCGCCTGCAGCTCCTTGGAAGCTGTCTGCCCTTGAACAGGGCTGCTTCAGCTCCCGCACGGTCGGCTGGCACCCAGCCAGCCACTGACCAAGACCAGGACGCCCGCCCGACAGCTCCTTGGAACTGCGCTGCCCTTGAACAGGGCTGCCTCAGCTCCCCACGGTTGGTCGCACCCAGCCAGCCGCCGACTGAGACCAGGACGCCCACCTGCAGCTCCTTGGAAGCTGTCTGCCCTTGAACTGGGCTGCTTTAGCTCCCCCACGGTCGGCTGGCACCCAGCCAGCCACCGACCAAGACCAGGACGCCCGCCTGCAGCTCCTTGGAAGCTGTCTGCCCTTGAACAGGGCTGCTTCAGCTCTCCCACAGTCGGCCGGCACCCAGTCAGCCACCGACCGAAACCAGGATGCCAGCATGCAGCTCCTTGGAAGCTGTCTGCCCTTGAACAGGGCTGCTTCAGCTCCCCCACGGTCGGCCGGCACCCAGCCAGCCACCGACCGAGACCAGGACGCCTGCCTGCAGCTCCTTGGAAGCTGTCTGCCCTTGAACAGGGCTGCTTCAGCTCCCCCATGGTCAGCCGGCACCCAGCTAGCCACTGACAAAGACCAGGACGCCCGCCTGCAGCTCCTTGGAAGCTGTCTGCCCTTGAATAGGGCTGCTTCAGCTCCCACACGGTCGGACGGCATCCAGCCAGCCACCGACCAAGACCAGGACGCCCGCCTGCAGCTCCTTGGAAGCTGTCTGCCCTTGAACAGGGCTGCTTCAGCTCCCCCACGGTCAGCCGGCACCCAGCCAGCCACTGACTGAGACCAGGACACCCGTCTACAGCTCCTTGGAAGGTATTGGACAGTGCAGCCAATTGGGACACAGGTACTTCCAGCAAACCTGCTCTGATTGGCCAGGACTTTTTCCCTGCTTCAGACATCTGGCACTTTTAACAATTAAATTTTCAATAGAACTGAGCACATTTCAACTGTGTAATAGAATTTTTTTCAACTGTATTAGCTGGATTGTAATTTCTACTAGAGTTTTAAAGTGCTTATACCTCTTGAGTGCTCTTCCTGATAGCCCCCCCTCCCCATTCAAGCACTCTGCCTTGGCACCGAAAAGTCTAACTACCTTTTGTCTTACTAAACTGCTCAGATCTAACCCATCCTAACCTCTGTGCTGTTTAAGACCTGCTCTTTTTTCTTCTCTCCAGCTGTCTGCCCTTGAACAGGGCTGTTTCAGCTCCCCCACAGTCGGCCAGCTCCCAGCCAGCCACCGACTGAGACCAGGACGCCCGCCTGCAGCTTCTTGGAAGGTACGGGACAGCGCAGCCAATTGGGACACGGGTGCTTCCAGCAAACCCGCTCTGATTGGCTAGGACTTTTTCCCTGCTTCAGACATCTGGCACTTATAACAAGTAGATTTTTGATAGAACTGAGCACATTTCAACTGTGTAATAGAATTTATTTTTTTTTTTAGCAGTGATTCCACTAACATTCCCACCACAGATGTCAGGCTGACTGATGTATAATTGCCAGCCTCCTCCTTGCTACCACTTTTGGGTAGTTGGACTACATCCACTCTCCTCCAGTTCTCCAGAACCACTTCTGTTTCCAGTGAGCTGTTAAACAGAACTATCAGAGGTGCAGCCAGTACTGACCATTGGATGTACCTTATCTGGCCCCACTTCTTTGTCCAACTCCACATTAACAAGTTCCTTCAAGACTGTATGTTCCAGAAAAGTACTATTATCCACCTCCCTCCCTCCCTCCAAAGCTTAAAGCTTTTTTTTACTTTTTTGTGGCTGCTCCCCTTTTCCTTCCTCTGTGAAGACTGAACAAAAGTATTTGTTTAAGATGTCTGCTTTTCCTGGCCCCCCCATTGCACAGTCTCCCCTTTCCTTTGTAACCTAACAATTCCATCCCTGATCTTCCTCTTTTCACTTACATAGTTAAAAAATGTCTTATCCCCTTTCATTACATTATGGGCAATTCTCTCTTCAGTTTATGCCTTTGTTCTCTTTACTACCTTTCCCTGCTTCCCTCTGTTTCCCTTGACACACCTCCCTTTCCTCATCCCTCTGTATCTCTTTATACCTTCTGAATGCTAACATTTAGCCTTTACATTTTCAGACACCTCTTTTGAGAACCATAGCAGTATCTTTTTATGGCTGGATGCGGCACATCCCTGCAGATGTCCTTTAATTACAAAAGGAGCAGTTCACTGCATTCCCACTGAAGAACAGAAAATTGGAGTTGAACCAAGATTGCTCCACCAGATGAAAGTCCTGTGCGGTTATTTAACACTCTCCCAGTCAGTCCAGGTGTTTTAGTGTTCTGTCTCCCTTCAAAGATCAGATTGCAAGCAGTGCTGGCTGGTAACTGTTTATGTTAGTCAATTTATATATTCCAGTGATATTAACAACTAAATAGTTATTCTTAGGCGATATTGAGGAGGATTATGTTTTCTCTTTAAATCCTCAGTGGTGCAGGCATATCCATTTTAAACATGATGGGGAATTATAGATTTTAGTCTACCCCAACACAGGCTAGAGACTGTCAGTAAAAACCCTGGACTGGAAACAGTTACCACTACAGCTTGCTCTGCCATTGGGTGTGGGGGGGGAGGGGGAATGTGATCCATGGAGCAGCTAGGAAGCAGCCAGCTGATAACATGTCATGTCATTCCTCTTCTTAGCGGACTAAGTTATTGCAGTGCCTGCTGTTCTAAGAAAAACTGTGTGTATGTGTGGTTACTTTGCTTTTTCTATTTCTTTGTTAGAGAACTGTAATGGGGCTGTTTATGAAGTTTAGAAGGAATTACAGAAACTAATTTCCTTGGCTTCTGTTTCCAAGCAGTGCCTAGAAATGAAGCATATAGTAGGGAAGAGGGGGCATAAGTCTTTCTGGTAAAAAACAAAACATTTCTACTGAATAATACCCTTTTTAGGGCTGTGGCTAGAGCCTACAGCCATTTTGGGATCGGATCCTAGCTCTAAAAAACAACCAATCATGGTACCTTCCATTGGACATTTGGAAGTATCCTTGTGAATGTCCAATGGAGCATGAACCCCCTCTGCCACTATCGGCCACTATGGAATAGCAGGCACAGTATTTTGGCTATTACTTCCACATTGCAGTTCATGAACCATGCATGTGCGACTCGTGCACGTGTGCAGTTCTGCTGGAGCCGTCATGCTGTGAAAGGCAAAATGTCATTCACCACAACTGTGTATGTGTGAGTGCTGTGCATGTGCAGTTACATTGCCGCCACCAGCTTTGTAGCATTCTGTGCCCCCCCAAACTCATGTGGCACACTGGGAGCCCACCCCAGTGTGCCCAAAGATTGCATTTTAACTGCCAACATCAAGTACCTAATCTCGTGTTGGCATTATGTAAACTCCCCCCAAACTCATGCGGCACACTGGGAGCCCACCCCAGTGTGTCTAACAGTTTTTTTCCCCTGGCCAATCTCCATGTTGGCATCATGAACTACCCCCTCATCCAGTCATGTAGCACACTGGGAGTCCACCCTAGAGTGCCCTAGTGTGCCCAAATGTTTTCTTTTTTCATTGTTCTGTAAAATAGAAAACAATCTGTCATTATCACTCCACTAGTTTTTTTTTCTGTAAAAAAGAAAACAGTCACTCATTGTCTCTCCAGTCCCCCTCCACTATCCCCACCCTCCCACTGAGCACCCACTTCCCCACTCCCCCTTACCCCATACTTACCTCCGGAGATTGGCACTGTCTCTTCTCTGGACACAGGCACTCTTCAAAGCCGAACCTCAAACTCAAGAATCAAAGGTAAGTGTGCTATAATGCCATTCAATGGGGTTTCAACTTATGCTGATAAATTGGCCATTTTTTGGAATTTTTGCCCAGAATTTTCAACATGGGGTTCTTGGGACCCCACCTCATGAAAACTGTCCACCATTTTGTTACTCGATCATGAACGGTGATTTCGCTGTCACTGCACGGAATCACATTTCAGGAATGATTCACAAAATGACAGTGTCACTGTTCATGAGACGGGGTCCCAAAAAGCCCATGTTGCAAATTTGGTGAACAAATTCCAAAAAATGACTGAATTAAGAACGTGCATTGTGAAGTTTCTACACACGCTCCTAACCTCGCCAATTTTTGATGTATTCACTCCACGTTTTCAACATTGCCATTTTTGCACACCTCCTTCAAAACAGTATGGCTGTCATTTGCCACAACCTGCCCAAAATGTTTTTTCACACCTGTGGAACAGAATAGCACATTTGCTCTGTGAAATCACCATTCAGGACAAGAGAACAAAATGACACTGGCACTCTTCATGAGGAGGGGTCCCAAAAAGGCCACGTTGAAAATTTGGTGCAACACCTCCAAAAAATGGCCAAGTTACACCCGGGTGTTGAATAATTTCTACGCAAATGTGTAACTTTGGTAATTTGGTAGCTCTTCACTGCCCTATTGGCTCTGGCTAGAGCTTGCTTTCAAGGGGGGTATCTCAGCTAAAAGTACAAGTTGTGGTTGCCAACTTGTAGGCTAACAGTGGCCTCAGCTGGTGGCCCTGTGGGGCTGAAGATTACAGGTGTAGGACGCACAGTGAGGAAATCTGAGATCCCCAAGCACAAGCCTGCTACAAGCATGGATGGCTGTCAGGTGTGCAGTAAATAAATCCCCCCCCTCAACAAACCTGGAAAGACTGTGGACTGTTATGAGTGAACAGTGCCCTTGTCACCTACAATACTGAAGTAACTGCAATTGCTTCAAGAGTTAAATGTGTACCTTCCCAACCAATGTTGGAGGAACTTAGCAAGAGTTGCTGTCCTGACTGACTAGCACAGCACTTTAAAAAGTCACTTCCATTCACAGTTGTTTTTTTAGGGTCCTAATTTGCAGTTCCTCTCACACTGGAATGCACCAGATCTGTGATACTGAATGGCACAAATGCATTCATGATCAGAATGTACACAAGGTACACATTATGAGGCTAGATGCACATCCGAGTACACATTCACACAAATGTCAGCCACTACTAACAAAGATGTGTGACAGTGAGTTCTCGCTTGTGCATCCAGACCCACAATTGTAATTGTATGAGCAGCAACACAAACAGCTAGCCACGACAGAATATGCATTGCTTGGTCTTCTGCAAAGTGAGGCCTACTTTGCTGTTCCTCTGACACTGTAATTCACCTGATTAGTGTTACTGAATTGCAAAAAATGCAATAATTATTAGACCCCACACCCTGTTCACATTATAAGGCAAGCGGCACATCTGGGTGCTCATTCACAAACACTTGAGCTGGTCACTAACAAAGATGTTTGTGATATTGAGAACTCACTTGTGCATTCAGAATCACTACTGAAATGGTGTCTTCAGCAAAACAAACAGTGAGCCATGTAAGGATCTGCATTATTTGGTCTTCCACATTTTTTCTCAACTATTGTCAGGGCGGGGCTAATTTGCTGTTCCTTTGACCCTGGAATGTACTTGATCTGTGATACTGAATGACAGAAATGCATTCATTATTAGACCATACTCCAGGTGCACAATATGAGGCTAGAGGCACATCTGAGTGCACACTCACACAGACTCGAGCCGCTCACTGACAAAGATGTGTGTGACAGTACATACTCCTGTGTGCATCCAGACCCATAATGGTAATAGTGTGTTCAGCAACAAAAACAGATAGCTATGGCAGGATATACATTATTTGGTCTTCTGCAAAGTTCTCCTTTTTTCACAGGGGACTACTTTGCTGTTCCTCCTACACTGAAATCCACCTGATTAGTGTTACTGAATGGTAAGAAATGCATTTATTATTAGAATGCACACCACATTTACAGCACTTCAAAAAGTCACTTCCATTCATTGCTTGTTTTTTTTAGGGGCCTACTTCACTGTTTCTATCACACTGGAATGCACCTGATCTGTGTTGCTGAATGGCACAAATGCATTCATTGTTAGAATGTACTCAAGGTGCACATTATGAGGTTAGATGTACATCCGAGTACACATTCACACAAACTCGAGCCACTCAGTAACAAATATGTTTGTGACAGTCAGTTTTGCTTGTGCATCCAGATCCACAATTGTAATTGTATGTAAAAAAAAAATTGTATGTGCAGCAACACAAACAGCTAGCCTTGACAGGGTATGCATTACTTGTAAGATAAATAGCTATGGAACAGGTAACTTCCATAAACAATGAAAACATTACTTCTTTTCAATGGCACTTCTTTTCCTGCACTCTAGTACTGCATTCCATTGTGTAGTAAAATTCCAGTCTTTGCTTCAACTTGATTTACCATTGCAATATTTTACCTTTAAATAGTTTGCTCCTATTATGTGCTTGTAATTTTTTATTGCTGCATATTTGCCTGATTCTTGGTACATGTGTTGATTTCCTGCAAAATGTGTCTTTGAAACAAAGATATTTATAATAATTATATAGTTAATGAAGCTGTGTGCCTTTTCTGGTGTTTTATTGGCTTCAGCTCCCCCTGTTCTCAGATTACCTTGTAACACATTTGAGTCTTAACCTTTGATGTTCTTGGTCATTAATCTTCAGCCTTCTTGTGTGCTTTTAAATACATAGAAGTTGACATTTTGGTTTCTTGTTCAGTCCCATAAGGGCATTGTGTTTTTGCAGTTTTTTGTAAATTTTTCACCTCTTTCATTTAATTTTGCTCTCCAATGTCCACCTCCACATTTGCATTTTTTATTTCTATTTGATCAAGCTTCACAACATGTACTGTATGGCCAGCAACAGTGGCAGCTCCAACTTCACTAGACACTACAGTTGGAAGCCAGAACACCTATTGACACCGGAATGGAAAGCATATGTGCATATTCATGCATGCCTGCTTCTTGGAGTATTTGAACTAATGATGAATGTTATGTTTCTAAAAATTAAAATACAAATTCCATTTTATCTTTTACAGGGAATGGCCCTGCTTCTCCTGTCTTGGGGTGGGGGTACAGATGGCCCAGCTTCTCTTGACTTGGGATGGATGGCTCTGCTTCTCCTGGCTTGGGGGGGATGGCTCTGTGCCCTGCTTTCTCAAGCAGAAGAAGCAGGGCCATATGACCCAGAAGATAGGGCCACTTCCAAGCCAGGAAAAGGAGAGCCACCCCCAAGCCAGGAGAAACAGGGATGTATCCTTCCCCCAAGGCAAAAGAAGCAGGGCCATCCTTACCCACTAAGCCAGGAGAAGCAGGACCTCCTCCTCCCCACTCACCAGGAAAAGCAAAGCTATTCCCCTGGTGCAGGAGAAGTAAAGTCATGCCCATCACCCAAACAAGAAGAAATGGCCATCCCAACCTTTTCCAGCAGGTATCCACCTGCCAAAATGGTCCTCAATGGATTGGCCACATGCAGTGGCAGGCCAGGAAATAGAGGCCCATGCATTCTCTCATTTGAGTCTCCCCCTTCCCTCCCCAGAGTACTGAGACATTTTCAAATAAACCCAGCCACTTACCTTAATGAAAAGGCACAGGCAGTCAGAACCCTGTCCCTCTGATTCTGCCAGCAGTTTCTTTCTTGGCTGTTTTTGCTGCTGGCAGGACTTTTACTTGAGGGTCTGACTCTGTGCTGCAGCTACTAGCTGGGCAGGGTGGCTAGCTGGTGTTTCTCTCGCCCACTACCAACCAGACTGTGCTCTAGTATTTTATGAAAAAAGCACAACATAGTACTGTACAGGTCTTTTAAGGTTAGCTATACTGCTGGGTTGGGGGGTGCTTCTGTGCTGTAGTTTGCAAGCAATGGCAATGCAGTTGTGGTTTGGTGGGCATGGTTGGCTGGGTGACTCCTGATTCAGGCAGCTAGGCAGTCACCAGGAGCCAAACCAGCAGTGCCACTCCCTGCCCCAACACTGAGGGCCAAATTATGGGGTTGGATGGTAAACTAAAATGAAAGCAAGTAGCCACTTGCTGCTCAACCCTCCTGCCACCAAACCTTCCCAATTCTGACCCCAAGTGCCTAAACCTAGAGTCAGACAGTAAATGAAAATGAAAAAAGTAAGCAAACAATGACAGCCAAACCCTGGTGCTGCCAACCCTCCATTCTAGCAATAGGTGACCAGCCTCCTGGTGCAAGAGTCAATGAAAAAAGTTAGCAGACAATGAGAGCCCATCTCCAGTGATGTTTTAGAAAGAAACTTTAGTTGTTTTCTGCATTAATTTATTGTAGCATTGTTCCCTGCTATTCATTGTACTATTGCACATTTGTGTACTTGCCACTTGCACATCAAATAAAAAGCAGTGTTATTCCATAGTCAGCAGTAAAACGTTAACCCGCTTAATAGAAAAGCATATGGGAATTCATAGGATGAATACTAAAAACAACAAAAGTGCAATAGTGCAATGGATATCAGGGAGCAATGCTATGCCAGATTGGGGCAAAAACAACTACTGTAACATTTCAGTCCAGAAGCAGAGTTTTATCAGAGTTAATAACTTAATGCAGAAATGCCCTTATATTATCTGGCACTAGGTCTGAATAGCACACGTGTGAACAGCACTGTCAAAAACAGCACCTTCCATACAGCACTATGCAGAACAGTGGCAGGAAAAAATGTTGCAAGTAAAGGCAATGCCACTGCTAGCAGTCACAAAGCACACTGACGCCTGCTACCAGTCCAAACACCTATTTTAGTGTGGGCGTTGCCCCCCCACGCCTCCTTAACTAAAATAATCAACTCCTAGTTGGAGTTGGATCATGGGAGAAAAACAAAATTTGGAATGCCAGGATTTGAACCCTGATCTCCACCACGATTGTAGCCAAGCAGCTCCATGTCTCAGTCCTCTCTGCCACAGGAGCAGCTCATCCACCATTTTCAATTTCCCAGCCCTTGTCTTCTTCCTAGTACTACTTACAGTGACCTGGGTAGCACTTACTGCACAGCACTGTTTCATCCCTGTTGCTGTCCGTGGTACACTATTCGAACATCACTGTTTTTTCCTTATGCTTTATTTGTAGCACTATTGTAACCAGTTATTCTATTATCCACCACCAGTGATGTGTACAAATAAAAACTTTAGAACAACAACTATGATGAATCCTCAGGATATGAGGAAGCACTTATAAAATTACAACTGGCAATTAAGGTACTGAAAAATATAATATCAAACCTGGTATGAACTACCCAAAAGGCATATTTTTCACAGTTGGTTAGTGCATGTAATTATAAAATAATGTTTTACATATAAACTACAATATCAGGAAATATAAACCATATAGAAATCCATTTTGTGGATGTTAGAGTGAAGCAATGAGGATATAAAATTGACAGGTATTCATTTATATATCACTTCTCTTGCGAGAAATTTTCTTTGGGATTGTGGAACCAATGAACTCTACAGTACAATGGTTCCAAATATCAGGAATCTCTTCTAAAACATTAGATAAAAAGTAGGGCATTATTATATCAGATGCTCAGTCATAATGGATTTATACCTTGGGGGCTCACTATAGCCCAGGTGTGAATGATTGCTTTGAACTTGTACACTTTCTGTAAGATTTCTATAGACAATCATTATTTCCTGTGTATAAAGATAGCAGGCATACTTTGCAATAGAAGTGTTGTTTTATTGTATTACAGTGGTAGTTATCTAAAAGTTGCCTACCTTGAGGTACCGCAAGCTATCACAGAGGTACCACTGAGGCACTCAAGTTGCAATTTGCATTGACTGTAATGTGATTCTGCCTCATTCTGCTTCAATATACCCAGGTATACCTCAATATTGAGAAACGTCTAGGTATACCTCAGTACTGAAAAACTTTTTCTATGGCTACTACCACTGTATGATTAAGACTAAATGAGCATCTTATATAATAATGCCCTGCTTTTTATTGTTTTTTAGGATACATGCTTGACATTTGTATTTTGTATCGCAGAGTTGATTGGATCTACAGTGCTAGAGAAAATGTTTCTCAAGAGAAGGAATATATATGTATGAACACCTAAACATTTATATCCCAATGCTTCACCCCGACAAGTGCAAAATAGACTTTATGTAAATGTATATTTACTGATATTGTGGTTTATATGTAAAGCTTTTTTCAATGCTTTCATCTACTAATCAACTGTTGAAAATATGCCTTGTGGGTAGTCAATACCAGGTCTGATGTTATACTTTTCCTTACCTTTATTTGCCAGTTGTAACTTTATGAGCCTCCTCGTAACCTAAGGATGTGTCACATTAGTATCAGATTGCTAATGTCTCTTCCATATATAATACTGTATGCCATTTTACATGTAATATGAAAAAATGAAATGTGGTAGCCATGTTAGTCCAGTCAACAATGTAGAGAAAAAAACAACAAATATGTTGCAGGTGATACCTTTTATGGGACTAACAAAATTATTTCTAAGACTAGCTTTTGAGAGATAAAACCCTCTTCTTCAGGTCAAAGTGGAAACAGCTGGACAGCATGACAGCATGACAGATCCACATCCAACCTTTATATCTGTCTTGCTGTTCAGCTGTTTCCACTTTGACCTGAGGAAGAGAGTTTTATCTCTTGAAAGCTAGTCTCAGAAATAATTAGTTAGTCCATTAAAAGGTATCACCCAGAACATACTTGTTGTTTTTTTCTCTCTGCATGTAATATGACAAATTTTAAATAGAACCTTTAACAACAAAACAATATGCTAATTCTTGATAGCATGAACATTTACTCAAGTCCATTTGCTGCCATACTGGCTCTGACTAGAGTTTGTTTTATTTTAAGGGCCTAATCTGTTGTTCCTCTGACCATGGAATGCACCTGATATGTGATAATGAATGGCAAAAATGTATTTGTTATTAGAATGTACACCAGGGGCACATTATGAGGTAAGAGGCACATCCAAGCTCACACTCACACAAACTTGAGTCACTCACTAACACAGATGTTTGTGACAGTGAGTACTCACTAGTGCATCCAGACCCATAATGGTAATTGTATGTGCAGCAACACGAACATCTAGCCTTAACAGGATATTCATCACTTGGTCTCCTGTAAAATAATCCTTTTTTTAGGGGCCTGCATTGCTGTCCTTTTGACCACAGAATTCACCTGATTACTGTTACTAAATGGTAAACAATACATTCATTATTAGAATGCACACTACATTCACATTATGAGGTAAGAGGCACATCAGAGTGCTCATTCACAAAAACTCAAGCTGATCCCTGGCAAAGATGTTTGTGATATTGAGAATTCACTTGTGCATCCAGACCCATGATTGAATACTAACAGTGAACCATGTCAAGATATGCATCCATTTGATCGTTTACATTTTGTCATTTTTCTTTTGGGGGGCTACTTTGCTGTTCCTCTAACCCTGGAATACAACTGATCTGTGATACCGAATGGCAGAAATGCATGCATTGTTAGAACATACACCAATTTCACATTATGTAAGTGACAGTGGCTCTGTAGGTAGCACACTAGCCTCTGAGGCCAGGAGATCAGAGAGCTGTGGGTTCAGTTCCCACATCTGGCACTTGGGTTAATATCCCAATACTGACACTGTAGTGCAGCATGAAAGGGGTGCTGCACTTCTGAGGTGCCATCTTTCAGATGAGACGTTAAACCGAGGTCCCATCTGCCTGGATTGGTGGTAGTTCAGATAGATGTTAAAGATCCCATGGCACTTATCAAAAAGAGTAGGGGAATTTTTTTATTCATATCACAAAAAAACTTATAAACATACAAAATAGCTTTTCTTTATACAAAATGTCAAAAATCAATCCTAATACAAGCTATTTCCTCATATCTTAACACTTTAAACATAAGAAAAACAAACAAGACAATTAAATAATAATTTTACATACCTGTATCCAAAAGTTATAGTTTAACAAACAATATTTAAAGGGGAAGTCTCCCATAGTTCCACACCAATATTTTCCCAACTCCTTATGTGTAACTTTTGTGTGCCTCCTCCAGTTGCCAGCAGTCCTACTGCTGTCCAGATCTAGATTATAAATAAAAAAAGTTTGTGGGCTGTATATATCAATGTGTGTGTGTCCTCCATTTTACCATCAATGTTGCTGAAGGAGGATGTAATCAGAGCAACAGATAATGGTGCTGCACTAAATGCAGTTCCATCAGTAAACCAAACCCACAATGTTTGGTTCCCCACTTGAGTAATGGAGGAACCCTTTAATTGTTGTGCACATCCTGAAGTGCAGGTCTAATGGGGACTAGGACCATGTGAGTGTGATGCAGCACTGATTTGAGGTATATACAATATTCATATAAGAAAGTGCCTGTATGTGTTGTGTTACTGTTTCTGTTAGCAAAAACAGTTTACTCAATAAATGACTCTGGGTACAACAAGAGTTTTAAGTGGTATTATACAGCTGTTGTATTTTGTTGTGTGTGTGTTCACATTCTCTGTTTTGATTGACACCAGCAGTGAGAAACAATCTTGCAAATGGGCCCCTTTCCCTTTGTAACTAGGCAGTCAGTTATTGGATGGCTGCTGCAAGGCACTAAAGAATTCAGCTATAACAAGGAATAGGTTACCAGGAAAGCATCAGCTTCAGCATATGGAAGAAGGATGATCTAGTGGTTAAAGCACAGGCACAAGCACTGGGGGACCCTGGTTCAAATCCTTCTAGAGTCCCTTACTCTCTAACTCTTAAGAAGTCCCCCTAACCTCCTTGGAAACTGTGATGGCCCCTCAGGTCCATGACTTTAAAAGTGCCCCAATTCCCATTATAAATCATTAGCAGTGATGTGAGAGCTATAGCTCTTCACTTTCAAGGTACTAAGGATAAGCTGTGGCAGCCCCCGCTTTGTAATGCCAGCATTTGAAGAAGGCTGTCCCTCACAAATCAGATGCTACACTTCAGCTGTTGTAGGTAAAGAAATGAATCAGTCTCAGTGTTTGTAGTGCTCTGTATTTGCTTAGCTCACTCCTCCCATGTCATATGTATTCTGTGTCTTGGTATTTCCAGTCAGAAACTCAGATTTAAGGGGCATTTGAAATGTAAAACAATACACTTTATAAAGTAAATGATCTAGCTCTCCACTTTCAGGCTGCTGAAAGGGAATGTGTATAAGTAAGTCTTGTGTGATCCTTTGGTAAATTGCCCAGGCTCACCTCATAATGAATCTTCTCAAGGGTGTTCACCTGGTTCAATACAGAGTGACTGATTGACTGCTCGATTAATTGATTGGTTGATTGACTGATTCAGTCTACTGCTTTCCACAACACGTTACAACTGTCTCACAGAGAGAAATGAGCAGTGCAAAGAAACAGCTTTTGTTTTCTGTGAATGTAATACTGTTAGATGTATTATTTGCTCTACACATACAGTATTAAGGCTACAGGTACCACTCCCTATGTGAGTTGTATGACAGAACTGCCTTAAGACATTGCAAACTTAAACTAAAATCAGGCTAGACAGCATTGATACCCTTATGTTTTGTTCTGCACTGTTGCTGCAGTGACATCAAGGAATGGGAGGGGCTTATTATAAGTAACTCATTTGCATGTAAATGGAAGCTTGCTTGACATTTCACTACCTTGTGTCAGAGCCTCAAACTCTAAATATGTGTTGCAACAGAAGAAATGGCTGATCTCTTATTGACATATGTACAGTACTTGATGTAATATATAATAAATACATCAGACATATCCAAATCACACACATACAGGAGTCTTCTCCTTTAATACTCCCCCCTTTTTCTTAAAAACTTTAGAGAAGACACAAAATAACTTTTCATATTTCACTAACAACCCCTACAAGGGGAGGTTTAATCAACTCTCCCCTTACACTTTAATTTCCATACATATTACTTAATATAATCAAAAGAATGCCATAAATTTCCTCAATAATCATGTGGAAGCCTAGATTTCTCCCAAGATTTCAATTTTCCTATCTCTGTTTCCAATATATACATTAAATTAATTGGTTGAATTTTTTGTTGTTGCAATAACTTACATCTACTAATCCATATCCAATATAAAAAGAAAATATGTATAACTTGCAGAGTGCTGTAAGTGCCCTCAGATACATTTTTAGCAAAGGAACCATAATATAAATTCTCACATGAAGGAGGGATTGTCAAACCTTTTTTCCAGCGATGTTTTTACTATATCCCAAAATTCTATAACATAATAACAATTAAAATATAAATGATCCATAGTCTCTGGGACTAATATACATTTTTCTCTCAGGCAGTACCGATCCTGTACTGATTTATGTTTTTGATTACTTTGTACATTTATTTTCCCATGGATCCCCAACCATGCAATGTCCCACATACGTAGTGAAATACGAGGGTTGATTATATATTTTGAAATATCTAAGCATACCACCTTAGAAAGCTTTAAAAATGATTTTTTTGTGAAAAAATTGCACCAAAACATTTTTGTACAATTCCTTTCTGGAAATACTCTTAAATACTTCCCAACTGTTGTTCCAACTTTTTATTTTATCAAAAACCTCGCTCCATCTCTCCACCAGTCGGGGACACCTTTTGCTTTTATGCATAAATTTTGCATTTCTCTATTCTAACATTACTCCCTGTAGATATATATTTAAGCAATATACCCCAACAGGGTGTGGGTGTACTGGTGGATTTACCACGGCTGGTGTGGTTCGGCCCTGAGGCACAGCCGAGGGACTTAACCACGCCAGTTGTAGTAAATCCACTGGTATACCCACTACCTGGAGGGGTATATTGCTATTATACAAAGGTCCTGCCCATTTTATTTTTAACAAAAAAAAATATTTAAAACGTCCCTTTGTTTTAAAAATTGCTGCTCATTTGTTTTTCACTGCAGTGGTACTGGTGGGATTTTTTTGTGAGTTCTGCGCATGTGCAAGAGGATCACAGATTTCCAATGCCACTTTGTTGCAGGGGCTGCGATTGCTGATGTACTGGGATCACCAGAGGCAGATTGCAGAATTTCCCCAGGTATGTGCGCAGTTTCTGGGGTCTTTGCGGTTTGTGTTACCGTTGCCTGTGTAGGGTTGGGTAGGGGGGGAGAGTACCGGACTGTTAGGTGCTTATATTACATTTGCTGTGGGGTTTGAGGAGGTGGTTTCTGTGTCACAGAAGTGATTTTCATTGATTAAAATGTTTTGTAACTCGTTTTTGTCGTACAGTGTAAATGCCAAAGTCATACTTGTTTTAAATTTACCGCGGTAGTGCATTTGTAGTGGCGTTCAATATGGCAGCGATTTGGGGTGCTGTGGGGGCTCAAAGTGATATTTTTATCAGTGGCATGGGATGAGGTTGGCTGGCACCTTTTCCAGTGGGTACACTAGTGGATTTACAATGGTGGAAGGTGCCAGCCAACCAATCAGAATGCTGCATTCTGCGATTTCTTTAGTGCCCATTGTATAATAATTAATGAACCCAATTATCTCTGACTAAAGGTATCAAATCTGAGTATATAAAAATCGAAAAGAAAAAAAGAACCAGATTGATCATTCCCAAACCCCCTTCTTTATTTTCTAAATACAAAATATTACACTTAATCGGGTTTAACCAACTGCCCCATACACTGCAAAAAAAAAATCTCATTAATGAGGTCTCCAAGGTTTTAGGTATAAGGAAAATGTTACTTAAAAATAAAAAAAACAGATTTTAAGTAAGTTTTAATTAAGTAAACTCTTTTCTTTTTTGAAAGTTTATTTCAATTCCAATTAGATATTTTAGAATTACTGTCCTGTAGAGCCAATTTCCAATTATCAGTTGCACTATCCTGACCTCCAAAATAAATACCTAAAATTTTACAAGATTGTTGTTCGATCCAAAAACTCCCCACCCTGGTCGGGGTAGCTGGAAACTCTGTAATGCTTATACATTTAGGGCTGGATATTCAAACTGCACCATTCTGAGGTGCAAGCCCTTGCGCTGTGCAAAATAGTTGTGCAGGGGTGTGGCCGGGGCGATATTCAAAGGAGTTGTGCTATTGAGCAACTCCATTGAATATCACCCCCCAGCCACAGCCACTGTGCATGGCACAGTGGAACTTGCATCACTGCAAGTTGTCAGAGTGGAGCATTCAACTGCGGTGGCGCAAGTACCATTGTGCCATCGCTAAAATCACGATATTCAAAGGTGACATGCAAATGGGGTTATAATTCATGCAAGGCACAGGGGGCCATTTGCATCTGATTATGGTCCCATTTGCATGCCATTAGCATGTAGATGCGCCCGATCCCCGAGGACACCTGGCGCCCTGCCGAAGCAACCAGCCGTCGGGACTGATACCTGCCAGCCAATCGCGGGCAGCAATGGCTCCCCCACCTCCTCCTGTACATATCCCTGGTGGTCCAGTGGACCAAAATGCCCAATTGCAGGTGGTATGTTTAATAACTCCCCCCCTCCCGTTCACATCCCTGGTGGTCCAGTGGACCGAAATGCCTGATCGTGGGCAGTAAGTAAATTGAAACCCCCCACACCCCGAACATCTCCCTGGTGGTCCAGTGGACCGAAATGCCCGATCGTGGGCAGTAAGTAAATTGAACCCCCCCAAAACATCTCCCTGGTGGATTCATTCACAAATCTGGACTGTCATGTACGGTATGGGCTGCATGCCCATTGGCTCTTGCTCTGCACCAATGGGCATGCAGCCCTACCGGGAGTCAATCAGGGCGGCAGGGCAGCAGGTGGGTGGATGCTGCCACCGCCGCTGCCGGGGAGCGGGGTGGTGGGGCTTCATGGGTGGGTGGGTGGGGACACTAGCCACTAAGGATGTTTTGGGGTTCAATTTACTTACTGCTCGCGGATCAGCATTTCGTCCACTGGACCACCAGGTAGATGTTCGGGTGGGGAGTTTCAATTTACTTACTGCCCACGATTGGGCATTTCAGTCCACTGGACCACCAGGGAGATGTTAGGGTGGGGGGTTCAATTTACTTACTGCCCACGATCGGCACAAGGGAGATGTTCTGGGGGTCAGTTTACTTTCTGCCTCGCGATCGGGCACAAGGGAGATGTTCGGGGGTCCGTTACTTTCTGCCCATGATCGGCACAAGGGAGATGTTTGGGGGTTCCGCTTACTTTCTGCCTGCAATCGGGCATTTCGGTCCACTGAACCACCAGGGATGTGAACGGGAGGGGGGGAGTTATTAAACATACCACCCACGATCGGGCATTTCAGTCCACTGGACCACCAGGGATGTGAGCAGGAGGGGGGAGCCACATTGATGCCCGCAATCTGGCTGGTGGGGGAAGTACACTATGCCCATGATTGGGCTGCAGGGGGGCACAGGGACTGAGTTGGGGGCCAGCCACAGGTGGCAGCTGCTGTGTTGCACCCTGCAATACAGCAGCTCACCTGTGGGTGGCCCTTGACTTAAGCCTTTTGGCTCAAAGTCCTGCAGGCACAGGTTGGGGGTTGCGCCTGCACAACTCTGCACAGCCCGGCTGAATATCGAGCTGTGCAGTTTATGCATGATTCCTCCCCCTCCAGTTGAGCATGCATTCATTTGCATTGCACTGTTGCTCAGCCTGTTTTCAGTGGCGCAACTGCCTCCTGCTGAATATCGCAGAATGGTGCAATTTAGGACTTGAGCATGCGCAACCCTGTTGCGCATGGCACAACCCTTTTGAATATCTGGCCCTTAGTCTCTAATCTATTAATCTGTGCTCCCATAATCTTCCCTAGTTCTGTAGTAATAATACAGGCTACCCTTATAGAGGCTTCATCAGGCAAGATGAAGCACAGATCATCCGCATAAGCAATCATTTTTATCTGAATCATATTATCCCAACTAATTCCTTTAATCTGAGGAGATCTTTTAATTATCCGTAATATAGGGTCAAGAGCCAAAACGTATAGGAGAGGGCTAAGCAGACACCCCTGCTGAACTCCTTTCAATAAACTATGCTTCCCTCCTCTCCATCCATTTTCTAATGGAATTACATATGCTAAGGCATAACACATCTGCACCCATTGTACAAATATATTCAGAATACCAAAATCCTTCAAGCATTCCCATAAATATTCTTGCGATAATTCGTCAAAAGCTTTAGCTTGATCCAAACTTAGTAAATAACCTTCCAAAACTCCTAAATTCCCTGTCCCTATTGCCATAATTTCCCTAATATAAATCAATGCATCATATATCCTTCTCCCTGGTACTGCACAAAATTGAGAGTTGCTAACTAAGTCAGGCATCACCATAGATAATCTGTTCCCAAAAGCTTAGAAAAAATCTTAAAGTCTACATTCAATAGTGTTAATGGCCTCCAATTCACTATATCTGAATGATCCCCATTTTTAAATGAAAAAATTAATAATCTCTCGTACATTTGCATTGGTAAAATCATATCAGAAATTAAAAAAATTATACATTGCCAATAAATCTTTAGGCATCAATTTCCATAAAATTTTATATAATTCTCCTGGCAATCCATCAGAACCAAGAGAAAGCTCATTTTTAAGAGATGCAATTACTCTTTCTTGTTCTGCTTCCATAAATGCCTCTACCAGTAATTTTTGTATATCTGTCACTAAACAAGGAAGATCTGCTGCTGCTAAAAATTGAGATGTAAATTCAAAATCTGTTTTTTCCCCCAAAACTCTTTCTTATGTGTTGGTCTAAATCCATAATTCCAACATTATCTGATACAACCTTGTTTTCCTTAGTTTTTAAGTTAGAAAAAAGCCTTTTGTCTATCCGACTTTTACAAGCTAAAAAAGGGTTAACCTGTGCAGCCTTACCCTGAGTCCAGAAGGACTGTTCCCTAATAAGTGAACCTAATCTATCATACTGATACTGTACCATACCTTGTTTTATCTGTGCAATATTCACAGATAAATCTACCCCATTTTCTGATTGTATTGAAAGTAATGTTTGTAAAGAGTGCCGAAGAGACAAGTATTCCTCATTTTTTGGTTTTGCTCTCAATCTACCTTGTGCCTGAAAGTATCCAATCAAACATAATTTAAAAGTTTCCACCAACCAACCATGCTTTCATGCAAATCTATAGCTGTAATTTAATCTTTAATAATTATTCCCAAATCCTTTAGAACACCTAAGTTGCTTAAAATTGAAGCATTCAATTTTCAAAACCCAGGCCCTTTTATCCTGCATGGAGGAATATCTATACTTACACAAATCAGGATATGGTCCAAAGATTCTATTGGTGCATAACTTAAGCTAAAATTAACAACAATTTTTTCACAAAAATAAAATCAATTAGGGATGATAAACCTCCTTTAAAAAAGGTAGGTTTAGCTTTGTTATGACCAGTTTGATGAGAATCCCTCAGACCTGCTAAAAAAAGAATAGACTTTAAGCATGTTTTGTCACAATACTGTTTCCCTATTTTGTTCCTTTGCTGAAAATGTATATTGAAATCCCCACAGAAAAATAATTGCCTACTTGTATACAAGTAAGGCTAAATTTTTTGCAATAATTCAATTCTAAGAGCTTTCATCTATGGGCCATAAACTGAGACTAACCTACACTGGAAGCCTTTAACTGTAACATCCACCATTAGCACCCTTCCTGGTTCAATATCAACCAACCTTGAAAGCTTAACATCAGAGGTTGAAAAACAAATTCCTACCCCACTACACCTTTCTTCCCCAAAGGACCAAAAGGATATACCCCAATGCCATTCTCTGGTGGCTGTAGAAGTCTCAGAAACTGTATTTAATTGTGTATCCTGCAATAACAATATGTCATATTTTAAATGAGAAAGTAGTCCAAATGTTGTCTGACGTTTTTGATGAGATTTTAAACTGTTCACATTTAATGAAGCTATTGATAATGTAAAAGGTTTCAGGGTGAAGGTTTAGGTGTTTTTATACTAGATCTAGTCATCTGTTTTCTAGCTTCTGGCAGTTTGCTCACTAATACACGTTCTGGAATGAGTAATGTTACTGTTGAAATATCCACTTCATGTGTGGATTCCATCATAGGATGGGCCTGATCTACCTGTTCCCCTCATGATGAAATGACAGAAAATCTATTCCCTAAAGGTAAAGGAGAAATGGGCATATTACAACTATCACTCTCTGCTCCAACCAAAGGCAGCGTACCATCTTTAGATCCTTGCAAATCCCTTTGTTCCCCTTTACTAATGGGTTCTGCAGTGTTTATCAGAATGCAAGAATCACTGCCCATCAATTTAGATGGCATTTGTGGAGATCCTTGTGGGGTCATGAACGGAGTACCTTTTTCTTCCCTACTTATCCCCTGAGGAAGGTCTAAAACTAATGCTACCATCTGCCTTGATTGAAATTCATCAGTACAGGACTCATTGGGCCTTAACAAGTTATGAGGGATAGGAGATTTAGTTTGTCTGTTATCTTCATTTAATCTTCCCCGATCTCTACCCCATGTCTACCTCTAAATATATTTTCATTATGTCTCCCTTCTTGTTCTTGATACATTTTTTTTTGCCTGTGCCAAAAAATATTCCTGATTGGAGGAATCATCCGTATCCATAGTTCTCCATGGGCAATCTGAAAAGGAATGATTAATTTCATTACAAAATTGCAGACCGGGCGGGGGGCTACACTGTGCTGCTGAATGCCCTAACATACCACATTGGAAACATTTATCTGATCACATGAGGTATTCAAATGTGTTAATGACCCACATAAAACAACTTTTAGGCTGACCAGCATAAAAAATAATACCCCTGTCCCTCCCCCCCAAAAAAGGAGCTAGGTAAATGTTGTATGCCATCATCATCCTGGTTCAGTTGTACTCGAATTGTCCAACCTCCTGTCCAAAAGCCATTTCCATCCATAATAGGCCTTGGTTTATCCTGTATTAAGCATCTTTTTTTCCAACCAAAAAAGAGTATTAGCAATGTTCACCCCTTCATTTCGGAAAAGAATGGTGACAGTTTTAACTATGGGCTTAGTAATTGGGATAGCCTGGAAATCCCTCCATTCTTCTTGATCTTTAATGTCATAATAAAGTCTCCAAAATTTATCTAATGAAATGACAGAACAAAAACTGATATCATAGTTATGTTCGCCAGGTGGGTGTATAAAGGCATATACTTCAGCAGGAAAAAAAAACATTGAATCAATTAGTAAAGTCTTCCCCACCCATAGTCTGTCTAGTACTATTGGGGCTTTGCCTCGTTATCTCAATCGCACCAAAAATCTGCGTTTAGCAGCCTCCGCTGGTTTTTTAAACAAGCCTGCGTAAGATTTAACACCCATTCCATCTGGTTTCTCGGCCCTCACATTACTTTGTAAATCTTTATTCACATCCAAATCTATTATGTGACTTACATTCCCATTTCCTTCAGTAGCTGTCATGATTGTAGAACCGTCCATAGAAAGATTATGTTCTAACAAGGGAGATGAGAGTTCCAGGTTGCCACCGGCGTCTTGCGTATCTAAAAATTCAGTAGCCTCTCCCTGATTTTGAGCATTCGCATTAAAGCCATCCGAGGACTTAGAATTTTGACTAGCCACAGCTAGCCTAGATACAGCATTAGGTGTAACTATTCCAGCTTGATCTTAAATGGACCCACCAGGTATCAGGATCAAGGGGTCAGAAATCCATTTGTCTATTACCCACAACCAACCAGCTTGCCTTAATGCATCTCCTGGGGACCATGCAGATAATATACATGTTTGTTCAGATGAATTATCCTGTGCAACTTCTCCATCCAGTTGTGCAGTGCTTTGTAAAACATTAACATTTATTACATCCTTCTGTTCAAAACGTTTCCCTCCGTTTTTACACGGGCTTGTTAGAGAACGTTTCCGTTTATTGCGTTCTGCTTTTAATTTCAGCTGGCAGGTATGAAAGTCTCTCTCAGCTGTATTTGTTAAGTCCAGTAGTTGGGATTTTTTCCTATCCAATTCCTCTTGTAGTTGCACTTCTGCAGATATATCCATATCCATTAGCAATGCAGGGTCAGATGCATCCAAAACCATTACTCGGTCACTACTTGCAAACTGACCTTCTCCTTCCGACATAGTAGATACTGCAGATAGCTCCTGAGCTCCAAGTCCGCGTCCATCCTCTTCCACTACCTCCTTCAGACTGACGTCCTCCATCTCTGCAGACAGACGGACAGCGCCACCCACCTACAGAGTAGGGGAATTTCCCCGGTGTCCTTGCCAAATTTCCCTCATTCACTAAAAATACCACCAACAACTTAATCTGGTTCAAGGTCAGTTGGCATTCATCTGTATCCCCCTCCCCCAGGTCATGCCTGAAAATAGGCAGGATTTGTCTAGTGCACTTACCCGGTCAACAAAAAATAAACAAATAAAATAAACAAATTATGAAGCTAGAGGTACATCTGAGTGCATACTCATACAGACTCAAGCCAAGCGACTCACTAACAAAGATGTATGTGTGTGACATTGAATATTCTGTTGAGCATCCAAACCTATAATGGTAACTGTGTGTGCAGCAACACAAACAGTTAGCCATGACAGGATATGCATCACATGGTCTTCTGCAAAGTTCTCTTTTTTTAGGGAGGCCTACTTTACTGCTCTTCTGACCTTGAAATAAACCTAATTAGTGTTACTGAATGGTAAGAAATGCATTCATTCATTATTAGAGCCCACACCACGTTCACATTATGAGGCAAGAGGCACATCTAAGTGCTCATTCACAAGCACTCTAGCTGATCCCTGACAAAGAACAAATATGTTTGTGATACTAAGAACTCACTTGTGCATCCATACCTATGGCTGAAATGGTCTGTGCAGCAATACAAACAGGAAGCCATGTCAGTATATGCATCATTTGGTCTTCTGCAATTTCTCTGTTTTTTAAGGGGGGCTACTTTGCTGTTCCTCTGACCCCAGAATGCATCCATCTATGATACTGAGAGGTAAACATGCATTCATTATTAGAATGCATACATTCTTCATATTAAGAGGCAAGAGGCACACCTAAGTGCTCATTCACAAACACTCAAGCTGATCCCTGACAAAGATGTCCATGATACTGACTACTCACTTGTGCATCCAGACCCATAATGGTAATGGTGTGTCCAGCAACATAAACAGCTAGCATTGATAGAATATGCATTGTTTGATCTTCTACAAATGTTATCCTGATTTTTATGTGCCTTCTTGACTGTTCCTCAGACCCCGGAATGCACCTGTCATGTATTATGGAATAACAAAAAATGCATTCATTATTATAATGTATGCCATGTGCTCATTATGAGGCAAGAGGCATGTCCAAGTGCACATTCACACAAACTCAAGCAACCCACTGACAAAGATGTGTGTGACAGTGAGTACTTACTTGTGCATCCAGAACCATAATAATAATTATGTGTGCAGCAACCCAAACAGCTAATCATGATAGGATATGCTACACTTGGTCTTCTGTAAAGTTTTCCTTTTCACAGCTGCATAGTGTCAGAGCTATGCTAATGTATTGTTATGTATTGCTAAAAAGGGTCTGTGGGGGCATGGTATTCTCCCCCCTTCTCTGAAAAGCTGCTCAGGATTGTGAAATGCAATAATGTAAAATAAATATACTGGATAAGGCAATCTTATACTGGCTAATGTGTACCTCAATTACAAGCATTAGGGTTTGATCAGCTCTCTTATAATGTGGGGGTGTGCCTCTCATGTGGGGATGTGGTTGTGGCAGGATGCCGAATGCACAACATTTTATTTGCTCTGCATTTCCACCCAGTGGCTTTGAATCACATACAGTTCTATAGGAATCACTAAGCTTTCCCTCTTGCCTCCTACTCCACACCCTTACGGAGCTGGATCATACGGTATCTCACAAGTGACAGCACATAATGGCTTTCAGCATGTTTGTTATACAATGAAAGAAACACTTGCTAACATCAGTCTTTCAGTGAACAGTGCCCATTGTGAAGGCTGAAAGGCAGCATCAGCATTCTTTCACAGAATTTTAAAATAATGGGACAGTGGCTTAACATTTCCATAATAAAATTGTATTCTTCCACTCTCAATGTTTTATCATACCCTCTTTCTTACACATTTCTCATTACCATCAATAACATCATTTTGCAGCTGTATTGGCTCAGGTTAGAGTTTGTTCCTCTTGCTTTTACTTACTTGTTTGATCCTTCTGGCGCTCCCACACACCTTCCTTGTGATCTACCCTCTGCACAGCTTTGTGTTATCAGCAATGAGACACAACTGTCCCTGGATGCCATCCCTTATGTCATTTATAAACATAATAAATAGGAAAGATCCCAGGACTGATCCCTGTGACACTCTGTTAATGACCTCCTTGTCCTTCTGATTTAGTCCTGTTCACCACTGCCCTCAGTTACCTTCCATGAAGCCAACTTCCTGCTCACCTAACTAAACCTTTCTCTGGTCTCAAATCCTCCAGTTTCTTCAGCAGAGAATACCAAATTAAATGCCTTGCTGAAGTAAAGTAGAGCAGATCTACTGCCTGTCCTGTGACATTCGCCTTGGTTAATCAATCAAAAAACAGTATGAAGTTGGGCTTGCATGACCTCACTGATACAAATCCATACTGCTTGCTGATCCAGTGTTCACTTTCCTTGGTCACTAAATTTTCCTTGACTGTTGTCTACATCAGCTTACCTTCAACAGAGGTAATGCTGACAGGCCTATAGTTGACTGGACCCTTCCTGTCTCCCACCCCCCCAATGGAGTGCTACCACACTGGTGGATCTTCAATCTTCTGGTACCACTCCGAACTTCAGTGAGTCATTAAATAGATTGGTTATTATCATTCTTTTGGCAAGTGGGTAAGGTCTACTGGGCATGAGACCCATTTACAGTGGTGACCCAGGAGCACTGGGGATATTAAATGGCTTTCTCGGGGTCCCGAAGTATGTACACTGAGGTTGTGAGAATCAGATCTCTGCCTGCTACATGTATCAAGCTAATTCATCGCTCAGAAGAGGGTTTGGGCCATCACAGAAGGTGTTTTTTGCAACTACTAAGAACAGTCGAAATGATGGATTAGGCAATTGCACCATGAAAAATTAATACAGATTTGAAGGAGCAGAGAATTATGGAAAGAGGTAGCATTGTGCCCATCTTGGGCTGTATTTAATGAGTGTGACATAACAAGACTGCCTATAGGATTTCTGTTTTTTGAAACATTATTAAGAAAAATTAGTTGCACAGAAAAAGGAATTTGTTCCAGTCAAATGTTGCACTGTTAAGCATACATTTTGCACAATAAATCATATTTTTGCACAAGGAAAATACTGAAAAGAAGAATATAAAATAAAAATAATAAGACTTTTGCTGACTCAGGAAGTTTTATTAAAAAAACCTTTGAGGTAATAGCATAATAGAGAGTTCTAATTAAAAAAAACCATAAAGGTATGAGCACTTGTAGATTGATATAGCATCTGTTGTTAGAGGTACACTAATAACTGCTCAACATAAATAATTGCCTACAATTTTACACCAAAACATAGAAATTGTAAGCAGATAAGGACCACTAGGCCTATCCAGTCTACCTGTAGGCACTATACATTGTATGTGGCCACTGACCCTATGTGATCAGTGGCTTTTCAGCACTCCCTCCCCTCCTAAGCTTCCCTTTTGCCTGTCCCAGGCATGCTTAAACCCGTCCACTGTGCTTGCCCACACTACCTCCTGTGGCAGACTATTCCAAGTGTCAACTACCCTTTCTGTGTTGAAAAACTTCCTCACATTACCTCTTAATCTACCCCTTCAAATTTCATATTGTGCCTCCTTGTTCTAGTACTTTTTCTACATTGGAAAAGGTCCCCCACCTGCACCTTGTTTATGCCCTTGAGGTACTTGAAGGTTTCAATCATGTCACCCCCTCCTCTCCTCCAGTGAATACTTATTGTCGTCCCTTAGTCTTTCCTCATATGTTTTGTGGTGCAAGCCCTGCACCATCTTGTTACCCTTCTCTGGATAGTCTCCACCTTATCTATGTCCTTGTGCAGGTGTGGCCTCCAGAACTGCATGCAATACTCCAGGATAGGCCTTACCGATGTTTTATACAATGGCATCGCCACCTCCCGCCTCCTGCTAGTGATATCCTGCCTATGCACCCCAGCATGCCACTGACCCTCCCTGGTACCTATGTGCACTGTTTTGATCCCTTAAGGTTATCATAGATGATAACCCCTAGGTCCCTTTCCTCTTTGGTGACAGTCAGCTCCCCCCCAACCTGTAGCTCTCCCCTTGGTTCCCTCTACCAATTTTGACTGTTTCTATTATCTTCTTAGCCTCAGGATTATAAGATTTGTAACATAGTAATTTAAGATTGGAAGGGTCCCTATGCATGTCCTCCCCCTTAATAATAAGATACGAATAAATATGCTGCATATAGGTATTCTACTATAAGACATGCGTTTCTGAATCCTCTCTAAGTGCAGAGTGAAAGTAATGTGCATGACCTTTAAGGATTTGTGCAAGCCAGATTGGGGTGGAGGTTGATGGGACAATTCAAAGAGAAGGTACTGTAGGTATGCTGTAAATGGGAAAATTAATATATAAGGGATGTTAGTATGGTTTTGCTACCATAGACAAGAAAAGCAATAAAAGAAGAAGAACTCACATTTACATAGTGCTTTTCATTGATATTGTATCCCAAAGCATTTTACAAGCAATGAGAGACTGGTAGTGAAGTGACTGTAAAAGCGTAGTGGCAGCCATCTTGCACATGAACACACCCACACAGAAAATGCCAAGACTGCTTTTTAATTGCTGACCTTTTTCAATATCTGCTCTGTGATGCCGATGGCTAAGAAAAAAAATCCACTTTATTCCATGATGTTTACAACATGGTGTTCACAGTGGCCCCCTCTTCAAGTTGGCACTATCCTGTTGGACTCACTAAAAAAATGCACTGTGTTGCACGATTTTTTACAACACATTTCAGCTGTGAATCCTAGCATTACAAACATAGCATTAGCACATTCTGAAAATGCAGTATAAGCATTTTGATAATTCAAAATGACTTTTACCTATTTTTCCAAGAAAAGCAATTAAAAGAAAATAAACACTATAAAACACTGTTGATTTATTATGGCTGCAGTGGGCAGAGCCCTACAGACACTTTGCTATTATAGTAGAAAAAGGAAGCCTTCAGATTGCTAATGTAATAGATAAAATTGAAGGTTTTATGTTATCACTCCACTGATTAACTAGTTCGTTCAGCTGAGCAGTTATGATACACTATATTGTGTGCTAAGCTTCAATCTGGGTAGCATTCTCTTTCAAGAAAAGTTCATAGCTCATAAATATGTCAAATCAGCCAGCCTTTCCCATGCACGAATGGTAACTGAGAGTGAGGAAGGATGTTTCAGATCTCAAATGATATGCGGAAAGGCCTCAGACACAGAAAAAAGTGCAGCTTGGGAATAAACATGTGACTGGCTTGCCTTCATCTGGAGCAATACAAAAAGGTCCAAGAAGTCCAGTTTCCATTTTAAAGTTCTTTTAAAAAGGTCCAATAGAGGCCAGACAAAAACTGAAGCATAAATGAGAAATCAGACCAGACAGCTACTTTCACATGATGTGCATAGTTTTATTTTTGATCAGTCAATATTGTTTATTCCAAATCATCCAATATTTCGAGATCATAAAGATGTCTTCATCTGGGAATTGGCTGAAATTCACATAATCATAAAATTAGTATGCAGTTTTTCATTTCTAACATACCTCTCAAAATAATTAATAGAATAATTTATTTTGGTAACTGGGCAAGGCCCACAAGGCACAAGTGTATCTTTTCAAGGGCAGCTTGGGAGCACTGGGGTTGTTAAATGACTTGTTCAGAATCACATAGTATGCAAGCGGAAGTTCTGGGAATCAAACCCAGGTCTGCTGGATGTACCAAGCTCATTAACCTCTAGGCTATATTGCTAGCCTCAATTGTAATATGGACTGCAATAGTCCCCACATTACCTTAATAGTTCAACAATGTATGTACTTCCTTATCTGCTTTCTTTAAACATTTTTCAAACAATCTATGTGCATACAAATATATTAAATTATTCTCCTAAATACCAATATAGACACTGAAAAATCACTAAAACATCTTATTAAAACTTGTTAAAAATAATTGTCTACAAAACAATTTTTTCCCTCTTAAAGATTCTGTGCTTTCCCCATTCTTCCAGAAGCAGCTTACTGGGGAGAGGACATTGGCCTGGGGGCCAATTGTATGCAGTGATGATGCCCACTGGTGAGCACCCTCCTTAGTGTGGGCTTCCTTCCTGTACTCTGTTTATACCAGTGATGTATTTGCATGTGTCAATCATGTCCCCCCCCCTCTTTTCCTCCAGAGAATACATTTTTGACTCCTATAGTCTTTCCTCAAAGATCTTATCCTGCAGGCCCTGCATCATTTTAGTTGTCCTCCACTGCATAGCCTCCACCCTGTCTATACTCTTTCTCAGATGGTTCCTCCCGAACTGGATGCAATATTTCAGGTGCAGTCTCATGAGTGTCTTACACAGGGTCAAGATGACTTCCTTCTTTATACACCTGATACCCCTCCCTATTTATCCAATCATCTGGCTAGCCTTTCCAGCCACCTTATTGCACTGCTTAATGTCTCTTAGGTCCTCCAAGATGATAACTCCCAGGCCCCTTTCCTGCTTTGTGACTGTCAGTACCTCTCCACCTAGATCACACTTTGCCGCTGGGTTCTTGTTATCTATGTGCATGATCCTGCACTTCTTTGCATTGAATCCTAGCTGCCATTCATCGGACCATTTGTCCAGTTTTTTAAGGTCTTCTCACATTCTTTCAACAACCCCTGCCATGTTCACCCTATTGCATACCTTTGTATAATCTAAAAAGAGGCATACCTTTCCCTTCAGTCCTTCTATAATGTCCCCAATAAAGACGTTGAAGAAGACCGTCCCCAACACTGACCCCTGCGGCACCCTGCTTGTTACCTCTCCCTCTCCAGAGTACTTCATGTTTACCACAACCCTTTGACTCCTACCATTCAGCCAGTTCTCCACCCACAGAACAATTTTAGGATCCACCCCTAGGCTGTGCAGTTTTTTTTATCAACCTTCTATGGAGGATAGTGTCAAAGGCATTTCTGAAGTCCAGATAGGCCTCATCCACCGCACCTCCCTGGTCCACTACCTTAGTTACCCAGTCATGCTGTAGATTAGTACAAGGAGTTAGTGCAAGACACAGCGCTTATTCTAAATTCAGTAAAAGTTAGGGTTAGATGTATAAGTAAATAAATGTCATATAAGACAGTATATGTGTTTTAGTATGTGTGAGTGTGTGTGTGTGTGTGTGCTCTGTGTGTGTAGACTGTGCACTGTCATGTTATGCTGGAATATATATATATATACATATACTATATGTGCATTTTTATTAGACAGTGTGTGCATATCACAACAATTAGAAAGTGCAGTCAGGTGGCTCAGTGGTTAGTGCAAACATTGCTGAAGTACATTTCCACACTGTCTAGATCATTTTAAGCCTTATGCATGTCACTGATGATTTAAATGAGGTGTCTAGTAGCAACCTACCACCCTTCAATGTCCCTCAGAGCATGAAAAGAAAAAAAAAATGGTCCCTCAATGTCTTTTTTTAATCTGTAAAAATGTGTATAGACAGTGCACTGTTATGTTATACTGGAATATGCGTGCATATATGTGTGTATATGTATTAGAGTATGTGTGTGCGTGTATGTGTGTGTAACATCAATTAGAAAGTTCAGTCAGGTGACTCAGTGGTTAGTGCAAAAATTGCTAGTCTATATTCCTCCGCTATATACATCAGTTTCAGCCTTATGCATGTTATTGCTAATTAAAATGAGGTGTCTAGTGGCAACTCCCCACCCTCCGATGTCCCTCAGAGCCTAAAAAGAAGAAAACAGTCCCTCAAAACCACAAACAAGCATCGGTAGCGAGCGCAGTTGTCTGTAGCAATATTCAGTGCACCACACCTCATATTGGTCGCTCTGAAGCTATTTAAAATGCAACATTTGTGATCTGAACTGTTCTTGACAAACTAGTTTGGTGTGAGCCCTGCTACCTAATAAATCTGGAAGGAGGAAGAGGAGTTGTAGTCTCTTCTCAAGCTAAGAACTACAACTCAGTTCTGGGTATTTATTTCTCCTCATAGAGCTTTTTTGGTGGCTTGTTTGTGCTAAAACACCATGAATTAGTGGTGTGTTTTAACTTTTAAACCACACATTAGCTTTTGTGCATCACAGACGCCTGCTTACTCATGGAGGATCCCTCCGGGTCACCTAGCACTACATAATAAGCACTGATAGTGAGCAGGGTGAGATGCACATCTACACTCATGAAGGCACACACAAGGACATGTGCGTCTAGCACATGTATGGCATCTTCAGTGTGGACGGCACACCGGCATCCTGCCCCTAGATGCATATAATGGCATATCTAAGAAAACAATACAGGTAGAGTGATTGATTCATAGCTGTTCTGTACTAACTAATCAGAAGCTATGTATATTAAGTGGTACTTGTTAAAAAACAATATGGCTAACCTACTTTACCCCATATTGGCTGATACTGAGATTCCACCGGATAATATGTTAACTTTCATTATGACATTAGATGCTGAAATAGGCATCAAGTGTGTGCAATGTAACATGTATAAATTGGTTCTACATCACACTCCCTTTTCAAACTCATTTGTATGTGAGAAATGTAATCTTAATGCACAGTTACAGAATGGTATTGAGACATTCTCATGTAGATTTATCTCTTTGGAGGAAAGCCAGGCCAATATGTTCAAACGATATAATGAACTCAATAACTCCCAATCACCAGTTGCATCCTTAAATACCTCATCTCAGATGAACTTGAACCCTCCCAGCCCAAATATCCACTTTTCTGGGATACCTCACAAGCAAAGTAGCACTATTTCATTACCAGAGACTGAACTAAATAAATACAAAAACTCATCTAACCGATTTAAAAAAGATCTAGTGAAGAAGATGATGACAATAATGGCTCATATGACTGTGCCATGGTCCCCTCGTCTTTGGCCTTGAGCAATTAGTATGGGCTCCAACAAGAGGCAACAACATCTTACATTTAGTAATTACTAACCTAGAGCCTAAGATTTCTGACATCCAAATTCTCAGCCCAATAGGTAAAAGTGATCATGATTCTATTCTATTCAGTCTTAATTACAAAACTACCCCTGTAAACAACAGCACTATTTATAGAAGCTATGATAAAGCAAACTTTAAAAAAACAATGATGCTCTTAATAAAATAAACTGAGTGAAATAATTTGACAATAATACAACTAATAAAGCATGGGAGAAATTAAAAAGTATCATGCAAAAACTTGTACATTAATACATCCCAATTAAATGTAAATACAACAAAAAGGAAAATATCCCTGTCTGGGTTACAAGATCAATTCTGAAATTAATTAGAATAAAAGAAAAGCCCTTTAAAAAATTTAAAGCCAACCCAAGCCAATCTAACAACCTTAATTATAAAAATTATGTTCAATCTCTAAAGGAAGCTATCAAGTAATCAAAAATCAGAACTGAACTAAAATTAGCCCACTCTAAAAATAAAAAAAATTATTATTCTCATACATAAACAACAAAAAAGGTAATAGCAGATCCAAGTGGGTCCAATATGTATAAATGGAGCAACTACAAATAATCTTTCTGAAACAGTAAATCACTTCAATAAATATTTTTGTTCTGTTGTCAGTGTTAGTGGGCCTTTATCTAAAATAAATTCAAAAACTGATCTACCTGTCATTTTCTCTAAAAATGATGTTATTGAAGTCTTATCATCTTTCAAACAATGTTCTAGTGCAGGACCTGATGGCATTCAATCAAAATTTATAAAAGAAACCTCATCATCCTTAGTTGTCCCCTTGACCTTGTTATTTAATAAGTCTATTTCAGAATGTCAAATCCCTAATGATTGGTGCCAGGCCATAGTAATACCAATCTACAAAAAAGGCAATAGAACTAATGTAATAAACTTCCTGCCCATCAGCCTTATATCCATCTTAGGCAAAGTTATGGAACATCTTATTAAGAAACAATTTGAACGTGAAATTGAACGACTTGGTCTACAAGACGATGCACAGCATGGATTTGAATCAGGGCATTTGTGCACTGTGAACCTTATTTCCTTTTATAAAATTATTAGTGAGTTGCTTGACATCAACATTCCTTCTGATATAATTTTACTTGATTGCAGTATGGCATTCGATAAGGTATCACACCTTAAGCTAATTAACAAACTTCACTCCCTAGATTTCAATCATAAACTGATCAACTGGATAGCAAATTGGTTAACTAACCGTACACAAAAGGTTAGAATAAATTTTGTTGATTCTCATGTTGGCTATGTCATGAGTGGCATACCCCAGGGGTCTGTTCTGGGTCTTACCCTTTTTAATATATTCATTAGTGATATGACAGTAAGACCCTTAAACTTCCTCTCAAAATTCACTGATGACACAAAATGTGGTGGAAGCGTAGATAACCCAGTCAGTATTAAGTCACTTAAATATTATCTTCAACCCATAGAAACTGGGACACATGAAAAACTTATAGAATTTAATGTGGATAAATGTGTTGTTCTTCACTAAGGAAAAACAAACCCAATGAATGAATACTATCTAAATAACTCTTTGCTCAAGTCCTCCTCAAGTGAACGTGACTTGGGGGTCCAAATTAATACTCAATTATCCCCGTCTACACATTGTATTAAAACTGCACACACAGCCAATATTATCCTGAAACAAATTAGGAGAACATTTACTAACAAGTCTGAAGACTGTCTCATCCCACTGTATAGAGCTTACATTCGACCGCATTTTGATTTTGCTTCCCCTTACTAGAATCCTTATTTGAGAAGTGATATCAATAGACTAGAACAAGTTCAGAGGAGAATGACTAAAATGATTCCTAAACTTTCACACATTGACTATGACACTAGGTTGAAAGCCACTGGCTTATCCCCCTTACACCAAAGAAGGTTTAGAGGTGATCTCTCATTTACATTTAAGATATTAAAGTCATTCACCTTAATGAAACAATGTGGATTGTCTCTAGCCACAAAAAAAAATAGTGGGAAGAGTCCACAATAAACAACTAGTTATCCATTGTGCCACAACTAATACAAGGGACAACTTTTTCTGTATTAGAGCTGCAAGAGCATGGAATCTGTTACTGCAAGAACTTGTTAAGTGCCCCAATGTTGACACTTTTAAGAATCAACTTGATGGCAGGTTAAATCATCACTACCCCTACAACTAAAGGCCTACACTGGTGAGGGGACAATCTTGATGGGCATCGTGCCTCCTTTTGTCATATTACATCCAATAAATGTCACTTTTTTTAATCTTTAAAAATGTGTGTATACAGTGCTCTGCTATGTTTTATGAAGGCAATAAGACACGACAGGGTATGGGTTGTTGATTGATAAAAGCATGCCCCCAGGTGTGTTGTTAGGCATGAGGCGCTTGAGCCAAGTGACTACAGCAGCTGGGTAGTGCTCTTATCAATCAACAACCCACACCCTGTAGTGTCTTATTGCTCTTAAAAAACAGGTAACAACTATTTCTATAACAATTAAACATAACTCAGGACACATTATTAAAGATGTAATAATAGCATGTTATTTTATTTAAATATAGTGAAAAATAGTCCCTAGACTTGGGTAGAGGAGTGGTAAACTTGATTGAACAGCAACTCATTGAAAAATGCTAAACCAGTGAATTGGAGGGATAGCAATGTATTATTTGAGCAGCTTGGGTCTGTCTCTACCTATGTAACTGTGTTTTCCCACATTTTCTCTTTGTTTATAAAGTATTACTGTATTGCCTACTTTCTTCATCCTATTTTTTTTTCTGTTTTCCACCTCATTTAAGTCATAGAATGTTTATCATGGAATGTTTACCATGGAATACAGAGATTCAAAATTCTGTTCAGTTCTACTGGTAGAATGTTACTCTCCTAACATACTGTACACACAGACAACAAAGGCCTGTTTTAGAGCAAGTGATTCAATTATTTTACTGTCAGGGCAAGCAGAAGAAATTTCCCCTGATGAGTAGGTAAAGACAGAGGGAGATGTTTCACTGTTTTTGAAGAAACTGTTGTAATGAAAGCTATAAACAATACTAAATGTTTCTAATTTGTTTGTGTGTGTGTGTAAAGAGAGTGTGATGATCAGAGAAACAACATTTAATTCATTTGCTTTATTTTTATTTAAGGTAGTTTTATTTGTAGGGCCCAATTGAAGGTTTTTTACAGAGTAAGGCAGCAGCCATGTTTATGATGGAAGATCAGTTCTGGTTTCAGAGGAACTGATGGAAGATAGTTCTGGTTGTAGGTGGACTGATTTGCTCATTTGTAATGTGTTTTAGGATCAGGATGACTGTGTGTAGATAGAGATTTAATATACAGTCAGCTGGTGTCTCTTGACCAATGAGATTTCTAGATTTTTTTCTTGCTGTTTAATAATGGAATATATATGCATATATGTGTATATTACTCACAGTAAGAAGTCAGCAGCTCGAACTCTACTCACTACAAGTTAAGACTGAATGACCATCATTAGGTGAACTTGACAAAAACCATGGATTCCATAAGAAAGTTATTTAATAATCCAAAAATGTGAAAACATCCATGGTACAAAATGGTCACAGGCCACATAGTGAACCCCTCCCCATGCAGTCTCGCACAGAACCAAACATGTTCACGCAACAGTGCTTTCTCAAGGTTCATGTGTATACGTATTAGTCAGTATATGTGTGTGTATATCAAAACAATTAGAAAGTGCAGTTAGGTGGATCAGTAGTTAGTGTAAAAGGTGCTAGTTTACAAATTTCTCACTGCCCACAATACCATCATTTTGCAGTCATATTGGCTCTTGCTAGAACTTGTCTTTTATAAACACTGTAAAATATTGTTTTTCAGAAAATTTAAAATACTGAAAAATGTTTAAAAATAAGCCCTGGAATCAGGAAAAAAAAACACACATCAAAAATAGGAAACCTAATTATACGCTTCTGTTTGGATCTATTTTCCATTTGTTTTCAAATGCATTTAATTGTCAGATGTATTTTCCCCCAGAAATGAATACTCCAAAAGTTTTGGGTGCTCGATAGGCAATTAATTTATTTACACATCTTTAATACATTGTTATCAAACTTCATCAAAACCCTTTGTACATCATGGGCTAGATATTCAGAAGTGCACCCTGAACATGTGCAATGGGATGTGCAGTGTAATCAGTTATACTACAGGAACGCAATGGAATATTCAGCAGATGTGCCACAGAACTGCACCTGTGCAAACAACACTAAATATAGCACAAATGCACTATTGTACAAAGCAGACATACTACTGAGGTTCATACTGAGGAAGACTTGGAGCCAGTAGGCAGGTGCCCATATTTGCTCCTTATATACATCTAATAATATTGTGGAATTTTCATATTCAGTAAGTACTGATCCAGTTTAAATTTAAACATAGCTATATTTTTGCTAATAGTAACATTTTCAGGTAACACATTCCAGGGATTCACAACTCTTGCTGTATAGAAGTATTTCCTCTTATTTGTCCGAAACCTTTGACTTTGTAATTGTAATGGGTGACCTCTAGTGTTGCATCCATCCTGTTTAAAAAAATATCCCCAAGTCATTGAACAACCTAAAGTCCTGCATAGTGTTATACATAAAGAGAATATCTGCTCTTAACCTTCTAGTTTCTATAGACATTAAGTTCAGCTTTTCTAATCTCTGTCTTGATAGCCAAAACCTGCCATACCTGAAATGCATTTGATGAATTTCCTCTGTACTTGTTCTACTTTCTGTCTTTCTTGTTTTTTTTGATGCAAACCAAATTTGAGATGCATATTCCAATTGTGGATGCACACATGCACTAAACAAGGGCATCATTATATTACTTTCCCTACTGGTTGTATTTCTTTTAATAGACTGGATGATATTATTACATTTTTAATTGCTTCTTGAGTTTACTCATTTGTGTCTAAATTATCAGATACATAATATCCTAAGTCCTTCTCGGATGAACAACAATGTAAGGTGTGTCCACATAATGTGTAGTTTGCCCTACCATTATGTCTCCCCAGGTACATAGCCTTACATTTATCCATATTGAAAGACATACCCCACCTGTTAACCCATCTAGTAACACTATTTAAGTCCTGTTGAATATACTTTGCCTCCTCCAGAGTGCTGTAAGGCCCTCCTATCTTTGCATCGTCTGCATTATTTTGTAGCCCAACCATTTAGTTTATTAGTTATATCACAGATGAATATCTGAAATAATATGGACCCCAACACAGAACCCAGTGGGACCCAACTCGACACCCTACCATTTTCCCCAATTTATTCTTATCCGTAAAGTTTCAGTGTCAGACTCTTCTGCTCTTATTTTGTTTGATATATCTGCAGATTTAATTGTATTCTTTATAAACATAGCAACCCTACCTCCTCTTTTTCCAGTTCTATTTTTGTGTATAATGTATAACCCTCCAGGTGTCTATCACATGCTTTGCTTTTGTTAGTCCACCAAGCTTCAGTTATGGAAATTATGTCATATGATTTCTCGCTAATCAAGGCTTTTAGTTCATCACTTTTGTTACTCAAGCGCCTGGCATTAAATGACAGAGTTTCTAACTGGTTCTTTACAAGACTCCTATTTTTTTGAACTTGGTTGTTTGTAGGTTCAGAGGGGTCCACTCTTTTGGGTTCATCACTTAGTCAATTCGGACTTAACAAGTTCAGGATGGTTTCCAATCTGTTTGCTAACAACCTGGTCCCAGTACTGTTTAGATGTAGTCCGTCTTTTGCATACAATTCATGTTTCCCCTAAAAGCAGTCCAATTATCAATAAAGGTCAGCCCATCTCTATTACACCAATTGTAAAGTCTGATGTCAATTCTTTCAATGGTTAAATTTTTTTGAAGATGGGTTCTGGGGACTGAAATGATTCCTGAGATTGCTACTGGGTGCCCTTTTTTCTTCATACTGTTTCCTATGTCATGTAATTCATGACATATGTCTTTTTCATGCCTATGACAGAATGATATGGTAACTTGATATTTTCTAAAACTTTATTAACATCATGTATTCGGGCTCCAGGAAGGCAAGTGACAGTTACACCTGAGCAACCTAAACTGTGCAGGAGCAAGAGTGCATGCTGAATATAGCAGGTGGAGCAGGGCACTGCATGCACAAGAGAACACAGGCAGGGCTGTGCAATGGCACACAAGTATGGAAGGGAATGCAGGAGTGAACCACAAGGGGGAAATGGGCAGGAGACACAGAGTCCAATGGCCATGGCCAATGCACAGAGCCCCACACAGACCCTGGAAAACAACAACAATGTGACATAACATGGAATACCCATGGAACAGACAGCTGCAGGGACTGAGCTCCCAGTGATCACAGTTCCAACAGCCAACATGGGACAGGCAGCCATCATAGCCACTGTGTGAATGCACCATACATGGAGAGTGTGTCACAGCCACACTGCCACACAGGCACCAGACAGCATGCAGCATATGCCATACAGACACACATGGACACTGGACACAGCACTGAAGAGCACAGCAGCACCAGGATGGGCAACACAGTTGGGTGTGTACCACCATGCACAAACAGACAGGGACACATGCCACTGTGGCCTGCACAGGGGAGGGCCAGAGCCCACACCCATGGAACACTGACACACAAGGATGTGACACACAGGCTCCCATCCACCCAACACACCTGCACTGCAGGGCAGCACTGGAACAGATAGGGGCCGCCAGACAACAGCAATGTACAACACCAGCACAGTACAGCACCATGCATGTGATGGAGAGACAGAAACACAAGAGCAAATGGTAAAAAAAAACAGTTTAATACAACAAGCAACATAAGGAATGACAACTATGTACAGAAATGCCAACATGGCAATAACAGGGGAGGGCAACGGTACATAAAGTGGTGCATAGGCTAAAGAGGTAACAAACTGAATGGGGTTGGGACTGTGGAGAGTGGCAATGGGAAACAACAAAACAGTTCAAGTGGGTTGGGGTGCAAGGGAGGTAAACATGAATAAACAAAGTGCAGTGTCCAGACACTATTGCCTCAGCCAGCGGATAGCCATCCTCATCCTCCATACCTCCACAACCAGCTCCTGTATCACTGCTAGCTGCCTCCTGCTCAGGCAGATGTGTACTGCCATCCTGGGGAGCATCCTCAGTGTGAGGTATTGTAACTGTTACATGCTGCCACCCATGACACCGACACCCTGATGTCCACTGCCTGGCCTCTGCCCTGGCCCTCCTGCATGCCTCTGGCCCTGTGAAGGAAACACATACAGAAAGGACCATGAGTGGCATGCCATCAATAGACCCCCACCCCCACCCACACTGGTCAGGTCATGGTGTACTGCGATGCAGCAGCCCATGCAGTGACACTGGCCCATGTGATGGGCATGGTGTTAAGGCCACTGGCACCATGCATCTCAGTGGCACATGGAGTACAGTGACACCATGCCACAGTATACACACACACCCTACCAGGGCTGGGCTACCCTGTGTGCAGGTGCAAATGCACATGCTGAACACCCAAATGCTCACATACTGGACAGCGGCAGCATGCACAATACACGCACACACATACCTGGTTGAGGGACTGAACCACGTTGGGCATGGTCCTGCAGTCTCCGGAGCCGATCCAGGTCATGGTGCTGCAGGTACCCATAACAGTGGTGGCACTGTTCCCCTGTCCTGGAAACTCCAGTTCACCTTTCCAGGTGATCAGCCTCACGGACCCACACCTGGGACTGTGGATCCTGTAAGTTCCCTGCCCTAAACAGTTGGTCCTCCATAAGGGTCACCAATGCCACCAGGTTGGCCATCGCTACCTCTGTCCAATTCCTGGCCCATCTCCCAAGTCCACCAGCATGTGTCAGGCTGACCGTGCAGTTTACCATTGGTGGTGTGCAATGTGGCATCCAACAGTAGCACACACATAGCACTACTGTTTGTTTGTTGTTTGTTTGTTTGTTTATTCGCTTAACGGGTAAGCACACTGGAAACAAGTTCCTTTTACAGGTGCGACCCACATATATTGCATACAGACAATACATAGTCAAACATACATATACAATGCAGCAAATTGCAGACAAAAATGTCTTTGTTACGTATAAAATTCATAAAAAAAATTCATAAAAAACAGTTACAATTAAATTGAGATTCAAAATACATCCTTAATGCATCGGCAAACTTTTTGACAGAACACAACCACCTAATATCTTGTGGAATTTCATTCCAAATAAATGGAGCAATATAAGCAAAGGATCTTTGTCCACTTTTAGATTTCATAAAAGGAATCTCAAGAAACCTACTGTCTGACCTATGTCTAGAATAATGACCATCAATATATGGTCTCAAAAACTTTGAAATACTATGTGGAATTCCACTGTGCCAGTTGTGTGACAGGAACACAGAGTAAACCATCACGCAGCATGTGTTGCATGGTAGACGTGCACAACCATGGCCTATCATGCAATACTGCACATGTGCAATGCCAGAAATGCAGGCATGAGTTTGGGGTTACATCTGTGACCCACATACATGCAGGCATGTGTAGATGCCATCTTGTGAAGGGCATGCATCACCACACATACCACACACCAAAGGTGCAGTGACTGCACATGCACATACCATGGCAAGGCGCAGCAAGGCCATGTGCGCATTATGACTGAATTGTGCATCCATGCCACATGTACAGCATGCACCCATGGACGCATGCACGATAGGCCTGGCATGTGCAGCACAAGCATCTGTGCATTACATGGCAAAGGGCAGTGCACAGCTGCCTGCAAACACAGCAACTGCGCTAATACACTTTGCTCATGCGCTGGAAGTGCACTTGTGAATTGTTCCAGTGCAGTACTATTGTGCATGACACTGTCTATTGCACAAGGAGCAATTCTGCAATATTCAAACAGTTTATGCAAATAGCTTCATGAGCCAATGCCAGGTGCAAGTGCTCACATTAGCATCTCATTACTGGTTGCTCACAGCCTCATTTGCATGAGTTGAGCCATAAAGGCGTCACCGACAGGTATTGCAGCCTTTCAGGTGAGACTGTTCACATTGTGAATGTCACTGTTATTGCACTGTTGGGATCAAATGCTGCACTGTGACAGGGACTGCTACTATGCTGCTCATTGGTGCACCATTACTATGTGCAGGACACAGCATGTTGGATTCAGAGGGAGCTGTGGAGCAGGTTCCTGCCAAGAAGCGCAGGCCAAACTTCACAAAAAATGAGAGTCTGGTCCTGTTTGAGGTCTACCTGCAGAGGGAGGACCTACTGAGTGGGGCCACAGGGATGACACAGGACCATGCCAATGGGTGAGATGAGTTGGCTACATACGTCAATGCCAATGGCTGCCACAACTGCAGTGTGCAGGAGTGCAAGAAAAAAATGGGCACAGACAGGAGGCTCATCAAGGAGAAGATAACCACCATCAGGGCCTGGGAGGTGGCACATCATCTACACCCATCCTTTCAGTGGGGGAGGAGCTTGTTGCCGCCAGCATCAGGTGGGCAACCATTGAGGGTGTCCTGGGGGAGACTTCCAGATGGAAGGCAGCCCATCACAGCACTGTGAGTATGTCAGCAGGGTTTTGGGGGGGGCAGATTGTGCATGCCACCAGTGTGCCTGGTACACTCCAGGTATGTGGCTACCCTGTACACATTGCAGCATATTGTGTTGAATGACATGCATGACCACACAGTGCATGGACATGGTCCCCTGTGTTCTGTGTGACAGCAGCATGGAACATGTGATGGTAGGGGCATGCAGGGTCCAGAGGAGAATGTCCCCAAAACACTCTACAGCTCTGTGTGCACTGCAGTGTGTGCTGGTGCCTGTACAGACACAGTGGACACATCCATTGGCACAGCACACTGCACATGGCTTGCTCATGTGGAGGGGCTGTATGTGGAGGACATGCCTGCCATAGGTGTTCAGACGCATCACATCACTGTGTGTTGGCACACATGTAGACACATGTCCTGTGTCACCCATGTGGCATAGCAGACATGTCGTGCAGTGCCACAACAACAGCTGGATGTGTGCCCTGGCATGCCTGTGGTGTGCATGCAGACATTGCACAGTACACATGACTACATGCATTGCATGTACAATCCCGTTAACAACAGCCATTCTATCTTCCAGCTCCATATCACCTCAGGGGGTGCAGTGCAGGATGTGACCATCAGCGTGGCACATGATGATGCTGTGCCATCCACTTCTACTGGCACTGTGGCCATGGACAGGAGATGCCATACTGGTATGGGACTGGTTGAATTTCTTGGACTGGAGGATGATGATTCACTGACTGAACTCCTTCTCCCAGAACACCTACCAGTGCTGGTGCCAGACACACAGGATAATGCTGCACTTGACAGTGATGATGACCTTACCCTGATCCTGGGTGGCAACTGTATCAACACACCTTCCCAGGGACTGGTGGTGGCACAGGCAGTGGCAGGCAGCCCAGGTGGCCCAGTGAACAGGCAGGTCCCCCCACCTGTTCAGTGGCATGTGGCAGTGCTAGTCCTGGCTGAGGATGGGGAGCTGGTGTGGTCACTGGTGCCACTGGGCAGGTCCAGCAGGCATGAGGGGCACACTGTGCAGCAATCCCCAGGGGTTGCCATTGGAGCACACAGTCAGTCCCCACCACATGCACAGACACCTGTGCAGCATTCACAGTTGAGGGATGTTGCACAGCATGCTGCCACCCCTCCCACCTGTCCCTGGCAGGACCATGATATACCCGGCACTGACAGGATGAATGAGCACACCAGACTGCTGCGGGGTTCTGTAGGCAACCAGGCATTGCTTGGGGAAGAGATACATGTGCTGTGGGTTGAGGTGCATCAACTGGTTGAACGAGGGGGACATTTGATGTACACAGCTGATTGGTGAGATTTGGCAACTGTGGGAGGCCACAACCACATCTCTGGACTGCATAGCTGGTACCATCACTGCCATATTTGCATCGCTGGCATACACTGGCCACACCAGGGTGTGCAGAACTCCCCATAGCGCTACAGCTATGCCACGGACTTGGTGTCTGGTGACCCCATGGAGGCTGATGTCACCAACTGCCACGCCCATCCCTGACACACCCGGCAATAGTCTGTTTGCTGGTCTGTACACACCCGTGAGGACCCAGTCACATGCTCGGGTCTCTACCCCGTGGATGTATTGGTGACACCACCTGTGGCTGTTGAGCAGCCTGTGGCTAACACACAGTCAGGGCATGGCTGCCCACATGAGCGCGGCAGCCATGGTTTTGCATGGTAGTCCTGATGGGTGCACTGCCCTGTCCCATGTCCTGCTGCTGTTGCCAGCTGTGTACATGTCTGATCGTGTCCTTGTTTGCATGTTGTTGCATTCCTGTCACCTGGGTCACATCCAACATGTGTATGGGCAGATCTGCTGGACCATGGGGCATGGGCGTGATGAGTGCAGCACTGTGTTCGGCATTGCCTGTGTGCCGGTGCATACCCTCTGATCCATGCCACGACCTGCTGTACTGCTATGTGTGCGTAAGTCTCCCTGGCTGCACCTGTCTGTGCATCCCACCTGGTGCCCTGTGCCCTGCTGTGCACCCTGTGGCTGCCCAGCTGTGTGTGCCTGCCTGTGACCATCCATAAGTGTGTACCGCACACAGCACATGGGTGGGTGTGTCTGTCTGTGTTACTCCAATGCAGTGTAGCTGTGGGTGTGTGTGTGCATGCATGCTTGTCCACCAGTGTGTGCAGTATGTGGGCCTGTGTCCCTGCATGCATCTCTGTGTGTCCGTGCATGTCTCTGTGTGTCTGATGTGTGTTTGCCATGCATGCACAACAGCCTTGTGTGATACTCACCTGCAGTTCCCAAAGTGCTCCTTGACTATGGCATCTCTGTGCCTCCTGGCATGGGCTGCCAGCGTGGGGTCCCTCCTCTCCATAGGCAACTGCGCTTCCCCATCTCTCCTATCTTCCTCACTGTCATCAGTGCTGTTGCACTTATCCACCTGGACAGCTATCTCATGGTCAATGGCCATGTTTTGCAGCATACAACAAACCAGGAATAGGCCACAGACTTTCGCAGGGCTGTACTGTAGGGCAGCAGGGATCTGTCTAGGCAACAGAATTGCATCTGAGCACACCAAAGACACACTCAGTGATATTGCGTGTGGCGATGTGTGCCACATTGTAATTCTTCTCTGCACCATTGTTTGTTTGACGGATGGGGCTAAGCAGCTAGGGTCAAAGGGGGTATGCACTGTAACCTGTGGGGAGGACACATGTGATGGTTAATGCCTGTCATTGCCTGTTTCCAAAACACCCACCTCCAGTTTACACTGCCACCCCCTGCCACCCTATGTGCCATGGCCATGGCCTCACATACAGAGCTGCTGTGCCACCATTCATGCCTCCCCATCTGTGTTTCCAGGCCTGGGCTCCTCTGTCCATGCTCCCATGCACTGTTCCCATTCTCTTTTCATGTCCTATCCTCTCACCTATCACTATCCTCATTCCCCAGCTCACCTACCTGCAGATGTGTGGTGTACTGTTTGGTTGCTATTACACCTCCACACAGGCCCTACTCACATACTAGGTGGCCTGTTGGGATCACCCCACTCTCAAACCACTGACACAGGATGAACTGGTGCTATATAAATGCATTGTGTGTACTACAAGAGTGTGTAGCACACACATTGCTGATGCACCCAGTGGCATTGCACACCACCTGACAGTTGATTGAGGGGTAGCCCTTTCTGTTCATGTACACTGCACCTTTCTGCACCAGGTGGTGTGCGTATGGCCACATGGGTGCAGTCAATGGTTCCTATCATGCCTGGCATGCTTGCCACCCTGCAGAATTCCTGCTTGTTTGCTGTACTCTCTGCCTGTGAGCTTGGGAATGTTATGTACTCTGAAGTATGTGGCAGCAGAGTATTGAGGACCTGGGTGAGGAGGCAGGACGTGGCCAACTGTGATATACCAGCAGTTGCACCCAGTGGTGTCTGGAAGGTGCCTGTGGCTAGCAGGCACATTACCAATGTCTCCTTGATCTCCACCTACATGGCATGACTCCTTCTGGTGGGTGCCTGCAGCTTGTCATGACACAGCTCACATAACTGCCTCAGAATTGTCATGTTCAGGTGGTACCGGACCACTATCTCAGTGTCCCTGTAGTCCTCAAATGTGAGCTGGGCACGGTACTGTCTGTGTTAGGCATACTGCCGATGGGCCCTTCTTTGGCCATGTTGCTGTTCCTCCCTTCTCACCCCCCTCATCACCTGCTCCATTATGAATGGTGCTGCATCCATGGCCATTGTTCCCCTGGATTGAGCCTCCTTTATGTAGTCTCAACTCTGTGTTGCACATTCTGTGGGTTGCTCCACAGTTGCGCCATGTTTTTTGGCTGACTATGCTAGTGCGCTGATTATTCATGGTCATGCCCCCCAGCCCTTTACTTGCATGGCATACATTACTGTTACAGCGGCACAACTGAAATTGTGCTGCACATTACTGCTGTTTGAATATGGCTCCAGAGCACATTTCTGTGATTGTGCCGCACATTCGGTTGCACAATGTGCAATCTCTTTGAATATCTAGCTCTATATATATATATATATATATATATATATATATATATATATACTGTATATATATATATATATACACTCAAACATTCACATTCCAGTCCACTTTAATTCTTGCCACTATCTTCCTTCACAGCCTTTGTCTTCCATTCTTCTTGGGGCTCAGATGCATTACCCGACACCCTCTTCTTGTTCATACTGTACCTTCATTTTACTTATTTCCCCTGGGGCCGGATGCCAAGAACCCGACCCCCAGTTTACTTTCTGGTCAGCCCTTCCCCCAGTGTTGCAGCTATGGCTGGATGCCCCTGACCCAGCCCACATGCCTGATTACCTCCCCCTCTATCCCTCTCCTCAGCACCTCAACCTATCCCCCCGCTGTGCCACTCCACCTGCCCCCTTTTTTCTTTCTCCTCTCTTACCCTCACCTTCACCTGTTCCATTGATTTCTTCCCACTCCAATAACCATCCAGTTCAGCTGGTTTGAACATTCCCATTGCCCTCTTAGTGGCAGCCCATATCCCAGGCCCTTATTGTCACCTTTGCTGCCCTCTTCCAGCAGCCCCTTACCGCCTGGGTACACTTCACCTTTGCCTTTCTGATGCCAACGAAGTTTATTGGCCTACCATGGCCACTACCCTCATCCAGAGGCCCATTCTGTGTCAGCCTACCTGCCCTGCACTCTGCTCCTCCCTTTAATGTGACCAAGACTTCTTGCCACATCTGGGTGCGTGGGTGGGCTATAATTTCAATCTTAGCAGAAGAAGGGGGATCCCCTCTCCTGCATCTGCTTATGTAGCCCTTTAGGACCCCTAAGGACCCCAGGTTTGCTCCACCCCCACAGCCAATCACTTTGCCCAAATTTACATGCATCATTTTACTCACCTAGTGACCTCATCTGGCCCCCTCCCCCCCCCTTTCTTCTTCTGTCCCTAGCATGTCATCCCCATTTCCCCCACCAATCCACACCCCTGGCATTTCCTTCAGGAAACTCCCTGACAATTCTGGTTTTCCTGGAATGGCAACCCTATTTGTCAGAGGGATTTTCCTCTGAAAATGAATACTCCAATGCAAAGTTTTGGGTGCTCAATTGGCAATTAATTCATTTACACATCATTAATACATTGTTATCAAACTTCATCAAAATCCTTTGTACATCATATATAAACTTTCAAATGTTCACATTACAGTCCCCTTTAATTCTTGACACTTTCTTCCTTCATGGCCTTTGTCTTTCATACTTCTTGGGGCCCAGATGCATGACCTGACATCCTCTTCCAGTTCATACCTACAGTTTACTTATTTCCCTGGGGCTCGATGCCAAGAAACCGACCCCCGGTTTACTTTCTGGTCAGCAACCCCCCCAGTGTTGCAGCAATGGCTTAATGCCCCTGACCCACCCCGTGCCTGATTACCTCCCCCATCCCTCCCCTGAACACCTCAACCTACCCTCCCACTGTGCCCCTCCCCTGCCCCTTTTTCTCTCCTTTCCACTAGCCCATCTCCCGCCTAGCAACAGATGGCATGCTTCCCCCCCCACCCTTGGCATATTTTCTCTCTCACCTTTCCAAGGCACTGATTATGGATAAGATGAAAAATGCCATGCCCAGTACTGACAGGTGAACCTCATCCCCCTTAATACCCTGTAATGAAATATGAGATACTCCTGTGCAATATTTAAATGTCCTCCAGCTCAGTAATCACAAAAGACATCCACTTGTTAATGCTCTTCCTGGCTTTCTCCACTGACCTAATGTCCCTGGTGTACATCTAGACCCTTCTTGTTATGATCTCCATTTAACCTATAATGACTTGTGGCCACCAGCTCTTAATGGTGCCCAAGTCTACTTTTATATCCCTAAATAACTCCCCCATAGCCTGTCACCTCGTCCATTCCCTCTGCATGGATTATTAGTAGGTCCGACTGTGGCCACTTCAACTTCTGTTCCTCTAGAACCAGTAAGAGCTATGCTCATTTCATGCCCCGGACCCCTTTCCACTGGAGCCTTGTATCCTCAGCAGCCCACTGATGCTGTCTCTCTCTGCCAGCATAGATGAAGCATACCTCTCTGCCCAGTACTCAAATAAGTGCCCAATTATCCACACTTATTTTTGTCATCTCCAGTCTGTAGGTACAAATCAATCATTACTTCATTTTCCTGGCATACCTCTTATAACAGTTCAATTTCCCCCTGCCCACATGCATCACTTTATTCTCTGAGCCCCCTTGCACGACTCACTCCAAAGCTGCACCTATCTAAATAAGTGTGGTGAAAATTTCTTGGGATCTTCCCCCACGAATGCTATCCTCTTCTTCATTACCCCACTTACCTGGTAACAAGTAGCCAGGGACCCATTCTTGTGTATGAATAACTGTTTTCCTCCCTCGGGTGAAGGGTCCTGTATTCATTCAGAGCTGCCACCATGCACACAATCTGACCTGGCTGACTTTCCAATATGATCTCCACCCTGACCCCTGCCTGGTCTGTTTTGTACCACTGCAGCAGTAGTGTCACTTGTTCCACTCCCCAATGGACATCTTCCCACATTAAACCCCCTGTCATGTCTGTCTTATTCTTTGCAACCCCCTCACCCACCCTGAATGCTCCCCCTGCCATGACCAGGAAAATTGCTTGGAACAAGCATGCTTCATACCAGGAGGTGCATATATGCTCCACAGCCCCTAGTAATTTCACCAGTAACTGCCCACCCTCTGGCTTCCTAACATCTTCTAGACTGCCCTGCATCCTCTGCCACCCCATCAGCATGTGCCATATTACCTTAAATGTGTTTGGCTCTGCCCAACCCCTAAGGCTGCATGCCCACCCAATGGCAGTCATTTGAATGCCCATGGTCATGTGAGCCATGCCATTTGCCATTTTCTGACTATGTACTGTGATATCTGCTCCTCAGTTATGGGGGTACTTACCTCAAATCCCTACTGCCATTGAAACTTTTGGAAAGCATTCAATGCCCCTTCATATGCCTTTGGCGTGTTTGCAGACCAAGAACTCTGATACAGCATTCAGGCTCCTTCCTGACAATTTCCCATAACAGAGGTGGCACCCAAGTTTTCTGGATGGTGGCTTATGGCACCAAAGACCTGAACTTGCCCAACTGAAGATGAGAAAGGCTGTCAGCTACATCATTCTGAATACCTACAATGTGCATCGCCTTGAAAAACAAGTTGATTTTTAGACCCAGTAACACCAGCTGGCATAACTCCTGAGTCACCATCTCAGTGGATCCCATCTGTCTATTGATAACTTCCACCACTGCCTTGTTGTCACACCAAAATACAATCCTCTGATTTTTGAACCTCCCTCCCCATATTAGCATTGCCACCCATATGGGAAATATTTTCCAAAATGTAATATCCTGCACTAGTCCCAGATGCTCCCATTCCCTAGGCAATGCTTCTGATATCCAACCACCCTGAAAGAAGGCTCTCTACACAGTGCCTCTGAAGCATCCGTGTACAACTCCAAGTCCATATTAAGCAGCCAGTTGTCCTGCCAGAATATGACTCCATAGTACCCATCCAAGAATTGGTCCCATACTTCTAAGTCTAGGGACATCCCTTTGGATGGTTCCATGTCAGAACAGCAATCACAAAACAGTGATCACTGTTACAGTGAGTGTACATCACTGAAAAGCAGATCGGTGATGTACACTAATAGGCGACAACACATCCAGCAAGTTAAAAGTTAAAATACTGCTTTGCCCCCACGTCCCCCTGACTAAATATAATCAGCTCCAGGGAGGTGTATGTCAGAGAGGGAGAGACATTTGAAAATAATAAAAAAATTGTGGTGGCAGTAAAACTTTCCCCAGTCCCTAGCTCTGAACCTAGTAGCTGCTGCACCGCAGCTAGCCACCCTCACTATCACACCACATGGCTAGCTCGGTGGCAGCATGGCACACTATCCCACACAAACCCTCTTCCCTATCCTTCCCCTTCTCCTCCCTATACCTCCCCTTCTCATTGCCCTCCCTCGCTCATCCATACTATCGGCATTGCATGCTCTCGCTAACCTTACAGTGTAGTCCAGAAGGGTAGGGCTGTAAATGAGTTGTTCATTTACAGTCACAGTTATCACTGGATACCCCTTTGGAGATATCTACCCACTGATGCAGCAGTTTTGTCCCCCCGTGGCCCTGGCCAGCCATCTGGTGAATGCCCTGCCTGGCACTATTGCCTTGCAGGAAATGTTTAAATGTCCCTGAAGCTGCTATACTGACACCAATGGTACCCTCTGTTTGATCATCACCTTTTGCAACATCACCTTCAATTTCTAGACCTTGTCCTCTGGTAGGAGGAAACTCCTGTGCTCCGTGTCCACTTCAATGCCCAAAAAGTCTAACTTCCCAGCAGGCCCCTCTGTTTTCCCCTCTGCTAGAGGTACCCCCAATTGCCTGACACATATCCTGAAAATCCCTCAACATTGCTGCATTCCTTTTCTTCCCCTGTCCTATCAAAAGAAAGTCATCTAGGTAGTGCACTACTGCGTTATACCCATACCTGTCTCAAAATTCCCACTGAAGCCAGGTACTAAATGATTCAAATGCAGAACATGCCACCAAACATCCCATAGGCATGTCCTTGGTGAAACAGTACTTCCCTCGGAAATTGAAATCCAGCAAATCCCAGTGCTCTGGGTGAACTGGTAGTAAGCGAAAAGCCACCTCTGTCAGTTTTCACCAACCATGCTCCCCCTACTGCCCTGATCAATCCCAAGACTTGGCCAAGGGTCATGTATGATACTGCACTCACCTCCTCTGGGATGCTATTGTTAACCAATGCCCCCTCTGGATAAGAGAGGTGGTATATCAAGTGAAATTCCCCAACTTGCTTTTTTGGTACCACCCCCAAGGATGCCACTCTGAAGTCCTCAAAGGGAGGCTCACTGAATGGCCCATCCACCCTTCCTGCTACTAATTCCTTCATAATCTCCCTGTTTACTATGTCCTCTTTATCCTTGACTGACCCCAAATGTTTTGAGGACATTTTCCTCTGTACCCCTTGCTAGCTCAAACTAAACCCCTGTGCAAAACCCTCCCTTAATAGCATTCTCATTTTCTTGTTTGGGTATGCCCTGATCTATTCATAAATCATGTCAACTTTTATAGGGGTTCATGCCAAGGAGAAACTCCATCCACCCTCTTGTGGCTTGATCTCCTTAATTTCCATTATACCCTGCCCTGCACCCTCCCCCAGTAGCACTCTCTCCCTTCCTCCTTGGTAGGAGCTGCCCTCCCCAGGACCCAGAATATCCCACTTGAAGAGACAGCTCACCATAGTTTTCTTAGCTGGACCTTTCTTCTAGCAACCTACCACATGACACTGGGTGCTGCTCCACACACTTTGAACAAACATGCCAGAACTTGCAATTTGCCTAAATGCATGATGCCTTATTATATCCTCCACATGTCTTTGATATCTGGGTGTTCCCTCCCTTTTTGTTGCCCTCTCCATCCCCCATTCTGGCAAAATAGTGTCCTCACCTAAAGATCTGTATGGGTGCAGTCTCATCTCAGATCCTCGTGGGAAACAATCCTTTGCCTGAAGTCTTCATCGTACCTCAGCCACCCATATCCAAGCTTCACTTTGTATGCATCCTTAATGACAGCTGAATAAGTCAGCATTTGGAATGGCCAAGCCTGGTTGCTTTTCCAAAAGGATAGCCCTAAACATTGTGAAGCCAGCTTGCCATGTCTGTATGTTCTTGCCTTGCTATGTGGTGTCATCTGAGGTTTTCCCTACTAGTGCCAAAGCCACTGCCATTTCACACTTCCCTACTGTCTCCCTTCACTCATATTTCTTTGCAGTCTCCTTGACGACTAGTGCAAAGATATTCACATATTCTCCCTTCCAAATTTTCTTTTTAATGGTCTGTGGCACATGGTTTCCCAGTCACACCTGGCACCCCATCATTGCCCTCCCTCCCCCCTTCCTCCCTGCCCCAGGCCCTGTCTCATTCCCTTTGGCACCTTTCAACTCCTTAAGTACATTTTCCATTTCTTCTAAACCTTTATCCTCCATGTCACCTAAGATACATTCTAGGTAGTCCATTAGGCTGCCATTTTTTGTCAGATCTACCTTGCTCTTATCATTCCCTGTGTCCAGTACCTCAGGATCAGGAAGAGGCTCCAGTTCTGGTTCTGGCAGTGGTTCTAGCTCTGGGGGTGTTGGGTATTTCCCTTTCCCTTTCCCAGCTTTGCTAGGTAGTGTCTTCTGCTTCTTGGATGCCACTTTCTCTTCCTTCCTCTTCTGTGATGCATTAATGAGCTTGGTCATTTTACCCATGAGGGCTGCTGCTTCTTCCCTCAGATGAACACTTGTGGCTGGGGTTGATGTTTTCTTAGGTGCCATCATTAATCAAACTTAGATAATGACACAAACATGATGTTACTTCCAGTCACCTTTGTTTACCTGCTTTTTGTTTTTGTTTGTAATTCCTTGTTCCTCCCTTAATGGGTCCCCTTCCATACTTAGTCCATTGCTGTGGCAGCTCGCCTCTCTCTTCTGCTGACTCTGGGCCAGTATCCAGACCCCTCCTGTTGTGTGCATCATGCCTCTCTTCTGTCCCCCTTTACTCTTCCCTTTGATGTTTCCATTCCTCCTTTGTTTTCAATCATTTCTATATTTTTTTTTTTATAATGCCCCCAATTCCTTGGCAGAATACCTTGCCTCTGGTTGCCATTTTTTTCTTCTTCGTATCTTTGTCCTCACCCTGCCTACAAGCCCTGTTAGACCTACTTGGCTGGCTGCCATCTTAAGCTACACAGATGGCCTCCATTATTCACTGATGTACCATCTGTGTTCTGTTGTGAGCTCCAGGCTCACCCCCTTTCCTCTTTCATATCTATAATGATTCCCTTGTCCTTTTTTTTAAAAATAGCCCCTTCTTGCCTCCCTATCCAGGTGTGGCCTATACTTCCCCACTACTAGACTCCATTGTTCCCCACACTTAAGCACTTGCTGCTTCGAGGATCCATCCTCAGCCATCAGACCTCTTGACACCCCACCACCATGGCTCATTCAACCTGGTTGCTTGCCCCACTTCATTGGCCAGCTACCATCATGGGCATTCTTCTGTTTCTTCCACCCTTTGTTCCTCATAACCAGCTGCCTGCTTGCCAGGCCTACCGACCCCTGACCCCCTTTGTGGCTGCTCTGCCTCACTGAGCCACCCTCTCACCACAAGAACCCCTGAACACTTATACATCCATGAACTTCCCAACACAATTGTTAAAGATTTTATTATTATTTATATTTCTTTATCATTTCAGCCCTGCAATAACATGCCTCCAGCTTTCATGTTGGTTTATGCCACCACGTGGTAGGCCCCTGACAAGATGGCAACTGCTTCCTGCTGCCTGCATGGCAGCAGCAGCCATTCTCAGCTGCCATGCCATAGGCCCAAGACAAGATGGTGACTGCTTCCTGTTGCCAGTGTGAGGACACACTCACTGCCTTCCATCCTCAATCATTCCCTCTTCCCTTTCTTTTATTTTATATTTTATTTTTGTTATTATTTTTTTTTTTATGTATTTTATCCCCTTTGTTTAAGTTACCCCCACTTCCACTACCCATGTATTCACCATTCTGAAAACCACAGTCTGGGGCAAAGGGGATCCTATTCTGCCCATCCCCATGTTTAAACCTTGGCCATGTGGCCTTCCTTATATCTGTGTCACTTGCCACATGATCAGGCCTATTCAGGCCCTCAGGTGATCCCACTAAGCTCCCTATGCCATGCTACCATGAGTATTCCACACTACCACACTAGCGGCCCTTGTTCAGCCCTATTCTTTAGGCAGCTGCCCCCCCGGCTCCATCCTCTAATGTTCTAGGCAAAATCTAGTTGCACAGTGCATCTGCTCCAGTGTGCTCTCATCCTAAATACCAGCTATAGAACCACTTCCTGACCCACCGATTTTAAACTGCTCATCACCCACCACCTGCATTCTCTCATGCACTTGATTTTCTGGGGCTTCAGCTGCTGATTTTAGCTCTACTAAAAACTACAAGTTGGATCCTCAGGAATAAGCCATAACTTCTCTAGGCTTTCTTTCTCTCCTCCCTCCCCCAATAGTCAACCTGCAGTTCTGACTGCTGTACACCTGCCCCTCTGGGCTAAGTCACTCTACTTCAGGAGATGTTTAAATCCATAGAGATGGCAAACCTTCAGGTTGAACCATAACAGAAAACCAAACCTTCAACCCACCAGCAAAGTAATCATATACAGTAGCAATTCCTATAATGTGTCACTAACGCAAGGAATTAGGAGATGTTTTTGAATTCTTACAATGATAACTACCTAAAGGCTGAAATGTAACAGAAACCAAACCTACTAAACAAACCAGCACAGCAATCCTAACAATAGCATTACTATATTGCATTATTAAAGCAAGAACCTGCATAAAAATAGAGGCGCCTGTAGCATTTCAAACTTCAGATCAGCTTCTAGAATTTCTATACAGACTACCCTTCCCCACAGGCCTATCTAGCCTTGAATGTTCTAAGATCTACCATAAGTTCAATATTAGCAGAATAAAGGGGAACCCCTTTCCTGCATCTGCTTATATAGCCCTTTAGGGCCCCTAAGGACCCCAGGCTTGTTCCACTCTAACAGCCAATCACTTTGACTGGATTTACCTGCGTTACTTTACTCACTGAGTGACCTCATCTGACCCCTTTTCCTCCCCCTTCCCTTTTCTTCTTCTGTCCCTAGCCTGTCATCCCCCCACTCCCTACCAATCCACACCCCTGGCATTTTCTTCAGAAAATCCTCTGAGAATTCTGGTTGCTCTGGAATGGCAACCTCATATATCAAGAATCTAAGCCTTAACAAATGTGTGTTTCTGTTATAAGCTGAAGGGTTAAAGCTGCTGCCTCTGAGACTAAGGATGCAAGTGTCAGTCTCTGGGTCTGGTATATTCTTCTATTTCAGTTTATAGATGATGTCCCCCTCAAGTTGGGTAGGGTATTGCAGATGCAACTAGTTTAGGTTTTAGGACTCATTTGATAACAGGTATTTGCAAACTATATTGCATATTTTTAAGACGGTTTGTGGTTTTGTCATACTGTATGCAGGAACTGACATTTGTCATGGTATGTGTCAGATAATAAACAAAATGTTTTCTATCTTTCTTAACCCTGTTTTTGAACCTCTCAGTAATAAAACAGTCCTTTCAAATTTGTGTTGTAGCTTTTGTTCAAATGCATGAAAGGAACATCTTCAAGAAGATGATTCTAGAGGTGGAAAAAAATTAGAAAAAACAACCCCAGAATAACTGAGGCTGTGTCTAGATAAAATAATGTAATTTCAACATTTGTATTTAATACTTCCACCAAGAACACCCAATTTTTGAGAGGTATTGCTCTGGAACAATTTAAAGGGGATACAATTTAAAGATAGAAGGAGGGCGGTTCAGTGGCAATGTGAGGAAGTATTATTTCACAGAGAGGGTAGTGGATGCATGGAACAGCCTTCCTGAGGAGGTTGTGGGGTCTAAAACTGTGGGAGAATTCAAGAATGCATGGGACAGACATAAGGCAATTCTTGTGGGGGTAGGAAGAAATAGGCTGTTGGTTAATTAGGATCTGCGGCCTATCCTGTAGGTAGGGAAATGGGCAGACTAGATGGGCCTAGCGGTCCTTATCTGCCGTCAAAGTCTATGTTTCTATGTTTCTATGGAACTGTTTAGATTTTAGTTTTTGATCCCGTTGACCACTTTTCAGTTACTTTGGGGAAAAGGTTCACATTTTTCCTTTATAATCTCATGTTTAAAATGGTGCAAATAATATTGCAAATGAACATTGCATGTGACATCCATGAAAGAACCAAAAATATATTAATTTTAGTATAAAACGGTAAAAAAAATACATTGTTGTGCTTTAGATAATTATAAAATAAATTCTGCATATATTTTGAGGTTGAAAAAGAATAGCCAAACAACAGAAAGAAATGTGAATGTACGTACAACTTTTGCATTTTAATTGTTGCATTGTATTTCCTTTCTGTTTTTAAAATTATGTACACTTATGTATTTTAATCAGCACAGGTCTTTATTTGTCAACAGAGCAATTAGTTCTAATTTAAATGTTCCAGTATAAAAATACATATTTAATCATCATCACCATCATCATCATCATCATCATTAGATAATAGAAAATGCAAAAGACTTCAGTGTATTGATGTTAAATAACCAAAGTAAACTAAATTAATGTAACCCATGAAAAGTTAGACACTACACTGTATACCTAAATTGCTGTGAGGTTCAAAGACCTTTAGAAATGAAATGAATGAAAATTAAATGAAAACAAACATAAAAACTTAGCAGTAATTAATTAATGAATCAATCAATTAATTAATGTACTTTACCACCTAATACTATGCTATAAAATAAACACATCTGTAAAAAATACTTAGTACTGGAAGACAGCAGGTCATGGTAATCAAAGGTCTGAATAAAAAATGTGGGGACTCGTAGTAGCAGGAATCACACAGGCACCTTCTGTGCTTTGCTTTTTCCTATAGCCAATGTTCTTAAAAACGTTCGTTCAGCTTTTTATTCTCTTCAGGAAGATTCTTCATATAAATATTGGTTCTCTTATGAAGAACGTCTCATGGGCTGTGTAATGTAGCCTTCACAGTGGATTTGTAGAATCTTGCCAACTTCTTAAAATGGTTGACATTTATAGTAAAACTGATGCCACAGTTTCATGATTAACAAATATAGTGACACTGACTGGACATGTGCCCATCTCATGAATATCTCCCTCCTTCCTTCACTCTCTACTTCTTGGTGAGGGGTTTCATGACCATGGTACTGGGTGAGAACAGGGTGGATGATACCATGCACAGCAAGACCACGCTGTGAAGAGCACGAATGGCTTTATAGCAACAGGGGAATTACAGTGATAGGAAAGTATAGGCACCCCCTGTCGCTCACCCGGAAGAAAGAAGTGTATGTGACCACTGCAGGTTGGGTTCTCAGTCGAGCTGCTCCCATGGTGGAGTGGCTGTAGCACCCAACCCTGTGGTGGATAGGGTTGGGAGGGAAAGTGGTTTGATTCCCTGTAAGGGAATCTTCTTTGTTTTGCTATTTAGTTCTTGCCCCTGTGTCCACATCCCCTCAGAGTTGGTTATTATAGTTCCAGAGGTTGTGGGGGGCAAAACCCCCCACGAGGAGTACGGGGGCAAAGCTCCCCCATAATATAAATAAAGTGTTTACGGGTCTTGCCACACACTATTTGTAACAGCGCCGTCTTGCATTGCATGGTTTTGTCTCTCGTTATTATGACCCCGTGCCCATGACTGTTCAATTAAACTTTAAAATCTTAATTCATAAATAACATTTGATGTAATGGTGCATTTCAACAAATGACAATGTTATATCAATTTCAATGCAGGGAACAGTTTGAAACATCTATTGTCTCTGGACCATGTATAGTTTCCACATAATTAATTTCTTATGGTAACTTTGAGAACATAGCTGAAATCTAAAACCTTGCCACATCCTTTCTGGGAGTTTTGCAACACGATATTATGCTAACATTGTCTCTAGAACCAATATTTTGCTTACAATTTGGAGCTGGCATTATTGATTGCATTGAAAACATAAACTCCTTTGTCTTAACTCATAGTGTCTGTATCTTCTGGAACGCAAACACTATGGGCCTGATTCTCAATGCCCCACTTAGATCAACACAGGCTGTGGCAAACAGCAGCTTGCACTGATCACTGGTGCGTAAGGGACTCTGCACCCAATTCTCAAACAGGTGGGGTGCCAGTGCCAAACTCCAGCAGCCTGTGGCAAAGACTCCTGTGCATCAAAGGACAGGCACATTCAAGAGAAATGCCACAAGCTGCAGGACAGTCCTGCTTCAATGCCAGCAGCAGCAGTGTTGCCCATGGTGAAGGGCTCATGTCTGCCACTGTATTCTGGCTCCACCATTGTCACCCATGCAGTCTGCTGGTGGTGGCACCCTGGCAGGCATACCAGCAGATGTCCATGCCCCCCCACAGCAAGGTGGCCACTGTGCTATACCTGACCCACAGGTGCCCCTGACAGGACAAAGGGAACACCTCCCTCAGCATCTTGTCATGCTGCCAGCATAGTGGCTGACTCCTGGGCCAAGTCTGGCATCAGTCCACCACCATGAACTTGTGGACAACCCTGCTGGCAATGGGCCTGGATCCCCAAGAGTATCCCAGTATCACCTGCATTTGCTCAACACTCCACTCCAAGGATTCCTGTGCCTTGCCAGCCCACGGTCAATGCCCCATTATGATGTGGGGGTGCTTCCACTGCTGCCACCACTCTCTGATGGGTCCATGGGTGAGACCTCTTTTGGCACATGCCAGCTCAGGACTGGTCTTACTCTGAGATGGTGCTGCAGACATTGGTGATCTTGCAGAATCCCACATTATTGGATATGTCATCCAATGTCCAGTGCTCATCCCCATGTGCCAAGGTACACCCCAGTGTTTGACACTCGGCTAGTGCAGGGCCTGTCCAGCACACAGGTACCTGACCTTGATGCAGACTGCTTTCAGGAATTGGATTTGGCACAACTTTTGATACAAGGTGCCCCTTACATCAATTCTTTTTGATGTAAGCACCTTGCATCAATTGCGGGCATTTGAGAATTGGGCCCTATAAATTTTATTGTCAAGTTTAAACACCAGAGTAATAATTTTACTTAACTGGTCAACAGCTCCCATAATCACTATTATTTTTGAATAAAAGTTACATTTTTAAATTCCTTACAAATTATCAGTTTGGAAAAGTCCAAATGTGGTGGGATAAAGCTGCACCTTATTGTTCTAACCACATTTCATATAATTTCATGTGTGAAATACATCGGGGATGCCCATGGTGGCCCAGTCTAACTTGCAAGCAATCATGGGCCTTAAAGGATGACATTTCCTGTTACTGGGCAGAAACTGTGAGCTGCTTAGGCATGGAGGAGGTTTGATTAAAACATTTGAAAGAAACAAAAGAGCTAATTAAGCATAGCTGGGAGGCCAGGTATCCCAATTTGCTTGTGATAGGCTCAGGACTCCAGAGTAACCGAGATGTTTGAGGACCTTTTGTCCTAAAGGTCTACCTTGAGCTAATCCAGTTACAGCTGAATGGACTAGCATTTAAGTAAATGGCTGTACTGAGTGTAGCTTAGTTACAGCTATTAAGGGGGTAGGGGAAGGCTAATGCTAGCCCCAGGCTGGATCAGACTGGCTTGCATCTGAGCCCTTTGTTACCTGCTCAGAAATGAACATTTTTTTTTTGTAATGAAATATTAAAACCTGATTGGTTGCATAGAAATGGAGTCAGAATGCTAGCCAACCACAGGGCAAGTTAGTATCACTGGACCTGCCCTTTGAGAAATCCCATAAAACAGGGGTGCAAGACTTTATCAGTGCCTTTTAACTGTTTTGCCTTCTGCTTCTGTTTGCTGCCTTTTTGTCTTTTTGCCGGTTGCCAATTCAAGTCACATGTGAAGGAACTGTTTGCACTTAGGGCCCTGTCCTGCTGAGAGAGCAGAGACATTTTCTTTTCAAGAATTTTTCCTGGATCACAAGAGCCAAGATTCAACTACAGTAGTAGCCACATACATGGCCAGCTATTTCCAGATATTTCATAAAATTTCTAAAGAGTTTCTCTTTGCTGCCCCTACTGTGGAAATGGAGAAAGCAGGAGATATATCTGGAAATATCACAGACATTTTGGGAAATAGCTGGCAGTGGCTGTGGCTGCTACTGTACTTTCCTAAGGACACTGCACTTCAAATTCAGCAACCAAGGACTTGGTGAGGTACAACTTTAACCTCAGAATTTTAAAGAGCTACTGATGCTTCAAAGAAAACTTTAAAAAGCATAATAATTTGGCACAATTCAGCCTGCATTCCATTTATATTTTATATATTTCTCCTCCCCATTATTTATTAATTAGGAATTTTGCATGGATATATGATCTTTATCCCTTAGAGTTTTTTAGAGTCCATCTACCTCTATAGGTTACTCTCTACAACAAGTATTAATCCTCTGTTGTGACATCTCAGTCTGTTGCTATGGGAGTAACTGTGATGTCACAAGCAGTACTCTGTGACTTCAGGTAGGGGAAAGCAACAGGAATAGACAAACTCTTCAGGAGTAAAGATCCTGTTTTCATAAAGATGATCTCAGTAATAAATAATGGAGAGGAGGAATACAGCACTAATGAGAAATACAAGCTGGACTGTGTCTAAATATTAGGTTTTGTTAAAGTTGTCTTGAACATGTCACCAGGTTTTAAAAGTATGGGTTTTTATTGTATATTTCTGTTTTCTTTTTCATATCCTGTAACCAATGCCTAAAATTATCTGACTTTAAGTTATTTACTGTATTTAATAATTAATTAGTAAAACCTCTGGCTTACTTTAAGATAATTCTGCCAGTGTCTTTTGTGTTTGTTGTTTTGGGAAAGAGTTGTTCAAATTATACTACACCTGTATGACTTCTTAAGGGCCAAACACTACTGAAGTAAAGTACCACAAGGGACTCTGTGGACAAAAGGAGGGAAGGAAATATGAAAGGTCTGAAGAACGGGGTCTGTGTAGGTTTGAACCAGTCTCTGCATTTCTGGGGAAAGACACAAAATAGGGTGTATAGGGCATTCCCGGAAGGCCCATGCATGTCTGTGTTTTTCTTGTTCATTGTGCAGTGGCCAAGAGGGTTCTATCCCAGGAACACAGACTTGAGATTGTATTTGCATCCCCCTCACACAGAAAGAGGGAACCTTGGAAATCCTCTTGTGTACATTCAGTTGTAAAACAGTGAGCATGCTAAAAGGACAGAGGAGGGATATCCCTGACCCTGATCAAAAGAGGATTCACTGTACCACAGGGGACCCCTGCCCTACAGGAGTGGTCTTGTGACACCAAGCATAACTGGTGTAACATTTATTGAACAAGTATTAACATTTTGTGTTTATCATTTCTTTAGCCTTCAGTATTACAAGAAATTGTTTAGTTCTTCCTATTCATTAAGACATTCACATGGTAATGGTGTTTGTCTTATTTCGGCAGCATATTTCTTTTTTTAAACCACATGAAGAAAACATTTGTTTTTTCAGCCTTTTTTTGTCTGAGGATGTAACAGAGTTCCTTGTTTTCAATTAAAAGTTGTGTGAACTCTGACTCTGTAATGGTCAGGCCTGCAGCATCTTGATAGACTGTTATAGAAGAACAAACTGCAATACAAGCATTTTTTTTCTTTTTTATTGAACAAGGTAATTAAAAATAATGTTCCTTCCTCACTGATTGCAAAACTCCATTTACTGTAAATTAGTTAACAAAGTCCATCTTGGTTCACATCTTGCACATCTTTTCAGGAAACAATATTAAACCAACAACAAAGTAATAAGCTAAAAACCCTGTATCCATAAAATAAAAACATGAAAGTAAGCCAGTATGTTATGACATTTACCTCTTTTGAAGTGTACTCGTACTTTTAGCCAATATGTTTACCATTCAGTCATTCAAACATACTACACGGTTTTATATTATGTAATGATAACATTACAGAGCATTGTCATAGCATGTCTGACATTATCATTCACTACAACATGTTACACCTATTGGGATATTATAGGAAAATACAAAATAATATGTATATTTTTTTAGTATTGTCAAGTTACATAGCAAATACATGTTTCCTATACATGGTAACTACACATATTGCTTTACTCACAGGAAATATTTTTGATTTTCAACAAGCAACATTTTTCTTTGCTGGACATGCTGTGACACCTTTTACACATAAGAATACTTTTGCATAGGAAATACAGATCATATTACATATTTTGTATTATTTTTATTTTATTTATTTAGTTTTTGTTGACCAGGTAAGTGCACTAGACAAATTCTTCCTATTTTCAGGCATGACCCGGGGGAGGGGGATACAGATGAATGCCTACTGACCTTGAACCAGATTAAGCTGTTGGTGGTATTTTTAGTGAATGAGGGAAATTTGGCCAGGACATGGGCAAAATTCCTCTACTCTTTTTGATAAGTGCCATGGGATCTTTAACATCCACCTGAACTACCACCAATCCAGGAAGATGGGACCTCAGTTTAACGTCTCATCCAAAAGACGGCACCTCAGAAGTGCAGCACCCCTCTCATGCTGCACTACAGTGTCAGTACTGGGATATTAACCCAAGTGCCAGATGTGGGGACTGAACCCACAGCCCTCTGATCTCCCAGCCTCAGAGGCAAGAGTGCTACCTACTGAGCCACTGATACTTTGCATTAGTTACATTACATGAAACATCACATGAACATTTTCATTAATGACCATCATTTTCATTATCACTTGAGACATCATGTCATTTTTATTTGCATGTGTAATATGGTGTCAGCTTATTTATATAAACCATTGCAAGTATTTTTATTTCAGTTTGGTATGCTACAGGTGATATTTGTCAATAATAATAAATAGACCTTTCCATCTGGTAACAAATGTTTTTGTTTTAGCAGTATTTCTACTATAGATAAAATAAAACTCATTGTACCCATTATTCAGAGTTGGGCACAAGCGCACCACAGTTGTTTGTGTTGCACCTGTGCTCACCTGGCTCTGAGCCATATTCAGATGGATCTCACTTGCTAATGGAGCTGTGCTATCTGGGTGAATATTGATCCATGTCAATGTAGTTTTAAGTGGATCTGCACTGACATGGACCAGGGCTGCATATGACCCATAGGCAATAGTGCTGCCTGAAACTGCATGGTGTTGCATACCATGTGGCCATATTCAGCATGCATATGTAAATGATCTCATTGGGCATGCAAGGTACTAACAGTCCATCTGCATGGGTATTATAGGCCAATTTGTATGCAGCATGAAAGCCCCTTAGCACATATGTCCATGTAAAAGATAAAGCACTGGTGGCATACTGCCCCCCTCAATTGCCCATTTGTGCCCCAACTGTCATATATCCCTTTGTGGTCTAGTGGATCCCCTCTTCCAATCACTGTTTGCCATACTGTATATCATAATTTCCCTGGAGTTCTAGTAGTTCCTCCTCCCACAATTACCCATTTGCCATATATCATAAATGCCCTTGTGATCTAGTGGTCCCCCACCACCCGATTACTGTTTGCTATATTACATAAATGCCCTGGTGATCTGGTGGTTCATTGTGTCATCCCCCCACCAAGCCACCAGCTGGTGCTAACCTTTGAAAATGGGGCCCCTTGTCTTCAGTTTGGTATTTGTCTGAGGTTGGTCTGTATAATATGATTGAGAACCTTGAGCGGTTTTAAATGTAATTTATTTTTGTAGGTGTTCTCTTAAATGAGTTACATAGTTATATGCTGTAGTAGCCCTGGCTGTTGACATCTCTTGTAGTACACATAAAGGTGGCACCTTTTGTCTTCTTCTCTAAATTTCAAACGGTGATACACCTGTAGATAGAGTAGCACATACAGCCATTAGAACAAGGGGTGATTTTATGTCTCAATCTTCTCCTGAGGAATTAATATATTTGCTTAGGATGTAAACAATTGTTTGGTTAGCACATTCCACCTATCCAGAGGATTCTGGATGATGGGACACATGTAACTTCCTTTGAACACCCAACATTTTCCATATATGTTTAACTACTTTTTTGTGTAAAATGGGTACCCCTGTAGGACTCCACCCCAAATGGTGAACCCCAGCAACTAAACACTTGGTTTATCAATAATAATGCCATAGTTTCAGCTGTATCTTTTGGGACAAACACCCAACCCATTTTTTTAAAGTGACAAGTAACTGTTAAAAGTATTTGTTACCCCTAAATGTTCTTGTAACAGGACAAATCCAGTCAGTCTTTATACGTGACCAAGGCAGACTAATTTCTGTTTCCTGAAGTGGTGCTGAGTGATTTAGTAAGGATGGTTGAATCCAGCAACATATTAGATATCGTTTTACATAATCTATTACATCACTATACATGTAAGTCCAATATACCACTTCTTCTAGTGACTCATAAGTTCGTCTGTCCCTCCAACATGCTCCAAATGGTTCATCATGGGCATGTGGGTTAAAATGAACTACCAACCTGGGTCTTGAGTAGATTTTTACCAGTGACTACCAGTAAACCATTTCTGAATGGGAATGTATCCTTCTGACCACACATGTTTTTGAACTCATGATTCAACTGTAGGTCACTTGAGGGAATCCTGTTCACAATGGGATTTTCACTGTACTGATAAAACATTCATACCGTTTTGTCATTCTGTTGCATTTTAACCAGGCCAAAATGTGGCTTGATATTACACAAATGTAAACTTTTGTTTGCTTTTCTTTGTACCTGTACTTCCTGCTGTTGGGTAACTATGTTTACACTAATAAAGGCAGTTGAAGTACAATTCCATATTTTTACAGCTTGGGCAATGTTTTTAGCTAAAGTACTGTTGGTCTGTGTGTTGTGGAGAGTCCCTCTACCTTTTTCTAGTAAACAGTCAATCCATGTTGATGAATTAACTGGTCTGTGGTCAGTATAACCTTTGCATGTGCAAACTGTTTACCTCTGAAGAAGGAAAAAAAAGCATCCAAGACTGACAGAGAGACTATTTTGAGATACCAGCATTACTGTTGGTGCAGGAAACAGAATTTCAATGATAATTGTGTTCAGTAGTCAGTTTAATGAGATCAGAACCACCGTTTTGAAACACTGGCACATGCAACAAAGTACAGCTATAGGCAAAGATACCTTTGAGGAAATACCATGGGTAATCACACCAAGGACAGTAAGTTTAAAACAATTGTTCATAAAAATCAAAATCTGGAGTCCACCACCACTTATAAGAACTTGAATAGGTACAAAACCAAAAGTATTTTTATGGCTTTGGGCATAGTCTACATTGTTCAAACACAATAAAAACAAAAGAGACTGTAAATTCTAGCAGTTATAAGATGTTTGAAATTAAACAGTTTTTGAACTGTGACTCTTACCTTGTGGTTTATGGCACTGAATGTCCATATGGACTAATATATGTGGGGGAAACCATCAGGTCACTGAGGATGCATAGTGAGCACAGAAGTGACATTAGGCATCAAGACAAAAAATCTGTTCTGACGAGACTTTTTTTTTTGCAGGAGATATTTCAGATCACAACTCTGAGATTGTTTGCATTTGAGCAGGTTAACAAACCACACAGAGGAGAAGACTGAGACAGAGCCCTCCTAAAAAGAGAAAGATGTTGGATTGACATATTTAATACCCTGAACAAAGACATGGGTTAGATTTGTAAAGATATGCGAACATTTTTATGGATGTGAGTGCAAGATTCCACTTGAAAAATAAGACCACAAAACGCTGTTCTAACTTACGGGACAGAATTCTGTGATTGTGTCCAATAAATGGATGCAACTCCTATAGTAATGCCTGAAATTGCAACAAAATGGAGGAATTGTTACAGATGCATCTAGATATATGTGAATAGGATGCATACGTCTGGATGCAGCACATGTCCAAAACATGGACTGAAATATTGCATCCACCTCATTAAAAATCCCATCCATGGTCTAAATGAGGTAACTGAGTGGGTGAATTTTATGTAAACTAGTAATTTCACTGCTTATGAGATGTACAGTATTTTACATCTTGTCTGTTGTATACTAACCGTTTTTTGGAATAACCTTTGACATGATTAATACTAATTGATTTGTAGGAATTCTGTAAACAATTAACTGTAATGTTATGAGACCTTAAGAACCTGGAAGGGGTCCTCAATATCTCCTCTCTTTTATATCCTGGTAAATATTTACTGGATTATCTTTTCCATATTGTTAACTGCATTGATTTAAGGACAAATAAATATCCATTTATGTGGGAACAGGTAGAGTGTTTTATTTAATATTTTCATTTAATAAAGCAAGCATTGATAGTTGTTTAGTTTAATATAGCATTGTGTATATAAACCAACTAATATCTTGCCATGCCGGACTCACATACACACTTAGAGCATCTTGGCTACCCTCTCTAGCCCATTGTGAGCTTTCCCTTCAGAGACCAATCAACGCGACCCATCACACATTATGTGTGTTGATGTCATGACACCAGTTATGCATAGTACATTCCTGACATCATGTGCTGTCTGCAGCATGAGTTGGGAGCTTTCCATCAGTGTAAAAGCAACTGTGGCATGATGCCCTGTAGTAATGGTAGTGGAGTCATGTATAAAAGGATACCAGAAGTGCACATTCAGTGAATGAGTGAGTGCCACTTTTATTTCATATTCAGAGTTTGAATGCTATAATGAGAATTTAATCATGATGTTTTAGTAAAATATAATTCAATTCTTTTTTTCCATAGGAATTTCAGACTAGAGTGATCACTCCAGAAAAAGATTATGAGCAAGAGGCGAAACACTACTTGAAACTGATTTTGGAATTGATGTTTGTCACAGTGAGGGAGGTAATAGTAATATGCAATTATGCATTTCTCGGTTAACCCAAAAATTGGATGAAACCTATGATATGTTGTGGGAGAGCAACAAAGAAAAAACGCACAAGGTACCTACAGTATGTTTATAATACTTGCCTTATAGGGATGGTGTACTTAATTAAGTACATGTGATCTCTGATTATATGTCTTACCAGCTTGCTTTAAGGTTTAAAACATGCTGATTAACCTGATCTGTAACATTGCTGACACAGAGCCATTTAGGCAGAATGTAATAGTGGGTTTGTTAAGATTATAGTGAGTTACATGTGAACACGATATATGGTATTTTTACTGTATCTATGAATTAATTATCTCCTGTTTTTAGAAAAATATAGTATAGAAGTTGGTTAACAACAGATACAGTGAAAAAAATACAAGAGACAGTTAGTCAGTGCCAGATTTGGGAAGTATGGAGAAAAACCCACTTCATTATTACAATATATTTTAATAAAATTATTTTGGATTAAATAATATAATGAGAAAAAATAATTTATTTATGTATTCATTGATTCAACTGGAGAGTACCATTGTGCACAGCTGATCATTTACAAAGGTTTTATGTCAAATGTTAATACATACAATACAGTATCTTCATCAATTCCAGTGGAATTTAATCAAGAAAGATGCAACATATGTTGACTCAGTTCAGTTCAATGTTTATTAGTTCAACTTATCTGAGTCATTACAAAAAATAAAAGCATTTAAAACATTAAAACACACATCTGTACAATTTCCATATGAGTAACTATACATTCCAAGGGCAGACTATCACATCATGCTGTCCAGACAAGTTACTTTTATTATATATATATATATATATATATATATATATATATATATATATATATCTATATATATATATATATATATATATATATGATAGTTCTAAAGGAACTATATGTAAGAAAGAATCAAATGAGAAACACTTTAGCTAATTCAACATTACATGAATTTAAATTTTAAACAGGGCACCCTTGGGTTTGGGTCTGGCTACCTACACCCCCAAGAGAGAATTCTCACCTGTGATCTCTAATCCAACCTGGGAAAGAGGGTCCACAAATGAACCATAAAAAGGTTTAGCCCATGGATTCTTTCTTCTTGAAACATTAAGTATTAATGTAATGGAACTTCATTAAGCAAAACTTGGTCATAGCATTTGGGAATATATGAAAACTAGAAAACATCATACTGGACTTATTAAGACACATAGACACACGTTAAATATGAACAGAGCATTTGAAACTATTCAATTTGTAGAATGAAAAGCAGGTTAAGCACTTCAAAGATTAAGATCAATAAGCATGGTGATGGCAATATTTTTTTACAATTTGAATCTTCAGTCTATGGAAGGAAAGATCTTGATTTCAAATTCCTCAAAAATTTTGAAAGGCAATACAGAATTGCTGAATCATTTGAATTATATAATGTAAGAATAATATCATCAGGTCATGACCCAAGATTTGCAAGGATAGGATCAAGCCAAATGTCACCGTGTTGTTTGAAAAGAGGACATAATAGAGTCACATGTTTCAAGTCATCTTCAGATCCCCTCACACATTTACAGTAAGGGGAGTTATATGCAGACCTTTTTTGGCTTGAAAGATACATGGTTTGCATCATACAGTTCCATGCCGTATAAAGTGAGAGTTCTACTGTCATCAGAGTTAGCTATCAATTTTAAATAAGGTTCTAATTCATGATGGTGTTTGATTTTTTTACATCCGGTAAAATATTTTAAAGTTGATATTCTGGTAAAGTCTTGATATATAGAAATGTCTCTTAATCTGGTCTTGATTAAAGTGACTTATTCCTCTTTAGATTGAATATATATTTCATACAAAAGATGGGCTAGACCAGTTGGAAGGAGTTGTTCTTTAATTAGCTTAATTGCAGGATGCACCAAACCTAGATGAGTATAGTTAATTTTTTCCTCTAAACACAATCTTGATAACTGTGTTTCTGGGAAGGAGAAGAGACCCAAAACAAAATTAAGGCTCCTTTCTCTGATTAAAGTGGATAACAAGAATTGCCCCAATTCTGCTCTGACTACTTCTGCAGGTACTGAATTAGATATGCCAAGTATGTATCTTAATATTTTGTTGTGGATCATTTTTAACCATGACAAATCAGCAAGTTCCCATATTTCCAAGGCATGCAAAGTAAGTGATCTAATTTTAACATTTAGAACAGCAAGGATTCTGTTTATGGAACCCCTGCCTAACTTGGCATTAAAGATCTTAAGTGCATTAAAAGCGCTATTCATATGAGTTAATGTCAGTTTGATATGTTTTTTCCTAGAGAAGTTATTAGAGAATCTAACCTCTTGGCAATCATAGCATGAATCAGTAACCAGGGATTTACTGTCTAAATATAATCTGCATTTATTTTTAGGTTTGGAACCAAAAACAAGTAGTTTAGTCTTGTCTCTATTAATTACAAGTTCATTTTCATTACACAATGTAGTTAACCTATTCAGCTTTCTCTGGTGGACATGTAAAGAGGCCAAGATTAAGACAATGTCATCAGCATAAGCCAAATAGCTGATTTCCTTGTTGGCCACCTACAATTAATGATATTCAGAATTATACAATTCAGTCAAAATGGTATTAATGTGAAGGTTTAATAAAAGGGGTGCTAAAATGAATAGCTGACATACGCCTCTGTTAGTTGTTATCTGAGGTGAAAGATTGTCTGTTTGATCAAAACTGGTTTGTGTCCAAGTATTCTTGTGGAGTCTTACCAAAGTGTTAATAAAAAAAGGATCAATATCCAAATCCAAGAGTTTTTGACATAGGCGCTTCTGATTTATACTATCAAATGCTGACTGAAAGGCAACAAACCAACAGTACAATCTAGATATTTTAATTATGACATATTTGTAAGCTAGATAAGATAAGACATTGCAGTGTTGGATAGCTGACCTGGCAAAAGCTATTTTGGGCTTTATCAAGAAGTCGATTATGCCCTGCCGAGGTTTCCAATTTCTGCAGAAGAATTTTACAAAAATATTTTTGAGAGATGTCTAAGAGATTTATGGACCTATACATGCCTAGATTTGTAGGATCACCCTTCATGTAAATAGGAAAAATAAAGCTACACCTCCAGGAGTTGGGAAACATAGAAACATAGATTTTGATGGCAGATAAGCACCACTTGGCCCACCTAGTCTGTCCATTTCCCTACCTACAGGATAAGCTGCAGATCCTAGTTAACCAACAGTCTATTTCTTCCTACCCCCAACAAGAATTGCCTTAATCTGCTTCGAAGTCAGTTGGCATTCATCTGTATATCCCTCCCTTGGGTTGTGCCTGAAAATAGGCAGGATTTGTCTAGTGCACTTATCTAGTCAACAAAAACTAAATAAAAATAAAAAATAAATAAATGTCTGTCCCATGCATTCTTGAATTCTCCCACAGTTTTAGACCCCACAACCTCCTCAGGAAGACTGTTCCATGCATCCACCACCCTTTCTGTGAAAATATATTTTCTCCCATTGCCCATGAGCTGTCCCCCCTCTATCTTCAAATTGTGTCCCCTTCTCCTTGCACATCTCTTTTCCTGAAAGATGCTACCCTCTTGCACTTTGTTGGAAATTCGGATCCTTAAAGGGAAGTATTAAAAATATTGAAAAAAAAACAGGCAGCCACTAATCAAGAAACATAAGATATACATCTGCCAATATTTGATCTGGTCTAGGAGCCATATTAGATATAATAGAGGAAACAGCTTAATTAATTTTTTGGGGGTAAAAAATAACAGGTCTTGGTGAAGAATACATTTGCATCAGATTAGTCAAATCAGAAAACATAGACTGTCTCAAGTGTTCTTGTGAAGAAAAAATATAATTTCCTCAAATGGGAAACCCACCAATCAGGAGATATTGCTGCCTCAACTCAAGTTGATTAATAGTTATATCTGAAACTTATTAAGGACCAAAAGTAATTATGTTCTAATACAGCTATTCTAAGTCTTTCCCACATCTGTGTCCGATATTTTTCATTCTGTATTTCTAAAAGTTTTTTATATTCTTTCCTGTATTTATACAAACTCTTTGGCCCACATATTCTAAAGTCCCCTGGAAAATCACACAAGTGCCTGCACGGTGCAACTGAGATGTGCCACCTCAAAATATTGCTATATTCAGCAGATGCACCACATGATGTGCTGGTGCATCCCTGGCCGAATATACCAGAAATGCACTATAGCACAACAGCATATGCACTGTGCTTCCAGGCAGGACTGAATATTGCAAATGGAGCAACCCAGCTTGGGACAGTGGAGCAACATGGCAGTACTGAATATTGCAAATGGAGCAACCCAGCCTGGGACAATGGAGCAACAGGGCAGGACTGGAAATGAGAAATGAGCAGTGTGCAACAGCACAAACTGGGGGGAAGCAGCAGCCCAAGGCAATGGGAAAGAGAGTGGCACTTTAAAAGTACAAGATAGGCATAGCACAGCTCCCCTTGGGTACAGTACAAAACATGACACACAGACCACTAGCCAAGGGTTGGAACAGGCACAGTGGGCATGGTACACAGCAGGGCACAGACAAATTGACACAGCACTGAAGATGCCAGTGGACAGCACAGCCTGAACAAGCACCATGGCAACAGTACCAAGGAGACAAGCAGTGCCGATGCGGTAGCCAGACCACAGCACAGTGGGACACAGCATAATGGTATACAGGCTGGCATCTGATGGCCAAACTGAGTGCACATTCTCACAGTTACACAAGCCTGCAAACAGTGCTGCACAGTAGCATGGGGACCAGGACAACAGTGAAGAAATGCACAGCACATAACCAGGAGCATAGTGCAAGGGACAACATCGGCATCAGTGAGGGAAAGCCCAGGAGACACCAGGAGAAACACTGTGGGGGACTAACAAGGTGGACATGTTGTACGGGTGTGCAGTGGCACACCCACAGAAGTGAGCAACAATTACCAAAGGGCAGTGGGACAACCATGCTACACAACAGGTGATGGCAGTAATAGCCAATGAAGGACCATAGACACAGGATATTGCAAACCCAACAATAGTTTATATAAAACATGGCAAAAGGATGAACAACAACAACATCAGCAATCATATACAAATGAATAAAACAGAAAAAAGGAAAAACTACAAACTACCAATGAAAAATATAAAGAAGTGGGTGATGGGCAGGGTGGAATGGGGAACATGAAATGCAGGGTGAGTAATAATAAACAGGGGGAAGGTGAGGACCTGGGGTGGTGAGTATAAGGGGGAACTATATTACAAGAGTATCATGCCATGCAGTCCTATTGGCACCCATGCACCTGTGCTTGACAACTTCTTGGAGACTGGGCACACCACAGCTCCTGCAATACAGCATGCAGATCCCTCAGTATCACCCTGTGCTGCTGTATTATTATCTGCTGTTGACATAACATGCCCACGAGGACCTCCTGTGAGGTGACCAGCTGTCCTCCCATCAGCATCTGCCCCCTCAGCCTCTGCAGGACCACCCTTGCAGCCAGACAAGCTATGTGAGGAAACAGAGAAGACAAACTCAGTGCCACAGTCCAATCAAGTACTTCCTCCCCAGATGGAGTGGAAACACATGTCTGATGTTGCCAGTCCCCTGCATAGGCCTGGCGACACACCACACCACACATACAATGGACCGGCAACATGCCATACAACAGAGCCACACAGTGAATGGGAGGTGGCACAGGGAACAGCATTGATAGCATGTGCATTCACTTGCTGTTACTGGGGGACATGTGGCTGTGCCCCCCCCACCATGTGAACCTGACATCCACTTGCACCAGGTGTGCAGGCCCAGTGACAACCCCATGTGAGTGCCAATGGGCACCCACTGTCCTGATGGGGCACACAAAATGGGGAAAACAGACAGGAGCAAGGAGCACAGTGGGTCTACCACACACTGCCAACAACCCATATTGTGCACGGCCGGCACAACCTGAGCACACACAGCTTGCAGGCAATGTGCCACAGTGGGCAAAACACACCCTCACCCCCACCCAAAGCCCAGAACACACATATACTGCACAACAGCACACTTACCTAACAGGATGGGACACAAGTGGCAGTGTCCCTCTGGGAGCCACCTTGGCACTCCCTTCAATGTGTCTCCTAGTGGTGTGTTCCTGCATCTGCTGGCGCTCTGCCCAATCTGCAAGGAGGACACAATGAAACGGCACCATGAGCAGCATGTAGGCAGAACAACCACCCAGCCCACCCCAGCCCCCACTGGGCACAACAGTGTCACAGCACAGATGATGTATACCCAGGAGACAGACACCGACAAGGCAGCAGTACTGTTGGTCTACACTGCTCCATTGCAGAACAGTGGCATGCACGGTGCTAGCAGACTGGCCCTGTGTTCATGGGTATGAAAACATTGTGTGTGTTGGCAAATGCTCCCACCCCACCCGCAAACCCCAAGCAGGCAAAGACAGCATGCGCACAGCAACTACATACCTAGGCATTGCACAGATCCCTGGTGGGCCTGGTCCTGCATACTACACAGCCTACTAGGGTCCCTCCATTGCAGATCACCATAACAGTGCCTGCACTGCTCCCCTGTCCATGGGAATCCCATCTGCCACACAAGGTGCTCTGCCCTCCTGGTCCAAACCTGAGCTCTGGCCTCCTGGAGGGCCTCTGCCCCAAACAGCTGTTCTCCAGAGGTAACACCAGTGCCATGAGGTTGATGAGCTCCACCTCTATCCAGTCAAGAGCTCCTGGCCCAGCAGCCTGTGCACATGTCATCAATCTACTCATTAATCCAGGAGCTGTTGCAGGCAGGAGGACTGTATGGACTGTGGGTGGGCTGTGTCTGATGCACGATAGGCCCACTCACATTACTCTGCGCATCCTACTGATGTGCCGTAGTGATGCACAAGTGCTGTACAATGGTGCATTACCATGCAATTGCGGTAGGACGTGGTTGGGTGGAAGAATGGGGTCACATCCCCATGCAATGAGCATGTGTGGCAGCATGAGGCAGCTATCTTGTTGAGGTCACCCAATGCCACACCTGCAGCCAACAGCATCAGGTGAAGTTGCATAAATGCATCATGCTCAGCAATGGCACATTACAGTCATGTGGTGGACATGCACAATGTGTGGGCAATGGTCACACAGATGCACCAGTGTGCATGGCAACGATAGCATGGCATGTTGTGCATGTGCAGAAATGTACTGTGCAGAGATGCACAGCCCAAATAGATGTGCTGTACTCATTGAGATGGGCAAGGCTCAAATCTGCAATATTGAGCCAGGATATGCAAATTGCTCATTGCCCAATCATGGCCCAAGTCCACACATTTGCATTTCATTACAGGCTGCACTCCACCTCATTTGCATGTGCTGAGCAATAAATGGGCTGCCTGTGCCACCCCACACCACTGGTGACCGACAGGTACTGCAGCCTTGGAGGTGGGTTTGTTTACATTCAGCCTGTTACAGGGTTTGATACAATGCATCCCGTTTGACCTGCAACACTTGTCACATGTGTTGGATCTGGGCTGACGCTTGTCATTTCTTCTCCCCACAGGCACTGAAATGGTGGCTGGGGAGGGAAGGAAGAGGAGAAGTCCAAATTTTACAGAGGATGAATTACAGGCCCTAGTGTCAGCCTATGTCTTCTGTGAAGACTTGCTGACAGACAAAATGGGCACATGGCGGAAGCATGCCAAGGGATGAGATGAGGTGGCCCAGATCGTTAATGCCAATGGGGTGTTCAACCACACTCCACATGAGTGCATTAAGGGAATGAACACTGAATGCACTAGAGTCAGGGAGCAGCTGAGGGAAGCCATGCTGGCCACTGAGGATGGGACACACACAGTGCCACCATTGATAGCATGGGAAGAACTTCTCACTGCCACCATAGCCTGTGACTCTGTGGAGGGTGTCTCTGGTGGTGGGTTTTAGACAGGAGGCAGCCCTTCACAGTACTGTGAGTACGCATATGTCTTGTTATGTGGAGGGCTGCATGTGTCAGTTCCGGGGGTGCATGTTATGCCACACATGGCCAGTAACCATGTCCCCATGGTGCTGGGAAGGGTTACCAACAGTGTAGAGACCACTCATGGGCATACACTGTCCCTGGGATGGTCTATGGATGGCACAGTGTCAGGCCATGCAACCAGGGATCTAGGTCTGTTGACTAGCTGGGGCACTACTGGTTGACCATGGCCACAGGTGTTATTGTGCCATGTGTGTGTGTGTGCACCCTGCTGCAATGGTGGGAAACTGCACTGGGCAGCCACTGTGGACAGTTTGACCACATGCCTGATGCTGTGCCTGTGGCTCTGCTGGGGGGCTTTTCCAGGATCCAGCCTGGACTCTGAGGACATGCACCCCATCCTGCCCTGCGTATACAGCCCAGCAGGCATGCAGTGCACACAGTGCCATTGGGTGTATGCAACACAGGCCAAAGTGATGGCCTCTGGCCTGTGTGGCTGTACCAGCACACCTGTGCTGCACGTGCACACCTACCCATGTCCACTTGTCAGCCAGCATCATGACCATGCACCACTGACCATGCTGTTCTTTCTGCCTTTCAGCTCCATCACACTTTAGGGGTGCTTCAGGGTCCAGGTCATGTCTGGAGGGGCCAGAGGAGATCAAAACCAGACCATCCACATCCACCAGAGCTGTGGCTGATGCTGATGGTGCACATCTGGTGTGACACCTCCTGGGGCTTGCTGATATAGACACCCTGCTTGCCCTTTGAGTTGCTGGAGGAGCTCACCATGCTGCATCTGCCACAGAAGAGGATGATGATGACACAAATGATGCCACTAGCTGGACACACACACACACACACACACACACACACACACACACTCAATGGTACAGCCACTGTGCCCATTGCTACATAGACAGCACTGGACTGTGTGGAAGATCCTGCTCCCACACATGACCCTCCACAATCATATACATGCTGTCTGCTGCTGCAGCAGGTGTGGGTCATTAGAGGCAGGGTGCTGCTGTGGTAGTTGAGGCTGTCCCCATTGTGGAGCAAGTAGTTGGACAGCAGCATCATCTTGCACATGCCCATGCCATGACTGTATCAGGTCCCACTGTTCCTGCCCGTGCCCAGTTCACTCCTGAATGGTGGCCTGCTATGCAGTGTCAACAGCCCGTGGATGCTGCACAGCAAGCCGGTACCCCCAGGCCATCAACCCCACCACTGGACATATCCCCTTTTGATAGGCCGGATGAGCACACTCAGCTCCTGCAGGCACCTGTGGAGCACCAGGCAGTGCTCAGGGAGGTGTGTCAGAGACAGGAGGTGCAGGTGGGCCTCATGGATGAGCATGCCACTGTGGGGTACACCCACATGATTGGTGAGCTACTCCATCTGCAGGTGAATATGACTGCGAGGCTTGAGAGGATTGCAGAGGCCATTAAAGTTGGCTGTGCTGCTCTGGCACCCTGTGGCCACAGGACTACCTGCAGCACCATGCACAGTAACACCAGCACTCCCATAACATGGCGTCAAATGACTCCATTGTTGCTGATGCCATCCCCTGCCACTGGTATCCACAACCCCCTTGGCTCCCATCTAGATTTCAGGACCGAGACACTCACAAGCACCCAGTCATGGTCCTATGGGTCTACCCCAGCTAGGGTGGCTGAGTCACACTCTGTGATCGGTGACACCCCAGTAGGAGTTGCCTGGCTGAGGTATGGCTGCCCACGTGTCCATGGCAGCTGTAGTGACACATAGTGATGCCACCTGTGTGCAGTTGACATGGCCATTGCACCCTGCAGATGTTGCTGCCCACACAAACAGCTGTCCATGCCCAGGGCTATGCGCTGTGGCACATGCTTGCCCCAGTGGCATACATGTCTTTGCTGTCTGTGTAGTGTACACATGGGTTGGCACACTGGTGTTGTGCTGTGAATCATGGGCATGAACAGTGCAGCTTTTTGAGTCCGCTGCATGTGTGTGCTGGCAGGAATCCTTTGATCCATGCCATCCCCCACATTGCTCCCATGTACCCCTGTACATGCTGACACTACAGTGGCCACACATGCATGGGTGTGTGCACACCCCATTGCAGTCCTTGGCTATCTTGCTGTGTCTACTGACCTGCACATGTGTGCTTCCCCCCACCATGTGTGTGACTTCCCACTTTGGTCCTGTACTGTTACTCACCTGTGGTCAGCAAAGTGCTCCTTCACATTTGTGTCTCTGTGCCACTATGTCCTAGTAACCAGACATGAGTTCCTTTGGTCAAGGATTGCCTACCCACCCCCTGACAGTGGTTCATCATCCTCTGAGCTGTCATCCTCATGTGCCTAGACAAGTATTCCATGGTCCATGGCCATGTTGTGCATCATGCAACAGACCAGGAATATGCTCCAAACTTTCTCTGGGCTATATTGTAAGGTGCCACCTAACCTGTCCAAACATTTGAAATGCATTTTTAGCATGCTGAACACACACTCGGTGATCTAGCGTGTCATGGTGTGTGCCTCATTGTACCTTTCTTTGCCTCAGATTATGGCCAGCGTATGTGGGTGTGCATCCATGGGTGGAGTTATTATGCACTGTCACCTGGGGGAAACACAGCGTATTAGTGTCCATCAGGCATCGCCAGGGTGTCCCACATGCCCCTGCCCTTGCTTGACTTTGCTGGCTCTGAATAACCCCCTTGATGGCATTCCCCGCCCCAGCCATGCATGCCCTGTCACACTGGTGGGTGCCGCACATGTCTATTGCATGCTCACTGCTTGCTGGGCATGGCATGTCTTCCCTCTATCCTGTCCTGCAGTACACATGTCCTGCTCTTGTGGCCACCTTGCCACTTTCCTATCCAGCTGTGGTACTCTGCCCTGCAACTTAGGCCCTGTGCGGCTGTATGCCCAGCCACCTGTGTATGCTGTGCATTTCTCCTGCCCCACCTCATGCACTGGCACCCCCACCCACGTAACTGTGGGTCCCAATCCAGCAGTCTCCCATGTTTCACAGCTCACCATGCATGTTGGCTGGTGCAGTTTCCTTGTCACTGTCCCCCACTGGCACTGCCACCAGCTGTGTTGTGTGCCATTGTGTGTTGTGTGGGCATGTCGTCCTGCCCCACTTACTCATTAGGTGGCCAGTAGGTATCTCACCACTCTCGATGCGGAGGAACAGGGCTGACCGATGCCAGATGTTGGCATTGTGCGCACTTCCAGGGTGTGTGACACTGACATTAGTGATGCACCCTGTGGCATTGCACAACATCTGGCAGTTTACAAAATGGTATCCCTTTCTATTGATGTAGATGACACTGTCAGGGTCTGGTGGTACACAGATTGCCACATGGGTGCAGTCAATCTCCCCTAGCATGCCTGGCATGCTTGTCACCCTGTAGAAGTGCTACATGGTTTCTGTCCCCTCTGCCTTTGTGCTATGGAATTGGATGAACTCTGTAGCATGTGGCAGCAGGGCAGTGAGGAACTGTGTGAGGTGATGGGATGTGGTAGACTGTGTGATGCTAGTGGAGTCACTCACTGGTATCTGGAAGGTGCCCATGGTGAGCTGGCACATTACTGCTGTCACGTCTGTCTCCACAGACATGGTGTGACTCCTGTGTGTTGGTGCCTGCAGCTCATCATGAAGCAGCTCACAGGGCTGTCTCATCAATGTCCTGTTCAGTCAGTACTGGTCCATGATCTCTGTGTGATGGAGCTGTTCATCTGTAACATGGGCACAGTACCATCTCTGTTGGGCATACCACCTATGGATCTTTCCTTGGCCACTTTGTTGTTCTTCCCATCTCCTAATACCCCTCATAACAGCTGCCATATTAAAGAAAGACCAATCCATGGCTTGTGCACTTGCAGTTCAACTATGTGCCTGTGGGTGGCTTGCACTGAGGCATGCTTCTTTTATGCCTAGCTTTGCACAGAGCATCTTCATGATGCACTGCTCATTTTGGCTGAATATTGGGATACACGGCACATTCGAGGGAACACCCCCTCCACAGGTGCCACATACATTATACTGCACTTCGACACATTCAGAGATGCACAAACCTATCTCTTTGTTTTGAATATGGTGCTTTGGTGCATCTGTTGGAATTCGACAGTGCATCTCAGAATGCATCTCACATCTCCATTGAAAATGTGGGCTACTATATGTACTTTAGTCTTGTGTTTTTTAATAAATCTCATTAGCCTATTCATTTGTGCTTTTGCCTTCTGACAAACATTAGTAAACCAAGTAGGAACCTTAGGTCTTATTATTCTGGTGGTTCTTAACGTAGGTTTAAGTTATCCATTAATAATAGACTGTTTTGTAACCAGTCCTTGGCAGTCAATTTTTGAGTGAGAACAAATTTCTAGTCTCATGGTATGGATAGGATCAGATGCCAATATTAAGGCAAATTTATCAGTAGAATCATGCTGTCACTTGATTCCCTTAGAATTCAAACTCTCCATAGGGCCTTCAGTAGCTAACAGATTTCAAGGTCTATAAGTAAGTGTAGGTAATTTGAGAAAATTATGAATAGGAGAATGAGATGATTCTGATTTATCAATTACATGGAAGTCAGTCACATGTATAAACGCATCTTGATTACCCATGCAAGATCAATGGTGGATGCTCCCCTAGGACCCAAAAATGCAAAATCTCCAACAAAGTCCCATGGAAAATGACTGTTTGCCAGGATAAAATCCCATCATAGGATTAGTTATTCAAGGAGATGACCTTGTTGATTATTTTTAAGATCCTTGGATCTTCTCAATCGATTAGCCCTAGGGTTAACAAGAGGTAACCAAAAGTGAGTGTCCCTGTCCTAGCTCTTTAAGATCGGGGGCTGCAGGGATTCTGGCATTAAAATCTCCCATTATTATAAAAATATACTATATTGTGATGGGAGACCTTCAATCATTTCCTGAAAAAAGACCACTTGAAATTCTTTTTGTATTTTACTGTTTGTAGGAGGGATATAGGTATTTATCAAAATGATCTTGATGGAATTTTTACTCGTTTAAGAATAACAGAAAAGGGAGGAATCTTTATTGATAACAGATATGTTAAAATTCAAAAAAGTTTTAGAGAAAAAAAAAAACCCAGGCAGGCTATGGTTCAGCCAGATTTGTTTAATCTTAAGGAAGGAAGAATATAAGGTGTAAAGCCTGGTATTAGTGGGGTATAGGTTTGCTCCACTAAGTCTCTTGCATTAATAAAATGTCAAAGTAAGACAAACATCTCAGTACACCAGGATCTCTTCAAACAGTGCAATTTGTGTCAGGCTACCTTGTAGGTGTCTAACTAATGTAAATGTTTGGTCATCCTGCTGGCACCCTAATGAAACAAAAGAAACTGTTTCAATGGAGTTCATCCTGTTTTCTTTTATTCTATTAGTACATCAGGATGTGCCAGTTTAAGTGCAAGGCCCTCAATATTCCATGATAAGATGTTTAAATAATAAGAACTCCCAACATTGGAAGAAGTTGTGATACCATATTCTGAATCTGGTCATTTGATACAAGAATTTTGCAGCACATTATGGGCCAGCTATTCAAAGCTTTATGCAGTTCGTAAACAGTTTGCATGGAATTAGCGTGGGATTAGTGTGGGTCTGCCATATTCAAAAGGCCAACTAGCGCACGCAAACAGCAGAAGTGCCGGACAATCCAAAATGATATGCAAGGGGCATAGTGAACATGAATACAGGCACTATGAGGTATTCAGTGACTAGCGCCGCGCTAAGGTGTTTAGAGTGACATAGCATGACCCTTAGTGCTGTACATATTACTGCCCATGAAAAGCTGGTCTTAACCCTTGGCAAACAGCTTTTCACATCATTGGAGCATTGCGTGGTGTTTGCTTGGGATTTGCGCAGCTTGAGCAACCCTAACATAACAGTATGACACTTAGAAAATGCCAGACATAGAGGACACGTGCTGCTCACTGATGGCACCACCCTGATGCCAACAGCTGCCACCAGTTCCAGCCAAGCACAGACAGTAAGGAGTGATATGACCCACAGGGAACATCATGGTAGTGTGGCCATATAACACACACCTGCAGACCATACAGCTGTGGTGCCTAACAGATGCCAGCACACACATGCAGAACTGTGGGCATGGTGGCCATTGAGAGGAGGGTGTACGGGTGGCCAGACCTCATCACAGCCCAGGGGTGGCCACAAGGCTGGGACACATCATGCAGTGCACATGGGCCAGTAGTAAGAATACGCCACCACCAGTGTGCTTGTCAGATCTTACATGCCTCCCCAGCCACATACAACACAACCATACAGATGCCACAGCATACACAGCTGGCCATGTATATGTCACTGTGTGCATCCCATGCCACAGGTGCAGCATCTGTGGATCACACAACAGCGTAATAGTGCTGTCCACTGTCAGTAATTACCTACAAGCTGGGCCTGTCACTGTGTACAGTGCAATGGTCAGCACTGCCCTACATACCAAAGGCATTGCTGTGTCCCTCACTCTACCAGCCCCCTTGCTACAATAGTGTCTGCTGTGCACTGTGGCGTGACCTACAGTGTGATGGTTGCATGCAGCACCACCGCCACCTGTGCCTATGCTGTGTTGTCCCCTGGGGTACGTTATGCTATGCTATGCTGTACTGTTCACATGTAGCCTGCAGCTATCATCATGCACTGCCGGAATGACCTACAGGTGGAGCTGCGGAGGGACCTGGTCAGCCCCTGTACTTCCAGACTGACTTATAGGTGGAGCTGTGGGACCATGCAGTAATGCTGGGCAAACTGCATGCAAATCAGGGCATAATGAGATGCTGATATGGCTGTTTGCCCAGAGACTATCTAAGTAGGCTCATTTGCATGTCACTTTTGAATATGGCAAAGTTTAGCACCGGGCTAATGTGTTTGCACCAGGCAAACAGCTTAGCTCTGCTCTAAAGCTGCAGCGCTAATGTTTGGGGGAATAATATACAGTGTAGATCTCTGTTCTTTTCCATCTGCTGCTGCCCTGCAGCTGTACTGGGTCCACGTTTTTGCTAGCACACACATTGGCCATATAGAGTAGTTCATCTCAACCTACCCTCATATCATTGTGCACTCTGCTATTGTTGTGGTTTGCACTTCCTGTTTGCTATATTCAGTGCTGTCTTAGTCCAGGGCTACATTTTCCCTGCACTCCCAGCCCAGTTTGCACAGCCTCATTCCCATGCTTTATTCAGTAGCTGTTTGCCCCAGGCTATTCCTTTTGAATATAGCTTGCTTTGCACGCCAGGCTATGTTTGCCTGCTGGGAAGTGTTAACCTGGCCCAGGGGCAAAGTTTTGAATAGCTGGCCCTGTACCTGTTACTCATGAAATATCTATGTTGGTTGCAGGTGGACAAAGCCTATGATTGTGTATATTCTGTTCAGAAGAATGAGAAAAGAGATTGTTACCAGCTAGTGGGTTTTCTCTGAGATTGCTCACAAAGTGCCATACTGGTTAAATGGCCTACACAATGGTTTGGCTAACTTTACTAGTCTTGGTGAATTCAAACTCAAACTCGTCAGCACATCCTAACTGAAAACTCCAGTGATTTCACCACTTAACAACCTTCTCCCTCTTCCAGGGACCTCAGCCCCCCCCCCCCCACTGTTCTTCCACTGTTCTCTCTACTTGTCTTGCCCTCTCTCTCCTCTCCCTTCCTGCCCTTCCATCTCCCCCTCTTTTTCTCTCCCCCACTGTTTTCCTTGCTTTTCGTCCCTTACTATCCTAGCTGCTACTTGACAATGCCTCCTGGTTGCTCTCCCCTTCCTTGATCTGGTTCCCCTCCTAATTCCCTCCTCTTCTCACTCCCTGCCTTGAATCACGTGCTAAACTAATGTGTATTTATTTGCTGTTCTCTTATTCTATATTTTGTAATACAAATTGCTTAATTGTTTGTGAAACCAGTCTGTTTTCCATTATGACATGGAACCTTTGTAAATGAGCAGCTTGGCACTCAAAGGTACTTGTAATCTTAGATTGAATAAACAAATAAAATAAATTTGCCAAACTTTACACTGCATTTAGGAGCCTTCATATCTCCATTTGAGGTCCTTGAGTGCTAGATTGTGTCTTTTTATAATGCTTTCATTTGATATCCTATAGCACCCTATTCCCAGTGTGTTTTCCTACTTGGTACTTGTCTATCCAGGAGCTCTGAGAATCCAGATTATACTGTAAATCTTAATCCATTCCAGACTGTTGTTTCCCAGGTTTATTTTGAGGGTACTAACCAAAAATGTTGCTATATCATTCTTAACCTTTCTTATAAGTTCTCCAGGAGTTAATCTTCATCCAAACAAGGAAAGAGTTCTAATTTCCCAGTGGGCCTCTTAGTCAAGGTTATAATTATCAGTTAGAGGCCCCCTGCTGTTTACGTTAGTTCCTTTTAAGTCACTGTTTGTATCTATTTTATGTGACTGATCTGATGTTTTAGGAACTCTTATAGGAGAGTATATAGTAATATTAATGCATGGAGTAATGGAGCCATTGTCTAAATCTGGGTTGCCAATTCAGCGGAAGATAAGTACAAAAGGACCCAATCTGGATATACTGGATTAGGAGGTCTTATTACATACATCTCCTTAAAATCAGAGGGGATGTGAAATAAATGACGGACCCACTCATGTCTGATTCAGTCTCTCACTCCCTGCTCCTGAACAACCTACTCTCAGTCAGACTGGCTGTTCCTTCCATTAATTGGTTCAGATCCTGTCTCACTGACAGGTAACGATCTGTCCGGGTGAGCTTGGTCTTGTCATCCCCTCTCCCCATCATTGCAGGGGTCCTCCAAGAGTCCATGCCTGGCCCCATTCAATCAATCAATCAATTGGTCAGTCAATCAAAATCTTTATTTTGCCAGGTGGAACATCATTGAGATAAGCTCATTTACAGGATGGACCTGGGGCAAAACAATTACAAACAGTGTTAAGACATCACAGGTTGAGTGAATGTACATAACAATTACATAGTAATAATAACAACATAATAACATATAACCACCGCATGTGACATGATACTTGCACCAGAACATAGCAATAGGTTCAACAGGAGGTAGTGCCATTTAAATACAATTGCATGGATACAGATATATGGACATATGGTAATGAGCTAAAGTTTATGCAATAAACATCATTGGAGGAGTCATTGTGAGCAGGAGTGGCAGTTACTCTAGTGTCAAAGTGCAAAGAAGATTGAGATGTAAGAGTCCTTTGATAAGTACTGTAGGCATGGCCTAGCAAGTGGGGTGGGAAGGGGAGGAGAGTATAGAGAGTGGGATGGAAAGGTCAGCTGAGATAGGAGAGGGTTGGACATGATGGCCAAAGGAGGAAGGACTGTTTGAAGGGGAGAACTCTACAGATGTCATGGGCAATGGTTGGGGTTTAAGTCCAATACCTGAAGCAAAGACAGATTCTGATTTTGGGACCTTGATTTGGACAAGGACTGAAGGGAGGACTCAAATGCCACCTCAGGCAATGGTTGAGGTTTAAGTCCAGAATTTAAAGCAGTAACAAATCGTGATGTTAAGACCTTGACTTGAAACAATGACAGACCTCGGAGAAGGTCGTCAGAACAAAGGATTTGATAATGAAGACTGTGAAAGGGGTAGCGAGCCTTAAGGTTTTCTGGATCTTATTCCAGAGCATAGGAAGTGTTAAGCTTATTGAGTCTCTAACAAAGCACGTTTTAATTTTAGGGATAGCCCGAGATGCGATGGTAAGACTTCTGAGAAAATAGGCACTAGGGATGCAGGGAGTTAGGCAGCTTGTGAGGTACTGAGGTAATTTATGAGTGATTGCTTTACATGTCTATAGAATAGCATTCTTTTGCCTCCTGAAGCTAAGGGAGGTTCAGCCTACAGAAGAAAAGAGGATGCAGTGGTGCATGTCATAATGGGCATCTGAAGTGAACCTAAGGCTCTGTGGTATAGGGAGCTAGTGACTCCCACTGAATACTAAGTGTGTTTCTTTGTCCTTCCTCCTTGTTTAGGCCGTGGGATCCCCAGCTGAATTTACTACCTCCAGAGGAGCTCACAAGGAGCTTCCAGCATTCCATTAGGGCTGTTTAAGGTAATTGAGACTCTCACCTTGCTGCACTGTTTGTGTGGGGCGCTAGCCTGTCATCACTTCACGTCAACTGCCCCTTCCACCCATGACCGGCTCTCCATATATAGCTACTTCTGGTCATGTGACTTCCTGTTACTATATAACCTAAGTCCCCACTTTTCCACCTGCAGGTTATAAGAACCTGCTACCAGAGGGCTTCTCTTCCCTTTCCGCCCAGACCACCTCCTATACACTCTACCTACTGCCTCCCATCTATGACCCTGATGACACTCTAAATTTCTCACCACTCCACTACTCCTCAGTTAACCTCTCTATCCTTACTGTAGCCTATCGCCCCTCTTGCAGAGCACCCACCCCATCTGCTCCACCCTTAGCCACTACTAGGAGTTGCTGCTGTGCACCTCTGTCCTGGCCCATTACACACTGTCTAGCGACACATCACCCAGTCAAATAACATCCACCAGCCTTTATATTAGGAGTTCCCCACCAGACTCTAACTTGGTACCCTGTGCACCAAAGTCTGCAGCCCTGCCACTGTACCAAAGGGACTCCCTCTTATGATATATGCTAAACACTCCCCCTTATACTCCCCATTCACCAGCACACCCCTACCCATGGCTAGCCCTGCCTACCACACTATGCTTATGACAATACTGCTACTGATCCTACCTCGCTCCTCACCTCTCATGCCCCACAACACCCAGGTACCAGACCCCATGCTCCCCAGAGACCTACACCACTGCCACAGCTCCCCCACAATGTTCGCTTCAGTACTGCCCCCTCCCCCCCACACACATATGCCACTGCTTCTGGCACACACAAACTCAGCATGGCTGGTAATTGGCCCTGCCATCCCGACCCTATGGTCACTCAGCATACCATGCGTAGGGAGCTCACACAGTCTGTACCGCTCCACATCAGGACACATAAACCAGCATAGGCCTCTCCTCAGAGTTATCTCTCTCCTCCTACTTCTATCTGGAAATGTACACCCAAACCCAGGACCTAGGTCCAGCAGCACACAGAAACAGACACCAGCCACTGGCCTCTGCATTGGGTCCATGAATATCTGCAGTATACTGAAAAAAAAACACTGCACTCCAATGCTGGATTACAAGGCACCAACCAGGCATCCTAAACCTGGTTGAAACCTGGCTATCCAAGTCCACCCCCAACTCAGCTGTCTCCTTCCCTGCCTACTCACTCTTTAGACTGGACAGAGTGGGCAAACAAGGCGGTTGGTGTGCAATTTACATTAAACACCCCCTATTTGCCCAGGCACTACCCCCACAGCATTAGAACATGGAGCACAAGCATTATCACTTAAAATCTCCCCTGACTCATCAAAGGCCCCACTAATAGTCACTGCAGCCTATCTCCCACCCTGTAAACAAACACAAGCCCACCACTCACTAGTAGAGTACTTTGCCAGCCTTCCCCACAAGCCAGAACACATACTACTAGGGGATCTCAACATAAACTCTCTCAGCAAGGCAGCCACCTCTGCTTCGGATGTGCTTTTAGCTCTTGACTTACATCAGTTGGTGACTAAACCAGCTAGGTCCAACCCAGTCACTGGCACACACACCTTACTGGATGTCGTCCTCGCTAACTGGCCCCACAAAATCAAGGACATTGAAGTCCTACCAAACTCTCTCAGTGACCACTCCTCAGTAATCTGCTCATGGTCAGGCCAGCAACCTGCACCACCCCCAACCACAACACGCAAACATCAACTGCGCCCAGGCAAACTCTCCAATTTTAAACAACATCTTAACCAATGGGGCTGGTCCCCAATATACCTTGCCCGCAGAATAGATACAGTGTTAGGCTACTTCCAGGGCTCCTTCATCCACGTCTGTAACATATTTGCTCTCTTAAAAAAGGCAAACATCAAAAAAGAAGGTACACCATGGGTAACTCCCTCCCTCCTCCAGCAGCTCAAAAGCTGTGATAACCTTTGGCACAGGGCCAATGAATCAGGCAAACCTGCAGACAGGTAGGCATACAGAGCTGCTCGGAACAACTGCACCTGAGCTATTCGAAAGACTAAAGCCGAACACTACCGAGCAACCCTAACTGCCCCCTGTGGCTCATCATGCAAGCTCTGGGACAACATAAAATCCCTCAATGAAAAACACACATGCTCCCCCGTCCCAAATTGCGTCTAAGGTACTGATCACCACTGACCCTAAGGAGATTGCAGACACACTCAATGATAGCTTTACTGGCCTAAATTGTGTTCTCCCCCAAAACTTCTTTGACCCAGTACCTACCCCCAACCCCTCACTACCCATGGCCACCTTTCTATCTCAGGACTATCTCCACCATGGAAGCAAGGCCATATCTAGCCAATGCCCTAAATGGTACTAGCCCACTGTATGACCCAATTGACATCTAGTTCCTGCGCCTGGCACTGGGCGTGCAGACTACCCCACTCACAGGCCTCCTAAACCACACCCTATGCCTTGGTCAGTTTCCCACAGCCTGGAAGATTGCAGTTGTTACACCAATCCACAAAGGCAGTGACCCCCTAACACCGAGAAACCACTGACCATTCCCCATTCTACCCCCACTGTTCAATGCATTAGAAAAAGTTGTGGCGGATCAGCTAACTGACTACCTTAAAACCCATGATCTACTCTACAAAGAACAGCATGGGTTTCGGGCTGGGCATAGTACCACCATGGCTCTGCTAGAATTCTCAAACTACATACATACTGCTCTTGATAGAGGGCACATCATAGGAGCCATGTTCATAGACCTATCCACGCCCTTTGACACAGTCAGTCACCCACTTCTATTAAACTCCCTCCTTCTAATGGGGTTCTCTCCAGGGCCATTGGACTGGTTTCCTAGCAGTCTGTCCTTTAGGTCCCAGAGTGTGTGGATAAATAACACAGTCTTCTGCTCATGTCCCATCCACTCAGGAGTCCTACAGGGATCTATTCTAGGGCCCCTACTCTTAAACACATTCTTGAATGCATTTCCCAACTCCTGCCCAAAAAGATCCTCCTCTACGTGGACGACGCCGTCATCTGTGTCTCTCACACCAACCAAACTGACCTTCAGGCCTTACTCCAGAATGTGTTCAGCCAGGCTGAACACTGGTTTGCCAAACATAGACTAGTCATGAACCTGAAAAAAACAAGATCCTACTTTTCGCACATCAACAAAGCAAATTAAAAAATGCGCAACTGCATATTCAAGCTCAGTCACTTTACACCCTAGAGCAGGTTTATCCTATAAATATCTAGGGGTTATCTTTGACTCTGCCCTCTCCTTCTACATGCACATCAATGTCCTCACATCTGCTACCAATGCACATATTGGTCTCCTTTATCGTCATAAGGACTGCCTTACACCAGAAGCCCTGAGACTAGCCATAATCTCCTCAGTAATGTCTCTGATTGACTATGGGTTGCTGGTCTATGCTGCCACAGATGCAACAGCTATCAGTAAAATAAAAGTGGTCATTAACAAAGCCTGCAGGCTCTTAACTGCCGTGGGCCGCATGACACACACATGCATGCTCTGTTCCATGGCTTAACTTTGACAAGAGGGTCCACTATCAGTCCTGCCTCTTGACCAAAAAATCCCTCCTGAGCTTGACCCCCCAGGCCTATTTGCCTCCCTAATCTTCTCTTCCACCGCAGTGTACACACGCAGCTCGACCAAAGCTGCATTGACCATTCCCAGAGTCAGAACCACACTAGCCCAGAGGTCTTTCCTGATCAGGGCTCTCTCCTATTTCAACACCCTCCCACAATCGGTCTCTAATCAGCAAAAACTTGGTCCCTTTAAAAAGGCACTCAAGACCCACCTCCTCTCCACCTGCACCTGCACTTGCACACTCTAGTGTCCACCACCGGTGCCTTCACCAGCTGATCAGAATGACCACACAACCACTCTCTCAATCAATGGCCTATAACCTCACTCAGGCACTCTGACAAAGTCTCCCGACAGACTGCTATAGAACATGCACTACCAGCCTCCCCTAACCCACCCTGTTTATTCAGCTCCAGCCAAGCACCGAAGGCACTGCCCCCCAACTCACACCCTGGCCGCAAACTGTCTGCTCACCATTTTGATATTTCATATGCACTGTGAACAGCTACAATGATGTATTAGACACACTGGTAAACTGGTCACAACATCAATGTAAATGGTCATGCTGTTACCGGAACTTAAAGTGCCCTGGCACTACACCCTGTATAGTCCTGCTTACTGCCTCAGCTCTGTATTAGGCATCTCTGTATTTTACCATGCTGTAACCTTGCCTTCAAACTGCCCTGGCATTGTATCCTGTATCATACTGTCTAATGTATTTACCTATGTCTGTATTGTGAAATGACTTGGAGCCTTTGGAAATGAGTCTCTGTCTCAATTGTAATACCAAGATTTTAAATAAATAAAATAAATATTAAGCTTGGAGAGAGCTGTGCTAGTACTATGGTCACATAGGAAGTCCAGATAGTCTAGGAGAGGCAAGAAGGTAGCTTGGACTAGGAGTTTTCTAGCCTCCTGGGTTAGTGAGTGCTTGATCCTGAAGAAAATACTGAACCTTTGATGCAGTTTCTTAGAGAGTTCATCAATGTGATCAATGAAGGACAATTTGTAGTCAATCCAAATCCCCAGGTATCTGAATTTTTTACAAACTCCAGGTCTTCTCCCAAAAGGATGCTTATGTGAGGAATCTTATCTTTTTTTTTTGAGATGAGGTGCCAGTGGAGAGAAAATTAAGACCTTAGGTTTTTTGGCATTGAGCAGAGTTTCAACTTGAGTAGATTTTTTTGGAGGATGTCGAAATCATTCTGGAGGTCAAAAATGGTTTGCTCTGGAGTTGATCTGTCAGTGTATAGCACTGTATTATCAGTGAGGAGATGGATACTAGATGACTTGAGGCCAGTGTCAATTTGATTCATATAAATGGCAAAAAGAAGTGGACCAAGAATGGATCCTTGGGGGACACCTTTAAGGAATATTTTTTTTTTGATGATAGGTCTCCTTCAGCCTTGACCTGCTGCTCTTTGTCCACAAGATAGTTTGTAAACCAACTTAAGGCCAGGTTGTCCATCCCCACTTTTTTCAGGGTCACCAGGAGCAAATCGTGGTCCACCATGTCGAAAGCTTTGCTAAGGTCCAGAAACAAGGTGCATACGCATTGTTTGTTGTCAAATGCAGACTGCCAGTCATTTATAACCTTAGCAAGGGCAGTGGAGGTACTATGCATGGGATGGAAACCAGATTGAATCAGGTTTAGTAAATTAAATCTTTCTAGGTGAGATCTGAGTTGTTCATTTACTACCTTCTCCAATAGTTTTGACATGGCTGGGAGCAAGGAGAATGGGCGATAAATATTTAGGTCGCAGGGGTCCCCTGATTTGAATAGAGGGATGGCATGGCCATCTTCCAGACCTTGGGGAGGGAGCCCTGATTGAGAGACAAATTGAAAAGGTAAGTAATAAGTGCAGCCAAAATATAGTAGGCCAACTTCAGGAAGAAAGGCTCAATCATATCCGCATCCGCACTTTTCTTAGTATCAAGTTGAAGAAGGAGATCCTCAATTTGTTAAACAGTGACCTGGCAGATAGAGAAAGAGTGGTAAGGGTCAAATAGATTCTAGATCATGGCAATCAGATGACTGACTAAGGAGCTGTGCCCCGATGGCATTTGCTGGGGATTTATCAAAAGCCATCCCTGCTGTAGTAAAATGATTGTTAAGGAGGTCAAGGATCTCATTTTTATCTCCATTCTTTTCTCGCTCTTCATCAATGACATCCCTTCTGTCTGCACTAACTCCCTCATCCAAATGTATGCAGACAATACCATCCCATACTCCTCGGGACCTTCCACAGCAGATCTCCAGAACCCCCTTCAATAGGATTTAAATAATGCTCTCAGCTGGTTCCTTGTTAACCACCTTAGAGTCAGTACTAAGAAAACTGTCACTGTGACATTTGAGACAAGGCAAAAGCTAGATAAGCTCCAGACTCCCCCTGCTTTCTCCATGCCTGATGTCTCCAACCTCAAAGTAGTCATCAAATTTAAATACGTTGGGATCTGGCTGGACACCAATCTTGATTTTTCTCCCACCTTACTCCCATATGCTGTAAACTCTGATCTAATTTAGGCATATTATACTGAAACAGAGAAAGTCTCCTCCTCCCTATCTGTCATGAGATTGTCAAGAAAATGATTCTCACAGTAATTGACTATGCTGACATAGTCTATGATGGTACTAACCCCGCCACATCCTTGTCCAGGCTTGATACTCTCCTGAACTCTTTCTGCTGATTCACTTTAAACTCTCTCCATCACAAGCATCACTGCTCCCAATACTTATCCCTCGCTATTATACCTCTCTACCATTGTCACCTGACACACTACTTGGCTTTCATAGCCAAATACTGGTTTGGGACCCTTGCCTCCTATTTCTCCTCTTGGCTTTCTCCGGCGGACCCCTCCTTCTACCCGCTTCATTCCAGGGACACACAATATTTCTCCCTGCCTCACCCCCAATCATCTTTTGGTCTGTCAGCTTTCTCCTACTGCCTCCCCTTCCTCTAGAATTGGCTCTCCCCAATGACTTGCCATGCAGTCTCACATCTAGCCCTAAAGTGTCTGCTTTGACACACTTCTTCCCCCATTGCTCCTGCATGGCCTTATCCCCAGTCTCTCAACCTAGTTCCTCAATGTCTGCATGCTTTTTCCCCTGATGACCTCCTTCTGAGACATATTTGATTTGTTGACCTGCCTACCCTACTTATTTTTGATGATTGCTGTAGTTAGTGGATGCATGATTTTGATCCTTTTCTTGGTCCATAGGACTTGACTTTGTTATAATTGCTGTTACTGTTCTCTCCCTCTGTTTGCATTGTAATCCTGTTTCCCCAGTTTGCACCCATAAATGAGCCCTGGTTCAGTGTGCCTTTCTCAGTTGCCAAAGTTTGAATAAAACAAATAATAAATAAAAGGCATTACACTCCAGATTGTTTTCAATGTGTACCCCAAAGTTAAAATATGTCTGCTTTTTCTTTTGGAAGTAAGGTGCTCTCAATACCCCTTCCTGTGTACTCCAGCATCCTGTTTGCCTTACTGTAGACCTTGTTACATTGGTTTGATTGTTTTAGGGAACACTGTTGATGCTAATACTGAAGTCTCTTTCCTCAGAGGTAGTGCACAGCTTTATCCACCCCCCCAAATCCAGTACTCTGTCCTCAGGTTCTTGTTCCCTGTGTGCAACACCTTGCACTTTTTGTCATTGAATTTCAACTGCCAAACCCTTGACTACCTCTATAGCTTTTGTAAGTCTCTCTGAATCTGCCTACCCTCTCCTCACTGTCTACCTTGCCACAGAGCTTAGAATCAACTGCAAAGATACACATCTTGCCCTGAATTCCTTCTCCCATGTCACTAATGAGCATATGAACCCAGGATGAATCCTTGTGGCACCCCACTGATGATCTTCTTCTCTTCTGACTTGACTCCATTGACCACACCCTGCCACTCTCTCCCATCCAACCAGTTTCAGACCCCTCTAACTTGTCCTTCACTGTATCCAGCTTCTCTAGCTTCTTCAGCAACCTTCTCTTATGCACTAAGTTGAAAGTCTTGCTGAAATTGAAGTAGAGTAAATCCATAGCATGGCCCTTATCCACTACCCTCATTACACAGTCAAAGAATACTATCAGGTTAGTCTGATGAGACCTTCCTGCCACAAACCCATGCTGTTTACTATTCTGGAGTCTGTTGCTCTCCAAGTAGTTCACACAACCATCTTTGACTAGTGTTTCCATCAGTTTACCCACAACAGAGGTAAGGCTGACAGGTCTGTAGTTAGCCAGTTGCTCCTTGCCCTTTATGGAGTGGGGGCAATGCCTGATACCCTCCAGTCTTTTGGAATTACTCCTGTCTGAATTGAGCTATTGAATAGATCCACCAAGGGTTCAGTTCGTTCTGTTACCAATTCTTTGAGCACCCTCAGATGCATCCCATCTGGTCCAAGGGCCTTATCTATCTTTTGGGCCGCTAGCCCTTTCACTGGCAAATACTTGCTGCCTCATCTCAGGGATCCCTCTTACAGCTGCCTTAATGCCATTTTCTGGCAATGGCCTTCTGTCTTACCTTGTAAATACATAGCAAAAGTAGTCATTAAGAATGACCACTTTCTGCCCATTCTCCTCAATTACCCTACCTCCTTCTGTTAGCATAACAATTCCTCCTCTCTTCTTTCTTTTTTCCTAATATATCTGAAGAACTGTTTCTTCCCATCTTTGACTCTCTCTGTAATATGCAGCTCTGTGTCTGCCTTTTGTTTCTTTGATCGCACTTTTGGTTTCCCTTGTTCTCATTTGGTACTCTCCCCATCCTGACTTCCCTTGTTTTTCTTTGTATCTAGTGAAGCCCTTCTTTTTTGGCTCTAACTGCTTCCCTGACAATTCCAGAGAACCATATTAAGGTCTCTTGTGCCATTTTCCTTTTATTACTTATCCCATGCAAGACTTTGTTGCCTCGAGAATGGCAGCCTTGATTGCCGCCCCCCCCCCGCTTTCCTTCAGACCCCTGATGCTGTCCTCTCCATCTAACTTGCCCTGGACCTACTCCCTCATCTAGTCGAAGTCTACCTATCTGGAATCAAAGACATCAGCCTTTGATGAGGACTTGCATGCCCCAAGGATCAGGTTGAACCCTTTAGAGTCACTGTTGTGGGACCTTATTGGCTCCCCTCCTTTCACTTTTCCTAACACTTCTGAGTTGGTGAGCACTACATCAAGAATGGTAGCCTGCCTAGTGGTTTCCTTAAGTAGCTGCATCAGCATTCAGTCTTGCAGTGTATACAGCAGGACCTAACTTCTGGAAGTCCTGGCTGCTTGAATGACAGACTCAATATCTGGCAAATTCAGATCTCCCATCACCACCTCCACTTTTGCCACTCCTCTTTCTAGTGTCGTGTCCCTAACTGATTATCTCTGTGCTCCCCCATCCTGGAGGACTATAGATCATCCCACTCATAGTTTCTTGCCTGAGGATGCCATGAGCTGAACCTGCAGTGAGTCTGTTTCCCCATTACCTCCTCTGAGATTGCCATCCTCCAATGCCTCTATGCTCTCTCTGTTATATAGGGCTATGTCTCATCCTTTACCTTTTCCTCTATCCCATCTAAACAAGGTGTAGCCTGGGTCTGTCAGGGGTCTGGTATGAAATCCTAACTCTAACTAGACCGACATGTGAAATACCAATGCTAAAATCCCATCATGGTCATAATCCCGATTGACAAACTGTTGACTATTACAATCCTGACTCCTGACTCCCATTTGTAAATGGCCAACACTGACTCCTAACTCTTGGTTATAAATGGCCAACACCGACTCCCAATTGTAAATGGCCAACACCAGCAGATTCTTTCAACAGGTGGTATCTACAGGTGCACACAGATTCTACATTAGTCAACAGTTCTTTCTGATGCTATTCAATGTGATGCACTACTGTGCAGGCAGCGGGGTGGGTGAGTTGCTACAGAGTTCGATTCAGTGAGTAGCACATCAAAAGGAACTGTAGCACTGTAATCATGGTGAGGACAATGCTTTTATCTGTGAGTGAGAGAGTTTCTGGATGTCTTATAGGTTTCTGTGCCCCCTTCCCCACTGCCTGCACAGTGGCACAGCCTGGTTTCACTTTCTGCTATAGCTTGGGAATTGTTTGAAACTGTAAATCACAGAGTGAAAGAGTTTCTGTATACCTTACAGGATCCGGTGAGTAGCAGCAACAATTTTAAGTATTAAATGCTTGTGGGGACCTGTGGGGACTTGCAGATCAAAGACTCGCTTAAAATGAAACTAATACTGCATCAGGGTGTTGAGATTTGGTGTTAGTAGTCAGGCATTTCTGCAACTGGATTTTAAACTTGTCAGTCTTCCAGATTCAGACATGCAAGAGATGAGATTGTAAGATTTGAAATTTCATATGGATTCTGTCTGTTGGGTCCCAATCATTATTCTCTGTGTCACAGGCTTCTGTGATGGCTACTAGATCCATCTCAGTGTCTGCCACCATTTCCTGAAGATCACGCATTTAATTTCCCAGACTCCTGACATTAGTACAGACCCTCTCCCATCTTTTTCCTGTTTCCCCTCTTGCTTGTTCCTATTCTTTCCCCCTTATTTTTCCCTAGACTCCATAATAATTTATTTTTCATGCTGAATGAAGGCTTTGTCAATCCTCCCCCATTGGCATCTTCCCCAACCTAATTTGAACTTCAGCTTTACTGTTACCCACCTTGCTGCATGTTTCATTCTTTTTTATCAGTTTCTTGTAAACCTGGAGAACCAAGCCTTGAATTGTTCTGTGACTCTTGATAGTTTGTGGGACTATAATTATATTGGCAACCCCTGAAATTACCACTTTTTTATTCTTTTTGAAACTGGATAAGGTCCAATAGGCACATGTGTTTGTATTCAGGGTGACCTGGGAGCTCTGAGGTAGTTAAGTGACTTCCTCGGAGTCACACAATATGCTCAGAGTCACACCGTAAGCAAATGGTGATTATGGGAATCCAACCCAGGTCTACTGGATGTACCAAGCTCATTTGCAGCTCATTAGACTAATGTCTGGGCTATACTGCCAGCCCCATGCCTCCTCAGCTAAAACATCATCAGGAGTTATACCTGTCATAAGTGAAACCCTAGTTCTGGTAAGGCTGTTGGAGCATCACAGGTTGATCCACAGCCTGTTTTTGTGGAGTTGTGTTACTGTTTTTCTTTTTTCTTGGGAAACTTAGGAGCAGGTAGCTCCCCAACTTCCATGGCGAGGATGTCCAAGGTAATGTTTTCAGACCCTTTTGCTTTGAAGACTGATTTTCTCCCTTTCCGGGGTTGTACTCATCAGTATGGTCAGTTTTCCAGATTGTCACCGCCTGATTAATAAACCACAGATTTTCTTTTCTGTTTTATTAATTTCTCCCTTGCCAAAGGAACTCCAATGTATCAGGGCAATGCACCAAAATACATTTCTTTAAGATTATAGCTGTCAATGTCAGAGTCTCTGTCTGCTCCAAGATATACATATTAAAGAAATGTCTTAGATTTTGGTCCTGTGTACATATCATTTTATAAGCTGCATCACTGGCTTCTCATTTAGTGTGAAATCAAATATTTTTTCATTGCTTTACGCAACACTATACTGAACTTTTTGTTTTGTGACACAATTCCATATAACAGGTCAAGAGTTTAACTACAGGGGACCACTTACTAATGTCAAACTTTTTCTTTTCTTTCTTTCTTTGTAAAGTGGCAAAACATTCTTTCAAATTAAATTTGTGCTGGTTAATTGTATGACTAGATTTTTCAGGGTCATATGGACCTCCAAGTAAATCTTTTGCTGTTTTTAATTTTCCAGCCCATTCCTTATCACTGCATTTCTTTAGAAATATTCTTTTCACATAGATTCATAGATTGATACAAGTTCAAAAGGCAAGATGCCCATTTATGAACTCACCACCAGCTGGTTTAGCAGTGGAAAGAAAATTTCCTGTCACCCATATGCTCATCAAGACTTTTCCTAAATTGTTCTACCTTTTCACTATTAATGATGTTAACTAGCTGTGAGTTGTATATGGGAGGGACTCTCTGCGTGAAGAATATTTTAGAGAGCTCTTCCTTAGAGACAGAATGATTGTTATCAGAGGAAGTGGTAGTGGGATGTGTAGAACTGCTATCTGATGATGAGTCAACTGACGTTCTTGACTTACTTCCACTTTTACCGTTATTCATTACATTTTGCAGTCATAGAAACATAGAATTTGATGGCAGATAAGGACCGCTTGGCCCACCCAGTCTGCCCATTTCCCTGCCTACTGGATAAGCTGCAGATCCTAGTTAACCAGCAGCCTACTTTCTACCCCCGTGCGTCCTAGAATTGCCTTTTACACCGTCCCATGCATGCTTGAATTCCACCACTGTTTTGGACTCATCACCTCCCTCTTGAAGGCCGCTCCATGCATCCACAACCCACTCTGTGAAAAATACTTCCTTAAATTACCTCTGAGCCGCCCTCTATCTTCAGATTGTGCCCCTTGACTTGCACACTTTTTTTAAAGATGCTACCCTCTTGGACTTTGTTGATTCCCTTGAGGTACTTGAAAGTTTCTATCATGTCCCCCTCTCCTCCTTTCCTCGAGGCTATACATATTAAACTCCTTAAGTCTCTCTTCATATGTCTTCTGGTGCAGACCTTGCACCATTTTAGTTGCCCTCCTCTGGACAGCTTCCATCCTGTCTATGTCTTTGCGAAGACTGGGTCTCCAGAACTGCACACAGTACTCCAGATGGGGTCTGACCAGCTGTCTGTACAGAGGGATAATAACTTCCTGTTTTCTACCGGTGATGCCTCTCCCTATGCATCACCAAAATCCCCCCAGCCTTCCTTGCTGCCCTCTCACATTGCTTGCCCACCTTTAGGTCATCTGATATGACTACCCCGGTTACCCCCCAACAGCGATATTTCTCCAGCAAGGTCCCTTTCCCTAATTTTTCTTTTAGCTCTTCACTTTGCTCTTGCATGATGCTAAACTGTTCAGAATAGTTTTGCATAGTTTATTCTATCTTGTTTTACTAATTCACTAGTTCCCTTGTCTTGTGACATTGAAATGCTATACTACTTACTATGCACTGTCTGGCTTATACATGTAGCCAATTTCCTCAACTCTGTATTCATTGGATCCATGACGGGTGCTCGACAAAATATTTGTTGAACACCCTGTCAGTGATACTGACAGGCCAACCTCATTCTGCAGTCAGCTGCCAGTTCTCACTGCCTGCACCCCCCAACTTTAGGGTTATCAACTCCAAGTTGGAGCTGATTGGGGGGGGGTGCAGAACCCCTGATAGACAGTGCCAGGTTCCAGTGGGTTTCCCATAGCGGCATGGTGCTGTAGTCACTGTGGGGGACCTTGCTGGAGAAATGTCGCTGTTGGGGGGTAACCGTATTAATTTCCCTGGTGTCACTGATACACCTAACTTATGCTTCATCTCCTGAATTTATGTAATATGTGTCTGTAACCATGGAAATGTGTTTTAAAGATTTTCCTTGAATCTATATTAGCTTCCCCTGTGTTGCTGAAATGTCTAACTTAAAACTTAATCTCCTGAATTTATGTAATATGTGCCTGTCACCATTGAAATGTGTTTTATCTAAATCTGCAAAACGTGCATATCACCATTCACCACTGAAATGTGTTTTACCTACAATATGTCTGTAACTCTCCTGGGTCATGCCTGAAAATAGGCAATTTTATTGTCTAGCACACTTACCCAGTAATCAAAAACTAAATATTGTAAATTAAAAAAATGCATTTTCTACTGTTTCTTTTCTGTCAGCTTGTTCTTTTTCTTCAGCACTACACTGAATAGGCTTGAACAATGACTATGGAAAGGCAAGTTCATTTTGAGGTTCTAAAAGAAAGTTCTCTCTTAATAGGAACCAAGAAACCTACTTTCATTTTCACCATTTTTAAGTTTTCATTTTTCATCTCTACCTGCTTCAGGTTAAACTCTAACTTCTCTAAATGACTGGTAATACACCTGACTTAACATTCACAATTATTTTGGAAGCATTGTGTTAACTCTGCTTGGATTAGAGAAAAAATATTTTCAACTTCTTGCATATCCCTTTTTAACTATATGCAAGTTTCCGTAGCAACTTTAAGATCACCTATAAGACTTTATTGTTTGAACTCCCTATTCCTTAGCTCAGTTTGTGTTTTCTCTAAATCCTAAATTAATTGCTGTTTTTCTGTTTCTATGCTAATAACATTTTGTATAAACTTTACGTCATGATCTAAAGTCTCATGTGACTTTTTAGTTAGTAGTTCCATTTTACCTGTAACTGGTGGCACATATTGGACTGCTGGCCTTTATGTTTTTGTATGGTCTGTAACTGCACAGTTAATTGGTATTCTACTCCTAGCAATTTATCTTTTGGAAATAAACAACCTGTCTAGTTCTTTAAAGTGGTATTTTTATGTTTGATGCACAGGCGCATCAAATGTTTTGCTACTGTGATAGGGGATTATGGGGGGTGTCACTGCTGAGCACCATTGAAGTTGAAAATAACAGGGGCTCAGCAGTCTAGACCAATGACCACACACTGTGGTCTTGATATCACTCGCTGCTTGCTGGGTGAAAGCTTTGTATATTTCAAAGAACCCAATGCTGCTCCAATCAGAGGGCTTCAATCCTTTGATTTGCATGAAGCTGAATGGTCAGCAAACAGCTAATCAGCTGTCAACACCAACAGCCTGTCAAAAAAGTAACACAAGTAATTAGAAGGCTGCTAGTAAAGTAATGTGCAGTAAGCGAAAGTAACAACCGGTGCCACATTCCACCACTGAATGAAAGACCGAGTGCTCACTTAATGCTTAAACAAAATTTATTTCAGCTCAGCAACTCATTCCAACAGTTGGTTAACAGAACAAAATCAGGTCTTTTATTCAGTGCATGCCAGTTGTCACTTTCACTTTCTGCACTTTAACAGAATGGCTTCTTTCTCCCCACACACCTGCCCTTTCCCAACTTTATCTATCTATCTATCTATCTATCTATCTATCTATCTATCTATCTATCTATTTATAACAGTGTTTTGAACTCCAGTGTTCCCCCCATTGTCCTATACTATACCTATATTAACTCGCTCATGGAACGGGGTGAGCATTGGGGTTCAAAATGCCAAAATACATCTGTCATGCCTGTTCCTGCATGCATTGTGGGGGTGCGGTGTTAGCCTTGGCAACTCTAAGGTTGGATTTCCCTACTTTTGATGTTGCAACTATAATGGTGCATTAACGCAGTTTTTTGCAATGAATTTCCCTTCTTTTTGAGAATGTGTAATGTAAGTGGAATGTGGTTGTGCTCCCGTCATGCTGCCATGAATATGTAATATTATCCATTTCTATGGGTCCTGTACTACCATATATCAATAAGTGTAGAGATATTGTAAGGAACCCTCTTGTACCTGTGGGAGCACAGGGCCCTTTGGGCTCTGCATTCCAAGCACTGCATAATGGAATGCACACTCACTCCCATTTTAGCATAATGGCATGCATATGTGAGAGCATAAGCCCTCTGATATATAAGTACAGAGACATACTGCAGGCCTAGAGGCATGTGACTGTGAGAGCACAGGGACTTCCAGAATCTGCACTCCATTCATGACACCATGAATACAAAATGTTATCCATTTCTTGGAGGCCCTGTGCTACCATTTATCCATAAGTGTAGAGTCAGTGTAATGAACTCTCATATCCCTTTGGAAGCACAGGGCTCTTTGGCCCTGCAGTATCAGCACTGCATAATGGTATATACCCCCACTCCCATTTTTGCATAATGATATATATATGTGGGCATTTGCATCTTCTGGGCCCTGCACTCCCACTTACCCATAAGTACAGAGACATACTGCAGACCTAGAGACATGAAAAGGAACCCTTGTAACATTAATGCAAGTGGTATGTGGTTGCTTGAGTGCATGGTCCAGAGGAACCTGCACTCCCTTCAGGCTACCATAGGCATGTAATGTTATCCATTTCATGGAGCACAGGGCCCTATATGCCCTGCAATACCATATATCCATATGTTTAGAGACATTGTAATGAATCTTCTTCTCCCTGTGAGAGCACAGGGCCCTTTGGGCACTGTGCTCCCGGCACTGCATAATGGCGTGCCCCCCATTCCCATTTGTGCATAATGGTATGCATATATGGGAGTGTAGGCCCTCTGGGACCCGCACTCTTACTTAGATGTAAGTACAGAGACATACCACAGACCTAGACACATGAAAAGGAACCCTTGTAATACAAATGTGGTAATATCTCAGTAACCTTAGCAATTATGAAAACAATTTCACAGAAGTTGCAGTCATGACTTGGAAACCTTCATGCATGCTTAGTTCACCTAAAGGTGGACTAAACTGTGAGTAGATAAAAATCCATAACTTGAACCATTTTCAAATACATGTGCTGAAAGGGCACCGAGGGTGCCACAATGTTATCTTATGGGAAATTTCACAACTTCAGAATGCTGTAACCATGAAATCAGTGTAATTGTTTTCCCCAAACCAGCATAAGGCACATCTGAGGGGCAAAGGCTTGCCACACTGAAAATTTCATCCCAAACCCCTAGTCATTTTTTTTGCTATGAAGTGTGGAAAGAAACTGATTGTTTGGGGCCGTTTACTTTCTTTCATGTTCAGAACACACTGTTTATTTTTCCCCCATAGGCTATGATGGGAAACTTTAAACTTTAATACTTTTGAAGGAATTAATATTTTTTCATCAAACCTTCAAAAGGCATTTCCATAACCCAGTCCCAATATACCCTGAACATTTCAGACCTGATGAACAAACTGTTCAGGCAGTGGAGATGAGCAAAGAATTTCACAAAGTTGAGGATTTTTCACACTTTTTTATGCTCCACAGCACCACCACCACAAATCCTACAGGAACAAAAGTTTCCAGGTTTTAAAATCTGGTGTACTACACTAAGCATGCAAAATGTCAGGTGAATCAGACAAATGGTTGTAAAGTTATTAAAGTGCAAAATGTTGAGGTTAACATAGAAGCTCCTGTGCAACCCTAATATATATATATATATATATATATATATATATATATATACAGAATAAATATATATATATTTTTATATGCATAATTATTTATTCATGGCAAAAAAAAACTCTCTTAATGCATCAGTAGTGTTGTCCACAACAGCAAAGTGAGAAATTCAGTGCTAGGGTTGCTCCCTTTGCACCTCACCCCACCCACCAACAGGCATCAGGGTGTGTGAGGTCATCAGTCCTAACTCTCACCCCATTCCATGTGTAAATAAGCTGAGGTGGTGCAGTATCAGAGAATGGGGTGAGAGTTAGGCGCGATGACCCCAACACACACCCTGATGTCTGTTGGTGGGGGAGGGGTGGGCATGGGATGCAAGGGGTGGCAACCCTAACACCAAATCTCCTCACTTTTATCACTGTGGAACAACCCTAACTGATGCATTAAATGGAGTCTTTTGCCATGAAGTTCCCTTCTGTTTGAAAATGTGCACTATAAATAGTGAATGATATGTGGTGGTGGGAGCGTGGGGCCCTTTGGGCACCACACTCCCACCATGCTTCCCATTTGTGTGTAATAACTCTGACAGTAATGGTAATCCTAATGGGAATGTTAATGATAACGCTAACAATAACACCAATGCTAACGGTAATGGTAACAGTAATGTAACAGTAACAGTATCGGAAACGCACACGGTGATGCAAATGGAAATGATAATGGAAATGGTAATGGAAATGCAAGCTCAAATGTAAACGCAAACACAAATGTTAATGGAAATGGTAATGGAAATGGTAACAGTAATGCAAATGCAAACGTAAATGCAAATGGTATCGCGACGTACAAGGAAAGAGTAACATAAGTGACGACAGAAACACAAGTGCCAACGCAAATGTTAATGGTAACGGAAATGCAAATGAAAATGGTAACACAAACGGTAATGAAAACGCAAATGGTAATGTTAACACAAATGCAAATGCAAGTGCAAATGCAAATGCAAACAGTAAAACACAGGATGACACAAATGTAAATGCTAATGCAAATGTAATGGAAATGCAAGCGGAAACATAAATGCAAATGCTAACGCTAACAGTAACGCAAACACACACATTTTGTGTTCGAAAGAGGTGCATCCAGAAGCACAGTAATTATAAAGAATGTGGGCACAACAATGGCCCTTGGACAGCAAAATGAGCACTTGTAATACTAAATTGCTTATATCTCAGGAACCATACGATGTAGGAAAAAAAATAAAATATCATATTATTTATGACTTTCCAGGCTAGTTTTGCACTTTGCTCCCAGTGGGGGGCTAATAATTTTTGTGATGAAAAGTCAGAATCTCGAACTGTTTTCGAGATACAGGATCCCGAAAGGCACGGCTAACGCCATAATGTTATCCTATGGCGAACATTTTCAACCTTGGAGTGCTGTAACATTGCAGCCCTGTTATATTTTGGCACCAAACTACCAAAAGGCATATCTATGTGATGTTGACTTTCTTCTCTACAAATTTCAGCCTAAAAGACCAAACTGTTGTTTTGCAGCAGGGTGGCAAAGTTTTCCTGTTGTTTTGGCCATAGTGTCTCAAAGCACAGTCACAAATCACCACACTTTTGCAAAAAAAAAAAATCACGAAAGTGTCACATTTGCAAAAGTACTTTGCAGCACTACCTTTTACAAAAATTTCAAAAACATATTTCTGGAGTGTTTTACCCCCCCCCCCAAAAAAAAAAACATGGCTAGCATCCTCAGGACTCGACTAGGTGAACACAACAAGAATTGTGTCCCTAAAGGGTCCCAAATTTAAATGGCAAGCATTTTTCTGACCAACTGAAAAAAAAATGCTGAATCACAAAAGTAAAAGGGTAATTTGCAACGGTAAAAACTGCATTTGTGACAGTGTCACATAGTTCATTAACTTTTCCTATAGACTATAATGGGATTCAGTTTGTTTTGAATAACTTTTGAACCGTTTAATATTTTTTCACGAATCTTTGAAAGACACATCAGGGACCCTGACTGCATGTTCCATAATGTTTTTGGACCAATCATGTAAACCATGCAGGCTTTAGGTGAGATCAAATAAAAACACAAAATCAGTAATTTATGCATTTTTTGGTGCACTGTAGCTTCACAACCTTACATCCGACCGTAACACAACTTGCAAAATACAGAAATCTATGATATGAGACTGTACATTCCAGATTTCATGCAAATCTGTTATATGGTTGCAAAGTTATTAAGGTATAAAATATGAGGTTTTATATGAAAGTGGCTACTCAGTCCTAACTGTAGTGGCACTACCATGCCACAATAATTTTAATGTAAGCAGAGCGGAGTGCCCACCCCCACTATTGCTTCTTTCTCCCTGTCCCTTCCAAGTGGCTCACCTGCCCACCTGCCCTTCCCATGCTTTTATTTATGTTTTTAATGTAAGTAAAGCGGGGTGCCTACCCTCGCTGCTGTGTCTCTTGACACTCCCCATTCCATCCAGGTTGCCCACCACCATTCTCAAACAAGCCCAATACTGGTGGACCCAATCTCAGTGTCAGAATGCAGTCCATCCCTTAATGTTTTTTTTAACCATGTAGCAAAAGAAAACTATCCATTGATGTCTGTTCTGCAATTAATCCCCCCCCACCCAACCCTTTGAGTCAGCACCCATGCCCCAGTCCTTTACTTACCCACCAGGGGTTCAGTGCCATAATCCTCTCTGGACTACAGAAATGCCTTCGCTCTTCAAAGCTGAACTGTGAACTGAGGAAATCTGGTATGCAGTTTAATGTATTTCAATTAATTTGGTTAATAACTTAACAACATAACTTGGCCATTTGGCCATGACCATTGAGCAGTGTCAGTGGCTCAGTAGGTAGCACACTCGCCTCTGAGGCCGGGAGATCAGAGGACTGTGGGTTCAGTTCCCACATCTGGCACTTGGGTTAATATCCTAGTACTGACACTGTAATGCAGCATGAGAGGGGTGCTGCATTTCTGAGGTGCTGTCTTTCGGATGAGACGTTAAACTGAGGTCCCATCCGCCTGGATTGGTGGTAGTTCAGGTGGATGTTAAAGATCCAATAGCACTTATCGAAAAGAGTAGGGGAATTTCCCCGGTGTCCTGGCCAAATTTCCCTAATTCACTAAAAATACCACCAACAGCTTAATCTGGTTCAAGGTCAGTTGTCATTCAACTGTATCCCCCCTTCCCTTGGTCGTGCCTGAAAATAGGCAGGATTTGTCTAGTGCACTTACTCGGTCAACAAAAGCTAAATAAAATAAATTTTTGGATATTTTTGCCCCAGTTTTTCAACATGCCTTTTTTGGGACCCCACCTCATGAACAATGTCAGTGAAATTAGGCAAATCTGTCCCAAAAGGTGATTTAGTGGTTACAGTACAAAATCACTTTTTCAAAATCAAATCAAATCAAACTTTATTTATAAAAGGTGCTGATCCAAAACCAAGGGGCAAGGGTTAAAGATTTTCTCCACCCTTGTTCATGAAGTGGGGTCTTAAGATGGCTATGTTGAAAATCAAGCATAAAAATATTAAAACAACAGTAAATTTATGAGCCTACATTGAAATTTGCAAATACAGGCTAGTAACATTGGTCATTTTTAATCTTTTGATCCCAAATTTCAACAAAGCCATTTCTTCATAGCACCTGTGACAGCTGCCATTTTTCAAATCTTGGCCAAAATATGTTTTTAAGCTTGTGGTGTGAAATGACATTTTGGTGGCACAGGTTTCATCTCATAACGGTGACCACAGAAAGGCAATCGCCGTTAGGGCGAGTTTACATAACCAAAAATCTATTTCAGTGATGTATACACCTGGCGCACAGCTAAAGGGTGCTGGGGACTTAGGTTTTTTGCTTATGTGGGGTGCTGCATCCCTTGCACTCCCTACTGAAGTATTCTCAACTCCAGGTGGGTGCATGTCAGGGAGATGCAAAATCCCCTTCAAAACAAATTCACAGCTGGAAGCAGAAAAAAGAACTTGTGCCCAGACCTGAACCCAGCACCATCACAACTGTAGTCTGCCACCCACCCACTGTGCCATGGGGCCAGCTTGGCAGCCCAGCACTGCACTACACCTCACAAACCCTCCCTCCCTCCCATCACTTGGCATGCTTGCTCCCCCCCCACTTGTGTATACATATAGCGACATCCTGTCGCTACACTCATGCAGCCCCATCCCTGTTGCCCTCCCTGCCTGGTAGCCCCGAGGACAGGTGCCACAATTGAGTCACCCTTTTTGAAAGCACTCAGTTGCGATCACCATTGTCACAGGCTACTGGTGCCACAGAATGACATTTTGGTGGGGATTTCAATCTTTTCATTTACCGGGTTCAATAGGTGAGGGTAATAAAAAGGCTGTGCTGAAAACTTGGTGTGCAAATGCAGTAAAATGCCTAGGTTATGACTGAACATTACACTATTTCAGCATTCACTCATAACTTCACAAATTTTCAATATTTTGACTCCAAACTTTTACCGTAGCCATTTTTCCACGCCACCTCATAAATGTAATGTGTCATTTCTAAAATGCTGGATGAGATGTGTTTTTGCACCTGTGGTGTGAGATGAAATTTTGGCCTATATACCATAAACGGTACATGTCATGTTTATAAGCAGAATCCTGAAACAAGTATCTTCAAAACACGAGGTCAAAATAAAAAAAAAAATGTTTAACATGCATTAAACACCTGGCATTGACAAATGCTTGTTTTTTTTATGTTCCATTAGTTCTGTGCTTCTAAACAGTTGATCTTTAAATGGAGGTCATACCTTTAATTCTTTTTCCCTCCTGAACCTTTATCTTTCTAAACATATGATCTTTTTCTCTTCACTAAAGTGGCTATTCTCTTTGAAAAACTTTTACCATTTTAAGTGAACAGAATACCAATTTGGAAGTATTTTTAAATCTAGTTTTCTTTTCTGGAGCATACACTCTTTTAAACCTGTTCCAAAAAAATGGACCATCAAGTCCATCATCTTTCTGGTGTTATCTCAGCTTTGTGAGACTCAACAGTTTCTTATATTTCTGAGTCTATATAAAAGTTGTAGCAATCTTTTTTAAAAGTTTTTCAAAATCAACCTTATGGTTTACCATTATTTAAGTGTAAATGTCACCAGTTAACAGAACAGTTAGTGTACCTGTGTTCACTGGTGATCTGATTACTTTACCCTCAAAAAAAGCAGGCAGACAAAGAAAAGGTTTCAAATGTCCTACTTATTTACTTGGAGGTATATGTGTAGTCTAAAACCCGAAACATTTATTTTTGCCAAAAACTTTTCAAATTCCACATGGATACATATTCTTGGTAGAGAGCACTTCTCCCAATGGCTTCCCTACAGTTTTTTAATCTATGACTATGAGCTAGTCATGACTCCATCCAGCTGCAGGTGCATGATCTCAAAGTGCCCATGAAGACACAAGCACAATATGGCAACTAACAGAAAAAGCTGATTTAGCAATTAAAAGTTATGACAGTTAGCTGGCCCAGTGGCACTGAGGGCTGAGGCACTGGATGCCAGATCTTGCACTACGCCAGCGACCCAGGTTTGGGAATGAGCTCAGGTTGTCTGCGATTGGCAGGGGAAGACTGGGATTGAGCATTGGAGACAGCTCTCCCAGTCCTGGGGAGGGTTTGAGACTGTACATTGTGCTGCGGTGGCCCCTACGGACAGCCGGCGGTACTGCAAGCAATGGTGTAACTGAGGGGGGGGATCATGGCAGGCATCTGCATGTATGTGCATAGACATCATTGCACATCCATGATCCCAAAATAAGGAAGAATATAGGAAAAAGGAAGCACGGATTCATGGCAGCTTGATGGCCGCAGCTCTGTTGCCGACGATGCCTGGAGGCATGTGCCGGTACTGGTTTTCTCAGCAGGCAGGGGGCCATGGGGGGGCCCCTTTCATAGGTGTAGCTGCATCTGCAAGCTGGGCATGTGAGCTTCGGGGTCAGTGGCGGAGTGGAGTGGTGGCTGGATGAGGGCAGGATCATGGCTGCAAGGAAGATAAAGTGTTAAATGTTAAAAAAAAAGTTGTGAGACATATGTTATGAAGCCACTGGCAAGTCATTGGAGTGCTGCAGGGAGCAGGTCCTAGGAGAAATACTCTGTAGCCAGTATATGTATAGACCTTGAAAGGTTTTTGGCAAAAATACATTTTTCAGATGTTGGATTTCACATGTACCTCCAAATAAACAAGTAGAATGCTTTTCTTTTTCCACTTCCGTTTTTCAAGGGTATAGTGCTCAACTCACCGGTTACCTATCAGAATAGTGACCAAGCGACAGCGATCACTATTATGGCAAGTGTTCATTGCTGAAAAATAATTTTAATGATGCACAATGGCAGTGCACTTAAAAACAGTGCCCGAGACCTACAGGTCTTGTTTTTAATGAGGGGGGCTGCACACTCCACTTCTCCCATGGGGGGCTTTGCCCCCCCGCAACCAACCTACTTATGGATTCTCAACTCCAGGGGGTGCATGTTGGGAGGGGAAACTTGAAACAATACATGCAGCCAGGTGGAAAAAAAGTGCACCACACTGGGCCAGTACATGGTACCCCATGCCTCCCTGCCAACCACCCTCCCTGCAACACCAGTGATCTGGCTCAGCAGCTGCTCACTGCAACCCATCCCACATGCCAACCCTCCCAAGTGTCTCTCTCCCCCACACAGGCTCATGCTTGTATACGAGTGAGTTCCTGTTGTGGTTTTCACCAACTGCAGTATTTGGTCACCCTCCTACCTAGGTAGCTGAGATCACAGTCACTGAGATTGAGTCACCATTTTTCTAGGCACTCAGTCTCAGTTGCTATGGTCACAGACTACCAACTCACAAGTGAACACAGGTACTGTCCACTAACTGTTTGTCTAATTAAACATTTCCTAGAGTTAGAGATACTCAATGCTGCAATATTACAGAAAAGTAATTTGAGCACCACAAATCTGCATTGTGGAAGTAGCAGAAATGTTTTATATGCATACAACTAATAACATTTTTTTCCCCGTGGAAGGTGCTAAGTCATACTACAGTTCTTCTCTTTAGCATCTTCTGAAGTAAAAGTTTCTTGTTGATCCCAAAGGTCTCGCCCTTGTTGTCTTCTGAGGTAACAGTCTTTAGTTGATCTCAAAGGAGACTCTGTTGTGCCTTTTATGGTAAGATACTACTTTTACTCCAACATAAATTGTGTTTTTTAATGAAAAATCTGGCTGGCTCTTTTTATTTTTATGCTTGAATGCTAAAGACATTGGGATCACAACAAAAGAGAGGCTTTTGGATGTGTAACTATCCTCAGTCTATTGCAGCCCTAGAATATTTTATCTTCACCTACGTTCTGCCCATTCCGTACCTAGTTTTTGCAGTACCTAAATAGCTAAAAGAATCACATTGCTGGAAAATGAGAAGCAAAAATGTTTGTGTCCATGTGTGTTTTTGTGCTGCTACAATGGTGCTGATAACCGGCTGTTTTTTTTGTCTTGTGAGACTAGCCGAGATGTTGCATTTGTTTGCAGGTTTTTGTGGGTGTGCTGCACTCTTGTTTTTCAGTTCATGTTTGAAGTTACCTAAAATGGCAGTTCTTCTGGTTGGCAGCAAGATAAAGAACTTCAGTGGGTGGTGGCTGTTTTTTTTTTAAGTTGATCTTTTTTAATAAAAGATTGAAATGACCATGACAAAAAAACTAAGTTAACAAGAACTAATAAAAAAACACAAAAAACTAGAGCACAACTAATAAAAACTATACCATACACTCTTAGCAGTGAGACAGTGGAGAAAGAATGAACAATGAATGTCCATGTCTCAGTAACAAATACAATAAAAAGAATTTAGAACTGAACACTAAAGAACTATGAGAAACAAATCATTCAGGGTCCTCATCCATACCACATGAAGGGGAGTTTTATAAAAGCACTGAAATACCTATCCATAAATGAAGTGGTCTGTGAGATACTTATCTATTAAACAAGTGTATATGATGACACAAATGACATGACAAAAAGTATGCATCAGTCAATCATAAGGAGGCAATATAGCTTTTCCCATCTATTATGGAAGGAAGGGAGAGAATGCCACATACTGGCAATCATTTTTTCCATGCGTAACGTTACCAACATTTTGTTATGCCATTACCAATGAGTAGGGGATATTATTATCCACTCGATATAATATAATATAATAATAAAATATATAACTTAGTCACTGTAGCAATCAACATTATCTGGAATCTCTGAGGTCCAACTAGTTGATCTATATCAAATCCCAAAAGATAAACCTCAGGGGAAAAGGGCAGTCCCAAAGTAAATGAGGGTACCTACAGAGCTATTATATCTCTGACATGTGGGACTTGGTGCCCAACCTATTTTGTGCAGTATTTGAGAAATAAAGTAAAAACTGTGTAAGACTTTATACTGAATAAGCTGTAATTTGTCAGTCCTGATATATTAAGAGATAAGGTCCCAAGGGGCAGAAGATTAAAACAATTCAGTATGATCTGGGAATTCTCTCTCCCAATATGCACTGGGTGGTTGTAATATGAGGTCCATTTAAGGCCAGGGTTAAACTGCTGCAAGTGGCAGCTACATTGGGAGGCACAGTTTATTTGAATTTTTCAAGTTCCAGTGCTGGAAACAATAAACTCACTTTGTGGCAGTTGTTGCCCCCACACACACACACACGGCATCATACTGGCCATCAATGGCAGCAAATCAATTTGCTGCATTTGATGGCCTCATGCAGAGTCACCAGTTACTGATATTGTAGGATGAAACCACAGGAAGAGTTTTACATGGGAAATGTTCTCTGGACCGTGAGAACTAAAAACAATAGCACTGCCATTAAGCACAAGGAGCACTTTTCCTTAACTGTAAGGTACAACAATGCCTTTATCCTTTCCAATTGTTACAGCATATTTACCACTAGATAAGTGTAAGAGAAGTGGGCCAGCAGTTAATTTGATTTCTCTATGAGTTGTGCACCATGAATTTCAGTTTCAAGAATTCAATCAAACCACTTCTTCCCCCAGTGCAGTAACTGGCACAGTGTAAAGCAGACAGCAAAAAGGGGGGGGGGGGTAAAATGCCATGAAGTAAACAATATATATTAAATATGGTAGCTTCAGCAGTCTCGCAGTCTCCCTCTCCAAGATAAAGACCCTGGGTCTGATAACCTCCATCGAATTCCTGGGCATTATTCTAGATTCCTCCATCATGGAAGTATGGTTGCCACTGGAATATGGTAGCTTACTTGTGGCTGGTGATGTTGGCATGCAACTGTTGTAAATTTGTGTGACTGTGGTTATGTACATCTGCAACTCACATTGTTATTGACCACAGCTGAGACGAAGTAATACTTAATAGTCATTGCTGAGCTTAAGGCTTATATTCCACTGTATTTTCTGCTTCACTCCTTGCCAATTATGATATTGTCCCTTGTTAATAGTTATCCAGTATATTTTAATATATTAATAATGTTATCATTTTACATTATTGTATTGCTTTCTGATGCTTATTTTAAATTTTTTTAACATTGAACGTAGCATGACAACAGATACTTACAAAGAAGGATGAGGCGGAGGAAAAGGAATTCCTTGCTCACAAGGGATACCTGTAGCAGGGGATATCCCTCCAGAAACTATTGAAACCCCTATAGTGTGACCACTATTAGGAAAAGGAAGTTGTAAGCTGCCATGATATGGTGGGTAGTACCCCACCCCCAATTCTGCTGCTCAGTACCTGCCTGTTGTTGGGCCAGACCGAATGTTATTTTACAGGGTTCTCAGGCTGAGTGGGGAACACCAGCAGTCTGATAGTAGTTAGCCATAATCTAGAACATAGTCCCCCCATCCATCCAGCCATACATATACTATATATCCAGTAAGAGAAATATAATAGTGCTAAATCTAAAGCAAAAACTGGAAGCAGCCACTATGCAAAATGAACACATGAAACAGACATTATGAGTCCAGCAGCAGCATCTTGTGGCTATATACTATACTTCAGAAGTCCCCAGAAACTCAATGATGCAGTCATTGAGACCTGGGATGAAAAATCACAGGTGTAGCCAGAATAGCAATGTTCCTATACAGCTCTGGGGGACCAAACCCCTCTAGAAATGTTGGTGTGCTGTATCACAATGTCCAATTTTGGGCCACAACACAATATAAAACAGTACAATTGTCTTCAAACGTCAGTATCTAAACTTAGTCCAGTATGTAAGCAATGCCTCCCATGCCCCAGAAAGTCCCACTGACTGGTACCCTTTAGTGCCTCACCATTCAGCCACCTTTGGAGTTGAAGTGTCACCCCCCCAATAGACCCATCTTCCCCCATAGTCCCTGGACACCTGCAGCACATACCCTAGCTGCCTCCCAGTAGTACAGCAAGTATCTGCACCTCAGCTAGTGCCTTCAGCAATTTCTTTCTCACTTTTCTGAGGTCCTTTGATGGTAGCCACCTTTGTACATCTCTATGCTGAAGGAGGCTACAATGTAGGAGGATGATGGCAGCACACCTCCTGGCTGGCCAGGTGTGTGACAGGGAACCCCTCTTCCTGCAGGGACACTCATATCCCTTTGCAGATGTGGAGACACACTGAGGGAAGGAAGTGTGTTCTAAGCCTTGTGTTCTAAGGGCTTTCATGACAGGAGCACAAGTTCTTCTCTACACTTGTAATATGGAGGGGTAATCATTGCTGATGCGTGTTCTATGTTTTTGTACATTACTGTCAAAGATCAGATTGATTATGGCTTAATTGTTTATACTGACACAAGCGAAGGAATGTTAATTAAATTTAAATTTACCTGTGACAGCATCCTCCGTTTCATGACCGGTCTCCCTCAAAAAACTCATCATTGCAATTTGCTTAAGTCAGCTAAGTGTCCATCACTTGAAAATAGGATCAACCTAAAAACAGATATATTTCTTTTTAAAAGAACACTGAGTTTTCTACCCTCTAAGGTTCAGCTATTATTTACTAGACTTTTAAATTTACAAGGAAGAAGGTCCCAAAGTAGATATGTATAAAGAATACCTCTCTATAGGAAGGTAATAGGCCAGAGATCTGTATCTTGTACTGTAGCACTGCAATGTTCTTTAATGGGAGGGCTGAGCCCATGGTTCAATGTGGGGAATAGCTCCTCCCACTACCACTATTTAAGGTCAGCGACTCCACACCTCCCTTGCTTAGGGAGTAATTTTCCCCTGAGCTCCCTGCATGGCTTGTATTGCTGTGCTGCCTTCTCTTGCTGCTCTGGTTCATGCTTCCTCACCTGTTCTTCTGTTGTACTGGTCATTCTCCTATCCTTGTGTTCCTCTCATTCTCTGTGTTCCCTCCTGCCATTTTCTTGCCTTTGTCCTGGTCACCTGTGGCTGTCTCCTTGTTTGATTCTCTCCCCTTCCCAGGCCCCTGGGGTTCTCCCTTTCTGTCTTTTTCTTTTGACCATTCTGTTTCTCCACGTCACACACACAGCTCACTGAGCTTCCCACTCTGCATATTCTCCACTCCGGCACCTCCACCTCCTTCCCTCAGTGTGTCTCCACATCTGCAAAGTGATATGAGTGTCCCTGCATGCCTGCTCTCTTTCCCTTCCATTTGAGCCTCTTTCTTTCAGTCTGTCCTGTACGCATTCATACCATTCCCCGCTATGGCCATATGCTTCCTGGTTTACCTGACCCCGCCTATTCACAAACAACTACTCTGACCTGCACGAATGGACTCCAGCTACGCTTCTCAGCATCTCCTGCAGTATGTGTTTTCCAGTTATTCTACAGTCCTTATTGGATGCAGTTCCTGACTCTGACATTGCCTACTGTGAATTTTCTGCACCACTCTCGCTGAGTCAGGCATTCCCTCTCATACAGGTATTTCCTATCAGTGAACATGCCATTCATACCACACAGGAACGCTTTCATTTTTTATGTTGCCTGCAGTGCTTGTACTAGCTGAAGCATATCCCAGCCATCACAGGAACACTACTGGGGGGAGGGAAGACACCATCCGTCCTCTGTCAACTTTGTGGATTATGGTCCTATAGTGTATGGTGGAACGTCGTTCTCCACCGAAATCGATCGTTTTCAAAACCTTGTAGTCACACAGTAGTGACGATCACAGAGCAGCAGAACTATTAGTCTCACTGCACTGCGCACGTCACAAACCATGTCCTCGAGCACAATTTGACAGTTAGGGTTCATTCATTTGACAGTACAGATAGCGTTAGCAGCAATGCCGGCGGCGGGGCTTTCAAAGCCACTTTCTGTGAATTGCTGTGCTGTTCTGGGTGCTGCTGTATGTGAGATTTGAAAAGTTTAAATGTTAATCTAAACATTTCAAGTGTGAAAACGCAAAGAATGTAAATTTAAGTTGCTCCAGTAATCAAGTAAACATTTTTGTAAGCAGCAATACAAAGTAGTGATTGTTTTTTTTTTTGCCAGAAAACACCGTTCCACCATACACTATAAAGAAAAGTGCATGGGGAGCGGTTGACAACAGGGCTTCTTCCACCTCATTGGCACTATGACAACGGCTTACCTCTCGAGCTGCACTCTTGAGGTAAGCCGTTGTCATAGTGCCAACTTGGTGGAAGAATAGCCCTGTTGTCAACCATTCCCCATGCACTATCCTATGTATACTGCCTATCTCATACTACTCTAAGCCTATATTTCTGTTCCTAACTTAGCCCCAATCTTGGACGCTTTTACTACCTATCACCCTTGCAACATCAGCGCTCCTTCCTCAGAAAATATGGGCCGTAACCCAGTGCTCAGCTCCATCATCTTCCCTTTCTACTGCCTCTTGCATTATACCTCCTCATACCTATATTTCCAGCTCTGTGTCCCTGATCCTTCTACAAGTCTCCTTCCTCTGCATGCTCCCTAAGGCTCAATTCTTACATCTCATTTCTACTGTGTGTTACCATATCTCCCTTACTCTATATCACTGGCAGTTACTGCCCCATCAACCTATCCCTGTTTACATGTCTAACTTTATCCTCTTTCTACAGCAGCATTTGTGCTTAGCCAGCTCATATCAGCAGTATTCTGGACTCCATCTCTAACTCGCACCTTCTGAGGTGCTGAGCAAAGGTAGGCTTCCCCTGTCTACTGGGGATAGATTCCATTACAGTTCTCATACAGCCTGATAACTCCACCTTCTACTTGCACATGGCTTGCAATACTAAGGCGGGAGTCTGTCTTCGTACTTCAGCCAGTAATCCTTCTCCTACCTAACATTTAACCCCCATCATGGACGACACCAGCTTGAGCCAGGAAACCAGAACTCCCTATATCATCATTCCCATTATTTACCAGCAGGTCTCCTTGTTGCTGTTCTTGCATCTTCCACCAATGATCCACCTCTCATATCTGGACTAACTACTATTCAGAATGGATTTCTCCCAACCAACTGATCCGTCCTTTGCTCCACCTGACAATACAGACAGGTCTTCTTCAACTCCAGCTTCAGTGGCTCCAATGCACCAAAAACGTAAGTCAAAATCTAATTTTTCCATTGTGGATTGGATGATACCTAGACTCATTAGTGAACTTAAAAACATGACATTCCCTATGCATAATCAGCTAAGAATCTAGAATTATTCAATCTTTTCATTGCCTCCCAAGCCTGACCTTCTTGTCCCCAAGTTCCTGACTCTGATAGCCAGCCCATCCCCAATGCCTCTCTGGCTGGGATCCATGACTTTGTGGATCAGATTTCCACCTCAGTTTCTCAGTTGGATTCTCACATGTCTACTCTCAAAGCTCATCTCCCTCCTACCATTAATCAGCCAGCACCAGTGAATCAACCATTGCTTCCAGTCCCAACTCCAATACCAGCTGCCTCTGCTTCCTCTGTGCCTGGTCTTCCACTTCCCACAGGTACATCCTTACCTCATTCATCTCCCATCATCACACCCACTCACCTCTTTCCTGTTCATCTCCATAGAGACATCATAGAAGGAAAGGATGTCAACCTGGCTTCCCTTCTAATCACATTGCAAGACATAGTAAAAAATCAGATAGTATCCTGTGGTGATGCCTCAGTAGTATTAAAGTCAAAGGACACTTGCCTTCTGCTCACATTAACCCTGTCAGAATTCATATTGGTCTTCAGCATATACCGGGACATCCTATCTTCATCTTTTCTGCCTCACTGTGAAGAACTTGACTCACACCTGTATCTCATGACTGAACTTAGTGTTCGCTATGGTGGAACCTACTTTTATGAATATCATAAATCCTTCTCTGCCAAAGCAGCTGCATCCCTTAGCCATCTTGCTGTCAAACTCAACTGGGCAGTTTTGGATATGGAGCTTTCTTACAGACATTTTGCCAGTCAGCGAGCTTACTCCGGCTCTCTCTGTGGGTCATTCAAACACTTTGCCCCACTCTGCTCACTGTCAGCTGCCTCATCTACTTCTTCTTTCACCTCTCCAGCTTGCTCGGACAGGCAGTCCACCTCCTCTGGTAATCCAATACCCAGGCTCATCCTTACCCTCTCCAATCCATCAGCTCAAGTTGATCTCCATGGCCGTCCTGTTAAATACTTTGGAGGCAAAGTCATCTGTAATAACTTAAATCAAGATGCCCAATGCATGGCTGTACCTTGCTACATGTATGCACGTTTTTCAGAGAAGCCCACACTTGGTACATTTGCCCTAAGGCTCTGAAGCACCTATTATGACTACAGAATCATCCATCCACATCCATTAACATCCCGCTCTGGCCTGTCTCTTGGAACACCATCCCTTTCCAGCTATTGCTCTTCATTTATTTACTGGATTCACTCATGGGTTCCATACAGGCATCTCTGTGCTTCCTACAGATTACTTTATCTGCCTTAACCTGCAGTCCACTATCAAGGAATCTGCTATACTATCCCAACTATTACAAACAGAACCGGACAAAGGATTTATTATCTGATCATTTTAAGCTTCTCCTTTTGCTTCATTCAGGATCAACCCCCTAGACATTGCCACAAGAAAATTCTCTGGCAAGAAACACCTGATCATTGACCTCTCTGCCCCTCGCAATACTGTGACTTCTAGTATTAACTCACTTATACCTTCAGAACAATATTGTCTCTCTTACGCAAGCATAGACCATGCCATCTCAGTCATAAAATGTTTTGGCCATGGTGCATGGCTCACTAAAGCTGACATTACCAATGCCTTCAAACTACTCCCAATCCACCCTTCTTTATGGCATTTGTACGACATGCAAAGGCAGGATAAATTCTACCTCTCCACCCATTTGACCTTCAGCTGCAAAAGCAGTCCTAAGCTATTTGACATCATTTCTGAGGTTCTCTGCTGGGCTTTGTTAAATATCTGTCACTGTTCATTAGTCATCCATCTCCTAAATGACTTTCTTCTAATTAGTCCACCAGATTTGATTCCAGCTACCAGTATAATAGCTTTAGTGACTCTATTCAGCAGTCTCACAGTCCCCTTCTCCAAGGAAAAGACCCTGGGTCTGATAACCTCCATCGAATTCCTGGGCATTATTCTGGATACCTCCATCATGGAAGTATGGTTGCCACTGGAAAAACTACATTGCATACAAGACTTGGTGGACTCCTTCTCATCTAGATTCAACTGTACTCAACATGAACTCTTGTCCCTCTTAGGATACCTTAACTTTGCTATGTAAATCATACCCCAAGGCCAGTCATTCATTCCTTCTTTCTCACATTGGCATATTCTATAGTTGGTCTTCATTATTGCATAACCATCATGGCTACTGCAAGATCTGATGCTGCCATGTGGTCTTGTTTCCACTCTGGGTGGATAGGATGCTCGATGTTCTACCATGATCCAGATTTTCTGCCTAGGATCTACAGAATGTGTTACGGCTATACAGCCATATTTGGTTCTGCCTGGATCGCTGCCTCATGGCTCAGAGAAGCCTCTTCTCTCCCAGACTTCTCCAGTTCTTCGCCCCTATTCAAAATTTTCCCCATAGTTGTAGCTGCCTCAGTCTGGGGGTCTCAGTAGTCATTCCAAACAATTTCAGTCTTCTCAGATAATTTACCCATGGTGGACATTATTACCAAAGGCAGATCTTCTTTGTCAGTCATCATGATGTTTCCACATAGACTGACCTTGCTCTCCCTTATTCATCACTGCATCATACAGTGTTTTCATATACTGGGACATAAAAATGAAGCTGATGCATTACCCCATTTTCAATTTTAGAAATTCAGACAACTCTGCTCTTCAGTGGATCCCACCATGATCTCACTTTCACCATTCACAGACCTCATAATGACATCGCTTATTATCATGCTCAAGCTTCTCAGTTCATCTGGACCTCCCTAGCTCCTACCACAACTGCATCCTACATAATGGTTTGGAAATGCTATATTACCTTTTGTGGTCTTCCTCAATCTTCTCCGTATAGCAGAAACATTGATTCAATCCTCACCTTCTTCACATTTTATCACCAATCCCTCCAGCTCTTCTAGGGAACCATAAAACAATATATTTCTGGCATACAGTTCTTCCTGTCCCAATCTGCAACATCATCACTGACACTTTTCAGCAATCCTGCCATTAAAACTCCTTATTTTGGAACTTCAAAGGACTTTGGGGATGAAAGTTACCCATTGCATGCCTATCGACGGACCCCTCCTCAGAAAACCTGCTCGATCTGCTTAAGTTAAATCCATTTGATCCTTTCAGCACACTCATAATCTTCTCAGCCATATGTCACCTTCTCTGGATTTCTCAGACCTGGAGAATTTACCATACCATCAAGTGCAGTTCTAATATTCCTCAAAGTATCTCACCTAAACAAAATAAATTACCACTACCAACTATTCTTACCAACGTCAAAAACAAACAGACTTCACCAAGGAGTCATCATTCAGTATTTTTCCTCAGGTGACTCCTATGATCCGATTGGTTATTTGGACTCTCTTAGAAGCTTCCATCTCCAATCTCCATCTTCCTCTCCTTTGCAGCTCTCCAACAGTTCTCAGCCTATGATGACCGAATGGTTAATGGACCATATTAGGGTTCTACTACAGAGATTAGGATGTGACCCACTCTCTTTTTCAATCCATTCATTTCAAATTGGAGCCACAACTTCAGCCTCCAGACACAACATTCCTCAGTATTTCATCAAGAGACTGGGAAGATGGATGTCATCAGCCTTCGGGTCCTACATACCACATCCAGAAAAAGAAATTTGATCAGTTTTTAGGGTACTCTCTTCTTAGATTGCCTAGAATGATGGGTAGACTGATAGCCATGGGTCCTTAGAGGTTTTCTCCACAGAGGGTTTTTCCTCTCTTGAGTGCTAGAGGTCATACTCTCCATGAGTTGGAGGAGGTATCTTTTGGGGCCTTCTATTCCCTACAACTCCCTGCTACATACCTACTACTCAAGGGTTGGAATAGAGTTAAGCCACAAAAAGGTCTTCTAGTTAAACAAGCACATATACCCCTCATCTATTCCCTAAACATTGAATGGGCAGGCTGAGCCCATGGTTCAGTTTGGAGAATAGCTCCTCCCACTACCACTGTTTAAGGTCAGCGACTCCACACCTCCCTTGATTAGAGAATAATTTTCCTCCACCACATTTCCCTCCTTCTCCCTCTCTTTGGGCTCTCTTCTCACCCTTGTTCCTGGGCCTTCTATTCCCTACAACTTCCTACTACATACCTACTATTCAAGGGTGGGAATAGAGTTAAGCCACAAAAGTTCTACAAGTTACACAAGCACTTATACCCCTCATCTATTCCCCAAACATTGAATTCAGTTTCTGATTATGTTAGCTGTAGCAAAACAGTTAGATCCTTTAAAATTGGATTGATGCAGTGACTTGAATTTTTCACTGAATTAACTTGTTATTGACTTTGAACTGTTTGTTCTTGTGCTTCTAGTTCGTATTATTGTATTTAATAATCCTGTATGTAACTGTCTTTTTTATATTAACACTGAATGTTTCTACACATGTTACTTGTGAATACCGGCAAATTTGCTCACCTTGCTAACAAGTATAAAAAATAAAAGTGAAAATGAAATGAAACAGTTCCAATGCAGGTTGCATACCTGTCAGGGCCTTGCAGAAAGTACCATTCCCGGGTTGATCCTCCAGTCCCTTCCTGTGCTAATTGATACTGGCTGTATATTCATTGCTGGCACTTCTAGGGGCCTTTAAACTTATGGCTCCAGATGCAGCACCCTGTGTTGTTACAGCTGAGGTGCACCCAAACATGACCACAGGGATGAGTACTGGAAAGAGGAAAGTCTGGACCATGCCATTAGGGGAGAGCTCAAAGCCCAGCTGAACTAGCAGCTGTAATGTGTCGTAAGTAATGACTGAAATCAGATGCACAGCAGCGCAACTTACCTGAGGGGGGTGGGCCTTTGTGGAGTCATGAAAATGTCACTGACATGTGGTACACTTATTTCGGGTTAGTTTTGCAGCTTTTCATGAAGAAGTCTTTGATCTGCTTTGTCTGTTGCATGGTTGCAGCTGCCTTCTGTTCCTTAGCATCAGTCAACTTCCAAGCCTGGCGTATCAGCCTCATGGCAATTGTTACTGCTGGTGGTTTTCAAGAACCAGGGTGAGGGGAATTCCCCTATTTCCAAGTTCTTCCCATGCCTGCTCAGCTCTGTTAAAAGAATATTGTCCATGTTTAAAATGCACTATCATTTTAGCAGGATAGAGTGTGTAGAATGTCAAGCCTTGTGTTCTAAGGGCTTTCATGACAGGAGCATAAGTTCTTCTCTACACTTGTAATATGGACGGGTAGTCATTGCTGATGTGTGTTCTATGTTTTTGTACATTACTATTTTGTTTTTCAAGGTCTTGATAAGAATTTCTTACTTTTTATTGTCTCACAGGAATCAGCCAGAATGCGAGGGTTAGAGTTCCTTAGGGAGTGAGGTGAGAGGAGAGAGGAGGGAGGAGGTAGGGAAAGAGAGCTGAGAGGTGGGGGGCAAGCCAGAATTTACTTATGAGGTTGATACAGTGGGCCTGGCATCTGTCCTCAAGACAGGAAAGAGATAGAGACTTATGCAGAGCACATTGGTGAGTGTGAGGGAGACAGCCAAACACAAAGCAGCAGAAAGAATGTAAATGCACATCCAATCTGGATGAGGAAGTACTGGGGGTGGCACTGTAGACCATATCACTGTAGTCAAAGAGTGGAAGGATCATTCTCTGGATGACTGCACAGCATGTTGGCAATGGTCATGGTTTCTGTGCAAAGCATCAGGGTTGGGGTGCAAATTTTTGATTATGACATCCACATGGCCGGAGCAGGTGAGGTGTTGATCAAGCCATACCCCAAGGTATCTGACTGAAGTGACATCCTCCAGTGGGGGATCTAACCAAGATGTGGAAGGTGGGTCGGGATGGGAACTTAGAGAGTCTCCGCCTTGTGCCAATAGACATGAAAATGGTCTTCTTGACATTCAGGAATAGCTGGTTGGAGCATAGCCAGGCTGGACTTCATCAGTGTTAAGCTGGAGTCTGGACCCCATGCCAGCAGTGGAGGGGCTGGAGACATACAGGACCATATCATCCACATACTGGACATATATATGGCTATGGATGAGCTGGCTGTGGATATGTTATTTAGAAAGATAGAAAATACCAGCAGTCCAAGTACTAAGCCTTGAGGGACTCATGTGTTTATAGGTAGGGGCTGGGAGATAGTGTTGCCAATTTTGACAGATTGGGTTCTACCCTCTAGGTATGACTGGAACCAACCAGTGGCCACTCTTGAGAGTCCAGCTGTTGAGAATTTAGAAAGGTGGGGGTGGGAGACAGTGTTATATGCCTTGGCCAGGTCAATGAATATAGTGGAACTGATGTGTCCGTGACCCATACCTGTGAGCATGGAATCGGTTAGCCTGAGGAGCAAGGTAGTTGTGGAGCGGCACGTCCAAAACCTGATTGATAAATGCCAGCTTGCACAAAATATGTTTGCTGTGGATACTACAGGACCCATATTTAGTGCTGGCTATTTGTGTCACACACCCATCAGCGGTACACATGAGATAACACAAGGCCAACCTGAGGACAGTAATAAGGTAGAGAGTGCTCTCCTCCTGGAAGTCACTCACTGGGCCTGATTTTCAAATGTTTTGCTGTCACCACTATGGATTTGTGGCTGACTTGCATCAAACTGTGCCACAAGTACAATTTTGAGAGGAAGCCTACCACAACCCCCCCACCCGCAAGTTCATTGCTTCACCACAGCAAAGTTAGACCAGCTCCCCCCTAACTTTGTGTCTGTGGGTGACCCCTTTTATGGGGCTTGCACCACAGCTTTGGCACAAGCTGCCATAAAATGAGGGAGCTTTTGCAACTTGCATCCAGGGTTATAAAATTGGAGCACATTGCAGAAAGCCCTTGGCTGCAGGTGTGGCAAACTTTGTGGGGATGAAGGGATTGATTGCAAGTCCTGCATCCCTGTTTGAAAATCAGGACCACTGTCTGAATATGTGCTGCACCAGCACTGTCCACAGAGACCATGATCAGCACTTACTGAGCCCACTACAGGAATATGGTCCACATAACAAAATGGAAAGAGTGTGTCCCAGGATCCTGTAGCCATTTTCAGCCGTGGCATGCTAATATGCACATGAGGCATACAAGGTGCTAAGGGTCCATTTGCATGCCATTATGGGCTTATTAGCATGGTCAACAAAACATTTAGGGCAGAGGGCTCAGAAACGACTAAAGAAGAAGATCAGTCCATGCATTAGGACACTATAGCAAACTGATTTTTAATGTTAAAAAACAGTATAAAAAGGCAAATGCCCAAAGTACAAACAGTAGCAGTGCACCCCTCCAAGACTGCTCTTCTTCTTTGTCCATTTCTGTGCCTGCTGCCCTAATTGTTTTATTGCTTCTGCTGTTTACAGTGTGGCTCCAACTTGTTGAGATGTCCTGAGCTGCCTTCCCTTTTACTGCCTCGGTGTTATTAGCATGGTGCCCAATGCTGCCACACATGACTGTGTGAAGGTATGGTGCAGAGCTGTACCAGTTTTCTACTCCAAATGCTGTACAGTCACCACCAAATACTTATTTTAAAACATCCCCTGGTGTCTACTGGTCATCCACCCAAAATGTCACACAGTCACTGCCAAATAATGATTTTAAAATATCCCTGGTGTCCAGTTGTCCCCGTCCCCCCATCAATCATCATACAGTTGCTGCCAAATACTGATTGTAAAATATTCCTGTCTACTGCCCCCCCCCCACATCACAGTACAGGTGCCTCATAATAATTCTACCCCATTCTTGACATCCAATGGTCCTCCCAAACACCAATTAGCAATCCAATTGTCATATTGTGCTTATACCCAAATTCTTAGTATTTTAGTGGCCCCCAGCCCCTTGGTTAAAACCCCACTCTCATCCCACCCACTCAGGTACCTCCACCCCCACCTCCTGGTGATCCCTACTCTGTACTCTACTATTACCCCTAGTAGGCAATGATAACTTGTTCAACATCCATTGATGGTGACTGGCACAGCCCCTCCCCCCAGCCATCTTGGCCTTGCTGCTCTCTGAGTGACAGGGAGTCAGGGTGCACCTACTGCAGAAACAGATGTGTGCAGTGATGAGTAGGGTTTTGAAAGCATTAAACAGCACTGAGATGTTGGCTGTTTGGCAGTCTCAAAACATTTTAATATAACACTGAATCCAGTGTGCAGGGGGAATCTCTCATTTGCATGGGTACACTGGTATATTCTGTGCATCCATGCTATAGGACTAGCACCAATCACTGGGGCCTATGGATATGGCCCCCACCTTATCTGATCATGCTATGCCATACTAACCTTTTTCTACCTGAGAATGTACCAGCTTCTGTTTTTAAGTACTAACATTTTGAGGCTTGCTGCCTCAGTAAGTAAACTGGCCACTTGTACTGGTTGCATAACCTCTGCCTGTGAGAGTCTTACGTTTGCCCAAATACATAATGTATCCAGTTCCTGTGCAAATGTTTATTGTGTTTTTCTGTTCTGACATCCTGGCCATTTTGGTGTTGTATAAGAATATTACCAGGAAGCTGCCTACCTCCTTTATTATAAAGTTTAAAAATGTTCTGACGCATAAGTCAGTGCTTGAGTTATGGTCAATGATATGATCATGAGATAATAAATTATAGAAATTCATTCTGAACCCATGGAACACAGAGTGGTCTAAGGATCCAAGCCAAAACCTAAGAGGAAATAAAAGGTCCCAACCTCACCAAGGTTACTTGCTCACTGATTGACATTAAGCACATTATTTGGCCTCCCAACTGTAGAATTTGAAAGATACAGCACCACACAGAAAATGATTTGAAATATTTCTTCTAAGTTTCATCTATTCCAGGTAAACAGTTTATTAAAACACATATCATTTGTATGTATCCAAAGTACATTTTACAACCTGCATTAATTCAATCTGCAAAGGCATATGCAGAAGAAACAATTTCCCAAAACGTTCACACCTGTAGTTTGTTTGTTTAAACACATTTTAACCCTTAGGCTGCTGAAAGAATTAGAACTTATAAGAATTTTGGACTGCTATATTAGTCTGCAGCCAAGCAAGGGTTAAAATACTTATCTAAAACATGGCAGACTAAATTTTCTTGGGGACATCACTAAAATTTACAAAAGTTATAAATTCTAACATCATCTCATAATCCCAACAGCCATTTGTATGCCTGAAGGTATTTTTTAAATTTGCTGCAGTAACCACATTTCATGGTGGTCAATGATAATGTTTAGAATAGCTACCTCTGTTCTTTAAAATTACATTAATGTAATTCTCTGCAGAAATCTGCATGTGCTATAAGCATGATTTTAGTGAAACATTATGGATACAAATGGTAAAGAATGAGGACATATCCTCTTGGTTCTTAAAAAAACTATTCTATTACCTGAAACTAATATTAACTTTTACAAGTACTATCACTTCTTCCATCTGAGATACTTTCATATTTTCCTTTGGGATAATTAGAAGACTATTTTACCTGTCAGTATTAGTTGTGATGAGTGCAATTGTGCTGTGCCTGAAGGTGGACATATATAGTTCTCTTTCTCTTTGTATCTCATCAGTAATGTGACATCTCTTTTGATAACATCACAGCTGCTCAGGAAGAACCTTTCAACAGCTGCCAGATTGGTCACTTGTGATGTCACATTGAGAGAGGTCATAATGCTGATGAGGTATGAAGGGGAATAGAACTAGATATGTCAGTCTCTGGATAAAGCACTGCTCTTCACATCACATCCAATATTAACTGGTAGAAGACTTTCTAATAAGTAAAAGGGAAAATAAAATAATTCAAAAATAAAAAAGTATGAACTGTAAAATTTTAAAAATTAGTAACATTTTCTGTTTCTTCTTTTTGGTGCTACACATTCTTTAAAAGCTTCATAACTGTTTCCTTTATTTCTTTTTTCCTCAGAGTATAAACTATGGGATTTGCCACGGGTGTTAAGATAGAAAAGACAATAGAATCTATCACATGGACAGTGTCAGAAATATTGTCTATGGCATAGGGGATAATTGAAATAACTAATGGCAGATAGAACATTATAACGACAATCAAGTGGGAGGTACATGTGGAGAATGCCTTAAGACGCCCCTCTGCTGACCTTATTTTGAGCACAGAGACAAGTATTTTAATGTATGATATGATTACCATAACAAAAGGTAGAAGTGTGGCAGACAGAGCAAGAAATAAAGCCACATAATTGTGAACAGTGACATCTGTGCAAGCTAATCTCAGTACAAACATGTGTACACAGAAACAGTGATGAACTGTGTTGGGCCCACAATATGGTGACTGTGCTGAGACAGTGACTGGTGGCATTACAATAATAAATGGTATTATCCAGCTGCAGATTGCCAGTTGAATGTTTACTCTTTTAGTCATTCTGGCTGCATAATGCAAAGGACTGCAGATCGCTACATGGCAGTCATAGGCCATTACCATTAAGATGAAGGATTCAGCCAGTATTAAAGAGTGATAAAAGCACACCTGTGCAAAACAAGCAGTAAAGGAAATAGTCCTTGCATCCATCACAAGCTGAGTTAACATCTTTGGAATAGTAGTAGATGTAAAGATCACGTCGATGAAGGCCAGATTAGAAAGAAAAAAATACATTGGTCGGTGTAGTTTTTTATTTATCAAAACTGCAAAGAGGATCAAACAATTTCCCAGTAGCACTGTCAGGTAGATTAGAAGAAATATGACAAAAATTAGAATTTTGAAATCACCAAGGTACAAAAAGCCAGCAAGAATAAATTCTGTTACTTGAGGATCAGTCTCATTATACTCCACCCTGACTTCCAGGAAACAAATCTAGGAGAAAAAGAGGAGCCATGAGAACATGAACAATATTAGGTTTTAAAGTTTATTAGTTGTTTTTCCATTTATTACCCATCCCTAGTCTACCTACTGACATTTTGGACTATTCATTCACCTTCAGACTCTTCCTTCATCTTCATAAAATTGACTCCACTCCACTTTTTACATCACACCTCAAAGCATTCCTTTTATGACAACATTGCGTCATGATGCTATGCCGACGTATTGCTACCAGAAGAAGGGGTCTGACTGAAATTCCTAATACAGCACAGCTGCATTGTTAAGAGGGAGTGGAACTGAAACATAACTTCCTGAAAATCTGTCCTCGTTCTCCCATTCAGTACAATGTGCTTCCTTCTACTCCTCCCCCTTCCCTGGTGCACTATTTAAACAAAAATTCCCTTCACCAGAACCAAAACAATGTGGCAATATTTCCAATTAATTTTAGCAGCAGAAGATGCACAGTCCTTTCTGAGTTCAACAATGTACCATAAGGCCAGAGGATACCATACCAACACCAAAATCCCCAACTTTGGAACTTTTTTTTTGCACTCTCCTTCCTCATTTCATTCATTCATTCATTCACTGCTGAGTGTGGTAATGACACCAGGCAATCTGACTGATCTCACACTCCCTATGCTCACCTTCTTGCTTCCACTCCCAACTGCAGCCAGTATTTATTTATACACTGTATTTACTTATACAGTACTGTATTGTTTTATATCTTTCATATTACAAGACTTGGTAGGCATCAAAACAGACTGGGACCGCATTGTGTCACCCAAAAATCACAGTGACAGTGGGATCCAGTCTGAGAGAACTTAAAGTAAACTTTTTGCTTGTTTTAATTTTTACATATCTTAGTCTGAATCTTTCTGTCATAGAGTTTCGAACTGATTTGAGCATGGTTGTAGGCAGAAGTCATGGGGAGGCCATAAAGAAGAACAGTGTTCCTTGTGTGCATCTCCTCTCATGCCACCATATCACCACACCAGGCCAGAGCCTGTAACATGACTGGTGTGGAAGTGGAATTCAGCTGACAGCCCACCCTCATCTACAGTGGAGGCAAACAAATAAATACTGCTGTTCTTCTACTATCACACTGACTTCAGTTGGGACTTCAGCAGCATTAGTAAGTCTCAAGTGGGCAGCCAATCAAGTGAGCAACCTTACCCAATTTATAAGAATACAGTACTGTAAGAAATACCAATAATATAAAACAAATAATTAAAAGAATGACAAATCACATGTGTAGCTCCATATGCTCCACGTGCTGCTGTCCTGGTTAGTTTGCTATATCCCATACCAAATACAAACACGGTAGCAAAACTGTAGAAATATAGTAAGTTTATTGAATAAACACAAAGCTTTCCACACAAAAATGAAGACACACAGACGTTTTAAAATTGATGATGCCAGTTCACTGAGTAAATAGATGCTACACAATGAACAGTGACCCCTGGTGGCAGTAAACTAACAGAGAAACTATTTTTCCATTTTTCAACTTGTGATTTACTTTTTCACATATTTGTAATTATTTTTCTAGTTTCTTTTTCAGCAAATGCCCATTTTATATCAGCAATAAGGCACTCCGTGTCTTACTACACCCTTGACCATAAGGAAAACCTAGCACAACAAACACCCCTTCTTGCCTTATTGTTTAAAAAGCATTTTGCTTGCAAACATCTTCTTTAATAATTAGAATAAAATATAAATAAAACAACCCATTTCCACAAGAGAAGACTATTTATTTTGTATGTTCTGTATGTGTTTGATTCACTGATTTGTCCCAGCTGTAGGCTCACAACCTTATCTAGTTGTCATTCCCTCTTTCTCATGCTTTCATCTCCATGGCCCTTTGGTAAGTCACTCACTTTTCCTCTCCAGCAGCAGCATGCATGTTCACATGGGGAACACAGCAATACACACACGCCCCTTCTCATCCTCAAGTGCAGAATGTACTGCAGCTTATACATACGCATACTGTACATGCCCCTCCCTGACATGCATAGCAAAATGGTTCACAAGCCTATACCTGTACTGCTAACCCTGCACCATGCTGCCATTCAATAATACCATCATTACCATTACAAACACGTACCATTACAAACATGTATGCCACATGGAAACAGTTCTTTTAGGAATACATTGCGTGTTTGGTATGTGGTTGTACACTGAGATGCACAATGTTCAAGAAGTATGCATGCCCCACAGCCCTTATCAAGTGTCTGCATTAGCAGCCATAGTGGCTCTGACTGGAATTTGTTTCTCTCACTGATACTTGCTGATATTAATATTAGTTTAGTTTATCCTCAATTCAATATTAATCACATTTTAACAAATAAGTCGAACTGTTATTATTATGTGTTTTAATTTTACTTATATTCCACTATCATTATTTTTCATTTATTAACATTTATTTCTGTATTTCTTCTTTTCCTTTTTAGTCTGTAAATATTGTGTGATACTTTTGAATGAAAGACACTATATCAAATTGCATTGTGTTGTCTTGTAATTGTTGCCATTCCATTTTGTCTGATTACAGAAAGCAGTAAAAGAAGTATAAATTGGATACATGCTTCACAACAAGTTTTCCAGACTCATTTTACAATTTTAACATTCTTAATAAATTTTCCAGACTCATTTAATTATGTTAGTATATTTTCACCTTCTGTAGTATACCATGCTTTTGTTTGGTCTTTGTTCCACATCATCCAACTTTGGGACTCTATTACTGATCTATAGCTACCTTCTTGCATGGTCACCACCTTCCTTGCCAACCACAATAACTCATCTTACCCCACCTTTGCCTGGCCAGGCTGTAGTTCAGGAGGACAGATCACCAATGTCATCATGGGGACAGGGGAGTTATTTGATTGAGTCTAGACAGCTATTATGCCATGCTGTTTTGCTGCAAATAATGAGAGATTTTCTGCCTGTACAGATCCACTCACAGTATAGGAGTGTGCATGTCTCAAACCTGATGGGAGGAGGAAGAAAGAAAGCAAAGCACAAACTGTTACAGGAGTCCAGTATGGCCATCACTGCAAATCTGTGGACAGATAAAATATCCTGGAAGTATCTGTTCCAATAAGGGAAGGGGAAACTGCTTAACCAGGAAAGGCACACTAAGGCACATTAAGCCAAAACTTGTTTCCAAGTGTGACCTGGGAGCTCAAGGAAGTTAAGTGACTTGCTCAGATCATACAGTATGCAAGTGGGGGGCTGTGGGATTCGAACCCAGGTCTCCAGGTTTGCAGTTCAGTGCCCTAAACCACAGTGCTATACTGCCTCCCAATGAAACCCATGACTAATGGAAAAGAACCATTAGACAAATGACCCACTCACCGAATATGTTACATACAGTTGTACATTAAGGCCCCAATGAGTACAAGGTATGCAAAATATAACAAATAGGCAACAAACAGGTTTATTGAAGACCAAAACACAACCATGCTTCTCTAATCACCCAGCGTTTAGACTCCTTGCCAGTCTTCCTCAGGGGTGTGATCTAGAGTGCATAGCTTGGACTCATTGGAGCCTTGTTGGAGTACCCGAGTGCCACCATACTTTGGTTTGTTTGCTGTGGCTCTGAGAACAAGCTGGCTGCTTGTTTGGTGAGCACCAAGCAGTTTGGACAGGTCGTGGCTGCTGTTTTAGAATTTTCCTGTCCAGTTATAGTCTGTACACATGAATCACTTTTCTGACTATTTTTTTTTTGTGTTACTGATTCATGTGTCCTCCTGCTGTCTACAATTGTCAAGTATTGTCCCCACTAAAAAAAAATGTTTCCCAATACTAGTGATGTTGCAGTAGTAGTAGTGGTATGCAACTGCTCAAAGAGGTGCACAAGAAAAACACAAACGTGAGCAATTTTCCTGAGAAGTTAAAAATAAATCTGGCTTTAGTGCTTAACACGTCTACTGCACTCACCACAAATGTTAAGTTGTGTCCCTCCTCAGTTCAAAACTGCCTTTCTGCTGCTACTGTAATTGCCTCTTCTTTTGGAACAGTGCAACACTCAGCAGAAGTTGGGAAAAACCACGTGAGAAAATTTCAAGAAAAGTTAAATATAATTGTGGAACTCATGATTTTTTTCCTGCCACCCCAGCATAAGCCAAAAATGTAAAGTTGTGTCCCCAATGAGAAACTGCTTTCTTGCTGCTAAATACTGTTGTTGCACAGCCAGAGAAGTCAGGAGAAACCACGTGAGAAAATTTCTAGAGAAGTTAAACATAATTGTGGTGTAAGTCATGAACTTTGACCCCCTGCTACTCGACACAAATGTCAATTGACTGTGTTTACAGTGAAAAACTTGCTTCTAGGCCAAGAAATGGACTCGAATGAGAAGGAAAGTGTCACTATTCTGTGTGAAGAAATTGTGACAATGAGGTCCAGATATGAGAACATTTGAAGAGTAGGTGTCCTCCTACCAAGCTGCTGCAGTTAGGGGTGCTGCTTGCTGCACTGCTGGATCTTCTCTTGATGATGTTGGTGACAAGTGTTCAGGGAGTCCAAGAAATCGAGACAGAGAAGTTAGTCATCCTGTGATGTCCTGTCTTGTACATGGTGGAGGGAATAGCTGAATGAGATGTTGCTATGCTGCTGCTGCCTGCTGCTTTGGTTGCTGAAAGAAGTACACTTGCTGGGGTGTGAATGTATCATCACACATACTGCACAAGTAAGTATTTTTCTTTTTTTTTCTCTCTTTTCATTGCAAGGGGGGTTATTGTTGTTGCCACTTGAATTTTAATATGTTCATACTGCTGTTCCATTAATTTTCAGGTATGGCAGATGATGATGTCGTAGTGCTGGAAAGTTACAATGTGGATGTTGGAGTTCACCAAATTTATCAAACGGTAAGTATGATTTTTTTGGGGGGGTGTTAATGTTACTTTTGTGGCATTCATACTGAAATTGTAAATCACTGGGTCTATGCTTCCTTGAAGGTATTTTTTGTGCCTCAATGTTTCTGATTAATGGGCTTTGTTTGCCAAACACATGATGATGACTGAGTGGTCCACGATGAGCACCATCAAGATTGTACCAAGTCTGTGGTATTGTAAGGTAATTATTTTTTCATTTTCCTTGGATGAAGGTTGGGGTATTTTTCATTGCAAAGCATGCCGGATGTAATAGTAAATATTTCCTGTGGCTGTTGTTATAAATTCAGGTACTTTGCAGAATGTGTCTGCAGTATACTGGACACATAGAAACATAGAGGTTGACGGCAGATAAGGACCGCAAGGCCCATCCAGTCTGCCCATTTCTTTTTATACCTTATAAATGTGCCATCAGCCTTTGCTCTGCAGTGGTCTATCTATTCATACTCATCTGCATTGCTCCCTCATGCCTATCCCATGCCTGTTTGAAGCCCTGCACTGTATTCATAGTCACCACTTTCTCAGGCAGGCCATTCCATGCATCCACCACCCTTTCTGTGAAAAATAATTCCATCACATTACCCCTTAATTGGACCCCTCTAATCTCATGCTGTGTCCTCTTGTCCTGCTATTTTTCTATTTAAACATGTTAGGCTCTTTCACCTTGTTAATGCCCTTAAGGTGTTTGAATGTCTCGATCATATCACCTCTCTCCCTCCTTTGCTCAAGGGTATACATATTGAGTTCCATTAATCTGTCCTCATATGTCTTCTGATGCAGTCCCTGCACCATTTTGGTTGCCCTTCTTTGGACTGCCTCAATTTGGTTAATGTCCTTGTGAAGGTGTGGCCACCAGTACTGCACGCAGTACTCCAGACGGGGCCTAACCAGTGTCTTGTAAAGACGGATTATTACTTCCCTCTTATGACTTGTGATACCCCTACTAATACACCCTAACATCCCCCTAGCCTTACCTACTGCTTTAGAGGTCTGCTTGGATGATTTCAGGTCATTGGTGATGATGATGCCCAAGTCTCTTTCTTTCTTTTTGACTACCAGCAACTTCCCTCCCAACCTATAAGTGGCTTCAGGGTTTCTCTTCCTTATGTGCATGATCTTGCACTTCTTTGCATTAAATTCCAGTTGCCACTCTTCTGACCATTTTGCTAGTTTATCCAGATCTCTTCTCATTCTGCCCACCCCATCTGGATCATCTACTCTGTTGCAGATCTTGGTGTCATCTGCAAACAGACAAGTCTTACCCTCTAGTCCATCTGCAATACCACTAATGAAGATATTGAAGAGGTCTGGCCCCAGGACTGATCTCTGAGGCACCCCACTTGTGACTTGCATTTCTTCTGACTGTATACCATTTACTACCACTCTCTGTTTTCTGCCCATCAACCAGTTTGCCACCCAGTTGACCAACTTCTGACCCACCCTGAGCCTATCCAGCTTATTTATCAATCTTCTATGTGGAACAGTGTTGAAAGCTTTGCTGAAGTCAAGGTAGGCAAAATCAACTGCTCCCCCTTGGTCCACCACTCTGGTTACCCAATCAAAGAACTCTATGAGATTAGTCTGACAGGGCCTTCCTTTTGTTTTGTTTTTTTTGCAAATAACTTTATTTTTCAGAAAAACAGGTTTAACATAGCACATGAAATAAAAAAAAACACAAAACAAAATTCTATCTTGGCTAGGCAATCACAGACTTGTTCATATTACAATAAAATAAAACAACATGGAAAAAGAAAAAATACCCTAAATATAACCAAAACAAAGCCCTTCCCACCTTGCAGGAAAGAAAGAAAAAAGCCCACCCAACCAGCAACAGCCCCTTTACTGTAACCTAATTGCATCTATAACTGATATTATGTAAACCAAATAGGCCCATGTAAGGGTCCTTTGACTAGTTCAAGTAGAGGTTGATGGCACAGCCCTTAACCAATCCAAAACGAAATGTAGTGAAAGGGAGGGAACAAAGAAAGAAAGGAAAAAAAAAGTCTATAATAAAGTAAGTTAAAAATCTGGACTGTCATGTACAGTATGGGCTGCATGCCCATTGGCTCTTACTCTGCACCAATGGACGTGCAGACCTACCGGAAGTCAGTCGGCGGTGGCGGGCGGCAGGCGGTGGATGCTGCCACCCACCAGCTGCCGGGAGGAGCAAGGTGCTGGGGCTTCGTGGGTGGGTGGGTGGGGGGACACTAGCCACCAGGAGATGTTTCGGGGGTTCAATTTACATTCTGCCCGCAATCGGGCATTTCGTCCACTGGACCACCAGGGAGATGTTCGGGTGGGGGTTCAATTTACCGCCCGCGATCGGGCACAAGGGGATGTTGGGGGTTCCATTTACTTTCTGCCCGCTGGACAGCATTTCGTCCACTGGACCACTAGGGATATGTTCGGGGGGGGAGTTTTAAACATACCGCCCGTGATCGGGCATTTTGGTCCACTGGGCCACCAGGGATATGTACAGGAGGAGGTGGGGGAGCCACATTTCTGCCCGCGATCGGGCTGCAGGGTGCTTCGGTTCCCAACGGCTGCTGCCTGGCAGGGCGCCAGGTGCAAGTCCTCGGAGATCGGTGCACCTACATGCTAATGGCATGCTAATGGGGCCATAATCAGATGCAAATGGCCCCCCCAGCGCCTTGCATGAATTATGGCCCCATTTGCATGTCACCTTTTGAATATCGTGATTTTGCACATGGCGCAGTGGTACTTGCCCACCGCAAGTTGAATGCTCCACTCTGACAACTTGCGGTGGTACCGTTCCACTGTGACATGCACAGTGGCTGTAGCATAGGACGTCGTGATATTCAAGGGAGTTGCTCAATAGCTCAACTCCTTTGAATATCACCCCGGCCACACCCCTGCACAACTATTTTGCGCAGCGCAAGGGCTTGCGCCTCAGAATGGCGCAGTTTGAATATCCGGCCCAACATGGCTTATGATTCTCTTGTACAATTTAGCTATCACTTTCTGACCCTTAGATATTGACCAGAGGTTATTTAATATTACCCCCGCATTGTCCGACCATGGAGGTTTACCCAGAAAGTGTTTAATACACTGACGTGTTAGAAATAACTGAAACCGATTTTTTAGAGGCACCTTAAACTTTGTTTGTAAAATAGGAATAGATAGGACCGAGTTATCTGAAACAAAGTCAGCTAGGCATACCTCATTGTGAGATCCTCAAAAAAGGGTTTTAATTGTTTTCTTATCTATTTTTAACTTTGGGTTATTAAGCAAGGGTTGTTTCAGGTCTTTTGTAGTGAAGATTTGAAGCAGAGAGCATAATTGTTGTAAAGCTCTCACATCCCACCCAAGGGGAGAATTCCTGAGTTTTAGTGGAATATTGAACCATGAATTAAACAACAAAGTCCCTAGGGCCATATTACAAAAACAAGCTTGTTGGTTGTCTAAGAGCAACCATGGGAAGCTCTCCAATATACCGGCCCTAGGGTGGGTAAGTTTTCTGTAGGCCCTACGCGAAGCCTTCCCCTTCCAAAGGAAATCTGAACATATCCTCTGAAGCAATAAAAAAAAAGATTTAGGGAGGTAAATGTTAAGATTACTAAGGGATAAAAAAAATCTGGGCAAAATTGACATTTTGAGGACATTAGCCCTCCTCCAAAAGGATAACGATAAATTGTTCCACCTCGCCAGATCTTCTTTAGTTGATTTTAACAGTGGGTCTAAATTGAGATCCTTAAGAATAGAAAAGTCTTTAGAGATTTTGATACCCAGGTAGGTTAGGTATTCTTTCTCCCATTGGAGGCCCATATTTTCAATTAGGTCTCTTGTAAGGAGAGGAGATAAGGAATATACCATAGTTTTATTTTTATTGAGTTTATAACCTGAAAATTCACTAAACTGAGAAATAATTTGGAGGGTGCGGGGGATGGACTGTCTTCTGCTCGAAATATAAAAAAGTAAATCATCAGCAAACAGGGATAATTTAAATTCCAGATGTTCCAATCAGATACCTCTTATCCCTTGTTTTAAATTGAGAACTCTAGCTAAGGGTTCTATGTATAGATTAAACAGATAAGGGGAAAAAGGGCAACCCTGTAGGGTACTTTGACATAGTGGGAAGATATCAGAAATGTGATTATTGCATTGCAGTCGTGCTGACGGACATCGATACAAAACCAGAATTTGATCAATAAAGGGTTGTGGTATGCTAGATTTTGAGACGACCTCAAACAGGTATTTCCACTCCACCCTATTAAATGTTTTTTTTGCATCCAGGGACACCAAGGCCGCTTCCAGCTTGGGGTCCCTAGATGCAGAAATCAGGTGGAACAGTTTCCTAAAATGATCTGCTGAAGAATGCCCCACCACCAACCCTGCTTGTTCAGGGCTTAGTAGACTTTTCCATACTCCCCCAACCTGTTGGCCAGAATTTTTGCATATATTTTGACATCAGTGTTCAGCAAAGAAATAGGCCTGTAATTGCTAATCACTGACGGATACTTCCCCGGTTTGGGCAGGAGGATTATTTTTGCTTCAAATAGTGACTGGTCCAGAACTGCGAAGGCACTCCAGTAACTATACAGCTGTAGCAACAGAGGGATAAGATGTATTTTAAAGGTTTTATAAAATAGGTCCATAAACCCATTTGGCCCAGTGCTTTGTCTGGTTTTAAAGAATCGATCACTGCTGATATTTCTTCCCCAGTGATTGGGGCTACTAAACAGGTCTGGCTATCTCCTGATATGGTGGGTAAATCAGCTTTCTCCAAAAATACTAACATTTTCTCTGAATGAGCCCCCAGCAACGGGTCTGGAGAATACAATGCCATATAGTACTCTCTGAATAAAGTTAGAATCTCCGGTGGACTAACCACCAAGGATCCTGATTGGGGATGTCTAATAGCTGCGATCCATTTTGATGTTGACTGTTGCTTTATTTGCCAAGCAAGTAATTTACTTGCTTTACTACCTTGGCCAATATAAGAAGCCTTTAATAGTGAAGCTGACCCCTCCACCTTTTCTAGTAATATACTTGCGTAGTGTGCTCTTAGCCTGTAAGTTCTTGGTCTTCTGAAGGTGAAAGTTTGACCACCCTTTTATTTTCCAAACTCTTAATTCTCGGCAGACAGTTATTCATTTGGCTAACCTTTTTTTTTTTTTGTACTGTAGCGATACGTATAAGTTCCTCCTCCAGGTAGCTTTTAAAGCTGCCCAGACCCAATCCACAGCAGGGATTTATTTATAGTTAACCTTAATGGAATCCTGTAAAAAATGTTGGAATTTTGAAATAATTAGTTTGTCCTTTAATAGTCTATTATTTAATGACCACGTGTATGACCTGATAGGGATGCTGGGTATTGCTATCTGGACAAATATTAGGGAGTGATCAGAAATTACTCGAGCTAGTATTTTGGAATCGGTCATGCATGAAATTAGCAGATGATTTACTAAAAAGTAATCAATACGAAAGTAACTTTTGTGTACGGGGAAAAAAAGTAAACTCTTTTCCTGATGGATTAAGTACTCTCCAAGGGTCTATAAGACCCAAAAAGGAGATGAATTCCTCTAAAGCTTTTTGAGCTGAAGACAGTCCCACTCCCCTAAGATAGGTACAGTCCAGATCATTTGCTTGAACTAAATTCCAGTCTCCTGCAATCATAATGGGAAATTGCAAAAAGGGAGTTGCTAATTATGTAAAAAAGGAAGGGGGTTCCACATTAGGGCCATAAACTGATTCCAATACTATATCAAGACTGCCCAATTTGCCTATAACAAAAATAAACCTCCCCTCAGGATCACTAGTAGACTCCACTGAAGTAAAGGGTAGTTTTTTGGCAAGCAGCAAGGCCACCCCCCATTTACTAGAACTGGATCCCGCTCTGAAAGCTTGGCCTACCCAGCTCTTTTTAAAGAACTTTAATTGTTCTGGAAACATGTGCATTTCTTGGAGAAACACCATTGAAGGGTCATACTTGGCAAGATGGTTTAGAATAATAAATTTATTTTTGTTGTCTTCCCCCCATTAATATTCCACGAAAGAATATTCGAGCCGTTGAGCATAGATTAATACCTGATTGTGCCATGTAATAAAAAAAAAGATTGAAAGGCTGTTCTGCTGCCACCCCCTCACAACCCCCTATAAAAACAGACTGACTACCTCAAAAGTATCCCCCAACCACACTAAAACTAAGCTAACCCTCAGAAACTTTGAACTGTATACAATTCTCATTACCCAGGCCCTAAGCCTCCTCCTTGCCTCATGGTCCATGGTATTCACAAAGGAGAGAGCACTGCTCTACCGCCTTCCAAACCTCTGAATAAGAAAAAGGTATGGCAGTAACTCATGGCACACCCACCATCCTCCTACCCCCGTAGATTCTCCCCATCTAAATAAAGTGGTACAACGGAAGGGATGTTATATGTCACACCCAACGTTAATTAGGAAACTGGACTCCCATAAATAAGCATAACAAACAGATCTATACTATTCAGCAAAGGTAATCGCTGACTTTTGTATAATCTGGCCTTGACTAGAGTTCTAAAGCTTATATAATTTTTTTTTCCTTATTGGCATTAAACAGAGAATTGCAGGATTCCATTAAAAGTGTAGTAATTTTATAACCAGAGGGAGTGAGATACAACTGAATTTGCTTGATTGCTGAGGTTGAGACCTAGGAGTTGGAAGGATATTTTTGCAACATTTTAAAAGTGTCCTGCTGGCTGAAAAAATATGTTTTTATCCCTGGTTTCACTGAAAGGTTTTGTGTATTGGAATCAGACATAGCAGAGTGGCTACATTGAAAGGCATGCTTCCGTCACAGATGTCACTAGTCAATCAATTGGCTCTGGGTGGAGTTTCATCACTGTGCTGTCTTAGGCATCCTTCACAGTTAGAAGCCAGTCAGACTGACTTTGATTTGTTTGTTGGAAGCTGAGAACCTTGCTACACTGCAAAGAACAAACTATAACTCCATTTAGGATCTGGAAACCTGGTAAGGCATAATATTGGTGGGGACTTGTTAAGAAGGGGAGCTATGCTTTCTACAAAAAGTTTTAATTTTCTTTTCCTTATTGGCATTAAGCAGAGAATTGCAGGATTCCATTAAAAGTGTAGTCATTTTATAACCAGAGGGAGTGAGATACATCTGAATTTGCTTGATTGCTGAGGTAGAGACTTTAGGATTTGGAAGGATATTTTTACAACATTTTAAAAGTGTCCTGCTGGCTGAGGAGTGAGTTCATTTTTATCCCTGGACTCAGCAGAGTGGTTTGTGTAGGAGCCGTGGTCTAGTAAATTGTGGTGTTAATTGAATTACTATAAAGGGCAGTACTCACCAGGTTGGCAGAGCAGTTGTGTATTTGATTGTTTCTAACAGTCACCAGTGGCTGGGGACTACCCACCCACCCTTCCCCACCCCAACCCCCAGGCATGGCATTTCCTTTATAGCCACAGTTCTGACATCGCTTCATCAACAGGTCTTGGGGCAGAACTGTCATATTCTTAATAACCCAGCACAGTGCAAAAAGGGTAGGTACACACCACATATAATAATAAGTGGGGCAGCAGTTTTCTGGGAGACATTCTGGAAACTGCATTGCTGTCCTATTTGCAGGCAACTGTCAGCTGTGAGGGAGGAGGTTGCCCACCTCCAGGCTGAACTAGCAAGGACTAAGGAGGCCTCCCCCTTCCAAAAAGCACCACTGCCACAACCACTGCCTCAGAGGTTGCCAATTATAAAGAGCAGATGGACCACAGTGGGTTCTGGGAGGGTGCGGGTGGTGGACCAGAGGTGAAGCCCCCTAGCTGTACCTCTACACAAATCATATGCCATTCTAGCAGAGCAAGGTTCCTCTATGATGGCATCCTCAGTGGAGACCCAGAAGAATGCAGAGGACATCCACAAGGGAGTCCCACAAAAGGGTAGCAAGGGACACCACAGGGGAAGGAAACAGCTTCTGATAGGGGAGTCAATTGTTAGGGGGGGTAAAACTGGGGAAGGGAGAGGAGTAGGAAGTAAGGTGCCTGCCTGGTGCCATGGCTTGGAGGGACAGGAAGCGAATCCTCAAGATTGCAGAAGCAGCATCACAGGAGAGGGAACTAGATATCATAATCTACCTTGGGACAAATGATCTAGCTAGGCATGGGATCAGTGCAGTACAGAATGAATTTGTGGAGTTAGGGAGGGTCTCAGATGGGTAGCAAGCACGGTAACCTTCTCAGAGGTGCTACCAGTCCATGGCAGGAGTGAGGCTAGGGTACTGCACACCATGCAGTTTAATGAATGGTTGCAAAACTGGTGCAGAGCACAGGGCTTTGGCTTCATTGGGGACTGGGGGTCCACCTGGAGAGATAAAGGTCTATACTGGCATGATGGTCTGCATCTGTCCATGAAGGGAACCAAGCTCCTAGGTGATAGGTTTAAATGCTTTCTTGGCAAGCTTTTAAACTAGCCAAGGGGGGAGGCACTGATAAAAGGCAGGAAATTTCAAGTCTCCTCCCACAAAACATGGCAGGTAGTAAGGCAAACACTGAGGTACAGAGCTCAACACAGGACAGGACAGGGGTAAATGAAAAAATAGACAAGGGCAATAAGAGCAGGGATGGGGGCCAAAAGGATAAAGCCAATATTAAATGGAGGGCAATGAGTACCGATGCCCGTAGTCTGGGAAACAAGCTTTCTGAACTAGTAACCCTGATGGAAGATGAACAATTGGAAATTGTGGCAGTCATGGAAACATGGTACACCGAGAACATGACTGGGATGTCAACATACCAGGGTACACATTCTACAGAAGGGACAGGGAAGGTAAAAGAGGAGGTGGAGTAGCTCTATACATAAGGGAAGGGATCAAAGCTACAGAACTAAAAAGTAAAGGGGAAGGACAAGAGGCACTCTGGGTCACCTTGAAGACAGGGAATGGCATCACAGTCTACACAGGGGTTGTATACAGACCCCTGTCTCAAGGGGAGGAAATGGACAACAAAATGATAGAGGACATTCTCAAAATGGCTGAAAAAGGGGAGATACTGTTGATTGGGGACCTGAATATGCCAGATGTTAACTGGATAACATGTACTGCAGCCACATCCAAGAGCAGGGTCATTCTCGATGCCCTGCAGGAGGCAGGCCTTAGACAGCTAGTGTTGGAACCCACTAGGGAGGGAGCAATACTAGACCTGGTACTCTCAAATGGAGAGAGGATCACACATTTAGAAGTCAGTAGACATCTGGGAACAAGCAACCACTGCACAGTGTGCTTCATAATGAGCACAACCATGGAGATAAGCCATACAAAAACAAGGATACTGGACTTTAGAAGGGCTGACTTTGGCAAAATGGGTGAATACCTGAAGAATGCACTAGCAAATGACCAAAAGGAGGAGGGAAGAACAATGGAGAAAAATCAAAACTGCCATCATAGAGGCAACAAGCCTTTGTGTAAAACAAATAAAGAAAACAAAGCGGAGTAAAAAAAACACTATAGTTCTCAAAAGAGGTGGCAGAGAAGGTTAAGGAGAAAAAGGCTGCATTCAAAAAGTATAAGGAATCACAGAAGGAGCACGACAGGGAACTGTATCAATTAAAGCAGAAAGAAGTGGGGAAGGCAGTCAGACTAGCAAAGGCCCAAACTGAGGAAAAAATAGTCAACTCAGTTAAGAAGGGGGATAAAACCTTTTATAGGTACATTATGGAATCGAAAGGTCAAGGGAAGGATAGTGAAGATTAATAAAGGAGAGGGGAGCTGGGCAGAGGGAGACAGTGAAAAGGCAGAGATATTGAATGAATACTTTTGCTCAGTATTCACAAAAGAAGATGGGGAGAGTTACCTAAACCAGACAATAGAAGCACTCTGGGTTGGGGGGGGGGGAATGACACCAGTCCATTCACAGAAGAAAGAGTCCTGAAAGAACTCCTAAAACTCAAGATGGACAAAGCAATGGGGCCTGATGGGATTCACCCCAGAATCCTAAAAGAACTAAGGGAGGACCTAGTGACACCACTGACCATGCTTTTTAACAAATCATGGCAGGATGGGGTGGTACCTGAGGACGGGAGGAGGGCAGATGTGATTCCCCTTCACAAAAGTGGGAGCAAGGCAGAAGCAGGAAACTACAGACCTGTAAGTTTGACCTCAGTGGTAGGGAAAATGATGGAATCACTTCTGAAAGAAATAATTGTTGAGTACCTAGAAGCCAGCAGGGCACAGGACCCAAAGCAGCATGCATTTACAGCAGGAAGGTCATGTCAGATGAATCTAATTTATTTCTTTGACTGGGTGGCCGAAGTAATAGATCAGGGAGGGGCTGTGGATATGGCCTACCTAGACTTTAGCAAGGCATTTGACACAGTCCCGCACAAAAGATTAATAATCAAGTTAGTCAGCCTGGGAGTGGGTCCCAGGGTGGTAGCCTGGGTAGCAAACTGGCTGCAAAACAGGACACAGAAGGTAATGGTGAATGAAACACAGTCCGAAGAAAGGGGGGTTACTAGTGGAGTACCTCAGGGCTCAGTACTGGGTCCAGTCCTCTTTAACATCTTTATAGGTGACATTGCAGAGGGTCTGGAGGGAAAGGTATACCTCTTTGCAGATGACACCAAGATCTGTAACAGAGTTGATACACAAGAGGGGGTAGAAAAGATGAGAAGGGACTTGGCAAGGTTGGAGGAATGGTCAGACATATGGCAACTTAGATTCAATGCAAAGAAGTGCAAAGTAATGCACCTGGGAAACAAAAACCCCAGGAGAAGAGTACGCAATAGCAAGGGATGTACCAACAACAACAAAAATGGAAAGGCACCTGGGGGAAGTCATATCAGATGACCTAAAGGTGGGTAAGCAACGTGAAAAGTCGGTAAGGAGATCCAGGGAGATACTGGGATGCATAGGAAGGGGCATCACAAGTAGAACAAGCTTTTGTCAATGCCGAATGTTTGCTTGCTGGCATTGGCAGTGGTAGTGTAGAAGTTACAGAGCTGCGTAATAGGAATGGCAGTGAAGTATTGAACTGAAGCTAACCCCACCACCACCTAGCAGAGAGTGACGGGCATTGGGGTGTGCGTTTGGGTTGTCAGGCATAATGGCCATGCCATTTTACCACACTCCACCCTGCAGACACTGACAAGTGTCACGGTGTTCCTTGGGGTCTTTGACCCTTATGCGCACCCCATTTCATTAGGAAATACAGTGAGATGGGTGTGATATAGGAGAATGGGGTGAACTTTGGGGCCAAAGTGTCCAAGGCATACCTTGATGCCTCTCATTGGCTGCATGGTGTGGAATGGTATGAGCATTACAAGCAAGAATCCCAAGTCACACCCCTGATGCCTGTCATTCTCTACAGGGTTGGGTGTTATGGTTGGAAACCCTAATTCCTCAGGCATTCATTGGTATTTTCACTCCAAATTTTCAACATTTTTTTTGTGACTCCACCTCATGAACAGGGAGAATATCAGTTTGTTAGCCGGAAGCTGCTTATGCACAGCAACTACGGCATTTAGCACCACAGGTGCAAAAACATTCCGAACAGGATGTAAAAAATGATAGTTGTACTGTTCATGGGGAGGTGTTAAAAATGAAAACGTTGCAAATCTGCAGTAAAAATATTTTAAAAAATGGTGAAGTCATGAGCGTACATAGAAACTGTGCAATGCACACACATAATATAATTAGGTTGGGGATTTTTTACAGCAGATTGTCAACTCAGGCATTTTGGTGCCTCTGATCATGAACAGTGTCACTGTGATTTTCTTTATCTGTGCTGAACAATGATTTCCCACAGCGACCATGCATCTCTGCGCTGAAAGTGTGAACACACACTTCAGCTATGTTGTGAAAAATGACAGCTGTACTGTTCATAAGGAAGTGTGGAAAAATGCCACTGGTGAAAATCTAGACTGAAAATATTACAAAGTCATGAACTTACTAGGGTGCGTGGAAACTGCGCAATGCTCACGCATAACACAGTCATTTTATGGACTTTTGTCACCAAATTTTCAATATAGCCATTGTAAGACCTCTGCTCATGAACAGTGTAACTGTGATTTTCTTAATCTGTCCTAAACATTGCTTTCACAAACCAACAGCACCTTTGTGCGCAACATGTGCAGAAACACATTTTGGACTACATATGAAAAATGGCAGCTGTACTGTTCATAAGAAAGTTTAATAAAATGGCAATGTTAAAAATCTGGAGTGAAAATATTAAATTCGCAAACTTACGAGCATGCATAGGAACTGCGCAACGCACGCTCATAAAACAGTCATTTTTAGGAATTTTTTCACCAAATTTTCAACATAGCCATTTTAAGACCTCTGCTCATGAACAGTGTCACTGTGATTTTCTTAATGTGTCCCATACATTGATTTTGCACATCGACTGTGCCATTGTGCGCTACATGGGTGGAAACACATTTTGGGCAAGATGTGAAAAATGACAGCTGTACTGCTCATAAGGAGGTGTGGTAAAATGGCAATGTTGAAAATCTGGAGTGAAAATATTGAAAATTCGTGAACTTACGAGCATGCGTAGGAACTGTACAACGATGCTCGTAAAACAGTCATTTTTAGAAAGTTCCACTCAAATTTTCAACATAGCATTTTATGACCTCAGCTCATGAACAGTGTCACTGTGATTTTCTTAATTTGTCCTGTACATTGATTTCGCACACCGACTGTGCCATTGTGCGCTACATGGGCGGAAACACATTTTGGGTGAGATGTGAAAAATGACAGCTGTACTACTCATAAGGAGGTGTGGTAAAATGGTAATGTTGAAAATCTGGAGTGAAAATATTGAAAATTCTCAAACTTATGAGCCTGCGTAGGAACTGCGCAATGCACGCTCATAAAACAGTCTGATTTACATTTTCAAATAGTTTTTTTGAGGAGCATTATCATCGAATGATGTTACTGTCATGGCATTTTTCAGGTCCGGAGGGTGATTTCACAGTGACTGTGCAGTGACTGTAAAATCACCCTTAGAGCCTGAATAATGCCATGACAGTGACATCATTCATGAGAAGGGGTCCCAAAAGCCCCATGTTGAAAATTTGGTGCAAAAATTCCAAAAAATGCCTGAGATATGCAATAAAGTTGAAAAACCCCTATCTAGCCCATTATACAGCTTACTGACATTTCCTCAGTTCGCGGTTGGCTTTGAAGGGTGCAGATGTGTTTCGGTCCACTGAAGATCGTTGCGACGAGGTCTGGAGGTAAGTATGCGGTGAGGGGTGTGGGAGGCAGGGTACACAGTGGGTGGGTGCGGGTTGTAGGAGGGGGCTGGGACAAGTGCCGTGGGACCGTTTTTATTTTTCAGGTAAAAAAAAGAAATGATGACGTGGGACATTTGCCACGCTGGGGTGGGCTCCCAGCGTGGCACAAGGATGGCTAGGGGAGGGCGTGGAGCTGACGGGGGATTGGGCACCCCTGTCGGCCATTTGATCAGTTGCCATGCTGGGGCTTGGCTCCCAGTGTGGCACCCAGTACTCAGGGGGTGAGGACAGTGGAGCCGATGGGGATTGGGGACCCCGTCAGCTATTCTATCAGTTGCTACGCTGGGTGGGCACCCAGGGTGGCATGTGGCTTGGGGAGCACAGCAATGTCGACAGGGATTGGGCACCCCGTCAGCTATACGTGGTGTTCAGGGGGAGGGTGGCACATTGTACGCTGCATTTCTCTGTGTGTGTGTGTGTGTGTGTGTGTGTGTGTGTGTGTGTGGAGGAGCTGCATGAGCAGGCGATATCTTATCGCTGCTCACTGAAGCGTAGCTCCCCTTTCAACTGTATGCCACTGCATTTTGGAGCTTGTCACAGACAGCTCCAGCTTGCACTGACTTACATGGCCACGCCTGCCAACACACTGACTGAATTGGAGGAGGAGGTGACACACCTCCGAAATCTCGGATGATGGCACTATGTTTCTTGCACATGCGCGCAAGCAAACATAAAAAGGGAAGTGGTTATCCCGCTGTACAGACAGTTGGTGAGACCCCATCTGGAGTACTGTGTGCAGTTTTGGAGACCTCATCTATGCAAGGACATAGACAGGATGGAAGCAGTCCAGAGGAGGGCAACTAAAATGGTGCAGGGTCTGCAGCAGAATCCATATGAAGAGAGACTGAGAGAGCTTAATATGTATACCCTTGATGAAAGGAGGGACAGGGGGGACATGACAGAAACTTTCAAGTACCTCAAGGGAATCAACAAAGTCCAGGAGGGTAGCATCTTTCAGAAAAAGAGATGTGTAGGAACAAAGGGCACAATTTAAAGATAGAGGGGGGACGGCTCAGGGGTAATGTGAGGACATTTTTTTTCATGGAGAGAGTGGTGGATACATGGAACAGCCTTCCTGAGGAGGTCATTGGGTCTAAAACAGTGGGGGAATTCAAACATGCATGGGACAGACACAAGGCAATTATAGTGGGGGGGGTTGCAGGAAGTAGGCTGTTTAACTAGAATCTGCATTTTATCCATTAGATAGAAAAATGGGCAGACTGGGAGGGCCAAGTGGTCCTTATCTGCAGTCAAAGTCTATGTTTCTATGTTTATAAGGCAAAAGGGAGACTCCAGAACATTAAGTACAAATATAAACAAAGCTTGGGATCCTGATAGGGACTTAATTCCCTTAAGGAACTATGCCGTTCCCAATGTAAAGGTGGCACCCAAAGAATATTCGGTGGCCTACTACAAACTCAGTTTAAGCCTTGTCCCAAGCTACCACATAAACTGTGAAGTGCTCTTCCAAAATGCCTACACATATTGTAAATTGTGCCAGAATAACTAGCAAGTCTAGTAAAGAGGGGACTAAACAAGAAACAGTGAAAAAAGAACAGCAAAGCTGTATGGGACTAAAACAGTCACAGCTGGGATTCCCCTCTATTAACTTCCCTTCTCTCTCCCCAAGGGAGTGCTGTTCAATGCCATTGACAATCCAAAGAAAGAAAGAATTATACATCTCTCCCCATGAGCCAGAAACACATTGGGGTGTATAGATTACAAAAAGATAAGTCTAGAACCATTACAGAGATCAAGACTGAAAGAGGGAGACGCTGAGATAAATATGGTACCATAAAAACAAGCAACTAAAGTTGAGAAATCTGGCAATAAGCACTTGTCTTTTAACAGATCCAGAAGCCTTTTTTTTGTCTTTTAACAGAAAGTATTTGGCACCATCTAGTGGACAAACTGAACTATGGCATCCACCGCAGCATCTTGATAAGTCAACCAGAGAGTAAATAAGAACAAATAATTAATATTGACAAATAAGCATACAATAATGCCCCTATAAGTGAGTTTTGCCCATTCTGTTAGAGAATTACATGCTACTCTCTAACAAACATTTGGTAGAGCAAATCTGCCTAGAAGTGATTAGACAGTGCGGTGATACTCTGTCCTTCTCGAATGTTCTTTAAAGCTGACTTTTTAGGTCCTCATACAGCTAAACTAGAACTTCCTCACGTCTTCTGCAGTATCAAAATGTTTGACTCCTTCTTTTAAGGACACTTCCAGACAAGCTGGGTATAAAATGCGATGTTTTATGCCAGCTGCCCACAGCCTGGAAGTGATGGGGTGAAATGAAGCTTGTAACTGGTGAGTTTTCAGCGTTAAAACTGGAACCAGCCTCAATTTATTACCTTCCCACAGAATAGCTGATAATTTTCTGGCTTCCTTATAAATGAATTTCTGGTCTAGGTAGTTTAATAATTTAAAGACAATAGGCCTATGCGGGTCAGCCGGAGCGGGTTTTGCCCTCAGAGATCTGTGTGCTCTTTCTATAATAAACTCTGGACCATTCGGGGAGGGACCCACAGTTTTCTTCAAGAAACGTTGTAAAAACTGTATTGTATTAGGGGCCCTCTTCCCCTTCAGGAAGACCTAGGGAACCAGATTGGTCCTCCTATTTCTCCCCTCCAGATCGTCAAAGTGATCTTCCAACTTAAAGTCCTTTTTATTTCTACCAACTCAGGCTCCATCTTATCTTGCTTTCTTTCTATAGAGGCTACTCTGGCTTCTGCATCTGCATCCCTGTGGGCTAACTAGGTAAGCACTGGTTTGAAGTCTGTTACATCTTCAATTAGCTTCAGCAAAGCCTCCTTGATAGTTGTTAACTCTGAGTAGACATGTGAGGATGAGAGCTCCTCCGGAGGACTTTGGGGAGAGGAACTACGGCGAGGGTGCTTAGCTTCTGGCTCCTGCATGGCCTCCTCAGCTAGTTGTTGCATAGACATTTTGCAGGGATGTCCAACTGCAGGTAATGACCAAACACCACCTATGCACTCTCGATTACTTAAATTTTGTAATATCAAAAAGATAATCGGAATAAATGGGCATTTGTAGCGGTTTAGGTCGGCGAGAGAGCGAAGCTCCGACAAGCACGTCCTATCCCTTGCGCAGCATCACATGACTCCCAGGACCTTCCTTCTGTAAACCCATGCTGTCTTGGATCCTGTGCCCCTATGGATTCCAGGTGTTGCACTATCCTTTCCTTAAGGAGTGCCTCCATCTAATCTTGCCCACTATTGAGGTAAGACTGACTGGTCTGTTGTTCTCTGCTTCCTCCCTGCTACCACTCTTGTGGAGCGGGATCACATGAGCCCTTCTCCAGTCTTCTGGGACCTCTCCTGTGCTCAGAGACTCATTAAACAGTTCTGCTAATGGCTCTGCTAGTCCCACCCGTAGCTCCTTAAGTACTTTGGTATGTATGCCATCAGGTCCCATTGCCTTGTCCACCCTGAGCTTAGGGAGCTCTTGGAGGAACCTTTCTTTTGTGAAGGGAGTAGTGCTCACCTCCCTCTCCCCTGTGTCCATGGTGCTGAGCTGTGGGCCCTGCCCTACCTTCTCTTCAGTAAATACTGAGTAGAAGTATCTATTTAGGATAGATGCTTTTACAGGGTCCTCTTCCTCACATGCCCCCTTTTCTCCTTTGAGCATAGAAATACCCCCTCTGGACTTTCTCCTTTCACTAATGTATCTATAGAAAGACTTGTCACCTTCTTGTCACCTTCTTTTACTGTTCGTGCTAGTGTTTCCTCAGTTTGGGACTTTGCCTGCCTTACTGCCTTCCCTGCTTCCCTTATGGCAGTTTGGTATGCCTTCCTATCTTCATCCCGCTGTGTTCCATTATATTTCCTGAAGGCCAGCCTTTTGGCTCTGACCTTTTCAGCTACTGTATTTGAGAATCAAAGTGGTTTCCTTCTTCTTTTGCATTTCCTTTTCTGTCTAACACAATGGGACATTGCTTCAAGTAAACAAATGAATCAAGACTTTATTGCAGAATTTGCCTCTGGGGTGGAAGTATGTGTTTGGGGAGGGGCTACAGGATTACCTAAAACAAAAGGAGAAGGGTAGAGTCCTTCTTAAGAGTAAAGCTAGATACAACTACCTCCCCTCATCGAGGCGGAGATTTTGGAGTGGGAATAGGCTATACCAACCCCGCAGGGACTCGGCACAGCACAGTGGTTCCTTTTGAGGCAGAGGGGCATCCCACAGTCTCTGTAACCCCTACCCACAGGCCTATCATCCATCCTCATTCAGAGCCTGTGGTCAAAAACTCAGGGGATGAGGTAGAAGTTACAGGGGGAAGCAACAGTGACTATGCCCCTCCAACCATTCGCAGTCAGGGATCCTACCCACCAGTAGGACAAAGGCTCTCATTATTCTCACACCTTTGATTCAACACAACCTCGGACAGGTGGGTCCGGGAAGTGATCACATGGGGTACTCCATAGAGCTCTCCCACTCCCAAATCCCCCACAGATTTGTATCCTCCCCAATAGCCAAAAGAAAGGTCACCCCTCACCAGGTCCAACGCATCTTGTTGGAACTAGTCCAGAACAGGGTCATCCAGCCCATTCCCCGGCACGAACAAAAGCTAGGGGTCTACTCAATATTCTTCCTCTACCCAAGAAGTCAGGAGAACTCAGACCTATTCTAGACTTAAAACATCTCAACCAGCATGTGATGTGCCACAGATTCAAAATGGAGACAATACGATCAACTCTACGCAGTCTCCGGGTAGGCAACTACCTGACATCCATAGATCTAAAGGACACTTATCTTCACATCCCTATCATTCAAAAGCACAGGCAGTTCCTCTGGTTCCACATCTTGGGCCACCATTTTCAGTACCAGGCCTTACCATTCAGCCTCACATCAGCCCCGAGAGTGTTCACCAAGGTCTTCATAGTCCTGGTGGCCAGACTCAGAGAGCAGGGACTGGATATCATACCATACTTGGATGACTGGCTCATTCGAGCACGTTCCAAGGAACAGGCCCTACAGGATACAGTGACCTCCTTACAGGCACTCGAGGAGCATGGTTGGGTGGTCAATCGGGAAAAAAGCCATCTTATTCCCACGCAGCAGATCGAGCATCTGGGAGCACTGATCAACTTGGCCCACGGATGGACAAAACCGTCCCCCTGATGATCCTGGCCCGTCAAATGAAAAGCCACCACCAAACGACCATGGGTCACATAGCCCAGTTGTTAGGATGCATGGCATCATGCATAGATCTCATACCCTGAGCCAGGTGGCATATTCGCCTGCTCCAGACATACATCCTCACTCGGGAAGCACCGAATGAACACAACCTGCAGGTCACTGTCCTGCTACCACCATCAGTGAGACTCTCACTAGCATGGTGGACAGTGGAGTTGAACCTCACCAGGGGAGTTCCCCTGGAGGCCTCCTACATGGCCACAATAGAGACAGATGTGAACCTGTCTGGTTGGGGGGCATGCCTGGGAGATTCAACGGCCCAGGGTCTATGGTCGCCAGTGGAATCCAAACTGTCCATCAACATCCTGGAGATGAGGGCAGTATACCATGCGCTCAAGATTTTCAAACCCCTCGTACGCGGCCAATCTGTCCTGATACGATCCGACAATTGGGTCACAGTGGCCTACATCGCAAAACAGGGCGGTACCAGGAGCAGAGCTATGCTGAGGGAGGCAACATCAGTCCTCAATTGGGCTCAATCCAACCTCAGCCATCCAGGCGCAGTACACCATACAGAAAAACTCAACATGCTCCTGGATTGGCTCAGCAGACAACAGGTACACCCAGGAGAATGGCAGTTGCACTCTGATCTGTTTCAGATGATCCAAAATACATGGGGACCCGTAACCATAGATCTCATGGCAACACGGGAGAACACACAGGTCAAGGATTATTACTCAAGTTTCAGGGAGAGTCACTCCCAGAGAACCGACGCCCTATCCCAACCTTGGGATCGGGATCATGCATATGTGTTCCCACCTTTCCCTCTAATTTCCCAAGTACTAGCCAAAATACGGGCATCACATCACACCATCATTCTAGTGGCCCCGTACTGGCCATGAAGGACATGGTTTGCCTCCGTTCACGAGATGTTCCTAGCCAGCCTCAGACTTCCTCACCGAGCAGACATGCTCTCCCAGGGCCCAGTAGTCCACCCAGCCCTGCAGACACTGAAGCTTATGGCCTGGCTTCTGAGAGGAAGAGACTAATGAAGGCAGGCTACCATGACTCCATCGTCAGTACCATATTACAGTCCAGACAGATCTCCACCACCTCCGCCTATGGTAGACAATGGTCTATATTCTCGAGGTGCTGTCAAGAAAGAGGTAAGATACCCGAGCAGACGGACATGGCTACCATCTTGCTATTCCTACAGCAAGGAATGGATGAGGGCCTAGCTCACTCTTCCCTCAGGGTACAACTGTCAGCTATAGGGGCAGCTACGGGGTCCATCGGGGGGGTACAGCCCGGGAGCACATCCCGACGCCCTGCACTTCCTGAAAGCGGTGGAGATACTCTGACCAAAGATGCAACCAACTATCGCACCACTGGTATTCAACTCCCTCAGTTCAGCGCCCTACGAGCCACTTCAGGAGGCGGACCTATTCTGGGTTGGCCTCAAGACATGTTTCCTGGTGGCCTTCTGCTCAGCCAGATGGATCGGGGAGTTGGGGGCTCTATTGTGCACAGAACCCTACACTGTTTTCACCCCTCAAGGAGTTTGTCTACGAACGGTACCAGCTTTCCAGCCCAAGGTGTCCACTGCATTCCATAGGTAACAGCCCATTGAGCTACCCACCTTCCCTGCGGACACACAGCAGGGCACTTGGTCAGTCCCACAACACCTGGATGTCAGATCCACCCTCTCTGTCTACATAGTCAGAATGTGGCCTTTCCGTAAGACAGAAAGATTATTTGTCGTCGCAAAGGGACAAAGGCAAGGAAGGGCAGCCTCCAAGTCCACGATTGCCGGTTAGCTAAGGAGAACCGTTCAGAACACTTACCTAGCAAAGTAAATGATACCCCCTCAAGGTATCAAGGCCCATTCCACCAGGGCAGTTGCCACATCCTGGGCAGAAAGGGCCAACATGTCCTCCAAAGACATATGCAGGGCAGCTACTTGGAGTTCCCTGCACACGTTCGCTAGACACTACAGACTCAAACACCTGCATGCCATACAGCCCACTTTCACCACACAGATCCTCCTAGCAGTACCCAAGCAGACAGACATGGCTACCATCTTGCTATTCCTACAGCAGGGAGTGGACAAGGGCCTAGCCCACTCTTCCCTCAGGGTACAACTGTCAGCTATAGGGGCGGCTATGGGGTTCATCGGGGGGTACAGCCCGGGAGCACATCCTGACGCCCTGCGCTTCCTGAAAGCTAACATTTTTCAAGTCAAACTATCTCTGGCTAGAAGCTGCAATACTGAACATAGGATTTGCAAGAAAGCAAGTTGTGCTCACAACAGAGGGAGGTGAACCTTACAATTGTCTTTGGTTTGGAGCAGATATTCTGCAGGTGGAGGCTACTTCTAACTGAAAGGTGAAATAAGGATCTTAGAATTATCAGGAAAAGACAGTCTTTGTTACAATTCTTAAGATTTTCAGTGCAGGAAGAGTTTAAACCTTGGGCTAAGAATTTGTCATAAATCCTGAAATAAGTGCAGGTACAGGTTGTGTATTTACCCAGACAAGTGCCCTAGGGGGTGGAAACTGTTCTTTGTGTTTATCTGTGTATGCCTTAAAAGGAAATTCCAGACTTTAGCAGGAAGTGCTTACATCACAGCTACTTATCAGCCAATAGCTTTGGTAACAGACCTGAGAACAATTGTATTATAAGCAAGTGTTTTATAGCAAACTCATCAGAACAGCTAACATTTTTCAAGTCAAACTATCTCTGGCTGGAAGCTGCGATACTGAACATAGGATTTGCAAGAAAGTGAGTTGTGCTCGCAACAGAGGGAGGTGAGGTCTTTGTTACAATTCTTAAGATGTTCAGTGCAGGAAGAGTTTAAAGCACAGCTGCCTTATTTTGGGGCTGACTGCTTTCAGAGCACAAACCACCAGGCTGTCTTGGGGCTGGAGAGGTTTTACCTGTGTCTGACTTGAATGTCTCGATTTTTCTCTGTTTGATAAACATGGTATTTTCTCTGTCAAATTGTTGTGTAGGGTATCTTGCTGACAGGAAGGCACTCATCGCAGCGGTGGGTCAGAGCTCTTAGCTGATTGTTTTGTGAGGGCACAGTTTAGGCCCAACCTCTTCCCACCCTCACCCCACCCACCCCTGAAATAGTTCCTTATACCTGGGGTTCTGACATCATTTCTCAAGAGTGCAAGGTGCATATCACTGTCATATCCTCTCTAGCACACTGCACTGACAATATAAGCATACACATTGTATAATATACTTCTATATAAGAAACCAATCACACACACAAATAACAAAAAAAAGGTAGATAAACATGTGGGGAGTAGTGCAATGTAATGGCTGTGGGGCAGCAGTCTTCCGGGAGTCTTTCTGGAGGCTGAGATGCTGCCCTATTTGCAGACAACTCTCTGCCCTGAAGGAGGAAGTTGCCCGTCTTCAGGCCACACTGGACAGTAGTAAGGGAACCTTCCCCCAGGCCACACTGGACGGTAGGAAGGGAACCTCCCCCATCCTGGGAGCACCAGAGCCATCACCACTACCTCAGAGGTTGTGAAGAAACACAGTTGTTGGACCACAGTGGGCTCAGGGAGGGTGAGGATGGTAGAACAGAGGCACACCCAGTCAGCTGTTCCACTCCACAATCCATACACCATTCTGGGGGAGCATAGCTCCCCTATGGATGCACCTGCAGAGGAGGCTAAGGAGGCTGAGAACAACCATCACAAGGGAGGCCCACAGGAAGGAGGCAGAGGACACCACAAGGAAAGGAAGCAGCTCCTGGCAGGGACTCAATTATTAGGGGGATAGAGCTGGGGGGAGCAGGGAAAACTGAAGTAAGGTGCCTGCCTGAGAGGAAGCACATCCTCAGGATCACGAGAACAGCTGTATGGGAGTCTGAGCTGGATGTCATTGTACACCTAGGGACATGTGACTTGGCTCAACATAAGATTAGAGCAGTGCAGAAGGACTTTGTAGAATTGGGGAGGGGCCTAAGACAAGTAGCACACACAGTATCCTTCTCAGAGGTGCTGCCTGTCAATGGCATGAGTAAGGCGAGGGTACTTTGCACCATGCAGTTTAATGAATGGTTGAAAAAATGGTGTGGAGAACAGGGGTTTGGCTTCATTGGAAACTGGGGTTCCACCAGCCTATACTGGCAGGATGGTCTGCATCTGTCCAGAAAGGGAACAAGTCTTTTGAGCAATATGTTTAAATGCTTCATTGGCAGGAGGCACTGACAAGCAGCAGGAAAATCCCAGCATCTCCCTACAAAACAGGGTACTAAATGAGAAAAAGACTGAAGTAGAAAGGTCAGTGGGGGATGCTGCAACAGAAGGTAAAGCCATCAAAAAATGGAGAGCAATGAGTACCAATGCCCGTAGTCTGAATAACAAGCTTCCTGAATTAGTGGCCTTGATGGAGGAGGAACATCTGGATATATAGCAGTCACAGAAACATGGTACACACAAAACCATGACTGGGATGTAAACATACCAGGATACACTATCTACAGGAGGGACAGGGAGGGTAAAAGAGGAGGAGGAGTAGCTCTTTACATAAGAGAAGGAATCAAAGCAACAGAACAAAAGGAAAAACAGGGAGGAGAAGAAGCACTGTGGGTAAATTTGGAGACCGGCAATGGAACCACAATCCTCACAGGGGTTGTATACAGACCCCCTTCTCAGGAGGAGGAAATGGACAAGGAAATGATAGAAAGTATACTTAGAATGGCAGAAAAAGGAGAGATATTGCTGATGGGTGATCTGAATATGCCAGATGTTAACTGGAGTGCAGTTGCAGCAGCCACTTCCAAGAGTGGGGTTATTCTAGATGCCCTATGGGGGCCCGCCTTAGACAACTAGTATTGAAGCCCACTCGAGATGGAGCAATCTTAGACCTGGTTCTTTCAAATGGAGATGAAGAGAGGATCACAGATGTAGAAATGGGTAGCCATCTGGGAACTAGCGACCATCAAACAGTATGGTTCACAATAAACACAGCAACAGAGTCAAGTCATACAAAGGCAAAAGTACTGGACTTTAGGAGGGCTGACTTTGCCAAAATGGGTGAGTGCCTAAGGAATGCACTAGCAAATGGGCAGGAAGGAGGGGTGGAAGAACAATGGGGAATAATAAAAACTGCCATCACAGAGGTAACAAGCCTTTGTGTGAAGCAAATAAACAAAACAAAACGATGTAAGAAACCACTATTGTTCTCAAAGGAAGTGACAGTGAAGGTTCAAGAGAAAAAGAAAGCATTTAGGAAGTACAAGGAATCACAGAAGGAGCAGGACAGAGAACTGTATCAGTTAAAGCAAAAGGAAGCTGGGAAGGCAGTCAGAACAGCAAAGGCCCAAACCGAGGAAAAGATAGCCAACTCGGTTAAGAAGAGGGATAAAACCTTTTATAGATACATCAGGGAGCAAAGGAAGACCAAGGGAGGGATAGTGAGGCTTAATAAAGGAGGGGGGCAGAGGGTGACTGTGAAAAGGCAGAGATACTAAACAAATATTTTTGCTCAGTATTTACAAAGGAAGAGGGGGAGGTACCTAAAACAAACAGTAGAAACACTCTGGATACAGAAGTTGATACCAGCCCATTTACAGAAGAAAGGGTTCTGAAAGAACTCTTAAAACTGAAGGTTGACAAAGCAATGGGGCCTGATGGGATTCATCCCAGAATTCTAAAAGAACTAAGAGTAGAACTAGTGACTCCACTGACTACCCTCTTTAACAAATCATGGGAGGATGGGGTGGTACCCGAGGGCTGGAGGAGGGCAGATGTTATTCCCCTTCACAAAAGTGGGAGCAAGGCAGAAGCAGGAAACTACAGACCTGTTAGTTTAACCTCAGCAGCAGGGAAAATGATGGAATCACTTCTGAAGGAAAAAATTGTCGATTATCTAGAGGCCAAATGGGCACAGGACCCAAGGCAGCATGGATTCACAGTGGGAAGGTCATTCCAGATGAATCTGATAGATTTCTTTGACTGGGTGACCAAAGTAGTAGATAGGGAGAAGCGGTGGACATGGCCTACCTAGACTTTAGCAAGGCATTTGACACAGTCCCACACAAAAGATTAATATACAAGTTAGCCAGCCTGGGAGTGGATCCCAAGATGACAGCCTGGATAAAGAATTGGCTGGAGAATAGGACACAGAGAGTAATAGTAAATGGAGTCCACTCTGAAGAAAGGGGGGTTACTAGTGGGGTACCGCAAGGTTCAATATTAGGACCAGTCCTCTTCAGTGTCTTTATAAGCGACATTGCAGAGGGACTGGAAGGAAAAGTATGTATTTTTGTAGATGACACAAAGATCTGCAACAGAGTTGATGCACAAGGTGGGGTGGAAAGGATGAGAAGGGACTTGGCAAGGTTAGAGGAATGGTCAAATGTATGGCAGCTTAGATTCATTGCTAAGAAGTGCAAGGTAATGCACCTGGGAAACAAAAACCCAGGGGAAGAGTACACAATGGGGGGTGAGATACTAACAACAACATAAATGGAAAGGGACCTGGGGGTAGTCATATCAGATGACCTAAAGGTGGGCAAGCAATGTGAGAGGGCAGCAAGGAGGGCTGGAGGGATACTGGGATGCATAGGGAGAGGCATCACCAGTAGAAAACAAGAAGTTATTATCCCTCTGTACAGATAGCTGGTCAGACCCCATCTGGAGTATTGCGTGCAGTTCTGGAGACCCAATCTCCGCAAAGACATAGACAGGATGGAAGCTGTCCAGAGGAGGGCAACTAAAATGGTGCAGGGTCTGCACCAGAAGACATATGAAGAGAGACTTAAGGAGCTTAACATGTATAGCCTCGAGGAAAGGAGGAGAGGGGGACATGATAGAAACTTTCAAGTACCTCAAGGAAATCAACAAAGTCCAAGAAGGTAGCATCTTTCAAAACAAGAGGTGTGCAAGAACAAGGGGGTGCAATTTGAAAATAGAGGGGAGTCAGATCAGAGGTAATTTAAGGAAGTATTTTTTCACAGAGAGGGTTGTGGATGCATGGAATGGCCTTCCGGAGGAGGTTGTGGAGTCAAAAACAGTGGTGGAATTCAAGCATGCATGGGACAGTCATAAGGCAATTCTAGGGGGTTGGGGCAGAAAGAAGTAGGCTGCTGGTTAACTAGGATCTGCAGCTTATCCATCAGGTAGGGAAATGGGCAGACTGGGTGGGCCAAGCGGTCCTTATCTGCCGTCAAATTCTATGTTTCCATGTTTCTATGTTTCTATGTAGCAGCAACTTCTTCCCGTCACTCATAGACCACTCTGCTCCCTCCCTTGGGTACCACACTGCTTTTTATCTACCCATGAGGTAGTGTCTGGAGTGCCATGGATGCCCAACCAATCACAATGGGTGTTTACTCACCTGGTAAAGGTGATTGTGTTGGTTGGCATACATGGCCATCCAAGGCCCTCCCTTCAAAGTGCTCAAAGTGACCAGGACTGAAAGTTCTTTAACCATTGCCAGGCTTAGGAGGAGGGGGGCAGCTGCAGTGAAAGTCTACAGTCAGTCCCTACGGGATTGAGATTAGAGTGTAAATAATAGGTATAATAAATTCGGCCTACTGGCCTCTGAGACTACGTTGTAGCTAGCATCTTTTTTTCATGCCATCATTTTTGGTCTTCCTTACATTGTTGTTTTTTCTCTTGCATTTTTACTAACCTTGATTTCAGCTATGAAAGATTTGAACTGGAGAGCAGGGGTTTCTGGGACCTGGATATACTAGAAATTTGATCTGGGTCATGTGCATCACTAGCCTATCAGGTGGACTAAAACCCATGAGGTAATGTCTGGAGTGCCATGGATGCCAACCAACACAATCACCTTTACCAGGTGAGTAAACACCCATTTTCCTGTGTGGAAGTGTTGGACCATGCTGTTTCTGCCTGTGTAGGCTCCAAGCCACCTAGAGCACATGATCATAGTAGGAGGAGGAAGAGAAGGCTGAGGTGGTGAAGTCACTACTGCACAACTTCAGTGTGTCTTACTGGCTGGAGCAGGCATTCATTGTAAGTGGTGTTGTTGTCAGGTGCTCGATTTGACTCAATTAAGAAGCAGCACAAATTAATACTTGATTATGGATAGCAGTGCAATGAATGAGAATAATATCATATTTGTGAATTTCACAGCCAGCATTGTATTAAGGACAGATGGGGAGAAGAAGAAACAAAACATGGCATATTTTTTTGTTCCTTAATGTCATTGATGAAGCAGTCCTTAGTCTTCAAGACTGGAACTGTCATCAAAGGGGAATTGCCTCTCCATTACTGCTTCATCCACTTTGATGGTGCGAGACAATGTTGTACAGCCCAGTCAACTGACAGGACTTTCCTCCTAATCATCACTGTCATGCGGTGGTGTGACAAGGGACATGATTCATCTCAGTGGAATGTATGCCTAATTCATTTTAATAAATGTCAGCATGCCAAAATTTTTAGGAGACAGATTTTTGTACCTGTCATGCACGGTGGCACCCACTGAACTGAAAAGCATTTCAGTGCCGACATTGGAGGATGGGCAGCGTAGATATTTAATAGCAACGACAGTCAATGGTGATGCATTGGCAAGGTTCCTTGGATCTGCCAAATAGGCATCTACCATGCATTTCACTACTCACAGACATGCAGCGTGATCATCATCCTCCTCCTCCTCTGTTTCCTCCATATCTGCAACTTTGACCTGACTTAGAGCAGCCCAAATGGGATTTGGCATCTGTTCTTTTAAGTGGCATGGTTTTACTGTCAGTTTACCCTGTTTTGAGTAGGTGGTAGCAACACCTGGTCTCTGTACAGTACCCTCATGTGGCTTTGCCCCATGTGCCTGTAGTAGCAACTGTGCACCACTTACCCTTTGTGTCAGAAGTTCAGACAGTATTTGCACCTGCTGTTGCCCACCTTTAATTATGACTGTGAGCCCACATTTATGACATGGGTCAAGCATTGTGGCAATCCCAAACTCCTCAGACTGCAGAATGTAGCTAATGTGGGTACTGGAGTCTAAGGTGGTCAGCATGAGTTCCATCAAGGCACAACTTGCTCTGTCACCACCTGCCTCCAGCTGTTGCAGTACGTTCAGCAGTGTCTGCCTCAGCACACATAGCAGAGGGATGAACTCATTGATACAGACAGTGTCCCCACTCACTGCCTGTGTAGCATGCTTGAAAGGCCTTAGAATGAAGATGAGCCCATCCATTTGTTCCACTGCTCGATTGTGAGACACATGGATGCCCCAGTGCTGTCATGGCTTGCATGAAGTATCAGATACTCTGATATTATTTTGTACTGCTCATATAAACGCTCCATCATGTACAAGGTGGAGTTCCATCGGGTGACAACATCCATTTTAAGATGGTGCTGAGGCAGCTGGTTCTGTACCTGAAGAACATGAAGATGGTCATGGGCCTCTGCTGGATGTGCAAAGTGGGCACAGATGCATTGGGCCACAGTCAGTATTTCCTTAATATCAGGATGGTTGACAAAAGTCTGCACAACCAGGTTCAGCAGTGTGTCAAACATGGTACCTGGACCAATTCACCATCAGTGATGCATTTTGTAACATTAGACCCTTTGCCACTAGCGATGAATCCAGTTTTCAGAGCATGGGGGGGGGGGCACTCAATGATCTTGGTGTGGACCACTTCCAGCATTTTGTTCAGCTGTGTGACCTGGGGATACACCTCATGGTAAATGTTGTGTGCTGGCAAATACACAGCATGTTGCTATCACCAAGTTGAACTTAAAGCAATTGTTGCCTCGCCCCCCACTCAGTCACTTCCCCAGGTACCTGTGCACAGTGTCCTGTAATGCACAAATAAGAGCTACCAGCTGTTTTTCCACTGGTCCACATGTTCATGCTGAGATGTACATACTGTGCTGAGGAATGCTGCAGGGCATGATGTACTATGTCAGACACACTACCGTACTGTTCCAAAATGACACGAGTGGAAAAGTACAACTGTGATGGGACCTGCCATTTCAGCAAGGCATGAGACACAAACTGCTGAAACCTACATTCTCTACAAATGAGAATGGCCACGAATCAAGAGCAATCATTTCTACAGCTGCTGCATTCAGCTCTTGTGCAGTAGTATGATTAGGCAGGAATTTTGATAGATGCACAAAAAGTGAATGTAGCATAGGCTGAACCTTTCTTGCTGTTGGTAATGGTGTGCCAAACAGCTTGCCTGGTCATAGTGGCATTATTGGTGTCCTCTTTGACTGGGTATTGCCAATGTTAGTATGTAGTGCTGCATGATAGACATCAGTAACCTTTTGGGTTTTCTTTCAGTACTGGGGTAGCTATGCTTCTTGGAGTTGGGGTGGTAGTGCTGCTAGGACCACTACTTGTCCCACTTACAGAATCATCTTCATCCTGGACTACATGTCATAGCTCTCCTCACCTGCTCCTCCATCTCCCTTGTGTACTGCTGTGTCAATTTGACTTACATTGTTCGATGATGACAATGGACCGGAACAATTGGCTCTAGCTGTCTTCTGTTGTTTACATCAGCATAATGTGTGCCTGTTTTTCAGGTGTGTATGTTGCCCACCCATTCCAAGGTGACTAGCTTTCTTACCCCTACTGACTCTTGTTTGACAAAGTTGGCAAATTGCCACTGTCTCTTTCAGCTGGGTCCAGTACAAAAAAATCCCACACTAGGGATTTATTTGGCCTTGTTTTCACATGGTGACATGATGACTGGGACAGCAAAGGAGAAGGGGTAGGCTTTGGTATTTTTTGGAATGACTGGAGACAGTGAAGAAGGGGAGAAATAGTGCTGGGGGGTCCTTTGTGGTTGAAGCAATGCAGACAACATGAAGTGCACCATCTGCATCCTTAATCCCCTTTGGCCTTTTTTTTCTGGCTCCCATAAGGGATCCGAATCCAAAACATTAGCAGCAGCAGCTAAGACACTGCTGTCCTCCTTGTCCTCCACAGGTCTGTCCTCCTTAATAGCTATAGGCTGTGTGATGTGCACCTTCTCATGACAAGTCTCATCCAGTTTCTCTACATGTCCCACCTCACCTTCACCCACTGGCCATGCACTGTCAAGCTCCTCCAAGTCAGCAGCAGCAACAGCACCAGTTCCCAAGTGCAGACCACCTCCAACCCCTCCATGCCCATAGTTGGTTATTTGGTGGTGCTGCTGCTTCCCATGTCACATTACACATCCATCAACATGGCTGCCACAGAAGTGGCAGAGAAACATTTACAGACAGAAAAGCCACCACTGCCAAATACAGTACTTTGGTGCTACTACTATTGCCTGCCACAGACTCATCAGAATACTGACCTCTGCTCCCACTGACACTGTTTGTATAGCTACACCACTCTTAGAGTCCACAAATTGGGAAATGTTCTTTTTTGGCTCTCCACAACCTCTCCCCTTATTTGGCTCTCTGTGACCTCTCCTTTTATTTGACCTTTTCTTCCCAGTCATTCTTCTGTGCTTTACTACAGCAACAAACAACAGTCACTTACAATTGTTATTGCATAGTCAGGGCAGGGATTTTTTTAAGAAGCAACAGTGCCAAAAGTGACACAACAATCACTTACTATTGTTAATGTGCAGTCAGGGCAGGGACTTATTTCAGAACACAACAGTGACAAAAGTCAGACAACAGCAACTTACTATTGTTAAAGTGCAGTCAGGGCAGGGATTTGTTTAACAGTACTGTGCCAAAAGTGATACAACAATCACTTACTATTGTTAATTCGCAGTTGGCGCAAGGATTTTTTCAGAACACAACAATGACAAAAGCGACACAACAATCACAATTGTTAATGTGCAGTCAGTGCAGAGATTTTTTTCAGAACACAGCAGTGACAAAAGTGACACAACAGTCACATGCTATCGTTAATGAGTAGTCAGGGCAGGGATTTTTTTAAGATGAGAACTGTGCCAAAAATGTCACAACAATCACTAACTATTGTTAATGTACAGTCAGCACAGGTATTTTTTCAGACCACAACAGTGACAAAAGTGACACAACAACCACTTACTATTGTTAATGCACAGTTGGCACAGGGATTTTTTCAGAACACAACAGTGCCAAAAGGGACACAATTACTTACTAATGTTAATGCGCAGTTAGGCCAGGGATTTTTCTAAGAAGAGAACTGTGCAAAAAGTGACACAACAATCACTTTATATTGTTATATGCACTCACCACACAAACTTTGGTAAGGATACAAAAATAAAGCATTACAAAGTATGTATAACAAATCAACATTTAATAGAAAACCTAATAAACCAAAAAAGCTGCAGATCTTTCTACATGGCCTTCTAAAGAGCTCCTATCCTCCCCACATAATCCTTCCAACCACTACATCTCTGTTTAATTAAAAACAACTGCTTATAGGGTCACCACCTCTGGTTGAGGTAAAAACCGGATGGTAAACCACACCTCAAACTCTGCCTCTGGCTCTGCCCCTTTTTTATGACTGACGAGTATATCGTTCCTCCTCCAAAGCCATTTGTAATGTCAGAATAGACATTAATAGTGATAGGAAATCATTTTTATACTATTTATTTATTTTAGTTATTTATTTTTATTCTTTGGCAACCAGGTTAACTCCCATAGGCCATGTAGTCCGTTTTACAGGAGTGACCCAGGAGCACAAGAAGGTTAAATAACTTGCGCAGGGTCACACAGTATGCAAGTGGAGGCTGTGGGAATCAAACTCTGCTGGATGTGCCAAGCTCATTTACAGCTTATTGCTCAAACCTCTGTTAAATGCTCTCCCATTTTCCTTTCCATGTCACGCATGTATTCTGATATGCTTTGACCAATTTTTTATAACTTAATTATTGATGCTTTCGGTACCTTCAATACTGCATTGTGTTCCCTTTACCTCAGCAGCTAATGCTGTTTCTTTTCATATTTCTAAGACATTCCACAATTTCAGACACACCATTCCATGCTGTTTTTCTAAATGATCTGTAAAGTGTAGCTAATATTGAGGAATTTTCAGGCAATACTAAAAATGAGAGCAGTAACTGTTGAGGACTCAGGAGAGAAGTAATCAATGTAGTGATAAAGGCAATGCAAATTATATTATTAATTTAAAAAAATGAGTCTAAAACATACCACAACATAGGAAAAATTGAAAGAAACACACAAGAGCATACAAAGGTCTAAAAGCTGTTTCTTGTCACAGCAGTGTGAAAAAAATTAACTTAATTTACGGCTAATTGTCTTAATGGCTATACTTTACACCTCCAAGACAGACTAGTTTTACAAACAAAGGCAGGTCTGAATAACATCAGAACTTTGTAACTTGGACATGCAATGCAGTCAAAACAGTGAATGATTTGATACATCAGTTTTAAGAGTATATGAACACTCAAAATGGCCCAAAAACTGGACTACATTTAATCAAAACTGGATGACCGGATAAGGACACTAAATAATGGATTATCCGATCTAAAACCAGATAGGTGGCAACCCTAACTACTTAAAGAACAGAATTGATGAGAAAATCAACACAAAGCAAATACTATGGATGTGATATTCAAAAGAGTTGCGCATGGCACAACAGGGGTGCGTCATGTGCAACCCAGCAGTGCACCCCAACACGATATTCAAAGGGGCAAAGTGTGTGCTGCACAACCCCATAGTGCTTGGGCACATTGGTAATGTATGCAGCACAAGTAGGGGCGTGCCTGTGCATATGCACCACATCCCTATATTCAGCCCGTGGTGTGGCGATAAGCTAGCACAACTCCACCTTGCGCCAGTCAGGGGGATGCAAAGTTGTGCCGGGTAAATCCAGGAACAAATCCTGGCCACCCACAGGAGAGCTGCCATATTGCAGAGTGCAACACAGCAGCTGCCAGCCGTGGGTGGCCACCCACTCATCCAAAACACTGCCCACATGCTCCCTGCCCAGGGAGCATTGTGCCCCCCCCATCGCCCCACCACGGGCTTATGAGTATTATATCTATGGTGGTCCAGTGGACTGCATTCTAATGCCAGATCATGGATATATGATAATGATATCCCTGGTGGTCCAGTGGACCACTTTCCAACACCTGATCATGGGCTTCCATGAATTATATCCTTAGAAGGCCAGTGGAACCCCCCCCAGCACACAATTGCTGATATATGGTGAAATATCCCTGGTGGTCCAGTGGAAACCCCCCCAGCACCCAATCATGGGCTGAAATACCAAATGACACCCTGGTGGTCTAGTGGTACCCCCCTTCCCACCCAACCACTGAGGCACTGCCACCCAGCACCCCTACCAGTCAGCAGCAGATGGCAGCACCCGCCCACATGCCGCCTGGACACCTGCCAACTGACAGCATACAGTAGGGTCTGTACACCTATTGGTCCACTGCATGGGCCAATGGGCATGCAGACCATACTGTACTACACAGGCCTGAAATGTGAGATGATTGTTCATTCACGCACTGGAGCCTGTATAGTATGGTCTGCGCGCCCATAGCCCACGCGAGTGGATCAACAGGCGACAGACCCTACTGTATGCCGTGTGATTCGGCAGGTGGCTGGGCAGCATGCTGGCAGGGTGCTGCCACCCACCGCTGACTGGGGGTGCTGGGCGGCAGTGCCTCAGTGGGTGGTGGTGGGAGGGGTTACCACTGGACCATCAGGGTGTCATTTGCATTTCCACCATGATCGGCACTAGGGGGGGTTCCACTGGATCACCAGGGATAATTTCATTATATGCCCATGATTGGGCATTGAAAAGCAGTCCACTGGACCACCAGGGATGTACAAACATGTGCCTGAGATTGGGCATTGGAATGCGGTCCACTGGACCACCAGGGATATGATTATCATATGCCTGTGATCAGGTATTGGAAAGCAGTCCACTGAACCACCAGGGATATAAAAACATATGCTCGTGATCAGGTGAATGGCTGCGTAGTGCGCCAAGGATCAGCAGGTTGCCAGTCCCCAACAGCTGCAGCCTGTCAGGGCCCCAGGCAAAAGTCACCAGCGATCGGTGCACCACATGCAAATGGGGCCTTAATGACATGCAAATGGACCCATTTGCACCTTGCATGCTTAATGGCCTCATCTGCATGCCCAGGGCTGAATATTGCAGTTGATGCATCTAGCACAACTGCACTTGTGCTGGCGCATCCCCCTGCTCCCCTTCTACCACTTGCACTGGTGCAGTGCCACTGCACCATGCACAGTACATGAGCCCTCAGTGCCATATTCAACAGTGCTGAGCCATGGCGCAGCACCGTTGAATATCGCCTGGCCCCTGCCCTGGTGCAGCCCAGTTGCACTGTGCCCAGGCTTGCGCCCCTGCCTGTCACAGTCTGAATTTCCCACCCTGTGTGTGCACAAGGCACTCACAAACACAGTTTGGAAGCAAATTGAACAACAAACTGCTCAGTTCTGTAACATTTTATTTAGGTTTTGAATCTCAGTCTCGGCTAAAAGCACGGGCTCTGCTCTCTGAGTCTCTCTCTAACACACTACACTGAGAGAATGACCAAACCAGCTTCACATTGGCTGTTCGGCAACGTGTGATCTCCTATCACATGGTATATTGCAAACTTCATCTCATAGGCTGAACTTCGAAGATGAAGTTCCCTCTTCATGGATCTGAGGCACTTCTATCACAAACTTCCATATCCGTCAAAGTTTTTAATTCAGAATTTCATAAATCTGCTGCTGGTCTGTGAAGTTTGACTTCACCCTGCTAAAACATTTGTGGAACCATGGTAATCTGTGAATTATTCTGTGGAGTGAATTTTATCAACTTTGCACATCTCTACAAGGTACTGACAGAAACCAAGACAACTGATTATTAAAAAAGAATTTCTAATCTAGAAATTTGAAGTCCGCCTGCCAACACTCACCAGTGCCAGTGCACTTTAACTGACTCAGCTCACTTAAGTCAGGTGATACACAGAACAATGGTACATCTTTTACAAATATGCAACAACAGATGGTAGTCTACTGCTGGCAAGATCATTATGAAATCGTAGTCTTGCCACAACCAAACTTCCTGCACACACAAGTTCCCAGCATTGTTGGGCAGCCTCAATCTTGCCCCACCATAGAAACATAGAAACATAGAAGTTGACGGCAGATAAGGACCGCAAGGCCCATCCAGTCTGCCCATTTCTTTTTCTACCTTATAAATGTGCCATCGGCCTTTGCTCTGTCAGTGACCTATCTATTCATAGTCATTTGTATTGCTCCCTTATGCCTATCCCATGCCTGTTTGAAGCCCTGCACTGTATTCATAGCCACCACTTCTTGTGGTAAGCCATTCCATGCATCTACCACCCTTTCTGTGAAAAGAATTTCCTCACATTCCCCCTTACGGCTCCCTCTAATCTCATGCTGTGTCCTCTTGTCCTGCTATTTTTCTTATATTTAAACATGTTAGACTCTTTCACCTTGTTTATGCCCTTAAGGTGTTTAAATGTCTCGATCATATCACCTCTCTCCCTCCTTTGCTCAAGGGTATACATATTGAGCTCCGTTAATCTGTCCTCATATGTCTTCTGATGCAGTCCCTGCACCATTTTGGTTGCCCTTCTCTGGACTGCCTCAATTTGGTTAATGTCCTTGTGAAGGTGTGGCCTCCAATACTGCACGCAGTACTCCAGATGGGGCCTAACCAATGTCTTGTACAGAGGGATCATTACCTCCCTCTTACGACTTGTGATACCCCTACTAATACACCCTAACACCCCCCTAGCCTTACCTACTGCTTTAGAGGTCTGCTTGGATGATTTCAGGTCATCAGTGATGATGATGCCCAAGTCTCTTTCTTCCTTTGTGACTGCTAGCAACTCCCCTCCCAGCCTATAAGTGGCTTCAGGGTTTCTCTTCCCTATGTGCATGATTTTGCACTTCTTTGCATTAAATCCCAGTTGCCACTCTTCTGACCATTCTGCTAGTTTATCCAGATCTCTTCTCATTCTGCCCACCCCATCTGGATCATCTACTCTGTTGCAGATCTTGGTGTCATCTGCAAACAGACAAGCCTTACCCTCTAGTCCATCTGCGAGGTCACTAATGAAGATGTTGAATAGGACTGGCCCCAGGACTGATCCCTGAGGTACCCCACTTGTGACTTGCATCTCTTCTGACTGTATACCATTTACCACCACTCTCTGTTTTCTGCCAGTCAACCAGTTTGCCACCCAGTTGACCAACTTCTGACCACTCCGAGCCTACCTAGCTTATTTATCAATCTTCTATAGTGGAACAGTGTCAAAGCTTTGCTGAAGTCAAGGTAGGCGACATCAACTGCCCCTTGTCCAACTACCTAGTTACCCAGTCAAAGAAATCTATGAGATTAGTTTGACAGGACCTTCCTTTGTAAACCCATGCTGTCTTGGATCCTGTGCCCTATGGATTCAGGTGTTGCACTATCCTTTCCTTAAGGAGTGCTTCCATAATCTTGCCCACTACTGAGGTAAACTGACGGTCTGTAGTTCCCCCTCCTCCTGCTACCACTCTTGTGGAGTGGGATCACATGAGCCCTCTGCTGATCTTCTGGGACCTCTCCTGTCACGCAGAGACTCACTAAACAATTCTGCTAATGGCTCTGCTAGTTCCTCCTTTAGCTCCTTAAGTACCCTGGGATGTATGCCATCAGGTCCCATTGCCTTATCCACCCTGAGGCTTAAAGCTCTTGTAGGACCCTTTCTTTGTGAAGGGAGTAGTGCTCACCTCCCTCCCCTGTGTCCATGATGCTTGAGCTGTGGGCCCTGCCCTACCTTCTCTTCAGTAAATACTGAGCAAAAGTATCTATTTAGGATAGATGCCTTTACAGGGTCCTCCTCCTCACATGCTCCCTTTTCTCCATTAAGCTTAGCAATACCCCCTCTGGACTTTCTCCTTTCACTAATGTATCTATAGAAAGTCTTGTCACGTTCTTTTACTGTTCGTGCTAGTGTTTCCTCAGTTTGGGACTTTGCCTGCCTTACTGCCTTACCTGCTTCCCTTAGGGCAGTTTGGTATGCCTCCCTATCTTCATCCCGCTGTGTTCCCTTATATTTTCTGAAGGCCAGCCTTTTGGCTCTGACCTTTTCTGCTACTGTATTTGAGAACCAAAGTGGTTTCCTTCTTCTTTTGCACTTCCTTTTCTGTCTAACACAATGGGATGTTGCTTCAAGTATTGTATCCTTAATGCTTGCCCACTTTGCCTGTACCTCCTCACCTGTGTTTCTTTTTGCCAGGGCTAGCTTAACTCTGTTGGCCATCACTAATAAAACAGATTCTCCCACAAAATGAAACTTACACTCAACAATAAGGGGAGAGGGACAGAACACAGTGATAAATGGGAGGGGGCAGAGACTGAAGAAAAAAAATTGATGTCCAGTAATTATATAAAATAAGACATGAGGTGGTATGGAACTCAAATTTGATACACTCCCTCAGTGTATAATGCATGAATAAACCCCTCAAGCTTCACTCTCAGTGTTCAGGTAGTATCACACACCTCAGGTGTCTACAAAATTCTCTTAAAATATGGGCAAGTTCTGATTAGCTGTTGTGATTCCATTGTCATATGTTTATGTGCTAATACTGCCTTGTAAAGAAAGATTTCTACCCATGTAATCTGGAATTTGGACAAACCACATACATAATTCATAAGCCACTTCACTTATTCTTGATTTCCATCTCAAACCTGGCTTCCACCTTTACTCTTACATGAAAACCTTCAACTAAGCCCTAAAAATAAAACTCTCATATATTACAAAAAAACATACATAATTGCTCTTTCTACTCAAGGTCCCTTCGTTATACAAATAAGCAATTGAAAAAAAGATCAAGCACTGTTCAGAGCTTTCATTTCTGATGTTTCCTTCATGACCATGAAAAATCGAGAAATCCCCCTCATAGCCTAATTAGTTTGTCAGAGCAATCTCTGCTGTTGACACTGCAAACACATAAAATTAATCTTCTGGTTCCATATGAGGCTTGTGGGTGTCTGTGTGAGTGGATGGCAGTGGAATACTGCAGAATTTTGAATTCATGCATTCCATGTTAACAATCTTTTTTGTAGGGAAAGTCAGCATTCTGTTAGAGGAATATGCAAGCAATAAGGCATAAAGGGGTGTGCACGGAACACATTTTACCACATGGCCAGGGGCATAATATGGCACAAGGTCAAAGGCAGAGTGACTTTAGCCACTGGCCAAGCGGTAAATGTGTTCCACGCACATCCTGGAGTGCCTTATTACACTTATAAAATGGGCTCCCTTTTTAAACTTCTTACAGTTGGGAAAAGCATGTTTATATGCAGAAACAATAGATTTACTTGTGTGTATTCATGATCAAATAGTCCTTCCGCCCACTACAAATGATGTAATTGATGATGTCATTGTGTTGCTGCCTACTTTCTTCTTCCTGTTTTTTTTTCCTCTGTTTTCCCCACATTCAAGATATGGAATGCTTGTCATGGAATGTTTACCATGGAAAACATGGATTCAAAATTCTGCCGAGTTCCACTGCTAGAATGTTACTCTCTTAACATACTATATACACACACACACACATGCACACAGAACAAAGGACTCTGTTACAGTCAGAGACTCAATTATCTCACTGTCAGGGAAAGCAGAAAAGATTTCACTGATGAGCAGGTAAAGATAGAAGGAGGAATTTTCATTGTCAGCAAACAAACAGTTGTCATGAAACTATAAACAATACTTAATGTTTCTGATTTATTTATGTATGTAAGGAGAATGTGATGATCAGGGAAACAACATTTAATTAATCTGTTTTATTTTGTATTTAGGGTAGTTTTATTTTTAGGGCCCAGTGCAAGTAAATGATATGCTTATAGTTACAAGGCAAAAAACAATAGCTGCCAGTTTAATTATTAAGATTCTATTAGCATAATGATTCCAATGGTGATCAGTGCACATTTGGCAGCACGTTTTATTTTCCATGCGTGGAACATAATTGCTTCATGAACAACAGCCAATCAGATTTTAGGATTTTCTCTTACCATTTTATAATGCAGAATACTGAATTCTTGAGTTCAGTGGTTAACAACAAACCTTCTACTGCATGGGTGGAAAGACACATGATTGATAGCTAGAAAGCATCTGTGGAAGGACTATTTGACATTTTCTAAGTAATATATGCTGCATATACAGTATGGGTGGGATATTCGGACTGCGCTAGGCAGAGGTGCAAACTTGGGTGCAACACAACTGGATTGAGTCAGGGCATAGTCCAGGTGATATTCAACGGTGCTGCGTCATGACTCAGTACCACTGAACATGGCACTGGGGGCACCCACACTACACATGGCGCAGTGGCACTGCGCCAGTGCAAGTGGCAGGTGAGGAGCAGGGGAATGCGCCAGCGCAAGTGTAGGTGCGCTAGGTGCAGCTACCATGATATTCAGTGCTGGGCATGCAAATGAGGCATAATGCATGCAAGGCACAAATGGGGCCATTTGCATGTCATTATGACCCCATTTGCATGTAGTGCGCCGATCCCCGGTGACTTGTGCCTGGCACCCTGCCAGCCTGCAGCTGTTGAGGACTGATGCCCCTTGCCCCTTGGTGGGCTATGCGGCCCATCGCCTGATCTGGACGTAATAAAAGTATATCCCTGGGGGTCCAGTGGACCCTACCCCATTGCCTGATCATGGGCATAATAAGAATACAACCCTGGTGGTCCAGTGGACCTGCTCCCCTGCCCGATTGCAGGCATATGAATAAATATATTCCCTGGTGGTCCAGTGGACCTGCTCCCCTGCCTGATCATGGGCATATGAATAAATATAGTCCCTGGTGGTCCAGTGGGCCTGCTTCCCTGCCCGAGCATGGCATACATTCAAAGTAGATTCCCTGGTGGTCCAGTGGACCTGATCCCCTACCCAATCATGGGCATATTGTTAGTAATCCCTGGTGGCCAGTGGTACCCCCTCCCCACCTGCCCACTGAGGCCCACCACCCAGCCCTGCTAATGGTCAGTGGTGAACGGCAGCTTCCCACCCTCAAGCCACCCTGCCACCTGGCAACAGACAGTGTACAGTACGGCTGTACGCTAGTTGGTCCACTGCATCGGCCAATGGGTGTGCAGCCCATACTGTACTTTACAGTCCTGAAATGTGAATGAACTCACATTTCGGGACTGTGTAGTACAGTATGGTCTGCATGCCCATTGGCCCATGCAGTGGACCAATAGGCGTACAGCCATACTGTATACTGTCAGTTGGTGGGCAGCCAGGTGGCTTGTGGGTGGGGAGCTGCTGTCCGCCGCTGACCATGGGAGGATGCTGGGTGGCAGGCCTCATTTGGCGGGTGGGGAAGGGGGTACCACTGGACCACCAAGGATTGTTAACCATATGCCCGCAATCAAGCAGGGGAGCAGGTCCGGTTGACCACCAGGAATGTATGTTTCTTACGCCCGTGATCAGGCGATGGGGTAGGCTCCACTGGACCACCAGGGATATACTGTTATTACGCCCATGATCAGGCGATGTGTTAGGGTCCACTAGACCACCAGGGATATTATGTTTATGTGCATGTGATCAGGTGGGGGGGCACGATGCCCGGCCTGTGTCTGGGGAGGTCGGGTGGCCATCCACAGCAGACAGCTGCTGTGTTGCATCTGGCAATATGGCATCCCACCTGTGAGTGTCCCCCGACATGCTCCTGCTTTTACAGGCACAACTTTGTGCCCGTCTGTGCAGTGCAAGGTGGGTTTGTGCCTGCATATGCACCGCACAACCCAGGCTGCATATCGGGATGCACCACATATGCCCACATACATTATTGGTGCACCCTGGCACAACAGGAATTGTGCAGCTCATCATTCCCCTCTGAATATCATGCTGGGGTGCATCAGTGGGTTGCAAATGGCACAGCACTGTTGCACCATGCACAACCCTTTGAATATCCCACCATATATACAGTATATATATATATATATATTTGTCTTTTATTTATATTTTAGAGATTTTTTTTATTTGTCAAGCCCATTTTCTATGTGCAATAAGACTCTTCAGAATGTAGGTTTTTGGTGGATACCTACTCTTCCAGGGACTGTGAGGCTCTCCACACGATGTGTTGGAGCTCATCACGCCTCTGGACATGCAGCTATCCACCAATACCCCACAATGTATCAGGTCTTAATGCTTACTTTATGTATTCTGTTTGGCCAGTGCCATTCCATAGGCATATGTTTATGTGCCTACAGTATACCACCCTGTAATGAAAAAGGTCCACACATGTGATCTTGAATTTAGACAAATCACATACAAAATTCATGAGCCTTTTCATGCATTCTTGATTTCCATCACAAACATGGCTGCCACCTTTAGTCTTACATAAAAACCTTCAACTAAACCCTAAAAATAAAACTCCTTGAATTAAAATATAATAAAAAAAGTAATTCAATGATCTTTCCAGTCATGCTCCCCTCCTTCTACAAGTAAACACATTTAAAAAATATCGTATACTATTTAGAGTTTTCATTTCTGGTGTTTCTTTGATGACTGTGAAGTGTCACCCTTATATCCTGATAATTTTGACAGAAAAATCTCATCTGCTAACCATGCCCCAGATAAATATATATATATGAGGCCTTATAGTGTGTCTGTGTCAGTGTATGCTAGTGGAACACTTCAGAATGTTCATGTTAACATTCAGTGTTTGTGTGTGTTGGGGGGTGGTGGAGTGAGCATGCTAGTAGAGGAATACTGCAGAATATTGAATTCTTAAATTCCATGGCAAACAATCAAACCTTCTATTGAATGTGCAGAAAGGCAAAACACTGACATGTACAGTAAAAGCCATCTGTAGAATCACTATTTGACATTTTCTAAACAATAGTTTATTCTATTTGTGTCTTTTTTATCTCTAAGAGATTTTTTTTCCATTTATCTAACCCATTTTCTAAGTGCAATAAAACCCTTCAGGGTGCTGGGTATTGGTGGATACCTGCACTTCTAGGCACTGTAAGACCCTCCCGCTGCATTATTGGGCCTCATCACACCACTGGGTATGCAGGTATCCACCAACACCCCACACACTGTCAGGTCTTATTGCTTACATAACACGCACCACCCTTTACATTATTTCATACGTAATAATCTAGTAAAATATGTTTTTTGCAATTGATTGCTGTCAATCAAACAAGCACCTCTCAAAACATGTGGCACAAACTTGACTGGAAGCAGGCACGGACACCACCCCTTTTTTCAGCCACTGGGTTTCCCAAGCCTGGAGGACACAAAGATGCCAGCAGTCTCTTTCGGCCACCAGGTTACTCAAACCCAGTTGCCAATAAAACAACATTGCCACCATCTAACACCCTCTTAACACCCATACCACCCAAGTTAAATCCTGTAAAAAAGAAAATGGTAGAATACTGTTCTCTTTTTCCACCCCCCACTAACCTGTAAAAAGAAAATGGTTCAATGACATATCTCCCACCCCAACACCCTGCCACCCCTCACCCCCCAGTCATCCACCTACCTTGATAAGTTTCCTTGTGGTAATCCTCTCTTATCACAGTGTGCAACCTCTTCAAACTGTGTTCAGCCCCAAACTGAGAAAAAAACTTAAATCTGAAATTATTTTCACGCTAAGGGTTTTTTTTCAGTTCATTTTAGCTCACACTCATAACTTCATGGTTTTTAAAAATTTTGACCCCATATTTTCAACACAGGCTTTTTCTGAACCCCACCTCATGAACTAGAAGGTGTCATTTTTCAAATCCCACCAGAAATGCTGTTTCATTATTGTTCCACAAAATGACATTTCCAGTGGGATTTGAGAAATGACACCTATCTAGATCATGAGGAGGGGTCAGGAAAAGCCCATGTTGAATAGTTGGGATACAAATCTCAAGAAACCATGAAGTTATAGATTTGTTTCTAGTTTGTTTCAACTTCAACTTGTAAGTTCATGTTTTTTTTAAGATTTTGACCCCACATTTTCAGCATGGCCTTTTTCTTACTACACCTCATAAACTAAACAGGTGTTTTTCAAATCCCACCAGAAATACCATTTTGCCATAATTCTGTGAAATGACGTTTCCACTGGGATTTGTACAATGACATCTGTATAGTTCATGAGGTGGGGTCAAAAAGACCCATGTTAAAACTTATAAATAGCAGGATGCAATGTATCTCTGGTACTGGCCCCCCTGTAATACTACTGTCACTTCATTGACATTTTCTGGTGCTTTTCTCTTAATAACCCCTTTTTCCTTCAGTTATACGTATACACTGAATCTTGTAAATCCAAATCCAAATCCTGTACAGATCCAAACCAAATCTAAATCCACCCCGTCTTTACCCATCCTTAATATGTAATGCTTTTATAAACCCATTGAGCTTTGTTCTCAGAGTTTATGTAGCATTACACACCTAAGGTGTGTATAAAATTCTGTTTACACACACCCCAACAGATGTATTGTTCTTAATATAGCAACTGTTTAAGTGTTTTTGCAACCCAAAAGCCTCATTGTAATTCTCTATTATACACAGCTGTGATGCCACACTCAAGTATAATGGAGGAAAAAACACCTGCAACCTGTCAACGGTAAAACAGTTTTATTTTTTTTTACCACACTGTTATTCAGGTTTCTCTAATTGGGTGGAAGAGCAGAGCATACAGCTTAACTTCTGTCCATGTTTAAAACCAACAATCATAAAAACTAAACATGGGGAGCATGGTAACTTGATTTTTTGACACACATTTTACGTATGATGCCTGGTTAAGTCACTCAAGCTTCATTCTCTTAGTTAAAGTGGTATCACATACTTTGCATATGTAAGAAGACCTCATTACACTGTGCTCCCCATGCATTATTCTGTGAGATGTATTATTCTCTATGATCCATAACAAATGTATTGTTTTATATGATCTGTATGAGATACTCTATCTGATCCTACAAGATATGGGTCTGGATTCAGGTATCCCAGCAATGCTGCCACACTTAAAGGCTGAACTACCACTCCTTGACAACAGTGGGATACAGGACACTGAGTCCTAATGGTGTCAGGCAGCGGTAGTCCAGCCATAGATTGAGCGAGAGGCTACTCATGCATATGCATGAGCCCACTGGGAGCAGTGCAATGCTCCATGTTCAACCTGTATGTGCTGTAGTCTCTGTATGTTGGGGCAGAAGGCTGCCCTGCATTCTTTGGCCAGCTTCCTCAACAGTACTATCAGCTACTGAACAGGTGGGTCCTGAACTGTGCAGGTACCAGTATCATTCTAGGGTACCTGCTGCCTCATAACACAGATAAAGCTAGAGCCCTGTACCCTCCTGATAGGGGTGGCAAGTTCTGTGGTGGTATGGGGCCAGAGAACATCTAAGTTGCAATTATTTCCAACTTATCTGCCTCCTGCTTGTCTGCTGGCTGGTCTGTCCTGTACACAGTGTTCACTTACAGAGAGCATACAAATGAGTCCTGTGTTGACCCCAAAAAGCAGTGCTCTCATAGCGCTGCCCTGCATCATAACCTGCATCCCAGCTGTTGTACGCTTGTGATGCAGGGATCCAACATGTACCTGAACTTGAGGTTTACCTACTGGTGGTGAGCTGACACTGCTGTCACACCACCAGTGGTACATTAAGTGCCCTGGATCCAGCCTGTAGTCCCTGAATGTCTAACCACAAAATGTTATGTGACTCTTATTACATTATTTTCCCTGGTACCCTACCTGACATAGGCAGTGATCATTATATAATCTACTGTGTTGTAGAAAGTCAGACAAATTCCCAAACAAATCTTAGCCATAAGGTCTTTCCGAGATTTCAGACTTGAAGCTTTTCTATATGACCACTTCAATGCTGAGTAGAGTCTCACTTTTGACACACTAGATACTTTCTTAGTGCTGGACAATTTCTGGCAGATTGTTGACCTAATTTGCAAAATCCATATACCACAAAACCAAGTGAGAGTACGTGCTGCTCTCCTTTTCTAGATAACTAGTGATTTTACTTAGTTTTTTATTTATTTATTTGTTAACCAGTTGGGAACACTGATCCCAGGGACTGTTTTCAGACACAGTCCAGGCCACTAAGATAACACAATAAAGGTAATCACAAAAAAGTACATGAGTGACAAGACGCATTAGATTGTGACATTCATTGAATTATTCTGGCAGGGGTGCTATACATACAGTAGGTAAAGCATGAATCCTTAAGCAACCCTGTGAAAGGTTTCCCTATAACAGGTTCCAAAAACTCTACGCCAGTGCTACCAAAGGATTCCCATTACTCTAATAAGTTTATCTTTCCTCCAATGCCCTGAGGAAATTTTGAAAGACTACTGTCCCTGGTCATACTTGAAAATAGGCATTTATTTATGTTGCGTACCTACAGTACCTGGTTAACAAAAACTAAATAAATAAATCTTTCGTACCCTTTGCTCACTCACTTGTATTATTATGATGGAGCTTAGGGTGGGATCTTCCTTCATAAGTAGTTTTTTTTTAGATTATTTATCCTCCTGGGCCACCTCTCTGCCCCTGTAGACCTTGCATCCTTGTCAGGGATCCTGCCACCATCCGTCTTGACCAGGACTGCTGGCACCCTGAAACCCCTGTGGCTTGCCCACTGCAGCGGGGTGGTAGGAAGCCTACTAACTCCCCACCCCCATGGATCCAGTTTGGGTGCCAGCTCATGAAGAACACTCGCAGACGGCCATCAAGCTGCATGAGAGGTACCACCTTTTTCCGTTGTTCGCTCCACTCCCCCCTCGTTGGAGCCATGGGTGTGCAATGATGCCGGCAGGGGGAGAGGCCCATGAGTCCACACGTCTCACCCCATGCCCTGAACCCCAGTCTCTGCCAGGGGGCAATTGGGCATCAGGAAGTGAACCCCCCCCTTCCTGGAAAAGGAGAGCAGTCCAACGGATGCTCTGTCCTTCTCCTCCCCCACCAACCTCCAGTGACCCATGCTCTTTCCTGAACACAGGACACCGGTGCAGCATGAGGTAAAGTGTCCAGTGCCTCAGCCCTCACTGCCACCAGGCTGGCTTTTTCATAAGTAGTTTTAAACTGTCTACTTATGCCTTTAATTATCCTAACTGTCCTACAACTCTAATTGTTAGTCTGCCCCTTCCCTCAAAACTAGGTTGCCCTGATACCAATTCATTGCCATCCTCCTTTTAATTTCACACTAGTAACAGAATCTAAAATCCTCAATGAGCTTACTGCCCTTACCTGCTCGTACAGTTAAGGCCAGCACAGGGTTGGTTTTGAGTAAGGTGTGCAAAGCATCAGGCAATTACCAAAACAAGAGCAAAACAAAAGTAATTTTTTTTCAGGTAATTGATCGGTGATAATTTCTGCCCTGCTCCACTGTATCCCCACAAGTGCCAAAATCTAACCCAACACTAGCCTCACCTTTATGTTGCTCCTGTGGCATTATTCCTCCCTATGTACCCATTCCCCAGGCTACCTCTGGAAACAAGCTGTCATGGCTAAGTAGGCCCTTACTGGTGAAACCCTTTCAATCGATCAGTATACTGTTCCATAGGTGGAGGCTGGATAGTATTGCACCATATTTCCATTCAATGGGTCCCTCTTCTGTCGTTACACAAATAATAAGTTCATAGGTTGGATTCAAGTTCAGTGAGCTGTGGCCCTTTAGTGGACTTGCCACCCAAATCATGGATGGAGCTTATATTTTTCATCCTTAATGTAAATATCAAGTTTGTGCTTATATGCTATCATATTTGAACTGTCAGTAATTTCTTTAGGTACTTCATTCCATTTGGTAACAATTCTGTGTATAAAATCTACTTGTTTTTACTGTTCTATTATTTTCCCAAAGTAACTTCTGTTTGTGTGATCTAGTAGAGGTGATACCTATATTATTACTTAGGCCTAAAGTTTCCATCATATATGGGCCTTTCAAGGTTTTAAATATAAGGCAAAGATCTCCCCTAATTCTTCTATATTCGGTTGAATATAATTTCAATGCATGGAGCCTTTCACTATATCCCATATTCTTAGTTAGTAGGATTTTTGGGTCATAGGTCTCTGGACTTTTTCCATCATTTTTTGTGTTCTTTTATGTTGTGGTGCACAAAACTGTGCACAATACTCCAGATGGGGAGGCACCAAGGCAGTATACAATGGTACAATATCTCTGCTATCCCTACTCTTGATATTTCCCAAAATATGTCCTAGGATTTTCTGACACTTTCTAGTTGTCTCGATAGTGGGCCTATCAAAGTTGAGATCATCAGTTACGTGTACTCCCAAATCTTTTTCTTCAGTGACAGTTTTTAATAGCGTGTTATTTATTTTGTATGAATACATTTGGTTATTTTGTCCAATGTGCATCACCTTACATTTCTTTATGTTAAATTTAATTTTAATGTTAACAGCCCATTATTCAATATTATTTAAATTTTGTTATATAACCACTGCATCCTCTGTGGTTTTTATTAACTCACTGAGTTTGCAGTCATCTGCATGCTTTCTTGTCCACACACTTCCAGAGGTTGTGAGTGTGGAGATCATAATATTAAATAGTGTTGGTTCCAACACAGATCACTGCAGTACTCCACATGTCACTAAGCCCCAATCAGACAAGTGTCCTTTGACAGTTACACACTGGATTCTATTTTCCAACCATGAATCTATCCATTTGATTATATTGGTGTGTAAGTTGATCTTTATAAGTTGTTCTGTCAAGATTGCATGATATACCTTATAGAAGACCTTGGAGTAGTCAAGAAAAATTGCATCCACAGATATATTTTTGCCCAGGGCTGCACTAACTGGCTTAAAGAAGATAATGAGATTTGATAGACGTGAGCACCCTACTGTAAAACCGTGTTGAGTTAAATCTTTATTTCCGGTAGTTAGTAAACATCTCAGTATACATTTCTGTAGGTGTTTCTCCATTATTTGTCCATCAACAGACATAAGACTGATCAGTCTATAGTTACTAACATCTGCCCTATTTCCACCTTTGAAAATTGGTGTTACCACAAGGTTATCCCCTCCTTGAGGGAAATATTGAACTTATGGGTTAATGGACCTGCAAGTTGGTGGACAAGGGATTTTAAGAAGGTGGGTGTTATTCCATCTGGTCCTGGAGAACTGTTTGTTTTAAGTTATTTATAATGTCAGTAGTTTCTTGAGTTGTAAACACTTGACAATTTAATATATCTAATTTGAACTGTTTATGTGTGGTGTTTTTTGGATCATATGCACTAAGAAAGTAATTATTTAACTTTGATGTCATTTTTGTTTCATCTGATATTATTCTCTCGTTCATTTCAATGGGTCCTATTGTAAGTTCTTTCCCTTTTATGGATCCTACATTACTAAATAATTTTTTATAGTTGTCTTTTATGCTAATTACAAGTCTTCGTTCCAAATCTCTTTTTGCTTTTCTGATACTTGTTTTGATTTGTTTACTTGTTAGTTTAAATCTGTGGCAGTTGTTTGACATTTTTTTTTTATATCTTGTAATGTTTTTTCCTTTTCCTCACTAGTTTTGCTATTTTATGTGTCCACCAAAGTGGGACCCTTCGGGCATTATAATACTTTCTTTTAGTCAGTATCCATGTCTTAATACAGTATGTCAAGTGTTTGTTAATTATATTAAAAGTATCTCTCAAATTTTTTCCAGTTAGTTCATTCTCCCAATTCCAGTTCTTTAAGTAATTTTTCATACTGTTGTAGTCACCCTTTTGGTAATTGAGTATTATAGTCTTGTCTTTGGTGATATTATGAGTAATCATATATTCATAATAGATCATATTATGGTCACTATCGGCCAAATGAGGTAGTATTTTATTATTTTTAATTAATGTGGAATTGTTTGACAAAACCAGATCAAGTATATTATGACCTCTAGTAGGTTCTATAATTAGTTGTTCTAAGTTATGTAATGCCATAATATCTATGAGTTGATTCTCTACACAATTTGTACCTTTGTATTCTTTCCACTGTATTTTGGGGATGTTAAAGTCTCTCATGATTATTTGCTCTTCAGTTATATTTCTTCCTTCTATTTCAGTTAATAATGTAATGTTTTGTGTCAGGGCAAGACTGGAGGGATGATAAATTAGTTCTATATTCAGAGTCCTGTGTGTAATTTTCAGTTGTGCCCATACAGTCTCATTATCGTATCAGTTAGTCTCCTTAAGTTCAATTACTGTAATGTTACAGTATCTGTTATATACAATGAAACACCTCCACCAGTCTTCTCTGTGTGATTTATATATATATATATATTGTAATATCCTGGTATGCTGGTATTCCAGTCACCATTGGAGAACCATGTTTCAGTGACAACACAAATGTCTATATCTTGTGCCACTAACAGGTGATATAACTCCTCAATTTTGTTTTGCAAACTTCTGGCATGTAACAGTAATATTTTTATAACTTATTTTTGTATATTGTTTGTACTAGATCTTTCTAAAGTATGTATTTCATTAGGTTGTTTGGTGACTTCCTTGTTACATGAAGTTTTGTTTAAAGATGACAGATCATTTCCCAACCCCCTCTTTAATAGTTTAAATGTCTATCTATACTGGCTTCAATGTGGTTCCCTAATTTTACAATTCCTTTTCTGTTGAGATGCAACCCATCCTCACAATATAAATTGAATCTATCTTCAAATTCTTCCCAATGGAATATGCATTCAATTTTCTGTTGCAGACATGAGGCCCTTAACCAGTTGTTAACTGTTTTAAGTTTTTGTAGTTGACCTGGTGTTGCTCATGGGATGGGCAATATTTCTGATAGTACTTGCATACAACTGTTTTCTATTAACTTGTTCGCAAGTGCTACAATATCCTGTTCTATATTCAGAGCTGGTTCTCTAAAGATATTATTAGCTCCGACATGTATTATGCCTAATGGTTTTGATGTAATGGTTTTTAGGCTATCTCCCAGCATGTTTGTGATATCATTGATTTTTGCACCTTTGAAACTGGACAGTGTCTGTTTTGCTTTATTTGGATCACATATTGCCCTAAGTTTTTTATCACATAGTTTCTCAAGACCAATATATCTTGTTCTATGTTAGTTAGGCTCAGCTCCATATTATCTGATATAACAGCTTCGAAGTCTATTAATGGTTGACTTTGATAAATATTATTCTCTATACCAGATATCCCCTTTTCTTTTAATGTCTGGTCATTCTGTAATTTATTTATAATAGTATTTCCTTGTGCTTCCTGGACTTCATTAGTGTCTAGCAACTGGTTATTCTGGTTTTCCTCTATTGTCAGTAGGGGATCAAACTGATTAGCAACAGGAAGTTGAAGCTGTGTAGCTCTGTGCCCTCTTATAGCCACCATGCAGTATTAGATTTTGTACCAGTCTTCTTCAGACTCTTCATTAGTTTCTTCACCCCTATTTCTTTTCCTATCTTTATTTTCTTGACTTGATCATTCCTGTCTTACATTATTTCCCAATTGTTAAAGTTCCTTTTTTCTTTTCATGAGTAGTGTTGCTATGTTTTTGTTTTTTACCTTTTTTACCTTTTTTGGTTTATTACTTGTTTTGTGTTTTGTTTTTGTTCTCCCTCATTACATATTTCAATATTATTAGAATTCCCTAATGCTGCTTGAAATCTTTGGACCATTTGCCTTTGACTGATTTGTATTGACTCTAATCTTGAATTAAATTCCTCAATCTTATTTTAGTTTGATATTTTGAAGACATTTGATACATACATATTCCCTAAGAGTATGCTCAAGATAGATCATTTTAAATATGTGGCATAAGTTACATTCCAGTAGCAGCTTCCCTTCTGTAGTAGTTAAGCACACCACCATTTTTTGCTTTCTAATTTGGAATTACAGTTACTGAAATCAGTTGTCTTACATATAGACTGGTGTATATTAGTAACCACTTATGTCATGACACCAGGAATATCAATTTACCTGTATAATGTTGTTTATGTCAAGTGGGATGTCAAAACAGGGGATGCTCCATCTATATTCTCCCCTTAGGACCCACTAGACTCTCTAGACATGCAAGACACTCATGCATGTCTTAGTGTGCATCTTTAAGAGTGCCAACAGTCTCACCTTGCTTATAGCAGGCCATCCTTTGTAGTGAGAATTGACCCAGAAATTATTTCCTTGGGTTAACACACTTTTGCTCTGATGTTCTAAACAAATCTGCTGCAATTTCAAGTGAGTGAGGTCCTCAGCATATGTGAACCTAGCTCTACAGTGAAAAAGTTAAGTCCCAAGTAAAAATATGGAGTATATGGGCTAATTGGCAAGGTAAGCCCTTCTCACTGGGCTGACCTTGTCATGCCCCTCTTCCTGTTAGCAAACAGGGCTCAAGTGTAGTTTAACAGTGACATACACACACAGTAAATATTTCATAAAAGTGGCATGAGTGCCTAGCAATAAAAGTACTCTGCACATGCGGTGTAGCACACAAGTTCAATATCTTCAACTGCTCCCTGTGAACAGGAATGATTCCACTTGTCTTAAATAAGATGTTGTTATCCCCTTTATAAAGGGATCCGTAATGGGTGTTTGACAAAATATTTGTCAAACGCCCTGACAGTGAAACCGGCAGGTCGACCACATTTTACAGGTGGCTGCTGGTTTCCAGTAGCTGTATGTGTTTTCCCCCCACACACACCCACTTTAGGATTATCAACTCTGAGTCAGAGCTGATTTGAGGGGGCAGGATCTCTGACAGACAGTGTTAGGTTCCAGTGGGTTCCCTACAGCGGCATGGTGCTGTAGTTGCTGTAAGGGACCTTGCTGTTGAACTGTCACTGTTGGGTGAGTAACTGTTTATAAAGTGAGTAACCCCTTGGATATGGACATTTAAAACTCTAAATCCTTGTTTCTTGCCCTTTCTAACTCTCTTGAATGACTAATCAATAGGCAGCTGTATGATTACTTTGCAAGTATTAGCTTTCTCTCCCACACTCAATTAGGTTTCAGACTTCTCATTCCACCACCACCATGTCCCTACTCAGAACTACAAATCAGAATCTAACAGGTATAGACAAATGATATACCACTTATGCAATTTTTATAGACTTGGCAAAAGCCTTTGACATGGTGGACTACACCTTGCTACTTTATGTTAATTCCTCTTGTATCCATGGTCCCCCTTTCTAACAGTTTAAGTCCTACCTGTCTGACCATGGCCAAATAGTGACAGAATATAGTTCAGCATCAAATGTGCTCTCTGGCACCATGATGTTCCCATATGGTTATGTACTGGAGCCACTGTTGCTCACTATTTCCATTAATAACTTTCCTATATGCACCTCTGTGTGTAGCTTACATACAAATATGTCAATGTCGTGCTCCTATTCTGAGCAAGTCAGAGTTCCTTGACTGTTGCCTCAAATTTTCAGAGAACTCACTGTACATAAGTGCCTTAATTAACAGGCTAATCTTAAACTAGAAAAGACTGTCAAGATGTTGTTTATCACCAGGCATTCCCAGCATAATACCACTACTCTAGTCATGGGCTGCCTATACCACGCCTTCCTTGAGAGTGTCACTCACTACAGATTTCCTAGAATGACCCTAGAGCAAAACCTCAACAACTCAGCCCACATTGACAAACTACCCTCTACTAATTAGCCCAAGCTGTGTGCTATCCACCATGTCAAGTACTGCCTATCCCTGGATTGAGGGAAATGAAAAGCTGAAGCAAGGACTAAAACCTGACAGGTGGGCAGTATTGGGCAATTCCAAACTGTGAACAAGGCTAACTGTGTTCATTGATTACAGGGACATGTTTTGCTTGGCGCCTGCCTAGAGTTCCAGCATACACTACAATCCAAAACACCACCAAAGGTGACTCTGAGCACACAACAGGGTAGGTGTTGCTATAAGTAAGAACCTATACTTAGTAGCAGTGCTATTGCAGGTAAAATTACTCAACAGAGGCAGCCAAATTCTGTAACTAATTTGTATTAATTGTGTATGTCACAAACCTATTCTGGTATACTTAGTGCAAAGCCAATCACCAAAAGGCAGTGCAAATTGCTGCATAGTCTATGACCATTACAAAGCTGCAAAATACATATTCATTTGGGTGAAATAGCTACATATAGATAAATATAGCAGAAAACATTTGGGGTTGCTTGTGTTGGTCATCAGGATCATTTAGGGGTGAGGAGATTGTGGTTTGTTGCTACAATGTTATATAGCTATTTTGCACACATGAATTTGTATTTTGCACTTTTGTAACAGTCACAGGGGGCTATGGACTATCGAGGGGCTGGGTATATGGGATCCTTGTATGCAGCCAGTGTAGCTTTCTGCCTGTGGACAGGCATATAGTGTGCTGTATACACAATCATGTGTTTCTGCATGTTGTCTGTCTGCCCCCTTGCCCCCCCCAGGGTGCTGCTGCTGCTGCACGTGGGGGGAGGGCAGATCAAGGGACACAGGCAGGCATCTAATTGGATGGTCATCCTGGGTCCTGCAATGTGTCCCCTGCCCTGCATAAGATTCTGGAAAGGCACAAGTCTGACATTTCTAAAAGTAAAGGCAAAGTGCCCAAATGAATGCCCCCTGCTGGGGTAGCATGGTGCATGCATTCTTTGTCCCACCACGATTGATCGGTGTCATTAAGGGGCACACAAAAGATACAGCATGATCCCCACTTAAATACCCTGATCCCCCCCTTGTCTGGCACTCCATACCTTCATGAATAGTGTGGAGTACAGGCAATCCACCTGAAATGTTCCCGGACCAGCTGAATGCATAGCTGCTTGACTGACAGGGCAATACAGTGTGGCAGAGATGTTCATCCCTTCCATGAATGCTGCCATGGTTCTGCCAGATACCTGGTGCATGGCATTCAGTTGTAGGATTGCCTACATGCCACAGAACTTCAGTAAATAGGCAATCCACGCATTAATGAATAGATGCAAAAGATTATATAGCAATTTGCAGTGCCTGTTGGTGATTGAGTTTGCACTATACATACCTTAATATGTTTTTGAAGTGCACAATAAATTAGAATTAGTAAGAGACTTTGGCCCAGATATTCAAAGCTTTGCACGGTGCGCAAACCGTTTGTGTGGGTATAGCACTGGACTAGCGCAGGTCTGCTATATTCAAAAGGCCAAATAGCACACACAAATCGCAGTAGCACCTGGCAAACCATAATTATATGCAAGGGGCACACTGAACATGAATACAGGTGCTATGGGATATTCATCAGCTAGCGCCGAGCTAAGGTGTTTAGTGCGACTTAGCGTGACCCTTAGTGCGGTACAAATTACTGCCCAGGAAAAGCTGGTATTAACCCTGGGCAAACAACTTTGCATGACACTGGTGCTTTGTGTGGTGTTTGAGCAGGATTTGCGTGGCTTGCATGACCCTAACATATGAGTATGACACTTAGAAAATGCTAGACATGGAGGACACATGCTGTTCACTGATGGCACCACCATGATGCCAACAGCTGCCACCAGTCCCAGCCATGCCAGGCAGTAAGGGATTATGTGGCCCAAAGGGGACATCATGGTAGTGTGGCCAAACAGCACATACCTGCAGACCATATGTCTGTGGTGACCAACAGATGCCAGCACACACATGCAGCACTGTGGGCATGGTGGCCATTGAGGGGAGGGTGTATGGGTGGCCAGACCTCACCACAGCCCAGGTGTGGCCACAAGGCTGGGACAAATCATGCAGTGCACATGGGCCAGTAGTGGGAATACCCCACCACCTGTGTGCCTGTCAGATCATACGTGCGCCCCCCCAGCCACATACCGCACAACTGTACAGATGCCATAGCACAAACAGCCAGCCATGTATATGTCACTGTGAGCATCCCATGCCACAGGTGCAGCATCTGTGGATCACACGACAGCATAACTGTACTGTCCACTGTCAGTAATCACCTGCAAGCTGGGCCTGTCACTGTGTGCAGCGCAGTGGTCATCACTGTCCTACATACCACAGGCATTGCTGTGTCCCTCATGCTACCTGCCCCCTTGCTACTGTAGTGTCTGCTGTGCACTGTAGCATGACCTACAATGTGACGGATGCATGCAGCACCACCACCACCTGTGCCTATGCTGTGTTGTCCCCTGGGGTATGATATGCAACACTATGCTGTACTGTTCACATGTAGCCTGCAGCTATCATCATGCACTGCCTGAATGACCTACAGGTGGAGCTGCGGTCTGACCTGGCCAGCCCCTGTACTTATAGAGTGACCTACAGGTGGAGCTGTGGGACCCTGCAGTAATGCTGGGCAAACTGCAAGCAAATCAGGGCATAATGAGATGCCAATGTGGCTGTTTGCCCAGAGACTACCTAAGTAAGTTCATTTGCATGTAACTTTTGAATATGGCAAAGTTTAGCACCAGGCAAACGTATTTGCACTGGGCAAACAGCTTAGCTCGGCACTAATCCCGTGCAAACTCGTTAGCTCTGTGCAAATGGTTTGGGGAATATTTTACTGTTTTGCACACTGTACTGTCCCATAGGCTGCTCCTTGAAGCTGTACTGGGTCTATGCATTTGCTGGAACACACGTTGGCCACATAGGTTGCCTCTATCTACCTTTACATCGCTGTGCACAGTGTTGCTGTTGTGGTCTGCACTTCCTGGTTGCTATATTCAGAGCTGTCAAATTACAGGGCAACTTTTGCCCTGCACTCCCAGCCCAATTTGCCCAGCCTCATTACCATGCTATATTCAGAGGCTGTTTGCCCTGGGCTATTCCTTTTGAATATAGCTTGCTTTGTGCTCTGGGCTAACTTTGCCCACCAGGCAGTGCTAATTTAGCCCCAGAGCAAAGTTTTGAATATCTAGCCCTTTCACTCTCTCACCTGAATATTTTTACTGGAAGTAGCGCTTTTGCTAAGTATGGTTGCTTACTAATACCAACACATCCACCCTGTTGCTCTTTCATCATCACCTTTGGTGGTGTTTTAATGGCATTGGGCTATACCTGCTTAGCAGTCATAATGAGGCCCAGTGCCACAGGCAGCAGACTTTATAGCTCCTACAAGGATGGTTATAACCCATACCACCCACTCCTGGAGGGTGCTATTGGATTGTTATGGGTTAAACAGTAGAAAAAAATAAAGAGAAACTAGATAAAAGAAATGAATACAAAATTAAAATCATAGAGAAAAAATTGTTTTTACAAAAATAATTCTTCAGCTGGTAGATTTTAACTAGATGGCAGTGCAGTACTAAGTACAGGTGAGGTAGCCTAGTTGTAGAGCTCTGCACTTTGATTTGATAATGCCCCCGCCACACACTGCAGTATGTACAAACCTGAGTTCTGTTCTGATTGTTATTGTTTTTGTTTTTGCTTATTGCTTACTTGTGTGCCTGATCATGACTGGGATGGTAGGTTGAGCAGCTGAAGTCTAAAGCTCTTTCAAACAAAATGCCTGTGTGGCTCCAGTGAGAAGTTAATAGTATCAAAAAACAAACATCGACACCATGTAGATAAAATGCAATTGGCTTTATTTAAGAAATTCCAAAATAGCTTGGTGGTCAAACAGACAAAACCTTGACCGGTCAAGGTTTTGCATGTTAGACCACCAAGCTGTTGGTGTTTTGGCATTTCTTAAATAAAGCCAATTGCACTTTATCTACATAGTGCCAGTGTTTGTTTTCTGAGACTGTCCTTTTCATACTGGGCACATGTGAATGGTTGGGAGCAGAGATTGCTGCTATGCGTTCAGACTTTAATAGCACTATTGTGTTGTTTTGTTTTTCCTGTTGTTTTATGTTTCAGCAAAGATGGCATGCAGGTTGACAGTCAGATGGGTAGGACAGTGGGGGCACTTACCCAAGAACCACTCACTGAGTGAAAAAAATGCCTGCATCAAGATTTTTAACATTCTAACACAGCTCATTAATTTCTTTGGTAAAAGGACAGGCAGACACGGGGACTAGTTATTTACTGATCTCTGTTACCTGATACCCACCCAGGTGCTGGGCGGTCTTAACCAATCAGAGAGCAGGGTTTCTCTATTCCATGTTCTAACAAATGCTACTACCCACCTTGATCTATAGGGATGTTGTGTATGGGATCGAATGTGTCTGCAGCTTAAACCCAAAGGGACAAACTAGATACACATTATGATTCCATTAGTTGGCTTGTTCGCAGATGTTCATTCCCAACTCTGTATTGTTCTGTGTACGTGCAACTAGGTTGATCCTTCCTAAACAGCAGATATACCATTTGCACTGCACTAATAGGTGTGGTACTGGTACAGTAAATTTCCTCTGCATCTCAGCAGTCTCATGTCTCCTGCTCCTCAATCTGCTTAGCAGCTTGGATTCTCCCAGTCCAACAAATTCCTGCTTCCTAGACGCATGATAAAGATAAGTCCTGCTGCTATCATTAATGGTTTACCCCATAACATGAACAATCAACTGATATTTAGGATGTAACTTACATCCTAGGTATTAAACTGAAATTGTACTCCCACTTTACTCTAGCCTGTCTGCATAACCATGCACGTGCCATTGAAGGACTTTTCCTGAATAAAAACTTACTTTACTACTACTGTATGCCCATGTATATTTGCCTTACAGTTGTATACTTTACCCTGTATGTCTGCACCTTATGGGAACACCTTTAGGGGGTTATCTATTATATCAAACATATACAGCATGAATATTGTTGCTTTCTTATTAGCTACTATATGTATGTATTGAGCTTGCTGTATTCTTGTTCACTTACCCCCAGGACACATCTGTAAACAACATTTGTATTTATATCTCTATGTTTATAATGAATTACATATCTTTAATAGATACATACAGTACATACATACATAACTATGTCATATGCTGTAGTACATTATCTATTGTTGTGAAAAATGCATTCTTGTGTGTGACTTGCTAGAAATGAGTATATTAATAATTAACACATTTATAAGTGCATCACAGCTAAGTGAGATATTCATGAAATTGCATTTCTATGACATGCTAATGAACAGAACCATCCATAATGGTAATAATTATTTAATAGCATTATAGTCAAATAAGTAATGTGATATGTTTTATACAGATGTAATGTAAACATCATTATACTTAAAATTGAGTATTAGAATTACAATATCACACTTTTTTTTCAGTTGTTTCTTAAGGATAACATTTTCATTGGTTTATTAGTCTATGTGTCCTATAAGTCTTCTGAAAAAAAAAATGTAAGTTTGAAAGTCACAGGTCTCACTTATAAGACAATTGTAATTAAACAGAACATTCTTAAGAGCAATACCTGTACTTTTGATGATATCTGCAGTACCCCAAAGTAGTCCTTTAAAGCATTTCCAAGTACCAAGCATAGATAACAGAGAATCAGATGGAAGCAAGTTAAGTAAATCTGTAGCACTTCTAAATAATGTGACTACTGTACTTCAGACAATATTCTTCTTGACTGAGACCAAAAGGCCTTCAAACTAATTATAAATGGACAGTGCTTCTTGATTAAGCCTTTCAGCAAATCAGATGGGAATATGACTGTATTATTTTCCCTGTTGTTTACAATTAGATTAGACTTGACTTAGCTTATTATGTTTTCCTGGCGAAACTCTTGAAATAAATAAATAAACCAGTGATGCAAAAGTGTTGTGAAAGTCATCTCTGTTATTATGCTAGAACATATTCCTACGTCAGTGAGCTGCTCTTTTGAAAATTAGTTTTATTGTTGCCTACTTGCACAATTTCTGCCTGCTTTTGATATTTGTTTCATACTTTCATAATTTATTTGATAATAAACATGATTCCCAAACAAATTAACTTATTTATTGGAATTTATATAAACCGCTAAAGTAATACAGATGATGAGAGAAGGAATATGAATAAACTGGGATGGGGAAACATAATACAGAAACTTAGTGTAATGATGGAAGTAGAGATGCAGCAAATTTTTAATCCACTGGTGAAGTGAAAGCGAAGTGCCCACTTCGTGTTGGCAGAGCCCAATGTGAAGTGGGCACTGAAATGTGCTCACTTCACATTATCATTATTACTTCGTTTTGCCATTATGCCTTAACACGAAGTAAGGCGAAGTGAGAAGTAAATAGGCAGCCCCCCACACATCACATGGCTTACAGTACTGTAAGTCACATGCTTTAGCCAGGCAGGAAGGAAGTGATTCAGAGAAGCAGTTTCACATTCTCCTTTGCATTCATAGAGTGAGAAGGCTTGTGAGAGAGCAGTGTAGGAGTCAATGACAGAGTGCTTATTGCTTTTGTAAAACAACAGCTTTTTAAAAGCTATCTTTATTTAGTTTTTGTATTGTGTTTGTGATTTGTTTTGGTAGTTCATTTTTTTTATATGTGTTGTTTTGTTTTGAGTGTGAGTGACTGTGTGTGCGAGTGTGTGTGTGCGTGCTGGGGATTTGTGTGGGAGGGATGGACATGGACCCTGGAGAAGGCAAGTCGCTGGCCTGTGGGCGCAGTTGGAGGGGAGTGCGGACATGTGGGGGCAGTCGCGTCATGCTGGATGGCTCCCGATTCCTGGGTGTTGCTTCCTCCCAGCCCCATGTTGAAGCAACATCAGCAGCAGCAGCACCTGTGCCACTGGTGGCTACTGTGCATCCACCTTCTCCACCACTACCACCACCACCAGTAGCAGCCACAGGGGCTCCAGCAGCACCCCCTTCACTACCTCCACAGCCACAGGAGGTGCCCCTAGGAAATCAAGGTGGTGCAAACCATGTGACTCATGCGAGGAATGTGTCTGGTCTCCCCCCCGCATCTCCTCAGTGTTAGAGTTTTTTAACTCTGTGGGGGAAGATAGCACAGTCATTGTGTGCCATGTGTGTGGTGTGCTGGTGTGCCATGGTCCTCATGGGACACATTTGGGGACTGGTGGACAGCACACCCACATGCTCAACCACCACAAGGCAGAGTGGCAGGCTGCCATTGAAGGGCCCAGGTGTCCACCTGCTGGCCCTTCCGTGGCAGTGGCCAAGGGAGCTGCTGGAGTCAGAGTTGTGCCTTGCAATCACTGCCACAGCAGGAGGAGGGCCAGTACAGCAGCTGCTCCACCACCACCACCACCGTCATCACAGCCACCAGCACCACCCTCTCCACCACCACCCCCGCTACCTGGATTCTCAGCTGTAGTGGATCCCGCCATAGTCCCTGCAACACAGCATGACATCTCCTTGGTGTGGGCAGCTCTGGAAGAGAACAGTCAGAGGGTTGGTGATTTACAGCAGCAGGTCCACACAATAGAAGAGCAGCAGCAGCAAGTAGTTTGAATGTTGCACCTGCTGCTGGACCACCATGGTATCCCATGGCCACAGTAACTTACGTGATTGTTTTCTGGCCCCCCCACCCCACTACTGTGTTGTACTGTTTTTGTGTGTTTTTTCTTTGTTGTTGTTTAATAATATACATTTTTCCTTCCAGGGGAATCTTTCTTGTGCCACATAATGCAATATATTTCTGTGAAAGCTGCCCATAATTTCATTTCAGTGTGTCACATGACGGAGGAACTCCTATTCTGAAAAGCCACCCACATTCTGCCTCCCTTCTCAGCAATGTTAGGATGTGATGCCCGGGAGAGCATGTGTGCATGCTCCATTACAGTGAATATCCGATTGTCCGGCAGCTTTCCGAATGTTTCTTTATGTTATAATGGTCAGTTTGTGGTGAAACGTGTGGGGACGTTTCCAGTTAGAAGAGCCTTATTAGTGGAAACATTCCCACACTTCACCACAAAGTAAACCTTATAACATAAGGAAACATTGGGATAGCTGCTGGACATTCACTATAGTGGAGCGTGCACCTGCGCTCCCCCTGGCATCATGTCCTAACATTGCTGAGAAAGGGGGCAGAATGTGGGCGGCTTTCCTGAATGGTAATTCTTCCAGGATGTGACACACTGTAATGAAATTATGGGTGGTTTTCACGGAAATATATTGCATTCTGTGGAGCAAGAAATATTCCAGTGGGAGTAAGGCCTTCACATATTATGTTACGTGCATCACCATAACTATGTAATGTGGTGAATCTCTGTAAAGCAGCAGCAGAGCAGCAATCTGTTGAGAACTCTGAGCTATATTTTTTAATGCTATGTTACAGCTTCCTTTACTTACATCCTGACTGACTGGAATGATATGAGAATTTGCAGTAGTTGAGTCTGCTGTACTACCTTTCTTCATGTGTGAAATAATGAAAGGAGCATTCCTTTTAAATTTGTGCTGACTAGGTCTTTGTCATTGTTTTCCGCTGCTTTTCTCCATCACATCAGTTAGTTGTTATATATCACTTCTGTTGTTAATTAACAGTTATGAAACAGGCAGTGTTTTATGACACCACGGAACAATAGTTATTGAAAAGCAGTTGCAAATAAATACAAACCTGATCAGACCAATACTGGAAGGTGTGCTCATTTTTTTCATACATGAAAAAATGTAGGCAACTAAGTAAAGCAGACATAAACTGTGAAAAGAAGCGTATCATTCAAGTCACGACTCGGAGGTAACTAGTGGCTGTGGCGATGTAAAGTAGCATAAAAAAGTACAGTTCAAAATTGTCACAACATTCTTGCAATGCTGCTTTAATTGTAATGTCAGTATGACATCATGAGCTCACAACAATCACACAACACACAAAAGTGGCACAGAGTCCCAGATTTTTCTGCAGGCCCAAAATGCATCCTCCTTGTGTGCAGAAAATTGACAAGCGGTAGCGCCGTGAAATGGTAGTGTTTCAGCACATACAAAGTCCCCCAGAATTAATGGCATACTCAATAATGCAGGCAGTGGTGGCACAGAGTCCCAGATTTTTTCTGCAGGCCCAAAATGCATCCTCCTTATGTGCAGAAAATTGACAAGTGGTAACACAGTGAAATGGGAGTGTTTCAGCACATACAAAGTCCCCCAGAATTAATGGCACACTCAGTCATGAGTCCCAGATTTTTTCTGCAGGCCCAAAATGCATCCTCCTTGTATGCAGAAAATTAACAAGTGGTAACACAGTGAAATGGGAGTGTTACAGCACATACAAAGTCCTACAGTATAAAATGATGACCGTGAGCATTCTGTTGCTGGTCCAATGTGTTCTGTGAGGTGATTCAAGCAAATGCAATGTGATCATCTCAACTGGATTGAAGGGTGCCCTTTGGCTGTACACTAATACTAGCCTTGGTGAGTAGATACATATATATATATATATATATATATATATATATATACATAGATAGATACAGATAGATATATGGTTGTGTATTAGATGAGGGGGTTGACAAAACATGTGCTCATGGTATTGTTGTGTACCACAGGTCACAGAAACTGTTGGTATGCACATTCCAGTGTGCTTAATGAGAATTTTTTGCACTGAAATTGGAAATGGATAACTCTCAAGCACATGAAGATAAGTATTTTTTTTGGGGGGTGGGGGATCATATTTTCTGGTTTGTCTGTAATGGTTTCTTATTTTGTTACTTCTTCACAGATTTCATCTGCATCCTTCTGGAGTTCGGTTGTTGTTAATGATGGTCATGGTCATCTAATGAAATGACTTCTGCATGTTACATGTGTACCCGAGCCTGGGGAAGGGGGGTGCCTGATGTTAAAGAACTTTTCTGGATAAGACCAGTTTGACAGAACAACAAAGCATCTGGAAGTTTCCTAAAAAAAGCAATGAATGACTTCTTACAACTTAATTGTTATTTCCCTCCCTGGTTCTGAATCTCAAGTCAAGTTACATTGAAATCTGCATCTTGTCAACTAACACAACCTGCGTGCAATATTTGCTGCAGTCTTTCCAAAACAATGAAATGGATGAAATAAAATCTTCATGCTTACCAGAATGGATTTCACATGGATATTCCATTGGTTCCTCTATATACGGTACAGCTGCAGTACCATTCCCACTGAGTTTTAACGGTGGAGACTTTTTTTGTTACCCTGTAAAAGAAACAAAATAAGTGTACCATATGCGTTTTACCATTGCGGCTCTGAAAAGCTACAGAAAACAAAACATACAACTAAAGGAAGTGAAGCAGCATAACAAACATGAGCACACATACTCACTTTATGGTTTAAATATTAAGAAGCTTTGTGTCTCTGGCTGATGGATGTGGTGGTATGGAGGGTGGACAGACTCAGGCTCAGTGGTGGCAGTGGCTAACAGCAGTCCCAGTGGTGGTGGTTCGGGGGTGGATAGACACAGGCTCAGTGGTGGCAGTGGCTAACAGCAGTCCCAGTGGTGGTGGTCAAGGGGGCAGACAGACTCAGGCTCAGTGGTGGCAGTGGCTAACAGCAGTCCTGGTGCTGGTGGTGGTTCAGGGGGCGGACAGACTCAGGCTTGGTGGTGGCAGTGGCTAACAGCAATCCCAGTGGTGGTGGTGGTGGTCGGGGGACAGACAGACTCAGGCTCAGTGGTGGCAGTAGCTAACACCAGTACCAGTAGTGGTGGTCCAGGGGGCGGACAGACTCATTCTCAGTGGTGGCAGTGGCTAACAGCAGTCCCGGTTGTGGTGGTGGTCCGGGCGGGGCACACTGCCTTTTAAAAACTTCAGTTAACTCATTGCCTCCACAGGCTCACTCTGAGATTACACCATTTGCCTCCTGAATCTCCTGTATACTTTTAACAGTGAATCCTGGGCCTTTCTAAGCAAAATCAAGCCATAGTCAGCATGTCACAAACAAATGCTAATAGCTCAATACCTGTACATGCTAGACACAAAGTATGAGTGGCAGAGTTATTCAGCACAAAAATTTCCTTTCCAATGGTGGCATGCATGTAATAATAAGTAATTTTGTTTTTTTCTATGCTGGTCGAAAGAGCAAACTAAATTTTTTGTTTTCACTAAAAAAGGGCAACATAAGCCATTTTTTGTTGGAAAATATGTAAAATATCAACACCAAATTAAGCATACAGACATTAGATGGTGTTTTAATATTATGTTTGTTAAAAAAAGACATCTTTTTACTATAAAACGTAATTTTTCCCCATTTTAGTCAAGGTGCTTTGGTGAGATTTGAGGGATTAATCTCAACCACACATACCTTATCATAAACAAATGCTTATAACTCCAAAAGTATACATGATACACACAAAGAATCAGCATGAAAGTTGATGAGCACAACAATGCCTTTCCAATGGTGCTATGCAACCAGTTATAATCAATACAGTTTTTATTTTATACCTGCTGAAGTGCCAAAAAAGTGAATTTTATTCAAGCTGCTTAGGTGAATCTTTATGGAAAACATGTCAGCCATACCATAAACAAATGTGAATAACTCCTAAAGTATACATGATATACACAAAATATCAGTGGCAAAGTTGTTCAGCACAAAATTACCTTCCCAATGGTGGTATACAAATAATAATATGTAATTTTTTTTAAGCTGGTTGAAACAGCAAAAAAAATATTGTTTTCACTAAAACAGGCAACATAAGCCATACACACCATACCATAAACAAATGCAAATAACTCCTAAAGTATACATGATATGCATAAAATATCAGTGACAGCGTTGTTCAGCATAAAATTACCTTTCCAACGGTACTATGCAGTCAAATATATATTATATTCTGTTACACTATATATTAAAATATATAATTGACTTCTCCAGATGTTGCAAGGGCACACTGGGAGTCAGTAGCTGACTTCTGCAGATGTCCTCTGGATGCACCAGTGTATTTTACTGACGACTACAGGCGTCTGCTAGGAGACAATGAGTTAAAACCTGCCAACATTAACCACATCATCATACTCATAAAGAAAGCTGCCCTCATAGTCATCGATGTATGAAGTCTCACCACTGGGAAATTCTTTCTCCATTGTGTCGTCATCTACATCAGTGGTGTGCCATTTCAGGCAGCCACTGCCAGTGCCACCAGGATGGTCCATTTTCACATTACCAAAACCACCATAACTAGGCTGGGGTACAAATACCGAGGTTGCAGTCTGTGCTAGTATGTGCCTCTCATTCATTTTAATGAATGTTCGAAAGCTAACGTTTGCAGGAGACAGGTTTGTCCAACAATCTCTGACTATTGCACCTGCTGAGCTGGATACCCTCTCGACATTTAAACTGGAGGGTGGGCATGTGAGGTACTTCAGTGTCACTGCAGTCAGCTCTGGCCATTCACTGACCTTTCCACTCTGGTACAAAAGAGGATCTTCACTTATTGCCAGATGCCTGTTTTCAGGCAAATATGACTCAACCATTCTCTGTGCTGCACTAAGTCCAGTGGTTGATGCATCATCCTGTTCTCCCGAATCATTTATTTCACAAATACCCACTTGGGACAAAGCCTCCCAAAGCAGGTTGATGCCAGCCACTTTGGATGACAGACCACCTGGAACTGCAGTCCCCTTCCCCTTGCAAGATATGCTTGATGGTACTCCAGGTACACCTTCAGCTGGATTATGCTGCTGAGGTTTGCTGACCTTTGCACGTGACTTCTGTGCCCCATGAACCAAGCACACCAGTTGACCACTGATATTTTTCACCTGTTCAGGCCCTTCCTCCAGTACTGATGCAATTCCACGTTTGTATTGTGGGTCCAGCATTGTTGCTATGGCAAAGTTGTCACTACACTGAATGCTCACAATGTGACGATTCTGGTCGAATACTGTCAGCATGTGTTGCAGCAACATACTGCTACCACAGTCTCCAGCAACATCAAGGCCTTGCTGTACATTCACCAATGTCTGCCTCAGCACCCGCAGCAGTGGAATTGATTGGCTAATGGAGGCAGACTCGCCACTCACTGCCTGTGTGGCATGTTCTAAAGGCCGCAAAATTGTTCTTACAGAGTCCATGAGGTGCCACTGTTCAGTCATCATAGACATTGAGGCCCCCGAACTGTCATGGCTAGTGTGCATCACAAGATATTCTGAGATAGCTTTGTATTGTTCATACAACCTCTCTGCCATGTATAAAGTTGAGTTCCATCGGGTGACAACTTCCAGCTTCAAGCGGTGCTGAGGCAGGCTGTTTTGTATCTGCAACTGCCACAGTTGGTCATGGGCCTTTTCAGATCTTGAAAAGTGAGAGCAGATACGCTGTGCAATGATCAGCATTTCCTTTACATCAGGTGCTGCAGAAACTCCTGAAAAACAAGATTTAAACAGTGGGCCATGCATGGAACACGAAAACAAAAACACTATTTGTGATGCATTTCACCACATTTGACCCATTGTCACTTGCTATGAACCCAGCTCTCAGGGACAGAGGGTTTAGCCATTTGTCAATTTCAGTCAGTACCATGTCCAACATGTTCTCACCAGTGTGTGAACAAGTCACATTGCTCATAGCAATCACTGCATGCTGTCGAATTCCTGGAAGATTGCTACCACGATAATCCACCTTACTGCACTGATTATTCACACTACCAACATCACAAACAACCCCCAGCACCTGTGCTCAGTGTGCAGTTATACACAAATATGAACTCCCCTCTGTTTTGCCACTTGTCCACATATCCATACTTAAATGGATGAATGGAGAGGAGGAATGTTGAAGGGCATGTCTTACTGAGTTGGACACAGTGCGGAACAACTAAGGGACAGCACAGGTAGAAAAGAATGTCCTGGATGGGACTTTCAATTTTGGACAGACACATGCAGCAAACCACTGGAACCCAGAATTCTCCACAAAAGAGAAGGGCCAAAGATCAGTTGCCAGCATTTCTGCTACAGCAGCATTAAGTTCACCTGACACTGTATGATTCGGGGGGTTCGTCAGCTTATGCACAAAAACACTCTGTAACATGGGCTGACTTAAACATTTTACATGGGGTGTGATCACAAATGGTTGTGCTCTGTGATGAATAGCATTGGCAGGGAGTGGAGTGTGGACATTTGATGAAGACGGTTGCACAGGTGATGATGACAAACCCAGAAATGTGCTATTTTGCCAGATTTGCCAACCGGGGTTGATGTACCACTTGCACTAGACATACTACATTCACCACCACCACCACCACAAAAACTGCTACTCTTACCAGCACTGGACAACATTTCAAAGTCATTATGGTCCTCCACCTCATCATGCCTGTAGTAATTCTCTGCTCTTATTACCTCTCTACTGCACATGTTTAATTTACTGCTGGACTTAACAGTCATGGAAGGGGATAACATGCTTGCTATGGTTGCTGGTGACGAGGGTGAATGCCCTACTGTGATATTAGCTGCCAGCTTGTGCTGGGTACACAGTGCCAAGTGCCTATTCTTAAGATGCGTATGCTGTCCTCCTGTGCCCAGATGGCTTCCCTTTTTACTTCGACTCACACGCATATAGCAAACCTGGCAGATTGCAACTGACTCATCATTTGCATCTTGAACAAAAAAAATCCCAATCAAGGGAATATGATGTTCTTCTTTTAACATGTCCATGATGTGGTTTATTTAAGTTTGTTATTTTAAGCATGGAAGTGGGGGGGGGCGTGATGTTTCGGGGACCGCATACCTGGACTGCAACTGACTACCATGACTACCTATCATATTTATTACTGGGTCATCATCATCAACTAAAACCGGTAGATCACAAGTTTTTTTTTGGTGGTGGGGGATTCCTGCAGACAGACTCAGATACAGCCACTTTGAATTTATTTTTCTCTGGTTCCCAACTGGGGTCAATTACATCATCATCATATTCATCAATATCACACACATCCACATCTTCTGCTTGGATGCTAGCATGTGGACTGCATGTTGCAACAACAGCAACATCATTGTCATCATCACATTTGTCATCAGCATCTACATCACCATCACCTGATATTTTTTCACCACACTGTGAATCACTGCATGGAAAATGTGTGACATTAACTGCTACAGTGGATGGAATATCACATTGTATGCTATCATTGACATGATTATCAGAATCCTCAGGTTCAGTTACTGGGATGTTTCTGGGAAGTATGACATCATCTACGCTGCCACTCACTTGCAGTTGCACTGCTTCACGCTCAATATTTTTGGATACGGTACACTGGTCGGAATTAGAACTTGACACAACAATACTGATACTATCACCACCACTAACACCAGTAACACTAACACCACTGGCTGGGAAAACATCATCTCCTCCAACTATGAGTGAAGCTACTGACTGGGATGTAAAAAACACTGCAGGAGAAATACCTTTCTTCACATTAGCAATGCTCTTCTGCGTCTGCATACTACTACCACGCCCACAGACCATCTTACTGCCAACATTGCCATGTCGAGAAACAGCTTTGCTTGCATGTCTTTTTGCAGGCATTTTGGGGGATCAACCACAATATTATAACCAAATTCAGATTTTGATACGTTCACTCTCTGATTGGGGGGACGCTGGATGTGAAGCCAAAAACAACTGTAGCTTCAGCAACAGATAAGAGACTAGTCTGTCACTCAATGAAAACAACTTCAGTAACCAGTGGTGCTGATGAGGTCACAAAAACAATCCAATCTGGTAAAAAATTCCTTTTATACATAGGGGTGGTGGGGGGAGTACTGACTGCAGTGCAGATTTTTACAGCAGTACAAGCAGCAAAACAAAGAACAGATACGACGATCACAGTACAAAATCAGGCAGCTGCAGTGATAGCAGGTCCACACTGCTGCGCCTGCAATTACACTAGTCTGTGGCACAATAAAAAGTGTATTATTTGATGTCATGCAACACTGCACACACACTCACACACACACACACACACACACACAGGACAGTTTGTCTACAATGCTGAACGAGTAATGCGTAGCAAATGCAAAAGTTCAGTACTATGCTACATTATGTGTTGTAATGTAAACAACCTGAAATTATGAACTGCTGCACCAAATCCACACAACAAACAGCAAGATAATTTCAACTATTACTAACAATATTACTGTGTGTACATTAACACAGTCAGTTATATAACAAAACTATAACCAAAAAACAAAGAAATCACTATTTAATCTAACTTAAATCTACTTACACCACAGATACACCCCTCCCCCAAAGCACACTTTCACTACACACACTGAATGTTGTAAATTAACATTCAAAATCAACACAAAAACAAAAACAAAAACGCTCGATGATATGAGCACAGGAGAGTTTTCTACAATCGATGAACTAAAGTTGGAGCCCCACAAAAAGTGCAAAAATGCTTTTATAACAACTTTTACAAGATTTCTATCACAGCCAACTATCAGAGCATACTGTCTACTACTCCTTCCTACACATACTACCCCAAACTGAGGCTGTGCAGATCAATATAGAGCCCATGTGACCTGAAATCCCATGAATCACTGCAAAATTCACCTTCAGAGCTCAAAAACAAGGTGAAGTGAGGCAAAGTGCATTGTCCTCAATGCACTTCACCTTAAATTCGGTGGAGTAGTGGTCTGGGGAGGCTGAGTAATGCAAAGTCATCGTTTCCAATGGACTTCACATTCCTCATCATAACGCAAAGTACTGCATTTCACATTGCAGAGCACTCCACGAATCTGCCTTTGTTCCATGAATCACTTCGTGGAGAGGATTGAGCCCACTTTGCCCACCACTAGATGGAAGGAACTAAGGGTTCCTCTTGACTTTGCATTTTTCTGCAGAGCAGTGACTGTGTTCAATTTGAGCATGGACACACATATGAGCTTAAATACTACTGCTTCATATGACGTGCAATACTCAATTACATTATTTCTGAAGAATCTGTCTAGTTATGCTTTGCAAGCCCTCCTCCATGGCCAGCTGCCTTCTAATGAATGAACATGCTTGTGATAGCTCTCTGTACTAATAAAACCAGATGATCATGTGATCAGCTGGTTTTACTATTACAGTGAATGCAAGCGCATTCATTCATTAGAACGCAGACAGTCATGGAAGAGGGTGAGTTGTGCAGGTCACCTTTTCAACATGATACTTTTTGCTGGGGGAAGGGTGAGATGAGGGTGCTGTCAGAGTAGGGGGATGCAGAAGATTTAGGCAATAGATGAGTGTAGCATAAACAAGTACTTTTTCTTTATCGATATGGCGGCTGGATATTCAGCATTGGGCAGTTGTGCCAGTTGTCCACTGTGAGATGAAAAATAACATTTTACAATATTGCGTGTGTACTGGGGAGGAGCGTGGGATCAGGGTTCAGACAGTGGGATTGGGATGAGGATAAATGTTTCATTGTTGGGAGGGACAGTAAAATAAGTATAAGGGTGGGGAAGGGTGTTTTTGTAGGTTTTTTTTATTCAATTGGAAACAAATGGTAGTTACTGAATAACAATAGTCCCTCATTCAGGAAGGGCTCCCAAATATTTGGAAGCCCTACTAGTCATAATATTTGGGAAACACTATTCAGTACCTGTATGTGACAGGGAGATCCTGCCACTCTTGAGGACCAGCCTTTTCTGAAATCTGTTCCAACAGTTCTTCTATTTCTTAGCCTAATGTATCCTTTACAATTTCTAGTCCAGAAGGTTGGCCACCTATGGGCACCCCTTCCCCTTCCTTGATTATACTATAGTGTCCTTTTTAATTTTCCTTTTTCCTCTCAGATCCTCGTACAAGGAAGTTATTGTGGTGACCTCCACATTGATGTAAAACAACAGGCTGTGTTCCTCATTGTTGGATTTAGTATGCAATAGCACTATGTCATAAAATACCTTGATGTGTATGCCTTATGTGTATGAAACCTGTAAATGTTGAAAATACCATGGCACAAGGTGTTTTTGATAAAGGTAAAAAGTTACTTGGGGACTGTATTATAAAAATCTAGTTAGTTGAGTTATTTAAAATGCAAGTAAATTACAGATTGTTTGAGAGGCCCTTTGGTACCATGCATCCCTGCTTTAAGTTGAACAACCCTAACATTTCATGCTGATTTGCATTTAGATCCCATTGCATTATGGGGGTATTTTGATGTGTTTCTTTGAAACTTGGCTTTATTGCCAATGCCCTTTAGGCTAGCCCTTGCATCAGAGCAGTTGCACTGAGGTTCTTTGTCTTTAGCTTGTTTTTTTTTTTTTTTTGTTTTTGTTTTCTTTTTTGAGCTCCTCATCACCCAAACACAGAAGACCAGCATAAGGAATAAAGTAATTTTCACTAAAGAGATAGAACAGTGGGTCAGTAGCTGCTGACTAAATGCAGAGGAAGGACATTCATAGTCTGTTGTTGCAAACTGATGTATTGAAGAAATATGCCATTGCTGAAGGTTATCCTCTGTATTTTGAATAAACATCTCACATAGATTTTGTGTTGAACTTGAAGTTTGGTGTCTAGTCCATCTGTTATCCCACAACCCCTCCACACTGTACACCCAGATGTATTACTTTAGACCACCTCCATATAGTCAAACACTGTCGGAATCATCATGAGGATAACCTCATGGCAAACTCGGGTAGGAGGAGGCCAGACATGTTGCAGTACAGTGCACCAAACATGGAGCACAGCTTCCTATGTATGGCAATGATGTAGAAGGAGAAATCAAGATTTTGATCCAAACAACCATGCAAGCATTTGAGGTGAGGGACTTTTTCATTAGACTAGGGTAAAGGGAAACCTGGCAAACCTCTGCTTAGTGCTAGAGGTAATGCAGGCTTCCAATTAAGTGACGGAAGCTGGAACATTCTTGGTGAAGGTCCCAATCAGTGGAGGACAGATTGCCTTTAAAGACTCACTACAATAAGTGTCAGTGGGAAATGACTCTGAAAAAGACAGTGTTCCTGTCAAGGGTGATTACTGTGGGGATGAATCATCCAGTTAAACTCTTTCACACCATAGGCAAGTTGTTAAATACCCCCTGTTTGCAGTCCAAAAGGTCTTTATTGCAGGGAATTGAGAGGAGTTCGACCAATTCTTACATAGATACATAGACAGTGTCAGCAGATGAGGGCCTATGGTCCACCCAGTCTGACCATTTGAGCTTGTAAGTTCACTTTATGTTTTCCTAGAAGTCTGTTGCCCCTTACCCCTGACCTCCATAATTCCTTTATGTCTATCCCATGCATTCTTAAATCCTGTGATTGTTTCAGCCCCCACCACTTCATCTGGCAGGGTGTTCTACTTGTCCACCACCCATTCTGTGAAGAAATTCGTCCTCACGTTTCCTCTGAATTGTCCTCCCTTCAACTTCATCCCACGGCCTCTAGTCCTGGAGCATATTTGTCACTTAAAAATAGTGTATTACTGCACCCTGTTCCTCCCTGTAAGATACTTGTATGTCTCTATCATGTCCCCTCTCTCTCTCTCTCTCCTCTCCTCCAGGGAGTACATAATCAATTCTTTCAACCTGTCCTCATAGGACTTGTGATGCAATCCATATACCTAGAAGGCATAATTTCACTGTTCGCCGATGACATAAAGCTCTGTAACAGAGTAGACACACCAGAGGGTGTAGACAGAATGAGAATAAACCTGCAGAAACTTGAAGAATGGTCAGGGGTTTGGCAGTTGAAATTCAATGCAAAGAAGTGCAAGATAATGCATATGGGGCACAAAAACCCTAGCACGATATATCAGATGGGGGGTGAGGATATAGCATACACCAAGCAGGAAAGGGATCTTGGGGTTATCATCTCTGATGACCTCAAGGTAGGGAAACAGTGTGACAAGGCAGCAAGTAAAGCAAATAGGATGCTGGGATGCATAGGCAGGGGCATCACCAGCAGGAAAAGGGAGGTCATAATTCCACTGTACAAGAGACTAGTGAGGCCCCACCTGGAGTACAGTATACAGTTCTGGAGACCTTACCTACGTAAGGACATAGACAGGGTAGAGAAGGTTCAGAGAATGGCAACTAAGATGGTACATGGATTGCATCACAAGTCCTATGAGGACAGGTTGAAGGAACTGAATATGTACTCCCAGGAGGAGAGGAGGGTGAGAGGGGATATAATAGAGACATACAAGTATCTTACAGAGAGGAACAGGGTGCAGGAATACACTATTTTTAAGCAAAAAAGATGTTCCAGGACTAGAGGCATGGGATGAAGTTGGAGGGAGGACGATTCAGAGAAAACATGAGGAAGAATTTCTTCACAGAACGGGTGGTGGACAAGTGGAACACCCTGCCAGAGGAAGTGGTGGGGGCTGAAACAATCACGGGATATGAGAATGCATAGGATAGACATAAAGGAATTCTGGAGGTCAGGGGTAAGGGGCAACAGACTTCTAGGAAAACATAAAGTGAACTTACAAGCTCAAATGGGCAGACTGGGTGGGCCATAGGCCCTTATCTGCCGACATTGCGTATGTATCTATGTATCTATGTACCATCTTTGTTGCCCTCCTCTGAACCTTCTCTACCCTGTCTATGTCCTTACGTAGGTAAGGTCTCCAGAACTGTACACTGTACTCCAGGTGGGGCCTCACTAGTGTCTTGTATATTGGAATTATGACCTCCCTTTTCCTGCTGGTGATGCCCCTGCCTATGCATCCCAGCATCCTATTTGCTTTACCTGCTACCTTGTCACACTGTTTCCCTACATTGAGGTCATCAGAGATGATAACCCCAAGATCCCTTTCCTGCTTGGTGCATGCTATATCCTCACCCCCCAACTAATATATTGTGCCAGGGTTTTTGTGCCCCATATGCATCATCTTACACTTCTTTGCATTGAATTTCAACTGTCAAACCCCTGACCATTCTTTAAGTTTCTGCAGGTCCCTGCTCATTCTGTCTACACCCTCTGGTGTGTCTACTCTGTTACAGAGCTTTGTGTCATCAGTGAACAGGGAAATTCTGCCTTCTAGGTCCTTTGCAATGTCACTGATGAAAATGTTGAATAGAACTGGTCCCAGCACTGATCCCTGTGGTACCCCACTGGTCACTCTTCCCTCTGTGGAGTGATAGCCATTTACCACCACCCTCTGTGTCCTGCCACCCAGCCAGTTACCTACCCACCACACTACTGTCCTGCCCACACCCATATTCCCCAGTTTGTGTTATAGTCTTCTATGTGACACAGTGTCAAAGGCCTTGCTGAAGTCCAGATAGGCCATGTCCACTCCCCTTCCCGATCCACCTCCCTAGTCACCCAGTCGAAAAATGCAACTAGGTTGGTCTGACATGACCTCCCCCTGGTGAAACCATGCTGCCTTGGGTCCTGTGGTACATTGACAACCAGATGTTCCACCAATCTGTCCTTCAGTAGTGCTTCCATGATCTTCCCCACTTCTTCCTGGACAAGGTGTCCTCCTTGTGGGCCAGGATCTCCTCAAATGCTTGTAATAGGCTGGTAGTACCTTTCCTAGAATGGGCTTTGGCAACTGGCCTCCTGGGGTGAGTTTCTCTCAATTTTGGATGAGAAGGTGCTCTAGATGATCTCAGGACTGCATCTCATTTACTGTTTATTAGATCCAGGACCCACCTGGCTGCTTATTGGTGTCAGGAAGACCCTGGGTCTGATTCTTTTGGAAATCATCAGATACAAACTGAGGGAGGGCATTTTCCCTGCTGCCATTAAAAAGGCAGGTGTGAGACCCCTACTAAAGAAGCCATCTACGGATCCTGACTTTTTTCTGAATAACAGGCCTGTCTAGAATATGCCTTTTCAGGGCTGCAGTTGGCTGAGCCCTGTAGACCTCTTGCTACAAGAAAAGGATTCTACATTCCTTGCATTCCATCTGACTGAACAACCTGTTGGACTTGCACTGCAATCACCTCTGTGACCATAAAGCAGTCTGCTCATTTTCTGGCTTGGAAGTAGCACTGCACTATTTTTTAGTATTGGCAGTCATGATGGAAGATGACACACCCCTCTGTGTCCAAGATGGTTGCCAAACTGTGTTGCACATGTGCAACTTTTAGCACATGTGTAGTGCAGTGAGTGGCCATCTTGGACATGGCAGAATGTGCCATCTTCTGCCGTGCCTGCCAATTTCTTTTCTTTTTTATTATTATTATTTTATACTCCTTGCTCCTTCAGCCCTCGCTTTCAGGGGAAGCCCCAGCCCTATCACCCCAGCGTCCACCATCTGGTGCGTATGCTCCCAGGGCTTATACCCCCCCGGGGGGTGGCAGAGGGGACCCTCCTCCACTGAAATCAGATCCAGTATTGCGCCATGGCTGGCCAGTTGCAGGGCCTATTAGCTCCCCCATCATCCATTGGGAACTATTTTTCATTATTTTCTCTCCCTTCAGGGGTGGCGTGTGCAATGACACCTACGACAGCACTGCGCAGGCTCCTGTGTATGACACCATCAAACATCTGCACTGCTCCTGTCCCTCATATTGCAGCACTGGTGCACCTGCCCGCAGCCACCGCTAGGGGCCAGGCAAGCACCGACTGCCTGAGTCGCCCCTCCCTGGAGAAGGAGAGCTGTTCTCTAGATGCTCAATCCTTCTCCTCCCTTCCGACCCCTGGTAACTTGTGTTCTTTCCTGAACCCAGGTCACTGGCATGGAGTGAGGTGTGGCACCCAGTGCCTCAACCCTCAGTGCCACCATGCCAGCTTTTCCTTTTTAAATTATTGATATCCCCCCCAACCAACCCTCCCTCTCAGCACCACCACTGCAAAACATAAAAGTGACACTGCGGGTACCCAATCCCCCAGTGTCACACTATGGACTCCTGGGTGTTTCTTTTTTTTTTAATTACCCCCCACCTGACCCTCCCTCTCAGAAGCCCCCAAGAAACAAAAGAGTGATGCTGGGGGTGCCCAATCCCCCAGTGTTGTGATCAGGAGTCCTCATTCCTTTTTTTTCTTGAACCTGAAAAAAACACTGTCCATCGATGTTACTGTCATCCCACCTGACCCTCCCACTCAGCACTCAGCACTCACCACCCCACACCACCCACCAAGCCCTTACTTACCCATCAGAGGTCCAATGCCATAATTTTCTCTGGTCCACAGACATGTCTTCACTTTTCAAACCCAAACTGTGAACTGAAGAAACAGGTATGCTGTTCAATGTTTTTAATAGGGTTTTGAACTGAATGGCATAACTTGGGCATTTTTTTATATTTTTGGCCCAGATTTTCAACATGCTTTCTTTGGGATTCTATGTCATGAACAATTGAACTGTCATTAGACAGATCTGTCCTGATGGGTGATTTCTCAGTCCCTACATAAAATCACCTTTTGGGCAGGAGCCAAACTTTTTCTCTGCCCTTGTTCATGAGGTGGGGGTCATAAGATGGTTTTGTTAAGAAGTTGGTGTACAAATATTACAAAACAACACAGTTATGAACCTACATTGAATTTTACAAATGCAGGCTCATACCTTTGAAATCCAGTTGTAGAAATGAAAGGAAAAGTGTGACTCTCACTGGGATTTGAACCCAGGACCTCAGTAATCCATGCTTTAGCTATTAACCAACTGAGTTATGAGAGTTCAGCCAATTAAGGCCCCTGAGTTTTCCCATGTGAATCACACATACATTCCTTTCTGGTGTTGCAATGAGCAACCAGGAAGTCTTTCTGCAGACTCAAATAACTCCTTCTCAATCTCTCCCAAGTGCAATATATGCCACTGCGAGGCAAATTTAGAAATCCAATTGCAGAATTTAAAAGAAAAGTTTGATTCATACTGGGAATTGAATGCAGGACCTCAGTAATCTATGCTTTAGTGCTTAACCAACTGAGCTATGAGAGTTCAGTCAATTAAGGCCCCTGAGTTTTCCCATGTGAAGCACACATACAGTACATTCCTTTCTGGGGTTGCAATGAGCAACCAGGAAGTCCTTTTACAGACAGGCTCATACCTTTGGTAATTTTCAATATTTTTCTCCCAAATTCACAACATAGCCATATTTTTACAGCGCCTCATGAGTGTAACAGCTGTCATTTTTGACATCCTGAAAGGTAATTTTGCAGTTCATGCATGAAATCACCTTTCAGGCAGGAGTTGAACATTTTCTCTGCCCTTGTTCATGAGGTTGGGTAATAAGAAGGCTATGTTGACAATTTAGTGTAAAGGTATTAAAAAACAATAAAGTTCTGAGCTTATGTTGCATTTTGAGAACACAGGCTTGTAACTTCGGTACTGTCATTTTCAATATTTTTAACCCAAATGTACAACATAGTCATATCTTTACAGCACCTCATGAATGTGAAAGCTGTCGTTTTTAAAATCCTGGCCAAATTGTTTTTTCATATCCCAAAAGGTAATTTCATGGCACCTGCATGAACTTACCTTTTGGGCAGGAATAGAACATTTTCTCTGCCCTTGTTCACTAGGTGGGGTGATAAGAAGACTATGTTGAAAGTTTAGTGTACAAGCAAAAAAATAATAAAGCTATGAGCCTACGTTGAAGTTTGCGGATGCAGGCTCGTAACTTTGGTAATTTTCAATATTTTTACCCCAGATTTACAATGCTGCCATTTCTTAACAGCAATTCATGAATGTGATAGATGTCATTTTTCAACTCCAGCTCAAAATGTGGTTTTGCATCCTGACAGTTGATTTCACGGTCTCTGTACAAAATCACCCTTAGTCCAAGAGTTGAGCATTTTTTCTACCCTTCTTCATGAGGCAAGGTCTTAAGAAGGCCATGTTGAAAATTTGGTGTAAAAATATTAAAAAACACATTTTCAATATTTGTACCCCAAATTCATAAGCTATAGCCCTACTGGCTCTGGCCAGAGTTTGTTTGGGGAAGGTGATAGAAAAGCCTCTTCAGTTGGGATTTTGGCTGTGCCACAACATGGAGACTGATCTAATCAAGGTGTTCCATGATCTTCTCACTGCATGGGACAGACATTACTAAATTAATCTTGTTCCTTCTTAATCGCTTATCTGAGTTTGACATGGTAGACCATGGTGTGCATTTGGATCACCTAAGGCACCTAGGTGAACACACTAGCATGTTTTATGCTGGTTTGAGTCCTACCTTTCAAGGAGAGTACAGCAAGCTACTTAAGAAAATTCCATCTCTAGAACCACTGTACTGGACTGATGTGTATCTCAGGGCTTAATCTTTGCCCCCATGTTTTTTGCAATGTACTTGCTGCTGTGCTGTGAGATAACAAGGCAGTATGATACCCAGCTGTTCCTATCTTGTTCACCTGATAAGATGCAAGCAGTCACTGTGCTGAGTCCCTGCCTAAACACAATCAGTGACTGGATGGCCTCCAGCTGGATGAGCCTCAACCAAAGGAAGACTGAGGTGTTATAGTTGAACCAGGCTCTCATGAATTGTCTATGATAGGCTGTGGTGCCTTATTGCCATCTCTGAATGGCATCACACATGGAGGTGTGTATACAGTTAAAAGTTTGGGGTCCATATGAACTGCATGCTGGCAATTGAGTATCAGGTGTCAGCTGTCATCCATAGTGTTTTTTTCCACTTGTGAACCATCTACAAGATTAAACTGCATCTTGTGCCTGGGGAGCTAGTTACAATAGTAAATGCTTTTCAAATTAAATAAACTTTATTAAGTGTGATTAGAAAGAGGAGAACCATGAACATAGACAAATCAAACATTGAGTAATACACAGACCAGTAATACATCAGCCTATACCTATACAAAATACCTGTGAAGTAGTAACAGTTGCACAAGGGAGAACCAAAATCATGGATCAGTCCAATTAAGTTTTTATAATAATACAATCAACTAAAAAACATGGTCCCACTCATCCCCCCTCCCCCCAAGGCCCCCCCAAAAACTCTCCCCCCTCCCTTACTATATGCTTTTTTCACATTCATGTTTGGCTACAGCAAATGCTTTCCAGTGTACCTATGGTACTTTGGAAGTTTGATTTTTCACTTGCAGTTGGTCCAGAGCATGACAGCACAGTTAATTACCAGTACATCATAGAAACATTGATAAATGATAGGAAAAAATGACCAATGGTCCATCTTGTCTGCCTGAGTTCCCTGTTTAGTCTTGGGACCTACTGTCCCACCAGGGTCCTAGCCCTCCCCATCCCCCCCCATCTTCCTCCCTGATTCTGCTGCCCTGAGCAACCACTGTATCTTCATTTTGCCCCAACCATGCTCAAAACTATTAATGGTTTTTGCACCCACCCACCTCATCTGGCAGAATGTTCCACAGCTCCACCACTCTTTCTATAAAACAATACTTCCTCTTGTCCCTCCTGAACCTACCTACTGTTAGTTTCCACTCATGTCCACACGACTGCATGCTAATACTCAAGCTAAATAGTTCCCTGCAGTTGACCTTATTAATTTCTTTCAGGAACGTGGAGGTCTGTATCATCTCCTCCCCTCTTCTGCCTGGTCTCCAGAAAGTACATGTTCAGTGCCTTAAGGCACTCCTCATAGCACCTGCCCAGTGGTCCCTGAATCATTTTTGTTACCCTGCACTGCACTGTCCTCAGTCTATCCCTATCCTTCCTGAGGTGAGGACTCCAGAACTGGGTACAGTACTCCAGGTGTGACCTCACCAAGGATCTCTATAGAAAAAGTATTACCTCTCCCTTTCTGCTATCAGTACCTTTCCCAATATAGCCCAGCATCCTACTTGCCCTTTTTATATGCCTTGTTGCACTGACTCAATTACTTTAGGGAATCAGTATTGATAACTCCAAGGTCTTGTTCCTCAGCCATAGAAATAAGTCTCACCACTCTGATCTAGTACTCTGTCCTGGGGTTCTTGTCCCCTAAGTGCATTACCTTGCACTTTTTGGTGTTGAATTTCAACTGCCAAACCTTAGACCACCCTGTTACTTTTGTAAATCTTTCTGCATTTCCACTGTTCCCTTGCCATTATCCACTCTCCCACAGAGCTTAGTATCATGTACAAAGAGACACAACCTGCCCCAGATTCCCTCATCAATGTCGCTGATGATCATGTTGAAAAGCACCAGACCCAGATGAGATCCCTGTTGTACCCTGGTCATGAACTCACTCTTTTCCTCCAACTGATGAGTTCTTTGGGTCTGACACAGGTAATTACCTCTGCTATCCATAGTCATGGTCATTAACTGGACCTGGTCTTCCTACTGGGGATGGAGATCACTGATCTGGTGGTGGAACTGGTCAGATGGTTAGACGATCTTACTATAAGGTTCAGATTCAAGACTCTCCCCAAGAGACCAGCTCCTACTGAGATGGTGTGGTACCACCCTTTAAGGGGTCTGACTCCAGATGGTCTCATGGTGGTATTGGAACTATCAGGTGTGTTGAGTGGAGCTGGGGGATCTGATACTAGCCTATAATAAGGAAGTGACAGAGGCTGTCAACTCCCTAGCTCCTGTCTGTGTTCACCCCATCACTCTTCGCTCTAAGTCCCCTTGGTTTGATGGGACTTTGAAGGAGTTGAGGTGAGAGAGTCAAAGGTTACATAGAAACTTTGATGACAGATAAGGATCACTTGGCCCACCCAGTCTGCTATTTCCCTTCCTATTGGATAAGTTGCAGATCCTAGTTAACCAACAGCCTACTTCCTCCTACCCCCACTATAATTGCCTTATGTCTGTCCTATGAATTCTTGAATGCCCCCTCCGTTTTTGACCCCACAACCTCCTCAGGAAGGTGGTTCCACATGTCCACCACACTCTCTGTGAAAAATACTTCCTCATGTTGCCCCGAGCTGTCTCCCCATTATCACTAAATTGTGCCCCCTTGTTCTTGCACATCTCTTTTTCTGAAAGATGCTACTGTCTTGGACTTTGTTGATTCCCTTGAGGTACTTGAAAGTTTCTATCATGTCCTCCCTCCCTCCTTTCCTCGAGAGAATACATATTAAGCTCCTTTAGTCTCTCTTCATATAGTGGAAGCATGGAACAGCCTTCCTGAGGAGGTAGTGGATCTAAAACAGTGGGGGAATTCACAAATTCATGGGACAGACATAAGGCAGTTCTAGTAGGGGTAGGAGAAAGTAGGCTGTTGGTTAGCTAGGCTCTGAAGCTTATCCAATAGGTAGGGAAATGGGTAGACTGGGTGGGCCAAGCACTCCTTATCTTTCATCAGTGTCTTTGTTTCTGTTTCCACCACTGCCTCTATGAAAAAAAAATTCCTCTCATTGCCCCTGAGCTGTCCCCCCATCTATCTTCAAATTGTGCCACCTTGTTCTTGCACATCACTTTTTCTGAAAGATGCTACCCTCTTGGACACTGTTGATTCCCTTGAGGTACTTGAAAGTTTCTATCATGCCCCCCACTCCCTCCTTTCCTCAAGGGTATACATATTGAGCTCCTTTAGTCTCTCTTCATATGGCTTCTGGTGCAGACCCTGAACCATTGTAGTTGCCCTCCTCTGGACCTCCTCCATCCTGTCTATATCCTTGCAGAGATGGGGTCTCCAGAACTGCACACAGTACTCCAGATGGGGCCTCACCAACTGTCTCTACAGAGGGATAACAACTGTCTGTTTTCAACTGGTGATGCCTCTCCCGCTGCATCCCAGTATCCCCCCAGTCCTCCTTACTACCTTCTCACATTGTTTGCCTACCTTTAGATGGCCTGATATAACTACCCCCAGGTCCTTTTCCATTTTTGTTGTTATTAGTAGCACCCTCCCACTGTGTACTCTTCCCCTGGGTTTTTGTTTCCCAGGTGCATTACTTTGCACTCCTTTGCATTGAATCTAAGCTGCCAAACATTTGACCATTACTCCAACCTTGCTAATGCCCTTCTCATCCTTTCCACACCCTCCCTTATGTGTCAACCCTCTTGCAGATCTTTGTGTCATCTCTAAAGAGGCATACTTTTCCTTCTAGCCCCTCCACAATGTCAGCTATAAAGCCCGATCATGGAATTTGTAAACTTAAAAGTATCCCTGGTTGTCCAGTGGACCTGCCCCCCAACCCGATCGCAGGCTTTGTAAAGTTAAAAGTTTCCCTGATGGTCAAGTGGACTGAATCCAGCCCGATCATGGGCATTGTCAAAGAAGAATCCTTGGTGATGCAGCGGTACCCCTCCCCACCACCACACAGACCTGCCACTCTACTCATTCACATATCAGGACCGTGTTGTACAGTACAGTCTGTCTGCCCATTGGCCCATGCTGTGGACCAATGGGTGTACAGCCATACTGTACGGTGTCAGTCGGCGGGTGGCCAGGCAGCTTGCAGGTGGGAAGCTGCCACCAGCCGCTGACGGTGGTAGTGGGGTGGTGGGTCTGTGTGGGTGAGTGAGGAGGGGGTACCACTGGACCACCAGGGATTCTTCTTTGACAAAGCCCATGATTGGGCTGGAATCGGTCCACTGGACCACCAGAGAAACTATTAATTTTACAAAGCCCGCGATTGGGCTGGATTCAGTCCACTGGACCACCATGGAAACCTTTAATTTTACAAAGCCTGCAATCGGGCTGGGGAGCAGGTCCACTGGACCACAAGGGATACTTTTAAGTATACAAAGCCCATGATTGGGCTGGGGGTCAGGTCCACTGGACCACCAGGGAATGATTTTATGTCATTGCACCTGCGATTGGGTGAGAGGGTAGGGACCACTGGACCACCAGGGATATATTACATTAACAATGCCTGCAAGTGGGTGTTGGGGGGGCGATGCCTGGCCTGTGTCTCGAGGGGGTCGGGTGGCCACCCACAGCAGGCGGCTGCCATGTTGCGCCCTGCAATATGGCAGCTCACCTGTGGGTGGCCAGTCCTTGCTCCAATATTTTTTGGTGGATCTTTGCATCCCCCTGTGCGGCTCAAGGTGGGTGTGTGCCTGCCTATGCACCACAAATCCTGGGCTGAATATCAGGATGTGCCAAATATGCATGGGCACGCCCACCGGCATTTGCACCGCATTCATTACTGGTGCACCCCGACGCATTGGGATTTGTGCAGTGCAACATCCCCTTTTGAATATTGCGCCAGTGCACATCAGCGGGTTGCACAAGGAGCAACACTGTTGCACCATGCGCAACCCCTCTGAATGTCCTGGCCAAGGTCTATACAACCCATAGCAGGAGACTTTTGGTTTCCTTACAAAGGGTTTTCTATTGTTATCTAGAGCATACATATGTTTATGGTTCTGTGTTTTGGCGTGTGAATGGTTCAGAGTTTATACTGTATTTCATGTTATTGGAGGTTTCTCTTCCCCCACCCTTTGTTTTGGTTTGTGTTTTTTGTTTTTATCCCATATAATTATTAGCCCCTTTCCTCTTTTTCTATTTTTACAAAATATTAATAAAAAATATATAAATAATTATTTTTTTTCCTGCTTTCCCAACCCCCACTCTTCTTTTCCTGATTGCTCCGTTAATAAAGTCAGGTTTCTTTTGTTAACTTTAAAAAGTTTAAGTGTTGTACCTGATTCGGCTGTAGTAGATCAGTAAACAGTATTGTGAAATATGATGTACTGAGATATATATATATATATATTTTTTGAATTAGTTAAAATGAAATACTTATGAATAGTTAATTCTAATTGATATGCTAGCCATTTCATGAAACTAGTAGCCAAGAACATTTTTGTATCACTATTTAATTATGTACATAAGAGAATATGTTCTACATAACTTTTTGATATTTCGGTATTTGGGGTCTGCTTCTTTAAGTGTGCTACTTAAATATGGGTGTTCTGTTGTGACCTCAGACCTGCCCTCCTCCCGAGGAAGGCCTAGTGTTTGGCCGAAGTGCTGGGGAAGAAGGGTATGTTCCTGTCCACCTTGCCGCAATAAATTTGGATTTCTGACTACAGAATACAATCCTCTCCTTGTGCTTGTTCTAGTGCAGCATTTTGTGTTTCTGTTATGTTTAAGGGCTGGCTGCCTGGTTCTCTGCACCGAGGGTTCTCCTGAGTGTACCTGAAGCAAATTTTTTCCTTTTATGAAAGGCCTACATGGACAGGGACCTCTCTACTTGCAAGATCTTCTGTGCCCCTACTGCCCACCCCGCTCATTTTTTTCCTCCAATGAGGGATTGCTGGAGATTCCCAGATTTGACTAAAGATCTCTGGGGCCCGGGCTTTTGACTTTGTGGCCCCTGCCCTGTTGAATTTTCTGCCTCATTGGATTAGAGAGTGCCTGACCGTCGAAAGCTTTAAAACTACTTTAAAAACATATCTTTTCTGTCTAGCATTTCTGGATTCAAGTGCTATTTAGCATATCACATTAGTTTTATCTATGATTGTATTGTAAAACTTCAGATTTAAAGTTTTATTAATTGTTTATATGGATTTTATTGTTTAATGTGCAGCATTTTGATCAATCTGGAATTGCAATCATTAATATAGTTTGATTTGATTTGATAACCCTGTTGACCACAACCCTTTGCTGCCTCCGCTTTAGCCAGTTACCTACCCAGTTTAGTGTGACCTTAGCTGCACCCAGATCCTCCATCTTCTTCAGCAAGGGTCTGTGAAGCAACTAGTAGAAAGCACAGCATGACCCCTGTCTAATTCCATCACCTCCCAGGTAAAGAAAACTATTAGGTTACACTAACAAGACTTCTCTACCATGAATCCATGCTGTTTACTATCCTGGAGACCATTGCTCTCCATGTAGTTCATGAGATCCTCTTTGACCAGTGACTCCATCAACATCCCTATAATAGAGGTAAAACTGACAGATTTGTAGTTCTCTGCATGTTCCTTACCCCCCCCCCACACTGTCATGGAGCAGAACTGCATCTGCCACCCTCCAATCCTTCAAAACTACCCCATCCTTTGTGAGCTGTTGAATAGATCTAACAGGGGGTCAGATGGTTCTGCTTCTAGTTCCCTGAGTATCCCTGGATGTAACCCACTTGGTCCCAGGGCTGTATCTGTCTTTAAAGCTGACAGCCCTTTCAGGACTTTTTCACTAGTAAATATTGGCTGCCTCATTTCTGGAACCCCATAATGGTTGTTTTGGTACCACTCCCTGGCAAGGGCCCACTGTCCTCCCTAGTGAAAACTAAGCAAATGTAATTGCTAAGGATGGTCCATCCTCCTATCACCCTACCCCCCAGCTAGACGTACAATTCTTCCTCCTTTCTTCTCTATTTTCCCTAATATATCTGAAGAACTATGTTTCTCTGCTCTTGACCCCCTCCACAATACACAGCTCTGTGTCTGCTTTCGCCTCCCAACCTGTCCTCTTTGCCTCCCTATTTGTTTAATATATAGTCTCCCCATTCATCCTCTCCATCCTTTTCTTTGTACTTGTACTGTATGAGATCTTTTTCATGGCCCTTACCACTTCCCTGACCCTTGCTGAGAACCATAACAGTCTCTTGAACCTGTTCCTTTTGGGTACCTTTCTCATGCATATCTTAGATGCCTCAAGAATGGCCCCCTTAATTACCCCATTTCTCCTCCACCCCAGCAATGTTGTCCACCCCTACTAACGTATCCCTGACCAGCTCCCTCAGCCTATTGGAGTTTGCTCTTCTAAAATCAAGGACTTCAGCTCTTTATTGCTGTTTACAACACCCAAAAGCCAGTTCAAACTAAATGTTGTCATGGTCACTGTTCCCCAGTTGCTCCACTACTCCAACAGATCCTACCGCCTTCAAGTTGATGAGCATCACAGTGATAGTTGTGGTCTGCCTGGTGGTTTCCTTAACTAGCTATACCAGTAGACAGTCTTGGAACACATCAAGCAAGGCCTACCTTCTGATGCTCCTGGCCACTGGAACATCCCAGTCGATGATGGGCAGGTTTAGATCACCCATTACCATTGCTTCCCCCTTTGCTACCCCTCTTTTAAGTTCTTTCTTGAGCACTCTGTCCCTTTCCTCCCCTTGCCCCAAAGGTCTATAGATGTCCCCCAAGCAGAAGTTTTGCCTGAGGCTGCCTTGGGTTGCACCCACAGTGACTCTGTCTCCCCATTAGTACCCGTGATGCATACATCTTCTGCCACCTCCATGCCCTCCTTGACAAAAAGGGCTATTTTTCCCCCTCTACCTATTCCTCACTTCCTCCTGAATTGAGTACCCAGGAACTATAAGTTACCAGTCATTATTTTCTGATGCCTATGTTTCCATGATGGCCAGAAGGTCCACCTCAGTGTCTGCCATCAGCACCTGGAGCTCACTGATTTTGCTACCTAGGCTCCTGGCATTAAGACATAACCCCCTCATGTGACCCCTGATTCCACTTTTTTACTACCTTTGTTCATTTCCTGTCCTCTGATCCTTTTATTTTTCTTTGTGCCTCCACCCTTTGCATTCCCCCGTCTGATGTCCTTTCAGCTACTTCAGTAAGGGACACAGCTCTCTTTGTACATGATGTGCTGCTTCAAGCCCTCAGATGTGGGAGACTACTAGCTAGTATCCCCTTTCACTCACCTGCCACCATGGTTCCTCTAGACCCAGTCTCCCCTGCAATCAGTTTAAACATCTGCTATAGATGACAAATGTCTACCCTGGCATGCAGGCCCCCTCTCCTGTGAGGTGAAGTCCATCACCCTTGAACAGTCTCCTAGTCCCTGTTTCAGAAGTCCCGCAATCCCCCACAAAGTTGTACCTATTTTCCTGACACCAAACCTTATGCCATCTGTTAAACACCTCTATTACATCACCCATTATACAATCCAGCTTCCCCTCCCTGCCCATACAGGGAAGACTTTGAAAAAGTCCAGGGAGGCTGAGTGTGCCACCAGTCTGCCTCTCACTCTAAGAAGCTTCAATTCACCATTTTCACTGACTGGTTCACCAGATCATTGGTGATATGGTGTACCAGCACCCCAAGCTCTCCCTGCTCCATCTCCACTATCATTCCTATCCTATCTAAATCCCATATGTTTGAAGATCCAGGAAGGCACCGGACCATTCCCCTCCAACACAATCTCCCCTCCACCTCCCTCTTACCCCAATCACTGATTCCCTGACAACTAAGACTCTCCTGGTAGATATGCTCCCTTTGTGAGCCATCACATTGTCCTGCCCTTTCCCATCGAGTAACTCAGAGTACCCTGGCAGAGCCAGATGTCTGCACCTCCCCTAGGGGTGTGAAATGATTTGCTGTCTGGATGGTGAGTGGCTGGGCAACCTCTTTATGACTACCCCTGCTCCCATCTCCCCTCCCTACCACTTTCCACCCCTCTGGACCAATGGGTCTCTGGAGAGTGGGGGTGTGGAGTGTGGGCGTTGGCTGAGTCGATGACCCAGCTGAGCTATTTCTACCCTTGCTGCCACCATCTGAGCATGGATTTCTGCCAAGGTCCTACAGATTGGGCAGTGCCCCTCCTCCAGAGCATATCCATAGAGAAGAGCACCTCACAACTGCCTAAACTGACTGACCTCTCTTAACCAATCACCATAAAGACTTGTACTAAATAGATGATTCATTTAACTCATAGTATTCACTCAGATATGGTCTAGCTGTAGGGCCCAGCTATAGTACAGCAAACAGGGATTAAAAAACTACCTTATAGTGTTCACCCAGCTAGGGTGTAGCTGTAGGCTTAGTTATAGAACAGAAAACAGGAGTAACAACTGCCTGATAGTGCTCACCCAGATAGGGTGAAGTTGTAAGATTCAACATATAACCCCAATGCTTTACAATCTGTACTGGCTGCTGATTTGGTGGTACATTACTTTCAAGAATGGACTGTTAACTTATAAGGCCCTATATGATCTGAATCCTGGCTACCTAACAAATAGCTTGTCTCCTCACACCTCTGTCTATCCTTTCCACCCCTTCTACTGTAAGTTGACCTATTGGCTATTCCCGAGGCAAGGCTGACAATTTTGAGTTACAGAGCACTTGGGATGGCTGCCCCTCTACTTTGGAATTCTTTGCCACCTTATATTTGCTTGGTCTACTTAGTAGAGGACTTTAAGGGTGCTCTGAACTCCTATTTATTTGATCAGACCTACTATCAGAATGATGCTGATTTTCTTGGTTTCATTAATTTGTACTGTATTTATTTTGACCTTATTATTCACTTCTTCTTACTGTGCTATAGCCTATAGCCTCCAGGAAAGGTACCAAGAAATAAACTTGGCATGCCATACTTTTTGCTTTTAAGGAACAGCTGGTTTCTGTGGAACAAGCATTAGATATTGTTAAAGTCCCACTGCAGAGACAATTCCATCTTAAGGGATGAGGCAACCAAAGCAAAATGTACTGTGTCATCTGTGCATGTGAGAATATTCAAGGAGACAAAGACAGTGGGGTGGTCATTTTACAAGACAAAGAAGAAGACTGGGTACAAAATGGAGTATTTTTGACAACGGAGTGGATGGGGACATCAACCACCTGAAACAGCTGATAATGATCAGAGTGGTAAAAGCAAAATCAGTTAACCACAAGGTATGAACGTTGGGCCAGCACCAAATAGTCCACGAGGATGTGATGGGCCTGTAAAGCCCTTGGCAAAGGTCAACAAATTTGGTTGCACTGATAAGAGCCTGCCCAGCCCTTTAAAGATGGAGCCAGGGACCAAAAGGAAGGGAGAAAACAGGGAAGTGGGCCTAAGTTGTTAAAGCCAGAATGGAAGAGGAGAAGAATATCATGAAAAGATGTGAAATAAGAGAGGAAAAGATTTTATGGTACTTTAACCAGTTAAGGAAGAAGAGAGATGGGACTGTAGTTGCCCAAAGAGAAGTGATCAAAGCCATTTTGAAAGGAGAAGGCATTTGCTTTCTTTTGGGTCAGAGAAACTATCCCAAGATAAAATTAATGATTGAGGAGGATAGCAACAGTGACATGAATTGCAAAGGGCAGGTCATGTAAGAGTTTAGGATACAGACCATACATGCTGTGACCCTTTATAAGGTTTAGAGAGTTCAGTACAAAATATAGGACAGATGAAGAAAATGAGAAAGGGATTGGGCTAGAGGTAGTTGGCAATGAAGGAAAGGACACAGAGGTGAAAAAGTGAAGGAGAGAGAGGTCAGCAAAAGAGAAACTAGATTTATAAAAGATGGTTTAAATATTATTGCCCCAGTTCTGACCAATCTTTTCAAATGGAGTTTATAGCAGGGAGTAGTTCTAACAATCTGGAAGGAAGCTAAAGTGACTCCCATTTTTAAAGGTGGGAAACAACCAATCCATTCAATTATAGATCATTGCTGTCCTACCAGAGGTATTGAAGATCTTGGAAAGGCTGATATATGGCCAGCTATATGAATATCTGGAAAAATATGGTTTGCTCACCACTCACCAGTCAGGATTTAGAAAAGGTCATTCCATGAGCACCGTACTCACTGACCTCATTGACTTGGTAGCAACATCTTTAGACCAGGGGAAGTTGGTGGGTGTGGTGTTCATGGATCTGTCAAAGGCCTTCAATACTGTTAGTTACCAAACCTTATAACTTAGACTTAGGAATATAGGGGTCTCTGAGGGAAACATGCAGCTGGTTTAGGTCCTATCTAATGGGGAGGAAATAAAAAATACTGGTGGGTGAAAAATCCTCAGTTCAACTTGATTTGCAGCGGGGCATACCTCAGGGGTCAATATTGTAGCCCCTGTTGTTCTTAATCTACACAAACCAGACACCCACTGTCATACAGTGGTCTATAGTTAGATTATTCATGGATGATACAGTTCTTCTTACTACAGGAACTGATTTAAAAAGGATCAGTAATGATCTACAAAGTGATTTTCTAGCCATTCAGGATTGGTTTCAAAACTTAAACCTAATCCTGAATGGCAGAAAATCTGAATCAATGTTGTTTACAAGTCTCTTTAAAAATAAAACATTTCCCCCAGCACTGGACATAAAAACCACAACTGGTGATTCTTTGCAACAAATTACAGAATATAAATATCTGGGTCTCTGGGTGGATAGTGGTCTGAAGTTTAATTATCATATAAATGAATTAGTCAAAGCAATAAGTTGCAGGCTAGGGAGTCTTAAGTCAAGCAAAACAATGCATGGATCGACCTATAAGACAGCTGACATTTAACTAAATGCTGAGCCCTATCATTGACTATGGAGTCCATATCTATGAGTATGCCACTACCTCACAAATAAAAAAGTAGAAGTCGTATACAATAAACTGACTAGGTTCATTATGTTAGCTGACAGATGGACCCATCACTGTAATATGTGTATTGAGCGGAATTGGCTTACAATAAGCAGTAAGCACGAAAGATTCTTAGTCAACCAAATAAGGAACACCATGGTGACTGGAAAATCTGTTTACGTACTAGACAAAATGCAGAAGATTAATCATTCATATAACTTTAAAGGCATTGGACAACTGAGGGATTTCCAAATCAGGACTCCTAGAACTAGGTACAGAGAGGTGACATTTTTAGACTTGGCCACAAAAATTTGGAAAGAACTTACAATTCAGATAAAAAATATACATGAAAGTCAAAGGCAATTTAATATTGCCCTGAGTCATGAATTGTCAACCCAATGTAGTTATTTTGATTATTTCATGGTCCTAACTTTACACATGAAAATATGTTTGATTCTTACCTGTGTATATGTTTACATAATGTCAGGTCTATGAGCAATATGGAGATGTGTTGTAAGTTCAAAGAAGATGTAACTAGATCAGGATTGTTAATTTTTATATAAAACTTTTTAAACTATACAATTCAGGAGTGCCTTATAAATATGACCTTGTCATAATGGTGTAAATTGTTGCTCTTTCCTGACTAAAAATAAAGATTTTACTACTATTACTACTACTACAGATGGAGAGGGTGTAAGGTGGGTGATAGAGGAGTGGTACAGAGAAGGGAGAGCATACAGGAGGAGAAAAGCTAATTTAAAGATACAACAACTTCGAGATACAGCAACTTCCTCTGGGTCTGATATGGGGTGCTTGCCAGTTTGAGGATCCAGTTGTTTACATGGGGGGAGTAAATGATGGACTATACCACCTTCCAAAATGTCACTGTGGGCTTTAGGTTATTTTGGCAGTTGGTAGAGAATTAATTTGCCTTAGCTTCCCTGGTAACCTTGGTGCTTGCATTCCAGAGAAATGTGTACTGTATTTCAATAGTGTAATTCCTCTGGGGTACCAGAAGCCTTATGTTGGTACCATGCAGAGAAATGGTCTGTAAACTGAGCAATGAGTTCTGCAGAGATCCAGGGAATATAGGACCCACAAATACTGGACCTCTTCAAAGGAGTGTGTTTGCCCCAGGACAATATGAATGTTTCATTTAAGAAGGAAAAGGCTTCATCAATGACCTCATCCTCAGATGTCTCATCTTCCAGTGCCTTGTCTTGTTTGATATCTGTGGATAAGTGTTTCCCATGCCATGCCTCAATTCATTGCACAGCACCTCCTATCAATCAAATTCAGTCCAAGGTCACATGAGGAAGGTGCCAATAGTGATGTTGAAATGTTGTGACAGGCCATGCAGTCAAGTGGCAATGTTAAGCACTGAGATTTATATAAATTTATGTAAGACTTTAAATAACCTTTATTGTGTAGCAGTAGAGCTTGTGGAACCAAAAGGAACTTGGTCCGATTGAATGGCATGAGCAAAGACCTTATATAGACAATGAATGCAGGGTTTTCCAAAGGATCTGCCCTGCCCAATGTGTGTCTGCCCCTATTTTCAAAGCAGAAATGCATTCAAACCTGCTAGACCATCTGTTAAATGGTCAAACAGTGCACAAAGTTTGCATCCAAAAACAGACATATGTATTGTTGTTTTTTGTCATGAACAGACACAGCTTCTGAAAATTGCCACAGGGCTGCCTGGATACATATGGGTGGATGCAGATGGAGGTGCAGCATGCATTTGCATCTGTGTCCAACTCTTTTGAAAAGTCCCCCTTGGTCTCAGGATAGGTCAGGGTTTACAGGCTGACTAGATGGGCCAAAGGTCTTTTTTTCTGCCATTGTTTTCCATAATTCTATGAAAGGAGGTGCTGCTTCATGCTTTTTTTGGCCAAGACTTCACTGGAGCTCCATGGGTGATGGGACCACTGGCTGCTGCATTTTTCAGAATGGTGAGTCATTTTCCGTAATAGGAAGATAGAAGTTTGACAGTTTATAAGTTGTTACATAGTTTGTTGTTGATGCTGCTTGGTGCTCTGGACCAAAAAGTAAATGTGGGTAGAACCACAATGCAGCTAAAAGTTAGAACACAGGAACAAATGTTGACAATGACAGATGGCCTGGAATCTAATGCTATTAGTGCCGCTTTCATATCCATCATGGAAAGAATTAATTATGAATTAAATTAATTGGGATTAGAGTATATTCCCAGAAAAGCAAGGTGCAGAGACAAACACAATATGCTTTTAAAAACACAGTCTTGGTGAATTTTCTACAGTTTGAGTTGGATTTTCAATGGTTGGGACACCAGATGTACAGCAGTTGTTCTGCCACAGCTGCATCACTGCATACGTATCAAAATGTTTGCATACAGTTTTTAAACATTTTGATGCATTTGCAGCACTTTTCTTACTTTACAGCAGACAAATGATGCAACTTTTGGCATTTGCAACATGACGTAAGAGCATGTTTTACATGGTTTAACCATCATGTGACAAGCAGAACAGTTGCAACAGAATATTGCCACAGTTTGTTGAAATTCCAACCCTTTATCTCTAAAGGGTTTTATTAAAATCCTAGATCTTATACCATACTCGCAAGACTAAATAATTCAATATGTCCTTCTGTTCAGGAAAGATGATGTTAAGCAAAGGATTTTTATGCATATAAGTAACACTGTTTAAAGCATCTAGTCATGCTTGAGTTGGCAATTCTGTGCTTCAAGAATATGATTAATTAAACATGAACAAAAGGCAATACACTCAAAAAATGTGATACATGAAAATGTTATTGCACCCAAAGTTGCAAATAAAGTGCAAGTGCTCTTGTGCTGTACCGTACACATCACAATGGTTACATTACCACTGAAGGACTGATCCTTTACCACTTACTCCCCTATACATCGAGGTCCACTACCTCTTTGCCAGGGGGTGGAGTTAGCTCACTTGAATCATTCTTTTATAAGGCTAACCTGTTTTACAGAACTAATTTTTAAGAGTGTCTGTTAATTTCCCAAACTTACAGCTCAGATAATTTACTAATTCTTTACACAGGTGAACCATGCTATCAATTGCTTTACAAGAGATAGTGTTGAAAGGAGAAAAAGTTATTTATAAAGTGTTACCTCTGATAATAAAATCAATACCATAAATTTAAAAACAAAGCAGACATACAATCCTGAGGACAATAAAATTAAATGACAACAAGTGCTAATGTCTAGTTTAAGGTTTTAATGAACTACATTCCAGAGGGTCATCTGCTAAGCCCAATGGGCCCAATTCCAGATGGCATGTTGCAAGTCGCCACCAAAGGTGACTTGCGACATTTGCCGATGTGACATTAACCTGCGCTCTATTCCAGTACAGGCATGGTTCCTACCACTGTGTCCTGTGAGTTGTGGCACCCCAAGCAGTAAGCCAAAGAAAGGGTGCACCTGAACAGGGTGCCACAAGCCACAGACATGCCCACTAACAGGGTGCAGCCAGCCCCCCAGACCCCCAGCCCCAAGCCCTGACATGAGCCCGTAAGCCCTGGTGGGTCATGTGGTGAGGGGGGTTGGCAGACCTACACCAGCAAGGGGGGGTGGGCAGATGTGCTCCAGCAAGGGGGGGTTGGCACTGCACCACATTACTGGGGATTAGGCCAGGGCACCTCAGGACTGCCGGGATTGGGGTTGGTTGGGAGTCCAAACATGCACAATGGGGGGAGGTGTTCTACTGCTTTGTGCAGGGTCATGGCTGGGTGGGGGGGCATCACTTTCTTGGGAACAGCAGCTGGCAGAGTACAGGTATGCCAGCTCATAGCTGTTCTAAATGTACTTTGCCAGATGTCCATCCCGGGACCTTTTGGAATAGTGATTTGGGGTTGCAGCAGCTACCCTTTCGGAATAGGGTGCATATGCTGCCATAACCCTCCCTTCTGACATGTCACTGGGCAAACAGGTAGTGTATGTCCACCTGGACACAGGTGGCCTGCGACATGTTGCAGGTTGCCTTTTGGAATTCTGAATGTTGGAACTCATGGTACAAAGTGCTACTTGCGCCATTTGTTTTGGCACAAGACACCTTGCACCATGTGTATCCATTCTGGAATCGGGCCCAGTTTCTAAGCTTTTTGCTTGGTTACAGATGTTAGTTTAGCTATTACTTTATTTCTTATCGATATGATTCCTTTTACTGGTTTTACTTCCCATGATTTATGGATTTTAAGTCAGCACAACAGACCACAGACATTCATTTATACCTACATGCAATAATAAGCTGATACCCTTGTACAGGATCAATGCATTGAAGTCCATTTGTACATTGACTTACTAATATATCAATACATTGTTTCAATCTTCAAGGTCCTGCTTGCGCTTGTTGCAACATCATGTGCCTCAGTTAGAATGTGATCAATGGCTGACATTCTGATTCTGTTTACACCTCCGACTGTCATGGCTGTATTTCTAATACTTTTATTTTAAATTTAAAAACAGATCCATATTGATATTTTTCATGTGAAGATTATTCTGACTTTATTAAATATTGTTTTATTTACATAGGCTGTAAACAATGGCATTGAAAAATATATTATAAAAGGGTCTGAGAAATGGAGCTTTTTGATTGGCTGTAAACACTCTAACAGCCTTATGTTAATCTTTTATTAACATTCATGTAGAGCTTAATCAAGTGCTGAAGAAGGTTTAACACTACTTAAAATAACATTTTTATTACAATAGCAATAAGGCACTCCCAGGGGTTATGTTTATGATCAGTTAATCAACCTTTAGGGGCATGTGGCACTAGGCTACACCTTGTACCACATTATACCCCTAGAAGGTGATTAACAGACCATTAACATAACCCCTGGTCATGCCTTATTGCTTAAGTATTTACTGTATAATAATTAATTAAACTGTCTTTGGTCTACTTAATATTTACTTGATGTTTCTGCTCTGTTGAATTATTTTTAACTTTAACTAGATTTTGTCCTTTTGTACTATCACATTTTCAGTTGCATTTTAATTAGCCTTAGCTGACATCTTGTTCAGATAAACAAATACATGTACAAGATATATAATGGTGAGCTGATAGATAAATGATTTATCTACACAAGCGCTGTTTGACCTTGGGAAACCTCACAAGTGTCGTAAACAACAAGTGAGGTATCCAACATCAAACAGCACAAGTGTAGATAAATCATTTATCTGACAGCTCACCATTGTATATTTCATTTATGCAGTACGGATACTTTCTATCAGTGCAGGAACATTTTCTTTTGACTGTTTATCTTTTTTTTTTTTAAATGATAATTTCTGTGATTTTCAGTTAACTTTCCTAGAATATGTCTGCCTAGCGCAGTGGTTGCTATTACATGAAACACTGCACATTTTGTAGAAAACGTCTTGTCGAACAAGTGCCATGCTCACAGTATCATGCCACCTTTTTCATGTTAAAGTTATTTGCATTTGTTTGTCAAAAAAGTGCAGAGAAATTTAATTTTCTTCTGCTTTTTTGTTAATTATAAAAAATCTTTAAAATATCTATAAATTAAACACCACTCATTTTGTAGATAATTTTGTGCTGAGCAATTTTCATGCTCACAGTACCATGCTATCTTTTTTCATTTAAAAGTTATTTGCATTTGAATATGGTTAGTGTGGATAAATGAGTAACTGTGTGGATGAATGAGTAACTGTGTGGATAAATGAGTAACTGTGTGGATAAATGAGCAACTGTGGATAAATGAGAAGCTGTGTGGATAAATGAGTAACTCTGTGGATGAATGAGTAACTGTGTGGATAAATGAGCAACTGTATGGATAAATGAGTAACTGTGTTGATAAATATATAATAAAGTATGGGGTGCTATGTGTAACGAGAAGTTTACACACTCCCAAAGGGTTTATGAAAAGCATCTAACTCTGAGGGTGTGTGTAAACTTTGAGTTTACACATTGCACCCCATATTTTATTTCATATAATTGTTGGGTCTTTCTTTGTGGCCACAGCAATTACATAAAATAATAGAACAAAAGACATTCCTGAATTCTGTGCAGCCATGGTCCATTTTGGTTCCAGTGCATGGTCTGCTGTTATTTATTTATTTATAAGTTTTAATCTTTTTCTGTCAGTAGGTGAAAGTTTCATTATTTATTTGTTTTCTTTGCAGTCACTTACCACCGAGACTGAGAATGAGTCTGAGTGGCGGTTCCGTGGGAGAGGCCAGGTGGTCAATGGTCTGACAGGAAGAGCTGCAGCGGGTGCATGTGCAGACTGAGGGAAAACTATGCACTTGTTTGACATAATAAACATTCCTTTATCATGGCAAATAACACCACGGTTTTCCTATGGTAAAAAGGAAGACCCATTAATTATATGAAATTTATGCACACAGTTACTCAAAAAAATGTATTTATACAATAGGGGTGGGAGCTTTTTCAGTTCAATAAAATCTGTTATTCTCACTGCAGTGAAGTAAATGCAGCAGACGTCAGTATAGTGATAATAAATGCCAGCTTCTGTTACTTTCACTGTTCCCACTAGTGTCCGAAGAGGTCCTGTAAACATCATTGCCTGATCTACTTTCTACATCCCGATTTACATGTGTAGTCGTACTCACTTGAAAACAGTGTGGGAGACAAAAATCCATTTGCTTTCTCGTGCTCTCCCTAAGACTGCTGCATGGAAAGCTGACAAAAACACCACATCTCTAAACTGTTTAAAGAAAAAAAGCATTTATGAGTGCTATCATCTCAGAGATTAACTGTGCACATGTGAACTCCTCTGGAAAATGAAATCACTCAACAGAAATCCTTTCTTTCTTTTTCTAGCCGAATTTTAATCATAAACATGCCTGTATCATGTTGTATTAAACATGCTCATTGTAAGCTAAAGTGAAAGTGTTTGGCACAAGTGAAACTTTTCTGTTGCAAGCAACGTGGACAGAAACCAGAGTGGACAATAAAAAAAGAAAGTTACACTGACCTAACCAGAAAACTCACCCCCTGTAAAAGACAAACAAAAGGCCAAAGCATCACAAACACATGTAGAAATAGGAAACAAAAAGTGTGATTAACACACCCTCTGTCCCAGCTCTCCACATAAAGTCCTGCCCTCTCAGAGACTACAGCCAATCACGCACCACATTCACACAAGCAACAACCAATCAGCAATCACACACAGGCAAAACCACCACTCATACATGAAACACAGCCCATTCATATCCATTCATTCACATTCACAGCATGAAGCAACAGAGAACAAAACATTCATAAATAGCAGACAGCATATATAAAAAGCTCCCACCCGTAATGTATAAATTGCACATATGATATGCAGTCGTGTGATATGGAAAATATTTTCATACATGCAGAGTGAACTCTGGATACTACAGTATCATACGTGGCTCCGCTACACTCTGTCAGTCATGAGTATCCAGAGTTCACTCCACAGGCATGAAAATATTTTCCATATCACACTCCTGCCCATCATGTATCCCCTATTCATCACATTCCTTTTATGTCCACCCCTATTGCATAAATTTGGATATTACACTGCACGGGATGAAACATTATGTCACTTTGAGAATATTTTTAATATTCTTTTTTTTTTCCAAGTTATGAATATGCATTTACTAATTAATTGACATGATCATTTCAGTGGAGTTGGTATCAGGTGAACATCCCCTTAGGAAGGTATGCAAAATGTCAATACATAGTGGTATTTCCTGCCATCTAGGGTTGTAGCGTGTGTGACTGGGGATTTTTACCTTTTGTTAGAGGCACTTGATTTCTTTTGCAGTTACACTTATACTAAATTGTATAGTCTTACTCCAGTTTGCCTATATTTCTTTAATCTTAAATGGTTATTACATCATGAGTTTTGTTTAACATTCTTTGTATGCCTATTTGGAATATTGAGATTAAAATTAGATCATCAGTGTAAAGAAAAGATGGCACTCGACAAGAAATTACAATTAATTAATTAATTGAAAAAAGTTTTACTACTTGACCATAAAAGTTAGTGTCAGATAAATGCAGTGATAAATCATTAATAAATAGATTAAACCAAGTGGGAGCTAGGATACAACCTTGCCTAACTCTGCTAACAGATCATATGAATACACCCCAGTGTGCTGAGGGCAGTCAGGAAGGAGCTGGATGAACCTCTGAAGGCACTTTTAACCTGTTTCTGGAAGCAGGAGTGGTTCCAAGAGATTGGTGGAGGGCAGATGTAGTACCACTGCACAAAAATGGAAGCAGAGAGGAGTCAGGGAATTACAGTTCCAGCAGCCTGTCTTCTGTGATGGGAAAAGTTATGGAGATGCTGCTGAAGGAAAGATTGATGGAGTACCTAGAGGCCAATGGACTGCAGGATCCAGGGCAGCATGGCTTCACAGGGGGAAGGTCCTGCAAGACTAACCTGATCGAGTTCTTTGATTGGGTGACCAGGATAGTGGATCAGGGAGGGACAGTAGACATGGCCTACTTGACTTCAGTAAGTCCTTCAACAAACTAAGTAGCCATGGGCTGATTTCAAAGGTAGATAGATGGGTGAAGGCTGGCTACAAAATAGATGTCAAAGGGTCGTGGTAAAGGTGGTGTACTTAGGGGAAGGCAAAGTGACTAGCGCAGCTCTTCAGGGTTTGGTGCTGGGCCCAGTACTCTTTAAGGCATTATTCAGTGATATTGCAGCGGTGCTGATGAGGAAAGTGTTCCTGTTTGTGGATTATACCAAAATCTGCAACAGAGTTGACACTCTGGGTGGGTGGAGTGGGTGAGGGAGGATCTTAGCAAGTTCAAATAGTGGTCAAGGGTCTGGCAACTGTGCTTTAATGCAAAGAAGTGCAAAATCATGCACCTAGGTCACAGAAACCCATTGGCCAAGTACCACCTGGGGGACAGAATCAATAGTCACAATGCAGGAAAGAGACCTGGGGGTAATTATTTTGGAAGACCTAAAGAGTGTGACAAGGAGGTAAGGAAAGCCAGCAGGATGCTGGGGTGTGTAAGCAGGGGGATCACCAGTAGAAGGAGGGAGGTTATAATAATCTGTACAGGTCATTATAAGACCTCACTTCAAGTACTGTGCACAGTTCTAGAAGCCCTACCTCCAAAAGGACATTGAAAAGATTGACAGGGTTCAAAGGAGGACAAACAAGATGGTGCAGAGCCTGCACCAGAAGCCCTGTGAGGACAGACTCAGGGAATTAAACATGTACCCCCTGGAGGAAAGGAGAGGAGTGGAGAGGAAAGAAGAGACATGATAGAGACATATAAGTATCGCTCAGGTGTAAACAAGATACAGGATGGGAGCATTTTCCACATAATGAGATGCACAAGAACCAAGAGACACATAATAAAGCTAGGGAGGAAGGCTGAAAGGGAATGATAGGAAGCATTTCTTTATGGAGAGGGTGGTTGGGAGCTTGGAACAGACTCCCAGTGGAACTGGTGGATGCTAAAACAATCACAGGTTTCAAGAGGGCATAGCATAGTCATAAGGGTATCTTAGCTCCGAAGCAAGGATGGGGGTGGGGTACCAGAGATTTTTAGTGGGACTGAAGAGGTGCTATAGACAGGACTATAAGGGCAAACTAGGTCTGCCAGTTCACCCTTATCTGCTGACAACTTGTCTGTTTCTGTGTTTCCATATCTTATTTGATCTGTCATTTCTCCATTGGATTTGTCTCTGACTGGCATCCAAGCTCCATCATGGTATAACATTAAGTGCAGAAGGTGATCATTCATGCCCATCAGTCTTAGTTTTGCGCAAAGCACACTCCAGTTCAGTTTATCAAATGCCAACCTTGAGTAGATGAAAGCAGCAAATACTTTAATTTTCTTTACACATGGGCCCTGATATTCAGAATTGCACATGGCAATAGCACATGTGGTGGCGCAGTGCAACAGTGTTGCGTTAGTAAAGCACAGGGATATATTCAAAGGAGATGAGCAATGGCACATTGCCTCTGAATATATCAGGTAAGGCGCACTGCACAAATATGATGCCCTGGCAAATGCCCCCCCCCCCCACAGGGCTGAATACCAGGAATGGGAACTGCGACAGTGCAACAGTATTGTGCTGTGCGCAAGTTTCTGATATTTAGCTGGCAGTATGCAAATGGGGCCATAATGGATACAAGGTGCAAATGGGGCCATTTGTATGTAATTATGGACCCATTTGCATGAGTTGTGCAGGACAGGCCAGCGAAATGTGCATGGCACCCCGCACAGCATGTGGTGCTGCCAGAGGGGGTCTAGAGGTACCCCATCCCTCCCAGTAGCCATGATCGCTGAACATAACTGTAAATAAGATCCATGGTAATCTAGTGGAACCCCCCTCACAACCCGTAGCCATGATCGCAGAACATAACTGTAAATAAGGGATAATATATACAGTTATGTTCAGCAATCGTGGCTACAAGGTGGGAGGGGAGTTCCACTAGACTACCATAAACATATGTGGGTGCTTTTGCACAGTGTTGGGAGGGTGTTTGCCATCCATGGTTTGCAGCCACTGTGTTACGCCTTGCAGTACAGCAGCTTGCCTGTGGGTGGCCACCAGTTGAGCATTTTTTATCTGGCTCAACTATGCCTAGCAGTATAAGGTTTATCTCAGGGTTGTGCCAGCATAGGCACCACATATCCTGGGATGAATATCAGGATGCACCACATATGGATGGGCACACCCCCTGGAGATGAGCTGCATACAATTATCATTCCGCCCCAGCGCATTGGGACTTGCGCTATATAAGTCCCTCTTTTGAATATTGCACCAGGGCACATTTCTGAGGTTGTGCTGGCTCAACTCATTTGCACCAGGTTCAACCCCTTTGAATATCAGGGCCATACTGTACATATTTGTGAAGAAGATAGGATAAAGTGAAACAGTTATCCAAAGTGGAGTAGGAAGGTATAAAACCTGATTGTTGCTCCCCATGTATTTGAATACTTTAAATCCAATCATGTGGTATATCCAGTAAGTATCCGCAAAATAATTTGGCTGACATCTGAGAAAAGGGACTTTGGAGTCATCACTAGTGACTTCCTCAAACAATCCAGACAGTGCAATGAAATATACAGCAAAACAACAAGGATGCTGGGATGAACTGGATGATGGTCTGATAATAAGGGAAAGGAGGTCATGCTGCCCAGTGCAGGTCCCTGATGAGATACCACCTGGAAAACTATGCAGAGTTCTGGAGTCCATATCTGAGAAAGGACAGGGATAAGCCTAGAGACTGTGCAGCGCAGGGTCACCAAGATGATCCAGGACCAGCAGGGTAAATCTCTCTGGAGTGGCTGGAGGCCCTTAACATGTACACACTGGAGGCCTGAAGAAAGAAAGGCACCATGACATAGATGTACAAGTTCCAAAGGGGAATACGCCGAGTGAATAGTGAGGACCTGTTCATCAGGAACAGAAGTGCAATAACAAGTGGACACAAATGGAGACTAATCAGTGGAAACGTCTGGAGGGACATGAGGAAGTTCTGCCTCAGCAAGAGGGTGGCAGAGCCATGGAACAGACATCAAATGTTGGTAATTCCAAGAAAAAGAGCCAGGAAGGAGGGGTGTAGGGGGAAGGGGTAGTATGAGGCAGATATTAAGGATAAATACCCTTTCTAGATGGTAGGTCTGGAGGATTGGTAGGAAATATAATTATTGGGCAGACGGGATGGACCCTCAATCTTTAACTGTCTTTAACATCCATGTTTCTGTGCTGGCACATTTATTAGACTGATTTGACAGTAATTTGATGGGTCAGATTTTATACTTTTTCTCATTTTTTTTCATTTTATACTGTTTTAACTGGTAAGCAGATTAGTAGAACTGCCACCTTTCTGAGCAACCAGTATGCATAATTAATAAAACATATAAATGTACTACATTACATGAGCAGTGTGGACCTACAAAGAGCAGATCATGCAATCATGTTTTAAATACAGTGGCCTGGATATTAAAACTGCGCCAGGCTGTGGCGCAAGCTTGGGTGCAGCTCAACTTGGCTGTGCAGGGGTGTGGCCTGGGTGATATTTAACGGAGCACGCCATGGCTCAGCAGCTTTGAATATCACACCCTGGCCACCCCCAGTGTGCATGGCGCAGTGGCACTGTGCCAGTGCAAGTGGCCAGAGGGAGCATGGAGATGCACTAGCACAAGTGCCATTGCGCCATTCACAGCACCAGCGATATTCAAAAGGTGATATGGAAATGGGGCCATAATTTTTGCAAGGTGCACATGGGGCCATTTGCATGTCATTATGGCCCCATTTGCATGCAGGGTGCACCGATCCACGATGACTTGCGCCTGGCACCCTGCCAGGCAGCAGCCATTGGGGACCGACCCCCCCTGCAGCTCGATTGCGGGCATCTGTGTAATAATAGTAAAGATCCCATCCTATATCCCTGGTGGTCCCATGGACCGCTAAGTGCCAGATTGTGGGCATTTGTACAGAAAACAAAAGGTCCAATATCCCTGGCGGTCTGAGGGTACCTCTCCGCCCACTGAGCCCCACAGCCCCTCCCCACCCAGTCAGCCAGCGGGCAACCTCACTTTCAGCCGCTCACCACCCACCCACCAACAGGCCCCTTTGGTAGGCTGCACGCCCACCGGTTCATAGCATGAGCCAATGGGTATGTAGTCTCCACATACTATACATTCCAGACATGTGAATGATCTATTCACATATCTGGAATGTGTAGTACTAGGTTGCATGTCCATTGGCTCACGATGTGAACCAATGGGCTTTTAGCCCTACCGAGGTGTCAGTAGGTGGGCGGCGGGCGGCATGTGGGTGGGGTGCTGCCACCAACCGGCTGACCGGGGGAGCGGGGCGGTGGGGCTTAGTGGATGGGTGGGGAGGGGTGTGCCCTAGACCACCAAGGATATTGGACCTTTTGTTTTATGTACAAATGCTCATGATCGGGCACATAGCCTTCCACTGGACCACCAGGGATATAGGATGGAAGCTTTTCTATTATTACCCAGATGCCCACGATCGTGCACATAGTGGTCCACTGGACCACCAGGGATATAGGACTGGATCTTTTCTATTATTACACAGATGCCCTTGATCAGGCACATAGCGATCCACTGGACCACCAGGGATATAGGATGGAAGCTTTTCTATTATTACACAGATGCCCGTAATCGGGCACCTAGTGGTCCACCGAACCACCAGAGATATAGGAACTTCTATCTTTTTCATACACAAATGCCTGTGATCTGGCATGGTCAGGCACCGCCAGGTGCAGCGGGAACTCTGGTGGCCACCCACAGGTGGCAGCTGCCATGTTGCACCCTGCAATGCAGCAGCTCCCCTGTGGGTGGCCATCAGTTGTTCCTATTTTTTTGGCTTAGCTTTGTGCTGGCGCATGTAGGGATTGTGCATGCATGGCTCTGCACATCCTGGGCTGAATATCGGGCTGTGCAGGTTATGCATGGGAACACCCCCCCCCCGCCTGTGCCTGCATACCTTACTGATGCGCTCTGGTGCATTGGGATTTGTGCCGCGCACTTTTCCCTTTTGAATATCATGCCGGGGCGCATCGGTAGGTTGTGCATGGCGCAACACTGTTGCGCCATGCGTAACTCTTTTGAATATCTGGGCCAGTCAGTTTTTCACACCCAGGAAAATTATTGTAATAACTGACAGCCTTATATTTAAGGGATCTTTGGCCAAAGGGGGACAAAAATCAGTGAGCTGAGAAGGCAAATAATTTTCACATTCTGGTGGAAAATGTGTTAGTGCTTCTAGGAAAAATCTCCATTACTGTAAGAAGCATAGTTCCTAGAGAAATCTTATGCAGAAGCACAGAGGCTTTATAGCTAAGACAATGCTTCAATGATAAACAATCAAATACCCTGTAGAGGGCACAGTGGTATACCAATCTCTCCATTACAGTGGCAAATCTACATATTGAATTGTATACTTTATTAAGTTTATCAAACAACTTCTTGCTCAGAGAAATAAAACAGACTTCCATAGTCAAGATTAGATAGCAAAAGGCTAACGGCCAACAATTGTCATGATTCTGGGATTAAAAACTTACTGATTCTATACAACATGTCAAGTCTCTTGTGCAATATCTGAAGTAAACTATTAACATGAGTCTCAAAGATTAACAATTTTTTGAGATGGACCTCAATAGCAGGCATCATCTACAGTACCCTTTCTATTAAACTACCTAGTGGTCCTCCAAATAGCAGAAATTGTCTACCCTCTCCATAAAATTATCAGAAAGATCAAACATTTGTAAATCCTGAAAGATCAATCTATTTGGACATGAAAAAATGATTTTGTTTTTTTAGAATTCAATAGTAATTTATGGGACCAAAAAAAAAAACAGTTATGCATGTTAAAAAATTCATTTTGCAGTGTTTTTTTTAAATAACTAAACCATCTTTGTCAGAACCAAAGATAAAAGTGTTGTCAATGTATCAGATGAGTTTGGTAGAAGCTCAAACCTCAGACATTATATTGATGTAAGCCTGGTGCCGTTATACCAAGGGCTACTATCCATGCTGGCCTATAACAGCAGGTTGAGGGGCCTGGGTTCAGAATTAACTGCTACTGGGGTCTCCCTACCCTCAGTGTACATACAATTATGGTGCCTTCACCCAGAGTAATACTTAAGTGGGTTGCTAACAAGATTGGTACAGCACTTGGGGAAGCTATAATCACCCACAATCCCACCTAGTGACCTTGTACACTTAGTTTTACAACTGCAACACTTAACACTTGGAAAACAGACTAATACCAGCATTAATGATATGCTCATAAACAATCCACTTACCAGCAGGGTTCTGTATCCTGGCATGCACCCTGCACTCCCCTGTAAAAGACAGCTTCAATAATACAAACTTGTACTTTCAGTATGCTTTGCCAATATTTAAGTGACTTTATATCAGGTAATGATATGCTTGCAAGCCAGGTTAACAGTAAACCATAAATCAGGTTTATTGAGGGGATGTGAACAAGGAAGGGGCAATAATCTATGCAAATGATTACTTACATAGATACATGGAAGTTGCCATCATATAAAGGCCTTGTGGCCCCTCTAGTCTGCCCTATCTCTCTTTCTAATGGTTAAGGTATCCTAGATGCTATGACAAGTCCCCCCCCCATACGTCTCCAGAAGGACATTAACAAAATAGTGGCAGTCCAGAGAAGGGCAACAAAGATGATGCATGGGCTGCACCAGAAACGCTATGAGGAAAGACTTAAGGACCTTAATATCTATATATTAGAGGAAAGAAGGGAGAGTGGAGATATGATAAAGACTTTTAAGTACCTTAGGGGAATAAACAGGATACAGGTGGAAAACATATATCAGAGAAAACTCAGTAAAAGAACAAGGGGGCATGATATGAGGCTGAAGGGTGGAAGGCTCAGGATTAATGTTAGGAAGTACTTTTTCTTCACTGAGAGGGTGGGGGAGCCATGGAACAGCCTTCCAGCAGAAGTGGTGGGTGCAAAAACAATAAGGGGGTTCAAGTGTGCATGGGATAGACATAAGGGTACCCTGGAAATATGCAGAGCAGGAGAGCTACAGGTCAAATAGGATCTCTGGCTGCAGCAGTGAGTAGGGAAATGGGCAGACTAGGTGGGCCATATGGTCCATATCTGCCAACAGATTCTATGTTTCTATTGGGGGGGCTACATTGAAAATCATGGAGAATAACAAGGGACACAAAATGGACCCCTGAGAAACCCCACGTTTAATGACATTACTCTTGCCTAATACTCTCAATACTTGTACAATGTATTCTCTCATTCAAGTACCCTCTGAACCAGGACATAGTAATCTTTGAGAAACCATGTCAAGCCAAAACACATAATAATAACAATAATAATCATAATAAGTCATGGTCAACTAGCTTTAAGAACTTAATGATGTTCAAAAAGATTGATGCAACATGGAGTTCCTTATCAAGGACTACATGTGCATAGTCCATGAACCCCACCAATGCAGTCTCAGTATTATGCATGGAACTGGAACTGTGCTGTTTCCAGGTAAGGAGACTGCACTTGTGTAAGTGTTCATTAATCTGATTGAAACAATTTTTTCAAATAATTTTGTTGAAGGTGGCAATAATGATATGGGATGATAATTTGAAATAGTACTAACTGAACCTGATTTGTGAACAGGTTTGATTATAGTGAATTTCCAGCTTTTTGGTACAACACCATAATATGAGGAATGATTTTTTATGTGGGTTAACAGGACAGATATAGAGACACTGGCCACTTTTATCAATTCACTGACCTACGCAGCCAGGATAGTGTTATGCTTGTGAAACTGTGTTAGTTTGGTTTTGGCAGTTCACACTCTCTATTCCAGAGGAATTACCACCCTGTAGGGTTACAAAAGGCAAGGAACCCTTGGAGAGGGTTCTACCCCTAGAGGTGCCACAGGATGATTCCTGTGACTAAAGGTACCTTAGGAATCCCCCTAGGGAGAGAGTTCTGCCACTGGAAGAGGGGGGAGGATGGTGGGGCAAAGAAAAAATGCTTCACAATGAGGCTGAGAGGAACTGCTTATATAGTTCAGGAAGTGGGAGAGTCTGGCTACTTGACCACTGAACTCCAGGCAAAGTCTTTCCAATTCACTGACCTATGCAGCCAGTATAGTGTTATGCTTGTGCAACTGTGTTAGTTTGGTTTTGGCCATTCGCACTCTCTATTCCAGAGGAATTACCATCCTGTAGGGTTATAAAAGCCAAGGAACCCTCGGAGAGGATTCCACCCCTACAGGCACCACAGAACAATTCCCATGACTAAAGATACCTTAGGAATCCCCAAAAGAAATGTATACTCATCCCCAAAGAAGGAGGCAACACGAAGTATATGAGCAAGCAGTAACTGTGACATAAGAACAGTAACTGTAATGTAGTAGTAGAGACGCATAGGCAGTTTGATAATACAATGAGATGCTCAGTTGGATAACGTAATGACTGCCCAGGTTTGCATAGCATGATAGTGATGGTTTGTATTGAGATTAGAGGATCCCCTAAGGAGAGAGGGAATGGCAGGACATTCTCCACCTCCATCCAACAGCAGAACCTACCTAAAGAAACTAGAGGAAACAACTATGCTAACTAAATGTTATGACCAAAGGCAATGGAGGAGAGAAAAAAGGCCCTATGAGGAGGAACTCTCTGGGGATCCAAGGCCTAGGTCGCCTTCCCTCCAGGCTTGGGATAGTTTATTTAGTGATGGATCTGCAGCTGCAATTTGGAAAACCCAATTAAAGGGAAGTGGAAAATATTCCAATTTGGAGGAAGGCTCTCACTCAAACCCTCTAACAGGAACACCGTAGAAGGTTGTGAGAAAACTCTGCAACAATACGTGCAACCAAGGTGCAGGAGGAGAGCAATGACTGCTGAGGCACTCACCTGGCCTACCCACTCTAAATTCAAACTAAGTGAACCAGAGGCAGTCATAGGGAGAATGTGGTGAAGATACACTAAAGCCAATGATTAACTGTTATAGTGGAACACTAGAGCCAAGGGAGATCATTGTAACCACCCTTCACCGCTAGTCTTAAATTCTACACCAGGATCTGCTGTCATGTAGCAGGTGGTTAAAGCCAAGTCTGGGGTGAGGACATTCCCAGCTATGGGCCAGGTGAGAAGGATACCACCCCAAGTTGGACACACTCAAGATGCGGACTAAATACAGAGTGAGACCGTGTGCTGCAGGAACCCTATGCCAGACAGAATGTCTGGCATGCCCCAGAATTGATTTAGAGCTGAAAAACTGGTGAGCTGAATGAGGACAGTATGCCAAGATCATAATGAGCATTGAGTGCTGAGAGCTTGCAAGGTCGAATGCAGATTGAGTGCAGCAGAATCCCAGAGGCTGAAGCTGAGATGATGGTAGTAGGCATGAAGAAATGATTTGCATAAGCAAGGAGCAACAGTTGCGTAAGCAAGTGTGGACCTGCATGTAGATCAGTAAACAGAGTAGTAATAAGTGGACCTGCACGTAATTCTGCATAACATAGGGCAAACAGCACTGAATAGTGAGGCAAGCCAGACAGGCATTTCAAAGCCAAATCAAGGTGACAAACTCTGAGAATTTTCGGTGGTGAAGACAGGATTTAGAACAGAAATAATTAGCCACATTGGCCATGACCCGCCAAACACCTCCTAGTCCCCGCCGTAGGACCTCAGCAGGAGCTTTAACTAACCTCAGAGTAGAACAAGGTACAATAGTAATGGGAGTAAACAAAGCAGTAGCAGGAAGCAATTAGAGCTGTGCAGCAGTAGTGAAAACAATTGAGTACACTGAGTTGTAACTGCAAAAAACAAAATAAAAGGAGGCACAATGCTCTGAAAGCACTATCACTAGGCAGTGCAATGAGACTGCTGCAATGAATTAATTAGAACAAGCATGAGTGAGCTGTATAGCTAGGTTCGAGTAAATCTGAGTCAGGTGAAAGTAATCAAGTATGCAACATGGAACAGCTATAGTTGAGCTGAAACACACAGATCAGGTTTGCAGTTGCAGTGTAAGTAATTTGAGAGTTGTGAGTAACTGAAAGCAGTATGATCTCTGGAGCAGCAGTATGCTAGGAGCTTAGAAACAATGGAGGAAGCACACACAGCTGAAGGCAAAATACAAACCAGAAGCAGAAAAATACACACACAAGCCCAGCAGTAACAAGCATGAGCAGCAAGGGGGGGCACAGGTCCCAGCCAGCCAGGGAGGCCCAACCAGCTCAGAGGACAAACCAACAGAGCCTTCAGCTGCAAAGAAAAAATGCTTCACAATGAGGCTGAGAGGAACTGCTTATATAGCTCAGGAAGTGGGATTGGTAGGCTGCTTAGCCACCGAACTCCAGGCAAAGCCTTTCCAACTGAAAGTCAATTACGTCAAAACCAATGATAGGTTTTGGATTCAGTTCCTATATATATTTATCAACTAACCAAGGGAAAAACATTTTTAAATAAAGGGGATGTTTGATTATTCAGATTAGTTTGCTCAATGTTAGGCACTAGTTTTTTTAAAGTTATTTCTGTAATCTTCAAAATTAAAGATTACCAAAGAAATCTTTGAAGAGCTTTGAGATTTCCACTGAATAGTTTATTAGTTCACCATTATGTTCCAGAGTAATATGTGAGGATTTTTTAGCTCTACCTGTCATTTGATTTAAAGTTTGCTGTACTTTTTGATTCTCCTAAATTGACAGTGTGTTTATTTTCTGTAAAAGTTAACTAATTTACTTGCAGATTTACATTTATTTCTAAGTTGTTCATATTCCACTGAAAATATGACATCCCATTTTTTGTATACTCTTTCCAGATCTTAGTTCTCTTTCTCAGCAACTTTACCAGTTTTTTTGTCATCCATTCATTTTTTTATGTCCTTGACCCAAAGCTTTCTTTCTGAAAAAAAAAGTTATTACAGATACTTTTTTTCTGCAGAGAAATGACTGTATTTGCCTTCCAAGAGTTTGGTATACTCCCATCAGTATTAAGGTAATTAGACTGTGTAGTTTAGTAAGAGCTGGTACCCACAAAAATGCATTGTATTAGATAAATATATTTCAACTGGAATGCCATCAGTTTGGGTTGCAAGTTAATATAATATTGAAACAATTCAGTTAGCAAAGGAATAAAACTAAGCACATAGTGGTCATCTACAGTAAGTAACTTACATTAATACTTTGGATTCAGACTATCCTACGGTCCAATGGAAAGTGAGCCTGAAATACATCCAAAAAGTGTTGAGTACAAACAGCAGAAATATTAGTATCTAAATGATTAAAATGTGCGATACTCCCTTTAACAATCAAAAGCCAACAGGCCAGATAGTCAAAACTTTGCCCTGGGGCTAAATTAGCACTGCCCGGAATGCTAGATTAGTTTGGATCCAATAGCCCACTATATTCAAAAGGGATCACCCTGATGCTAAACCTGCTGAATATAGCATGTTAAGGAAGCTGGGCAAACTGGGCTGGGAGTGCAGTGCAAAATTAGCCTGGGAATAAGACAGCTCTGATTATAGCAACCAGGAAGTGCAAACCACAACAGCATCCCAGTTCACAGCAACCTGAAGAAAGGTAGAGGTGAACTGTGTGGCCAGTGTGTGTGCTAGCAAAGGAGTGGAGTCAGTAAAGCTGCAAGCAGCAGTGCATGTGAAGTTACAGTGGGCAAAAATTTACAGTATTTCTGAAACGTTTGCATGGCACAAACATTTGTGTAGGTTTAGAATGAGCTAAGTCGTTTGCCTGTCACAGTCACATTTGCCCGGGGCAAAACTTTGCTATATTCAAAAGTGACATGCACATAAGCCTACTTAGGTAGTCTGTGGGCAAATATCCAGATTAGCATCTCATTACAACCCAATTTGCAAGCAGTTTACACAGTGCTATTGCAGGGTCCTAAAGCTCCACCTGTAGGTCAGTCTGGAAGTACAGGGGTTGGCTGGGTCTGTCTACAGCTCCACCTGTAGGTCAGTCTGGGAGTGCATGGTGGTAGCTGCAGGCTACATTTGTACAGTACAGCATAGAATATTGTGCCCCAGTGGACTACACAGTACAGGCACAGGTGGTGGTGCTGCATGCAATTGTTAAAGTGTAGTTCATGCTACAGTGCAAAGCAGACACTACAGTAGCAAGGGGGCCAGTAGTATGAGGGACACAGCATTGCCTATGGTGTATAGGGCAGTGATGACCACTACACTGTACACAGTGGCAGGCCCAATGTGTAGGTGTTTACTGACAGTGGATAAATTACTGTTATACTGTTGTGTGACCCACAGATGCTCCACCACTGGCATGGGATGTTCACAGTGACATATACATGGCTGGCTGTGTGTGCTGTGGTGTCTGTACAGATGTGCATTATGTGGCTGGGGGGGTACATACCATCAGACAGGCACACTGGTGTTTGGGTATTCCCAGCACTGCTCCATGTGCATTGCATGGCTTGTCCCAGCCTTGTGGCTGCAACTAGTCTGTGGTGCAGCCTGGCCACTTGTACACCCTCCCCTCAAAACTCTCCATGCCCACAGTGCTGCATGGGTGTGCTGGCATCTGTCGCTGTCCACAGAAGGGTGATCTGCAGATGTATGCTGTATGGCCGCACACTCCAAGGTGTCCACTGGGAGTCGGATCACAACTTACTGCCTGGCATGGCTGTAACTGGTGGCAGCTGATGGCATCATAGGGATGCCATCAGTGAGCAGCATGTTTCTTCTATATCTGGCTTATTTCTATGTGTCATACTTACTGGTTAGGGTTGCGCAAAGCTGCACAAAAGTCATGCAAAGCTGCACAAAGCCACAAAGTCATGCAAAGCTGGTTTGCTCAGAGTTAAGACTATCTTTTCCTGGGTGGTAATTTACACCACTCAAAGTGTTGTACTAAGTCGCACAAAAACACTCTGCGCAGCGCTACTCGCTAAATAAAGCATTGCGCCTGTATTCATGTATGTGCCCCCTCAGTTTGCCTCTTGCATACATTGTGATTTTGCCTGGTGTTAATGCAGTTTGCATGCGCTATTTGACCTTTTGAATACAGCGGACCCAAGCTAACCCAACGCTAACCCTGTGCAAACAGTTTGCTCCCAGCCCAAAGTTTTGAATATCGGGCACACAATGTTTTCACCACGTTTTTACATTATTCAGTGTGAATCAAAGTAGCTTCCTTGCATTCAATTAGTTTTTATATGCTTGTTACAGTATGTAATTCTATTATCAATCATTCTTGAAAGAGGATTTATGTGTGGCCAGCACTTGCATAATCGTTAGTTTGGTTTTCATATTATGACATTCCTTATCAAATCATGAATTTAATTTTATATAGTTACTCACAGTAATGGTTTAAGGTGAAAGTGTGGACAATTCAGACAGTAATTCAGAAAGGAGAACAGGGTTACTTTATTATTTGTTGATAAGATAGCAGAATAGCCTTCTGTAAGGACTCTAGAAGAATACAGCTTATTAACTGGTCACAACACACATATCAATCTAATATGGGGAAGGGGTGCAACTGATAGAAATACTCACAGAACAGTGCATGACCAGCACATTAAATCATAGAAACATTGAAAAGTAGATGATGACAGCAGAAAAAGACAAGTGGTCCATCCAGTTTGCTCATATTACCTTATCATACACCAGGATCTATTGTCTCGGGGGGGTCTTTGCTTGAACTATTCCCTCTTTTCTTATTTGTGTTTCCACCCCACTCCCTGCTAAGTAGCTGTTATCCCCTTGACTCTATCCCAGCCATGCTTGAAGCCATTTATTGTTTCGAAACTCGACACCTTTGCCAGCAGATCATTCCGTGGCTCAATCATTCTTTCTGTAAAATAATCCTTCCTTACATCCTTTCTTAACCTTCACCAGTTAACCTTCATTTATTATCTTTGTCCTACCTTTTCTGTTCCTGGTTAATAACTCCTCACAGTCCACCTTGCTAATTCTTTTCAGAAAGTTGAAGGTCTCTATCATACAGTATCTCCCCTTTTTCTTCTGATTCTGAGTAAATACATGTTTAGCGCCTTTAGCTGACCCTTACAGAAACTACCTTCCTGGACCTGAATCATCTTGGTCATCCTACATTGCACCTTCTCCATCCTATCCCTGTCCTTTTTTGAGGTGGGGACTCCATAACTAGGCACAGTACTCCAGGTGTGGCCTCACCAGTGATCTGTAGAGTGACAAGAGTACCTCCAGTCTTCTGCTGTTGTACCATCCCCCAATGCACCCCACCATCTTGGTAGCCTTGCTGAAGGCCTTTTTGCACTGGCTGGTTTGTTTATGAGAGTCATTAATAATGACTCATAGGCTCCTTTTTTCTAATGTTGTGTCCAGCTTATCTCCCCTGTGCAGTACTAGGTTCTAGGGTTTGTGTTCCTTAAGTGCATAGCTTTGCACTTTTGGCATTTAATTTCAGCTGCCAGACTTTTGACCTATTTTACAGCTTTTGCTGGTCTCTTTTCAAATCACTCTTCCCCTCCACATTGTCACCCCTACCACAGAGTTTAGTGTCATCTGCAAATAGACAACATTTGCCCTGGATTCCCTCTTCCATGTCATGGATGCACATATTGAAGATGACTGGGTCCAGAACAGATACCTGTGGCACTCCACAAGTGACCTCTCAGTCATCTAATCTGACCCAATTCACCACAGGCTTCTGCTGCCTTCCCTACAACTTGATCCCTATTCCACCTTACAATTTCCTTAGCTGTTCTAGATCCCTAATCTTTATCAGCCGCCTTTGTTGTGGCACCAAGTGGAATACCTTGCAGAAGTCAAAGTAGAATAAATCTACAGCATGACCCTTACCAACTACCTTGGTTACCCAGTCAAAGAATATTATGAGATTGGTCTGACAAGACTACATTGTCATGAATCCATGCTACTTACTATCCTGAAGTTCATTTTTCTGTAGTCATTGCACTACATCTTCTTTGACTAGTGTCTGTATCAGTTCCCCTACCATGTAGGTAAGGTGGACAGGTCCATAGTTTCCTGGCTGCTCCTTGTCCCCTCCCTTGTGCAGAAGAACCACGTCTGTCATCTGATTTTATGTGATAACAGCGAGTCTATAAGATGGCTGATCAAATAAAATGTGACAACAACCACCCAGCTTCAAAAGGGCAAACTGTACAACACCAACTGCTGCAAATAGCAATGGTTGCATATTTCAAAAGAAAAAACACAAAACAAAAAAATTCCCCCGAGCACCCCCAAATAAAGATTCTAAACTCTAGGAGGAGCAGACTCAGGAAAACATAGAAACTCCACCTGGACGCAAAATATCTACCTGCACTAGGATCTGAACCTGACACCACAGACTCCAGGGGGAGTGGCTCAAGCCACTACACCACATGTCCAGCTTGGCAGGGTTTGGCCACATCAATCTTTTTATCTCCTTTCTCATGAGAATAGCATGCAACCATCAGCTCTATACTCACTATACCCATTCAGTGCTCTTTTTCCCTACTCGCTCTGCATGGATGCAGTATTATTGAGTCGCTCATATTGAGCCGCTCAATAATACTTGCCCATAAAGGGTGTTACTCTGTCATCTTTCAGTTCCTGGAAACCACCCCTTGCTGCACAGAGCTATTCAACAGCTCCACCAGTGGTTCAGCTCACACTGATGCCAGTTCCTTTAGCACCCTCAGATGCATCCTATATGGCCTAAAGGCCTTGTTTACCTTCAAGGCTGGTAGCCCCTTTAGGACTGTTGTACCAGTAAATCTCTGCAGTTTCATTATTGGGACATCTCTATCAGCTGCCTTTATGCTACTCTTCGCCAAGGGCACACTAATCTCCCTAATAAATATGGAACAAAAGTAATCATTTAGAACAGTTACTTTCTACCCATCCTCTTCTATTATTCTGCCCTCCCTCCATTAACCTGTCAATTCCCCCTCCCATCCTCCCATCTTTCTTTTTTGTCTTATGTTTCTAAAACACTGTTTAGTCCCTCCTTTGACACCCTCTAAAATACATAGCACTGTGTCTGCCTTTGTGGTTCTGATTGTCCGCTTGTCCTCTTTAGTTTTCTCTTGGTACTTGTCCCACTCTTCATCCCCCTGAGTTTCACTGTGCCTTCTAAAGACCTTCTTTTTAACTCTCACTGCCTCCCTGATCCTTTCAAAGAACCAGATTGGTTTCTTATACGTGTTTCTTTTGATAACTGTTCTTGTTCATGTTTTTGTTGCCTCAAGAACAGCCCCTTGTATCTCCCTGTCCTTCATACACTTCCCCAATGCTTTCTAACCCAGCAAACCTATCCAGCAGAATTTCTCTCATATGGTTGATGCTCACCTTTCTAAAGTCTACCATGTCAGCCTAAGATGAGGGCTTACAGGTGCACGGGACTACCTCTAATCATATAGTACTATGGTTGCTGGACCCCAGTGGTTCCCCAACCCATACTCCACCTACTCTTTCCAAGTTGGTAATTACCACATCTAGAATGGCTGTCTAGTGGGATCCTTCACCTGTTCTACTAACATGTAATTCTGCAAAACATCAAGCAGTCCCTGCCTTCTGGCACTCCTCACCACTAGGATGACCCAGTCTTTGTCTAGCAGATTTAGATCCCCCGCTATTATAGCCTCCACCTTTGCTGCCTCCCTTTACTTCAATACCCATTTCCTTATCTCTCTCTCTCTCTCTCTCTCTTCTCCCTATGCACCAGTGGCCTGTAAGCCACCCCATGTGAGACTTTCTACCTGACAACTCAGTGATCTCAACCCACAGTGATTCTACCTCCCTTTCCCCTCAACAGTATCATTGTCTACTGCCTTGATCACTTCTCTGATATAAATGGCCACTCCTCCACCTCTACCCATCCGATGCCTATATAAAGTGTAGCCCGGGATTGAGATGTCCAAATCGTTGTTCACACTGCCCAAGCTTCTGATATGACCACTAGATTCAGCCTAGTGTCTGTCACCAAAGTCTGGAGCTCACTAATCTTATTACACAGACTCCTGGCATTGAGTCATACCATACTCTGACATGCACCCACAACCCTATTTGTTCTCACTTGCCCTCCCCATCATCCTTTTATAATAACCTTGGTATCTTGTGTTCCCCATTCTTTCATGACTATTTTGTGTACCATGGTCTGTCCCATGGACTCTTTCCTCCCATCTATTATTCTCTGAACACCATACACCATCCCCAGAGGAGCCGTAGATTTACCACTGTTCCTCCCTCTATAGTGAAATCCCTTGCCCCAGCTCCTCGCAGCTAGTTTAACTATCTGCCAATGTAGATGTCAACCTTCTGCCCTTTTACACTAGTCTCCTCTCTTTTCAGGAGAAGACAATCACCATTGAAGAGCCTTCTGTCTAAGAAGCCCCCAATACTCTTTAATGTGGTGCCTCTGATCCTGAAACCACTCCTTCAACCATCCACTGAACACCTCAATATCTACATCCTTTGCTCTATTCTTCTAATTCTTACCACCCCAGACAGATTACTGGCACCAAGGTGTACTAACACTCCCTGCTCCCACTACTCCCCTTCCTCAACAATCCTCTTTATCCAATCCCAATCTCAGATGGTTGATGCTCCAAGCAGGCATCTGACCACACCACTACCCTTATGCCTGTACCTAGCCAGCCTTTCCATCCCTCTAACAAGAGTCTCTTATCACTACAGTCCTCCTTTTTAAGCTCTGCCCCCTTGCCTCAAGATGTCACTACGCCACTCATCTTGGCAACACAAATGACTTATAGTCACCCTGCTCAAATCACACACTTGTGCAGCTTCCAAGGGTGCAAAGCAGCCTGCTATTGGTAAATCATGGGGAGAGCTGACTGTTGTGTGACTGTCCCTGTCACCTGACCTACTTCTTCCCTCCCCACCGCCTCCTCCCCACAGGCCAGTGAGCCTCTGGAAAAGTGGGGGTGCAGGGGTGGGTGCCAGCTTAGTTTGAGTCACAGCTGGAATATTTCCTCCCTGACTGCTGCCAACTGAGCATGGAGCTCCCTGAAGGTCCTGCAAATAGGGCAGTGTCCCCTTCTCCAAAGCATAACCATGGGGACGAGTGCCCCACAGTCCCTACAGCTAACTATGTCTCCACTCACTGAATGTTCCAGCCAGAGCAATGCCTTTGCTGTATGCTTAAGATTAAGTTACTAAGTAGTATGGGATACTATGCCAATAGGTCTTCACATGCTGCAGCCTCTTATATTGATTTTTGTGACAAAGAAAAACAAAACATGCTTTATAATAACTACACAAACACAATCTCTCAAAAAATATGTATCATAGAGGGAAAGTTTAGAAATACTAAGCTTCACAAAAGATTCCAAATTCTGTCTCTCCAATGAGGAGATTATATACTGAATGCAGTACTAAGTAAACAAGGGTAAATATAACAAACTGCCACAGAATTGAACCTCTAGCAGGCAGTGACCATTATTTTGTGAAGATTGACAATAACAATGTATTTATTTATTTGAGTTTTGGTGACCGGGTAACTTCACTGAGACAATTACAGTCCCTTTTCCAGGGTCAACCCGGGCATACAACAAACAGTACAACACAGTGCATGAAGACAGAGGGAAAACATGATAAAATTGACAATATAACAATAGCAGGCATGAAATTATTATACATAAATAAGGTAGAATATTTTGAGTGGATATACATTTCAATAGTGTCATATGTTTCAAGGCAAAACAAGTTGAGACTACAGACTAAGGATCAAAGACCTAAGGATAAGGATTATTTGTCACAGAGAGAAAGAAAAAAGGGGGGTGGAGAAGGGTATAAGGCAATAAACAGATGTAGCGAGAAGGTGGGGTCAGTGGGAGGGGGGAAGAGGCTAGGTGCAGGGAATAGGGTGAAGGAGAAGAGAGGTAAAGGGAAGAGTGTGAGGTAGAGGAGGTATCAGTGGAAGCAGAAGCAAGTAGCGAAGGCTGAGAGGGAGGCAAATAGGGCAGATTGGAACTCTGGGAGAGAGGAGCAGGACAAGACAGGGGGAGGGAGGAAGTTCCATTCAGATACAGCAGCAAAGGAGAAAGACTTTAGAGTGTTGGCAAGATGCAGTTTAGGTTTTATGAGAAGGGGAAGGTGGCAGATCTGAGGGTATGGGGAGCTAGTCTTGGCAGATAATCTCACTAAGGCAAGGAGGAATGAATTTATAGACAAGCTTAAATACAAAGCACATCAAGGAATACCTAACTTTATATTCGAAAGGTAACCAGCCTAGTAAGGAGAGGACATTGCAGTGGTTAAAGTGGGCATTATCCCCCAAAGCAAACCTTCCCACCCCATGGTAGGCCAGTGATAGGAGAGATAGGGTTGAGGATTTTGTAGCAAGCAATAAAGGAGCACCAAGGTCAAGAAAAGCAATCCTAAGGCAGGAGGCAGCAGAGTGGAAGGGCTGGATTTAATAGAGAAGGCCTAGTTTCTGGTTCAGAGATTTAGTAACATTGATGACATGTGGTTTAAGGGAGAGTGAGAATTCAATGGTGATGCCCAGGTACTTAAAGGACTGAACAGTCTCAAGGGTATTGCCATTGAGAGAGGCAATGCTAACAGAGTAGAGGGTATGCACAGAGGATGGGAAAATAGCATGGCTTCATTTTTTTTTATTCAGGACAAGATGATTACACCAGAACCAGCCCTCTAGGGAAGCGAAGTCAGAAGCAAGTTCTCTATTAATTCGGTCAATGTCAGGAGAGGAGCGATAGATGATAGCATCATCAGCATAAAGGTGAACTATAGCTCCTCCACAAAAGCTAGGTAAATCGTTGATGAATAGTGAGAATAATATTGTACCCAGGATAGAACCCTGCAGTATGCCATGAGTTATAGGTCTAAAATTAGAGACAGAACCACCCCACTTGACGCTTTAGAAATGGCCGGTAAGATAGCTCTTGACCCAGTTCAGAGCACAGAAATCTAGACCAAGAGCAAGAAGCTGTTGGAGCAGAAGATCATGGTTCACCAGGTCAAATGTTTTTGTTAGGTCAACAAAGATGGCACCAGTGACAGGACCCTGGTCTATTGCATGAAATATGTCTCAGGTCACTTTATTCAGTACAGTAAGAGTCTGTGATTCTTCCAGAAACCATGTTGATAAGGGAAGGAGATTTTGATGTTGCAGGTACTCCTGAAGGTGGTTGTAAATTATTCATTCTTGAATTTTTGCAAAAGGGCAAAGAATGGAAATTGGTCTGAAGTTTTTGACTGTCATATTGGCACCCCTCTTATGCACAAGAACAACAACTGCCACCTTCCATTTATCTGGTACAGCACTGGAGAGGAAAGTTCAATTGAATAGGTCCCAGACAGGGTGAGAAAGGGCCAGGACACCGAGTTTAAGGAATTTAGGCTCAAGGAAGTCATGACTGGTGAGCTTTCTGCTTTTAGGTTAGCAAGGAGGTTTTGGACCTCTTTGCCAGAAGCCAATTTCAGGTGAAAAGGAGGTTGTGCCTCAGGGGAGCTTAGGGAGGACTGGGCAAGGGGTGGAGAAGATGTGTTACCAAAGAGTGAGGTGTATTTTTGGAGGTCAGTAAAGAAATCTTTAAACCCAGATGTGATGGACGAGGGGTCAGTGAGGGTGGAGCCGTTGGTAGAGACAGAGCTTGGGAGATCAGCAGTCTTTCCTTTTATTAGGGAATTGACCTGTCTCCAGAATTCCTTAGGGTTACAAAAGTGCTCTGTTTGGAGAAATTTGAAGTGGTGGCATTTGGCTTTATGGAGGGAACTTTTGCACTTAATTTCGAGTTGCCTATAGGCTTGCCAGTTGGAAGGCAGTCCACTTCTTTTATAGGTCCGCCAGGCCTTATCACGGTGGGTCATGAGTGACCTAATTTTCTTTGTAAGCCAAGGAGTCTTGACACCCTTTGATCCACATTTTCTCAGTGGAGCATAGATATTGATAATTCGAGTGAGGGTGGAAATTAGGAAATCCAAGGCTTGATTTATATCGGGAAGGTATTAATAGGGTGCCAATCTCTGTTATTGATGGAGTTAATGAAGCTGCTAACATCAAACCTAGACATGTCCTGAACCAAAGAGATCTTAGAAGGGGTGTTAGGGTAGTTATTCCTCCAGATACAGAAAGCAAGGGAATGATCACGTATACATCCGAGAGTACACCTGCAGCTTTGATCTTCTGATGACAGTTAATGACCATCCAGCCTAGCAAGGTATGTTTTCTAGACTTGGTATTGATATGTGTTGGGTCCTGAATGAGTTGTACTAGGTTGGAGTCAGCAAAGGATGTATGCAGTTTGCCTGCTTCGGTGTTGAGCCAGTCTATGTTAAAGTCCCCACAGAGTATAAGGTCATGGCGAGGAAGACTGGCTAGGGTGGATAGAATGGGGTTGAGATCCAGGGAGGCTTTGTTAGGGGGGAGGTAAGCACACCCAATGGTAAATTTCTTAGCATTTCCAGGCATTAGGGAAATGAATAGGGATTCTACTGAAGGCGAGCCGGTGACAGGATCAACGAATTCAGCAACATCTGGATCAGTCCATGAGTATATTAAAATGCCTCCAACTCGCTTTCCCACCCTATCTTTTCTGAAGCAGTTAAAGCCAGGAAGAGGCACCTCATGCTGTTTAATAGCTGGCTTAAGCCATGTTTCGGAAATGCATAAAATGTCAGGGGTTATCTGAAGGGTCCATACCTCAAGCTCAGCCATTTTTGGGAGGAGACTGTGCATATTCATGTATGCTACTTTTAGACCTTTTGGCTGGTGTAGGTTATTAGAATGAGAAAGGATGGACATATTACAAGGGGGTCTAGGATTGGGCTCAACGTCTCCAGCTTGGACCAGAAGTAGGAGCGCGGAAAAATGGACCCAAGATGAGACACAGGATGAGATAGTATCTAGGGCAGAAGAGGCATCTAGTACATGTAACCTTTTATGAAACCAGAGTCCAGGTAGGGCAGTATCAGTCTTGGGTAGGCAAGGGATGTATAGGTGAGTACAAGAGGATTCTGGCCAGGTGTGACACAGAAGGGGAGGGCTACAGTTGCAAGGAGGATAGTGTAAAGACACAGCAATAAACTGGTCTGCACTGTAACATAGAAGAGAGCAGGCTAGCACAAACAATCAGTTCTGATAACCCATGGTGGTGGCAGAAAGAGCTGGAGAGCTCAGGGAGATTTAGCAGGGTGAGGCAGGGGAGGAAAACACAGCTAGGACACAGGGAAGAGATCACTCCAGAGATCAGTGGTAGATATATAGGGCAGAGTTGTCAGGAGGGGAGAGCAACAGGGCACAAGGGTAGAGATGGCAGGCAAGGGAGTAACTGTAGTGAAGGACTGCAGGTATAGGCTTAATAAGAACTATATTGCACAGGGCATGACTGGGTATGTTAGCAGGGGGTCAAACCAATGGGAGAGAGAGCTGAGAAAGAAGGCTGCTTATCAAAAGAACTATGTTACATTAGACATGAAGAGACTGAGAGGTTAGATAATAGGGAAAAAACTGTCAGTAGGGTGGAGCACAAGTGCTCAGTAGGTAGGTAGATGGGGGGTGGCTGCTAAGCAGAATAGTAACAGCCAATGGTGAAGGATGGTTGGGACTAATTGCATATTTAATAGATGCTGGAGTCAGGAAGGAGGGCAGAATAAATTATAGAGCCCTGGATGATCAGAGGGGGAGGAGAAAAGCTGAAAAAGCAGTTAAAAAATACGAAGAGAAGCAGGATCCAATCACAGGCTGAGCTGTAAGGCAGTCACCAATCATGCATAGGCTAGGGACTGCAACAGCCAATCAGAGCCCCACAATGTGGTCCCAGTTTGTCTAGGTAGGTTTACCCAGGCAAGGAGCTCTTGCGGCAGGGTGGGAAGGTGCAGCCAGCTTACTTGTTCAGCCGCTGCCTGCCTGGGTAAATCGAGCTGTCCACCTGGTCAAGGGCCCCTGGGAAGCTAGGCAAGATTGCAGATTAGTGGAAGAGCAGGTTGAGGGGACAAAAGCCAAAATCAGGGGGTGGGGAGTTGAACAAAATTAGCTAGTATTTAGCGAGGAGGGGGCAGGCAACCAGGCACCAAGTAAATGGCAGGAGAAGTCTGGCGCTACAAAGAAAAAAGAACAATGACACATTTAGAAAGCCAGGGTGGGGGAGGAAGTAGACTAGGAGAGAAGTAGGAGTATTAGATACAGGCAGAGAGGGCAGAGTAGGAGAAGATTCACAAATTACAGTTTAGGCACAACAATCCAACAAAATGCAATCAAACAGTTTTTCCCTAAGGCAGGCTAACAAATGCTGCAGTACCAATAAACAAGAAATGCAGTTTCCCAAATTATAGAGACCTGGACAATCAGAGGGAGAGGAGAAAAGCTGAAATAGCAGTTAAAAAATAGGAAGAGAAGCAGTGTCCAATCACAGGCTTAGTTGAAAGGCAGCAGCTAATCGTGCATAGGCTAGGAACCACAGCAGCCAATCAAAGCCTCACAATGTGGTCCCAGTTCATCTAGGCAGGCTTAGCCAGGCAAGGAGCTCTTGCCCTGCGTGAATTGAGCTGTTCACCCAGTCAAGGGCCCCCAGGCAAGGAGCTCTTGCGGTGATGCATGGAAGGTGCACAGCCAGCTGGCTTGTTCAGTCGCTGCAGCGCTGGATGAATTGAGGTGTCTGCCCAGTCAAGGATTCCCAGGCAAGAAGCTCTTGTGGTGGGACATGGAAAGCACATGGCAGGCTGGCTTGTTCAGCCACTGCCGCCCTGGGTGAATTGAGCTGTCCACCTGGTCAAGGGCCTCTAGGCAAGGAGCTCTTGCTGCAGGGCGTGGAAGGCATGTGGACAGCTGGCTTGTTCAGCTGCTGCCATCCTGAGTGAATGAAACTGTCTGCCCAGTCAAGGGCCCCCAGGCAAGGAGCTTTTGCATGGGCTGTGGAAGGCACATGGCCGACTGACTTGTTCAGCCACTGCTGCCCTGGGCAAATCAAGCTGTCTACCCAGTTAAGTGACCCTGTGAAGAGAGGAAAGATTGCAGTTAGTGGAAGAGCAGGTTGAGGGGACAAAAGCCGAGGGGACAAAAATGAGTAATGTAAATGAAACAAGCATGACTAAGAAATTCAATTACAGCGAGGCAAGCTATCTGTAATTAAAATATACTTTGAGAGAATGGAACTGGGAGTAGGAGTTAAGGAAAGGTGATCTAGAGGAAGTATAGAACATAAAGATGTTTAGATTATAGAAAATAAGTGTACACCTAAGCTGAAGAAATATAACTGTAAGTATAAAATGTACATTGCTTAACACCTAAAATTCAGAAATCATTAACTAAAACAGCAAAACTATACAAGAAATATAAAAAGGTGATCAAGAAATATTTGAGTGACACAAAGAGTCTCTATGAGCATGCAAATATGCCATAACAAAAGAAAATAGAATATAATTTAAATATTAACACTAAATAGCTACATTATATTATTAGCAAAATTGCATTTATATAGGTAATATATTAAAAAAGGGAAAACCAAAATAATTTTTCAGTTACAGTTACTGTACATCGACTCATTTGAAACATCAAATAAATTAGTTGGTCCACTGGAGTTAGGAGGTAGGAATATTACAGATCAAATAAAACTGGCATCAGAATCCAGCAGGTACTTTTGCTTTATTTTTATCAGCACTGTCACAAAAGAGAATCCCAGGTCACTCCAAGGAGGGCAAGGACAAATGGTAATGTAGATTTTGTGATGAAGAAGAAGACATCCTGGAAATCTTAAATAAACTTATGGGGAAAAATTCCATGGCCCAGACTATGTTTCCTTGAACCTACTTAAAAGTCTAAAAGAATAAATATTAGGTCCCTTAGAACTGATATTTAAAACAAATTCTAGCCAGAGCCAATAGGGCTGTGAAGAGCTAGCAAGTGACCAAAGTTACACATGTGCATAGAAATTATTCAGTGCCCAGGTGTAACCTGACCATTTTTTGGAGGTTTTGCACCAAATTTTCAAAATTGCTTTTTTTGGACCCCTCCTCATAAACAGTGCCAGTGTCATTTTGTTCACTTGTCCTGAAAGGTGATTTTACAGAGCAAATGTGCTATTCTGTGCCACAAGTGTGAAAACATGTTTTGGGCAGGTTGTAGAAAATGACAGCTGTACTATTTTGAAGGAGGTGTGCAAAAATGGCAATGTTAAAAATGTTGAGTGAAAATATTAAAAACTAGCGATGTTAGGAGTGTGCATAGAAACTGTGCAATGCATGCTTGTAACACAGTACTTTTTGGGAATTTTTTTGCCAAATTTGCAACATGGGCTTTTGGGACCCCACCTCATGAACAGTGGCACTGTCGTTTCGTGAACTGGTCCTGAAAGGTGATTCTGTGCAGTGACTGTGAAATCACCTTTTGGGACAGAGTAACAAAATGACAGTAACAGTTTTCATGAGCTGGAGTCCCAAGAGCCCCATGTTGAAAATTTGAGGCAAAAATTCTAACAAATGGGTGAGATATCAGCATAAGTTGAAAACCCCATTGAATGGCAATATATCATGCTTACCTTTGATTCTTCCATTCACGGTTGGGCTTTGAAGAGTGCACACGTGTCCTGGTCCAGAGAAGATGACAGCATTGACCTCTGGAGGTCAGTATGGGGTAAGGGGAGGTGTGGGGAGGTGGGTGCTCATACGGAGGGTGGGGAGGGGGACTGCAGCAATGATGAGGGACCATTTTCTGTTTTACGGGGGAAAAATGTGATGACGATGGATCGTTTTCTATTTTACAGAAAAAGATACAAACATTTTGGTACACTGGGGTAGGCTCCCAGTGTGCCACATGAATGGGAGAGGTTGTGCAGGATGCTGACATGGGGCTTGGACACCCCAATGTTGGGAACATCTTTGGGCACACTGGGATGGGCTCACAGTGTGCCATCTGCTTGGGGGAGGGGGGAACAGAAAAATCTTTGTGCACACTGGGGTGGGCTCCCAGTGTGCCAATTGAGTTGGTGGGGGGGTTACAGAATGCCATGGAGGTGGCGGCTAATGTTGGGAACATCTTTACAGTAAATGGCAATTTGCCATTCATAACATAATGGCACCCACAGAAGTGCACATGTGCGCACAAGTCACTTGCATGCACAGTTCATGCACTGGAATGCGGAAGTAAAAGCCAAAATAGTGCGGCTGTTATTCTGTAGTGGCAAATAGTGTCAGAATGGTTCAAGCTCCATTGGGCTTTCAGAAGGATACCTCCAAAAGCCCAACGGAAGGTTCCATGATCGACCATTTTTTAAAGCTACTGATATCGCAATAGTGCCGTAAGCTCTGCCCATGACCCTAAAAAAATCAGTTAAGGAAATTATGGTTCCCATGGACTGGAGGTGTGGCAACAAAGCTTTCATCTTCAAGACAGGAAATAAATGTAATCTGTCTAATTACAGAACAATCAGTTTAATGTCAGTTGTGGGCCAAAATATAGATGACCCAATAATAAGTGTCAGTTTGAGTGAACTATACATGTGCAAAGTCTTAGACTCCTGAGGAGCTATGAGAGAACCTTCCTAAGTATCACATTTAGCACATTAAGCATGCATGAACATGGAGGCTCCTGGTTAGAGATGTTGCCAAGTTTAAATCTGCTGGCAAATTTAAGGTGGATGACACAAATCTGCCTTCACAGATAATTGTGTGAATGTTTGCCCCGTGTTTAGAATTCAGTTTGTTGCAACTTTGCATTAATTTTGCTTTTTGGGGTACCAAAGGTGAAGTTTTTTGAAAATGAGGCTTCTGGTAAACAGCTTGTCTCAACGTCACATGAAAGAGCTTTGGAGGTCACAAGGTACATCTCTATACACTGGCTGTGCCTTACTTTAAGTTTTGCATTTCTACTTAGACTGAAAAAAATGAAGGAGATTGTCTACTAGTAGAGATCTGAGAACAGATTAACTGCTCTTTTTCTGTCTTGTTTTAATACTTTAGTTGAGAAACACTCTTGTTATAGTTAATATTTATTAAAAATTTCTGTTACTTATTTGGTAGTTTTACTTTCTTCTTTTTCTTGAATATTTTCTGTTTGTGTTTCTCTTTTTTTTGTGATCAAGAAGTGAGAAATGGTTTGCACCCTTGGAAAATTCTGGTCCCACGTTAAAACCTTCCTTGGTTCTAGCCAATCCATCTCTGATAATGAAATGGTACTAATGGGGTGCACTGCAATGATCCATCAACCATTTCAAATCACTTTAACCAACACTTCTCTGATCTATCAAAGTATGTCTCCCTGTTCCCACCTACTTCAGTCACGTCAGAGCACATGCACAACCTCGATAGGCCCGGCAATCCTGCCTTTAGGTTTAAAGTCATAACTAGGGCTGATGTCCTAAAACTCCTGAACACCATATCAGATAACACAGCTGTTTGCTCTGATGGTCTTGAGCCCAGGTTCTGAAGTTAGCTGTCCCCTTTATTGACTCACCATTAGCCAGAATTTTCACCCTGTCCCTCTGCCACAGCCATGTACCTGGCATCTGGAAAATTGCCAGAATCACGCCAGTTCACAAAAAGGGTGACAAAAAATATATCACCAACTATAGGCCAATAGCCATACTCTTGGTTTTAAACAAAATCCTTGAGAAATTGGTTGCCGCTCAAACAACTAACTTCCCCATCAGACATGACCTTTTCTCCCAAACACAACATGGCTTCCATAAAGAGCACAGCATTGTTACTGCCCTCCTTAAATTAACAAACGACACTCTCTGTTCCATGGATTCCGGACCGATCACTGGTTCGGTATTTATAGATCTTACTAAGGCTTTTGATCTTGTTGATCAGCCTCTCCTACTCAACAGTCTCCATGCCTTAGGCTTTTCACCTCAAGGAGTAAGCTGGTTCACAAGCTACTTATCTAACAGAATGCAGGTTGTCAAGTTTAACTCGGCCTTGTCAGAGTCAACCTCTATCAATACAGGTGTTCCTTAGGGCTCCATCCTGGGTCCCCTGCTCTTCTCTATCTTCATTGACCAAATTATCCATGACACCCCTCTCTGCTCATCTCTCGTATATGCTGATGATTTGGTCCTGTATTCCAGTGCAAAGGACATAGCTGGGATCAATCATAATCTATTGTCTGCATTTCAAAATATTCAATCCTGGCTCTTCAGCCTTAAACTTGTCCTCAATATGGGTAAAATGCAAGCTATGTTATTTGGCCCTGGAGCAAAACTCAAAACTAACTGGTACACTCTCAAAGTCTCTTGCCTAGATGGCTCCTTTCTGGAATCTGTAAGCTCCTTTAAGTGTCCCAGGATCTTACTTGATGGTTCTCTTGGCCTTGATCAGTGCATTCAAGCCACATGCAAGTCTGTCAACTCCAAGACTGGGGTGGCCTACAGAACTTGTTATTCTCTGACCCCTTCAGCCAGACTGGCTATTGCTAGAGGCATTCTTCTACTCCCACTATCCTACGGTGCTGCTACCTATGTCGATGCATCCAAAACCTCTTTGTGCAAGTGGGATACTACTTACAACAACATCTGTTGCTTCGCCTCAGTGTTCCCTCAATTCAAACACCACTGCCCACTCTACACTGAGCTAAACTGGCCCTTCCCTCATACCCTCTGGTATTGTTCCCTTGGCTCCCTTACTGATTCTATGCTTAGATCAAATACCTCTAAGTCACTCGTCTCCCTCCTAAAACCCCTGTCCTTCTCTTATGGCCTTAGATCAACCAACCATGCCCTGCTACACATTTCTAGAAGTAAAACCAACAAGGGTGCATCTGCATTCTTACACACTGCTCCCAAATATTGGAATTCCCTTCCCCTGAATCTGCATCTTACAAACACCCATAACCTATTTAAAATGAAACATCGGTCTCAGCTATCCTGCCCAAGCTACACTTGTTTAAGCCTCTCTAGACAACTCATTTCCTCTCCCACATTCTTTAACATGCTTCTCTTCTATCCTTCCCTAAAACATCTCTCTTCTTTACTAAAATATGCCCACCCCTATCTCTCTGCCCTTTGTGATAATACGCTGCCTGGCCACCCCTGGCTCTTCTGCCGGACACTCATTGCCTCTTACCTCCCTGTCTCTTCTTTAATCCTTACCATGCTCCCACAACTTTTGTACTTGTACTGGGGATACTACCTGGAATGCTTTGGCTTTGCTCATTATTCTACAACTGTTTGTATCGGCATTCTGATGGCCTCCACCTAAATGCCCCTTATCTAACTCCATTTTGCATTATGTTATTGTGAATCGGTCTTGTTTTTGTTTCCTCAGCTTCCTACATTGTTTATTATTGTGTTGGCACTTAATGTTTATGACTTGTACTAAATGCGTGTTGCTAGTTGCCTTATCTTTTATACTTTACTTCCATGATTATTTGTACTTAATGTTGCAACCTGTACAATACGTTTCTACCCTATCTTATGTACTTTACCTACTTGATTATTTGTATCTTGTTCCTATGTGGTTGCTACTGTCATGTATTGTGTACTATTTCTCTGTAACCCCATAGGTTGTGACTGAAAATAGTCATTCACTTGGCTAGTGCACCTCACCCAGTTATCAAAAACTAAATAAATAAATAGTGGTGCTGTACAGCTGTGTTAGCTGGGCTTTTTTGGGGACCCAACCCCTGATAGCACCTCAGCATCCCATTTCTTTATGGGTTCTTCCAACCCAGCAGCAGCATCAAGTGCAACAGCAGCAGTCCCCCTCCCCCCATCCTTCAATATGGCAGTGACTCAAGCAAGAGGAGAGTAAAATCATGCTGTAGGCACCAGACCGGCAGAAGCAGCAGCAGCAGCAGCAGCAGGAAACAACTGATAATATGAAAGAATAGCAGCCCCCAGTTCTCCCTGAGGTTGAGCAGCCAGAAAACCATGTGCCCCTCCATCATGGTATCTCCTCCAGCAACGGTTCCCCCCTCAGAAGAGAAGTTCCTCTCATCTTCCTTCATCTCCTCTGTTCTTCCTCCACCGGCAGCTCAACATCACAAGAGCCACCTGTACCAGAGATCTTTCCTGGTATGGGAATTGTTTCAGTTGATGAAAGCGATGACAGCATTGTCACTTGCAAGTTCTTTAAGGTAATCGTCAGCCAGAACAAGAAAGGCACCCATTTGCCTAGTAGTGGGCAATGAACCCAGCTGAAAATATGGCACCAGGAGCAATTGGAGTTGTGGCAGAGGGAGGTTGCAGGTGGTGGTGGTGGTGGCAGTCACTCCTCTGTACTGGCAGAAAAGCTTATGCTGGGCATCACTAACATTCAGGGTGCATGAAGGAGCAGCATGCAAACCCATTAGATGCACCTGCACCAACTGTGGTTCCATCAGCAGAACTAGGAGCATCTGCATTGCTGCCAGCCAGAACAACAGCAGAGAAGCTTGCCAGTCTTAGGGAGGAAACTGGGAACCTCTGGTGGAGGATTATCTCAATGAAGGAGGAGGAGGTGATGCAGTGGATCATCTCAAATCAGGAGAGGTTACTTGAAGCCATGGCTGTGCTGCACCGCAGTGGTGCAGATACTAATGGTAATAGTGGGCAGTGAGTTTGTGAAATACCCGGCAATTAATATGTTTTTATATAACTAATTTTTTGCTATCCTGCTTCTAGTCTTTCCTTCAAACTTTCTTACTCATGTGTTTCCTTAAAAAATAAATAAAATGATTAAAAATAAAAAAAAATGTGAATGTATTTTTTACTTTTTCACTCCATTATTTCTTGTCTGTATTTTTGTACTCTTTTGCTATCTTTAAAACAACAAAAAACTTATAAAAAAATTACATTTCCTATCTATATTTTCTATAATGATGCTCTTACATGTCATACCTTTCTTCTTTCTCTATTTCTGTCTCTTTTCTGAATGTCTGTCCACTACCAGAACAAATATGTCAGCCACTAAAGATTACTAGTAATAACATATGGTACTACACTGTGTATCACTGCCTCAGCACTGTTGTACTGCACATTGTGTTAACTGTGTGTTATTCACACTTAACATCAATTCTGTTTGGACAGACTTTTTCTCAAGTATTTCAAATTTAGCTGGCTGCTACATGTCACCACATGGTACTGCCCTGTGTGTTACTGCCCCAAACACTGATTTTGTAATGCACTTTACTGGAAATTTTGTGAAAATCAACAATATACATAAATTCTTTACTCCAAGATGTTTTGGTGACTGACAGGTAACTAACGTGCTGATGTGAAATTTTCTTATGACACCCTGAAATGGGATCTGCTACCGAAATAAATATATGCTACTGCTGTGTTAGTCTCCCTGCACAGCACCTCTTGTAAAACACTTTAGTTACAAGTTAGTGTTAAAGCACAATACATTGAATTCTCAGTTCTGAATATTTTCTATAGCAGGATGCACCCTAGTGCCCAGAAATTCACAGTCTTCACAGTCTGAGAAATTCTCATGGCTGGAAATATTCTCATGATGTCCCAAAATGAGTTGGGCTCCCAGAATTTAGCTCCTGCTGCTGTTGTGTGAGTCTCCTCCCACAGCACTGATTGCATAGCACCTTAGTGGTCACTTGGTGTTAAAGTACAACACACTCAATTTTCTGCAATTTTCCACAGCAGGATGCATATTAATGCCCAGAAATTCACACTCCAATGTTTAAAGTCTCATGGCCAGAAATATTCTCATGATGCCTCAGAATGAGATGGTTTCCAAGATTTTATCTACTGTTGCTGAGGCTGTGTGAGTCTCCCCTACAGTACCTCTTGTAAAGCACTTTTGTGCCCTCATAGTGTTATAGCACAATTCATTACATTCTCAATCCCCTGCATTTTACCCTTAGCAGAATGCACCTTAGTGCCTCGAAATTCACAGTCTAATAGATTGTCATGGCTGGAAATATTCTTATGATGCCCTGAATAGGATGGGGTGCCACAATTTATATACAGTATGTTACTACTGACAGCTGTTGCTGGGCTGTGTGAGTCCCCAACCACAGAAACTGTTGTGGTGCATTTTAGTGCTCAGAAAATCATAGTAAATTCTCATGGCTCTAATTTTTCTTATGATATCCTGAAATGAGATGTGCTACCCAAATAGAACGATGTTGCTGCTAGCTGGTGATTAGCTGTATGAGTCTCCAACCGCAGAAACTGTTATGATGCACTTTGGTGCCCAGAAAAGCACAGTAAATTCTCATGGCTGTTTTCTTATGACACCCTGAAATGAGATGGAAACCCAGAAGTTATATGGTACCACTGCTGCAGTTTGTTAATCTAGTCTACTAGAACTGAATGAACAAAATTATATGGTTGCTTCCAGAGGTGGGAGCTCAAAAGGTTCTGAGGTTCTAGAAGGTTTTAATAAGCAACATGGTTTGGATGCTTATCTGAACCTTATCCTAACCTTTTAGAACCCTTATGAATTAGGGTAACTCTTTCTCCCCCACTTTCTCCCACCCCTGTTTCACTTTTCCTCCCTCCCTTGTCTGGAAAAATGATTCAGAATGCAACTTTAACTGTGTTCAGAATGAGTCAGGAGGAGGACTGTCTGCTCTGTACTAGTTGCTTTACAGTATCAGTTCACTAATATTCATGCTATTTTTATGTTAATTCACTCAGTCTGTGACTGACTTAAGAACTATAACACCTGCAGGCTATTACTAGTTCAGCCTGCTTGCTTGCCACCCACCAACATGCTACAGTCCTCACTCCTTTCCTCTCCTCTCCCCTCCCCCACCCTCAGGTTTATTTGCCTGAAATAAATGCATTTTCTTTCCTTTTCTGTAGTGCTTTCCACTACCAAATTTTATTTTGCTGATGAGAAGAGGAAAATGAAAGAGTGAGGAGGACTCAAAACATGTTTAACCCAGTCAATTGGACCAACTGTAGCTGCCTGGGCTGTTGATTGCTGCATTTTTTCCCTGAAATGTCTGCAAAGCACGCAGTGATGCAGCAAGGAGACTGGCTGCATTGAGAGACCATGTGGATTCTCCTGTGACAAAATCAATCAGGTCCTGTCTCACAGTGAAAGATCCCCCCCCCCCACCAATCACCCTGCTTGAGACAGTCTGCTGTCTGCTTGCTGCCCTGCTCCCAGTCCCTCCCACACTGCTCACATGAATGGCTCCTCCCTTCGCACTGATTAGGCTACTACTTTCCACAGCATGCTGGCCAAGATGCTCCATCTCATGACTCCATCCGAGACATTTTGCTTCACAGGCACAGCACTGTGGGAGAAAAGGTAAAACCGCAATCTCTATCTGAACCATTCCAAATGGTTAAAACCATTCAGAAGTGGCTGGATTATCACTTACAGTATGCTGCTGGTTCATGGGGGATTCAGATTTTCCCCAAGTTGCTTTATGCCCTGGATTTGGATGATGATGTTTGACTTGAATATTGCTTTGTTGTAACCTACTAGCTAAGGTTTTTTTTTACTTTTTTAATGGCTGCAGAGGGTGGGAGGGGAATGTAAACCACTGTATTTCTAACCATCTCTTGTTAATGTTTCTCTCTTTTCAGGTATTATCTCTAGGGTGATGAAATCCTGTTGCAGCATAGATCCAGCCTGGATTTGATTTCTGAATATTGCAATGTTGCCAACCAGGAAAGGTAATTATTCTTTTTCCTTTTTAGTCATTGTTTTTTAAATACTTAATTGTTATTCATCTCATATCTTCCACTCAAGTCTCTTAACAGTCTACTGCTCCAGTTTCTCTTTCTTCAATTATTTTTTAACAATTTTTTGAGGAAGAAGCATCAGCGCTGACCACATCAATGATCCATTGGAGAAGATGGTGATAGTTTGCTTGCTGGAGGAAAAGCCATTTGAATGGAAAGCTATCCTGTATGTTGGGAACAGTATCACAATTTGCGGACAAATAAAATAAAAGGAAAACACAACTGAATCATTACTAAAGGGATTCAACTAATGAGGAGAAATTGATGGACAGAACACATTTTTATCTTCAATCATCCTCACAAAGGAAGCACCCCTCACAGTCTTCAAGAATGGAGCTGTCCCTACATGGGCATTCTTTCTCCATCTGTGCATCATCAGCCTCAGTATTAGGTAATTTGTCAATGCCGACAACCTCAGACTCTTCTGGTTCATCCTCACCACCACCTCTACCTTCCTGTGGTAGAAATACAGACATAATTGTGTTGCATCAAATGTGCTCCACATTCCTCCACATTCCTCTTAATTAACATCAGCATGCCAGCATTTCTAGGTGACAGATTTGTATGGCTGTCACACACAGTTGCACCCATTGAACTGAATACATGCTCCACACTGACTCTCAAGAGTGGCCAGCTTAGGAATTTGATGGTTACTGAGGTCAGTGCTGGCCAATCAATAACCCTGCTGTCCCAGTGCTGCAAGGGTTCTTCCATGATAGCAAGGTGTCTCATGTCCCTCGCATACACATCCACTATGCATTAAACTGCATGCAATCCTGCTGCCTCTTCCTCTGCCTTTTTCTCAATGTCTTCAATATCTACCTGGTACAAACACACCAAAGTAAGTAAGTAAAATGTTATTTTTATATTGGCGCCCAATCATGGGGGCTCTGGGCACCATTACAATTAAACAGGGCACAACAGATTTAAAACAAGCATAATAAAATATTACATACACATATTCTGTAGTAAGATAAATAAAGGTTAAGAACAAATTAAAAACTATTTTGGAAGGCTTGATTAAACAGATAGGTCTTCAGGTCCCCCTTAAATGCCTCCACCATGTGGGCCTCCTTGTCAGCAAATTCTAGAGGGTTGGGCCACCACCTCAAAGAAGCGTTCCCCCCAGGGTCTTCAGCCTAGCCCTCAGAATCACCAGGATGCCCTTGGTGGAGGAGCAGAGGGAGTGCACTGGGTTGGCTGGAGTTAGGAGGTCAGACAGGTAATCAGAGCCCAGTCTATATAGGGCCTTGTAGGTAGGCAAGCCCACCTTGAGGAGAATCTTCTATCTGACCAGCAGCCAGTGCAGATCCTGCAGGACTGAGGTCACATGGCAGGTTTTAGACAGACCTGCCAGCAACCTGGCCGCTGCGTTCTGCATTAGCTGTAGCCGGTGGAGGGTCCCTCTATTGACCCCGAGGTATAGAACATTGCAGTAGTCCAACCTGGAAGTTTCAAAGATGTGCACTAGTGATGGCAGGTCCTCAGGCAGAATCAGGGCTCTATTTTGGGTGACATTTCTTAGATGGTAAAGCCCACTTTTGACAATAGATGACAACTGGGCTTCCATAGTTAGCCTGTCATCAAGAATGACACCCATGGTTTTCACCCTGGGGAGGCCAGCAGTGGGGTGGAGCCCAGGATCAACCCAGTTGCCACTCTAGAAGCTTCTCCATCATGCCGACTACCAGGCTCAATCACCAGTATTTCCATCTTGTCAAGGCTAAGTCTCAGCCAGTTCCAGGACATCCAGTCCTGAATCTCGGTTAGGCATTTATTTAGCATGTCAACGGCATTCCCTGTTCCAGGACAAATTACACATACAGCTGGGTATTATCTGAATAACAGTGAAATCTCAGACTGTATTGCCCCCCAAGCAAGCATGCACACCGCAAGCAACATCGGCAAGAGTATTAATCCCTGAGGTACTCCACATGACAGGGGCATCGAGGAGGAAGATAAATTTCCCATCACTGCTCTCTGCCTCCTGTCTATGAGATAGGACTCAAACTATTTGATGACTGTTCTGGTGAGTCCACAATACACTCTGAGGTGGTCCAAAAGCTCAATGTGTTCCACAGTGTCAAATAATGAGGAGAGATTGGTTAGAATGAGAACTGATCATTCTCCTCAATCTCTTGCCCTGTGGGGGTCATTATGGACCGAACGAATGCCGTTTCTGTGCTATGCCTGGCTCTGAACCCAGACTGGAATGGCTCATAGATGTCAAAATCCACAAGCTGCACCTTGAGCTGCAGAGCCACTATTTTCTCAACAACCTTCCCTAGAAATAAGAGGTTAGAGATGGGTCTATAATTCGCCAGGACAACATGGCCAAGAGATGGTTTCTTTAGAAGGGGCCTCACCAATGCCTCCTTCAAGGTGTTGGGGAAGCACCCCTCTGAGAATGAACACCAGACAATTCTGGTGAACACAGATCCAATGGTTCTGACCCCTCCCACTAGGAGATGGGTCAGACCAGGTTCCAACTCACAGCAAGTGGGCTGCAGCTTTGAAATCACCTCTCCAACTTCAGCCACCTCAACCAGCTGAAACTCCCCCGACACATAGAATACCTCTGCTTAAACCAGGCCTACCATTACGGGATACAGTTTGTCCCACTGTGGTGATCCCAGCCTGAATGGATTTGTTGAAAGTGGATTTGTTGGGATTTATCTTATACCTAGAATATTTTATCAGCCCATTTCCCATGTGAGGTGGTAGCAACACCTGGTCTCTGTTGAGTTTCTGTTGTTCCTTAGATAACTGTGATGTTAGCATTTGTGCCCTCTGTACACATCTTATTAGGAGATTGGTTACATTTTGGACTTGATCACACCCACCATCAAGTACAGATGATAGACCACATTTATACTGCGGGTCAAGCATGGTGGCAATCATAAAATGTGCAGACTGCAGAATGCCGGAAATGCACATATTGCAGTCCAAGACATGAAGCATGTACTCCATTAAGGCACAGCTTCCAGAATCATTACCTGCCTCCAGCACCTGCTGTACATTCTACAGCGTCAGCCTCAGCACCCATAGAAGTGGTATGACCTGACTGATACAGGCAGTGTCCCCACTCATTACCTAGACTGCACATTCAAATGACCTTGGAATCGTAATCAGGCCATACATTAGTTGCCACTGGTCTGTTGTCAGAGACATGGCTACTTTAGCACTGTCATAACATGCATGCAACAGCAGATATTCAGATACAGCCTTTATTGCCTGTACAAGCACCTGATCATGTACAGTGTCGAGTTCCATCTAGTGGCGACTTCCAGCTTTATACAAAGCTGAGGTAATTTGTTCTGAATGTGCAGTCAAAGTGGGCACAGATGCAGTGGCCACAGTCAACATGGGCTTGATATCAGGATATGATAGAAACTGCTGCACAGCAAGGTTAGTACAGTGCACCAGGCATGATACTCTGAGAAACCCTATATCACCAATGCATTTCACTACCTTTGAGCCATTATCACTCACAATAAAACCCTCTTTCAGTGTATGAGGGTGCAGCCACTCATCAGTCTTGATCAAGTGTAATTCTAGTATTCTCTAACCCATGTGTGATACAGAAACACTCTTCACTGCCAGAGTGGCATGCTGGCAAATAGCTGGAGTGTTGCTGCTACTGCAATTGGGTATAATATAGTTTTTCCCATGACTAGAGTCAAATACTACCCCAGGTACTGTACTTGTACCCAGTCAGCTGTAATGCACAGATGAGAGCTACCAGGCTGCTTGGCCACTGGTCCATATATCCATATTAAGATGTACAGTATATATGGGGATACCAAATGCAGCAGGACATATAGGCCCAGATATTCAGACTGCGTCAGGCTGTGGAGCAAGCCTGGGCACAATGCAACTTTGCTGTGCAGGGGAGTTGACTGGGCGATATTCAAAGGAGCTGCGCCATGACACAGCATCATTGAATATTGCACTCTGGCCACCCACCGTGCACATGGTGCAGTGGCACTGTGCCAGTGCAAGTGGCCAGAATGGAGCAGGGGGTTGTGCTAGTGCAAGTTCCGTTGCGCTTTGCGCAACAACTGCGATATTCAAAAGTGCACATGCAAATGGGGCCGTAATGTATTCAAGGTGCAAATGGGGCCAGTTGCATGTCATTATGGCCCCATTTGCATGCAGGTGCACTGATCCCCAGTGACTTGCACCTGGCGCACTGCCAGGCAGCAGCTGTCGGGGACCGACGCCCCCCTGCCCAGCATGGCAATGTGCCCCGCAGCCCGATCGTGGGCATAAGTGTTAATATAGGAATTCCGATATCCCTGGTGGTCCAGTGGGCCGCTCACAGCCCAATCACGGGCATAAGTTTCAATAAATAGATTCCAATATCCCTGGTGGTCCAGTGGACCGCTGTCAGCCCGATCACGGGTTTAAGTAAAAATAAATCACATCCGATATCCCTGATAGTCCAGTGGACCGCTGTCAGCCTGATCGTGGGCATAAATCTAAATAAACAAATTCCAATATCCCTGGTGGTCCAGTGGACTGCTTGCAGCCCAATGGCAGGCATAAGGTTAAATAAATGGATTCCAATAACCCTGGTGGTCCAGCGGTAGCCCCCTTCCCCACCGCCCACTGGGCCCCGCCCGCTCCCTCAGTCAATCCATTCCACATCTGGATTGTGTAATGATTACAGGCTGCCGCCCATTGGCTCATGCTGTGGACCAATGGGCGTACAGCCCTACCGTCTCGTGTCAGTCGGCGGGCAGTGGGGCGGGTGCAGGTGGTGCTGCTGCCGCCGCTGACTGGGGAGTGGGGTGGGGATCAGTGGGCAGGTGGGGAGGGGTGTACAGCTGGACCACCAGGGTTATTGGAATCCATTTATTTAAACTTATGCCCGCGATCGGGCTGCAAGTGGTCCACTGGACCACCAGGGATATTGAAATTTGTTTATTTAGACTTATGCCCATGATCAGGCTGCAAATGGTCCACTGGACCACCAGGGATATAGGACGTGAATCTATTTTTACTTAAGCCCGCAATTGGGCTGCAAGCAGTCCACTGGACCACCAGGGATATAGGACATGATTTATTTTTACTTTAGCCCATGATTGGGCTGCGAGCAGTCCACTGGACCATCAGGGACATAGGACGTGATTTATTTACACAGATGCCTGCGATCGGGCATGGGGGGTGCCACCACGGAGATGCAGTTGGAGCTCGGGTGACCACCCACAGGTGGCAGCTGTTGTGTTGCACCCTGCAATACGGCAGCTCACCTGTGGGTGGCCAGCAGTTGTTCCTTTTTTTTTGGGCTCACCTGTGTGCAGCGCAAGTAGGGGTTGCACATGCATGGACTCAGCACATCCCGGGCTGAATATCAGGATGTGCAGAGTATGCATGGGCACACCCCCCTACCTGCGCCTCATACATTACTGATGAGCTCCGGCGCATCGGGATTTGTGCCAGGTACAATCCCTGTTTGAATATTGCACCAGGGTGCATCAGTGGGTTGCGCATGCGCAACCCTTTTGAATATCTGGGCCCTACTGTATTACCATGCTTGACACAGTCTCATAAAGTTCAAGAACTGTATGGGTGGAGAAGTAGGTTCATGATAGAATCTGCCATATTGGACAGGCATGTGCCATCCACCTTCTGAATACAATATTCTCCATGAAAAAGAATGGCTGTAGTTAAATTGACAGCATGTACTGTATGTGGTTGCTGCATTTGGTTCCTGTGCAATTGTGTGATTGGGTAGGTATTTTGTATTACACTCAAAACATGCAATGCAGTTTAGGAATCACCTTTAAGTGGTTTGGGCTACAAAATAGCTGGATTCTGCTTGAATAAAAGCAGTGATTTGGGGGGTCTTCTGGACTGAGTTTGATGTGCTTTGCTGCCATTTGCCACTAGTGCTCAACCCACCACTACTAGTATGGCCACTGCTAGGCAATTCCATAGACTTCTCCTCATCTCTGTCATTGTCCTTCACGTCCTGCATTCACTGGGACTGTTTCCCTGACAGTTGGTGATGCCTTGCTAAATGAAAATTATGAGAAAGATGGCCCCCTGCACCATCTTCCCTTTGATGTTGAGTCCAGCGTAACAGGTGCCTGGACTTTATATGTGTGTGATGGCCACCAGTGTCTAGGTGCCTCCCCTTTTTTCCATGGCTATCTCACTCTTGACACAGCTTATAGATAGCCACTTCTTCATCATCTGGGTCCAGTATGTAAAAATCCCAAACTAGGGATTCTGTAACCCTTGATTTTACTGTAGATGGTGGCAGTACTAAACCTGTGGAGGGGTGGCAATGGGTGTTTTTGGGAATGATGTTGGCACTTCAACAGTGTGACTCACGCAGTGTGATTGGATGAACAGTCCTAACAGGAACAACAGTTGGAGGATTGGGGAGATTGGTAATTTCATGAACTAATTGTGCTGTGCATGGCACCGCAAGTTCAGCAGCATGACCATTCCTTCTTTTCTTTTTCAGTTCTCATGGTGTACAAATCATTATCCTCCTCCCCATCCAGGCTGATAACCTCCTCCACCTCTTGAGATCTATCCTCCACCTCTTCACTTTCTCCTCCCTCTCTTTCCTTCTCATCATCCCAACCCAGGCTGACATCATCCTCCTCCTGAGATTTGTCTACCACCTCGTTACATTCTCCACCTTCCCTTGCCTTCTCACTATCCTTGCTTGCAACAGTCTGATCTCACTCTTCAGAATCTGTGACATGGTCAAACTCAACACCCTCATTAGGAAATGGTAACCTGCAATCCAGATTAAACTCCGCACCACCACCAGTAGTCATGGAGACAACACCAATAAATGCCTTGACCACTCCCTTACAGAAATATAAGTGTACTGTGTGCATGCAGCATGCATGCCACATGCTTAATTGTGCAATGTTTTCATGCAGTTCACATACACAAAGTGATCATAAGTGAACCAGGTCTAAAAAGCAAATCAGGTTTGCATTCAGCAAGTTTGGCATGTGCACTGCAGGTGAACTGGTGTGAACATCTTCTAAAAATTACATCAGGTTCGCATGTTGCACACTTGACATGAGTGCAACTGTCAAGCGGGTGTGAACATCATTTAAACATCACATCAGTTTCATGTGCTGCATGCTTGCCATGTGTGCAGCAGCTAAGCTGGTGCAAATCTCATCTGAAAAAAACACATCAGTTTCTATTTCTTATACTACTGCTAATAATTAGAGTCATTAAAAACATTTTTATTTGAATTCCCATAAAAATTAGGTAAACTCATTAATTCTGATTCTTTTGCAAGTTGTTTAATGGCTTTTGATTTTTGTCATTCAATTGCAAATAATTTGTAAAGTATTGTTTGCTACTGCATTAAATGCCTAGGATATAGCCAGTCAACAACCAGATTCCAGATGTACAAAGAGGGGCCTCTGTGTTGTGAAGCCTATCCTTTTTGTTTTGGACCATGCAAATCCCTTATTCATATTTAATGCTACAAATGTGTTTCTCTGTGACTGTTTAATCTCACTTACTTTGCATTTGTCATTCTGTGTTGAGCATATACACTATGGCCATGCTCAGCACTCTTTGTGCTGAGTAGGGTTTTGGAAGCATGCACCATACCTCACATTTTGCCACTGAAATGAGGGACATAGATTATTCTTATGGTGTGGCAATAATGGCTTTAAATTTGAATTTAATCTTTTGCACAATAAGTTTCCACCTGGCCTGTGTGTGCTCATGCTGCATGTAATCTCCAGACTCGACTGTGTCTGTATTGTGTTGTCCACTCTCTCCACCTATTAGTGGTGGCACAATCACATGTGATGTGGATGAGCTCCAGCCAAGAAAGAGCACAGGAGTCCTGCATGTGTGACACTCTCTTTCCTGCCACAGAGTAGACAGACTGCACACTACAGCTTGGAGGAGTCGGTGAGCACTGAACTCTCACTAGCAGTGTTGTGGCAGCATATTTTTGTTGGTCTACTATTAGTGAGTCTCTGTCTCCCCTGGTGGCTGAAGGGGCAGAGGGTGAGCTAGAAGCTAACTCAAGACTAGGCTACCTACTTACTCTACTAGGCTTGCCTTGCAAAAAAAAAGCACAGTCACCCACAGCAACAAACAATGCTTAGCAGCAGTGGTGAGAGTAGTGTGAGTGGCCTTCATATGCCTTGATCAGTGCAGGGCATCAGCAGCCACAGCAGTAACCAAACAAGAAGGAAGCAGCCCAGGTTGGGTGGGTTTGGTTGGTGAGGAGATTTGATCACAGACCACGTTGGGGACCTGTGATGGTCTGTTCTAGCATCTAGCTTCTGGCTAAAGGAGAGAGGTGGAGAGGACTGAAAACTGGGCTGGTGGCACACTCTGCCAGGCTGCAGATTCTAGCCATATGGCTGGGTAAGTAAAAGTATTTTTTTTACTGCAGGATTGGGGAAGGAGGAAGGACTGAAATATTGATTTGTTTTTCATGTTTCTTCATGTTTGAGTGGCTTCATGACCCATAGGGGATGATTACTGAATGGAATGGAGTTGGGGAGAAAAATCAAGACAAAGTTCTTTTTGGAGTAGGGGGACAGAACTTCAGCCAGGAAAAAAAATGGTTAATAACTGGTGGGTTTAAGCCCAAAGCTGATGCACTACTCTGGGGTATATACAGATGAATTTTATACATTTGAATTTTTCCTGATATGCATATTACTTTTCAGTCAAAACAAATAAGTTGTGCCTTTTAGAGATGTTACAGACATTCTATAGCTGCCCCTTGCATTCATGTAGAGTTGAGAGGTATGGTATTCACAGACTATTGGAACCCCACTATAGTCAGGCTTATGACACTCCTCCCCCCAGTGAAGCTGACCTCCACATCCCCACACTCAGGCACATTATGACAAAGGAGACTGCAGGGATGTTCACCTTTGAAATGAATGGGGGTATTTTTGTATTACTATTTTATACATTATTGATGGAGAGTTGAAGATGAATGAAGGCAACTAGCAAGGACCTTATTAGTAGAACAGTGGCCTTCATTATTCTCCAACTCACCATCATAACATATAAAATAGTAATACAAAATATCTCCATTTATTTCAAGGGGGTATGCCTCAGCACTCTGACACATGGACATCATCTCTTAAAGACTGCTGCATCTGGCTCCCTTGTACTCAAGTCAGATACTTTTTCTTATATCTACACCTGATGGGTTGTCAGTAGCTGCATGGCTGTACCCACCATAGTGTGTGTGCATAGGGGGGACTGGCCATGTGAGTGTGTGTCTTGTTATTGCTACTTTTGTATTTGCACTTTAAAGTCTGTTTGAGTGGAAGCATTCAAAACTATGGAGAGAAAATAGTAGGAGTACAGATCAGACAAAAGTAATTAAGTGGTTTTGTGGGTAGGTTTGTATATTGAGGGTGGGGGAAAAACACATGTATTTCCATTGGTATGTGTGCTACAGTTCAACTGTAAAACTGAGATGAGTAAAAGAAGAGCGCTAAAAAGCATAACAGTGGCCACAAGCATGCCACATGCATACTGATGTAGTCAGATACAGTATGTATTGAAGTACAGGGGAGCCATATGTGTGCAGACAGTGTGGCTTAGTGGTTAAAAGCACTGAACTGCAAGCTAGGAGACTTGAGACATGAAGATCTGGGTTTGAATCTCATCAACCCTCACTTGTGTATGGTGTGATCCTGAGCAAGTCAGTTAACTTTTACATGTGAAGTTATCAGTGACCATTGCCTTTTTGCATGCATGCCACAATTTAACAATTAACAATTTAATTTAACATAAAAATCATGGTTTCCACACTTGCTTGCTGCATGCATACCCTATGCATGCACTTGGTTCCAATTTAACATTTAAATCATACTTGCAGCACGTGTATCACTTGGGAAGTTTTATGTGTGCAGCATGACAACATTTCATATAATTATTTCTGTAAGGGCTTTTCCAGAAACAGACTTTTTTCTGCTTCTTGGACTGAGTCTCTTGTTGCCACCTTTCTTCTCCCAGCACCCACCAGCATGAATGCCACAGATGTGTCAGAGAAATGTTTGGCAACATTAATGCCGCAGTCACATCCACCAACTACTCCTTTGCTTCTGCTACTATCAGCCCCAGATGGAGTTGCTGTAAAGGTAGTTTTCTTACTGTAGATGCAACTTCCTTTTGACCAACAAAAAGATAGAATTCTCTTGTCCACATGTCCAGCAATGTTCCCTTTATAAGTCGTGTCTCTTTCCTGTCATTTTTGAATATTTTGATTTTCAAACACAGCAGAAAAAGTAAATGCCAACAACAAAGACAATGCAATATTTCATCAGAGAAGTGTGATCTTAATCACAACAGAACAGATTTGAGCTAATACAGTGGTTGCTGTAAAAACACCACAAAAATACGTTTTTTAAAATTTTTTTAACACAGCGGGGATAATTAAGACACACAAGACAATAATAATTCTTAAAAAAAGCATGAAAGTCACACAATCACTTCACTAACTAAACAAAAAAAGTATAATCAATATAGTAACAGATTGACAGAAATAATTTATTTAAACACACAAAACTGTGGCTCCATGTGATAACATTGAATTAATAACAGCATGGGCAAAAGACAGCTAATACTAAATAGCGAGCACCAAAAGCAGGGCTCAGCATTACAGCTACATCAAATATCACAAAGTACTTTACTAAATTTTTGTAGGGGGCTCTGCCCTCTGCACCCCCCTCATCATGGGAGACATTGCCTCAACATCATCTATCTTTAACAACCAGCTCTGGGAGGGGGGGCGGACCAACTCTGGGAGTGGGTGAAACTTGGGAGGAGGTATATTTTCTGGGGGAGACAACTCAGAGAGGGAGAAAAGGTGGAGGGGGTGAAAGCTTGATATTGCCACTCAGGTGGGGATGACAGAACTGGAGGAGCAGGGGGACAGAGGAACTCTGTGAATGGGACAAAGTGCACAGGGACAAAAAAAAAATAAAAACACAAAATGTATTGCACTAGCCAGGATCAAACCCAGCTCTGCCACACTTTCCAGCTACACACAGGTGACTAACTACCATGCTAGGCTGGCAGCACAGTTTTTGGGTCACACCTGTTGCACTACATCCACTCACTACTTGCTATTTCCCTCTACCCTTAATCATCCCCTCTATCCTAAATGATCACTCTATTCCCCCCTCCGCTATTATCTCATGCTCACTCTTCTGTACTGCTCACTATTACCTAAGGTGCTCAAACTGAGTCACTCAAATTGAGTCACTCACTTTGAGTTATCCATATCACTGGATACCATTGCTCACAGGCTCAGTCACAGGGCAGGGCTCCCTTTCTTGCTAGCTAAAACAGCCCCCCCCACACTGCACTGCTTCAGTACTAAAAACAAAACCACCCATTACAGAAATAATTATATGAAATGTTTTCATGCTCTGCACACAACACTACTCATGTGATATGCTTGCTGCAAGCATGATTTAAATGTTAAATTGGAACCGACTGCATGCATGTGTCATGTGTGCAGCAAGCAAGTGAGGAAGCATGCTTTTTATGTTATATTGGAAATACTGCAAGCATGCAGCATGTGTGCAAAAAGCAAGTGGTCACTGATAACTGCACACATAAAAGTTAAATGACTTGCTCAGGACCACACCATATACAAGTGAAGGTTGATGAGATTCAAACCCAAGTCTTCAGGTCTCCAAGTCTCTTGGTTTGCAGTTCAGTGCCTTTAACCACTGAGCTGTACTGCCTGCATTCATATGATCCACTTGTAAGAAACATAGAAACATAGAAATTGTCGGCAGATAAGGACCACTAGGCCCATCCAGTCTGTCCATAAGAACTGAACCTGACACCCTCCCAACCCCAGCCTGCCACTCTGCTCTCCATGCCACATGGCAAGCTCACTTGTACTTCAGTACAAATCTGCATGCATCTGCACACATGTGGCATGCTTATAGCCACTATTATACTTTTTAGTTTTCTTGTCCCCCATCATCTCAGCTGAACTGTAGCACACATACCAATGGAAACACATATGGTTCTTCCAACCCCAATAACCACACACACTTACTTACAAAGCTACTTAATTACTTCTGTCTGGCCAGTACTCATACTATTTTCCCTCCATAGTTTTGAATGCTTCCAGGCAAACACACTTTAAGAGGAAAACACAAAAGTAGCAATAACTCAACACCCATTCACATGGCTTGTCTCCCCACCATGCACACACTTTCTAGTGAGTGTGGCCATGCTGCTACAGACAACCCACCAAATATAGATACAAGTCAAGAGTCTCTTATCTGAGTACTAGGGAACCAGAGGCAGGAGTCTTTAAGAGATGATGTTCATGGGTCAGAGTGCTAGTGCATACCCCCTTGAAATGAGTGGAGTGATTTTTATAACTATTTTATAAATTATGATGGTGAGTTGGAGAATAATGAAGGCCACTGATCTACTAACACGGCCCTTGTTAGTCGAGTAGCAGCCTTCATTAATCTCCAGCTCTCCATCAATAATTTATAAAATAGTAATAAAAAATACCCCCATTAATTTCAATGGTGCATGCCTCTGCAGTCTCCCTTATCCTATGTCATAATGTGCCTGAGCATGGGGATGTGGAGGTCAGCTTCACTGGGTGGGGGGCATAAGCCTGACTACAGTGGGGCTTTAAAAGTCTTAACATACCATACCACTCAACTGTCATTGAGTGCAAGGGACAATCCTCATTTTACCCCTGAAAACTGATCTACTCATACATCCCTCATGGAAAACATGCTGCTCATACAGAGGATGTCCTGTAAATGTAGATTTTTTGGCAGGGGCACCATTTCAGATATCAGCAGAGGGGGAGTCAAAAACCAGTGTAGGCCAGGTACTAGTTGGCCCCTAGGTGGCAAGCTCTAGAATGTGGGGAACATCTCTTAAAGGTAAAACTTATTTGTTGTGACTGAAAAGTGATATGCAAATCAGGAAAAATTCAAATTTATAAGATTCATCTGTCTATACCTCAGAGCAGTGCATCAGATTTGGGCATAAACCCACCCAGTTACTAACCAATTTTTTTTCCTGGCCAAAGTTCTGCCCACTCCCAAAAGCAAACAATTTTCCTGATCTCTCTGCCTGACTCCATTCCATTCAATATCCCTCCCATGTGAGTCATGAAGCTGCCCAAAGGTGCAGAAACATGAAAAACACATCAATAGTTCAGTCCTTCCTCCTTTCCCAATCCCCCTGTAAAACAAATTACTTACTTATACTTACCAAGCCATCTGGCTAGAACCTGTGGCCTGGCCCCAGTGTGCCACTAACCCCATTTTCAGTCCCCTTCTCCTCCATCCTTCTGCCAGTAGCTGGTTGCTAGAATTGACCATCACAGGTCCCCAACATGGCCCATGACTGAGTCACCTCACCAACCAATCCCACCCAGTCTGTGTTGCTTGCTTCTTGCTTGCTTGCTGCTGCACTGCACTGATCAAGGCCTATAAAGGCTGCTCACACTGCTGTCACCACTGCTGCTAGGCCTAGCTTGCTGCTGGGGGGCCTGTGCTGTTTTTTTTTTGTAAGGTGAGCCTAATAGAGTGAGTAGGTAGCCTAGTAGAGTATGTAGGTAGCCTAGTCTTGAGTTAGCTTCTAGCTCACCCTCTGCCTCTTCAGCCATCAGGGGAGACAGAGACTCAGTAAGAGTAGGCCAAAGAAAGTGTGCGGCCACAATGCTGTTATTGAGAGTTCAGTGCTCACCGACTCCTCCAAGCTGTAGTGTGCAGCCTGTCTACTCTGTGGCAGGAAAGAGAGTGTCACACTCGGGTGACTCATGCTCTTGCTAGGCTGGAACTCCTCCACATCACATGTAATGGCACCATTGCTAATAGGTGGAGAGAGTGGACAGCACCATACAGACACAGTCGAGTCAGGAGTGCACCTGCAGCATGAGTGAACACAGGTCAGGGGTCACGTTTTGTGCAAAAGAGTAAATCCAAATTTAATGTCATTATTGACACACTGTAAGAACAATCTAGACACAAATGCGATGGGGAAGGGGGCAACTGTCCCCCTCTGCCTACCTAAATGGCAACCCTGCTTTATAGTAGAAATTTATTCTCAGGTGCTAATATCAGTATAAGTAAATATAATGGTTTCCACTGTATTCTGCGGTATTGTATCTCCATGTTTTATGATGTGTCCTGATCATTGTAAGGGTTAGTACCCCTCATTGTCCCTTATTTTGAGTGTCCATGTCCCTCATTTCAGTGACAAAATGTGAGGTATGGTTCATGCTTCCAAGAGCCTACTCAGCACAAAGAGTGCTGAGCATGACCATAGTGTATATGCTCTATACAGAATGACAAAGGGGAAAGTAAACAAGCTGAAACAGTCATGGAGAAACTCATTTGTAGCACTAAATATGCACAAAGAGATTTGAAAGGCCTAAAACAAAAAGGAAAGGCTTCAGAACGCAGAGGGTGAGTTGTATATCCTAGGCATTTAATGCAGTAAGCAAACAATACTTTACAAATTAATGACAATTTATTGACAAAAATCAAATGCCATTAAACAACTTCCAAAAGGATCAGAATTAATGAGGTTACCTAATTTTAATGGGAAATCAATGAAAAATGTATTTTAATGACTCTAATTGTTAGCAGTAATATGAGAAATAGAAAGTGATGTGTTTTTTAGATGAGATTTGCACCAGCTTAGTTACTGCACAAAAGGCAAGCATGCAACATGTGAACCTGGTGTGATTTTTAAATGATGTTCACAACAGCTTAACTGCTGCATGCATGTCAAGCATGCAACATGCGAACCTGATGTGATTTTTAAAAGATGTTTGCAGCAACTTACCTGCTGCTCACATGTCAAGCTTGCAGCATGCAAACCTCATTTGCTTTTTGGATGTTGTTTGCTTATGTTCATTTTGTGTATGTGAACCTCATGCAAACATTGCACAATTAAGCATGTGGCATGCATTCTGTATGTACACAGCACACATATTTCTGTCAGGGACTACTTTAAACTAACTCTACCTGCACAAGACACTCTAATATTTTTGAACTGATATTGTTCTAAATACTCCATGTTACATGCACTTTTAATGTTTTTGATTAGACAATCAAGGACAGACTTCTTTCTAACTCTGTCTTCTTAAGAGTGCACTGAACACAGATTCTGTATGGCAAACAGCTTGTTTCAGTACCCTGTGACCTCCATTCTGATGGCACATTGCAAACATTGTCCCACTCCACCAGCAAAGTTGAGCAATCCTCCATCCACAAAGTTAGCCCTGGACTATGGATTGGAATTCACTGGGCAGAGTAAATTTGTGAAATTGATCAAGTTTACAGAATTATCAGTGAACCAAAGTTGGGAAGCTTTGCACACCACTTCTCCTGATAAGCCGTCTCTTGAATTTCTAAGTATGAGAAACTGAAAACTGAGCCTGAGCAGTGTTTGTGATGCTATTTTAAGTGCTGCCATGGTTACAAGCCTATACTTATAGAATGTAACGTCTCACATGCAGTGAGATTGAGAGGAATGCATAGTAAGCATCTTGAGATGTTTGTTGTCTTAAATCAGTATAAAAAAGATGAGAATAAGACATATACATAATTTAGTGAAGATTGAGACTGAAAAAGCATGTGTTCCCGCAGTTATGAATACAAATGTGAGAGCTTTAGTTACAAAAATCAATTATTTAAGTGACTTATTTAGGCACAATTAAGTACAAATAACTATTATCACTGAAACATGGTGTGCCACCCATGTGCCTGATGATGCAATTACAATAATTGTGTATCAAGTAGAAAGAAAGATAGAGGAGATAGAAAAAGGGTGGAATGATTGCATGCCATATTCAAGAAGGGATACATTATCAAAGGATACTTGAACTGAAACAGGTGGGGTTTGATGCATTATGGATGGAGATTAAAATATCCAGGTGACCCAGGAATTGCAGGCCTTTATTTGTGGGAAATTTTTACCACTCCCCTCCCCTCAAAAAAAATATTTGAGTATGATTAAACAACTCAGTTGGCATATTGATAGAATTTTGGAAAAATATCCTGTTAGTGGTATAGTTCTCATGGGAGATGCGAATCACTTACCCATATTAAAAGTAATGAGAGAGAGAAACTTAAAAGCAGATGGTTAAGGAAGGGTCAAGAGGGAAAAATATCTTAGCTGTTGTGGTGACAAATTTGTTTGATTGATATAAGCCTCCGAGTATTGTACCTCCGATCATATTATCTGATCATAAAAAAGTGCCAATTACATCAAGTAGTGAGGGGTGTAGGAAGGAAAAAGAATTGAGAGAGGTGATTCTGAGTGGAAAATGGTCCAGAAGAAAAAAGAAAGAGTGTTGAATGCCATTACTGGACAGGAAGATACTAAATGGTTTAAATTAGATTCTGCCAGCTCCAGCTGCAAGAAGTTAATCAGCACCTTGCAGGAAATAATTGACCATCTCACCCATGTAAGTGAAGGAATGATAAAGGGGGAAGACAGACCATTGATGGATGAGGAATTTAAAATTGATACACAAAAGACAGCTAGCATTAAAGATGGAACACAGTACATAATACAGTAGGTTGAGAAATGACAAACAGGATGGGTAAAAGAATGAAGAAAACATATAATATTAAAAAAGTAAATGGTTTATAAAAATCTGACCCACAAATGGTGGTACAAAACAAAATAATTTTTGCAATGCAGTAAACCTGGGGGGCAAGTGAGCAGATTGGCTGAAAAATGTGGGTTTCAAGGTTATGGTAAAAGTATTAAGTTTGTACAGGAGTTAAATAAAACATTATGTGAGGTGACCAAAAGTCTTGAACCCCTAAGGGAAAATAGAAGGGGTATTATGGGGAGTGCCTGAGAAATACCTTGTTACTGTGGGCAAAATAGCGAAAACTTTGAAAAAATTGAAAATAAACAAGGCGATAGGCCCAGATGCAATATCAAACTGGATATGGAAGGATGAAGCAGATTTAATTGTGCCCTGGGTATGTAATATATTTAATAAATCCATTTTGTTAGGAAAATTACCAAATCAGTGGAAACAGGTGAGTCCTACCCTTACCCAAAGTGACTGTACCACAAAAGGTAAAAAATATTTGAGACCCATTCAATTAATCTGTGTTGTTTTTAAAATGTGTAAGGGATTTATCACAAGGTGAGTGTTAGAGCTTATTTCAAATGAAATTGATAAAAATCAGTTTGGATCTTTAAAGGGGAGACTTCGACAGCTTTAGCAATTTTACAGTTTTTAGAATTATGCTTAAAATCTTGGGAAGAGGGAGAAATGGCAAGAATTGTAATAGTGGATTATAGAAAGACTTTTGATTTGATAGATCATAAAACCTTGATGAGAAAATTACCGAAGTTAGGCATTCCATCTTGTATTGTTTATTTAGTTTAGTCTTTGGTAACTGGGTAATGCCCACTCAGCACTAATGCCTGTTTTCAGAGGTGACCTGGGAGCACTGGGGGGAAGTTACGTGACTTGTTCAGAGTCACACAGTATGTAAGTGGAGACTGTGTGAAGCAAACCCAGTCTGTTGGATGTACCAAGCTTATTCACAGCTTGTTACTCTAACCTCTAGGCTATATTGCCAGCCCCAAGGTTGAGCTATGATTTTTTTAGAGGGTACTGTGGGTCTCAGTGGATTGAAAAGGAGGGAGTCCAGTCATAGGTGGAGTATATGTGTGGGGGAGTGCCACAAGGACCGAAGTTAGGAATGTTATTGTTCCTAATAATGACAAACAATTTGAAAACCGTCAGACCTTTATTTATTTTTTTATTTATTGAGAAATCGGATTACGACCTTTGAGTCAGAGACTCATTTACAAAGGCTCCACGTCAATTTACAAGACATATACAAGAGGCAGTCATTATACAATAATACAGTGGAGTAGAGGGAGGAGGACAACAGGGGATAAACAATGCATGACAAGTATAAGCTGTATACAGAGAGAAGGAACTAGGATAAGAAATAACAGGGCATGAACAGGGTTGCTATTCTTATACTGGTTGGGTAACTATACGAGTCCTTCAAGAGGCATGTGAACATCAGTAAGTAGTACGATTAAGTTATTGCAAGGCCTATATGCTTAGTAGTTGATGTGAGCAGTCATATTGTCAACATTGTCATAAATACACTGTACAAGAGATGAGGATGATTGTGACCTATGGTTCTAGCAGTATGGGCAGATATCTGCTTATTAGTGGGAACAATGGCAGAGGCAGATGGAGATTATGTGGTCCTTGAGGGCTGTTTTGAAGGGGCCTAGATTGGTGTTAGGGGTGACCTTGTATCAAGTATGTGGATGACACCACTGTAGTTAACAAGTTCATTGAAATAAGTCAGAGTACCATGCAGAATGACCTAAAAATAACTGAAGAGTGGTCAAAACTAAACTTGATGCAGATAAAGCTGGATAAAACTCAATAAACTAATTTTGGGAAACAGATAAACTGAAATTGCCCCCCTTATCTTTTGGAGGCGCTAAGGTTAAAATGGTCAAAAGTGTAAAACTTTTGGGAATTATTGTAAAATTGATTTTTGATAGAAAGAGCAAGTGGAGGGAATGGTAATTAAAGGAAAATCAAGAGTATACTTCTTGAAGTTGCTAAAAAGGACCAGAGTTAGTCAGGATGACTCAGTGTATTTTATTGTACCATGGTTAGACCAATACTTGAATACAGTTCCTCAGTATAAGATGCAGAACTTACAAAAATGGAAAGCAAAGAGTTAGAAAGGATACAGAAAAGAGCATTATGAATAATTTTAGGGATTCAGGTCTCATGTGTGCATGCTTTCAAGAAGTGTAATTTGATAAGGTGAGATGAAATGAGAAAAGAAATAGCAAACATCGTTCCTGCAATCAGCCAGCATGTGAAGAGCCTACACTGCTCTGCAGGTACTGAGCAGCAGGTGCCCTATTGGGCCATAGAGTCACATGATTTTATCTCCCCATCTCCTGGTTGTACTGTGTGACCACATGGAGGTGCTGTTGCAGGACCTTGTACACTACTGGGGGATCTAATAGAAATTGGTGTCTCCATGTTCCCTTGGAGTATTCCCTATTTGAGCTCACATATTCCCTTGGAATCCTTCCCAGTCAAACTCACGTAGGGCATGGTCTGTGATTTGCTGGGTATGGAATTCGATCTTTCACCAAGGGAGCATACCCACACCATAGGCTGATGCTCTACCTAATATGCTATCCTCTCTGGTAACATTTTCTTTGGGTAGGGTTCAATTGTACCTCAAGCCACCCCTATAGGCTCATGGTACACCCCTTGAACCTTCCAACTGGGAGCAGTTGGAGATGAATGATTGCTTGATTTAGTTAGTTAAATAATAGAGCTTTCTCTTGCAGATACTTGCGGGGGGGGGGGCAATCACCTTACTGGATCAAGTGGGCTACTAAGGGCTGCATATACTACCAAGCCTCCCAGTCTTATGGGATCCCACCCCTTCCTTTGCACCTCTTCTATCTTGGCTAAAGCCAACATCTATTAAATATTAGCTGTGGCCTAGCTGCTGAATTTATATTTTATTTTATTTATTTATGTCTAGGATTACAATACCTTTGCACCATAAGGTTCCACATCAAATATGGATAGTGCAGGGAAATAAATTACAGGATGACATGCATAAGCTTAAGTGATAATAAGAGGATGCCTAATACAACAAGTGTACAGATATATACAATCTACATATTTACAATCTATTTACACTTCTTCCCAGGTGAGGGTAACAAAGTTCATGGTGGATAACAGGCAGGAATTAGGCTAAAATAAGCCAGTTTAGAGAACAATAAAACAAATGATCTAGGAAGATGAAAAAGCGGGAGCTATAGGCATGGTAGAGTCCCACAAGGGGGAAGGGAGGCAGTGGTAGTTCCAAGGGGGAAGGTAGGGGAAAAGAAAAAGAAGAGGAAGTGAGAAAGAAGGAGAAAGGGTGAAGCAGTCAAAGGTGACTTTGTCCAAGGTGGTAGAGATGTTAGGGATGGGATCGGAGGATGAGGAGAGGCAAAAGGAAAGAATAATAGAAGAAGAGGAGGAGGTTGTGGGACAGTGACCCTGGCCAAAAAATGAGATGTGAGCTGGAACACAAAGTGATAGAGGCAAGCGCAGGTGAGGCCAAATGTTAGGGAGGGCAATTGCAACTGTTTAGTATATACAGATATACTGTTATACTGTTTTCACTACTTCTAGCCTAAATCAGTTACAGGCATCATAATTTGTCACTGTAAAGTTAACCCAATCCTAACCATTGTACCCCCCCATGGGATTTTAGCCCCTTACTGTCTTGGATGTCTGTGCCAGAAGCTACAGCACTATTGCGTTGGCCCCTCTACCAGTTGTAGTAACTTTCACACCAAGTCCTCTTGTCTCTCAGTAGCCTACCCTTGCTTATCAAAACAGCAGGCACACCCACTCAATCAGGCTTAATAGGTAATTCAAGACATTTTGCAGTCATCCCAATTCCTCACTATTCAACTAACCCAATCACAACCATTGTGGTACTCCTTCTCCCTTTAAGGGATTTGAACCCCCTAACTGTTTCAGGTGTTTGCTCAAAAGTCCACTGCTCCATCACCTAGGCCACCCTGCCAGTTGTCGTAACTACCACCTCTCACCCTCTTGTCTCACAGTAGCCTACACTTGTTTATCAAAATGCTAGGCCCACCCAATTAATTAGGCTTAATTGAGGTAATTCTTTACTCTATCAACCAACTCCCCCCCCCTCGAGCCAACCACAACACTGCTGGGTTGTAAACCCAAGTCGCTGGTACAGAGACCACATCACAGCCTGTGACTGTAACTGCTGGGCCACCCTGCACTCTGATTTCTCCAAGCATCTCTGACTATCTATGCCTTAACTCTGCCTGCCTCACACGTGGTTCTTCCCCTCCTTCCTAGTACTTCCCACTGTTTTTTACATTTCTGTCTCAATTTATCTTTCCTCACCTAGCCCTCTATTACTGCTGTTGTGACACCCCTCCCCCACTGCAAATTATGGCTCACTGTATATACTTAACTTTTTTAACCCTCATCCTGATTCTCCTACCCTTGAATATCAAATCAAACATACCATGTTCTACTCATGTACAGCCAATGTTACTTTAACACAGGGACATACTGTAACACTGGCACTATTAGCACCCCCACCCATATCTATGGTGGGTCTTACTCCTAGACGGTTACTTGCACCCCAACTGTTAGGTCATGATCACACTCCTTCTGTCTTGCACAGATACCATCCCATGTACAACACATAAGAGCGCTAACAAAAATCATAAATGGAAAGGTAATCTGACTTACCTCAAAAGCTTCCTACTATGCCTTGCTATGATGCTTCTACTGATCTCTGGTAATATCCACCCCAATTCTGGACTCTCCCCCAACTGCCTCAAGGTTGTGGAAAGTCCTAACATGTGCATCAATTAAGATCCACAGTTTATTGGCCAGTTCGGACCAACCTGAAGTTTGCGTAAGCTAGCACAACCCTGACATTCTTTCCCTAGTGGAAACCTAGTTCTCACACAAGGTCCCTGATGTGTCAATAGCTCTAAATGGGTACACCCTCTTCAGACTTGAAAAGTTAGGGAAAAGAGGCGGTGACTGTGCTATCTATGTTATAGATCACCTACGGTGCCATGCCCTCCCTCAGAGTGACACTTAGAATACTGCACAAGCCCTAGCTGTTAGGTTGCTTTTAGGTGCACATAGCAATTCACTTACAATTGCTTCTGTATACATTCCCCCCTAGAGATCAAGTGACTGGTTTCCACAAAATCACTGAATTTATACAAGGCCTTAAGCAAAACTGGGAGGTAGTTGTCCTAGGTGACTTTGATATCAACTGGATGTCACCCAATACAGTCCAATATAAAGATGACCTATCATGCATTAACTTCACACAATTGGTTGACTCACCCACTAGGATCGACTATTGTAGCGACTCTAGTGCCCTGCTTGATTGGATCATCACAAATCAGCCTGGCCGGATCTCTAACACCACAGTCCTAGCTGATTCACTTAGTGATCATTCCCCTATTATTTGCCACTAAGGCCTCTAAGCCAAACTACAAATTCATAATAAGTCATACACTTAAAGCAGTGGCAGCTAAGTGCATGCAAGACCTTCCTTAGCTGTATAGATTGGTCCTTCCTCAACTCTGCCTTACATATTGATCAGGCCCTGGATTATTTTATCACTAAGTTCAATGAATCGTGCAACATCTATGTCCCAATTAGAAAATGGAAAGTGAAGGGACTCTACAATTCCTGGCTCTTCCCTGCTTTGCTGAATCTCATGGCCACCAGGGATCATCTCTGGCACAAAGCCAATGTTACAGGCCAAGAGGCTGACCTTAAATAAATAAAAAATGACCAGAAACACCTGAACCCATGAGATGAGACTCACTGCATAACAATATTACAGGGATTGCCATACTAATTCCTGGGGAGATGGCAGAAAATTCTGGGAAATCCTTAAAAGCCTTAATGGTAAAAATTAAAAAAAAACTCTACCTCTATGCTACTTGTGAATGGGGTAATTACCCAGGATCCCTGCACCACCATCAATGATGCTTTCACTGATCTCAGCAGCATAATGCTGCCTGACCTCCCAGATACATCTGATGTCAATGTGCATGGACCAATGACTTTACCTAATGAGCCCGCTTCATGCATCTCCACACTTGACAACATCCACTGTGCGGCACTCCACCTCACCCCCCAACTTTCTCCCCTGTTGCATAGTGCCTTTGTTAATACCAGCATGTGCTCAGCTGTATCAATGTAATTGTAACTAAATTGTATGAATGTAATTGCAACTAACTTGTATAAATGTATGAAACCACTCTGTGTATCTCTAAGGATGTGACTTTTATGCTGTAACCTAAATTTTATGCTGTAACTTAAATTTGTTCTGTCTGTTCTCTGTGTGATGAGGTACCTTTGGAAATGAGCCTCTGGCTCAAAGGTTGTAAAATGATGCACAAATAAATAAATAAATGCCCTTCACCCTTCTACCTTAAAGCAATCACCATCCCCAAAGCCAGAAAATATCTCATGCAGGTTCTAGGTAAATCTAGACATAGCAGTGACACGCTGGAGCTTAAGATACTTTCTATGACCCTGGATGATGTGCTTCTGCTGCTCACACATCTTATGAACCTATCTCTTTAGATGGGTCAATTCCCCTCAATTTGGAAAGCTGCAGTGGTCACCCCTGTCTTTAAAAGTAGGGACAGAGCACTTCACTCGAACTTCCACACAATATCAATACTGCTGCCTCCCCCTCTCTAAGGAGTTATAAAGAATAATTTCTGACCAACTGATCGAGTACCAAGAAAAGTATGGAATACAGTACACAGACCAGCATGGGTTCTGAAGAGGGCACAGCACCTCTACTGCCCTCTTGGAGTACCTGGTTTCCTGGATGGGACCTTGACAGTAGTCAGATAGCTGGGGCGATTTATTTTAACCTAACTAAGGCTTTTGACACTGTCAATCATAAGACACTTCTCTCTGAACTCCACTCTTCAGACTGTCCACGGACGTTGTTGGGTGGTTTCAGAGCTACCTTTACAATAGGTCCCAATGGGTGAAACTAGATGGTACATTCTCCAACAGTCATCCAGTTCTCTTGGGTGTCCCTCAGGGGTCAATTCTTGGCCATCTTTTATTTAGCCTTTTTTATTAACAAACTACCCTCAGCCTGCAAAGAGCAAATTCTTCTTTATGCCAATGACACTGTCATCTTCTTCAAAAGCCCAGACCCACTCCAACTTCAGTTGAACCTTCAAACTGACTTCACTGTGGCAGAAGCTTGGTTTTCAAAATACAAGCTTCTAATGAACTACAAAAAAAAATTAAGTTATGCTGTTTGCAAACCCTCATAATAAGCATAAGAGCTTCGAAATGACAATCCTGAATAGCCTATGCACCCCCATTGAGCAAGTACAAACCTTAAAATATCTAGACATCACTCTGGACAGCACTCTATCATTTGCTCAGCACACACATCAAATTGTTAAGGTTGTCAATCCTAGAATTGGTCTACAATACAGGCACCATCATTGCCTGACCCAAGAAGCATTGCCACTCATCTTAAAAAGCTCCATTCTGTCATCACCGACTATGGGTTAGTAGTCTATGGGGCAGCCCCTGACACCATCCTCAAGAGGAATAGTACTGCCATTAATAAATCCTGCAGGCTTCTTCTTGGTTCCAATAGACTAGCGTACACATGTGCCCTTTATGCACAGTCCAATTGGCTTACTCTACAAGGCTGAATATGGTATCAAGTGTGTCTTAGAGGGAAAAAACCCACCTGGGCCTAACTCCACCTGCCATCCAGAACCTGTTCTCCACTGCCTCCAACCCCCACCATACAAGAAGCACTGCAAGACAATCACTCCATGTCCCATTTTTTCTGTACCTCACAAGCACAAAGATCTTATGCCTATCGGGCCTCTATATGGCTTAACGACCTCCCCCAAGCTTAGTCCATTTAAGAGACAACACCACCAACACCTCACCAGTGCTAAGAATTGTGATTGCTAGCCCCTGATTCCTGTCCTTGACCCACCTCTACCCATTATGCCCTCTGCACTTTATCGTCCCCACCCCTTCCCCCAACCCCTCTCTCATGGAACCTGACAAAGAAGTACTCATCCTACTTAACTCTTGAACTTGACAAAGAAACATTTATTTCTGCTTAAATACAGTATTTCATCTGTTGTTACATTGTAATCTAATTGTATGTTGTCCTTGTATTCTCTGTTTGGACACTGGTCTGGTGCCCTATAACACTGCACTTTTACTGCTCCCAGTGTTCCAGTCTTGTGTTGTATGTTATGTGCCTTTCGTCAATTTGATGTGGAACCTTTGTAAATGACCTTCCAGCTCAAAGGTGTAGTTCTAAGATTTCAATAAATAAATAAATAAATGTTTATGGAGATTTGTGATTCCCAGCATAAGTTGCACTACCTGTTATCATCAAACAATGTGGCTCTGTATGGTTTAAGGTAGCAGGTTAGATGGCAAAAAACAATTTTTAAAACAAAAAAGTACAAATCATCCTTTTTATGTATTTTCTTAGAGAAATGAGCCTGTATTAACCAGTGTATTTGGCTGTGTGAGTTGAAAACATTAATGTTATAAAGAATATTTATGTGTTAAAATAGTATGTTGTTTTATAGGTTTTTTAGTTATGAAGTCTGTTTATAGATTTTCTTACGTAAAATTTTTGCTGTGTAGTTGGTTTTCTGAGTTGTATGCAACCTTAGCCTCTGCTTCAGGGGTCTTGGCTGCAATGTGCATTGAGTAAACTCAACTAAAAATAAATACTTAAATTATGGAGGTATCTCAAAATGATTTTAAACATGGACTTGTAGTTTTATTTTTCAATAGTGTTGTGTGGGCCAAAACAGAAACATCTTTAAAAAGTAAGGATTTATGAATTGGCATGCTTACGCAACAGTTTCACATAAAAGAGGAATGCAACTCTTTAAATAAAAGTTGTAGTTCAGGTAAGTAAAAAAAAAACATCTGAAACATTATAAAATGCATCTAAAATATTTACTTACTTAAAATGTTTGTTTCAGTAACAGTTCAAAGCCCTGATGTTGATCCCTGGTGTGAATTCTCCCTTATTCTAATGTAGGTTTAAAAAAATATCAAAAGCACTCTGAATTAGGGCTGAACAATGACATATACTGCAGAATTCACTATTATACTGTAAATAAAGATATGACTGATAATGTCAGAATGGGCAAATGAGGGTTTGGATTCTATTTCTTCTTTGTATTCATAATGTATAATGGTGAAAAATGTCACTATTACACTTGAAAGTTCTGATTCTTAAATGCTGTTTTAATTAGTTTACTTAAACAGATTAGGATAAAATATGTTTTATATTTTGGCAATAGGCTATTAAGCTGAGGAAGTGATTAGTTTAGCCCACAGATCATTAATTTTTCTAATGACCTTTTCTGCCTGCATTGTGGATTTATAAGACAGTTATGAAAATAAAAATCTAATACCGTTATCAGTGAGTAGGCATTTTACCCCACTATATGTGTGATGATATACTGTTTGGGGACCTATGGAGAAGATCCATCCCAGTGTTTGTTTATTTTGTAGGTACAGAGGGCCACATTGCTTCTATGTGGAGGATCCTTGGACCTAATAACAAACCATCTGTTCATCAAAGTGAGGAATGCAAAAAACGACTAGAGAGTCCCTCAGATTTTTTGCTGTGCAGTTTCTGGTGAGTGTGCCATTACCTAATATATGTTTGTCTGAGTACTGTTCTCTTTTATTTCAGGTTGTTCTCTGTGAGGCCTGATGCCAGTGTTCAATGAGCACTCCTTTTTGTGCAGTATTAGGAGGGTGCTAGCACATTTCTGATACAGCACAGTAGAAAATCAAAATGCTTAATTTATTCACAGTGTACATGGGTAGAAAGCAGTTACTTAAAAAAAAAATTAAACCTCCATATCTCAGTTCAGACATGAAGTACAATGAGAAAAAAATATATATATATATACAGGTATATATTGTTTTTGCCAGAAATACATTACTACTAAAAAAAAAATATTTTTTTTCCTGCGAACAAATACTGCTGTTTTAAAGCTTACAGCTAAACAAAAGATTTAAGATGGGGTACCTCAATGTAAATGTTCTGCTCTGTGCCACTGGAATCTCATTTTATGTCTTAATTTACCTGGGGCCAGATATTCAAAACTTTGCACCGTGAGCAAACTGATTGTGCTGCGATGGTGCCACATTTGTGCTGGATTGCTATATTCAAAAGGCCAAAAAGCACCCACACAACATGTTAGCACTGGCACTAAAAGATAATGTACGCACACTGCAAAATAGAGAGTGGGGACATGCATACAGGCACAATGGCATATTCAAAATTATAGTGCCAGACAATGTGCATTAGTGCCACATGTACTGCGATGCAAATTACTACCTATGAAAAAGTAGGCCTAACTCTGGGCAAACCAAGGATGGGGGTGTGGACACAGCAGCAACAGTGAACAAAGCTGTATGCAGCCAGTTAGGAGGCTGGAAGGGCAGATGGCCACCCTGGGCCACTCCATCTGCACAGGCACCCAAACTGTGGAATACAATGCCACAACATTGCTTGGAAGCTAACAATCATACACATTATACAACGGGGCTAAAACTACACTTGCAGCCCCAAACTAACTGCATTGCTATATGTAAATTGAGTGTTGTTGTACATTGTATGTATAAATTGTACACTGCATCATCACATGAAGTTGCTTTGGGTTGTTCCTGAATATAGGCCATGGCCCACTGTGGCTACCAGGTCAACACAGTTATAAATACATATGAATGTATGAAATAACTGGCAGTGTGGCCATACAGCACATACCTCCAGTCCTCACATTGGGGTACATCAACACACTCCAGCACACACATGCAACACTATGGAACTGGAGGGTGTTGAGGTGAGGGTGCACAGGTGGCTAGACTGCACCATATAGTGGATTTTGCCACAAGGCTGGGGCTATCTACACAGTGCACATGTTCCAGTTTTGGGAATACACTGACACCAGTGTGCATGTTTGATGGTATGTGTCACTCCCCCAGGACACATACCTCACATCTGTACAGACACCACGACACACACAGCCAGCCATGTGCATGTTACTATGATTATCCCATGCCAGTGGTGCAGTGTATGTGGGACACAGGAAAGCATGACAGTGGTGTCCACTATCAGAACACACCTGCCAGCTGGTCCTGTCACTGCATGGACAGCAGCAGCCATTGATGCCTGAGATACCATAAGCATTGCTGTGTCCTTCACAATACCGGCTACTAGCCTGGCTGGTGGTGCTGAGGGTTGAGGTGCTGGATGCCACACCTCTCGCAATGCTGGTTACCCAGGTTAGAGAACGAGTCTGAGCGGTTGGGGGTCAGCAGGGGAGGGAGAGAGAGAGGATTGAGCATCCAGAGGACTGCTCTCCTCTCTCGGGGGGGGGATCCAGGCATATGCCTGGCACTGCAGCAGCCCCCAGTAGCAACCGGAGACACTGCAATGTGTAGGGCTTGCTAGAAGGGAGTCAGAGCTGCGGCGGGCGTGCCTGGTGCCATTGCCCAACTGAGCTCTGCTGGGGGAGGGACGCTGGGGAAAGGGAGTAACACAGCCAAGAAAATCCCTGCTCCCGGAGATAGGCGATGGCACTGCCCCCTCAACCACACTCCACTAGCTGAACCCACCCAGCTCCTGGGCCGAGCCCAGCCCAGCCTGTATTGCAAGATAGAGCACCCTGGGAGAATAGGGTAGCCCCACCTTGGGAAGGCTCTTAACTGAGGGTGTAGCCAGGCTGGTGTCAAGAAGCTGGGGGGTTTCAGGCTCAGAGGTAGAGCCGAAGGGTGTGCAGTTGCTTGAGAGAGTTCTCCAGGGTCCAAGCGGAGCCAGAAAAAGAATGTAAAAAAAAAAAAAAACAATACCGGCCACTATGGTACTGTAGTGTCTGCTGTGCACTGTAGCAGGGGCAACCATATGTCCATGACATGCAGCACCAACACCCATGGCTGTGGTGTTTGTATGCTGGGGCACACTAGACTCTGCTGCTGTGTACAGACGTAGCCTGCAGCTACCAACATGTTTCTTCAGTCTGGCATACATGTGGTGCTGTGGGGAGACCCAGTCTGCAGCTATCAATCTGTAGTTCCAGTCTGACCTACAGGTGGAGCTGTGTGCACCATGCAATATTATTGGGCAATCCACATGGAATCATATGCAAATCAGGCAATAATTACATGCTAATGTGGCTGTTTGTGCACAGATTGCCTAACTAGGCTCATTTACATAGCACTTCTGAATATAGGAAAATATTGTGTCAGGAAACTGTATTAGAGCTGGGCAAATGTGGTAGTGCTTAGCAAACAAGTTTGCCCCATGCAGAACTGTCAGAACCATATCAGAGTTCTGCAGTATTTGGTATGCACTGTTGTTTGCAGTTTTTGTGAATCCACTTCTTTGCTAGCACACACATTAGCCACATAGTTCACCTTTGCCTTACTGCATGTCTGTGTGCACTGGGCTCCTGTTGTAGTTTGCACTGCCCAGTTGCTATATTCAGAACTATCTTATTTGGACACCCATATCTGCTGCCAGTTACCTAGACGATGCAGCCAAATACTTCAGAGACAGATTCCTTGAAGTCTGGAACCAACATGCACCATTATGCCGGGTTTGGGTTCCTTGTAATCACCTCCCCTGGATCTCTGTAGAACTCATAGCCTGTCAAAGGGCGCGCAATGTAGCTTGGATGCTCCACAAATGCTCAATGCTTAATAAATACTAGTAAGCCTACCACGTCCTCGGAAACAAATGCACAAAATCCACTCGTCTGGCCAAGGCCGAGTACTTCATCTCTACTTTTAACACTAATATAAATAACCCATCCAAATTCTGGAAGGTAATTCACTCCCTTTTCTCCCCTCAGGTTCCCTCTCCCTCCCCCCTCCTCCATATAAATAACACTGACATCTCTGACCACCCCGTATTGCCACATCATTCAATTTGCATTTTACCTCCTGCGCTTCGCTTTGGTAGGCTCTCTGCCATCAAATAACAAGTGGACCTCTGTACCTACTAGAAGTTCTCCAGGCCCCTTGCTAAGGTTCTCCTTCTCCAAAATCCTGACAGCTGACATGTTGACTGCCTTGGAAGCCCTTAACCTGAACAAAGGCAGCTCCTCTGATGGTTTGGACCTGAAGCTACTAAACCTGTCTGCCTCGGCCATTGCTCTCCCACTGACTGCCCTTCTCAATCTCTCATTTCAATTGGCAGAGATTCCCCTTGACTGAAACATGCAATCGTCCTCCCCCTACAAAGGTCAGCGACTCCTCCTCCCCTGAGAACTACCACCCTATATCACTCTTCCTGACACTAGCCAAACTACAAGAACATCTCATCCTTGACCAACTGTTCTCGTACCTCTCTGACATTAATTTCTTCACCCAATATCAATCTGGTTTCAGCAAACACCACTCCACCTCGACCTCATTACTCCAGCTCACAGATGCATTCCTGTCAGGCATGGACTGCGGCCACATCACCATCGCCATTTTTATTGATCTAGTTAAAGCCTTTGACACCGTATCCCACTCCCTCCTGCTCCACTCCCTCTTGTCTGCCAGGTTGTCGGAACACACCATAAAATGGTTCAGCATGTACCTAAATGACTGCACACAGTCTGTAAAAATATCCTACCACATCTCCAAACCCCTACCCATTCACTCTAGGGTCCCTCAAGGGTCCATACTTGGCCCAATTCTCTTCTCCATTTTTCTAAATGACCTGCCCTCCATCTGCACCTCATCAGCCATACATATGTATGCTGATGACATGGTTCTTTTCTCATCAGGGTCCTCATCCAAGGTTGTCGCCTCCAGGCTCCAATGTGATTTCAATAACATCCAGAGCTGGTTTCAGTCTCACCAACTCTTCCTTAATGCCAAGAAAACTGACATTTGGCATACATCAGAAACTGTCTAGGCTCCAATCTACCCCCTCTTTCACTACCCTCAACACAAGGCACCTATTCTTCCAACCGAGTCATTCAGGTATCTGGGCATGTGGCTGGATCAATGTCTCACTTTCTCCACCCACATAGACACCATAATAAAAAAGCTTTGACCAGATCTTGGCACCCTTTATAGAGACCACTCCTGCCTCCCGCACCAGGCTAGACATGAACTGATCCAAAAAATTATCCTCCCGATCTTTGACAATTGCAATATTGTCTACTGCTCTGCCCCTGCCACCTCCCTAGCTAACTTGGAAATTCTCTTTAACTCCTTCTGTCGGTTTGCTCAGGATGCACCTCCCCTTACCCACCACTGTCACCTGTACCGAGCTTTAGCCTTCCCTTCCCTAACAAATAGACGACTGCACCACTGCAAGAAATTCATCTCTAAGTCCTAGCTTGGTACACTCCCTCCCTATGTAAACTCCCTAATCTCCCCCCTACCCACTCCCTCTCGACTCCTAAGATCCCATGACCACAGAACTTTGACTGTCCCCTGGAGATCCACCTCTAGTGGACAGGCGTCCTTCTCCTATCATCTCCCTTAACTGTGGAATGCACTTCCTTCACAAATCCAATCCTCTTCCTCTCCTGGCTCCCTAAAGCAAGCTTTTCATAATTTCTTCTCTGTAAATTACACTTGCCCCTAGCCCCCCAACTTGTCTCTCCCCTTGTCCGCTGTCTCACTCTGCCTAACTTCATCCCAATTCGATGCACTTACAGTCTCGGAGCCTATCCTGACTCCAGCTTCTTATCCTCTCTCTATCTATCTCTCTCTCTCTCTCCCTCTCCCCTCTTGCTCTCCCTCCCTTTCTTTATTTGTTGCCATTCTTAATTCTGTAGTGTGCAAGGTCTTAGGTCCCCTTTGGCTGCTACTCTACCTGTCATGCTATCTCACTTCTACTTGTTACCCTCAGGATTTTAAATTTTACTCTACCTGCAACTATTTACCTTCTTACCATTATATTGTTCACTTACAATCTATGCTTTTTATGATATTGTATAATTGCGTGTTCACTCATAGATACTATGCAACTCCCAGCACCCTTTCCCCCAGGAGATGAGCAACTTGTTGTTCAGTGTACCTTACCTGGTGAAACTTTTCAATAAATAAATAAATTTGCTGGGCTATGTTTGCACTGCACTCAAGGTCCTGTTTGCAAACCATCTTTTGCATGCTTTATTCAACTGATTTAGCCCCTGGGCTATTCCTTTGCTTTTAGTGTGCAAATGGTTTCGGGCTATTTTTGCACACTGCACAGTGCTATCTTTGCCTTGGGGCTATGTTGTGAATATTTGGCCCCTGGTAACATACTGTAGAGTCAGACCTTGATCCTTCCTCATCTTTCTCTCTTCATTTTTATGCCTTAGTGGATTAACATAATACATCTAAAAATTGCCCAATTTAACATTCACAGCATATTAGCTAATAATTTACACTAGGAGACTCTCTTCCTATGTTTTTATTTATCAGGGTGGATTGTCTCCCCTTAAAGAGGTGGGGGTTATTGATTTTTTTTTCAACTCTTTATCCTCCTTTCACTGGTGCCATAGGACTTCCAGCCAGTGTTTCTCCCACTCTGCCTGAGACCCCCCACTCCAGAGCCTCCTCCTGTTCTCCCACCCTGCCGATCCCCAGCTTCAATACCACTCGAGGTGAGGCTACCAACTCCTACCTGGTGCTTTATCTAGAATCCAGACAACAGGTGCAGCAAGGAGGAGGAGGAACTTCAGAAGGTGGCTGGGCTGGTCCAGTGATGCGCTTGGATGCCAACTGAAACATAGAAACATAGAAACATAGAAACAGAGACTTTGACGGCAGATAAGGACCGCTAGGCCCATCTAGTCTGCCCATTTCCCTACCTACAGGATAGGCCGCAGATCCCAGTTAACCAACAGCCTATATCTTCCTGTCCCCCACAAGAATTGCCTTATGTCTGTCCCATGCATTCTTGAATTCTCCCACAGTTTTAGACCCCACAACGTCCTCAGGAAGGCTGTTCCATGCATCCACTACCCTCTCGTGAAATAATACTTCCTCACATTGCCCCTGAACCGCCCTCCTTCTTTCTTTAAATTGTGTCCCCTTGTTCTTGCAAGTCTCTTTTTCTGAAAGATGCTACCGTCTTGGACTTTGTTGATTCCCTTGAGGTACTTGAAAGTTTCTATCATGTCCCCCCTCTCCCTTCTTTCCTCAAGGGTATACAAATTAAGCTCCTTTAGTCTCTCCTCATACGGCTTCTCTTGCAGACCCTGCACCATTTTAGTTGACCTCCTCTGGACTGCCTCTATCCTGTCTATGTCCTTGAGGAGGTGGGGTCTCTAGAACTGGTCACAGTATTCCAGATGGGGTCTCACCAACTGTCTGTACAGAGGGATAACAACTTCCTGTTTTCTGCTGCTGATGCCTCTCCCTATACATCCCAGTATACCCCCGGCCCACCCTACTGCCTTCTCACATTGCTTGCTAACCTTAAGGTCATCTGATATGATTACCCCCCGGTCCCTTTCCTGTTTTGTTGTTGTTACTACCTCCCCACCCATTGTGTATTCTTCCCTGGGTTCTTGTTTCCCAGGTACATTATTTTCACTTTTTACATTGAATCCTAGCTGCCATACGTCTGACCATTCCTCCAACCTTGCCAAGTCCCTTTTCATCCTTTCCACGCCTCCTTGTGTATCAACCCTGTTGCAGATCTTTGTGTCATCTGCAAAAGGCATATTTTCCTTCAGTCCCTCTGCAATGTCACTGATGAAGACATTAAAAGGACTGGACCCAATCTCCGGTACCCCACTAGTAACCCTCCTTTCTTCAGAGTGGACTCCATTTACAATTACCTTCTGTGTCCTGTTGTCCAGCCAGTGTTTGCCCAGGCTACCACCCCTGGGTTCCACTCCCAGGCTGGTTAATTTGACTATTAATCTTTTGTGTGGGACTGTGACAAATGCCTTGCTAAAGTCTAGGTAGGCCATGTCCACAGCCCCTCCCTGGTCTACTACTTTGGTACCCAGTCAAAGAAATCTATTAGATTCGTCTGACATGACCTTCCCGCTGTGAACCCATGCTGCCTTGGGTCCTATTCTCCACTGGCCTCTAGGTACTCGACTGTTCTTTCCTTCGAAGTGACTCCATCCTTTCCCTACCACAGAGGTCAGACTGACAGTCTGTAGTTTCCTGCCTCTGTCTTGGACCCACTTTGTGAAGGGAATCACATCCGCCTTCCTCCAGTCCTCGGGTAACACACCATCCTCCCATGATTTATTAAAAAGATTAGCCAGTGGTTTCACTAGTTCCTCCCTTAATTCTTTTAGAATTCTGGGGTGTATTCCATCAGGACCCATTGCTTTGTCCACCTTCAGTTTTAGGAGTTCTTGCAGAACCCTTTCTTCTGTGAAAGGACTGGGATTGACCCCACTATCAAGAGTGCTTCTGTTAATTGGATTAGGCACTTCCCCCTCCTCTTTTGTGAATACTGAGCAGAAATATTCGTTCAGTATTCCTGCTTTTTCACTGTCCCCCTCTGCCCACCCACCGTTCATTCTATTCAGCCTCACTATCCCTCCCTTTGTCTTTCTACGCTCGCTGATGTACCTATAAAAGGTTTTATCCCCCTTCTTAACTGAGTTGGCTATCTTTTCCTCAGTTTGGGCCTTTGCTATTCTGACTTCCCTCCCTGCTTCATTCTGCCTTAACTGGTACAGCTCTCTGTCCTGCTCCTTCTGTGTTTCCTTATACTTCTGGAATGCTATCTTTTTCTTCCTGACTTTCACAGCCACCCCTTTTGAGAACCATAGTGGCTTTTTCTTTCATTTTGATTTGTTTATTTGCTTCACACAAAGGCTTGTTGCCTCTGTGATGGCAGTTTGATAATTCAAATTGTTGCTCCACACCTCCTTCTAGCCTGTTTGCTAGTGCTTTTCTGAGGCACTCTCCCATCTTGCCAAAGTCAGCCCTCCTAAAGTCCAGTACCCTCACTTTTGTATGGCTTGACTCTGTAGCTGAGTTTAACATGAACCACACTGTTTGATGGTCACTTGTCCCACAGATGGCAACCCACATCTAGATCTGAGATCCTCTCACTGCCCCCGTTTGAGTACGAGGTCTAAGATTGCTCCCTCACGAGTGGGTTCGAAACTAGCTGTCTAATGCCTGACACCTGTGGGCGTCAAGAATGGCCCTGCTCTTGGATGTGGCTGCAGCAAATGTGCTCAATTAACATCTGGCATATTCAGGTCTCCCATCAACAGTATCTCCCTTTCTCTGCCATTCTAAGAATGCCTTCCATCATATCCTTGCCCATTCCTTCCCCTGACATGGGGTCTGTACCTAACCCTGTGCGGATTGTGGTGCCTTTCCAATCTCCAAGGTGACCCACAGTGCCTCCTCTCCTCCCTGTTTACTCTTTTGTTCAGTTGCTTTTATCCCTTCCTTTACATAGAGAGCTACTCCTCGTCCTCTTCTCCCTGCCTGTCTCTCCTGTAGGTTATGTACCTGGTATGTTAACATCCCAGTCATGGTTCTCTGTACCATGTTTCTGTGACTGCTCACGATATCCAGGCATCCCTCTTTCATTGAGCCACCAGCTCAGGGAGCTTGTTGCCCAGACTACAGGTATTGGTACTCATTACCCTCCATTTCCTGATGGCCTTACCCCTTTTGCCCCATCCCTGTCCTTCTTGCCTTTGTCACTTTCTCCATTTACCCCAGCCCTTCTCCCTATCGACACCTCCATGTTGGTGTTTGCCACACTTACTACCGTGATTGTTTGGGGGCTAGGATTTTCCTGCTCCTTTCCAGTGCCTCCCCCATTGGCTAGTTTAAAAGCTTGCCAATGAAGCATTTAAACCTATCACCTAGGATCCTGGTTCCCCTCCCGGACAGATGCAGCCCATCATGCCAGTATATGCTTGCATCACTCCAGGTGGACCCCCAGTCCCCAATGAAGCCAAATCCCTGAGCTCAACACCAGTTTTTCAACCACTGATTGAATCCCATGGTGGAACACCCTAGCCTCTCCTATGCCATAGATGGGTAGCACCTCCGAGAAAGTTACCGTGCGTGCTACTTGACTAAGGCCCCTCCCCAATTCCACAAACTCTTCCTGCACTTCTCTAATCCCTTTCTTAGCCAGGTCATTTGTTCCTAGGTGGACAATGACATCCAGCTCCCTCCCCTGTGCAGCTGGTCCGGCAATCCTGAGGATTCGCTCCCTGTCCCTTCAAGCCATGGCGCCAGGCAGGCACCTTACCTCCCTCTCCCCTTCCTTGCCCAGTTCTACCTTCCTAACAATGGAGTCCCCCACCAGGAGTTGTTTCCTTCCCCTGCAGGGTCCCCTGCCACCCTTCTGTGGGTCTCCTTTGTGGAGGTTCCCAGCATCCTCCTTGGTCTCACTGTAGGCTCTCCATAGAGGCCACACTTTGCCAGAATGGCATAGGAATTGTGGAGAGGTACAACTGGAGGGATGTGCCTCTGTTCCACCACCCTCACCCTCCCTGAGCCCACTGTGGTCCAACCGCTCCTCTTTCTTGGCAACCTCTGAGGCAATGGCAGTGGCACTGGTGGTCCCTGGATGGAAGAGGAGGTCCCACAAATCCTGGCCAACTCAGCCTGGAGATGAGCAACCTCCTCCCTCAGCCCAGAGAGGTGCCTGCAGATGGGACAACACTGCATCCTCCAGAACATCTCCCTGAAGACTGCTGCTCCACAGCCACTGCATTGTACCACTCCAATCATGTCTTATTTCTGGCCCCTTAACTGTTTGCAATCCTTACTCTTTCGTCTGTCTAACTGCTGGGCTCATCTTCATCTTCCTGAGTGCCATAGCTTTTCCTTTGTTCTTGTTGCTGGTCCCAGAGAAGCAGACATGCAATGATATCCAGTGTGTGATGGGTGTGCTCCCACACACACAGGACTTCTGCTGTCACCACCATCACCCTCTAAGTGTCCCCCTGGTTGTGGTACTCCCAGTCTCCACCGGGAGTTGCTAATACCATGGAGTCCACAGCCCACCCTCTCCAGGAGAGGAGAGCAGTCCTCCAGATACTCAATCCTCTCCTCTCCTCCCCAGTCCACCTCCCATGTCCTGAGTTCACTCCCAAACATGGGTTGCCATCATGGCACAAGGTAAGGTGGATGCCTCAGACCTCAGTGTTACTGGGCCATTGGATTTATTATAAGAGTGACTTTAACTTATCTGCCTAGGCCATGACTTCTCCTCAGAGTCTCCTTGTGAGTTAATTCACTCTGCACTACTAAAGGAGAACATAAAAACCAAAAAAACTATATTTGGTTTGTTCTGCATACTACATAGAAACATAGACTTTGACGGCAGATAAGGACTGCTTGGCCCACCTAGTCTGCCCATTTTCCTACCTAACAGATAAGCTGCAGATCCTAGTTAACCAACAGCTTACTTCCTCATACCCGCCCCTAGGACTGCCTTATGCCTGTCCCATGCATTCTTGAAGTCCCCCACTGTTCTTGACTCCACGACCTCCTCAGGGAGGCTGTTCCATGCATCCACAACCCTCTCAGTGAAAAAATACTTCCTCACATTACCCCTGAGCCGTCCCCCCTCTATCTTCAAATTGTGCCCCCTTGTTCTTGCACATCTCTTTTTCTGGAAGATGCTACCCTCTTGGACTTTGTTGATTCCCTTGAGGTACTTGAAAGTTTCTATCATGTCTCCTCTCTCCCTTCTCTCTTCAAGAGTATACATATTAAGCTCCTTTAGTCTTTCTTCACATGTCTTCTGGTGCAGACCCTGCACCATTTTGGTTGCCCTCCTCTGGACAGCCTCCACTCTGTCTATGTCTTTGCGGAGATGGGGTCTCCAGAACTGCACACAGTACTCCAGATGGGGTCTCACCAACTGTCTGTACAGAGGGATAACAACTTCCTGTTTTCTACTATTGATGCCTCTTCCTATGCATCCCAGTATCCCTCCAGCCTTCTTTACTGGCTTCTCACATTGCTTGCCCACCTTTAGGTCATCTGATATAATTACCCCCAGGTCCCTTTCTATTTTTACTGTTGTCAGTATCTCACCTCCCCATTGTGTACGCTTCCTCTGGGTTTTTTGTTTCCCATGTGCATTATCTTGCACTTCTTTGCATTGAATCTGAGCTGCCATACATTTGACCATTCCTCCAACCTTGCCAAGTCCCTTCTCATCCTTTCCACTCCATCTTGTGTATCAACCCTGTTGCAGATCTTTGTGTCATCTGCAAAGAGACATACTTTTCCTTCCCAGTTCCTCTGCAATGTCACTTATAAAGACATTAAAAAGGACAGGTCCCAGTACTGAACCCTGCGGTACCCCACTAGTAACCCTCCTTTCTTCACTGTGTACTCCATTTACTACTACCCTTTGCATTCTGTTGTCTAGCCAATTTTTTATCCAGGCTAACACCTTGGCACCCATTCCAAGGCTGGCTATCTTGTGTATTAATCTTTTGTGTGAGACTGTATCAAATGCCTTGCTAAAATCTAGGTAGGCCATGTCCACAGTCCCTCCCTGATCTACTACTTTGGTCACCCAGTCAGAGAAATCTATTAGATTCATCTGAAATGACCTTCCCATCGTGAATCCAAGCTGCTTCGGGTCCTGTGCCCCACTGGCCTCTAGGTACTCAATAATTCTTTCCTTCAGAAGTGATTCCATCATTTCCCTACCACTGAGGTCAAACTAACTGGTCTGTAGTTTCCTGCCTCTGTCCTGTTCCCACTTTTGTGAAGAGGAATCACATCTGCCCTCCTCCAGTCCTCGGGTACCACCCCATCTTCCCATGATTTGCTAAAGAGAGTAGTCAGCGATGTCACTAGTTCTACCCTTAGTTCTTTTAGAATTCTTGGGTGAATCCTATCAGGCCCCATTGCTTTGTCCACTTTCAATTTTTTAGTTCTTCAGAACCCTTTCTTCTGTAAATGGACTGGTGTCGACCCCGTCTTCAGAGTATTTCTCTTGTTTGGTTTAGGTAACTCCCTCCTCTTCCTTTGTGAACACTGAGCAGAAATATTCGTTCAGTATCCCTGCTTTTCACTGTCACCATCTACCCACATTCCTCCCCTTTATTAAGCTTCAGTATCCTCCTTTGGTCTTTCTTGCTCCCTAATGTACCTATAAAAGGTCTTATCCCCCTTCTTAACAGAATTGGCTATCCTTTCTTCGGTTTGGGCCTTTGCTATTCTGACTGCATTCCCAGCCTCTTTCTGCTTTAACTGATAAAGTTCTCTGTCCTGCTCCTTCTGTGTTTCCTTTTATTTCCTGAATACTGCCCTTTTCTCCTTAACCTTCCCTGCCACCTCTTTTGTGAACCATAGCAGTTTTTTCCTTCGTTGTGTTTTATTGATTTTTTTTATGCAAAGGCTTGTTGCCTCTGTGATGGCTGTTTTGATCACTCCCCATTGTTCCTCCACCCCTCCTTCTTGCCTGTTTGCTACTGTTTTTCTGAGGCACTCTCTCTTTTTCCCAAAGTCAGCCATCCTAAAGTTTAGCACTCTTGCTTTTGTATGGCTTGATTGTATGTCTGTGTTTATTGTGAACCACACTGTTTGATGGTCACTTGTTCCCAGATGGCTACCGACTTCTAAATCTGAGATTCTTTCTCCATCCCCATTTGAAAGTACCAGGTCTAAGATTGCTCCCTCCCTAGTGGGTTCCAATACTAGCTGTCTGAGACATGCCCCCTGTAGGGCATCAAGGATGACCCTGCTCTTGGATGTGCCTTCAGCAAAGGTGCTCCAGTTAACATCTGGCATATTCAGGTCCCCCATCAACAATATCTCCCCTTTTTCTGCCATTCTAAGAAAGACTTCTATCATTTTCTTGTCCATTCCCTCCCCCTGAGATGGGGGTCTGTATACAACCCCCATGCGGATTGTGGTGCCATTTCCTGTCTCCAGGGTGACCCAAAGTGCCTCATCTGCTCCCTGTTTTCTCTTTAGTTCTGTTGCTTTGATCCCTTCCTTTACATAGAGCTCCTCCTCCTCCTCCTCCTCTTTTACCCTCCCTGTCCCCTCCGTAGATTGTGTATCCTGGTATGTTGACATCCCAGTCATGGTTCTCTGTGTACCATGTTTCTGTGACTGCCACAATATCCAGGCAACCCTCTTCCATCAAGGCCACTAGTTCAGGAGCTTGTTACACAGACTACGGGCATTGGTACTCATCACCCTCCACTTTCTGATAGCCTTACCCCTTTTAGCCCCATTTCTGTCTTTACTGCCTTTGCCTTTTTTTACATTTAAATTTGTTCTGCTCCCTAATAACTTCTGTACCTTGGTGTTTACCTCACTAATCACCATGTTTTGTGAGGGGAGGCTTGGATTTCCCGGCTCCTTTTGAGTGCCTCCCCCCCCGGGCCATTCTACTCTCTTACTAGTGTCTCTCTGGTCTGTCCTGCCTGATTGATCTGGTTGGTTTGAATATAAGGACAGGTTAATTGATAATTATGAAAGATCTGAATGTTGATTCATGTGGCTGAAATACTAAAACATATGAAATTCTCATCAACAAACTAAATTTTACTCAACTTACATCTGATACTACAAGACATTCATGGCTACATTTCCCAAATTGAGAAAGTGCCTCATCCACTGTGCAGGTGTTTTCTCCATTTCAATTAATGACCATTCCCCTACCTTCTACATTTGGAAGCCCCCCCACACACCAATTATCCTGCAGGATTATTCAATTTGGGAGTTATTGCCGACCAATCCCTCATTTACTGGTCACACCTCTTCAATGTTCATGATGCTTCCTCTGCTTTGAAGTTCTTTAGAAGCAAGTTTTCTGAAATTCCAGCTACTGTCAAAAGTAAAATCCAATCAATCCAAGCAATTTTGTTTCTAAAATGCCTTTCCCAAAGTAGCCTCAAAGTGCTGTACAAAATGCATCAAATATAAACACATAAAATATAGAGTATAAATCAAGCACAGTCATTACATACAGTTTCTGTTAAAATCAGCCAAACAAAAGATGGCTGAGCACATTAAACAAAATGAGGAGTATGGCAACCAGATAGATAGACAGTGGATTGTTATCACTTATCAAAGTGAGGGTCAAAAGCTAGTCCAAATTCAAGGCCCTATCCATTTCATTGGACCAGAAGGAAGATAGTAAGATGAGAAATTTATATAAAAGAGCAATTCTAGTTAAAACAGCACATATTGTAAGGATCTTCTTCTTACTTGTGTCTATTGACCTAGTAGATTCTAGTTTCAAATTAAGAGACTTATAGGTCTAAACAGTAATTATCTGTAAATGATATGATCCTAAATAGAATGAGTTGTACCAACACAGTTACAATTACTGATGCTTTTAATGACCATTTTTCAGGCATGTCTCCCAGTGCTAGTCCCTCCACCAGTGTACATAATGGGCCTTTTTTAGTCCATACTTATCATGCTTATGTTTATCCTAGCTTTCCTTGATTCTACTTGACAGTTGTGAGGTTCACTGAGTTCCTAAATTGGTATCAGTTTTTTGGGATGGATCAGACACAAATTCCTTAAATTAGCACTGTCCTTCTTGACTTCCCCATTACTCAGATTTTCATCTCATCCCATATTTCAGATACCATCCCTGATAAATGGAAAGCAGCCAAAGTTGCACCTGTACACATGGAGACCATAGGATTATTGACTGTTCTCACCATCTTGCTATCGTATCTATACTGTACTTAATAAACTTCTTGAAAGCTGATCCTTGCTCAGTTAACTCCGCAACTATGGTATTTGCTTCTTTGCTCAGTACGGTATCTGGAGGGGTCATGGTATGGCCACAGCACTTGTTAAACTGAACAGTGTTATTAGTACTGATATAAATAATCTTCTGATAATGTGAATTGTGTTTTTAAACTTGATCAATGCCTTTTATCTTTTTGATGTCTTTTCTCTTCTAAGCTATTAGCCTTAGGCATCTCTAGCACTGCCACATCCTGACTTAAAAGCTACTTGTATAATACGATACAGCTTGTCATGATGTACTGCTCTCTTTCTAACCTGACTACCACTAATGCTGGTGTTCCTCAAAGCTTGATACTTGATTCTTTTCTTTTTTCTCTTTTCATAATTAATCTACTGTATATAGAAACATTCAAAATCATAGGATCATAGGAAATTTACAAATTCGGTAGGCAGAGATTGCCTTTTATGAACTCGATAACAGTATTATTGGTGGAAATCAAATTTCTTGTTACCCATGTGTATATCCAATCTATTTTTAAAGATATTAATTGTGTTGCTATTCACCGTACTTTTTAGTAGGGCATTCCATGTAGCGATAACCCTTTGTGAATACCATGGGTTCCTCTTGTTAGTTTTGTTATGGCTACCTTTTAATTTCATATCATGCGTGCTTGTATTTATGTTAGTGAGGTTTTTATTTTACCCAATGGTCTTGCATATTGACTCATCCTTTATTGCTTTGTATGTAAGGCACAGGTCTCCCCTCATTCTCCTGTATTGCATTGAATAAAGACCATTTTTTTTAATCTTGTACTGTAGTCAAGACTACATACAAAGTTTTTTAGTTGCCTTACATTGAGCTTTTTCTAGTAATTTGTTTCAGCTTACTAATTGTGGAGCACATACAGATGAGCAATATTCCAGGTGAAGTCTTACAAGGCTGGTGTACAGGGGGACCATGATCTTTTCATTTCTGCTTTTAGTATTTTTCAATATGCAACTTAATATTTTATTGCTCTGTTTTACAATATTGTTTGTGTGTATGTCAAAGGATAAAAAAATTTGAAATGGCAGCTCCAAGATCTTTTTCATTATTGGTTGTTTGTAAAATTATGTTATTTAATTTATAGCTGTAACAGGGGTTGTTTTTTACCAGGTGCATCACCTTACATTTAAGCACATTAAATGATAGACTATTATCTTCTGACCATTTCTCAAGATAAGTGAGATTTTTTGAATATCTAGTGCTGAAGTATAATCTGTTATGATGCCACCAAGTTTGGAATCATCGGCTTTTTTTCCCATCCAGCAATTTTGTATTAAGAGGAAACATAGAAAATATTCATATATTAAAGACAGCTGGCCCTAAGATAGAGCCCTGGGGAATGTCACTTGTAACAGGCCCCAAGGAGATAGGTGGCCCTTTAATGAGACATGCTGTGTTCGATTTGACAGCCATGCATCTACCCATTATACAATTAAAGGGTGGATTTTTAGATATATCACCTGTTCTATTAGTATTTTGTGTGACACTGAGACAAAAGCTTTGGAAAAGTCCAGAAAGATCTCATCAACAGATAGCACTCTATCCAATGCTTTGCTTACTGGTTCAAAAAAATTCAAAAAGGTTTGTTTGGCATGATCTGCCCTTAATAAGCCCATGCTAGGTAATATTGATATGCTCTAAATCTGCCAGATCTGTCATTATTCTTTCCTTTAATAATCTCTCCATTAATTTACAGAATACTGCTGTTAAACTTATAGGTCTATAATTTTTGGCCATATTTTTGCTACCACTTTTAGGGGAATCACTGTAGCCTGATTCCATGTAGGGGTGGTAATGCCAGTGTTGAGAGAAGCATTAAACAGTGTAGTCAAAGGGCCGACTAACTGATGTGCCATATTTTTTTATGAAATTTGGAGGAATTCCATCGGTTCCCATGGAGCCATTTGATTTGGTCAAGCCGATGACCTCAAAAAACTTACTTTATGTTGAATTGTTTAATACTATTAAATAGTTCTGTGCTAATTAGAGGCATAGACGTTTTAAGACTAAAGATGCTGATGAAACTTTCATTTAGTTCTATGGTCATTTCTACTTCATTTATTAAAATTCCCTTGTTCGTCTTTAGGGGTCCAATTGTTGGATTGCTTTTTTTCATAGATTCAATGTAATGAAAAAAAATATTTTTGTTGTCTTTAACAGGGATGGCTAGTTTTTCCTCAAGATGTGTTTTTTTGATTTTCTAATTAAACTCTTATTTTTATTTACAGATTTTTTATAAGCTGTCCAATGACTAGGCAAAGGATGTTTTTTGTATTTTTTATATAGTCTTTATTTTTTTTTTAGGTTACATTTTATGCTGTTATTCCACCATATGGGTATTCTCTTATTTTTTTATATTTTTTTCTGGTGGGCACTCAAAGATTCATACAGTACTGGAGTTCTTCCTGAATTTTAAGCCAGGTGTTATTAAGATCACAATTTGCAAGTTCAGTTTCCCAATCCCAAAGTTTTAGGTATTCCTTTATTGATTTATAATCTGCTTTATAGAAATCTTTAATCAAGGTGCAGCTGTGAGCCCCTGCATATTTATTGATGTTTGTGTCTATAAGAACCATGTTGAGATAGCTATTTGATAGTGGATGTATTACCTCAACTTTGTTGATTTCTTCTTCTAAGATTGTTAAGAATAAAGCTAAAATAGCCTTCTCCTTAGTAGGGTTTTTGACTAATTTTTCCATATTATTTAGGATCATTATGTCAATAAATCTGTTTTCCAGAGCTGAAGAGCCCTTGCAGGATTCCCAGTTGATATTTGGGAGATTAAAATCTCCCAAGAGAATATAATTATTATGAGGTTCCATAGCTTCCTTTTTATTCATAAACATGTTGTTCTCATTGCTATCTAAGTTTGCACTCTGTATCCAAGGCCAATAGTTATACTATGTTTATTAGGGAAAAGGACTTTAGTGCATAATAATTCAATGTCTATGTTGTCATCGGTTTTACTATCCATTTCACAAGCTTTAAAATCGTTTGACACATACAATACTATTCCACCTCCTCTTAAGTTTCTTCATTTTTTTCAAATGTTGTATATCCAGTAATCTGAGTACCCCAATCACTCTCATTGAACCATGTTTTGGTGACCCCACAAATATCAATGTTGTGTGTTAACAAAAGTTCATCAATTTTATTTGAGAGACAACGAGCATTTACAAGAAGTATATGAAGGTACTGTTTGATTTGCATATGCATTTTATATTCCTTCATAAGAATTATTTTTGTAATTTTAGAATTGTTTTGTGTCTGAATTTGTATTTAAATAATGTGTCTTATTGTCTAATGTGTTACTGGTGTTAAGACAGTGTGGCAGGTATCTATCCCTTGTATTTTAGTTTAAATTCTTTTAAATGTAAGAAATGATTTGTTTGCCTAGAACTTTGTTACCCTTTCTATTGAGATGTAAGCCATCCCATGAAAAAAGTTTGTTTCTAACATTAAAGTTCTCCCAGTGAGTAATGCAGCCAATATGTTGTTTTAAATACCAACTACGTAGCCAATTATTTAGTGTTTTGATTTTTATTTGATTGAATTCAATTAATTTGGGAATGGGTAAAATCTAAAAAAATGCTATTTCACAGTTCATTTCTGTAAGTTTATTTGCCATAGCCACACTATCTTGTTTTATTTTTGTTATGGGCTCTCTCAAGATGTTGTTTTCCCCAACATAGATAATGACTAATGGGTCAACTGAGCTTTTCAAAATATCATCTAACATCAAGGTGATGTCGTCAATTTTAGCACCTCCAAAAGAAGACAGTGTTCTGTTTTCTTTGTCATTATTACAAACTATTCTACCTAAATGTTTAACTATTGAGTCCCCTAATACATATACTAATTTGTGTCTTGGTTCTGTCTGAAAATCCACCAGATCAATGTCCTCTGGAAGGGATAAGTTTATTACCCTAGGATGATCCCTGTTAGAGGTAGAGATGGACAGCACAGACTTTGAGTGTATAGAAACACTTTGTTGGGTAATATCTGATCCTTCGTTAGTTACAGAGGTAGTTATTTCTGATTGCATGGGCCTCAAAGGACCAACTGGGGTGTATGCACTATTTTCAATGTGCTGATCAAGGCAACTAAATGCATCAAAACGATTGTCAAGGGGTAGCATAAAAATGCCTGCCTTACAGCCTCTTTTTGGTGCCTTGGCTTTCTGTACTAAGAACCATTCTTCCTCAGTATTTTTGTTTGCATCTAGCTCACTTGCTCTTTTTCTTGTCTTGGATACTGAGGGGATATTAGCTTCTGTAATGGTTACTGAGTCGTTAGGGCTGGGTGGAGACATACTGCAATATCAGGATCATTATTTGCTATTACATCAGAACCATTTACACTGACTGTGTTATCATTAACTGGTTTATTTTGGAAAAATTAACTATTTTTCATTTGCAATCTAACTGCCTTGTCTTTTTGACTGGTTTCCAGTGCATTTAATCTGGATGCAAATGTTGCTGTTTCTTGCAGCAGATCCTCATTTTTGAGGCATTTAGCACACTTAAAAGCATGATCTTTCCCTAGAGTCTGGGATATGATTGCATACATGTTGCAAGACATACATTCAATACTCATCGATCCACTCAAGGTCATAATGTAGTCTGCCATAATTATTAGTATCAGCAAACCTAGGCCTATTACTACTTGTTACATTAGAGCTAGTGTTTCTTAAAGTAAAAGGTTTGTACTTTACTCTGTATATGTATCCGGGCATGGAAACTATGCTTCCATAATTTTACTTGCTAAACATGTGGTAGAAATGTCAGCAGAAAAAGGCTTAGTAGTCCATCCATTCTGCCTTTCCCTGCCTGTCTAATAAATTGAGCCCTTGCCTTTCCCCATATTCCCTCCTGCCTACCATAATACACAGTGACACTTTTCTAATAGGCCTGTCCCATCCCATCTTAAACCCTGCAGCTGTCTCAGCATATGACTTAATTTAGAATTTTGTTACATTCTTTTTTATGATTCACTTTTTATTGACTTTGATCACCTATTGTACAAATATTTGCATTCATTGTTAAGAGATACAAAAAGACAATGAATTTAAACAGTAACATATCTAGAGAGTTGATATAACATTCCTTAGTTACTAAGAAAACATGAATGAACAATTTAAAAATAAAAATCTAATAGTTCAGAGTCTACAGTGGTTAAAGAATACCTACAGTATGGATAAAGATTAATCCAAGGATAGCTGTTATTAGTCTATGAGAGCTTCTTGCTAACATTCCATGTGAGTGTGACAGTATACAGGGGTTATTTCAGAAAGTGGCCTGTCTGCTAGAAGGGCAGGCACTAATGTCAGGGTTTTCCAGACAAAACAACAGGAGTGGGTCAGCTCAGGTAACATAGGAGAGGGAGGGACTGTTGGAGTGGGGGGGAGAATGGAAAGGAAGATTATGGGAGGAAGGTAAGGGGAAATTGTGATAGGAAGAATGGAACAAAGAAGGTAGAGTTATGAAAACCAGGGCAAGAACTGGTGGAGGTAAAGGGGGCACATGTAAGGTGAGGGTAGTGGAAGCAGGACTGGGAGCTCCCTTCTTCACTTGCTAGAGAGCTGGTTGGAATTATTGGTTGGTACTCTAGCACAACAGTCAGCAGTGACAAGTATTGTGGATTCAGGAGTGGATTTTTTGGAGCAGTTTTGGGTGACTAGATAAGGTAAGGAAATAAAAAATTGGGGGTAACAGGCAGGCCAAAGAAATATGTTGTGGAGTGAGAGGGTTGGTCTGCAGGTCTCATGGGAGAAGAACCATTTTAAAAGGTGACTTGTTTTACGGTGAGGCTGTGTTTGTCATACTCCAAATCGCACCAACTCTGGTAAAAAACCATACACGAATCAATTTCTTCTCATTTTTATTTATTAAGCATACCCCAACATTTCACCAGTATCTGGCTTCTTCTGGGGAACTGTTAAATCAAAATTTAATAATTTTTACTAATACAGTATATGTATACAATATTTCTATCATTTTAACAGTTTTTTGACACCACTGTCTACTTTTCAAAATATATCAAATACATAATCATACACATTTCTTTTGCTCAGTATCACAGATATATTTCAATTTATTATAGGTATATAACTTCTGTTATATTATTATCACAAAGTGATTTTACTTTTATTTTAACATATTTCTTTAACTGACTGCTTGCCAATCCTCGCTTTCCCAAATAGTAAAACATAAAATCAAACTCAATATCAAGTGACTTCACTTATAACCTCTACTCATGCTAACCATTTCTTAAATAAGTTTCAAAATATTCACCTATTCAAATATTTTTTAAAGGCTCTTCTTTGGCCAAGTCTGCTAATCCCTTGCTTTTGTTTCCTATTCAAGATACAAAGGTTACTTATTACCACTTGTTCACAGTGTATGCTACATTTCTTAGAACAGGTTTTAACTTAAAATCATTACCTACTAGTTGCTGCTCAATTCAACTTCAAATTGTCATTATTTACTTCAGTAAGCACATTTCATGCATAATGTATCTTCTACCTCAAGTATTAAAATACAGAAAACAAAGTTAATATCATTTTAATGACATTCTAAGCATTCTATTAGTGCAAGAAATAGTACTCACATAAAGCTGGCATTTGTTCTGTTCCAATTCTTAAATGAGGCAGCAAGAGATTGGCAGCAGCTTTTACCTTTTTATACTCATTCTCAATGAGCACTAATAATTCTATCTGCTTTCCAATGAGTTGTAACCAGGCAACTAATGGTTGCTAAGGAAGGCCATTGCTTTGGTAAAATTAGTGTGAACACTAACCACAGTATATCAATGAAATGAACAGCTACTTCTATTCATTGTGCTTTTGTTTTTAGGTAAATATTTGAACTGTTTTCTGTCATACAGTACGTTGCTGTGTTCGCTGATGAAAAATCAGTAATTGCCCTAAGCCCTGAGCAAAAGAAATGTGTATGATTATGTATTTGACATATTTTGAAAAGAAAACAGTGGTGTCAAAAAACTCTTAAAAAATTATAGAAATATGTATACATATACTGTATTAGTAAACATTATTATTTTTTGATTCAACAGTTCCCCAGAAGAAGCCAGATACTGGCAAAACATTGGGGTATGCTTAATAAATAAAAATGAAAATGAGAAGAATTTTATTTGCATATGGTTTTTTAACAGAGTTGGTGTGATTTGGAGTATGAGAAGTTTTACACACACAGTACCGTCTCTGCAACAGAAACTTTCTTGAGAACAGTGAACAGATTTCCTGAGGGACTCTTTGTTGTTGAGGCTGAGTTTGTAGCAGAGTGGCTGGGGGGATGGAAAACATAGGCTACTGTGCTGAGGTTTTTATGCTGTACTGAGGTGGTTTAAGGAGGCATCACAAGGAGGGAGTAAAACAGGAGCATCTGGGTGAAAAGGAAGGACAAGCAGTGAGATTTGTGGAGCTTCAGGCAACAAGAAATATGAACAGAAAAGGATTAAAAAGCAGACTGAAGAAAGGGGAACCAGGGGTGAAAAACAGAGGATAGAGAGAGCTTTGTGTTGTGCACAATGAAGGAAGCAGGCTTAAAGCTGGATAAGAAAATCTCTAGGAGTGTAGAAGGCCCAAGAGTGGGGTGAGCAAAATAAGGCATAAGTAAGGGGAAATCCAGCATTAGAATTGGGCAGAATGCTGATTTAAAACCCATGGGTCACATGGTCATCAGGATGCTGTGCATGCTTGCTACAGATAGCCGCCATCTTATATAGGGTGATTTGCATGTATGCATGCATGATAAAACAGGGCACTGAAAATCAAGGAAAGTAAGAATCACAGTGTGGTTAGACAGCAAGCAAAGAGGGAAAGGGGAATCAGCAGTCAAAAGGAAATGATGAGAGCAGAGGGAGGTTTTTCAGATCTGCGGAATGGGTCATGTGGTCATTTCACAGGAAGCCATGCATGCGTGTGACCAGCAGCCACCATGTTGGGAATGGTGGTGAGTCAGTGTGCATTTGTAGAACATGGAGAGCCAGAATTTTGTGGAGAGCAAGAAGAGAGGCATTGAGCATGCATGGATGAAGCGGATGCCATGTTAGGCATGGCAGCAAGCATGTACAGTCAGGGGAAAATTAGCACAGGGATAGAGAGGCAGCAATAAATACAGGGGCAAAGGGGGATGCAGTATTTCAGGGTTTTAGGAGGGGAAAGGCATTGGGAATGCATGATGGATGCAATCTGATGTGGACCAGCAGTAAGCATTCCATAGATGGAGTGGTGCACATAACCACAACAGTGCAGCAGAGGGAGACTGGGGGTAATGCCAGGGTGCAGAAAAACAGTGACACCCATTGGTGGATCACAGAGTTAGGGACTGGAGAAGCTCATGACCACTGGAAACTGTGTACACAGCTTCATTATTGATCATGGTGCCCAAGAACTGGTACACATCATGGGGAGTTTAACTTTTGGGGGTTGTTACCACCTAATTTATACAGTATCTCAAGCATTCTTCTCTTGGTTACTGTCATGGTAGGCAGTACTACCAAGACAGGGAGGCATTTTCTTTTGCTGGGATATTAAAAATGATGTCCACCTAACACAGCATGGTGGCAGTCTGAAATTAACTCGGGTCTTTGGTTTTGAGGTTTTGCCGGATGTTGCTAAGGTGCTGCATGCTACACAGTTGAGGAGTTGAGCTGTGGGACAGGAGCTGTACAATAATAACTGTCTACTTATTACAGGTATACCACTGTTGCCTCACCTGTCAGCAAGTGTACAGCCTTACCAGTCATTCTAGTACACCTGGAATTTGGCAGTGTTATCGCTCCACTCTGCAATCTCCCACTGGAGTTTGGAGTGTGATAACAGTGGACCTATGAGCGTGCTTTGCAGACAGTCTTTGGAGCACCTCGACTGAGCGATTCACTGTCTTTATTGCAATTCTTTTATGACAAAATCATCCCTTTGACTATACATTTTGAGATTGTGCAAACTGATTGTCAACAGCTATTGCTGAGCCCTCAGTCAGTTGTGCTAATTTCACTGAAGCTGCTGGAGCTGAAGCTGAAGGCTAATTGTGAAAACTGAATTGTACAAGCAGAACAAATAGCGCAAGAACAAGTTCTGTGGTCAATTTTTTTTTTCTTGTTTATTTTTTATTTTCGGGACATCTGTTAAGTAGTAAGAAGCTCCAATAGGGTTATACAGAGAAAACAGCCTCAAGCAGCCTTTCAGCTGTTAACTTAGTCAGGATTTGCAGTTTTTTTCTCTATCAGCCTTCACGGGTTCCTATAGATTATATGTTAGACAATGTATTTCTGTATTTTAGTACCTTCATTGCGTTTTATAGCAAGTAGTACCTTTTGTCATATATGGCTCTAGGAGACTTAGAGTTGCATGTGACTAAATTACTCTCATAGGCTTCAGTTTTGGTAATTTTAGTATCTTAATAAATTGACAATACTTTATAGCATCATTTTAACATTGGTCTGAATTATGATTAGAGTAACACATTTCAGTTATTTTTTTTACAGTTAAACTTTTTTATTAATTTTTCATAAGATATACAGACAAACCTCTTACAGTACAGTACAATGTGAGGATTTTTTTTTTTAAAGAAATTGAGGCAGCATATAATAAGAACATTGCTACAATAATACAAGGAGCTTTTGGTTTAAAATATAGTAAACAATACAGGTCATGTAATTAGCATATACTTGACATTTGTAGTGAACTTAAAGCAGATAGTATGATTAGATACAGTTTATATTAAAATGTTACATAATTATATATGACGCTGCAAAAGGGAAAAAAGTACATACGTAAAAGGATTGTGGAGTAATAAAGAACGATTGAGAACAGAGTATAGGAAAGAAAAGATATATAAGAAAGTTAAGAAGAGAGAGAGGGAAACTATAAAAAAAGGGGAAAAAAAGGCGAGACTATAATGATGTATCAGTAAAAGGGGAAAATCCATACATATTAAGTCCACACATTGGTGTTGGAAGATTTAGTTGATTCCAAAAAATTAAAAAAGCCCTGCCAACAATTGTTATATAACATGAGTCGGTCAGACAAGATATATGTCATACGGTCCAGAGAGGCATATTGCAATAGTTGGTTGATGATACCAGGAAGGGTAGGGATAATGTTGGATTTCCAATGCATGAGGATTGTGCATTTAACTTGAAGGAAGAGCATATTTAACCATCTGCTCTGTGAATATGAAATTTTATAAGAACGGTGATTAAAAATACCAAGAATGCAATGTTTAGGCTTCCAGTGTAAAAGGCTGACCTACCACTTTCATTGCAAATTTGTGAGTACAGTGCCAAATCTTTTGTATGAGGGAACAGTGCCATAAGATATGCAATAAATCCCCAATGGGGGGATTGCAGCGCCAGCAATTGTTATTTTTCAATAAACCCATTTTTTGTAATACAACAGGAGTTCTGTACCACAAATGAAGGATCTTGGTTTGAATGAGGGAACTGCGTTTATCATTAAAAGATTTGTGACAGGAGAGCCAACATCTGGACCATTGTGCATTGGTGATATTATATTGTAGCAAAGTACTCCATCTGTTTTAGCATTGACAGAGTAGTCAGGAAGGATATCACAAATATCTTTGTAAACAGTGCTATTTAAATTGGATGTTGTTTTTATCCATTTAGAGATGTGCATATCATACAGAGAATTGATAGAGAAGGGTGTGAGGTAAGAGTTGCATGCGGTACGAAGCTGTAGATATTTCCAAAAATCCTTATGGGGAAGATTCCATATGCCTCGTAGGTCAGTGTAATATTTTAACTTTAATGACTTGGGTTCAAGTATATCCTGCAAAAAGAGAATACCCTTATTTTTCATGGTACGACAAAAAATGGGGTGATTGTGAAGAGATATATGGTGGTTACCCCAGATGGGGGTGTAAGCTAAGGGTTTGGGGTTAGATTTAATATGCTTGTGAATGATTTTCCAATAGAATATAGAAGCAGCTATGGTAGGGTGAGACTTTAAAGAAGAGGTAAGGGTGTTATAAAGGAAAGAAGTCGCCACATTACCAGGACATAAGGATGTTTCCATATTGACCCATAAAGGATACTGGATGTTGGGTTTGTTAAACCATGTAATTGTTTGAGATGTACGGAAAGCCCATAAGTAGGCTTGGAACCAAGGAAGACCAAAGTCACCTTTTGACCAATGGGATCTAAGTTTATTATGACTAAATCTAGGTATTTTGCCTTCCCAAATGAAGCTGCCGATAATTTTGTCTATTTTGGTAAGAAAACTAGAGGGAAGTATCAAAGGGATATTGGAAAATAGGTATAATATTTTAGGAGTTATAGACATTTTAATGGCGGAAATTTTACCATTAAAAGAAAGTTTAAGTAGCTTCCAAGTGTTGTTTGGATACTGGTTAACAGAGGGGAAAGATTAGTATCCCATAATTTATTCAATGTCAGGGTGATCCGAATGCCAAGATAAGATATACCTTGAGGGGCCCAACGAAAGCCTAATGAGTTGTTCAGCATTTCAGTTATTGATTTTATAGAATACAGGTCAATTCATGAGAAAGTTAAAAATGTATTGAATATCACATGTTAAATAGTGATAATTGTATGAGGTTAATTCTCAGTATTTTAGTTTAAGAAGGAGATGCTCCTGAGTTTTGTTTCAAGTTCCTAATTATTAATAGAAGTCAGTATACAGCCAATTTGATAATTGTTCAGTTAGACTTGCCAGTCATGGGTGGTGTGCTTGCCCCCTACTTTACAACTATCAATGACCAATTTGTTCCCTATGGTAATTTTGTGAGTGGCTCACCAAGGCCAAATTAAGGTTATTATATAATCTCACTTTAAATTCTATAGCATGCTGTTGCACCTGAGATCATTGTTGTGTTACCGAGGAATCCTGCATTTGTTCAAGCATTTGCAGCACACACAGTGGGTGGTTAAGCTACCGAACTATTTATTCTAATTCACCACTTGTGGTTTGAAATATGCGTTTAGTGCAGTTTCTGAAATAATTTCTACCACAGATTACTAAGCGGTAACAGTGACAGTCTCAAGTTGGAAAACTGTTACATAATCTTGTCAGCAAAATTAATTGGAAAGGCTGTCACTTATTTGTTGACCAGTGAGCCACTCTGCTTAGTACCACAACACAAGTGAATTTTAAATAGTAAGTATATGTGGGACACTGCTGATTCTTTTTCTATATGCTCCTTTTTATGTTTTATAGTAGATAAAGTAGATAAAAACCCCAACTATGGATTTTATAAGAGTAGTTTAAGTGACCAATTGGGTTTGAAACCATTATATCATTTTACACTGCTCACTACTATTAATTTTTAGCCTCAGTTGGTTTTGGCGTTACGGCTTTGTTTTTTGTTTTAACTTTTAATTTATAGTGCCTCAACCTCTGATTGACATCAAACCAACCTGAATTCAATTTCCAAAGTCTGGAGTGTATTATTTTTTGAGACGGACCCGCTTGTACTGGCTTTTTTACCTGTTTTGGCAAATAGACAGTGAGTGTGTTCTGGAAACCCTATGTGGTGCTGAAACATGAGAGATTTCCTAACCGAGTCTGTGGAAGTAAGCTTGTCCCATTAAGGAGTACTTATTTTGTGATTACTTGTTCTCCAGTTTTGCAAGAATCAAGGTCTGGATTATCCAAGTCTGTAATGTCTGTTTATTTGAATCTGTAACGCAATCTAGGAACTTCGGACTAGCGGGAAGTGGATGATAGCTTACTGAACATTCTTGTTTTTAGTAACAGGGTATTTCAATTCCTCATGACGTCACTCAACTGAGTAAGCTGTTTTTTTTTTAGAAACTATCAAGGACTAGATTCACAAAGAGAGCAACAAAATCTGCACTTGTGGGAAAAAAGGCTTGCAAAACTGCAGAAATGCAAGTATGGCATATTCACAGTCAAAATTTCCGCACGTGCAAAAAATCACAAAACTGGTGAGTTGTGAAATTTCGTAAGTGCTGAAAATCTGTAACATGTTTTCTGCAGCTCTGCAAATAAAATAAAAGGCCCAGCAGACTGAACAATAGTAGGTGATTCATATTAAGTGGAGCAGGAGACTTTGACAGTCTTGCAAATGTTGCAACAGAAACATTACTCCCAGTGAAGCAAACAGCTAGTCCCACAACTGGAACCACTGTAGCACCAGCTGTACCAGCAGGACCTTGCACCCAGTGGCAATATGTATCTGTTGGTTGTGTCTCTGAGGTGTTTCTTTCTTCTGCATCTGTAGCACACACTTCTGTCTGTTACCACCTCTGCCTCTACTGCCTGTAGGGCTCCTTTATGGGCTGCACAGAGTCATGTGTCAGTGTCAGTGGCTCAGCAGGTAGCACACTCTCCTCTGAAGCCAGGAGATCAGTAGGCTGTGGGTTCTATCCCCACATCAGGCACTTGGGTTAATATCCCAATACTGACACTTTAGTGCAGCATGAGGGAGGTGTCACACTCCTGAGGTGCCATCTTTTGGATGGGATCTATCAAGTTTGCTGAGTGAATGCATGGATCCTGGGGACCTGGTTCTTGCCTATAATGAGGTGGTAGTCAGGGTCCTGGATTCCATTGCTCCTGTTCATGTTCATGCCCTCAATCTTTGTCCCAAGTCTCCCTGTTTTGATGAGACATTGAGGGAGTTGAGGAGAGTGGGACGAAGGCTTGAGAGATGTTGGTGGAAGTCAGGTCTGGAGAGTGACTGACTTAGTTTGATGGACCATTATCAGGTCTATCAATCAGCAATTACCTGTAAGAGGGCAGAATTCCTGTCCAGGGAAATTGCTGCTGCACAGAATTGACCAGCACAGCTCTTTCAGACTGTGGACAGATTGTGCAATCCAATCTGTCTTCAGCCCAAGAGAGCATTTTCACAGGAGCGGTGTGAGGACTTTGCTCGATTCTTGGTAGATAAGGTTGCCACAATCAGAGCCAACCTCCTCCTAACTCTTTCAAATAGGAGTTGTGGTGGTTGGCAGGAGATGTCGGACACCCAGTTTGTGTAGTCTGACTTCAACTGGCCCACAATCAATGACATAGTGATGATCGTCCAGTTGCCGCAACCGACCAACTGTAGTTTGGACCTGGACCCCACTCGCCTTTTAGTAGGATGTGTGGATAAAATCGGCCTGGTCCTTGCCAAGATAGTCTGATTATCATTGGAGAAGGGGATCTTTCCTGATCCGCTGAAGGATGCTGTGATTCAGCCCCTTCTTAAAAAGTCCTCCTTGGACCTGGATTGTCTGGCTAACTACAGGCCTGTCTCTAACCTGCCTTTTGTAGGTAAGGTTATTGAGAAGGTGGTCACATCACAGCTGGATAATCATTTGACCAGCCACAATGTCTATGATTCTCTCCAGTCCGGATTTAGGAAGAGACATAGTACTGAGACAGCCCTTGTTAGGGTACTAAATGACCTCCTGATAGCGAGAGATTGAGTGATCCGTTCCATCTTGGTTCTTCTTGATCTCTCTATGACATTTGATACTGTTGACCATGGAGTGCTTTTGGAGTGCCTAATGTTTATCTGTGGACTATCGGGCCTGGTCCTCAGTTGGTTTTGATCATTCCTTGAGGGTAGGACTCAGAGGGTGGCGTCTGGGATTTTTTCCTTGGCATCACTCCCCCTATCCTCTGGGGTGCTACAGGGCTCCATTTTGGCACCTATGTTGTTTGCAGTACATATGCTGCTGTTGGGAGTGATTATCAGGTGGTACAGCTTGAGTTTTCACTGCTATGCAGATGATACTCAGCTGTACATGTCCTTTGTGCCCGACCAGGGTGATGCTGTTTCAGTCTTTAACAACTGTCTCACTGAGATTCAGAACTGGATGACTGTGAGCTGGTTGTGGTTAAACCCTGAAAAAACTGAGGTGTTGGTCATGGATCCAGGTCATCAGGGGGCAGTTTGCTGAGGGGGTCACCCTCAGGTCTTTGGCTTGAGGGGACCCAGTTAGCTACCTCAGACTGGGTGCAGAACCTGGGTGTTATATTTGATGATCGCCTGACCCTTAAACATCAGGTGTTGGCTGTTGTCAAAACCTCTTTCTACCATCTGAGGAATATAGCCTGGGTGAAGCATCGGGTTCCTGTTAATGACCTTTCAATATTGGTCCACACCTTCATTACCTCTCACCTGGACTACTGCAACACCCTGTACCTAGGGCTACCTGGGTTGGATATCCGCCATTTGTAGTTAGTGCAGAATGCGGCGGCCAGGCTTTTGACTGGTACATCTAGAACCAGTCATATAATGCCTGTCCTTCATGGACTGCACTGGCTGCCAATACAGTGGTGGATTACCGTCAAGGTCAGTTTGCTGACCTATAAGGCCCTACACTATCAGGGACCTAGCTACCTGCAAGACCTTCTTCATCCCTACTGTCCCTCTCATCCACTCTGATCCACTGATGAGGGATTGCTGGAGATTCCCCCAGGGTTCATTTAAAGACATCTGGGACCAGATCAATTAGTTTTGTGGCCCCAACCCTGTGGAATTCTCTACCTCATCGGGTGCGAGATTGCCTGACCGTTCAAAGCTTTAAGTTAGCCTTAAAAATGCATTTATTTAGTTTGGCATATCCAGATTTTTAAGTATATTTTATTACTTGATTTTAGGATGTTGTTTTAATTTTATGTATTTAATTTATTTATTTTTAAAGCGCTTTGGTTTTGGAAAGGTGCTTTTTAAATAAAAAAAAAGCTTTGATTGATTGATTGATTAATTGAGATGTTAAACCGAGGTCCCATCTGCCTGTTCTGGTGGTAGTTCAGGTGGATGTTAAAGATCCCATGGCACTTCTCGAAAAGAACAGGGAATTTCCCCAGTGCAATGTCCAAATTTTCTCCATTCACAAAAAAAATACCACCAACAGCTTCATCCGGTTCAAGGTCAGTTGGCATTCATCTGTACCCCCCTCCCCCAGGTCATGCCTGAAAATAGGCAGGATTTGTCTAGTGCACTTACCTGGTCAACAAAAATGAAATAAATAAATGTGGTTTTGCTTTGTTGCCTTTCAGTGGAAATGTGTGCTAGTTTTGGTGTAGCAACTGACACTACTATACAGCCTACAGGTTTGCTGCTGTTTGGTGCCTGAACCCCAACTATGATTGTTTCCAAAGTATTAGTACACTGCCTTTTGCTCAAGGCAAGTTATGACTCACTCTCCTTGGTGCAACATGTGTGCAACATTTTTTCCACAACTGCAGAAAAACAGTGGCTGAGAATAGCCTATAATGGGATATGCCATACTTTACAATGCCATTTTTTTGTGCAGGAATTTTCCACAGCTGTAGGCTTTTTGTGTATATGATGCAGCAAAATTACCCCCATTTCTGCAATTGTGCAAATTTTGGGGACCTGTGCATTTTTTCCCCTTCAAGGTGTTTTGTGAATCCTGCCCAAGTCGTTAACATCATTCTTTAAATTTTGGCCTTAAAAATGCAAACAAGGTTATGTAAGAAGTGTTGTCTAAATCATTGAATGTTACCAAACAAAAAGACAAAACAAAACAAAAAAACTCTGTTAAAAAGAAACCTGAGTCTAATGTGACAAAAATAACTAACTACATTAAACATTCTGAGAAATAACCAGTAGTAACTAGCCCCAAGGCTCTGGTAATCAGTCAGAGCTCTCATTCATTATGTGCTTCCCCTTCCACTACAACAAGCATGATAGAAGGATTAAAAAAATCAGAGAAAGCTATCCATACACTTATGGATGCTATAAATAAATGAGAAAGTGAAATGGATAATGAAAAATCTTTGAAGAATAAGTCCATAGAAAATGGATCATCTAAAAATAAAATAGAGGATCCAGTTTAAAAAAAAAGGTGAACCAGACTGAAGTTTTGGTGGAAATCCACCATGCAGTTCCAGATACTGCAAATGAAAACAGTATTATAAATATGAATGTAGTACATGAGCAAACAATTCAAAATACATATTTACAAGAATTTGATGATGTTATAATACCCTATGCCAAGAAAATAGCTTTGGATCCTCTAGCAAAGTGCCCACCAGATATTTCTCACCTATGAGCATCAGAAATAGATCAAAGTACCCCAGATCCTGAAATAATTGAGTTAATAAATGGTTGTCTACTGAAATAATTAAGTAACATTAGGAAAACAATTAACACAGGCAGAAAATTATTAGAAGAACTAATTAATTTAATAAGAGATAGTTTTGGGACATTAAAACTTGACAAAACAGAAATTACAAAAAAATAATAACAATGATTCTAAAGATGGGGTAACATTTATCCATACTCATAAATCAAATGAGACAAAATGTAATAAAGCATCAGTGGATATTCTAACAAAAAGGCAAAAAACAATTAAAGAAATCACTAAAGGGATTGGGGAGATTGAATTAATAGAACAAAACAAATTACTAAAAAAATTAAATTAAATAAAAAGGCAGCCAATTGAGGTGATCTTAAAAATTCAAAGCAGGTACAACATAAGATTACAAATGAGACCAAAAGTGTTAAAATTAATGGGATCCAAAAGAAACAAATGACAAAAAAAGATCATGAACCAAGAGATTTTATGATTAAAAAGGATTTAAATATGATGGATCATAAGGAAAAAAGGATAAATTTACACTCAAGTCATACTGATTTGAGTATATAGAATATTTCAGTTCACACAGGGATTAACAATAGTGCAGAGCTGAATGAGGAAAGAAAAAATCCTAGTAATAAAAATGACAATGAGGACTGGAAGGCACCAACTGTTTTATTTAAGGGCATTCCGAAAACAAGATTTGAATTGAGTGAGACATTGAAAATAGCTGTTTATAACATTTATAAAATAATTTTGGGGTATAAATTTGCTTGGTCTGACATTCGGCCAGTTTATAGATATAGAGCAGAACTGGAAAGAGGTTGGGTATGTCTAGTTACCAGAACTAAAGAACAAAGGCAGGCTTTGCTGCAACACCAAAAAGAATTTGATAATATACTGTAGGTTTAAAAGCTGAAGTCTCAATTTTATCATTTATAAAAACAATGAACACATAAATAAACAAAAGGTCATGGTAAAAGTGCAACCAATGGGAAAAATATACAAAAATGACAGAATAGAATAACTAAGTACCTCGAATCAGTAGAAACTATCCATGTATTAACATCTAGTCCTGAAAGAAGTTATAAAAAGGACCTATATATAAGAGAGAGAAAATGTCAAGGGCCTAGAATAAACAATAGTAATATTCTAGCAGAATCCTCCCTGGGGTACACAGACATTGAATCTTCTGTATCAGTATGTAACAAAAATGCAAAATCAAATACAAACAAAAAATGTATTGATGTACAAGTTGATAACAGCCTATGCCACTAGGGTGATGTGGATACTGATTGACTTCTCAGCTTAAGTAAAAAGCCCAATAGTTTAAAACTATTAAGCTGGAACATTAATGGAATATCAAAAAAACTTAAAAGATCCTGGTTGCATTGACTTCCTTAGAAAATTCAAAATCGTCTTATTACAGGAGACCTGGAATATGGACCAGGACTCTTGTTTCTTGGAAGGCTATCAAACTTGGAACATTAATGTATCAAAGGTCACAAAGTATGGCCAGGCATCCAGAGGTATTTGTCCACTAATTGATATTTCTTTGGATCTGAGGGTACGTGTCATAGTTAGCAATGTCTCAAAGTCATTATTGTATTTAGAACTAAGTATAGGCCAGAAAATGTGTGGTATCTTGATAAATGCATATTTAAATTGTAGAACAAAAAAAATGCTAACTGACTCACTAATGATTCTGGATATTTTGTTAACTGATATTAGAATACAGTATGGAGACATTTTAGTGATCTTGGGGGTGATCTGAATCTGAGACTGGGGGAAACTCCAGAAGATCCAGTTACAACATGGTCCCTGGATGATGCCTTAGACATACCAATTAGAAGCTCTAAGAATAAGTATATAAATAACGAGAGGCATAAATTTTTAAAGCTTCTTAAAGATTATAATCTTAGAATAATGAATGGGCATCTTAAGGATGATTCACCTGGAAAATAGACTTTTCCAACAAAAAGAGGAGGAAGTGTTTTAGATTTTTGTGTTACTGATATATACTCACTTCACAAAATTAATAATTTTCATGAGCTACAGATCTGGGATAGTGATCACTTCCCAATTATAATGGAAATTAATTGGTGGCTCCCATGTATACATAACAAGATGTATCAAAAAGTTGAGGCCAATACTCATATAGTAATAAAAAATGGTAGAAAGATTAAATGGAATCCCTGTACTGAACAGATTTTATTAAATACAATGCACAATAAGACAGATACAAAAAATGCAATCACTGAACATCTGGAGAAGGCTATTCTTGTAAGTGACTCAACTGTTACCTCTCTTACCAACAAAAAGTGTATAAATACTGTCCCCAACTTGGAAAGAAAAATCATTAAAGATTAGATATCTTCACATAGGGTTAAGGGGAATAATGATATAGTAGGAGTTAAATGGTATGACAGAATTTCAAAGGGCAAAAACAAAAAGTGGTACAAACAAGGCAGAAGAATGCGTAAAACATTGAGTTTCTCTGATAGAATAGCCTTCTTTAATTTAAGAGCGGAATATAGAACTCTTATGGAAAAAATCTAACTACAAAAAATATCTGTGGGAAACTACAAAATGCTTTAGTAGAAAAAGATGATAAAACTTTTTGGACTCTCATTGCAAAGGGAGAAAATGAAAATAGAACAAATATTGAAGCAATGATAACCCGACTGCCTGCCTAGCATATTTCATTATAAATTTATTGTTTTCCCAATAGTAAACTGTAGTACATTCCAGTACAAACATCTAAGATAGACAGCTATGATATGAATATACAAGGCATACAATTTGTTGTCCCAGTGAAAGGAAAAAAAATATATAAGAAGAGGGAGGAAAGGGAAGATTGGGGAAGGCGGAAATGAAGGATCCTAGGGAGATAGGGGAAAGCATAACTTAATTCAAAATATACATGGTTACAGGGTATATTTTGGAAAACTATACTAGAAAAGTACACTATGTGGTGATACCTTGGATCTTAATTAATACGCTGTTGAAACAGTCATACCCAGTCATAGGAACATGACTAAACAGTGCATCAGATTGTGGCCAGTAGGCAGGTAAACAATTGTGGGGGGAAACCTTAGAATAGCATGACAGTTTCAAACAGGGATTCTACGATATGAGGTATCAGGTTAAGGCTACTCACCTTACTTGGGTCTTGACTACCCATGATTAAGAAGCCTAGTCCCATTGATTCTGATCTTCAGGGCTCATTCTGTGTTGTACCCTCTCAGAAAGCCATATGGGTAGCATTCTGTGCTGAAGGTGACAAGGATGTTTCCCCTATGAGAAAGATGAGGTATACACAAAGGATCTGATCTCAAACTAGTACTACATCTCTTTGTCTATAGTGGGGCCACAGGTCTGGATAGGAGGACCACATGCCCAGTTCTTAGTGTTATGGGCTTATAGTCATTCTTGAACCCTAGCAGGGGGTATGGTCTATAGGGGTTAGAGGATGCCTAATCAGATATCAGTGATCCAGTGGCCCAGTATGCCACTTGCTCTGCCAGCACACTGACAGAGAGACATTGAGGAAGCAGACACAGTTAGTTCAGTCTACTAATTAGGGTTCATCCCACTCCCTTGGGAGGGTTAGCATATTGGAGGTAGGGGGCCCAGCATGTCTGGAATTTGGTCAGTTAGTAAGTACAAATGTTAGCAAGCTTATCCAGTACTGCCAGAGCTAAAAGGGAGGCCATCACCTCACCTGGAGAGGGGATGTACAGTGTGTGCCATTTGCACAAAAGGGACTGTTTGGTTTGTATGACAAGTAGTGCCAGCCATCTGTGTTCAAGCTGCGTTAGGGGTGGCATATCCGGTCTAATCCCTAGAAGAAAGAATTTAGGCCACTGGGGGATTGGCTTCAGTAACACGTTCGAGGACATGGAACATACACCCTGCCACAGTCTCTGTATTTTTGGGCAAGACCAGAGTATGTGGGCCAGGTCAGCCCCTTTTCCCTGACATCTCCAGCAGGTGTCTGACTCTATGAGTTTGTCTTTATGTATTACTGCAGGAGTCTTATACCATGAATGTGAAATTTTGTTCTGAATTAGTCAAGACCTAACGTCCCAGTACCATTTGTGACTGTTCTTCCAAGCTTGACACCATTGTGTGGTAGTGATACTGCACTGCAATATTTTTTCTCATTTGTGCTTAGAGTCTTCTGATTGGGAGGGGAAAGTGTCCCTGAGCTGGCCATATATTCTCCCAGCTAGATCCTTAGGTTTGTCAATCCAGGACTGAAGGACCTCAGAGCTAGTGCTGTCCTTCTTAGTCTCCAAGAGGGATTTAAGGGCTGCACTTATCTGGAGATATCTCCAAACGTCTTCAGAGGGGAGGTTCCATTGCTCCTATAGTTTTTGAAAGTTGGTAGTTCTGCACAGGTCTGGGTCACAAAGGTCATTTATTTTACAAATGCCCTTCCCATACCTCTGCAGCCATTGTATCCTCCTGTTATCTATGGTGATATTCAGGTTCTGCCAGAGAGGGGTCAGTGAGAGTGGAGTTGGGCACAAGGCAGGTCTGGAGTGGACTTATAGCCAACTGTTCCTGGAGGCCACCACAGTGGAAGAGGGTAGTATTCCAGATGGTGGTGGTCTATAGGAGAGGCTGGACACTTCAGGTGGTAAAAGAAGAGAGGGAGGGTATATTACATTTGCCAGCTATTGTTCAATAGTGACCCATTGTATGGTGAGAAGGGGGTTATCCTGGAACCAGTACACAGTTTGAGCCACTGGAAATGCCAATTTGTACCTTTCCTGCCAAGGGAGGTTCCTTCCTCCCTTGCTCCAGTGGGCTCAGAGTTTTGAGATGCTAAAGCAGAGTTTAGCCCCTTCCCATACGAAGTCTCCAATCAGTTTGTCGATGGGCATATGCCACTGTTTAGGGAAGGGTATAGGGATGTGGGCCAGAAGACAGTGGAATCTTGGAACGGAAACCATCTTTATGGCCACAATCTTCCCTGCTAAGGTAAGTTTAAACAGCTGGCATCTATCAAATTCTGTCTTAGTGGACTGCAAAAGAGGGTGTATGTTGGAAGTCCAAATCTGTTCCAGTTTCAGGGTAATATGAATGCCAGAAGGGGCCCATAACAACCCAAAGGTTTGTGCTAAGTGCTGGGGGCAGTAGTCATTAAGAAGAAGCATTTCGGTCTTTTATTGGTTAAGCTTCAGGCCCGAGTATTGGATGAATGCATTCAGCAGATTCAATAAGTGGGGCACAGCTATCTGGGCATCCACTGGGGGAGAAGTAAATCATTTGCATACATAAGTGTAGGGTAGGCTGTGTCCCCCACAGATATTCCACCAATGTGATGGTGTTATCGAATGGCTGCTGCTAGTGGTTCAACCACCAGGACAAATAAAAGGGGTGATAAGGGGCAGCCCTGTCTCATCCCTCTTTCCTGGGGAAAGTGAGGGGAGAGCATGGAAATGGTGGTGACCTGGGCAGTGGGATCGGTATAAATCACCTGCACCCTCTTACTAAACCTAGACCCCAGCCCCAAGTGTGACAGTACTGCGTATAGATAATCCCTCTCCAGGGAATCAAATGCCTTTTTGAAGTCTATGGCTATGGCTGCTGCAGGGGTTGGGAGCATACTGGCAATGTGCATCAAGTTTATCAAACTTCTAAGATGGTCAGTACTGTGCCACCCAGGCACAAATCTGACCAGAGAGGGGCAAATAAGGTGAGAAAGAAGGGGGCTCAGTCTTGCAGCCAACACCTTGGTTTAATTGTTACTGTCTAGGTTAATCAGAGAGACTGGGCTGTAATGGGCTGGGTTCATGGGGTCTTTCCTCTTCTTGGGGGTATCCACTATTGTTGCCTCTGGAACAATGGGTGGGAGAAACCAGTGAAGTTCAGACTCTTGAAATACCTCTGTCAGTATAGGGGAGAGCACAGGGGCTACAGCTTGGTAAAAGTCTGCAGTGTAGCCATCACTACCTGGGAACTTGCCAATAGGGAGACTGCTAATGGCTGACAGAACTTCTTGCTGTGTTGATTGGGGCCTCAAGATCCAGAGTCTGCTGTGATGATAGTTTAGGGAAGTGCAGCCCATCCAAGAAGGCTTGGGTATCTGGTATTGCCTTTTTATACACAGTGGAGTATAGCTTCCCATGGAAGGAGGCCATAATCGCATTGATTGTCTGCGGTGTGGTAGTCATTGCCCCTTGAGTGTCCCTCAGTCCTAGAATGTGTCTGCTAGCCTGCTGACATCACAGCCAGTAAGCTAGTACTTCCCCCCCCTTGTCCCCCACCTTCCCAAAAGGTGTGGCAAAGTCTGAGAATAGCCACCTCAGCTTTCCTGTTTAGCAGCTGGTTAATTTCAAAGCGAATTCCCAGAATGGATCTACCAAGAGGAGAACTAAGGGAGGGAAAGGGAAGGGTTTTTAAAGTTCTTTCTACCTGTGCCAGCTGCTGTTCCAACTCAAATAGCTGCCTTTCCCTGGCCCTCCACTTGACTGCTGCATAACCCATAATCTTGCCCCGCATGGTGGCCTTAAATGCCTCCCAAGTGTTCCCTGGTGAGGTATTATCAGAGGGGTTATGCTCCAGGAATAATGAGGCTTCATTCTTGGCCCAGGGGATGAAGTCTGGGTCTCTCATAAGTAGAGGATCCAATCTCCATTGGGGAGGGGGGAGGGGGGTTACCCCATAGTAACAGCAACTGTACAGGAACATGATCTGAAATTACTCGAGGGAGTATGGCTACATCAAGGGCATTGTATACTGCAGATTGGGACACAAGCCAGAAATCTAGTCTGCTGTAGGAAGAATTGGGTTCTGAGTGATAGGTGTAATCCCTCACTCGGGGTGAAAAAGTCTCCAGGCGTCAGTGAGACCCTGATCTGTTATCAGTTGCAGTAGGCCTCTAACTCCTCTAGTATGGGTTTCTTTGCCATTATCATTTCTGTCTAAGGCAAGAACCAGAGTAAGATTAAAGTCTCCCCCTATCAGAAAAGGGTGGCCAGCTACTAGTAAGGCTGATATGTTGTCGGCCAGATTGTGAAAAAAGTGGTGGTCATCCATGTTGGGGGCGTACACATTGCACAGTGTCATAGAACCCGTAAGGGTATCATACCAGGCCAATATCCACCTCCCATCTTGGTCTGCAGTGGAATCAAGCAGGGTCCACTGCAGGGATTTGTGTATCAAAATAAGCACCCCATGCTTCCTGGTGGGGGCACACAAGTGGACCTCTTGCCCCATCCAATCTTTCACCATCATGGTGGTATTGCTTTAAGTCAGTTTGGTCTCCTGAAAGAAGGCCATTTTGGTTTTCAACCATTTAAGATATGAAAGGATTTTTTTCCCCTTTATAGGGGACTTAAATCCCAGAACATTCCACGTGTGGAAAGGGATCTGTACTATTTGGGGGGGGGGGTGTAAGTACACTATACCTGTCTAGTGTGCACACTGGCAAGGTACAAAGAAAGGGAAATGGGGGCTCTGCCCTGAGTCTAAGCAAAAGCAAACATTTGTGATCCAGCAACAACTGAGGTACTATGACCTAAGTGCAAATCGCCAGAAGATAGGTAAACTTCAACCTAGATATGTACACACCAAAGTCAAACATTTAAGAACACTTAATATAAACTTTGAGTAACCATTTACCAACCTAACAAAATAAAACTCACAGTGAGGATACAAGTGTGCTCAGCTGGCTGGAGCCCCAGCCAATGGCATGCACAGTAGCTCCTGTGGGGGATGCCTAACTTAATGGACGTGATCCATAATGGCCCCTACTCCAAGTGACCTCTGTAGCAATCTTCACAGTGTTCTTTGCTCCTAGTGTGGCACTTAACACAATTAAAAAACTTTATAACAGTGTGCCTGCTGTCGAGAGCCAACCAGAGTTTATGTGACCCAGAAGAGCGTCATGAGTTTCTGAAGTCGTCAGAAAAAAAAAACAAAAAAGGGGGGTAATCCCTTCCCCCATTACAGTATCTTGCAATAGAAACATAGAAACATAGAATTTGATGGCAGATAAGGACCGCTTGGCCCACCTAGTCTGCCCATTTTCCTACCTAACATATAAGCTGCAGATCCTAGTTAATCAACAGCTTACTTCCTCTTACCCAACCCTAGGACTGCCTTATGCCTGTCCCATGCATTCTTGAAGTTCCCCACTGTTCTTGACTCCACGACCTCCTCAGGGAGGCTGTTCCATGCATCCACAACCCTCTCAGTGAAAAAATACTTCCTCACATTACCCTGAGCCGTCCCCCCTCTATCTTCAAATTGTGCCCCCTTGTTCTTGCACATCTCTTTTTCTGGAAGATGCTACCCTCTTGGACTTTGTTAATTCCTTGAGGTACTTGAAAGTTTCTATCATGTCCCTCTCTCCCTTCTTTCCTCAAGAGTATACATATTAAGCTCCTTTAGTCTTTCTTCGTATGTCTTCTGGTGCAGACCCTGCACCATTTTGGTTGCCCTCCTCTGGACAGCCTCCACTCTGTCTATGTCTTTGTGGAGATGGGGTCTCCAGAACTGCACACAGTACTCAGATGGGGTCTCACCAACTGTCTGTACAGAGGGATAACAACTTCCTGTTTTCTACTATTGATGCCTCTTCCTATGCATCCCAGTATCCCTCAGCCTTCCTTACTGCCTTCTCACATTGCTTGCCCACCTTTAGGTCATCTGATATAATTACCCCCAGGTCCCTTTCTATTTTTACTGTTGTCAGTATCTCACCCCCCATTGTGTACGCTTCCCCTGGGTTTTTGTTTCCCATATGCATTATCTTGCACTTCTTTGCATTAAATCTGAGCTGCCATACATTTGACCATTCCTCCACCCTTGCCAAGTCCCTTCTCATCCTTTCCACTCCATCCTGTGTATCAACCCTGTTGCAGATCTTTGTGTCATTTGCAAAGAGACATACTTTTCCTTCCAGTTCCTCTGAAATGTCACTTATAAAGACATTAAGAAGGACCAGTCCCAGTACTGAACCCTGCAGTACCCCACTAGTAACCCTCCTTTCTTCACTGTGTACTCCATTTACTACTACCCTTTGTGTCCTGTTGTCTAGCCAATTTTTTATCCAGGCTACCACCTTGGGACCCATTCCAAGGCTGGCTATCTTGTGTATTAATCTTTTGTGGGGGACTGTATCAAATGCCTTGCTAAAATCTAGGTAGGCCATGTCCACAGTATCTCCCTGATCTACTACTTTGGTCACCCAGTCAAAGAACTCTATTAGCTTCGTCTGACACGACCTTCCCATCTTGAATCCATGTTGCCTTGGGTCCTGTGCCCCAATGGCCCTAGAGTCTGTAATTCTTTCCTTCAAGTGATTCCATCATTTTCCCTACCACTGAGGTCAAACTAACTGGTCTGTAGTTTCCTGCCTCTGTCCTGCTCCCACTTTTGTGAAGAGGAATTACATCTGCCCTCCTCCAGTCCTTGATACCACCCATCCTCCCATGATTTGTTAAAGAGTAGTCAGCGATGTCACTGGTTCTACCCTTAGTTCTTTTAGAATTCTTGGGTGAATCCCATCAGGCCCATTGCTTTGTCCACCTTCAATTTTATTAGTTCTTTCAGAACCATTTCTTCTGTAAATGGACTGGTATTGACCCCCGTCTTCAGAGTATTTCTCTTGTTTGGTTTAGGTAACTCTCCCTCCTCTTCCTTTGTGAATATTGAGCAGAAATATTCGTTCAATAACCCTCTTTTCACTGTCACCCTCTACCCAGATTCCCTCCCTTTATTAAGCTTCAGTATCCCTCCTTTGGTCTTTCTTCGCTCCTAATGTACCTAAAAGGTCTTATCCCCTTCTTAACAAATTGGCTATCCTTTCTTCGGTTTGGGCCTTTGCTATTCTGACTACCTTCCAGCCTCTTTCTGCTTTAACTGATAAAGTTCTCTGTCCTGCTCCTTCTGTGTTTCCTTATATTTCCTGAATGCTGCCCTTTTCTCCTTAACCTTCCCTGCCACCTCTTTTGAACCATAGCAGTTTTTCCTTCGTTGTGTTTTATTGATTTTTTTCGCAGAGAGCTTGTTGCCTCTGTGATAGCTATTTGATCACTCCCATTGTTCCTCCACCTCCTTCTTGCCTGTTTGCTAGTGTTTTCTGAGGCACTCTCTCATTTTCCCAAAGTCAGCCCTCCTAAAGTCTAGTACTCTTGCTTTTGTATGGCTTGATTGTATGGCTGTGTTTATCGTGAACCACACTGTTTGGTGGTCACTTGTTCCCAGATGGCTACCCACTTCTAAATCTGAGATTCTTTCTCCATCCCCATTTGAAAGTACCAGGTCTAAGATTGCTCCCTCCCGAGTCGGTTCCAATACTAGCTGTCTGAGACATGCCCCCTGTAAGGCATCAAGAATGACCCTGCTCTTGGATGTGCCTGCAGCAAAGGTGCTCCAGTTAACATCTGGCATATTCAGGTCCCCCATCAACAATATCTCCCCTTTTTCTGCCATTCTAAGAAAGACTTCTATCATTTTCTTGTCCATTCCCTCCCCCTGAGATGGGGGTCTGTATACAACCCCCATGCAGATTGTGGTGCCATTTCCTGTCTCCAGGGTGACCCAAAGTGCCTCATCTGCTCCCTGTTTACTCTTTAGTTCTGTTGCTTTGATCCCTTCCTTTACATGAAAGCTACTCCTCCTCCTCTTTTACCCTCCCTATCCCTCCTGTAGATTGTGTATCCTGGTATGTTGACATCCAGTCATGGTTCTCCAGTACCATGTTTCTGTGACTGCCACAATATCCAGGCAACCCTCTTCCGTCAAGGCCACTAGTTCAGGGAGCTTGTTACACAGACTAGGGGCATTGGTACTCATCACCCTCCACTTTTTGATAGACTTACCCCTTTTAGCCCCATTACTGTCCTTACTGCCTTTGCCTTTTTTTACATTTAAATCTGTTCTGCTCCCTAATAACTTCTGTACCTTGGTGTTTACCTCACTAATCACCATGTTTTGTGGAGGGAGGCTCAGATTTCCCAGCTCCTTTTCAGTGCCTCCCCCCTTGGTGAGTTTAAATGCTTGCCAATGAAGCATTTAAACCTCTCACCTAGATCCTGGTTCCCCCTGGACAGATGCAGACCATCGCACCAGTATGGGTCTGCATTCCTCCAGGTAGCTCCCCAGTCCCCAATGAAGCCAAAACCTGGGCTCCACACCAGTTTTCAACCACTCATTGAATTCCCTGGTGAGAAGGGCCTAACATCTCCCTTGCCATAGACAGGCAGCACCTCCAGAAAGGTTGCCGTATGTGCTACTTGTCTAAGGCCCTTCCCAACTCTACAAACTCCTCTTGCACTGCTCTGATCCCATTCTAGCCAGGTCATTTGTTCCCAGGTGGACAATGACATCCAGCTCCCCTCCTCGTGCAGTTCCTCCCAGTCCTGAGTTCCTTCCTGTCCCTCAAGCCGTGGGCGCCAGAGCCTGCCACTTCCCTCTCCCCATCCTCCCCAATTCTACTCCCTAATGATTAAGTCCCCACCAGGAGTTGTTTCCTTCCCTGTGGGATCCCATGCCACCCTCCTTTGGGTCTCCTTTGTGAAGGTTCCCAGCATCCTCCTTGGTCTCCACTGCAGGTGCCTCCATGAGGAACCACTATCCACCAGAAGAGTGAATGAATTGTGAAGAGGTACAGCTGGAGGGATGCAACTCTGTTCCACCACCCTCTCCCTCCTTGAGCCCACCCTGGTCCAGCCACTCCTCTTTCTTGGCAACCTCTGAGGTAGTGGCATTGGCCCTGGTGGTCCCTGGGTTGGGAGGAGGTTTCGAGAATCCTAGCCAGGTCAGCCTGGAGACGGGCAACCTCCTCTCTCAGACCAGAGAGGTGCCTGCAAATAGGGCAGCATCGCAGCCTCCAGAATGTCTCCCGGAACACTGCCGCCCCACAGCCATTGCACTGCACCACTCCTATTATGTCTTATTTTGTGTCCCCTCTACTGTTTCTCTGGATGCTTACTCTCTCCTCTCCTTACAACTCTCACTCTTCTTGTTCTGGGACAGCAACTTCCTATCTTCTTCAGTAGTCTCCTTCTTCCTTGCTCAATATCAAACTACCAGCAGCTAGGGGGGGAGAGTGAGCTACTTTTTCTACTTCAGGGTTAACAAAACCAATGTTTCTCTATGATCCTTTTCTTCCTACTGCCAAACAGGAAATTCCTGTTGACAGTTAAATCCAGTGGCTATAAAAGTAGAACTGGCTTTGGGTGGGTGGGTGTAGGGGTGGGATGGAGGCAATTGGTAAGAAAAAGGCTAGCAACAGGAAGTTGTAATTTGACTCACCTGCTTTTCTAGTGTCTAAACCACACCCCAGGTAAGCTCTCTTTCCTCCTACTGGTTTAGCAAAGTCACCTGATACAGTACCTTTCCCTGCACAGAACACACACTGCCTTTCTTTCTTTTCTTTTCTTTCTTTTCTTTAACCTTAAATAAGACCCCTTCTACTTCTAATAAAGTTATCTGTCTACTTAATCTTAACTGACACTGACTCCTACTGAGATATAAGTTTTAAATTAAGAAGAAAATGTAGCTTCTTTTAGTTAGCTGCTTTCTGCTCTACAAGCAAGGCTAGCAACGGGATGAATGAGGACATGAAGGTGATCCCAGTGGGATTTCAGGCTAGGGCTTCCTTATGAAGCAGGGGGTTATGTGGGAGCATCTGGGGGCATACCAACTCAGGGGGTACATTAAGCAGGTACTGTGCAGCAGAACAACATAACACTTTGAAGGCAATTATATCCCATATGGAGAAGTGTCTGGTGGGGGGTCAGGTAAGGTACACTGCCCATCTTATACCCTTATATAGGGGAGCTGTGAACACCAGTGAGCATCTGTAGCCCCTCACCCCCCACTTATCCAACCACAATTTACTCCCCTGTAGACACATAAACCAAACAGGTACTTATCTGAAAAAGTTCTCAACCAGGAAATTCTTGAAGTGGGATCTTCTTTACAGGTTTCTCAGACAGGTGTTATGTGTTGCAGTCTTCCTGGGACTAGGCCTGAGGCCTTGGGGTCAGGTACCACTACTTCTAGTGGTAAGGAAGCATCTGCAGTAGCCGCCCAAGAGTTCTGTGGGTCTTCAGGCTCATTATCCAGATCTGGTGGTGCTGACAGGTCCATTTTGCTCAGGAGTTCGTCTGATGCAGTCTGATTATGTGGTGCAATTGGAGACAACTGGTTCTTAGTGAAGAACTGACTGGTGTACATCTGTTCCTTTGTTTCGTCCCCCCAGCAATGTGAATCTAGGGATTCCACTGGTGCTCCAGTCTTACCTCTGTCCTGAGGGTGCTCTCTTTTGGAATGGGGAGCTGAGGGGAGTCTGTTTCACGTATTGGGGTTCTTGGGATCCAGATCTCTGCCAGGACTTACTGTCATATCGATTCCTCCTGGTGCAACATATTGGTCATTTACTGACAGCCCTCTGCATTTTGCATATGCTGATCTCAAGTGACCTGGGGCTGCCTGAGGAGGGCTATTAGCCCAGTTAGATGATGAGTGAGTCCAAGTAGCTTCGATAAAGTCAAGTACAGCCTCTGGTGTAAAAAATTGATGTTGGATACCATTACAGGCTATTTTCAATACTGCTGGGTATCTGAGACTAAATAGTATTTGCAGACGGTGTAGACACTGGCGTGTCTCCATGTAGGCCTTCCTTCTGGCAACCAGATCCCTCAAATAATCTTGAAATAGCATTATACGATGTCCCCTCCAGGTCAGGCAATCGAGATCTCTGTCCCTGGCTTGTATAGCCTCTTTTTCTGCAAAGTTCAAAAATCTAGCAAGAATAGGCCTAGGCTGATCCCAGGGTGCTGGTTTCTACTGCAGAGATCTGTGTGCCCTATTGTTAGTCTGATAGCCAGTGGCAGCTGCACGAGCTCTGGGAGAGCTTGCTGGAGGAATTGGACAGTTCTTCCCCCTTTACTCCCTTCTGGAAAGCCCAAGAACCATAAAGTATTTCAGCAGCTCTGGTTCTCCATGTTGTTGTCTTTCTTTAGAAGCTGTTTAATTTGAGCCACTTGCTCCCATAGCATAGAGCAACTGCAGGGCTTCATCGTGTACCACCAATTTATGTTCATTGTGACCCATTCTCTTGTCTAGTTGCTGCAGACAACCAGTTGCCATATTAGTGGCTATTGTGAGTGCATCTATGTGATATATTTTGGAGTGGAACATGTCCCTGATAGATAGCTCCTCACCCTCCTTAGTTGTGCGTGCCATGCAGCCTGGAAGTTGATGTGGGCCAACAGAAAAGTTCAGATTGAAGCCGATTCAGCAGCTGAATTCCTCCTATTTTTTGACAGCAGGTATAGGAATATTTCTGATGGCTTTTTATCAAGGTATGTTGGTTTTCTTTTCACCAGGATGGGTGCACGACAGTTGTTTGGCTCTGGTATGGCAGTGCTTCTCATTTAAGGCTCCATCTTAGTTGCTAGCTAAGCCACGCTCCCCCTGCTAGCATATTTAAAAAATACTTTCAAGCCTGATCTGAGTTCTGTTTTAAAAATAAACCCTAAGGATTATTCGCCATTAGTAATCACCAAGTCCCCAAAAGTACTAATGAATGGACAAACTTTTCAGTACATGAGGTTGCTATAGCAATAAAAATGCAAAAGAGAAATAAAGCCCCTGGATTAGACAAAATACCAGCTGAAATCTAGCAAGTCAATATTCAGTGGTGGCCAAATTGTTATGTTCTTATTATAATTATTTGTGCAAAACAGAACACTTCCCCGAACACTGGTTAACATCCATTATTGTTCCAGTACACAACAAGCATTTGTCAATGCCGAATGTTGTCTCACTGGCATTGGTAGTGCAGGAGTTAGAGATGCAGAATAGGAATGGCAGTGAAGTATTGAACTGATGCCAACCCCACCCTCACTCTGCAGAGACTGACAGGCATTGGGGTGTGCCTTTGGGTCATCAACTATAACGCTCATGCCATTTTACCTCACCCTACCCAGTAGACACTGACAAATGTCATGGTGTGCTTTGGGGTCTTTGGGCCTTGCACTTACCCAATTCCATAAGAAAACATGCTGAGATTGGTGCAGTATAGGAGAATGGGGTGAACTTTAGGGCCAGACACTCCAAAGCACACCTCAATGTCTGTCAGTGGCTGTAGAGTAGTGGGGGGGGTGGGGTGGAATGGCATGAACATTACAGCCAATGATCCCTAGTCACACCCCTGATGCCTGTTAGTCCCTATAGGATGGGATGTTACAGTTGGAAACCCTAACGCCATAGGCATTTGTTGGTATTTTCACTCCAAATTTTCAACATGGGCTTTCTGTGACCCCAGCTCATGAAAAGCGGTACTATCAGTTTGCTAGCTGAAAGGTGGTTTTCCTCAGTGACTATGCCATTTGGCAACACAGACATGAAAACACGTTTTGGGCAGGATGTGAAAAATGACAACTGTATTGTTCATGAGGAGGTGTAAAAAAATGGCAACGTTGAAAATCTGGAGTGAAAATATGAAAAATTGGAGAAGTCATGAGCAGGCATAGAAACTGTGCAACACATATCCGCAACCCAATTATTTGTGGGATATTTTTAACCACATTTTCAACATCGACATTTTGGGACCTCCCCTCATGAACAGTGGCACCGTGATTTTAATTTATCCCAAAAGTTGATTTCCCACAGCGACCACGCCATTGTGTGCCACAGGTGGGAAAACACATTTTGGGCAGGATGTGAAAAATGATAGCTGTACTGTTCATAACGAGATGTGAAAAAATGCCAGTGTTGAAAATCTGGCTTGGAAATATTTCAAATTTGTGAAGTTACAAGGGTGCATGGAAACTGCGCAATGCATGCTTGTAACACAGTCATTTTATGGACTTTCGTCACCAAATTTTCAACGTAGGCATTTTATGACATCTGCTCATGAACAATGTCACCGCCATTTTCTCAAACTGTCCTGAAAATGGATTTCACACAGTGGCCAGCTATTCTGCGCCTGATGTGTGAAAACACATTTCAGCCAGGATATGTAAAATGACAGCTATACTGTTCATATGGAGGTGTGGAAAAATGTCAATTTTGAAAATCTGGAGCGAAAATATTACAGATTCGCGAAGTTACGAGCATGCATGGAAACTGCAATGCATGCTTGTAAAACTGCCGTTTTTTGAATTTCTTTCACCAAATCTGCAACACAGGCTTTTTGAGAGACCCCTCATGAATAGTGGCACTGTCATTTCATTATTCAGTCCCGAAAGGTGATTCTGTGTAGTGATTGTGAAATCACCTTTTGGGACTGAATAACACCATGACTATGACTGAATTCATGAAGAGGGGTCCCAATAACCCAATTCTGAAAATTTGGTGCCAAAATTCAAAAAATGCCCGAGATATGAACCAAAGTTGAAAAAAACCTATTTATGGCATTGTAGCTTAACGGCATTTCTTTGAGTTCAGGGTCAGCTGTGAAGAGTGCAGATGTGTTCCTGGTCCACTGAAGATCATCACCCCATGCTCAGGAAGTAAGTATGAGGTGAGGGTGTGTGTGGGGAGGCAGGGTGTGAGAAGAGTGGGTGCGGGTTGGTGTGGGGCCACCAGAGTCGATGAGGGACCATTTTCTGCTTTGCAGGTTTAAAAAAAAAAACATTGTGGGACTGTTTTTATTTTACAGGGGCATTTGGCATGCTGGGGTGGGCTCCCAACATGCCACCTGAGTGTTTTTTGGGAGTTTCTGTAGCTGACAGGGGATTGGGCACCCATCTGCACACAACAAATGGGGGGGCATTATGCTGATGGGGAGTGGGCTCCCCTGTTGCAAATTAAACTGGGAAGGAGGACATGATGCCAAGGGGGATTGGGCACCCCCTCCGTACACACTTTAAATGGGAGGGGGGTTGTATTATACTGACACAGAGTGGGCTCTCCCTTCAGCAAATGAATTGGGTCGGGGCACTCTGTGGTGGCATGCCACCATGTTTTGTAAACTGGTTCACCTGGAAAGACTTGTCTCTCATTGCAGCGGACCATTGATCTGGTGGCCAGTTTATGTGTACTGGTGTCAGTGCCTGCAGCTGCCTTATTGGGGAATGAGGGACGCACCTACTGATGCGTGCCTCCATTCGCCCACAGTGACTGCACCTCCAAATCTGCTACTAATGCAATATGTTGACTGCTCAAGCACAAGTCAACATAAAAAGGGACCTAAAAAGTATCCAGCACAATACAGACTGATCTCCCTACTTCCTATCAGTTTAAAATTCTGTCTTGGCTTTTATTAACTAGATTAGAATTCTAGGTAGAGGAAAAGGAAACTCTATCTATGTTTTAGGCTGGTTTTAGGCATGGGAGGTCAACCTGTGATCATGTTTTCACATCATATCACATTCTGGATAAATGTGTAATACAAAAACCTCAAACAACATTTGCAACCTTTATAGATATCTGTGATGCACTTGACACCATGAATAGAAATATTCTTTGGTCCATCATGGAAGCTGTAGGGATAAATATGAAATTACTTTTACTATTAAAAGAATTTACACCAGTATAAACTTAATTATTTCTATTATTGTATCACAACTCTAGTATCATTTATTCATAGTTTTACTCCCTTATACTTATGACCAAATCCTTACTTAAGTACAGTAATCTCTTTTTTATTTAAATATATGCATATTGTGCTCTTCCTGCTATGTTCCTAGTTAACCGACATATTCACTTCTTATATATATATGTTGTGTACCTGTAATTTTGTATGTATTATCTTTGTGAAAATTTCAATAAAAAGATAAAAAGGAAAAAAAATACACCTAAATACCATGTTTCAGGTTAGATATGGAAAAGATGGTGCCCTTACCCTGCCAGTCTGTGCTGATTTGGGGGTAAAACAAGGCTGCATTCTAGCCCCAATCGTATTCAACATATATATTGAAACATTAACTGAAGATATTTCTAATTGTGACACTCTCTCTCCAAATATTAATAAAATAACAATAAAATTACTATTATATGCTGATAATGCTGTGGTTCTGGCATACACACCTCTGGGTCTTCAGTGGGGCTTAAATTCAATCAAAAATTGTATATTAAAATTAGAACTAAAAATTCATTTACAATAAAACAAAATTATTACTTTTGGAATAAATAAAAACATAACAGAGGTAGTGTATGGACTGTCGATGGGCATAAAGGAGAAGTGGTTAATGCATGTATGTATCTGGGTGTCATTTTTAATAAAAGTATCTCCTGGGAAAAACACATCCAATCAATCACCTCTATGGCAAAAAACAACAATTCTAGTAATAAGTAGATTCACCAGGAAATTTAGGGGTCACTCATACAAGGCACAAAAAAGATGATATGAGGCTAAAGTTAACACCCAGATGCTGTACACTGTGGAGGTTTGGGGAGTTACGTGTAATGTCAAAAACATGAACAAATTCTAAATCTTTACTTAAAAATAATTCTGAGTGTTCCTACTTATACCCCAAGGCAATTATTTGTGCAGAGAATGGTACTTTGGACATTAAGTCAAACATAATAAAACTATGTATGTCATTTTTGGCAACATTATCTCACAAATCTTCAGACAACTTATTATATTATTGTTGGCAAGAGGTGTTAATTAAATTATGTAAATCATCTTTGGTTGGTGAACTTAACAGTATAATGAGTAAAGCTGGGTTAGAAGGAGACTATATACTTACATGCACTGGGAATCTTACCAATTTTATATTAGCTGCAAAACAACATTGTGAATATTGCTAGCCAAAAGGACCTGGCACTCATTCATAAGTCTAGTGATTATAAAATACTTCAGTCAATAAAAATAATGTGGGATGAGGAAAAGTATCTGGCATATTATGATAATGTAGTGCATAGGAAGGCATTAGCAAGAATTAGGACAGGTTTATTCTGGAATGGATGGAAAGCAATGTCTAATAGATTTAATTCACCATGTATTTATTCCGAGAATATTAGGCTTACTATAACTCATTTAATATTTGAATGTAAAATATTGCAGGAGGAAAGAACTAGGTTGATTACCCAACTGTGTATACAGAGGTCCACTAAATCAAGAGAAGAGCTGCTTAACATCTTTATGTCCTTAAATGAACCGGTGTGCATATATGCCTTGGAAAATTTTGCACAGACTGTTATTAAGAGAATTAATAAGCCAACACATTAAATTTTATTGTATGTAGGTTGTATCTATATGATTTGCAAGCTATTTATTTTTGTAACATATGTATGATTTTTATGCTGCCTAGGGCTATGTATTAGAACTCTGGTTTTAATATGTATGTTTTTTTTTCCTTGTAACGATTATATGTGTATGTAAACAGTTGTGAATACATACCTATAATAAATAAACTTGACTTGACTTGAGTTTTTGCAGGCATGGCTTCAAGAGGTGGCAGCAACATTGGAACTTGAGAGGGCACAGGTGGAGATCTGGTGCAACAGGCTATAAAAATGATGATTCATATCAAGTCATGTTCGAGGAGGTGCAGAGGAGCGAAGAGGCTAAGAAGAGACCAGCAGGAAAAAGGAAGGCACTGGCAAGAGACAAAAGGCATGAAGATGCATAGTATGGAAATGGGACCAGGGGAGTCACTGATAAAGGCATAAGAGGAATGCTATAGCTCTTGCCAGGGCTGGGAACCTTATGGAGTTCATGGAGGGGGTTATTAAAGAGCTGGAAGAAAATGGGATGGAAAGGATAGAAGAGATTTTGAAGGAGATCAAGGGTACAGAAGGTGACAGGCAGGGGATGAGAGAGGGTGACAAACAGCCAGGGGATGACATAACTCTGGGGGTCATGGTGGGGGACCATATCCCTCAAACCCTAAGAGGGAAACATGGAAAAAATGAGTTTGTGGACATACAGTAAAACCCCATTTATCTGAATGTGTCTGAGGACCCTGAAAATGTTTGGATAAATGGGGTTTCGGTTAAACGTGAGCAATGAAAAAAAATCCAGAAAAGACATTGGAGGCATTGCGGTTAGCATTCATTATGATTTAATATAAGAAAACACAATGTAAAATCACATGAAAGTGTAGTGCAGTTAAAATTGATGTGCTGTACTGTTGTGAACCATAAAATACAGTATCATTTAAAAAATATAATTTAAGTATGGTGAATAAATAAATTACAGCACCTTAAAAAGGAGTTAGTCCTGGACAGTACCATAAGGCATCACAGAGGCTAGATAGTGGCAAAGTAATCTTATAGTTTTGTTTGTTTCTGTTTGTTAAGTCACTGTTGAACTATCTTTAACTGCAGCTGATAGGAGAAGTAAAAGCTGAACTCCAGCTACATCCAATTACATTTCTAGCCAGTCGATACACTTCTGAAAGCAATTGGATGCTTCTGCATCTGTGGGTATGTTTTTTCTACATGCGGTCTCCAGTTCATGACAGACCTTTCAGCAGGTTCTACTGGCTCATTTTTTGCAACTGATCGAATGTCATCATCTGTCATTTCCTCAGAGCCAGCATCTGCATTGTCCACCTCTGCCCATTTTGTAACAATCTCCCTGCTAAAATCAAGTTGCTCGGCAGCTGAATGCAATGCTTCCATCACTTCTGTTATTTGATCTGCAGCACTCTCAGCATTGTCGGCAGGTGTTGCAACAGGTGTATCAAAGTATGATTTTTGACAACATTTTGTAATGGTCTCCTGTTTCATGTCCAGCCAGGATTCTGCCAGCATAATTAGAGCATCATTAACATTAATTGTTTTTATAGTTTCCACAAGAGATCTGTCATCATTTTCCTCATAAAGAACGTTACTCAGGAGTTTGTTTCTGTAAATTCTTTTCACAGTGGCCAAAATTCCTTGGTCCATTGGTTGAACAGTAGTGATGGTGTTTTCTGGCAAAAATTCACACCGTATCACACCATCCTCTGTCTGAGAGTATCTGCACTGGGTTGAGCTCCAGCATTGTCCAATAGCAAAATAGCTTTTGGAGACAATCCCAAACCATGGAGATGGAGCTTGACTGATGAAACAAATTTTGTGAAAAAACAGTCTTTGAAGATTTCCACATTTATCCATGTGCTGCGTTGGGCTCGGTAGAGGGTAGGGAGGAACCTGATATAGGAGTCCCTTTTGATCTGCTCTGGACATACCATAAAAACACAGCTTTGTCCAGTGTTCGTCTCTACATGACTGCATGGCTTTGTGTTTCTCATATGATATGCTGGAGTTCATAGTAGCAGTGAAGTCTCGTATCTTTTGCTTTGATTTTTTAATATCACATACAGTTGCATTACTGAGACCAAACTGCTGAGCAACTTCAACAACTTTTTGCCCTCTTATCAAGACACTGTATTATCTGTAGCTTTTGGCTAATGTCCAGGACTGAACGCTTTCATTTCACCATCACAGCACAATGAGGGAAGCTAACTTAGGGCTTAGAACAAGTTGCTAAGTACCCACTAATGGCTTGTTAACAGCTACAACACATTTCCCATTGTGATTCACTAAGCAACTAATTAACTGCTAATTGGCAATAGCACCAGACATATGAATGGCAGGCACATTTTAATTAGACTACTACGTGTATGAAGGACAAGGGTGAGAGTCAGTTAACAGAGAGATTTAGATTTTAGGGGTTCAGATAAATTGGGTGTTATTGTATTCTCACTGGTAGATAAAGAGCCAGTGAAGAAATGTGAGGAAAAGGAAAGAGTAGGGAAGACAGAGATGGCAGCAGCCTTAGTTTTATTGGGAAAAGCACAAGAAGAGAAATCATTCAAAAGCAAGACAATCAAGGTCTGGATAATGGGGTTCACATAATTCAGTGCCATCTCGCTACAAAAACAGCCAGAGCTGGCCATACGACTATTGGTATATTCACAGATAGTGTGCACAGCATACAAGATGTGTGTGTGTGGGGGTGGTGATATGGATAGCTGTAGTTTGATGAGAAATTTCATCAGAGAATGGTCTCCCATGGTGATGTAAGGTGGGATGCCAGGCACCTGGACATCTGGTTTGACATGATAATGATGCAGACAGGGCCTGATGGCGAGAGAGGAAAGGCAGAAACAAACAGTCAGCAAAAGATATGCTGGAGCTACAATAGAGTGCAGTGTAACTTGGCTAGCTGTATATTCAAACACACCTGCTCTAAGTGCAGTGGGGCACATCTACTATTGTATTGCAGGAGCAAGGTGGAGAAGTTTGGTGGCACAGCTATGGGGGAAGGCAGTTATTTCGGGGGCGATTTCGGGGGACAAGAGGAGGGGAGCCTGGTCAGAGGGGAGCAGTAGATAGTTTAGTAAAGAGGGGGATTTGCGTCTGGCAATGAAGAAAGATAAGGAAACTAAAGGGGGAAAGGGGATGGATGTATTCACAATGGCTAAAACACCAATTAAGGTAGAGGTGTTATTAAACTGGGGGAAGGGGTACCCGGAGGCAAGCGCCACCTGGAGGCAAGTGCCCGAGAGATGCTGGAGGAGAGTTTCACTACAGGTTTTAATTTGCAATACTAGGGACAATGGAAGGCATTGAAGGCTAGTAATCTGCAGTCAGTGAGAGGGAAAGAGGCGATAGTAGCTAAGAAAATATGGAAGGAAGTAGGGCAGGAAAGGTAGAGGGCCCTTTCAAGGAGCTCCAGTTCAAGAATCCGAGGGTGTTACCCCTGGGTTTAGTCACCAAGAAACAGCAAGGAGAGTTCCATTTGATTCATCACCTGTCATACCCAGAAGGGGAGTCAGTTAATGATTTCATTGGAGAAGAATAGAGGACAGTGTCACATGTGACCCTGGACAACATGATGGAGAGGATTAGGGCAGTGGAAGGAGTATAGATAGCAAAGACAGACATAGAGGCAGCTTTTCATTCACTGAGGGTGAGGGTGGAGGATTGGGGGTTGTTGTGGTTCAAGTTCAGGGAGCAGTACTATTTTGACAAAGCCATGCCAATGGGTAGTTTCGTGGCATGCGAGGCATTTGAGACATTTTATACTTGGCTGCAGGGGGCATTTAGGGTGAAATATGGGTGTAAGGAAGTAGTACATTATCTGGATGACTTCCTTCTGATGGGGCAGGGCGAAGAGGGGATAACAAAAATGTTACAATGCTGCCAGGAGATGTGTGGCAGACTGGGGATCCCATTAGCAAAAGGGAAAATGGAGGGGCCCGACCCATATGTTGGAGTTCTTAGGGATACAGGTGAATATAGAAGCAGGGGCCTTTCGGTTTCCAGGGCACAAGGTGGGGAAGTTGGCAGACTTGATAGCAATGGTGAAAAGGAAGTGTAGGGTGCCACTGAGAATGATGCAGCAATTACTGGGGCATCTGAAGTTTGTGCGCTGAGCAGTGACCCAAGGTAGTGCATTCATGCACAGGCTAGCAAGGGCAACAAAATGGACCAGACAGCACATCATTGAGTGGAGGTATCGAAAGGGGTGAGGCAGGACATAGAAACATAGAAACATAGACTTTGATGGCAGATAAGGACCACTTGGCCCACCTAGTCTGCCCATTTCCCTACCTACTGGATAAGCTGCAGATCCTAGTTAACCAACAGTCTATTTATTCCTACCCCCCAAAAGAATTGCCTTATGTTTGTCCCTTGTATTCTGGAATTCCCCCACAGTTTTGGATCCAATAACCTCCTCAGGAAGGCTTTTCCATGCATCCACCATCCTCTCTGTGAAAAAATACTTCCTCATGTTACCCCTGAGCCCCCCCCATCTTCAGATTGTGTCCCCTTGTTCTTGCACATCTCTTTTTCTGAAAGATGCTACCCTATTGAACTTTGTTGATTCCATTGAGGTACTTAAAAGTTTCTATCATGTCCCCCCCCCTCCTTTCCTCAAGGGTATACATATTAAGCTCCTTTAGTTTCACCTCGTATGGCTTCTGTAGCAGACCCTGCACCATTTTAGTTGCCCTCCTCTGGACTGCCTCCATCATGTCTATGTCCTTGCAGAGATGGGGTCTTCAGAACTGCACACATTATTCCAGATGGTGTCTCACCAACTGTCTGTACAGAGGGATACCAACATTTTGTTTTCCACTGGGGATGCCTCTCCCAATACATCCCAGTATCCCCCCAGCCATCACTGCTGCATTCTTACATTGCTTGCTAACCTTTAGGTCATCTCATATGATTACTCTCAGATCCCTTTCCATTTTTGTTGTTGTTACTACCCCCCCCCCCAATGTGTACTCTTCCCCTGGGTTTTTATTTCCCAGGTACATTACTCTGCACTTCTTTGCACTGAATTCAAGCTTCCATACTTGACCATTCCTCCAACCTTTCCAAGTCCCTTCTCATCCTGCCCACCCCTCCCTTGTGTATCAACCCTTTTGCAGATCTTTGTGTTGTCTGCAAGAGGCATACTTTTCCTTACAGTTCCTCTGCAATGTCACTTATAAAGACATTAAAAAAGACTGAACCAAGTACTGAACCCTGCAGAGCCCCACTAGTAACCCCTCCCCCTTTCTTCAGAGTGAACTCCATTTACTATTACCTTCTGTGTCCTACTGTCAGCCAATGTTTTACCCAGGCTACCACCCTGGGACCTACTTCCTGGCTGGCTAGTTTGTTTATTAATCTTTTGTGTGGGACTGTGTCAAATGCCTTGCTAAAGTCTAGGTAGGCCATGTCCACAGCCCCTCCCTGGTCTACTACTTTGGTCACCCAGTCAAAGAAATCAATTAGATTCATCTGACATGACCTTCCCACTGTGAATCCATGCTACCTTGGGTCCTGTGCCCCACTGGTCTCTAGATACTCAACTGTTCTTTCCTTCAGAAGTGATTCCATCATTCCAGAGGTTTGGGAGCAATTTTTAGCCAGACATAATGGGGTCACATTTTGGCAGTAGTAAACAAAGAACAAAGCTGGATACACACCTGAGCTGAGAAAAATAAAGGGATTTTTATTAAATAACAAAATCAAGCATAGCAGACACACTGGGCTAACACCTCTACATATTGATTCAGTCACATGGGTTTTCCTCTGGTGTGTGCCCAGCTTTGTTCTTCGTTTGCCAGTATCATATAATCATAGAAGCTTGACAGCAGAAAAAGACCATACCAGCCCATCTAGTCTGCCCTTTTTTCCCCTTACAACTCCCCCTTCCTGCCAGCCCCCACCTCCCCCCTGATATTCAGCCCCATATGCTTGTCCCATGCACTCTTGAATTCTTCCACCGATTTAGCCCCCACCACTCTGTCTGGTAATCTGTTCCAGTGCTCCACCACCCTCTTTGTGAAGAAACACCCTCTCACATTGTTTCTGTATCATTTTCCTTGCAGTCTGAGGCCATTTCCTCTAGTTTTGACCCCCTCCTTCCTCTTAAATAAACCTTCTTCTCCCACTTTCTTGAGCCCCTTTACATATTTAAAAGTTCAATCATGTTTCTCCTTTCCCTCCTTGTCTCCAGCGTGTACAGATCTAGTTCCTTACTCCTCTACTCATATTAATTTTCAAGCATACCCTGCACCATCTTGATTGCCCTTCTCTGAACCCTCTCCAGCACATCTATATCCTTGCAGAGATGTGGCCTCCAGCACTGAACTCCATACTCCAGGTGTTGCCTCACCATGGCTTTGTAAAGGGGCATTATTATCTCCCTCTTTCTGCTAGTAATGTCCCTGCTATGCATACCAACATTACACTGGTCTTTCCTGCTGTCCGGCTACATTGGATTCCTACCTTAAGGTTTGAGGAGACTATGATCCCCAAATCCCACTCCTGTTCTGTTTCTTTACCCCCCCCACCTAGGGTATACCCTGCTCTTCTGTTCCTACTCCCCAAGTGCATCACAGCATACTTCTTGGCATTAAATTTCAGCTACTATGTCCCAGATCATTTTTCAAGTGTCTTTACATCCTCTCTCATGTCCTCTACCCCCCTGGGATGTTCACCCCATTGCATATTTCTGTATCATCAGCAAATAGGCACACCCTTCCCCTCAAATCCTCGGCAATTTCACTGATGTAGATATTGAAGAGAAACGTACCCAAAACTGACCCCTGTGGCACTCCACTCTTCAACCTCACTGTCCTGGAGTGCACCCCGTTTAGCACAACCCTCTGAATTCTTCCTGACAGCCAGGCCTCCATCCAGCTTGTTATTTTCCCACCCAGCCCCAGGCTTTCCATCTTCGCCACCAGCCTCCAATGGGGGACTGTGTCAAAGGCCTTACAGAAGTCCAGATAGGCCACGTCCACCAACCCCTAACCCCCGGGTCAATCGCCTGAGTCACTCAATCAAAGAACTGAACTAGATTTGTCTGGCAAGACTTCCTGTTCATTAAGCCATGCTGTCTGCTGTCCTGCAAGCCACTCTCCTCCAGGTAATCCACCACCCTCTCGTTGATTAATACCTCCATTACCTTCCCCACCACTGATGTGAGGCTGACAGGTTGGTAGTTCCCCTTCACCTCCTTACTACCTTCCTTGTGTAAAGGCATGACCTCTGCCCTCTTCCAGTCCTTCAGCACTCTCCCCATACCCAGGGACAAGTTGAACAACCTTGTCAAGGGTGCGGGCAACTCCTTCAATTTCCTGATCACTCTGTAATAGTAATTGTGGGGTGGAGCACCTTTGAGAGACTGATGTGCACTTCTTTATTTTTATTTCATTTATGTTTTGGCAGTAGGACTGACTGATTAATACAGACCTGGAGCTCTATACAGATGTAGCAGGAGGATTGGGCATGGAGGCATACTTTAAAGGAGAATGAATATCTGAGGCATGACCGGCAGAATGGAGGAAGAGTGGGTTGAGGAGGGACATTATGTTGCTAGAAATGTTTCCAATATGGGTGGTGGTGATGATCTGGGAAGAAAAGATTCAGAACAGGAAAGTGGTATTTTGGTGTGATAACAAAAGAGTGGTCAAAGTGTTGAACAGGCAGATAGCTTCAACTGACATGGTATTGTGGGTATTGAGGCACATGGTTTTGCAAGGTTTAAGACTGAATCTGTCTTTTAAAGCAAGGCACATAGAATGGGCAATCAACACAGTGGTTGACAGCCTTTTCTGTCTTTAGTTGGACAAGTTCAGATGCCTAGCACTGAGGGGCAGTAGCCCTAAAAATTCAAGTCCTACCACGTTTATTAGAAATTGGCTGGGAAGAGCCCAGTAGCTGTACAGGCACTCAGGGGAACCAAGAACGCTGAAGACATATGAGGGGTCTTGGAGATTATTCCAAGATTTCAAGGAGCAGGCTGGAATGGAGGTAAGTGGGCCAGTAACAGAGGAACAGGTAGGTGATGCAATTCATGGTTAACAAATGGGATATGGCGATTTTTGCACACAACCATGAGGATTCACCTTGCAGGACTAGGGCAGGTATGCAGCCAGAAAGGATGGCTGGAACCATGTAGAGCACTGAAAATCAGGTGAATGTTGCAGTGAGTGGCAGAGGTAAACAGAGAAGACCACAGACAAAGATGGCCCATATCAGTAGCTTACATATCAATAGCTTTGTTGAGCATGTTGGTGGTGGGCCTTGGGCACATCTGTCTCACCCATTATGAGGAAAGGTTATTTACAGCTATATTCTTGGTGATGTTCCGAGGGGCATTCTGGGTGAGCGAGGCAGTGGCACACAGCAAGAGGGATAAAGCTGGGGGTTTACATTGGGAAAATGTGTAGTGGGGGGGGGGATGAAGTGGAAATTCAGTTAAGCAATCCAAGGTGGACCAAGCAGCGTGGGGAACCAGGGTCATAATAAGAAAGGGGGGGAAGTTAAAGACATTGCACAGCCTTTATTAGGTAATCCAAACTTTAAAATTGCTGGTAGAATGTGCACCAGGAATGTTTGGCTTTATGCTGAGGTGGATGTGGTTGAGGATCTCATACGAGATTGAAAACTTCTTCTTATCAGGAAGCTCAAGAACAATTTCATTGCCCTTTTTCACTGTGTTTTAAATATTTCCAGCTGACTCATATGTTCCAGCACCATTTTGTCAATGGCACATGGAACAACCTTTATGGCACTCATATTCTCCCTCTGGCTTACTTGTCCCCTGTCTCCCATGTCATTCTCCATTACTACAGTAAACTGCATGCCCTTCTTACTGATAAAAAGGTCCACTATTCTATTATAAGGATCAGGCTTTACCTATGAATAATTTTCACCACAATTGGTCCTGAATTTGGAAGCATTTATATAAATACATAAAATGGGACAGATACCTTCTCTTCAATTTCAAGTTCTACATAATGTATCTTATACCCGACCAAATTACATAGAATGGGTCAACATCCATCTGACATTTGTTCTAGATGCAATAAAGAACCTGGTATGTTATTACACATTCTCACATCCTGCAAAAAGGTGATTCCCTTTTGGGCAGCTATCCAGTATCACCTGGATCTCATACTTGGCCTGTCTGATGCTTTTGCCCCTGAGATTAATATAGTGAGAGACTACGTTTATAGTCTCATTGGTAACCAAAAACCATACATGGCCCTTGTTTCGGTTTGTGCCAAGAAAGGTATTCTTAGACATTGGCTTGATCAGCGCATTCTTCAATTTATTGAATGGTATGAGGAGATACATTTTGCTATTCAAGCAGAAAGACTTATGGGTAGTAAGACAGGTAGAATATTAAAATTTCAGAGCATCTGGGAACCACTATATGCTTTACTAACTAGCTGATTCTTTTATTTTTCTTTAATCACAGGTTTCTATCATGTTTTGTTTTCTTATGGTGGTACAGTTTCCTGTTTAATTCTGTCACCTAGTTTTTTCATGGTGGATATATAATAGATTGTATTGTCTAATTTGGATTGAATTCTCATTTTCTGAATGTAGCCTTCTGTTTACCTTTATTAGCTCTTACAGCTTTTGTACTTTCCGGTGGTAGGGGAGAAGGGTGGCTGGGAGGGGGAGTGGGGAGGGTGTTTTCTTGTTTTTTTCTTGTTTCCTTTTTTTCCCTTGTTGGAAACTGTGTGGTACTATTATGTTGTTGACTCTGAATGTGTTTATTGTACCTGTGTTGTTTCCAACAAAGCATATTCAATTTGAAAAAAAAAGAAAGGGTGAAGATTGGGGGGGGTATATGTGCAGTGCTGGCAATGTAGGAATACAAGGCAGTCAGGGTGGCAGTAGAGGGAAATCTGTTTATGCATGGAAATAGGGATCAGGCCACCTCATTAAGTACAAGATAAGCATTATATGCATTTATGAAATTTGCCTTTTTAGTAAGATGATTTTGGGTAGGACAATGAAATATGTACAGTTTTTGTGGTCTTCATGTGGTAATGATGGCTTTTTAATACTCTTCAGCTACATTTGCGTGTCCATATGAAGACTGTCTTTTTCTTCTCCCTAAAGTTATTTTGACGTGGCAATGAAAAAAGTATAGTAATTGCATGTTTAAAGTGCATAATGTATATTGTAATTTATAGTTTTACACTGCATAGAACATGAATAGTTACAAGACACTATTATCCTGGCAATTTAAGAAGCCTGAAACTAAGAAGCTATTTTTAATAAGTTGCATGTATATTAAATACTGCAAAAATGAATGAGGGCTTTAAATTGAATAAGAATACCTTGCAAATAATGGATTGAATATACAAAGACTAGGCTGTTTTTTTAAGGGACTCTGGTTTCTAATGTATCTTTGAACATAAACCAGAGATCCTAGGTAAAATGAGCATAAAATGAGCACTAGAGGCATTAATGAAATCTGCCATTTTATTCAGGTGACTTTGTAAGAAACAATGAAATATGTAAATTTTTTTTTTTATTCTCGTGGTAATGACTGTTCCTTAATACCCCTTAGTTACATTTATGTGAGAAGAAAATAATTCTATTGAGTACCTGTTTGCTGCTGTTAAGCATGAAAATCTGCAAGAATCAAGTGAGAAATAAATAAATGAGGGAAGCAGTATAGTGCAGTGGTTTAAGGCTCTGAGTTGCAAATCTGGAGACCTGGGTTTGAATCCCACAGCCCCCACTTGCATACTATGTGACCCTGAGCAAGTCACTTAACTTCCCTGTGCTCCCAGGTCGCACCTGTAAACAAACTTTCAACTTCGTGTGCTACTCCTGGTTAAACAAATGGAAAAAAAAATACATAAATAAGTGATGAAAGACAAATGGATTCAGCATCTCCTGTTGAAAAGGATGTTAAAGGAGAAAACTGAAAATACCCAGAGTACACTAATGAATTCAGCTTAGCAATGAAGTGTTTTATGGACAATTGCCAGTTTATATACTTTGTTAGGGAAAATTGTTTCCCAAATTAATGGCAAGAATGGATTATGTTTATGTATTTGTTTCTTAAAAATGTGTGGGAAAAAGTTCTTGATGACATATACATGAACATATTGTTAAACTGGGTGTATATATATATATATATATATATATATATATATATATATATAAACAGTATGAAGAAACCATGGATACATTATTTGTGCTAAAGACAGCATAAGCAGATTTAGCCACTTTATTATTATGGGTATTGATTTAAGCTGTATTTGAATAATTCATTTGAATTTAATTGTCAAAACACATGCACTTTGGGTATTTAAGAACACTTGGGATCTGGATTCTACACCCCCTTAGGAAGCCAGTGAGGTGAAGCGCAGAGGTTAGTTGTGGTTGGCGCAGTGGACTGGGTAGGTTGTTTGTGATTGAAATTTGTAAAAATCATTGCATATTTACGGGTAGCAAAGTTTGAGCACTTTATTCAAAGCACTTTTTGGAAAAGCACTATTTGTAACCAATTAAACGTTGCACATATGATTGAAATAAATCAGAAAGGTTACTATGCAGTATAATGCCAGGCTGCTTTTTCGTTGGATTAGAACTTCTTAATAGCTACCTAACATCCTACCCTATTGTATTTGCTCACCATCATTTGAATAGTATTATATGGGATATTATTTATAGAGTCAATAGGCTGAGACTCTATTTTTGTATTGAGCAAACCAGTAATTTTGGTAACGCGCAGGTTCTTCTTTTTGGTTTTCAAACCTCATTTTATGCAGTGGCAAAGTTAAAGAAGGCCCTGGGGTTCCTGGGGGAGGATCCAGATGAGTTTTCATCCCATTCCTTTAGAATTGGGGTGGCCTCGGAGGAGGCGACCAGAGGGCGGTCTGCCAAAGACATAAAAAGTGTGGGTAGGTGGAAGTCAGATTGTTATAAAAAAAAGATATGCGTGAGAGCAGAAAAACAAATGTGTTTCTGGTTCCTTCTTCTAGATATAAGTGAGAGGAGAAATGCATGGAACATGGGCCATTCCTTTATATAAAGGGCATAATGGTGAGCAGGGGTCAGACCTGGGGGGAGTCAGCTGAGGATGGATGTGGGCACCTTGAGAGTGCATTGGAAAGGGATGGGGGAATGAGGTGGGCCCAGCTATTGCCACACATGAAGGAATGGAGGATGAGAATGCAAAAACCAGACTTGCTAATTTTACATGTTGGGAGAAATGATTTAGGAACAAGGCCTTGGGTGGACATTTTGAATGACATCAAAAAGGATGTGGGGGATAGTGCCGTCCCAGTGATGCTGAGGGTTGAGACACTGGATGCCACCCCTAATGTTACACTGGTGACCAGGGTTCAGGAATGAGCCCAGCCGGGGTCAGCAGGGGTCGGCTGGGGGGAGGCAGGAGTTGAACTTAGCTGGCATTTGGTAGCACTCCTTTCTTGTGAGGGTTAGGCATCACTTCAATTAGCAGATGGCATCAGTAGGGGATGATGCTGTTAGGTGCTTGGCAGAAGCTATGTCTCAGCATGGCTCCCTGTCTGGATGTTGGTCCTACTTGCCAGCATCCCTTGGGATGGGATTAAGGGATCACGTAGTCACTCAAGTAACTACATAAAAAACCCAACCCCACTGCCATGCAGCGTGATCCCTGAAATTGAGGGATGGGAATATCAGATTGGCAGTATGCCACCACTGAGCCTGGGCCAGCAATCGGTGGTTGAAAAATGTGGCATGAAAAAAAGGATGGGGGGATAACTAAAGGATGGTGGCCCAAGCTGATACTAGCATGGTCAGAGATGATCTCAAGGTGGGTTTGGTTGTATGGGAAGGATTTGAAAGAAGTAGAAGGGGCCAGAAAGAAGTTAAACAAAAAGGTGGCAATGTTGGTTAAAAGCTTGGGGGGATTAAAGATAACACACAGAGACATCTCCCAGGAATGTGCAGGGCTACATAGGCAGAATAGGGTACATTTAACTGATGTGGGTCTAGATGTGTTCATCCTGCAGCTGGAGGGAGCAGTGTAAGAGTGGGGTAGGGAGATAAGCCCAAGGAGGGAAGCCAATAGCTGGAGATGGGCTAGTAGAAGGAAGGAAAATAGGGGAAGGGGAAGGGGAAAAGGGGGGAAGGGAGGAATAGGAGACATAGGAAAAGGATATTAGGGGCTCAGGGGTTACTGAACCAGGAAATCAGGACATGGGCTGGGTGTGCACCCAGCCATGTTTGGGCACCTGTGAGGTTTGCACCCCAGAGGGCCAAAGGGGATGTCGGGTTTGCACCCAAGCCTAGGTGTTAGATCTGCACCTGAGCCCAGAAGAATGGAATAGGAAGAATGAACAAGAAGTGGATAGAATGGATTTATGTAATTGATGTACATAATTAGTATATAAAATGGTTGGGTGTATTGGATGTAAATATACATTGAATGATTATGAGAATGTAATAAAGGTGGGGCTGAAGCTTTATTAATAAAGATAAGACCAACTGAGCACCAAGTTAAGTTCTGTGAAGTGGTTTATTTTGGAGGAAAAACAAGGTGGCTTGCCTGCTAAAAGTGTAGGCCCTATTGTCAGGGGTTTCCAGCCAAAAATAGCAGGGGTTGGTCAGCTCAGGTAACATAGGAGGGGAAGGGGTTGGGGAGATCAGAGAGGATGATTATGGGAGGAAGGTTGGGTAATTGTGGGTGGAAGTACGAAACAAAAAGGGTGGAGTTATGAAAGCCAGGACAAGGATTGGTGGAGGTAAGTGGCAGCAGTCAAGCTAAGGGTATTTAAGTCAGAGCAGGACTGGGAGCACCTCCTTCACTTGCTTGACAGCTGGTTGTCCACCGACCCACCACCTTTTAAGGCAGGGAAGTAGAGGGTGAGGGTTGGGGAATAGGGGTCATCGACAAAAGGTGGTCATCAGGTGGAAAGGATATTGGTAATCTTGGGGCCACAGAGACTGTCTGAAGGTGAACAGCAATCTGTTGGCTGGGACTGCTGAAGTGGACAGCAGAGGGAGAGGGAATGTTTGAAGGACCACAAGGTACTGCTGAGGGACAGCAGTGGTGGAGTGTCTGGGGGGATGGGTTGCACTATTCTAAGATGGGGAAATAGAGGGAAGGGGAGGAAGGAAGGGAAAAAGGGGGAGGAGGAAAGAGGTGAATAGGAGACATAGGTAAAGGATATTAGGGGCCCAGTGCATACTGGGCTAGGAAATCAAGACACAGGCTGGGTGTGCACCCAGCTGTGTTTGGGCCCTTGGAGGGGCTTGTACCAAAGAGGAACAAAGGGGGTGTTGGGTCTTCACCCAAGCCCAGAATAATGGAATAGGAAGAAAGAACAAGGAGTGACTAGAATGGCTACATATAATCAATATACATAATGAATGTATAAAATGGTTGGATATACTGGATGTAAACATGAACTGAATGATTCTAAGAATGTAATAAAGGTGTGGCTGATGTTTTATTAATAAAGATAAGACAACTGAGCACCAAATTAAGTTGTGTGGAGGGGTTTATTTTAGAGGGAAATCCCTGGACAAGTATTATCATTATACAATAAACCCCATAAAAGCTAAACTGAACTGTCAGAGTTGTAAGTCCAAAGGCTACAATGTTTAAAAAATGATCTGCAGTATTAGGGTTGCTATGTGTAACCCCCATCCCCTTCCCATCTCCCCTTCTCTCATGAACCAAGGCAGTCTACAGATACTAGCCCATGCACCAATGGTGTGGTATGTCATACAGGATTAACATATTCAAAACTGGTAATCCTAATCCACACACACACACACACACACACACACACACACACACACCTGTAATATTGTGATTATGGTGGGACAAATCAGGTAGCCTGGTGGCCAGTGCTCACTAAAATGTTTGACTATCAGATTATGAAAGTTACTGGTCTACTGGTTAGCTGCCCATTAAGTGATTTTAGAACTCTTAACGATGGTCACTAACAATATCGATTATGTAGGATAGGGTGAAGCCATGGCGAAGTTGCAACTTTGCCAGCAAATTTGCATGACTTTGACTGAAAAACCTTCATTTTGCATGCCAAAAACTTTGTGAAGTCAGCACTTCGCATAGTGAATTTGGCAGACTTCGTGAATTAAAGGAAAACTGCACCCCCATACCTTGTAAATTTTGTCTGTTTCCGTGTCAACAGACAACTCTTTTCCTGAAGCTGTTGGGGATATATGTGCTTGCTTTAGCTTGTTTTCACTATTCAGGCTAGTCTCCTGCAACTACCTTTGGGGTCTCCATTTTATTGCCCATGAGAGTTGCATTAGCATGTGAGAACATGATGTCACAACACTTACTGATAACATGTATCTCTATGCTGAAAGTACAAATATCCTGAAAAAACTCTCTGGAAACACTCAAATGGAATGCAATTTAAAGGGAAAAACCCTGCATTACAACATAAGATAGTTTGCAAAGCTAACTGAAGGTAAATGTGATATTTCACACCTTGCTGCAGCTTGCTTTGTTGAACTCCAGTTAAGCAGACAGGCATACTGTGGAGTCTAAAGGGTCCTGATACATCATGTTCTCATACACTATTGCAGATCTCAGGGACAATGAGATTTCAACAACCAGAAAATGGAGACTCCCAAGACAGTTACAGGGAGTGGTATGAACAGTGAAAATAAACTAAAGCAATCACATTATATTCCTAACAGCGACACAAAACAGTTTGGCTGGCTGGGTGGTGGGGGGGGGTTGTCTCTCTCTCTCTCTCTCTCTCTCTCTCTCTCCCTGGGCTAAGACACAGATATGATACACTGATGAGTCCAAACGAGGACAAAATATGTGTATGTGTATGCTGTTCTCAGCCTTTGCTGATTGCACTGTGAGGCCTTCTGGCACCATTGAATTCCGCTTACAGTTGAGCCAATCCAAATTCTCTCATGGAGATTTGCATATGTTTCCCATGATGCTCTGCATTATTGGGGTATGTGCAGTTGTGTTTTCTTTGCACAAAACTGTTGTCTGTTGACATGGAAACAAATAAAATGTACAAGCTATGTGGGTGCAGTTTTCCTTTAATACGCTAAGCAATGTTTGCCAGCTTTGCACATCTATTTATTTATTTAGTTTTTGTTAACTGGGTAGATTCATAGATTCTGTCAGCAGATAAAGACCGCCAGACCCATCCAGTCTGCCCATAGAGTGCACTAGACAAACATTTGCATATTTTCAGGCACAAGTCAGGAGAGTACAACAAGTGAGACAATATAGTGCATGACAACAGCATATTAGAATAATAACACAGCATGATAAATTTCCTGGGATATAAACAGATGTATGAAAACTATGGAGCATTTATACAAAAGATGGGTACAGAGGCAATGTTTATACACTGAGCAGACAAAAAGTTTGTCAGAGTTCAAAATTAGGAACAGGTATATATTGCCTTCAGTAGTAAGCAGGAGTGATACTGGTCTCTGAAAGTGCAGGTAGAGGACTATGCATAATGTTAGCTAGCTGGTATAGTATTCAAAATTTCAGGGGCTGAGATAGAGATTTACAACATACCAGACACACTCATGTATAGATACTAAAATAGCAATTTTGATTACTGCCCATTTGTTCTCCACTCCTGAAACCTTATTTATTCCCATTATCCTGTAATTCAGTTGTGTCCCTGTCCTGGCAAAATCTGCTACCCTAAAGTTCAGAACCATGGTGCTGGGGTTTAAGTGTTGAACCTCCTGAACACTGATAAAACTCATGGTGTTATGATCTTTTTGTTCCATGGGGTCCTCTATTCTCAAATTACTTAAAATGTCCTAGCTTGAACAATTACAAGATCAAAAACTGTTCTCCTTAAAATAGTCTCCTCCACCCATTGACTCAAGAAAGAGTCCTATGCTGCCTCAAAATACCTTTGGTTATTTTGACTTTTGACCTAAGGACTTTCTAAATAATTATATGGGGGGGGGGTTGAACTCTCCTGTGAGAACAATATTGCCTGTTCAGATGCCTTTCAATTTTTCCCTCCAACTGTTGACCAGATTCTATACATTGGTTGCGGGTCTATGGGGTCTATGCACCATCAGGATCCTCTCCAACCCTATGTCACCTGCAGCCATAAGGACTCTACCCCTCCATCATTTATGGTTCTATTGTGTTTCTCTAATAGAATCACTGACAGATACTGCCACCCCTTTTCCTTTTATTGTCCCAATCCATCTTGAAGAGGGTATATTAAGGCACTTTGACAGCCCAGCAGTTATTCAGTGGTGCCTATATCTCAGTGGTAGCTATAATATCTAGGTCATCTCCACTTATTTCCTTCCCTCGTCTTATCCCCTTCCCCAGTCTTAGATCATATATACAGTAAACCCAGCTTGTTTATGTTTAAATAGAGAATAAAGTATGGGGTGGTGTGTGTAACGAGAAGTTTACACACACCCAAGGGGTTTGATGCTGAATAAACCCCAAGAGGGAAGCTCGAGGGGTTTGTACATGCATCTAACCCCAAGGGTGTGTGTAAACTTCTTATTTACACATACACCACTCTGTATTTTATTTTATAGAATTGCTGGGTCTCCCCTTTTTGCTCACAGCAATTATGTAAAATAGTAGCTTCAGTGCGGTTGCGCTCCTGTTCAGTTTTCCTCTGGTTCTTACATTTAAATTTTCGGAGGTTTCAGGTGTGTGTGTGTGCACATTTTTTTTAAAACTTGTATAAGAAGAAGAATCTGCATTTATATAGTGCTTTTCTTACATCCAAAGCGCTTTACAAGCAATGCTAGACTGGTAGTGAAGTGACTGAATGTGTGGTGGCGGCCATATCGCACATCATCACCCACACACAGCCTGGATAATTGCATGAACTGGCTTATGGGAAGGGGAATATTGACCAGGACACCAGGAATGTTCCCTACTCTTTGCGAAGAGTGCCCTGGGTTCTTTTACTTCCACCTGGACACCCACCAGGACGGGTAAAAGGGACCTCGGTTTAACGTCTCATCCGAAGGACAGCACACCCCAGCAGTACAGCACCCCCCAATACTGCACTCAGATGCCAGCGATTTTTTAGGTGCAAGTCCAATCCTGGTGTGGGGCGAGAACCCACAACCTTCTGGTCCAGAGGCAGATGTGCTACCAACTGAGCCACACTGACACCTAAGGTAGAAAATACTGTTTTTTTTTAAATTTGACTTACCGCCATCCCGTGATTCTTTGGCGGCTAGGTTGGGGTCGAGCAGAGAGTGATGAGCCAGGAAGGAAAAGAATACAGTGGACGCATGTGCAGAAGTAGGAGAGCTGTGCGCATGTTTGCCGTTATAAATGCTCCTTTATAACGGCAAATTACACCACGGTCTCCCTATGGCAAAAAGGGGAGACCCCTTAATTATATAATGGTTATACATGGTCAGCCATGGTTTGGCCATGATTTTCACCATGGATGACCATGGATTACCACTGACAGTGAATGGACCAGGGACAGAACATTGATGACCATGGTCAATATAGTTCAGAATTTTTCACACTAACCATGGTAATCCATGACTTTTCACTCTTCAAGTTTCCTGCATTATAGAACAACTCAGTTAATTTCATTTTGTCCATTAACCTTAACATTCTGTAAGGAATGTATAGTATATGCATGTGCATTTGAAATAGCTTTCATTTTTGCTTACCCATTGCTGCTGTTATTCCTCTTTCTAATAGGGTCTCTCCTCTTTCCTAACTAATCAAATGGCACCATTGCTTTGTATACCACTATACATTGAACGTCTTTTTAGATGTGTTTAGTACTCATATTCATTTTATTATGCTCATTTATTTCAGTTCCTTGTGTAAATAAAATTATATGCTTGTCTTACATAAATAATTCAAAGTTGTTACTCTGTATGGCACCAGAGCCTTGAATGGATGCCTAACAAATAAGTTGCCTGACCAGAGAACAGGATAAGGGAGGACTACTTGTTAGCTGACTGTGGCATCTTTGGGAGAGGCAGATGACCATGTGACTGTAGACAGTCACTAGTGAAACTGCAGCCCAGCTTAACCTTCCCAAAAGGCATAGCAGCACCTCTTTTGAGTCACCCTGAATCATGATTGCCACAAAGCAGGAGTGTGGCATTTGTTGAGGGGTGTTTTCTGCTATGGTCCATAGGGAACCCCAATCATTGTAGTTCATTGATTTATTTATTTATTGAAATATTTCACCGGGAAGGCATACTGAGCATCAAGTTGCTTGTCTCCTGGTGTGACCTGGGGGGTAGGGGAACCTGAGGATAGTTTACAGAGATTTGGTACACAATATAAATTGACAGTACATTACATTCAAATAATTTGAGCAGACTGTACAGAAATAATGAAATAGTGGAATGCTAACAGTTTTGAACTAGATAGATACTACACCAATGCTTTTGAACTAGATAGATACAACAACACAAAATAACATTAAGGCATACACTAAATGACACATAACTGTGTAGCTGATAAATGGCTGAATAGAACTGTTGTAGTTTGATCTAGGTAAATTAGTGAGGAGTAAACACAGGCAGAACAGGTGGGCTAAGGTATAACAGAAGTGCAAGTTAACTCCAAGTGAAGTAGAGATTAGAGGTCAGCCATAGCAGAAGTGCAAGATAACTACAAGTGCATTAGAGATTAGGGGTCAGCCATAAATAGGGCTACATAAGGGGGAGAAGGGAAGGTGAGAGAGGAAGGTATGTTAGTAGGCAGAGAAGCGGGGTGGTGGTGGAAGGGGATGGAACAAGGAGGTGAAGGAAGAGGTAGAAGGAGAAAGGTCTGCTGGGACCTGCCCCCCCCAAGTATGCTGAGGACCCTGCCTGCATAAGGCAGCAAGAGGTAGAGTAAAATAGGAGGGAAGCAGGTTGTAGGCAGTAAGGGGCAATAGGCTTCAGAAGGACAGAAAAGAGTGTGAAGGTGAGAGAGAAGAGAGGCCAGGATCCAAACCATTCAGGATGTGGAGAAGTGGAGAGAAGAGTTGGGTTAATGGTGTAAGGATAGGATAGGGAATGGCCCTTGGCACAACTTTGAATGATAGAGAAATCACAGTAAGAGACAATGGAAGGTCTGACGGGAAAGAACTGGAAGAAGGGAAGGAATGCTAGTTTTTAAGTGAGTGAGGGTGGAGCTGCAACATGGCATTGCATGAGTACTGAGAGGGATAGGATTTGACAGACTTAGAGGGGGGAGTTAGGAAGGGTTGTAGCAGGAACAGCTAGGTGCAAGGAAGTTTTTAAGGGCAGCGCTGATAGAGTAGTAGGAGGAGGACGAGTGACAAATGAGTAGTGAAGGAAAGTAAGCCAGTGGGGACAAACAGGAAAATTCCTATGTAGGGTATGGGACAAAGCAATTTGGGAAGAGGGCTTAATTCAAGTATTGAACATAAATAGCAAGCATTAATGGACAGGGGTAGCTAATACCTCCTTAGGCTATGGGGCTGTTGTAGAGGATAGTTGTCTGGTGGGTTTATTGAAGAAGGATACAAGCACAAACTAGTATTGGACAAGATAGAGAGTAGTTATAGCAGGGGCTTGGATACTGTAGGGAATGTGGGACACTCATTCCCTGGGCAACTATCCAGAGGATGGGTTATTGCCCCATCTGTAGGAGATTTGCATAGCTCCAGATGCAACTGGTAACTGCAAAGGAAGCAATATTTCATCTATGTCACCAGCTAAGCTGGGGGTCTGTAGTCCCTTCACCCCTCTACCTCAGAGGCCCACTGGTCTCAGGAACTAGAGGGTAGTGGGGAGAGGGAAGGGTGGTAAGGGAAGGTGGAAGACATATGTCAGACTCCATGAATATTGATTGTGAATCATTTTGTACCACTTGGGAACGTGCAAGTACCTGACTCCCAAAAGGAAGCCTTAAGCCAGTCAAGAGGACGGGGTTGACTGGCATTGTGACATGTAGTGGAGTTTGTGGAAAGAAGGCAGATAAGAAGATCCTAGTGGTAGGGAATTATATGCTCAAAGGGGTGAAGACAGTGATGGGGTGTGGGAAAAGAGAAGGGGCTGTTCAAATGTCTACTGTGTGTAATGGCCATTTGAGACAAGGATGGGTTAGGAAGAATGGTAGAAAGGACAGAAAAGGAAAATGGCATGTTGGTTCATCTGGGCACCAATGATTTGGCTAACCAACCTCTAGATGCAGTCAAGCTATGATTTTGATAATTGAGGGGCAGACTAAAAAAAATAACTCCATAACATTTTCAGAGGTTCTTCCACTGTGGGACAATTGGGAGGCTAGGGTGAGAAAAGAGAAAACTGAGGTATTTAGTAGTTGCTTGAAAAATGGTATCATGGAGATAGAGGCACTTTGTGGGGGACTGGTGAAATTCCTGCGACAGACAGCTCTTCAAGGGTGTTGGCCTTTACCTGACAAGACGGGATGAGTGCACTAAGGCCAGAACTATATGTCTACTTATGTAACTGAGAATGGTGACACTGAATCTGGGTGAACCATTTGGGATGGAGGGGAGAAGGGGAACATATCCAAAGAATCCAACATAAGAAGGGTACAAGGGAAGGGTATCTGGAAATGGTTCAGCAGTGATCAGGCCTAGTCCAAAAAATGGGTCAATAGGAGAAATAGAAAAAAAAAGAGTAGGGATTGGAAACATAGAACGTGGGTAATGGGCGGAGGACAGTTAAGGGGCAAAGCACTAACAAAAAGAGGACAGAAAAAAATGGTAGTTGAAAGGTGGTCTGCATTAATGCCAGGAACCTGGCTAAAAAAACCGACAAGCTCCAGGTGATGGTGGTAAATGCAGAGCTGGATCTGCTGGCCCTTACTGAAATGGAGACATCTGGGAAAACATCTGAGACCTCATGATACTAAGGTATACAAGGGATACTGGATATGGCAAGTAGGGTGGGGTAGTTATTTAAGTTAGGCATAACATAGATGTCACAAAGTATAGGTCCATCAGTGGTGAGGGAGTGAGGCAGAATTACTCTGGGTATGCTGCTAACTACCACAGAAGATAAGATACAAATGGAGTGATCTACAGATCACTGGACCAAGAAGTTGGGAAGGATAATGAATTAAGGGAAGAAATTAGGAAGCTATCAGCAACAGGGGACATAGTAGTAGTGGTGGTGGGGGGAAGGGGATTTCAGTCTACCATATGAAGACTAGGAAACCTCAACAGAAAGGAGTATCAGAAGTCAGGCCCTGTTCAATATGCTGTAAGACTACTTGCTGGAGCAACTGATTTGGTAGCCCACAAGGTAATCAGCCTTTCTCACTGTGTTGGAGATTCACTGGGGTCCAGGGACAATAATACTATATTGGTTTAAGCTGGCTCTGGATAGTAATAAAACCTCATTAAAGACTATGGTTCTGGATTTCAAAAAGGCAGATGTTGACCACATATGGGTAAAAGTCAGAGAATGACTTGAGGGAATCGGTATGGCTACAGTGGTGGAGGAATATGGAGCAAAATCAAAGGGGCCTTTCTCTAAGTAATGGAAACTTGCTTGAGAACAGTCACCAAGGGGAACAAGCACAAGCGACTGATCTGGTTCTCTGCAGATGTAAAGGAAGTGGTGAGGGCCATGAAAAGAGCCTTCACAAACTACAAGAGGAGCCAAGGTGATGAGCAGTTGGGGAGTACCAGTGAAACAGGAAGTAAGCCACAGTGTTATTTAAAGGCACAAAGGCAGCAAAAGAGCTGTGGAGATCAACGGAGGGGGATAAAGGTTCTTCGGGTACATTGGGAAAAATAGGAAACTGAGGGGGGAGGAGTTATCAGGTTAGTTGATGAAGGGATGATAAAAGAGGCAGATAAGCCAAAGGCAACTGTTCTAAACAGCTACTTCTATGCACTATTCATAATGGAGGACAGGGGACCTCTACTGGAAAGCGGCATCATGGCAGCAGCATGGTAGATTAGGGAAATGGGGAGTGTGGGGATAATAGAAGAAAGAGTAAGGACTTGCTGCCCCGGAAAAAGATAAAGTACCAGGACTGAATGTGTCACCTGAGAGTGCTCAAGCAACTGGCATTGGAACTTGCTGAACCCTTGACAGAGCTATTATATTCAACAGCACGTTATGGTCAGGGGTAGTTCTGAGGGATTGGTCCTGCTCCACAAGGAACACCTCTAAATCAATAATTGTGTACTTTCCATACTTCTTTATCTCTGCTTATGAGGTTAGAGGTGGTATAATGATGGCAGATCTAGAGTCTTTTCTGACCTTAAATTACAATGTTACTGTGTACTGTATGTTACACCAAAGGCAGAATTTAAGTTTGAAAAAATGCTGTCTTTTTTAACTGTGAGCATTTTAAATTTGTTTAATTTAATTCATACTTTTATTTAGACAATTTTAGATAAACTCCTCCACAATATGTTTTAATGTGCAAATGCTGAACATAATTAAGACAACTGGATCAATCACGCTGTACAGATTACATTAGACTTACAATGTTTGCGTTGCCCTACTAAGCAGATTCTTTTTAAAATGCAGTTGAAATGCTCTCTGATTTCTTTTGTTCTGAGGCTGTAAACTGCAGGATTTACCAAGGGTGGGAAAATATTCTGAAACAATAACATCATAATACGAGGTTCAACAGAGAAAGTAGGTATTCTGTAAAATATCAATACCAATATTGCTGTAAAGAAAGAAATTCCAAAAATAAACAGGTGGGTCCCACAGGTATAAAATGCCTTCCTGCGTCCCTCAGGTGAGGTTATTCTGACAACAGCAATAACAATTTTTAGGTAAGAAAACACAATGAAAAAAAGTGGAATAAAATTTAAACACATTAGTACCAAACTAAGGTTGTTATTAAGGGATGTGTCAGCACAAGCCAACCTAAATACAGCAGCATTGTCACAAAAGTAGTTAGAAACTCGTCTGGGCCCACAAAAGGGCAACCGCAGTATAAGTGAAAAAGGAAGCATTGCTACTGTGAAGCCTCCTAAGCAACAGGCACAAAGCAACTTTATAACAAAAGTATTAGTCATAACATTGTGGTAGTAAAGTGGGTTACAAATAGCTACATAACGGTCATAAGCCATAAGTGCCATGAAATAATATTCAGATATGCCCACACCAATATAAAGATACAGCTGGGCAAAGCAAGCATGGGAAGAAATAGTGTTGGAGCTTACAATGAAATTAATCAGCATTTTAGGGACTAAAACAGTAGGGAGCAATATGTCAAAAGCAGACAGGGCACCGACAAGTAAGTACATAGGGGTGTGCATTCGCTCTTCCACTTTGATTATGTGAATGATCATAACATTGGCAATGATAAGGGTGAGATATGCCACAAACACAATGGTGAAAAAGGTGGTCTGAGCCGGTAGGCTGTCCAATAATTCAGAAAATCCAACAATGATGAAATCGGTAACAGAGGAACTTGATTGATTGTAGGCTGTCATTCCTTTCTGGTAGTATCCTGGAATTAAAAAAGTGACGGTTACAATGAAGCATGACAGATTTCAAACAACATCTAAAATGAGGAAAGCTGAAGAAAGCAATTTTTTTAAAGGAAAACAAACATAACATTGTACTTATTCTTATGTTCTTTCCAAGAAATGACAGAAATGTAAAATGAATATGTAGAAGCAATAACACATGAGATGGTGCTGGCTGTGCTCTAACAAACCCATGACATAAATACATGGGAACCATAAAGTGAGTGGTTACAACTAAACATTCGTATATATAAGAGAGGCCAGTCCTAAACCCCCTGACTGTGTTATTGTTCTTCAAAAAGACCTTACATTGCATGTCTTGATTTCTTTAGACATTATATTACCATATTTCTGTTTCAGGAACCATGGTACCCAAAGAGCACCACTGCCACAACCACTGCCTTGGAGGTTGCCAAGTATGAAGAGCAGTTGGACCACAGTGGGTTCTGGGAAGGTGCCGGTGGTGGAACAGAGGTGAAGTCCCCTAGTTGTATCTCTACACAAATCATATGCCATTCTGGCAGAGCAAGGTTCCTGTATGATGGCACCCTCATTGGAGACCAAGAAGAATGCTGAGGACATCCACAAGGGAGACTCACAAAAGGGTGGCAAGGGACACCACAGGGGAAAGAAACAGCTTCTGATAGGGGACTCAGTTGTTAGGAGGGTAAAACTGGGGAAGGGAGAGCAGAAGGAAGAAAGGTGCCTGCCTGGTGCCATGGCTTGGAGGGACAGGAAGCGAATCCTCAGAATTGCAGAAGGAGCATCACAGGAGAGGAAACTAGATATAATTGTCCACCTTGGGACAAATGACCTAGCTAGGCATGGGATCAGTGCAGTGCAGAATAAATTTGTGAAGTTGGGAGGGGCCTCAGACGGGTATCAAGCATGGTAACCTTCTCAGAGGTGATGTAAGTCCATGGCAGGGGTGAGGCTTGGGTACTGCACACCATGCAGTTAATGAATGGTTGCAAAACTGGTGCAGAGCACAGGGCTTTGGCTTCACTGGGGACTGAGGGTCTACCTGGAGAGATAAAGGTCTATACTGGCACGATGGTCTGCATCTGTCCATGAAGGGAACCAAGCTGCTAGGTGACCAGTTTAAATGCTTCCTTGGCAAGCTTTTAAACTAGCCAAGGGGGGAGGTGCTGATAAGTGGCAGGAAATGTCAAGCCTCCCCCCACAAAACATGGCAGGTAGTAAGGTAAACACTGAGGTACAGAGCTCAACACGGGGCAGGACAGGGGTAAATTGAAAAATAGACAAGGGCAATAAGAGCAGGGATGGGGGAAAAAAGGATAAAGCCAACATTAGATGGAGGGCAATGAGTACCAATGCCCATAGTCTGGGAAACAAGCTTCCTGAGCTAGTAGTCCTGATGGAAGATGAACAATTGGATATTGTGGCAGTCAGGGAAACATGGTACACAGAGGACCATGACTGGGATGTCAACATACCAGTGTACACAATCTACAGATGGGACAGGGAAGGTAAAAGAGGAGGTGGAGTAGTTCTGTACATAAGGGAAGAGATCAAAGCTGCAGAACTAAAAAGTAAAAGGGGAGGACAAGAGGTACTCTGGGTCACCTTGGAGACAGGGAGTGGCATCACAATCTGTGCAGGGGTTGTATACAGACCCCAGTCTCAAGGGAAGGAGATGGACAAGAAGATGATAGAGGACATTCTCAAAATGGCTGAAAATGGGGTGTTACTGTTGATGGGGGATCTGAATATGCCAGATGTTAACTGGATGACATGTACTGCAGCCACATCCAAGAGCAGGGTCATTCTCGATGCCCTGCAGGGGGCAGATCTGAGACAGCTAGTGTTGGAACCCACTCGGGAGGGAGCAATACTAGACTTGGTACTCTCAAATGGAGAGAGGATCACAAATTTAGAAGTCAGTAGACATCTGAGAACAAGCGACCACTACACAGTGTGCTTCACAATGAGCACAACCATGGAGATAAGCCATACAAAAACAAGGATACTGGACTTTAGAAGGGCTGACTTTCGCAAAATGGGTGAATACCTGAAGAATGCGCTAGCAAATGGCCAAAAGGAGAGTGGAAGAACAATGGAGAAAATCAAAACTGCCATCATAGAGGCAACAAGCCTTTGTGTGAAACAAATAAAGAAAACAAAGCGGAATAAAAAACTACTATGGTTCTCAAAAGAGGTGGCAGGGAAGGTTAAGGAGAAAAAGGCAGCATTCAAAAAGTATAAGGAATCACAGAAGGAGCATGACAGGGAACTGTATTAATTAAAGCAGAAAGAAGTGGGGAAGGCAGTCAGAATAGCAAAGGCCCAAACTGAGGAAAAAATAGCTAACTCAGTTAAGAAGGGGGATAAAACCTTTTATAGGTACATAAGGGAGCAAAGAAAGGTAAAGGGAGGGATAGTGAAGATTAATAAAGGAGAGGGGAGGTGCGCAGAAGGAGACAGTGAAAAGGCAGAGATACTGAATGAATACTTTTGCTCAGTATTCACAAAAGAAGATGAGGAGGAGTTATCTAAACCAGACAATAGAAGCACTCTGGATAGGGGGTTGACACCAGTCCATTCACAGAAGAAAAAGTCCTGAAAGAACTCCTAAAACTCAAGGCAGACAAAGCAATTGGGCCTGACAGGATTCACCCCAGAATCCTAAAAGAATGAAGGGAGGACCTGGTGACACCACTGACCACGCTTTTTAACAAATCATGGCAGGATGGGGTGGTACTTGAGGACTGGAGGAGGGCAAATGCTATTCCCCTTCACAAAAGTGGGAGCAAGGCAGAAGCAAGAAACTACAGACCAGTAATTTGACCTCAGTGGTAGGGAAAATGATGGAATCACTTCTGAAAGAAAGAATTGTTGAGTACCTAGAGGCCAGTGGGGCACAGGACCCAAAGCAGCATGGATTTACAGCAAGAAGGTCACGTCAGATGAATCTAATTGATTTCTTTGACTGGGTGACCAAAGTAATAGACCAGGGAGGGGCTGTGGATATGGCCTACCTAGACTTTAGCAAGGCATTTGACACAGTCCCACACAAAAGATTAATAATCAAGTTAGCCAGCCTGGGAGTGGGTCCCAGGGTGGTAGCCTGGGTAGCAAACTGGCTGCATAACAGGACACAGAAGGTAATAGTGAATGGAACACATTTCGAAGAAAGGGGGTTACTAGTGGAGTACCTCAGGGCTCAGTACTGGGTTCAGTCCTCTTTAACATCTTCATAGGTGACATTACAGAGGATCTGGAGGGAAAGGTATGCCTCTTTGCAGATGATGCAAAGATCTGTAACAGAGTTAATACGCAAGAGGGGGTAGAAAAGATGAGAAGGGACTTGGCAAGGTTGGAGGAATGGTCAGACATATGGCAACTTAGATTCAATGGAAAGAAGTGCAAAGAAATGCACCTGAGAAGCAAAAACCCAGGAGAAGAGTACACAATAGCAGGGGAGATACTAACAACAACAAAAATGGAAAGGACCTGGGGCTAGTCATCTCAGATGACCTAAAGGTGGGTAAGAAATGTGAGAATTCGGTAAGGAGAGCCAGGGGGATACTGAGATGCATAGGAAGTGGCATCACGAGTAAAAAAAGGGAAGTGGTTATCCCTGTATACAGACAGTTGGTGAGACCCCATCTGGTGTACTGCGTGCAGTTTTGGAGACCTCATCTATGCAAAGACATAGACAGGATGGAAGCAGTCCAGAGGAGAGCAACTAAAATGGTGCAGGGTCTACATCAGAAACCATATGAAGAGAGACTGAGAGAGCTTAATATGTATACCTTTGATGAAAGGAGGGACGGAGGGACATGATAGAAACTTTTAAGTACCTGAAGGGAATCAACAAAGTCCAGGAGGGTAGCATCTTTCAGAAAAAGAGATGTGTAAGAACAAGGGGGCACAATTCAAAGTTAGAGGGGGGGACAGCTCAGGGGTAATGTGAGGAAATTCCTTTTCACGGAGAGAGTGGTGTACGCATGGAACTGCCTTCCTTGAGAGGTTGTGGGGCCTAAAACAGTGGGGGAATTCAAACATGCATGGGACAGACATAAGGCAATTATAGTGGGGGGTTGCATGAAGTAGGCTGTTGGTTAACTAGAATCTGCAGCTTATCCAATAGGTAAGGAAATGGGCAGACTGGGTGGGCCAAGTGGTCCTTATCTGCCGTCAAAGTCTGTGTTTCAATGTACTCCACAAGAATAAGACAATGGGTCTTCTCTTATTCCAGCCTACCAGGTTATGGAATCATTTCCCTTTTCAGGCCAGGTGCTTTGATTCCATCCAAACTATAAATCAGTGTGATTTTACCCACCGCCTAAAGTCAATTAGCTTTACCTTTTCCTAAGTCATGATGGTTATTGTACCTCAGCTGTATTGATATCTACTTTGCCCTTAGCCCACCTAATACTGTAGCTGAAGCTTGAGGGTGCATTTTACAGTACGTGGATTGTATTCTGTAAGTCCTGGTTTGTATCATATAATTATTTATTATTTTGTTTTATTTCATAATTTTTGTCAGGATGCATATACTAAGCAAGTAACAGCTTATTTTCAGATGTGTCCTGGGGGGAGAGGACAAGGCAGCAAGACAGTGCAAAACAAACATTTAAAAGGTCTATACGTAGCTAAAACATAGCTCAGTAACTACACATAGGTAAAGGAATACAAACATCAAATTCAATCAAATTCTTTATTTATCCAGGTGAACACCATTGAGCAAGCTCATTTACAAGGTGGGCCTGCATTACACAAGTCAAGTAATAATGCATTTATATACAGACAAATAGAAACATAGAAACATAGAAACATAGAATTTGATGGCAGATAAGGACCGCTTGGCCCACCCAGTCTGCCCATTTCCCTACCTACTGGATAAGCTGCAGATCCTAGTTAACCAGCAGCCTACTTCTTCCTACCCCCACCCCCCAGAATTGCCTTATGACTATCCCATGCATGCTTGAATTCCACCACTGATTTTGACTCCACAACCTCCTCTGGAAGGCCGTTCCATGCATCCACAACCCTCTCTGTGAAAAAATACTTCCTTAAATTACCTCTGAGCCGCCCCCTGTCTTAAATTGTGCCCTCTTGTTCTTGCACACCTTTTTGAAAGATGCTACCCTCTTGGACTTTGTTGATTCCCTTGAGGTACTTGAAAGTTTCTATCATGTCCCCCTCTCCCTCCTTTCCTCGAGGCTATACATATTAAGCTCCTTAGTCTCTCTTCATATGTCTTCCGGTGCAGACCCTGCACCATTTAGTTGCCCTCCTCTGGACAGCTTCCATCCTGTCTATGTCTTTGCGGAGATTGGGTCTCCAGAACTGCACAGATACTCAGATGGGGTCTCACCAGCTGTCTGCTGACATGGATAATAACTTCCTGTTTTCTACTGGTGATGCCTCTCTATGCATCCCAGTATCCCCCAAACCTCCTTGCTGCCCTCTCACATTGCTTGCCCATCTTTAGGTCATCTGATATGCTACCCCCAGGTCCCTTTCCATTTTTGTTGTTGTTAGTATCTCACCCCCCATTGTGTACTCTTCCCCTGGGTTCTTGTTTCCCAGGTGCATTACCTTGCACTTCTTAGCATTGAATCTAAGCTGCCATACATTTGACCATTCCTCTAACCTTGCCAAGTCCCTTCTCATCCTTTCCACCCCACCCTGTGCATCAGATGATGAGACAGTAGATGCAAGAGTACAGCAGTATAGGTAGGCCTGCAATAGACAGGATAAGTTAAAATACATTTGGATTCAGGTAAAAGACAGTCAGTAAAGGTATACATAACAATAGGGTAGCAAGTCAGTAAAAATTTATACTAGATACAACAACATACATGGTTTAGTATTCCTGTAAGGTAAAGGCATTACAGTCCAGCGAAGAGATTTGTTGAAGTGGATGCTGTGGGTGTACAAGGAATAGGTGGGTGAGGGAGGGTGAGATTTAGGGCGGTAGATAAGTAGGTGGCTCAGGGATAAGTTATGCACTGATACAAAAAGGAAGGAGGATGGGAAAAGCAGGGAGGATGTGGAAGAGGGATGTAAGTCAGCTAGGATCATTGGAAGCAGTTGCTGGCTTCTGTAATATATTTTGAGTATAAGGTCTTAAACACAGTGAGACTAACAGGAGTCCTCAGTTTCAGTGATTTCTGTAGCACATTCCAGAGCTAGGATCGTTGGAAGCAGTTGCAGGCTTCTGTAATGTATTTTGAGTATAAGGACTTAAACACAGTAATACTAACAGGAGTCCTCAGTTTCAGTGATTTCTGTAACACATTCCAGAGTAATGGTAGAACAAATTCTATGGCAGCTCTCCCAAAATGCGTTAGGGCTTTGAGCACTTTCAGAGAAATTAGTGAACAGCTTCTTAGGGCATAGGTTCCAGGCATATTGAGAGTCAGGCAATCAACAATGTAATGCAGATGTTTGCCAGTGATAGCTCTGTATGTCCAGAGAGCTGCATTTATATTTTGTCTGTAGTGTAGGGAGGTCCAACCTACGGCTGCATATGAAGAGCAGTGATGGGTGGAGAAGGGGAGACCAGTGATGAAGCATAGGGCTCTGTGGTAAAGTATGTCCAGTTTACCAAGGTATGAAGTAGCACATTGGCTGTATATAAAGTCGGCATAATCAATTAGGGAAAGGAACGCTGACTGAACTAGCTGTCTCTTGGCCTCTGTGCTTAGTAGGCAGTTTAACCTGAAGAAGAGACCTAGTCTCTGCTTCAGTTTTTTTAACAAACCCTCCAGGTGGTCTGCAAAGGAGAGTTTGAAGTCTAGCCAGACCCCCAGGTATTTGAATTTCGGCACAAATTCCAGGGTTTCTCCTAGGAGGGTGGTAATGGGGGGTAGAGCAGGGTAGGCTCCATGGTTAATAAGTGAAAATAGCATCGCCTTTGTCTTTTTGGTGTTAAGTAGTAATTTTTTACTGAGGAGCTGGTATTGAAGTATGTTGAAGTCAGCTTGCAGGTCGCTACAGGCAGTTTCAGGAGTTGTATGGCTTAGGTAGATCACTGTACCATTGTGAACAGATGAATTTACACCTCATTGATGCCTGAGTCTATATTGTTGATGTAGATGGCAAATAGGAGTGGCCACAACATGGATCCCTGTGGGACACCTCTTTTTAACAGATCTGAGGGGGAGAGTTCACCTTCGGCCTTGACCTGTTGGTGCCTATCAGAAAGGTAGTTGTGGAACCAATGCAAGGAGGTAGAATCTAGACCAATAGCTTTTAATGAAGAAAGAAGGAGGCTGTGGTCGACAGTGTCAAAGGCCTTACTTAGGCCTAGAAAAATGGCGCAAACAAATATATATCTATATCTATATATATATATATACATATATATATATATGAAATAGAGATGATAATATTCTCCAAATTAAGTGTTCTGATGGTATAAAACACATCACATGACCATGCGTATATCAGAGCGCGACAACACACCTGCAGTTTTACTCCCCTCTAAAACAATTTTGCCATTTTATAAGATAGATAATCCACTCTATGATGTGCAGTTGCACCCTGTTATATGCACGCCTTGGGTGGCTGATGCAATCAGCCTGCAGCCTCAGGTGTACAACACACACCAAGGCATCCATATATCAGAGCATGACCGCACACTAAGAGTGGGTTATCTATTATATATATGTGTGTGTGTGTATATATATATATATATATATATATATATATATATATATATATATATATGTGTGTGTGTATCTATCTTTGTAAAGTAATGTAATAAAATACAAGTGCCCTGGATGATAGGACAGTTTAATGATACCAGCACAGCAGTACAATTATAAACAGTTTAGGCTAGAAAGTTATGGGGGGCATGGGCAGTGAAACAATAAGAAAGCATTTGTGCTGAAATGTTAGGAAAGTAGTGTCAGAAGCATTTACAGTTCAGGAGAAAACTGAGTAGTCTCAAAGGTGGGACGTAAGAGAGAAGATAGAAGAGACTAAATATATAGAAAGTGGGAGAGTAGACCAGAGCTTGGAACTCAAAAGGGGAAAGGAACTTGACCTGCAGAGGATTTCATGAGAGGAAGGAAGAGTGAATGAAGATTAATATTACGAACAGAATACACAGAAAAGGAGAGGTGGGAGAGGAGAGAACTAAGGAAAGGGGAAAACAAGCCAGGATTTGTAGATAAAGGAGGCTCAATGAAAGAGGAGTCCAGCTTTGAGAGAGGGGAGAGCAAGGGAAGTATAGCACGAAGAGTGAAGTGTGAAGGGGGGGTGGCATTCCAGGGTGAAGCAGCAAAATGAGTGTAGTTGGGTCCAGTCTGTCAAGCTGAAATTTGGAGGGGCACTGTAAAAAATGCCACCATAATAAAAGAAAGGGGGAACTGTCTTCAAGACATATATATTCTGTGACATTTTTTATTACTGTGTATGGAGTGTATTCTGAAATTCCTAGATTGTACTAAATATGTAACATGCTACTAGGGCTATGTGAAATTATCAGATTTTGCTTTTGAAGAATTTTTGTGAAACAGTTTGCAATATGTTTCTAAATTCTTTAATTGGTCTTAAGACAGTCATTCTTACAGCTAAGGACCTGAAGATTGTCATGCTTACTAGGGCTGTGTGGGTGTAGCCCTGCAGTCCTCTTGGTAGGACTACAAGAAAGGCAGCTTTCAAATGCACCTCATGAAGTGTGAAATGTTTCTTCCGCCTCTGTTTACCATGGGTCACTTCACCTTGCTCTACTTTTTTTTCCTGCTGCTAGCCTGTCAGCTCTTCAAACATTTTCCCGAGCACATGTCTGCCCCATGGGGTCACAGGATTTGGTCCTGGAGAAAGCCCCAAAGATGAAGAAAGTGGGAGTCACTGGCATAACATAAAGTTTAAATAGAATGCTGACAGTGGGCCTGAATGAAAGTGAAAGGATTTTGCTTTCAAAATTGAGAGTGTAATACTTTTCACTTTCATTTACTGTTGCTGTCCGTATTACATTCAAACTTAAAGCATTGGCCTGTTGGCGTGACACTGGCTCAACTCCCTGAATGAACCCCACCATAACAAGTATCCCTAACACCTAGAATAACACCATATACCCACCAGGAGGAACTTTCCGTCTCTTGGAATTTATTTCTGAAAATCAGTGTCCAGGAGAGGGAGGTAAGCTGAGCCAAGGCTGTTTAATGAAAAAAGAGTTGCACTTCCCACTCCCACTCCCCTTTGCCCCTCTTGATTGGGAAGCAGACAGTTAGGAGATAGTTGCATGGCTTGATGATCACCAGTTTACTGTAACTGCCATGGTACTGTCACTAAGGAAGTCCCCTCCACTGTTCCCCAAGTTAGTTACTTATACCCTCTGCAGGGTGTCCTGTGTTGGTCTTGCTGAGCTTAGTAACCCTCGATCACCTCCCACTCCCCATTGTACCTCTTGATAGGGAAGCAGACACTTATAGGATCTGTGATGATTCCCAGAATACCGGGTACCAGCAGCCTCTTCTGCTACTCAGTCTCTTTGGTCTTCAGGTCCTCCACCAGTTTGTCCTCCACAGTTGGGGCACAGCAGTTAAAGAAGCCCTTCACCATATTAAAGAAGTCTGGGTTGTCCTCTTTGTTGAGGCCTCACTGTAGTTTCACACCAGGAGCAGGGAAGCTGTGGCAGGGAGACTGGAGTTGGCAGCTTCCTATACCATGACTTGTTTTTTAATGATTTGTACAGTGATTTCTTATGCAAGTGCCAAGAGTAGCTACAGCATAATGCAAGCTAGTTGTTGAGGTACAGTATTTCATTTTCTAGCTGATTCCATGTAACAACTTTTAAAATAAAAACTCAATGCACTCATTTAAAATGCTATCATTTTAACATGTGGGGCTATTATTTCTTTTCATCAGTAGTTGCCAATCTCTTAAATGCACAATTTACTGAATACATTTAATTTATTTACCCAGACTATATATATATCTATATATATACGAACATCACATCATCCTGTTTTAGCAACAGTAGCCTGCAGCAGCTGGCTGCCACACTGAATTGTGTTTTACTGTATTTGTTGAAGACTTGCAGTGACATGCTTTTTTCACCAGGTCTCTAAGGAACCTTGCTATAGAAGTCTATGTACAGTTTGTATACTAATAGCCTGTATGTATATATATATGTGTATATATATATATATATAGATATATAGATATATATATATATATATATATATCTTACTTGAGTATGTAGCAAATTGCAATGTAAATTTCAAATGCTAGTATAGTTGAGGGATAAAACCCCCTGGGATTACATTAGCGGTTTATCACTTATTTTGATAAATTCTGTATGGGGGGTCTGATCAGTTGAATCTGTACCAAGGAAATCCCAAAGGTTTCAGAATCCAAGTGGATCAACTTTGGACCCCGCTAGTGCCAGATAAAAAAGAAAAGGCCCCCTGCTACCCAGATATTCCCATATCTAGGAATCTAATTAGGCTCCATTCTCATGGTCCCTCACCTACTGGCTGACAATTGTTTAAAACTAGGGGAACTTGTCAAACAACTGATCTATTCTCAGAAGGGGCTGTTGCTGGAATATGGTTTCTTTCAATTCGCTCCTGCCCTCTTTTCATTGATAGAGGTTCTTGAGGGGGTCTAATAATATAGTGTTATAGGCCATCTTATTTCCTGAGAAATTAGCAAGAGCATTAGGTGCAGCATTTACTGGGCTATTCAAATTTTCTCAGTTTCTTAGCAATAGAAACAATATTTTCTTTGTGTGTGCCTGAAAGGGGAGATATCAGCTTCAGAAGATCTGATAGCAGTCCATTGCACTGCAGATTTGTCCTCACTGTCCCCTTTAATTATGCCAGTGCTGCAGTTTTTTTACAAACTTTATCTAAAATCAGCAGATAAAGGGAGTAACATCATTGAAATGCACAAGGTTAGATATGTCAATATTGTTAAATTATCAGAGAAAACTGAGAATTACAAAAAGTTGACCTTTAATCCCATATCAGTGTTTAACAGGGAACTGGCTCAGATTCAGATGAATGCAGTAGCACAAAAAGAAATTACTGAGAGTGAGTTTAAATTCCAGTGGGAGGATCACCCCATCCTGCCCGGTTTCTACATTCTTCCTGATATTCACAAAGATATTAATGATTCCCCAGGAAATCCTATCGTGTCAGGGAATGGATCTATGTGTGAGAATCTGGGCCAGTTCTTTGATTACTTTCTGCAGACATGTATTGTTACCCTGCCAGCATATTTAAAGGATAGTGCTGATACTATTAGGATGTTAGAAAAAAATCACATGGGAAGATGACATGGTACTATTAAGTGTGGATGCTGAATCATAGAAACATAGAAGCATAGAAGTTGATGGCAGATAGGGACCGCAAGGCCCATCCAGTCTGCCCATTTCTTTTTCTACCTTATGAATGTGCCCTTGGCCTTTGCTCTGTCAATGGCCTACCTATTCATGCTCATCTGTATTGCACCCTTATGCCTATCCCATGCTTGTTTGAAGTCCTGCACTGTATTCATATCCACCACTTTCTGAGGTAGGCTGTTCCATGCATCCACCAACCTTTCTGTGAAAAAGAACTTCCTCACATTACCCCTTAATCGGCCTCCCTCTAATCTCATGCTGTGTCCTCTTGTCCTGCTATTTTTCTTATATTGAATCATGTTAGATTCTTTCACCTCAAGGTGTTTGAATGTTTCAATCATATAACCTCTCTCCCTCCTTTGCTCTAGAGTATACATATTGAGTTCAATTAATCTGTCCTCAAATGTTTTCTGATGCAGTCCCTGCACCATTTTGGTTGCCCTTCTCTGGACTGCCTCAATTTGGTTAATGTCCTTGTGAAGGTGTGGCCTTCAGTACTGCACATAGTACTCCAGATGGGGCCTAACCAGTGTCTTGTAAAGAGGGATTATTACCTTCCTCTTCCAACTTGTGATACCCCTACTAATACACCCCAACATCCCTCCAGCCTTACCTACTGCTTTAGTGGTCTGCTTGGATGATTTCAGGTCATTGGTGATGATGATGACACCCAAATCTCTTTCTTCCCTTGTGACTACCAGCAACTCCCCTCCCAGCCTATTGGTGGCTTCAGGGTTTCTCTTCCCTATGTGCATGATCTTGTACTTCTTTGTGTTAAACCCCAGTTGCTACTCTCCTGACCATTTTGCTAGTTTATCCAGATCTCTTCCCATTCTGCCCACCCCATCTGGATCATCTACTCTGTTACAGATCTTGATGTCATCTGCAAACAGACAATCCTTACTCTCCAGTCCATCTGCAATGTCACTGATGAAGATATTGAAGAGGACTGGTCCGAGTACTGAACCCTGAGGTACCCCACTTGTGATGTGCATCTCTTCTGACTGTATACCACTTACCACCACTCTCTGTTTTCTGTCTGTCAACCAGTTTGCTACCCAGTTGACCAATGCCTGACTCACCCCAAGCCTACCCAGCTTGTTAATCAATCTTCGGTGTGGAGCAGTATTGAAAGCTTTGCTGAAGTCAGGGTAGGCGACATCAACTGCTCCCTCTTGGTCCACCACTCTGGTTACCCAGTCAAAGAAATCTATGAGATTAGTTTGACAGGACCTTCCTTTTTGTAAACCCATGCTGTCTTGGATCCTGTGCTTCTATGGATTCCAGGTGTTGCACTATTCTTTCCTTAAGGAGTGTCTCCATAATTTTGCCCACTATTAAGGTAAGACTGACTGGTCTGTAGTTCCCTGCCTCCTCCCTGCTACCACTCTTGTGGAGTGGGATCACATGAGCCCTTCTTCAGTCTTCTGGGACCTCTCCTGTGCTCAGAGACTCACTAAACAATTCTGATAATGGCTCTGCTAGTTCCAATCTTAGCTTCTTTAGTACCCTAGGATGTATGCCATCAGGTCCCATTGCCTTGTCCACACTGAGCTTATCAAGCTCTTGTAGGACCCATTCTTTTGTGAAGGGACTAGTGCACACCTTCCTCTCCCTGTGTCCATGGTGCTGAGCTGTGGGCCCTGCCCTAACTTCTCTTCAGTGAATACTGAGCAGAAGTATCTATTTAGGATAGATGCTTTTACATGGTCCTCCCCCTCCTCCTCCTCACATGCCCCATTATCCCCTTTGATCTTAGCAATACTTCCTCTGGACTTTCTCCTTTCACTAATGTATCTATAGAAAGTCTTGCCACCTTCTTTTATTGTTCATGCTAGTGTTTCCTCAGTTTGGGCCTTTGCCTGCCTTACTGCCTTCCCTGCTTCCCTTAGGGAAATTTGGTATGCCTCCCTATCTTCATCCTGCTGCATTCCCTTATATTTCCTGAAGGCCAGCCTTTTGGCTCTGACCTTTTCTGCTACTGTGTTTGAGAACCAAAGTGGTTTCCTTCTTCTTTTGCACTGCCTTTTCTCACTAACACAATGGGATGTTGCTTTAAGTATTGCATCTTTAATGCTTGCCCACTTTGTCTGTAGCCCTTCACCTGTATTGCTTTTTTCCAGGGCTAGCTTATCTCTATTGGCCATCTTGTCAAAGTCAGATCTAGGATTATCCTGTCTCTTGTGGGTTGTTGTACCAGTTGTTTGAGACCCTCCCCAACAGGGAATCCACCATGTGTCTAGTTCTGGCAGATGTCCCCACTGGTATTGTCCAATCTGTATCTGGCATGTTGAAGTCTCCCATTATCAGAACCTCACCTTTAGCTGTCATGTTTTGTACATCTTCTAACAGTAACATGTCTGTGCCTGTACCCCTTCACCTGTATTGCTTTTTCCAGGGCTAGGTTTAACTCTGTTGGCCATCTTGTCAAAGTCAGATCTAGGATAGCCCTGTCTCTTGTGGGTTGTTGTACCAGTTGTTTGAGACCCTCCCCAACAGGGAATCCACCATGTGTCTAGTTCTGGCAGATGTCCCCACTGGTATTGTCCAATCTGTATCTGGCATGTTTAAGTCTCCCATTATCAGAACCTCACCTTTAGCTGTCATGTTTTGTACATCTTCTAACAGTAACATGTCTATGCCTGTACCCCTTCACCTGTATTGCTTTTTTCCAGGGCTAGCTTAACTCTGTTGGCCATCTTGTCAAAGTCAGATCTAGGATAGCCCTGTCTCTTGTGGGTTGTTGTACCAGTTGTTTGAGACCCTCCCCAACAGGGAATCCACCATGTGTCTAGTTCTGGCAGATGTCCCCACTGGTATTGTCCAATCTGTATCTGGCATGTTGAAGTCTCCCATTATCAGAACCTCACCTTTAGCTGTCATGTTTTGTACATCTTCTAACAGTAACATGTCTATGTCCTCCCCCTAGTCTGGAGGCCTGTACACAACCCCAGTTTGTACGGCTATCCTATTTCCTGTTTCCAGGGTGACCCACAGTTCTTCTGGCTCCTTATGTGAATTCTGAATTTCTGTAGCTTTGATATTTTTATTGACATAAAGGGCCACTCCACCCTCCCTTTTTGCGCCTCGGTCTCTTCTGAACAGTACATAGCCAGGTACTGAAGTCTCCCAAGTATGGTTACTGGTAAACCATGTCTCACTAATAGCTACAATGTCCAGTTTAGCTTCTGTGATTATTGCCTGCAGGTCTGGGATCTTGTTTCCCAGACAGCAAGCATCTGTGTTCATGATTTTCCATTGGCCAGATTTCAGTGTGTTAGTTGTTGGGTGAGGTCCGGTGTTTCCCCTGAGCATTGTATGAGGAGCCAGACCTTTTCTTTATCTGGTGATGCAAATGAACTACATACATGTTGAACTCCTGTTTGAGCAATAGCTGAGGGGGGAGGGGTGTTCTTCCCAATCGACATATGTGGTGCTGCACTCCTCTCCCCATTTGCTAGTTTAAATATTCCCGCAAAGACATCAAGCTTTCTTCCCCAATGCACTGACTCCCTCCTTAGTCAGATACAGTCCATCAAATTTAAAGAACTTTCACTCCCAAAACTGTTGCCAGTTCCCTACCAATGTGTGCCCTTTTGCTGGCACCAGCCCTTGAGCCACATGTTTAGCTCCCCTATCTCCTCTTCTCTGACCTTCCATCCATCTGTCCCCCTCTCCCAGACTGGCAGGATCTCAGAGAAGGAGATGCCAGATTAAATGGATGATAGTTCAACAAAAAAATAAAAATAAATAAATAGTTTGTTACCCAGACTGGATAGATGTTTCTTGGTCTCCACAACTGATCAGCTGGCAAGATCATTAGTCCCTATGTGTACCAGGACATCAATATTTTCTCCTGCTTCCTGAACAATTTTAGCAATGTGGCCAGTGTCTCTCCATGCTGATGTACCTGGGAGACATCTGACCATTACCCCTGGCTGGAGACACGTATCAACTCCCTGAATCATGAAGTCTCCTATGATCAGAAGTTTTTTGGATTTCCTTTTTGCTTTTTTTGTTTTGGTTCCTGTTTTGGGTGAGTTTTTTTGTGCTAGCTCCTGTGCTGCAGTGTCCTGCTCTGCAGTGTCCTCTGCACACTTTGTTTTATTTTGGAGATAGAGGCAGATACCCATTTATAGTTTTTATATGGTTTGTGGAGGTGATATGTTGGAGAGCACCAAGTGAAGGGGTACCCGATTTGTCCCTCTGCAGTTGAGGTGCTTCTGTTGGATGTTGGGGAAATGGCGGGCAGTTCTTATGATATATTTCCTTTTGAATATGCAATTTGAGGCATGCAATCTCTGCCCAGGCTGCCTGGAGCTGAGCCCTTAGATCTCCAATGGCTCAACATGTAGGACAGTGTCCTAAATCCTGTAAAACTGCCATTCTGAAAAGTGTTCTGCAGTACCTGCAGTTAATGATATCCATTCCAGATAAGGTGCTGGGTTTATAATCTGGTCGGAGTAATTAGAAGGAAGAAAATGAAAGCAAAAGTTTGATTTTGTGTTTTGTTTGTTTTTTATAACTTGTTATAACAAGTTAAAGTACTAGTGCTCCTGTAAATGAGGCCACTGTGTGGATACCTCTCTGATCCTCCCCTTCCTGCTTTGCTACAGGAAATGTCATGACTGTGCTACCCTATAAAAGGAGTGTAGTGTGGGATGGTTGGGGATGGGAGTAGGTGGCTGGGCCCTTCTCCTGCAGAAAATGAAGAACCACAGATGAAAGAAACAGGGATGTAAGAGCAGAAACAATCAGCCAGCAATAAATGCAGTAGCTCTGAAAGCTTATCATAATGATAGATAAAACTGCAAGACCTGTAAAGCACCACTTGTAACAATTTCACAGAAGATATACCCTGTAAGAAACACTTGCTACAGAGAAAAATAAAGCAGCAACAGAAGATATACCTTGCAAAAGACAATTTGAATCTGCAGATTACAGCAGTAATCTGTAAGCACATACCTGTAGGCACACCCTGTAGTAATACAGCAGAAGGTATACCCAGCAACAACAATTTTAATCAGAGAAAATAAAGCAATATAATGTTAACAATGAACAGCAACAATCCCTGTGAGTACAAAATAAAAATAACAACACAAAGTAAATCTGCCTAGCCAAAAGAAGCCTTAATCCTTATCTTTGCTCTGGTAAGGCTCTTTGCTCTGTCCTTTCAAGCAACCTAGAAAAAAAGAGCTCAGATGAAGCTAGGTGCCTTGGCCAGCAAACCTAGTCTTCCACCTCCAAGATATCAACTTATCTGACCTTTTTACCCATCCCTCTGTTGGAAGATCCTGACAGTATGTCAGCTGCACCCCCAGATACACACCCAATCCCCTGGAAGAGCTGTGGGAGGAAAGCAATTAGTTCCTTCAATGTAAGAAGGAAACTGCAACAACTGTGAGACAAACAAACAAACTTTTAGCAAAAAACAAAATAAAATAAAATAGTGGCAGACAGTAATTTTTCTTAGCCTAATGATAAAAAGTCACAAAAATGTAAGCACCACCTGTAATAATTTCACAGAAGATATACCCTATAAGAAACACTTTGCTACGAGAAAAATAAAGCAGTAACAGAAAATATACATTGCAAAAGAGTATTTGAATCAGAAGATTACAGCAGTAATCTGTAAGCACACATCTGTAGGCACACCCTGTAGTAATGCAGCAGAGGGTATACCCAGAACAACAATTTGAATCAGAGAAAATAAAGCAATAAAATGTTAGCAACAAACAGTAATAATCCTTGAGAATACAAAATAAAAATAACAACACACAGTAAATCTGCCTAGCCAAAAGAAGCCTTAATCCTTATCCTTGCTCTGGTAAGGTGCTTTGCTCTGTCCTTTCAAGTGACCTAGAAGAAAAGAGCTCAGGTGAAGCTAGGTTCCTTGGTCAGCAAACATAGTCTTCCACCACTATCACTATCTAAATCTATTAAGCACACTGAGGGTCTGTGAGTATGTAATTTTTTTCTTGAGAACAGTGTTTCATGAACATATCCCTGTTGATTTCATCCTTAAAGGGCTTGACTTTGTTTTAAACCATAACATTTTTGAATTTCAGGATGATTGCCATCTACAACAGTGTGGGATCACAATGGGGGTGAGTATGGCCCCCAGTTATGCAAATCTTCTAATGGGATGGCAGGAGATGATGTATATTTACAGTACTACCAGAAATCCACTTTCAGAGAATATTCATACATGGCATCAATATATAGATGATTGTCTCTGCATATGGATGGGGAACGTAGATTTGATTCTAGAATTTATAGATTGGATCAATCATGATGACATAAATTTAAAATTTACATTCTATAGTGGCAAATATCTATTGATATTTCTTGATCTTGAAATTAATTCTGTATATGGTCAAATCATTTCTACTAAAACATACTACTACAAATTCAGTTTTAAGAGCAGACAGTGCCCACCCCCTCTCCCTTCCCCAGCTGAAGAACTCTATTCCATATAGTCAACTCATTAGACCAAGAAGAAATTGTACAAAGCAAAAAGATTTTGAAATACAGGCAGGATAATTGAGAAATAGGTTCTTGGCAAGGGGGTATGACATGAAGCAGTTAGAATTAGCAAAAGAAAAAGTGGTGGGACTAGAAAGAAATATCCTGTTATAACCTAATCAATCAGAACTAGACAGTAAGTTTGGCCCCATTTCTTGCATTACAGAGTACAATTCAATAGCTGGTAAATTGTGTAACATTATCTATAAACATCCTAATACATGACAAAACAGTTTCCAAAGCAGTTGGTGGTACCCCTAGGGTCACTTTCGGCAGAGTGACTAACCTTAAAGATAGGTTAGTACACAGTAGATTCCCAAAAGAAGAGACTGAATGGAGCGGTACATGGTTACCAACAAGATCAGCTGGCTTTTACAAATGTCACCACTGCATTAGTTGTAGGTATGTGTGCCCAGGGACAATTTTAAACATCCTCAGGACTCCGATGTAAAAGTAAAAATTCAAGAGTGCATCATGTGTGACACACCATTTGTCGTGTTCATACTTTGGCGCACATGTAAAAAACTTTACATCGGATGTACTGCTTGACCCCCAAAGAAAAGTATCCAGGAGAATATGTGATCCATATAGAAACTCAGAGAGAAGACACCGCAGTAGGCATTCACTTCACCTCAGTACATGCCTCTAAAAGCATTGATCTTAGCTTTATGGGCCTGGAACAAGTGAGGCCATCAGCAAAAGGTGGTAACAGACAAAACCTCCTTCTACGAAGAGAGTCTTTTGGATTTTTTCATTAAAACGTGTAAAACCAAAGGGTTTAAATAATAAATGGGATATAAAACCCTACTTGATGGAATAATTAAACATAGTAGGGTAGCATTTTGGAGTCATCTGTTACTTCGGTGCAGTGTGTCTATGTAGTTGAAATTATTTGTCCCCTTTGATTTGACGAATGTCTCTTGGTTACTCTGAAAAATGGATGGATATATAGTCTAATGGTCTCTGAATAAGTGTTTTGAATAAGATTTTCTAAATAAAATATGCTTTTCTTTTCATTTTCTCTTTAGTCTCTATGGAATCTCCTCACCTTCTACCTTTACACATCAGTGTAGTACAGATATGAAGCACTGAAAATCTGCTGCTCCCCTAACATAAGGGTTCAGGCTGCAAAAGTATGCACTGGAAGTTAGAGCCAGAATCACTGTCTTCTTTCTTTTTGTACCTGCCTCTATTGTGTTTTGCCTTTTTGTTTTATTTTTTTGCAACCTGTAAACAGATTTGTATAGCATATGTTAAACACTGAGAAGATGTGCAGTAATTTTATATCTCCTCTCTTTTTTAAAAAAAAGAAGGGTGGGATTTGGTGTATAAATGCTACTTCGGTTGCAAATGGATAAAATTGCCTCAGGATTTGCATATAAGTTTATAAGTTGTGAAAACCATGTGCTTTTTGTATCTGTTTTTTATATACTACAAATGCATAATGTTTATATTTTGGATTATTAAATGAAGGGGTTAAATTAAATTACCTCATGAATATTATATGAGTTTGTGGTATTTAAATGTTGACACTTACCAGGACTTTACCAGACCCTCTGATGAAGGATTTGTTTAGCCCGAAGCACCGGGGCCTTATGAGGATGTCCCTCTGTCCTTTGAAGATTCACCGCTGTAAACATTACTAAACAAAGCACTTAAAAGAAGGATTTATTCAAATGGTGAATCTCTTTTCTAGTCATTTGTGTGACAGCACCAACTTGGAAATATTCAGTTATTTGTGAGCTTGGCAAGCTATAGCTGTGCACCTCACCACTGCCAGGTGTTTGAGGTTGTCTCATTTTGATTTTATTTAAAATCAGTTTTTATTCCATATAGTACATGACAGTCAATAACATGGCCATCTCCATTCTGTTCTGGAGTACATTATAAGATGCATTTTCTAATGTATGGGCTATCATTTATATTTTTGTTGCAGTCAGTATGGCCCTAATCTCTTAGAATTTGCCTCAGCGATACTTTCTTATGCCAGTGTTTGACACACGATCAGCAGATATTAGTACCGGTACTTGCAGATTCTGTTCCTCCTAAAAGAATGCTAAAGGCATAAGATCCTTGAATTCTACTCCTTATTGACAGGGGATGGTGATGTACCTGAGTGGCTGAGCTTGTTTGTCAACAGGCCCATCGGGATTGGATTCAGTTATTTGTTGACAGATGGGTCTCGCTTGCAAAACACAGAATGTCTTCAAGGGGGCTTAATCACCGATACCAGCATGCCATACCTGCAGCCACTCAGGGGTCAGCCAATAACATATACAGTAGCTTCAATGCTTGGATTCAAAATACTATAAAACTAGACACTGAAATAAACACAATCCAGTGTCTCCCACCTTATTCAAGTACAAGAAAATCAATACATGCTGTCACTTTACTGACATTTAAAGAGGCAAAATGTGTTCTGAAAAATATAGTTTTATATAATAAACTGTTTTCATCTCAAGCAATACAAATCCAGATTGATACTAACTTTGGACGCTATGCACAAAGGGGTGGAGGTATGCAGAATTCGAATGTACCCCCACCTGCATAGCTGCACACCCACAGACAGGTGCACACCAGTGGTATTCATCACCATCAGCCACCTGTCAGCAGCCCTGCCCCTCCAGCATGTAGGACTCCACAGGGCAGCTGGGGGCTGGGACGTGGGACCAGCTGGGCACCCAATCGGATGGCCGAAATGGGACTTGCACTGGATCACTTGCGTGGCAGGGCGCGTGTTGGCAGAGCACCCCATGGACAACTGATGGCTGGTGGTAGTGGTAGGTAAGGGAGGGCAATGCCATGGGCCCCCTGTTGGCACTGATTGGTGCAGTGGGATGGGTGGGGGGCATGCCAGCAGGTAGGGGGGCCAGGGTGACAACACCGCTGGTGGGGGGGTCCATGTGTTGCAGGGGGGCAGCAACCCTGTGCCAGTGCCCATGCCACTGTGCGTGGCATATGTGATGTGGGGTGGGGTGGTCACCGAATGCACTGGTGTGTGCTAGGGCAGGTGAGTGGCAGCTGACATCAAGGTCCTGTGACCCTGGGGGGGTAGGTGGGCTTTTCACCCTGTCCAGTGGGGTGTGCACAGGGGCATAGGGGGTTTACAGCTGGGTCTCCCTGGCATACTCCAAGACACCCTATGCACCCCTATGGCCAGCACTACACACTTCTGTGCGTGGCACATTGGTGCCAGCCCGCCCCAGGTGCATTGCTGCTCATGCGGCCAGGGGATTAGGCATGTCTGTGCTGCGTGCCCCCTCTGTGCATCCAGTGTGGGGGTGCCTAGAGTGCAGAGTGGTTGTGCACCCCATTTGCATGTGCATAGCCACTCTGCATGTTTTGTGCATAGGGCCCATTGTCAGGTTGTTTTACTTTGACGTATATGCAATATAGTTTTATTGTAAAGGTTCACTGGAATGGAACACATTTCATTTACATACTATGGCATTTTATTTACTGCCTTAATATTTTAGAAAACCATATTTCTTTGTCTTTTTTTTTTGTGCTCACATGTTGTCCTGCAGTTTTAATTTAAAACAGTTAGAGCATTGCATGCACTGTAGGTATTCTAAAGTTTGACTTTAATGATTTTGTTCCTTGTTTTAATTGCAAGATATTTTGCTTTCTTTCAGTCATCATTTCTTCATGTTCCAATTCGCTTTTGATGATTAGTATAACATCAGCTTCGTTTGGTTCCAGTCAATGTACTTAATGTTAGATGTGCTAAATTGTGATCAAGTCCTGTATGGGAGCTACTGTATTGCCCCCAGGCCACAGCATTAAATATCTTAAAAACAATGAAGCTGATAAATGTAACACCTAAGTGCTTCTAATCTTCCCCATCAAAGATTTTGCAGAAATAATCTAAACTCTGCTAATCCTGCTCAGCTTGGTCATTGAAATGGGAATGTGACTGTCAGTGGACTGGTGCCTCTACAAGGGAGTTTAGCACTTGCATGCACTGTGTGTATTCTAAAGTTTGGCTTTATGTGCTTTTTCTTGTTTCCATTTAATTTTACCTTTTCCTAAGGGACTGTGAGCTGGCTAAAAGGAGACTATGGTCTAGCAATATTCCTTGTGATGGAAGTCGGGAGTAAGCCCTACTGAGTTAACAGAACCTACTGAGGCATGCAAACTGTTGGTGAAGTGGGAGAGGGAAAGAAAGTATATGGCTGGACTCTTTCATTTCAGAGTCTGGGACTGAACTGTGACTTATTAAGTCCAGTATATGACTCTTTCTAACAGCAGTCAAATGGGGATCAACTCTGTTTAATTTGGATGTTCCAGAATGTGAGTCTGCCTTATGTTGAGGGATTCGCCTGTGTTTGTTCAATTTAGCATTACCAAAGAGTCCTGTGGAAAATAGGGCATACTCGGCCCAGTATTAAGGAAATTCACATTATGTTATATCAAAGTGGTTAGTGAGCTGCAAAAGACCTGCTCAAACTATTGCCAATGTGTCACCTACTGAGCAAGGTTCCTCAAGGTGGCAGATGCTGTTTTGGGCCCAAGAGCTGCACAGGATATGGCTTGGCCATACATGCCAAGAGTCAGAGGTTCAATTCTGGGTAACATCAGATGTTATGTGTTTTTATTGTGCACCTTCTTTCCCAAGCTTAAAATATTGTTAATCATTCATTTTGTTTATTCTTGCATGTCATGTTTCTGAGAACATCTCATTTGCTATCATTTCAATTTGGACTAATATCTCCCTATATATTACTGTCATTTCAAGTAGCAGAACTTTCTTCAGTGCTCTGTATTGTGTGAAGCCTTCTTATATGCCATTTTACAATGGCAAGAAGGCTCTGGTTTTAGCCGTGGTATTTAGTTCACACCTGGACAGTTGTAGGACAATCATTCACAATAAGGCATATACCACTGCAACAGTTCTCAAGGAAGGTTTTCGTGGTTAATCGGACCCTCATAGTAGTATACGCCCCCCCCCCAGATTGTGTAAAAAATGGCTGAAGGTAGGGATGGCTGAGTGGACTATGGCAGTGTGTCTGAGTCAGTCCCCTCTGAACTGAGTTTGAATTCCATGTCAGACAATAGCATTTATTGGCATTTTTACAGTCCTGAGTAATGACTATAGAAGTCTATGTGCATTTTGTATACAAAATAACCTGTATATATTTGTATTACTTACATATGTTGCAGAAAAGTTAAAAAGAAAATAAATACAGAGTTAAAAAAAGTATTTTAATTTTGTTGTACCCTACCCCACCATGGCAAATATCAGATATATTCTTTTTAAACTATTGGGCTCTTTCCAATGGTACTAAGTTATTGCAGTGTCAGTGGCTCAGTAGGTAGCACACTCGCCTCTGAGACTGGGAGATCAGAGGGCTGTGGGTTCAGTTCCCACATCTGGCACTTGGATTAATATCCCAGTACTGACACTGTAGTGCAGCATGAGAGAGGTGCTGCCCTTCTGAGGTGCTGTCTTTTGGATGAGACGTTAAACTGAGGTCCCATCTGCTTGGACTGGTGGTAGTTCAGGTGGATGTTAAAGATCCCAAGGCACTTATCGAAAAGAGTAGGGGAATTTTCGGTGTCCTGGCCAATTTCCCTCATTCACTAAAAATACCACCAACAGCTTAATCTGGTTCAAGGTCAGTTGGCATTCATCTGTATTCCCCGGTCGTGCCTGAATTTAGGCAGGATTTGTCTAATACACTTACCGGTCAACAAAGCAATAAAAATAAATAAGTGCGGTTTGCCTTCAGAACATCAGCAATTGGCACAACATCAACAAAATGAGTAATGGTAAACTTGGTAGGCATAGTAAGGTTCACAACCCCAAAAAGTGTCCAGTGCTAGGGGGGGTGAAGTACCATGTTTAAACATTTTCATCATAATGTTTATTTATTTATTTGTTCTAGGATTACAAATACTTTTGAGCCAAGGCTCTTTTACAAAGGTTCCACGTCATTGGAACAATTGAGACAATCATAAGCAAAGATAACAGTTTATAAAGTTAAAAAAAAACAACTCACAGTTTTGTAGATGAAAAAAGAACAATAAGGTGAAACTTTGGGGAAGGGAAAGGGAAAGGAGGAGGGTGAAATCAGGGAGACTAAGTGGATGGGAGAGAAGGGGAGGTAGGTTGGGGGGGACAGAGAGAGGAGAGGTGGAAGGCGGATAAGAATAGAGGTAGTGCAGCCAGGTGGCATTTGTCATGGGCCAGCAGGGGAGGTGAAGATAGGAAGGGGGGGTGCTGGAAAAGTGCAGGAGTAGGTGTGGGTCCAAAGGGGCATCTTCAGCTATGGAACCAAAAGATATGTTTAGCCACAACAGTCACAGAGGTTGGAGGCAGTCAGTGTTAGGCGGAGACCAGTCTTAAAAGTGCTGAGCGATAGTGAAGATGAGATGTTGCTGGGAAGACTGTTGTACCAACTAGTGGCCCGGTAAGCGAAGGATCTTTGGTCTTGTGTTATGCGGCAACGCGGAACTTGCAGAAGCTGAGGTTTCGATTCCCTGGTATGTCGGGTGTTGATTCTTGGTTGTATGAGGGCACAGACTCCAGGGGGGCCAAGGCCCAGCAAGATTTTCTTAGTAGTAATACAAGTTTGGTGTTTTATTCGATTGGCAAGATTCAACCATCCAGTTTGAGAATAGAGGTCACAGGTGTGAGTTAGGCGTTGGGAGCCAGTGACAATGTGGATGCTCTAAAACAGAAAGACTTAAACTGGTTTATTAAATGGTTCTCAACCTGCTTTCACAAGTATGCACAAGGCCTTAGACATATCAGCTTTTCTTCGAGTCATGTTTTTAACTTTTTAGTTTGCTTTTGAAATTTTCACCTTTGTATATGGCGTGGAGCACAACTGAGCTCACTCTGAGCTGCTACACCCAAGTGTGCTAACTCCGCAATGTCAGGGATGGCTGGTAATAACAAAGGTTGTAAAACTTATACAATTGTATACTTTGTATTGCTTAAACACACTGCTTACTTGCTGTTTTCATATGCAGTGCCACACATCTAACTTATATATATATATATATATATATAGTTTTATCTAAAATCAGAAACAACAGAATGAATGCAGGCAAAATGATAATTGTCCACCCACTGCCTTAAGTCTCTGGTGGCTAGTGCCCCCCCATCTGTCAGTCTCTTTCTGCCAAAGAAAACTGTCTCTTGATTTTTTTCCTCCCCCGTTCTCCAATCACCACCTCCTTACTGCGTTAAGCCCTGGTAGCTAGTGGCAACCCCACTCAGTCTGTTCCTGCAAATAAAAAGAAAACTGTCCCTTATGTTTTTTTTTTCCTCCCCATTCTGTGATTGCCATCCCCCTACTGCCTTAAGTCCATGGTGGCTAGTGGCACCTCCCCCCCACCTGCAAAAGAAAAGTGTCTCTTGATTTTTTTTTTCTCCTCCATTCTCTGAAGATCATTCCCATTTTGCCCTAGTCCATTCCTGCAATAAAGACTTGCCATGCATAGTGATATTATATGACAGTATACTCCTAGTATGGCAAGATAGGTTTAGAATTGTAAATCCTATTTTATTTTGTCAGTGTCAGTGGCTCAGCAGGTAGCACACTCACCTCTGAGGCCGGGAGATCCCACCTCTGGCACTTGGGTTAATATCCCAGTACTGACACTGTAGTGCAGCATGAGAAGGCTGCTGCACTTCTGAGGTGCTGTCTTTCTGATGAGACATTAAATTGATGGTTCCATCTGTCTGGATTGGTGGTAATTCAGGTGGATGATAAAAATCCCATGGCACTTACTGAAAAGAGTATTGGAATGTCCCCAGTGTCCTGGCCAAATGTCCCTCATTCACTAAAAATACCACCAACAACTTAATCTAGTTCAAGGTCAGTTGGCATTCATCTGTATCCCCCTTCCCTGGGTAGTGCCTGAAAATAGGCAGGATTTGTGTAGTGCACTTACCCAGTCAACAAAAAATAAATAAATAACATTTTATTTAGTTACAAATGTTGTCCACCAGGAAGGACCACAGTAGGAAAAGTGCATCATTTGCATGTGAATCCAGGGTGCATTAAGTAACAGCTGTGGCATGTCCAAATTTGTTGCCCACTATGCATAAATGGGACAGAGGCATGTGCAAAAGGTGTGTACCCCACCCACACTGCTATGCACCTGTGGACAGGTGCGCACATGCTAGTATGCACGATTGGTGCCCACCTGTCCGTGGCTCCTCCTCTTGGCATGCAAGACTCCACAGAGCAGTTGGAGGAAGTGTTGTGGATCCAGGTGGGCAACCAGTTGGATACCCATCCTGGGTCTGGGAGTAGATCACTTGCACCTGTAGGTGTGGGTCCAAGTAGTGAATAGCCCCTGTGGTCACCCAAGACCATGCGGCCATGTCCCAGTGACCAGTCTTCCCCAGTGACAGACCACTCACCCTCTCTCACAGTGCACCCCTGACCCAGTGTTTGGCTGGCATACCCCCTTCCCTGCTGCACCAACACCCCCATCCCTGTACATGTGGCTAGCTCCACAGCACTTGCCCAATCAGCTGCCCCTGCCTTCCGCACCTGCCTCATGGACAGCACATAGGGTTGAACCCCAGTCCCATCATGTCTGGTGGGCAATGTCCATGGGGGCACACAGTGTGATACAGCAGAGTCTCCTCTGGCATAACCTGCACCCTACTGCACCCTCTGACTCTCAGCACATCACTGCTTCGTGCATGCCTCTTATTGCAGGCATGACCCCGGCACACCCTCAGACCTGCCCCAGGCATGTTGCTGTCTGTGCAGCTGGGGATCAGGCAGGTAACTGCTGCATGCCCCCTTTCATGAATGTCACATGGTTCCCTCTCCATGCCATTCCCGCATATGATGCCAATGCACCCGGTTTCTGTGTGCACATTGACATCGTGCATACGCCCAATAATTTGCATGACAAATACAGTTTTTTTAGGAAACACACTTATAAATATAGTTACTAGAAAGATTGCAAAGGCATTAAAAATGAATGATAAGAAAGGTATTTTCAGATGCCATTTTTGGCTTTGCAGCTCTGCCTCAATTTCAAGTGAAGTTAACTTTAGACTTTAAGTGAAGTTAACTTTATACATTAGGCTAGTGTCTGTCAAATATTTAGCATGAAGCTGCTCTCTGTGAGAAAGTGGCAAGCAGATACACCTGTATTGAGACTACTCTAACAAGTGTGCTGTGGGTGAGCTTTTAATCTTCTCTATATATTGAAATACAGGTTAATTAGAGAGAAGTTAACTATATACATTAGGCTAGTGTTTGCTGGAAATTTTGCATGAAGCTGCTCTCTATAAGATTTTTTTCTTTCCCATTCTCCTATCGCATCCCCCCACTGCCTTAAGTCCCTGGTGGCTAGTGGCACCCCCCCCCCCATTACTGCAAATAAAGACAATTGTCCCTTGATTTTATTTCCTCCCCATTCTCCAAACACTGCCCCTTTGCCCCAGTCCATTCCTGCAATAAAGGCTTGCCATGCATAGTGATAGTACACTACAATATGATATTTGTATGGTAAGATAGGTTTAGAACTGGAAACCCTATTTTATTTTATTTCAGTTAGTTAAAAATGTTGTCCAACAGGAAGGACCACAGTAGGAACAGTGCATAATTTACATGTGAATCCAGGGTGCATTAAGTTACAGCAGCTGCATGTCCAAAGGTACAAACAATAATTTGCACAACAAATACAGTTTTTTTGGAAACACACTTATAAATATAGTTAATACAAAGATTGCAAAGGCATGAAAAATGAACAGCAAGAAAGGTAGTCTTGAATGTTATGTTCAGCTTTGCTTGCAGCTCTATCAACTTCAAGTGAAGTTACCTTTAGACTTCAAGTGAAGTTAACTTTATACATTAGGACAGCATTTGCCAAAAACTTCACTTGAAACTACTCTCTATAAGAAAGTGGCCAGCACTTACACCTGCATTGAGACTGCTCTAACAAGTGTACTGTGGGTGAGCTTTCATTCATCTCTGTGCATTGAAATACAGGTTAATTAAAGTATTTTGCACATATATATGAGACTGCTGATCCTATTTGTTTCTAGTTGGTGCTAACCTCCCTACATTTTATGTGGGACCTGATGTTTTTTTCTTACCCATTGTATAGTATGTGTACGCATTGTATGTATGCATTTATGTATTTTTGTGTAGGCTGTGTCAGTGCCTTGTGCCTGGATATTTTTTTTGTCTGCCTGCCTGCAGAAAAACAATAAGTGGCAGATTTAGGGGAGTGGTGCAAGGGTGCACGCCACCCTTTTGTGAGAAGAGCGCCTTTTTTATGAGTGGCTGCAAATTGCAGTTCAAACCACTGTATTTGAAATTCAACTCAGTTGTAGTTGGAACCACAATTTGTGGCAATTTGCAGTGGCTCATCAACACATCAGGAGGCAGTATAGTGCAGTGGTCTAAGGTTCTGAGCTGCAAATTTGGTAATATCCAGCAGACCTGACCTGGGTTTGAATCCCGCAGCTTCCACTTGCATACTGTGTGATCCTGAGCAAGTCACTTAACCTCCTTGTGCTCCCAGGTCGCTCTGTAAAAAAGCTTTCAGCTTAGTGTGCTATACCTGGTTAAACAACTAAATAAAAAAACACTCCTCCTAACCTTACTCACTGCTCCACCTCTATACCTACAGTTGCCATAAGTGCTGTGGAGGAGTGGTGTGCATTGGCAGTGGGCTGTTCAAAAATAGGAGATTTATACTTTGGTGCCTACAGAACTTGTAATCACATGATAGCATGTAAGTCTGCTATGCCTGCAAGCTACTAATTGGTTTAAAACTTTGCTGAAAGAACTACATTGGAATGTTGGGGACTCTGTCACCAATAATCCTAAAAGCCTCCCATGCCAGTCCCAACTTCCCTACTTCCTCCTACCTGCCCAACTCTAATAACTCAGTTAATTCCCTGCTCCCAAATCCCTGCTGCACACTCTACCCTCTTTCCCCCCAGCACCCGTCAAGGCAATTTATGGTTCCTTTGGTTAGAACACTCATAAAAACAATCTCCCTCTATGTTATTCCTAAATCCCCTTCCCCCACCTGACTCAACCTTGTTAACTGGGTTAACCCCTCCCCTTTATGGAGGCAACAAGAATGAAATAAATTGGAGGGGCCATGACATATCTCCCCCATATGTGACATCTTGTCTCTTTAACAATCTCTCCATTTATGGAAGGATAAGAGGAAGAAACAACATCGCTGAGGTATTTTAGATAATATCACCACAAGCAAATAAAAGATACTGGATTTAAACTGGAGTACTTGGATTCTAAGCTAAATACAAAAATGGTATCATAAAAAATAGTTACTCCTTTGTGAGAGGCTTTGCAGTTGATTTATCATTACAGTGGATGGGGTTGGTGGGATTCATATGTGGCAAAATGTTAAAACTGACACTTACTTCATGAGGAACATCTTCACTTTAGTTTAGATCATAACTCTCTCCACTAGCTTTAAAAAAAGTGTTTGTAAATACTAACAGCAAATCTATGACACAACAGAGAGATGATAGTACTTATCTGACTGGAATGTCTGTGAACATAAATGGAGTAAGAAAGAGGATGTAATCAAAGTTTTAGGAACCATGTGGCTAACTGCTACAAAATGGAACTCTTAAGTAAATGTGCTTCTATTTAATACAGCCAGTTATCCTTATCTGAGGACAAAAAGCAGATGTTTTTTCTTAATGCAATCCACCCACCCCACCATGTCACAAACATGACTGAGGTTTAGCATTATTAATTAATGTAGTTAACTTTTTTTTTAATTCATGAGAAACAGTTACTCCATTAAGTCAGTTATTCATTTGCAATGGTTTCCTAAGGATAACTTTCAGATGTATTCTGGGAGCAAAAGGTGGTTAAATGTTTTGAGTTTACACAGCATTCATGGGGAGGCTGTGGGAATCACCCCAGGTCTGTTGGATGCACCAAGGTCATTCATAGCTTGTTACTCTAAACTCTAGCTTATACTGCCAACCCATTACAGATATGCAAGGAACTCAGCTTTTAGTATAAAGAATAATTATTGCCCCCCACTGGAATATATGGAGCCAGCAAGGAAAATATTGTAGTTGATTTTTTCATTGTCTTGCATGCATGGATGATGAATAGATGGTGATCTGCCAGTTTCAACTGTGCAGCAATGAATGGTTTGGAATACTGGAGGCTTGCTTTGGTGAATACTTAAAGGCATTTGTACAGCAGCTGTTACTATGACTCCTTGATACAATCCACACAGTTTACAAAATAGTCTTCAAGTATTGGGGTCTCATAAATAGCATTAGTGGAGCTCACCTCACATCATGATCTATAACCTCACCTTTAGACTGCGGAGAGATTTCTAGTAATGGTTCCACTGGTTGCACTGTAGGTGGCTGGTAACTACCATTAACTGGCAAAAGATGGCTCGAGAGACCGTGCTTTAGCTGTAAGATGTTTTTCTTTTACTAGTACTGCCATCTCCTTCCAGTTCTCAGCAGTTGCCAAATGTATCCCTGCCCTGGGCATTTTTCTAGGCTGGTGCCTGCCACCAGTGTGTCATCCTTAACCCAATACTGGGGATCTTTGACTCTTTTTCCTCCTTCTTAGCTGTTTCCTAACATCATGGGCATGGCTAGGGCCACATATAATCACCTATGTCCCAATAACATTTATCCTAACCTTTCAAATGGTGGGCTACATTTTACTATATTGCCAATAGTAGAACATTTTATTTCTTTACTCCACAACTTTGATTTTCCCTATCTTGGACTTTTTCATCTATGTCATGTTCTTACATTTCCCTTGTTCTATCTACTCTCCTCTGTTCCTGTTTTCACTCATATACTGATATAATTAAGGGGTAATGCGAGGAAGATCTTTTTCACAGAAAGGGTGGTGGATGCATGGAACGGCCTACCTCAGGAAGTGGTGGATATGCATACAGTGCAGGGCTTCAAACAGGCATGGAATAAGCATAAGAGAGCAATACAGATGAGTATGAATGAATAGGTCATTGACAGAATATGGGCCTGTGGCACATTCGTAAGGTAGAAAAAATGTGCACACTGGATGTGCCTTGCAGTCCTTATCTGTCATCAACTTCTATGTTTCTATGTCTCACTTTTGGAAGCCATTGCATACCATGTGATTTTTTTTTCAGTTTAGATTATTTGCTTGGTATCACACTACCTTCCCTTTAGTCTGTCCCCTAGTTCTTCCATCTCTATCAGTACATCATGTCCATATATTCTGCTAACAGACCACAATATCCCCATGAAAACTAGCTGCATATTGGCTTCAGAAGTGGTCCGGCAGATGACACATAGATAAATTATTTCTTAATAAATAAAATACTGTTTAACTTCAGCTCATTCGTAAGAGGAATGCTTAATGATTTATGACCTTGTAGTCATCATACCCCTCAAAAAGTCTAAAAAACTACAATTAATTTATAATGTCTACTGTGCTCACTATACAAGGCAATATTGTGATTGCTGAGGGAATAAAGTATGAGCCTGGTGCCAAGTACTTTTTTCTTTGATTTTTATTTGTCCACCTGGTCAGTTGGCTAGCTTCATACCACACCTCTGAATCCTGTGCTGCCCTACCCCATCATCCCTGCCTCCTCCTGGGGCTTAACTTTTCCTGGCTTACCTCATGGTAGCCCCTCCCCTCAGTATCGGCCTTCAGGCTGGGCCAGGACCTTCAGTATCTGGCATGTTCAAGCAAGGAGATGGCCTGCCCCAGCTGTGTGCTGGACCTGTGAGCTGCACAAGGCCATCATGCTGCAATGGCCAAGGGTTGTCCCATTTTTCCTTCTCTCCACTCAGAATGCTGGCAGAGACAGGCATGTGTATGCTGTGTGTCAGTGGCTATACAACCAATCAGTATTCCTTCCCTGAGATGTGTACACGCCAGATTGAATTGCCACCTGTCATCACCTAGGTGAAAGTCACATGGTAGAGTGTTTCCCCATCCCCAGGGGAGAGGAGGAGAGGATACTATGGGCTGCTCCATTTTCCTCTCCATGACCAACTCTCTGCTGACCTCAGCTCATTCCGAATCTGGATCAACAGTATCAGGAGCAGTAGCACTAGTGAATGGTTAAGTATTTTAGCCTCATGCGACAATCGTTTTATTACTGGGGATAGAAAGCCAATTAGCACATTATCATGATTATGCTTTATGTGTTTGAAAATCCCTAGTGCTACTGTTTTATTTATTTATTTAAGAGATTTACCAGATAAGCATACTGAGCGGGATCCACTCATTTCCAGATGTGACCTGGGAGTTACATACATACATACAATTGAAGCATAGGCAATGGTGCAAAACAACAGGTACAGAATGAGTACAATAAAGGGTGAAACATCAGGTCCGGGAAATATTACAGGCTGGACTATGCATTAGGTACTTAAATACTAGTTTAGTTCAGAGTGTTTGAGTTACTAAAGCATGAGCAGACAGTGACACATTGGTGGAGGCAACAGTTAAAATCAATTTTACAGTTTATGGCACGATACGAAGCCTCTTGCTAACAGAACTGGGCTGCAGGTTACAGTTACATGTGTCTGAGAAGTGGGCCTGAAGGAGAGTTTTCAAGGTCCTTGGAGTGGAGGACTGCCTAATTTCAGCAGGGAGGTCATTCCAAAGTTTGGGCAGTCTATATTTGAAAGCAGATTGGCCCTTTGTGGTGTGCATGAAAGGGATATGCAAAAGTCTTTAGTCTGAGCCTCTCAGGGAGTATGCCTGGGAGGGCTGAGCTGACAGGACAGAGCTGAGATAGGTGGGGAGGGAGTTGGACCATTGCTTCACTATGAGATTTGCACAATGAAGCTGGCACCTGGAGTGCAGCGAGGGGAGATCTAGGGCATTATACAGATCACAGTGGTGGGTGGTGGTGGGGGCATTCTAGGATGAGCTGGCAGAAAGAATGACAAAGGGGGTCCAGGTTTTCCAGGGTGGATGGTGGGGTGCACTGTAGATCATATCATCGTAGTCGAAGATAGGGAGAATCATTTTGAGTACTAGCTCCCGCCTGACTGGGGTGGGTAGGCAACCTTTGTTGCGGTAGAGTGCTCCTAGTTTTGGGTATAGTTTTTTCTGAAGGGAGTCGATGTGGACGGAGAAATCTAAATGGTGATCAAGCCATACACCCAGGTACCTGAAAGAGGTGCATTATTCCAAAGTGGTACCATCTAGTGTATGGAAAGTGGGGGGAGCAGCTAGTCGGGAGAGTCTAAATTGCGTGCCAAAAGTTAAGGAGATGGTTTTCTTTGCGTTTAGGAGGTGTTGGTTAGAGCTAAGCCAGGTTTGGACAGCATCAAAGTCCTGCAGTAGGGCAGAGTTGAAGACCTCACTGGAAAGGCCGGAGGCATACAGAACGGTATCATCCGCGTACATTTGTATAGCTGAGTTTGGGCATACCAGAGGGAGGTCATTTAGAAATATGGAAAAGAGAAGGGGACCCAGGACAGAACTCTGGGGGACACCCAAGGTGACTGGGGGGGGGGATACGTGTGGGCTGATTTTTACTGCTTGTTTCCTGCCAGATAGGTAGGCATGGAACCAGCTGATGGCTAGGTCGGATAGGCCTGCGTCCTGCAGTTTTGTGAGGAGTTTGAGGGTGGGAGACGGTATCAAAGGCCTTTGCCAGGTCAATGAATATAGCCGAGGTGAGGAACCCTTTGTCCATGCCTGAGACAACATCGTTAGTGAGTCTTAGTAAAGCTGTGGTGGTGGAGTGGTATTTGCGAAAATTTGACTTGAGGTAAGTTTGTAGCAATTCCACTACTCCCCCTCCCTGAATTGTACTTGTTTACAATTGCTGCTGTGAGTGCAGACCATTCAGAATGTACGTTTTTTGATGCTGTTATGGCAATCATTTTATTAATAATAACATGAAAGTTCAGAGCTCTCAGCAGTAATTTTATTGAGATTAGAATGATATTTGTGAGTTTGCTGTGAATTAAACTGCTTATAGCACTGATTTGTGATTGGACGAGGGGATCCACATGTAGGTTAATATCAGTTTATCACCTCTTTATATATTGAACACCTCTGATAATGCCTCTTTGTGTAATAAAATGAAAATAAAGTTAGCCAAAGTGCCAAGAATAATATGAAGTGTCAAGCTGCCCCATACAGAAACTGGGTCACACTAGAAATGAGATATAGGATCTCAGCTATGCTATCCTGTGTAAATAAATTGCTTGTAAAGCACTTTGGGCACAGTGCATGAGCAGTGCCACATAAATGTACATTGTATACTATTTTTCTGACCAGACTAATGACAGTAGCAATGGCACTGAGATGCATCAAGGACCATACCACTATGCAGACCACACAATACAAACATCCAAACATAATGTGTCAGCTGAAAAGGACTGGTAGGCCCAGTAGTCTGACCTATTACCCCTGCCTCACACAATGCCCTGGATTCTATTTAGTCGCAGGTGTCCCTCCCTCTTCCCTTACCTGTATTTATTACAGGAATTCAACACCCTTTGTGTGAAGAAATATTTCCTCACATCCCTCGTGACCCCCACTACAAGCTTCATAGAATGCCCCGGTGTTCTGATGCATTTCCTCCTGGGAAAGAGATTCCCCTCCTGCACCTTGTACACCCCCATGATGTACTTAAAGGTCTTAATCATGTCCCCTCTCGCTCTCCTTTGCTCCAGGGAGTACTGTACATATTAAGCTCCAAAGCCTCTCCTCATATGGAGGAAATGAAAGGCAATTTTCATATTGTTTACCCCAAATTCCTAAGTTGTATCCCTATCGGCTCTGGCTAGAGTTTGTATTTTGTAAGCTTTGCGGGCGGGGGTAAAAGAAATGTGAGGAAATGCTACTTCACTTAAAGAGTTGTAGATGCCTGGAACATGCTAACAACAAATGTGGTGGAGACAAAAACAATAAAGGGCTTCCAGCCTGCGTGGGCTAGATACAGGGGAATATTAGTAAATAGACAGGGAAGAGGAAGAGTCACTGGAGACAAGTTAGGGTTGGCAAAAATAGACTAGGCAGGAACCATCTAGGTAGACTGGGTGGGTTTCTGCCAACAGACTCTATGGCCCAGATATTCAGACTGTGCCGGGCAGTGGCGCAAGCCTGTGTGCAGCGCAACTGGGCTGTGCCAGGGTATGGACCAGGAGATGTTCAATGGTGCTGCACCATGGCTCAGCACCATTGAATATGGCACAGAGGGCACACACACTCTGCATGGCACAATGACACTGCACTAACGCAAGACAAAGAACAGGAGCAGGGGTATGCACCAGCACAAGTGCAGTTGTGCTAGGTGCATCACCCACAATAATCAGCATGGGGCATGCAAATTCAGCCATTATGCATGCAAGGCACAAATGGAGCCATTTGCATGTCATTATGGCACCATTTGCATGTGATGCACCGATCCCCGGTAACTTGAGCCTGATGCCCTGCCCAACTGCAGCCATTGGGGATCGACACCCTGCAGTGCCATTGAAGTCTCCCCTCACTCCCATATGCCCAATTGTGGGCATTTGTAAATGTAGATCCCTGGTGGTCCAATGGTAATCCCCCCATCACCTGATTCTGGGCATTTGTAATATCAGATCCCTGGTGGTCCAGTGGTATGCCCTTTTCACCTGATTGCAGGCATGTAAACAAGCGATTCCTGGTGATCAGTGGTACCCCTCCCCACCCACAGAAGTCCCACCCAGCACCACCCTGTCATTGTGGCGGCCACTCACCCCATGCCACCCAGCCGGCGCCAGTGACAGCGTACAGTATGTAGTCTGCAACCTGTTGGTCCACAACATGGACCAATGGGGCATGAACACCTATACTAATACTACCTGACCAATATGTGAATGAACACATAGTACAGTATGGTCTGCATGCCCATTGGTCCATGCAGTGGACCAATAGGCGTACAGAGCGTACTGTATGCTGTAATTCGGCGGGCGGCCATGCAGCATGCAGGTGGGGTGCTGCCACCCACCAATGATGGGGGAGTGCTGGGTGGTGGGGGACCTCTGTGGGTGAGAGGGCCAGAGGGTACCACTGGACCACCAGGGATTGTTTGTTTACATGTGCCCGCGATTAGGTGAAAAGGGTGTACCACTGAACCACCAGGGATCTTATATTTACATATGACCATGATCAGGCAATGGGGTAGGGGGGCACATGTCTACCAGGGCAGGGTGCTTGTGGATGGTGTATCTGCTGGCTGGGTGGCCACCCAGGGCTAGCAGCTGTTGTGTTGTGCCATGCACAATAGCTGCCCACCTGTGGGTGGCCTGCATTTAAGCATTTATTTTTTGGCTCAGTTTTGTGCACCAGTGTGTGGCACATGTAGGGATTGTGCCAGCATATGCACCGCGCATCCTGGGTTGAATATTGGGATGTGCCGTATATGCATGGGCTCACCCCCTGCAACTGTGCCACATACATTACCAATGTGCCCTGGTGCATTAGGAGTTGCCCCGCGCAGCTTGCCCCACTGAATATCGCAGCGGGGTGTAATCCCTTTTAATATCCAGGCCTGGGTGTATATGTTTCAATATAAGGGGCCATAAAGGAATACCAAGTTTCCTCATATTTAGATGAGGGATATGGGATTTACAGGGGCTCAAAATGTGACAGTTTATACATTTCTGAAAATGTTTTACAACATAGCCACTTTTGGAGCTAGATAATAAGAAATTGATATGCATACTTGTAAGAGTCTTAGAAACTGATCAATTGGAAGGTAGTTGGTTAAGTGAATTGTAATTTACAGGAGTTCATAATTTCACAATTTAATTTTTTCTTAAATTGTGAGAAAACTGCACTGGCACAGTGGTGAGGAGGGCTCAAGTGTTGGACACCTTACCTTCTGCCGCACTGGTAACTGGTAACCTAAGTTCAGGAGGAGACCAGAGTCTCTTGGGGGCCAACCGGAGAAAGGAGAATTGACCATCAATTGATGGTTCTCCCCCTTCAGGGAGAGGGGACAGCATGTATTTCTGCTTGTTTTTCAACCAGTGGAGGCTGGGTGACACAACAATGGCTGCGTACATAGTTGAATGAGAGTAGGCGCAGAGGTGTGCTACATCATTATGAACTATGTGCACATGGTAACACATGTTCCAGCTTTGTTTTTTTATTCATGTATATATTTGCATAAGATTGGGTTATTGAAGACCACATCACAGTTCCTCTGCTTTGCCAAAAAATAACTGTTTTCAAAGGGAAAGTCATTGTTACATAACATTAAAGTTGTCATTTCAGTTATGAAATCATTACGAAGTTTATTCTCCCTCCTGTGTTCATTAAAATACTCTTTCAGTGCCTCTAATCAATATAAACATGGGATGCATGTGTGAAGGCCACGCGCATCGATTGTTACAATTAAAGTCTTGTTTAGGTCAAAATTGTTATTAGTCTCTTGCAAATTTTTGTTGAAATGTTTGGTATCCTTTATGTAATCAAATCTTTCTTGTACATATTCCTTAAAGTGATAGTCAATAAAATTGGATAAGAACTCGGTGGACAAATTTTAAGGGCTAGTGTTTGCTATATTTTTGCATCTTTGAAATCAGCTGGATACTTGAACACAGAAACATAGAAACTTAGACTCTGATGGCAGATAAGGACCACTTGGCCCACCTAGCCTGCCCATTTCTCTACCTGATGGATAAGCTGCAGATTCTAGTTAATCAACAGCTTACTTCCTCCTACTCCCCACTAGAATTGCCTTATGCCTGTCCCATGCATTTTGAATTCTCCACTCTCCTGACCCCACACCTCCTCAGGAAGGCTGTTCCATGCATCCACAACCCTCTCTGTGAAAAAATACTTTCTAACATTACCTGTGACGCGTCCCCTCTATCTTCCAAATTGTGCCTCTTGTTCTTGCACATCTCTTCTTCTGAAAGATACTACCTCTTGTACTTTGTTAATTCCTTTGAGATACTTGAAAGTTTCTATCATGTCCCCCTCTCCTTCCCTTTTATAGGGTATACATATTAAGCTGCTTTAGCCTCTCACGTGTGTCTTCTGGTGCAGACCCTGCACCATTTTGGTTGCCCTCTTCTGAACAGCCTCCACCCTGTCTATGTCTTTGCAGAGATGGGGTCTCCAGAATTGAATGCAATACTCCAGATGGGGCCTCACTAACTGTCTGTACAGAGGGATAACAACTTCCTGTTTTCTACTGTTGATGCCTCTCCCTATGCATCCCAGTATCCCCCCCAGCCCTCCTTATTGCCTTCTCACATTGCTTGCCCACCTTTAGGTCATCTGATATAATTATTCCTAGGTCTCTTTCAATTTTTGTTGATGTTATTAACTCACCCCCCATTGTGTACTCTTCCCCTGGGTTTTTGTTTCCAAGATGCATTGCATTGCACTTCTTTGCATTGAATCTGAGCTGCCATATATTTGACCATTCCTCCAATCTTGCCAAGGCCCTTTTCATTCTTTCCCCCATACCTTGTGTATCAACCCTGTTGCAGATCTTTGTGTCATCTGCAAAGAGACATACCTTTCCTTCCAGGTTCTCTCCAATGTCACTTATAAAGACATTAAAGAGGACCGGTCCCAGTACTGAATCCTTTGGTACACTGCTAGTTACCCTCATTTCTTCACTATGGACTCCGTTTTACTATTACCCTTAGTGTCCTGTTGGCCAGCCAGTTTTTTATCCAGGCTGCCACCTTGGGACCAACTCCAAGGCAGGTTAACGTGTGTATTAATCTTTTGAGTTAGACTGTGTCAAATGCCTTGCTAAAATCTAGGTAGGCCATATCTACAGCCCCTCCCTGGTCTACTACTTTGGTCACCCAGTCAAATAAATCTATTAGGTTCATCTGACATGACCTTCCTGCTGTGAAACCATGCTGCCTTGGGTTCTGTGCCCCACTGGCCTCTAGGTACTCAACAATTCTTTCCTTCAGAAGTAATTCCATCATTTTCCCTACCACTGAAGTCAAACTAACTGGTCTGTAGTTTTCTGCCTCTGCCCTGCTCCCACTTTTGTGAAGTGGAATCACATTTGCCCTCCTCCAGTCCTCAGGAACCACCCCATCCTCCCATGATTTGTTAAAAAGAGTAATCAGTGGTGTTGCTAGTTCTACCCTTAGTTCTTTTAGAATTATTGGGTGAATCCCATCAGGCCCCATTGCTTTGTCCACCCTCAGTTTCAAGAGTTCTTTCAAAACCCTTTTTTCTGTGAATCGACTGGTATCGTCCCCCTATTCAGAGTTTCTCTCTTGTTTGGTTTAGGTACCTCCCCCTCCTCTTCCATTGTGAATACTGAGCAGAAATATTCATTCAGTATCCCTGCTTTTTCACTGTCACCCTCTGCCCACATCCCCTTCCCTTTATTGAGTCTCTGTATCCCTCCCTTGGTCTTTCTCCGTTCCCTAAAACATTACATTATAAGGATGATAGTCTAAGTATAAGAGAGTGTCAGAATACTTTTTTAAAAAGAGGCATTGAAAAAAACAAGTGTAAAATATTGATTTATTACAATGAAAATGCCAAGTTACATATTTTTATAAACAGTACCGAATGTTATATTGCAAGTTTAATTTATCAAAGTGCTACAACCAGGAGAGATGATTGTAAAATATGAAGACCTTGCACAATGTATAAAAATATCTTTTATTTTAAGAAAGGGAGGACCAGAATTATATTAGTTTATTATTTATTTTTATTGAAGTTTGTTGACCTGGTAGGCCCACTGAGACTAGATTATTTATTTTGATTTCAGTTAAAGATACATTTATTATTGATATACCTGTACAAGGACACACAAAATATCCCAGTAAAATATTTTTTTTCAAAGACATAGAAGGTAAAATAAATTACCACATCAATTTTTTAATAAAAATAATATATGATAAACTTTATAGGGATTAAAGATGCTCAGTTATCTGGATTTTGCAATATAACCTGAGAAAAAAAGAAGTATGAAGATCATACTGAAACAAGTGATTTAAAGTCACATAATCTCAAACCACTACCAGGGGTCTGTGTACAGTTTATATTTCATTTCCACTTGGTATTATTAATTATGTATATTTTTATACATAAATATCCTCTGTATGACCCTGAGGAATGTGGATTGCCCAACAAAATGTTGGTCCTGTTCATATAATGGAAGAAAATAAAATAAAAAACTGTGTGTCTGAATTGTGTTCCTACAAGTTTGTAACTGGCTGTAGGAATCATACCAGACCCAGGGGTTATATATTTTGAGCTTGGAGGAGTAATTAATTATAAATCCAGAAAAGGCACGGCAAAGAGGTCTGAAAGGACCAACTTTAAAAATGTGATGTCTGTACAGGTAGTTTAAACTAAATAAAGAGGAGTATGATGCAGCTCACACCCTTGCCGTCAGTTAGCAGGTCATCACTTTCCAAAATGCCAAATGCATGCATACATCTTCAGAAAATAAATCAGAGCCAACATCCACCCAAACCAGCAACCTCCATAATCTCTTGGTTGAAAAAAGCAAACTGGAGCAGTCCATGAAGAGGGTACAACCTCAAACCAAAGAGGACGTACATTCCTGGAAGGCAATGGTTGCAAATACTAGGAGCCTAACCAACAAACTTCCCAAACTCACAACCATCTTGGAAACAGAAAGGTTGGACTGGGTGGCTGTAACAGAAATGTGGTTCATGGAAAACCATGGATGTGATACGGCCATTCCTGGTTACAATCTGTTCAGAAAAGGTAGGCAGGGCTAAAAAAGAGGGGAAGGGGCATAGCCATTTACATTCAGCAGGAAATGAAAGTATCAGAAGTAAAAGGGCAACCAGGGGACTTCAAGTCACTGTGGTTAACAGTAGACATGGGCAAGGGAAAATGAATCAGAATTAGCGTTGTGTACAGGCCCCCAAATCAAGAAGATAAAGGAGACAAAGACCTAATAGAGAAAATCCACAAAATGTCTGATAAAGGCAAAGTAATACTAGTGGGGGACTTCAACCTACCAGATATTAACTAGAGCAAATTAACAGCAGCAACATCAAGAAGTAGGGACTTCTTGTTGTCACTACAAGGCACAGGACTATGCCAACTTGTTAAAACCCCAACAAGGGGAGATGCCATTCTTGATCTTGTCCTCACAAACATGGAAAGGATCAAGGACATCAAAGTGGGATGCCATACGGGCAACAACGACCATTGCATGGTAAGCTTTAAAGTAAACACAACACAGGACAGCAACCACTCAAAGATAAAGGTGATAGATTTCAGAAAGGCTGACTTCCAAAAAATCAGGAACAACATAAGTAGTCAGTTAATGGAAATAGAGGTTGAGGAGGTGGCGGTCATATGGGGGAGACTCAAGACAGCAAAAAAGACTGCCACAGATTAATGTGCCAGATGGGTCAGCAAAGCAAAAAGGAAAAGAAAACCTCTATGGTTTTCCAAGGAAGTGGCTACAACAGTCAAAGAGAAAAGAAGGCGTACAGCATATACCAGGAAACCAAATCTGAGAAAGACTGGGAGTTGTAGAAGGAAACAATTAGAGAATCTAACAAACAAATTACTGTAGAAAGGAAAAAGCCCAGACAGAGAAAAAGATAGCAGAAGGGGCAAAGCAAGGAGAGAAATCATTTTTCAGATACATTAGGGAATGTAGGAAGGCAAAAGGGAGGATAGTAAAGATTGCTACTGAAGAAGAAAAATGCACCAAACATGACCCAGAGAAAGCCAAAATCCTCAATAAATAATTCTGCTCTGTCTTTACCAAAGAGGTCCTGGGGATGGCCCAACCCTGAAAAAACACAGCACTCCCAAGGACCAGGGGTATGCTACAGAGTCCCTTACAGAGCGAAGTACTGGAGGCACTAAATAGAGGAGTGTGTGGATGAGGAGATAGGAAAGTAAGATCATAGGATAAGGAAGTGTGTGGTGGAGGACCAAGGAAAAGCATCTATCCTAAATAGATACTTCTGCTTAATATTTACTGAGGAGAAGGTAGGGCAGGGCCCACAGCTCAGCACCATGCACACAGGGGGAGGGGTGCACTAGTCTCTTCCAAAAGAAAGGGTCCTACAAGAGCCTGCTAAGCTCAGGGTGGACAAGGCAATGGGACCTGATGGCATACCTCCCAGGGTATTATAGGAGCTAAGGGTGGAACTAGCAGAGCCATTATCAGAACTGTTTAGTGAGTCTCTGAGCACAGGAGAGGTCCCAGAAGACTGGAGAAGGACTCATGTGATCCCACTCCACAAGAGTGGTAGCAGGGAGGAGGCAGGGAACTACAGACCAGTCTGTCTTACATCAGTAGTTGGCAAGATTATGGAGGCACTCCTTAAGGAAAGGATAGTGCAACACCTGGAATCCATAGGAGCATAGGATCCAAGACAGCATGGGTTTACAACAAGAAAATCCTGTCAAACTAATCTCATAGATTTCTTTGACTGGGTAACCAGAGTGGTGGACCAAGGGGGAGCAGTTGATGTCGCCTACCTTGACTTCGGCAAAGCTTTCAATACTGTTCCACATAGAAGATTGATTAATAAGCTGGGTAGGCTTGGGATGGGTCAGAAGTTGGTCAACTGAGTGGCAAACTGGTTGGCGGGCAGAAAACAGAGTGGTGGTAAATAGTATACAGTCAGAAGAGATGCAAGTCACAAGTGGGGTACCTCAGGGATCAGTCCTGGGGCCAGTCCTCTTCAATATCTTCATGAGTGACACTGCAGATGGACTGGAGGGTAAGGCTTGTCTGTTTGCAGATAACACCAAGATCTGCAACAGAGCAGATGATCCAGATGGGGTGGGCAGAATGAGAAGAGATCTGGATAAACTGGCAAAATGGTTGGAAGAGTGGCAATTGGGGTTTAATGCAAAGAAGTGCAAGATCATGCACATAGGGAGGAGAAACCCTGAAGCCACCTATAGGTTGGGAGGAGAGTTGCTGGCAATCACAAGGGAAGAAAGGAGACTTGAACATCATCATCACAGATGACCTGAAATCATCCAAGCAGACCACTAAAGCAGTAGGTAAGGCTAGAGGGATGTTGGGGTGTATTAGTAGGGGTATCACAAGTCATAAGAGGGGGATAATAATTCCTCTTTACAAGACACTGGTTAGGCCCCATCTGGAGTACTGCATGCAGTACTGGAGGCCGAACCTGCACAAGGACATTAACAAAATAGAGGCAGTCCAGAGACGGGCATCCAAAATGGTGCACGGACTTCATCAGAAAACTTATGAGGAGAGATTAACAGAGCTCAAAATGTATACCCTAGAGCAAAGGAGGGAGAGAGGTGATATGATTAAAACATTCAAACATCTTAAGGGCATTAACAAGGTGAAAGAGTCTAACGTGTTTCAGTATAAGACAAATCGCAGGACAATAGGACACAGCATGAGATTAGAGGGAAGCCGATTAAGGGGTAGGAAGTTCTTTTTCACAGAAAGGGAGGAGGATGCATGGAACGGCCTACCTTAGGAAGTGCTGGATATGAATACAGTGCAGGGCTTCAAACAGACATGGGATAGGCATAAGAGAGCAATACAGATGAGTATGAATAGATAGGCCATTGACAGAGTACAGGCCTATGGCACATTCATAAGGTAGAAATAATGGGCAGACTGGATGAGCCTTGCAGTCCTTATCTGCCATCAACTTCTATGTTTCTTTGTAAAAATAGACAAAGCCATGGAACCAGATAGGATGCATCTCAGAATCCTTAAGGAGGTGGGGCAGACTAGCAGACCCTCTGCACTTCTATGCAAAATTCTTGAAAAGCGGTGTGGTACCGAAGACTGAAAAAAGGCAATAGTGGTTCCACTTCATAAATAAAACAGTTGCAAAGAGACAAGTAATTACAGACCAATAAGCCTCTTGTCTATAGTAGGGAACTAATGGAGACACTTCTCAAACAGAGAATTATAGCATTCCTCGAAACTAGTGTCCAATAGGACCCTAAACAGCATGGTTTCACAGCAGGTAGGTCATGCCAAACAAATCTGCTTGAGTTTTTGACTACACTACAAAATAGTTGAATTTGGTGGGGCAGTAGATGTGGTCTACCTAGATTTTAGTAAGACCTTCAGCTCGGTTCCCCAAAAGAAAGCTGGCAAAGAATCCTTACCACACAGTGGTTGGTCCAGAAAGTAGTCAGATGGGTACAAAACTGGTTACAAGGCAGAACCCAGAGGTACAGGTTAATGGAATGCAATTGATGGAAGGCAGGGTGACCAGCAGGGTGCCCAGGACTCCAGTGCTGGGGCCTTTGCTCTTCAGTCTTTTATAGCAGATATCGCTGATGGACTAGAAGGGAAGGTGTGTCTGTTGCAGATGACACCAAGATATGTAAAAGCGTGGACACCTCAGGAGTGAGCAAGATGAAAGCTGAACTCAAGAAACTGGAAAAATTTTCTGGAGTGTGGCAGCTGAGATTTAATGCCAAAAAGTGCAAGGTCATGCACATAGGAAAGAAAAATCCAAGAAAGGAGTATTACTTAGGAGGCGAAAGACTGGCAGCCTCAAACCAGGAACGAGATCTGGGAATCATAATCTCAGATGACTTGAAGGTTAGTAAGCAGTGTGAGAAGGCAATATTGAATGCAAACAGAATGCTGGGCTGCACTGGGAGAGAACTCAAGACCAGGAGGAGAGAGGTGATACTATCACTGTATAAATCACTAGTCAGGCCTCACCTGGAATACGGAGTCCAATCCTGGAGGCCTCACCCCAGGAAGGACATTGACTGGGTGGGAAGAGTACAGAGAAAGGCAACCAAAATGATTCAGGGTCTGCAGTACATGTCCTATGAAGAAAGTCTTAGGGAACTGAATATGTACTCCCTGGAGCAGAGAGAGAGAGAGAGGGACATGACTGAAACATTCAAATAAAGGCCGGCTCGGTGGCGCAGAGGGCTGAGGTGCTGGTGCCTTACCTCGACCCACGGCGACCCGGGTTGGGGAACGGACTCAGGGCACCAAGGGTTGGCAGAGGAGGAGAGGTTGAGTATCCGAGGACTGCTCTCCTCTCCTGGGGTGGAGATGTGGGAATGTGTCACTCTGCAGTGACCTCTGGTGGAGACCGGAGGTAACACAGATGCCCGCAAGAGAGGGAATGTACCAGAAAAGGAAAATGGCTCCACTCTAGACCAGATGATGGCCGCTTGGCTGTCCGATGCCGTCAGTGTCCCACCATCCATCCCTCAGCAGTACCTCGGGGCTAAGTAGTGTGCTTGCTGGCCCCACAGGTTCCTCTCCCCTTGGAGGAGGGGGGCCCACCCGGCGAAGGGTTGCATCTGGGTTACCCTGGGGATGACTGCAGATATGAGGGACGGGGGCATGGGAACAAGATGGATCGGAGATCCCATGGCACAGCCTGAAAGAGTGGCTGAGAGCGGTAGCATGGGGTAAAAAGATAATACAAAAAAAATAAACATTCAAATACATAAAAGGCATTAACAAGGTACAGGCACAGGAACTTTTCACTTCAAGGAGGCCTCCAGGACCAGGGGACATGACTCAGGCTGCAAGGAGAGAGGTTCTCTACCAACACCAGGAAGTTTTTCTTCACAAAAAGAGTGGTGGATTCCTAGAACAACCTGCCCTAAGAGGTTGTGGGGGTAAACACTGTTGAGGAATTCAAGAATGCATGGGATAGACACAAGGGCAACTAGAGTGTCAAATAGGTCTAAAACAAATGAGCAGACTAGATGGACCTAGCTGTTTCCTTCTGTCATCAACTTCTATGTTTCTATGTTGGAATAAGAGGGGCTTGGTTTAAATCCTCTGCCAGCCCCTGTAAAAACCTTGTTGATGGGTTGTACTGGGTTCATGGGTGCAGGGAGTATAATTGATTTACTTCCTGTACAGGATGTAACCTGGAATGAAGAGATCCCATTCACATTCATAAACCTGACCAAATAATTTGATCTTATGGATCATGAATTGCTTTGTTATAAATTGGAAATCCTTGGAATTTCTGTCTGTGCTGTATCTTGGATCGGTGATTGACTTTCTAATCATGTAAAGTTACTTGGAATTGGTTCAGTGTTATCTTCTCCCAAAACTGCCATGAGAGTGGACCCTCAGGGGTCCATTTTAGGACCCCAATTATTTTGCCAGTTCAGTAGTGCAGTTGCTGAGGTTTGCACAAACAGAAAAACTATTTTATATGCACATTATTTAATTGTTTTTAAAAGCTCTAAGCAATCATCTGAAATACCTAGATTTTTGAACCTGGATTTCTGTGCTGTCAATTATTCATTTAGGAGAAATCATTTAGTTTTGAATTCACATAAAACAAAATCTATGTTGTTTTGGTGTACTAACTCACTGAAACATATTCCCTCTTCTCAGTCCATGGCTTAGATGGCATGATTACTGAGCAGACAACGTTTTTCAAGTATTGTGTTTAGGTGTCTCCTTGGACCCCTCTCTGACTTATTAGAGCATATCAGGGTGCTATATAAAACATGAACCAAAGAACTCAGTGCAGCTTACAAACTAAAGTTGCTTCTCTTTGGAAACCCAAAAGCTATTGCCATAAGTTCATTTCTTACCATTTTGACTTTGTCTTTCCTTGTTTTTTAATATTGGTGCGACTGAGTTACAGAAGCTTTGCATTGTTTATAGCAACATTTGTCACTTTGTGCCCCTGCTCCCTTTCAATCTCACCACTGTTTTCTTCATGCCTAACTAAACTGGTTTTCTCCTAATTTTCAGATGAACTGTTTTTTGGCTGACTTATTCATAAAGCTATTTTTTTTCACTGTTTCTACTTCTCTTAAGAATTTGGTGGCAGTCTTGAATTTCAACATTAACCATCAGTCCTCTGATGGTGTTAGATTAATAGTCACCTTATGTAAAACAAAAATCGGCTCTAAAGCTTTTTCTGTGGCTGCTCTAAATTTTTGGAACACTTTGCGTGACATAGAAACATAGACTTTGATGGCAGATAAGGACTGCTTGGCCCATCTAGTCTGCCTATTCCCTACCTACAGGATAGGATGCAGATCCTAGTTAACCAACAGCCTATTTCTTCCTACCCCCACAAGAATTGCCTTTATGTCTGTCCATGCATTCTTGAATTCTCCCAGATTTTAGACCCCACAACCTCCTCAAGAAGGCTGTTTCATGCATCCACTACCCTCTCTGTGAAATAATACTTCCTCATTGCCCTGAACCGCCCCCATCTTTAAATTGTGTCCCCTTGTTCTTGCATGTCTCTTTTTCTGAAAGATGCTACCCTCTTGGACTTTGTTGATTCCACTGAGGTGCTAAAAGTTTCTATCATGTCCCCTCCTCTCCTTCTTTCCTCAATGGTATACATATTAAGCTCCTTTAGTATCTCCTCATCGCTTCTCTTGCAGACCCTGCACCATTTTAGTTGCCCTCCTCTGGACTGCCTCTATCCTGTCTATGTCCTTGAGGAGATGGGGTCTCAGAACTGGACACAGTACTCCAGATGTGGTCTCACCAACTGTCTGTACAGAGGATAACAACTTCCTGTTTTCTGCTGCTGAAGCCTCTCCCTATGCATCCCAGTATACACTAGCCTTCCTACTGCCTTCTCACATTGCTTGCTAACCTAAGGTCATCTGATATGATTACCCCCAGATCCCTTTCCTTTTTAGTTGTTGTTACTACCTCCCCCCCACCACATTGTGTAATCTTCCCCTGGGTTCTTGTTTCCCAGGTGCACTATTTTGCACTTCTTTGCATTGAATCCTAGCTGCCATACTTCTGACCATTCCTCCAACCTTGCCAAGTCCCTTCTCATCCTTTCCACGCCTCCTTGGGTATCAACCCTGTTGCAGATCTTTGTGTCATCTGCAAAGAGGCATACTTTTCCTTCCAGTCCCTCTGCAATGTCACTTGTGAAGATATTAAAAAGGAATGAACCCAATACTGAGCCCTGTGGTACCCCACTAGTAACCCCTCTTTCTTCAGAGTGGACTCCATTTACAATTATCTTCTGTGTCCTGTTGTCCAGCCAGTGTTTTACCCAGGCTACCAACCTGGGACCCACTCCCAGGCAGGTTAATTTGACTATTAATCTTTTGTGTGGGACTGTGTCAAATGCCTTGCTAAAGTCTAGGTAGGCCATGTCCACAGCCCCTCCCTGGTCTACTACTTTGGTCACCCAGTCAAAGAACTCTATTAGATTCGTCTTACATGACCTTCCCGCTGTGAACCCATTCTGTCTTGGATCCTGTGCCCCACTGACCTCTAGGTACTCAACTATTCTTTCCTTCAAGTGACTCCATCACTTTCCCTACCACAGAGGTCAGACTGACAGGTCTGTAGTTTCCTGCCTCTGTCTTGGTCCCACTTTTAGGCGGAATCCATCTGCCTTCCTCCAGTCCTCAGGTACCACACCATCCTCCCATTGATTTATTAAACAGAGTTGCCAGTGGTTTCACTGGTTCCCCCCTTAATTCTTTTAGAGATTCTGGGGTGGAATTCCATCAGGCCCCATTGCTTTGTCCACCTTCAGTTTTAGGAGTTCTTGCAGAACCCTTTCTTCTGTGAAAGGACTGGGATCGACTCCCCTATCAAGAGTGCTTCTGTTAATTGGATTAGACACTTCCCCCTCCTCTTTTGTGAATACTGAGCAGAAATATTCATTCAGTATCCCTGCTTTTTCACTGTCCCCCCTGCCCACCCACCGTTCATTCTATTCAGCCTCACTATTCTTCGCTTTGTCTTTCTATGCTCACTGATGTACCTATAAAAGGATTTATCCCCCTTCTTAACTGAGTTGGCTATCTTTTCCTCAGTTTGGGCCTTTGCTATTCTGACTTCTCTCGCTGCTTCCTTCTGCCTTAACTGGTACAGCTCTCTGTTCTGCTCTTTCTGTGTTTTCTTATACTTCAGAATGCTATATTTTTCTTCCTGACTTTCACAGCCACCTCTTTTGAAAAACATAGTGGCCTTTTCTTTCTTTTTGATTTAATTGCGTCACACAAAGGCTTGTTGCCTCTGTGATGGCAGTTTTGATGATTCCCCATTGTTGCTCCACACCACCTTCTAGCCTGTTTGCTAGTGCTTTTCTGAGGCACTCTCCCATCTTGCCAAAGTCAGCCCTCCTGAAGTCCAGTACCCTCACTTTTGTATGGCTTGACTCTGTAGCTGAGTTTAATGTGAACCACACTGTTCGATGGTCACTTGTTCCCAGATGGCAACCCACTTCAAGATCTGAGATCCTCTCACTGCCCCCATTTGAGAGTACAGGGTCTAAGATTGCTCCCTCACGAGTGGGTTCTGAAACTAGCTGTCTGAGACCTGTCACCTGTAGGGCATCAAGAATGGCCCTGCTCTTGGATGTGGCTGCAGCAAATGTGCTCCAGTTAACATCTGGCATATTCAGGTCTCCCATCAACAGTATCTCCCCTTTATCTGCCATTCTAAGAATGCCTTCTATCATATCCTTGTCCATTTCCTCCCCCTGACATGGGGGTCTGTACACAACCCCTGTGCAGATTGTGGTGCCCTTTCCAGTCTCCAATGTGACCCACAGTGCCTCCTCTCCTCCTGTTTACTCTTTTGTTCAGTTGCTTTTATCCTTCCTTTACATGAGGCTACTCCTCCCCTCTTCTCCCCTGCCTGTCTCTCCTGTAGGTTATGTACCCTGGTATGTTAACATCCCAGTCATGGTTCTCTGTGTACCATGTTTCTGTGACTATCGATATCAGGCATCCCTCTTCCATCAAGGCCACCAACTCAGGAGCTTGTTGCCCAGACTATGAGCATTGGTACTCATTACCCTCCATTTTCTGATGGCCTTACTCCTTTTTGCCCCATCTCTGTCCTTCTTGCCTTTGTCACTTTCTCCATTTACCCCTGCCCTTCTCCCTATTGACACCTCTATGTTAGTGTTTACCACACTTACTACCATGATTTTTTGGGGGCTAGGATTTCCCTGCTTCTTTCCAGTGTCTCCCCCCTTGGCCAGTTTAAATGCTTGCCAATGAAGCATTTAAACCTATCACCTAGGATCCTGGTTCGCCTCCTGGACAGCTGCAACCTATCATGCCAGTATAGGCTTGCATCACTCCAGGTGGATCCCCAGTCCCCAATGAAGCCAAATCCCTGAGCTCCACACCAGTTTTTCAACCACTGATTGAATCCCATGGTGCGGAACACCCTAGCCTCTCCTATTCCATAGATGGGCAGCACCTCTGAGAAGGTAACCGTTCGTGCTACTTGTCTAAGGCCCCTCCCCAATTCCACAAAATCTTCCTGCACTTCTCTAGTCCCTTTCTTAGCCAGGTCATTTGTCCCTAGGTGGACAATAACATCCAGCTCCCTCCCCTGTGCAGCTGCTCCGGCAATCCTGAGGATTCGCTCCCTGTCCCTCCAAGCCATGGCTCCAGGCAGGCACCTTACCTCCCTCTCCCCTTCCTCACCCAGTTCTACCTTCCGAACAATGGAGTCCCCCACCAAGAGTTGTTTCCTTCCCTTGCGGGGTCCCCTGCCACCCTCCTGTAGGTCTCCTTTGTGAAGGTTCCCAGCATCCTCCTTGGTTTCCACTGCGGATGCCTCCATAGAGAAACCACACTTTGCCAGAATGGCATAGGAATTGTGGAGAGGTACAGCTGGAGGAATGCACCTCTGTTCCACCACCCTAACCCTCCCTGAGCCCACTGTGGTCCAACCGTACCTCTTTCTTGGCAACCTCTGAGGCAATAGCAGTGGCACTGGTGGTCCCTGGATGGAAGAAGAGGTCACACAAATCCTGGCCAACTCAGCCTGGAGATGAGCAACCTCCTCCCTCAGCCTAGAGAGATGCCTGCAGATGAGACAACACCACATCCTCCAGAACGCCTCCTGGAAGACTGCTGCTCCACAGCCACTGCACTGCACCACTCCCATCATGTCTTATTTCTGGCCCCTTAACTGTTTGCAATCCTTACTCTTTCCTCTGTTTTTTCTTCTTTCTTTCTCTCCTTACTTTCTGCCTGTGTGCCCTTTAAGCTCCTGATTGTCCTGTTCTGAGACAAGAATATCCTATATTTCTTAGTAGACCCCTTACTTGTTCAGAGGCAGACCTCCAGTAGCTAGAGGGGGCCAGAGAGCTACTCTTGCCCTTCTAGGATGGTGGGTCTTTGGTGGCTCTGTGATCACTCACTTCCTGCTCCCAAACAGGAAGTTCCTGTTGTCAGTCAAATTCTGTGCCTATAAAAGTAGAACTAGCTTTGGGGGGGAGGGAAGGAGGGCAATATAGTCCCAGCAGAGAAGTCCAGTCACACAGCAGTCCTTTCTAATGGTGTCTTCTGCCAAGCTACTAGTAAAATCTTCCTAAGGCAGTCTTTAAATGTAGCTTCCTTCTAGCTAAGCCACTCCCCCTACTTAGTAGATCTTTCTACAAGTAATTTAAACCTCACAGCTATCAAGTCCTTTCAATCACCTGAGATATACACCTAGATAACTGTTCAGAAAACCATTCAGTTCAGTTAACTCAGACAAACACACACTTTTTTTTGTTTTGTTTGTTAGTTTTTTTTACCCTAAATTAAAGTTCCAAGTACAAGAGTTCTACTTCTTTAGTCCCAGCAGAGAAGTCCAGTCACACAGCAGTCCTTTCTCCTGGTGTCCTGCATAACTCTGTTTATTCCACGTCTTCATTTGAATTCTTCAAATTTCTGATGCGTTAGTATATAACGGAGGCATGCATTTGCAATAGTGGTTGATTTGTTGTCGTATTCTCCTATAAGGTAGACTGTGACATGCTTGACTGTGACTGAGCAAATTGCACAATAGTGACTGAATAACAGCACATTTCATTGGGGCTACTGATGAGGTAGGGTGACCAGATGGGGTGGGTTCTCACATGTAGTGACAGGATGTCACCACACGCACACGTGCATGGGAGTGAGCATGCTCAGTGAGGGGCAGGAGGAGTTTTGAGGGGTGGTGCCATGGTGGGCTACCAAGCTGGCCCCGTGGCATGGTGCGTGGGTTCGGGGCTTGGGTGGGCAGGGTGCTGGGTTTGGGTCCAGGCGCAGGTGCGTTTTTGTTGCGGCTGGCCCCAATTTTTTTAACATTTTGCACCCCCCAACATGCAACCCCCTTGAGTTGAGAATCCTTAAGTAGAGGGATGTGGTGAGGTCAGCCCCCCACATAAAACGTTAAAAATGCAAGTCCCCAGCACCGTTTTGCTGCGCACCAGGGAGTCTCAGTGCCAAAACTGATTTTCAGTGCTGTGACTTTGCTGTAACGGTGATCACATTTTGGCGGTCGCCGTTCTGACATAGAACCCTTCTATAATATATAGTGCAACCAGCCATGATGCAACACAGTAACTTGCAGTAAGTGACATGTCACAAAACACTGCAGGGCAAAAGGGCTTAATTGTCATTAATTTACACTGTTCTCTGCAGTATATCACAGCATTTTCAAATATACTACAACATTACTGTGTTGCATTCTGACTAGTGCCACTGTATGTAGTATATATATTTACTGATACTATCTATTGTAATACTATGTAATGCTTCTTGGGCCTCTGGTCCAGTTCAAGTCTGAAAAAGGTTATTTGATCCAGTGCGTCTTATCCAGTAAACACTTTTGAATAAACAAATCAATAAATTATTTCCCGATGCCCCTTTTTCTACACTACAGCTACAGTGTTGAGGCAGGTGTCTGCTACCTTTGCTTGGAACCCACTGATTTTGTTTCCCAACTCCTGGCATTAGGCATATCACCCTCCACCCACCCTTCTTGGCCCCTTTTGATTTCCTGTTCTTTGTGTCTTACTGTTTTTGTTTTCTCTTTCTATACTTCTTGTTCCTCTACCCTTTGCTGACTCCACCCAAGCCCCTCATCTACATATTTTTCTCCCCCCGGTCTGGTCTCCTTCCTGTCTACTCTGTCCCTAGTTTCCCTGCACATCTGGCTCTTCCCAGGAAAGTTCAAGCTAGGCTGCATGCTTCTGCTCCCCTACTGAGGTATCTCTCAGTCCCATCCCACCAATTTAGTTTAAATGCATATTGATGTAGACATCAAATGTCTGCCCAGGGTCCTTGTTTCCTCCTAAGTGTGATGAAGGACATCTCCCCTGAAGAGCCTTCTGTCTAAGAACTGAACCCAGTACCCCAAAAACTAAAATTCTTCCTAATTAACCAACCCTTTAACCATTTATTAAATGCCCCCATCCTCCCTTCCCTCCCAATTTCTCTCTACCTGTCCCTTACTGGCAGGACCTTGATGAAGGCCAGTAATACTGTTGCTCAACCAGCTGTCCAGCCTGAAAATGTTTGCCTTAACTTCCTCCAACTCCTTGTTGACCGGATCATTAGTCTTCAAGTGATTTAACACCTCCAGCCCTCCCATATGCCTTACTACCCTCCCTATTCTAACAATGTCCTTACTAGCCAAGACCCCTTGTAAGCATCTGACCCCCCCATCCCCCTTGATTACCCTCACATGCCACTTTTTCTATACCACTGATCATGGTGTCCTTTACCACTAGCAACTTTCTTTTTTTATGCTTCAGTTATTCCCTGTTTTTTACCCTGTCCCAGGTGCATGCACTTGTGGAGGCACTTGCACACTATGTAACGGGATGCCCTCCCACTGCTTGCTGCCCACGCATCTGCACTGCCTGCAGGCCTCCATCCAAGGGCAGTGGAACTACAGGTGGTGACAGAGTCCTCCCCAGGAGAGGAGCGCTTACTTTTGGCTGCTTAATCCTGCTCCCTCCCTGCTCTCTGTGCTGGCTGTCCAATGACCCATGCTCATTCTCGAACCCAGGTCACTAGTGTGATGCAAGGTAAGGCATCCAGTGCCTCAGTCCTTAGTGCCACTGCCTTGTCTGCAGGTTACCAAGTCTGCTACATGACCAACTTAAAGCCTGCCTTGGGATAACCATTTTTCCTGCACCTCCACCAAGGGTGTAAAATGATTTGCAATCATGCTCTAAAAACATCTTTCACTACCTGGAGACCTTGTTATCACTCCCACCATGATCAAATCCCAGGATCTGTAGGCCTCAGGGGAGAGGGATAGAAGCTGCTAACAGACCCCAATCTAATTACTGCACAACATGTATATTTAATCCATGCTGCATTTAACTGAGACTTGAGTTCTGCATGTCTCCTACAGAGATGGCATGCATCATACCTCCAGACCATAACCTGGAGGATGGCCACTACACAATCCCTGCAACTATCTCTCCGGTCAGCCTTGTACTCATTATTTGCCACAATCTACTGAAGTAGCATGCTACTTGCTGTTCCTCATATCAGCATTTTCAAATCCTCTTCACTACCTGTTATGTCACCCTACCGAAGATAGGTTCTGGAGATGGGCCTATCAGATGAGACTGCTGCACTGTTCTAGGAATAGCTAGGCAATTGATCACAATGAGTAAGGTATGGTGATACTGCTTCTGAAAAAATATCCCTTAATTCGGGGGTTCCCTAAGGTTCTATCCTTGATGTCCTGTCATTTAGTTTGTTTCTTAAAAGCATTTCTAGAGTCTGTGATTACTCAAAAACTTTAATGTACACAGATGATATAGTTAATTTCTTTAGAAATCAGTATTTGTCTACCCTTGAACAATGTCTGCAGCATGACTTTAATAAAAGTCTGCAACTGGTTTTCTTCTACTAAATTGATAATCAAACAACAACAGCATCAACAACAACAAATAAACTAAGCTGATGCTGTTCAGAAGTAGGCACAGACTCAAGAACAGGCCCAGCCTGTGTATTACCACACATCTGGGGATCCTATTAAACAGGTGAAGGTGTTCAAACATTTGGTCATTTCATTGTGTTCAACAACCTTAAGATTATGTAATGAATACCTGTACATATTATATACACTGTGGAGTCTCTCCTCATTTGGAGGTTATTCTTGATCCACTATTGTTATTTTCTGTGCATATTGATGCTGTAGTTAGGACAATTTACCAATGATTTGGTTTATGTTAGCTAAACAAGAACAATGTTACAAAGAAGGTTAAACTAATGCTGGTCCACAGTCTAATAACACAAATTCCTAAGTATGGGGCAGTGGTGTATTCTACAGCTAACAATGTCAGCCTTCAGAAAATGTCCCTGGCTTTTAATCAGGCTTGTATATTTGGGCTTGATCTGAAGCATAATGCTCACTCGTGTGATCTGTACATTAACCTAAACTGGTTGTTTTTCTATCACCAAGTGCCCTTCCAGTTGGCTCTATTGTACAAAAAGGCCGTACTAGACTCATGCCTATCAGTATTAAAGAATTCTTTACCTTTGTAACCAATGGGTACACTACATGTGCAATGTGTGGTGATAGGTTCCAAACACTGTTAAGGGTAACTGTCTTTGTACAGTGGCCTTTCCTGTACAGAGCCAACAAAATATGGAACTCACCAACTATTGACTTTTGTGAAATTGTTAATATTTTTACAATGTTTTATTGCCCAGGTAAGTTTACTAGTCACAAACTGTGTCTATTTGCAGGTATGACCTGGAAGGTTACAAGACAAAGCAAATACTATACAATATCAGGAGGTTACAAGAGAAGCAGTACAATACAATACCAGGAGGTTACAAGAGAAGCAGTACAATAAAATACCAGGAGGTTACAAGAGAAGCAGTACAATAAAATACCAGGAGGTTACAAGAGAAGCAGTACAATACAATACCAGGAGGTTACAAGAGAAGCAGTACAATACAATACTAGGAGGTGACAAGAGAAGCAGTACAATACAATACCAGGAGGTTACAAGAGAAGCAGTACAATACAATACCAGGAGGTTACAAGAGAAGCAGTACAATAAAATACTAGGAGGTTACAAGAGAAGCAGTACAATAAAATACCAGGAGGTTACAAGAGAAGCAGTACAATACAATACCAGGAGGTTACAAGAGAAGCAGTACAATAAAATACCAGGAGGTTACAAGAGAAGCAGTACAAAACAATACCAGGAGGTGACAAGAGAAGCAGTACAACACAATACCAGGAGGTTACAAGAGAAGCAGTACAATACAATACAAGGAGGTGACAAGAGAAGCAGTACAATACAATACCAGGAGGTTACAAGAGAAGCAGTACAATACAATACCAGGAGGTGACAAGAGAAGCAGTACAATATAATGCCAGGAGGTTACAAGAGAAGCAGTGCAATACAATACCAGGAGGTTACAAGTGAAGCAGTACAATACAATACCAGGAGGTTACAAGAGAAGCAGTACAATGCAGTAGATTATGTTTCTATACTGCAGAACCACAGTACATGTTAACATGTATCAGCATAGTATAAGATACAAAACATGCAAAGCAGCACTTTGTCAAATTCAATTAACCTGGGCAGAGTACATATCAGCTACTCCATGTGAAGCAGCACTGAAAGTAAAACTAACAGCCTAGGCAGCTGAACTATCTGCAGGGATTATGTGCAGACACAGTTGAACTGGGCTTGAGGTGAACTCACAGGAACCTTATAAACTGAGAGTGGGAGGAGGAGGAGGAGGAGCAATGGACTGAAAAGGTGACAGGGAGTTCCTAAGTTTGGGTGCAGCAACACAAAAGGCCTGGTCCCAATTAAGGGTGGAAGTCTTGGGGACAACAACAAGAAGGGATTTGTAATTTTATAGCAGGGGACAGGGCAGGTGAGAAAAGTTTAGCATGGTATAATAGAGATGGGGGTTCATGTTGTAATTATTCTGTTAGTAAAACAGCCAAGGGCAAATATGTGACTGTTTGAAGGAGATAGCCAACCCAGACAGCTGTAGAGTTCACAATGATGAGTCACCCAGCCCAGACACAGAGCAGATCTACAAATACTTTTGTAGGAGTTCTCCTACTTGGAGATCAGTGACTTGGAGGCATTGGCAAAGGATATGAGCCTGTAGTTAAGGGAGGGGAAATAAGACTCCCTTGATGAGGGCCAGGCATGCATTAGGCATCATGCAGTAGGTGAAAGCATGGCTCAGTTGGTAGCATGTCTGCCTCTGTTCTGGAAGGTCATGGCATTTTGTATCACACTAGGACTGGACTCATGCCTAAAACATGGGCACCCGAGTGCAGTATTAGGGGGGTGCTGAACTGCTGGGGTGTGCCATCCTTCAGATGAGACTTTAAACCAAGGTCCTTTCTACCCACCTGAGTGCTGTCCTGGTGGGTGTCTAGGTGGAAGAAAAAGAACCTGAGGCACTTTTCACAAAAGAGCAGGAGGATTTTTTATTGAACATAGAATCATAAACATTATACAAAGAAATTATATACCACCAATATTTACATAATCACACGTGATTTTACAATCTTATGACACATAGAATTATTCTTTGTAATTGTCTGTATAGAAGCACTCACTTAAACATCACTTAATAAAAATTCATTTAAATTCCATATGGTTCCTGCTACTAACTTGATAACAAATTATAACCAGTTGACATTCCTTCACAGGCAATCATCTTTTTCTTTTGTGAACTTACTGTAATCTTGTGTTTTAACATGTTCAAGTGTTGATTCAATTAAATGAGCAGTAGCTACTTCTGAAGAGTGTAAGTGTTGCATCAAATATTGACATCCATTTTGCCATAAAGAAATGTTATACAAGAAAATATCACATTAAGTGTACTTGGGTGGTATGTTTTAAAAATTCCTGTGTAGTCCCCTCATATCAAAGTTTTGTGTGTTAATTATCTTAAAAAAGGCCAAATCTATCATATTGCTATCAAGTTCCAGAATTGTTTGCTATACGTGCACTGTAGAAAACAATGTTCTTGGGTTTCTTCAATGTTTATACATTCTGGTCTTGGACAAAATCTTTCCTCCAAGGACTTGTATTTTAAATTACCTTTTACCCCTAATTTGCCATGGCAAAATAACCATAAAATATCCCAGTTTTTGGGGGGAATTCAGGGGTCATTCAGCATTTTTAGTGCTAAGTCCATTTTTGAGCTGAAACTTTGCTGGAACTCGATAGTTGTAACAGCAGTAATTTCCATAATATGTGTATATAGCTGTTTTCTTGAACTAATCAGTATTTTTGTCTTGGTTAGTTTCCATTGCATAGCTTTATGACATGAAGTAACAGCATATTCTGGGACATTAAGTGATCCCCACAATTTAGGGGGATATTCATCCCGCTTCACAGTATAAGATCATGGAAGATGTGTTGTCCATTCCTGCCAGGGGTGTGTTATCTCACTACAACCTCTTTTTATTGTAGTATCTAAAATGAAAGTATGAAAAAACTAAGAGATTAATCATGTAATGTTTAAACATCTTTTTGTGTGCTAAATAGAGAATAATGTATGGGCAACCATACACAACAAGGCTGTGTTTCCATCGAGGGGTTGAGATGACAGCATATGAACCTCGAGAGTGAAGCCCAAGAGGTCCATGCTGTCATTTCCACCCCGAGATGGAAACACATGCTGAGTTGTGTGTGATTGACCATATTTTATTTTTTATAGTATACGATCTTTTACACTAGAGTGACAGATCCCCACTAAAATGAAAACATAAAAATCTTACCATTTCTTTGATCTACTCACATATCAAAATCAAATTTCCAGACTTTTGAAAGGTAAAAGGTATGCCTTTGGGCACTGGGTAATTAGAAAGTAGCTAAGTGTAGAATAAATGAGAAATTTAAAATTGTATGACCTTTGAACTGTGCATAACAACTGTTTGGAATGCGCATAACAACACTTTAGAATGCGTATAATGGTTTAGAATGTGCTTAACAAGGATTTTGAGCAGGATGTTTTTATACATAACAAAGGGCAATCATATACTATATATGTGTAATTTCTTTTAATCAGGTTTACACTACTTCCACACACCATTCAAAAAAAAGTTACTATATAGTCTTGTTTCTAGGTACGTGGGGGAGGGCACATGTAGCCAAGGAAGATAAAGATTGGCAACAAAAACTTTTTTATAGTTAATACTCTTTTTTTCTTTGAGAATTTATATGTCTTCTATATTTGTACTTCTTTCTTGCATATTTCAAATTTGTTTCCCTAATTAATTTGGGCAAGATTTCCTTGTCCAAAGGTGAGTCCCAGAATTATTACTGGGGTGGAAGAAATGGTTATTTCAGCTAGTACCTGAGGGTTTGTTGAATTATTTCCTAATCATAAATCAATACTTTTTTTTAGGTTGATTTGGGCTCCTGACATTTCTGAAAATTTATTTATGACTTTTAGTGCATTTTCTCCCAAAACATGGTCCCTGATGGAAAGGCACACATAATCTGCGTAAGCAGATATTTTTTTGTGTAACAATTCTTCATTCAGAGAAATACCTTTTATATTTGTATCCCATATTATTTGTCTAATCAATGGGTCTATAACTACAGTATAGAGAAGGAGGCTCAATGGGTACCATTGACATACCCCTATTTTAAAGGTACTGCATCTCCTAGTAGTCCAGTAACTAAAGGAATAATGAGCACATCTTTATACAATATAAGCATTTTATCAAATCAATCATTTTCTTAGGCATACCATATGAATTTAGTACCTGATAGAAATAATTGTGTGAGACTCTATCAAATGCTTTGGATTGATCCAGTGAGAGCACATATCCAGAAACTTTGCCCTGTCTACCACGTTCAAAAATATCTCTTACTAGTAATACATTCTGTATGATGTTTCTTTTGGGAATTGAATATGGCTGAACTGGTGCTATTAAACCTTCTGCTACTTTTTGAAGTCTTTGACATATTAATTTAGATAAGATTTTATAATCTGAATTTGGGAGATTTATTGGTCTCTAGTTGTGAAAGTTTTTCTTTTCTCCTTTTTTTTTTTTTGCACGGGAATGTCATTATGGATGTTCCAAAATCAGGGAAAGATTTAAATGAGGTTAACATAAAATTATGCCCCCCTTCTAAGAGTTCACTCAGTTCCTGTGAAAGGGCTATATAAAATTGATTCCAGATGCCATCAATTCCTGGGGAAGTGCCTGTTGTTAAGGGAGAAATAATCTGTAAAATCTCTTCTGCTATAATGGGTGTTTTTATAGCTATTTGTTGTTCATTGGATACTTCTGGGTATGGTGCTTTTATAAAGTTTACTAGGGTATCACTTAGTGGCTTTTCTGTCCCAAACAAAATCTGTTGAGGCTTTTGTATAATTTTCACCATTTCAGTGTTTGTTGTTTTTAGGTATCCCATATAATCATACAAACCGTTCATTATAGCTGTATCTAATCTATGCTTACATCAACAAAGGGATCTGAAAAAGGTTGTTTCTCAGTCCCAAATCGCATCTCTGCTTCTAAGGAGGCTGCCCTATTGTACTGATATTGAAACATTTGTGATTTTAACAGATCAATCTGTGTTTTGCAACAGTTTCTCTCGCAAGGAGATAGGGACATTAGCTTGTATAGTTGATTTCTATATTCTAAATACCGTAAGCATTCTAAGTTCGCCTTAGTCCTACTATGGTGTATGAAAAATGATTTAATGTCTGTTTTGATCTTAGCCCACTATTCCCATACAGTATCATATAAACATAGGACAGAATGACTGGCTTTCAATAATTGTGAAATATTTGTTTTAATACCTTCACTTTTTAGTACTGTGGTATTCAGCCTCCATCTTTTTTGGGGCCAAAAGAAAATAGGGTGGAATATTACCCAAGCTTAATTTGCAGGCCAGCACCTTATGGTCATGGGTTAAAGATTAAGATTGCTTGCTGATAAATATCTTGACAGTAAGTAAGTACAGTAAGTAACATTTTATTTATGAAATGCTGTTCCTAAACATCATAGCATTTTACAAATTCCCATAACATAAAACATTCAATTTCAGCAAATCACATATTAAAAACATATTTAAACAGCAGGATTAAATATCAGAAAATGCTAATTCAAAAAGATAAGTTTTCAAGGTAGACTTAAAGGCCTCAACGGATGGGCACTCCCTAATCCAGCGAGATAGAGAATTCCATAGGATTGGGGCTACAAAAGCAAATGATCTGGCACCAGAAGTTGTTAAATGGACCCTGGGAATCTCTAGCAATCCCTCATCAGTGGAGTGGAGGGGACGAAGGGGGCAGCTAGGACAGAGGAGGTTTTGCAGATACCATGGTCCCTGTCAGTGTAGGGATTTATAGGTCAGTAATCCGACCTTAAAGGTGATCTTCCACTTTACCAGCAACCAGTGCTGTCTGCAGAGCACACGTGTGATATGGCAAGCTCTTGATAAGCCATTCAACAACCTAGCAGCAGCATTCGGCACCAGTTGCAGTCGGTGAACATCCACCCCTGACAGCCCTAGGTATAGGGCAGTACAGTAATCAAGGCACATGGTCACAAAGGTGTGGACCAATGTAGGAAGGTCATCGAGTGGGACCAGGTGCTTTATCCAGGTGATATTCTTCACAATGGCCGACACCTGAGACTTAAGCATCAACTCCCTAGCAATCATAACGCCCAGATTCTGCTCCTGGTCAGAGTTCATCAGCTGGTTACCACCCAGCCACAATCCTGATGGCTGCCCAGTCAGTAACCTCTCTACCTGATTACCTGGGTCAACAACCAACACCTCATTCTTATCCGGATTCAGTCTCAGCCAGTTGGCACTCATCCAGTCCTGAATCTCAGCAAGACAGTTATTAAAGACTGAGATAGCATTGTTTTGTTCAGGCACAAAAAACAGGTACAGTTCAGTATCATCTGCATAGCAGTGAAAACTCAATCTGTACCACCTAACAATCTCCCCCAGTGGCAGCATGTACAGTACACCACAAACAACATGCGAGATAGCACGGAGTCCTGCAGTACCCCACATAGCAGGGGCAGAGGGGCCAAAGAAAAAACCCCTAGCTCCAGTCTCTGCATCGTCCCAGTGAGGAATGAATGAAACTATCTGAGGACTATATCAGAAAGTCCACAGAATAATTGCAAGTACTCCAGCAACACCCCATGGTCCATGGTATCAAATGCTGCTGAGAGATCAAGGAGAACCAAGATGGAATGGCTCCTCCAAACTCTCAATGTCAGGAGATCATTAAGTACCCAAACAAATGCAGTTTCAGTACTATGCCTCTTCCTAAAACTGGACTGGAGAGGACTGTAGACATCAAGGGTGATCAGATGCTCCTCAAGCTGCAATACAACTGCCTTCTCAATAAGCTTACTCACAAAGGATAGGTTAGAGACAGGCCTGTAGTCTACAAGACAGTCAGGGTTGAGAAAAGATTATTTCAGAAGGGGATGAACCACTGCCTCCTTCAGGGTGTCTGGAAACAGCCTGGTCTCTAACAAACATCTAACTATCTCAGCAAGGACCAGTCCAACTTCCTCCATGCACCCCACAAGGAGGCGTGTTGGACCATGGTCCAAGATACAGTAAGTCAGTTGCAAGCTCCAGATCATCTTCATGACATCCTCAATCGCCAGCTGGCTAAATCTGACCAGACAAACCAGGTGCTTACAGGCTTGCACCGATCTGTGCTCTGCCCATTTGAGTGAGCTATGTGAATCTCAGACCTGAAGGTGTCAGCCTTATCTATGAAGACTTGAGCAAACTCATCACACTTCTGTGAAAAAGCTTTCCAACTCTGGAGACAGGTTGGATTGCACAACGAGTCCACAGGCATTAGGTTAGCTGGGTCCTAGTGTGACCTCATTTTGGAATAGCCCTGTTTGCTTAGAGTGGAGCTCCTTTGTGTAAGTCACAACATATTCTCCCGCTGCATAGTAATGAGAGGCTTTGTTTTCTCCACTACATAGGCAGCTCCCCCAAGCTAGGCACTCGGGACAATCAAGCAACTGAAGCAACAAGCAGCTCACCTGAGTAGCTGAGGAAGCCAAATCTCCAGCCTGATAACTTTCAGGTAGAAGGCCTCTTCTCTTCGTCTGGATGCCTGCAGAGGGTGCTAGCCAGCCAGGCCGCGCCGCTGCCCGCCACCCAACCACCCTCCCACCCAGGGCAGCTGTCAATTTAAGGATCCACCCGTGACATCACATCCGGTGACATCACGCCCTGTTGCCCAGAACCTATCCCCACATCCCTATTTGCAGGTTATACCTGCTGGCGACTAGAGGACCTATGCTCCCTCACTGCTTCCTTCTCACCTGTGCATTACTTCCCTGGGATCTTGCTCATCACAATGTATTGGCCCTGCCTCACTCTGCCTGTGTCTATCCCCACTAGCAGTGCACTTACCCACTTACCCATCTGCTAGTCCACACTGTGCCTGGCACCCCTCCCTCCTTGCTCCTGAACCTCCTCTCCTGCCCCTTGGGACCTCTGTGTGTCCATGTCCCCCTGCCCTCCCCTAGCTTTCTCTTCGCCTCAGGCACATCTGGGTGTCTTCTTGTTCTTGCTTTCCTCCTGTACCTCCTGCCACCCCTGCTCCTTAGCCTCCCTCCCCCTCATGTCAATCATAGGAAAACCTCTCACCATCTCCCAGCCAGAGTGTTAGTCATGCTACTACTCCTGTCAGGAACATTCATCAAACCCTGGCCCAGTTCCCAGGAGCTCCCAACTTGCACCACAGGCTATGCATGGTCTCCATGAATATCTGTAGCCTCTAAAAGTTTGACTCACTACAATGCCTGGTCCATCAATTAACCCTGATGTCATCACCCTGGTTGAGACTTGGCTGTCGAAATCCTCCCTGACTCCTAGTCTCCTTCCTGGTTTCACCCTTTTCGGTCCGACCGTGTTGGGAGGCAGGCGGCCTGCGCTATTTGTCAAGGAATCTCTCCCCGTACTAGCCCTGCCCACTCCCATCCTTGACTCCAGGGCCCAGGCGCTCACACTGAAACTAACCCCTGACCCTTTAAAGGGACCCCTTTATCTGACTACTGCATACGTGCCCCCCAGGGACCAAACGCAGGCCATTGCCTCTCTTACAGAATACCTTACCTCTCTACCTCCTTCCGCTGATCAAATTCTGGTGGGTGACTTAAATGTCAACTGGCTCAGCCCCTCCTCCTCCTCTACCCAAGACTCCTTTTCTGCAATAGACCTAACGCAACTAGTTACCCACCCTACCAGGACTAACCCCAAGAGAGGCTCCAGTACCCTGCTTGATGTGGTACTCACCAACCACCCTAATCGGATCCCCAATGTACAAGTCCTCCCAGACTATCTTAGCGATCACTCCCCCATTCTATTCCACTGGTCAACCTCAGTCCCCAAACCCATAGCACAGTCCACATGCCGGCGGCGTCTAATACCTGGTGGACTGATAAAACTTGAGGAACTTCTGTCCCAAATTGACTGGTCTCCTATACTGGCAACTCCTGACATCGACACAGCTCTCTCCTTCTTTACCCAAACTTTTAATAATGCCTGTGATATCTTTGCCCCAGTGTTGACCACGCGTTCTAAAGGAAGAATGCCCACTGGGTTACCCCAGCTTTGATCCACCAGCTCAAACATAGGGACAACCTATGGCACCATGCCATTGAGACTGGCTGGCCCAATGACAGGCGGTTATATGCTACCACCGAAACAAATTCTTTTCGGGCCATCAGAAGGCCAAGTCTGAGCACTATCGGTCCTCACTCACTGCCTCATGGGGAATCCCAGAACCTTCTGGGATAACATTAAACAGTTAAATGGAAGTGCACACTCCCCACCCACCCAGATCAACATTAATGGTGTGATCTCCTCAGACCCAGCCCTCATAGCCAACCACCTCAACACCTCATTCACTGACCTTAGCCCTATCCTCCCTACAAATTTTTTGACCCTCCTCCCCAGCACCTGCCATAAATCTTTCTCACCCTTATTTTCTCCTCCCGTGTTTCTGACCAAGAACTTAGGCCACACCTTGTCACCGCCCAAGAGTAATAGTACAGGCAGTGACACCCTGGATCCGTGTATCCTACGGCTGGTCTTAGACACAGTCCTTACCCCAATCACATGCCTCATCAACCACTCTCTTTGCCTGCGGAAGGTTCCAACTGCCTGGAAAGTCACCACTGTCACCCCTATCTTTAAAGGTGGTGATAGGACTGTGGCTGGAAACTATCGACCGATCTCCATTCTCTCTCCTCTCTCCAAGGCCTTGGAAAAAGTGGTGGCCTCTCAAATCTCTGACTACCTCTCCACCTACAATGTCCTTTGTCCTAAGCAGCATGGCTTCCGAGCGGGCCACAGTACCAACACAGCCCTCCTAGAGTTCTCCAACTTTCTCCACTCCTCCTTAGACACTGGTTCTCTGGCTGGTGCTGTCTTCATTGACCTCTCGAAAGCTTTCAACACTGTCTCCCACCCCCTCCTTCTTGATGCCCTTAGTCTCTCTGGTTTTGCTGCTGGGCCTATCTCCTGGTGCACCAGTTATCTGTCTGACCGCTCACAGTGTGTAAAAATTAATGGGACCTACTCAGACATCTGTCCCATCTTTTCTGGGGTTCCCCAGGGCTCCATTCTGGGCCCCTTACTATTCTCCCTTTACCTTAACACCTTCCACGCTCTTGCTTGGGAGACATTCTATTATGCGCTGATGATGCAGTCATCTTTGCCTCAAATCGTAACCCTATTGCCCTCCAGGACTCGCTGCAGAAGTCCTTCACTGAAGCCGAGGGCTGGTTCAAGGAACATAGATTGGTGATAAATCTTAAAAACAAAACCATGTTCTTCACTCATCCCCAAAACAAGTCCTGCAACTTCAAACTCCTCATTCACTCTGGGTCCTCATTCCCACTCGAACAAGTTTGCTCCTATAAATACCTAGGGATCCATTTTGGCCCCTCCCTCTCCTTCCATGGACACATCGCTGCCTAATACTGCCACTAATATCCGATTGGGCATCTTACTTGGTATCAAACGCCTCCCCGGAGGCTCTTGCTTCAGTCACCTCCTCTATCCTGTCCCTAGTGGACTATGGACTGCCGGTGTATGGTGCTGCTGATCACACCACTCCATAAAATCGCACTACTCTGAATAAGGCCTGCAGGTTAATTACTGGAGCACCTAGGATGACACACACCTGTCTACTGTATGCTAAAGCGCTGGTACTTGATCTCGACGAGCGCCTCAAATATCTTACCTGTACCCTTACAAAAAAGACCCTCCTTGGGCTTTCCCCACCAGGATTGACCACTACCATATGCCGCTCTGTCCCACTAGTTCATACTCGGACCTCTGGGAAAACCTCTCTTGTTATCCCTAGAGCTAGGACCTCTCACGGCCAAAGAGCCTTCAGCTTTAGGGCCCCCTCCTTGTTCAACACCGCCCCCTCCATCTCCGAGCTCCAACTATATAGTGCTTCACAAAACTTCCTTCGTAACCACCTTATTAACTTCTGATGCTATGTACCGCTAGTCAAGCCCGTACTCAATGCAATATGAAAGCTTATTACTAAACTGCTAAGGACGACATAACTCTGGTATTGTTTGCATCCATCCTACCTGTACCAACTTATTTGTATCTATGTCTTAATTTACTGCTATACTTATGTGTTGTACTGCTATACTGTGTATTTTGGTTTGTCTTACTGTGACAAGGTACCTTTGTAAATGAGCCTATGGCTCAAAGGTTTTCCAAACTGCTGTTTAAATAAAATAAATAAATAAAAAAAAGTATGGAAGAGCTGAGCTGGTCAGTTCTTTGTAGCAGCAATCTCCCTGGACAGGAACTCTGCCTTCTTATGGGAGACTGCAGATTGATAATCCCTGTGATGGGCCATCAATCTAAGTCTGTAACCATCAAGGCTCAATTTTCACCAGCATCGTTCCAACCTTCTCCCCTCTCTCCTCAACTCCCTCAGGAACCAATCAGACTATGATGACTGAGGGTAAAGGGAGAGGGGGAAAACCCAGAGAGGAGCAATGGAATCTAGAGCAGCCTCCACCACCTAATTATAGTCTTGCAGAAGACCCTCTGGATCCATGCTAACACTCGCACTCCATGATAGGTTAAGCACCACTATAAGACCATCAGGGGTCAAACCCCACACAGGGTGGTACCTGACCATCTCCGTAGGTGCAGATCTATTGGGGGGGCTGCAAAACTGAACCCTATAGTGTGATGATTGGACCATCTGATGGGTTCCACCATCATGTCCAAGATCTCCATCCCCAGCAGAAACATTAGGTTCAACGAATGACCCTGTATATGGTTCACAGAGGTGATCACCTGTGTGAAGCCCAATGAAACCATCAGTTGGAGGAAGTCTTGTCCAAAATGTGAGAGTTCATCATTGACCCAGGCATTGAAGTCCCCCAGTGCCAACCACCTGCAGGCCTCCAGTACCATTTCAATAATGAAGTCTGTGATTTTCTGTAGGAAATCCTTCCCATCACCAGTTGGATGATAGATGAGAAATATCCTACAATGCACACCTGCACCCATGATACATTCAAAGGATCTAGTGTTGCCAATTGGCACATCTACAAGTTTCAGCTCCATCTTAAAAGTGATGGCTACCCCCCGCCCCTACGAACCATTCTCAAGCAGTGTATCACTGAGTACCCAGCCGGAACAGCTGACTCCAAAATAGGACCAGCATTCTCATTCAGCCAGGTCTCAGTGATGCAAGCCAGGTCGGATGACCCAACAAAATCAGCAATTACTGCTGTCTTGTTTTGAATCAACCTGGCATTGCATAACACCACTTGAACTGGATGAGAAGTCGAGGTTGATCATGCTACCTGCCCACCAAAGGTGGAGCCCTTGGGTATGGGCACCAGGCAGGGCAAACCCATCTCCTAGGCCCATTTCACCCCAGTGCATCTCCTTGATCTCATGACCCCAATTCATCCCCCAACTCACCCACCAGTCCTGACCCGCGATGCACCCTCAATTTTCCCTAGTTGCGGCAGTGTCCATAAACCTCAGCCAATAGCGGGGGGGAATCAAAGGGATGTAGGGCATGGAGCTTGGTGGGAAGAGTTGTACCTGCCTGTCAAGGCCCTCTGCCAACACATCCTGCTAGAATTGCCCACTCAGCAGCTATCCTACAAATAGCAATCACTCCACTCAACAACCAATAAATTTCTCTCCCCCTTACTTATTTAAAATCTCCTTAAATACCCTTAACAGCATAAACTACCCCACCCCAAATACTAAATTTAAAATAACTTAACCACCAGCTAAAAATAAATGAAATAAACACACATAAAAAGAAAAAATGTATACAGCTGCAGCAGCAAAACAGCATAGCGAGTAGGTATATAATGATTTGTGTCCAACATAAGCTGTCTAAGCTGTAATTGAAGAAATCAATAGTGTTCACGGGGCCATGCTATAGCTCCAAAACCAGAATTGAAATTTGCAAGGGGACTCACCATTCCCTAAAAATAAAAGTAATTTTGACCAAAACAGTGGCCCTCACTGCCACATAAAAGTACTTTTTCCAGTATTTTCACTGTAAAAAATAGGCTCTCTCACTGCCAATCCCAAGCAAAAAGCAAATAATCCTTAGAGATCCACAAGATAGTCATAGAAGACTAACACCAGCACTGCTCCACTAAAAAAGACTGCAAGTTGAAGGCAGCTTTTTAGTGAAGGTCCCCAGTAGATCACATTTGCCAGGTCCTGATCCTAACCCCCAAGGAAGGCCTCAAAGCACCACCAGTTACCCCCACTTAAGCAACAGGAGCCACCCAACCCCTATCAGGAGGCCCTCCCCAGCTACAGGAGCTCAGGCAGTGTACAACCCTGTGGTTAGCACCCCCAACCCCCCCCCAGAGAGATGGCTGCCTCTTGTGCCTGCCTCAAGATCAGTCGGTTTGGCTAACCCCTCCTCGACCTCTGCTGTTCAGTCTCAGGCTTACTTACAATCACCTCCAAATAGGTTCCCAGAGCAGGCTCTGGTTTACTCACAGTCACCTCTAATTAGGTTCCCAGAGCAAGAAAGCACTTCACTCATCAGCTGCATCAGTCACAAACAGGCTAATTCCCATTGAAGCAGAACTCCAGAGAAACAAAACAGCAGCATTCCTTACACCAGGTCATAATTCCCTCAGGTGATTTCCCCGGCAGTCAGTTTTCTTCAGCCTACTTTGTGTGGGTGGCAGCTCCCAAACCACTTTAGGGCCAACTTTTGTGGTGCTATGCAGGCACCATAGCACAAGTCCTGCACACTGCGCCATACAGACTCCGGCAGCCAGATAATGAAAACGGTCCCAATGGATAACAATGTCAGATAAATTGCATTTTACCAAAACCAATGATCAGAAATAAAGCGACACCGAACGTAACTTTCAATAACGTACTACTAAAGTTCAGCCACCAAAGTTTACACAAAAAGACTAAGAAATAAAACAATAAACACTAAAAAACATTAAAACAGCCACTGAACTAATCTGAAGGCTGACCCAACGTGGTCGCCATCTTAGGTGAAGGTTTCCAGAAATGAAGAAAAAATCAATCCTGGTAGCAAATGTACTCTAAAATATTTAAATCCAGGGTCCCTATGTAGGTGTCTATAAGCATCTGTTAAATTTGCAGCCTTGATAATATTTTGCAATGCATGTGTATCATAGTATACTTTTTTGTACTGAGTCTTTTGTTTTTACATCCAAACAGCAGTTCATATCCCCTCCTCATATTATGTTATTATATATATATATATATATATATATATATATATATATAGGGTCATATTTTCTCAAATAGTTCTATTCTGGCAGTTTTCAACTGTAGAGTATAGGTATTGATTAACTTCACGGGTAGGCCCCTACATGAACGATCCAAGAGGAGAGCCCTCCCAGGTAGAAGATCTACCAGTTTATTTATTACAAGGCACAAGTCTTTGAATAGAATGCCAATACCATCTACCGTGTCTGTTCCAAATGTCCAGTATGAGGGTCCCCACATCCAGCCTCTCTTAACTTGTGAGATAATAAGGAGTTTAATCTAGTTTCGTGTAGGAATATGATATTATATGAGGATTGTTGTAAGTAAGATAATATTGAAATTGTTCTTTTATAATTCTTCATGCTACAGACGTTGACAGAGGCTATATGCAGGGATGCCATTTTGAACTAAGGAAGAGATATTTTTTATCTGAGCATCCCTTTTTGGAGAGTAGTTTCCCTTTTCTCTCCTTTTTTATTTGGTCTCTAAAGTGATTGGGTTTGTTTCCTCATCTATTTCCATTCCTGAGGCTACCCTGGACACCAAGGAGATGTCCGATTCAGGTTCTGAATCTCACCAATCTTTGTTCCCTTGAAGGACTTGAAAGGAATTCTATACAGGTATGCTATTGGGGTTGGAAGTCTGTTTTACCACTGCTCTGGTTAGCCATCTAGAGCTAGGAATTTGAACTTCTGCGTGTGTGTGTGTGTGTTGGGGAGGGGAGGTTCCCTCAGTCTGTTTAGTGTCTAAGTCCAGTACTATCTGTTTGTCTTGTGTGTCCTGTGGGGCAAGTATATCCTGGTGTGCCAGTTTGTCTTGAGCAGAGTGTTCTAAGGGAGAAGTGCTACTGATTAATGAGTATCCAGGCTCTCATATTTCTTGTGGCCTTTGTTCCATATTTACTTGTGCTAAGGAAGGGGAGACAGGGATGTTCAACTGCAGGGGTAGATTCAGGTTCAGGACTATGTTTAGATTGGCTGATATTATCCTGTACTTTTTTTAACCAAGTGCTCTTGATTCCAACCATCGGTTCTATTCTGACCTGCCCAAGGACACTGATGGCAATGCATGTGGAGATTCTTCACATAAGCAGCATTTGAACACATACCATACTGACAAGGACAAGATCACCACACAGGGCACATTTAAGGCAATCACAAACACTGCTAAGGTGGGTTCTGGACCCACACTTGTAGGAGGCCCTTGGTTGGCCTGCGTAAAAACAAACTCCTCTATCCCTGCCCCCCAAAAAACTATTTGGGATATGCTGTATTTCTGTATCGGTTTGGAATAGTTTTATCTTAAAGCACCATCCCCCAGTCCAGATTCCTTCTGAATCTATAATTGCTTCTGGAGGGCCCAACACATTACATCATTTCTGTAACCACAAATTTATATCACTCACATTGACCCCTTCATTTTGAAACATCATTGTTACTGATTTTACCAGGGGTTTTCGATCAGTTAAACTAGTGGGGAGGGGGGAACCACAGGCAACCCTCACATTGCAAGGGTTGACAACTACCCCTTCCCCAGCATCATCTACCACAGCGCCTAGATACCACAAATATACCAACAGCAGTGATAGTAAAACCACTGCCCAGCCTGATTCACTAGGGAGAGACATAAAGTGATTGAGACACAAAACATTCAGATCAGAACAAGAAAATGGTAAACAGCAAAAGTACTACTGGGGTGGAAGGGTATGTGCATCAATGCTCATAGTCTACCAAACAAAATCCCTGAACTCACAGCCTTGGCGGCAGAGGCACAACTGGACTGGGTCATGGTTACATAAACTTGGTTCACCTCCAACCACACCTGGGATGCTACTATCCCAGGTTACAGACTCTTCAGAAAAGACCAGGAGGGAAAGAAAGGAGGGGGGCATGGCTTTGTATGTAAGAGATGGAATTTGTGCAACAGAGATCCAGGGGAAGCACAGTAAAGCAGAAGCCCTATGGGTCACTCTGGGAACAGGGAAAAGGCCCCCACCAGGTGGAGCTTTTGAAGATTTTTATTTGGATTTGTATGAATTTGTACTACCTGTTTTTATTGATATTTATTGCTGCTTTATTGTAAAGAGCACTGATTCAAAATGAGAAGTGAGCTATAACAAATAACATTTGATTGATTGATTGAATTTGAGTTACAGGGGTGAGTTGTTTTTGTTTGCCAGGGACTTCAATCTGCCAGATGTAGATGGGACCTCATACACAGCAGCCACAGAGTGGAGCAGAGCATTCCTGCTCATGCTATGGGGGGCAGGTCTAAATCAGCTGGTAGACTCACCACCAGAGGCAAATCAACCCTGGATCTGGTGCTCACAAACAGCAACAGGATTTCAGATGTTCATGTGGGTATCAGTCTGGGGACCAGAGACCACAGGTCAGTCTGGTTATCAGTAAATAAAGAGGAAGGTGAAAGTCACACACAAATCAAGGTTCTTGATTTCAGGAACACAAACTTTCCTCAAATGAAATCCAGGATCAAGGCCATTCTAGACACCATTAACAAGGGGATGCAGAACACTGCCGGTAGAACTTAAAGAATGCCTTAAATACAGTCACTGAACAATGCGTAAGACAAATCAGCAAAGTCAAAAGAAGGACGAACCCTCTCTGGTTCTCCAATGAAGTAGCAACCAAAATCAAAGAAAAAAAAGAGGGGTTTTAAGCATTACAAGGAAACAAAAGGAGAACCGGACAGTGAGAAATACAGGAACAAATTCAAGGAGGCAGGAAAAGCAATTTGGATAGCCAAAGCCCAGACAGAGGAAGGAATAGCACAGGGGATTAGGAAGGAGATAACATTTTCTATAGATACGTAAGAGAAAAAAGGAAGAGTAAAGGGGGACTAGTCCAACTAGCAACAATGGAGGGCCAGCTATTAGAGAACGATGAAGACAAAGCAGAGTTGTTAAAAAAGTCTTCGGTTCAGTCTTCATAATATAAGATACTGGCAAAGGATCTACACTAAGTAAGACAGAGCAGGATAGTGGAGGGGCAGACACAAGCCCATTCATGAAAGAAAGGATCTTAGAAGAGCTAATCAAACTTAAGGTGGATAAAGCCATGGGGCCAGATGGTAACCACCCCAGAATATTAAAAGGGCTTCGGAAAGCAATAGCTGCACCACTAGCTGAGCTGCTCACTCTATCTCTGGAAAATGGCAGAGTACCTCAAGATTAGAAAAGAGCAACAGCTGTGCCCTTGCACAAAAGTGGTATCAAGGAAGAGGCAGGAAACTACCATCCAGTCAGCCTGACTTCTTTAGTGGGGAAAAATTATGAAGACATTACTAAGGACAAAATAAATGACTACATAAATGAAACTGGAAAACTCGACCCCGAACAGCATGGCTTCACAGCAGGGTGCTCGTGCCAAACAAACATGACTGATTTCTTCGATTGGGCTACCAGAATAGTGGACCAGGATGGGGCAGTGGATGTGGTGTACCTAGACTTCATCAAGGCCTTTGACACCGTTCCCCACAGGGGACATGCTAACAAACTAGAACACATAGGAGTCAGACAGAAAACAGTAAACTGGATTGGGAAACTGGCTACAGAATAGGATCCAGAGTGTTTTGGTCAATGGAGTATTACCAAGGGAGGGAGGTGTGACCTGTGACATTGCACAGGGATCAGTGCTGGGTCCAGTCCTCCTCAACATATTCATCAGTAACATCGTTGATGAACTGGAGGGGAAGATTTGCCTGTTCGTAGAAAATACAAAGCTCTGCAACATGATGGATACACTAGAGGGGGCATTAGGCATGGAAGCTGACCTAAGGAGACTGGAAGAATGGTTCAGAAATTGTCAGTTAAAATTTTATGCCAAGAAGTGTAGGGTAATGCACCTGGGGAAGCAGAACCCAGGAAAAAGGTACATAGTAGAAGGGCATCAATTAGAGGAGACAAAGATGGAATGGGATCTGGGCATGATCATTACCAACGACTTAAAGGTAGGAAGACAATGCAACAAAGCAACGCAAAAGGCAAGTGGTGTTCTTGGATGCATAGGAAAGGGTATTACAAGCAGAAATCTGGAAGTTATTATGCCCCATTACAGATCCTTGGTGAGGTCACACCTTGAGTACTGTATCCAGTTCTGGAGGCCTCACCTAAGAAAGGACATCGACCGTCTGGAGATGGTGCAGAGAAGGGCCACAAAGATGGTGCAGGGGCTGCATCATGAGCCATACGAGACAAGACTCAAAGAGTTGAATTTATTCTGTCTGGAACAGAGAAGAAACAGGTGGGACATGATAGAAACATAAGAATGTCAAGGGAATTAACACAACTCAAAAGGAAAACCTCTTCCAGGAAAACAGGGCAGTGCGTACAAGAGGGCACAACTTATTTCTGGTGGGAGGCAAGTTCAAAAGCAACTCTCAAAAGTACTTTTTCGCTGAGAGAGTGATAGACCCATGGAACGGCTTGCTACCAGAAGTGGTGGCATCGAAGACAGTAAGGGAATTCAAACTGCATTGGGACAGGCAATGTGGGCAACTTAGGAAAAAAAATATAATTGGGATGGTAGTCACCTTGGGCAGACTAGATGGACCACACAGTCCCCATCTGCTGACACTTTTCTTATGTTCTTATGTTTTGTGAGAGGAATAGCCCAAAAGGGGATCTACAGTGGTGTAGCTTTTAAGGAATTATACTTCGTCCAGAATTTGTCTAAGCCTGAAAAAGATTTAAAGTTAACATCAAAACATCCTCCCCTGAAATGTTAATGAGGGCATAAATGTCTGATGCTTGAAAGTTCATAGAATCTTTTAATAATCTTCAGGCCACATAGACCCTATCTGGATGTTCAGCCAGTCCTCCTCTGTATTTTAAATGTACTGCATTTTTTTCTGGGTGCTTGCTCAAGTCTGTTTCTGAATAACTCCGAACAGTGTAGGACCAGAGTTAGCCTGCTGTCTTCTGTTCAGGGATTGGGGGGGAGAAAATCGACCCAAATGGTATTTCTTTATCAATAATTATTCTGGTAGAATCCTTTTGTTTAGTGGCACTTGTTTCATCTGATTACCAGTTATAGTCTTTGCTGTGTTTCTTATGTCTGCCTGGGTTTGAACAGTGCTGTTTAATGCATTGCTTATGATCACCTCTGTGTTTAAGTTTTCATTTTCTTTTGTACCATTTATCTCAATTCTCTGGGAATTATTTTTTAATAATAGTACCTGTTGTGCCAGTGTTTGATTGGCACTAGGAACATGTTGGCAGCTGCAGTCTGTATTTTCCTAGCTGCATCACTCTTAGCAGGCTCCACTGACCTTTCTATCTGTAATGCAGGTGTGGGAGAGTCCAGTGGCATTCCCGACTGTGTTAGATCATCCCATGTCAGCTTGGGAATCCATTTACCTTCCACTCACCATAACCATCCCACTAAGGAGAGAGTTTTTGGGGGGTCCAGTCTGTGAAATCATGAGGCACATCTGTACCTGGTAACTTGAATGTTTTTTTCAGGTGTTGTCTGGCTGACAGTTGTTTCCTGTTTGATATTTCCTGCATGTCAGTTTGTTGCAGCTGATTGTCAAGTACACCTGGGGATTTTGGCACCAGTTTCAACAGTGCTTTTATTTTTGAGCTTTCCATAGCACTCACTTGTGTCTTTGTTATAGGTTCTGAGTCATTTACTTGCGATGTAGCATTGCTTTGTTGTATAGTAGAGTATACTTTAGGGTTAATATTGATATCGTTGTTAGAACCACTTACAGTTTAGGTGCTGAGTCCATCTCAGAACATTGTAGTCCCTCCATAGGTATACAGGTATCTCCATTTTCATCAATCTCCATTAACAGTTACACTGTTTTTTTTTCTAATTCTTTGCCTTCTAGCAGGCCACTAACTGGGGGCAAGGACATTTCCCTGGTCTGCTGCACATCATTTTTCTTCACCACAGATCCAGAGTCACCATCTTGGACAGTGGCCCAAGGAGCGCCCCCTGACAAAAGTTTGGGAATGTTTTATTCAAAAATCATAAACAAATCATGGTATATTCATGTTATACAGTTAATAAAAAAAAACAATATTTAAATCATAACTGAAAATAAAATAATTGGTATATCCACAGCGTTACTGTCCTTCCTCTACTTATACTAACATACTAAAATGCCAGCAGAATAGGCCTAACGGTCTTTCGTGTCTGCTCGTTTGGTCAGCCCCCACCCTGGGTGCTGACCTTGCTGTCCCCCTCGCCTTCTCTGGCGTCTCCCTTCCCAGTTCCAGATATTCTTGCTGCATTGGATTTTGCTTCCAGAACCCTTCCCTTGTACCTGTCCCACCCCCTCTTGAACCCCTCCACTGTCTCTGCCTCCACCAGCCCCCTAGGCAGTGCATTCCATGGCTCCACCACCCTCTCAGTGAAGTAGCACCTCCTCCTTTCTCCCTGAATCTTCCCCCTCCAGCTTCCACCCATGCCTCTAGTGGCCCTTCCTCCTTCCTTCAGAAGCACCCTGACTGTTCCTCCCTATTTACCCTCTTCATGTACCTGAAGACCTCTATCATGTCCCCAGTCCCTTCTCTCTTCCAATGTGTACATATTTAGCTCTTCGAGCCTCTCCTCATAGGTCCTGTCCCCAAGCCCCAAATCATTTGGTTGCCTCCTCTGGACCCTCTCCAGGAGGTTAATGTCCCTCTTTAAGTGTGGCCTCCAAAACTGTACACAGTACTCAAGAATGCTGGGCCTCACAAGCAGTTATACAGAGGAGTATCACTTCCTCCTTCTGGAGTGATCCCCTAGCGATGCATCCCAGCATCCTGTTGGCCTTGGCTGCTGCCCTCCTACAAGTCTCAGAGTTGTTCATCTTGACATCCACCACCACCCCAGGTCCCTCTCAGCCATTGAGACTTGTAGCATTTCCCCAGGGTGTACACTTGGCCTGGGTTTCTGCCCCCAGGTGGAGTCCTTGCATTTCTCTGCATTGAACCTCAGCTTCCACTTTCTAGACCATCTTTCCAGAGCCTCAGGTCCCCTGTAGGGCCACCTCCCCTCCTCCCCATCCACCAGTTTCGAGTCATCTGCAAAGAGTCTCATCTCACTCCTGATTCCTGTCCTTATGTCAGATACGTAGGCGTTGAACAGAAGGGGCCTAAGGACTGATCCCTGTGGGACCCCACTAATGACCCTCCTTGGGGATGAGACTATCCCACCAACTACGACCCTCTGGGTCCTATCCTGGAGCCAATTGCCTATCCATCTGATCATCTGGCTTCCCACCCCCATTTCTCCCAGCTTATCCAATAGGCCCACGTGAGGAACAGAGTCAAATGCCTTGCTGAAGTCTAGAAAGAGGACATCCACTGGTCTACCCAGGTCCAAGGCACTTGTCACCCAGTCATAGAACTCCACCAGGTTTGTCTGACATGATTTCCCCGGGATGAATCCATGCTGTCTATTGTCCAGGCACCCTGACTTATCCAGGTCCCCCCCTAGCCTCTCCTTGACAATGCCCTCCATCACCTTGCCCACCACTGATGTCAGGCTGACAGGCCTGTAGTTCCCCTCCACCTCCCTTGATCCCCCCTTGTGGATAGGCACTATATGCACCACCTTCCAGTCTTGGGGCACCCACCCTGTCCTCAGAGAGATGGTGAAAAGCTCTGCCAAGGGTTTCGCCAGGACATCTGCAAGTTCCTTCAGCACTCTGGGATGTAATTTATCCGGCCCAGGTGCTTTCTCCGTCTTAAGGGAGCTGAGGGCTTCCTTCACTCTCTCTGCTGTGATTTCCACTTCCGGTACCTCTTCTCCTGCTAGCCTCCCCCACCTGCCAGTGATGCCTCCCCTCTCCCCAGACCTGCCGATTGGTAGGGTCCCCCCTCCTCAGTATCTCTGTCTCCTCCCATGTATGATGCAGCACTCCCATTTCCTGGTGAAAACTGAGGTGAAGTACTCATTTAGTACCTCAGCCTGCTCCCCCGGGTCTTGTGCCCATCTCTCCCCTGATTTAATCCTGCTAATCTGCCCCTTCACCCTTCGTTTTCCCCAATGTATCTAAAGAACCCCTTGTTCCCTCTCCTAATTTCCCTGGCCAGGTTCTGCTCCTTCCTTGCCTTAGCCGCCCTCATCACTCTAGTGGCCCTTCTAGCCATCAGCTCGTACTCCCCTCGATCCCTTTCACTCCTTGAGCACTTGAATTGCTTATAGGCTGCTTTCTTTCCCCGCACCACCTCCTGGACCTCCCTGGTCCACCAACAGGGTTTTTGGGCCCTACCGCATTTTCGTCTTACTCTTGCACAGGTGCTGGTAGCATCCTGCATCCCTCTCCTGATGATTTCCTACCTACTATCAGCGTCCATGTCTGCCCAATCCCATCAAATGCTCATGGATCCTTCCCATTTCCTTAAAATCCACCCCTGAAGTTGGTTACTTCTGTCTTTGTGCAGCCTTCTACCCCTCCTAGGTCCAGGCAGAACCAGACCGTGACATGGTCACTCCCCGCAAATGGGTCCCTTACCTCCAGGCCCCCAATCTGGTCACTGTCTGCCAGGACCACATCCAGTACCCATGCCTCCCTGGTCGGTTCCCTCAACTGCTGAGTTAGGAACGCATCTTGAAAGACATCCAACAACCTCTGTTTCCTGGTCACAGAGGATGTCATAGTCTCCCAGTCTGTTCCTGGCATGTTTAAGTCCCCCAACACCACCACTGTTCCTCTGCCCAGTCTGCAGTGTCTCTAACATCTGCCACCAGACTGTCCTCAGCTCCTCCGCCAGGGCAGGGGTCTATACACCCTCCTATTTTCTCTCTTTGCCCCCCTTGTCAAGGCATTAAATCGCCTCCACGGTTCCCTCCACCTCTTCTCTCCCCCCATGCCAATGCGGTTTTTGACTATCATTGCTACCCTCCTCCCTTCCCTCCCCTGTCCTTCCTGAACATAGTGTAACCCTCCAGGTTCAGGTCCCAGTCATGTCTTGCAGTGGCCCAAGTCTCAGTGACCGCTGCCATCCACTGCTCCTCAGTTAGCATCGCCTGGAGCTCAGGCATTTCATTGCCCAAGCTCCTGGCATTTGCAGGACTACCTTCCACCCTTTCCTATAGTTCCATTTCCCTGCTCGTGTTCCTTGGGGATTCTGTTTCCCTGGTCTGCACTTTGCCAGTCGGCCTTTTCCTGCAATCCTCCTGGTCCCCAGGAGTGGAGACAGAGTCCCTCCTTTATCGGCACCCCATTGACAGCCTTTTCTCATCCCACCCCTTCACAAGTTTAATCCCCACTTTTCACCAATGAACCCCTCTATTTTCAACAGGATTCCCTCCTCCAAATTGAGATGTAGTCTATCTCTCTAGCATACAGCTCCTTATCCTCCCAGGTCTCCCCAATCCCCCATCAATCCATACCCTCTGGCCTCACACCACTCCCTGAGCCACTGGTTTATCTCCCTAATTTTCCTTTTGTGTTCTCCACTAGCCCTTGGCACTGGCAGGATTTCTGAGAAGGAAACTGTGCATCCTATGTCATGACAGACCCTGGCGAGCTCCCTGAATCTTGCCTGTATCTCTAGCTCTCTATTTCCCTCAATGTCATTTGAAAAAACAAAAACCCTTTCCACCATAAATTCACTTTAACTTTTGGATGATACTTACAGTCTGACTTACATACCTCCTGCAATGCATTCTCACAAATGTTACATAGTGTGCAATAAGACATTCGTTTCTGCTGCAAAACATATTGAATCCTTGCTTGCCATAGATAATATTTAAAACACGTAAATATCACTTGTAAAGTCCCAGTGTCATATTGTTGTGCTAACTGCAGAAAATCTCCTAGCACCAACTGTTCATATGTTAAAGTTTTAATGTTATAACAGTTTCCATTTTTTAGATGCAAATCCCAAAATTGGGATGCATAAATACATCTAAATAAGAAATGCTCAATAGTCTCTGTCTGAGCCCTACAATCTGAATATGGACAAATCCTTTCCTCCAATCCTTTATGCATCTGATTTCATTTAACATTAATACACCGATCGACTAACAAGGGCCTTGTTAGTCAATCAGTGCCCTTGCTTGATCATCAGCTGGCCATTATAATATATAAAAACACTTAGAAAGTTGTGCCCTATAGGCTATTATGGAGTGTGCACCAAAGCACTCCCTGGCTTTGCATCATAATGTGGCTGTGCATGGGGGTGGAGCATAGGCTGCACTAAAGACCGGAAAGTAAGCTAAACCTGGTCAGGACAATTTTACGAGCATTTTTATTGGAAACTACAGGGCTATTTTTGGCACCATGTGCAGCAATTACTATTTGCAGGGGTAAGGCTTCAGTATATGTACTGAATAGCTCATTTTATATAGCTTGGTAGATTTCTTTAAAGTCTGAGTTTGGCAAACATATTGGTCACCAATTCATGATAGAAACATAGAATTTGACAGCAGATAAGGACCGCTTGGCCAACTTAGTTTGCCCATTTCCCTACCTAACGGATAAGCTGCAGATCCTAGTTAACCAGCAGCCTACTTCCTCCTACCCCCCACTAGAATTGCCTTATGTCTGTCCCATGCATTCTTGAATTCCCCCATTGCTTTTGACTCTACAACCTCCTCAGAAAGGTTGTTCCATGTATCCACAACCCTCTCTGTGAAGAAATACTTCCTCACATTACCTCTGAGCTGTCCCCCCTCTATCTTGAAATTGTGCCCCCTTGTTTTTGCACATCTTTTTTTCTGAAAGATGCTACCCTCTTGGACTTTGTTGATTCCCTTGAAGTATTTGAAAGTTTCTATCATGTCCCCCCTCTCCATCCTTTCCTTGAGGCAATACATCTTTAGTTCCTTTAGTCTTTCTTCATATGTCTTCTGATGCACACCCTGCATCATTTTGGTTGCCTTCCTCTGGACAGCCTCCACCCTGTCTATGTCTTTGTGGAGATGGGGTCTCCAGCACTGTACACAGTACTCCAGATGTGGTCTTACCAACTGTCTGTACAGAGGGCCAACAACTTCCTGTTTTCTACTGGTGATGCCTTTCCCTATGCATCCCAGTATCCCCCCAGCCCTCCTTACTGCCTTCTCACATTGCTGGCCCACCTTTAGGTCATCTGATATGACTACCCCAGGTCCCTTTCCATTTTTGTTGTTGTCAGTATTTCACCCCCCATTGTGTACACTTCCCCTGGGTTTTTGTTTCCCAGGTGCATTACTTTGCACTTCTTTATATTGAATCTAAGCTGCCATACGTCTGACCATTCCTCCAGCCTTGCCAAGTCTCTTTTCATCCTTTCCACCATACCTTGTGTATCAACCCTGTTGCAGATCTTTGTATCATCTGCAAAGAGACATACTTTCCCTTTCAGTCCCTCTGCAATGTCACTTATAAAGACATTAAACAGTACTGACCCCAGTACTGAACCCTGTGGTACCCCACTAGTAACCCTCCTTTCTTCATTGTGGACTCCATTTACTATTATCCACTGTGTCCTGTTGTCCAACCAGTGTTTTACCCAGGCTACCACCCTAGGACCCACTCCCAGGCTGGCTAATTTGATTATTAATCTTTTGTGTGGGACTGTGTCAAATGCCTTGCTAAAGTCTAGGTAGGCCATGTCCACAGCCCCTCCCTGGTCTACTGCTTTGATGTATCTTTTATCATCAGAACTGTATAAAAAATGTATTAGCACCTTGGAAAACAGAGAAGGTATCCCAGCTTGATTTATTAAAGAGCTGGTGACACGTTCAGGACAGCTTTAACAAAACCTAATATTTAGACACAGTCCAGCTTGTATTTCTCATTAGTGCTTTATTCCTCCTCCCCATAGTTTATTACTGAGGTCATCTGTATGAAAACTGGATCTTTGGTCCTGTAGAGTATTTCTATTCCTGCTGCTTTCTCCCTACCTGAAGTCACAAAGCACTGCTTGTGACATCACAGTTACTCCCATGGCAACAGACTGCGATGTCACAACAGAGGATTATGACTTGAAGTAGGGAGTAACCTATAGAGGCAGATGGACTCTAAATGAACTCTAAGGGATAAAGATCATATATTCATGCAAATTTTCTTAGTAATAAATAATGGGGAGGAGAAATATATAAAACATAAATGGGTACCTAATTATTATGCTTTTTAAAGTTTTCTTTGAGGCGTCAGTATCTCTTTAAATAAAAATTAAATAACCTCATCAAAAAGTAATTTAAATTTCAATACATGCTTTATAAAATTAATTTGACATCCCATCTTTGCCTGGAGAAACCCCTGTTTTTAATGAATGAATCACCCCAAAAACCTCTTGTTTTGTGAGTGGACAAACTAATGTATGTATTTTGGCTCTAGACAAAGGTTTAATATGAATGTCATTTAAGAAAATCTCTGTCTCTGCAGTTTATACTTTCTGCTCTGTGCTAAGGATGTTCAAATGTGTCTCCATCTCCCTCTGGATTCCATTAGAATCAATCAGTGTGCCTTCTGACAATCAGATTAGTTATTAGCAAATTTTGCTACCTTTCTTTGCATGTTTCTGAAGTATCTACATTGGTCATTTTTTGGGTATCAAAGGACATTGCTGCCTCTAATGAACTAGATCTATTATATTGGTATGTTTTCATATCCTTTTATATATACTGTACATAATTTGTTCAGATAAATCAGTCTTACTTATATACAATATGTAGCAGAATAAAACCTATAGAGCTGATCTCTTAATTTTAAATATTTATACAAATTGGTTTGTACCTTTTATTTCTCATACCTTGACATCCATGCCTTGATATCCTGTTTGTTTCTTCCCACCATAGGCCAATGTTATCGTATATTGACAAGACTGAAACCCTTGCAATGAATATGTTAATGATATTCAATTCCACCTCTGGTTCTTTAATTACAGTGATATTCATTTTCCTTCTAGTACAGATGAAGCCACTTAATAGGGATGCCCTGGTGATGGGCTTTCCATCCCCATTAAGTGGTCATCCCCTTTGACAAATGGCATTTAAAATGCCAATTTCTCTTCTGTTTTGCATTCTGCTGTGATTGTTACAAACTTTCCCTCTTCCATGCCTTACCCAACTTATCTTTCATAACCCTTAAAACCTGTCCTGGTACTGTATGTTCAGATGGATCATTTTTGGCAGACTGCGTTGTTCTAGATGTCGATCTCATGCACTCTGCAATTTTAGATACTGACCACATACACTCTGCATTTTACTTTCACTTGTTACTTTATTTTGCATGGATTCACTGGGTGGCTTTAAGTGAGAAAAAAGAAGGGGAAGAAAAACAGCTGTCCAAGAGAGGTGGGGAAAGAGTTTTGTGAAGGGCTGTGATTTCCAATTCTGGTACGTGTAGCTGGATCATTTAGGCAAGCAATATGGCGCAGTTTTCAGGCAGGGCTGATTAGTGCTTTAAACAACTAACTGGTAAATGTCACTGAGCATTTTTGGCTGGCAGATAGTGCAGGTTTTTGGAAAGGGCAGATCAGTGTCACAGTGAGTGAATAGGAGCCAGGAAATGTCAGGCGGTAGGTGTCAGAGATAAGCATTAACACTTAATCGTTGGTTAATTAATGTGGTGGAGCATTACAGTAATGGAAGATTCATCCCATATAACTGGCATCTCCATCTCCATTAAAATGACATTATCTCCATTGAAATGCATAGCCACTTAAGCGGTTCCCAGCGGGACATCCCAATAAAGCAGTCGTCCCTATAATTCGCATCCTGATTAAGTGACTTCATCTGCATACAGTTTTATGTAATGTGTGTTAAAATTGAAAACTGATTTTACCATCAAATGATCTGCTAATTCCATTGGTAATACCTATGTATGATGAATTAATAAATGCTTGGATACAAATATGTAATCTATTTTACTTGTGAATGTATTTTTAGGATGTGTAAATTTTATTATTGGATTGGCTACTGTTGAACAGTCAGTGAGCTCTGCTAATGTAATGAATTTTTTAAAGGCATGGCAGTCACAGTAGATTTTTTTTCCTTTTGTCTGACACTCCCTTGTGTAAAGCGTGACATTTAAGTCACCTCCTAGATAAACATTCTTTGTTGTTACCAGATATGGCTGAAAGTGGATAAGCATGGCTACACACTCAGCTTTCTGTTGGGGCCCATAAACTGTAATAAACCTATTAGGCTCGGTTTTCCACAAGTCATCAACAATTAACACCCTTCCTGGTATTAATCTCATTTGTTCCTATAGACACCATCAGAACCATCCATTGTTAGAAGTGACCCAAAATGGTCACCGGGAGCAAATGAGTTAAATCAATCAATTTCTGATATGTAAAGAAAGGCCCTGAAAATAATAAATCCACACCATCTGCTTTCTCCACCCCAAATGACCAGTAAGACGATCCCCACACCCAGTTATTCCTAACTGTATACATTAAATGACTTGAGTCCATCCATGTCTCCCTTAAAACAATGACATCTAACTTAAGTTCATGCAATAAGGAAAACAATGCTGTCCTTTACGGCACATTTTTTAAGCTGCAGGAATTTAAGGTGGTCGTATTAAAGGTATCCATAGCAAAGGGACAGTAGTGCAGTCATTTTTTTTCTTTTTCTTTTTTTCTCCCTTGAAAGAGTTGCTCTTTAGGAAGTTCTTCAATTTCCTGCTTCCCTGATGTAGAAGAGGCATTAGATACCGTATCTTCAGTATCTGTTTCTCCTGCTTCCTGCTGTTTAAAGACCCCAAATTGATTTTCCATCTCTGTATCACTCTGGGGATATGTAGTTTTGTGAATCCTGGCACTCCTCCGTCTTGTGTTTGGGGTTAACCAGGTTTAGGGGCAAGCATAATCATGGCAGTCTCAGGTACTTCCCCTGGCTTGCCTCTACTGGTTCCTTACCTGGGTCCTGTAGCATGTCTCTCATCTCTTTCTATATCAGGAATAAGAATCATGATGACTGATGAAAGTTCTGTATCTTCAGGCTCACAGTGGGTCTCTCTTTCTCTCTCTGCCTGGACCCCATCTCTAGCATTATTCTGTGGTTCTCACACTGGTTCTTTCTGCTGTGCCTTTTTTATGATGTTGTCTGGATTTATGGTTTGATGCTTGTTATGTGCTGCACAAAGACAGTCTCTAAAAATGTGGCCATGTTCCTCATATATATTGCATTTAGCATGATTTGCACACTGTGAGCTTATATAGTCAAATTCTCCTCATATGCCACATCTTAGTCTGTCAAACACATTGTATAAATTAGTTTTTGCACCACATTTATAACATGCTTTGGGCTGTCCCGAGTAAAAACAAACCCCCCTGTCTCTGCCCAAAAAGAAATTTTTTGGGATGTGCACTACCCATTCTGGACTCTGGCATAACTTGACTCTAAATTTCCTCCCTCCTGTCCACAGAAATTCAGAGTCTATAATTACTTCAGGGGCAGTCAGTATCTAACATTTTTGCACTAGCCAATGTATGATGTCTGCGACATGAATGCTGTCATTACAGAACATCACCATAACCATTTTAAGGGGGATCACAATAAATGGGGTCCAAAGCAGAGAATATTTCACCTGATTGTAAATTGACCAAAAACATTCCAAACTATGAGGGTGTCTGAAGCGGACATTGAAAATATCCTCTCCAGAAATATGGATTAATGCATATATTTCTGAAGCCATAAACCTCATGTTTTCTTTTAATCATTGTTTTCCCATGAATACTCTGTCGGGCCTTAACTTTAATCCCCCCTTATACCTTAGAAGAACTGCATTTAATCTAGGCAAGGGTTCTGACCTGTTAAACAGTTCTGAAATATTTGGTCATTGAGGGGGTGCCTGTAACTGGGGGGTGGGGGGGCTTCTGCTTTTGCATCTCCTTGCTGAGAGTTTGATGCCTCCATTAATATTTCTTCAGTCTCCTCATATGTTTCTGGGCCTCTTGCAACTTTTAATCTGTCTGTCAGTAATGTTCCTTGTTGCCCACTGTATATCTAGTAACTCTGTCTTGCTGACGTCCTCCTGCATCCCCACATTCTGCTGTCCTGTTTTGACCTTTTCCCTCTCTGTATCCACTTTTTTATTTGAAACCTCTGGCTCTGGGGGATCTAAATTAACTCCTGCTGTCTGAGCAGAATAAATAGTTTCCCCATGTGACCCATTCTGACCCTCTATCATATTATCAATTACTTTCTCCACTATTGCCGCTATATACTGTGTTGGTCTCTCCCAATTAAACAGTTCAGTGTGTCCTTTAAGCTTTACTTGAGTTGCTTCTCCCTCCACATCATCAATATTGCTCAGTGGTTCACTTGCCTTGTCAGCAGTCCTCAGTGATGTCAGTGATCCACAGCTGTGTTGCTGGCTCTGCTGATTTTCCCAATCCAGGTCTGGAATCCATGTTCCTAAGTCATCCTACATCCACCCTGTATCCTACAGAACTTTCTCCCTTTTCCAGCTATTGTTTTCTTGTATTTGGCTTGGAGTTGGAGTAGTCACATTAAATGCTACTTTAAGTTGTTCTGCTGCCTTAACTGGCTCCATTTGAAGAGCCACTGCAGTCCTTTGTTGCCCCTGTCAAGTGGTCTCGACTGTCTTCAGAGTGGAAGTATTGCTGTAGTTACTGGAAACATTCTGAGTCATGAAAGGGCCAGCTCATAAGTTTGCATGCAAAATAAGAGTTTTCCTGGAATCTTGTGGTGAAATAATTTGCATGCATTTACTCAACTCTGCTTTTTTCTTGATATAATTCTCTTCATCTTCTGCTAACATGTGTAACAGCATTGTCCGTCTTTCTTCTAATTCTTTGTCCCGTTTTGCTATTTCTGTAGCTATCTCCAGGTCTGTTATATTGGACAAGTCCTCTTCTTCATCCTTATCTGATGATTTATTTCTGTATCATCCACCTGGTCCCTGATCCTCATATTCATCCACTGATTCCATTGACTTAAACTCAAGTTCTTCATCCTCCTTCCCTTTGGTGGCTGGGCCAGAGGACAGGGACCCAGCATGCTGCCCCCTGCAGTCACTGCAGCCTCTGACTTCTCCATCTCTGAAGTGGCCAACAGCACCTCCTTCCAAGAGTAGGGGAATTTTTTATTATAACTTTCAAAATCACTTAATAATACAACCATGTTAAATTCACATCAAAAATCATATACAAGTGATAATAAAAATAATGATAAATCAGATAAGTATTACATCATACTCCCTTCTTCCCCCTCACCACTTTAAAGTAGGGTAATTTCTCATTAGAACTAAAAATGAAAACCAATCCTAAGACAATGTATTATTGTTGTAGGGCATTTAACTGCCCGCCCCCCCATTATTATGTAAACCATAATGAAATTTATTTATGTAATCTTGTAAAAAAAATGTATAAGTATTGTAAATCACATCAATCCACTTTAATTAATCCATTTGTCGCCCTCTATGAAAATACTACATCACCCTCCCTCTGTATCATCTACATTGAACTGAAAGCTCAAACTGTGTACCCCACCCCCACTTCAAACACTATCCAACCTGGTAGTATTCTTCCACAGTAAACCATATACTATAAAAGACAATGTATGGTGTACTATCCATAACTAGCATCTGTATTTATCTTGAGGTTGCCATGGCAATGAACCTCTCAAGGTTCAAGCAGTTGCCATGGCAAGCTCTCAATCAATACATATGCTTGTTATGGATAGTACACCCTATATTATCCTCTATGTTCCATGGTCTCATACCCATCAGGGCATAATTCTACCCTAGGACACATTCTTTCACTCAGTTCTTTATGTTTTAAATTATTTTTTACATTGAGTCTCTTATGAATACACAACCATAATACATCCCACATGTATGTGGTTGGTCAGTGCTGTAACATCATTTTCCCAGTTTGTGAAATTTCATTGTCAGGTTTGGTGCCAAATGTTAGTTGTTCAAAAACAAATGTTGATGTGATCAGGGCATACATTTCTTTTCTTGCTATTTTCAAAATTAACTGTTTAGGAATTGCCCACAGCTTTAATTTTCCAAAACAATAAAGGAAATATGGGGGTAACCTTTCAGAAGGTTTCTTTTTTGGAATGGCTTTATCCACATCCCAAGCCTGTATCCAGGGCTGTACTTGATCTAACACCCAAAGTGACCATATTTTGCTTCTATGTTGTAATAGTGGTCTTATATGTCTATAGAGGAACATACAAAAGAAAAAAACAACTGGGTTCATCATCCCCAACCCCCCCCCTTACTAATAGATAGGTATGTAATAATTGTTTTATAGGGTTCAAATTGCTCCCTCAAATACTTTGAAAAAGGATACTGTAAACTGTCATCTCTAGTTGTTTTGGTGGGGAACTACTGTATATAAGTGTAGAAACATACTGATCAAAAAGGTTTTCACTATATACCCTCTCTTTTGTTTTGACATGCTCCATATGTTCCATCTATCAGCTTTCCCTTTGTCCTTCTTAATAATACAGTCCCAACTGCAGTAGCCCTTGGCTCTTTGCCCAGAGTATATCCCTAATATTTTACAACAAGAGTTCTGAATTGGAATACCATAATATCCTTCTGCTCTGGTATCTTTGTCCAAATAGATATACACTTACTTTTCTCAAAGTTGATTTCAGATCCTGTTCCCTTTGTAAGTTCTAATAACACTGCCTCTGCTGCTTTGCTGGAGAGGATGAGAGCACAAGCACTGTGGCTCAAGTCAGCATCTGGAAACTGGAGCCCCACTACAATAAATCCAATACATGTAAAGTGAAGAAACATGGGCTCTACAGCTAACAGCGAAGAACTGTCCACAAAATTAGGACACACTTAAAACTGCTTTTTAATGTTAAAAAACACAGTAACAACAACTGCTTTGTGTTAAGGTACAAACAAGTGGTAGCAACCCCAAAATTTTTTTGGGGGTTACTCTCACTTTGTTCATGTACAGTTGGGGGTGTACTAGACTACCAGGAAATGGGACCTCTTCTTTTTTCATGTACAGTTCGGGGGCCACTAGACTACCAGGGACATGGGATCTCTTTAGTTATTATTTTACAGTTGGGGGCCACTAGACTACCAGGGATGGCTTATCGCGCATATGCGGTGGGCGACTGGTGGTTTGGGGCACGGGTGGGGGGATGGTGGTGCCGCCTGGTCGGGCCATTGACAATGGCTGTTTAGGAGGGCTGGGGGTATGGGTAGCCCTGTGGGACCCTGCTGGGATGTGCTGGGCATTGGGGGGGAAGGAAACCTTGCACTGTCTGGTGGACAGCCGATGGGTCTACAGGACCCCTGGGGGCATCCATAAGTTATACCAGCTAAATGCTGGTATAACTTACATTGCTGGATCTCCTCCGGGGGTTCTTGTACAATCCAGATGTGAGCACTTTGTGGCTACCCTTCTAGAATGGGATCAACTGCTGCCATAAACGCCCCTAACGCCATGTTGCAGGGGGTTTATGTGGCATAACAGCTGTTTGGCACAAGTGGCCTGGGACATGTCGCAAGCCACTTTGTAGAATCGCGCATGTCACAACTACTGGCTTAAGTAGCTACATGCACCATTCTGCTTGGCACAACTGCTGTTACGCCAGGCATAACCCTTCTAGAATCTGGCCCAGAGAGTGTGAGTAAGTAACAACAGGCGCCACCTTGTGACCCCTAAGCCATCTCCCTATATTTCTCACCCCACAAGGCCTCCCTTATATCGGTATTTTCTGAAGAAAAAAAGGCTTGTTGCACATTTTCATCTAAAAGTTTCTGCAACGGTACCTTAATCTCCCAAATTTGGGTATGAGTCTCAGATGTTTGATCTCCAGGGAGTTGTTGCTAAGCATTTTAGTTAAAATTTTACAATCTGAATTTAACAATGTAATAGGCCTCCAATATGTGAGGAGTTCCTTTACTCCAGATTTATGTAATAAGGTCTGTAAACCCCTGTACATAATATCTGGCAACCTTTGTTGTGATAAACAAAAATTAAACATTTGAACAAGTTTTTTGACAGCTTTTGATAGAGTAGTTTATGCAATTCATTTGGCAACTTGTCTTGCCCAGTGCCATCCCTGTATGTAAATTTGGTATAACCTGATATAATCTGTTAACTAAAATAGAAGCTGTTAATGTTGTGAGGAAATGTTCCGGGATTTTTTTCAAATCACACCCTGTTAACCATGCTTGAATTTCCTCATCTGTTAAGTTTTGGTTTTCCTGAAATGTATTAGAAATATATCTTTCTATTTCTTTCATTACCTCCCTCCTTTTATTTATCAGGGTGCCATCCTGTAATTTAAGTTGCCGTGTCACCTTTTTTTCATTTGATTTGTACAACTTCCAAAAAGATTAGTGTGTGCATGTCTCCCTAGTGTTCAAAACCTTTGTTCTACTTCTAATATTTTCATTTGATTATACTGGATTTGAGCCTTTTCTTCCTCAATTGTTGTAATATTCCCAGACTCAGCATATTCACCAGGGCTCTGTAAGGATTGTAAAAACTGTAACTGGGCTTTTAGATTGAAGCATCTATCCTTTTTTATTTTACCATTAAGTTTATCCATAACCTGAAAATATTCTCTTTTTTCCCTTTTACTATCCTCCAACCATTCTTCTATTGAATCATATAAAAAGACCACTGATTTTCTAGCCTCAAGCACATGTTGAAAACCAATGGCCACTAATGGTTCTTCAAATAATAATAATAATAATAATAATAAATTTAGTTTCCAATAACCTGTGCCTTTTGATGTTTCTTGAAAGTTAGAGACTGTCAAACTAAGCTTTCCATGACATGAGGTTGCTATTGGATAGACACTTGCATTTCTAAAAGATAAGGCAGGGGTGATTAGCCAATAATCTATCCTGGTAGATAAAAGACCCTGAATATAAGTATAAGGAGCTTTCCAGTCTTTTCCTAGAATCACATAATCTTGTTTGGGAAATCAAATTATTTAAAAAGATGCATTACAATAAATTTGTGATGTTTTCAGTCCCCTATCTGTAACAAATCTTCTGATATTAAAATCCCCCCCAAACAGAATTTTCTTTGTAGCATATAAATAAGGCTGTATATGTTTTAGTAGTTTAATCTGTTCAATTTTTGTCTGGAGTGCATATATGTTCAGGAGATGAAAATCTACTGTATCAGTGCGAATATCCAGTAATGAAGCTCGCCGTGGGTAAATATTCACCATGTAAGTCACTTTTATAGCAGAATCTGTAAAACAAATTCCCACCCCACAACAGGTATATCATCCTCAGACCAATGGCTAGAGCCCCAAATCCATGCCTCAGAAGCTTTTTTTCACGTCTTCTACCGAATGCAGCCTGGTGTCATCTAAAAAGACAATTGCCTCGTTTACATGGAGGCTGTATTCGGGTTGGGACTCCTCCAGGCTTACGATCAATTCTCTGTAACTTGGTTGCATGTCACATGTAAACTGCAACCGAGTTTAAATCCGGTCGGAACTCAGCCTTGATTGTCAGCATGTGGTTGAAAAGAATCGATTCCCTTGAGTTGGGTTATGATAGAATATAAACGCTGGACCTGATTGAAGTCTGTACTGTGCGCAAGCGTGGTATTGCACAGCTGGAGTGCACATGTCTGTGACAGGATTTTGATAGCTTTGTGGTACCTGATCAGACCTCCAATTCATATATGAAAGCCGCATGTAAACCGAGACGGCACTCGTGGACCCGACTCTGCCGCCATGTATATGGTAAGGAGCAGCAATTGGGTCCGCAGTCTTTGATCCCGGGACACCAAAAGGTAGGTACATGTAAACGCAGCAATTGTCATCTCTGTAGTTAGAAAATAGATCAAAAGTAGCAAGCAGTTTCCATTCAGACTGGATGCTATTTGTATTAAAGCTTGCTACAAACAGCTCATAAAGACCCAAAGCTGTATTTAGGAAGTTAAATAAGTTGTTTCAGAGCACTTTCCTTAAACTGGCCCTTGTCCCATTACTTTTTTCTTTACCTTACTAGGCACCTCTTTTGCAAGATCTGTATCAGAAGCAGCTTTCATTTGTAAGGATGTCAATGATGCATTGGCAGAGTCTGGATCATCCTCCATCCAGTCCCATTGCACGACCTCAAATTCATTCAGTAATGGGATTGTCTCCAAAGGGGACTCAGGCACTGGAGTCTTGCAATCCTCTTTTCCCTTTTCTACAACAATCTGGTATTCTGACAGTTCTGAAACGGTAACAGAGGTGAGGAGGAGGCGTGGAACTGGGTCCTGGCTCAGTGGTTGTTCTTGGAACAGGCAGTGGTTGAACCACTGGTTCTGAGCCTCCTGGTGGAGGATCAGTGGTAATAGAAGTGTCAGGCCATCTATTTTCAGGAGGCCTCAGTGGGCCCCTGCTTCCTTCAAAGTCTGCTGCTGCCCTGGCAGATTTGAGAATATAAAAGTCCTGGACTCCATAGCCAGCATCTTCGATATGTGAGCTGCCCGGGGCAATCTGTGAAAGTGTGTCCTTCTTCTTCACAAAGGTTATACTTTGGTGTATTAGAACAATGATAGCCTGAGTATCCAAGCTCCCCACACTGTGTGCATTTTATTGCATCACATGATGTACTGATGTGTATCAGTGATCCACACTTTATAACACCTCCGAGGTTAATGGGTAAAAAATGAAACCAGTGTCCCTGCCAATATAAAAACAATTTGGCAGATGTTGAAGCTCATTTGCTGTGTGAAATAGTTTTATCTTTGGCCTCCATCCCTCATTCCGGAATCCTTCCCCATCTAAGATAGGATCAGGTGTCTCTTCTATAGTGCAGTGCTTTTCCAACCAATACAAGCTATCGTTGATGTTTACCCCTCATTTCTGAAAAGAATTCTAATGATCCTGAAAGATTGTTTTGTCAAAGGAATGACCTGAAAAGTGGTCCAAATCAGATTTGTTTTTAGAGGCATGCGTTTAGCCCAAAGCATTCCAATGAATTTGGGGTATGAAAGCTTATGTCGAAGGTGTGCTCTCTCAGTGTGTGTATCAGAGCATACACATCAGCTGATGAAAAACCAAGGGATTGTTTAAGTAGGCATTTGCCCACGTAATGTCTGTCTGGAGGGGTTTCTAAACCTCGAAGATACCTTAACCTTATGGCATTCCTCCTTTTTGTTAGCCCCACAGGTTTGTGTAATAGGCTAGCATAAGTGGGCATTTTCTCAGTAGTCAGTATTGTTCTTTGCTCTAGTAACAGGCTCCCCTTCTGCCTTTGTCCCCCATGTAGCCTCTGTGTCTTGTAAATTATCTCCTTGTTGTGCATCATAAAAGATTTCAGCCAGGGTAACTGTACTGTAGGTGAAAAAGAAATCAAACCTTTGTCATTTGCTGTTTGTCTCCCTTCAGGCACTCAGGACCCCTCCCAAGGAAGTCTTGGCTTGGTTCTCCATTCCTCTGTTGTCACCTGCTGTGCTCTTCTCTAGCATCCCTGGGATCATGATGCTAGGGGCTGGTATCCACTGTCCCATAGGATCTTGTGCCCATCCAGCCTGTTGTAAGGTGGATTCTGGCATCCAAATGTCCTTGCTTCCTGGCTTGTTCTCAGCCCTCTCTGTTGTATCAGGATTGAGGTTCTGATCTGGAACCCGGCGCCCTGCGGCAAAAACAAACACTTTCTGCTGCATTGATGCAGATGTCCCAGGTGAACCTTCTGCAATTCGTTTTCATTTTTATCTTCATCCAACTTTGTTTTTGCCTCTGTAAATTATTTTTCTGCCTGTTTTATCTGCCTTTGGAAAATACTCTCTTTGAGCTGTAATGCTTGTTGAAGCATCTGCTCCTCTTCTACAACCTCCATTTCTTCCACTTCTTCAGCCTGAATGTGTTCTCCAGCTGTCTTCCGTGTCTCCCTTATGGTGTCTACAGCACCTGTGGTGGCATTATCTGTATGCCCATCTCACACAGTCTCCAGATCTGAACTGTGCTCCTCCATTGCACTCACAGGCAGGACAGCACCACTTGCTTCAGAGTAAGGGAATTTTTATTAAACAAAAAAAACTAGAACTAAATACATTCAGGAACATAACTTACAAAAAGCAATACAAAACCTTAAGTCAGGAAAACAGCACACAATTTATCACACATTTACCACAAATTATAGACCCCAAGCTCCCCACTCCACCACCACTGTGTACCACCACCACCACCACAAGTAATACTCCCAAGTGACACAACGTCTGACTAATTTATTCGAAGCTCCGAAATTCACACTCTAGCATTCTGTCCTTATGGGGTCAGCCATGGAAAATATCTCCACCAAGTCTTTAAGACTTTACCAGGTAACACATTTTTTATCTTTGTGAAAAAACGATTGTATTTCAGTATTAATAATACCTACTAATCCTTCTATAGTAATGTATATTTGTTGTAAAACATATTGACAGCGTACTTCAAATACACCATTTTATACATATCAGTACCAGCCTCAAAGTTCCATGGTAAAACATTTTCCACCCACTGATAAGCACTCCACTGACCAACACATCATACAGTATGTCATATTCTGAAATGTTGGTACCCCCCACCCCACTGTCTTGCCAACTCAGACCACACCTCCGTAACATACGTTCATTGCAAAACTAAATGTAACATAGTTTCCTCTTATTTATTACATTCGTCTCTTAAACAGTACCTTTCCACTAGTTTTTTTATGATTGTGGTTGCTCCTTACATTCAACTGCTCATGGCAACATATTCACACCATATCCTACATTTTTGGAGGCATCTGGGGTTCCATAACTTGATCTAACAAACACTTCTCTGATATTTGGGGCTGGCATTTAAAATGGATCACTATCAAATTTAGTCTGCACAATCTGCGTGTACACATCCTTTCTTCTTGTTTGGAGAATATTCATTGTAGTAATATTCCATGCCTTTAAATTTCTCTACTGTTACACTAAGTCATCTTCCACCCCTCTTGGTAGATTACAGAACACTCCCCAGGTCCCTATGTTCCATTTTAAAAAATAAAGACTGACATCTATCATGAAATAATGTGATCCACACTTTATGCTGCCTCTGTAAAACTAGCAAAAAATTAGCATATAAATACATAGAAAAGAAAAAAAACTTTGGGATTTATCATATTGAGGCTGCCACACTTAATCGACCTTTATGTAATGGCTTGTTTTATGTGATCTAGTCTACTCCCCCACAAAAGTCTGAAGAAAATACTGCACACCTTCATTTCTGGTTGAGTAGGTAAGGGAAAAACATAACTAACATATAATAAAATAGGAAGAATGAACGTTTTTAACAAAAATAACTTTTATTTTGTCATGGGCCAGGCTTTCCATTTCTCAGCTTTGGCTTCCGCTATGCTAAGTACTTCCTATCAATTTTGTAATATAGGGTCACTACCCTCAAACAAAATGCAAAACACCATTACTGGACCTGGTACAATTATAATCCCCCCAATTACTCCTGCCTGAGTTCCCTGAGTTCCATATAGCACTAAACACTTGCTTTTCTCTGTTAAGTGTTGCTCCTGAAACAGCTGAATAATCAGAAATTACAGAAGCTATTGCAGCTGACTGCTCATTTGCCACCATAAGGGAGCTATCTTCTGCATAAGCCATGATACTTGGAAACCTCGGCTTCTGAGACCCTCATATATGTGTTATGGCAGTATGCTGATCGATCTTCCAAATAAGCAGATCAATACTAAAAACATATTTCAGGGGGCTAAGAGGACGCCCCTGTCTTACCCCTTGTTTGATCTGCACTACAGCTTCTTGGAGACCATTAACCACTGATCTACTGGTGACTCCTGTATATAGTCATCTATTCCATCCCACAGAGCAATCTGGTATACCATATTGTAATAATACTGTAAATACAAAATCATGGTTCACAGCATCAGAGGCTTTTACCTGATCAAAACTCAAAATATACCCTTGTGCAATCGGTACCGCACATATTTCTCATAAGAGAAATATGTTATCTTGTGCAGTTCTCTTTGGAATCGCACATACCTGTGTTGCAGCAATTAAAATGTGAGCTGCATTTATCAGTCTGGTACCCAAGATTTTACAAAGAATTCTCCAGTCTACATTTAAGAAACTACTAGGCTGCCAATTATGCAAATCAAGTCTATCTTCTTTTTTAAATAAATATATCAGAAAACCTTCTGACCTCTCCAGAGGTATTATTACCTGTCCCTACAACATGTAATTAAACAGTGGCACAAGAAATTGTACCAAACCATCAAGAATTTTTTTATATAACTCTATAGGCAGGCCATCCAGTCAAGGGGCCGTACTCTTTACATGATGCCACCACCATCTGTATTTCCCTTTCCGGTATTAGCACCACCAAACTCTCCAACATCTCTTGTGGCAACCCTAGGATAATTAGAGTACTTAGAAAACTTGATGTCTTGTTAAGGTCACCATCTGGTTCAGAAAAAAATCTTGACTGTATGTTCATACACCATACTTGCCATGTCCAAATTATGTGCAGTGAGAGATCCATCCAATCTTTTCAATTGATGTATATATTTCATCTCAATTCTCTCCCTACAACAATCATAAGGATTAACCTGTTCCCTTTTACCCTACACCCCATACTTTTGTTCTGCCACCAGTGAGGCAGTCCTATCATATTGTGCCTCACACATTTCCTTCCTGACGTTTCTAATTTGTGCATTATAATAAAAAACTGTCTCAAAAGACCAGGAAATCAGAGACTGCAAGTGTTGCCTTAATTCATGGTACCGAGCATACTTATTTGTATGCTGGTATTTAGCCCAAACCCTAAATAGAGTTTTTAGGTCAAATTTAGAATCTACCCACCATTGTACTGAGGTTTCATACTGCATGTATATAGATTGTCTGGCCTCCAAATGTTCTTGTACCACCATTCAAATTGGCTGTTCTTATAATAGTGAGATGTTCAACTGCTACATGTGGTGGGCAACTGGTTTGTTAAATGCAGTTCCTACTATTAAAGTGAGTAAGCCATGGGCGGTGGTTTCTATAGGTGTAATCTTATATCCAGAACACAACACCCATTCTGATACAAAGGAAAATCTTTCCTAGAGGACAGCATGCCTTTATAGAAAGTATGGCCTGGAGGTTGTCACTCCCCCACCCCATCTTTTAGTTTAGTCATAGTGATTAATTAAAAAAAAAAATCTGAATCATTATATAGTTTAGAAGTTTTCCCTGTTTTGTCTTGTAATGACAATATGCAGTTGAAATCTCCTCCAAACAGCACTGTCTTTGTGGTGAATAAGTATGGTTGAATTATTCAAAGGATCTCAATCCATAAAGCCGTCATCTGTGACACATAAATAGTTATAAAGTGGAATTCCTGATGGTGATAATAAACATCCAGCATAAGGACTCAGCCTTGAACTAAGTCCAACAGCCTATTGACTATAATACCCTGAATATTAAACAAAATTCCCACCTCAGAACATGGATCCTCACCCATTGACCAAAAGGATGGTCCTCCAAACCTTCTCCAAATGCTCTAGCTATTTCATGTAATGTTTGTAAATGGGTATCTTGTATAAAGTACACCTGATACTTAAAGTCATGTAATATGGCAAAAGTAGTTTGTTGTCTCTTGGGATTCTTAATACTATTAGCATTTAATGATGCAATGGAGAAACCCACAGACATTGTAGAGCACAGTTGACACTCCTTTAAATATATCCTTTAAGAGACCTCTTTATTTTTACTTTCTTTTTGCCAGACTGCCGAGAGTCTGTGGATGCCAGATCAGTGTCTGTAGCCACTGAAGATGTAATGGATGAGATATCAGACTCATTTTCACTGTCTCTCCATGCTTTCCATTTGGCCAATGCTGAAAATTTATTTTCCATTGGAATAGATTCCTTGCATACTGTATTAAAGGGGCTGGCTCTATCAGAGCTTTATTTCTGGTTCTTCATCTGGGTAACACTTGGTTCCACTGCTTTTGAGGGGGTTGGGGTGCATCGCCTTTCCAAGTGAAATTTGCTGTTAATTCCCATCTGAAATAGTAGTCTGCTATACCAGAGACAGGAGGCCCTCACCAGTGATGTCCCCCTCCCTCTTTTTGGATCTCTCCAGGTTCTTCATCCTGATCAACCTGCTCATGTTCCACACTAAGAAAGGGAATACTTGATACCATCTCAAGAGATGGGCCATATGGTACAGATACCGGTGCACTCACACACTGTTCTTGTGCTCTGGACACAATATCATCCTGGTCCTCCTTTTCATTAGAGGGCCTGTTATGGGCTGCCCATGGGCAGGTTTGAAAAGAAGGGCCAGCCTCTCCACATAGATTGCAACTGACAGGCATAGGACACCCCACGATGGTATGCCCAATACCCCCACATGATGAACATTTGAGTTTGTCACATGCACCACTCAAATGAGTGTAAGCCCCATATTGAAAACAGGACTTTGGCTGGCCCAGATAGAAGATAAAACCTCTATCCCACCACAGATGAAAGCAACTTGGCAAGTGCTGTACAGTTCCATTTATAGTTGGCAGTCGCACTCGAATTTGCCAAACCCAAGTCCACAGTTGTTCTGCATCCATGATGGGATCAGAGCTTCTCAATAAGGTGCATTTTGTTTTTAACCAATGTAAGATGTCGTTAATGCATACCCCTTCATTTTTGAACAGCACAGTAATAACCTTAAAAGCAGGCTTTGTTAAAAGGAACACAACAAAAGGAGACCAAAGAGGAGTATATCGTACTGGTTGGTATCTCATCCAAAAAAGTTTCCAGGTTACTAGCAGTTTTAAAGCTGAGGTCAAAAACAGTATCCCCAGCAGTATGAATAAGAGCATATACCTCACTTGCCTGAAACTGCAAGCTCCATTTTACTAAGTTCTTCACAAACATATGTTCGGTAAGGAAATACCTCAAGTACCCCTCTGTATTTGATTCTCACCACATTTCTTCATTTGGCCAATGCAGGTGGAGCATGAAATAAACCTGCATACTTCTGAGATGGTGGTGGCTTTTGACCTGTGGACTCAGGTTCAGCACTCCCAAGGGGATATCTCTACACTGTTCAGGGACTGAAATGGTCATATTGGGTGTCTCAGTAGCTGAAGTACCCTCCAATATGTGTAAATGAAGGGAAGGATTTTGAGTCAGTTCTAGTGAGGCAAGCATATGCAGGGGACTTTCCCTTCTGAAGTCACCCACTGGTGGGACCAATTGACTGACCAGGACAGGACTTGGAGACATCCAGGGCTGATTTTTTCCAGGGCTCCTCACCCATCCTGCATGCTCCAACACAGCAGCAATAGTGAGCCCTGAGGCAGATAAATTATCCTCAAAAGATTGATGCAGCACAGTATCAGTGTCTGCTGACACAGTAATAAAATATTCACCTTCAGTCTCAGACTCTTGTCTGTTATTCACCCCGAAAAGATCCTGTGCCAAAATCCTTTATTGTTTACTACATCCATATTCCTGCCCCATTATCTGGCTGCTTTCCCCCACTGCTCCAACAGCACTTGTATCTGTATTTATTCCTGGATTTGATAGTTCAGCTTGAATCCTCACATGTGTGGCACAAGCCCTACCCTCTCCTTTTGCCCCATTTCAGTCCCAGTATAATTGGAGTTACCATCACTCCTACCTGTAGCCCCAGAAACATCCTGTGGCTCATGCTGCACTTGGTCCCAGTTTAACATCATTGTCTCTTGCTCCAGAACTGCCACCTCATCTTTAGTTGCACAACACCAAATGCTACCAGCATCCTGTGCACTTTCCTTGAGCTCCATGCTACCCTCCAGATCACTTTGGTTTCCACCAGGTGCCCCTCTTTCTCACTATCGGTCATTTTCCCTGACTGTTTACTGTTCAACAAATGTTCTTGGCAAGCAATAACTTCAAGAAGTTGTCTCCGCTTACTTTCAAGATCTAAAAAAAGATTATCCTCCAATTCCTGGTTCGATCACCACATCAGCCGTAAGTCCTTACGCAGTTCCTGCACTGAGGGCAGCCACTTCTGTGAAGAATCCTCCATACTGATGTTCATTTGGCTAGATACAGTAGGAGACGCCAATCCATCCATGCCTCCTACTTCATCCACCTCCATTGTATTCTGCACCAGCTGTAAGTGGCACCAGGTTCTACCATCCTCAGGGATGGCAGCACCCCCTACCAATGAGTAGGGGAATTCTTTTATTATAACTTGAAAGCAAAATTTGTACAAAATTATTTATTGAATTTTGGTGACCGGGTAGGCCCACTGGGCCCCGGAGGTCCCTTTTTCAGGGGCGACCCAGGAAGCGACAGTACATGACATAAAGGACAATGGAGCAATTTACAGCAATGTACAGCAATATATAGGCTGAGGTTTACAGTAAGCAACAGCTTATTGTAAACTTCACACAGAATCAAAATGTAAAATAAAGGTAAAAATAAATAAGTATTTCATCCTATATTCAATGTAAAATTAAATTTGTTATAGCCCAAAAACTTGTTAATAAATACTGAAAACAACCCCCTCCCCCCACTAAAAGAGTGGGGGCATTTTTTATTAAAACTAAAAGTAAAATATTCAAATAGAGCTACCCTACACAAATCCATATATAAATGAAACCTGAAAACAAAAAACAAAATATTAGAAGCATACACCCTACATGTTAGAATATTGAATGAAGAATAAACAAAATGGTGTTACTTCACACTAAATCATAAAAGGAAAAATGGAAATTGAAATAAGTAATCCATCCTGTATCAATCCAAGTAAACACCCTACTTGTGGCTTCAGCTTTAAATTCCAACAGTAATGCTAAAGAAAAACCATAACTCCTCCCACCTCTCCCCTCCCTGAACTAAAAATGCGGGAGTTTTTTTTTTTTTTTGAGAATTCATAATTCATTGCAAGCATAACATGGAGTGGCCCACTGAAACAACTGCATATTAATGCATACAATCCCTCCTGTGAGACTGGATTCATTTCAAGGGAATAATGCTTTATCTTTAAGTCTTTTGCAACAGCACTATTTTCCCTATCTTCTGTCTTTTCTGCTTCACTATCTACTTATAATAATGTCAGGATGGCCACCTGATATCTGACTATGTATATTTTAATTATTTTTGTCTCCTTCTGCTTCTTTCCCTTGTCAGAATCCATTCATCATATGTCCCCGTATTGTTATCGTGCCCTGTCGTAAAATAAAATCGTTAGTACTCCCAAACCTAGTGCAGTCTTGTTATGCTTGTACTCCTATACATTCGTGAAGCAAATAATTAAATAAGGAGCTAAAGTATAACGCTGTCTTAATCGCACAGTCCTATTCAGCGTTATGTCCTTTATAGCTGTAGTTGGTAGCTGAAGTCCTTAATTCTGTGCAAGGCACAGTTTCTCTTCATTTAAACTGCAAGCTGTGTATGTTTTAAGTGAAGCTGTGCAGGGCACGGTTCCTAGATTACAGCTTCAGTGCTCCATGCATGCCTAACTGTGCTACCAACTTAATAAAATAAAAATTCATTGTGGGCAGTATTAATTTCCCATTGCTAAATCCCCTAAAAAGCCCAAAGGTGCAGATTCCCGACAGCATTATGCGCTGCTTTATCCTGTGAAGCTGCTCGTTCTGTGCAAGGTGCAGTTAACCCCCCTCAGCTGCAGTCTGTATGCTCTTTGTAAGCCACTCTGGAGCTGTCCCATAGCTACAGCTGCAGTTGTCCGAGAAGATCGTGGAAGCAGTGTGTTCATGAACAGACAGAAATGAACCTCACTTGGTAAATAAAATAATAAAACAACCATGAGTTGAAAATTCACGTCCAGTTGTACTAGATGATTCAAATATCAGAAAGGAGCTGCATTCACTTTACAGATGCAAAAGACATTCAGGTTCCTTCTGAAATAAATATTTAGCCACATCTTTCATTCACTGAACATTTTTACTAGCAAGGACCAATGTTATTAGCCTCCCTTCCTCATTTCAGTCATTGCAGCCATTTTAAGGAGGAAAGGGGGGTTGGGGAATAAAACAACTGACTAAAGCTCTTTTTTATTTTTGGGTTATGCATACAGTCATAGTTATTTTCTTGTTGTTTTCATGCTCATGCAGCTTAAGCCCAATATTTCTGTAAGCTTAACTAGAGGGCTGGAAAATATATGTTTATGTTTTGTTCTTTGTCTTCCTTTTCAAAGTAAGCTGTAAGCAAAAGACAATAATGAACCTGTTTATATTTACCTGAAATAGTTAACCTAGCAGGCTGTGTAATTTCTGGTTTAAAAGCTCCTAGGAGTTTCACCTTCCTCTATGTCCCTGTTTATACTAGCCGGCCGGCCTTTCTTTGTACTACTTATAGACCTGACATAGAAGGGGCTGAGTGCCTCCTGGACCTTTCTGGTTATTTCCTTTCCTTTTGCATTTTATTTTAACCCTGAACCTAAACCAATATGTAAATAAAGAATAAAGTCAGAATTCATGTTTAGAATTTAATAAACTGTTAATTTAATGACATTTTATATCTTGTGACTCAAAAGAGAGGAGAGTTAAGCTCCTCCCCTGTCTGACCATTATAAATATGATGCTTTTCTTCATTTAAGCAGATAGCTTGGTGAAGAGCAGACATACTTTGTTCTGAGTTGTGAAGACACTAGTTGTTTCTAGTGTATCAGTTCTATATTTTGCTTTATATTATTTTATGTTTTGTCACTCAGTTTGTTTACATAAGTAAAGAATCCTAAAAAGGAATAAATATTTGATTGTCTTCAAATTGGTGCCTGGAGTCCTGTTTATCCCACATCTCACAAGTTGGTGTCAGAAGTGGGATAAGAAGTCTGACATAGAAGGCTTCTGATACTGTCTTGGTATCTGTTGGAGGGCTTGAATGTTACAGGAAGAACCATGGACTGGTGCAGTGACAAGGAAGATGGCAGATAAGTTGGGTCTACCATTGATGCCTGGGCTTGGTGATGTCCAAAGGAAGACAAAACTTGAAAAAGAAGAAGCTGTTGGAGGTATATCAGAGGCAGAGGAACCAGAAGAGGAAGAAGTGTCTGCCCCAACTGGGGATACCCAGGAACTACTACAGTGGCTCTGTATGAAGCAAGTGGCCCTAGAGAAACAAAGACTTAAGGACTTGCAAAGAACTGAAGCTCAGTGGGAAGATACCCTCAGAGCTATGCAGTCATTAAGTGATGGATGACCCATAGGACTTGGTGAGGGTCCAAAGGATATTAAATTAACAAAGCTGAGTGAGTCTGATGATATTGAAACTTATCTGACATCATTTGAATGGATTGCCAGAGCATGTCAATGGCCCAGGAAGCAATGAGTGATCAGACTTGCCCCATATCTCACTGAAAAGGCCCAGTTAGCCTATGGACATGTGGACACTGCAATGAGTGAGAACTATGATGCCGTGAAGGAGGCCATCCTAAAGAGGTATGATAACTGTCTAGAAACCTATAGACAAAGATTTTGGACTCTTAAATTTCATTCAACAGACACTCCCCTAGAAACATATACTAGACTGAAAGAGTTATGTGGCAAGTGGTTACAGTCATCCAGTAACACTAAAGAACAAATGATGGAAGTTATCATGATGGAACAATTTGTACACATATTACCACAAGACGTACAGATGTGGGTGAGGGAGCATCACTCAGATACTGTGGAGAAAGCTGTACAACTGGTGGAGGACTACCTTGCAGCAAGACCCAATAGACAGAAAGGGTATCCAGGAAGGAGTGCACCTCACCCTACGGTAAGAACCTTTCCTATTCCTTCTTCAGTCAATGTACAGCAATCTACCAGTGGGGGCTTAAAACCAGTAAAAACAGACAGAGTACCTCCTACCAAAATAATATGTCACTACTGTCATGGAAAGGGGCATATAGCCCATTTTTGTCCAAAGAAGACGCAGACACCCACACATCTAGTTTTGGCTAATTGGGGACAATATTTAACTCCAGTGACTATAAATGGTAAACAAGTGATGGGACTCTTGGACTCTGGAAGCAGACAGACATTAATAAAAGCCAACCTGATACATAATGAAGCTTGTACTCAGACCTGGGTCACAGGTATTCATGGGGACACCCATTTTTATCCATTATTACCTGTGGACATAGAGGTACATCAGAGCAAGTATAGACTTGATGTGAGAGTAGTGCCCTGTCTCTCTGTTCCTGTCATAATTGGACATGACTACCCTGAGTTCACTACATTGTTAAATGAATCCACACATGTGGGAGCTGTCACTACAAGAGCTCAAGAAAGAGATAGAATGGACTTACAACAGGTATTTCCATTTAGAGAGGACATTTTTGGTGAACCAGGTATAAAGAGAAAATCCAGACAAGACAAGTGACTGGATAGAAAAAGATGGCAACAAACACATACAGACATTGTAAAAGAAGAGAAGGACATACACAAATTAAACATAGAAAAAGACAATTTGTTTGGACTTGAACAAGCTAAAGATAAATCATGAAGTCCTTTTTTTCTACAGGTTGGAAGGCAAGAAGGTGATGAGCCTAAATTTGTAATAGAAAAAGGATTGTTATATAGGGTATGGTTGAATCCTAAAACAAAAGAGATAATATCCCAATTATTGGTACCTACAGCATATAGAGATCACTTATTGTCCTTTGCACATGATGTCCCTTTAGCCAGCCTCCAGGGGGCTGAAAGGACACTCCAGAGATTATTATATCAATTTTATTGGCCAGGAATTAGACAACAGGTACAAGATTATTGTAAAACTTGTGAGCATTGTCAAAAAGTGGCCACTGTAACAAAAAAGGACAAGGTTCCCTACAACCGTTACCCTTGATCTCGACACCTTTTGAATGTATAGCAATGGATGTGGTTGGGCCATTACAAAAAAGTACAAAAGGGAATCGCTTCATCTTAGTTGTGTGTGACTATGCTACAAGGTAACCTGAAGCAATTCCCTTATGCACAGTTACTGCAGACAAAGTGGCCGAAGAATTGGTAAAATTATTCTCAAGGATGGGGATCCCTAGAGAAATATTAACAGATCAAGGTAGCAATTTTTGCTCACAAGTTTTAAAAAGGTTATATACAGCATTAGGGGTACATGCTATACACACATCTCCCTATGACCCACAAACAGATGGATTAGCGGAGAGATTTAACCATACTTTGAAAGTGACGTTAAGGAAATTTACCCAAGATGAAGGGAAACACTGGGATAGACTATTGCCCTAGCTCATGTTTGCATATAGGGAGGTACCACAGTCATATACCGGATATTCCCCTTTTGAGTTACTATTTGGAAGGCATCCCAGGGGTTTATTGGATGTCATTAAAGAAAATTGGGAAACAAAAACTCATGACACTTTACCGTTGGCATCTTTAGAGTATATTACAACATTAAGGTAGAAATTAGCACAGTACACCAAAAAGGCCCAGCAATATAACCTAGATCATAAGAAGTACCAAAAAGCCTATTATGATCAAGGGGTAGGAGGAAAATTTTTTCAAGCAGGAGACAAAGTTCTGTTATTGTTGCCTTGTACAGATAACAAGTTGTTGATGAAATGGCAAGGGCCATATACCATACAAAGGCAAGTGGAGCCTGTCAACTATGAAATTATATGCCCAGATAAAAGAAATAAAGTATGTATATACCATGCAAATTTACTCAAAGCATGGTAAGAACGTAAGCATATCTCTGTCTATGTTTGCACTAAAATAGAACAGACTGAGCTTGAGCAAGCCTACAAGAAATTGGAAGAGAAAGGTACTATCAGAGATGTTAGTATTAATATTGATTTATGTGACACACAAAGGGAAGATTTAAATCAATTATTATAGATGTACAGTGAAGCCTTCACAACAGTACCCGGACACATGGATGGTATCACTCACCATATTGATGTAGGACACACGGTTCCTATTAGACTAAAACCTTATAGGTTACCAGAGAGTGTAAGATCTGTTGTAATAAATGAAATAAAGAAGATGCAACAAATGGGAGTGATTCAACCACCTATGAGTCCTTGGAGCTTCCCTATGGTCATGGTAAATAAAAAGGAAGGGGGGTGTAAGAGTCTGCCTAGACTTTCATAGTCTAAATGCTGTATCCAAATTTGATGGGTATCCTATGCCATGCATAGATGACATCATTGATCATCTGGGTAATGCTCAGTATATTAGTAAGTTAGACCTTTCAAAGGGATACTGGCAAATACCACTCGATGCCGAATCACAGGAAAAGACAGCATTCTGTACCCCCTTGGGGTTATTTCAGTTTAAGGTAATGCCATTTGGACTACATGAGGCCTCTGCCACATTCCAAAGGTCTATGGATAAAATTTTGCAGCCATATATATCTTATAGTGCTGCCTATTTGGATGATGTCATAATATTCAGTCCATCCTGGAAAGAACATATGACACATCTTAAAGTAGTACTAGAAGCAATAACTGGGGCAGGATTAACCATAAACCCCCCAAAATGCTCACTAGTGATGCAGGAGACTACTTACTTAGGTTTTGTTATTGGACAGGGGGAGGTTAAACCTGAAATAATTAAAATTGATGCTATTGCTGAATGTACACAACCCAAGACCAAAACACATGTACAAGCATTTTTGGGTTTAGCGGGTTATTATCACTGTTTTGTCCCTAATTTTTCTAAGTTAGTTAATCCTTTAATAGAACTGACAAAAAAAGACAACCTGAAAAGGTAATATGGACCAAACAATGCGAAGAGGCCTTTTTATCCCTCAAATCTAAGTTATGTTCTTATCCAATATTACATAGCCCTGATTTCCAGCATCCATTTATATTGCAAAGGGATGCTTCTAACCATGGGATAGGGGCTGTTTTGTCCCAAATGGATGGAGACGAAGAACATTCCATCTTATACATCAGCAGAAAGTTACATCAGAGAGAAATTAAATATGCCACCAACGAAAAGGAATGCCTAGCTATTCGTGGGCAGTAGATTCTCTAAAGTTTTATTTATGGGGTAGAGAGTTTACAATAATTACGGACCACAATCCCTTATGCTGGTTGAATATGATGAAAGACAAGAATCCACGCATCATGCATTGGTATCTAGCACTTCAACCATACAAATTCATAATTCAACATCGAGCAGGTACTAAACACAAAAAGGCAGATTATTTGTCTTGTTTTGGAGCTAGTTGATTGTTGCATATTTTTTCAGACCCCAGGGTAATAGATACTAAAACATTATATAAGGATGTTAAATGAGAAATGTTGTGTATCAGAAAGAGAAATTATATTAGTGTGGGACCCCAGGGTGGAGGTTTGGGAGTGGGCGGGCTAAAGCTCCATCCCTCTTATTATAATAGGGAGGGATCTATAATATATATATAGTAGTCATGAAGGTAAAAGAAACAATGGATAAGGTTACTTCCTCTGTTTCTTTCTTGAGTCGGGAGGAGTGTGAGAATGTATTCATTTCAAGGGAATAATGCTTTATCTTTAAGTCTGTTGCAACAGCACTATTTTCCCTATCCTCTGCTTTTCTGCTTCACTATCTACTTATAATAATGTCAGGATGGCCACCTGATATCTGTCTATGTATATTTTAATTATTTTTGTCTCCTTCTGCTTCTTTGCCTTGTCAGAATCCTTTCATCATATTTCCCAATATTGTTATCGTACCCTGTCTTAAAATGAAAATGCATTAGTACTCCCAAACCTAGTGCAGTCTTATTATGCTTGTACTGCTATACATTCGTGAAGCAAATAATGAAATAAGGAGCTAAAGTATAACGCTGTCTCAATTGCACAGTCCTATTCGGCATTATGCCCTTTATAGCTGTAGTTGGTAGCTGAAGTCCTTAATTCTGTGCAAGGCATGGTTTCTCCTCATTTAAACTGCAAGCTGTGTATGTTTTAAGTGAAGCCGTGCAGGTCGCGGTTCCTAAATTACAGCTTCAGTGCTCCATGTGTGCCTGACTGTGCTACCAGCTTAATAAAATAAAAATTCATTGTGGGCAGTATTAATTTCCCATTGCTAAATCCCCTAAAAAGCCCAAAGGTGCAGATTCCTGACAGCGTTATGCACTGCTTTATCCTCTGAAGCTGCTCATTCTGTGCAAGGCGCGGTTAACCCCCCCAACTGCAGTCTGTATGCTCTTAGCAAGCCATGCTGGAGCTGTCCCATAGCTACAGCTGCAGTTGTCCGAGAAGATTGTGGAAGCCCTGTGTTCATGAACAGGCAGAAATGAACCTCGCTTGGTAAATAAAATAATAAAACAACCGTGGGTTGAAACTTCACGTCCAGTTGTACTAGATGATTCAAATATCAGAAAGGAGCTGCATTCACTTTACAGATGTAAAAGACATTCAGGTTCCTTCTGAAATAAATATTTAGCCACATCTTTCATTCACTGAACATTTTTACTAGCAAGGACCAATGTTATTAGCCTCCCTTCCTCATTTCAGTCATTGCAGCTGTTTTAAGGAGGAAAGGGGGGAGAATAAAACAACTGACTAAAGCTCTTTTTATTTTTGGGTTATGCATACAGTCATAGTTATTTTCTTGTTGTTTTCACGCTCATGCAGCTTAAGCCCAATATTTCTGTAAGCTTAACTAGAGGGCTGGAAAATATATGTTTATGTTTTGTTCTTTGTCTTCCTTTTCAAAGTAAGCTGTAAGCAAAAGACAATTATGAACCTGTTTATATTTACCTGAAATAGTTAATCTAGCAGGTTGTGTAATTTCTGGTTTAAAAGCTCCTAGGAGTTTCACCTTCCTCTATGCCCTGTATATACTAGACGGCCAGCCTTTCTTTGTACTACTTATAGACCTGATATAGAAGGGGCGGAGTTTCTCCTGGACCTTTCTGGTTATTTCCTTGCCTTTTGTATTTTATTTTAACCCTGAACCTAAACCAATATGTAAATAGAGAATAAAGTCAGAATTGATGTAAGAATTTAATAAACTGTTAATTTAATGACATTTTATATCTTGTGACTCAAATGGGAGGAGAGCTAAGCTCCTCCCCTGTCTGACCACTATAAATGTGATGCTTTCCTTCATTTAAGCAGACAGCTTGGTGAAGAGCAGACATACTCTGTTCTGAGTTGTGATGACACTAGTTGTTTCTAGTCTATCAGTTCTATATTTTGTTTTGTATTATTTTATGTTTTGTCGCTCAGTTTGTTTACATAAGTAAAGAATCCTAAAAAGGAATAAATATTTGATTGTCTTCAAATTGGTGCCTGGAGTCCTGTTTATCCCACACCTCATACTTCTACAATATTCAGTCATATTTTAGATATTAACTTTAACTTAAAAACCCGTGTACTAAATCCAAATACTCTTCAACCCGTGTCCAACCAAGTTATGTTATCCCACCATACAATATAAAGCTCTTGCGAATATTTTCTTTTTTCCATATTTCTAACTGCTAAGAGAGCCTCAAGTGTGCTCTAGAAAAGCAGTTCTGAAGAAACATAATATTTCTACAAAGACCATTTACATCTGATTTGCCAAATATAATATTTCAAAAAAATCTAAATTAGGTGTATTGTATCCATATGAATTTTCACCCAAGATTTTGGTAGCACCCCTAGAAATAACATTTCTGGAGTTAATAAATGAAAAGGAGAACGTTTCCAATTATTGTATACCTGTACACAAAATTGTAAAATAAAGGGGCATTCAAAAAACAAATGTTCCATTGTATCAATCTGATTTATGCAAACATTTTGTCTTGGACAGACTCTTTCCCTAACTTCTTTATGTTTCAGGTTGCCCTTAACATTCAGTCTGCCATGTGTGCTGAGCCACAAAACATCCCACATATAAATTGTTGTTCTAACTTGCTGTAACATTTTGTCTGTCTGTTTTGCCTCTTCTCCTAGTTTAGTCCTAAAAAGGGTATCTTCCAAATAGAATTTCATCAAAATATAACTATATAATTATTTTCTAGAGAATGCTAGACACTCCGATTTAAGCAAACCCCAAAGCTTTACTTTTCCAAAATAGTATTGTAAATAGTCTGGAAGCCCTTGTGAAGACTTTTGTCTTGGTATGGCTTTATCTAGGTCACACTGCGTTATTCAAAGGTCCACCTGATCCCACACCCAGAGGCTCCAAATCTTATACTTCTTTTGTAGAAGTGTTTTTATATTATATTGGAAAAACATACTGAAAAAAAATAAAACTGAATTTATCATCCCTAAGCCTTCTTTTTTTGATAGGTAAATACTAATTCCCCTCTTTATCAGATTTAGGTGACTGCTCCATATTCCTTGAAAAAAAATGCTATACACTCTTGTTTCCATCTGTCTAGAAAGCATAAAAATCATATTTAAATGCAAACACAGACTTATCAAAAATGTTTTTAACATATATACTCTCTTTTGTTTGGAAAGAAACCATATGTTCCATTGTGCCACTTTTCTTTGTGCTTCTGTGAGTAATATCTCCCAGTTTTCATATCCCCATGCCCAAAATAAATACCTAGTGATTTGCAGTTTGAAAAGGAAACTGGTATATCCACTGCACAATCTTTCCCTATGGGTAGACACTTATTTTTGTTTAGGTTTATTCTGGATCCAGTTCCCCGAGTGAAGTCTTCCAGCACCGCTCCCATCACATCACTAGAGGGGAGGTCTGCCAAAACAAAACATAAGTCATCTGCATATGCTATGTATTTTCTTTCCACATCTTCACTAAATATAGATAGCCCTCTAATATCCTCCTTGTAATATATTTTCTGCAATAAGTGTTCTAGAGTTAAAACGTACAACATAGGGCTCAGGGGGCAATCCTGACGCACTCCCCTTGTTACCTGACAGTGTGCTCCTACCCACTCATTAATATAAGGAGCTGTTACTGCTGTGTCATAACACATTTTAATCCACTGTATGAAAGTTGGTGGAAATTTGAACTTCTGTAAACAGTCCCATACATAATCATGTGCCACCCAGTTGAATGCCTTAGCCTGATCTAAACTAACTAAAAACCTGCTATTTCATCTGATCTCCCTCTTTTTAGAATTTCTCTTATTAATTTAAGTCCATTTGTAATATGTCTCCCTGGCACTGAACAAAATTGCGTTGGGAGTACAATCTCCAAGAGAACCATTCCTAATCTGTTGCTAATAAGTTTTGTAGAAATTTTGTATCTGAATTTAATAACATAATAGGTCTCCAGTTACTCAAATTTTTACAATCTCCTGCTTTGTACAGAAGGATCAATAAGCCCATATTCCTTGTTTCTGGTATATAGTTTTAGTTAAGACTTTCACTATACACAGATGTTAATTCTGTAATGAGGGATTGGCCTATGTGATAATATAACTCATGTGGTAAGCCATCTACTCCAGCTGCCTTCCCCTTTTGTAAATTTGAGATGACTGACCAGAGTTCTGTTTCTGTGATAGGTGCTGTTAAAGAAATCAGGAATTGTTCAGGGATTGATAGTAGTGTAATACCCTGTAACCATTCCTGTATTTGTTCTTCCTCTATTGTAGAATCTGCTGTAAACATTTCTGAAATGTACAGTTCAATTTCCTTTAATATCTCACTATGTTTTTTAATTACCGTCCCATCCTGTTTCTTTAATTGTCTTATATCCTTTTTGTTTCTCTGGCTATTACAGTAGTTGAAAGGATTTGTAAATGTTTGCCTTCCCTAGGTACCAAAAAGCTGTTCTCTTTCCAGGGATTTCATCCTATTGTACTATATAGGGGTCATTTCTTGTTTAATTTCTTATATCCTCTCCTGGGGAACAAAGTCCTCTTTACTACGTAAAGATTGTAACCAAATAAATTTTTTCCTTAATTCCCAGTATCTATCCTTTTTTTGTTTCCCTATAATTTTCCCTTTATGTTAGAAATATTCCTTTAAATCCTGCTTGCTCTCCTCTGACCAATCCTGTTTTGAATCATATAAAGAGTACAATGATTTCCTAGCCTCTAATAAATAGTGAAACCCTTTCTTAACCTCTGGATCCTCCAAAAGGGACAGATTCATTTTCCAATAACCCGGGCCCCTGGATGTCTCCTGGAAGTTAGCAATGGTAAGCCATGGTCTGATGTGGCTACTATCTGAGGGTGTCTAAATAATAAAGTTGGGGTTATAAAAAGTAGTCTATTCTGGTGGCTTTCTGCCCCTAAAAGAAAGTCTGAGAAAAATTACTGTCCACATTTGGAAAAACATTCTGTAGGCCTGTTTGTGATATCAAATTATTCAAAAAACTTGCATCACAGAATGTTTCTCTTTAGTACCAGTCCTGTCTGAAGAAAATCTACTAATATTAAAGTCTCCTCCAAAGATTACATTTTTGCTGGTGTATAGATATGGCCTTTTTAACTTTAATAAATATATCCTTAACACTTTACCTTGTGGGGCATATATATTAATCAACAAAAATTCTACCCCCTTTATCTGTATATCCAGTAACATTGCTCATCCTGGGAAGATGTCCACAAAATGTATAACAGAGAAATCAGAATTTGTGAAACAAATGCCTATCCCACAACACAAATCAAACCCCCCAGACCAAAAGCATGGGCCCCATATCCAGGTGTCTGATGCAGTTTCAAAATCTGCTGAGTCATAAATAAAGCCTAGTATTTTGGAAAAACATAATATCACATTCAGAATTCTCAAACATCGCAAATGTAGCTAGCCTTTTTTTTTCAGATCTAATGCTATTTACATTTAAACTAGCTACTTTTAGATCATATGTCAAAGTATCCAAAAATGTGGAATGAAGTTACAGAAGATGTTTTCCTAATACTTTTCCATAGTCCCAGGCTAGGCCCCATCTGTTTTTTTATTTTTGATGGGTTTTACTGAATCCAAGTTAAAATCATGCTCCAAAGTGGCATCTGTCTCAGAAGAGGTGTAAGATGCTGCATCCGAATCCATATCCTGATCTGGATTGTCTATTTGCAGTATCTCGTATGGATTGGATCCAGGAATACCTCCTTTTGAGGGATTGGTCTCAAACTTTATAGAGGTTTTTCTTTCTTTTCGTGACACAGTCTGAAAATCTGGTGGTGGTGCAGGGGGTGGTGGCATAACCACGGTAGGTTGTGGAACATCAATTTGTAACCCCTCCTGAGCATGAGGGGACTCAAGTTCTATCAATGTAGAATCAGTGCTGGTCAAAGCGGTGGGAGTTATTCTCACCACTACAGAAGGAGAGGGAGCCTTTTGCTTTATTACCTTTGCATAGGTACACCCCACAGGGTATGGCCTCTGTTGTTGAGGCCCAGATGATGTTTGACTTTTAGCTCTGTTGGCTGCTTCTCTTGTTGCTTCGGCCCGGTAAAAGTCCTGTATGCCAAAATCAGCATCATCTGTGTTGTACACAACTTTGGGACAATCTGGGGAGGTATGGCCCATTTCCCCACAGAGACAGCATTCTGGGGAGCTACAACAGTGAAAATCTGAATGTACAAGCACTTCACAATGTGTGCACCGTATGGTATTACATACATTACTAATGTGTCTAGTAGAACCACAGCAATAACATTTGCGTGGCTGCCCCAGATAAAAGATAAAACCCTTATATGATATCTGCCAGTAGAGACAGTTTGGCAAATGTTTAAAATCTGCTCCCTCTTGAAATAGCTTCACCTTCATTCTCCACCCCCCATTCCAGAAACCTTCGTTGTCCAATATTGGTTCAGGTGTACCCTGCAGCTCACATTGCTGCTCCTGCCAAAAAAGAATATCCATAATATTTACCCCCTCACTTCTGAAAAGAACAGTTATGAATCAGGAACTCTATTTCGTTAAGGGGATAACCTGGAAAGGAGTCCACAAAGGGTTTGTTTTTAATACCAGATGTTTAGCCCAGAAATGTTCCAATAAATTTGCTCTATGAAAGCTAATATTGAACTTATGTTCACCTGTGATATGGATAAGTGCGTAGATATCAGCTGGGGTGAAACCTAAAGATTGTTTGATCAAAATCTGTCCCACATAGTGATGGTCAGGGGGTTCCTCGAAGCCAGTTAAATATCTGAGACGGAATGTGTGTTGTCTGTTTGCCAGCTCAATTTGTTTTTTTTTAAATTACTAGGGTAGCTTGGTCTTTTTTTATTCTCAGTTTCAGACTGAGGGATAGAATTTTTCTCTTTATTTGGCCTTTCCTGTTCACCTTCTATTATCTGAACATCCCTATGACCATCCCTATGTCCATCCTCGCCCTTGCTGCATATCCCCATGTAAATCAGTTGTCGAGCCCAGAGGTGAAAATGAGATACTACCTGTCCCATTTTGTTTTCCCCTTGCCTGCTCGTCTGTATGTCCAATAGCCCTGTTTTCTGGCTCTGCCTCCTGTTGTGGTGCTGTTTCACCTGATCGTGAAGTGCTTTGAGTTTTCTCTGCATGAACTCTATCTAAATCTTTATCAGCATCTTTGTCTCCTCCCAGGACAGAAAATGCTGGTTCAGGGACCCAAATCCCTTTTTCTGAGCGAATCTACCCTGCCTTCTTTATTGCCTGTTTCAGAGTCCGACTGGTGACATCACTCCCAGATTACTGAGCCCCAGTAGAGTCTGTAGAAAAAACTGCAAGCATGGCATTTCCTTGTTGGTCCATTCCAAAAACAAAAACTTTTGGTGTAGGAGACCTGGATTTACTCGGTGAGTGTTCCTGTAGTCTCTTTTACCAACTTCTTCCTGGTTTGTAGCTTCTGACAAAAATTGATGTTCAATTTTATCCAATTCCATTTGTAGAATTTCCTTTTTCTCCCTCAATGTGAGGTTCATACCCTTTTCTGAATCCTGTTTAGTGATGTCTGCAGATTTGTCAGCATTTGCGGTGTCTATAGCACCTTTCGCATGTACCACACCTCCATCTCCTTCACTCTCCCATCTCGGACTGGAGATCTCCATCCTACCATTGAGTAGCAGCACCACCCACAGGATGAGCAGGGGAATTTCCCCAGTGTCGTGGCCAATATTCCCCTTCCCGTAAAACCCGTTCATGCAATAGTCCAAGGCTGTGTGTGGGTGTTAATGTGCAATATTCCTGCCACTACACAATCAGTCACTTCACTGCTGGACCTATCGGGTATACCCAGTGTAAGCTTGGATCCAGAAGATCTGCTACTGATCTATAATAAGGCAGTAATAGTGGCCCTGGATTCCATAGCTCCTGTTTGTGTTTGCCCCCTCACTTTTCACCCTTGGCCCCCTTGGTTTGATGAGACTTTGAAGGAGTTGAGGCAAGTGGGGTGAAGATTGGAGCAGCGCTGGCAAAAATCAGGCCTTGATGCCGACAGACTTTGATTGATGGCCCATTATAAGGACTATCAATCAGCCATCTCCCATAAGAAGGCAGAGTTCCTGTCTAGGGAGATTGCTGCTTCACTGAATTGATCTGCTCAGAACATCCAAACTGTCGACAGGCTGTGCAATCCAGCTTGTCTTCAGTCTTGGGGTGTGTTTTCACAGAATAAGTGTGATGAATTCTTCACAGATAAGGTTGACAGCATCAGGTTGGAGATCTGTGCAGCATGCTTTAATGGGTGTGGTGGTGATTGGTGGGAAGTTGCAAGTGCCCAGTTTGTCTGGTCTGACTTTGGCCAGTTGGTGATCACCAAGGCCACTGATTTACGGTGATTAAAACAATGAAATTCCATTTTCAAGACTTCAGATTCTGGAATTGCACTGGTGATAGTTACTCTAATTTCCATATTTTACTGGGATTCTGCTATCATTTTTTTAGTATGTTCAAAAATAATCAGAATAAAAGAAAGTTTAATATACAGAACATTAAATAAAGCTAATTGAAAACAGTACAGGAAGAAATTATAAGAAAAATACAAGTTTTGTAGATATGCTGATCTGATATAAAATGCCAAATTCCATGAAATCTGTGTTTGTACCGGTGTTTAGGCAGCCCTAATTCCGGAATTGTACTGGGTTTTCCATTAAAAAATGAAAATCAGTGGCCTTGGTGATCACTGATTGAGAAGATCATCCAGGGTATGCATCTGACCTACTGTGGTTTGGATCTGGGCCCAACTTGCCTCCTTGTGGCATGTGTTGAGGTAATCAGTCTGGTCCTGGCTGAGATAGTCTAGTATTTGTTAGAGACAGGGGTGTTTTTTGACAACCTGAAGAAGGTGGTGGTAACACCTTTCCTAAAGAAATCTTCTCTAGACCCTGACTGCCTCATCAATTACAAACCAGTCTCTAACCTGCCCTTTGTGGGTGAGGCTATTGAGAAGGTGGTCACACTGCAACTGGAGGATCATTTTACCATCCACGATGTCTATGGTCCTCTCCAATCTGGATTTAGGAAGAAGCATAGTACCAAGATGGCACTGGTTCAGTTGCTTAATGATCTCCTGATAGTGAGAGATCAGAAGAGCTGCTCCATCTTGGTTCTTCTTGCTTTCTCATCAGCATTTGACACCATGGACCAAGGAGTGTTATTGGAGCACCTGCAGTGGAGCTGTGGATTGTTGGGATCAGTCCTCAGGTGGTATCATTCTTTCCTCATGGGCAGGACTCAGAGAGCGGAGTTAGGGATTTATTCTTTGCCCCCCCTTCCCCTGTCCTGCGGGGTGCCCCAGGGCTCTGTTTTATCACCCATGTTGTTTGCGGTGTACATGCTGCCATTGGGGGACATTATAAGGCAGTATGGGCTGAGGTTTCACTGCTATGCAGATGACACTCAGCTATACATGTAAGTAAGAAAGTAAGTAAGTAAGTAAATAAATAAGTAAAACTTTATTTATATAAAGTGTCTTTCCAAAACCAAGGTGATTTTACATTAAAACATCGTATTCAATATACAGAATAAGACAACACATAAATAATATTTACATATATATGTCCTGTAACTACACAATTTTCAATAAATCCATTAAACATCAGGAAAAGCCATCTGGAAGAGGCATCTCTTAAGCTTAGTTTTAAAACTTTGGACGGTCAGGCACGCTTGTATCCGACGAGGTAAAGAGTTCCACAGGGTCAGTGCCGCAAATGCAAATGATTGTGCACCAGATGTCTTCAAATGGACCCTGGGAACTTCTAGCAATCCATCATTGGTGGATAGGAGGGGCAGTAGGGGCAGAGGAGTTCTTTCAGATAGAGAGGTCCCTGATTGCGTAGGGCTTTAAAGGTCAACAAAGCGATCTTAAAGGTGATCCACCACTGCACTGGCAGCCAGTGCAGTCTGCGCAACACAGGTGTAATGTGACTAGCCCTAGAGGTGCCAGTCAATAACCTGGCTGCAGCATTCTGCACCAGCTCCAAGTGGCAGAGTTCAACCCCAGGTAGCCCTAGGTGGAGGGTGTTGCAGTAATCCAAAGAGGAGGTCACGAATGTGTGGACCAGAGTTGGAAGATCATCCGGCGGAACCAATTGTTTCACCCTGGGGATGTTCCTCAGATGGTAAAGAGAGGATTTGACTACTGCTGCACCTGAGATCTAAGGATCAGGCCATCATCAAACACTATGCCAAGGTTCCGCATCTGGCTTGAGGTGGTCAGTGGGATGCCTCTGTGCCATAGTCCAGAGGCTCACCTACCAAACCCACCTGCCGCCTGATGATCAGGGTCCACAACCAGCACCTCAGTTTTGTCAGGATTCAGGTGCAGCCAACTAGAGCTCATCCAATCATGGATCTCAGGCAGGCAGTTGTTAAATACCAAGAGAATGTCCTTTGTAACTGAACAGGGTGGAGCTGCCTCGATTTTTGACAAGTAGCCTCTCTGAGATCCAAGACTGGATGAGCGCCATGTGGCTGAGGTTGAACCCTGATAAGACTGAGGTGCTGGTTGTGGACCCAGGTCATCAGGTATAGGGGCCATCAACTGATCAGCCCTCCGGGTTTTGGCTTAGAGGCAGCCAGCTGCTGACCTCCGACAGGGTGCATAATCTGGGTGTTATGCTTGATGATGGATTGACGCTTAAATCACAGGTATCATCTGTTGTCAAGACCTAATTTTCCCATCTGAGGAATATCACCCATATTAAACACCTTGTCCTGCCTGATGATCTTCCAGTGTCGGTCCATACCATCGTGACCTCCTGCCTTGACTACTGCAATGCCCTGTACCTTGGGCTACTGGGAGTTGATATCCATTATTACAGCTGGTGCAGAATGTGGCAGCCAGGCTGTTGACTGGTTTATCTATAGTATGCCATGTCACACCTGTGCTCCGCAGTCTGCAGTGGCTGTCTGTTCAGTGGCAGATCACTATCAAGGTCAGTTTACTGACCTACAAGGTCCTACATGGACAGAGACAACAGTATTTGCAAGACCTCCTTTGCTCCTATCACTCCTTCTGCTCCTCCGATGAGAGATTGCTAGAGGTTACCTGGGTCCATTTTAATACCTCAGGTGACAGGTAATTTGCATTCGTGGCTCTGACCTTGTGGAACTCTCTACCTCGCCGGGTGAGAGAGTGCTGACCATGGAGAGTTTTAAAATCAGCACGTAAAACATATCTACAATGTGTATGAAAAGCACTGTATAAATGCTGATTCTTCTTCTTCATCAGGCAGTGTTTTACTTAATATGCCAGACTGAGCTTAGCAGTAACTGCTTTACACACAAGTTGAATATGGAGAAAAAAATCAAGATGGTGTCAAGTGTGACCCCTAAGTATTTAAATGATGGCACTAACATCTGTGGAATTCTATCTGTGTACCTAATGGATTGGGTGGGTGGCAGGCTCTAAATTTGGCAGTGGGACCCAAAAAGCATGGTCTGAGTCTTCTTGATATTCATCACCAGCCTGATTTTGACCATCCAGGCTTCAAACTTGTGGAAGTCATCAGTCGGGTGTGAATTAATGAGGTCTATGCTCTTGAAGCTGTGAAAGAACATAAGGTCATCAGCATACAGAATAAAAAATAAATAGTCCTGGGGATCAAGCCCTGAGGGACCCCAAGCTTAACAGACTGGCTCTGAGATGGCCCCATTGAATTTAACAATCTGTCAGGGGTTAGACAACGTGCACAATCAGGACCAAAGCATGCAATTTGGAGCACAACAGTGTGTGGCTGGCCAGGTTAAAGGCTTTGGATAGGTCACCAAAAATGACTTCAGTGAGCTGACTCTGGTCCTTGGCAGTTTTGACCCAGGTGACCACATGTGTGAGGACTATGGTGGTGCTATGGACCTTGAAGCAACCATGCTGCTCTGGTGTTAATATGTTGTGGGGGTGGAGGTGCTCTGTAAGCTAAACAGATACAACTCACTCAAGCAGCTTACTGAAGGCAGGGAGTATCTTCCTTCCCTATTTTTCTTTAAAAATCATTTGAGGATTTTCCTTTATGACAAAATACTGTGTAGGTGTTATTAACAAGAGCTTGTCTCATTATCACATTATTTAAGTCTACTACTAATTACATATACACTGCTCGTTGTTGAAGAACTGCTTGTTATTTATTGTATTGTATTGTTTGTTATGTGTTCTATGACTTGGACACCTTTGAAAATGGGCTCTGAGCTCAAAGATCTTACGAATGTGAATAAAATGAAAATGTAAAAAATGAAGATAGGTTGTTAAGAGAATATACCCCTCACAGTTCTAGTCACAACCCAGCATCAATACAATTATTAGGTTTCAGTCTTACCATGAATATCATTAAATATCTGGACCCATAGTTCTGATATTGCAGTACTAAGTTTGGTTTGGAAATCAGATGAACTTAAGCACCTTGGTATTTATTTGCATACTTCAGGCCATGAGTTGAAGCTTTATAATTTAGATTCTTCATTGGAGCAGTGGAAGCAACATCTAACACATTGACAGCATGTACCCATGTCCTTATGGAGTAGGATTAATATAGTTAAAATTAACATATTACCATGGGTGTTGTGTCCCCTTAGTATGTTATATTTAGTGATCCCCAGTTCATGGTTTCATACTCTACATCACCTGATATTTAAATTTATTTGGCATGGTATAGCAGTCCGCAGGGCTTATTACAAACTTATAAACTAGTGGCTCCCAAGGCAGAAAGAGGGTTACTGTTACATAATTTCAATTTTATTATTTGGCTATTCATAGTGCTAAGTACTTTCAATGGTATAGGAATCTGTTTTGCTTTGCTTCCACAACTTATGTCCCAGTGGTTAGATATCCTTACAGCAGCTTTGTACTCAACAAGAGTGGCCTTACTTCTCTTCTCCATTGCCCCTCCTAAATATTTTCCTCCACCTACTCGCAAGTCAACACAATAACCAAATTAAAAAAAAAGTTACCTAGACAATGCCATTTACTAGCTGGTATTTACTCACCTGCTCAATCCTGCTATAAGGAAAATTATGATGTTGCAAGACTTTTTTAAGCAATGTTCCATGAGTATACCAGTGGAGTCTTTCTATCCTAGCATACTGATTGTACCCTACTTGTCAGAGATCATGTTCAGTCCACCATCCCCAGATATTCATGATTGGAGAGGATATCTCTGCAATGTGGGATGGTTTTCTTTTTTCTTAAAGGTACTATAAGGGATTTCTTTTGAGGGGAGAAGGAAGGTGTGGGCCAGAAGGGTTGGGTGGAGGGAACTTAATTCACAATCAGGGTTAAGTCAGGTGGAGGATGTGAGGGGAATTGGTTTTGGTATGCAGGATAGAGGATGGGTTTTACTTACCCCACAGAGGTTGATCCCTCCTCCCCTGGTAGCTACCACCCTATCTCCCTTCACCCTACTCTGGCTAAACTACAGGAACATCTTGTTCTCTTACAACTCTCCCCTTTCCTTGATTTCTCCTCTTTCTTTACCCTTACCAGTCCCACTCCACCTCCACCTCCATCTTGTGACTCACTGTCACTATCCTATCTGCCGTGGATCAGGGCTTGGTCATCTTAGCCATTTTTGTTGACTTGGCCAAAGCCATCAACACTGTTGCTCACACTATCCTTCTGGAAAAGCTAAAGGCAGTACGGATCTCTGTTTACTCATTTGAGTGGTTCTGCTTCTACACTGAGGGCAGGTCTGAAGTTGCCTGTATTGGTGGCGCTTTATTTCCTCCTCTTCCTGTCTGCCCTGGCATACCCCAATGATACAGTACATCCTTGGCCCTTTTCTAGTCTCCATATTAATGAATGATCCTGCCTCTGCCTGTTCCTCCTTCACATGAATGCAGGTGACACAGTCATCTATGCCTCTAGAGCCTCTGACTCTGCCATCTTGGTTGGGCTCTGAGTGGACTTCATCCATATACAGCACTGGTTCTGGGCTAATCAGCTATTCCTCAATTATAAGAATGTGGTCTCCATTACTTTTGGTACAAGGCAGAAACTAGCTAAGCCCTCCTTCCCTCCTTCCATTCCCATGATGGTGTTGCAGTGGAGGATGTTTCCTACTTTAAATGCCTTGGGGTGTGGCTGGGTCATCACCTCAATTTTTCAGTTCATGTGAATGCCATCCACCAGAAGTTTCATCCAAAACTAGGTGTGCGTTACAGGAATTAAGGTGAATAACCTGCTTCCTGCACACAGACAGATTGTCTCAAAGATAATTCTCCTACTTTTTGACTATGGTGACATTGTTTACAGTGCTGCTTCTAGATCTCCCTATACCCACTATTTCACTCCTTCTGCTGCTTTGCCTGTGATTGTCCCCATTAGAACCCACTACTACTCCCGTTACTCCTCTGTCTCTATTCTCTCCTTTGATGCCAGGTGCCTTGCTCTTTGCATTAGTTTCATCTCCAAATTGTGGCTTAGGTCCCTTCCCCCTTACCTTTCCTTTCCTCCCTCCTCAATTCCCTCCCATCTACCTCCTACTCCATTTGCTGCTCTGGCCATCACTCTCTTTTGCTCCCCTCTGTAAAATCCTTTGCTGGTCAAGCTGCCTTCTCCTTACACTTCCCCAAAGTATGGATCTCTCTTTCCATTGCCATTCGTAACTTATGTTTTGGATTTGTGTAACTGACTGTTGTTAAGTTATTGCTGTACTCTCCTGATTTCCCCAACCCCCAGGACACATCTGGAAATGAACTATTTTAGCACAGTATGTCTTTCTTGGTAAATCTTTTGAAAAAATGAATTAACTAACTAAATAACTCAGATGAGCTAATAGCGTGTGCATCATCAAACTGCACTGGAAGGGGGGAGGATGGGGGTTTTCACAGCACAAGGTGGTGGGATGGGGGATAATTGAATGTAAAGGAACTTAGTGCTGGGAGGGATGGGAAAATCCAAACTGAGTGGGTGGGGGAGCTTGATAAAGAAAAAACTTTTTTTTTAAACTTTGCAGTGTGAAGTTGGAAAGAAAGACAGGAACTTTGAAAAGCTTCACAAAGTGCAATGTTCCACTTCTCTGGTCCTTGTATACTTGCCTTGTGTTCCATTTAAACATCTACATAATTCCATTTCTTGATTCTCTGTATATTTGTTTTGTGTACTATTTAAGGGGTACAGATTTAGATCACTTTTTGGGTCCTTATATAATTGTTTTGTGTGTCATTAAAAGGTACCTATTTAATTCCGCTTCTCAGTTCTTGGTATATTTTCTTAGGGACTCTTGGGTCCCTACGAGAGATGTTGCAAAGTTTTATTCCACCTGCGAAGTTCGTTTGAAGTCGCCAAATTTGCCCTGTGAAAAATTTCATAAAAATGCCTTTTTTAATATTATTTACTGATATACATCCCTACGTCTTGACCAACCTCTCCTTTGGGACACCAGGGACTGTACTCACCTCCCCCAGAAACCCCCATTGCCAACTCCTGCCTCATATTGGAGTCACCCTCAGGGTAACCCGACATATCCCTTCATCGGGCAGGTCCTCTCCTTCCAGGGAGAATGTGCCTTGCAGCTTACCTTTCTTGGTCCTTGGTGCTACCGAGGTTGGTCCCAGCTGTCTGGGGGCTCCGTGGCGATTAGGGTCCAGGCGGCCATCATCCAGTTGGGTGAGATGCCATTTTCCCAGGTTTTCCTTAGCCCCATCTGCAGCATCATTCTGTAGTGCTTCCAGTCTCCACCAGGGGCTGCTACAGAGCGAGGCAAGCTCCCCAACCTGCTTCAGGATAGGAAAGCAGTCCTCCAGATGCTCAACCCTCTCCTTCCCCTGCTGATCCCCATCATCCCCAGTCTGTTCCTGGACCCGGGTTGCTGGCATGACGCGAGGTGTGGTATCCAGTGCGTCAGCCCTCAGCACCACTAGACTGGCCTGAAATTACTTTTTAATGACAAAACATTGTATGTATCTTTGAAGTTAACTTCAACTGTTAACTTCGACTTTTGTTCCTAACTTCGAAGTTCTTGAAAAAAAGGGTTTGTCACGTGATTCATATCCTGCATGTAACATGGGATGCCCCAGTCAGGCAGGAAGTGAGTGCTTCAGTGTAATTTCATCATTCAGAGCTGAGTGAAGCAGCAGACAGCAGCAGATCTCAGAGCTACCTACAGTAGCAAACCAACCCTATTTGAAATATTAAATTATGTTCATTTTCTAATTTTATTTTCACCTTCATGTGTCTGTCATTGATATCTTTATTTATCTTTATTTTGCACTGAACATGTTTTTTAGTGTATATTTGTTTTGGTTAGTTTAGAAAGTGTAGGGTGTGTAGTGTGTGTGTGTGTGTGTGTGTGTTTGTGGTGTCTCTTTTTTCTCATTTTCTTAAATTTTTTTTATTTTAAATGGAGAGAAGTGGGAAGGAGATCAGAAAGGGTGGGGCAGCTGGGATTAGGATCAAAAGTAGAGCATTTGAGAGATGAGTGAGTGAGCCCCCCCCAGATCAGGATGGGAGTTCCGCTGCTCCATTGCAGCAGCAGCAGCAGCAAGATCCACAGACCCCCCCAGCAGAAGTCCATGGTGTCTGCCTCATTCCTGAGTCCCAATGTTGCCTGTGCCACACCCAGCAGCTCAAGCACCACTGGCAATATCCAGCACCCTGCCAACATAGCATCTGGTTCTACCCCCTTCCCTGGGCAATGTGTTGTGTGGGAGTTCTTTGATGTAGATCCTGCAGATGAAACAGTGTCCATCTGCAAGGTCTGTGGTTGCATTGTAAGGTGGGGGAACAAGACAGCCACCTTGGGACCAGCAGCAAATGGACATACCTCCGAATCCACCACCTGGAAGAGTGGCAAGCAAAGGAGCATGAGATGGGTGGAGTACGTGGTGGTGGTAATGTAGGAGAGCAGTGGGAGGTGGTCCATCATGCCGGTGTCAGTCGGGATGGCATCCGTAAGGAGGAACACTGCAGTCATCGGCCACAGACAAGATGATAGGCAGCAGCAGCAGCAGGTGATGTGGACCCCACAGCACCCACCATACAGAGGGATGTGGCAGCACTGTGGGATGAGGTGCAACAGCTGTGCTAGGACTTCAGTCAGTTTTGGCAGGAAGTGAGAGATCAGCCAGACAATGTTATGTCCAGTCATGAGAAGGTTCTCACTGTCCTGTTTGAGCTGCGTGGTGGTGGTGGTCCATGCTGTGTCCATATTTCCTCGCTGTTGTGTACACCCCCTGTTCCCTCAAAAAATATAAAAAGTTATAAAAAAAAAATATTTGCTGTCTATACTTAAACTCTTAACTTCTTTTTAATTACAGTCAAATATTTATTTCTAAGCTTTTTTGTGTTATTGTTATAAGTTGTTGAGGTCCATATTTCATTCCATCTTTTCACTTTCTCACTCCCTTAATTTTATCCTTATGAACAGTTAAGGATTCACCTTTCTGAATGAAGACACACTTGTATAACCAGGCTTTTTCAGGGATATTTTGAGTTCAATTTGATATGGTTGTTTTAGTATGTTTTGATGTTTTATGATGTATGATGATTTTAATGTTTTAATTGTAAAGGCACCCTGAGCTTTGGAAGGGCGCCTTATATAAATAAAGATTTGCTTGTTTACTTTCTTTGATGACCATGGCCTTTCCCTTTCCCATTCTGTTTTTTCTTTAAAGAAAATGTCTAAGATTTTGGTAATGGCATTTTAAATACAGTAGCTCATTACTTTCTTCTCGGGATAGCCATTTGAGCACAGAAAGGAATGTTTTCCTTACGTCAACTACGGGAGGGAAGTGATCAAAAATTGTGCTGAACAGATGGCCAGGCAACCCCTTCAGTTGCTGAGCTGCTGGCCCCACCTCCATGCTTAGGCAGTTAGTGTTGTCTAACCCGGCAGAACACAGGAGTGTGAAACATAGAACTCAATGGATGAAATTTTTGAAACAGTTTCATTTATGTTAAAGCAACCTTTGTTATAAATAAAAGTCATTGCTCAACTAATAGGGCCCCTGTTAGTCGGGCAGTGACTTTTATTTATATTAAAGGTTCCTTTACTATATACAGCATCAAACAGTTCAGAAAATTTCCTCCTTTGACTTTCATGTGGCACATCTCCTCCCACTGCCTGGTTAGACATCACAAAACATCTGAGTGAGGGGGTGGGGCTGGCTGACCAGGAAGTGGAAGAGTTCAACTGACTATCTGCACAGCACAATTTGCAATATCTTCCCTTCCGTAGTGGACTTAATGAAAAAAAATCCTTTATGGGCCCAAATGAGTGTTGCTAGCATAAGGTAATGGACTAATGTATTTTAAAAGCCATTACCAAAATCTTAGACATTCTCTTTAATCTTTACACATGAACCCCATGCCTTCAGTTTGTTTGTAGTGATTCATGGGTCCTGTCACTATCCATGAATGCCAAATATTGTACACAGTAACTGCAAATGAAGATAAACATGATTCTTGTAGTTAAGTGTTGAGGGCCTGCCACCACCACCCCACCACCACCATCACCGCTGCCACCTCTATGCCAGTCAGACATGAAAAATTGTGTACCAGAGAAACCACATTCCCGCTGCCAAATACTGCTGTTGCACCACTCATAACAGTTGGGAAAAACAACATTAGAAAAATTGAAGAGATGTTAAACATTGCTGTATAGTTGTGCAAGGCTGAGCTTTTATCATCCCATCCCAGTAATGCAACACAAATATCAAGTGGCTGTGTTGACAGTGAGTATGGAGAGCGTAGCTTAATGAAAGGGTGCTTTGCTGCTGCTGCTACTGCTGCTGCTGCTGAGACATGGACTCTCACTCACTGATGAATTGGAGTTATGATGCTGACACATAGTGCAAAGGTAAGTATCATTTTTATTTCTTTATAATTGGGGGGTTACTGGTACCTGGTCAAAGACTAATATGTTCGTATTACTATTTCATTCATTTTCAGTTATGGATGCTTATGACATCATACTGCTGCTGCCAGACAGATATAACACAGATGTTGTTTTACTTCACAACATTTGCCAACCAAGAAGGTAAGTACTTTTTTTTTGGGGGGGGGGACCTTGCTTCTGTGCCATGGATACATTGATTGTAAATCACTGTCTCTGCTCTTCTTCATTATAGGTACCCTTTTGCCTGTCATTTTTACCAGTGAGGGGCTGGATTCCACAAGCAACTGATGATGACTGGCTAACCCAGGGCTATGATGAGTACCATCCAGCTGTATCCATGGTATTGCACCTTACAAGGTAATTATTATTTCATTTACCTTTGATGGAGGTGTGGGCATTTTCAGTGTAAATTGTGCCTGATGCAATAGTCAATATTTCCCGTTGCTTCTGTTATAATTTCAGATACAGTACTTTCCAGAATGTGTCTGCACTGCTGCCTGCTGCTGCTGGATACTTGAGTTGACAGAACTGACAAGATGAAGATGGCTTGCTTGCCCGGTGATGCACCTGGCAGAGTGCCAAATGGCTGGCCTTTTTGTTGTTGTGCCATTAATGGGGTGCTCCTTGACTGAGGATTGTCAATGGTACTCACAGGCACTACACAACACACCTCTGTGCCTTTTTTGTTTTTCATGACTGGGGTAGCAATCACACTTTGACTTGGGGTGGTAGTCCTGCAGCTAGGACCACTACTTGGCCACTTCCAGAATCCTCCTCATCCAGTACCACATACATGTTCCCCTCTCCTCACCTGCACCTCCATCTCCCTCATGAAGTGCCGAGTGTATTTGGCTTACATTGCCCACTGATTTGGATGGACTGGAACCACTGGAGCTGGCTGTCTTCTGGTGCTGACGCCACCAATTTGGGTACCTGTTTTTAAGGTGTGTATGTTGCCCAGCTGTTCTGAGGTGACTACCCTTCTTAGCCCTACTTACTCAGGTTTGACACAGTTGGCAAACTGCCACTGTCTCGTCAGGTGGGTCCAGTACATAAAAATCCCACACTAGGGATTTACAGTGCCTTGTATTTACTTGGTGTCAGGATGACTGGGATAGCAAAGGAGAAGAGTTGCTCTTTGTTATGTTGTGGGGTGACTGAAAAATGGGAGAAACAGTGCTGGGGAGTCCTTTTCCTTGGTGGTTATAGTAGTTAAGACAATAGGAAAGACACATTCTGTAACAGCCTGTTTTGGCCTTTTCTTTTCAGGCTCCCATGAGTGATCCTTGTCATCTGACACATCAGCCACATCATAGTCTGCAAAAAAGATGGCATTCTTATTATCCTCTGCAGGTCTGTCCTTCTCAGTAGCAGCAGGCTCTGTGACAGGCACCTCCTCTTCATGTTGCTCCACATGTACCACCTCACCCTCACCCACTGCCACTGGACACACATTATCAGGCTCCACCTCTGACCCACCATCACCAACAGCACCACTTCCAAATTGCATTTCAAAACCAACCACCTCCATCCCCCACAATTGCTTGTTTGGTGGTGGTGCTGCTGTTTCCTGTCACCATGTCTGCCACAGATTTAGCAGAGAAAAACTTAAAGGCAGTAAAAGTCAATACCAGAGCAAAATACGTTGCTACTACTGTTATTGCCCACCACACAGTCATCTGAAAGCTGTCCTGCCGCTCTCACTGACATGTTTTTGGTTCCTGCACCACTATTAGGGACCACAAATTGAGCAATGTTCTTTGCAGCTGCTCCACGGCCTCTCCCTTTAGTTGCCCTTTTCTTCCCAGTCATTCTTCAGTGCATGCAGGGACACAACTGCCAATCTGGTTAAATCACAGTCAGGAAGACAGTGACTTTTTTCTAAATAAAGGTGTGCTGGCAGGGACACAACAATCACTCTGGTTAAATTGCAGTCAGGACAGTGATTTGTTTCCTAGCACAAGTGTGCACACAGGGACATACAACAATCACTCTGGTTAAATTGCAGTCAGGATGACAGTGATTTTTTTTTTCTAAATAAAGATGTGCTGGCAGTGACACAGCAATCACTTTGGTTAAATCGCAGTCAGGATGACAGTGATTTTTTTTCTAAATAAAGATGTGCTGGCAGTGACACAACAATTACTCTGGTTAAACTGCAGTCAGGAGGACAGTGATTTTTTTCCTAGCACAGGTGTGCATGCAGGGACACACAACAATTACTCTGGTTAAATCGCAGTCAGGAGGACAGTGATTATTTTTCTAAATAAAGGTGTACCGGCAGTGACACAACAATCACTCTGGTTAAATCGCAGTCAGGACAGTGATTTGTTTCCTAGCACAAGTGTGCACACAGGGACACACAACAATCACTCTGGTTAAATTGCAGTCAGGAGGACAGTGATTTTATTTCTAAATAAAGATGTGCTGGCAGTGATACAGCAATCACTCTGGTTAAATCACAGTCAGGAAGACAGTAACTTTTTTTCTAAATAAAGGTGTGCTGGCAGGGACACAACAATCATTCTGGTTAAATTGCAGTCAGGACAGTGATTTGTTTCCTAGCACAATTGTGCACACATGGACACACAACAATCAATCTGGTTAAATCGCAATCAGGAGGACAGTGATTTTTTTTTTTTTTTTTTTTTGTATAATATTTTTATTTGCTTTTACAACAAACTTCAACATACAAGTAAATACACAACTTATTCATTCTACTATCACCATCATACATTATAGAAATCACTCTTTTAACTTCATTCCAAACTTTATTTCATTCAGATTAAACTAAGTTAAATTAAATTAAGTTAAATTAGATTAAATTAAAGTAAATTAGAATAAAATAAAATAAAAGTGCATCCAGTGTACTCATGCTTATACATCCAGTCCTGTTCCCATTCTTATGTTTCCACAGACTTTTCCTTCATTCATTATTATCCTCCCTTTTACTCTTCTTTAAACCTTTCCACTGCCACCTCTTTTCCTGCTTCTTCTTTTCTACTTTCTGTGTATCCCCTCCCTTCGTCCTTCTCTCTCTCTCTCTCAACCTCCTGTACCTTCCCATAGCATGCAGCTCTCCTCCTCCAACAAGGTGGCCAAAAAGGGGTCCAATGTCTTGTAAATCTTTCCTCTCTTCTCCCATTACATAGGTTAACCTCTCAAGCCCCAGTGTCTGCAACACCATCTTCCACCACCCTTGTACCGTCGGTACCACTTGTGATACCCAAGTATTCTGGATCCCATGGTGAGCCAAAACATATAGCACCCTGACCCACCTAGGTAATAACATCCACTCCTCCTCCTCCCCATCTTCCACCCCAAATAAACACCCTAGAGGGTCCATTGGCAGCTCCTAGCAATCTTTCCCACTCTAATCACCACTTCCTTCCAATATTTCTGCAGTATCGGGCACTCCCAGAAACAATGCATATATGTCCCCCTTCCCGACCCACACCTTCCACATAAGGGTGATACTTCAGGGTGCGCCTTATGCACAATCACCGGTGGGTGATACACTCTATGAATGAATTTGTAGTATGCCTCCTTATATTTGTTGCATACCATAATTCCAGAATACATCTGGAGCAGTAATTTCCTATTTTTGTCCGTTATGTCCCTACCAAGATCTCTTTCCCACAGTTTCTTAGTTCTTACCATCCTGTCAGGGAGTATAGCCTTTCCTCTCTTCACTGCCCAGCCTATAAATCCTTTCTCTTGATTTTGAGCTGCGTAGATCATCCCCTCCACCAGGTCCACTTCATACATCCCTTTATTTTCCTTTCCCAGATTTCCCATATATGACCTGATCTGAAAATACCTGAATCTGTCCCTCGTACCCCCTCCTACCACCTCCTGCAGCTCCTGTAATGAGCAAACCCGCCCTCCTACCAGTAGATGCCCCAAACTTCTTATTCCCTTTCGTTCCCAATTCCCATAGCCTATATCTTCCAACCCTGGTAAGAAGTAAGGGTTCCCAGCCACAGGCATTAAAAGTGTCTCCTTTCCTTGTGTCCATCCTTTTCTCCTTAATTCCTTCCAGGCCATTAATACCTGCACTACTAGATGATTAACTTCTCTTCCCCTCCTATATGATCCTAATCCTTTACTGTGGAGATATGCCGTTAGCTTACCCTGGGTCATTCCCTGCTCCAATTCAACACAGCTGGCAACTTCGGGCATATGTACCCAGTCTGCCACGTATCTTTGCTGTATGGTCAAGAAATAGTTTCCTAAATCCGGGAAATTTAAGCCCCCTTTTCCTTTATCTGCCTTTAACCTCCCCAAACTAACCCTCAGGCACTTTCCTTTCCAAATAAAGGCAGTAAAGATCTTCTCCAACCTTTGTACGTCCTCCTTATACAGGCCAAGGTGTAGCATTTGCAAGAGGTATCAGATCCTAGGCAGCACATTCATTTTTATTATATTAATTCTGCCCAGCCATGACACTGGTAGCTGTGTCTACCTTCTTAGATCTGCCTCTATTGTTTTTATCAATTTGGTGTAGTTTAAATTATAAAGGGACCCTAGTGATCTACCAGCCTGGACCCCTAAGTATGTCATAGTCGTCCCCACCCCTTTGAGTCCCTATTGTCTTACCTTTTCTCCAGCCCCCTTAGGCCACATTACCTCAGACTTTCCCAGATTAATTTTGTAACCCGAGAATTTCCCGAACTCCTCTACTAACGACAGAAGTGAGGGAACCGATCACCTAGGGTCCTTCATGAACAACAACATATCATCCATGTATAGTGCCAATTTATGTTGTGACCTACCTCCCCCCCTCACCCCCGTATACTCCCACATTTTCTAATTGCTACAGCCAAAGGCTCTATCGCAAGCACAAGCAATAAGGGGGAAAGCGGACAGCCCTGCCTCGTGCCTCTTTCCAGCATTAAACTCTCTGACCTACTGCCATTTATGACCACCTGTGCCCTAGGCCTTCTATACATCACCTTTATCCATCCCAGGAATGGTTCACCCAGACCAAACCTCCCCAGTATTTTAAACAAGTAGTTCCATTCCACTCTATCAAATGCTTTTTCGGCATCCATTGAGAGGATCCCTATATCTTCCTTTCCCCTATTCGCTCTCCATAGTATGTTAAGCAGCCGCCTCATGTTATGATACGACTGCCTTCCTTTAATAAACCCCGTTTGGTCCGGGTGAACCATCCCAAGGAGAATCTCCTCCAATCTGCTGTCCAAAACTTTAGCCATTATCTTCAAATCACAATTTAGCAGTGATATCGGTCAATACGAGGCACACTGTTGTGGATCCTTTCCCTCCTTTGGTATGAGGCATATGATAGCATCATAGCACGTGTCCGGTAAGCTAACCTCCTCTGTTTCCCCCCTTTGATGGAACACTCTACACAGCACCCATGCAACTCGGGCTCCCATCACTTTATAGTACTCTGCAGGATATCCTCCGCTCCACTAGCTTTCCCCTTCTGCAGCCTTTGGATAGCTTTCATCACTTCCACCTCCATTATTGGTTTCCCCAACTTTTCCCTCTGCATCTGAGTGGCTTTTGGCACTTCTATTCTCTCTAGGAATTCTAACATCTTTTCTTTTGTTCCCATATCCTCTGCCTGGTATAACTTTCGGAAAAAGACCTGAAAGGCTTTCTGCATCTCCTTATCCTTGCTCTGCAGGATACCCTTATCATCCCTCACCCCCAAAATTCTATTCAACCTCTTATGTCCCTTCATAAGGTTAACCACCAGTGGCCCAGGTTTATTTCCCCATTCAAATATGTATCTTTTGTTAAATAGGACAGCTCTCCCTGCATCTGATCTCAAATGTGCATTTAACGCCTCCCTTACCTTGTCCAACATTCATACCAGCTCCCCCTTTTCACCTCGAGCCACTCTCCTTTCTAGCTCCTTTAATTTACTTTCCAGCTCCCTTCTATGTGCGCATCATTTCTTCTTTATGCGGGATGCATATTCAATAATTGCTCCCCTCATAAACACCTTTCCCGTTTCCCAGAGTAAGTTGTTCGAGATCCCTTCTTTATCACTTGTTGCCATAAACAAATCCCAACTGTCCTCCAGATGCTTTCTAAATTCCTCATTCTGGGCCATATAAGTGGGAAATTTCCATGTGGAGGGAATTCCCTGTCTCTCTCTCTCGCTTCCTTGTATTTTCATTACCACCATTGCATGGTCCAATATGTGTATGGGGCTGTGATGTGTCTCCCACACCCACGCATACCACTCCCTCATGGCGTAAATGTAATCTATTCACGTCCATGTTTTGTGGGGTTTCAAAAAAGAATGTATATTCCCTCACTCCCGGGTTTGCCGTTCGCCATACATCCACCAGTTCCAGCTCTGCCATTCTCTCTTGCCATTGTTGCATCCCCTCTGACACTCTTCCTTTCCCTTCAGAATGGTCCATTTTGGAGTCCATAGGCCAATTCAAATCCCCCCATTATTAATCCTGGGAATTGCTCTCAGACCAGTAAATCCAGCAAAGAGGCATAGAATTGGCAGTCATGTACCACCGGGGCATACACCGATCCCAAAGTAATCTGCTCCCCATCCAGGGTTCCTACGATGAAAATAAATCTCCCCTCCTTCATATCCCGAATTACCCTCTGCACTTCTAAATTCAGGCCTTTATGTATCAGTATGGCAACCCCTCTTTTATGCATGGATGCAGAAGCTGCATAGCACCTCCCCACCCACCCTTGAGCCAATTTGGCATGCTCTACTTCTGTTAGGTGTGTTTCCTGTAGCAGAGCTATTTGGGCTCCCCCTCTCTTAAGGGCTGTCAGCAACATAGACCTCTTTACTGGATTAATAATACCATGAACAATCCAAGTAATTACATTAATACTTTTGTTAGCTGACATTCCCAAATATTAATTATTTCCCTTTCCCCTTCACATTCCGAACCATAGCATGATATTTGTACATATCCAGTTTCAATGGCTGCACTTTGCTCACAAAAATAATATATCAATAACAAAACACACAAATTCAATAACAATGCAAACATATAACTTTGTACATGTATCCCCCTACTCCCCTTTCCTCCCTTACCCGTTGTCTCCTTCCTTCCCCTTCCATACCTCCTTCCCTTACCCTTCTCTCTGCTTGCTCATTTCCCTCTATCCCTAATCTGCCCCATTTCCCCTCCTCCTCCCACAACTCCCTCCATTCCTTGTTTTCTTCCTTTCCTTTCCAGCGTTCCCGCCCTTTCTTCTCCTCTTTAGAGAACCCCCCATCCAGACCCTTTCCTTCTCCCCCTCTCCCCCTTGTGTAGTCCCCCTGTCCTTAGACACTATCAGTCTACTGGACTCAAGTGTCTGCCTCATCCCCAGGTACTGAAAGAGATGCTCCCACGCTCTCCCCCCACAGTCACTTTATCTTTGTGTCCCTTGCCCTGCACCTTCACCCTTTTAACTATCCCACTTCCTTGCCAGTGCCTCAAGCGTTTCCTTTCCCCTTGCTCCTCGCCCGTTCCCCCACCTCCACCTGCAGGCTTTCTTGGAGCCCCCATCTTGTCCAGCTTTGAGCCCTTCCTCTTTTCTTATCCCTCCCCCTATAGTGTTTTCCCCCCTTTGCGTGGACCATACAGAAATTCCAAGAAAAGACTGGATGGGTCTATCAGCAAGGACAAGCAGGGAGATTAGGCTGTGCTTAAAAGCCAACGCCCCAGGCCCCACTCCCCGCCCACCCTCCTAACTTCACCTAGACCCTCTTCCATTCCACTTCTCTCTTCACGAGCATTTTGGGCCTTCTCCTTCCCATCCAGGTGTTTCTGCCATGTAATACTGGTTCTCGTCCCACAATGGCACATGAAAGGAGAAAGTCCAGATGGGGTATTGCTAAGCTTAATGGAGAAAGGGGCATGTGAGGAGGAGGAGGACCCTGTAAAGACATCTATCCTAAACAGATACTTTTGCTCAGTATTTACTGAAGAGAAGGTAGGGCAGGGCCCACAGCTCAGCATCGTGGACACAGGGGAGAGGGAGGTGAGCACTACTCCCTTCACAAAAGAAAGAGTCCTACAAGAGCTTGCTAAGCTCAGAGTGGATAAGGCAATGGGACCTGATGGCATACACCCCAGGGTACTTAAGAAGCTAAAGGTGGAACTAGCAGAGCCATTAGCAGAATTGTTTAGTGAGTCTCTGAGCACAGGAGGTCCCAGAAGACTGGAGAAGGGCTCATGTGATCCTGCTCCACAAGAGTGGTAGCAGGGAGGAGGCAGGAAACTACAGACCAGTCAGTCTTACCTCAGTAGTGGGCAAGATTATGGAGGCACTCCTTAAGGAAAGGATAGTGCAACACCTGGAATCCATAGGGGCACAGGATCCAAGACAGCATGGGTTTACAAAAGGAAGGTCCTGTCAAACTAATCTCATAGATTTCTTTGACTGGATAACTAGAGTGGTGGACCAAGGAGGAGCAGTTGATGTCGCCTACCTTGACTTCAGCAAAGATTTTGACACTGTTCAACATAGAAGATTGATAAATAAGCTGGGTAGGCTCGGGGTGGGTCAGAAGTTGGTCAACTGGGTGGAAAACTGGTTGACGGACAGAAAACAGAGAGTGGTGGTAAATGGTATACAGTCAGAAGAGATGCAAGTCACAAGTGGGGAACCTCAGTGATCAGTCCTGGGGCCAGTCCTCTTCAACATCTTCATTAGTGACCTTGCAGATGGACTAGAGGGTAAGGTTTGTCTGTTTGCAGATGACACCAAGATCTGCAACAGAGTAGATGATCCAGGTGGGGTGGGCAGAATGAGAAGAGATCTGGATAAACTAGCAAAATGGTCAGAAGAGTGGCAACTGGGATTTAATGCAAAGAAGTGCAAAATCATGCACATAGGAAGAGAACCTGAAGCCACCCATAGGCGGGAGGAGTTGCTAGCAGTCACAAAGGAAGAAAGAGACTTGGGCATCATCATCACTGATGACCTGAAATCATCAAGCAGACCTCTAAAGCAGTAGGTAAGGCTAGGGGTGTTAGGTGTATTAGTAGGGGTATCACAGGTCGTAGAGGAGGTAATAATCCTCTTTACAAGACTAGTGAGCCCCATCTGGAGTACTGCATGTAGTATTGGGCCACACCTTCACAAGAACATTAATAAACTGAGACAGTCCAGAGAGGGCAACCAAAAATGGTGCAGGGACTGCATCAGAAGACATAGGACAGATTAACAGAGCTCAGTATGTATACCCTTGAGCAAAGGAGGGAGAGAGGTGATATGATCGAGGCATTCAAACACCTTAAGGGCATTAACAAGGTGAAAGAGTCTAACATGTTTAAATATAAGAAAAATATCAGGACAAGAGGACACAGCATGAGATTAGAGGGGGCCGATTAAGGGGGAATGTGAGGAAATTCTTTTTCACAGAAAGGGTGATGGATGCACGGAATGGCTTACCACAAGAAGTGGTGTCTATGAATACAGTGCAGGGCTTCAAACAAGCATGGGATAGGCATAAGGGAGCAATACAAATGACTATGACTAGATAGACCACTGACAGAGCAAAGGCCGATGGCACATTTATAAGGTAGAAAATCAAATGGGCAGACTGGATGGGCTTTGCGGTCCTTATCTGCCGTCAGCTTCTATGTTTCTATGTCTCTATGCACGGCAGACAGCATCACCAAATGTCTCCTTCAGTCCTCTCCTCCATCCTCTGGGCAGTCCGCCATTCTTCCAAGACCCCAATCCCTTTCCATACGTGGGGGTAACTCTGTATCAGTCTTTCCAAAAATCACTCTTTCTCCTCCGGCACGAGCTTGAGCAACAAAACTGCAGACCGAACACCAATAAACCGTAAACTGTAAATACTGTCTCTCTTCCTTTACTTAAAACCCAGTGCAGAATTCCTAACTCCATTACTCCATTCCTGGGTTAATCCTCAGCATAGCTTTTGCCTTAAATTCTTCACAAACTCTTCTGCTTTTTCCACTTCCCAGAAGGAGTACATGGCCCCTCATGTTTTATTTTTAACATGGCCGGATACACCAAGAAATTCTTGATCTTCAGATCATGCAGTTGCTGCATAGAATTATTAAATGATTTCCTTCTCTTTAGGAGTCTGGCCGAGTAGTCTTGTGACATATACAGGCAGTGGCCTTCGTACTCCACTCTCCCCTTCTCTTGAAAAGCCTTCAGCACTAGCTCTCTGTCCTGGAAGTGATGGAACCTAAATATTATTTGCCTTGGTGGCTGATCTCCCAGGGGCTTGGACATCACGGCTCAATGAGCCCTCTCAAGCTTGAATTTTCCTTTCACGAGCTGGAGGCCCAGCAAGACAGGCAGCACTTGCGCACAGAAATCCAACACACTTTCCCCTTCCACACCCTGTGGCAACCCTCTTAGCCTTAGATTCAGTCACCTATGGTAGTTTTCTTGCTAATTGAAAGCTTCTTTTAAATCGCTTAGCTCTTTTTGAAGGGCCACAACCTGCCCAGGGGTTGCCAGCAGTTCATCTTCCACATGCGAGATTCTCTCCTCCATCTCCGTCAGTCTGCCCGCTTATACCACTTGTTGCTCCTGTATTTCCTGGAGTTTTAAATCCAGCTTTCCTTCGAGTTTAATTAACCGGGGCTCCAGTGCTGCAATTACCTGTCTCGTAACCTCTCTCCCCAAAGCTGCTACCTCTGCCACCTATAGTGACACTAGGCCTCTGCCATCACCCCCTTTCTTCACATTTTTAGCTGTAGCCCTCTGGCTCTTTGAGGCTCACGAAGTTAGATAATCATCCATCGCAGGTTCATACACTATAAAATGTGTTTTTTCTGTACTCTCGTGCACTTTTATCTTTTATTTTTGTTCTTAAATGGCTGTGTAAAGGGAGCAGCGCAGAGAAACGCATCCATTCAGCTAGCTGCTCATTAGCACCCCGTGATTTTTTTTCTAAATAAAGATGTGCTGGCAGTGACACAGCAATCACTCTGGTTAAATCGCAGTCAGGAGGACAGTGATTTTTGGTGTGCACGCAGGGACACACAACAATCACTCTGGTTAAATCACAGTCAGGAGGACAGTGATTTTTGGTGTGCACGCAGGGACACACAACAATCACTCTGGTTAAATCACAGTCAGGAGGACAGAGATTTTTTTTCTAAACAAAGGTGTGCCAGCAGGGACTCAACAATCACTCTGATAAAATTGCAGTCAGCAGTACACTGATTTTTTTCCTAGCACAGGTGTGCAAGCAGGGACACACAACAATCACTCTGGTTAAATTCGCAGTCAGGAGGACAGTGATTTGTTTTTCCTAGCACAGGAGGACAGTGATTTTTTGCCTAGCACAGGAGTGCACACTGGGACACTCGCTAATCACTCTGGTTAAATCACAGTCAGGAGGACAGTGATTTTATTTCTAAATAAAGGTGTGTCAGCAGGGACACAACAATCACTCTGGTTAAATCGAAGTCAGGAGGACAGTGATTTTTTTTCTAAATAAAGTTGTGCCAGCAGAGTCATCCCGGTGGCGCTGAGGGTTGAGGCGCTGGATGCCACACCTCGTGCTACACCGGCAACCCAGGTTTGGAAACTGACTCAGTCATCTGGGGTCAGCAGGGGAAGGAGAGTATCAAGCATCCGAAGGACTGCTCTCCTTTCCTTGGGTGGGTGGAAAGGTGCTCCACACTGCTTGGTGGCTCCTAATGGAGGCTGGGAGACTGCAGCATGATGAGGAGCATGCAAATGGGTTGGAGCAATGGCACACGTCCTGTAGACAGGTGCGGAACCATGCCCATGTTGCGCTGGACATCATTGCATGTCCACGCTCCTGGGAATCTAAGCAGAAAACCCTTCCCCACTGGCAGGTGAAGTCGGGCCCAGTGGCTGTGGCCCCATGTCCAGTGCTGGGCATCCAGAAGTTTGATCCTGGTTTCCCCTCCATGCCAGCATTCTAGATAGAATGCCTGTAGGAGTGGCAGTCCTTTCTCGGGGGACTCAGAGCTGGGGGGTTAGGGTAAAAGTTGCATGGTAGAGGGTGCCCCCAACCAGAAGATGAATGTATGGAACCTCAGGCAGATGGGCAGAGCCAGTAAGTCATGTGGCCTTGCTGGAGAGAGGTCAGTGGAGGAGGGTGAATAAGCAAAGTTGGAAAAAAAAAATTGTGCCGGCAGGGACACAACAGTCACTCTGGTTAAATCACAGACAGGAGGACAGTGATTTTTTTACCTAGCACAGGTGTGAACACAGGGACACACAATAATCACTCTGGTTAAATTCACAGTCAGGAGGACAGTGATTTTTTTCCTAGCATAGATGTGCACACAGGGACACACAAAATTCACTTAGATTAAATCACAGTCAGGAGGACAGTAATTTTTTTCTTAAGGAAAAACGGGGCAATGGCCCTCTGATTTGGTTCTGAAGACAAGTGTGCCTTCTAAATTGCTCCTACCCTTCCCCACACAGACCACCAAACCACTACTTTTTTTTAACAGAAAACTAAGTACTTCAAGTAAAGAATACAGGAGAAAATTAGCACAAAAAAGTACTGTGTGTGCAAAGGGCACTCACAAACAGTTCTGAAGCAATTTGACCAGAAAAATGCTCTTTTGTATAATGTTTTTAGATTTTTTTATTCTTATTTTTATCCTCCACGGCCTGCAGGTGGAGGTCCATCCTCCTCTGGACACCCTGGTTTCCACCCCCAGGTACCCCCGAGCTCTATTTAATGGGCAATTACAGGCAGTCCCAAGGTAGCAGTGCAGGAATGCCGGAGGGGACATCATGGAGCCTACAGACAGATTTGCTCTCTTTTCTGGTCCCTCCCCATCACAGCCATGATCATGCATGCATGGAGGCATGCGCACATCATGAAGCTATGTTTTGAGTCTCCCAGAATCTGGCACTGCCCCCATTCTCCACCAGGACGCAGCCAGGGAGCGGAATGACATGCCCACCTGTCCCCAGGAGAGGAGAGGAGAGCTCAATCCTCTCTCTCCCCACCCCTGGTGGCCTGAGCTTGCTCCCAAACCCAGGTTGCCAGCATGGCATGAGATGTGACACCTAGCACCTCAACCCTCAGTACCACCAGGCTGGCCAATGTTTTTTGATTTTGATTCTAAGCTGCAAGCACAAGTTCTGCTCTCTAAGTCTCTCTCTCTAACACACTACATTCACAGAACGACCAAACTAGCTTCTCACTGGCTGTTCAGCAACAAGTGACCTCATATCCCATGGTATATTGCAAACTTCGCTTCTCATACTGAACTCCGATGGCAAAGATCCAGCTTCGTGGATCTGGGACACTTCTACTATTAGGCTTAACGTGTTTCAAAGTTTTCAACTTCAAAATTTCGTGAATCCACCAATAGTCTTCAAAGTCATTCTTCAAAGCATGGAAAACTTCACGGAAGAGTGGAAATCTGTGAATTTTTACATGGAGCGAAGTTTCCCAACTTCGCACCCCTTTAGTCGCTACATATCTACATTGTGCTTTGTTTAAGAATAGATATTTATTCCCACTTCTCAGGTCCCAGTTATATTTGCTGTATTGTCTTGGGAAGCTACCTAATTATTTTTTCCTTTGAATGCCATTCCTCTAGTTGTTCCCCTACTATAATAATCTGGTTTGTATTCACTACACCTCAGCCCTAGTGTTGGTAGTTTTGCTTTGTATACTTCCTCTTTTTTTAATTATCTGGAGTACTTTCCTCCTCCAGATGCCATGCTCTTCCTGTACCTTTCCCACATTGCTACTCTTTCCCATCTTCTCCCAGCCACCACCCCGTCTACCCCTGCCAGGGTCAAAGGCTTCCAACTTCCCTGAATCACAGCTGAGCTACTTGCCTGTCTCAAGGCACACAGACCCTGGCCTTGCACATATTCAAGGCTTCTGGCTCCCCAGATGACATTGCTAAATGTCAGATCCTTTACAATGTCAGTACCAAAGCTACCAGGCTTGCCAAATTTGAACACTTCACTGCAGTGCTTCTGAACAACCTCAGTTGCCTCTCCACATTCTGGAACATCATCCACTCTCTGTTCCCTCCTAGCACTCAACCATCTGCCTGTGCTCAAACTTGAGAACTCAATTATCTTTGACCCTGCAGAAGCTGCTTCCTCTTATCCTTTGCTCATTCCATTATCCTTTGCTCATTCCATACTGTCTTTCTACTACCCCCAGACCCACCCTAATCCTACCCCTTCCTTTCCTCCGCTCCTTTCTTTTTCTCACCCACTACACTGTTTCTCACCCACCTCATCTTATCTCTACATAAAGGATTGGCTAGCCCATAAACCCAATAGAAGATTCATCCTTGATGGTCTTACATAGAAACATAGAAGTTGATGGCAGATAAGGACCGCCAGGCCCATCCAGTCTTCTCATTTGTTTTTATCTACCTGTTGAACGAGCCATAAGGCTCTACTCTATCATTGTCCTACACTCCAACATCTGTTCTTCCTGTCTCATCTCCTACATTATCACCATCTTCTCCCTAGGTGTCATCCTTGAGGTGTGGAAGAGAGCAGCTGCTATCCTCCTTTCCATAGGGGTGACTATGCAAACCCTGTGAACTATTGTTCTATCCATCTTCTCCCAACCTTGACTAAGCTCCAAGAATATCTTATTCTCCCTTAACTCTCCCCCTTCCTTGACTCCTCCTCCAACTTCACCGTTCCATTCTGGATTCAGGAATTTTCATTCCACCACCATCTGACTCCTCTGGTTCACCAACTCCAAATTAAATGCGATGGATCAGGGCTGCTAACCTTAATAATCTTTGTTGAGCTGTCAAGGCTGTTGACACTGTTATACACCCTTTTATCCTTCACAAGTTGAAAAGGGGGTTCCCTCTAACTATTGAGTATGATAGTTCATCTCCTACCTTGAGGACAGGTTCCAAGCTTTCTGAATAAGTGACCCCTCCCTTCTCACTGCCCATTTGCTCATGTGTCCACCAAGGTTCTATCCCTTTCCCCATTCTGTTCTCTATATTTCTTAATAAACTTTCAAATGCCTTTATCTCCTAGAACAGTCATACTGTATGTATGCAAATGGAACTGCACTTCATGACTTCTAGCCCATCTGCTCTTAACCTGCCTGCTAAGCTTCAGAAGGATTTCACCAACATCCAACTTTTTGTTTGCCAACTAGCTGTCCGTTAACACCAGCAAAACTGTTTCTATGTTCCTTGGCACCAGGCAGCATCTGATCAAATCACCATCCCTGCTTACCTTAAAACTAGTTGACAGTGCTGTAATTAAGAAGATACAATGCTGTCCTTCAAACATCTTGGGGTTTCATTTGACCTCTCTTGGCTTGTGGATGCTATCCATTAAAACTCCATCCTAAGCTAGCTAAGCTATGTACGATAATTCTTGCATCTCACTCTCTGCTGGTGAAGAGATCATTACTACAATGATACTCCCAACATTTGACTGTGGCAATGTTGTATATAGTAATGCACTTAAATCCACCATGACCAAACTGGACCCATTTTTCCACTCTTTTGCCACTTCATCCTCAACTGCCCCCAACTCATAACTGCTCCCTTTACCCTGGTCTCTCTCCCTCTCTGTCTCTCTCAAACACTCCTCTTTTGAAGCTAGGCACCACTCCCAATGTGCCTCCTTTATCTCTAAATTCTGGTTTAACTCTCTCCTATGTACCTTAGCTCTCTCCCAACATGCCCCACCTGTCCGACTTATGCCCTCTGCAACTCTGACATTCATGCACTCTCCCTTCCTTGCAGAAAATTATCTGCAGGTCAAGCTGCATTCACCTTTAGATTCTCCAAGCTCATGTCTAACCTCCACCTGCTAACCATTCTTCCTTCACTCTTTCACATCTCAAAGCTCTCCTCCATGACCTCACAACTCATTTTTGCAATTACATCTTACCCCCACCTAGTTCAACTGGGCTCTTTAAGTTCATTGCACCCTAATAAACCCATGATTTGGGGGGTTTCCACTTTTCTTCAGCTAACAATTTTCTTTTGCTTGCACTGTACTGTTACTATGACCTACAATCCATCTACTCTGCTTACAGAAATTTACAATGTACCCTACTGTATTTCTAACCTCACTGTATGGTGATTGTGATTACCCTGCAGTTTATGTAATTTCACTGTGTAATAATTGTGTTTACTCTGCACTTTGTGAATTGATGTTTTCTGCATTGGCAATCCCCCCCAACTTCCCCAGGACACATCCTGAAATGAGCTCTTACCAGCTTATAATACCTTTCCTGGTAAAACTTTTGAAATTACGTACATACATAAATCAGTATCCATCAAGTGAACACTACTAGAATAGCACTGCACTATAGAGCACTAGTCTGGTAAGTGCTCACACCGAGAGTGACTGGGATTTACAGTGCTTGCTGTAAGCACTCCCCTGGTCACTGTCTGTGGTGCTGGTGCATCACAAGGCCACCAGAATCTGAAAGGCTTGCCAAGCTGCACCCATTGCATGGAGGGCTGGGGTATCGAGCAGCTTAGCCAGCACTAGTGGAGACCAGGGTTCTAATCCTGGTCTCCAAGCTTTTAGCATTCTTTGGAACTTAGACATATTTTTTACATAAGTCTGTAATGACCCCATGAATTTAACTTTCCATGGGATCCCCTGGAGTGAGAATCCTAATGACAGGGAGTGCAGGGGCAGAGCTCCCCATGTCAGTGGGTGCTGGGGGCAGAGTACCCCACAAAAAAAATCAGCTCTGTTTTTCCATGTGCACCTTGGCAATGCTGTTCTGGTGGGTGCTATTTAGACCCAGTGCACATAAATCAATGATAGATAGATAGGTATTTTGTTAATTATAAGACCAGCTTATAATTCAGGTTCTTTTATGCATGTGCTGAATAAGGAAAACACAGGGCAAACAAGTAATAAAGGAAATATTGATTACATACTCACACCAAAGCATGTAACAAGGAGTTACAAAAAGGATGATTTCTACCAGTCAGTCCCGGGGTTACACGTACTAAATAAATCTAAACACTAAATGAACAAATGTACGGAAAGAACACTAAAATCCTAGAGAATGGGGAGGGGATGTCTGGCAGCTACATATATACTCTGCTAATAAGAATGCAACATTTGGATAAGGCAGACAAATAAAATTGGATATAGTATACAGAGTGTAATACCAGGGTGAACCCCAGGAAGCAAGAGTGCATGGTTGGCATATATCTTAGAAAATGATAGCTCAGCTAGAATAAGTGTTATATATTGCTATTTCCAGACTGTCTGGAAATACATGCAACATAACCAGAAAAGCACACTACATGTCACAATAGTGGAAAACTACAAAATATGAGTGATTATGAGTATAGCAAAATATATGGCAGAAATATAGTATATAGGTAAATATATTTCAGATAGCTATAAGCATAGCAAATAAAATAAAGAACACTAAGAAGACTGAAGGTGGACAAAGCAATGGGGCCTGATGGGGTTCATCCCAGAATTCTAAAAGAACTAAAGGTAGAACTAATGACACCACTGACTACCCTTTTTAACAAATTATGGGAGGATGTGGTGGTACCTGAGGACTGGAGGCGGGCAGATGTGATTCCCCTTCACAAAAGTGGGAGCAAGGCAGAAGCAGGAAACTACAGACCTGTTAGTTTAACCTCAGTGATAGGGAAAATGATGGAATCACTTCTGAAGGAAAGAACTGTTGAATATCTAGAGGCCAGAGGGGCACAGGACCCTAGGCAGCATGGATTCACAGTGGGAAGGTCATGCCAGATGAATCTGATAGATTTCTTTGACTGGGTGACTAAAGTAGTAGATCAGGGAGGGGCTGTGGACATGGCTTACCTAGACTTTAGCAAGGCATTTGACACAGTCCCACACAAAAGATTAATATACAAGTTAGCCAGCCTGGGAGTGGGTCCCAAGATGACATCCTGGGTAAAGAATTGGCTGGGGAATAGGACACAGAGAGTAATAGTAAATGGAGTCCACTCAGTAGAAATGAGGGTTACTAGTGGGGTACCGCAGGGTTCAGTATTAGGACCGGTCCTCTTCAATGTCTTTATAAGCGACATTGCAGAGGGACTGGAAGGAAAAGTATGTCTCTTTGCAGATGACACAAAGATCTGCAACAGAGTTGATGCACAGGGTGGGGTGGAAAGGATGAGAGGGACTTGGCAAGGTTAGAGGAATGGTCAAATGTATGGCAGCTTAGAATCAATGCTAAGAAGTGCAAGGTAATGCACCTGGGAAACAAAACCCAGGGAAGAGTACACAATGGGGGTGAGATACTAACAACAACAAAATGGAAAGGGACCTGGGGTAGTCATATCAGATGACCTAAGGTGGGCAAGCAATGTGAGAGGGGCAGCAAGGAGGGCTGGGGGGATACTGGGATGCATAGGAGAGGCATCACCAGTAGAAACAGGAAGTTATTGTCCCTCTGTACAGACAGCTGGTGAGACCCCATCTGAGTACTGTGTGCGGTTCTGGAGACCCAATCTCCGCCAAAGACATAGACAGGATGGAAGCTGTCCAGAGGAGGGCAACTAAAATGGTGCAGGGTCTGCACCAGAAGACATATGAAGAGAGACAAAAAGAGCTTAATATGTATAGCCTCAAGGAAAGGAGGGAGAGGGGGGACATGATAGAAACATTCAAGTACCTCAAGGGAATCAACAAAGTCCAAGAGGGTAGCATCTTTCAAAAAAAGAGGTGTGCAAGAACAAGAGGGCACAATTTGAAGGTAGAGGGGGGGCGGCTCAGAGGTAATTTAAGGAAGCATTTTTTCACAGAGAGGGTTGTGGATGCATGGAAAGGCCTTATGGAGGAGGTTGTGGAGTCAAAATCAGTGGTGGAATTCAAGCATGCATGGGACAGTCATAAGGCCATTCTAGGGGGTGGGGTAGGAAGAAGTAGGCTGCTGGTTAACTAGGATCTGCAGCTTATCCAGTAGGTAGGGAAATGGGCAGACTGGGTGGGCCAAGCAGTCCTTATCTGCCATCAAATCCTATGTTTCTATGTTTCTATGTAATAAAACAAGATAAAACATTACAAGATTGTGTAAGGCACTAATACTTATAGCAATATAAGGTTACGGTTACATGTGGGTCAGTTGGTGGTATATAACCCAGGCATAATAGTCCCCTCCTTTTTGCCTTGCTCGAAGGGCAACACAACAAAAAGAAGAAGGATAAGTGTAATAATGGTATGTCTTAGTACATTTACAAGCCCAAGGCATGGGAGTTGTAAAGGAAATCTAGTCATCTCCTGTGTTGTCGGAGGTTCTGACGAAGACAGCAAAAAGTTAATATTTTGGAGATGATCAAACAGGATTGAATGATAAGAAACATTTTAAATGTAAATTCAACTATGGGATTGTCTAAAAATAAACCAATATCATCGTCAATTAAATCATTCAAAGATTCAGTAGCTTTTACAATATCATTACTAATGTAAATCAATTGAGTAGCATTATGATTGAGAAGGGATTGAAGAGACAGATTCAGAGATCCTATATGGACATTGAAGATAGGCACATATTGATACAAAGCATTCAAGTAGTCTGAGTCAGACTCAATGATGTCCATTTCCATAGAATGAACAGGTGTGATCACTGTGTGACCAATAATAGTTCCGAGATGAGGTGTGATATAGAAGTTTGGTTGAAGAATGTCACAATGTTTATCACCATAGCGAAATGTTTTTAGGTTGGATACAAGACAAAATTCTCCATCGGACAAATAAGTCACTTTAGCAGATAACACAATCCATTTGCAAAGGCAAACAGGATAAATAAGGTCAATGTTTTTGTCCACAATCCATGCACCAAAATTAGTCCCAGGGATAAATCCATGGTTTCTTCCAGTGTAAAAAGAAGAATCAACAGGAGGGAAAGCATCAGCATTAATACCAAAGTTCCATAAAGAGAAGTCCAAAGTTCCATTGTTCAGAAGATCCAAATCAGAGGCATGCAACCAATCTAAGTTCTTTGATAAATAACCACAAACATGGCAGATGACATCAAAGACATCACATCTGTAGAGAAGATGATACCCTTTCTAGGCACAGCAATCAGTGTGGGGAGCAGCCCAAACACTGACTATAGGGTGGAACACCAACAATGGAGGAAAATCCAAATGTTCACGATAAATGTTACCATTAAGATGACCAATAGAATGGACAGTTGCTAGACAGTCGAAAATCACCGATGAAGAATCAAATTGCAGTAAGGAGATGGTAAATGTCACATAAAGTGCATCCTGGATTGAGCATGAGTGAGATGCAAAGCATGGAGAAATGTTCGGGTGTGGGGTTATATATTCCAGATTTCATGCTGTCGATAACTGCATAGATAAAGTTTGTGTCAAACATATTGCCACACATGATGTAGAGGAACACTGGGGGCAATACCATCATCCAAGATGTTTATCATGGATGAGATCTGGAATACTTCCAGATTCCAGATCAAGTAACAATCCCTTAATTGTAGTTTCGATGTGGGAACCATACACAGTGCATAAAAGTTCTCTTCCAATAGAATGCTCCTCTGTTTCCTTGCTGTGAGCAGAAATCAGCGGATTAATTTTTAATCTCGTGTCCTCAAACCCTTCAAATATTTCTTTCATGTTATAAACTGTGAAACATCCTTCCTGGTTTAGAACATCTACACCATGTAACAGTTGTGGAAAAATGTTATATTTAAAAGCTTCATCAGTTTTAGACATTTGAGATTTTAAACTGGCTATATCAGCCCTATTCCAAATAGACATGCCAGAACCAAAGAGGCCTGTGACAGTGCCAGTAGCTGCACCAGCCGATGTCGTCTCAAAACATTTATAGTGTTTTGGTTTACCTTTTTTTTTTAAAGAAGACTTGGGGTGGGATCTTAGGACTCTCCTAAGTTCAGTGCTAAAAATCCCAGTTAAGGGGTCACTAGTGCTGTTTTGATACACAGCAATAATAGCAGTAAGTAAAATGTGGAAAAAACTTGAAACATTTTTTTCTGAACATAAACCAAACAATTTCATGTCCCACAATGAGAGGTTCAAAGGAATAGGAAAGTGCATAAACTGCACATTATTAATTAAGGCACCCACTAAGGAACTAGCAATTAAGCCACTGGGTGGACCCAGTGTTGTTTGGGACAATCAATTGCCTTGATAAACCAATCTTGATTGCTAACAGATTCAATTTTAGGTATAACTTCTAGTTGAATACTAGAATGAGCCAGAAAATGTAAGATACAGAATTTTTGATCATTACAATTTTCAAAATTATTGCATGAACTAGGATTGAACCAAGCTGTAATGTTATACAGACCAGAATGTGAGGGGGTTTGCATGATGGATGAAAAGAGTACCGTTAGGTGCCAATTTGGTATTGGGCAATCTTTCAAAAGTGCTATTAACCAGGCAGGCTACTTGTTCTTTTTTCCATTGTAATCTGTATGCCATACAATATCAAGGCTGGTTGGATCTGAGGTGGTAACCATAACATTCAGTAGTGCTTCTTCACCATCCTAAATGATGATCTTTGGACTTGAGATGTCAATTTGGGTTCCACAAGGCATCGCCTCATTGGTTTTGACGTTGACGTTGGACACCCCAGAATCAGGGTCATGGGAGGATTTATGATAGACCAAACAATGTGAGGTCATGAACAAGACCCCATAAAGGAGTAGGTGTTGGGTCACCATCTCAGTTAGGTACCTAGAAGAAAAAAATAAATCAGTACTATTCTGCCCTGTGGGATTAGGAAAAGTAGTTTAATCTCCTTTATATAACTTCATCTGATTGGCGTGTAGCCATTTGTCAGTGAGCTTCTTATTATATGGCAGTCTAACTTGGTAGACTGAAGGACTGAGCTTATTTACAATAGGATAGGGACCTTCCCATTTGTTTTGGAAAGCATGAGTAGGAGCAGCAAATCTGAGAACCATCACTCAATCTCTGACCTGCCAGTCCACATCATGGACTGTCTTGTCAAATTGTATCTTTGACTGTTGCTGGGTCTTGCTCAATCATTTTGCAGCAAACAAGTGTATCAGTTGGATATCTTGATTTAGTTTTTGGACATATTTGTCTACATAATACTCTATCATTAGTAGGAACACACAAATCCAGAAGTAGATGTTCTGGTATTCTCATCAACCTTCCAGTCAAGACCTCAAATGGGGTACATTTTGTACTCATTGAGGATGTAGCCTTATTGCCAAAAGGAGCAAAGGCAATAAGGAATCCCAGTTCTTGGGGTTGTCCTTAGAAAAGATGGATAGCGTAAACTTGATCTCCTTGTTTGCCCTTTCCACATGCCCTGCTGATTGTGGGTGGTAAGGGATGTGAAACTTCTGACTGACTCCTAGGAGTTTCAGAGTTTCTTGCATCAGTTCACCTGTAAAACTTGAATCTTGATCAGAGTCTACCTTCAAGGGGAGACCCCATCTGGTGAAAAGTTGTTCACCCAGAACCCTGGCAGTTATTTTTGCAATGTTAGTTTTCATTGAGAATGCCTCTACCCATTTAGAGAACATATCAGTGATGACCAATGCAAACTTGTTGTTGCTTTTGGTTTTTGGGAGTGACCCAATGTAATCAATTTGGATGGAATTCCAGGGACCCGAGTGCCTCTGGGGTAACAATTAGGCATTTTTCGCGGGGGCCAAAGTTAGGTTATTCTGTGCGCAGATCAAACAATTATTGTTGTACTGTTCCACATTATGTTTCATGTTTGGCCACTATCCACAAGTAGTTAGTTTTTTTTTTTTAGGGTTTTGTCCACTCCTTGGTACCCTCCAGTAGGAGTGTCATGCACTTGATGGATAATATGTGTCCTCAGTTGTCCAGGAATTACCCATAATTTCTCAGAATTGCAGGGGTTATGATACCATATGAGTAGATTATCCCTGGAGAGGTGAAGGTGATCCCTTACTTGCTTGTAGGTACTGTGTGACAGAAGGTATTCCTCAGTTCCTTCATCAAGGAATTTGAATACTGCCCTCAGATGATGGTTCTGGTTTTGTGCAGATGCTAGATCTAGTGGCACAAAAGGTGTTGTTTGTTGTTTCACAGCTGCAACGCATACAGTACCTGTAGTAGAGGGGGTTTTCAGTTCCCATTTGTCCCCTCCTCGAGCACCATTTTTTGCAAGAGAGTCAGCCAGGTCATTGAAAGAATGGTACCACTCAGTCTTAGAGTGGGCATGAACTTTATGGATGTACAGTTTATGCTTAAACTGTAGTGCTAGTGTTATGATGTACACTAACAAGTCTCTGTATTTTACAGGTGTACCATCAGAGGATGCAAAGTTTGTTTTCTCCCAAGATGGTAAGAATTCAGACAGGGAGGAACAGACCCAGTCAGAGTCTGTGAAAATGATTGTGTCTGGAGTGTCTTGTTTTAGCAACTCCAGAGCACATGCCACAGTTTCCAATTCAGCATACTGTGAGGAAATGACAGTACAGTTCCGAGCAATGCAGACTGTGTTATTGTCAGGGTGCACAATGAGTACCCCAAATCCAGCTATCTGATCCCCATTTTTGTATGAGGCTGAGTCATCAGTGAAAACATGACACAAGTTGGTGTCATTTAGTACTTCCAACGTTGCAGGAAGAAAGGGTCCTGGGTCAGGCAGGTCAGGCGGTTGGAGGGAACACTCATGTGTGTCACCTGTATATAACAGGCCATGGGCCAACAGGGATGGTAATTTTGTAGAGTGTACTGTAATGTGATGATCCTGTAAAAGAAGAAACCAGTAAATAAGTCTGGTGTTAGAGATAGAGCCATCTTTGACTGTATCTGACAACAGAAAATTAGTAGGCGTATGATTGATATGCAGAACAATCGGAGCATAACCAATGATGTATGAAAAGTGTTTCACAGCCCAGAAAGTAGCAAGGAGATTCCTTTCACAGAGGTTATATTTTCTCTCCACTGTAGAAAACATTTGTGATGCATAGGCAATAGGTCTAATGTGTCCATTAGATTTCTGTGCTAGAACTGCTGAAATGGCTACATTTGTAGCTGCTGTTTCCAAATGATAAGGCAAAGATGGATTTGGATTAACAAAAGCAGGGGTTGAAGCCAGCAACTGTTTTAGGCTGTTTACAGCTGCTGTCTGTGTTGGACCCCATGTCCAGGGGACATTCTTTTTCAGTAACTCATACAGAGGTGCTACCTGCTGTGTGAAATCACAAACAAAATCCCTAGAGTAGTTTACCATGCCTAGGAAACGTCTGAGAGTTGCCACACTAGTCAGTAGGGGCAAGTCTTGTAGTCCTTGGATCTTATTCAAGTCTGGACCTCTGTCTTTTTACAGTCATGCAGAGGCTCAGAAAGGTGACTTCTTTCTGGCCCAACTGTGCTTTAGAAGGGTTGCATTTGAGGCATGTCCTCTGCAAGAGGGCCAGTAGCTCATCAAGTAGAATCAAATGTTCTGTTTTGGTAGCTGTGGACAGGAGCATATCATCCACATACTGCAGAAGGCATTCAGGGGCTGAAAATCCCCGTAATGCATCTTTCATGTGTATATGAAAGAGGGAGGGGCTATTAGGAAACCCCTGAGGAAGGCATGTCCATGTGTACTGATGCCCTTCAAAAGTGAAGGCAAATTTGTATTGGCTTTCTTTAGCCAATGGTAAAACCAAAATCCATTGCAAATGTCCAATGCACTGAACCATTTGTGGTCAGGTGTTAACATCCTTAACACATCTGGTGCTGATGCCACTGTTGGGGAACAGCTTGGGGTTACTTGATTAAGTTTTTGATAATCAATAGTGAGTCTCCAAGCCCCAGCTGGTTTCTTCACAGGCCAAATGGGGGAGTTTGTGGTTGAAATACATAGTCTAATCACTCCGTGTTGGAGTAGAGACTGGATATTCTCTCTCAATAAAGGCAGGGCTTCTGCAGGAAAAGGGTATTGTTTTTGTCTAACTGGGTCTGGGCCTGTTACTTCAATGGATGTTTTCATCCTGCCATAATCATGTTTGTTTATTGCAAACACATCTTGGTGTTTTGCAAGTAAATGCTTCAGCTCACTATGTGAGTCATGATCCTTGTGGACATCTATGATGTCATACTTAGTATCATTGCGTGTAATGGCAGCCAGGACATGTGAATCACATATCACGATAGCATGGTACTGGCCTGGAATCTGAATCATTAGCCTGTTGGCTAAATCCAGATAGCATGGTACTGGCCTGAAATCTGAATCATTAGCCTGTTGGCTAAATCCACAACACAGCCATGCTGTGCAAGGAAATCAATCTCTAAAATACTGGGATGATGATGTAATACCATGAGGTCAAAAGTGAATTAGGTGTTTAGGGATACCCACTGCCACTGGAATGGGGATGGACCTGTATGTGTGCAATATGGTACCATCAACACCTTGAGCACTGGTCATCCTTCTGGTGGACCAGTGTGAGGAAGCTGGGTCCTCATTGTGTAGTACTGACATAGCTGCTCCTGTAACAAGCAGCATTACCTGTTGACAGCCCCCTACTATGGCCTCTACACAAGGCCTTCCACTTGTATCCACAACCAAAGGTGAAACAATGCAGACTGGGGCCTCTAATTGTCATTGTGACATATTAGGACCCCCCGTGAGCTGTACAACCATTGTTTGCACTATCTTACCAGTTCTGGCTTCATTCACATTATAAGCTGGAAATAACTGACTTTGGCTAGTAGTAGCCATTGTTGCCATGGGTGATACTATAGTTGCAGGTGTCAGTGGAGAAGGCTGCATGGTAGGTGGGGCTGGTGCTGTTAATGTGGGGGGGGGGGTGTTGGAGTAGTAAAAAGAGGCTACAAGACCTGAACTATTTCAGGTCCTGTATTCCCCCAACCCATCGTGGGTTGGCATGCTGGAACAATCGCTGCCATGATGCTGTCACTACCAGGGATTCTAGCAGATCTAATGTGATCTAACATCTCTCTCAACCTTTTATTTTCCTCAGCAATCTGTTTATATGATAGTCCTGTTTTGTAATTCCCATTGCCTTTAGTAGTCCTAGATTGATTAGCATTACTATACTCCATACTCTGATATTTATTCTTGTTATACTTTTCATTAATGCCCATTGCTGTATCTCCCCCCTTCCTTGGTCGGAGTAGTAGTGGCAGCTGAGCTGGATGGTGCCCTCCTCCCTTCCACTGCATAAGTGGTGTAGCCTCTGGTAGGCTGTTGAATTGCAGCAACCTTGTTTTTGTCCTTATAATTGAGAGACGTGATATAAATCTGATACAGTCTCTCAGTTACCATTTGAATTTTATCAAATGTGTCCTGTTCTGGGAACACTGCACACTCAATCTCCTCACGTAGGGCTGGTGTCATATTTCTGATATACAAATCCTTGTATTCAGTCTGTTCTGTGCTATGCTCCTCCTCCTTTGCAAGGAGCTTGCCTGCATGATAAGCCATCCGGAAGCAGCAATGGTATGAGTCAGGGGATTCTCTAGCATGTTGTCTCACATTCAAGGCTAAACGCACACCCACAACTCCTGGGTTGGCAGCAGACAACAAATTAGTACAGATATCATCAAAATCCATGTTCACACAATTCCGTACAGCTGGCTTAAGTTTGGACCAGAGACCAAGTTTGATTGTCAGCCTTAAGACTTTAACCTTACAGTCCTCTGGAAGGCTAAGCATTTCACAGTGTGTGCTCACATTTGCCAAATGACAGCTCAAATTATCATTAGGCAGCATATACCCAATGCTGTCAGCAATTTATTGTGCTGAATGGGCAGCCTGCATGGGGTTGCCTGTAGGTGGTTTCTGGTCAGCTTCTAGAGCTACCACTCTGGAGGTTTTGTGTGTAATGTCTGCAGTAGTCTGTGCAACAGACTTCAGTACACTTTCCTGTGAACTAGCTTCCTTAATCATTTTATTAACCTCCTCATGCAATCTGTTACACTGCTTATCAGCAATCTCCAGCCTCTCTATAACCTCATCAATCATAGCATTAATTTCAGCTTTGTCCTTTGAATTCAAACCAGCAATTGCGGAGGGGGGGGTAGGATAGCTTTAAGTTATCCTTGGCTTGCTACCATCAGTCATTTTGTTGTAGGGCACAGGCTGTATGGGTGCAGCCATTTTGTTGTAGGTCATAGGCTGTAAGGGTGCAGCCATTTTGTAGGAGGGTATGGGTGTGGCTATCTTGGAGGAGGACCTCCCGAGGATGGCCATCTTGTTGCAGGTCAGTGCTATTTTGTGAATGGCACTGCTGCACAATATGTTGACATCCATCTCCATTTTGTGAATGAGGACATCCACCATTTTGTGACAAAACAGGGACAGGGACAACCATGGGGCTAGCCCATACTGATCAATCTACAGAACTCTCTGCATCAGAGTTCTCTTCTCCAGGGGAATAAACATCAATGGGGACCTAATTAAAGCCCTTCATAGCTTTAAAGTGACCTCATAAAAGGAACACATGTTGGTGTAACTTCAATATTTTAGCAAAACATTTGTCATGATTAACCTTTGCATTTGTAGCAAACAAACCTCTAGACACATCTTTCTGTAACACCCTGTAGGTGGCAGATGGCTCTACATGATCTAGCTTCAATTGTTTTAAATCATGACTCCCCTGTTTGCAATCAGCTATTAAGTCAACATTCTCCTGAATCATTTGTAAAACGTGCTGTTTATCAAGCAGAAGTTTATCACAAAGTTCACTCAGCTCATGCACTTTCATGTCAGAGTGTTCATCAGAGGTAGCTAACTGGCAGTCACACTGTTGATGTAATGCCTGCAGCTCAGAATGAAGTATGCTTAAATTTTTAGAGTGTTCTGCAGTGTTCTCACCAACTAATTTCTTGTAGGCAGTAAAACTAGACTTCACAGAAATCAACATATGTAAAGAAGCCTCCAACGAAGCTAACAACGTTGCTATTAGCAGGCCCTTATAAAATTGGATAAACGGCACCCCGATTTGCTGCAGACATTTTCTTGAGCCTGGAGCTGGAAGACTGAGAGGTTACTCTTTTCGGACCCAGTCGAAATGCCAAAATGGAAAGCTTTTGATTTAGAGTTCAAATTAGCTACTGTCAGAATAGTTGAGAAGGAGGGTAATAATCCTGTAGTGGCAGCTCTCCACATTGATGAGAAACAGATAAGAGAGTGGAAAAAGACATTGGGTAGCCTGGAGGAAAAGGTGTCAGTTATGGGCTGAATGGGGTCCAATAAAATAAGAAGGCATTTAGATTGTGGTGATACTTACAACAGTGAAACTGACATTCTAGTAGAAGACACGCAAAAGCCTTTTAGTTGTTCTGACTATGATTTTGGAAAGTGAATCAGAGAGTGAGTGAATATCCAGTGTCTGTTGAGTTTGAATGTGTACTTATAAATACTGCACTTATTTTTATGTCTAAATAAAATAAATAAAAAAATATGGTAAACCCATACTAGTATGTAGACACTCTCCATTACTTCTGGTCCTTCCAGTCCTTGCAAGCCTTTTAAGCATGCCAAGTTACACACGGCACATGGCACAAGGTAACAACAAAAAAAGTGTTCTTTTAATTTTGATGACCAATACTTAAATGCTTAAATGCTATGTGGAGCCATGTGTAGAGTAGTGTAATGTAATGAGACAGCCCTGTGAGGTAGGATATGGTACTTTGTAACACACATTGCAGAGAAAGCATTAGATATATCTGGAAATATCACAGAAATTTTGGGAAATATCTGGCAGTGTCTGTGGCTGCTACTGTATGTAGATGTTGGCCTTTGTATAGTGTGGCCATAGATCGAGGGTGGTCTTTATTACAAATTGCAAAAAAATGCTGCAGTTTATGATCGAGGGTGGCTAATAATGGAGAGTGACTTTAAATTGAAGAAATACAGTGGTTTGAAAATAAAAGTAGAAAAATACACCCAAAAAACTGTTGGGTTTAGTTGGTTTAAAATATTTTTTTATGGTGTTGAAAATCCTATCCCAAGTAATTTGGTGAGGTAGTTTCACAGGTTGGTATATTCATTAGCTAGTCAAATTCATCTGACTGCCTTAGCAACTTTGTAAGTACATTTACAATATATTCCACAGGGTTATAATGAAAACAACACATTCCACATGTATACAAATAGGCAAAATATACTGGGTAGTGTTTGGAAATAAGATCTGCATGCCATATATGAAATAGTCATTTCTGAAAATAGCAAAGCCATACTGATCTCTTGGTATTTCAAGGAAACATTAACTTAGCAAAGTGTTATGCCTGGGTTATATACCACCAACTGACCCACATGTAACCGTAATCTTATACTGCTGCAAGTAGTAGTGCCTTACACAGTCTTGTAATGTTTTATCTTGTTTTATTAATTGTCTTAGTGTTCATTATTATATTTGCTATGCTTATAGCTGTCTGAAATATAGTTACCTGTATGATATGTTTCTGCCATATATTCTGCTATACTCAAAATCACTCATATTTTGCAGTTTTCCACTATTGTGACTTGTAGTGTGCTTTTCTGATTATGTTGCATATATTTCCAGACAGTCTGGAAATAACAATAGATGACACTTATTCTAGCTGAGTTATCATTTTATAAGATATAGGCCAACCATGCACTCTTGCTTCCTGGGGTCCACCCTGATATTACACTCTGTATACTATATCCAGTTGTATTTGTCTGCCTTATCCAAATGTTGCATTCTTATTAACATAGTATATATGTAACTGCCAGCCAGCCCCTCCCCAGTCTCTAAGATTTTAGTGTTCTTTCCATACATTTGTTTGTTTCATGTTTAGATTTATTTAGTGCGTGTAACCCCAGGACTGACTGGTGGAAATCATCCTTTTTGTAACTCCTTGTTACATGCATTGGCGTGAGTATGTAATAAATATTTCCTTTATTAATTGTTTGCCTGTGTTTTCCTTACTCAGCATATGCATACAAGAACCTGAATTATAAGCTGGGCTTATAATTTACATTACTGGTGACCATGGCTGATGCTGTGACTAGTGAGGAATTCATAATAGGCAAGTTGTTGTGTGTTGTTTAATTCTTCTCAGTCTGTGCTTTTCCTACACAGTGAGTAAAAAACAAAACAAATCAAAGTATAACATGCATCCGTTTGTGGTAACTTTTTCTGTCTTTTAAAATTATCCATACACGTCTCCCATTTGCCAGTATTCATCTACTGTGATTCTGAACACAGCTGCTGACCAGCAAATGGTTAAAGGTTTCTCCAGCTGAACAGACGTGTTTATGGTAATTAGCAAAGAGACTGAGTGAAGATATCTGTTTATCTCAAAACACATGGCAGTTGGGAATGCTATAATGTATTAACTAAAGATGAGTTAATCAAAAATGTTTTGGATCCAATCATGTTGATATGTGAACAGTATATTACACTGAGACAGTCAACTAACAAGTGGTCCACTATCGCAGCCAGTTGATTTAATTTAGTAAATGCATAAAACTGTAAAAGTGCACTTTGCAATATAAGCCGTCCTCAATGATAAGCTGCCCTAGATAATCAAACGCCTGTTAAAATGTATAAAGTGCATTATTAGCCGCGGCTTTAAATTGAAGAAATAGGGCATTTGGTAAGTGAAAAATGATATGTCAGGGATGTGAAATTATATGCAATAATTACAATTGTTTGGGTATACTGAAAGCATAAGATACAATACAACCGACATGTGTAAATATTGTTCCATAATTACGTGCCCTGCCATGCTCTATTGCTTACATAATAATCCCCATGAAATATGTGGGATGCAGTCTGGCTTTGTGAGTCATATTAAATGGAGGCACATAAGCATTTAATGGGATGTAAATGTTTAGTCATGGAACATGAATCCAGCCTCCTACTGTTCTACAGCTGTAGAATTATAGCAATCAGTTTAAGCTCTATGCATTTGCTTAATTTAGACTCGATTGCATCCTCACACAATCCATCCACAGTCCAACCACCAGTGAGAATTTAGTAATATGTCCTTAATTTTGTTGTAATCATCTCTCTCTGAACTTCAGCCCATGCCTCTCATTTATTTTTTCCTCAGCTGACAACACACAGCCAACATGAGTCTTAAACTTCTTAATGCCTTTCATTATTATAAATCTCTGGATTACCTTCACCTTATTTACCTGTTCTCTAGAAAAGAGACTGAGCTTCTGTACAAGCCTCTGCTCACATTCCAGCCCACTGATGCCCATAATCATCCTTCTTTCTGTCCGCTGAACCATTTTGAGCTCCACTACATCATTGTTGTGAGATGATCAGACTTTGACACAGTACTTCAAGTGAGGCTTTATTACTGTCTTGTATAGAAATCATATAATCTCTCTTCGTTTCTGTTTCATTTCTTGATTGATGCAATTCAGTGGCTCAGTAGACTGCATGCTTCCCTCTGGGGCTACAAGACTGGAAGGTCATGGGGTCTAGTCCCACATCAGGAATTTCAGCTAATACCCAATGCAGAACTGTAGTAGAGCACCAAGCTAAGGTGCCATCCTTTTAGATGAGATGTTAAACCAATATCCCTTCTTCTTTTCCTCTTTGGTGGCTATCATGGTGGAATTTAAGGATTCCAATGCACACTTGGTAAGATTTGTAAAAGTAGGGGATTTTCAACTGTATCTTGGCAAACATCCTCTCTGTTAACAAAACAGGTCCTTGAAATCCCATATCATCAAGACTATATCCAAGCGCTAACCTCTCAGTATGCATTTTTGGTCATAAACTACAAATAAAGGGAAACTTGCCCATTAAGGGCACTTTCTAGCTAGGATGTCACAATATTAATCATATATTTTGTAGTTCAAACTGCAAATTCTTTAGTAATCTGCAACCTGTATAATAAAAATAAATTGATATTAAGAACCAATTTTTTAATCCCAAAGGTGTCCTCAATAAACTGGTGTTACTGCAAATAAAATAGATAATATAATCAAATATTATAAGCAAATATCATATTTATTTCAACAATGTCCTTATGTAAAGATTTGGAATACCTACAGAGAGTATGTGGCAGCCCTACTTATGACATTGCTACTGTAATGCTGGTACCACATACTGTATCTTATGATCAGAGGTAAGCTTGAAAATAAAAAGACTGTGCTTATGGGATAATGTACTGTATCAAAACAGTATAGTATGCTTTGATGTTTTAATGTATAAGTAACATACTGACCTAGAAGTGTGGCAGTAGTGCTTCCACTTGATACTCCTCTAACTTGGGTCTCGAAATGGGCTCAGGTCACTGTAGGGTAGCTGGGAGAAGAAGTAATAAGAGTGCCCTGAGCAGCTCTCCTCCTACAAAGAGGCTGAGGGCATTGTGCTCCACTGCTTGCCCACCACCAGGCTCAAGCCAGGTTGTAGCATAGTGAAGGCTTGGGTTAGGAGGAGGGATGCTGACAGATACTGACACTACATGTATGACAGTGCATGTGCCTGTGTCACTGCATACTGGAGGCCTTTGAGGAGAAAATGGGTGGGAAAAAATGCACTCAATAAGCAGGATGACGCTAACATTCTTGTAGACCTTGTATTACTGACCACTGCACCCATCCACCATAGATCATCCTGAATAAGTAGCAGAGGTAAATTCCAGTAAATGTAGTTGGTGAGGCTGGGGGAATAACAGAAATAGCACACTGAATCAACAATGAAAATAAGAACAGTACTGAAAAAATGCATGGCAGTGCCAGCTGAGATGCAATGGATATACTATGTTTTCCCTAAACTCGGTATGGCGACGCCCAGCATACCAAGTAAATTGTCCCAACAGTTACAGTCAAGAATCATTCTCATGCCCAAGAGACAAATTTTGGGCATGTTAAAAGAAATAAGTGTCCCTGTAGGGGGGCTCCACCCCCACAACCCCATAACTAAAATATCAAACTCTGAGGGGGAGCAGACCTTGGAGAAAGTTAAAATTAGTTGCTGGGGGTGCAGTGTGTAAAAAGACATGACCCGGAACAGAACCTGGGTCACGCATGGCACGCTGACTGAGCTACCAGTGGTATTCCCGTCTACACCACTGGGTCAACTCAGCTAGCGACCCCATCCAAACATCCATTCCTTAGCATCAGACGGGGTAGGGTAGCATTCTGTCATATCCGCTTCCTTACCCCATTGAGAGCTATTGCATTGGGCTACCACACCTCTCAGTCAGAGCTGACTGGGGTACTGCTTATTGGGCAACCCAGCCTAGGGATAACATAAGGGTACTGATGCAATACAGTACTGTGCAGTAAATAATGTCACAAAATACTGCAAGACAAAAGAGCATAATTACCATTGAATTACACTGCTCACTACAGCATACTGCAGCATTTTCAGTAATATTGCAAGGCACTGTGTTGCATCCTGACTGGCACCACTGTATTTGTAATATCAAAAATGAAAATATACATATATTGATAAATTATAAAGTTGCACAATTGAATATGCTTATTACTTCTTACTAGAGGAATAAGTGATGTTAAATAAACAATTTGCTCTGCTATCCAAACCATCTCTAAATTTTTCAAATATTTATTTTTAATCTAGTTATTTATTTATTTACTTACTGGAAACTTGGAAGGCAAGAGTAAAACTGTGGAAATTGAAACACAATCAAAGAGTAATGCTTCAAGAAATAAAATAGGTTCCACCATCATAATGCACCAGTGTTAGAGCACTGCATCACTACAGTGTCAAATGGCAATGTCACTGTCCATTCTTTTTGTGGGGGACGTGCCCCCAACCCCTAATTATAGATCTTAACTCCAGGGGTGGAAGCAGGGAGGGGGTGGCAAAGTCAGGTTTTGGTGCTGTAGTGACTCAGTGCCCTAATGCCAGTGTCCTGAAGCAATGCAGTGAATAAAATATAATGGTTCTAAAAATATATACAGATGTACAGTGGTGCAAACAGAACAGTGTTCAAAATGAGAAAGAAATAAACTACACCATGGTGCAAAAATATATACAGACAAACAGTACAATGTGGCCAGAAAAGTACTGTGCTCAAAATGAGAAATGGCAAAATTAGTCAGATTCCAGAATGGTAGGTAGGTAAAAGTTTATTTTTATACAGGTAATACATGTAATTTGGACAAAAGTCCAGTTTACAAGACAGACCTGTGCAATTCCTATCTAAACACATACAATAGGGTTCTATAATTAACACATACACAAAACACATCAGTATAAATATATCTAGTGTAACAAAAGTATAAAAATGCTTCCTTTGTCTTTACATAAAGACAGAAATCTCATTTAATTTTACAGTACATTGAGAGGAATAATCAACAATTACAAACATGAGTATTCAATTCCTTTATAATATGAACAAATGTAGAATGATTTGTAATTTTCCTTACATCTGCAGAATGAAAATTCCAAAAACTAGCAGCTTGATGAATTAAAGTCCTATCCCCATATTTGTTTCGTGATTTTTCTATGATAATCTTATTTAAGTGAACTGATCTAGTTAATAACCTTTTAGAATGTTGCTTCGCTGGAAACAGCAATAATGAAATTAGATGATTTAAACAAGAATACTTCATTTTATGAATTAAAATTAACCAATGACATATATAATTTGTATATAAAGACAGCCAATTTAATTTATTCAACAATGAACAATGATGAGTACGATAATTCCCCTTTAATACATATCTGGCCACTCGGAAATAAGTTTTAGCCAACTTGGCCAAAAGTGTTTTATTAGTTCTTCTGTATATCAGTTCACCATATTTTAACACTGGAATAATTAACTGTTCAGCCAATTTCTTCCTATCTATTAATGTTAAACATTCTGTAGTTCTTCTTAAAGCCCCCACCCTTTTATTCACTTTTTTACCAAATCCGTAATATGACAAGAAAAAGACATCTGCTCATCAAATATCACTCCCAAGTAACTGTAATCCTTAACCTGTTCTAATTTAATTAGATTTTTAGTATCAATTTGAAGTTTAAAAGTAGTATCAACACTTTTTTTTGATGAAAATTTCATACATTTCATTTTCTTTATGTTCATAATCAACTTTGACCTAATGAACCACCCCTTGATCTTTAAGAAATCAAACTGCAGATTCAATTGCAATTCATCTTCTGATTTACCAGATGCAATAATTACCATATCATCAGCATATAACCGAATTTCTGTATGCTCAGCCACCTCTGGAAGATCATTTATGAAAATAAGAAACATAAGAGGTCCCAGGATTGATCCCTGAGGAACGCCTCTGGTGACACTTCTGCTCTCCAATGAATAACCCTGTACCTCCACCCTCTGAGAGCGATTACCCAAATAAGATTTTAGCCAATCTAAGGGGCCATCTCTGATACCTATCTCTTGCAGTCTCTCGATCAATAAGAGGTGGTCCACCAGGTCAAAGGCCTTCAAAAGATCTACAAAAATTACTGCTGTCTCCATATTATTTCCTAAAGACCTGTTTAACAGATCGCTAAATTCTAAAAGGGCTGTTGTAGTAGAATAGTTTTTCCAAAACCAGATTGTTTTGAGGTTAACAAACTATATTTATCTAAATAATCCATTACTTGTACAGAGATAAGTTTCTCCAGACTCTTTGATAAAAGGGGTAATAAGGCTATAGGTCTATAATTATTTACTTCTACCACACCTCCCCCTTTATAGATCGGTTTTAGTCTACATCCTTTCCAGAATAAGGGAAAGTAACCAATTTGAAGGCTCCAATTAAATAAATAAGTAATGACTGGTGCTATATTAAAGGCTGCTAACTTCAAAAACTTGCCTTCATGGCCATCACTGCCAAAGGTTTTATGGATATTTATTTTTTGTAATACTTTACAAACACTAGTGACAGTCAAAGTTTTAAATCTAAATGGGGCAGTCCTTCTTATGAAGGTGTTATTTTCATTTGTTCCAAATCTTGCTTACTGTATAAGAAATCTTACAATTAGGAAGGTCAACAAAAAAATCATTTAATACATTAGAATTATCCTTCGGATTATCAATAAAAAAATCACCATGTTTTAACCTAGTTATTTCTTCTGGGGAATTACTGCCTGGTTTAGTTAATTGTTTATCCACTCTCCAAAAATGTCTCGGGTCAGTACTCATGTCAATTTTGTTTTTATAATAAGAAATCTCAGAAATTTTAACTAACCTTTAACACTTATTTCTAGCCACCTTAAAAATAATTCAGTCCTTTTCCAATTTAGATTTTAAGGCTTTTTTCCAAATTCTATTTTTAATTTGGATTTGCTTTAATAATCTATCATTAATCCAAGGTGGTTTAAAAGGTTTTGTTTTAGTTTTAACTTTTGGTGCATGCAGATCACAGATTTCTCCAAAAGTCTGAGTAAAATATTCAATTGCAGTATCAATATCTGGAATTAATCTGCAGCGATCCCAATTTTCCTTACCTATACTGTCCAAAAATTGGGTCTCTGAGAACTTTCTAAAGTCTCTACACCAATTTTTGCTTTTATAAACCAAATCTTGCTGAAACTGGGACCGTGGCATAGTAACCCAAACTGGATTATGATCTCCAAGGCATGGAGGTAAAATACCAAATACAGAATGACATAATGTGGCAAACACGGTGGCTGGGAGAACTGCTAACTAGTAGGAGCAGCACCAAGCGAAGTGATCTTAGAGAAGATGCTTAAAGGGGGACAGTCAGCACTAAGAGCCCATTCCCAAGTGTGAGGCTGGTCTCAGTTTGCTCTTTGTATGCAAAAATATACATTACCTATCTATGTACTATATCTAGACACACACACACACACACACACATATATATATATATATATATATATATATATATATATATATACATATACTTACTCTTTACTGCAGTATAATAGAGTGTATCAGGTTTATTTTGATAAGTTCTAAGCTGACATTTTCTGTAACTAGAAATCCCAGAATCCCCTTCAGATAACATCAGAGGAGGGCTGCAGCAGTGGGAGATTCAATAGCCTGCAGTGTATGTTAAGCATTTTATAAGCTATTATTTGTTGTTTTTTTTCTGGTCCTGCTATCCTGCTGGGGCTAATTTCAGTCAAATAGGACTGTTCCTAGCCATGGGAGAACAGAAGGCCCAGCAACCATTTGATCTGAGCTCATAAAATCCTAAAACGCACTGCAAGCTATTAAATCTCTCACTGCTAATCAGTCACAACAGGAATTCTAGGATTTCAGTCTCATAGTAATGCCAACAAAGAACTCAGGAAAATAAGCCTGATACAACCTACTATATAGCAGCAAACAGTCTAAAACAAAAAAAAGTTTTGCACACAAAGTGCAAAATAGAACCAGTCTCACACTTCGGTGTGATGCTGTTTTTGCTGACTGTTCCCCTTTAAGGGAGAGTGGGGAGGGGAGAGAGGCAGAAGTGGGTGAGAAGGATGTTTCAAAGTGAAGGAAGGCAAGCAGGAAAAGAAAGAGGAAAAGAAAAATAGTTGGCATGTATACAGAGCTTTTCATGCAACATTGTATCCTGTAGTGCTTTACAAGCAATAAAAGAGAATGAGAGTGTGAAGGGGACTGCAAATATGTAGTGGCAGACTTTGCTCATCAATACCCATGCACAGCAATGGGTAACTGCCCACAATGGATTTATGGGAATGGGGGGATGTTGTTCATGGACAGCTCGGAAAATCCCCTATTCTTGCAAAAACTGCATTGGGTTAATTGACTTTTACTTCAACACTGACCAGGACAACAGAGTTGGGCAGAAGGAAATTGAGTTTATCATCTCATTTGAGGGATGGCACACCCTATCAACACAGCCCCTCCCCCCCATTCTGTTCTGCAGTAGTGCTCTCTCAAGTGCTAGCATCTGATGTGTGAGTTCAAGTCTCGGTGTGGGAATATAACACATGGCCCTCTGGCCAAAAGGTGATTTTGTTAACAACTGTGCCATGCTGAGACAATCATAAAGCATATAACTTAGACCACTCTGACTTTGTTAAATCTATACTTCTGAGACCTACCCATTGGTACTCACCAGAATTTTACCAACATTGGGGACACTACCACAAAAAACTGCGTTCAGTTGCAGTACTAACTTAAGTTATAGTGAACTGATATAGACATTTGTGTATGGAAATCCATACACTCTAAAAAGCAGTTCTGCTGCAGCAGTGACATAATTACTGCAACACAACAACTTTTCATTGCTTGTGCTGTGGTAGTTATGTCATTTAATAAAGGGCAGAATTTGCTTTGATTCATGCTACAGCTGCTTGCAAGAGTAATCAAAGGCACACAATATCAACTTCAGCTGCTCGGGGGGGGGGCAGTAACTGAAACTATAAGGCCAATGGGATAAGTACTGGAAATGATCTGGTGCATAGGGAAGGGCAGTAAGCACATCATTTATGCATGTTGTCTGGTGTGCACTTGGGTGTGCAGGCAGCCATAGTGGTGGGTGGGCAGAATGATAGAAATGGGACCAGTGAGTGACTTCGGAAAAAGAGAGATTTCGAAAAAACTAAAGTAAAAAGATGTTTCTGTTGCTGACTGCCCATATACTACACAGAATAAGGTATGGGCAGTGATGCACTTTAAGGCCGTGTTTCAATCTCAGGGTTGCCATAATGACAGGGACATCTCGAGCTTCGCTCTTGAGGTCACTCTGTCATCATGACAACCTCTCAATGGAAACACAGCCTTGCTGTGTGTAGTTGCCTGTACATTATTTTATGTAAAGTCACTGGTAAAGTGTTTTTACAACCCACAACTCCATCATAATTGTATGCTGTATGTGAGTGTGGTGTCACACTTATGTATAATGGAGCAACAAACAGCTACAGCCTACCAGTAACAAAACCCCTATTTTCTTGTGTACCAGTCTGCTGTTCTGATTTAACTAACCAGGTAGAAGAGCAGTTTGGTACAATTTAACTTCTGTCCACATTTAAAGTGAACAATTATTAAAAAAAATGAAAATTGCATCAACCTGATTTTTTATACCCCTCAATGTAGATTCACTCTCATAGTTAAAGTTGAATCACACACCTCAGATGTGTAAAAAGCATATTACACTCTGCTTCCTATACATTATTTTATGAGATAAGCTATTCTATATGATCTAGGAGAGATATATGTCCCTCTATGATCTACATAAGATGTATTATTCAATCTTATCCTATGAGATATAATCTCATATTGTGTAACCACACCACCTTAGACTGGTTCCTTGACTCCCACTCTCATTGCATTGTTGCCTCTGATACCCTACCTAACACATTCAGTGATCCATGTATAAAATACTGTGTCAGGAAAACAATCAGTTACATTCCTTTCTAAAATCTTAAACATAAGATCCTTTAGAAACATCCTTGCTGGATGCTTTCGTATATAAACAAACACAAAATTAGCAGCTCGACCCTTGCCATGTTTTTTTCTTTGTGGGAGGGTGCACTGAATTCTCTGTTTTGACTAAGCTTTCTTATATGACCATTACAATGCTCATGGACTCATTTAATTTCTGTTCCACCTCTTCTGTACTATGTGAATTTTAGTTACTGACATCACCCCATTCTTATAGCCTATCACAAAACCTTTCATAATCTCTTTCATTAACACTTCAAAGCATTTACTGTATTCTGCCTCTCTCATACAAATACCTTAGCACTTCCTCGGAAGGCATACCTTCACTGCTGAAAATCTGTTTCCTCTCTATTGTGTGCTCACCCAACTAATACTCCTTATCTTACCTACAATATCCTGTTATGAATTATTTTGCAATAATGTAAGTTTAAGTGTAACTTTAGCTTCTGTTTAAATTGATATTGCACCTGTTGAAGGGACCTGTATAGCCCTGAAAGTTTATGTACTATACTATCTTTGTACAAGACACATGTTGTTCCAATCAAAGGTATCAAACTATCTGATGACTCCTGTTTTCCCAGAACTCATATGGCTACTGTCTCTCTTTACTACAGACTTAGCAAAAGCCGTTCGTATAATGGACTGCACTTTGCTGCTTAAGTTTAATACTTCTGGTATACATGGTCTCTCTCTCTGCTGATTTAAGTCCTACCTGTCTGATCATGGTGAAATGGTAAAGATAAGTGGTTCAGCATCAAACGAGCTCCCTATCACCATGGGAGTCCACCAGGGTTCTGTACTGGGGACACTCCTGATCACTGTTTTCATTACAACTGTATGCTCATCACATAGTCCTGTTCCCCACAAGCCAGAGTCATCAACTATTGACTCAAATCTTCAGAAAACTACAGCAGTGGTTCCTAACTAAAATGCTCATCTTAAAACCATCACTATGCTGTTTGGCCCTGGCATTTTGCCACCCCTGGAGACATATTGTAGGCTTACTGGACAACACCTATCTTGAGAGTGTCACCGAATAGAAATACCTTGTCCTGACCCCAGATCAAAACCTTGACTACTCAGTCCATACTGGCAACTTATTTCTACCTTTCAGCCAAAGTTGGGCATGCTGTATTCATGCCAAGGGATGTCTATCCCTGGGTCAAAGAAAATGTATAGCTAAACAAATGCTAATGCCCTCCCTGGTGTATTGGGTTGTTGTGCAAGGGACTGCAGCTAAAATCCAACATGCCAAACTGGGTACACTTCCTTTAGGCAATTTATTTTCAGCTTCTCACTCCCAATGCTCTATTGTTCTGTGTGCATGCAAATTAGGTGGTTCTCACTAATCACCAATCACATTGCACTCTTAGTGCACAGTACTAGTGCAACAAACACCCTCAGTATCTCTGTAGTCTCCTGACACATGCCCCTCACTCTGTTCATCAGCTTAGATCATCCCCGTCCAACAAATTCATGCTTCCTAGATGCAAGAAAAAAACAGGTCACACTGCTGTCAGTTGCACAATGGAATTGGCCGGTATGCAGTGCAGTAAATGACATGTCACAAAATTCTGCTTGACAAAAGGGCTTAATTGCCATCAGATTGTACTGCTCCCTACAGAATAGTGCAGCTCTTAGATTGTAGTAATTTTAGCCTACCATTAATCACATATCTACGTAGATCTTTGCTAGTTTGAAAAATGCACCAGAAAATTTTAATAAAAGATGGAGTTTGCTATATTATTTGATACTAAATACACATATTACCTAGCTTTTTTAATCTGAATGTTAATCTATATTTATTTTATGCCCAACTACTGCATATGAAAGCTGTTCTCTTCTTTATTTAGTATTGAATCTCTTACTTTTGTATGTAAAGTTATGTACTATGTTATTTAACTTAATCCTCTGAAGGTCTCGAGGGGTGGAAGGCGGGTGGATGGGTAGTTAGTTGATATTTTTCAAATGTTGTATTTAACCAGTTTTCTAATTTGCTGTCTTGTTTTGTTTTGAAACTCAACAAAGAGAAAAATTATAAAAAAAAAACAGGGCAGCTCTGTGCAGAAATACTGCAAGGTACATTACTGCGCTGCATCCTTCTGGTTGACTCCACTGTAGGTTGCCCTATGTCTGGAAAGAACAACTTATATTGGAGGTGCCAATAACATACTAAGTATTAAACTGATACTGTACTCACACTTTACTCTGGCTTGCCTGCATAAAAAGTAGTGCTAGCTTAAATTTTTGTACTTTCATGTGCCTACATACTTGTCTTACAACTGTATTCATCACTTCCATTCTACAATTGTCCATCTGCACCTTATGAGCACACCTTTAGGTGGCTAGCTAGTATACCTGCACATATTGTATGTGTGCATTGTTGCTTTCTTTATACTACTATCTCTGTTTGTTGAGCTGCTGTATCCCAGTATATTCTCCCAAACACATCTGCAAACAAGTATGTTTCTCCTGGACTACGTATCTAATTAAAAAAAGAAATAAATATGTAATGTGCCGTATTAAATTTTATCTATGTTTTATGGGAAATGCATCCTTGTAAGTGGCATGCTAGATATGATTGTATTAATGTTAATAATAATAATAACACTTTATTTATTAAGTGCCTTTTAAGCACCAAGGCGCTGTACAAATGAATGATAAAATCAGAAAATACACATTTAAAATCAGTAATCTCAGCAACCTCAAATCATAAAAGCCATATTCCACAAATAGGCCTTAAAGGCCATCTTAAAACGGGATAAATATGTTAACTTATTTATAGGTGTAAATCAGTTAAGTGAGGTATTTATGAAAGTATATCTGTATGACATGCTATCAAACAGAACCTTCCATAATCCATCCATAATGATGATAATCATAGTATATCAGTATAATCAAATAAGTATTGCTATACATGTTGCTAAGTTATGTAATGTGAAGCCTTTATACTTAAAAGTACAGTATTATAATTACAGTGCTATAATGATTTTTTCTTTTTTTAATAAGGCTAAAATGTTAACTTGTTAAGTATTCAATGTTTCCAATATTTTATATCTGAAAAAAAGTTTTTCATCAGTTAATTCGTCAGAAATATTACCTATAAAACACTGGTTTCAAACAGAATTGTTTGTTGCTTAAGAGCAATACCTTTTCTCGATGTAATATCTGCAGTACCCCCTATGTAGTCCATTGAAGTATTTCCAAGAACCTAGCAGAAATCCCAGAGAATCAAATAGAAGTACAATAGGTAAAGTCAATCTGTAGCACCTCCCAGCAATGTCACTACTGTACTTTAGACAAAATGCTTGATGACTGAGACTAAAAGGTCCATCAAGTGATTATAAAAAAGAACTCTTGTTAATTAAGCCTTTCAACAAATCAGACGGGAATATGCTCATGTATACTATGCTTGCTGGTGTTACAACAGTTAGATAAGACTTACCCAAATGGTGATACTGTATAAGAGTGCATGGAAAGACTTCTCGGTTGTTATGATGGAATACATTCCTGTGGCATTGTGCTGTTCTTTTGAAAGATAAATAATTAATTATCGCTTGTTTATGCCATCTCTGTCTGCTTTACATTGGTGATATGCACTATTCAGGCATGGGTACATGGAGAAAACACACACCCTGCCCTCACAGCTGCACACCTGCGTACAGGTGCACCCATACCGGCATGTACAAATGCCAGCCACCTGTCTGTGGATCTGTCACTCAGCACACAGGATTCCACAGAGTGGCCATGGGAGGAGTCATTGTCCCAAGCAGGCATCCAATGGGATGTCCCCCCCCCCCAGGCCTTCTAGTGGATCCCTTGTGTAAGGAGGCACAGCTCCAGGACTGTGCATGTCAGTTGCAGGTACCAAGACCCACACATCACCATCCTGTCCCACTGCCACTGCTCCCATTCAGTGATGGGCACTTGCCCTTTCAGATGACCTTGCCATCTCCAGCTGCCCAGTGGTTAGGGGCAGCACAGTCAGCACTGTACCAGTCCCCCAGCAACCAATGGCCTGTGTCCATGGGGGTGCACAGTGAGTTATGGCAGGGTCCACAGTGCCATAACCTGTGCCCCACTCTGCACCTATGCAGCAAGCACTACATGGGTTCCTGCATACCACGTAGTGCTGGTACACCCCCAGAGCACCCAACCACCCACTCCTGGGCACATTGCTGTCCACATGGCTGGGGGATTAGGTGCATAACCCCTGTTTGCCCATGTCATGCATGCCACATTGCCACTGCTCTGCAGCATTCATGTGTGCAATGCCAACATGCCCAGTTTATGCGAGTGTGTTTGCATCGTGCATAGGGCCCCATATTTGTTGCAACCATTCATAATTTATTTGATAAAAAATATAATGCCAAACCAAATAAACTTATCTGTGTATTGGAATTTGTATCAAATCAGGTAAGCAATACAGAGATGAGCCAATCACTTTAGGTGGGAGTGGGGGATTTATTGCATCATTACTAGCAAATAAAACTCAACCTAGTTGTGCTCATTATATTATTTGTGCACCTATTCATAACAAGGAAAGTTAAATACAAGTGGGCACATATTAAAGACTTGCAAGTACAGTATAAAACTGAATTGCTATACAGTATAAAATTAGCTCTGACAGTACTAGTTATGACTGTGCAAAGCAGAGATATCTAATGGTGAATGTTGTTGATAAAACTCAAGGAATTGCAGAGTATTTTTAGTTGTCTGTCTTATATTTTCTATTTTTAACCCCAGTTGTCTTCTCACCTGTCACCAATTTCCCTTTCCATCTTCCCAAGCAGTGCTCCAAGAATCCATATTGCTTCCATCATTTGGTTGATGTACCTTTTTGAAACTTTTGATCAAAACATAGAGCTTATCTCCCACGGGTGGGAGGATCATGGTTTCCCAAGCTGGGGGGAGACAATCTCATTTCACAGTCGAGGCCCAAAAGGAAGAGCCAGTGAAACATAAAAAAACATATAAACATAGAATTTAACTGCAGGAATTGACTTTAAGTCAATTGAGTCTGCTTACTTATACAATCTGCCCCCCCAGCAACCTACTGTGCTGGTGGGCCATTACCTCTCTTTCCCCAATTCCCCATGCATCAAACTCATGTGGTCCCCTTGGGCACTATGAGTGCCCTTGATCTGTTCCAACTGTATTTAATTCTGCTTAGGGTATCCACCCTCACCACATCTGCCATCAATCTGTTCCACAGCTCCACCAGCCTCTCAGTGAAGTATAACTTCCTCACATTGCTCCTGAACTTACTCCCAACCACCTCCAGTCATGCCCCCTAGTAAATGCATCCTTATTTTTTTCAAATCATTCCTTACTATTCACCTCATGTATAATCCTGAGAAACGTATATGCTTCAGTCGTGTCCTTTCACTCCTGCCTGGCTTCCTACAAGAACATATTTAAGGCTTCCAGATGATTTTCATAGGATCTGCCTTGATGGCCCTGGATGATCGTGATGACTCTTTACTGTATTGACTTTAGTCTGTCAATACCTTTCCTCAGGTAAGGACTCCAGAACTGGGCATAGTACTGCAGGTGAGGCATCACCAGGGATCTAGACAGTAGCAGAAAAACCTTGCCTCTCTTCTGTCAAAGTTCCTCACTATACACTCCCTAGCATCACAGAAACATAGATTTGATGGCAGATAAGGACTGCCTGGCCCATTTCCCTACCTACTTAAACTCCAGATCAAAAATGATCAGCAGCTTATCCTCTCTTTCCTATCACTAGAGTTGCATTCTGTCTATCCCATGCATTCTTGAACTCACCAATCATTTTAACCTCTACAGCCTCGATTGGGAGGCTGTTTCATGCATCCACCACCTTTTCTGTGAAAAAATACTTTCTCACATTACCCCTGAGTCTCCCTCAGCCTCATATTGTGACCCCTTGTTCTTGCACAACTGTTTTTTTGAAAGATGCTGCCCTCCTGGACCTTGTTGATGCCCCTGATGTACTTGAATGTCTCTATCTTATCCCCCCCCCACCTTTCCTGCAGGGTATACATATTGAGATCTTGCAATCTTTCCTCATATGTCTTCTGGTGCATTCCTTTCACCATTTTTGTTGCCCTTTTCTGGACTGCCTCCATTCTATCAATGTCTTTCTGGAGATGTGGTCTCCAGAACTGAACACAGTATTCAAGATGTGGCCTGACCGATTGTCTGTACAGTGGCATCACCACCTCCTGTTTTCTACTGGTATTGCCCCTCCCTATGCACCCCAGCATCCCTCCAGGCTTCCACACCACCTTTACACATTGTATGGCCACCTTCAGGTCATCCTTGACGCTTTGCTGTATGTCTTGTTGCATTGACTCATTTTCTCAAGGGAGTCACTAGAAGGAAAAGAGTAGCTCTCTGCCCCCCCCCCAGCTGCTGGAGGTCTGACTCTGAGCAAGTAAGGAGATAACTGAGAAATATATGAACTTCCTGTCTTAGAACAAGAAGATCAGGAGCTTTAAGGACATGGAGGCAGTAGGTAAGTAGGGAGAAAAATAAAAAAAATTAATAAATAAATAAACAGAGGAAAGAGTAAGTATTCAAAACAACAGTTAAGGGGCCTTAAATAAGACATGATGGGTCTGGTACAGTGCAACAGCTGTGGAGCAGCAGTCTTCCAGGAGACATTCTGGAGGATGTGGTGTTATCCCATCTGCAGGCACCTCTCTGGGCTGAGGGAGGAGGTTGCTCATCTCCAGGCTGAGTTGGCCAGGATTTGGTCAACCTCCTCACCAGCCCAGGGACCACCGTTGCCTCAGAGGTTGCCAAGAAAGAGGAATGGTTGGACCACAGTGGGCTCAGGGAGGGTGAAGGTGGTGGAACAGAGGTGCATCCCTCCAGTTGTACCTCTCCACAGTTCATATACCATTCTGGCAGAGTGTGGTTCCTTTATGGAGGCACCTGCAGGGGAGACCAAGGAGGATGCTGGGAACCTCCACAAAGGAGACCCACAGGAGGGTGGCATGGGACGACACAGGGGAAGGAAACAACTACTGATGGGGGACTCCATTTTTAGAAGGGTAGAACTGGGGGAGGAAAGGGAGATGGAGGTAAGGTGCCTGCCTGGTGCCATGGCTAGGAGGGACAGGGAGTGAATCCTCAGGATCATGGGAGCAGCTGCTCAGGGGAGGAATCTGGATGTCATTTTCCACCTAGGAACAAATGACCTGGCTGAGAGAGGGATCAGAGCAGTGGAGGAAGAATTTGTGGAGTTGGGGAGGGGCCTTTGACAAGTAGCATACACGGTAACCTTCTCGTAGGTGCTGCCTGTCTATGGCATGGGAGAGGCTAGGGCACTCCTCACCATGGGATTCAATCAATTGCTGAAGAACTGGTGCAGAGCTCAGGGGTTTGGCTTCATTGGGGACTGTGGTTCCACCTGGAGTGATGCAGGCCTATACTGACATGATGGTCTGCATCAGTCCAGGAGGGGACCCAGGATCCTAGGTGACAGGTTTAAATGCTTCATTGGAAAGCAATTAAACTAGTCAAGGGGGGAGGCACTGGAAAGGACCAGGGAAATTCTAGCCCCCCCAAAAAAATCAGGGTAGTTAGTGAGGTAAACACCAAGATAGAAAAGTCGATAGGGAGAAGGGCAGTAGTAAATGGAGAAAATGACAAAGGCAGTAAGGACAGGGATGTGGCAAAAAGGGGTAAGGCCATCAAGAAATGGAGGGTGATGAGTACCAATGCCCATAGTCCAGGCAACATAGCTCTCTATGTAAGGGAAGGGATAAAAGCAATGGAACAAAAGAGTAAACAGGGAGGAGAGGAGGCAGTGTGGGTTACCTTAGAGACTGGAAATGCCACCACAATCTGCATGGGGGTTGTATACAGACCCCCATCACAGGGGAAGGAATGGACAAGGATATGATAGAAGGCATCCTTAGGATGGCAGAGAAAGTGGATATATTGTTGATGGGGGACCTGAATATGCCAGATGTTAACTGGAGCACCTTTGCTGCAGCCACATCCAAGAGCAGGGCCATTCTTGATGCCATACAGGGGGCATGACTCAGACAGCTAGTGTTGGAACCCACTTGGGAGGGAGCAATCTTAGACCTCGTACTCTCAAATGGGGTAGTGACAGGATCTCAGATCTAGAAGTGGGTAGCCATCTGGGAAAAAGTAACTTCCAAACAGTGTGGTTCATGATAAACTCAGCTGCAGAGTCAAGCCACACAAAAGTGAGGGTACTGGACTTCATGAGGGCTGACTTTGTCAAAATGGGAGAGTGCCTTAGAAAAGCACTAGCAAACAGGCAAGAAGGAGGGTTAGAACAACAATGGGGAAATATCAAAACTGCCATCACAGAGACAACAAGCCTTTGTGAGAAGCAAATAAACAAATCAAAATGAAATGAAAGAAAAAGCCACTATAGTTCTCAAAAGAGGTGACAGGGAAGGTTAGGGAGAAAAAGATAGCATTTAGGAAGTATAAGGAAACACAGAAGAAGCAGGACAGAGAACTGTACCAGTTAAGGCAGAAAGAAGCAGGGAAGGCAGTCAGAATAGCAAAGGCCCAAACTGAGGAAAAGATAGCCAACTTGGTTAAGAAGGGGGATAAAACCTTTTATAGGTACATTAGGGAGTGTCAAAAGCAAAGGGAGGGATTTTGTGGCTGAACAGAATGGACGGTGGGTGGGCAGAAAGGGACAGTGAAAAAGCATGGATACTAAATTAATATTTCTGCTCAGTATTCACAAAAGAGGAGGAGGGGGAGGTAACTAATCCAATTAACAGAAGCACTCTGGATAGGGGGGTGGATCCCAGTCCTTTCACAGAAGAAAGGGTTCTGAAAGAACTCCTAAAACTGAAGGCAGACAAAGCAATGCCACCTGATGGGAGTCACCCCCAGAATTCTGAAAGAATTAAGGGGAGAACAAGTGACACCACTGACTACCCTTTTTAACAAATCATGGGAGGATGGTATGGTACCTGAGGGCTGGAGGAGGGTGGATGTGATTCCCCTTCACAAAAGTGGGAGCAAGACAGAGGCAGAAAACTACAGACCTGTCAGTTTGACCTCTGTGGTAGGAAAAATGATGGAATCACTTCTGAAGGAGAGAATTGTTGAGTACCTATAGAGCAGTGGGGGCACAGGACCCATGGCAGCATGGATTCACAGTGGGAAGGTCATGTTAGTTGAATCTAATCAATTTCTTAGACTGGGTGACCAAAGCAGTAGACCAGGGAGGAGCTGTGGGCATGGCCTACCTAGACTTTAGCAAGGCATTTGACACAGTCCCACACAAAAGATTAATAAACAAATTAGCCAGCCTCAGAGTGTGTCCCAAGGTGGTAGTCTGGGTAAAACACTTGCTGAACAACAGAACACAGAAAGTAATAGTAAACGGAGTCCACTCTGAAGAAAGGGGGGTTACTAGTGGGGTATTGCATGGTTCAGTACTGGGTTCAGTCCTTTTTATTGTCTTTATAAGTGACAATGCAGAGGGACTAGAAGGAAAAGTATGCCTCTTTGCAGATGACACAAAGATCTGCAAAAGCATTGATACACAAGGGGGCATGGAAAGGATGAGAAGGGACTTGGCAAGGTTGGAGGAATGGTCAGAAGTATGACAACTTGGATTCAATGCTAAGAAGTGCAAAATAATGCACCTGGGAAACAAAAACCCAGGGGTAGAGTACACAATGGGGTAGAGGTAGTAACAACAACAAAAATGAAAGGGACCTGGGGGTAATCATATCAGATGACTTGAAGGTTGGTAAGCAATGTGAGAAGCCGGTATGGAGGGCTGTAAGGGATATTGGGATGTATAGGGAGAGGCATCACCAGCAGAAAACAGGAAGTTGTTATCCCCCTGTTCAGACAGTTGGTAATAACACCTTCTGGAGTACTGCATCGAGTTCTGGAGACCCCATCTCTGCAAGGACATAGACAGGATGGAGGCAGTTCAGAGGAGGGCAACTAAAATGGTCCAGGGTCTGCAAGAGAAGCCATACGAGGAGAGACTAAAGGAACTTAATATATATACCCTTGAGGAAAGGAGGGAGAGGGGGACATGATAAAACTTTTAAGTACCTCAGTAGCATCGTTCAGAAAAAGAGATGTGCAAGAACAAGGGGCACAATTTGAAGATAGAAGGGGATGGCTCAGGGGCAATGTGAGGAAGTATTTTTTCACAGAGAGGGTGGTGGACACATGGAACAGCCTTCCTGAGGAGGTTGTGGGGGCTAAAACTATGGGACAATTCAAGAATGCATGGGGCAGACATAAGGCAATTCTTGTGGGGTGTAGGAAGAAATAGGCTGTTGGTTAGCTAGAATCTGCAGCTTATCCAGTGGGTAAGGAAATGAGCAGACTAGGTGGGCCAAATGGTTCTTATCTGACTTCAAAGTCTATATTTCTACGTTTCTATGATAACATTCAGATTCCTCTCCTCTGTCAAAATGGCCAGTCTAACTCTCCCATCCAATATTTTGTGCATGGATTCCATCCCCCTAAGTGTATTACTTTACACATCTTGGCATTGAATCTCAACTGCCAGACTGTAGTGCACCTCTCTAGCTTCTCTAGATCTTTCTTGAGTGTCCACAGCCCTTCTTCATAAAGTACCCTGTCACTACCTTTTTTGTTGTCAGCAAAGAGACATAACTGTCCCTGTATGTCTTCTTTTATGTCACTTATGAAAATATTAAACAGGACAGATCTCAGGACTGATCCCTATGGCACTCTGCTCGTAACCTGACTGACCTCTTGTTTGTTTTCAAAAATATTTTATTCTTTCTTTAGGTACAAATGTAACCACCCAGTCCCCTGAGGTTTCTAGAATCCCATCAGGTTAGCCCTAAGGAGATATTGGGCAGCTGGTGGAGGGCTTATTAGGAGCTCTCTACACATGACAACATTGTTTACTCAGCTAGCCTGAGTGGAGAATGGATTATGTCATTTAGAATTCTCACTGAAGCATAAGCCACTTTAGAATTACCTGCTCTGGGGCAGTTTAGAATATTCAGAATAGAATAGTTCAGTCAGTCAGTAGTCAGTCTGAGTGTGGGAGCTCTGTGAGGAGGGAGATCTCAGTGTAGAGGTGCCTGCCAGGCTGTGCTGAGGTTGGGTGGAGGCCCTTTGGTCTTTTTCTCACCCCAGTGAGTGAGACTGTAATCTGCCAAAGAAAGTGCTGGAGACCATTGCCAGCAGAACCCCAGTGGTGCTTTCCACAGAGAAGTGGTTTGGATTTCAGTTTCTGTGGATCCAAGGGCAGACCCATGCAGGTCCTGAAGAGTGTCAGCTACCCAGAAAGAAAGAGTGTTCTATATGAGAATATGACAAGCTACCTGTAAAGGAAAGAGGTGTTTCTTCCAGCAACCATGTCTGTATCAAAGGGACAAACAAAACCATGAGTAACCTGGGTTCACAGGACTGTTTCTTAGGGAGCTGTCTGAGGTGTATGTGCCCAGAGATAAGGATAGAATCCACCTGTCAGATCCCTTGTATAACCACAGAAATGTGCTGAATGTGAAGTTTTAAAGTTGGGAGTTCTTCAGCAATACAAGTGAATTGTGAGATCGATGTGGTGTAACTCAGAAGAAATGGCAGAGACTGGTTGGGACCAGAGTGGGCATAACCCCATTTTAATCCTCAGTCAGGGCTAACTGGTTCATGTATGGGCACCAGGTTACCATGGGCATGCTAGCAAAGTTCATCACATCAGGAGGAAAGAATGTGAAATGTTTTAAAGTGTGTGGAACCCCCTGCAAGATATACACTTTGGGAAGTAAATGTTTAGAGAGCCCTAGTTCAGAGGGATGGACAGTTCAATAGTTTTGCATGGAAAAGAATGTACTTAATGCCCAAGATAAATGTTGTTTCTGAAAAGAAAGGTACGTTGCCCTGAAAAGTCTGTTCCAACCTGGGGACCATCCCATTCTGTGTTTTCCATCTGTTGTCAGAATAAAACCATACTGTACAATCCCAGTTCTAGTTGTGGACAATCGATTATTCATGCTTCCCTGTGTGAACTTGTTATGAGCCCCCCTCAGAAGGTAGACCTAGCATAGCCCTAATACCTCTCTCCCAGAACTCAGAGTAAATATAAATGCTTGTTTTGCACTCTAACGCCTCCACCGTCTAGATGATGAGCCGGGTATTTGACTCAGTGCCAGGGGCGATACCTACTGTTTATGCCAACTTGTGGCTTGATGCTTTGTCTGTGTAAATCTTAGGGGGGGTCCTGGTTTCAAGATGATGCTCTTGGCTGGGGAAAGGGATTGCACAAACAAATATAAAGAAATACATTACGATACATTATAACACATTTTGGTACAGACATTTTGGTATATACAATGCGTATGAGTTTTTTCAGTGCCTGCTGACACTTGTTGGTGGCACTTACTGCCATGGTCATTGCTGGTGCTGTACAGGGGTTGAGTGAGGGCAGTTCAGCCAGGATCACCCTCCCCCACTCAACATCTGAATAATGGACCTACCCTGGCTCTCTAACAGCTGCTGCTTCCTGGTTGGTGAAGCCAGCCAGCCAGAGGCCAGGATTGCTGAAGCCACACCTCTCCTGAAGAAATGCACTAATTGGGTGCTGCCTGCATGTCAGACAGGGACAGGCATGAGCTCTATAAAACACCAACCTACCAAGCAGCCCTCCAAGAGAAGGGCTGAGTGCTAAAGACATCTTTGGTAGTATGCCTGGGAGTCAGCCAGGAGACAGCCATGAGCAAGTAACTCTGCCCATCTTATCCCAGGTGAGCTGTATATGCACATATATCTGCGTTGTGTCTTGGAGAATTGTTTGGGGAGCTAATTGCTGCCGGGCCCCAGCTGTAATCTATATGGGTGTGTACCCCAGGTTAACAGAGCAGTCTACAACAGCTTCAGCTATTATTCATTGCTTACGTAAAGTTTAATTTTATCCTGGTGTCTGGGCCATAGCTAGTGTAGCTTAAATGTCAGGGCTGTTTTTGTGTTTTAGTTAAATCACGTGGATTCACCCTATCAGGGTGAGCACTATAGATTAAATTAGTCATCTGTTTTGTACAGGTCTTTCTGGGTATGAGTTTCAGAGGATAGACAGTCAGTTATGGCAGCTGTAGGGCACGCTTCTCTAGAGATATGCTCTGGAGAAAGGGGCAGTGCCCCATCTGCAGAACCTTAGCAGAGCTGCATGCTCAGCTGGTGGCATCAAGGGTAGAAATATCTCAGATATGTCATCAGATCAGCAGGAACCAACCCACCACATCCCTATATCCCCACTGCCCCAGAGACCCACTGGTCCAGAGTGATGAAACGTGCTTAGGGGAGAGGTGGCAGTGGTAGCCATAAGGAGGTTGTCTAGCTGAGCACCATCTAGTGAATTCTTTTACACCCTTAGAAGAGGTCAAGCTCCTGACTCTACTGGGAGGGACTCTGGGTCAGTCGATGGGAATGGGCAGGACAATGTGATGGCACCCAAGGGGAACAAGTCTACAAGGAAAGTCTTAGTGGTTGGGGACTCAATGGCTGGGGGCAGAAAGGGTAGTGGAAGGAGGCTTGGAAGGGAAGGGAATGGTCTGTTGCCTTCCTGGAGCATCAGCCATCTGGGATTTAAACAGGATAGGGAGGATAGTGGAAGCTGGGGTTGCTGGTAAACCTGGATACCAATGGCCTGGTGAATCAGTCAGTGGAAATCATGAAGTGGAACTTCTATAGACTGGAGAACAGATTGGTAGCACACTTAGCCTCACTCACCTTTTTTATCTTACTCTTATTTTTTTGCCTCCTGCAGCCACTAACCTGCCAATTTTCCAGCCACCACTCCACCGCCACCACCGACCCCGGAGAAGGTCATGCCCAGCTGGCATATGCAGCTGTACCCTTGAAGGGGACCTCCCCATGTCCCCGTCACAGGCCAGGATCCAATACCAGCACACGAAGGATCCAGGCATCATCAGCCGGTGCAGTAAGGGCTATCAAGCTGCTCAAACAGTGCCACCTTTTTTCCTCCATTTTTGCCCCTCAAAGTGCAGGCATGCAATAACGTCAGGCACTATGGGCTGATGTGTGCTGCACTACACCTCTTTCTGGCACCACTCTGACAGTAACCCCTGGTCATCACCAGGGGCTGCTGCAGAGTGGTGGCACCCTGAAACCCTCCCTGGCATAGGAGAGCAGTCCTCTGGACATTCAATCCTATCCCTTCCCCTCCGACCCCTTATAGTCCAGGCTCGCATCCAAAGCCAGGTCGCCAGCATGGTGCAAGTTGTGGAGTCCAGCACCTCAACCCTCAGTGCCACCAGGCTGGCCCAGCCTCACTCACCTTTTCTGAAATCCTCCCATATGGGGCAGTGAGGGGAAGAAGGATGGGATAAAGAGTGATGTAATAGTGGAGTTTAATGGATGGCTTAAGGGATAGTGTAAGGAAAAAGGGATACCACTTTGTAGGGGATTGGGGCGACTTCTGTGATAGGACACTCTTCAAGGGAGATGGACTTCATCTGGCCAGAGAGGTGGCCTGTGCACTGGGGCAGAAGTTTGATGTCTGTATCAGATGTTTAAACTGATTGTGGGGCAGACTAGGTTTAGATGGTACCATGGTGGCAAGTGAGAAGAAAGGGATCCTAGTTAGTACTCCCCCACATCTGGAGGCTTGTAGCAGTACAGCAGGTACAAGGAGAGCTGTGGCTTTGTCTGGGCTGAGGAAGGGACATTCCACATGGTAAGCAAAGAGTGCAAACACTAATAAGGGGATGAGAAGACAAGGAAAGCACATAGTAGTAGCAAAATAGGACCAGGGGTCAGATGGAAGGGGGTATGTCTCAATGTCAGGAGCCTAGGTAACAAAATAAGTGATCTCAATGCACTGACTGCAGTCTCTGATGTGGACCTTGAGGCCATCATGGAAACATGGACTTTGGAAAATAATGACTGGGAACTGATGGTCCCTGGATACTAAATGTTCAGGAGGGATAGAGGAACAGGTAGTGGGGGAGGGGTTACTCTTTATGGAGGGCATTTAGGTGGTTGAAGATGGGAACATCACAGATAGCAGTGGGGAGGAAGAGTTACTGTGGGTGCAGCTCACAGCTGCCTCAGGCAAGAAGAAGTGATTTGGGGTGATCTATAGGTCTCCAGGCAAGGGGAGAAAAGGGACAGAGAGCTCAGGGAAGAACTTGAAAGAGGGGTAGATAAGGGGGAAGTAGTGGTGGTGAGTGATCTGAATCTGCCAGACATAGACTGGGATCTGGGATGTTCCAGTGGCCAGGACAGTTACAAGTCAGGGCTTACTGGACACCTTCCAAGACTGTTTACTTATACAGCTCAATAAGGAACCCACCAGGCAGGCCACAATTCTAGATGTGGTACTCATGAAGTCAGAGGTGGTTGGAGCTGTAGAAGTAGGGGAGCTGCTGGGGAACAGCTCCCATAACTCCACTTCCTTCAAACTGGCCCTTGGGTCCTCCAAATCACAAGCAAAAGCAGAAGTCCTTGACTTTAGAAGGGTGAACTTTGATAGGCCGAGGGAGCTGGTCAGAGATAAGTTAGTAGTGGTGGCTAACATAGAGGGAGTGGAAAAGAGATTGGGCAATTAAGGGGGCCATTCTTTTTTTTTTATTAAGAGCACTGTATTTGTTTTCCAAACAAGAAAAAGTAGAAAAACAAAAAATACAGCGTATACTATAAACCAATTAAACAAACAACAAAACAGATAAAAGGGAAAAAACCCTAATAATACACAGAAAAATATCACAAAACAAACAAGAAAAAAAAACTAAAGCCCACCCCTCAACCCCCAAGGCCCCCAAGCTACTCAACCAGAGCCAAATAAGATAAACCTTTTTTTTATTTAATATGTTTTATTACTTAACAAAATCATAACATAGTTTAGACAAAACAATAACTTGACAAATTATCAAGAGTAGCATCATAGATACTGATAGGAAAGGAAGAGAGAGAACTAAAGAAAATTAATAAACTGGTTAAATGTACATTCCAGAAAATTTAGTTTAACAAATTGAACAACCCTCCGTCCCCTGCCTCCCCCACTGTGGTGTATGTTAATGTCAATTCTCAAGGCTATACTGATGTACAAGATAAAGGACACGAAAGGTCACATGTAAAAAGGGAGAGGCAACTTTCTAGAAGGGTGTACCTCTCTTTTAAGGTAATGTGAGAGGAAGCAAATCAAAGGAAACAGTGAAGTAGAGAGACCTGCAACCCAACTTGTGTACAGATGCCAATTCAGATAAAGGGTATATCACTTTCCCCACTTCTTCATAAAGGAGGACTGATGGTGGTTCACTTGTGCTATTAATTGCTCGACACAGAGTGCAAAAGACATTTCGTGCAGCCACTCCATATATGATATTGGAGTTTGATCCTTCCAATGCTAAGTACCAGTTTTTTAACCGCCATTGATATTAAAGCCAGGTGATATATTTTTCCTTCACTTGGATCTCGGAATAATCCCCAAAAATACAAGTCCCTGGAGAGAAAAGGCCACGCAACCCCAACATCGGATCTAGAGTTGATTCTATTTGTTTCCATAAGGGAGATATTGTATCGCATGACCATAAAATATGTAAAAGTGTACCTTCCTTCTTATTACATCTAGAGCATGTTACAGAAGATATACATTTCATTTGTACCAGTTTGATAGGGGTATAGTAAAGGTTATTTAAGATACAGTATTGTGTTATCCTGTATCGCTCTTGAGTGTGTTATGTGTATAAGTCTCTCCAAATACGTTGCCAATTGATGTCTTTGCTCGGGAAAAAGCGTTGCCAAATTTTTGAGCCAGCAGCTGACGGGGTTTCTGGAAATGTATGAAGCAAACCATACAACTTTGAAATGCCATGCAGTTTGTTAACCAATATAGAGATTTGGTGGAAGAATTCAGCAAATTGGAAGGTTTTAGTTTTACACCCAAACGTTTTGATTAAGAGGTGTTTAAGTTGGGTAACTTTAAAAGTTACCGATGCCAGCCAACCAAACTTAGATAAGATTTTTTCTGTAGTCAAAATATGATCTTGAGAGTAAAAATCAGCAACATTGCATTCGGAAGGGACTGGTAACCATCTTCTGGTTATGGAGGAGTTACCTATTTGGAGATTCGGGTTGGCACATATAGGTTGGGAGAGGTCTAAAGTTGGGGATATCTTGAAATGCCTGAAAAGCTGGGAGAGAACCCTAAGGGAAGTGCCAGTCGGGAGGGACTGAAAAGTTTTGGGTATATTTCTTTTTAATATATAAAAAAGAGATGCTGGAGCTATATTATGAGTCCTAAACAGTTATAATTCCGCTTGCAACCATAATGGGATATATCCGTGATGGGTAAGGGAGTCAGGTAAAGATAGCCATTTCTCACATTTATGTAGATGCGAGGCCCAATAATACAGCAGGAAATTGGGGAGACGGAGCCCACCAAGATCCTTAAACTGGGACAGTTTGGAATAGGATCTTCTGGCTATTTTATCACGCCATATAAACAAGTTGATTCCTGAGTGAATGCATTGAAAATAAGATATTGGTAACCAGATGTCCAGCATGTTCAGGGGATAGAACAGTCTGGGTAGGACATTCATCTTAATGCAGGGGTGTTGCCAGGAATTTTAAACTTGTACTCAAAACTGATGCACTGTTGCCTCCCCTTACATAAACTTAAACTAAACTATGCACTGCCACGCCACACCAACAATACCCCCGCCCATTTGCCATGTGTGAGTTCTATCAGTTTCTTTCTGTAATCCTCCTTCCTTTGTTGTTCTGCCTGCCTGGTAAGTTGTTCTTGTTTGTGTATTTGGCTGGTAGCATCAGTGCCCCATAGTGAACAACAAAGGCAAAAGGTCACAATGTCCTTGCGGTCCACTTTTTGTTGCCCCAGCCTGATTTGTTGCCCCTGCCTGATTTTTTTTACTGTACTCTACTGAATACAGTGCGTATGCCTGCCGACACCCCTGTCTTAATGGTATTAATTCTGCCCCAGAACGATAGTGGGAGTTTGTTCCATCTTGCTAAATCTTGTTGAATGTTATGCCATAAGTCCTCTAGATTAAGCTTCCGCGATAGAGTTGAGTTCAGGGTAATATAGATCCCTAAGTATTTAATGGAGCGTGGAGTCCATTTCATGCCGAATTGGCTAAAGTTTGAGCTATGTGTAACATGATTAAGAGGGAAGATTTCGGTTTTATTGATGTTGAGTTTGCAATTTGAGTGTTTACTAAAGTTGTCAATTATTGCCAGGGTTTTCTTTAGGGAAGAGACTGGGTTTGAGAGATGAAGGAGTATGTCATCAGCGTAGACTGAAATTTTGGAGGTGTTGTTAGCTATAGGGATGCCGGCAATTAAAGGGGATGAGTTTAAATGCCTGAGAAGGAGTTCTAGGTACAAATTAAATAGAAAGGGGGAAAGTGGACAGCCTTGTCGTGTGCCTGAGGAAAGGGGAAAAGCATCAGATAAAATTCCGTTGCAGTATATTCTGGCTCTAGGGGAAAAATATAAGACTTGAATCCATTTTATGAATAAGTTAGGGAAACCCATGCTTTGTAATGTAGTCCAAAGGAAAGTCCAGTCTACCCTATCAAACTCTTTTTCTGCGTCTAGCGAGATTAGGGCCATTGGGACGGGGACAGTTTTGCTGTATTAATGATGTAATGAAGTTTGCGATGATGATCTGCCGGGGTTCTACCGGCAACAAAGCCTATTTGTTCAGAGCTAAGCAAAGAGATCCAGACTTGCTCCACCCTCTTAGCTAATACTTTAGCTAAGATTTTAATGTCACAGTTTAATAAGGAGATGGGACGATAACTTGATGGGGAATGTGCTGGTTTACCTGGTTTAAGGAGGAGAATGATGATTGCTTCCAATAGTGTTGGGTCTTGTGTATGCCCTGAGAGCAGATATTGGTATAAACGGAGCAGGACTGGTGCTAAATCTTTAGCAAATAGTTTATAGAAATTTGAAGGTAATCCATCAGGGCCTGGGGCTTTGTCTGGTGCCAGGTCTTTAATAGCAGACATTACCTTCTGGAGAGAGATAGGGGCAGTTAACAACAATTTCTGTCCAGGGGAAAGAGATGGCAAGGGAAATGAAGTCAAATAATCCAGCATCTCTTTTGGAGATGGGGAAAGAGTATTTTTGTTACATAGTGAGGAGAAATAATGTTTGAGTACTGAAACAACATCTCTGGGGTGAGTTTTAACATCTCCATTAGGGTCTTCAATGGAAGTGATTAGTCTGGAGGTTTCTAGTTTCCTTAGCCGTAGGGCTAAGAGGTGGCTTGCTCTTTCACCCTGCTCAATGTATTTTGCATGGGTTCTTAATATAGCAAACTCAACTTTCTCTTGTAGTAACAGGGAGTATTCATAAATAAGACAAACTTAATAAAACTGATACTACTCAATCCTCCCATAAAAACAGTGATAAAAAAGGATATACAACTAACAGAAATGCATTCTTCTATGATGACAATGACCAGGCATATAAAGATCCTCATTTTGCAAAAAAGGCCTTTCTCCTATGGTTAACACTTGCAATATGTAGTTCTAGCATAAGGGCACTCAGGAGCTCCTTATGCCACTAAGACCAAGATGAAATATGTTCATCCAAACAATGGCACAACATACCTATTTTGACTGTGGTCAAAATAAGGGCCTTAGGGGCATATAATATCACTGAAAAGAAAATGAAATATCCCATACCCTCCCAAGTAAACATACCTCCATTGTAAACAGAGTAGCAAGGCCAAATATAGGATCAAGCCAGGTTTTAATGATCTCCCAAAAAGGCCGCACTTTCTCACAATACCACAAAATGTGCAATAGACAGCCCTCAGCCTTATTACATCTGAGACATTGATTGTGTTCCAATCGTCCCATTTTACATAATTTTATAATAGTGAAATATAAATCATACAAAATTTTAAACTGCCTTTTTTAGTAGCGATCTTGTTTTATCAACCTATAAAAGTCTTTTCAAATTGATCACCAATCCGACGCTTCCCATGTCAGAGACAAGGCTGATTGCCAATAATAGGCAACCCCAGTGGGATTAAAAGGGTCTAATGACTGGTATAAGGTGTATAACTATGCAGCTGCATGCCACTTACCTGTAATCAAAGCAAAAGTCTTAAAAGGAGATGCTGTTATGTCAGTCCATGGTAGGGAACCTAAAGATGCTATTAAGGACCCAGAAATTTATAAATATTTATAAAAAGGTAATGAGAAGCTAAGTTATGTGTAGTCCGAAAAGATGAGAAATCCAAAGTGTTATTGTCTGAAAAAATATCGCAAATGAGGAGTGAAGGGTTTAATGGCAAAAAAGAGTCCGGAATAGGTCATTTTGAAATTTTAATATTGGGATTATGGAAAAGTTGTTGTGCAATAGATTGCTTAGGCTGAACCCCATAATTTTATTTATTTATTTATTTAGTTTTTGTTGACCGGGTAAGTGCACTAGACAAATCCTGCCTATTTTCAGGCACGACCCAGGGGAGGAGGATACAGATGAATGCCAACTGACCTTGAACCAGATTAAGCTGTTGGTGGTATTTTTAGTGAATGAGGGAAATTTGGCCAGGACACCAGGAAAATTCCCCTACTCTTTTCGATAAGTGCCATGGGATCTTTAACATCCACCTGAACTACCACCAATCCAGGCAGATGGGACCTCGGTTTAATGTCTCATCTGAAAGACGGCACCTCAGAAGTGCAGCACCCCTCTCATGCTGTACTACATAATATCTACACATCTGAGGGTGAGCATGTAATGATCAATATATGGGAGTGATCTTTAATTTAGATGGAAGTAATGAAGGGGATATATATAACAATACCTGCAATTAAACTTTTTCTTTAAGACAAAGGGTCCACTCTAAAGATAACCAAAGTTGCACTTAACTCCCTTGTTCAAAGGTGGGGGGGGGGAATTCTTATTTATTTACTTATTTAAAAGTTGATAACTGGGAAAGGCACACTGAGCTGAAGCCCGTTTCCAGGTGTGACCCAGGGCAAGGGGTAGGGGACAAGTACAAGTACACAAAGTCAGTAAACAATTAACTCATACAGATAGTAAGAACACATAATCAATAAACAATTAAATCATGCACGTAGTAAGAATGCATAATCAATAAACAATTAAATCACACAAATGGTAAGAACAGCAGGTGATACTCAGGCATGAGAATAGTTAGCAGTTACAGAACATACATCTAGTAGGAAAGAGCAGTTACCTAATAATATACAATTAAATAATAGGAGCTAGTGGCGCAATGGATACAAATCCAGAAGGTGCTTTGTAACAGACAGAAGTGCCCATGTAAGTGCAGGTGAGGTGGAGGACACATTAACCCATAGTGGACAGCAGGATAGGAGTAGTAGCTGGGGCTGGCAGGATAATAGGAGGGAATACACAGAGTTGCTGGCAGCATCTGGCATTAGAGTGGGTTGAAATATTAGCATGGAGTGGGTAGGAGGCACATGAAATACTTCTTGATGGACAACACTGTAGGCAGGTTATGTACAGAGAGGGGAAGGGAGTTCTAGAGTGTAGGGAGACGAAGGTCAAAAGCTGTTTTACCGGCGAGCGTATTGGGTGAGTTCAGGGCAAAGGATTGGTGGTCATGTGAGCGTAGGGAGTAGCCAGTACTAGGAGCTGGGGTTAATAGGGAGGAGCAGTAGAAGGGAAGGGTGCTGAACCAGAACTTAGTGATAAGGGTTGTATAATGAGCCAGATGGTGATTAGCGAGAAAAGGCACCAAAGGCATGCATAAGAATGGTAACCAAAAAGAACAGGCCCAGGAGACTGTTATGATTCTTGGCAAGAGTCAGAAAAGTAATGAGGGCCAAGAACAAGGCCTTCTATAAATATAAAGAAAGGCAGGGAGGAAGAACAGGGAGATTATTTACTGAAAAATAGGGAAGCAAAGAGGATGGTTTGGGAGGCAAAGGCTGATGCAGAGCTACGTATTGTTGAGGGGATCAAGAGTGGAGAAAAATTGTTCTACAGTTATATTAGGGAAAAAGGAAGAAAGGAGGGGGGGATTGTATGGCTAGTTGAAGTGGGTAGATTGATAAAGGAGGATGGGCAAAAGGCTGCCGTCCTTAATGATTACTTTTGTTCAGTTTTCACTAGGGAGGATGGTGGGTCCTTGCAAGAGAGTGGCATCAAAGCAGCCACAAAGTGGGTCTCAGAGATGAAACAGCCAATATTTACTAGCGAAAGGGTCCTGAAAGGACTGGCAGCCCTAAAGATAGATAAGGCCATGGGACCAGATGGGTTGCGTCTGATACTCAAGGAATTAGCAGTGGAACTGGTTGAACCCCTGACAGGTCTATTCAATAGCTTCCTTAAGACAGGGGTAGTTGCAAAGGATTGGAGGATGGCAGAGCTAATTCCACCCTATACGGGGGGAGTGACAAGGAACAACTAGGGAACAACAGGCCTGTCAGTCACAGCTCTATTGTAGGGAAACTGATTCAGTCAATGGTCAAAGAGGACCTCATGGACTACTTGGAGAGCAATGGTCTCCAAGACAGTAAACAGCATGGATTCATGGCAGGGAGGTTTTGTTAGACTAACCTGACAGCTTTCTTTGACTGGGTGATGAGGAAATTAGATAAAGGCCACGCTGTGGATTTGCTCTACTTTGACTTCAGCAAAACTTTCAACTCAGTACCTCATGTAGGATTGCTGAAGAAGATGGAGAAGCTTGGTGCGGGGAGGCAGCAGAAGGTAGTAGCAACTAGGTTAAATCAGAAGAGAGAGCTGTTACAAGTGGGGTTCCACAGGGATCTATCCTGGGGCTGGTCCTTTTCAACATGTTCATCAGTGACATTGGTGAGGGAAGCCAAGGTTTTTCACAGATGACACATAGGAAAATATGAAGAAGCCAGAAGAATAAGGCCATTTAGTCTGTCTAGTCTGCTTGTATTGCAGGGTACACAGCTTAAGCTACTGACTCTGCCCCTCTCCCAAATCCTCCCATCCTTTCCATCCTCCGCTCCCATGACCCCTACTTTCCCCTTAACTCTATTGCAGCCTCTCTAGAAGCTGCCACCATCTTCAATGAGACCACTTCTTCCGGCAGCACATTCCAACTGGCCACCACCTTCTCTGTGAAGAAATGCTTCCAAGCTTTCCTCCTAAACTTCCCCCTCTAACTTAAGACTGTGTTCCTTCATGTTTCAGGTGCACTTATTTTAAAGAAACCCTCCTTATCCACCGTATTTATCCTTTTCAAGTACTTGAAGGTCTCAAGCATGTCCCTTCACTCTTTTCTCTCCTCCAGGGAGTACATATTCAGGGCCCCAACATCTCCTTGCATGCTTTATCCTGCTGGCCCATGATCATCTTCATTACTCTCTGCTGGACCATCTCCAGCAGGTTAATCTCCTTTTTAAGGTGTAGGTGTCAGTACTGTACTCCATACTTCAGGACTGGCCTCACCAATGACCTGCACAAGGGCAGTATCACCTCCTCTCAGTTACTGCTGATACCCCTGGCTATGCAGCCCAGCATTTTATTTGCCCTTGCTGCTGCTTTCCTGCACTGTGTGGAGTGCTTCGGGTCTCTAGTGATCATTCTCCCAGATCCTTTTCCTTCTCTGTTGCAGATACCTGGACCCCTCCCAGGTTATACTCTGCCATGGGATTTTTGGTTCTATTGTGTATAACTTTGCATTGAGGCTGAGCTGTCAGATCTCAGACCAGCTCTCAAGTTTTTCCAGATCTTTCTTTAGGTCCTGTATCCCTTTGGATGTGTCCTCCTTACCACATAGCTTGGTATTGTCTGTGAACAGGCACATTTTGCCCTTAATGCCATCCCCAATATCATTAATGATGACATTGAACAACATCGGTTCTAGCACTGAGACCTGCAGGACCCTACTTGTGACCTCTCTGGTGCTAGATAACGTTCCCCACACCACCATCCACTGGATTCCAGACAGTTTCCCTCCCATCTGATTATCTTCTCCCCAACCCTGAGATTTGTCAACTTCCTGATCAACCTCTTGTGGGGTACAGAGTCAAAGGCCTTGCTGAAGTCCAGATAAAGGAGATCCACTGCTTGGCCCCTATCTACTGTTTTAGTGTCCCAGCCAAGGAGTCAATCAGATTCATTTGACACACCCTCTCTTCCCATAAACCCATGCTTCTTCACATCCTGGAGACCATGTTTCTCTAGATACTCTACCAACCTTTCTTTAAATATGGTCTTCATAAGCTTGCATACAACTGAGGTCAGACTGACTGGTCTGTAGATCCCTTTGTCATCCTTGGGACCACTGTTATGGATGGGTATCATGTGTGCCATTCTCCAGTTCTGTGGAAGCATGCCTGACTCCAGAGAACTATCGAACAGGCATCCCAGTAGCTCCACAATCTCCTCTACCAGTTCCCTCTGCACCCTTGTGTGTATGCCATCTCGGCCAGGTGATTTGTCCACTTTCAATGCTAGCAGCCATTTCCTCATCCATCCCCTTCTACCATCACATCTGTGTTCCCAGCTCCTGGCCCTCTTCTCTCCCACTGGCACTGGTCCATCTTTCTCCCTGGTGAAGACAGAACAGAAATACATAGAAACATTGAATTTGACAGCAGATAAAGACCATTTGGCCCAGCTAGGCTGCCCATTTTCCCTACATGCTGCAATACCACAGACCCTACTTGATTTCTGGCTTTACCATCTCCTTCTTATTCATTCAGTACCTTTGCTTTTCCCCCACTCTCTTCCACCCACCCATCTCCTTTCTGAAGCCTAACAATCTCATCTTTTTTGTCACTTTTTTGTTTATATAGTATAAAAAGGGCTTCTCCCCCTACCTAATTCCTTCAGCAATCTGTAGTCCCTTCTAACATGAAGCTCTGTAGGAGGGTGGATAGTGATGAGGAAATTAGGGACACACAAGAGACTTACAAAAGCTAGAGGGGTAATTAATGGTTTGGCAGCTGAAATTCAACATTCTGTGGGCCACAGGGTAACAACACTATGTGATGGAATTATGCTTTCCCAGCATGGTAACCTGCAGCCCGGCCCCTTCTGCACCTGAGGAAAAATGTGAACCCCATGGCTACACTTGCATCTGCACTAACGGTGGTGAGGTTAATGCAATTTTGAGTTAATGACAATATCACAGTACAAACAAAGGGATATAAGAACTTCATGCACATAAATATCGCCACTTATGCGGTAGGTACCATTTGGCTGAAATACAAATATTGATTACAAAAATATTGATACATAAACAAATCAATAGATGGATTACAGCAGAGACTGAAATAACTAATTTTATATTTTTAAGGTCTACCTCTGATAAAGAGAAGTTTTACAGAAACATTCATTCATGAAAAGATAAGGTATGTTTCCTAAGACTAACTAATAACTTGACATCAAGGAGATGCAAATTAATTCTACACTAGAACTCTTGTTTAAAAATTAAGTCCATTTCATTTTGAGCCTCCCACACCCCACACCCACCCACCGGTATTATTAGAAACAACACTATTAGTGTCTGAATTCTATTTTGACAGATTCTGTATAGCCAAAGTAAGCCACAGGAAAGCTGATGTAACAGAAGTTAGGAATGAATTTTGGAAGCAGGTTTGTCCCCCCTGCTATGTGATTAAAACAACTTTAAAGTTTTTTAAGGATTGAATAATATTCTATGTGTTATAAGTATAATTTAAAGCAGATCAAACAGTGAAATTTATGTTCTGGATGTTTTATGCAGCTCTGGAAAAATCTGATGAAGAAACAGGAGTGTTTCGAACTGTTACTAAGTGGAATAAAATACAGAATCTCAAGATCTCGTGTGTTTTCAGTGTAAACAGTTAATTTAATTGAACAACATAAATTCAGTAATCAGAATTAAGTGTCTGTCCTCCATTTGGAGTTGAAATTCAGTGCCAAAAAGTGCAAGGTAATGAACCTAGGGAACAAGAACTGCAGAACAGATAACTGAATTGGAGGACTGAGACTTAACACCACAGATGAGGAGTGGGACCTTGGAGTCATCATCAGCAACTCCCTAAAGCAGTTATTTATTTATTGAATTTTGTTGACCCGGTAAGCCCACTGGGCCTAGAAGCCCCTTTTTCAGGGGCGACTGGGGGAGGGGGGATACAGATAGTAAGCAACTGAAATTGAACCAGATTAAGCTGTTGGTGGTATTTTTAGTGAATGGGAGAAATTTGGCCAGGACACCGGGGAAATTTCCTCTACTCTTTTTCGATAAGTACCATGGGATCTTTAGCATCCACCTGAACTACCACCAATCCAGGCAGATGGGACCTCGGTTTAACGTCTCATCTGAAAGTTGGCACCTCAGAAGTGCAGCACCCCCCTCATGCTGCTCTACAATGTCAGTATTGGGATATTAACCCAAGTGCCAGATGTGGGAACTGAACCCACATCCCTCTGATCTCCCTGCCTCAGTTAATTCAATGTATAAGGCTTATAGCAAGGCTAGTAGGATGCTGGGATGTGTCAAGAGATGAACTGATAGCAGAAGGTAAGAGATAATACTTCCCATATATATATCCTTGATGAGCCCACACCTGGAGTGCTGCACCCAGTCCTCACTTCTGGAAGGATAGGGATAGAGGGACACAGTGCAGCAAGAGAAACACAACTAATTTGTGGTCAGCAGAGCAGGTCATATAAGGAGTGCCTCTAGACACTGAACATGTACTTGCCAAGGATTGAAGGGAAAGGGGAGCTACTACTGAGACCGTTATGTTCCTTAAAGGAATGAACAAAGTGAGCTGAGGGGAACTATTTAGCTTGAAAACAAACTTGTGGTCATATGGATGTGAGTGGAAACTAACAGGAGGGAGGTTCAGAAGGGATGTGAGGAAGTGTTATTTTACAGAAAGGGTGCTGGAGCTGTGTAACAGTCTGCCAGCTGAGGTGGTAGTGTGAAAACAGAGGTTTCAAGCAAGGTTGGGACGGAATGAAGGACATAGTGGCAGCCTGGGGTGACAGAATTAGGGAGGAGAAAAGGGGCGGAAGACAGGGGAGGGCTAGGACCCTGGAGGAACAGCAAGTTCCAGGGCTTATAGGGAACACAAGCAGACTGGATGGACCACTGGTCTTTTTCTGCCATCATTGTCTGTGATTCTGTTTCTATAAAACACACAAGTACATTCTTCTGAGCGTTTTCAAACATACTGCAATTGATATGTCCTTCATTAACAGTGATAGCGTACACAATTTTGCAAGTTCAGGTTTATTTGATTAACATGATGCCATTACAAACAGCTTAATCTGGTTCAAGGTCAGTTGGCATTAATCTGTATCGCCCTTCCCCTGGTCATGCCTGAAAATAGGCGGGATTTGTCTAGTGCACTTACCCGGTCCGCAAATCTAACTAACTAACGAACTAACTAACTAACGAAACAATATCATACAATACAGTACAGATATAGATATAATTTGTAAAAGGACATCTTATATAATCAGACATACATTTTAATATACAGTTAAAATAACAATTAGAGCATTCTGAAAATACCTTAGATCATTAGAAATGCTGAGAAGTGCATTGCACTTAGCTAATCCTGCATCCTGAATGTAAACTGGATGCATTTAGGTTTGGGTGTGATTACTTACACTGCCCGAGTCATAACGTAACCTGTAATCACTTTTTAAAAAGAAGAAAGAATGCCCGTTTCTGAGCAATAAAAGCGTACTTCTCTTCTACTCATCCTTAATTGCTCTTCATGTCATCAAATTTTTGATAAAAGTTCAGACAAATAAAATCACAATAGATTATATAAATATAAACTAACCCCATAAAATATTCACAGTTCTGTATATAATTTAGAAACAATTCCCACATTATAGATTCCAATACTGTTATGTTTTCAGATACAGTGTATTTAGTAACACAGAAATGGTAGTTTCCTCTTTCCAATTTTAGTTGACACACATAAATAGTTAACACCTCTCTCTAAGCAATATGAATCTTATGTTGTCGTAAGTATTATTAAAAGTTCCCAGTTCTCTATCTGATTATTACATAGAAATGGACCAAGCAAGATTTTTCTTTCATCTTCATACCATGAGCATTCCAACAAAATTTGACTCAGGTTATGAGTCCCAGCATGCTCACAGGTGCCTTTACTATCAGAAGAATTTTTATTTCTTTATTTTATGGGACTCACATTGCATTTCTCTAAAATGTTTCTAATCTAAAATTTGTGTACAGTGTTAATTTCATTTCATCTGTGATTTCATAAAGATAGCATCTTAACCTGTGCCTATCATCTTTGGTTATATGCCACCCATAAAGGAATGTGGTTCCCTTCCTGGAAGGATGCAGGCTGTCTCACCAATAGTGGCCTACATCCTCCCAGGTTTGCCCCCAGCCCCAAATATGGCCACATCCCTCCTTCATGCACTGTGCCTTCCACCAGTTGATAAATGCTCTGGTGTGGAGTTCCCTTTCCTCTCCCCAGTTGTATATGGGTAACACCTAAGCAAAAGCCACCATGCCTGCCACCAACTTGAGGCCCCTCTCCAGCTCCCTGAAATTACCATGCACTACCCCTTTCTACCCCTTTCCTTTTTAGGTCATTTGTCCCCAGGTAGAACATGAAATCCAGTTCCCTCACATCTCTTGCTGCCCTTGCACATCCATTTCAAAACTATCTCTCAGCGGGAGGCTATTCCCTACCTGCAAAAAGTACTGAACAAGTCCAGATTTATCAGTGATTCCTTGGACCTAAATGTACTAAGGTTAACACTTGAAGAGGTACTTTATCCCCTTGCAGCGCTACTAAACTGCTCCCTCTCTCTGAGCCAATTCCTTACAAAATGGAAAGCTGCTCTCATTACACCCATTCATAAGAGTGGGGGCCGTATCATCCCTAGTAACTACTGCCACATATCAATTCTCCCTCCACTCTCCAAAGCCTTTGAGAAAGTCATAGCCAACCAACTTTTCGAACACCTAACCAAATACAACCTGCTGTGCAGTAAGCAACACAGCTTTCATAAAAGCCACAGTACCACCACTGCCTTGTTAGAATTTATTAATACCCTTCATGCCTCCCTAGATGCTGGGCATACAGCAGGTGCAGTATTTATAGACCTGTCAAAGGTGTTTGACTCCATCCACCACTCCCTACTACTGACTTCTCTCACCCAGTTGGGCCTCTTGCAGGACACAGTTGGCTGATTTGTGGATTACCTATCTGGCAGATCACAGCAAGTGCGATAACTCATACACTGTCCTCCCCCCTCCCAGTTTCCTCAGATTCCCCCAAGGGTCAAGCCTGGGCCCCCTACTATTTAGTCTATTTCTTAATTCCCTGCCCAGTGCCTGTTCTGGTAAGCTTTTCCTCTATGCAGATGACACAGTACTCTTTGGCTCTCACTCTGACCCAGTCTCGCTCCAATTGTCACTCCACAAATCTTTTAATGAAGTTGAGTCTTGGTTCTCTAGTCACAGACTTGTTCTAAACCATGAAAAAATGAAATCAATGTTGCTTGCCAATTCCTGAAAAAGCACAGTGACCACCCCCTGACCATACTTAACTCTAATCATGAAACGCTTGAGCAGGTGAGCCATTTCAAATACCTTGGGGTCACCTTGGACTCAGGGCTCACCTACCATGACCACATCTGCCTTCTGAGCATGGTGTAAACATATGCATTGACCTTCTCCACTGTTACAAGCATTGTCTCCCTCCAGAGGCCCTGCAACTAGTTATCTCCTTCTCAATTTTATCCCTGATTGATTATGGGGTACTGATATATGGTGCTACCAATAACACTACTCTTCATAGGATCAAAATGTCACTGACTAAGGCTTGCCGACTAGCCACTGGTTGTGACTAGCTGAGCCACACATGCACCATCTACACCCTTGCCAACTGGCTTTACTTTGATGGTCAGTTGAAATACCAGACCTGCCTCCAGGCCAAAAAAATATCTGTCAGCCTTACTCCCCCCCCAGGTCTCACCCCGTTTCTTCAGCCCATTCTATCCTCCAAACACACTCAGGGATCTGAGAAATGCCTCTACCAGGTCATTCACTGTAAAACAAAGCTGGGACAAAAAACATTTCACTACAGGGCACCCCTCCTGATGAATTCACTGCCAAAAACCTTACTGGTGCAGCCTAAGCTAAGCCCCTTCAAATCCTGTCTTCGAAACTTTATCTGACAGGAAGCTGCCTGTGACTGTAACTAATCTCCCTGGCAGTTTAGCTAAACCCCTTGACAAGGGTTTTCAGCATTTATGCTTGACCTGATTTTGACTCTGTTGCTCTGATCATTTGTAAATAGCTTTGCACTGTATTGTATAATCATTGAAAAACCATTGTATACTGCTAATTGTTGAATTATCACTTGTACCATGTAATCTGTTCTCTGTCTTTTATCTCTGTACTACTCCAATGTGGAGCCTTTGTAAAGGAGTCTCTGACTCAAAGGTTTAATTTTGATATGTTAAATAAATAAATAAATAAATAATCCCCTGGCTTAACCATGGGTATTGCACAAATGTTGTTAATATTGGGATCACTATTGAAGTGTAATTCATTTACACTTATTTTCACTAAAAACAAGATACTTACAGAAACCAAGACAACTGCTAATTAAAAAAGAATTTCTAACCTCTAAAAGTAACACCAGCCACTGAGATTGGATAGCGAGCCTGTTTTTAACAAAAAAAGTAATAAGACACAATGTAACCAAATACAAAAAGAGCATCTAAAGTATTCCTCTTCATAGGATCACAGAGGTATTAGTCCTCCCCAACAGCCTAAGCAACCTCTCCCCAGTCCTATACATATGGACTGCAAAACATCCTAAACCTCCCTCCTGGGTCACCCACAAGTGTGCACTAAAACCTGAAGGAGAAGCTTATAGATTTCTAGATTCGTAGACATGTGATGGCAGAAAAGGGCCTTCCTGGCCCGTCGAGCCTGCTCTTTCCATCCCTTTACCTGTCACCCCTTCCCAAGATTCCCCTCGTCCTCCCCTTGACAACTCTCTGTGTTTATCCCTGGCCCCTTTGAATCCCTCCCCTGTACTGGCACTCACCACCTCCTCCTGAATTCAACTGAATTCAGGAGAAGGGTAGCAAAAATTGATTGGAGCTACCTAGACCTGATCCTGGATGTTGAATCATCACCAGACTTCCTGACTACAAAATTCAGTGGAGCCTGTGACCAATTTGACCCAGTTAAAAATGGAGAGTCAGGTGACACCACTGCCTGTCTCTTCCAGGTTCTTTGTAGCTAATGAACAAGAGGAACAAATTGTGGTCTATTGCGAGAGAATCCAGTATTGCTGCTCACCAGCAGACATACAGGGAGCTTAGAAACAAGAGTACAAAGAAAGTTAGGGCAGAGAAGTCCAACTGCTTTAAAGCCCACCAAACCTTACTCTGGAACAACAGCAAAAAATTCAGGGATAATGTAAACTGCCTACTTAACAAGGAGGAAAATTAAGGAGAAAAAGAAATTCCCAGTTATCTTGAACATAGATGGCACTGAGGTCATTTACCCTATTGACATTGCCAACAGATTTGTTGAGGCCTTCACCAATTTGAGTGCCTACATCCCCCTTTCCCCTCCCCCACATCATTCTAGCAATCTAGAGACCAACTTGCATCTGGTAGGCAACGCTGATCTAAGTTATCTGAAATTCTATTTTAAGGCCATCACTGAAAGGAAACCCTAAGATGCACAAAAAAAGGGTTACACAAAACCAGGCTAAGAAGTGATAACATTGACATGAAGCTGGTATCCCTGGCCCTACTGGAACAATCCCACCCAATCACCAAGATCTTGTAATTCTCTCTGTGCCATTCACACTTACCCATAAAATGGAAGTCTGGGCTTCTCATTCCTGTTTTTAAAAGCAGTGACAGGAACAACATTGCAAATTACAGGTCAGTTTCTATCTGTCCCCTCTATCTAAGGTGCTAGAGAAGGCTGTCAGTGACCAGCTTCTCTCATACCTAGACAAACATGCCATTCAACGTACCTAACATATATGTATGTATTTACATACATATTTAATGCCTGTTACTTAAAACAAATTATATCAACACCAACTAGTCTGAATGTTAAATCTTGCAACCATTCTTTAATTGATTGGATCCCAGTTAACAGGGCCAAAATAATCCTATATTCAGGAGTGTTGCATGATTTGATCAGAGGCCTCTTTTCCACATAGAGGGAGGGAACAGGGGGAGAGACTGTAGGGGTAATCAAAACTGAGAGAGTGAGGGAAGGGCTAATGGCTCTGAGGGTAGACAAATCCCTGGGACCAGACAAAATACACCATAGGGTGCTGAAAGTGTTTGCTGAGGAACTGGTGGGGACACAGGCTATTCTCTTCAATAGATATCTGGAGTTGGGAGTGGTGCCACTGAAGTGGAGAATGACACATGTGGTGCCAGTCCACAAAAGCAGGCCCAGAGATGACCTGGGTTACTATAGGCCAGTCAGCCTGATCTTGATAGTATGTGGACTCATGGAGACCATACTAAAGGAAGGGCTGGTGGGATACATTGAGGAGAATTGTCCACAGGATGAAAGACAGCATGGGTTTGTGGCAGGCAGATCATGTCAAACAAACCTGACTGAGTTCTTCAATTGGGTCACGCCGGCAGTGGACAGAGGTCAGGCGGTGGACATCATATACCTGGACTTTAGCAAGGCCTTCGATTTGGTACCACACCAGATGTTGATAATGAAACTGAGGGACCTAAGGGTGGAGGAGAATATGGTGAGATGGGTTGAAAACTTTTTGGGTGGCAGAACCCAGAGAGTAGTGATTGGGGAAGAGTTCTCCAGCACCAAGGAGGTCACGAGCAGAGTCCCTCAGCGATTGGTGTTGGGGCTATAGTTGTTCAATGTCTGAGAAGCTGCATGGGATATACTATATTGGACTAGAAATCTACAACAGATCTCTCTTACTTACATCTGAGGGAAGTTTTCCTTACTTTACAGTCTTACATTGGTATTGCTTTGTGTTTAATTATGTTCGTTTTTAAATCAGGAAGGGGGGTTTCAAAACTACTTATCTTGTGAGCAACTTCAGAAGGGTTGAAATAACTGCATATTTGATTTTCCTTTGTGGGTAATTGGACTGTCTACTAGTATTCTGTGACAGTTTGCATCAATATATTTGGAAATAATTTACTGGTAGTGGCTGTGTACTTTGAATTGCAAAGGCTGCAGTTTGTAATTTGATGCCAGACATAGCCCCAGGTGGAGGAAATTGTCTTCACTAGTCAGGAAGACCTTGCATCATAGCCAATTGTTTTGGGTGGAGGAACATTCCAGCATTGATCAATTACTGTAAACTACTGGTGTGATCCTGTTTCAGACAGAAGCCCATCTCTTCAAGTGGTGAAACAGGGTGTGCTTTGAAACAACTGAGAAGCTGCATGGGATATATTATATTGGACTAGAAATCTGCAACAGATCTCTCTTACTTACATCTGAGGGAAGTTTTCCTTACTTTACAGTCTTACATTGGTATTGCTTTGTGTTTAATTATTTTCATTTTTAAATCAGGAAGGGGTTTTTCAAAACTACTTATCTTGTGAGCAACTTCAGAAGGGTTGAAATAACTGCATATTTGATTTTCCTTTGTGGGTAACTAGACTGTCTACTAGTATTCTGTAACAGTTTGCATCAAATTACTTTTAAATAATTGACAAATCAGTTACTGGAGGTTAGCTGAATTACTGTAAAGGGCAGTACTCACCAGGGTGGTGGAGCAGTGGTGTATTTGATTGTTTCTAACAGTCACCAGTGGTTGTGGACTACCACCTACCCTTCCCCAACCCTCATCCTCCCCAGGCATGATGTTTTCTTTATAGCCAAGGTTCTGACATCACTTCCTCAACAGGTCTTGGGGCAGAACTGTCATATTCTTAATAACCCAGCACAGTGCATAAAGGGTAAGAACACACCACAAAAAGGAAGAAAAAATATATATTTATATATATATATATTACATACTGTATATTATAAGGGAGAGGGACATGTGGGGAGTGGTGCAATGCACTGCAGCAGTTTTCTGGGAGACATTCTGGAAACTGCGTTGCTGTCCTATCTGCAGGCAACTGTCAGCTCTGAGGAAGGAAGTTGCCCACCTCCAGGCTGAACTGGCAAGGACTAAGGAGGCCTCCCCCACCCAAAGAGTGCCACTGCCACAGAGGCTGCCAAGTATGAAGAGCAGTTGGAACACCGTGGGTTCTGGGAGGGTACAGATGGTGAAACAGAGGTGAAGCCCCCTAGTTGTACCTCTACACAAACCATATGCCAGTCTGGCACAGCAAGGTTCCTCTATGATGGCACCCTCAGTGGAGACCAAGAAAAATGCTGAGGACACCCACAAGGGAGACCCACAGAAGGGTGGCAAGGGACACCACACGGGAAAGAAACAGCTTCTGATAGGGGACTCAATTGTTAGAGGGGTAGACCTGGGGAAGGAAGAGGAGAGGGAAGTAAGGTGCCTGCCTGGTGCCATGGCTTGGAGGGACAAGAAGAGAATCCACAGGATTGCAGAAGCAGCATCACAGGAGAGGGAACTAGATATCATTGTCCACCTTGGGACAAATGACCTAGTTAGGCATGGGATCAGTGCAGTGCAGGATGAAATTGTGGAGTTGGAGAGGGGCCTCAAACAGGTAGCAAGCACGGTTACCTTCTCAGAGGTGCTGCCAGTCCATGGCAGGGGTGAGGCTAGGGTACTACACACCATGTAGTTTAATGAATGGTTGCAAAACTGATGCAGATCACAGGGCTTTGGCTTCATTGGGGACTGGGGGTACACCTGGAGAGAGGAAGGTTTATACTGGCACAATGGTCTGCATCTGTCCATGAAGGGAAGCAACATCCTAAGTGACAGGTTTAAATGCTTCCTTGGCAAGCTTTTAAACTAGCCATGGGGGGAGGTGCTAATAAGAGGCAGGAAATTTCAAGCCTCCCCTCACAAAACATGATGGGTAGTAAGGTAAACACTGAGGTACAGTGCTCAACAGAGGGCAGGACAGGGGTAAATGGAAAAATAGACAAGGCAAAAAAGAGCAGGCATGGGGGAAAAAAGGATAAAGCCAACATTAAATGGAGGGCAATGAGTACCAATGCCCGTAGTCTGGGAAACAAGCTTCATGAGCTAGTAGCCTAGATGGAAGATGAACACTTGGACATTGTGGTAGTCACAGAAACATGGTACATAGGGAACCATGACTGGGATGTCAACATACCAGGGTACACAGTCTACAGAAGGGACAGGGAGGGGAAAAGAGGAGGTGGAGTAGCTCTATACATAAAGGAAGGGATCAAAGCTACAGAACTAAAAAGTAAATGGGCAGGACAAGAGGCACTCTGGGTCACCTTGGAGATAGGGAATGGCATCACAATCCGCACAGGGGTTGTATACAGACCCCCATCTCAACGGCAGGAAATGGGCAAGAAAATGATAGAGGACATTCTCAAAATGGCTGAAAAAGGGGAGATACTGTTGATGGGGGACCTGAATATGCCAGATGTTAACTGAATGACATGTACTGCAGCCACATCCAAGAGCAGGGTCATTCTCGATGCCTGCAGAGGGCAGGCCATAGACAGCTAGTGTTGGAACCCACTCGGGAGGAAGCAATACTAGACCTGGTACTCTCAAATGGAGAGAGAATCACAAAGTTAGAAGTCAGTAGACATCTGGGAACAAGCGACCACTGCCCAGTGTGCTTCCCAATAAGCACAACCATGGAGACAAGCCATACAAAAACAAGCATACTGGCCTTTAGAAAGGCTGACTTTTGCAAAATGGGTGAATACCTGAGGAAAACACTAGCAAATGGCCAAAAAGGAGGGGTGGAAGAACGATTGAGAAAAATCAAAACTGCCATCATAGAGGCAACAAGCCTTTGTGTGAAGCAGATAAAGAAAACAAAGCAGAGTAAAAAACACTATGGTTCTCAAAAGAGGTGGCAGGGAAGGTTAAGGAGAAAAAGGCTGCATTCAAAAAGTATAAGGCATCACAGAAGGAGAAAAACAGGGAACTGTATCAATTAAAGCAGAAAGAAGTGGGGAAGGCAGTCAGAGTATCAAAAGTCCAAACTGAGGAAAAAATAGCCAAGTCAGTTAAGAAGGGGGATAAAACCTTTTATAGGTACATTAGGGAGCATAGAAAGGTTAAGGGAGGAATAGTGAAGATTAATAAGGGAGAGGGGAGATGGGCAGAGGGAGACAGTGAAAAGGCAGAGATACTGAATGAATACTTTTGCTCAGTATTCACAAAAGAAGATGAGGAGGAGTACGTAAAGCAGACAATAGAAGCACTCTGGGTAGGGGTTGACACCAGTCCATTTACAGAAGAAAGAGTCCTGAAAGAACTCCTAAAACTCAAGGTGGACAAAGCAATGGGGCCTGATGGATTCACCCAGAATCCTAAAAGAACTAAGGGAGGACCTAGTGACACCACTGACCACACTTTTTAACAAATCATGGGAGGATGGGGTGGTATCTGAGGACTGGAGGAGGGCAGATGTGATTCCCCTTCACAAAAGTGGGAGCAAGGCAGAAGCAGGAAACTACAGACCTGTAAGTTTGACCTCAGTGGTAGGGGAAATTATGGAATCACTTCTAAAAGAAAGAATTGTTGAATATAGAGGCCAGCGGGGCACAGGACCCAAAGCAGCATGGATTTACAGCAGGAAGGTCATGTGAGATGAATCTAATAGATTTCTTTGACTGGGTGACCAAAGTAATAGACCAGGGAGGGGCTGTGGATATGGCCTACCTAGACTTTAGCAAGGCATTTGACACAGTCCCGAACAAAAAATTAATAATCAAGTTAGCCAGCCTGGGAGTGGGTACCAGGGTGGTAGCCTGGGTTGCAAACTGGCTGCACAACAGGACACAGAAGGTAATAGTGAGTGGAACACATTCTGAAGAAAGGGGGGTCACTAGTGGAGTACCTCAGGGCTCAGTACTGGGTCCAGTCCTCTTTAACATCTTTATAGGTGACATTGCAGAGGGTCTGGAGGGAAAGGTATGTCTCTTTGCAGATGATACAAAGATCTGTAACAGAGTTGATACACAAGGGGTAGAAAGGATGAGAAGGGACTTGGCAAGGTTGGAGGAATGGTCACACATATGGCAACTTAGATTCAATGCAAAGGGTGCAAGTAATGCACCTGGGAAACAAAAACCAGGAGAAGTACACAATAGCAGGAAGGTACTAACAACAACAAAAATGGAGCAGGACTTGGGGGTAGTCATATCAGATGATCTAAAGGTGGGTAAGCAATGTGAGAAGTCAGTAAGGAGAGCCAGGGATACTGGGATACATAGGAAGGGCATCACAAGTAGAAAAAGGAAGTGGTTATCCCTGTACAGACAGTTGGTGAGACCCCATCTGGAGTACTGTGTGCAGTTTTGGAGACCTCATCTACACAAGGACATAGACAGGATGAAAGCAGTCCAGAGGAGGGCTACTAAAATGGTACAGGGTCTGCATCAGAAATCATATGAAGAGAGACTGATAGAGCTTAATATGTATACCCTTGATGAAAGGAGGGACAGGGGGAACATGATAGAAATGTTCAAGTACCTCAAGGGAATCAACAAAGTCCAGGAGGGTAGCATCTTTCAGAAAAAGAGATGTGTAAGAACAAGAGGACACAATTTAAAGATAGAGGGGGGTGGCTCAGGGGTAATGTGACGAAATCTTTTTTCATGGACAGAGTGGTGGATGTGTGGAACTGCTTTCCTGGGGAGGTTGTTGGGGCTAAAACAGTGGGGGAATTCAAACATGCATGGGACAGACACAAGGGAATTGTAGTGGGGGTGGCAGGAAGTAGGCTGTTGGTTAACTAGAATCTGCAGCTTATCCAGTAGGTAGGGAAATGGGCAGACTGGGTGGGCCAAGTGGTCCTTATCTGCCGTCAAAATCTATGCTTCTATGTTTCTATGTTTCATAAGTGACATCGGGGAAGGCATTAAGGGGAAAATGTGTCTGTTTGCAGAGGATGACAACAAACTCTGTGCAAGGGTGGACAACAAGGAGGTAATACAGGATCTGAGGGAGGACCTCAGCAGACTAGAGACATGGTCAGAAATCTGGCAACTTAGCTTCAATGCCAGAAAGTGCAAAATAATGCACATAGGGGCCAGGAACCCTAGGGCAGAGTATTACCTGAGGTGGGGGGAGTACAGGTAACTCCTTTCAAAGAGGAAAAGGATCTGGGGTGGTGATTATTAAAGACCTAAAACACACCTCTCAGTATAAGAAAGCAGTGGTGAAGGCTAACAGGATCCTGGGGTGTATTGTAAGGGGCTTCAGTAGTAGGTGGAATGAGGTCATATTACCATTGTTCAGACCACTGGTAAGACCACATTTAGGATAAAGGGTGAAGTACTGGCATCCATTCCATAAGAAGGGCATCAGCATGCTGGAAGGGGTCCAGAGGACAGCAATCAAGATGACTGAGGGGCAACAAGATAGGTCTGATGTGGAGATGCTGGCAGCCCTAAGGATGTACTCTGTGGAAGAGAGGAGGCAGAGGGGAGATGTCATAGAGAGCTTCAAGTACATGAAGGGAATTTACAGAGTGAAAAGTGAGGGTCTCTTTAAAATGAATTGCCCTCCCTCCAACTTCATCCCATGCCTTCTAGTCCTGGAACATATTTTTCGCTGGAAAATAGTGTATTCCTGCACCCCGTTCCTCCCTGTAAGGTACTTGTATGTCTCTGTTATATCCCTTCTATCCCTCCTCTCCTCCAGGGAGTACATATTCAAGTCCTTCAGCCTGTCTTCATAGGACTTGTGACTCAATCCCTGTACCCTCTTTCTTGCCCTCCTCTGAACCTTCTCTACCCTGTCTATATCTTTACATAGGTAAGGTCTCCAGAATGGTATACTGTACTCCAGGTGGGGCCTCACTAGTGTCTTGTATAGTGGAATTATGACCTCCCTTTTCCTGCTGGTAATGCCCCTACCTTTGCATCCCATCATCCTATTTGCTTTAGCTGCTGTCTTTTTGCACTCTTTCCTTAACTTGAGGTCATCAAAGATGACAACCCCAAGGTCCTTTTCCTGCTTGGTACATGCTATATCCTCACCACGTAACTAATATGTTGTTCCAGGGATTTTGTGCCCCATATGAATTATCTTGTACTTCTTTGCATTGAATTTTAACTGCCAAACCCTTGACCATTCTTCTGCAGGTCCCTCCTCATTCTATCTACACCCTCTGGTGTGTCCACTCTTACAGAGCTTTGAATCATTAGCAAACAGGGAAATTCTGCCTTCTAGGTCCTGCACAATGTCACTGATGAAGACGTTGAATAGGACTGGTCCCAGCAATGATCCCTGTGGTACCCCACTGGTCACTCTTCCCTCTGTGGAGTGACAGCCATTTACCACTACCCTCTGTGTCCTGCCACCCAGCCAATTACCTACCCACCTCACTACTCTCCTGCCCACTCCTATATTCCCCAGTTTGTTTAATAGCCTTCTGTGTGGCACAGTGTCAAAGCCTTGCTGAAATCCAGATAGGCCATGTCCGCTGCCCTCTCCTGATCCACCTTCCTTGTCACCCAGTCAAAACATTCAATGAGGTTGGTCTGGCATAACCTCCCCCAGTGGAATCATTCTGCCTCGGGTCCTGTAGTCCATTAGCAACCAGATGTTCCACCAATCTCTCCTTCAGTAGTGCTTCCATGATCTACCCCACTATCGAGGTCAGACTGATTGGTCTGTAGTTCCCCTCCTCCTCTTTGTTTACAGTTTTGTATAAGGGGATTATATCTGCTGTCTTCCAGTCTTTGGGTACCTCCCCTGTTTCCAGTGATCGGCTAAACAGGATTGACAGAGGTTCAGCCACCATCTATCTTAGTTGCTTTAGGACCCTAGGGTGCAACCTGTCTGGCCCCATTACTTTATCGACTCTTATTCCTTCCAGTTCCTTTAGACCCTTTCCCACGTAAAGGCACTTGTGTCTCTTCCTGCACTGTTTCCACCCCTTGTACTGCCTTCAGGCCCATTACCCTTCTCTTCCTCAGTAAAGAACAAGCAGAAATATCTGTTCAGTATGTCAGTTTTACTGTTGTCTTCCTCCATGCAGCCCCTGTCCTCCCCCTTCAATCTCACTATCTGTCCCTTTGCCCATCTTTTTTCACTTATGTACCTGTTAAAGGTTTTGTCCCCTCCACCCACTGATTTTGTGATGTGCTCTTCTGTCTGAACTTTGGCTTCCCTTACTGACCTCCTTGCCTCCCTTTGTTTCTCCTGGCACTTCTCCCTATCCCCGTTTGCCTGCATCTCTTTGTATTGCTGAATGCAATCTTTTTGGCATTCACTTTCTCCACTACCTCCTTGGAAACCAACTGGTTAAATAACTAACTCATTTGCTTCTAGTTGATTGGATCAGAATCTGAATCTTCAGAGCAATGAAAAACTGAGAAAATGCTGTGTATGCACCACTTGCTCTACAATACAAGATAGTGTATGTGTATATTGTGTACCTTAACACTGGGTCACGAAATAATGTGTCTTGTATAACTTAGGATGTGCACAATCTGTGAGCATTCAGATTACTTCTGAGCCCCCCCCCACAGATTTTTGTAGGAGCCACAAGATTTTCAAGAATCCCATTTCACTTACTCCATATTATATTAATTGAATAGAAATGCTACTTTGAGGCACAACATCTTTCTTTTTAAAGTGCTTTATATGCTTTCACAGCTTGTCTGATCAGAACTTGCCTTTACTGTGGGACTAATAGAAACCTTGGGTGTTCTTTGCTTACATGATATGGCACCATGTGAAAATCTGCTTTTTCTTCGAGGAGTAAACAAATTGCAACAAGTGGCACAAAAAAGAAAAACTTAACTGGTGTGTTTCTTTGTAGTCACGGTGATATTCAGTGAGCTTACACAAAGTGCAGAACTACTAAATGACTACACTAATCAAACTGAAAAAATTATCTTACCTGAACTGCCTCATGAAGCATTGAGTCTGGGGCTAAGTTGGCATGAGCCAGTTTGTTACAGCATTAAACCATCTTGAGAGACAGATGAATGACATTCTAGCCAGAAAGAAATTTTTCAAGACTTAATGGCTAGATTTTAAAACTATAGCATTGTGTCAACAGAATACGTAGATGCTGCACTTTGATTGGTGCTCACTGCTTTTTATTTAAAACAGAAAGCACACACTTGTGTCTTGCTATAGAAGATAAGGTTAAACTGTGATTGACACCACTCTGCCAAGAGCAGGGAAGGGCAAATTGCTTTTACTGTGGGAAATGCTGCTTGTATATCAAAGCCATTGAATTGTATTTGTTTTTTTATCGTACCTCAATTTATTTCGCCTTCTGTGGAGCAGACCCCTAGTGATTTCAGGCCGCCGGCACCCACTTCCCCGGTCCTAGTCTGGTGTGTGGATATTCACCCCATACACACAAGGCCAGCCTTTCATCACTCCACACCCCGGTGAAGGCACCTCTCGTGACTGGGGGTGTAGTGCACAGCCATCAGCCACTGAGATCGCCCCTCTATTTTCCACCTTACTTTTTCCTCCGGGGAGCCGGATGTGCAATGGCATCAGAGCACATCTGTGCTGATGCCAGCCGCGCTTCCCCCCACTGTGCAGGCAACTGTAGTGCAGCTGGCCCTGCCAGTCACTGCTACAGCACGCTATGATACCCCTACCCTCCTCAGAGGAAGGAGAGCAGTCGTGGGATGCTCAATCCTTCCTCTCCCCTGCCAGCCCCCAGTGGCCCAAGTCCATTCCCGAACTCGGGCTGCCAGCGTGGCGCAAGCTGTGGCATCCAGTGCCTCAACCCTCAGTGCCACTAGGCCCACTAATTGAATTGTATTTGTATTGAATTGTATCTTTATTTAGTTAGTTTTTGTTAACCAGGTAAGTACACTAAACATACAGTGCCTGTAGAGTACTGACTACACAAATGTGTTTTCCCTCTTGTGGTGCAAAACAACATTTCAGAGGGGATTTCAAAAAAACTTTCATCTATGGGACTCATGAGGTGGGGTGAAGCAGCCTCTCACTTTTCTTGGCTGCATCACTACCATCACCTTGCTTGCAGCTGTATTAGCTCTAATCAGTGTTTGTTATATATTTGTTACAGTATGTTGCTTAAGGTTTATCATCAAATGATTATTTAATGAGGATTTATGTATGGATAACACTTGGCTAGTCATTATTGTAGGTTTGGTTTCCATATTATGACATTCCTTATTAAACAATTCATTAAATTTTCTATAGTTACTCTATAGTTACTCGCAGTAATGATTCTAGGTAAAAGTGGAGACAATACGGACAATTATTCAGAAAAGAAAACAAACACAGTTGCATTATTATTTGTTGATGAGACAGCAGAATAGTTTTCTATAAGGACTCTAGATGAATACAACTTTTTAATTTGTCTCAACACACAAATCAATCTAAAATGGGGGGAGGGGGGGAACTGATAGAAACAATCACTGAAGAGTGCATGACCCAACACGTTAAATCAAAGTAACATAGAAAAATAGATGAGGGTGGCAGAAAAACACCAATGGTCCATCCAGTCTGCCCATATTACCCTGTCATACCCCAGGGTTAATTGTCTCTGTAGGTTCTTTGCTATCACTATTCTCCCTTTTGCTATTTGTGATTCCGCCGCCCCCTTCTCCCCACCCCACTGCCCATGGAATAGCTATTATCTTCTTGACTCTATCCCAGCTATGTTTGAAGCCATTTATGGCTTTGGCATTCACTAACTCTGCTGGCAGACAATTCCATGGTTCAACCACTCTTTCTGTAAAATTATACTTCCTTAGATCCTTTTTAAACCTTCACCCAGTTAACTTGCAGTTGTGACCCTTGTCCTACTTCCTCTGTTCCTGGTAAATAGCTCCTAACAATCCACTTTATTAATGCCTTTCAGTAACTTGAAGGTCTCTATCATGTCTCTCCTTTCTCTTCTGGTTTTCAGTGAATACATGTTCAGTGCCTTTAGCCAGTCATCACTGGATCTGCCATCCTGGCCCTGAATCATCTTGGTCATCCTACACTGAACCTTCATTAGCATGTCCCTGTCCTTTTTTTGAGGTTGGGTCTCCAGAACTGGGCACAGTACTACAGGTGTGGCCTCATCAGTGGTCTATACTGTGGTAACATCGCCTCCTGCCTTCCACTGTCAAGCCATCTCTCAGCGCACCCCAGCATCCTGTTTGCCATCCTGAAGGCCTTGTTACATTGGCAGGTGTGTTTATGGTAGTCACTAATGAAGACTCCTACACCTCTTTCCTCTGATGTTGTGTGCAGCTTAACCTACCCCCATCCAATACTCTGTTCAGTGGGTTTTGTTCCTTAAGTGCATCAATTTGCACTCTTAGGCATTGAATTTCAGCTGCAAGACTTTGGACTAATTTTCCAGCCTCTGTATCTCCCATATCCCCTCCAAGTTATCAGCCCTACCACAGTTTAGTGTCATCTGTGAATAGACAAAATCTGCCCTGGATTTTCTCTCCGTTTTTGCTGAAGAACATATTGAACAGGACTGGGCCAAGCACAGATCCCTGTGGTGCTCCAATGGTGATCTCTTTCCTCTGATCTGACCCCATTCACCACAACTCTCTGCCGTTTCCCCTCCAACTAGCTCCCTACTCACCTTAGTATTTCCTTAGCTGTTCCCAGATCCCCAATCTCTTCAGCAGTCTTTGATGGGGCACAGAGTTGAATTCCTTGCTGAAGCTGAAGTAGAGTAAAACTACAGCATGACCCTTCTCAACTACCTAGGTTACCCAGTCAACAAATGCTATCAGGTTGGCCTGACAAGACCTTCCCATCATGAGTCCATGCTGTTTACTATCCTGAAGACCTGTTCTGTCCAGGTATTCTACTAGATCTTCTTTGACTAGTGTCTCCATCAGTTTCTCTACCATGGAGTTAAGGCTGACAGCTCTGACAGGTCTATAGTTTCCGACCTGTTCCTCCCCCCACCTTATGCAGTGAACCACATCCATCATCCTCTAGTCCCTGAGAATCCCTCCTTGTTGCATAGAGCTATTGAATAGCCTTACCAGCTGTTTGGCTAACACTGATGCCTGTTCCTTTAGCATCCTTGGATGCGTCCCATCCAGCCCAAAGGCCTTATTTACATTGAGGACTGCTAGCCCTTTTTTGTCATTTAATGTCTGTAGTTTTATTTTTGGGACCCCTCCAGCAGCTGTCTTTATGTTTCTCTCTGGTAAGGTCCTGCTATTCTCCCAAGGGAATACTGAGCAAAGGTAGTCATTTAGCACAGTTGGTTTCTGCCCATCCTCCACTATTACCCTGCCTACCACCATTCGACTGACAATTCCACATTACATCTTTATTTTTTTCTCTTATGTTTCTAAAGAACTGTTTTCCCTTCTCTTGACTCCCTCTGCAATATGTAGCTCTGTGTCTGCCTTAGCAATCCTGACTGCCCTCTTGGCCTCTTTAGTTTCCTTGTGGTACTTGTTCCATTCTTCTTCACCCTTCATTTCTTTGTTCCTCTTAAAGCCCACATTTTAGCCCTCACTGCCTCCCTGACCCTTTCAGGGAACTAAATTGGTCTCCTATACTTACATCTCTTGATAACTATTCTCATGCATGGTTTTCTTGCTTCAGGAATGGCCCCTTTTGTAACTCCCATCTTCCCTTTACTGACCTGATGCTGTGTAACCCAGCTCAACTGTCCAGCACAGTTTCCATCATGTGGTTGAAATCTGCCCTCCTGCAGTCTAGCACATCAGCCTTAGATGAGGACTTACAGGTGCACAGGGCCACTTCTAACTATATAGTATTGTAGTTACTGGACCTCTGGGGTTTCCTGGTCTGTACTCTACTTACTCTTTCCGAGTGGGTGAGTACAACATCCAGATTGGCTGGCAGTTTAGTGGATCCCTGACCTGCTATACCAACATGTAGTCCTGTAAAACATCAAGCAGGGCCTGGCTTCAGGAGCTCCTGGCCATTGGGATGTCCCAGTTGATATCTAGCTGACTAAGATGTCCCACTATTACAACCACTCCCTTTGTCACCCCTGCCATACTTCAACACCCACTTACTTATCTCTGTCTCTTCTTTCTGCATCAGTGGCCTGTAAACTACCCCATGTGAGTCTTCCTACCTGATAACTCTATGATCTGAACCAATAGTGAGTCTGCCTCCCCTTCCCTCCAGTGGTAATATTGTCTACTGCCTAGATCCCCTCTCTGATGTAGATAGCATCCCTCCACCTCTACCCAGACCACACCTACATAAAGTGTAGCCTGGGATCGCTATGTTCAAGTCATTGTTCACACTGGCCCAAGTTTCTGTAACAGCCACTAGATCCAGCCCAGAGTCTACTACCCAAGCCTGGAGCTTACTATTATTATTACCCAGACTCCTTGTACTAAGGCATACCACCCTCCAACATACACCTGCACCTCTGTTTGTTTTCACTTGCTCTCTTCCATCATGCTCTTCTAATAACCCTGATGTTTAGTGTGTTCCATTCCTTTCATGTCAATTGTGTCTACCATGCCCTGTCCCCTGGACTCTTTCCTCCCATCTATTATTCCCTGAACACTTTACCCCCATCCCTTGGAGAGTCCTGTCTACATTCCCCACTGTTCCTCCCTCCACAGTGGTATCCCCAGCCCCCATCTCCCCTCCAGCTAGTTTAAACATTTGACAATGTAAACATAAAGCATATGCCCTAATGCACTAGTACCCTCTCTTGTCAGGTAAAGGCCGACACTTTTGAAAAGCTCTCTGTCCCAGAAGCCCACACAGTACTGTATAAAGTGTTGCCCCTAGTCCTAACACCATCCCTTCAATCACCCATTGGGCTCCTCAGTCTCTACCTGCCTTAGTCTATTCTTCTCATTTTCCCCACCCCAGACAGCTTGTTTGTACCAAGGTGTACCACCATTCCGTACTTCCCCTCCTCTGCTGTCCTTCCTATCCTACCCCAATCTTGGATAGCTGATGCTGTAGACTATCATCTGATCACCCCCTTCCCTTACCCCCATGCCTACCACCCCCTCCACCCCTCTAATAATGGAGTCTTCTATCACTATAATTGTATTTGCTGGTCTCTGCCATCCTGCTCTGGGTGTCACCACATCCCCCTACCCATCAGCACCAACTGACCCATGGTCACCCCTGCCCAGGTTAGGCATGTGTGCCACTTCCTCATCTGCAAGGAAATTTGCCATTGGTACCTCATGGAAAGAGCTGACTGTTGTGTGACCATCCCTGTCAGCTTTTTTCTTCCCCCTCCTCTCCTCTCCACACTCCTCTCCCTGGGGCAGTGGGCCTTTGAGGAAGTAGGGGTACAGGGTGGGCCAATCCTAGTTGGAGCTACAGCTGGAGTATTTCCTCCCTAGCTGCTGCCAGCTGACCAGGGAGATCCCTGAATGTCCTTCAAATTGTAGTCTGTCAAGTTGCTGACTCATTTTGGCCAGGGCGATTATTGTGTCACAACAAGGGCAACAGTGATTTTGGTTTGCCCCTTGCTCATATCACCCTTTGTGCCTACATAGTTTCTGCCCTCTAAGGAGCATGCTCACCCCAGTGTAGGCTATATTTAGCTTGGGGGGTGCAGGGGAAACTGCTTCCTGTGAGGGTGCTTTGCCGCTGTAACTCCCAGGAGACAAAATGCCTGTTGCTGTAATGCACTTTGTCTGCACCATAATTGCTGAAGCAAAAATGTATGTCACTGCGGCATGGGTGAACACCTTCAAGCAGGGCTGTGTCCCCTTCTCTGAAGCATAACCTTGGAGACAGGCTCCACACAATCCCTACAGCTAACTGCCTCTCCACTTACCCAGGGCCCCTCCCAGTCATTTAAATGCCTTTGCTTTATGCTTAACATTAAGTTACTTAGTAGTATGGGACAGCAGGCAAAGAGGTCTTCATGTGCTGCAGCCTCTTACTTTGATTCCTGTGACAAAGACAAAAAGAAGTGCTTTATAATAATCATACAAATACAATCTACAAAAATGTAATAGATGTAAAAGTTAAAAATACTTAGCATCTCAGCATATGTCTCCCCAATGAAGAGATAATTTACTGAATATAGTACTAAGTATAATAAACAAGTGTCAAATATAACAAACTGCCACAAAATTGAATGCCTGGCAGTATAACAATGGGTAATGTGAATGAGACAAGCATAACTCAGAAATTCAAAATAAAGCAAACTACATGCAAACATGATATGCTTTAAGCGGGATGGGGCTGGGGTAGTAGCTTATCTATTTATGTATTTTTTATTTAAGAGTTTCACCGGGATGGGCACAGTGAACAACAAGTTACTTGTCTCACAGTGCATTCTGGGGAAGGGGGAGTTGGAAGGCATAAAATAAAACATAATCAACACAACATTGTTGAGTATCTGGAGGTCAGTGGGGCACAGGACCCAAGGCAACATGGATTCACAGTGGAAAGGTCATGTCAGATGAATCTAATAGATTTCTTTGACTGGGTGACCAAAGTAGTAGACCAGAGAGGGGCTGTGGACATGGCCTACCTAGACTTTAGCAAGGCATTTGACACAGTCCCACACAAAAGATTAATAGTCAAATTAACCAGCCTGGGAGTGGGTCCCAGGGTGGTTGCCTAGGTAAAACATTGGCTGGACAACAGGACACAGAAGGTAATTGTAAATGGAGTCCACTCTGAAGAAAGAGGGGTTACTAGTGGGGTACCGCAGTGTTCAGTACTGGGTCCTGTCATTTTTAATGTCTTTATTAATGACATTGCAGAGGGACTGGAAGGAAAAGTATGCCTCTTTGCAGATGACACATAGATCTGCAACAGGGTTGATACACAAAGAGGCATGGAAAGGATGAGATGGGACTTGGCAAGGTTGGAGGAATGGTCAGAAGTATGGCAGCTTGGATTCAATGCAAAGAAGTGCAAAGTAATGCACCTGGGAAACAAAAACCCAGGGGAAGATTACACAATGAGGGGGGGAGGTAGTAACAACAACAAAAATGGAAAGGGACCGGGGGGTAATCATATCAGATGACCTTAAGGTTGGCAAGCAATGTGAGAAGGCTGTAGGGAGGGCTGGGGGGATACTGGGATGTATAGGGAGGAGCATCACCAGCAGAAAACAGGAAGTTGTTATCCCCCTGTACAGACAGTTGGTGAGACCCCATCTGGAGTACTGCATCCAGTTCTGGAGACCCCAACTCCGCAAGGACATAGACAGGATGGAGGCAGTTCAGAGGAGGGCAAATAAAATGGTGCAGGGTCTGCAAGAGAAGCCATATGAGGAGAGGCTAAAGGAGCTTAATATGTATACCCTTGAGAAAGGAGGGAGAGGGATGACATGATAAAAACATTTAAGTACCTCAGTGGAATCAACAAAGTCCAAAAGGGTAGCATCTTTCAGAAAAAGAGATGTGTAAGAACAAGGAGACACAATTTGAAGATGGGGGGGTGGTTAAGGGGCAATATGAGGAAGTATTTTTCACAGAGAGGGTGGTTGACATATGAGGCAGCCTTCTTGAGGAGGTTGTGGGGTCTAAAACTGTGAGAGAATTCAAGAATGCATGGGACAGACATAAAGCAATTTTTGTGGGGGGTAGGAAGAAATAGGCTGTTGGGTAACTAGGATCTGCAGCTTATCCTGTAAGTAGGGAAATGGGCAGAATAGGTGGGCCAAGCGGTCCTTATGTACTGTCAAAGTCTATGTTTCTATGTTTCTAACAGTATACATTATCAATAAATGGGAACTGGAAGACATTCAAATAAGTCATAGGCAAACAGCAAAACAGTATATGGTGCCAATTATGCATAGAAGAGAGAAATGGTCTGGTAGGCATTTTGGGATTATTTTTGTCTTAAATAAGCAACAAAATTATGGAGGTATTGCTAGAACATTCTAAACATGGACTTTTATGTATTTTTTTTTCTTTTTTAATGTTAATCTCTTTATTGCAACATTTTCAACTTTACAAATATTAACAACAAACTGCATGGTACATTAGTCTGAATTCAGTTCACCTGACATGGTAAAGGCATACATGCAAGCATACATCTTATCTTGAACACAATATATGAGTGCATGCAACTGCCTGGCTGAGATCCAGAACTGGATGTCCTCCAACTGGTTACAACTTAATCCTGGGAAGACAGAGGTCCTGCTGATTGAGTCAGGACATGGGTGTGATGGGATTGCCTTCAGGGTGGCAACAGGACTGGTCCTGAGAACCACCCCATTGATGGCTTCCTCTAGGGTTCAGAATCTGGGCATCCTCCTGGATGACAGTTGACACTTGATGCTCAGGTGTCATCTGTCATCCAAAGTGTTTTTTACCACTTAAGGAATGTCACCTGGATTAACCCCCTAGTTCCACCTGAGGACCTACCTTCACTAGTCATGCCTTTGTTACAGTCAGGCTTTATTACTGCAATGCTGTGTATTTTCGGATCAGTGGAGAGACCCTACACTGGCTGCATCTGGTACAGAATGCAGCAGCCAGGTTACTGATGGGCCTGTCTAGGTCATGTAATGTGACCCAGGTCCAACAAGCTCTGCACTGGCTACCTGTCAGGTGGAGGGTCATCTTCAAGGTGGGCTTGCTCACTTACAAGGCCCTATATGGTCTGAACCATGGCTATCTGGCTGATCTCATGAGACCTTGCCACCTCAGTCCGCTCCCTCCACTCCTCCACCAAGGGCATCCTTGCAGTTCCGAGGACCAGGTTAAAAATATCTGATGATTGTGTGTTTGAAGCCACTAGGCTGGCCCTCTGGAACTCGATTCCCATATCTCTTATGGAGGCCCCAGTAGTGGAGTAATGGAAACATAGAATTTGATGGCAGATAAGGACCGCTTAGCCCACCTAGTCTGCCCATTTCCCTAACTGATGGATAAGCTGCAGATTCTAGTTAATCAACAGCAGTAAGCTTGCTGAGAGGAAAGGAGTGGGAGACAGTGTCAAAGGCTTTGGCCAAGTCAACAAAGATGGCAGAGGTGAAGCATCCCTGATCCATGCTTGAGATAATGGAGTCAGTGACCCAAAGGAGGGAGGTGGTGGTGGAGTGGTCTTTGCGAAAACCAGACTGGGACATAGTGAAAAAAGAGACTGAGTCAAGGAAGGAGGACAGTTGTTCCAGGGCCAGATGCTCCTGAAGTTTAGCGAGACCGGGAAGTAGAGAGATGGAATGAAAGTTGTAAGGGTTGGTGGTATCCCCACCTTCAGGAGAGGGATCATGGTAGCAGACTTCCAAGCATCAGGCATGGTAGTGTGCAGAGAGGAGAAGTTTAGAAGATTTGTCAAGGGAGAGGCAATTGAATATGCAGAAAGGTGAAGTAGCTTGGAGTCAAGACCATCAGGGCTTTTTCCCTTGAATGGGTTCAGAGCAAGTTGGACGTGCAGTGTGTCCTCTGGGAGGATGCGCTTAAAAGAGAAGGGAGGTATAGGAGGGACTTGTAGGGGGAAGGGGCATACAGGGGACTAGAGGAGTTCCCTGAAGCAATGCAGGGAAGAGATACAAGAAGTAAGGAGGCGCAAGTAGTGAAGTAATTGTTGAATTCAGCGGCCTCTGAAGGAGGGTCTTCAGTTGTGCGGGTACAAATTTTCAGGAAAGGGGATGAGAAGTGGGCAGGGGGAAAGAACAAGGCATGGATAACCTTCCAGAATTTTGATGGATTATTGATGTTTTCCTGGAAGGAGCATTGGAAGTATTCTGCCTTAGCGAGGTGGATGGCCTTGGTGGATGCATTGCGGAGTGAGCAAAAGCGCTAGAGGTCAGGGGTGCCAGAGGTTTTATATGCAGCTCATGCTTGATATCTTGCCTGTTGACATGCTATGAGTTCTGCAGTGACCCAGGGGAGGTGATTCCCACAGGCTCTCACCTTTCTTAATGGAGCATGATGGTCCCAGATGATCAGGAACTGGAAGCTAAAAAAGGTCAGGGCTGAGATAATGGAGGAGGCAGTGGTAATCAGTGTCCAATCAATATTGGACATATCATTATGTAGGGAGGACAAATCTAGAGTGCGGTAAAAGCAGAAGTTGAGAATGACTGAGGGGGACTGCACTGCAAATTTTTCGCACACAGTAGACCATATGATGGTCACTGAGAGAATCATGGAGAATACCAGAGTTAATGACATGGTGGGGTTGAGCGGTCAGCACACAGTCAATTAGGGAATGCTTCCACGATTTGTGGATAAGTCCTGTAGGGCTGGAAATAAGTTGTGTTAAGTTTAGTGAAGAGATATGGTTGCAAATTGTTGACTGTGAGCTGGACAGCCAGTTTATGTTGAAGTCCCCTAGGATGAATAGTTCACCAGAGGTGGCAGAAAAGAGGTGGTGGAGAGAAGATCAGTAAGGGAGGAGATGGAGGAAGCATGGAGGTTTGGACAGCAGTAGACACCACATACAAAGATGGGAAGAGAGAAGGGGAGGGATATTTTTACTGCAACATTGTGTAGGCAGCGGGAGAAATTGTGGAGAGACAGAGTAGTTTAAAGAGGTGGATTTATACATTGTGACAGCACCTCCCCTAGACTTACGATCCTGTCTGATGAGGAAATATCCAGTGATGGCAATGTCTGAGTCCATGACTTTAGAGCTTAGCCATGACTTAGTTAAGGTGAGGACAGTGGGTTTAAGTTGAGTCATGAGCGGTTGCAAAAGGTCAGTTTTGGGGAGCAGACTTCTAATATTCAGATGCAGAAGTCTTAGTCCTTTTGCAAGTTCAGGTGTTAGGATGAGGGGGGCAGGCCTTAGGCTCGATGTCACCAGATGTGAGTAATTGGGTTTGCCGAGATAACCGGGAGACCTGGGCATCAGTCATCAAATAAAAAATGTCTGCGTGTACTAAAGGAATAGTTAGGGAGTTTTGTCTTGTGCTACAGGGCCTGGAGGCAGTGTGAACAGGATCAATTTATCCTATGTTGCTCTTGGGATTTGCCAAAGTGTGTGTTATAAATCACTTCTGTCACACAGCACTGTATAATCCCACCCAGTAGGGTTACAGCACAATTGGTGGTTTAAGATGTTGCTGGGGATGGTTATCTCTGGTTGGAATCATGGAGGATTCCCATTATTCCCTTAGTGTAGGTCATCGGGTTATAGCTAGCCCAGCCAGCAACAAGGGAGTGAAAGAACAGACCATTAATGACTATTGAGAAAGAGTTTGGGGCTGTAGTGCTGCCTGTGGAGTTATTCTGCAGAGTCCTCCAGGGAGCATGTATGCTAAGGCTGAGTGTTCAAGAGGAAAATCTCCTACCCTGTCACACTTTCATGCAGCTATCACGGTGAGTATATCTAAGCCATGGCTAGGTTCCCACCATACTTATGGGTTATGGGGCCAGGGAGATTTCCTTGTAACATCAGGAGTTAAACAAATAAACTAAGAAACTCTCACCCTGTTTTCCCCAAGTGGCTCAGATAAATAAAAAGAGACATAGCATTAACATGAAATAACAACACATTTCTTTTTATTTTATTACTGTTTCTCCCCCTTGGTCCCTGCTGGCCACCTCTGACGTCTCCCTCTTGCCATCCCCAAGCATCAGACCCCCTCCTCTATTGCCCCATGACATACCCTTCATGGCAGGGGGTGGGGAGCTGCTCGACCCACTGGCTTGGATCCAGCTCAGGAGGTGTCCTCTTGGGGCGGTGCTATGGGGGGACTATCATCGTTTTGCTGTGGTGGGAACCATTTTTCAGTTTCCTTGTTGTGGCTAGGAGCATGCAGTGCTGCCAATGATGCCCAGTGCCTGTGTCCACACACTGTATGTCGGGCAGCTGCTCCACCTCAGCCCCAATGTTGTAGGACCTGGCATGCTAGCCCCCCAGCCACTGCTAGGGGTCAGGCAAGTGCCAGTCCTTGTCCCCACCCTCCCCAGGAGAGGAGAGGAGAGCTGTCCTCTGGATGCTCAATCCTCTCCCTCCCCGGTTAACCCTGTCAACCTGCTCACACTGCTCACACAGGTCACTGGTGTGGCAAGAGGTAAGACAGTGATGCCTCAGCCCTCCATGCCACTAAAACATAATATAGAAACATAGACTTTGATGGCAGATAAGGACTGCTTGGCCCACCTAGTCTGCCCATTTCCCTACCTACTGGATAAGCTGCAGATCCTAGTTTATTTATTTTTATTTATTTATTTGTAAATCAGTTTACAACCTTTGAGCCAGGGGCTCGTTTCCAAAGGTACCTCATCACATTGAGGACAAACATAGCAAATTTAGGTTACAGAGTACTGGTAGCTGAAAATAGGCATTACCAGAGGTACCTCGTCACATTGAGGACAAACATAATGCATTTAAGTTACAGAGTACAAGTAATTGCAATTGGTGTTACACAAGTTAAATTCATACATTGTACAATCTAGTGGCATTACAATAATTAATAGTTAACCAACAGCCTATTTCTTCACTGGGCCAGCAACAACACATTTTTAAATTGAGATCTTTTACTAGTGGGTTTATTTCTCTCTGAGTAGTTACACAGACAGCCACATGAAACTTTAAAAGTCAACCTGATAACTTTGTTGACCACAACTAGAAGAGTGTTAAAAGTAGTTTTATTTTACTAGTGCTTTTGGGGTGTCAAAGACATCCTCATATTTTTGTGAGCAGAAGAGGCACAGCACCTTGTGTATGTAAGCCCCCCCAAATGGGTTCACCTTTAGGAGTTGCGGCTGCCAGCTCCTAACAATGTTTTGCATTGGTAGTTCCGGGGGAGTCGGGGGACTCGCATCTTGTGGCTTTGTGCTGCCTTGCAGCTCCAGCCACTGAGCTTTGGTGTCTCAACCCCATTTTAGGCAGGTGGACTGAGTACCATGAAGTACTTCTGCACCTCTGGGAGCCCAAGAGGTGGTTTTGGTACCGGGGGTGGCCAAGCTATCAGGACCACATTCGGAAAATAGTTTATAGTGATCTGCACTTTCTGATCATGTGCAGCCACCCTCAGGAAAATTTAAAAGAACTACTGCTCATATTTGGGGGGGGTAGTTCTGTACCATGCTCTAAATGGAAGGCACTCATTGTAATTACTGATTTAGGACTCCATGTCCCATGAGTCTTTAGGGATAGAATTTTTATTTTTGGTACCTTAGGTAAGAGATATAATGGAGTAGAGCATGGGAAAAGGGAGATATTGGGAGGTAGAGGTGGAGAGATGAGAGGACTGAATGGGTACAATTGCCCACTCAGCCACTGCGTCTAATGTTAGTTTTTTGGTGGCAGTTGAACTTGGAAGGCAAAGGGACATGGTGATGGCCATTGCTGAGAGCTCCGTTGCTAGGGCTGGATGAAGGATTACGGCCTGCCTGTGGAGCCAGGAAAGGAACAGATGCCCCAGCCCAAGAAACGATGTGAGGATCTGTGTGGCAACCTCCAACTTGGCAGGGGGAGCTGGTTGGGTGTTCTGCAGGAGGATCCAGAGGTGAGGGGTACAAAGAAGAAGGAGTCACTTGTAGAGAGTAAGGAGTAAATGTTGCTTGCAAGCCCATTGGGTTCAGCTGGGGGTGCATATTTAAGAAAATGATCTGACATTTGAAAAAATGTCTAATAGCCTCATGTATTTGGAGATATCTCCAAAAATCTTGATGAGGGAGACCTCATTTGGTTTGTAAGAACTGAAATGTGGCTATTACTCTCTTCTTTGGATCCAAAATGTCACTGACAAAATGCCTTGATTAGCCCATTGTGGCCACGTGATGGGTTGTTTGTCAATTAAAATATGAAAGTTATGCCAGAATGGTGCATGTACTTGGTGAACTGTGACACAACTTGGTTTATTGTGCAATTGTGACTAGTAATTGATAGAGGGAGTTATGGTGGGGTGTTGAAACTGGCGCTTGGGAGAGCTAAGGTAAAGATATGAGGCAAGTGTGGGTTTCCCACCTTAACTCCGTTCCATAAGCACCCATTGCAGGGTATGTTCAGATTGCGGTCTAAACCATTCCAGGGTTTGCACTGCTTGAAAAGAAAGTTTGTATCCTTATAGCCAGGGAAGGCACCATCCTCCATCTTTCCAGTGGGATCTGAGTTTTTGCGGGCAAACCGTGTTTTTTTCCCCCATAAAAAAAATCACTGATTAGTTGATCTGATTTCTGGAGCCAAGCAGAGGAGAGGTCTAGGGGGATGTGTGTGAGCAAATAGAATATTTTTGGGGCAGTAATCATTTTGATAGCAGCTATCTTTCCTGCATGGGAGAGCTTAGACTAACTTCCCATATTTGTTTAATTTGTGGTACTAACTTTATTTATTCCCAGGAAGGTAATTCCATTGTATACCCATTATAGTCTGGAATTATGAGTCATACAGAGTTGACAGTGTTTAATAAGTTGGAACACTTCAGATTTTAATTTTTTGACCTCAAGGCCTGAGCATTCAGAGAAGGAGTTTAATAGTGCCAAAAAGGGTGTTATGGATATCTTTAGGTTGGCTAGGGGGATCAGTAAGTCATTGGCATATGCTAATGTGGGTCATTGTGCCATTCTAATTCGTAGACCTTGAAGATCTTCATGTTGACTGATAGCTGCTGCTCGAGCCTCTATGGCTAGGACAGAGGGCACCCTTGCTTGGTTCCTCTCCCTAAGGTAAAAGGGTCTGAAATTACAGAATTAGTAGATACCCAGGAAACTGGAGAGGAATAGATAGCACAAACCCATGTCTGAAACCTGTCCCAGAATCCAAGATGTTTTAGTAGTAAGTATAGCTAGTCCCATTCTACTGAATCAAAGGCTTCCTTGAAATCTACTGCTATAGCAGCAGCAGGAGAAGCCAAACCCTTTGCTCTGTTTGCAAGACTGATTAGTGACCTGATGTGATCAGAGCTGTGTCGGCTGTGTAAAAAGCCTACCTGGGACGGGTGTATCAGGGATGGAAAAAGGGGAGTCAGCCATGAGGCCAGAGCTTTGGTGTAGATTTCACTATCTATGGTTATAAGGGATATTGACCAATAGCTAGCTGCAAGCTGAGGATCTTTACCTTTTTTTGGTAGCACTATTATTGTGGCTTCTCTGAGCAATGGCGGGAGGGTACCTGTCCTTTCTGCCTCTGTGTACACTTGCCATAAAATGGGAGTAACTTAAGAGGCCTGCTTTTGAAAGAACTCCACCGGGAAGCCATCACCTCCTGGGGATTTGCCTCTGCACAGAGAGAGGAGGACTTAATTAACTTCCTCCACTTTAAGTGAGGCATCTAGTATCTGTTTCTGAAGCAGAGTCAATTTGGGTAAAGAGACTTTATCTAGAAAAGGTAGTGACCCTTTGGGGGTTTGTGGGTGGGATGAAGTATAGAGGATGGAGTAAAAGGACTTCATGATGTTACTGATATCACAGGACTGGGTCTGAACCTGACCTTGGGAATTTTTGAGTCCAGCTATGTGCCTGCCTGCTGCTTGTGTTGTTGTTGATATGCTAGGATTTTCCCATGCTTGTCTTCTCCATCCCAGAATTTGTGCCGTAGTCATATTGCAATTTCGGCTTTCTTAGACACTAAGGAGTTAATTTAGAGCCTAATTCCTAGGACATTCTACAGGAGGTGTGCCGGAAGCAGGGTAGACACGGCCTTGAGTTCAGTTTCTGCTTGTTTGAGCTCTTTTTCTAGGTCATTAAGCCTCTGTTCTCTTGTTTTTTGCCTGTGGGATGCATACCCCATAATCTTGCCCTTAATGGTGGCTTTCTATGACTCCCAGGTGGTGGCTGCCAAAGTGTTTGAAACTGGGTTGTCTTGGAAGAAAAGAGAGGTTTCTCTTTCTAACCAGAGGATAACTTGGGGGTCTTGGAGTAAAAGGGAATCAAGTCTCCAGGATGGGGATATACGGGCTGGGGAGCCCCAGAGACAGTGGGATTGTACCACAGCATGGTCAGAAATCAACAGAGGCATGATCATGGAGTCCAAGGAAGCATGTGTCAGGGAGGGTGAGGTGTGCCAGTAGTCTAGATGGCTATACGATCCATGCACCTCCTAACGATATAAGAGGCTGGTGACAGTTTTGGAGGACAATGGTCTCCAGGATGTGCAACAACACAGGTTTGTCTTGGGCAGATCATGCCAGACAAACCTGACTTGAGTACTATGATTAGGTGACCATGGAACTGGACAAGGGCCATGCAGTAGATGTCCTGTACTTAGAGTTCAGCAAGGCCTTTGATTCCATGCAATATGGGAGGCTGGGGGAAGCTGGAATATGTAGGGGTGGGTACTAAGATGGTCAAATGAATCACTAACTGGCTGAAGGGCAGGCAGCAAAGGGTGGTGGTGGAGGGGACACTCTCTTCACTAAGAGCAGTAACAAGTGGGGCACTACAGGGATCGGTAATGGGACCAGTGCTGTTTGGGATATTCATAGCAGTTATCTCACATGGGACCCAGAGTAAGATCAGTCTGTTCTCAGATGATACCAAGATGAGAGCTGTGGTGGATGACATTGAGGGGTGAAGGGGACTACAGGAAGGCCTGACTAAACTACAGGAGTGGTCAGAAACATGGCAGATGGGGTTCAATGCCAAGATGTGCAATGTGCTGCACTTCGGAGCTAAGAACCAGAGGAGGAGCTATCAGTTGGGAGGGTACAGTTGGGCAGCACAGAGGAGGAAAAGGACCTGGGGTTATTATATCAGGGAACATGAACAACTAGGTTCAGTGCAGGAAGGCAGCAGTGAAAGCCAGCAAGATGCTGGGCTGTATAGTGAGGGGAATTTCCTTTAGAAGTAGTAAGGTGATCCTTCCCCTGAACAGGTCACTGGTCAGGCCACATATGGAATACTGCATGCAGTACTGACACCTGTTTCTCAAAAAGGACATCAGACTGTTGGAGGGGGTGCAGCTCAGATCGACTAAGATGATCCAGGGTTTGGAGGGGAAATCCTACGAGGAAAGGTTGAATATGCCTAATATGTATTCCCTGGAGGAAAGAAGGGATATAGGAGATATGATGGAGACCTTTAAGTACCTGAAGGGGATAAACATGACTAATACAGGAGAGATATTCCAGATCAGAAGAGGGAGGGATACAAGAGAGCAGACAATTTTTCACTGAACAGGTGGTATGCAAGTGGAACACTCTACCAAAGGAGATGGTTTCCTGTAGGACGGTGGGCTGTTTCAAGAGGGAATGCGAAAGAGTGAGGGGGAATGACTGTGAGGGGGGAGGAAAGGGTGGGGCATCTGCAAGTTGAGGGGCTAGCGCAATTGAGCAGACTAGATAGACTGTGAGGCCTGTTTCTGCTGACATTTTTGTAAGTTTGCATGTTCTAATATATAGTCACTCTCTCTCTTGGGTGGAACAGACACCACGTCAGTGAGGTCTAGATCATGCTTCATCCGACTTAAGGACTGCCTACTCTTATGTGGGTTTCCTTTCCATTGGCACTTGTGTCCAGCAAGGGAACTAAAGTAAAATTAAAGTCTCTACCAGCCAGAATTGGGATGTCAGCAGCACCGAGGGATCCTATGCTATCCACTACGGTGTGTAAAAGCATAGGATCATCATCATTTGGTGCATAGATGTTGCATAGTAAGAGTAAGCCAGAAAGAGTGGCGACTATGGCCATTACCCATCTGCTTTGCAGATCAGAAAGTTGTTTTTGAATGTTCCATGTAAGGGCTTTGTGGAGAAGAATAACCATTCCACATTTCTGGTGGGGGCACTTACATGAATTTCCTGCCCAACTCAGTCTTTCAAAAGAAAGGAATGGTCACTTTTTGTAAGTTTTGTTTCCTAAAGGAAGGTCATCTGGGATCTTAACTGCTTGAGGTGTGTAAGGACTTTCATTCTTTTGACAGGGGTGTTCAGTCCCCTGACATTCCACGTATAGGCAGTAAGTTCAGTCAAGGTCAAGCAGTAAAAGGCAAATGTTCAGAATGTTATTACAAATTCTCTTCTGATTAAGTTCTCAGGGTCTTTCCAGGGATTTACAGCAAGGGCCATTCTCCCTAACTCAATAAAAATATATAGGGTCTTTGGATGCACAGGTTGTTCATAACATATAAGTAGTGCAATGTTTTCCATATTAATGCTACCTTTTCTTTAACAAACTTTAACAGAAACTTTAATACCTAGCAACTTTGAGAATGCCATGACTGTAACCTTAGCCATAATATAACCATATATACAAAATAGGTAGTGTGATTTATTAGAAAACAGCCAAGGCTTATGGCCTGAGTCATACTGCCAAGCAAGCCCAGCCATGCTTCACTGGAAGGAATGGGAGTATTGGGACCCCCATAACCAGTGGGAGAACCCCAGTCTAGAAAATTAGAATCAGTAATATCCAGGAGGAATACCTTTGGTGACTTTCAATTACCTGAGGCAAAAATACACCCTGTGTGCAGGGGTATTCAATAGATTTAAAGGCTGTTTCAAATTAAAACAGCAGTTCCCTAGATGCAGACAGCTGAGCTTAGCCGGGTCCCGGCCAACACCAGCATTATAACTGGAACGAAACAATGTGAATGTGATAATAAGGGAGACCAGGTAAAAGGACTCCATTAGCATCATGATGACTTCTCTCAAGATCAAATACAAAAACAGGAAGATTCTGAAAGTTTCAGAAAACTCTGCTTGATGCATTGAATGATTAATTGTGATCTACACTTAAGAGTATTTCTCTGAGTTTTTCTGAGTATTTAATAGGAGTATTTATTGAGAAGACTTTATTAATATAAAGGTTATAATTGTGCAATCTTGAATTTTTTAATGCATATATATTCTGGTACAAACTGATTATTTCAAAGATTATTTTGAAATTGCTGATTATTTTTTGAAATGGGTGTTATTACAAGGAATAAAAAATCTACAGACTCTCCTGTATCATTGTGAAAACAATCAAAAACATGAATTAAAAATAAAGGAAAGAAAAAAAACTATAAAAACCACAAAATTAAAAGAGTATAAACCATCTTAAAAAGGGTGATAAAATACATAAAATCTACATTAAAGCAATAGAATAGATTCTAGGAAAGGAATTAAAAGTAGTAATAACACTATCAAAAACAATATTAATTTTCTCTTATGTAATACCAGGAGTTTAAAAAAAATAAATTAAGTGAATTTCAAAGTACTATTATTTCTTCCCACATAGACATAGCCCTTGTGACTGAAACATGGTTCGATGACAAAGATGACTGGGGTCATGAAATAAATGGGTATCATGTGATTAGGAAAAATAGACAGGGTAGAAGGGGTGGTGGCATTGTTACTTACATTTCCAAGAATATAAAATAACTTTATGTCACAGAACAAATAAAATCATACAATGTAAACATAGAAACATAGAAGTTGATGGCAGATAAGGACTGCAAGGCCCTACTAGTCTGCCCATTTCTTTTTCTACCTTATGAATGTGCCATAGGCCTTTACTCTGTCCATGGCCTATCTATTCATACTCATCTGTATTGCCCCCTTATGCCTGTCCCATGCCTGTTTGAAGCCCTGCACTGTATTCATATTCACCACTTCCTGAGGCAGGCTGTTCAATGCATCCACCACCCTTTCTGTGAAAAAGAACTTCCCCACATTGCCCCTCAATTGGCCTCCCTCTAATCTCATGCTATGTCTTCTTGTCCTGCTATTTTTCTTATATTGAAACATGTTGGACTCTTTCACTTTGTTAATGCCCTTATGGTGTTTGAATGTTTCAATCATATCACCTCTCTTCCCTCCTTTGCTCTAGGGTATACATATTGAGCTTTGTTAATCTGTCCTCATATGTTTTCTGATGCAGTCCCTGCACCATTTTGGTTACCCTTCTCTGGACTGCCTCCATTTTGTTAATGTCCTTGTGAAGGTGTGGCCTCCAGTACTGCACACAGTACTCCAGATGGGGCCTAACCAGTATCTTGTAAAGAAAGATTATTACCTCCCTCTTCCAACTTGTGATACCCCTACTAATACACCCCAAAATCTCCCTAGCCTTACCTACTGCTTTAGTGGTCTGCTTGGATGATTTCAGGTCATCTGTGATGATGATGTCCAAGTCTCTTTCTTCCCTTGTGACTGACAGCAACTCCCCTCCCAACCTATGGGTGGCATCAGGGTTTCTCTTCCCTATGTGCACAATCTTGTACTTCTTTGCATTAAACCTCAGTTGCCACTTTTCCGACCATTTTGACAGTTTATCCAGATCTCTTCTCATTCTGCCCACTCCATCTGGATCATCTACACTGTTGCAGATCTTGGTGTCATCTGCAAACAGACAAACTTTACCCTCCAGTCCATCTACAATGTCACTGATGAAGATATTGAAGAGGAATGGCCCCAGGACTGATCCCTGAGAAGAGATGCAGTGAATTTAAATTCCACCAGCGAAGTGCCTGCAAAGTGGGCATTTCGCATTGTCACTCCACTACACGTAGTGGCCAATGCAAAAGACTCACTTCACCTTGTGATTATTACTTTGCGTTGTCATTCCACCTTAACGCGTAGTAAGGCAAAGTAATAAAAATATTGGCAGCCCTTCACACACACAGTCACCAGAATGAATGTGCATCCCCAAAATGCTCATGTCTTGTGTCCAAAAAACTCCCCAGTGCTGATGAAGTGTAATGAGAGCACAAGAAATTAATGTCTCCCAAAATTAATGGCACACTCAGACATCATGCATGCAGTAGTCACACAGTCACCAGAAATAATGTGCATCCCCAAAATGCTACTGTCTTGTGTCCAGAAAATTCCCCAGTGCTGATGAAGTGAAATGAGAGGGTAACAAAAAATGCAAAGTCTCCCAGAATTAAAGGTGTACTACAAATGCACAGAGAGATTAAGATTGTACTGGGCACTCAAGAGATGCAGATGCAAAGGCACAACAACACCTAACCAGTGCTCATAAGTCACAAATCCAAATATGGAAAATAATATATTTTGCTGGTGGGGGAAGGGGTAGTGCACAGCAGAAACAGTCCACTACCAGTAAAGATACCACAAAGCAGTATAAAAAATTCATGCAGGTGTGGTGGATAGCAGGTTCACACTGCTGCAATAACTCTGTGGCATAATACAAGGTGTCTGAATTAATGGCACACATCACACATGCACTCACACACACACAAGTAATGTATAGCAAATTGAAAACCTTTAGTAATATAACCAAATGTTTTAAACAAACTGAAATTATACAGTACACTGTTGCACCACAACAATCAGCAAAAAATTTCAAGAATTACTGAAAATAATACTGTGTGTACATTCACACAGTTATATAAGAAAAATATAACCAAAACAGAAAGACTGCCAATTTTCACCTAGTTAATCTACCTACTCCACAGATATGCCCCTCCCCCAAAGCACACTTCACAGTACACAGACTGACTGTTCTAAATTAACATTCAAAATCCACACACCAACAATAAACACTCGATGATATGAGCACAGGAGGGTTTCCTACAATCGATGTACTAAATTTTGAGGAAATAAAATAGCTCAAAAAGGCTTTTTTAACAGCTTTTAGAGGATATGAATCACAGAGCTCAGAAAGGAAACTGTCTCCATCTTCCACTACACAGAACTGAGGCTGTGCAGAACAATCTAGAGCCCATGTGACCTGAAATCCCAAGAAGCACTGCAAAATTCACCTTTGGAGCTCAAAAATAAGGCGAAGTGAGGTGAAGTACATTGATGTCAATGTACTTTGCCTTAAAACTGGTGGAGAAGTGGTTTGGGGAAGGCAGAATAATGCAAAGTCATTGTTTCAATGGACTTTGCATTCCCCATTATAACACAAAGTACTCCGCTTCGCATTGCGGAGTACTTTCCGGATTCTGAGGACCGAATTCCAGCCACTTTGCCCACCACTACCCCTGAGGTACCCCACTTCTGGCTTGCATCTCTTCTGACTGAATATCATTTACCACCACTCTCTGTTTTCTTCCCGTCAACCAGTTTACCACCCAGCTGACCAATTTCTGACCCACCCCAAGCCTACCCAGCTTGTTAATCAATCTTCCGTGTGGAACAGTATCGAAAGCTTTGCTGAAGTCAAGGTGGGTGACATCAGCTACTCACCCTTGGTCCACCACTCTGGTTGCCCAGTCAAAAAAATCTATGAGATTAGTTTGACAGGACCTTCCTTTTGTAAACCCGTGCTGTCTTGGATTCTGAGCTCCTATGGACTCCAGGTATTGCACTATCCTTTCCTTAAGGAGTGCCTCCATAATCTTGCCCACCACTGAGGTAAGACTGACTGGTCTGCAGTTCTCTGCCTCCTCCCTGCTACCACTGTTATGGAGCGGGATCACATCAGCCCTTCTCCAGTGTTTTGGGACCTCTCCTGTGCTCAGAGACTCACTAAATAGTTCTGCTAATGACTCTGCTAATTCCACCCTTAGCTCTTTTAGTACCCTGGGATGTATGCCATCAGGTCATATTGCCTTGTTCACCCTAAGCTTATCGAGCTCTTGTAGGACCCTTTCTTTTGTGAAGGGACTAGTGCACAAACCCCCCCCGTATCCATGGTGCTGAGCTGTTGGCCCTGCCCCACTTTCTCCTCAGTAAATACTGAGCAGAAGTATCTATTTAAGATAGATGCCTTTCCATGGTCCTCCTCCTCACACTCCCCCTTATCCCCTTTAATCTTAGCAATATCCCCTCTGCACTTTCTTCCTTCACCAATATATCTATATAAAGTCTTGTCCCCTTCTTTTACTGTCCATGCTATTGATTCCTCAATTTGGGCCTTTGCCTGCCTTACTGCCTTCCCTGCTTCTCTTAAGGAAGTTTGGTATGCCTCCCTATCTTCATCCAACTACATTCCCTTATATTTCCTGAAGGCCAGCCTTTTGGCTCTGACCTTTTCTGCTACTGTTTTTGAGAACCAAAGTGTTTTTCTTCTTCTTTTGCACTTCCTTTTCTCTCTAACACAATGGGATGTTGCTTCAAGTATTGCATCCTTAATGCTTGCCAGTTTTGCCTGTACACCCTCGCCTGTGTTTCTTCTTGCCAGGGTTAGCTTAACTCTGTTGGCCATCTTATCAAAGTCAGCTCCTCTGATGTCCCATATTTTTGCCTTGGAATTGGATGATTTAGTTCTAGTAGCCAAATTGAACCATACCATGTGATGGTCACTGGCCTCCAAGTGACCTTCTACCCGGAGATCTGTGATCCTTTCTCTGTTAGTCAGTACTAGATATAGGATAGCCCTGCCTCTTGTGGGTTGTTGTACAAGTTGCTTGAGGCCCACCCTATGCAGGGAATCCACTATGTGTCTATTTCTGGCAGATGTTCCTGCAGGTATTAACCAATCTGTAGCTGACATTTTAAAGTCTCCCATTATCAGAACCTCCCCTTTAGCTGTCATGTTTTGTAAATCTTCGAACATTAATGTGTCTATGTCCTTCTCTTGTCTGGAGGCCTGTAGACAACCCCAGTTCATAAGGCTGTCCCATTTCCTGTTTCCAGGGTGACCCACAGTTCTTCTGGCTCCTTATGTGTATTTTGAATTTCTGTAGCTTTGATATTTTCATTGACCTAAAGAGCCACTGCTTCCCCACTTTTTCCAATTCGATCTCTTCTGAACAGTACTTAGCCAGGTACTGAAGTCTCCCAAGTGTGGTTACTGGTGAACCATGTCTCGCTAATGGCTACTATGTCCAGTTTAGCCTCTATCATTGTTGCCTGCAGGTCTGGGATCTTGTTTCCCTGACTACAAGCATATGTGTACATGATTTTCCATTTGCCAGATTTTTGTGTGTTAGTTGTTGGGTGAGGTCTGGCATTTCCCTTGTGCATAGTTTGGGTACATGTGGGTGTGTTAGTTGTTGGGCAAGGCCTGGCATTTCCCCTGTACATCATATGGGGAGCTGGACCTTGTTCCTTACCTGATGATGCAAATGATCTACAAACATGCTGAACTCCTGTTTGATCACTAGCTGAGGGGGGAAGGGTGGTCTTCCCATTCTATGTATTGGGTGCTGCACCCCTCTCCCCATTTGCTAGTTTAAATATTCTGCAAAGATGTCAAACTTCTGCCCCAATGCACTGACTCCCTCCTTAGTCAGATGCAGTACATCGAATTTAAAGAACTTTTACTCCCAAAACTGTTGCCAGTTACCTATAAATATGTGTCCTTTTTCCTGGCACCAGCCCTTGAGTCACATGTTTAGCTCCCCTATCTCCCCTCCTCTGATCTTCCCTCCATCTGCCCCCATCTCTCAGAGATGGAGATGCCGGATGAAATGGATGATAGATTGTCACCCAGCCTGGTCAGATGTTCCTTGGTCTCCACAACTAACCAGCTGGTGAGATTGTTAATCCCTATGTGTACCAGGATGTCAATGTTTTCTCCTGCTTCCTGTACAATTTTAGCAATGTGGTCAGTGTCTCTCCATGCTGATGTACCAGGGGAGACATCTGACCATTACCCCTTCCTGGAAATAGGTATCAACTCACCGAATCATGGAGTCTCCTATGATCAGAAGTGTTTGGGATTTTCTTTCTGCTTTTCTTATTTTGGTTCCTGTTTTGGGCAAGTTTTGTTGTGCGAGCTCCTGTGCTGCAGTGTCCTACTCTGCAGTGTTCTCTGCCCCTTTGTTTGATTTCAGAGATAAAGGCAGATACCTGTTTGTAGTTGTTATATGGTTTTACCTGTTTGTAGTTTTTATATGGTTTGTGGAGGTGATTTGTTGGATAGCACTGAGTGATGGGGCACCCGATTTGCCACTCCTAACCACCTGCCAACCTCCTGGACCAACTACCCTCTGCAATCAAGGTGCTTATGTTGGATGTTGGGGGAAATTGTGGGTGGTTCTTAAAATATATTTCCTCCTGAATATGCAATTTGAGGAAAGCAGTCTCTGCCCATGCTGCCTGGAGGATATCCGATGGCCCAGCATGTAGAACAGTGTCCTAAGTCCTGTATAACTGCCCTTTGGAAAAGTGCCCCGCAGTACCTGCAGTTAATAATATCCATTCCAGATAAGTTGCTGGGTTTATAACCTGGTCAGAGTAATTCAATGGAGGAAAATGAAAGCAAAAGTTTGATTCTGTGTTTTGCTTGTGTGTTTTTGTATAACTTATTATAACAAGTTAAATTATTTGTGCCACTGTAAATGAAGTCACTGTGTGGATACCCCTCTGATCTGCCCCTTCCTGCTTTGCTACAGGAAATGTCATGACTGTGCTGCCCTATAAAAGGGGTATACTGTGGGGTGGTTGGGGATGGGGGTGGGTGGCTTGGGCCCTTCCCCTGCCAAAAAAGAAGAACCATGAACAAAAAAAACAAGGAGGTAAGGGCAGAAACAATCAACCAGCAACAAATGTAATATCCCTAAAAGCTTATCGTAATGCTACATAAAACTTTAGAACCTGTAAAGCACCACCTGTAATAATTTCACAGAAGATATACCCTGTAAGAAACACTTTGCTACAGAGAGAAATAAAGCAGTAACAAAAGACATACTTTGCAAAAGACAATTAGAATCAGAAGGTTACAGCAGTAATTTGTAATCACAAACCTGTAGGCACACCCTTTAATAATGCAGCAGAAAGTATACCCAGCAACAACAATTTGAATCAGAGAAAAAATAAAGCAATAAAATGTTAGCAACAAACAGTAACAACCCCTGTCAGTATAAAAGAAAATAATAATAACACACAGCAAATCTGCCTAGCCAAAAGAAGTCTTAATCATTTTCTTTACTCTGGTAAGGTTCCTTGCTCTGTTCTTACAAGCAACCTAGAAGGAAAGAGCTCAGGTGAAGCTATGTGCCTTTGCCAGCAAACCTAGTCTAAACATTGAAACACTATGGAATAAAGTAAGAAATAAGGCTACCAAAGTATACATCATTAGTTTATGTTATAGACCCCCAGATTCCACACCTGAGATAAATAATGATTTAATGGAGAAATAGGCAAAGCAATGGAGATGGGTAATCTAATTCTGGCAGGAGACTTCAACTACCCAGACATTAATTGGGTTACTAACAAGACTAAGTCCAAACACATTAGGGATTTTCTTGAATTCTGCCTAGAGAATAATTTAACCCAACATGTGTGCTCCCCCACCCGATCAGATAATCATTTGGATTTGGTCCTGACAGATTATGATGTGGATGTGGTTAAATGCGACATTCAAGCCCACATAGGAAATAGTGACCACACCTCAGTAATCTTCATAATCAATAATCAGATCTCCAGTATAAAGGGATGTACTTAATTCTATATTTATAAATTAGCTGATACAGAACAAATAAAGATCTTGAAGTGATTGACTGGTGTAACATTTTGCCACATAAATCAGTAAATAAAGACTGGGAATATATTAAACATATCATTCTAACAATAATGAATAAACATGTTTAACATGTGAAAAAGTACCAAAATAAAGGAAGACAAACCAAATAATTCACTAAAAGGATACATAAATTAATAAAAGAAAAAATAAAATGTATGGCCATTTCAAAAGACAGACAGTAATTGTAATAGATTCAAATATCCACAAGGAAAATGTAAGCAAAAAATAATGCGAATAAATCCTATGAATACAAACTAGCAGTTTCAGCTAGAAAAGGAAATGGTAAACAATTTTACAGTTACATCAACTCATTAAAGAAATCGAAATCAGATCTAACAGTAATACAAGATAATGGTACACAGGCGACAGATCCTATGGATATTGCCAATGCCTTTAATACTTATTTTAGCTCCATTTGTAATAGAGATAGTACCAAGACTATAGATAACACTTTTGACATGGGGTAGGTTCATATGCAATCACTGAGGAAGAAATAATACATGAACTAAAAAAATCAAAATTTCATAGTTCTCCTGGCCCCAGTAACATCACCCCACCAATGTTAAAATTAATGAAAAATCATATTTGAGAACCACTGAAAATATTATATGAAAAATAAATGAATCTTGGGGTCATTCCAGAGGAATGGAAACAATCAAAAATCATCCCAATACAAAATCCCAAAAGGCAGCAAAAACATAACCTCAAATTATAGACCAATAAGCCTGACCTGCATTCCATGTAACATTTTTGAATCCATAATAAAAATAAAATAATTGATCACCTAAATACTTTACAAATGTTTGATAATAACCAACATGGGTTCAGGAAGGGTATATCAGGTACCACAAACATTGTATGCTTCTATAATAAGGTAAACAAACTACTGGATTTGGGTCAATCAGTTGACATTATTTTGTTTGATTTCTTTAAGCTTTCAACCTTGTCTCACATTGGGCAATTGTAGAGAAATTAAATAAATATGGGCTAAACCAATATACAATAAGATGGATTATGAATTGGTTAAAGGATAGGAAACAGATAGTAACCATAAGGGGCTACTCCTCAGCTCAGGCCAGTGTCACAAGAGGGGTTTCGCAAGGGTCCGTATTGGGACCATGAATCTTCCAGATTTTCATTGCTGATCTGGAGGAAGATGTGACTAACAGTATTATTAAGTATGCAGATGATACTCAAATATGCGGAAAATGTGACACCACTGGGGAAGGAAATACTATTCAAAATGACATCAACACCATCGCGGAATGGATGGCAAAGTGGGACATGAAACTAAATATTGATAAATGCTGTGTCCTCCATTTGGGAAGACATAACCCAACACAAAATTACCTTTTATTAAACAATATCATTCAGATCAAATGTATGGAAAAAATTAAGGAATCAGAATAGATGATAAACTCCAATTCGAACAACATTGCAGAGGTGTAATTGCAAAAACTAACTGTACAACTTTATCAATGCAAAGAAATATTAGAAGCAGATCTAGGGAGGTACTTATGCCATTATACCTATCCTAAGTTAGGCCACAAATGGATTATGACACTTGTCTATGGAACCCATACAATAAAACTGAAATAAATAGAATAGAAAAAGTGCAATGAAGGTACACAAAATTAATCAAAGGCAATGAAATGAAGACATATGATGAGCACTTTAAAGAGTTGGATTTACATAGTTTGGCAATAAGGAGAAAAAGGGGAGACATGTTATTCTTTTATGATATCATGAATGATCCAGCACTCATGAATGAGTTCGATATTGAATACTAAGATACAAAGTTTAATGTAGGGGATCACCCATTACAAGTTAAAGTGAACAAACATAAAACGAACGAAAGAAAATATTTCTTTACAATAAGATCTGCTAACCTCTGGAACAGATTACCAAAAAAAATCTTCAGAAACAACCTGGATATATTTAGATCAACAGGGCATGGTTTAAAATGTTATACCATGTCCTAAGGAGCTACACATGGGCCTTGGCCTCCTTTTGCTCATTGTTTCTGAGTGAATTCTGAGTGAATTTAATTATACATCTACCCCTCATATGCAAAAAATAATTTTACCATTCAGGGTAAGGCACCTGATAGAGCAAAGGGAATAGTTCAGTCATCTGTATTGCTACCCATAATAATTAGTGAATGTACTGATTCTCAGGTGCTAAGTAAACATAAAATACCATCTCCCCCAACTCCAACAGAATTTGAATGGAAACCATACCTCGAGTCTGTTACTAGAATTGAGGTAGGCTTAAACTCCCTGGAAAAAGCACAAGAAGAATCTCTTATACTATCCATTGAGAAATCTCCAGATTTCGAAACATAGAGTCTAACAAAATTAATTCTAATGAGAAAATCTGGTCAGAAAGAGTTAAACGTTATCCTACCCCTTTTACACCCTGCCTAATAGATGCTCTTAATGAACCTCATATGGCAAATATCTTATTATTTGAACACCTCTGCATTATTAGACATGAGTTAACAGGAATGAAATTAACCATGGCATATCATGAACACTTAATTAGAAATGTGTGTATAGAATTTGATCCAGAAACAAATGATTTGATACCTTTTATTGGACCAACATGGATGTTACAGAAAAGAACAAAGTGCTTTAGCTTTCGAACCAACCAGGTCCTTCTTCAGAAGCTTTGTGGCAGTTTTTTCAAATATCCCATACTATTAACACCAGATTATATAGAAAAAGCAGAAATAATTCTCATTGGTTTAACATATACATTTAAAACATAATAGAAGATTATGTCAGAGAAGCTAATTAACACCAGTATGCCTTAAACTGAGGAGCCTCAGAAGGGCAAAGGTTATCAAGAATTCTCTACAGCCAGAGAGTTCTTGTCACATAAATTTTAAAATGTCTCAGTATGCCAAGAAAGCATTCTAGTGATAAAAAAAACCTTGGAGTGGCATTCTCCCTAATACATGTAAGATGAGCTTACAACTTACATTCCAATTGTCCTGGTATATTAAAGGACAGATAATGAGAGACAAAATCCTGAAATTAGGTATAACTGCAAGTTGGAATCAAGCCTCAAATTAACCTACACATATAAACATGATGCATGAAAGTATCACTTGTAAGTGTAAGTGCAAAAAAAAAAAAAAATCCTTGTCAAGGACCCCCAAGAAAACGAGACCATGAGCCTGATAAATGCGTAGAATTTGCTAAGGCAGAATTCAGTACTGTATTGGACTCAATGAATCTGAAACCAGCTGGAAACCCCATTGAATTAGTTTGATCAGATTCACAGGAGCAGGACACAAACCTACCCAAATAGGGTATAAAAATAAAAGAAAAAGAGGAATGATAACCAAAGGAAAAAAAAAGAAACAAAATGAAAATGTAGACAAAAAATCAAATCAGGAAGGTCAAAGAAAAATAAAACAACAAAAAGAGACCAAGGCCTGGATATTCAGACTGTGCCACAAAGAAGCATAATAGCAGGAGCAGGTGCAAGTGCAGTACACCCCTGCGCAACACACGTGATATTCAAACATAGCACTGGCCAAGGTGTGCTTGCGCAACACAGCTGAATATCACACCAACTACGCCATGGTGCAACCAGGGATGCACAGTGGAGCAGGGCTGATGCACAGTAGCACAAGCAGGGATGCACAGTGGAGCAGGGTAGAGTGCAGTAGCACAACCAGGGATGTACAGGGACAGGTACAGGATGCAGGGGTTCACCACCCATGGAAGACATGGGCGGAGGAGCATGCAGCGGGCCAGACAGCGCCACTCACACTCCATGAACTGCACAACCTGTGGTGAGCTGGATGGACCACCAGCCATGAACACCAGCACTGAATCCACAGCTGGGGCACGGTGCCCCAGCACACATCCCCGGCAAGCAGTGACTGCAACACAAGGAGGGCTGGCCACCCAGTGCCACCCCATCCCACAATGCAGAGCACACCCTGCACAGCAATCCCCAGACACCCGGCCCAGGAGCAATGCCCAACAGTGCATGGCACCGAATGTATGCCACCACCCCCACCATGACAATGTAACACTGTGCACCATGGAGCCATGCATGCCATCCCCACAGTGAGCATCCCACAGTGGGAGGCACCAGTCACCAACACAACAACTGCAGATGCAGTGCCACCCTGCATGGTGCCCCCCATGGCACAGCAGAGAGGTCGACCCTGAGGCAGTACCTGAGGGACCCTGCATGTGACAAGGTCGGCCCTGGAACCAGCAGGACAGCACCCCGCACACCCACCCATGCACACAACCTGTCCCAGCACTGGTCCCAACAGCCAGCACAGCCACCTACTGTGGTGCATGGAGGCATGCACCACACAGGATGTGACACAGAGCATGGACAAACACCCACCCTGACCCAAGGGCATCCTGACACAGGGCCTCAATAGTGGGGCAACAAATGCTCCTGGTGTGCATCCACTGATGCTGTCTACCCACAGCCTGCACCCCACCATGACACAGGTGTACCAGCCATCCTGTGCATGCACCATGAACCCGTCCGCCACCAGCATGCATCTGGAGCACAAGTGACAGACATCAGAACACAGACACTGCAACAGAAACCAGCAACAGCATGAAGGGGGGACAACAACAGCATAGCCCACAGTGTCACCTGAGGAAGACAAGCAACACACTGGTGACAGGAGGCAAGCCACCATTGCGCCGTGGCCAGAGAGTGTCCGGCATGGACAGCCACCAATGATATGCCAGCAGACCATGCATACCACAGACATGCAAGGGGTCCAGCTGCATGGGCCATGGACATACTGACAGGGGCACCAGGGGCACAGCGCATGCACCAGTGACCACTGCACACAGGCATCCAGTGCACAGGGAATGAAATACATACCACAGACAAGGACCAAGTCCTCCACCCACACCATAAGCGAGTCTCTGTCGGACACACACACCCAGGCCTGCACCACCCCGATACCATGCACATCACTGCAGCCAAGCACCATATGTCCACTACAGATCAGAGACCACCACGGTTGTCATAACAAATAAGTCTATAATAGTGCTGTGAACTGTACAAATAAAACATCAAACAAAACTATTTACAATGTGGGGGGGAAGGGCCACATAAAAGGTGGGGGCAGGCATGGGGCAAGGGTGTACAACAGGGAGTTGGATGAAGGGGTGTGAGGCAAAGTCCAAGGGGGAATGGTGAAATAGGTGCGTAGTGGGCCTATTGGCGACCCCTCTTCCCACTTCTGTCTCGGTGGCGCCTCCTGTGCCTCCTTCTGTCACCCTTGTCCATATGTTGGAGCAGCTCCAGGGTTGCCCTCAACAGCTGCAGCAGCTCCTGCACATTACATTCTAGGGCAGTCCAGCATTGTCCACCTAGGACAAGGGAGCAGAGTCATTACGTGTGACAGGCCAGACCCCTGCAGCCCACCCAATGTGCACGGCATACAGCCATGGGCCACGCCCCTGTGATGGCATGCGACCACCCACAGTGTCCGTGCCCACATGACCCACCTACCCAGGCACCCATAGCCATGCAGAACACTGCACAAAACCACCGCCTATGTCCCACATGGCACCACCGTGGCTGTACAGTGACATGGCTATGCGGTGCAATGGCAGTGGCATAGCCATGGACCTAGTGCATGCACAGCCCACCTGCAACACCCACCAACACATGCAGTGCCACAGGACAGTGCTGAGTGCACTGTGTGGCATGCAAGGCAGTGGGGTCAGGTGTGGGTGGCCATGCCCCGACACCACCCCTGCAACCCAGCAGGCACAGAAGTAAGGGGAAACACTGCACTCACCTGCATCCTGGCCAGCAGGGCACAGCTGGCCCATGGCCCCTCCAACATGGCCCAGATGCAACTGGACTGCACCCACTTTGTCCTGCTCCCCCTGTTCACAGGCCAGTCATGCCCTACGGTGCTCCTCCAGGCCTAGGGTATAAACATGGAGAGGGAAACATCAGTACAGGTCCAATGCTCAAGCGCCCCCCGGTGTGTGTGCCTGCTCAGCCCAGTCATGATGCACCCCCACCACCACCAACCCCACTAGACAGCCCCAACACCCCCTGCAGTGTGGCCTTATGCACACCGCGATACCCGGACAGACGGACACTACCAGTGTTTGGATGGAGCACCAACCTGGCCGTGGCACAGCACTTCACTTGGTGCATGCTTGCAGATGCCCCAGTTGGTCAGGGTCCCACTGCTGTAGGTCACCATACTGGTGGCGACACTGCTCTGCTAACCGGCCAATCCCAATCACCTCCTCCAGGCCATCAGACACCTCCTGCTACACAGCAGTCTGTGGCCTGTTGAGGGGATCCTGCCCAAAGAGTGCACCAGCACGTGGCTCTATTAAGGCCACCAAGTTGGCCAACTCAATTGTGCTCCAGACCTGTGCTCTCCTACGAGGCATCCCGCTGTTGGTACCGCAAGCAAAATGGTGCTCTGTAGCGCACATGCCCCATGTGCGGAGGCAGCGCAGTACTGCACTGCCAGTCCCTATCACACTGTCACTGGACTGCACAATAGGGGTGCAAACATGTGGATGCATGGTGCCTAGGGGCAAAGGTCAACTGCAGGGTCAAGGGTCTGTCCACACACGGAGTGCCATAGTTCTATTGGGATGCCCTACGTGTAGCATGATAGGGTGCATGAGTGGTATGCCCTGCAGTGGCCTACCATGCTGTGGTGCCATGGCACACCAAGGCATGAGCACCACATGGGCAAACAGTGCACTAGCACCACAGGCACAGTGGTGGCCATGCCCTGCACTGCCTCCCTTGCACAGCACGTCAGCAGCACTGCACACGTCAGTGTCAGTGCCCCAGGCATGCGTGTGTGGTGCTGATTGTGCACTTCACAGTGCTGCGCCATAGTCTGAGCACACTCACCAACATTGCACAAGGTGCAACAGCATGATATTCAGCCAGCATATGCAAATCAGCTCATTAGCCATTCCGCAGTGCATCCACTGCATTAGCATCCACTTACAGTTGCACCTGCCCTCATTTGCATGCATTGCGCTATATAAATGCGACATGGGGCTGCAGAGGCCATGGTTAGGTATTGCAGTCCATTGTGGTGGGTTGCATGCTGTTGGGATGTGGGGACTGTGGTTTGGGAGGGCCAAATGGGACTACACAGTCCAAGGTAACACCTGTCATTCCTACAGGCTCTAGCATGACCGAGTGTGAAGAAGAGGAGGAACAGGGATGGGGGAGAAGGAGGAGGCCCAACTTCACCAGGGTGGAATCAGATGCCCTGTTCGAGGAATATCTGGACAGGGAACCGCTGCTCAGTGGACAGTGGGGAATGCCACAGGCCCGTGCTGTGGCTTGGGGTGAGGTGGTGAATGCCGTGAACCAGCATGGCAGTCACCAGTGGTCCATACAGGAGTGCAAGAAGAAGGTTGGCACAGACAGGAGGTGGATCAAGGACTAGGTGGCTGCCATCAGGGCTGCACATGCTGCTACCAGTGGGGGCCAGCTGCATGTACCACACCTTACACCACAGGAGGAGTGGGTGGCCAGAAGCATGCAGCATTGTGCCATCGAAGGCATTGCTGGTGGTGGCTTCCAGATGGCTGGCAGCCTATCACTGCATGGTAGTTCCTGTACTGTCAGTGTGTGGTTGGTGGAGGGTATGCCACAGGCTGAGGTGGAGACACTGACGCTAATGTGTTCCCTTACAGCTCCTGAGCATCTACATGGGGCAGTGGTGGTGGGTGTGTCCACTAAGGGGGAGGCCCTGGACATGGAGGCTCACCCATCCACCTTCACAGGTGTCTGAGGGATTGGCCAAGTGCATACCTGCACTTCTGTCCAGACTGATATGAGTGGTGTGGGTGCAGACAGGGCTCTGCCTGTGTTCCAGCGTGACAGCACACACAGTCTCCAGCATGCTGGGACACAGATTGGGGTTGGATCCAGCACTGATGATGATGTACCACACATCCCGACAATGATACATGTGGGACACAGGATGGTCTCACAGCAGACAACCGCACGGGCGTTGCCGTGGGTGATGCCACCATGGCTGCCTGCATAACAACCTAGTCCCAGCCTGTGCCTGTATGCTCCAGTGGTGCAGCACTGGTGGCTTCCAGGGCAGTGGAGCTGATGTGGTTGCTGCGACAGCACCGCTGAGCCCTGTTGATCGGCAGCCAGAAGGGCAGCACCAGCAGTCACCCAATTTATTTTTTTTATATTCTCTTTTTATACCCCCTTCTCACCCTGGTACTTCCTCACCTTCAGGAGTCTCCTATGGCCTTGTACATCCCTGCTCATCTGTCAGCTTCAGGTGCAGTCATCTCCCCATGCTGCCTTAGTTTGACCCCCAGGTCGGTATAAGACGGGGCCCCCCTTCGACCACCCCGAGCGTCCGTGTTTCATCGGGGATCCATCACCCATGCTGGCAGGGGCTCTGGGATTGGGGCTTGAAGCTCTGTCTACAGGGAGCATCGGGGGGTCTTTTTCCTGCTGTTCCGCCCATCCCATAGGGTGTCTGCACACAAGGAGAGCCTAGGAACGATGCACGTCACAATGTGCTAATGCTCCAGCTCCCAGCAGATGTCCTGCCTCCCTGCTACATGTGGTCTTTGCTGTACCTCCACCCATGGTCACCCAGGTGATGGTGTCGCAGTGGGACCCACATCCCACTCCACCCAGAGGAGGAGAGCAGCCTCTGGGCGCTCAATCCTCCTCCCCCCAGCTGGCCCTCCAGCTGCCCGAGTCCATTCCCGAACCCAGGTTGCTGGCGCAGTGAGTAGTAACCTACACCAATGGTGACAGGGGCCAGTGTTGGAGGGTGCTGACAGTGCACCGCATGTGGATGTGCCCCAGCATGGCTCTGGTGTGCAGTGCCCAACATCAAGGGGTGCTGGTCAGCTGAGCCAGGAACACCACAAGGGACAGCATGCTGGACCAGTGGATGACCTCTTTGACAAACACAGCTGTCTTCTTCAGGCATCAGTGGATCAAGAGATGTGACTTGTGATGGCGGTGGATGCACTCAGTGCATTTCTGCACCAGGCAGACAAGCGGTGTAGCAGGTACCATGGCCTGCTCGTGGCAGAGATGGCCCGGCAGCAGGTGGATGTGACTGCTGCCATTGACAGGCAGACCACTGCATTGACAACTGTCATGGCTACACTGGGAACCCAGTTCGATGCCCAGCCACTGTGGACACCGCATAGTGTCATGTCTGTCCCCCATTCCCGGTGCCGTGCAGCACCTGCTATGTTGAAACCAGGTTCGGCTGTGGGCATACCGAGCACACCTGGCATGGGCATGTTCGGTGGGCTGCAGACCCCTTGGGGACCGTTGGTGCCACCCCATGAGGCTAATGGTCAGTCTGGCATGGCTGGCAGGTCTTGTTGGGGCCACCCATGCATCTATGGCAGCCATGGTACTGTGCCGTGTGACTGACCTGTCTCCCACCATGGCCACTGTCTGCCACTGCCCTATGTGCACTGTGGTGTGCATTGTGTGATGCATGGGTGGTGTAGCCGGCCCTGCACACACATGGTCCCTGTGCACACCCTCCCAGCTGCTGGCCACTGTGGTGTGTGCATGATGATGCCTGTGTTGCACTGTCTGCCAGTGTGCAATGGTGCTCAGCATCTGAGGCACACACAGTGACGGCCACTGGGCATGGTCATGGGTGGTCCTGTATGGGGTGGGGGTGGCTGTTGGGGTTGATGTGCCGTTTACCCCTTGTGCATGTGTAGTAGTGTGTGTGCATGTGTGTGCATGTGTTGTGTTTAGCCCAGCCCATCCCTGCCGCCGTGTGCGGTGCCCCACTCAGACCCTTTCCCTTACTGCCATCCACCCCTGGTGTCCTGTCTGTGCCCTTGCCCTTGGTGGTTGCGCATGGCCCCGTGACCTACCTGTGTTGTCCAAAGTGCTCCTCTGTAATGGTGTCCCAGTACAGCTGTGCCATCTATATCAGACGGGGGTCTCATTGCCCAGGGGGTGGCTGACCATCACCACCTGGACCGGTGTCCTCATCGTCCCCACTGCTGTCCCCCTCTTTGACCTCTATGGCTATCCCACAGTCAGTGGCCATGTTGTGCAGGATACAGCAGGCCAGGAATAGCCCACAGGCCTTCTAGGGGCTGTACTGTAGGGCACCGACTGATGTGTCCAGGCACCGGAACCGTGCCTTCAGCATCCCAAAAACACCTGCTCAATGACATTCCGTGTTGTGGCGTGTGCCTCATTGTACCATTGCTGCAATGGAGTCGTGGGGCACCGGTATGGTGTGAGCAGCCAGGGCCATAGTAAGTAGCCACTGTCACCTGTGTGTAGAGGGTGGACATTAGAATGGTGGTCTGCGTCGCTATGAAATGGGCCATCATGGTTGGTAACCATGGCATCTCTAACTATGCACCCCCCCATGTCTGCTCACATCATCCTGCGTGATATGCATTCTCACCTACTAGATGTCCAGTGGGGATGTCCCCACTCTCGAACCTGTGGCATAGTGCAGACTCATGCCAGATGAAGGCATCATGTTCTCCCCCAGGGTGTGTGGCACAGATATTAGTTATGTGCCCCCTGGCATCGCACACCACCTGGCAGTTTATGCTTTGGTATCCCATGTGGTTGATGTATGTCACACCCTTCGGGCCAGGTGGCATGCGGATGCCTACATGGGTGTAGTCAATGGCTCAGAGCATGCCAGGCAATCCTGCTACCCTGTGGAACTTCTGTATGTGTGCTGTGTGCTCCAATTGTGTGCTGGGGAAATGGATGTACTCCACAGCATGCGGCAACAGTGCGCTGAGGAATGATGTGAGTAGGTGTGATGCGGCTGACTCAGTTATGCTTGTCATGTCCCCTGTTGGTCTCTGGAAGGTGCCCATGGTGAGCAGGCACATGACGGCTGTCACCTTAATCTCCACTGACAGAGCATGGCTCCGTCGTGTTGGTGCCTGCATCTCATCACTGCACAGCTCACAGAGCTACCTCAGTATCACCCAGTTCAGGCAGTACTGGCCCGCAATCTCTGTGTCAGCGTAGTGTTTGAAGCTGGTGTGGGCTCAGTACTGCCTATTCTGGGCATACCACTGACGGTCCCTTCCATGGCCATGCCTCCCTGCTGCCTGCCTTCTCACACTCCTCATTACTGCCTCCATCTGGAAGGTGGTGCTGGCCATGTCCCTGGTTGGTGTTCCCCCCTAGGCGGCTGTTATCCTGTTCCCCCCACTGTCCATACAACTCCGGCTTTTGACTGTGGCTGTCCTGCCTCCTGCTACTGCCCTCAGTCCACTGTGGCACTCCAAGCCCTATGTTGCACAGTGGCACAGGCACACCCACTCCTACCCTGTCTATGGCTCAGTTCTGGTGGGCCCTGTCCTGCTCCTGCCCAGTCTTGCACACTGCTACCCTTTTGCATTCTTCCTCCCCTCTCTTGCTCCCTTTTATTTTGGCTCATTTCCGCTGCTGCACAACTTCCACTTACTCCGCTATTGCGCACGGTGCATGCTGTTGAATATCGCACTGCACATGTTATTCATGGTTCCGCCCCCTACGGTTGCACATGCATTCATTACTGTTGCACTCTGGTGCATTGCTTATTGCATTGTGCAGCTGCCTCCCACTGAATATTGCACAGTGGTGCATTTCCTTACTTGCGCTGGTGCATCTCTGTGGCGCATGGTGCATCCGCTCTAAATATCCAGGCCCAAGACTAATAAATTGACCCATTCCCCCAAAAAAACATCAAATGGATGTTAGAATCAGAGTCCACCAAATATCAAACTAACATTAGAAATACAAGAAAAATCAACATCTATTCCTAGGGCTATTGAGTCAAAGGCCAACAATCCTACAGTATTAAGTATAAATATTAATACATTTAGGATGCCATTGGGAAGAGAAGAGATTAATAATCCCATAAGTAAAAGATCAAATAGTAATTTACCATCCTACAATGAAAATGGACTTAATTGTGTGAATTTAGTCCCATATACAGATTCACTGATACAAGAAAATGAAACAGGAAAAGGATATTCGCTAACAGAAAATGAAGCTATTGTTCCTATAACTGGTTTAATACAGAGTGAATACGAAAGTGAGAATATTTTATCAAGGATCCATCACCTTTTGGAAGTAGACTTAGAACTTACCAGATGTAAAAAATAATGTAATCTGTATATCTAGGAATCCAAGTTTGACTGAAAGGACAATACACATAATAATCTCAAATATGTAACTTGCTAAAGATGTATGGAAAAAAGGTATAACTAATCCAAATCTTGGACTTTATGCTGATCCCCAATTACTCTCCTGGTTTATCTGAATGAATCTACATTTAATTTTCAACAAGGAAAATGTTTACTGAAAAATGTCTTGGATACATGTTTATCCAGTAAACCAGGTAATATTGGAACTCAGGAAAATCAAAGTAATAGATACCTTCTTACCATGCATTGTATTAAACAAACTCCTGATGAAACACAATAATCTCTAATGCACTTAGTGTGCTATTCTCTCAAATACTATCTTGGAATAAAGTTGTAGTATAAGGGGGTAAAGCAGGTTAAAAGAGAAAAAGGTCTCACAAGCCAAAATCAAATAACATTAGAAGTGAGAGGCAATGTTTTATATCGATGGATTCTGAAAGAAGCCTATAAATTAGATGAATTAGGAATACTTCATTGTGAATGGCCTTTCTCTTATGAGCAAAAACCCCATTTTACATTCACTACATCTGATGCTTTTTATGGGAGTAAATTCTCCTGATATGCCCATCTCCCCCGACAGCAACACAGCACAGCGACTTACGTCGCTATCGACAAAATCTACAGTTTTCTGACAGGTGGCTGTGTCGGTGTGCCTGAGACAGGGGCATACTGTTTCCCAGTCATGCACCCCCTCCCAGAATCAACTCCAACTGGAATTTGAGAATCTTTAGTTCTGGGAATGTGGGGGGGCAAAGCCCCCAATGAAAAGACAGGACCAGGAGACATTCAGAATTTATGTCTACCACAGATGCCAGTTGACAAAAGTATTGCCAAACCAGAATTGCAGATCCAATTCTCCCAAGGTCTATCAACACAGGAGAACAGGCAAAATAACCAAGAGATTAGTCTCACAAATGTACCAACATATAATATATTTCAACGTTTATCTAATATAGATTACTAAGTCCTACATCTAATGTGATATGCTCATCTATTGTGAAAAGTAGTAAGTGTATAATTCATGATGTGAAACATCAGACATCCTGCATAAATATAGATGATACTCAAGTAGAGAGCATAACGTCATGGAATATTGCAGATTTTTTTTTAAATATAGTAGATAGTCAAATGAAATACTTCTTTTTGCAACATGGGCAAGCGATGAACTGAGTTTGGGGTATATATTAGCTTTTCTTCAACTGCAAGTAAATGCCCAAAAATGGAGAGAGCACAGGAAGGCATTGCAATATTTATAAAAGTTAAAAATGATACTAGTATTGTAAATGCCCCAATAGTATCCCCTTTTTTTTCATTTGTATTACTATTAAATGGCACTCAGACTTGATACTGCTAGTGAATTTCTATATTCACCTGTTAACTCCAACTATTATATAAATGATATATGGCAAGGTTTGGAGAACGTTATTGAGGATGCATTGGGGAAACAAACCAATTTAGCAATTTTACTATTGTGTGATTTTAATGCTTGTATTGGTAAATCTAGACTAAGTAGTGATCCAGAGTTTTAAAAAGTTCAAACATCAATGGACAAAGTAACTAATACTCATGGTAGAAGCTTTTTAAACATATTTGTTTTGTTTGTTTAAAAGTTTATTTTTATACAGGTTGATTTGTTGGAGAATTAAATCCACATTTGCAACAAATTCCTGTGGACATAATTACAATAAAAAAACAGAATAATAAATAGATACATACAATACAAAATCACATGCAATCTAAAAACAATTACAGAAAACATTCAAGTAATCATGCAATTTATTAGAGAAAGCTGGCCTAATAATCTTTAATGGGACTTTGGAATGGAGAAAATGCTAATTATTTTACGTTCACTACAAAAACTGAAGTCAGTACTGTTGATTTTATTTGTATTCTACCTTGGCAACTGGTATCATATAAAACATTTAATGTTATGCTGAGACCTGAGAGTGATCATTACCCTATTCAACTTCTCTTAAATAAATATATAAAGACACAAGAGTGGGTAGAAAGAGAATTGATTGATTTACCTAATACGGAGTTACAAAATCATAAAAGAATTATGATAACCAATATAATAGAAGACCAAATAAGTAAAAATGTCCTAAACTGGGAGGTCCAATTAAATCTGAATTTGTCTGTTCAACAACAACAACAAGCTAGTGAAATAATATAATCTATGAGACTGGACAACAAATAATACCTATAATGTATACCTCACATAAAAATCTTACATCATCTTAATCTTGGTTTGATAAAGATTATAAAAATTTCAAAACACATTTACATAAAATAATGAGGAAAGTAAAAAAAAATCCAGCTATAGAAGGATATAATAATATTCACAAACTTAGAAAAGAATATAAAACAATTATGAAAAGTAAACAATGTGGCCCAGATATTCAAACTGCGTCAGTCTGAGGCGCAAGCCCCTGCGCTGCTCAAAATAGTTGCGCAGGGGTGTGGCCGGGGTGATATTCAAAGGAGTTGCGCTGTTGAGCAACTCCTTTAGATATCACCAGCTCTAACACTTGCCTTGAAGCGCAGTGGAACTGCGCTACCGCAAGTTGCCAGAGTTGAGCATTAATTATGCGTGGCGCAAGTACCATTGGCGCATGTGCAAATTTCCGATATTCAAAGGTGACATGCAAATGGAGCCATAATTTATACAAAGGCGCAGGGGGCCATTTGCATCTATTTATGGCCCCATTTGCATGCCATTTGCATGTAGGTGCGCCGATCCCCGAGGACTTGCTCCTGGCCACCCTGCCAGGCAGCAGCCGTCGGGGACCGATGCACAATGCAGCCCGATCGCGGGCATCACAGTTACATGACACCCCCACACATCTCCTGAGCCCGATCGCGGGCAGAGACCTGTATGACCCCGAGTGCCCGATCGCGGGCAGAACCTATGTAACCCCAGTGCCCGATCGACGGCAGAACCTGTATGACCTCCAGTGCCGATCGCGGGCAGAATGTAACCTCCCCCAACCCGAATAACTCCTGGTGGTCCAGTGATCAGAAGCCCGATCGCGGGCAGAATGTCACAGCACAACCCTCAAACATCTCCCTGGTGTCTCAGTGTCCCCCCACCACCCACGAAGCTCCTCCACCTCGCCCCCCGCAGCCGGGCGGCGCAGCATCCCACTCGCTGCCTGCCGTTGGCCGACTGACTGTCCGTAGCTGCCTTCATTGGTGCAGAGCTACAGCCAATGGGCATGCAGCCCATATCAGAGATGATAGTCCAGATTTGGAATGATCATTCACAAATCTGACTGTCATGTACGTATGGGCTGCACGCCCATTGGCTGTAGCTCTGCACCACTGGGGCGCAGCCCCACCGACAGTCAGTCGGCGGGCGGCAGGCGGGTGGATGCTGTCGCTACCGGCCGCGGGGGAGCGGGTGGAGGGGCTTCGGTGGGTGGGGGACACTAGACACCAGGGAGATGTTTGGGGGTTGTGTTGTGACATTCTGCCCGCGATCGGGCTTTACGGTCCACTGACCACCAGGGAGTTATTCGAGTTGGGGGAGGGTTACATTCTGCCCGCGATCGGGCACTGGGGGTTCATAAGGTTCTGCCCGTGATCGGGCTGTGGGAGATGTGTGTGGGGGTTCATGTACGGTACTGCCTGCAATCGGGCTGTGGAGATGTGTGTGGGGGTTCATGTACGGTACTGCCCGCGATCGGGCTGTGGGAGATGTGTGGGGGTTCATGTACTTGTACTGCCCAGATCAGGCTGTGGGAGATGTGTGGGGGTTTATGTAACTGTGATGCCCACGATCAGGCTGGTGGGGGGGCACAGGGACCGAGTTGGGGGCCAGCCAGGGGTGGCAGCTGCTGTGTTGCGCCCTGCAATACAGCAGCTCACCTGTGGGTGGCCCTCAACTTGATCCTTTTTTTTTTGGCTCAAGGTTGTGCAGGCGCAGGTTGGGGGTTGCACATGCACAACTCTGCACAACCCGACTGAATATCAGGTTGCGCAGGTTATGCATGGTTCCTCCCCCTCCTGTTGAGCATGCATTCATTTGCATTGCTCTTTTGCGCAACCTGTTGCCAGTGGAGCAACTGCCTCCTGCTGAATATCGCAGAATGGCGCAATGTAGGACTTGCGCATGCGTAACCCTGTTGCGCATGGAGCAACCCTTTCGAATATCTGGGCCGGTATGTATAAAATCAAGAACTGGGAAAAATGTTAGATGTCATTAAATCAAGAGATGATAAAAAATGTTGGCAACTCATTGCCAAAGGTGTGGGATGTTACAGTCCTAATATTGAAGCTTATATTGCACCATTTAATTGGGTTAATTATTATGAAAAGATCTTCTTTCATAAAAATCTAGAACAGCCTAGACTGCTCTTTCCAGAAAATAAATCTTTCCCCCCAATAAATATAACGCCAATGGAAACTGAAATGGCAATTAAAAGCATAAAGCCAAATAAGGCCCCCAGTCTGGATATGATTCCTACTGGCATCAATAAAATTGAAATTACATGGTGGTGCAACTTATTCGCTATCTATTTTACAAATTAATTATGGAAAATTACATTTCTGAAAGTTGGAAAGGCAATATTATTATACCATTACACAATAAAAGGTAGTTTATCATCCCCAGAAAATTACAGGCCAATTAGTTTAACAGATTGCATAAGTAAGCTTTTTACCAAAACTAAACTTTATAGATTAGAAAACTGGTTAGGCAAGATGGATCTGTTAAATAAATTCCAAGCTGGCTTTCGAAGAAGATTTCCCACTGTTGATCAGATTTTTATTTTACATCACATTATTGAGAAATATTACATAAGGAAGTTGGTCCCAGTATATATTGCATTTATTGATTTCAAAGGTGCATTTGATAAGATTAACAGAAAACTCTTATGGGATAAATTATATGGGAGGCATATGCACCCTACTATTCTCAGAACCATAATAAACTTGTACACCAATAATTAGACTAAGATTAGATATAATCTACAGGGTAATCTAACAAAACCTTTTAGTTCTAATGTAGGGGTAAAACAGAGGTGCATTTTAGCTCCATTATTGTTCAATGTATTCTTAAATGACACCAGAACTTTTCACAAAAATATGTGCACACTCTCCAGCCGATAAAGGAATTCCTATCCCTTTACTACTCTATGCAGATGATTTGGCATTAATTTTAATCTCACCTATAGGTTTAAAGAAACATCTAGAAATCTTACAAGAATACTCTGCCCAAAATCAATCGGCAATTAATGTCTTGAAAACAAAAATTATGATTATTGGTAAATGAACAACTAAAACGACATGGAAAATAAATAATAATAATAATATTGAAGATGTAAAATCCTTTTGTCATCTAGGTTACAATTTTTTGTCTCACGCAAAAATGAACACTCATGTAATGTCAGAAAGAACTGGAAGGGGACAGGATCAGTTGTGTTCCAGGACAGTAGCTGCTGCTGTTGTTTTCACAGGGTTCTTGTGGATTTTACTTGGTAGGTTAGTTCTTTTCTTTCTTACTTCTAAGAGGCTAGCAGGGTATTGTTTTGGGTGCTTTTGGATGTTTGTAAACTGATTTGGTGGCTGTAAGTGGGGCTCATTTTGTGGACGTTTCACTGTGTAACAGGCTGCACTGGTAGAGGCCTATTTCTTCTGATTTAAAACCTATTTAGTGGGATTTGCTTGGGCCTAGTTCTTTGGCTGCTGGGCTTGGAGGGGTGACACAGGGCTGATACACTCTCTCTTGAGTCAGGGGTCTGCCCAAGACCCGTCCTCCACCACCCCTCCCTCCCCAGAAGTCTGCGAATTTATAGGGGAACACCTGCCCTGCAATTGGAGGAAAAGGCTGCAGGTACAGCTCATGTAGTTCTAGCCACTGGGGGTAGGAATTAAAGGCTGGGAGAGAGGAGCTTTGGGAGTTGTTCATTTCTCTTATAAGTTTAATGTGTTGTACTGCACCTAGTAACAGGGTTACTGGTGTACAGTGGGACTGTCTGTAAGATTAGTGGGTGACCTGATTAGGCAGTAGGGGTATCTTGGACTAGGGGGGAACCTGGTGGCTCACCCAAGGAAACCTATTTGGAAGGGGATGGAACCACACATCATTAGGGCCGGCATCTTTGGGAGGTTGGTGGTGACAGGGTGTGGAGCAGCCATGATACTGGACTGGGCTTGGAAGTTGGTGGTTGCCCAGTGTGCTACCAGCTAGTCACAGCTTAGGAGGAGGTTGCAGGGTTAGGAGAAAGCTGGGGAAGGGGGTGGTATGGTTGGGGAAGGGGCTGGGAATCTCCCACGGGTTGCACCAAGCACTGGGGTGGGGGCATAGGTAAAGGAGTGCAGGAGAATACCTAGGTCACATAGGAACCTGGCAGAGGGGTCCAAAAGGACACTACCAAGGAAGCAGGCAGGTAACTGGGGGCCCTCACAAAGGGGGGACGGAGGGACAACATTCTCAGGGAAGTAGGCAGATGGCCAGGGCTGGACAGAAGGAAGCAAGGCAGGGAAGTGGATCAGACCTTACACTCAGTAACCGCTTCAATTCTCTTCTTCTGCTCAAGGATGAGGGGGGTGATGTAGCCATGACAGGGGTAGTTAGAGATGGAAAGGGAGTGGGAGGCAGGAGGCAGGGGCCAGATAGCAGGAAGAACAGGGGGGACCTGGAATGCAGGAGAATGGGGAGAGCAGTGAATCAGAGCAGGAGGGGCAGGGGGAAGAGGGAGGAAAGTGCAAGGAGAAGAACCAGTTGGGAGGAAAGGTAAAGGAGAAGGACCAGAAGTACAAGGAGGATTCAGTAAAGGGAGCTGAGGGTTTAGGCCAGGGGAGCACGACTAGCAAGGAGGAACTAAATGGAGACAGGAAGGAAGGGAGGATGAGCCAGGCTAGTTTAGCAGATGGGGGAGAAGGACCAGTTGTGAGCAGTGAGGGGGGAATTAGCAAGGAACAGAAGGATACTCAGGAGGAGGAGAGGCATAGGATTGGAGAGGAGGAGGAGGTGGCATGTGGCACCCAGAAAGGGGGAGGAACACGGAGCCAGCTGGGTGAAGGGGCCTGTAGAAAGGATGAGGGACATGGAGGGGGGGATGGAGGAAAAGGAGTGGTCAGAGTGCTCCTGCTGGGGGATTCTATGATCAGGGGTATCAAATGGGATAGGGAGGGAGAAGCCTGGCCAGTTAGAACAAGATGCTTCCCTGGACTAACGGTGCACAGGGCTAAGCACGAGGTAAATCAGCTGGCAAAGGATTGTGGGGGTTCCCCAGACATACTGGTCCACCTGGGTACAAATGACATTGAGGGAAATAGCGAGCTAGAGATACAGGCAAGATTCAGGGAGCTCGCCAGGGTCTGTCATGATGTAGGATGCACAGTTTCCTTCTCAGAAATCCTGCCAGTGCCAAGGGCTAGTGGGGAACACAAAAGGAAAATTAGGGAGATAAACCAGTGGCTCAGGAAGTGGTGTGAGGCCAGAGGGTATGGGTTGATGGTGGATTGGGGGGAGACCTGGGAGGATAAGGAGCTTTATGCTAGAGATAGACTACATCTCAATTTGGAGGGAGGGAAATCCTTAAGTTGAAAATAGAGGGGTTCATTGGTGAAAAGTGGGGTTTAAACTTGTGAAGGGGGGTTGGATGGGAGAAAAGGATGTCAAAAGGGTGCCGATAAAGGAGGGACTCTGTCTCCACCCCCCTGGGGACCAGGAGGATTGCAGAAAAAGGCCAACTGGCAAACTGCAGACGAGGGAAAACAGAATCCCCATGGGAACATGAGCAGGGGAAATGGAACTATAGGAAAGGGTGGAATGTAGTCCTGCTAAATGCCAGGAGCTTGGGCAATAAAATGCCTGAGCTCCAGGCAATGCTAACTGAGGGAGCAGTGGATGTGGCAGCGGTCACTGAGACTTGGGCCACTGCAAGACATGACTGGGACCTGAACCCGGAGGATACACTATGTTCAGGAAGGACAGGGGAGGAAGGGAGGAGGGTAGCAATGATAGTCAAAACTGCATTGGCATAGGGGAGTAGAGGAGGTGGAGGGAACCGTGGAGGCAATTTGGGTCACCTTGATAACAAGGGGGGCAAGAGAGTAAAATAGGAGTGGTGTATAGACCCCTGCTCTGGCGGAGGAGCTGGAGGACAGTCTGGTGGCAGATGTTAGAGACACTGCAGACTGGGCAGAGGAACGGTGGTGGTGTTGGGGACTTAAACATGCCAGGAACAGACTGGGAGACTTATGACATCCTCTGTGACCAGGGAACAGAGGTTGTTGGATGTCTTTCAAGACGCTGCTCCTAACTCAGCAGGTGAGGAACCGACCAGGGAGGCACGGATATTGATGTGTCCCGGCAGACAGTGACCAGATTGGGGCCTGAGGTAAGGGACCCATTGGCGGGAGTGACCATGCCACGTCTGGTTCTACTTGGACCTAGGAGGGGTAGAAGGCTGCACAAAACAGAAGTAACCTACTCAGGGGGCAGATTTTAAGGAAATGGGAAGGATCCTTAAGGAGCATTTGGATGGGATTGGGTCAGATATGGACGCTGATAGTAGGTGAGAAATCATCAGAGAGGGTGCAGGATGCTACCAGCACCTGTGCAAGAGTAAGACGAAATGAGGTAGGGGCCCAAAAACCTGTTGGTGGACCAGGGAGGTCCAGGAGGTGGTGCAGGAAAGAAGCAGCCTATAAGCAATTCAAGTGCTCAAGGAGTGAAAGGGATCGAGGGGAGTATGAGCTGATGGCTAGAAGGGCCACTAGAGTGGTGAGGGCGGCTAAGGCAAGGAAGGAGCAGAACCTGGCCAGGGAAATTAGGAGAGGGAACAAGGGGTTCTTTAGATACATTGGGGAAAAACGAAGGGTGAAGGGGCAGATTAGCAGGATTAAATCAGGGGAGAGATGGGCACAAGACCCGGGGGAGCAGGCTGAGGTACTAAATGAGTACTTCACCTCAGTTTTCACTAGGGAAAATGGGGGTGCTGCATCATACATGGGAGGAGACAGAGATACTGAGGAGGGGGGACCCTTACCGATCGGCAGGTCTGGGGAGAGGGGGAGGCATCACTGGCAGGTGGGGGAGGCTAAGCAGGGAGAAGGGGTATCGGAAGTGGAAATCACAGCTGAGAGAGTGAGGGAAGCCCTCAGTTCCCTTAAGACGGAGAAAGCACCGGGGCCAGATAAATTACATTCCAGAGTGCTGAAGGAACTTGCAGATGTCCTGGCAAAACCCCTGGCAGAGCTTTTCACCATCTCTCTGAGGACAGGGTGGGTGCCCCAAGACTGGAAGGTGGTGCATATAGTGCCTATCCACAAGGGGGATCAAGGGAGGTGGCAGGAACTACAGGCCTGTCAGCCTGACCTCAGTGGTGGGCAAGGTGATGGAGGGCATTGTCAAGGAGAGGCTAGGGGGATCTGGATAAGTCAGGGTGCCTGGACGATAGACAGCATGGATTCATCCGGGAAATCGTGTCAGACAAACCTGGTGGAGTTCTATGACTGGTGACAAGTGCCTTGGACCTGGGTAGACCAGTAGATGTCCTCTTTCTGGACTTCAGCAAGGCATTTGACTCTGTTCCTCATGTGGGCCTGTTGGATAAGCTGGGAGAAATGGGGGTGGGGAACCAGATGATCAGATGGATAGGCAATTGGCTCCAGGACCGGACCCAGAGGGTTGTAGTTGGTGGGATAGTCTCATCCCCAAGGAGGGTCATTAGTGGGGTCCCACAGGGATCAGTCCTTGGGCCCCTTCTGTTCAATGCCTACGTATCTGACATAAGGACAGGAATCAGGAGTGAGATGAGTCTCTTTGCAGATGACTCGAAACTGGGGGTGGTGGTGAATGGGGAGGAGGGAGGGTGGCCCACAGGGGACCTGGAGGCTCTGGAAAGATGGTCTAGAAAGTGGAAGCTGAGGTTCAATGCAGGAAATGCAAAGTACTCACCTGGGGCCAGAAACCCAGGTCAAGTGTACACCCTGGGGGAAATGCTACAAGGCTCGATGGCTGAGAGGGACCTGGGGTGGTGGTGGATGTCAAGATGAACAACTCTGAGACTTGTAGGAGGGCAGCAGCCAAGGCCAACAGGATGCTGGGATGCATCACTAGGGGATCACTCAGAAGGAGGAAGTGATACTCCTCTGTATAACTGCTTGGTGAGGCGCACCTTGAGTACTGCAGGCAGTTTTGGAGGCCACACTTAAAGTGGGACATTAACCTCCTGGAGAGGGTCCAGAGGAGGCAACCAAAATGATTTGGGGCTTGGGGACAGGACCTATGAGGAGAGGCTCAAGAGCTAAATATGTACACATTGGAAGAGAGAAGGACCGGGGACATGATAGAGGTCTTTAGGTACATGAAGAGGGTAAATAGGGGAGGAACAGTTGGGGTGCTTCAAGTAAGGAGGAAAGGCCACTAGAGGGCATGGCTGGAAGCTGGAGGGGAAGATTCAGGGAGAAAGGAGGAGGTGCTACTTCACTGAGAGGGTGGTGGAGCATGGAATGCACTGCCTAGGGGCTGGTGGAGGCAGAGACAGTGGAGAGGTTCAAGAGGGGTGGGACAGGTACAGGGAAGGGTTCTGGAAGCAAAATCCAATGCAGCAAGAATATCCGGAACTGGGAAGGGAGAAGCCAGAGAAGGCGAGGGGGACAGCAAGGTCAGCACCCAGGTTGGGGACTGACCAAACGAGCAGACACGAAAGACCATTAGGCCTATTCTGCTGGCATTTTAGTATGTTAGTATGTTAGTATGTAATGTATATTGACAAAAAAATTATTCAATCCAAAAATGACTTACTGAGATTTAATTTTCAGTATGGGGTATTCTCAGTATTACCTATGTTAAGAGCAATTGAAGTAAAAATGACTCAAATTGCTTTATATGGTAGTGAAGTATGGTATACCAGGAAATTTGTGATTATAGAAAAGCATTTTTATTATTTGTATAGAATTATATTACAGGTTCCAAAAAATATATTGGCTAGTATTACAAGATCAGATCTAGAAAGAATACAGGTAAATTACCTAGCAAAAGTGGCTAAAGTCATGCATTGGATTAAATTACTAGGTCAGATTGATTCAAAATTAACAAATGTGGTTCTTAAAGAAAAGGTGGATTGGTATAATAGGGGATATGTTGCTATCTGGATAACCAATCTTCTGAATATCTTAAAAAAAATCAGACACTATTTATTTATGGAATAACTCATTAAAAGATATAAAGATTTCATGGGATTATTCTAAAGTTGTTAAATATGACCACAGCAAGATTCTCAAAATTACATAAATGGTTCTTGGTCAACAAGCTAAATCATGCACTAGAGCCGTATTTGTTGATTATTAGTGATAAAAAAGATAAATAGATTTTCACAAAATTTCGGTTGGAATTATACCCTTCCAAATATTTAAATTATATTTACACTAAGAATAAAGACCAAACTAATGATCTTTGTTGTGATTGTGGTCTAGGGGAATATGAGACATAGGTACATATCATGTTACACTGTCCCTAAAATAAAGATATCATAAATCAGGTAATGTCTCAATTTACATTATCTGATGATCTTACTAGCGAAGATTTACTAAAATTACTAATGCATCCTCAAAATCAAGATTTTGTTAATGGGATGATAGTGCAATTATGAAGGATATTTCACATACTTTCAAAAAAGAACAAAATGTCAAAGTATTTTTTTTAAGGTTTAGCTGCTAAAATAATTTGATATCTGATGAAATAAATGTGTACTACTTTTATTTTTATAATGTAAGATTTACCTACTAATGCAAAATGATATTTCATGAATTGTGTTCTATTCTTATAAAAATCGTAATGGAATAATGTTATGTATTTGACTGTGATAATCTGTTTTTTTAAATATCTTTTGTAAAGGCCTAATAAGCCAAATAATAAACTGCTTTTGAAATTGAAAATCATGACTAGCCTATGCTGCAAAAGTAGCCTAAAGCATATTCACAAACAAGGAGCAGAACACAGAGGCAATGTGCTCCTTACAAGTCAGCATTCCATGAAAGCTATGATATGTGTTATGGAAATATCCATTGCTACTGGCATGATGCTATGTGGGCAATGACAATAGAGCTTAATTGCACACATTTGCAATATCCATTGAGTCCCAGTGAGCATTGCAGGGAAGATAACAATGTATAAAACAACCCATTTCCCAATTACTAACAAAGAGATGCTGTTTGTGCTAGAATCTGGTCAGAAATCATTATTCTACTGATTCCTGAAGCTAACATTAATTATAAGAGGTGTGCACCTTCTATGCGAATATTGGGGGGACTGGAGGAAGGCAACATGCTTGCATCATATTGTGCACTTGTTTGCAGGGTATGTGAGAAGCTGAAATCCAGTAATGCAACCCTTCATCTGTGATTCTTTTTGTGCCACATAAAAACCTAGAGTAGCACCTCCAACCCCCCCACATACCCCTCCAACCTACCCATACTCCAAGTAGAAGTACACAGTCACTTTTCTGACATAAAGTTCAGCCTGATTCAAATGTAGGGGACAAACTGGAAATCTGCTGCTGTCCTGCTGTGGTAGCCACCAGGGATGCCTGTTTCAGTAGACTAAGCTCTGTTACATTAGTCTGATCTTGAGTGGGCTGTTCCTTATTCCCTTGATCAACAATTGAGACCCATGGTGTTCTGGCGATTTTGGTGTGGAGAGCACATGTGTCCACAGTATTTGGTACAAGGGAATCTTCAGTTGGGTGATCTTCTGGGCTTGAAGATGCAAGTGCTGAAAATCTGTTATTTGAAAACTACGAGCAGGTGACAATATTCCCCTCTTCTTCTGCATTGTATCCTCCACTTCTGCTGCAAGACCTGTTCCTCTCACTTGGGTGTTCTCTTTTCCTGTGGTGGAAACTCTGCTGTCTTTTATGATCTCTGGCTGTGAAGGTCCATGGTTCTTGATGTACCATTGGAGGAGAATCATTAATGTGACCATAATGCATTTCTGTTGTTGCGTTTGGTATATGGGTCACATCCATCTCTGGGGAGTTGTTTAGCCATTGTCCATCTGCTCCCAAAGAGCGCATCACTCTCAGCCACATTTTATATATAAACTCAAACAAGGCCTCCGGTATCACAAAATGCAGTGGAGCTCCATTGTGCATTATCCTCATCATGGCTGAATAGCGGAGTAAGAAAGGAACTCCCAGGTAGTGTAGCACATGGAGGGCTTCAGTGTAAGCTTTACACATAGAGGAAAGCTCTTTAGAGTAATCCTGATAGTTGTGCACTAGCTGCCCTTTCCAGATAAGAGTTCCACACTCCAGGGCTTTAGCTAAAATTTTGTCTTTATCAGCAAAGCTAAGGAAGTGTGCTATCAGAGGTCTAGGTTTTTCTGCAGGCTTAGGCGAGTTGGGTTTAGTGATTGGTGGGCCTGCTTGATCACCAGTGGGGAATCTTCTCCAAGTCCCAGGATCTGTGGAGGTTCAGTTGCCAGAAAGGTTGTAGCATTACCATGTTCTACACCTTCTGGGAAGCAAAGAAAATTAGATTATTGTGCAGCTCCTATTTTCCAGGTCATTGACCTTTTCGTGCAGGGACCTGATTGAACACAGCTGTTCTTGGATTGTAGCTGTGAGTTCTTCAATGGCAGTATCATGCACTGCAGCCTTTCTTTCCATTTGGAATATGTGCACTTCTAGTTGATGTATGGCCAGGTTAGTATTATTCTGTGCTAAAGTAATGTCTGCCATTTGTTGCATGGGTGCAGAAAACATCCCATTAATGGAAGTGGTATCCATGTTTGTAGTCATGGTGGTGGCCATGTGGTCATTGCTTGAGGCTGAGAGCTGGTATGCCATGAGAAATCAATCAGTTCAGCACCGATCTGCAGCAGGTTAAATTTCCAGGATGAGGTGGTCAGACAAAGTTGTTCTTGCTTTGTCTGCCATTCACTGTAATGGAGGGATTTATAATACTGCTGGATTTAGAGTACCAGGAGTGAAGCGAGTCAAAGCTAAGCCATCATCTTTCACTGGATCCAAACCAAGCCCCTTGTTAGAGCTTTTTAATAAGCTTTGTCTGATTCCATGTCATAACAGCACCAGCATAACAGTACCGACAACAAACAGCGAGTGCACATCACCAAAAAGCAAAACAGTGATGTGCACTAGGGCACCTCTCCCAAACATCTACTGGCACCTGCAGCCACTAAAATGGACACAGCTAACCTAATTTTTATGTGGGGGGCTCTGCCCCATGTGCCATCCATAGCCCCTGATTTTATTATAATCAGTTCTGGGGGGCATGACACTGGGGGAGAGGGGAAAACTCAGGAGGGCGGACTACATCAGGTGACAGCAGTCAGAAGGGGTAGAATGTTGGGGGCAATCTACAGGTAGGAGAACAAACTCGGGAGGGTGGGGGAATGGGAAGTCAAATTTGGGATCAAAATCACAATTAGTAAAAAAAAAACTAAGGAAAAAGCAGCCCCACAGCCAGCCCCAAACCTGGGTTGCCTGACTCTAGGGCAGTGTCCCTATCCAGCACACAAGACAGCTAGCTCAAAATCAGCCCAACCAACAAACCTTTACATACTCATCACAAGACGTCTGTACAGTCCATGCTGTTGTTACAATGTGCTATTAAGCACATAGCTATTAATTGCTCATGCCAATTTAACATTCGCTATTTCTACATCATCCATATTCCCTCACTCAAAAAGAGTCACCCTCCTAATGGATTACTGCTTTGTCTTCATTAACCCAAAAATTTGAAAAAAAAATGTTTTGACATAATGTGCATGCTAATTATAGTAACTGCTGGAATATATGTGTTACCTTGTCACCTGTAAAGGGATATTGTCATTCCTGAGGCACTTAAAGATCAATGGGAAATACATTTTTGTTTAAATAATAAAATGTCATATTGTATTGACCTATGTTTTCAACCTGATGTCTTGAATAAGTGGATGTTATTGATTTCTTGTAAATCCCAGTAGTTTTTTCAGTGTTGTCTGTTTCTAATTTCTGTTCATTATGCACTGATGCTGTCTCTGTGATCTGACCCAATCATCATCCTAATGATTGATGAAGTCAATTTGGAGCCATGGGACTTTGAACAGGCATGCTTAATGAAAAAAGTTTGCAGCACGGAATAAAACCTGCTTCATAGCTTCTCAATTTTGCAAGATTCATAAAGATTAAGTAATGCTTCTAAAATAGTCAGATTTGTTCTTGTCTGCAAAAAAAAATCATGTCCTTATCAGACAAGTCTGCTGACTCTGACAATGTCTTTTTTAGTAGTGTGATTGCTGTACAATTGGGCATTTCTACATGGAATTAGTTTTAAAGCTTATTAAAAAAAATAAGTTATATCTGACAAATATTTGTTCATAACTGAGAGATTTGAAAATACACGCACAGAATCATAAAATACTTCATGAACTGTAACATTATGAATAACAAACCAAACAACAATGAACATTTGAATACATATCTTTATTAGTATATTGAAAACAGAAAAAGCAAGTTAACTATGGAAACTATGGAGACAGACACATAAGACAACAATATGTCAGAAGTAATAGCAAAATAATGCTTTTCAGAATGAAAACATATGAAGAGGAAAAATGGAGACTGTATTCTACAGTAGTGCTGTAAAATGCATAAAATATTGATAAATGCACAGCATATTACAAAACAAATTAAAAAAAAATTGTAGCCAAAGGTATATTGTGAGTCTATTTAAAAATTAAAGTATGATGGTAACCACAGTGATATTGTGAATATGTATCACAAGCCAAGTCCAGTAATCACAGATTTGCAATAAAACCCAGTACTGTACCTTTAAAAATTAATTGTTATCAAGCTAAGGCAGTGTAAGGTACTGTAAGCCAAAAAAAAAATTATCTTTCAATGACAATTTATTTTCTATGCTACTTTACTAGAGCATGGTCCCTCATGTGAAATCAAAATAGCAGACAAGAATATTGTGCAGTGTCAGTTGACAGTTGCATGATCATGCACCACAGAGAACTCTAGCATTTTTAAAAGTAAATACAGAAAATGTTAATGTTGTCTAGTAATACAGTAAGTGGCAGTATGACTGAACATAGATACATAGACAGTGTCGGCAGATAAGGGCCTATGGCCCACCCAGTCTGCCCATTTGAGCTTGTAAGTTCAGTTTATGTTTTCCTAGAAGTCTGTTGCCCCTTACCCCTGACCTCCAGAATTCCTTTATGTCTATCCCATGCATTCTTAAATCCGTGATTGTTTCAGCCCCACCACTTCCTCTGGCAGAGTGTTCCACTTGTCCACCACCCGTTCTGTGAAGAAATTCTTCCTCATGTTTTCTCTGAATCGTCCTCCCTCCAACTTCATCCCATGCCCTCTAGTCCTGGAACATCTTTTTTGCTTACAAATAGTGTATTCCTGCACCCTGTTCCTCCCTGTAAGATACTTGTATGTCTCTATCATATCCCCTCTCTCCCTCCTCTCCTCCAGGGAGTACATGTTCAATTCCTTCAACCTGTCTTCATAGGACTTGTGATGCAATCCATGCACCATCTTTGTTGCCCTCCTCTGAACCTTCAAACAGTTGCTGTAAAATTATCTGACTAAAACTACCATCACTGCATTTTCCAAACAAGATACATTTTTATTTATACAGTGAGAATATATTTGAGCTGTCAGTTTACAAATGCAGTTTCTCATGCAGATGAGCACTTCACTCACTGAGACAATTAAACTACTAATATAAGGAGGATGGTAAGGACAAAGGTCTGGGGTTATATTCTGTTTTAACTGAAATATTTGAATAGTTTTGTACATGAAATTAGTTCTATGAGTTAAAAATTACTACTTTGAGTTAGAACTGTTACTTGGGCTGTGATATTGTAACTTTTGAGACTTGGGAACACTTGTTTGGCAGTGATAATTAGAGTGAAATTTAAATGTGATGTTTGCCTGGTGTTAGGGGGAGAGGAGATTAACAGAAATCACCTTGTCTTTCATTGTTCACTTGGGAACATAAACAGGAGGATGGTAAGGACAGAGATCTGGGGTTATATTCTGTTTAAACTGAAATATTTGAATAGTTTTGTACAGAAATTAGTTCTATGTGTTAAAAGTTACTACTTTGAGTTAGAACTGTTACTTGGGCTGTGATATTGTAACTTTTGAGACTTGGGAACACTTGTCTGGCAGTGATAATTAGAGTGAAATTTAAATGTGATGTTTGCCTGGTGTTAGGGGGAGGGGAGATTAACAGAAATCACCTTGTCTTTCATTGTTTAATTGGGAACATAAGCAGGAGGATGGTAAGGACAGAGGTCTGGGGTTATATTCTGTTTTAACTGAAATATTTGAATAGTTTTGTACATGAAATTAGTTCTATGTGTTAAAAATTACTACTTTGAGTTAGAACTGTTACTTGGGCTGTGATATTGTAACTGTTGAGGCTTGGGAACACTTTTTTGGCGGTGATAATTAGAGTGAAATTTAAATGTGATGTTTGCCTGGCGTCCACCCTGTTTTGTAGGCTTTCTTAAATACTGAAAAGCTCTGGGGGCTGGGATTGAAGGGCTGTGTATTTCTGTTTGGGACTGAAATTTGAAGCAACAGGAACTGGTGGGCCTGTGACATCATACGGTACCTGATGTCTGCATACACACAGTTAGTGGGACTGGACACACACTGGACTGTATGTGTTTGTGAGACTTGGGAACTTTATTGGTGGGGTTGAAATTGGGTTTGTAAATAACTGCAGTCAGTATAGAGAGAAACTGTATTCTAGGGGGAAGGGACTGAGAAAAGGGGGTGTGCCATTATAAACAGAGGGGGACAAACAGGGTGGCCATATTCCACCATGGAAGGCATCTTCAGAAGGGTTGTAGGCTGCACAGGCTGTGGGATGGCAATAATTCTCAATTGGGCCTGGAGAGAGTGAGGCTGCCCACTCTGTAGACAGCTATCTTGTATCAGGAGTGAGGTATATTGGTTAAGGAGTAAGCTGGGGAGATGGGGGGGCTGTCCAAGAATAAGGGGTGTGGATATGGGCAGCAGAAGGGTGGGGCTGAGGGGAGGCTGGGGCAACACTCTGAAATTACAGGACGTTATGTTACAGCAAGCAGGAGGGGGAATATTAGGGACAGAGGACCCTTAGATAGGGATGTTGACACTAAGGGGAAAGCATACAGGGTGAACATTCTGAATACAAAGAGAGTGGAGGGGAAGAGTCAGGAGGGGCTGTTGTGGGGAAGCCTAGTAGAGCAGACATTGAGAAGGGAGGGGCTGTTGGGGTGAAGCCTAAAACAGCAGACTATGGGAAGGGAGATCCTAAGGAGAACCGAGCAAGAGGGGAAGAAGAGGGGCAGTTTAGAGGTGCAGTCAGGGGAAACTCGGGTTAGTTGATGGAGGCTGACATAGAGTGTCGCAATAAATTTGAGCTACTAAGCAACCTAGAGGGGGAGGAAGGGGTTGGTGGAAATGAGGAAACTGATACAGAGGCCGGGGGAGGGAGTCGGATACCCATAGGGCTTCACAGACTGGCAATGGAAAGGATAGAAATAGTCCCAGAGGGAGAAGAGGAAACATAAATGTTAAGCAGATGGGGGAGATGCAACATATTGCAGACATGAGGGAGGAGAGCATGACTGGAGAGAAACTGGGAGACAAGGAGGTGGTAGAGGAGCGCCCCTTCAGCAGGGGAGGTCAGTACCAAGGATGGGGTGCTAGCTAAAGGGGACTCACAGAGAGCCACTGGAGGCAGGGGTACTATTACAAGAGGGGAGGATGGCAGTGTGGGGGAAGGGGAAACCATCAGGGCCAGGATAAATGGTTTGGATAAGAGAGGGTTAAAGGGGACATCTATTCAGAGGGGGTCTGAGTTAAGTGGGCAAAATAATGAGGGAGGCAGAAAGGAGAGGGTGACAAGGGGGTCTCTAATAAGGCAGGAAGACTCCCATGGAATTGAGAGCACGAATAAAGGGGGGGATGGGGGGTTGAGAGGGCATAGTGGAGGTAACCATAAGGATGATGGTGGTGTTAAGGTTCTGTTATTGGGAGACTCGATGATTGGGGTATCCAGTGGGAGGAACAGGGGGGTGGATGCCATAGCCAGGTGAAGATAATGAGTATCTCTGGGCTGACAGTACACAGAGCAAAGTTCATGGTGTATGAACTGGTTAGGGATTGTGGAGGGAAACCGGATTTCCTGGTGCATTTGGGAACTAACGATCTAGAGGGAAATAGCATTTTGGAAATCCAAGCAAGGTTCCAAGAACTTGCCAGAGTCTGTTGGGATAATGGATGCAACATCTCCTTTTCGGAGATATTGCCAGTACCAAAAGCCTCAGTGGAGAAAAAAATGAAGATCACAGAGGTTAATGACTGGCTCAGAAAGTGGGGTGAAGAGAGTGGGTTGGGGGTGTTAGGGAACTGGAAAGGAGTTTGGGAGGATAAGGGACTGTGAGCCAAGGACAGGCTTCATCTTGCCCCATTAGGGAAGGAAGTCCTTAAACAGGGGATGGCTGACTACATTCAAGAAAGGTGGGGTTTAAACTTGTGAGGGGAAGGGATAAGGGAGGGGCTGACCAGAAGCCCTCTCCTCCAGATGAGGGGAAGGGAGTAACCTTCAAACCCAAGGGGGGGAAGGGAGGAAACAGACTGGGGGTGGAGGTTTCAGGAGGAGCAGAGGGAGGATGGAAGTATAAGGAACCTCAGTGGGGTTCAACAAAGGGGATCAGGGATAAGGGGTGGGGGTTGGTGTTAGTAAATGCCAGGAGCTTGGGAAACAAGTTGCCAGAGTTCCAGGCCATGCTGTTTGGGGGGGGTGGATGTGGCAGCGGTCACGGAGACATGGGCCAACAAAAACCATGACTGGGACCTAAACATGCAGGGGTACACTATGCTTAGGAAGGATAGAAAGGAGGCCAGAGTGGGTGGAGTGGCTATGTTCATTAGAGATAACATAGAAATTGCTAGGGTAGAAGAGGCAGAGGGAAACATGGAGGCCTTATGGGTCACCTTACGATCCCCAGCAGGAGATAAGGTCAAGCTGGATGTAGTATATAGGCCTCCCGAGATGAGTGATGTTCTAGAGGATGGTTTGCTGGACAACATCATTGCCCAGTGTGGACCAAAAGGGGAAGGAGTGGTGTTGATGGGAGACCTTAATATGCCAGGTACAAACTGGGGGAACCATGTCCTCTAAGGTGGCCAAGGAGCAGAGGCTGCTGGATGGCTTCCAGGATGTGTTCTTAACACAGCATGTTATGGAGCCAACAAGGGAGGGGCATGTTCTGGACATGGTTCTAGCAGATGGGGATCTGGTAAGTGACCTGGTTGTAGAGGACCCCCCTGATTGGAAGCGACTACAATACTATCTGGTTTCAAATAAGCATGGGGGGAGGGGGGAAGATCTAGGACACTGGCAGTGGACTTCAGGGGGCAGACTTTGTGGGCATGGGAAATATTCTCAAGGATCACTTGAAAGGGATTACATCAATGACAAGTGTGGAAAGAAGATGGGAGGTCATAAAATGGGGACTTCATGAGGCAGTCAGGATCTGCACAAAGTTGAAATGTAAGGGAGCAAGGTCACATAAACCATGCTGGTGGTCCAGTGAGGTACAGGTAGCAGTCAGAGAAAAGAAGGCGGCCTACAAAAAATATAAAACAACAAGAGGGGATAAGGATAAGGAAATGTACCATCTTGCATCTAGAAAAGTCACCCGGATGGTGAGGAGAGCAAAGTCCAGTAAAGAGCAGCGGCTGGCACAGGGGGATACATGGAGGGGAAAAGGGGTTCTTCTGGTACATTTGGGAGTGGAGAAAAACTAAGGGCCATCTCAGCAGATTGAGATCTGAAGGAGGGTGGGTGGAAGAGGCGAAGGACCAGGCAGAGGTATTTAACGAGTACTTTGCCTCTGTGTTCACTAGGGAGGGGGATGGGATATCTACAAAGCAAGGCACGATGGGGATAGAAGAGGCAGTGAGTAGGATCAGGGGAGCAACAGAAATGGAGCAAGAGGGAAGGAGAGGTACCCCAGGGGTGTCACATCTGGATAAGGATAAAAAGGTCAGTATGGTGGAGGGGACGGATGATGCTATCTCCGCCAAAAGGGTGTGGTTAGCCCTCAAGGCCCTAAAGAAAGACAAATCTCCTGAGCCAGATGGCATTCATCTGACAGTACTATGGGAATTGGTGGACATACTGGCTGCACCCCTGGCAGAGCTCTTCAACAGGTCACTTGAGACAAGGAGGGTACCTAGGGATTGGCGAGAGGCACATGTGGTGCCAATCCATAAAGGGGGGTCGAGGGAAGTACCAGGTAACTATAGACCCATCAGTTTGACCTCGGTGGTGGGAAAATTAATGGAGAGCATACTAAAGGAATGATTGGGAGTGTACTTGGAGGAGGTGGGAGGTCTGGATAGTCGGCAACATGGGTTTGTGCCAGGTAGATCATGTCAAACCAATCTTGTGGAGTTCTATGAATGGGTAACATCAGAACTGGACAGGGGAAAGCCTGTGAATGTATTATTCTTGGACTTCAGCAAGGCGTTGACTCTGTCCCCACAATGGTCTGGTGGAGAAACTGATGGGGTTAGGAGTAGGCCCTTTGATGGTCAGATGGATTGAAAACTGGCTAGTTGGACGCACCCAGAGAATAGTGGTCTGTGGGGAGCTCTCGAACCCTAGAGAGGTTGGTAGTGAGGTACTGCAGGGCTCGGTCCTGGGTCCGATCCTGTTTAATGCATACATATCGGACATCAGGGAGGGTATAGGGTGTAAAATGAGTCTCTTCATTGATGACTCCAAGATGGGAGCAGTAGTTGAGGGAGAAGAGGGGAGGTTGGCCCTGCAAGGGGACCTGGACACCCTGGAAAGCTGGGCTCACACATGGAAATTACATTTTAATATCACCAAGTGCAAGGTGTTGCATCTTGGGTGGGGAAACCCTAAACACAGGTACACCCTGGGAGGGGAGGTGCTGGAGGCCTCAGTAGGGGAAAAGGACCTAGGGGTCATGGTGGATGCATGTATGAATAACTCTGAGCAGTGCAGGAGAGTGGCTAGCAAGGCAAACAGGATGTTGGGATGCATCATAAGGGGGATCACCTCTAGGAGCAAGGAAGTGATTCTGCCGCTGTACAATGGACTGGTTAGACCCACCTTGAGTACTGTGTACAGTACTGGATACCACACTTGAAGAGGGACATACAGCTCCTGGAGAGGGTACAGAGGAGGGCAACTAAGATGATACGAGGGCTAGGGGATTTGACGTATGAGGACAGACTTGAGGAGCTCTGCCTGTTTTCATTGGAGGAGAGGAGAGACGGGGGGACATGATTGAGGTCTTCAAGTACCTCAAGGGAATAAATAGGGTAAACATGGAGGGGATATTTAGACTAAAGCAGGGAGGTATCACCAGAGGGCATGGTTTGAAGTTGGAAGGTGGAAGGGGGGGGAAGAGGAGGACGTTTTTCACTGAGAGGGTGGTGGACCCTTGGAATGCACTGCCTGGTGAGCTAGTTTGGAGATCCGCAGTGGAGGGCTTCAAGAGAGGGTGGGACAGACACAGAAAGTGGATGTATCAGATGATGGCCTGTCCCAGGGGGGTTGGGATGAATGATAAGGGTTTCTGGAACACAAGGGAAGGGAGGGCCTTGGCACCCAACTAGGGATCTGAGGTTCAAGCAGACTTGATAGACCGTAAGGCCTAATCTGCTGGCAAATAGTATGTTAGTATGTAAAATAAGCTGAGAAACACAATAAAAATAATGCAGTACTATCTCAGTTGCCAAAATAGCAGAACTCCAATTTGTTACATGGACAAGATGATTTTGAGAGAAATGGTCAGAAAGCAAAACTGGGAAACCCATGGGTAACACAGAGACTACCTGGTTATACTCTACACAGTACAAGTAATATAGACAAAAGAAATGCACTATTTAGCAAGATGAGACAACATTACATAGCAATAGTTAGTATTTAACTACTGTTAGCATATACTGGACCAACAAGTGAAACAAACCCTTTACAAGCCATGTGGCATGTAAGAAATACAAAATCACACATGCCCCCATAATGCAAAGCATCATGGACTGCATATGCAAATCACCACAGAATATTATGCTGGTTCAACTTTAAGCAGAAATGCATGCTGCCGAAAGGTCTCTCGCACAATTTGCAAAGGGTGCCAACAGAAGACACAGACATGTGTTTCGTCCTACCAGGACTCATCAGTGTGCCTCATCTGTTTGACACCCCAGTGGAATGAACCAGCTACCCTGAGATGGTCTATCTGGGTTATGTTGTGGTGAACCCAATTAAAACAAAAAACAAGTTAAAAGACAAAGAACCTCAGCGCGCAAGCACTGAGGCAATGGTTACCCCAAAGGGCATTGGCCAGGAAGCCAAGTCTCAAAGAAATACAAAATCACACATGCCCCCATAATGCAAAGCATCATGGGCTGCATATGCAAATCACCACTGAATATTATGCTGGTTCAGCTTTAAGCAGAAATGCAGAAATGTGGCATGTAGCTGTCAGGAATGGGAAAATGGGCTTCTCACAGTGACAGCTCCAAACTCACATCACTGCTAAACAGCTTAGCATTGAAAGTACTTCAGTCAGTCTGTGGTTTGCAGGGTACAGGGAAACTGAAAACAAATGATCATAAAAATAGTATCCAGCAGAAATTATTGAAAATTGAAATGGGGGACAACAAAACATAATGATCATGGGGAATAACTTAATTTGCATTAATAAAACAGTTTGCCATTGATCTTTAAGTCAAAAACAACTCTGCCTGCTCAGATGAAAGTTACTACACTGTATTTTGCATTTGTAGTTCGAAATGTAAAACATGAATTTGAAAAATTCCTCTATTCCTCACCAAGTTGAAACCCTCTGATGTAGCTTGGCAGATTCTCCTGCTGGGTAACTAATGAAGATGTATGCTGGGTGGAAAAGGAAAAAAACACAGCAGGGCACGTGAGTACACCTCACACTTCTACTGTACATTTATTTATATTTAAAAAAAACGACCAGGGCATGGTGACTGTAAAGAAGTGGTTAAATTACCAACTCCTTTATCGAGTCTGGAAAGACTCCCCTCTCCAAAGATCACCATACAATTTCAGCTAGGATTGGGCAGATAACATCTACACACCCCACTAAGAGGGGGGTAGGATCCAGATCCAAACTACAACAGGTTGGATGCAGAGTCTGGACAATCTTCACAATGTCCATAAATTCCAGTCGGCTGAAATCCGTCCAGACAGACTGGGTGCTCACCACCTCCCATCAACCTCCGCAACCCCTCATGGAGAGAGCCAGGCCAATTGCAGACCTGATGCTGGCAAAATTATCTGTGAAGAACCGAGCTAGCTCGTCACACTTAATTTGTGAAAAAACTCTTCCAGACTGGAGACAGATTGGATTGCACAATCTGTCTACAGTTCAAAAAAGTTGAGCGCTGCAGAAATCTCCCTGGACAGGAACTTTGCCTTCTTACAAGTGATTTCTGATTGATAGCCCTTATAATGTTCCATCAATCTAAGCCTGTCAGCATCCAGGCTGGACTTCTGCCATGCTCTCTACAGCCTTCGGCCAACCCACCTCAGCTCCTTCAAGGACCCATCACACCAAGGGGACCTTGGGTGAAGAGTGAGTGGTCGAACATGAACAGGAGCAATCAAGTCCAAGGCATCTCCTACTGCCTTATTATAGCTAGTATGAGGTCCCCTGGACTTATGCTTTCACCCAACAATCCTGATAGGTCCAGTACTGCCGACAGACCAACTGGGGTAACTCCCTTTAAAAGGTGGACAGAAACATATAGTTAAAGTACCAGGGCACATCAAACCCCCCCCCCCCAAGTTTGCTGCATTATAGCATGCACTTTTTTCAAATTAGCTACAATGTTCTTACTTTTCATAGTTTTCGGAAGGGCTGTTGGTTCTCATTATCTAGCTGAACCATGATTAAACCTGACCACTTCAGCAAAGTGACCACACACACCCTCCTCATATTGTTGCATTACAGCCAGGAGAGTGTTCTCTTCAAAAAAATAGAGAAAGCAAGGAGACCTCAGCTCTGATAAGACAAGTTAAAATGTGATACTTTTTACTTGACCGATGGAGGTGGTCACTTTGCTGAAGTGGTCAGACTTAATCATGGTTCAGCTAGATAATGAGAACAAAGAGCCTCTTCAAAAACTATGAAAAGTAAGAACATTGGAATTAATTTGAAAAAAAGTGCAGGCTGTAATGCAGCAAAATGGGAGGGGGGTATGCCCTGGTACTTTAACTATACATTTCTGTTCGGTCACACACCAGAAGCCACCCCACTAATTTTATTAAATTGTATTGTAAATACAGGTGTTGATCTTGCAAACCTTTTGTACTGATTTGAATGTAGGAGAATTGTGGCCTTCTTCTAATTGCTAAGCTCACTACTAAACAACTGTGAGCCTTTCATTGGCCAGAGCACAATGTAAGTAATGAAGCCAGGAGAGTGGTCTCTTCAAAAAAAATAGAGAAAGCAAGGAGACCTCAGCTCTGATAAGGAAAGTTAAAATATGATGCTTTTTACCTGACTGATGGAGTGGTCACTTTTGCCAAAGTGGTCAGGCTTAATCATGGTTTAACTGGATAATGAGAACCAAGAGCCCCTCCGAAATCTATGAAAAATAAGAACATTGGAGTTAATCTGAAAAAAGTGCAGGCTGTAATGCAGCAAAATGGGGGCGGGGGGTGTGCCCTGGTACTTTAACTATATGTTTCTGTTCGGTCACACACCAGGAGCCACCCCACTAATTTTACTAAATTGTATTGTAAATACAGGGGTTGAGCTTGCAAACCTGTTGTACTGATATATTTTTTGTTTCCCATAAAGACATCAAAAGATTTCTTAAAACTATCAAGTGAAGTACTGTTGACTACATTAGATGGTAATTTATTCCAAATATTTAATGACCCTTTGGTTCAACCAGTTTCCACTCTGATTTGTTCAATAATTTTCACCTCTTTACTGGTGCTGATGGAATCTGTTAAACCTGCTATTGTTACTGACTAAACCTATGTTTTCCCACAGGCCTTGATCCAGTATTGCGTCAAACACTATGCATAAGTCACCTCTGAGTCTATGATAACTCATGCTACATAATCCCAGTTCCATTAACCTGTTATTATAGTCCATATTTTCCAATGTCCTTATCTTTTTTGTTACTCTCCTCTGAACACCTTCCAACAGGTCAATATCCTTCTTTTTGTTAGGAGTCCAAACCTGAACACAGTAGTTCAAATGTGGCCTTGCCAATAATGCATACAGTGGAATTATCACTCTTCTATCTCTGGTGTTAACATTCCTAAAAATTGACCTCATTACTTTTTGTGCTTTACTGGCTGCTGCTATATATTGTGCTGAAACATTAAAATAATGAGCTATCAGCACCCTCAAGTCCTTTTCATTGTTAGATGTTGTAGTTGGGGTCCCAAATAAATCATATGTAGCCCTCATATTATTATGTTCAAAATGCATGAGTTTCACTTTTCCAGATTCAGAGTTAACTTATTTGTTTCAACCCATCCAGCCAACTTATTAGTCTCACTCTGAAAGATGCAGACAGATTGGGTATCATTCACAGTACTAGCCAGCTTCACATCATCAGCAAATTTGGCAGTCCAGCATGATTGTGATGTTTGCAGGGGAGTTATGTAAATGCTAAATAGTGTTGGGCCTAATACCGAGTCCTGTGACACCATGCTTTTCACATGAACCCACAGAGATCTGGTTCTGGTTACTGCCACACATTGTTTCCTGTCATCCAACCAGTGTTTTATCCATCTACTGTAACTATGCTAATGTCCAAATCAATTTCAAGTAAATGCTCAATGAGTTGTCTGTGGGGCAAGGTGTCAATTGCTTTTGAAAAATCTAAATAAATCACATCTACAGGTAAACTCTTATCCAAGGCACAACTAACTGGGTTAAAAAATTGAAGATTGGTGAGACAGGACCTGCTGGATTGATAACCATGTTGATATATGTCTCTGAAACCTTTAGTCTCTGAATGTTAATTTATTTGGTCCTGTATAATCCTTTCAATAAGTTTGCTAACCAGGGATATCAGGCTGATAGTACAGACATTTATACAGTCTGTTCTAGACCCTTTTTTATGTAGTGAGGTAATCACAGCACTCTTCAGTCTTGGACCATGGTACCCTCATTTAAGGAGGTATTAATTATGTCACTCAGTGGCCCCACCAAAACCTCAGTGGCATTTTTAAGTAATGCAGGATACAGGGTATCAGGGCCTGGAGATTTATTTGTATTTAATTGTTTCAGCCTTTTTAATACATCATATTCTTGGATATGAATCTCTGACCTTGATGACTTATCACATATATGAGACCATTCCTCTGTTGAGAAGTCTGACTTAGATTTAAAGGTACTAACAAAAAAGTTATTAAATGCTGATGCTATCTCAGTATTATCCTTTAGTTCTACATTGTATACCTTGAGCAATATGTGGTGTGACGTTATCCTTTCTCATGCTGTTGATTTAGCTATAGAAAGTTTTCTTATCCCCCATTGATTTTGCTAAGCTTAATTCAGATTTTCTCTTTGCTTTATTAATTGCTGTCTTATAAGATATACTTTTAAATTTATAGTCTCTAAGGTTTTTAGTGGATGGATGGTTTTTGGCTTTAAAAAATGCTTTCTTACGTGCACTAATATGATTAACAATATTTCTGTTAAACAAGTTAGGTACCCTTCCTTTACTGTTATATTTAATTACTATAGGGACAAACTTGTGAATGCAGTTCTTTATATGATATCTAAAGGGTTTTAATGATTGCTCAAAGGACTTATAGGTCAAGTTCTGCTTCCAGTCCCATTCCTGATAGTGCTGCATTATCTTAGTGTAGTCAGCTTTCCTATAGCATTTCACCAATGTTTGACCTCATATTGGTTTCCAGTTTGTTGCTGTTTTGGCCATTATCATAGTATGACCACTGTTGCATAGCAGTTCACTCTGCAATCAAACTTTCCTTGCTCAATATTTGTGAAAAATAAATCCAATATGTTAACACCTCTTGTAGGTTCATTTACTAACTGCTTCAGACCATTAAATTGTACATAGTTCAATAGTCTGCATCCACTTGATGAATTAATTTGCATAATTTCCCAATTAATATCAAGCAGATTTAAATCCCCCATGATTATAGTATTAAACTGGGATCTACTGAATCAAGCATATCAAAAAACAGTCTGTTTTCATCATGGTTTAAACTAGGAGCTATATAGGCCTCACAAATCTCTATGTTCTTCCTAATTTGGGGGTAAATAGTTGCCCATATCTGCTCAATGTTGTTAAATGTTGGTTTATTATTTCTTGATTCATTAGAGTCTAAGTCATTTGAAATATAGATGGCTACTCCACCTCTATGTATCTCTTTCCTGTTATGGTAGTAGACATAGTAACCTGGTATGTTAATATTCCAGTTTTCTTCACTCCACCACATCTCCATGATCCCGTAGATATGAATCTTTTCTTTTTTTCATATCAATCAATCAAATCTTTATTTATCCAAGCGATCATTATTGAGCAAGCTCATTTACATGATGGACCTGCTGTTGTCAAAGACAGTTATACATACATAGATTAAGGTACAAAATACAGATTGTGTGTTAAGATACAAGCACAATTACAGAATAGTGGTAGGCGCACGGCCATATATATTCTAATTGATCCTTTTTATCCATTAAACTCCTAGCATTTAGGTATAGTATGTTTAAATAGCTGTAATTTAATTCATTAATTAGGCAACACTGGTGACAGGACCTCAGTAATTTTCCTACCCAGGATATTCTTGCCAGTATTATTTAGGTGCATGCCATCCCTAGCATAAGTGTGTGACTTTCTGTAAAAATGTTCCCAGTTATCAATGAATGAAATTTTAGCCTGTTTACATTCATGCTGCAACCTAGCATTAATTCTTTGAATGGTCAAGTTTGTTTCTGGGTGGCATTTGTTTTGGAATAATGGACTAGAGATCATTGCCTTAGCTCCCATCACCTTAATCATTTTTCCTACTGTCACTATTTCTTTTGCAATATCCTTCTCATGCTCTTTTCCTATATCATTTATTCCTCTGTACACATTACAGTTTTGTAAACACCCTTTGCTAGTAAGATTCCTAGTATTTCTTTAATATCCTTGATTCAAGCCTCTGGTAAGCAATTTAGTTCTTTGTTCATTTTATTATTCTGACTTTTAATGCTATCACACCCCTGAGAATAGAATCACTTATGACTAACTCATGGTCCTTCAGAGTGCCTTCTAAATTCATGTCCATAACCTGCTCAGCATCAGGGTGCTGTTCATTTGATGTTGTGAATTTCGTTTCTTCTACCAGCACAGAATATCTATTGTGCAATTCTGTGGTGGTATTAACCAATGCTCTGCGCCTTTTTTTCTTAGATATAGCAAGATCCCCTCCTACTTCTTCTGCACCAGCATGTGCTTGCTGGTCAAGGGTACTGATTTAATTGCTGCTAAACTTCCTTTTGCTCATTCAGTACTTATTTGGCAGTGCCTTACTATTTAATGCTGCCTTTTTACTCTTAGTGGCCTTAATTGTCCCTTTCTTAAGATTTTTTTTTATTACATAAATATATAGGTTAACATTTTTATCATGTACAGTTAAGAATATAAATAACAGTTTTATAAATACAATGCAGCATATATATATATATATATATTGCATCTTTGTGTGTCGATATTGTAAAGATAGAATGGTACAGATACTAATTTTTATAACTAATATTATAGCAAATTATCATAGAGTTGCTATGTGGTATAAATCATGTAATAATATTACATAACTCAGTAGACTTTATGTGTACATTAAATGGAGATCACATATTTAGATATTGTTTGGTTTGCTTAATGGATGTATAGTGGACCTTCTCCAATTGATGAGTCATAATCACCTTAATTAACCAGATTTTCACATTGGGGCCGTTTGATCTTTCCAATGCATAAAGATGACTTTAAATGCCTGACTAAGACAAAGTCTAACAAATTTAATCCTATGCTTATTAATTTGTATCAAAGGACTGTCACATATTAGTATCATCCACTTTACATCCTTGTAAAAATGAATTCCATCAATTAGTGATAATGTTCTCAAAATCGCACCCTACCAATCATTCAATACTGAACATGTAATGAACATATATTCCATTGTAGCTTTCTGCCTACAGCTCCTTGGACATTTATCCGTAATGTTGGTATCAAATACATTTAATCTATGAGGAGTAAGATAAATCCTCTGCAAAATATTAAAATACATTTGTATAAATTCGGCAGATTTTATACTTAATTCTTTGAGAGTAATAATCTGATTCCACTGACCATTACAGAATTTTAAATGTAACCTCATATCCCATTTATTTTTCAATTCACCTTCAAATTTAGAATACTCATCATTATTTAAAATTGTTCTATATAGATATGAAATTAATTTCCTCCTGCCTAATGTTCATAATGTTGCAGAATATTATCAAAGGAGGAGTTCTCAAGCCCTATACTATCAGTCAGAATGTAATGTCTAATTTGTAAATATGCATAAAAATGTTTTTGTGATAGATTAAATTAAATTTTTAAATCATTGAAGGGAAAAACATATTTACCATCCAACATTTGACCAATTGTTTGTAACCCCAGTTGATGCCATTTTTTAAATATTGTTTCGTCAAATGATGGTGGAAAGAAGCCATTCATATATATAGGAGTAATTTTATTGCACAGTATTTTCAGACCTGCTATTTTGAAGAACCTGTCCCATCCATAACATAAAGTATTTGTGGAACAGAGATAGTGTTTATTTTTAGCCCTTTTGGAGACACTCATTATGCAATAGGCCAAATTGTCATACAGAATTGAATTACTCTCAATTTCCAATTCAATGGGATAGTTTCCTTTTTTAAATATATCATATATGTAAATCAAATTAGCAGTGAAACAATAATACTGAAAATTTGGCAATGATAATCCACCTTTCTCTTTAGGAATAAATAACTTTTCTAATTTTAATCTGGGGTGTTTACCTTTCCAAAGAAATTTCCTCTGAATTGACAGAATTTTCTTGAAAAAGATATCTGGCAATATAACTGGCAATGTTTGAAATAAATATATTTAGGGAGTGTATTCATTTTCGAAACATTGGTTCTACCCAACAAAGAAATTGATAGATCTTGCCAGTGGAGTAAATATTGTGCAGTTTTATTGTTTAATTGTGTAAAATTAAGTGTAACCTAGTTAATTCATTTTTGATCTATAGTCACCCTTAAATAATTAATCTGTGTTACTTTATTTATATCACATCCTTAAGGAAGTTTAAATGGTTGAGAATGATAGTATGATTCCATTAATTCAGTTTTTTTTGCCAATTCACCTTAAAACCTGACAGTGTCCCAAAAGTAAGAAGATTTTGCATGATATGAAGATAACTATTATTCATATTAGATGTATATATTAATGCATCATCTGTGTATAAACTGATTTTATGAATATTTTGTCCAATAGTAATACCTGTAATAAGAGGGTCCTCTCTAATTAAAATTGCAAGGGGTTCTATGGCCATAGCAATGATGAGTGGCAACAGGGGGCATCCTTGCCGCATACCCTGTGAAAGTTGAAACTGATCAGAGATGTTGTTATTAGTTTTAACCCTTGCCACGAGACCAGAGTAGAGCACCTCCACCCAAGATCTAAAACTGGGGCCAAAGCCAATTGTGCTACTGTTGATTTTATATAATTCTACTCAACTCTATCAAAGGCTTTTTTAGCATCAATAGATATAGAAACATAGAAACACAGATTTTGACAGCAGATAAGGACTGCTTGGCCCACATAGTCTGCCCATTTCCCTACCTACAGGATGAGCTGCAGATCCTAATTAACCAACAGCCTATTTCTTCCTACCCCCCCACAAGAATTGCCTTATGTCTGTCCCATGCATTCTTGAATTTTCCCTCAGTTTTAGACCCCACAACCTCCTCAGGAAGGCAGTTCCATGTGTCCACCACCCTCTCTGTGAAAAAATACTTTCTCACATTGCCCATGATCCGCACCCCCTCTATCTTCAAATTGTGTCCTCTTGTTCTTGCACGTCTCTTTTTCTGAAAGATGCTACCCTCTTGGACTTTGTTGATTCCACTGAGGTACTTAAAAGTTTCTATCATGTCCCCCCTCCCTTCTTTCCTCAAGGGTATACATATTAAGCTCCTTTAGTCTCTCCTCATTTGGCTTCTCTTGCAGACTCTGCACCATTTTAGTTGTCCTCCTCTGGACAGCCTCCATTCTGTCTGTGTCCTTGCAGAGATGGGGTCTCCAGAACTGGATGCAGTATTCCAAATGGGGTCTCACCAACTTTCTGTACAGAGGGATAACAACTTCCTGTTTTCTGCTGGTGATGCCTCTCCCTATACATCCCAGTATCCTCCTAACCCTCCCTACTGCCTTCTCACGTTGCTTGCTAACCTTAAGGTCATCTGATATGATTACCCCAGGTCCCTTTCCATTTTTGTTGTTGTTACTACGTTTCCCTCCTTCATTGTGTAATCTTCCTCCTGGTTTTTGTTTCCCAGGTGCATTATTTTGCACTTCTTTGCATTGCATTGAATTCAAGCTGCCATACTTCTGACCATTCCTCCAGTAATCAGAATCTTTAAACATATCAACTATATTGATGATTCATCTGATGTTAGATTTTATATTGAGGCCTTTAATAAAGTTATTTTGATCTTGATATGTACTATCTGGGATGACTCTTTCCAATCTTGTGACGAGGATTTTTGCAAGAATTTTAGCATCTTAATTTATTAAAGAAATGGAATGAAAATATCCTGTATATAATAATTCTTTATCCTTTTTTTTAAGTAAGATAGTAGCTTCTCTGAAGGTGGGGAGTAAATTTTTAGTAACAAAAATACTTTGAAATAATGTTTGAAGATAAATGGCCAATATATCCAAACATTTTTATAGAAATCAAAGGTTCTGCCATCCAGGCCTGGTGTCTTAGAAGAGGGTAATTTCTTAATTGCTTCTTTTATTTCTTGTAAAGATATAGCCTATACCAGGAGCAGGTTATATTTTTGAGATACTATGGGAAAAGGAATTTTATTGAGACGATTTTTGATATTGTCTGGCTCTAATATTTGTTCAGACGTATATACATTTTCATAATAATCTTTGAATATGCCATTAATACCATTTGGTTTTTCAGTAATATTTCCCATAGATTCATAAATGGCATTGATATAATTTTCTGCTAGCTCCTTTTTCCAATTGCCAAGATAGAATTTTGTCGGATTTGTCTCCCATAGCATAATATTTACTTCTTGTGTACAATAACTGTCTTTTTGCAGTCTCCACAGAAATTTAATTTAATTTATTCCGACATTGTAATAGCTTTTGAAATATCTCAGAGTCTGCATTTTTCCAATGTGCAGCTTCTAATTGAGCTATTTGCTTTTCAAGATCAATTATTTCTGCATTTCTTTTTTTATTTCTTTGATTTTTGAAAAGCAGTGTATGCCCTCAAATATATGCTTTAAATGCGTCCCAAATGACCTGCCAATATGTATCCTGATTGTTATTAATATTAAAGTATTAATTTATATTGTTTAATATATATATTGACAAAGTTGTTCATCTTTTAATAGAATGCGATCTAACCTGAACATAGGTGGAACTCTTTTTCCCTCCAAAATAATATCCATGGTAACCAGAGCATGATCAGAAATAATATTTTTGTAAGTTATGTCCCTAATCATATAGGCCATAGTTTCTGAAATAATAAAGTAATCAATCCATGAATAATTTTTATAAACTGCTGAAAAAAATGAATATTGTTTCTTAACTGGGTTTCTTACACACCAAAGATCTTTCAAATTATAATCTAAGCAGAATTGCTTAATTTTAATGGCATTAGGGGTGGGTTTTTCAGAGCATATCAAAGATTTATCTAATTCGGGGACTAATGTAGTGTTGGAGTCCCCCGCTATTACATATGAAGTCCTAAAATTGGCCAATTCCAGAAACACTTCATTAAAACAAGCATTTGTCAATGCTGAATGTTTACTTGCTGGTATTAGCTTTAGGAATGCAGGAGTTATGCGGATTTAGAGTAGGAATGGCAGTGAAGTACTGAACTTCACACCAACCCCACCTCCACCCTGAAAAGACAGACAGAAAGTGTTGAGGTGTGCCTTGGGGTGTTCAGCTTTACAGTCTCCCCACTCCATAAGGACATACACTGAAATGGGTGCAATATAGAATGGGGTAAACTGTGGGGCCGAAGTGTCCAAGGCACAGCTCGTGCCTGTCAGTGGCTGCAGAGTGGGGGGTGGGGTTGGAATAGCATGAGCATTACAGTCAGCAATCCAAAGGCACACCCCTGATGCCTATCAGTCTGTACAGGGTGGGACGTTGTGGTTAGAAATGCCCTGGACATGTGTTGGTACTGCAGTACAAATTTTCAGCATGGGCATTTTGTGGCCTCACCCCATGAAAGCATTTGGGACCTCTTCTCATGAACAGTGGCACTCAGATTTTGTCAATGTGTCCCGAAATTTGAGTTTCCACAGTGACCATGCCATTATGTGCCAGATGTACAAAAACAGAGATCGGGCAGGATGTGAAGAATGACAACTGTACCATTCATAGGGAGATGGCAATGTTGAAAATCTGTAGTGAAAGTATAGAAAATGCTCAAACTTCCAAGCGTATGTGGAAACTGCGCAATGCATGCGTGTAACACAGTCATTTAGTGGAATTATTTCACCAGATTTTCAACATAGGCATTTTGTGACCTCTGCTCATGAACACTGTCACTATGATTTTCTTAATCTGTCCTGAACATTGATTTCCCACAGCAACCACAGTATTCTGCTCCAGATGTATAAATGCATATTTCGAGCAGGATGTGAAAAATGACAGCTGTACTGTTCATAAGGAGGTCTTAAAAAATGGCAATGTTGAAAATCTGGAGTGAAAATACTACAAATTTGTGGAGTTATGAGGGTGTGTGGAAACTATATCACGCATGCTTGTAACACAGTCATTTTATGGATATTTGTCACCAAATTTTCTACATAAGCATTTTAGGACCTCTGCTCATGAACAGAGTCACTGATTTTACATACGTACATACGCATCTGCCAGCAGAACACACCAATTGGTCTATGTAAGTCTGCCCGAGTGTGCAGCTAGCACCCTAGATTGCAGCTGCCCCAGCCTCCTCCCCCTCAGTTCCTCCCCCACTTGTCCCAGCCCCTGCCCCTGACTCTTCCTCTTGCTTTATCCCACTCCTCCTTAAAGCTACTGACTGTCCTACATGTTACCACTCTCTCTGGCAGCGCATTCCAACTAGACATCACCCTCTCAGAGCAGTAGTGCCTCCTCATTTCCCTCTTGAAATGTCCCCCTTTCGACCTTAGTCCATGCCTGCTCATCTCATAGATACATAGATACATAGATACATAGACAGTGTCAGCAGATAAGGGCCTATAGCCCACCCAGTCTTCCCATTTGAGCTTGTAAGTTCAGTTTGTTTTCCTAGAAGTCTGTTGCCCCTTACCCCTGACCTCCAGAATTCCTTTATGTCTATCCTATGCATTCTTAAATCCCATGATTGTTTCAGCCCCCACCACTTCCTCTGGCAGGGTGTTCCACTTATCCACCACCCGTTCTGTGAAGAAATTCTTTCTCATGTTTCCTCTGAATCGTCCTCCCTCCAACTTCATCCCATGCCCTCTAGTGCTGGAACATCTTTTTCGCTTAAAAATAGTGTTTTCCTGCACCCTGTTCCTCCCTGTAAGATACTTGTATGTTTCTATCGTATCCCCTCTCTCCCTCCTCTCCTCCAGGGAGTACATGTTCAGTTCCTTCAACCTGTCTTCATAGGACTTGTGATGCAATCCATGCACCATCTTTGTTGCCCTCCTCTGAACCTTCTCTACCCTGTCTATGTCCTTACGTAGGTATGGTCTCCAGAACTGTACACTGTACTCCAGGTGGGGCCTCACTAGTGTCTTGTATAGCGGAATTATGACCTCCCTTTTCCTGCTGGTGATGCCCTGCCTATACATCTCAGCATCCTATTTGCTTTATCTGCTGCCTTGTCACACTGTTTCCTATCTTGAGGTCATCAGAGATGACAACCCCAAGATCTCTTTCCTGCTTGGTGCATGCTATATCCTCACCCCCAACTGATATATTGTGCAGTGTTTTTGTGCCCCATATGCATTATCTTGCACTTCTTTGCATTGAATTTCAACTCCAAACCCTGACCATTCTTCAAGTTTCTGCAGGTCGCTCTCATTCTGTCTACACCCTCTGGTGTGTCTACTGTGTTACAGAGCTTTGTGTCATCAGCAAACAGTGAAATTCTGCCTTCTAGGTCCTGTGCAATGTCACTGATGAAGATGTTGAATAGGACTGGTCCCAGCACTGATCCCTGTGGTACCCCACTGGTCACTCTTCCCTCTGTGGAGTGACAGCCATTTACCACCACCCTCTGTGTCCTGCCACCCAGCCAGTTACCTACCCACCACACTACTGTCCTGCCCACACCATATTCCCAGTTTGTGTAATAGTCTTCTATGTGGCACAGTGTCAAAGGCCTTGCTGAAGTCCAGATAGGCCATGTCCACTGCCCTCCCCTGATCCACCTCCCTAGTCACCCAGTCAAAAATTCAATGAGGTTGGTCTGACATGACCTCCCCCTGGTGAAACCAGGCTGCCTTGGGTCCTGTAGTCCATTGACAACCAGATGTTCCACCAATCTCTCCTTCAGTAGTGCTTCCATGATCTTCCCACTACCGAGGTGAGGCTGACTGGTCTGTAGTTCCCTGCTTCCTCTTTGTTCCCACTTTGTATAAGGGGACTACATCTGCTGTCCTCAGTCTTTGGGTACCTCCCTGTTTCCAGTGATCGGCTAAACAGGATAGCCAGAGGTTCAGCCACCTCTCTTAGTTCTTTAGGACCCTGGGTGCACCCCATCTGGCCCCATTGCTTTATCAACTCTTATTACTTCCAGTTCCTTCAGGACCCTTTGTCGTGTAAAGGGACTTGTGTCCATTTCTGCACCATTCTCACCCTTGTACTCCTTCAGACCCATTACCCTCCTCCTCTTCAGTAAAGACTGAGCAGAAATACCTGTTCAATATGTCAGCTTTACTGTTGTCATCCTCACGCGGCCCCCATCCTCCCCTTCAGTCTCACTATCCCTCCCTTTGTCTTTCTTTTTCACTTATGTACCTGTAAAGGTTTTGTCCTCTACCCACTGATTTTGCAATGTGTTCTTCTGTCTGAGCTTTGGCTTCCTTACTGACCTCCCTGCCTCCCTTTGCTTCTCCTGGTACTTCTCCCTATCCCTTCTGCCTGTGTCTTTTTGTATTGCCTGAATGCAATCTTTTGGCTTTCACTTTCTTTGCTACCTCTTTGAAAACCATAATGGTCTCCTCTTCCTTTTCTCTCTTGCTAACCTGCTTAATGCATAATTCTGTTGTTCTTGTAATCCCCATTTTAAATACTGCCCACTGTTCCTCAACCCCTGATTCCTGTCCCATTCCCTTAATGCCTCTTTCAAGTATCTCCCATTTTCCCAAAGTCTGCCCCCTAAAATCCAGGATACATGTTTTGTGTGGTTTGGTTCTGCTCTTTCTGTGATTTCAAACCACAATGACTGGTGGTCACTGTTTCCCAGGTGCTCCCCACTGTTACCCCATCACACTGTCCCTGTTTGTGAGCACAAGGTCCAGTATTGCCTTCTGCCGAGTTGGTTCCATGACCAGTTGCTTGAGGAAGGCACCCTGAAGGGAGTCCAGGATAAATCTGCTCCTAGTTGATGCTGCTGCTGGGATGCTCCAGTCCACGTCTGGAATATTGAAGTCTCCAACCAGTACTACCTCACCCTTGTCTGCCATCCTTTGGATGGCTAGCATCAGCTTCCTATCTGTTTCTTCCTCCTGGGCTGTGGTCTATAGACCACATCTGTGCGGAAGGCTGTCCCCATTTTCCTTTCCAGCTTAACCCACAGTATCTCTCCCCCATTTTGTTCCTCCTGGATCTCTGTGGCCCTTATGTCATTTTTCACATACAGTGCCACTCCTCCTCCCTTCCTGCCTGCTCTGTCTCTTCTTAATATGTTGTAGCCAGGTATGGCCAACTCCCAGTCGTGGTTATCATTACACCAGGTTTCAGTGATGGCCACAATGTCCAGGTCTGACTGTACCATGACAGCCTCCAGATCTTCCATCTTGTTGCTAAGGCTCCTGGCATTTGCACACATGGCTTTCCATGATTTGACCTCCCTAGACTGTTTCACTGTTCTACTCCAGCCCCTTCCTTGGTTGTCATTTATCCCTGGTTGTCCTTGCTGTCTGCCCTTCTGCTGAATTTTGCCCCTTTTCTGCTTATCCACCTCTTGGGCACTAATCTCTATCTTCTGCACACTGCTTTGCAGAGATAGCCACTCCTCTGGTTCACTGGTTCCACTGCTAGCTGTGGGGTGAGCAAGCAGGTTCCCTCCTTGCTGGCCTGCCACACCTTTGCTAGTTTAAATGCTTGTCAATGTAGCATTTAAACTTATCATTGAGTGCTTGGATTCCCCTCCAGGATGGATGCAGGCCGTCAGGCTTGAACAAATCTCCATCCCTCCAGGTGGGTCCCCAGTCACCAATGAATCCAAACCCTTCCTCACAGCACCAGTTCTTCAACCATGAATTAAAGTTCCTGGTGCATGCACTGCTATGCTCTCCCTTGCCTCTCACAGGTAGTACTTCTGAGAAAGTGACAGAAGTAGCTACTTGCTTGAGACCCCTCCCCAGTTTCCTAAACTCTTCCTGAACTTCCTTTGGCTCCTATTTGCCAGGTCATTAGTACCTAGGTGGATAATGACATCCAGCTCACCCTCCTGCCTTGCCTTCCCAGTGATTCCCAGGATCTTCCTTCCATTCTCCATGCGTGGCACCTGGTAGGCACCTCACCTCCTGTCCTCCCCTCCTGTGTTCCTAGCTGGATCCCTCTATGATGGAGTCCCCACCAGGATTCACTTCCTCCTCCTCTGGGTCCACGCTTTTCCCGCTGAGGTCACCTCCTTGGCTAACCTCCAAATCCTTTCCTTCCACTTCTCTGGTACCTCTATTTGGTTGTCCTCATTTGCCAGTGTGGCATATGAGTTCTTGAGTGGAATAGGATCTGGGATGTGCCTCTGCCTGACTGCTCTAACCCTCCCTGAGCCCACTGTCATCCAAGTGCTCCTCGTCTCGGCATCCTTTGAGGCAGTTGCATTGGACTGGGTGGTCCCTGGATAGGGGTGATGGTACTCCTGACCCAGTTTACTTCTGCTCTGAGTCTGGCTACCTCATCCGCAGTCCAGAGAGATGCATGCAGATAGGGCAGCACCTCAGTGTCCAGAAGGTCTGCCTGAATATGGCTGCCCCACAGCCACTGCATTGCACCACTCCCACATTATACTGCAATTCCACTACTTGTCTGCTACTGAAGCTCTCCTAGTTCTTTTTTATTAATTTACTGTACTAAAAATCCTGCCACTGATCCTCAGATAATTTTTTTTTTAAAGAAAAAGAAACCAATAAATAAATAAATGAGTCAAAACACTTGTCGTGCTGAGGGTGGGCTTCTTCCTTCTTATGCCCCTCCTACTTCACACCCCTTACTATACCCTGTGTTTAGCTCCTGTCAATCAGATTTAACAGGGCATATAATTAGGAGTTGGGGACGGGGTGAAAATTTGCAGCAATTAAGACAGCACAGAATTACACCACCACTATGTTTTAAATTTTCAACAGCCCAAAAACAATTATAAGTAAAGACAACAAAGAAAGTATAGTGTCACTAAAGCCCACAATCTAAGTTTAAAAGAAAAATAGCAATTACCAGTTACTCTAAAGCACTGAATTGAATATGTTTCCTTCCTTCCCCTTCTGGCTTCTTCTGAGAAAATAAAACTCTGCTTGCTACTTTAACTCTGACTAAGCCCCACCTCCCGTTATCACGTAGCTGAGGTCAGAGGCCAGACAATTAACACCCTTCACCCAACTACAGGGCAGTCAGACAAGCCAAGATAAAATTTGCAGCAATTAAAGACAGCACAGAATTACACCACCACTATGTTTTAAATTTTCAACAGCCCAAAAACAATTATAAGTAAAGACAACAAAGAAAGTATAGTGTCACTAAAAGCCCACAATCTAAGTTTAAAAGAAAAATAGCAATTACCAGTTAATCTAAAGCACTGAATTGAATATGTTTCCTTCCTTCCCCTTCTGGCTTCTTCTGTCTTCCACTCCTCAGTTTAAACACCCCCTCAGTGCTAGGTTTAGTTACCCTCTCAGGAATTTAAATGCTTCAATCATATCCCCACTATCCCTCCTCTCCTCTCCTTCAGTGTGTACATGTTCAGGTCCTTCAGCCTAACTTCATATTTCTTTCCTTCCATCCCCTTTAACATTTTTGTTGGCCTCCTTTGCATCCTCTCCAGTAACTTTATATCTCTCCTGAGGTATGGCCTCTAGTATTGTACATAGTACTCTAGGTGTGGTCTGACCAATGATCTGTAGAGAGGTAGGATCACATCCCTGTGTCTGGATAAGAACCCTCTTGCAATGCACCCCTGCATCCTGTTTGCCTTCACTGCTGTTCTCTTGCAGTGGGCTGAGATGTTCATGATCCCAGTTACCAAGACCCCAGGTCCTTTTCCTCCTCTCTGATCCCCAACCAATAGTCCCTCTTCTGGTTCTTAGCCCTGAAGTGCATCACCTCACACGTCTTTGCATTGAATCCTAGCTACCACTCCACTGACCATGTCTCTAGTTTGGTTAGGGCGCCCTGCAGTTTTTCCCATCCATCCTCTTCATCCACCACCACCTCCAAGTTGGTATAATGTGTGAACAGACTAACCCTGCTCCCCACTTTGTGTGCTATATTGGAGATAAAGGCTCAAATTGCACTGGGCCCAGCACTAACCCCGGCAGCACCCCGCTTGTCACTGCTTTGGGTGCTGAGAGCTCCCCCACCACCACCACCCTCTGCACCCTCCTCTGTAACCAGTTCTCTATCCATTTAGTCAGTTTTTTTCCCCACCCCCACTGCTGTCATCTCCCCCCCAGTCTCCCATGAGGCACTGTATCAAAGGCCTTACTGAAGTCCAAGTATAGGACATGTTCCACATGGCTCCTGTCCAACTCCCTTGTCACCCAGTCACAATACTCTGTTAGGTTGGTTTGACAAGACTTCCCTGAGATGAACCCATGTTGCCACCCATCTTGGAGGCCATTGCTGTCTAAGAATGCCACCAGCCTTTCCTTCAGTATCGGCTCCATAAGCTTACCCTCTATGGACATTTGACTTACCGGACAATAATTTTCTGGCTCCTTCCTAGGCCCACTCTTGTATATGGGCACCAGATGGGCCACCCTCCAGTCCTGGGGCACACACCCCATTTCCAGGGAGGTGTTGAACAGATCTGCCAGCGGCTCAGCCAACAGTTCCACTATCTCCCTCAACACCCTGGGGTGGATGGCATTGGGACTCGGTGCCTTGTCCACCTTTACTGCCCTAAAGCCCTCTAGCACCCTACTTCCTGTGATCACTTTGTCCGTCACCTCCACCTCCCTTCCCCATTGCCCCAGCCTATTCTGGTAGTGGGCCATCCCTCTCCTTAGTGAAAACAGAGCAGAAGTACTCATTTAGAATTTCCACTTGCTCCTCCCCCTTTCCAGTCAATCCCCTCACTACTTTATTCTCACAATATGTTCCTTGCAGTTCCTCTTTTTCCTAACATACCTAAAAAAGTCATTTTCCCCTCCTTAATTCCCTGTGTGGAACTTAATTACCTGGAGGCCTTAGCTTTTTTCAGCCTCCTGTCAACCTCCCTTGACCAACTTCTCAAAGCCTCCTTACCCTCTGCCTTCCCTGTTCTCCTGTACTTCCAGTAAGCAGCCGTCTTTGCCCTCACCCATTGCAGCACTTCCTTGTTCAGCCAGCATGGTTTCTTGCCACTGGTCTTCTTACTCCTGGCTGTGGTGCAGGCTACTGTGGCCTCTGTTAGCCCAGTCTTTATGACTCCCCACTTTTGTTCTGCATCCATCCCCAGCCTTATATCCTGGAGTCTTCCTTGCAGTATTGCTCCCATCCCCCCAAAGTCCACCCTAATAAAGTCAACCACCTTAGTGCCCATGCCTCCTGTCTCCCTGCCCAGTGTGACAACAAGCCACACTGTTTGGTGGTAGCTACCTGCTAGTGGGTCCTCCACCCTTACCTCCCTCACCACCACCCCATTTGCCAGTACTAGGTCCAGAGTGCTACCAAGCCTTGTAGGCCCACTTACCAATTGCGTGACAAGGCCTTCCTGGAATACATCAAGGAGCACCTGCTTCCTGGTACTGCTAGTGACGGGGTGCTCCAGTCAACCCGTGGTAGGTTAAAATCCCCCACTATAACCACACTCCCCCTTCTACACACCCTCATTATCTGCTCTGCCAACTCCCCTTCCAGTTCCCTGGATTGGGCTGGTGGTCTGTACACCACTCCGAGCCTCAGCTTTCTGCCCTTGGAGTGCAGGAGCTGTGCCCAAAGCACCTCTGTCCTCTCCTCTTCTCCCTCATACCTTATGCATTTAATCCCTTCCCTCACATAGAGTGTAACCCCCTTCCCTTCCAACCCCCTGGTCCCTCCTGTATATTGTATATTCCAGGATTGCCAAGCCCCAATCATGGCACTCTGTAACCCAAATCTCTGTCACTGCAGCAATGTCTACCTTCCCCTCTGAAAGGAGCACCTGAAACTCTGCAGTTTTGTTCCCCAGGCTTCTTGCATTGAGAAAGACCACCTTCCACCCACACCCCTACTTCTCCTCACTCTTCTCCTCCTTAGCCTGTGTCCCTCCTCCCGGTAGTCCGTACCCTTTCTCCTCCTTATTCTTCCCAGGGGGTGGTGCTTTCTGTATTACAGTCAGACCACTCTGTCCACCCTCTCCCAGGGTTACTATGCCTCTGCCTTTACCTATATCTACGGGGGTGAGCTCATTAGGCCCCCCTCCGGACCTTTCTACTAACCTGTCTTTTGGCCACCCCCTCACTACTTTAAATACACTTTAGTAGTGATATACCCCTTTAATCTTGCCTTTTATACTCCCCTTCCCTTCCTGCTCAAGTGTACCCTGTCTCCAACATACAAGTCACTATTTCCCCAGACCCTACCCCAGTTAGTCACTAACCCATAATTCTTGTTATGGTATCAATCCCTCTACCTCTTGTTGAACTCCTCAATACTACCCTTCCTGCCCATGCTTGCACATGGTAAAGGGAGTAACTCTGAGTATGCCACCGACTCCCCCACCCCCTCACATTGCTTGCCCAACTACTCAAACCTCCTCCTCATTACTTCCACAGACACCCCCGCCAAGTTGTTTGTACCCACATGCAACAGTAAATGAGGTTTCTTCCTCCCCCTCACTGCAAACTTGAGCAGTGCCTGCCTTGCCCCTCCTGCAGTCACCCTGGGGAAAGCTTCAACCCAAATATGGCTGTGCCTTCCCCCCTTCCTCCCCATCTCACCCCTTTTAGTATACAATCCCCTAGGATGAATACCCCCATCACTTAGCCCCTTTCCCTTCTAGTGCTCCTTCCACCACCCCAGTATTTGATCTTCCCTGCCCCTTACCCCTGCCAGCTGCACCCTCTGTGATTTCTGTATCTGTACACCCTACTTCCACCTCACCCCTTTTTTCTGCCTTATTCCTTCCATCCCCCTTGAACCCCTTCCCAGCCTGACTACTTCCTAATGGGCTTCCCATGTTGACATCCCCTCTTCCCCTGCTGATATCCAACCCTTCTCCTATCCCCACTGTTGTTGATTTAGAGCTCCTATTCTCTTCTACCTCGATAGTGATGCCTCTCCCATTCCTTCCCTTTCTCGTAGCCTTCTCTCCTCCAGTCACTGCCCCTCCTTCCTTACTAACCTTCCTTCTACCCTTTCATCTTTGCTATCTCTTCCCTTAGCTGTTGCAATCTCTCTCATGCCCCGCTTGTCCTCCCCCCTTAAGTATGTTCCTGCTCCCCCCTCTCTCTTCCATAGCAGAGGCTCGAATCTATTCCTAGTTGATACCCCTCCTACATCTCTTCTCCCTATCGGATCCCCTCCTACTTGTTCCCCTCCATTCCACCCCATGTCCCACACCCTCCTCCCTCCCTACCCGCAGCCATCTGCTCTCTCCCTGGTACTCCTCGTAGTCTCTTCCTCCTCCAACAGGAGGCCCCCCACCCTTTCATCCTCGCTATCTCTTCCCCTAGCTGTTGCCATCCTTCTCATGCCGTGCTTGTCCTCCCCCTTCAGTATGTTCCTGCTACCCCTCTCTCTCCCATAGCAGAGGCTCAAATTTATTCCTAGTCGATACCCCCTACACCTCTTCCCCCAATCAGTTCCCCACTCCTACTTGTTCCCCTCTATGCCACCCCTGCTCCCTCCCTACCCACAGTCATCTGCTCTCTCCCCTGGTACTCATCGCGGTCTCTTTCTACCCCAACAGGAGGCCCCCCTCATCTTGGGTACCCCTTTTCTTGTCCTCTCTTTTCTGCTAGTGCCTCTGATACTGGGGTTGGTTTCAATCCCTAGTTGTTCTTCCTCATCTCTCCTTGCCATCCCCTACTCCCCCACAACCAGGATGCCTACCATACTCATCTGCCCTGCCACCTAGACTCCTCCCTAACCTCCACAGTTCCTCCCTCAAACTAGCCAGTCATCTAAAGACCATACACCCCCCCATCCTCCAAGATCATGGCGGACCCACACCCTGTACACCCCACCACCCTTCTAAAGATGCCCACCCTATTGACATGTGGCACCTGCCCCATTTTGGTCCCCATCTTATGTTGTGAGCTCTTACTCCCATATTCTGTACCCTATTACAACTGTTATGCCCCTATCTATTTACTCAACATCCTGTCCCACCCATTCTAGTCCCCCTACTGGCCCCTTACTGACAGGGGTAATTCATTCTCAAATCTCATTCATTAGATACTGTATTACTGTAGCAATCAGAAAGCCTCCTTGTCCATTTTTCATCCCTCAGCTACCATACTTTTTGTTCTCAGCACTCATATAGTTTCACTTAGCCAAGGTAGAAATCCTATTGCACTCCAAGTATTACTCAGCTCAGTTAGAGAAATAAACAGAACAAATAAATATGTATTATTTCAGCAATCATAACAGTATAGCTCAGTACTTAGTTCAGTTAGAGAAATAAACAGAACAACTAAATCTGTATTATTACAGCACTCCTCAAAGTAGCCAGTCATTGCTTTGACTCCACCCCAGAGACCCTGCTGTAATATAGGACCACAAAGGAACCTGGGTGGGAGGGTAGGTAACTCTAAAGTCCCAGCAGAGGTCCATTGAGCTTGCTCACTCCCCTGTCTTTCATTCGCTCGTTCTGTTTCTCCCGGTGCTGCAGGCTGCCCTTTTGTACTGGGCTCCTGCCTGCATCAGTGCCTTTTTCTGCCCACAAAGAAATCCGCAGCAGTCCTGACAGAGCTCCGTTGAGCTTGCTCACCCCCCCCACTCACTCGTTCTGTTTCTCCCAGTGCTGCAGTCTGCCCTTTTGTACTGGGCTCCTGCCTGCATTGACACCTTTTTTTGCCCACAAAGAAGTTCATTGCTGTCCTGACAGAGCTCCGTTGAGCTCGCTCACTCCCCCTCTCTCACTCACTCCTTCTATTTCTCCCAGCTCTGCAGGCTGCCCTTTTATACTGGGCTCCTGCCTATGTTGGTGCCTTTTTCTGCCCACAAAGAAATCGACAGCAGCCCCGACAGAGGTCTGTTGAGCTTGCTCAATCCCCTTCTCTTACTTGCTTGTTCTGTTTCTCCCAGTAATGCAGGCTGCCCATTTGTACTGGGTTCCTGCCAGCGCTGGTTCCTTTTTCTCCCCACAAAGAAATCTGCAGCAGTCCTGGCAGAGCTCCGTTGAGCTTGCTCACTGCCGCTCCCTCATTCACTCATTCTGTTTCTCCCAGCACTGCATGCTGCCCTTTTGTACTGGGCCGCTGCCTGCATTGATGCCTTTTTTGCCCACAGAGAGATCCACAGCAGTCCCAAACAGAACTCCGCTGAGCTCACTCACTCCCCCTCCCTCACTCACTCATTCTGTTTCTCCCGACGCTGCAGGCTGTCCTTTTGTACTGGACTCCTGCATGTGTTGGCACCTTTTTCTGCCCACAAAGAAGTCCACAACAGTCCCAACAGAGCTCCATTGAACTTGCTCACTCCCCCCCACTCACTCATTCTGTTTCTCCCGGTGCTGCAGGCTGCCCTTTTGTACTGGACTCCTGCCTGCATTGGTGCCTTTTTCTGCCCACAAAGAAATCTGCAGCAGTCCCAACAGAGCTCAGTTGAGCTTGTTCACTCTCCCTCTCTCACTCACTTGATCTTAATCTGTCCCAAACACTGACTTCCCACAGCGACCATGCTATCTGCACCAGAAGTGCAAAACCACATTTCAGCCAGGATGTGAAAAATGACAGCTGTACTCTTCATAAGCAGGTGTAAAAAAATGCCAGTGTTGAAAATCTGGCATGAAAATATTAAAAATTTGCGAAGTCACAAGGGTGCGTGGAAACAGTGCAATGCACGCTTGCAACACATATAGAATAGTGGATATGTGACCATCCACAACAAGACTGTGTTTCCCTTGAGGGATGCTGATGACTTCATAGAGACCACGAGAGCAAAGCTTGAGAGGTCTCACTGATGTCATCAACATCCCAAGAGGGAAACACATCCTTAGCTGTGGATGGGCGAACATCCACTGTTTTATATAGTAAATGGTTAGGGCTTATTTCTTTTTGAACACTGCTGGTTACCTCATATATTTTTATTTGGTGTTCCTGCTCCCACTCTACGTCACCACTGCCACTCATTTCAGGTTCACTGTGCTCCCACTGGCTGGGGCTTCTCCTCACTCTCTCTCACAGTGGCAGTGTTTATTTTTTAAAATTAAACTGAGAAAAAAAATTGTTCCATGACACAAAGCCATCTGAGGCTATTTGTGTCAGGAGGCGTAGGATCCATTGCTTTGCTGCTCTGCGCCCGATTAATCTCACCACCATTTTTTTTAATGCAGTGATTCAAGTCAGCCAATCAGGAGGTAGGACAAGGCTGAAAAGTTGTACTATCAATGTGAAGTCAGAATGATAGTACAACAACTTTTCTGACCTTTGAACTGTCCTACAACAAGATTTGAAAAGCCACTGATTTCTATCTACAATAAGCCCTAACCATATACTACAGTCATTTTATGGACTTTTGTCCCCAAATTTTCAACATAGGCATTTTAGGAGCTGTGCTCATGAACAGTGTCACTGTCATCCTCTTAATCTGCCCCAAACACTGATTTCCCACAGCGACCATGCTATTCTGTGCCAGAAGTGCAAAAACACATTTCGGCCAGGATGTGAAAAATGACAGCTGTACTGTTCATAAGGAGGTGTGAAAAAATGGCAGTGCTGAAAATCTGGCGTGAAAACATTACAAATTTGCAAAGTTACAATGGTGTGTGGAAACTGCACAACTCACACTTGTAACACAGTCATTTTATGGACTTTTGTCACTAAATTTTCAACACAGGCATTTTAGGACGACTGCTCATGAACAGTGTCACTGTCATTTTCTCAATCTATCTCAAAAACTGATTTCCCACAGCGACCGCGTTATTCTGGCTGGAAGTACGAAAACACCATTTTGGCCAGGATGTGTAAAATGACAGCTGTACTGTTCATAATGAGGTGTGGAAAAATGCCAATGTTGAAAATCTGGAATGAAAATATTACAAATTCTCAAAGTTACGAGTGTGCATGGAAACTGCACAATGCACGCTCGAAAAACAGTAATTTTTTTGATTTTTTTCACCAAATTTTTAACATAGGCCTTTTGAGAGTCCACCTCATGAGCAGCGGCACTGTCATTTTGTTAATAAGTCCCGAAACGTGATTCTGTGCAGTGACTGCAAAATCACCTTTCTGGACTGAATAATGCAATGACAATGACTGAATTCATGAGGAGGGGTCCCAAGAACCCCATGTTGAAAATTTGGTGCCAAAATACCCAAACAATGCCAGAGATATGCACCAAAGTTGAAAAAAAACTATTTATGCCATTATACAGCTTACCGGCATTTCTTCAGTTCGTAGTCGGCTTTAAAGAGTGTAGACGTGTGCCCAGTACACCAAAGAGTGCTGCTTCAGGCTGCAGAGGTAAATATGTGGTGAAGGGGGTGTGGGGAGGTGTGGTTCACAGAGGGTGAGCAAGGGTTGGGGAGGGGCCATTGAACTCTATGAGGGACTGTTTTTTGTTTTACAGGTGTTGGGGGAAAAAAACATAGCGGGACTGTTTTTGTTTTTTAGGGACTTTGGCATACTGGGGTGGGCTCCCAGTGTACCACCTGAGCATTTTTTGGGGGGCTGTAGCCAACAGAGGATTGGGCACCCCATCGGCACATACCAGTGGGGGGGAATCAAAGGGGGATTGAGGCACCCTCGGCACACAGTAAATGGGAAGTCATTTATGCTGACGAGAGTGGGCTCCCCTGTCAGCATTGAACTCAGGGGACTGAAGCCAATGGGGATTGGGGCCCCCATTGGCAAAGACAGACTGTTGGGGGGGTGCATGCTGCTGAGGGGGATTGGGCACCCCCTCAGCACACAACAAATGGGGGAGAGGGCTACAGTGTGCTGTCTGGGAGTGGGCTCCCCATCAGCAAATATACTGGGTCGGGGCAGCATAGGCATGGCTGATGCTGCAATGACATGGTGGCCCCTGATTGCAGTGGTGAAAATGTTTTAACTTGGTGGCACTTCTGCAGAACCAGTGTCATCATCACAACACTGGGCCTGCATTGCTCCACCAGTGCCAAGCCCCTAAATGCAGTGCCCATGTTGGCTGCCAGAGTGCCACACCTCCACAATCTGCTTCTCTCCTAAGCTGCCACATAATGTTTCTTGTGCAAGCAAACATAAAAATGGGGGAGATTGTCATTTGGGCCATAAACATTAATTAAAGTAAATTTAAATCGGGTATATACAATTTCTGTGATTATAAATCGGCCATTAGGATCTATTTTATTATGTCCAAATGTTAACCCAGATCCTTTTTTAAGAAATATGGCCACACCTCGAGCATTATTGCTATACATGGCATTAAGACTACTTCCCCATCTTTTAGTATGAAAGATAAATTCATCCTTAAGTAGATAAGTTTCCTGAAACATAATACAATAAATGTTTTGCTTATCTACATAACTGAAGACTCATTTCACTTTAGCTCTATCACGTAGCCCCTTAACATTCCACATCATTAGTCTTAATGGACACTCCATCCAAACATATTTAGTAATTCATAATCACTTAATCCACACCTCATAAATACATATCTGATATGCAAAACATGATAATTATAATTCCCTCTGTATTCCCTATCTGTACAAAAACATTCAGGCTGCAATAATTTGTTCCTCATTTTTTCTGTACATTTTACAATAGCAATGTGCATTTAAACTAAAGTCAGTGACCTCCCCACCCACCACTACTTTGATATAAACATTCTGTAATAAGTATTAACAAATAGAACCCACTCCCCTTTGGCCTTAGTGCAAAATTATAATACAAATGTTTAATAATCCTCATCCATTTTACATACACTTCCACAATAGCCATACCCCATCTATCTGACATGATGACTGTTTCCTATAGCCAAGCTGGATTTGCACAAGGCCAAAATAATTCCAATAACCCCATTAAAAGCATACTTAGTCATCCCTAATATCTTAAAGATGGAGGGAACATAATGCTAACACCCTACAAGCTTTAGCTATCCTTTTGCTTAGCCTACACTCCTCTGCTAATTATTACCCTCCGACTTCCATAGAACCGTAGCCTTTCCCCATTTTCCATCTATCTGAGAAACTACAAACAAAAGAGAGAGAGAGAGAAAGAGAGAGAGAGAGAGAGAGAGAGAGGGAGAGAGTAAAGGAAAAATGACTGACTATATTTCTGGCTAATCAGTATGAATTAACTGAATACTCATAGAGGCATTCATCACATTGATTTACAATAACATCACAGTTCTATAACCAGTTCCTTAGAATCTTTTGGGCTACTAGTCCATTAAATGCAATGTTTTAACCTAGAAAAAAAAGCAAGTAACATTAATAATATTAGCATTTAAAGCTAACAATAAGTGCATACAAACCTTACATTGGACTAGATTGCAAGTCCATCATGATCCTGCAGTCAATTTCTCAAATTTGGCCATTGGCTCACTAATTAGTGCACATTAACCTTCAGTACTTGGCCCAGCATTTGATTCAAATGTTATGTCTAGTAACTCTTCTGCTTTACTTGGGTGATCAAAGATATGCATTTTACCATGGGGAAAAAAATCAGATTTTAGCTGGCTAGAGCAATGTATATTTAATATTTTTCTGATCTAAAGCTTCTTTGACATGATCAAAGGCACATTGTGAGTGTAGCGTAGCTGTAGACAAATCTGGATAGACTGAGAACTTGAACTCTCACTTATCAATCTTCTGTTGAAGAGTGCTTGTTTAAGTATTTCTTCACGGGCAGAGAAATAATGCAGCTTGATATATACATGCCTGGGTTTACTGCTTTGATCTGACTAATGTCAGATGGGCCCCCCATGATACGCTCTATCGAGCTTGATTTTATTTTCAGGATATTGCCTGCCCAAAGCTAATGTAAGAAATTTTTCAAAGAAAGACAAGGAGTCTATACCACTTTCCAAAGCTTCTGGCACCTCGATGAGTTTAATAGTTTGCTGCCTCGACCTATGTTCTAAATCATCGATTCGAGACTGAAGCTCTTTTAATATTAAAGAGTGTTGCTTCAAAGTGCCTTGCATTGGTTTGTTATAATCTTCCAAGTCACTAATACATTGCTCAACTATATCTGTGCGTAGTGTAAGTTGTTGAAGTTTAGATGTAATGTCTCTCAGTGAAGATGAAATATTTGAAAGAGCTTTGTTCACTGTGGAAAAGTCATCTTGTATTTCCTGAGTTATCTGAATTTTAAACTGTGTAAACATATCGTAATTAAATTTCACACAATCATCTTGTTGAATATTCTGTGTACATGAGCTCACTTCTGTTTGCGAACATAGCGAATCCTCTATAAATTCAGAATGTTGCACAGAAAGTTCTCGAGTGCCTTGCAAGCTAGTATGGGATACTATTTGTGCTGCCATAGCAGGGCCAGCTATCAAAACATTTATCTGTTTAGCAGTTTCTTGAAAGACCCCCTCCGTAGCCATAGTAGCATCTATGTTAAACCCAGTTGTACCATTAATTTCAAAATCGGTCTCGAGTACCTAACATTCTTCATCTTCATCTGCGGTAGCATACTGCTGTTCTTCTAAATCTGGGTTTGAATTATTGGTGCCAAGGCAGTTGGAGCTGTAATTTCCAAAACAGCTCTATGGATTTTTGAGGAGGTATCTGAAGGGTTCAAATCAGAGCTTTGCTGCTGCATTTCCACAATGGGAAAAAGTAGTGGCTTAATCTGAAAAGGGGTAAAATTCAGCTTTTGCTGTTGGAACCTAATACACAGTTCAGCTGCCGATGATGGCAATTCCTGGTTTGTTTTAGCTAGATGCTTTTTTTCCTTCCATTGGCATTTTGGTATCTTAGGATATACGTTTGCTTGCAGCTCTTTGTCAGCATCTGAGATGTCTCACAATTCAGTTACAGGGCATGTAGATTTTGACATATTTTATGAATGATAACTGATAGCTTAAGATAAGCAGAGCAACCAAAGCTCAAAAATGATAGTGAAGGATAGGTAGATTCTTCCATTCAAAGAGGGGTCTGAACATATTTCATTCACCAGCCCATGCAAACTTCCTGCTACAGCATTAAGAGCATCATCTTAGAGTTTTGCATCACTGACCATCAATAATGTGGTAATCTCACACCCCTTTCTTAAGATACATTGCATAACCACCTTAGTTTGGAATTTGGGCAGTTTGCATGACCATGTGCAGAGGAAAGGGGAGTGGTCATTTATTGCATTTGGGAGGTCAATTGAACTGGTGATATGGCCTGGATAGTTAGTGAGCACCCAGTCTAGAAGGGTACTGGTCCCAGTTCAATAGTTGGTACATTTGGAGTAAGTTACTAGCTGTTCATCATTGATTGATGTGATAGTATCTCTGTAGGGGGCAGCATCACTGGAAATCCAGTTTATATTAAAATCTCCTACAACAATGGTTTCAGAATTCCAGTGGTGGTCAGATAGATACTTGTGGACTACTCTAAACCCTTCAATCTTTTCTTTAGGGGGAATGTAAACTGAGATGACAGTTATTTCCTTGCCATGGGCACCTAGGATGACTTTAGTTGGCAGTATTTGAACATTGTTACTCAATTTAATGGGAGGGAGGGCGTGACCCAGTAATTGGTGTCTAATAAAGATGACACAACCCCCCCTCTTGCCAGTTCAATCCAGTCTAAATGGGGTATACCCAGTGAGCTGGATGCCAGTGTCAGAAGTCCTAGGGTGAGCCAGGTCTCAACTGCAGATATCACATCTGGCTTGTGTTGAGCTACCCAGGCTTGCAGTAGGTTAAATCTGGATAACAGGCTGCATATGTTGAGTGATGCAATTGAGAGAGGCCCATGTTTAGTAGGGGGTTTGTGCCAGCTGGAATGGGACCCAGGTTTGGGTGAATATTTCCTGACAGGAGTAGAAGCAGCTAGATTATCCTTGTAGCCTGTACCCTAAGGTACTTTGGTGACTGGGAGGGGTTATTGCACTTGGGACGACACTTTGTGTGTTTGCCAACTAGTAGGAATGTAGTAATGATGGGGGGATTTTGTTAACATTAGGAGGTAGGAAATGAGTATGGTCTCGGTAGTAGGGGCTGCCAGAGAATGAAAAGCTAGCAGGGTCTGAGGTTGAGTTGGGGATATGGACACCAGAAGGAAATATTAGGTTACTGTTGCTTTCACTTGTTATGGAGTGGATTGATAAAGGCAGTGTCAGGGTGAAGGCAATAAGGGAATGCAGCAAGAGTTTTAACAGGGCCATATTATTAGGTTGGTTCTTAGACAGCTAATGGCAAGAAAGGTAGTATGGTGAGCCTTATGGAACAGGGACAGCACAGAGTAAGGTCCTTATAGTCAGTATATGGAGGAAGGATGCTTTAGTGGGGATGACTGATGTGCTACAGTGTTGGCCTATCAGAGGAGGTTAGAGGTGGGATGCTTGGGGGGAAAGGGTATTTAAATAGTGCCGGGTGGGGAATGACTGGGCTGAAGAAAAATCAACCAAGTACATAGAAATAAAGTGGATGTAGCTCTGACTTTCTTGGAAGGAAAAATAGATGCAGAGCACTTGAAATTTAAACATTAGCCACCAGGGGTGCAATGCCCAATAGGAGACCAGTCTTAAGCTGCCTAAGCCAATGGCAGGGCAGCTGCTGGCTCTGGGGACCAATCATATTAAAGGCTTTCAATCTTGATTTTTCCAGAGAACCAAGGAGTACCTTTCCTTCATTTGAGTGGGTGGGCAGGGCAGAGGCAAGCACAGCTGACAGAGAAAAGAGCTTGGCTGCAGCAGTGAAGAGCTCAGGCAGGCAGATCCTGGAAGAGAGGGAGAATCAGGTGGTTATCTAAGTTAAGAGGTGATTCAGGTGGCAGCTATATTAATCGAGGGGTGGGACAGGAGAGTGGACAATAGCTGGGTGGGAGTAGGTGCAAATGGTGGGTGCAGGCAGAAGAGGCCAAGGATAAAGCCCTGGGGAGGTTGTCTGTATTATTGGAACCACAGGCACAGCATGGGACTAAGGAGATAAGTGGCACAGTTTGTTAGGAGAAGTTATGAGGTGCAGTACACTGGGAAAGGCCATTTAACAGAGATAGAAATGGAGTTTGTGGAAATCAGGCTAGCTTGAGTGAAAATTACCAGTTCCATGGTTACAGGGTAGCCAAGTGTTCAGAGAATTGAGGAGAGGAGTGAGGAGAAGGGTTATGTGCTGAGAGTGGTGGTATGGCAGCTGGTGGATGAGAGGAAGAGGAAAAGAGGATGGGACTGTGCAGAGGTTGTCCTATAAATGGAAGTGCAGGGCCCCCACAGCTACATATATGCATGCATTTATGGAGGCCCAGAGGACCCTGCTCTCCCACAAGCAACTTAGGATATGATTATATTATCTCAAAAAGTAAGGAAATAAATTGTAAAAAACTTCATTAATGCATCAGTTAGGGTTGCCACAACAAAAATAGGGAAATGTGGCATAATGGTTTCTAACCCTAACACCCCACCCTGCACAGACTAAGAGGAAATAGGGATGGCATTGGGGTCATCAACCGTAACGCTTACACCATTCTCCAATACTGTACCCACCCAGCTTATTTTCTAATGAAATGGGCTGAGCATTAGGGCTGATGTCCCCAATCCCCCCCTCAATGTCTCTTGGGCTGTGCAGGGTGGGGGTGGCATTTCCCTGCTTTTGTTGTGGCATCCCTAACAGATACATTAACAAAGTATTTTGCAAATAGATACATATAGATATAAATGGCTTCAATGCATCAGTTAGGGTTCCAGTAACAACAGTTTGGAAATGTGGTGTTAAGGTTCCCAACAGTAACACCCAACCCCATTCCTACCCTCCATGCACCAAGAGGCATTGGGGTGTGCCTTAGGGTTGTCAGCCCTAATGCTCACCCCATTCCATGAGTAAATAGGATGAGATGGGTACAGTATGGGAGAATGGGGTGAGCATTAGGGCTGACTATGCCAAGGCACACCCCAATGCCTCTTGATGCATGCAGAGTGGGGGTGGGGTGGGGTATTAGGGATGGGAACCCTAACACCACATTTCCAAATCTTTGTTGCTAGAACCCTAACTGATGCATTAACAAAGTTTTTGCAAATAATGTCCTTACTTTCTTTGAAAGTATAATTGTAGCCTTATTTGCTTGTGGGAGTGCAGGGCCCTCTGGGCCCTGTGTTCCCATATATATCCACAATTTTAGAGAGATTGTAATTGCATCCTTATTTTCCTGCTGGAGTACAGAGCCCTCTGGGCCCCCATGCTCCCATTTGTCCCTAATGGTATCCATATTTACATGTGGGAGCACAGGTCCCTCTGGGCCCTGCACTCCCATCCATGCATAATTTTTCAGCTAGAGTAGTGGTATCCTTATTTGCCTGTGGGAGGGCCCCCATCCCGTACTGTCCACCCTCCAAAAATACCTCATATTGCAATTTTATTCTATAGAAAAGACAGCAAAATTTGAAAGCTGTGTCACTGGACACCGAATTAATATATTTTTATGAAACTAGCAAATGACACATTGGTGGCACAAGCCTTTTGTACCCTGGAAATTTTAGACCAAAACTGCAAACCGTTTGTTCACAGTGCAGTGACAAAGAAATTATTTTCGACACTTCCCTTTATAATGTTATCCTATGGGAAAGTAAGTAAATTTTAAACCTACAGAACCCCAGAGCACAGTAATATAATTTCAACAAACCAACAAAAGACACATCTGTGTGGCATGCCCCTTGCATCCTGAAAATTTCTCCCCAAAATTCCAAACCATTTGCATGTTATGAAGTGACAAAGAAACAGCTATATAAAAATTATTTTTTCACAAATTTCAAAAAAGGAATTCTCTTCCATGGTTCCTTTTTTGCAATTTGCAGAAAAAGAAAATCATTTTTTCGTAAATTGCAAAAAAGGATTCTGTTTCACTGAACTTTTTCCGTGGTTTGAGAAAAAGAATTTTCCTCATGGTCAAAACCAATTTTCTAAGTTGGTAATCAAAAAACCAACCCCAGAATCCAATTCTACAGCCTCGATTAGGTAAACATAACTGCTGGTGTTTCCTAAAGCCCTGTAGTTTTTTAGTAATTTAATTTTGTTGCTACTGCTAACTGAAATCAAGATGACAGTGACATGAAAATAGATTCCTCATTTGCAACAAGAATTTCACATTTGTGGCAAAGAATTCTGCATTTGCAATAAATAATACTTTTTTTGTTGTTACTCCAACTTTTCACATAGGAAACAATGAGAAACTTTGAAATTTAATAACTTTTGACCATAACAATATTTTTCATCAAACCTTCAAAAGGCACCACTGTGACCCAAGACCTATATATGCTAAAATTTTCAGGCCAAAATTCCAAACCATTTTTGCAAAATGTGGTGACAAAGAATGCGACAAAAAACAGTAACATACATAGGTTTCATAGGTAATTCAAGCTACATAGACTTGTGTCCTTGGTGCGTGCCAATAAATTTTACATCAACTTATATTTATTTATATAAACATTATCTAATCCTTTTTTAAATGAGTCCATTGTTTTACTCACTACATGTTTTGTGACACTCCGTAACTTCTCACACGCATATCCCACCAGAACAAAACTTGCTACATCAAAACATATTTGGTCCCTGAAGGAGCATACCAACTTTTATGTGAATCACTTGAACTGTTGCAGAGTTATTAAAGTGAAACATTTTCAGTTTAACATAGAGGTAAAGCTTTAACCCTAACTATAGGGGTGCAACCATGCCTCTATAATATATATATATATATAAAATTAGAGGCAAAAAACTCTGCTTAATGCATTAGTTAGGGTTGTTCCACACGAAAAAAGTGAGGAATTCAGTGTGAAGTTAAAAGCCCCTTTGACCTCCCCACACCCCAACCAGCATCGGGTGTGCATTACGTTGTCTTCCCCTAACTTCACCCCATCACATGAATAAAGAAGCAGAGGTGTGAGGAGAATGGGGTGAGAGTTAGGACTGACAACCCTAATGTGCACCCCAATGCCGGTTGAGGGTGTGGGGGGGTCAAAGGGGGGGCTTTCAACCCTAACACCGAATTTCCTCACTTTTGTCAGTGTGGAACAACCCTAACTAATGAATTAAACAGAGCTTTTTGCCTCTAATTTCTCTTCTTTTTGAGAATGATGATGAGAAATAGTGAATGTAATGTGGCGGCGGGAGCGCCGTGCTCCCACAATGTGATGCCTTGTCACATAGTAACATTGTGCCTGCAAATGCAATTGGTAATGTGCATGGTGATGCAAAGTGAAACAGAAAGAGTTTCAGTAAACAGTAGTGTAGACAGAAATGTTAAAAACAACACAAAAGGAAGCACAAATGAGAATGCAAAGGGTAACGCACATGGTGGCATAGACATGAACGTTAAGTGAAATGGGAATGGAACCACAAGAGGAAACAGTAACGGTAACAGTAATGGAAGCGCACAGGCTGGTTTTCCCCAAAAGCTGCATAGAGAAAGACAGTGAGTACAAAGAATGTATGGATAATAATGGTTCTTGGAGCAGAAAATGAGGGGTAGGAATACTAAATTGTTTATATCTCAGGAACCATACAACGTAGAAATAAAATTTAAAAGTCAAATGATTTATGACTTTCCTGGCTAGTGTTTCAGCATTTTCTGATGAAAAACCCATCTCTCCCACCGTTTCTGAGATACAGGCCCTGAAAGGTGCGGTGAATGCCGTAATGTTATCTTATGGGAAAAAAAGAGAAGTTCTGAGTGCCATAACTTTGGCTCCTTGTAATATTTGTTTCACCAAACCACAAAAAGGCACATCTGTGGGATGTTGGCTGTGTTCCCTCCAAATTTCAGCCCAAAAGACCAAACTGTTATTTTGCAGCAGGGCGCCAAAGGATTCCTGTAATGCGTTGGACGCCGCAATGTTATCCTATGGGAAAAATGTCAACTTTGGAATACCGTAACTTTGTCACCATGTAATATGATTTCAACAAAACACTGAAAGGCACATCTGTAAGATGTCAACTGCGTTTCCTCCAAATTTCAGGCCAAAACACCAAACTGTTCTGTTGCAGCAGGGTGCCAAAGAATTGCTGTCATGTTCCCACAGCCTAGAAAAGTACTATTGAAGTTTGTGAAAGCTTTCACAAAGCCATTCGACAGTGTCACAAGTGCGACAGTACTTTGCGAAAGTACTTTTTCCAGACATTTGAAAAACATATTTCTGGGGTATTTTACCCCAAAATAAATACATGGCTAGCATCCTCAGGGTCCGACTAGGTGAATACAAAAAGAATTTGGCTGCTAGAGGGTCCCAACTGTAATTGCCAAGCATTTTTCTGATCGCTAACTGAAAACAAAATGGCAGATTTGCGACAGTAAAAGGGCCATTTGCCAAAGTAAAAACTGCATTTGCGACACTGCCGAACTTTTTGTTAACTTTTCCCATTGACTTATAATGGGAAATTGTTTTTTTGAATAACATTTGAACCATTTAATATTTTTTCACGAAATCTTCAAAAGGCACATCGGGGACCCCAGCCACACATTCCCTGAAGAATTTGGACCAGTTGCACAAACTGTGCGACCTGTAGAGATGACAGTAAAATTCCAGAAAAGAGTAAACATGCGTGCAGATCATGCTTAATAACTCTGCAGCTGTATATGCGACCTGTACAAAACTTGGCAGGTCCCAAGGTGTATGGGTCTTCATTGTGTATTCCAAATTTCAGGTAAATATGTCAAACAGTTTCAAAGTTATTAAGTTGCAAAATTTTGGGATTAACATGTAAATGGATCCTCAACCCTAACTATAGTTGCAGTACCGTGCCACTATAATATACAGATATACATATATATATATATATATATATATATATATATAATACATAAACCACTCTGAGGTGTGTGGTTGCACTCTGCTATATGCACGCCTTGGTGTGCATTGTTACGCACAATGCTGCAGGCCAAGTGCATCAACCACACAAGGCGTGCGTATATAAGAGTGCGACCGCACACCTCAGAGTGGTTTATCTATCTTATAAAATGTCAGAATTATTTTGGAGGTGGGTAAAAGTGCAGGTGTGCGGTTGCACTCTGATATACGTACAGTCATGTGATATGTTTCAAACAAATACTACATGAAGATTCCTTTACCCATTTTATAAATATATTTATATACCATATACACTCGCATATAAGTTGAGAACTTTAGACCAAATTCTAACTGTCAAATCATGGGTCTCAGCTTATATGCGGGTCGCTCTGTACTTGCTAATAAATCAATCAAGCATCTCATCAAGCACCTCATCCATGACTGTTCCCAATCACATCCCCTATTAGTGGTAACCTATGCTGAATAAAACATTACCCAATACATTATCAATATGAATGCCAAAATGAGTACAAGTAGTGTCAAGAGAAAACGGAGTGCATTCGGTGCAGCTTTTAAGCTGCATTCTATTGAATATGTGGAGACCTCCAATAACTACTGACGCATAGCTTTTACTAAATTCATTTTGTGTCTGTGGTATTGTATTATATTGTGATGCGCTGAAACACTGAAGCACAAATGCCCTTATTATTCTACCCGTATGTTGTGCCAAACTTTGTAATAAATTGATTGTCAACTTATACGTGGTCAGTGTGCTTTCTACTTACAGTGTAAGGCATTTTGGTGGGGGTCAGCTTATATGTGGATCGGCTTATCTGCAAGTATACATGGCATATATATATATATATATATATATATACATATACATACAAACATAAGGTGCTGTAGCCTTTTGGCTTAGCAGATAATGTTCTTGATAACACCTATTTGATGTTATCACTGAGTACTAAGCTGAGCTTCTCTGTTGGTATTTATTTAATGACTGTACATGCCCTACTATACAAATGTTTGCTGGGATATTAAGATACTACTAATCGTTATCAGCATTTACAACTATAAACTTAACCTTGTGTATGCTACTGTTTTTCATAATGCACTAGCAAAGTATTCTGTGACAACTTGCCTTTTGACATTACTCCAGCATTTTAGTCAATGACTGTGTGCACTTTATTTTACATAAGCTCTCTGGTACACTGAGGTCCTGATAATTTTTCTAACAGCATTTTAGAATTATAACTCTAATTTTAGTGCACATTACTGTTTAACACAATGGCTCCTGATGGAGTAATTATGGACCTGTTTTATTCTATTTTTATCTTATTAACAGATTTTGTAATTGCTCACAATCATTCAGAGTAATTTCCCATGGAAGAGAAAGGGATGATTAACCTTATTTTTCACAGGTGGTGATTTTTGTTTAACTCATGTTCAGGTTCTTGAATAAATTATAAAATGTTGGCATATAATACAGGTTTTCTTTCTAAAAAATCTTTTTCTACCTGTGTTAATGCCAAATTTAATCTTATTTCTATGTTTTTGTCTAGATTGTGGCTATTGTCTGGCGATGCTAAATCTAATCCAGGACCCCTGTCAGACTATTATGAAATAGATGCCGATTATTTTCAAATTGTGAAAGGGGGCTTAAAGATTGTACACTTTAATGCTCATAGCCTAGCCTCTAAAATGTAGGAGGCTGAGGCTTGGTTTGCATATTACAAGCAGATATTGGCTATTACTGAATCCTGGCTTCAACCTTCGATTCCAGACAATGAATTAATAATTTTAGTTTATACTATTTTCAGAAAAGATAGGACAAAGGGAAAGGAGGGAGGGGTAATGTTTTGTGTTAAAACATTTTAGATTGTCTTCCCAGTTGCAAGGAAGGCTGAGGCATCCATGCCTTACCTCCTGCCATGTTGGCAACCTCTGTTTACAGTGCAAGTGGGTCAGGGGTTGGCCAGGAAGTGAGAGGATTGAGAGTCCAGAGGACTGCTCTCATCATCTGGGGAGGGTTGTTTGGCAGTCCTGCCACATGACTGTCCCCAGATGGAGGCCTGAGGGTGGGAAGGGTCAGGGAAGCCAAAAGAAGGGAGGGTGCTGTGGGACTTCTGCAGCATTCATGCACCTCCATGCACACATGCTGATGTGTGAGCCCCAGCAATGGGGAGGATGAGAAAATAGTAGAAAAACACCCAGATGGCTAGATGAAGACCACTGCCCTGCAGGCTCTGCACCTGGTTGCTGAGAAATGCTGTAGCCATGTGGCATCAGGGCACAGGCAAAGGTAAGTCCTGGGGAAGCCGGGGAGATGAGGCTTGGGGGGTAGGTCAGAAAGGGGCAGTTGTGAAGGAAGGAGATAAAAATGTAAATAAAAAAGCACTTTTGTTGTGGAACCTCATAATAATGATTATCCTGGTCAATACTATTGTAAGTATCTTGGAACTCAGATCAGAACAGGTGCTTTTAAAAAGTTAGCAATTTATTGTATATACAACCCCCCTTAAAACAACATACAAGGATTTCAAAATTTTGTTGATTTGGTGTCAAATTTTTGTAAAAAGAAATTAATTGTTGTAGGAGATTTTAACCTTACTTGGCAGTGAAAAGATATAACATACAAGAACACCCTGCTTGGTTCCAGATTACAACGATTGATAACTACACCAACCCAATTCAACTTGAAATCAAATAAACATACACTACTTAACTGGTTTCTTTCAAATAGAAATGATTATATTGTAGCTAGTTGTATGGTTTCAGATTGTATTAGTGACCACCAGCCTATATTTGGAATTTGGAAATGTGAAGGTGGGGCAAACCTTCCCCAAAGCTTTTAGAATTAAACAACTATTCTAAATTAGTTGTTTCTGATTTCTTGCACAGATTATCAGAAGTGGATTGGTCATATTTAAAAATAATACCAGACGTAGATTGTGCACTTGACTGTTGCATTGAAACCTTTATGGAAATAGTGAATTCATGTGTCCCAGTCATTAAAAGAAGAGTGAGTGGAAGAAATTCTAAGTGGATAAATAAAAATTCTTTTAAACTAATGAAAGACAGAGGTGCCCCTGGCTAGCATATAAAAGAAATAACTCTTTAATGACCTAAATGAATACAGGAAAAGAAGAAACAACTGTAAATGGGAAATAAAATTGACTAAAATCAACTTCTTTAACCAGCAACAAGTGGAGAACCTGTCAAACACTAAAAGATTCTGGGGTACTATTAGATCGCTTCTTTCCCTCTCCACTGTAAACAGCTTTTGCATGTCTAGGAATGGAGAGTTGCTGACCTGTCCTGTTACAATTGCTGAGGAATTTAATTCACAGTTTACAGATTTGGACCCTTATTGGATAGGCTTAAACGGTAAAGTATGTTCAATCCAAGATGTCAGGCTAGAGAGGTTGAGCGCTTTCTTAAACACCATGAGAAGTGCAGAAGTGCTACAACTTCTTAAGAAGTTAAAACCTGATAAATCCCTTGGCTGTGACTAATTGTCTCTTAAACTTTTGGCTCTTGTGGCTTCAGAAGTAGCCTGTCATATCAACATTTTATTTAACCTGTCCTTTCAACTTGGACAAGTTCCAAAACTATGGAAAAAAATCCTGTTATTCCAGTACATAAATCAGGTTTCTATTCCAATTTCTGTAACTATCATCCTAGTTGAGACTTTTCGGCCCTGTCCAAGGAACAACAGAAAATAGTTTATCAGCAACTTAAAGACTCCACTGAGATGTATAACTTAATTTCCACCAACCAACATGGATTTGGGTGGGGGGCACAGTACAATACTGAGACTGCCTTGGTTGGGTTCACAGGCACAGTCCTAAGGGCTACTGAGTCTGGTTGTCTTACAGGGGCTATGTTTGTGGACTTAACCAAGGCATTTGACTTGGTTGACCACTCTTTTTTGCTAAACTGTCTAAAGAGTGTGGGGTGGTGTAATTCTGCCGTGACTTGGTTTAGTGATTACCTTTCTGGCAGATCACAATGTGTAAAATTTGGTGGTGCACTTTCATCTTATATACTGGGCCTCTTGCTTTTTACCCCTCTTTATGGACCCTATTTCTCATGTTACTCATAACCATGACTTGTTTTTATATGCGGATGATGCAGTGTTACTAGTCCACAACTCATCTGTATATGAAATTAATTCTATCTTGACCCACGAATTCACTAAGTGTAAGACTGGTTTGCCAGAATAACTTTGTTTGGAACAGAACAAAAACTAAAACTATGTTATTTGGCTCTGTACCCAAATTTCAGCAATTTTACCGAGATTTCAAAATTTATTCCACTGATGGATGTTTACTTGAGTATGTTGACTCATTTAAATACCTTTGAGTCACATTAGATCCATGCTTAAATTTTAACTTACTTCTGGACAAAACTTCTACTAAGATTCACTCAAAAATTGGTACACTTTATCGAACTCATAATTTCCAAACTAAAAAAAAACTTGCATGGCCATAGTATGGCAAAGCCTCTTACCAGTCTTGAATTACGTTTCCATTGTTATTGATTCTGCACTAGCTAGTACTGTGTCCAAAAAATAAGTACTGCTACAAAAAAAATGGTAAATTTGCACTCTTGGCACTACACCATACCCATCATCCAAATTTTGAAAAATCTTGGCTGGTTATCAGTCCACAATAATTATATACTGTTTTTATCTCAGTTTCTGTTTACAGTTATTAATTCTGGTGTCCCTGTTTCCTTAAATAAACTCTTAGTCAAATGCACTCCTACTTATGTATCACAATCTTCAAATGGACCCCAATTGGTTAAACAATTTGTACATACTGCAGCTGGAAAATGAACTTTTGTGCACTGTGCAGCCTCTCTGTGGAATTCTTTGCCAACACAACTAAAGCAACTCTCATCCTTCAAACTTTTCTCCTCATCTGCCTCGGAATATTTTAAAAATCTTAATGTGTGTTCATTCAGATTGTATTGAGTGCTGTATTTATTGTAACTGTTCTTTGTATTTTATATTGTATGTATTTTCTGTAATTATTATGACCTCAGGACATACCTGAAAAGGAATGTATATTCCAGTGTGCCTACCTGATACTCAAATAAAAATCAAATTGATGTCCCTAGTGTTCTTAGCTATGTTATCCTCTATGATTGAAATCATTGCTTTGGTGTCATAAATTTGTAATTTATTGATTTTAACCTCTTCTTTAACTTATTTAAAATATGTAATCAGTTCAGCCATCATATTATGCAAGGAGTCTATTTGAAGCATTAGTTTATCCAGGTGTCAATGGGAAACTGCAAGACCACTTCAGTAGAGGCAGCATTAGCATCTGAAATCCCAACTCCTTTCATAGATCTTTTGTTTCTTCTACCAGATCTTGCCTCAGCCTGATTTAAAGTTTCCATTTCTACTTTTTATTCTTCAGCCATGTTCTTTGACTTAAATGGAAAGGGTCTGTGAAAGACTTGTTGTGCCATGAACACCACCACAGACTCCACTGATTGGAACATCATAAGTTAGATTTTTAACTGAGAAAAGTTGGCAAAAAATGAGAATTTTGTTTTGACTCACCCAACATTTCTTTACAGAAACTGAGTACAAATAAAATTTGTTAGCTAATACTTTGGAAGAACAACTTTGTAAATCGGTACAGGTGAGTAGTCGCAGAGCACAGCTCAGTGTGATCAACTGCTTCAGCTGCATTCGATGGACCCCAAACATGTGACTGTTTAGAGTTCAAACACTAAATGGTCATGGGCCTTTGCAAGTGAGTGGCAAGTGAAGCTGGGAAGCCAATCAGAAGTAAATTGTCCACATAGCAGCCTAGTAGGCATGACCATTTACCCACCAGGGATGATCCACCCAGATCAAGGTAGAGTATGCAGCAGTCAGCAAACATTGTGGTGGCTAGGGCAAAGTAACAAATGTTCTTGTATGTTACATGCCATTTAGAAAGATTATTTCTGTTTGTGCAGAGAAAAACCAGGAGACCATAGGTAATACCTGGCAGCAGCACCCATTGAGCTATGGCCAGGCAAGCAATGGGGCCAGATAATGTCAGAACCTGTAGACCACATCTAGTTTCAAACAGACAGATTTACATGTTGCCATGAAGAAAGATTATGAAAGAAATCCAAAGGGGGTCAAGCATAACTCCACGGTACTTGAAACTGCTGTCTCCCTTTAACAGGACCCATCATCAATGGGTCAGGAAAGCCGTGGCATTCCTAACCAGAGTTTAGATCTAGAGCCAAATAATATATATGTGCTATTTCTACTAGGATTGATCAGAATCAGGAGATTCCATTACATTTCTCATCCATCAGATTATCAGAAATCACTTTTCCAAGTCCAGTTCTGTTCTGATCCCATTTAAGGCATCTAAATCAGAGTCAGAAGTGGGATATCCAGTTCTGCATCTGACTACTTGTTAAAACCTCCCCCATCCAGTGTACAGAGTAAAGGACCAAAATAGCTGACAGAAAAAAAGACCTCACTCATCCCCCACCCATGTGTCTCCCCTCCTAGGCTCCTTTACCTCAATACTGCTGCTGCCCAGGGTCCCTCTCCTTTCAGCTATGCTGTAAAGTACAGACTGAAGTGTGTGCTGCTGGTGTTTGTGACACTGAGAGACTGGAGGTACTGAGAGTCTAGCTTCAATAAACGTAATAAGGATTTATACTTAGTCCAAAGAGATCCTCCTCCACAACTACCAAACCTGACACCTGACACTGACCACACAGTACAGCACCACCAAGTTGTTCCCCAAGTAATAGCTTGGTCTCAACCCAGAATATTTAGAAATAAACCAGTACCAAAGATAATGCTTTCCAGTTTGACTGAGAAATAAAATAACCCCTATCCTGGGTATTATGGTCCTCCCTGAGTGACTTGATAAAAAATAACTGTGGTGTTGGCCTACTACAACAAAACACTCAGCATATTTCTGATTGTTCTGGGTCAGGACCAGACTGTCTACAAGTTTGGGGGGGGCAACTTGGAGACAGGGTATGATGGTTGGAGGTAGGTTCAGTTGCTAGGAAGGGGGTGTCCTTGGACCATACACTCATTCGCTGAAAACTGGACCCTCACTGCATCGAATCCAGTCCACCAGTGCCACTGGCACCAGAGGCACATGCTCTGACAGGAATCTGCAGCACAGTCAAATAAAGGGGAACCCGAGCAGTAGCAGTCTTAAGGTAAGGGAGCCTGAGAGGGAAAACACAAGGATGGAGAAAGGGGAAGCACTTTTTTTCTCATCTACAGGGTCCTTTACTGTATGTACTGGGTTGGGGAAGGTTTCAACATGCAATTGGATGTGGAATCAGATTCTAATTTGTTTTTTTGGAAATCAGAATGTTTGGCCTTCAATTAAAAAAAATCAGAATCTAAAAAAACAAAAAGCTCAGTATCCAAGATATCTGATTCTGTAAAATGGATTCTGATAACCCCACTCCCTTTAGTTTAACAATAGTTTGCAGTCACAGTATGCAGCCAAGCTTGAATGAGGGAAAAAGAATGTGAGAGAGTTTGTCAGCTATGAAAGATTTCAAAAGACATGTAATGCAAGACTACATCATCAATATACAGCAGAGTGCTACAGTGGGTGGTGATAACATGGAGACAGTTAGCCTTGAGGAACATTAACAATAATGTGTGCTAAGGCTGAGACAGAGTGCATCCTGAATTGCTTCTTTCTGCCAGACAAGTAGTTAGACAACTCATCTGCAGCAGCAGGAGAAACACTAAGGGAAGTTAGCTTAGAGAAAAGTAGTGCATGATCGACCAGGTGAAACACTTTAGTGAGGTCGATGAACACTGCTCTAGTTAGTTAGCTAGCACTAATGGCCAGAGTAATATCATTTGTGAGATTAGCCAAAGCTGAGAAGGTACCATGATTTTCCCTGAACCCATTCTGGACTGGAGAAAAGAGGTTATATGTCATTATATGATGCATGAGTTGTGAGATTACTATCTTCTCAACAAGCTTTGCAAGGCCAGAAAAAAATGACTGTCTGCCAATAGTAGTCTATATTTTTGTTTCACTTGATTTGTATACTGGGACAATTGAGGTGGTGGCTGACCTTACTACCTTGCTTACACAACTGCCTACACATCTGGGATAACCCTAGATATGAGAGAGAGAGAGAGAGAGAGAGAGAGAGAAAGAGATGGAGGGAGAGACAGCATACATAATGATATTTGCTAGTGGTTCTGATATGTATAGAGCAGTCATAGTTAACAATTTGGGGTCCAGATTGTACACGCCTGCATTATTATCAGGGATAATGCCAGTTGGCATCATTTTGACCTCTAATTCCCTTACTACTTGGAGGTAGAAGGGGAGAGCAAAATAATCCAGTATCAGTAGAGGAAGCAGCAGGGGGCCAAAACACAGGAATCAGAGGCAATATTGGAGTTAGTCAAGTAGATAAAAAAAAACTCCAAGACAGGGAGAAAGGCCAATCATTATCCTATCCCATAATTTAATTCATTTGATCCATTGAACTCCCTGTCTAATGAAAATGCCCATCTATCAGGGGATGAACAGGGTAATCATGACCCAATCTCATTTGTATCACTGTCAGCTGAACATAATACAAATCAGGCAAATAATGAAAGTGACAAAATAAATCTAATACAATTTACTAACAGTGAGTCAAGTGGAAATCTTATGTTCAATTGGATCCCCTAATGGAAATAGAAAATGAAGAGCCATGTCAAGTATTTGTTACAGGTAATTCCATTATAAAACATCTGGATCGACCGATTTGTGATCCTGATAATTATAATAGAACAGTTTCATGCTATAAAGGTGCTAAAATTATGGCTTTAACAGTCAGATTAGATAATATTCTAGCAAAAGCAGGTAATAATCCATTGGTAGTACTACATGTAAGCACAAATGACACTGCTACCCATTTACTGCAAAACATGAAAGAAGACTTTGTGTCTATAACCAATAAACTTGTTGATAAAAACTGCACTATTATAATATCAGAGATACTCCCAGTGCCAAAAGCAATGGAATTTCATAAAAATAAAATCAAAACCATAAATGAATGGTTAAGACAATGGTGTCTTATTTAAGATATCAAATGCATTATGCATTGGGAGGAATTTCAAAATAAAAATGATTACTATTGTGCCAACGGACTTCATCTTAGTTGGAAGGGATGTCACTTCTTGGGAAATAAAATTCTCACAAACATCAATATAGCTTTAAACTAGTTACTGAGGGGGAAATTAGTGACCTTATTGTTTCACCTATAATGAAGGTCCATATTAATCCAACTATAAGTAAGGAGAAAGAATCCGAACCACTAATACTACCTCTGAAAGCTGATATTGGTGGGAGAGTGTGGATGAGGGCTGCGTTTTATTTTTAAATGAAACATTAAGTGCTTGTATACCATTATGAGGATTTGTTTTAGTTTGAGCCCTGCTGCTACCTAGCAACGGTATCCAGGAAGAGAGACTGCTCTCAGACTAAGATGGCTACATTTGTAGTTGTACTGTTAAAATTCTAGCTGACTATTGTGTGTAACTACACTATTACTACTCAGCTCCTAGGGTTGACACATATTAAATATTTAATTTTTTAAGCTCATTTCCCACATGCTGCACTCTTAACCTCAGCCAAGCACTTATGAGGCACTGTATGCTACTTTAGCAAGCCCTGCTGCAAGTGCTGGCACTAATACTACCTCTGAAAGCTGATATTGGTGGGAGAGTGTGGATGAGGGCTGTGTTTTATTTTTAAATGAAACATTAAGTGCTTGTGTATACCTTTATGAGGATTTATTTTAGTTTGAGCCCTGGCTGCTACCTAGCAATGGTATCCAGGAAGAGACACTGCTCTCAGTCTATTGTGTCACTGAACTAAGACGGCTACATTTGTAGATGTACTGTTAAAATTGTAGCTGACTATTGTGCATAACTACGCTATTACTACTCAGCTCCTTGGGTTGACACATATTAAATATTTAATTTTTTATGCTCGTTTTCCACACACTGCACCCTTAACCTCAGTCAAGCAATTCCAGGGCATTGTATGCTGCTTTAGCAAGCCCTGCTGTGAGTGGGGCGAGCAGAGTGGGGCGCGCTGCACAGCGAGCTGAGACGCAAGCAGAGACACACTCGTCTGCGTGTGTCTGATGTGTCCACTGAGGACACTGAGACAAAGACATTGAAAACTCTCTACAAGATTCCTGAATAGAGACAGAAATATACCGTGGCCCAGATATTCAAAAGGGTTGCGCATGGCACAACAGTGTTGTGCCATGCACAACCCACTGATGCACCCCGCTGCATATTCAAACAGGAATTGCACCTGGCACAAATCCCAATGCACCAGAGCACATCAGTAATGTATGCAGGTGCAGGTAGGGAGGGCGTGACCATGCATACTCTGCACCACCCAATATTCAGCCCGGGATGTGCTGAGCCATGCATGTGCAATCCCTACTAGCACAGCAAAATGTTGATCCAAAAAAAAAAGGAGCAACGGCTGGCCACCCACAGGTGAGCTGCCATACTGCTGGGTGCAACACGGCAGCTGTCACCAGTGGGTGGCCACCCGAGCTCCGGCTGCACCTCCATGGCGGTGACCCCCATGCCCAATTGCAGCTTAAGTAAACAAAAGATTAATCCCAAATCCCTGGTGGTCCAGTGGACCTGCCCGCCCGATCGCGGGCAAAGGAAATAATGAAAATCCCTATCATCCCTGGTGGTCAGTGGACCACCGTCTCAATCGTGGGCTGAAATAATAAATGAGATAACCTATATCTGGTGGTCAGTGGACGCTGTCTACCGATCGCAGGATAAAATATATATATTGCCAAAACCTATATCCTGGTGGGTCCAGTGGATTTGCCGATGTCTAATCGCTGGCTGAAGTAGAACAAAGAACCCATATCCCGGTGGTCCAGTGGACCCCTCCCACCCGCCCACTGATGCCCACCACCCCGCCTCCCCAGGTCAGTGGCAGCAAGAGCATTCACCCACCTGCTGCCCCATCACTCGCTGACTGACACCATAGAAGAGCTATATGATTGGTTCACGCAGCATGAGCCAATGTGCATGCAGCCTGTACCAGACATATCCAGATATGTGAATGGATCCATTCACATATCTGGATGCATAGTACAGAGCCGGAGCGTATGCCCATTGGCTCACGCTAGGGACCAATGGGCATATAGCCCTACCTACAGTGTCAGTCGGCAGGCGGCAGGGCGGCAGGTGGTAGAAGCACCCGCCACTGACCTGGGGAGCGGGCGGTGGGGATCAGTGGGCGGTGGGGAGGGGGTCTACTGACCACCAGGTATATGGGTTTCTTTATTTTTACTTAAGCCTCGCGATCGGCTGTCAGTGGTCCACTGGACCGCCAGGGATATAAGTTTCAGCAATATATATATTTTTATCCCACAATCGGGCAGACAGCGGTCCACTGGACCATCAGGGATCTAGGTTATCTCATTTTATTACTTCAGCCTGCGATCGGGCAGACGGTGGTCCACTGGACCACCAGGGATGATAGGGATTTTCATTATTTACTTAGCCAGTGATCGGGTGGGCAGAGGTCCACTGCACCACCAGGGATATAGGATTCGGAAATAAATATATTTTTAACCCGTGATCAGGCAGACAGTGGTCCACTGGACCACCAGGGATTTAGGATTATACTATCTTTTACTGCAGCTCGTGATCGGGCTGTGGGGCACATTGCCGCACTGCAGGGGGCGTCGGTCCCCGATGGCTGCTGCCTGGCATGGTGCCAGGTGCAAGTAGTCAGAGATCGGTGCACCTGCATGCAAATGGGGCCATAATGACATACAAATGGCCTCATTTGCACCTTGCATACATTATGGTCCTATTTGCATGTCAACTTTTGATTATCGCGGTTGCTGCACTTTGCACAATGGAACTTGTGCTAGCATATCCCCATGCTCCACTCTGGCCACTGGTGCTGGTGCAGTGCCACTGCACCATGCGCACTGCAGGTGGCCAGGGTGTGATATTCAACGATGCTGAACCATGGCGCAGCTCTGTTGAATATCGCCCGGTCAATGCCCTTGTGCAGCCAAGTTGCACTGCGCCCAGGCTTGCGCCACAGCCTGGCACAGTTTGAATATCTGGGCCCTTGTGTCTACTATGGCACAGGCTAAATCCAAGAAAGGTAAATATACAAAGAAGAAATCATGTTCCCAGTGTAAAATGTATTTAAATGATACACCAGATCAAGAGTTTGTTTGTGATAAGTGTAACTTGATTATTGTGCTACAAGAGAAGATTCAGCAGTTACATGAGCGACTTGAAACCTAAAAAGAGATAACACTGCTAGAAAATGTTATTGATGAAGCAGCAAGGGAAGCCAGTATCAAGTTTACAGAATCTGTTAAAAAAATGATGAAACAGCCAGGAAGACCAGTTTGATGTACACAGACTCTGCTAATAAAGATGACCAAAAACCCATGTTTTCCCATGTACAACTTCTGCAAAAACCTAATATGTCTACCCCTAACTGTGTGCACAAGCACGCTATACAACCTATTACCCTTCAAAATAAATGTGAAATTATATCACTTGATCCAGTTGGCAATGCTGATAACCTACCAACTTCCAAAGTTTATGAAACTGAGCATTCCCCTTTAAAAACTCCACTGGAATATAAGACATGTGGTAATACTTCTGACAACCACAGAGATATAGTAGTAATAGGAGACTCATTATTAAGGGGACTTGATACTGTGGTGTGTGAAGGGTGTAAAGCATACACCACAGTTAGTTCACTCCCTGGGGTAAATACCAGGGATGTTGTGACGTTGTTAGATGGACTTCTTGAAAATACTAAGAAGCCCCTGGTCCTTCTGCATGTTGAGGTAAATAACCTTCTTTCTTGTACCATGGCTGATACCCAAAATGATTAAAAAACAATTGTTAGGAAAATTAAAGACAGAGGGGGTGATATTATATTGTCTGGAGTTCTACCCATTATTGGGAATCAGTCATATAAAAATAGTCAGGCTCAAAAATTAAATAACTGACTGAGGCAGTTTTGTTTATCTGAAAACATTGACTATATGGATAATTCCCAAATGTTTAAAAACTCAGCTTGTTATCAAAAGATGGGCTATACCTTAATTTACTTGGTATAAGGGTGATGGGCAAAAAATTAATAAAGTCATTAGATTTCATTTAAACTGGATTATGGGGGCAATGCTTCACAGAAATATAAATATTCCTGACATCCACTTCCACAAAATCAAAACTTGGATGGAATGGGGTATTAATGTCAGAAATTTAACCAACAAATTTGTTGAATTTTAATTACTCCCTAGTACTAATAACATACACATTGTGTTAATTACAGAAACTCGGTGTGATGTAAAAGATTCCTGGGATAAAAATAGTCAGGGCTATAATGTGTATTTTAAGAATAGAGATTATAGAAAAGGTGGTGGTGTAGCCATATACTGTATATATCTATGAAACAATTATGCGTGAAGAAATTGTAGTTAATACTAATTTGGAAATCATTTGGATTAGATTAACCCCGTGCTTAGGTCCTCCAATTACCCAGGGTTAAGTGTATCGACCCCCCCATGACCCCTAAAAATGATGAGGAATTGTTACACTTCATAGGGATTCTTGACCCAGCTAATAGCATCATGATTATGGGTGACTTTAATTTACCCAGTATAAACTGGGCATTGGCATCTGCACTAACAAAAATGGATGGGTGTTACTTGGATTTATTCAGTGAAATGGGGTTAGAACAATTAGTGAAACATACTACGAGGAATGAAAAAAATATTAGATCTCATATTAACAAATACTGTTCATTGTGTATCTAATGTTGAAATAAAGGCTCCGCTAGGAAACAGCGATCATAATACTATCCATTTTATGATACCACATGGGAAAACTCGAATTGTTACTGGTGTCACTGAAGTTTTGGACTTTAATAAAGCAAATTTTATTAATATCAAAAGCAACTTAAATTGTTGTGAGTGGCCTAAATTATTTGCCAACTTGTCTGTTGATTCTAAATGGTGTGTTTTAATGAATAAATTAGAACATCTAATTAAAACTAATGTCCCAACAAAAAAGAAATACGGCACCAAATACAATACAAGTCCAGGATGGATGAGCCCTAAAATAAAGGCCTTAATCAATAAGAAAAATAAACTATTTAAACAAATAAAGAAAGGCTTTTCCCATCTAAACATACAATATAGACAGCTGTTAAAAAACATTCAAAATAGTATTAGAAAAGCAAAGTCTAAATTTGAGTTGAATTTGGCATCAAAGGCTAAAGACAACAAAAAAGCCTTCTTCTCTAAAATAAATAATGTCAAGGGGAATTCAAATGTTATAGGTCCATTTACTACAAATACAGGCAGTTTAGCAAATAACCAAGAGGCAGCAGATATTTTATTTATTTATTTTATTTATTTATTTAGTTCATAAATCGGATTTACAACCTTTGAGTCACAGACTCATTTGCAAAGGCACCTCGTCACAGGGAGGGGAACAATATATTGGAGGCAGTATAACGCAGTGGTCTAAGGCTCTGAGCTGCAAATCTGGTGACATCCAGCAGACCAGACCTGGGGTTTGAATCCCACAGCTTCCACTTGCATACTGTGTGACCCTGAGCAAGTCACTTGTGCTCCCAGGTCGCTCCTGTAAAAGAGCTTTCAGCTTAGTGTGCTATACCTGGTTAAACAACTAAATAAAAAAAAAAAACAACAAATAGTGTGATGAGACAGGGTGGAACAATACAGGTGCTATACATAGCATAAGACATAGGTATTTTACCAAAGCACATTATACATAGCATAAAGCATAGGTAGTTTACCATAGTACAGAGCAGAAAACACTGTTAGGACCTGGTAGGTCATGCAGGCAATAGCCAGAGGAAAATGGAGTGGGGCAGGCTATCGAGCCTGGAGAACAGCGGCAGGCCTTACCATAGGCATGTACACTTCCGAGTGCCAAGTAGGTGGTTGCGTAGGGCAGCTTTGAACTGACCAATTTTAGGGGTGTTTGAAATGTGCTTGGGGAAGGAGTTATACCAGGACAGTGCTCTGTAATAAAAGGAACTTTGGGAAAGGGAGGTCCTGGCTCTAGGCACCTGGAAGGTGGCCTTGCAGGTGGTATGGGTGGAGGTTGAGTGGGAAGCAGGCTGGAGTTGAGCAGTGACACCAGGGGGACACAGTCCAAGAAGAGTCTTTTTTGCTAGTATACCAGTGTGCTATTGCAGATGTTCTTCCAGATTGAGTATGTTCGTGGTGGTATAGAGCCGGAATGTGTGGGTTCCACTTGGGGCACCAGCCAGGAGCCTGCAGGCTTTGTTGGTGGAGGTCTGGACTTTGGTGAGGGTAGTGGGGCCAGCGGCTGCGTATATGGGGAGGCCATAGTCAACTAGTGACAGGATGGAGGAAGTGATGGCCAAACGTAGGGCGAAGCCAGGGAAGCAGTCTTTGTGACGATAGAGGAGCCCAATCTGGGTGTTCATGGCAAAGGATAGGGCACTGATATGGGCATGGAAGGAGAAGACCAAATCAAAGGTGATGCCCAGATATTTGTATGTTGACACCTGCTCAAGGGGATGGAGGGTGTTGGGAAGTATGGAGAGAGGGGCATTTTTGGAGCTACTTTGGTGGTGTGTAAAGATCATTGACTTTGTTTTCTTGAGATTCAGGACCAGGCGGTGGTCGAGGAACCATTTTTCAGCTTGGCTGAAGGAGGTTTGTAGGCTGTTCTGGAGAGTGGCGGATTGGGGTGCGAGGAGAGCAGGACTGCATCATCTGCATATAAAAGCAGATTTCCTGCACAAGAGCTGGGAAGGGTGTTCAGGAAGAGACTGAATAATGTGGGGCCCAGAATGGAGCTTTGCGGGACTCCTGAGAGGACAGGCAGAGCCGAGGATAGGCAACCAGTTAGCTTGACGCATTGGGATCTACCATAAAGGTAGCTGGAGAACCAGGCTAATGGGCCAGATGACAGCCCTACTTTACAGAGGGTGTCAAGCAATAGTGGGTGGTTCATAGTGTCAAAGGCCTTGGACAGGTCAATGAATACTGCCCCAGCCAATTCCCTGGCATCTAAAGCAGAGTGTATATGGTGGGAGAATTCCAGTAGAGCTGTGGTGGTGCTATGACCTGGGCGGAAGCCATGCTGTTCATGGCACAGAATGTTGTGGCTGGATAGATAAGTTACAAGTTGTGTGGATATACAAAATCAGTATTTGTCTTCAGTATTTACAACAAATATATCAACTAGAAACGGGACATATGAGACCTCTGTACCAGGACAAGTTAAAATCCAAGCAAAAGATGTATTGAATAAATTAAAGCAAGTAAACATCAATAGATCCTCTGGCCCAGATGAAATCCATCCAAGGGTATTAAAAGAACTTGCAAAATATATCTACTTACCCTTAACTAATATTTTTCAACATTCATTAGATACTGGAGAAGTCCCCTATGATTGGAAGGTAGCAACTGTGATTCCTATTCACAAATAAGGTCCAAAGAATAAACCCACAAATTTTAGACCTATTAGCTTTACTTCTATCATTGGGAAAATTTTAGAAAGTTTTATTAAAGATTCTATACTGGAGCATATGCAAAATAGGGAACAATTAGATACTGTATACTTCAACATGGGTTTACGAAATCTAGATCCTGCCTAACTAATCTATTAACTTTTTATAATAAAGTCACTTGTGCTGTTGATGAAGGCAGCACAGTGGATTTGGTATTTTTGGATTTTGCGAAAGCCTTCAACAAGCTGCCGCACATTGAGCTTCTCGATACACTAAGGGCATCCAATCTAAATAATAGTATTATAAACTGGATTGGTAATTGGTTGTAAGGGAGGAAACAGAGGGTTACTATTAATGGACAACTGTCAAATGGGCCCGGATTATGAGTGGTATTCCCCAGGAATCTGTATTAGGACCCTGTCTATTTAATATTTATGTTTTCACCCTAAAAATTGATAATGATAATATCTAGATGTTGAAATTTGCAGACGATTGTCATATAGGCACTATAGTCAGTAATAATAAGGCAAGATCCACCCTCCAGGATTGTCTGGATCAAATTTCATGTTGGTCCCATTCTAGTAAGCTTGCACTGAATAATGATAAATGTAAAATAATGCATTTGGGTATTCATAATCAACATTACCAACAGAAACTGGGGACAGAGACACTATATGAAACTACTCAAGAAAAGGATCTGGGAATACTGGTAATTCCTGATTTAAAATTTAGAAATCACTGTACCACTCAAGTTAATAGCGCAAACCAGAACTTAAACTGTATTCTTAGACATGTAGCTAGTCAATCCAAGGATGTACTTCTGCCACTATTTTCTTCCTTGGTCCAGCCACACTTGGAATATTACATCCAAGTCTGGTCCCCTTCCATTAAAGATCATGTGCAACGGTTTTTACACATTTTTTATAAAAGCTTGAAAAGCTGAAATTCAAGTCCCTGTGTCATAATTAATGTTTCTTGAAAATGTCATGCTGTTTGGTTTTGTAGTTTTCTTTAAATCAGTGCTTGTTAACTTGCTCTCCAGTGGCTGAAAACAGTGGAGTTATTTCTGTCCTCTCAGTCAAATTTAGAGTGCGATGACATCATTTTGGAGTAGCTTGCTGTTTCAGATTCCCAATCGGAGCAGTAGTGTGTAGAGTTAATGGTTTGCTGAGCTCTCCCATGTTTCTTACAAACCCAGTCTCTGGCTTGTGTTTAGATAGATCATCTTAAACTATATCATTATCTTCTCATAAAAAAGCTGATCATTTTAATTTTCAATGCTGAATTGAATTAGTGGAAATCTTTCTCTGTGAGAAATCAGTGTGTCTGTATCACAGCTCTCAGTTCTTTCTAATCAAAACTCAAGGTTGTTTTCTAACTATTTAACACGTGGCTATTAAATGAATATAAAATAAATCTAAATTTTGTTCATTCACAGAAACAGTTTGTCTTTGATGTAGCCTTCATAAATACATTCATGTAAGAACATTTTTTTCATGTCAGATTGATAAACAGTACATGTGCTTGAAATACTGTAGCAGAGTATGACGGACTCCTGTCAGAACTCATAAATTTCAGTTCTTTGGTGGTTTCTGTGTGAAAATACACCATGTTAGGTATAACTACAAACACTATGTGGCATCCTGATGTACCGTGTCTCTGCCCCACAGTTGAGGCAGCTGCATTCTGTTGCCACCAGTTCCCTGCCCCATAAGCCCCCTGCCTTCTGCTCCACATTTGAGGTTGCTGCATCCTGCTGTCCACCATCTTCTCCCACACAGTCAGGGATTATGCACCCTGCTGCCTCCATCCCCTGCCTAAAGAATCAGGGCTGCTGTACCCTGCTGCCCCCTGCCCTAACAGTTGGGGTTGTTGTGTCCTGCTACCCTCTCTCCCCCACCCTCACAGTTAGGGAAGCTGCACCTGTTACCACTTGTTCCTGTCTCCACAGCCAGGGCTGCTGTGCTGTGCTAAGCCCTAGAGTGCCAGGTTCCCTGCCTGCACAGCTGGGGCTGCTGTACCATGCTGCCCTAGCCACCAGAAGTGGGGCTTTTTGCTTCATGCTGTTCACTTCTATTGCCCCAACTGGGCAGGCTGCTGCACCACCTGTACCCCATCTCACAGTCAGGGCTGCTGTACCTTGATGCCCCCTGTGTTCTGCACCACAGCCAAGGCTTCCACATCATGCTATCCTCTATCCCTTGTTACCAGAGACAGGGCTGCTGCACCCTGCTCCTTTCTACGCAGTTGGGATAGCTATGGCCTGCTGTGTTGTAGAGCCCCATGCCTCTGCAGTTTGGGCTGCTGCACCATGCAGCCACTTGCCACAAGATTCAGGGCATTTGCTGAACCCTGTTGGATGCCCCCACAGTTGAGGCAGTTGCACCCTGCTGTCCCCCTGCCACCAGAGTCAGATCTTTTGCTACACCCTGCTGCCCACATCCCTTGTCCCAAACAGGCATGGCTGCTGCACCCTGTCCCCCAGTTTGGGCTGCTATATCCTGATGCCACCACTGTCTCCTGCCTGAGGGTACAGGGCTGCTGCATCCTGCTGCCCTCTGTCCCCACCCCCAAGGTCCGGGCCACAGCACTCTGTTGCCCCCTGTTCATATCTCCACAATCAGGGCTGCTATGCTGTGCTACACCCTAAAGTCTCATGCTGCCTGCATCCAGTTGTGGCCGTTGAACCCTGCTATGCACTTCCATTGCCCCAGAAGGGCTGGGCTGCTGCACAGTGTGCACCCTGTGCTATTGTCAGGGCTGCTGTAACCTGATGCCCACCTGTGTCCTGCCCCACAGTCAAGGCTTCTGCACCATGCTGTCCTTTGTCCCCTGCCACCACTGTGCCCTGCTGCACCACACAACCCCTTGCCTCCACAGGCAGGGGACAGAGTGCAGCAAATGCCCATACTCTTGTGCTGCATCCTTCCCGAACAGCTGGGGTTGCTGCACCCTGCTACCCTCTCTCTCTCTCTCTCTCATGTGCACAGTCAGGGACACTGTACATGTTGCCCCCTGTTCCTATCTCAGCAGGGTGTTGCAAAGGATCTGACTCTGGTGGCAGGGGGACAGCAGGGTGCAACTGCCTCAACCATGGAGGCATGCAACAGGGTGCGGCAAATGACATGCATCTTGTAGCAAGTGGAGCATGGTGCAGCAGCCCTAATTGCAGAGGCATGGAGCTCTAGGGCACAGCAGGCCATAGCAACCCCAACTGTGTGGAAAGGAGCAGGGTGCAGCAGCCCTGTCAGTAGTGACAGGAAATAGAAGACAGCATGGTGCAGAAGTCCCAACTGTGGGGAAGAACACATAGGGCATCAGAGTACAGCAGCTCTGTCTGTGAGATGGGGTACATGTGGTGCAGCAGACCTGACCATTTGGAGCAATGGAAGTGGGTAGCAGAGTGCAGCAAAAGCCCCGCCTCTGGTGCTAGGGCAGCATGGTGCAGCATCCCTAGCTGTGGAGGCAGGGAACCTGGCACTCTAGGGCATAGCACAGCACAGCTGCCCTTACTGTGGAGACAGGAATGGGGCAACAGGTGCAGCATCCCTAACTGTGAGGGTGGGGGAGAGAGGGCAGCAGGGTGCAGCAACCTCAATTGTTTGGGCAGGGGGCGGCAGGGCACAGTAGTCCTGATTCTTTAGTTAGCAGATGGAGGCAGCAGGGTGCGTAATCCCTGACTGTGTGGGAGAAGACCGTAGGCAGTAGACTGCAGCTGCCTCAACTGTGGGGCACAGACACGGTGCATTAGGATGCCACATAGTGTTTTTAATTATATACGTACATAATGTATTTTTACACAGAAACCACCAAAGAACTGAAATTTGTGAGTTCTGACAGTACATGTGCTTGAAATACTGTAGCAGAGCGTAACAAGCAACTGTTTGTTAATCTGACATAAAAAACATTTTCTTACATGATTGTATTTATGAAGGTACATCAAAGACAAACTTTCTGAGAATGCACAAAATTTTGATTTATTTTATATTCATTAAACAGCCCTGTGCCAAATACTTAGAAAAAAATTAAGATTTGATTAGAAAGAACAGAGCTGTGATACAGACAAGCTGATTCCTCACAGAAAAAGTTTTCCACTATTTCAATTTATTTATTTATTTTATTTATTAGAACATCAATTTAACAACCTTTGAGCCAGAGGCTCATTTACAAAGGTACCTCATCACCGTGAGGACAAAACAGTGCAAGAAACAAACATCAAGGCAGACAAAAAATCAGAGTACATTTAGGAATCAGCCAAAAATACAGGCATATGTCAAACACAGTATACAACAGGCTTACAAGTGCAATTCAGCATTGAAACTGAAATGATCAGTTTTTTAAAGGAAGAGGATGATATATTTTAAGCTGGTCTATCTAAACACAAACCAGAGACTGGGTTTGTAAGAAACATGGAGAGCTCAGCAAACCATAAACTCTACAGAGTGCTGCTCTGATTGGGAATCAAACAGCAAGCTACTCCAAAATGATGTCATCACACTCTAAGCTTGACTGAGAGGACAGAAATAACTCCACTGTTTTCAGCCACTATAGAGCAAGTTAACAAATGCTGATTTAAAGAAAACCACAAAACCAAACAGCATGAAATTTTCAGGATACACTAATCATGACACAAGGACCTGAACTGCAACTTTTTAAGCTTTTAGTAAAAATAAGTAAAAACCGTTGCACATGATCTTTAAAGATGACATTTCAAAACTCAAAAGGGACCAGCGAAGATTTACCAGAGCTATTACGGGCATGGAAGGAAAAACTTAGAAGAGAGACTAAAATCTCTGAATATGTATACCTTGAACTACAGAAGATTGAGGGGAGATTTGTGCTTTATATATAGCTCATTAAAAGACTCTACCCTGGCAACAGGTTTAGGGTTAATTAAATCAGAACTTAGAGTCAGTCACCAAAAACATAACAAACGATTGTTGATGAGCAAATGGCACACACATAGAAGGAAATACTGGTTCAGTATAATAACTATTCCAATTTGGAATAGTCTTCCAACCCTAGTGGTGGATAGTCCTAGTATGGACTGTTTCAAAATCAATTTGGATTTAGTGATGCCTAACTCTACTATATATTGTGTAAACTCTTAGTTAAACAAAATGACAAGCATTGTGGACTTTTTTGTCTTCTGGCTTGTAATAATCTATGTAATCTATATAACATATATTACAGCAAAGGAACGTGTCCCCATCATTCTATTACATGCCAGAAGTATAAGAAATAAAATTGATGAACTACGACATTTCTTAATAACAAATCATATTGCAATTTGTTGTGTAACAGAGAAATGGTTTTAAGAGGGTGATTGGAATACTGATATTCCAGGTTACAGTAAAATCTATAAAAACAGGAAAGATAGAACTAGTGGAGGGATAGCTTTGTATATAGAAGATACTTATTAAGCTACTGAATAAAAAATGTGGTTAGTAACACATCTGAATTAGTTTGGGCCAAAATTAAATTACCTAATCAAACATTGACCATAGGGATAGGCTATAGACTGCCACATTTAAATGTAATAGAAACTAGTAGATTCCTTGATGATTTAGAAAATATTAACATTGATGCCAGTTATATTTTGATGGGTGATTTTAATTTCCCTACTATTAATTGGGACCTGCTTGAGGGCCAGGGTTCAAATGAAAACAGATTTATTGAAATTATAATTGCAAATAATTTAGAGCAAATAGTTAAACATCCAACAAGAGGGAATGAGACTCTTGACCTTATACTGTCTAATATCTATACAGACTTAAGAGAACCTGAAATTGTTCCCCCATTAGGAGATAGTGACCATTTAATGGTTAAAACCAGTATTATATTGGAAAATCTTATAACAAAAGGTATTACTTTGGTAAAAAAAATGTTTGCTGCTGAGTATAAACAAATAAATGACTGGTTAGCAACTTGGGACTGGCAAACTGATTTATTAAACCAAAACTTGGATGATACTTGGGAAATTACAAATAATAAAATCACATATTATATATCAAAATGGGTTCCCAATAGAAAAAAAATGTCATAACAATAGAGGATTACCCCATGGTGGAACTCAATAATAAAGAAACTTATTAATAAAAAGAAAAAAACTGTATAAAAAACATATCGAAACACCAACTGAGAACATATGGGATAGATACAAATCAATAACTAAAAAAATGAAATCCTGCATTAGGAAAGCTAAGGCAATGTTTGAATCAAAATTGGCCTCAGATACAAAAAATAATAAAAAACAATTCTTCAACTATATTGGATCCATGAAGGGTAATCAGAAAGTTGTGGGCCCTATAGTAAATTCTAAAAATAACACTATTAGTAATGAGATTGATTTTGCATGTGAACTTAATACTTTTTTTCTAAGTGTTTTTCAACCTAAACAACAAGGCCCAGATATTCAAACTGCCCCAGGCTGTGACGCAAACCTGGTGCAGCTCAACTTTGTTAGCGCAGGGTGTGGCCTGGGTCGATATTCAGCGGGCTGCTGTGGGCGATGAGCAGTTTTGAACATCGCACCCTGGCTACCCCCACTGTGCATGGCACAGTGGCACTGCACCAGCGCAAGTGGCCAGAGTGAAGCATGGAGATGCACTGGCGCAACTGCCATAGCACCATGCACAGCACCTGCGATATTCAAAAGGGGACATGCAAATGGGGCCATAATTTATGCAAGGTGCACATGGGGCCATTTGCATGTCATTATGGCCCCATTTGCATGCCATTAGCATGCATGTGCACCGATCCCCGACGACTTGCGCCTGGCGCCCTGCCAGGCAGCAGCCGTTGGGGACCAACGCCTCCTGCAGCCCGATCGCGGGCATTCCTGTACTATAAAAAAAACCCAGTCCAATATCCCTGGTGGTCCAGTGGACCTCTATGTGCCCAATGGTGGGCATAAGTATAGTCCCCCCCATGTCCAATATCCCTGGTGGTCCAGTGGACCTCTATGTGCCCGATGGCTGGCATCAGTATATTCCCCCCCACATCCAATATCCTGGTGGTCCCCCGTCCAATATCCCTGGTGGTCCAGTGGACCAATCTCTACATCCGGAACACATAATAGACCCCTTTATCACCCTGGTCGTTTTAGTGTACCCCTCCCCACCCACCCGCTGAGCCCCACTTCTCCCCCATCAGCCTGCGGGCGGCAGCAGACCACCTGCCTGCTGCCCCGCCCACCGACTGACAACTCAGTAGGGCTGCAGCCCATGGTACACTCAGACCACCAGGGTGGTAGGGATCTGTTATGTGTCACGGATGCCCGTGGATCGGGCGGCGACAGTCCACTGGACCACAGGATATTGGACGGGGATTATACTGATGCCTGCGATATCAGGCACACAGAGGTCCACTGGACCTCAGGATACTGGGACGGGGATTTCGCCCAGGGATGCCCACGATAAGCATGGCGGGTGCCACCAGGTGCAGCAGGAACTCAGGTGGTCACCCAAGGTGGCAGCTGCCATGCTGCGCCTGCAACGCGCCAGCTCACCTGTGGGTGCCATCACTTGTTCCTTTTTGGTTTAACTTTGTGCAGGCACAGGTAGGTGTTGCACGTGCATGACTCTGCACATCCGGGCTGAATATCAGGCTGTGCAGGTTATGCATGGGCACCCCACCTCTGCCTGCATACATTACTGATAAACCGGCATCAGGATTATCTTGGCCTTTTCCCTTTGAATATCGCGCGTAGTCGCGCCATCCAGTGGGTGCGTATGGCGCAATACTGTTGCGCCATGCACAACCCTTTTGAATATCTGGGCCCAAATGCTTAATGTACCACCTTTAAAACAAAGTGAATACAGTATATAGAATTCAGTCCACAAGAAGTACTTGTCAGCTGTAAGGACAACTAAATCAAATAGTTCGGCTGGACCAGATGGGATACCATCAAAATTTATTAAAGAAATTGCTACAGTACTGTTAGGCCCCTTAACCAATCTATTTAATAAATCACTTCAGGAGGGTAAAGTTCTCCTCCTTTGGAAAGAAGCTAATGTAACACCTTTATTCAAAAGTGGTGACAAGACTATGGTTGATAATTACAGACCTATAAGTCATAGAAACATAGAAACATAGAATTTGATGGCAGATAAGGACCGCTTGGTCCACCCAGTCTGCCCATTTCCCTACCTAATGGATAAGCTGCAGATCCTAGTTAACCAGCAGCCTACTTCTTCCTACCCCCCCCCAGAATTGCCTTATGACTGTTCCATACATGCTTGAATTCTACCACTGTTTTTGACTCCACAACCTCCTCCGGAAGGCCATTCCATGCATCCACAACCCTCTCTGTGAAAAAATACTTCCTTAAATTACCTCTGAGCCGCCTCTATCTTCAAATTGTGGCCCCTTGTTCTTGCACACCTCTTTTTTTGAAAGATGCTACCCTCTTGGACTTTGTTGATTCCCTTGAGGTACTTGAAAGTTTCTATCATGTCCCCCCTCTCCCTCCTTTCCTCAAGGCTATACATATTAAGCTCCTAAGTCTCTCTTCATATGTCTTCCAGTGCAGACCCTGCACCATTTTAGTTGCCCTCCTCTGGACAGCTTCCATCCTGTCTATGTCTTTGCGGAGATTGGGTCTCCAGAACTGCATGCAGTACTCCAGATGGGGTCTCACAAGCTGTCTGTACAGAGGGATAATAACTTCCTGTTTTCTACTGGTGATGCCTCTCCCTATGCATCCCAGTATCCCCACAGCCCTCCTTGCTGCCCTCTCACGTTGCTTGCCCACCTTTAGGTCATCTGATATGACTACCCCCAGGTCCCTTCCCATTTTTGTTGTTGCTTGTATCTCACCCCCCATTGTGTACTCTTCCCCTGGGTTTTTGTTTCCCAGGTGCATTACCTTGCACTTCTTAGCATTGAATCTAAGTTGCCATACATTTGACCATTCATCTAACCTTGCCAAGTCCCTTCTCATCCTTTCCACCCTACCTTGTGCATCAACTCTGTTGCAGATCTTTGTGTCATCTGCAAAGAGACATACTTTTCCTTCCAGTCCCTCTGCAATGTCGCTTATAAAGACATTGAAGAGGACCGGTCCTAATACTGAACCCTGTGGTACCCCACTAGTAACCCCCCTTTCTTCAGAGTGCACTCCATTTACTATTACTCTCTGTGTCCTATTCTCCAGCCAATTTTTTACCCAGGCTGTCATCTTGGGACCCACTCCCAGGCTGGCTAGCTTGTATATTAATCTTATGTGTGGGACTGTGTCAAATGCCTTGCTAAAGTCTAGGTAGGCCATGTCCACAGCCCCTCCCCGATCTACTACTTTGGTCACCCAGTCAAAGAAATCTATCAGATTTGTCTGGCATGACCTTCCCGCTGTGAATCCATGCTGCCTTGGGTCCTGTGCCCCTCTGGCCTCTAGATACTCGACAATTCTTTCCTTCAGAAGTGATTCCATCATTTTCCCTACCACTGAGGTTAAACTAACAGGTCTGTAGTTTCCTGCTTCTGCCTTTCTCCCACTTTTGTGAAGGGGAATCACATCTGCCCTCCTCCAGTCCTCGGGTACCACCCCATCCTCCCATGATTTGTTAAAGAGGGTAGTCAGTGGTGTCACTAGTTCTACCCTTAGTTCTTTTAGAATGCTGGGATGAATCCCATCAGGCCCCATTGCTTTGTCCACCTTCAGTTTTAAGAGTTCTTTCAGAACACTTTCTTCTGTAAATGTGCTGGTATCAACTTCTGTATCCAGAGTGTTTCTACTGTTTGTTTTAGGTACCTCCCCCTCTTCATTTGTAAATATTGAGTAAAAATATTTGTTTAGTATCTCTGCCTTTTCGCAGTCACCCTCTGCCCACCCTCCCTCCACTTTATTAAGCCTCACTATCCCTCCCTTGGTCTTCTTTCACTCCCTGATGTATCTATAAAAGGTTTTATCCCCCTTCTAAACTGAGTTGGCTATCTTTTCCTCAGTTTGGGCCTTTGCTGTTCTGACTGCCTTCCCAGCTTCCTTTTGCTTTAACTGATACAGTTCTCTGTCCTGCTCCTTCTGTGACTCCTTGTACTTCCTGAATGCTTTCTTTTCTCTTGAACCTTCACTGCCACTTCCTTTGAGAACCATAGTGGTTTCTTACATCGTTTCGTTTGTTTATTTGCTTCACACAAATGCTTGTTACCTCTGTGATGGCAGTTTTATTATTCCCCATTGTTCTTCCACCCTCCTTCCTGCCCATTTGTTAGTGCATTCCTTAGGCACTCACCATTTTAGCAAAGTCAGCCCTCCTAAAGTCCAGTACTTTTGCCTTTGTATGGCTTGACTCTATTGCTGTGTTTATTGTGAACCATACTGTTTGATGGTCGCTAGTTCCCAGATGGCTACCCACTTCTACATCTGTGATCCTCTCTTCATCTCCATTTGAGAGAAACAGGTCTAAGATTGTTCCCTCTCAAGTGGGCTCCAATACTAGTTGTCTAAGGCATGCCCCCTGTAGAGCATCTAGAATAACCCCATTCTTCGAAGGTGCTGCTGCAACTGCACTCCAGTTAACATCTGGCATATTCAGATCACCCATCAGCAATATCTCCCCTTTTTCTGCCATTCTAAGTATACTTTCTATCATTTTATTGTCCATTTCCTCCCCCTGAGTCTAATGTCTGTAATTGGAAAATTAATGGAATGACTACTACAGCAACGAATAATAAATCATATTCAAGATAGAGGCTTAATGGACATTACACAACATGGTTTTTGTAAGAATAGATCATGCGAAACCAATCTGCTTCAGTTTTTTGAGCTCATTAGCTCTGCTATTGAAAAGGGATAATCGGTGGATGTTTTGTTTCTTGATTTTGGTAAGGCATTCGACTCTGTATCGCATAAAATCTTGGTTGATTGCTTTATCAAAATTGAACTTGACTCACATATAATTAATTGGATCACATCCTGGATTCACAACAAGAAACAGAAAGTTGTCATTCTAGGGTTTGAATCTAGCTATGGTAGTGTAACCAGTGGTGTGCCTCAGGCTTCAGTGTTGGGCCCTATTATTTTTTTATATATTTGTGTCATCCATGCAGACAGATAATTCCACATGGATGTGCAAATATGCAGATGATTGCAAAATTGGCACAATAATTTCAGATTATACTTCCTGGCCCAGATATTCAAAAGGGTTGCGCAATGCGCAAGTCCAAAAATGCGCCATTCTGCAATATTCAGCGGGAGGCAGTTGCGTCCCCAAATCACTCTGAGCAATAGCGCAATGATAATGAATGTATGCGCAACTGAAGGGGGAGAAACCATTCATAAATGGCGCAGTGCGATATTCAACAACATGCGCCATGCGCAATAGGGGAGCACGCGGAAGTTGCGCCATAGCAGAAATGAGCCAAAATAAAAAGGAACAAGGGAGAGGCGCAAGGACGCTACAGGGAAAGCACATGTCACTGAACTATAGCCAGCCACAGAGGCAACACACACACACACAGGGCAGGACAGAGAAAGGGCACCTGGAACCCACAGGCTCAGGGAAGGTGTGGGGAGCCACAGTGCAGAAGGGGGAAGTGCCACACAGCACTGAGGCCACCACAGTTAGGTGTTTCCAATGAAGGGAAGTAGCAGCCAGGACAGCGGGGGAACACAGAAACAGCTGCCGGGGGGGGGTGAACACAAGCCAGGGACATGGCCAGTGCCACCATCCAGATGGAGGCAGTAATGAGGGGGGCAGCAGGGGGGCATGGCCATGGAAGGGCCCATCCGTGGTATGCCCCCAACAGGCAGTACCAAGCCCACACCAGCTTCTAGCTGTACAGTGATACTGAGATCATGGGCCAGTACCGCCTGAATCGGGCAATTCTGAGGTGGCTCTGTGAGCTGTGCAGTGATGTGATGCAGGCACCCACACAACAGAGCCATGCTCTGTCAGTGGAGACTAAAGTGACAGCTTGCATGTGCTTGCTCACCACAGGTACCTTCCAGAGACCAACACGGGACACTACAGGCATAACCCAGTCTGCCGCGTCACACCACCTCACCCAATTCCTCAGCGCACTGCTGCCACATGCTGCAGAGTACATCCATTTCCCCAGCACACTGGCAGAGTGCACAGCAAACATACAGGAGTTCTACAGGGTAGCACGTATGCCTGGCATGCTGGGGCAATAGACTGCAACCATGTGGCCATCCGCACACCACCTGGACCCAAGGGGGCTGCATACATTAATCGCAAGGGCTATGCTAGCATCAACTGCCAGGTGGTGTGTGATGCCAGGGGGTGCATAATCAATGCCTGTGCCACACACCCTGGGGGAGCACATGGAGCCTTCATCTTGCACCAGTCAGCACTGTGCCACAGATTCAAGAGTGGGGACATCCCCACTGGCCACTTAGTGGGTGAGTATGCAAACCACATGGACAAACTTAGGGCTTGGGAGGGGCATGGTCAGAGGTAACATGGGTAGTGGCCTACAAGGTCCGGGGCAGGGCGATGCTGATCACCAAACTAACCTCCACCCTCTACACACAGGTGACAGTGGATACCCACTCCATCCCTGGCTGCTCACACCATACCGGCGGCCCACGACCCCATCGCAGCAATGCTAGAGTGAGGCACATGCCACCTCATGTAATGTCATTGAGCGGGTGTTCGGTATGCTGAAGGCACATTTCTGTTGCCTGGACACCTCCAGCGGTGCCCTACAGTACAGCCCCTTGAAGGCCTGTGGGCTATTCCTGGCCTGTTGCATCCTGCACAACACGGCCAACAAATGTGGGATAGCCGTACAGGTCGAAGAGGGGGAACAGCGATGGGGACAATGAGGATGCCGGTGACAATGGTGATGGGCAGCCACCCCTTGGGTGACAGGACCCCTGACTGCTCTGGCTGGCACAGCTGCACTGGGACACCATCACAGAGAAGCTCTTCAGCTGGCCCAGGTAAATCATGGGGCCATGTGCAACCACCAGTGGCAAAGGCACAACCCACAAACATGCATGGACACACACCAGGGGTGCATGCCATCAAGGGAAGTGACCAGGCATGGAACCACACACACCGCCAGGGATGGGTGAGGTCTAACATGGCACATGGACAGACACACACACACACACACAACTCACCAGACATGCACAAATGGTAGGAGGCACACTGACCCAGAAAGCCACCCCTAGCCACACACATGTCCACATACCACCATGCCCACTGCCTGTCATTGTGCATGTGTCAGATGCTGGGCACCATTACACATTGGGGTACAGTGCAATGCAGGCATCATCATGCACACGCAACTGCGGACAGCAGCCGGGAGGGTGTGCAGATGGACTGTGTGTGTGTGTGCAGGGCTGGGTACCCACCCATACATTGCCCACTGAATGACACAATGCACACAGGGCAGCATCAGACAGTAGCCATGCTGGAAGACAGGTCAGTCACATGCCACAGTGCTCTGGCTGCCATGGATGCATGAGCGGCCCCGCCGAGACCCGCCAGCAGTGACAGGCTGACCACTGGCCTCATGGGGTGGCACTGATGGTCCCCCAAGGGTCCACTGCATGAACACGACCGTGCTCATGCAGGGGTCTGCAGCACACCGAACATGCCTGCACCAGGCATGTTCAGGATGCCCACAGATGAACCTGGTGTCGACAAGGATGGTGTCGCATGACGCCGGGAATGGGGGTGGACATTGCACTGCACGGTGCCTGTGATGCATGGGCAAATAACTGTGTGCCCCCTGTGGCCATGGCAGCTGTGATTGTCTGTGTCAGCCTGTCAATGGCAGCGGTCACATCCTCCCCCATCCGGTCCCTCCCTGCCAGGAGCAGAGCTGTTTCTCTGCTGCGACGCTCCTCTGCCTGGTGCAGAGCCGCACTCAGTGCATCCACCACCATCACAAGCCACATCTGCTGATTGACTGATGCTTGCAGTATGCGGGTGTGCTCATCCAAGAGGTCATCTGCCTGATTGGCATGCTGTCCCTCAGGGTGTTCACAGCCCTGATGCTCATCACCCCTTGAGGGTGGGCACTGCACACCAGGGCCAGGCCTGGGCATGTCCACAGGCGGTGCACTGACACTGCCCCCTGACACTGTACCCCCAAGCCCATTGGCCAACTGCTGATGCTGCCCCTCTGGCTGTCACTCCCCAGGACTCAATGGTGCCGCCACAGCGGCTTCAATAGTCCCACTGTCCTGTACACACACCAGTGCTGCCCCACCGGTGCAGACAGGCACAGGCTGGGACTGTGATGACATGCAGGCCTCCATGGCGGCACCACCCAAAGCCATGGCCGTGATGTTACCTGCTGTGTGGCCATCCCGTGGCACACACGTGTCACTGCCCATGACATTAGCGACATCATCATCGGTGACAGACCCGGCACCAGCCCGAGTCCCAGCATGCTGGCATCCATGGACGCTGGCATGCTGGGACATGGGCAGGGCCTCCTCCACAAATGCTCCAACAACATCAGTCTGGATGTCTAGGTGGGCCCACTGTCGCCCTGAGCCATGTATTCCTGTGGAGGTGGATGGGCCCTCCTCCATCTCCATCTGACCAGCCTCAGTGGAGAAGCCCACCACCGCTGACCCATGCAGATGCTCAGGAGCTGTAAGGGAAAACAAAGTCACGTTATTGCATGTAACCTACCCTGTCCCCCCAATAGACAGACCATGACCTACCATACAGTGATGGGCTACCACCTGTCTGGAATCCACCAACTGGAACACCCTCAATGGCACAACACTGCATGCTGCCAGCAACCCTCTCATCTTGTGGGGTCAGGCATAGCACCTCTGGCTGTCCCCCACCTGTCGCAGACTGTGCTGCTCTGATGGCAGCCACCTTCTCCTTAATCCTCCTCCTGTCTGTGCCCATCTTCTTCTTGCATCCTGCATGGAGCGCTGGTGGCTGCCATGCAGGTTTACAGCACGTGCCACCTCCTCCCATGCAGCAGCACGGGCCTGTGGTGTTCCCTGGAGTCCGCTGTGAAGCGGCTCCTGGTCTAGGTAGGCCTCAAACAGGGCATCCGTCTCGGCCTTCATGAAATTTGGCCTCATCCTCCTCCCACAACTCTGTTCCTCTTCCTCCACAACTCGCTTGGTCATGATTCAGCCTGTGAGAATGACAGGTGTTACCTGTGACTGTGCAGTCCCATGCATGTCCCAAAATCCACAGTCCACACTCCCAAACAGCATGCAACTCACCAATAGATTGTAGTAACCGACTATGGCCAGTGCAGCCCAATGTCGCACTTTTATAGTGCAACCCATGCAAATGAGGTGAGGCGCATCTTTAAGTGGATGCAAATGCAGTAACTGTGCCATTGAATGGCTAATTAGCTGATTTGCATATGACGGCTGAATATCGCACTGTTGCGCTTTGCGCAATTGTGTTGAACGTGCTGAGCTAAGGGTGCAGTTCTGTGACATGCACAGTACACACCTAACTGCACATGCCCGGGTTGATAATGCAGGCACCTGCCATGCTGTTGACGTGCTGTGCACAGGAGGCAATGCAGGGCACGGCCACCATTGTGCCAGTGGTGCTACAGCGCTGCTCACTTATATGGCGCTGTGGCACTGGGGCATCATAGGCACACTGGGGCAACAGCACGGTAGGCCACTACAGGAGGTGGCACACAGGCACCCAATTGTGCTAGACGCATTGGGTTCCAATTGCACTGTGGCTGTCCATGTGCCAGAGACCCTTGACCCTGTGCCCGACCTTTTCCCCTAGGCGCCATGCGTCAGGCATGGGTACACCACTATCATGCTGTTTGGTGACAGTGCGATAGGGAATGGCAGCGCTGTACCGTGCAGCATCTGCACATGGCGGAACCATGCTGCAGAGCGCCATTTTGACTTAACTGAGCAGTAGAAATGGCACAGAGGAGAGATGTACAGTGGAGCCAGGTGGAGCTGGCAAACCTGGTAGCCGTTGTGGAGCCACATGTTGGCCCACTATTTGGTGAGGCACCCCTGGACAGGGCCAGGAGTCAAGTGTGGCAGGAGGTGGCCGACACCCTGGAGGAGGCCACCGATATGGGGCAGACAGCAGAGCAGTGCTGCCACAGATAAGGGGACCTGAGGCAGAGGGACTCGGACCTGCTTGCCTGCCTGTGGGCACATGCCAGGAGAGGCACGGGTGCCACAGCCAGGTAGGTGCAACATCCATACACTTTTATCTTCCATACGGGTATCACGGTTGCATGTATCCGGCACATGGGGGGGCCGTCCGGTGTTGGCCGTGGTGGTGTTATCAGGGTGTGGGGTGAGTGGCTGGGTCTGGCTGTGTGGTATTGCACACACATGGGGGCGGGGGGGACTTTGCTACAGGACTGTACTGATGTTTCTCCCTCCATGTTTGCACCTTAGGCCCAGACGAGTGCAGGCTGGTGAGGGAGAGGAGGCATCAGCAGGAGGATCATCAGGCTGGGAGGGCCAAAGGTACGCAGAGGCGCAGGTACCAACCTGATGATGGTGAGTGCCTTACATCCATGATTACTATTGCATGCTGTGTAACAGGGTGGGCAGCAGGGCATGACCACCATCCATTGACACCACTGCCATGCACCAACTTGTTACAGTCAGCACTGTCCAGTGGCACTGCAGGTCTGGGAGTGCATCAATGGTGGTCCATGCATGCAGCAGACACATGGCTGTGCCACTGCCTTCACACCGCATAGCCAAGTCACTGCACGGTCACGGTGGTGCTGTGCTGGACATGGGCAGTGGGTGGGTGCAGTGGTCCACATGGCTGTGGCTGCCTGGGTAGGCTGGTCTTGTGGACATGGTCACTGTGGGTGGTTGCACACCATCACAGGAGCATGGCACATGGTTGTATGCCATGCACAATGGGTTTGCTGCAGGGGACTGGACAGTCACACATATTGACTCTGTTCCCTTGTCCTAGGTGGACAACGCTGGATGGCCCTGGAACAGGCAATTCAAGAAATCCTGCAGTTGGCATGGGCATCCCTGGCAGTCTTGGAGAGGTTGGAGAGACATGGGGTCTGGAGGAGGAGAACCCAGAGGCACCACAGGAGTGCTGAGCAGGGCAGGGAATAGGACCTCCATGATCCCCTGACAACCATACCCCCTGGACCCACCCTCACACTCCTTCTTCCCTCTCCCATTTGTACACCCCTGCCCCATGCCCGCCCCCACCTGGTTTGTGGCCCTTCCTCCCTTGTATATATTTGTAAATATGTTACACAGTTGTTATATTTTAATACATACATTTTGTTATAACAACTGTGGTGGTCTCTGATTTGCAGCGGGCTACAGGTGCTCAGCTGCAGTGGTGTGCATGGTGTCAGGGGTGGTGCACACATGGGCGTGTGTGTGTGTGTCTGTGTGTGTGCAGAGGTGAACCACCTATGGTGTGGGCAGGGGGATCAGTCACTGTCTGTGGTTTGTGTGTTGTACTCTGTGCACTGGATGCCTGTGTGCAGTGGTCCATGGGGCCTGCACTGTGTGCATGGCACCCCTGTCAGACCCTCCATGGCCTGTGCAGCTGACACCCTTGCATGTCTGTGATATGCACGGTCTGCTGGCATGTCAGTGGTGGCTGCTGTGGCCAGTGCTGGGACGGGATGTGTCCTTGGGAGGGTGTGCAGGGTGTTGTACTGCTGAAGGTGGGGTCCGGGGCATGCCCTGTCGCATGTGGGGTACCGTGTGTGCTGACACATGGTCAGTCTCTCAGCTGTACCTCGGGGGGGACGTGCAGGGTGGCACTGTGTATGCATCTGTTGCATTACTGTCTGCTGCCGCCCGCTGCAGGGTGTCCATGGTGGGGCTGCCTTGCATGGCTCCATGGTGCACAGGCTTGAATTGTCACAGTGGGGGTGGTGGCATGCATGGGATGTCCTGCACTGTTGGGTGCTACTCCAGGGCAGGGTTATGGGGATCATGGTGCAGGGTGTGCTCTGCATTTGTGGGATGGTGTGGTACAGGGTGGTCGGCCCTCCTTGTGTGCCGGTCACAGCTTGCCAGGGGGTGTGATGGGGCACCATGGCCCGGCTGTGGGTTGGTTGCTGGTCTCCATGGGCCAGTGGTTATTCCAGCCCTCCCCCAGTTGTGCAGTGCATGGGGTGTAGGGGGACGATGTCTGTTCTGCAGTGTGTTCCTCTGCCCATCTGTGGCATGGGTGGTGGGCCCCTGCATCCCTGGTTGTGCTATTGCATTGCTGCCCTACTGCTGGGGGGCATCCCTGGTTGTGCTATAGCACATCTGGACTGCTCAGCTGAACATTCCTTGTTGTGCTATGGCTCATCAGATATGCTCAGCTTCACCTTCCTAGTTGCGCTATGGTGCAGGAGGTGCGATATTCAGTCATCGGCCGTAGACGCATCTTGGCCTGCACAGTTTTTGAATATTGCGCTTCTTGCGCATGGGCACAATGGACTTGCGCTTAATCCTGCTGTTGCGCACTTTTTGGGCGCAGTTTGAATGTCTGGGCCCCTGTGTGCAATTTCAGGAAAAAATAAACCAATTAACTAATTGGGCATAACAATCTCTTACGAGATTTAATGAAAAAAATGCAAAATTATGCATATTCGATATAATAATCCGGAATATAAATACATTCTAAATAATCAAATATTGGAAACAATAACTTCTGAGAAAGATTTAGGTATTCTTTTCAGTAATGACTTATAGTTTGAATTACACACTAAACAAAAGGTTAAATACTGTCGTAAAAATATTGGGTTGCATTCTTAAAAACATAAAAAGTAGAGAATCTGTTGTAATCATTCCTCTATATAAAAGTCTTTTAAGGCTTCGTATAGAATATTGTATACAAGTTAGTGCTCCTCAAACAATTAAAGATGCAAAAATGATAGAGAAAATACAAAGGAAATCTACCAAAAAAAAATCATAGGAATGAATAATTTAAGTTACTCTGAAAGACTACAAAAACTTAGACTTTATTCAATGAAGTATAGACAACTTAGAGGTGATCTATGTGTAGCCTTTAAAACTATGAGTGACCCTTTTTTAAAAGAGACAGTAGGAATTATTACTAAGGGGAAAAAAATCATACTAGATCTCATAATATGCAGATGACTGGTGAAATAAATAATACTGTAAAAAGAACTGGATGGTTTACACAAAGAATAATATCCAGTTGGAGTATGCTCCCACTAACTATTGTTGACAGTGACACCATTGATACCTTTAAGAATAAACTTGATATTTTTATGGGTAATAATAAATATGAATTCCACCCATAGGTTGGGTGGCAAGTACTTTCAAGAGCAATTGCCTTTTTGAACTTGTAAACCACACTATGAACCTATAAACCTATCTGAGAATTTGACATTAAAGACATTTTGAGTAATGGCTGGGTTATTACAGTTCACATTTTTCATGGCTACATCCAAAAGGAAGCATTTGTTTCATTCCCATGAGACCCTTTACACTAGTCTAGAATTTACAGGGGTCACCTGCAGAAGTAACAAACAGTTCCCTACAGATGAGCTCTTTTTTATCTAACTCCGATTTACAAATATTCCACCATTTCTGATAGTTAGCTAGGTCAGACAACAGACCAGATAACTTGAACCTTCTCCAATATTTGCCCTTTGTTTTCTTTTGAGCAAGAAGGTCACCTGTGAACCAATTGGTGGCAGAACCCCACAGCCTGATAAGAGGTGCATGCTTGTGCTGAATTTTGGTGAATATATTAAGAAAGGAGGTTAGGGCTATACATATGCAGGAGTCAGAGTTAAGGCATGACCAGTTGGTGTGGCTAAGGTCATGAACAAAGTCATGTGGATGAAGCTTTAGAGTCTGAAGCAGAACAGCCTAGGAGGCCTCCAGACAGCAAAGATGAAAAAGTGGTCATTAATTGAATCTGTCACGGTACTAGCCATGACAATTCTGTCACTCCAGTTTCTGAAGAGTGAGTCTAACAGGGAGTGTGTTGTGCCCCCAATGGAGTATCTGGTGGGGACAGAATTAAGTTCGAAGAAGATAATCTTGTTGGTTATTGTTTGCCTCTAGAGTCTTAGATTTGTTGTTGGACCAGTAAATGTTGAAGTCACTGAACAGCGTAAGTTCTTTGGATCATGAGAGGGGAGCAAGATAATCAACCAAAGCAGAAAGATCAGAGTGCCACTGTGTGGTGGAAGATTGTAAACATACACTAGGTGGAGTCTCAATGAGCTGCCCAGAGTGACTACAGAGTGAATGTATTCATTGGGGTAGGTGGATGTAGTTGATGTAAATGGCAAGTTATGCTTAGGTGGTCCTTGAAGTATATTAATACACTTCTACCTCTTTTGGGGGGGGGGCTCTCCATATAGACAAAAATTATACTAGGAGTTATACTAGGATATTTAAGATGCACAGAAGGCGATAAGCCCATTATGGCACATCTCCCTCAAAGAGGATTCAGGTATTCCCCAAGGTAGGCAGTAGAAAACTGTTCAACTTCTGTTTAAAAGCTACAGCAGAAAAAAGCAAGTGCACACACTCCTCCTCATATATGACATGAACACTGCTGTTCTCTTAATGAAAAGACATTTATTCAGCAGCACCAGCCCATGCTATGTGTAACACCCAGTTGATTTGTACGTTTCGCACCCTTCGGTGCTTCCACTGTTTAAAAGCATTGAAGTACTTTGCTTCAACCACATCTCTAGGCAGTGAATTCCACAAGGGTAGTATTCTTTGTGTATAGAAGTTTTGTCTTAGGAACCTCTTACAGAAGGTTAACCTCAGTTGATAGATATGGCCTCTCAGAGAGAAATCTCCATGGTTTATAGACAGCCCAAGGGCTGCCATGAGCAGTTCATCTCGTAATATATGGTACATTGGTAAAAGATCACCCCTAGTTCTTCTAAGTTTAAGTGAATATGTTCAGTTCTATTATTCTGTGTTCCTCGTTCTTATTCTGCATCCCTTCCACCATTCTTGTGACCCTTCTCTGTCCACCCTCTAACCTTCTAATATCACTGTGCAGGTAGGGACTCCAGAGCGCTGAGCAGTAGTCCAAGTGTGGTCTTACATATGCCCTGTGTACTGCCAATATGCATGCTCTATTTCTGGATTTAAAAGCCTTTCTAATGAAGCCAATAATCGTATCTGATTTGTTTATAACCTCAGTACACTGACCAGATGTGCAGCAGGCACTATCAGATCTGGAGGGTTTTAGCCAGGGTTCAGTTAAATCTAGGAAGTGGGGGTTGTAGAAACTCACCCATGTCTCTAATGCTTCCTTATTGACTTTGAGGCATCTAATGTTCATGCATGTTAGCTTTAGGTCTATTGCAGAAGACCAACAGCAGATGGAAGTAGATGCTCCATGGTTGAGATCAATATCCACAAGCAGGGGATAAGTAGCAGCTGGGGAGAATTGGTGCAGGATGAAAAAACACCAAGGAAAGCAAAAGAGTCTGCACCCAGTACACCATGCTTCCAAGACTTCTACCGACAATCAAAACAGCACTATAATTTTCAATCTGTGATGCTGGCGACCCGAGTTCTGGAGTGGACTCTGGTCGTTGGAGGGCCAGCCGGGGGGAGTAGGCTGGAGCATCCAACGATGGCTCGCCTACTCCGGTGGGGAAGGTGGAGAAGCAGCTCAGTGTCTGCTGACCTCTGGTGGAGGCTAGGGGATTGGCAGCATGTCGGGCGCCTCAGGGCTTGATTGGTCCAAGGTGAAGATTTGGATCCCAATGAGTTTGGAAGGCAGCTAGGGAGAGGACATCACAGACATCGGCACTCATGCTTAGATATCAAGGGTACTCACGATAATCACAACACAACAAGAACAGGGGAAAAAACACTTTTCGGCTCTGATAGAGACAGAGCATGAAGAGCTTGCCCTCGATGTGCAGCCACCTTCCTGGCACCTCTCAACCAACGAAACCAGGATTGTCAGGGTGTTCAGGGCCCCACCTCATCCCAGCCTGGGGGAGTAAACCATGGCTCCATTGGTGACGGGGCAGACCAGGTAAGGTGGCTAGCAGATGGATGACTCATAGGTGCTCCTGAGGATATCGGAACTGGAGGAAGGGAGCAGAAAAATAGAAATAAAAAAAAAAACAGCACCATAATGTGTTGGTGCTATTTTATTGAGGTCGCAGGTCACAATAAAAAAGACAATGTCTGCACATTTCACAAAAGTGCCTCCCAGAACAAAATCCCTAGTTTGCAGAATGATAGCAAGGGGATTATAGTGACTGGAGCAACCAATAGGGGATGCACTGAAGGAAGAGGGGAATACTACAGTGGGAGAAAGAGAAAGAAACCATACAGTATATATAAAATACTTTTTAGAGATACTGTAACAAATACTTATGGAGTCAGTAATAAGCAGATATTTGCCACGGAGTTCAAAAAAAGAGAAATTCAGTGGAGGATCGCAGGGCTTTAGTCTTGGACAGGAGCTGGTAATGGAAATGAGCACCAAAGAACACTATTCTGACTATAGTAAGAGAGGGAAATGGAGTCACATTGATTAGCAGGAGATCTTATGCCACATATCATCTTATTCCTGGAGGCAAAATCTGAGACACTTCCTGTGAGTACTATAGTATTTAAGCATAGTGGTAAATAGGCAAGCAGACTGGGACCAAGCAATATGACTGAAACTAGTAGAACTCTAACTCATGAGCAGTAGAAGTATCTACTTTTTTTTTATTATTATTTAAAAGCTTTATTAATATATCAGCACCAGGTAAACAACATCAAGTAATTTAGTACAGCTGAGGACGTCAGGTGCATGCTTTTAACACTAAAGAAAAAAGAGAGAGAAAAAAAAAAACATCTTACCACCACCCCAACCCCCAGACAACACACCATTACTACCATTTAGACTGCAGATATACTGAAGCCCCATTTTCATTAGGATTTCCACATCATCAGGATGGCCTCTAAGCTTCCCCATAGTGAGGTAAAAGTTTTGCCTCTATTTCGTACAAATGCAATATGTCTTTCCAACTGTAAAGCCAAAACACATTCCCTAAACCATTCCAAGATTACAGGTGGGTTTTCATCCGTCCAGTGCCTCATTATTATTAACTTAGCCGTTGCTGTGACAAGAGTCATATGCGTTTTCCTACTTTTTGGAATATCAACTGGGAAATAATTTGTTAGACAAACTTCGGGTGTAAATAATTCCCTCAAGCCAAGGATAGGGTCCAAAGAATTATTAATGGATTGCCAAAATGTTTTATATGTGGACACAGCCCTAACATGTGATAAAGTGACTCTATCTCCTCCTTGCACCTGTTACATGTTGGTGTGTGCCAGGATCCATATCTAAAGAGTTTGACTGGTGTCAAATACATATTATACATAATATTGTAATGAACTAATCTGAGTCTATCTTGTTTAACAAACTTATACAATGATATCCAAAGTTTTCTCCACACAATAACATCTTCAGGGAGGCCTAATTCCCTTACCCAATAAAAGCAAACTCCCGAGGGCAATCTATGGTCCCAATCCTCAAGAATTTTTTACAAATTTGACACTTTATGGTTGGAAAGCAACCTGCAGTAGTGCGATAGGATCTCTTTCCCCCATATCTATTAATGGGGAAAGCTGGGAGAACGAGGATAGGGCCTTGCTGACTTGGAGATGTTTAAAGGGTTCGTTGCTTACAGCACCAGCAGAGTCACATAATTGAGTCAGGGAAATCACTTTTCCATCCCTCCATATTTCTGAGACTTTACATTGACTCAACCTGGGCCAGAAGGCACGAGGTATTGGTGCACCACCAATTTTGAAATGTGGGTTCTCTACAATTGGTTGGTCAGAGGACTGGCTCCACTTAGCTGCGAAGTATAATTGGGCCTGATGAGAAGCTTTCATCGACCAGCCCATAGGGTTATTTCTGAGAGACTTGGGAATATGGGATGGAGAGACATATAGCAGGGCACGGAGTGAACATTTCTCACAAGATGCCAGGTATTTTTCAATGGGTAGCCACAGAGGAGAGTATGCTGTATGATCTACCTCTTTCTGCCAGTAGAACAGCTTACCCAGATGTTGCTCAATGTAGTATAAAAAGAAAGCGGGGGCTGCAAGGCCCTCCTCACTTTGCGCTGTCAATTTGAAATAAGACCTGCAAGCATTTTTTTTGTTCCACAAGAAGGAGCTTAACATACCTCGCAACCTGGAGAACCAAACTTTGGGGAGGTACATACCAAACATTCCTAAGGGGTATAATATTCTAGGCAGTAGATTCATTTTAATTATACTTAGTCTACCCCATAATGAAATAGGAAGCAATCGCCACCTCTCAAGGTCCTTTGTTATTATTTTAATGAGGTTGTCTATATTATTTCTCATAATAGTGCCGGAATCTCTAAAGATATTGATTCCTAGGTAAACTATGGATTTCGTCTCCCAGGTAAGGCCTAGAGGAGCTAGTTCCACTTTGTTGACTTTGTGGTTCAGGGGGATCACCATCGTTTTCTCCCGGTTAAGTTTGTAATAGGATACCTTAGAATACTCCTCAATTTCCTCTAGGACAGCAGGAATTGAGGCATTTGGGCTCTTTAAATGTAATAAGATATCGTCCGCATAAACCGAGAATGCATATCTAACGCCACCCACCTGAATTCCCGTCATATTGGCATTACCCGCTATCCTGAGAAGCAAGAGTTCTAGGTATATGTTGAATAGTAGTGGGGATAGGGGACACCCCTGTCTAGTGCCCCGAGCTAGTTTGAATGGGGAAGATAACAGACCATTACATTTTACTCTGGCCGAAGGACAGGAATATAATACTTTGATCCATTTGACAAAATCTCCCGGAAAACCAAAGGATGTTAAAGTGGCAAAGAGAAAATCCCAGGAGACTCTGTCAAATGCCTTTTCAGCATCGAGTGAAATCAGCACCATAGGTAAGTTGGAATCTCTCGCCGCCACAATGAGATGTAGCAACTTTCTCATATGGTCCTGAGATGACCTTCCAGCCATAAATCCGACCTGCTCGTGCCTTATTAAGTTATCTATAACTTTAGTAAGTCTGTTAGCCAATACTTTGGCCAGAATTTTTATATCGGTATTTAATAACAAAATAGGATGGTAGCTGCTGAGATTTTGGGGGTCCTTCCCAGGCTTTAAGATTAGGGATACCACAGCCTCTAAAAAATTAGACTCTGATATCCCCTTATTGAATCAATAACTAAAGAGATCCTTTAACACAGGTGCTATGGCAGTTTGACAGGTTTTGTAGAAGTTACTGGACAGCCCATCTAGTCCAGGGGACTTTTCTAAGGGTAACTGCTGGATGGCCTCCTGTATTTCCCCTAAAGTGATTGGGGCACTCAAAAGGACCACATCAGCAGCAGAGACTTTCGGCAAGTTCACAGTCTTAAGATACGAGTTTATATCTGATTCTGCGGGTGACGAGGACTGGGTCACTGAATATAGGTCTTGATAAAAGGAACCAAACATTTCCACCATTTCCTGGGTATCGGTACAGACTTTGCAATCTTTCCCAGAATAAATTCCGGCAATGAATTGTGTAGCCTCTATTTGACTGATACTCATCGCAAGCAGTCTGCTTGCTTTCTCTCCAATATCCAAATATTGCAGTTTAGTTCTGTGTAAAGATAACTCAGCCCTCTGTGATTGTAGACCTGCATATTGGGCCTGGAGTTGATATAACCTGGTCCATATCGCTGCTGAAGAGGTACGGGAGAGGTTACATTCTATATTTTTAATACTAGTTAATAACCCTTCCAGCTGAACCCTTTGACGCTTGGTCCTATTAGAAGCCATTTTAATAAATTCACCTCTCAGGAAGCATTTTAGAGCTGCCCAGACTAAATCGTATTTATCAACCGTCCCTAGGTTACAATTAAGGAAAAGGGCAATATGCTCCATAGTATGTTCAAAAAAGGCTGGATCTTTTAGTAACTGATTATTCAAATGCCACTGCGGACAGCGTTTACCCCCTGCCCCTAAGCAGAGCTCCATGTCGACCGGTGAGTGGTCAGATAGAACCCTAGCTGTAATTCCTGCATGTGTGACCCCTGAAATTGCATAGGAGCTTATGAGTAAATAATCAATTCGAGAATGTGTTTTGTGTACTGCAGAAAAAAAAGTGTATTGTCTTTTGGAGGGGTTAAGAACTCTCCATATGTCAACTAATGCGGCACTGCCTAGAAGTTCTTTCAATGCTCTTTGTGCTGGAGATAGACCTCGCCGTGTTCGATCTGATCTGTCAATATCCGTCTGGAGAACCAAATTCCAATCCCCACCCAGTATTGTAAGCTTAGGTGGGTTCATTACTATGGTATTTAACAAGTTTACAAAAAATTGGGGAGAGTCACTATTTGGGCCATATATAGATCCAAGGAGGACCGGACAGGATTCCAGAGATCCATGTATTATTATGTACCTACCCTTGGGGTCCCATATTTCCTGATTCAGTTTAAACGGAACACCCCTGGCCAGCAATATCACTACCCCTCCTTTGCTTGTGGAAGCGCCTGCCCCAAACACCTGACCAACCCATAATTTTCTAAAGAAGAGCACATCCTCCCTTTTAAGATGTGTTTCCTGCAAGAAAACTACTTGTGCTTGCAGTAACTGCAAGTGTTTTAATATGACCTGTCTTTTAACCCTGTCCTTGGCTCCTTTGATATTCCAGCTCACAAAACAATAGTTATTACTTATACCTTAAATCAACAGTAGAAAGGTAAACAGAAATAATGGGTAAATGTGTCCTTTTGAGAGTGCCATCCAGATTCTATACTCTGGGCCATTGAGAAGTACACTGTGTGCAAAGACATTACTAGTTAAATTAACATAGCTTAAGTATGAGCCGAGCGTAGTCTTTCCCCCTCCCCATCCATACCCCTCCAAACCCCATGCTCTACATCTATTATAATTGTAAGCTATAACAAATTGTATAACATAACATCCCCAATTCCAACACACTGCACTCCCAAACATCATATGCCACATGATTTATATAAGCAGACCCAGCTCAGATAGCTTTGTCCCAGAGCCCTCCCCCACCCTACTGAAATTTATATTACAAGCAGGTGCTTAAAATCTTAATATTGTTCCAGATATGACTCGCACCTACGATAAGCTGTAGTCATCAATATTTATCAAAAGAAGCAAAGAATAACAATAATATCTGAAAGCTAAATATCACTCATATCCTCGTTACATATTTCAAAAGCTTAACACACGTGCAATGAGGTTTAGGTGGTCAGTTTAACTATAGCATCAAAATTTGGATAACTATAAACATTTGCTACCCAGAGAAAATACATTTAATAGCGCTGTTACTCCTATATGTTAGAGCATTGTATCCTTAACGGCACGCTAACATTAATGCCATTCTTAAAACTAGCAAAATACCGAGTTGAGGGTAAATACAAGTCTGTTCTATATCTTTGGTTGCATAGGCAGACCACAGCCCATTATTTGTCATCAGTCTGATACAGACTTTACCAAGAGAGCTAAATGAATACAGCAGACATTTAATTAGTAGGAGCCAAAAATTTTTTTTTTTTTAAACCAGGTATAGCACACTAAGCTGAAAGCTTTTTTTACAGGAGCGACCTGGGAGCACAAGGAGGTTAAGTGACTTGCTGAAGGTCACACAGTATGCAAGTGGAAGCTGTGGGATTCAAACCCAGGTCTGGTCTGCTGGATGTCACCAGATTTGCAGCTCAGCACCTTAGACCACTGCGCTATACTGCCTCCTATTTGGCAAGATCGAGCTAAGCACTTTAGCCAGGTAATTTGGTTCCCGGTTGATAACCACATTGGAGTCTAAGCCCCTGCATTAAGCAGAACATCCAATTTGTGCTGGCCTTTAGTGAAATAAAGTAATCTGCCAAACTTTAACAAAACAAGGAGCAAATAAGGTAATCGCCACTCTACCGGCTGCGATTCAAGATGTAGTTCTGGCAAGGTTTCTTCCTTATACTTTATATTTTCCGCATTTCCCACTGCAAAACCCGGCAGATGCTGTGAATAGTATATCTGTGGTAGACAGGCTGTACAACAGACATGAGTGGGCTTATGCTAAAATGGTGCAAGTCACAGGCTTCCAAGCTCACCAGTAGTAGCAACTCTGCTGCAGCCCCATTAGGGCAGAAGTGTGATCTCGGTAAACTGCAGGCGTCTCTTCATAATTCTCCATGAGTGATCATCATTCGATTTAGACTGTCCCCCTTCATTTAAATAGACCTGGGAAAAGTTCTTTCAGACCTGATAGTGCTTGCACTGGGGAATCATAGGAGATCCATTTATCCTCGTTCTTCACCATTAAAATTGCAGGGTATTTAACTCTGAACTGCTTAGTTGCGCGGCAATCAATTTAGACACCAAGGGATGAAGTTCTTGCCTCCTCAGCCTCACTGAGTGGGGAAGATCCTGCACAATCCGCACTTTTTTGCCCTCCCAGGTTACTTCACGGGCTTTCTTTGCTTTATTCAATATGTGTTGTCTATCATTATAGTTCAGTAACTTGAAGATTAACGGTCTAGGAGACTGACCAGGAGCCGCGGGCGGGCGTAGGGCTCGGTGAGCCCTCTCGACGATGTATTCTCCTCCATTTGGGGGGGGGCAGCTATTTTAGTGCAGAACCTCTGTGTAAATAAGACCAGTGAATTCCCTTCTTCTTTCTCGGGGGATTCCAATAACCACTAGGTTGTTCCGTCTGCTACGACCCTCGAGATCCTCGATTTTTTCCTCCATTTTCTTCAGCCTGCGTCCTATTACAGCTGACCCCAGGTCCATCTTGTCTTGCCTTTTTTCTAGCGACGTCAATCTGGCCTCCGAGTCCCCGACTCTCCGTGTTAAGGATTTTGCAGAATTTTTAATTTCCTGTAGATCTTCTGTGATAGAAGAGATTGCTATTTGTAGCGGTTGCATTATCTCAAGAAATTTTTCTTCCGAGAGTGTAGTCAGCACTGCTGCCATTTTCAGCGAGGTCGGGGCTTGCTGTCAGGGCCGTTTTGCGGCCTTCTCTTTCTCCTGGGTGAGTGGCGGAGATTGTCTCGGTAGCGCCTTTTTCATATATAATCTCCATCCGAGACTCAATTTACTGCATCCGACCACTGTTGCTTTGATGCCTGGCTTTCCGGTAAGGTGAACTTTGCGTCTGAGTACTGTATTAAGCTTAGTTCAGCGGGTGGGGAGCGGAGCTCTCATAGAACTGCTGCTTCTCGCTAGGCTGCCATCACGTGACCCCCAGAAGTATCTACTTTATAAAAGGACACATTTATAGATGACAGAAAAGTATCTATGATTAACACATGGTAATGGAGGCCATGTGGTCCCTATCAGGAGCTGGCAATAGTTAAAGCAGTTAGATGTGACTTAGCAGCAGAAATGCACATAAAACAATATTTTATTTATTTCATAGTTCAGAAATAACCTTTGAGCAAGGCGCTCATTTTCAAAGGTTCCATGTCAGTATTAAACAATACAATACATACTTACATTTATACATACATTACATACATACATACATACATTATAAGAACTTCAGTTCACAAAAAAATAGAAGGGAGCACATTTTACAAAGGTAAGGGAATATTTTAGACGACACCATGTGCAGTCACTAATAACTTGACATATAGTAAGTAATGGATAATTCAACCATGCCAATGTTCAAGCAATGAGTTAGTTGACTAACAGAACAGTTGGAGGCTGGTAGCAATGATATGGAATCAGATGAGCAAAAAAAAGTCAGAGCCCCTCATGAGGGCATATCAACTATGCCTACAGACTCAGGTGTGCTAGGTACACAGCAACATGTGCATGCTGGAGAAAGGAGGAGACAAGTGCATAGCCAGTCAACATTTGACTTCCTAGCTGATACCCACAGTGTGATGCACTTATGCTCCTGCCCATGCACTTTGGCTCACTGTGTGCAGGGCCACTAGGGGTAAGATCCTGCTAGATATGTTGCAGCACTGCATCCTGATGCAGTTGGTCAGGGAACCTACAAGACAGGCTGTCATCCTCAACACGGTAGCCACCAACTTAGAAATAGTAGTTGGAGTGTGTGTTGGGGAACCACTGGCATCCAGTGACATGGTTTGAACTGACTTTTGGTATCAGTACATCTTTACCAAAAACTGGTTGTGGATTTCCAATGAGCAGACTTTGGTCTGATGAGGAAATAAGTCAGGTACAAGTTAGTTGGGTTGAGTGGAGGAGAGGTGGGGAGAAATTACAGAGACCATTCTTAAAGCAACCAAAGAATGTTTGAGAATGGTTACCAAGGCAAATAGACACAAGAGACCAGCCTGGTTCTCCAACAAGGTTTGCGAAGCAGTGAGAGCCAAAAAGGGCCTTCACTGGTTACAAGAAGAAACATGGGGATGACAAATGGAGCAAATGCCAGATAAAGATGATGGATATGCCAAGAAGGCAGTGAATGATGCAAAAGCAGACACAGAGCTGTCTATTGCAGAGGTGGTCAAGGGAGGGGAAAACATTACTTCAGGTACACCTGGAAAAAATGAAGATGAAGTGGAATTGCTAGGCTGACCAATGGGGCAGGATAGGAAAGGAGGCTTGGCAGAAGGTAGCCATTCTAAATAGCTACTTCAGCTCAACGTTCACAGTGGAAGATAGCAGGCTTCTGCCAGAAAGAGACATAAAGGCTGCTGTAAGGGGGATCCCAGAAATGGGACAGGTGGTAATTATAGGATAAAGGGTTAAAAAGGACATGCAGTCCTGAAAGTAGATAAGGCTCCAGGGCCAGATGGAACGGATGCAATACTTGAAGCAACATCCAATTGTGTTAGACAGAAAAGAAGTACAAAAGAAGAAGGAAACCAATTTGGTTCTCAAATACAGTAGCAGAAAAGGTCGGAGCCAAAAGGCTGGCCTTCAGGAAATATAAGGGAACACAGCAGGATGAAGATACAGAGGCATACCAAACTGCCCTAAGGGAAGCAGGGAAGGCAGTTAGGCAGGCAAAGTCCCAAACTGAGGAAACACTAGCATGAACAGTAAAAGAAGGTGACAAGTCTTTCTATAGATACATTAGTGAAAGGAGAAAGTCCAGAGGGTATTGCTAAGCTCAAAGGAGAAAAGGAGGCATGTGAGGAGGAGGACCCTGTAAAAGCATCTATCCTAAATAGATACTTTTGCTCAGTATTTACTAAAGAGAAGGTAGGGCAGGGCCCACAGCTCAGCACCATGGACACAGGGGGGAAGGAGGTGAGCATTACTCCCTTCACAAAAGAAAGGGTCCTTCAAGAGCTCGCTAAGCTAAGGGTGGACAAGGCAGTGGGACCTGATGGCATACATCCCAGGGTACTTAAGGAGCTAAGGGTGGAACTAGCAGAGCCATTATCAGAACTGTTTAGTGAGTCTCTGAGCACAGGAGAGGTCCCAGAAGACTGGAGGAGGACTCATGTGATCCCAAGAGTGGTAGCAGGGAGGAGGCAGGGAACTACAGACCAGTCAGTCTTATCTCAGTAGTGGGCAAGATTATGGAGACACTCTTATGGAAAGGACAGTGCAACACCTGGAATCCATAGAGGCACAGGATCCAAGACAGCATGGGTTTACAAAAGGAAGATCCTGTCAAACTAATCTCATAGATTTCTTTGACTGGGTAAGCAGAGTGGTGGACCAAGGGGGAGCAGCTGATGTCGCCTACCTTGACTTCAGCAAAGTTTTCGACACTGTTCAACATAGAAGATTGATAAATAAGCTGGGTAGGCTCGGGGTGGGTCAGAAGTTGGTCAACTGGGTGGCAAACTGGTTGACGGGCAGAAAACAGAGAGTAGTGGTAAATGGTATACAGTCAGAAGAGATACAAGTCACAAGTGGGGTACCTCAGGATCGGTCCTGGGGCCAGTCCTTTCAATATATTCATTAGTGACATTGCAGATGGACTAGAGGGTAAGGCTTGTCTGTTTGCAGTTGACACCAAGATCTGCAACAGAGTAGATGATCCAGATGGGGTGGGCAGAATGAGAAGAGATCTGGATAAACTAACAAAATGGTCAGAAGAGTGGCAACTGGATTTAATGCAAAGAAGTGCAAGATCATGCACATAGGGAAGAGAATCCTGAAGCCACCTATAGGCTGGGAGGAGTTGCTGGCAGTCGCAAATGAAGAAAGAGACTTGGGCATCAACATCACCGATGACCTGAAATCATCAAGCAGACCTCTAAAGCAGTAGGTAAGGCTAGGGGATGTTAGGGTGTATTAGTAGGGGTATCACAAGTCAGGGAGGGGTAATAATCCCCTTACAAGACACTGGTTAGGCCCCATCTGGAGTACTGCATGCAGTACTGGAGGCCACACCTTCACAGGACATTAACCAGACTGAGGCAGTCCAGAGAAGGGCAACCAAAATGGTGCAGGGACTGCATCAGAAGACATATGAGGACAGATTAATGGAGCTCAATATGTATACTCTTCAGCAAAGGAGGGAGAGAGGTGATATGATCAAACATTCAAACACCTTAAGGGCATTAACAAGGTGAAAGAGTCTAACATGTTTAAATATAAGAAAAATAGCAGGACAAGAGGACACACCATGAGATTAGAGGGAGGCCGATTAAGGGGGAATGTGAGGAAATTATTTTTCACAGAAAGAGTGGTGGATGCATGGAACGGCCTACCTCAGCAAGTGGTGGCTATGAATACAGTGCAGGGCTTCAAACAGGCATGGGATAGGCATAAGGGATCAATACAGATCAGTATGAATAGATAGGCGACTGACAGAGCAAAGGCCGATGGCACATTTACAAGGTAGAAAAAGAAATGGGCAGACTGGATGGGCCTTGCGGTCCTTATCTGCTGTCAACCTCTATGTTTCTATGTTTCTATGAATGCACCTGAGATTGCTCAGTGAACTGACATTAGTACTGGTGGACACCCTGGCATGCATGTGGCTATTTAATAGCTTGATACGGTCAGGGTGGTTCTGAGAAACTGAAGGATAGTGGACATGGTGTCACTCCACATGGGAGGGGACAGGAATGAACCTGAGAATTTCAGGCCCATCGGTCTTACCTCAACTGTAGGTAAACTGATGGATTCACTAGTCAAAGATGATGTAGTAGAGTACCTGGAGAAAAATGGGCTTCAGAATAGTAAGTAGCATGGGCTCATTGCAGAGAGATTTTGTCAAACCAGCCTCATAGTATTCTCCGACTGGGTAACAAGAATGGTGGATAAGGACAAGCAGTAGATTTACTCACGTTCGACTTCAGCAAAGCATTTAACTCAGTGCCACACAGAAGGCTGTTGAAGAAATTGGAGGACCTAGTGACAGCAAAGGATCAATTTGCAGCCTTCCCAAGACCCAGTTTCCAACACAATTAGCGGAAGCCTGGCGCGAGGTATCAACCTCGCAGCAGGAGATGGTGGAAGAACGGAGCCCCAAAAAAAAAAAGACACTAGTGAGGCCCCACTTGGAGTACAGTGTACAGTTCTGGAGACCTTACCTACGTAAGGACATAGACAGGGAAAAGAAGGTTCAGAGGAGGGCAACTAAGATGGTACATGGATTGCATCACAAGTCCTATGAGGACAGGTTGAAGGAACTGAATATGTACTCCCTGGAGGAGAGGAGGAAGAGAGGGGATATGATAGAGACATACAACTATCTTACAGGGAGGAACAGGATGCAGGAATACACTATTTTTAAGCGAAAAGATGTTCCAGGACTAGAGGGCATGGGATGAAGTTGGAGGGAGGACAATTCAGAGGAAACGTGAGGAAGAATTTCTTCACAGAACGGATGGTGGACAAGTGGAACACCCTGCCAGAGGAAGTGGTGGGGGCTGAAACAATCACGGGATTTAAGAAAGCATATGATAGACATAAAGGAATTCTGGAGGTAAGAGGTAAGGGGCAACAGACTTCTAGGAAAACATAAACTGAACTTACAAGCTCAAATGGGCAGACTGGGTGGGCCATAGGCCTTTATCTGCTGACAATGTCTTTGTATCTATGTATCTATGTATTTAAATGGGTGAAAAGTCGGTTGGAAGGGAGACAATAGAGGCTGGTGGTAAACAGGGTCAAACTGAGGAAAGAAAGGTCACACGTGGGATGCAACAGGGGTCAGTCCTTAGACCAGTCCTTTTCAGTATGTTCATCAGTGACATAGGAGAAGGAATACAGGGCAAGATGTATCTCATCACCAAGCTCTGTGGCAGGGTAGCTAGGAGGAAGGGAGTAAAGTTGTTACAGAGGGATCTGCAAAGTCTAGAGAGGGGGTCTAAGGTCTGATTGTTGAAATTCAATGCCAAAACATGCATGGTGACCCATGTAGATCAAGAATCTCAGGAATGAATACCAGATGGAAGGAGTTAAGCTGGCCACATCTTCAGAGTAAAGGGACCTGAGGGGTCTTCATAAGCAACTTCCTAAAACAAACTAGCCAATGTAATAAGGCCTACATCAAGGCAACCAGAATGTAGAGGTGTATTGGAAGGGATTTTGATAGCAAGAGGAAAGAGGTAACACTACTCTACTTTTCTATAGCTCACTGATGGAACCCCATCTGGAGCACTGTGCCAGAGTCCTCACCTGAGGAAAGACAGAAACAGGCTGGAGAATAGTGCAGCATAGAGTAATCTAAATGATACAGGGCAAACAGGGCAGATCCAATGAGTGGAGGTGGGCAAGCCAGAGCAGGCTCGAGCTTAGCACCTGACTCAACTCAGCTTGACTGACTGTTCTTTTTTGTCTCTCATCCTGAGCAGGTCATTGTGCACCCTAACTAGTGCAGTCTTTGGGCTATGCCTGGACCTAAACCTAGACTGGAGAGGCTCATATATACCAAAGGCAGTGACGTGTGCCTCAAGCTAAAGCGCAACAGCCTTCTCGATAACCTTTCTCAAACAGGGGAGGTTAGAGATGGGCTGGTAATTCGCCAAGCCTTCTGGTTCCAAAGATGGCTTCTTCAGAAGAAGTTTCACCAGTGCACTTTTCAGTGCCACTGGGAACACTCCCTCTGAGAAGAAACATTGGATAACCTCAGTGAACACCTGGCCCAGATGCCCAACACAGCTAATAAGAAGTCTCATCAGACCTGCATCCAGATCACAAAATGTTGGCCACAGCTCAGAGATCACCTCTTCCATCATCACTGATTGCATCTCCCCCAAGGTCACTGAGTGTGTCCCCAGCTCAAAGGCTCCACCCTCCTGGGCTGTAGTGGTCCACTTAGAGTGATCCCAGCCCTAATGAAGAACACTCTGCCCTTGGAGAATCGAGGGAACTCCTCGCATTTTGTGAGTCAGAATGTTCTCAAGGGCTTCAGACAGGCCAAATGTAAAAACTTGTCCATAGTCTGAAAAAGCAGAACTGTTTTGTTCTTCACATTAACATGGAATAACTAAGGTATGTATAAGAAAATGGGAGGTGGGTATGGGGGTGGACACAGCTAACACTTGTAGACAATTCCTAAAAAATACTCAAATCTAGCTGACACTAATTACAACTACTGCTACTCTATCTACAAAATTACTATAAAATGGCATAACACTAGCTCGGCACTTAAATGGCACTAAATGACACTAGAGCAGGGAAAATACAAGCAGAAACAGAGCTCAACAACAAAATCAGAGTGCTTCCACAGACAGCTTACCCAGCTTGCTGACCATCTTCCCTACAGCTCTCCAGGGTGTCTAAATGTTTCTTGCAGTTTTTCTAGAGACTGGAGGGTTGTGCTTTATAGTAGCTACCGGTACCAATGCCTATTTCGTAGTGTAGTTCAGCAAATCAGAAATCAATCCATCCCAGCACTGGAAGGGCATTTCGTGAAGTGCACAGTAAAATAATAATTAATGTGTTTCTATAATGAGAAGCAAGTTTATATGGGCAATATGCACTTTTTTCCCACTCAGGTGGTTATGCCAGCTTTTACTGTAGGCCCATTTTGGCACTCTACAATCTCCCAACCCTGTTTCCCATCTCTCTGGGAGTTACCTGGCTTGTTTCCTATCCCCCAGTTAAATACCCCTCCATGGCAGGGCCTGAGCTGTCCTCCCCTCCTCTGGTTATACATCCGACACCTTCCCAAGTCAGGTCCTGGGCGGTGGTGCAGGGTCTAACGTGTAGGGTCTAACGAGACAATGAGGCATCATCCTGCCTTGCAGAGTTTTTTGTCCTTGGAGTTTGTCACTGCCCACCTCCCTTGATATCATGCATAGCCCCTGCAGGTCTTGACATGCTCGGTGTCCCCTGTGGCAGACTAGTTCCGTAGCCCAACAGCAGGGGGCCACCCGAATGGGGGAACATGATGCCCTCTCTCCCCAGGCTAGGAGTGATGCTACACAGCAACACTATCCTCCAGCCCTGGACCACTCAGCCAATTTCCTGAGCTCATTCCTGAACTCGACTCCCCAGCACAGGAGCGCAATGCAAGGCCATTGGGTCTTTGGATGGCACCCAGGTAATATATGTAGCACCCCTTCCTCCCCATGTCTAGGGGTTCCCCCTAGGGGTTGGTGCATTGTTCCAGGGGGAGGGGGGTCCCACAGCAAGAAACTTCACCAGAACTAAAACCACAGCTCCAGGAATAGAACTAGCATTTCGGCTTACCTGGAGATGTCTTAAAACAAATGGCTGGACCCATGTCTCTCACTGCTGCAGGAACTGGTTGTTCCCCCAAAAATCTCTGGATGAAGAACACCGGCTCTGGTCACCTATTCCTAAGATTGCAAGGTTCCCAGAGCCCTGAATATGCAGAGGTGCAGGAAATTTCTTTCAATTCAACCCCCTGGAAAATAAACTCATTACTACGTTAAAACCCAAGGATTGCTATTTAATTAATATCCTTATGCACAAACTGAATCAGTACTCCTGATTTCTTTTGCTAAAAACAATCACTTTTTTGGTTTTCCTGAGCCCAAACAATTAAAAAGGCTACAGGGGCCCATTAGTATGTGAAATGTGAACTTTCTGCTCTATGGGGATCCACTTCGTACAGACAAAATTGGCAGGAAATAAAGGCAGATCAAGGTTTTTAAACAGCTTACAGAACTGCAGCACAGATTTTCCCCAGGATCAACTACAATCTTTCCTTTAACCTGGACTGTGAAGCACCAAACATGATTTCCACTGGCACTGGTAAGTACATACTGAGCTTCCTACTTAAACAGTGGGACCTCACATGTTTTCCTCTCTTTCTTTCTCTCAGGAAGCGTGCAGATTCAACCTTATCCCATTCCCTGGCTCTCACTTCCAGCCCCCAGGGACACGGATGGTGCAGCACTAGCAATAACCCGACGACACCATACCCCATTATTCTTTCACCCCAGGTCCCTGTCCTGTTATGCCTGGTTCCCTAAAACATTACTGCCTTCCACCAGCATCCGAAACTTTCTGTGAGCAGGCCCCAGATTCATCAGCTAAAATGGCACCGTTCCTTCAAACTGCTGCCCGAGCTGAGCAACCAGCACAAGCGGAGACCTCTAAGTCACTCCATGGGCCACTTGACAAAAGTACTGCAGCCCCAAGGCCTGTCCCTCCAAACAGGCTCTTACACTGGTAGAAGTTCCCCCTGGCCCCCTCACCAGTGTCCATGGGCCACCTTGAATGCTGAGCTACAGAGGCCCTGCCACAACCTGCTGCAGCCCCGGTGACCTAGAAACACAAACATCTTGATACTGGGGCCTAAATCTGTACCCTTGGGGCTTACCTATCTTGCACCTCCTTGTTTTGTTTTTTTCTGTACTTTCTTTTTCTGCACCAATCCCAGAACTCCCTCGGGCCTCCCCTACTCACCATTGCCACTTACACCACCCATCCTCCTCAGAGATAGCCATCCTCCTCCTTCCTTCTGCTGGCAGACCCCCCAGCTCTGAGCCCCCTGGGGTAGGGCTGCCACCACTCTGACACTATCTTTAATCTAATCCACTGACTGGGGAGGTGGAGGGATAGAGGAGACAGAGACATGGGCCCGGTATTGGGCATGTTGTGGCATGGTCCAGAGTGTGGCTGTCACCTATCCAGGATTGTTTTTTTTTTCCTTAGTTATTTCCCCCAGGAGCAAGGACATGCAATGACGTCTGCACGGCTGAGCCTTAGATGCCGCCGTGCTCCTCCATTCAATGGCATCATGCTAGTGTTACCCTTGGTCCCCACCACGGGTCTCTACTGCACTGGATGCTTCCTGGATCCCTCCCCAGGGAGAGGAGAGCAGTCCATCCTTCCTCTGCTGACCCTAGGTGCCTGAGCTCATTCCCGAACTCAGGACGCCAGTGTGGCGTCAAGTGTGGTGTCCAGCATCTCAACCCACAGCACCACTGGGCTGGCCCTGAACCTCCTTCTTAATGGTGAGAATCCTCCCTCCAACCCCCACCTCTTTTCCCCAGGGCTTCATGCCCTCACCATGCTTTCAACCCCCATCCTCCCCCTCCCCATCCTCTTTCTAACAAGGTGACCCCTAACCAGTGGTTACTGCAAGCTGAACACTCCCTCTTCCTCCCTCCTCACTCTTAAACCACCCAACCTCCTCTTCCCCCCCCCCACTCTCCCGTGCTATTGCTCCTTCTGTTCTGTCATTGCCTATCTGCTAAGGCTCTATCCCTATCCCATGTTCTTTAATATTTTACCATTGTTAATTGTTTTATTTCTTTGTTACCCTGTGTTTACTATTGTACATTCACCTTATTTCCCTGACGTGTAACCTTTGTAAATTAGTTTGTAGCTCAAAGGTTGTAATCCGAGAATTCAATAAACAAATAAAGCCCCAGAGCCCAGAAACCCAAATCCAATGGTCACAACTGCCTTTCCTTGTGCTCTCTCACAGATGCTACCCAGAGGACCCGACACACCATCGCAGTGAAACCAGCTTGCCTAAAACGGGAGGGGGAACGTCACCCTGCACAGCAGACCCCACCAGTATTCCTCTCCTACACAGCACTACACTACTCCCTGAATCTGTCTAAACCTGCCTATTTATAACCTGAGAAACCTGTTCTTGCTGCCACCAAGTGGCGGCAAGTGGAAATTGCACCTCCAGAATACTAAAAATCCCTAAACTCTCTCCTTTTTTTTTTTTTGTTGTTTAACCAGGAGTAGCACACTAAGCTGAAAGCTTTTTTACAGAAGCAACCTGGGAGCATAGTGACTTGCTCAGGGTCACACAGTATGCAAGTGGAAGCTGTCAAATTCAAACCCAGGTCTGGTCTGCGGGATGTCACCAGATTTGCAGCTCACAGTCTTAAACCACTGCACTATACTGCCTTCCTAAACTGTGGGGGCAACTAAGAAGGAAGGGGGTCCCTAAAGAGCGCATAAGCCCCTCTCAAAAGAGAGGGGGATTACACCAAGCCAGGGAATCATTCCCTCCTGGGAATGATTGCAGAGGGCTCAGGCTGGCCTCCTCCAACAAGCTGGGTATGAGAATCTTCCCAGCCTGCCAGGAAAAGAACCACCCAATCTTGGTCTGAAGGGCACCGTCCCCAACACTACCTACTCTATACTATTTCTAAAATTCTAATTAAGCTTACCTGTGCCAGGAGGTTCTAAAAACATATATGGGAACAATAAAACATTTTTCATTCTCAAATTATTAAGAAAGCAGTCATCATGTAAATTCAGGGAAACATCTTGATCAAACAGCTATATGAGGTAAACTACCTATAACACACTACTCTCCTAAGACCCTTTATAATTATTATACCCCCCAATATAATTACTTTATGTACAATTAAAGGGTTTAACATCCATACACCATACACACGCCCATTCACTCTCACAGTCGCACCAGTCACAACATTTTTAAGTGCAACTGACGTTGTTAACTTTCTGTCATTAGGCTCTAAATGAGAAAAGTTGAAAATGATCAATCTTTTTTATTAATCATTATTATTTTCACAGTCACCATAGCCTGCTCTGATGAGCATGCTTCCTGACACAGTTTATGAGTCTTTTTCAGGGGCTTAAGCGGGCAGGCCCCTCACCAAGTGGGAAGTAGAAATCCATGTCTGGTTTGGTGATGACATCCCTGAAAGAGTCCTTGTCCACCACATAATACGTGGTGGAAGTTCCAGCCAAGTCCTGCACCAGAGCAAAATTTTGAATAAAGTTAGTCCAGACCATGACGCAGTGTGGCACATTGCCCATGCCTTTTGGAATAGTTGCTGGGAGGAGTAACCACCATATCCAGGACAATGTTTCGGTCTTCCAGCTGCTCCTTAAATACCCATTCCTCCTTCATTTCTTCAGTGATTTCCCCACAGTCTCTCTGACATGTATGGGTAATCCAGAGATGGGCATTTGACATGCAGTTTTCTTCTTACCCATGTCTCAGCCCGATTCCATCAAGGCAGATCTCGGATGCTGGTCCTCTGAACTTGTTCTGGTGGCAACCACACTCCCCTTTTGTAAGTGATGTTTAAAGAGCTACTATGGTTCAACTCATCCATCCGGGGTCAGAGGGTCCTGGATGTACAGGCAAACATGGGGTGTGGTCAGCTATAGTGACCACCAGGCAGTAGAAAGGCTGAGGGATTGCTTAATAGACCTGGTAGTTGGCAAATTGAAACCTCTGTCCCAGAAGCTTTTCCTCATCCCCTTACTCCTCCAACTCCTCTGGGATCATGTCACTCCCTGCAGGCTCACTGGGTGCAACAGACTGAGAATGGGGAGATCTGTTTGCCTTTACCCTGGACCTCTCCCTAGCTGAGGGCTCTGATTTCTCTGACAGGGTTGGGAGGAGCTGGCTCTGGACAAGGGCCATGATGAAGATTCCCTGGGGAGTCACCCACAGACTTTTTAAGGCCCCTGTCCCTCCCTCTGCCATGGGGATAGCAGACAGCAGGCAGTGGAGAGTGGGGCAGATGACTGTGCTCCCCATCACCCCCTGACTTTAACCTCTCAGGAGCACCGTCTTCTTCCTCTGCTTCCACTACTACATTAGGAGAAGTGCCCCTTGACTTCTCTGCTCCCTCCAGGGTGCTCTCTCCAAAGGGAGAGTTTCCCAAAGGCTCCAGTGTCCACACCTCCTGGTGACCACAGAGGAAGGGACCCCTCTGAAATCCTTGGGGAAGGTCCCCATAGGAAGACTGGTGAGGAGCGGTCAAAAATATCTTCTGGGGCAGAGCTTGAACAGATCACACCCACTGGCAGTGGCACAATTCCTTCTCCCCGAAATCCACATCTTACACAGCACTCATCTGGCTGTCCTTTCCCTCCTGCTTGCCAAAGTCATGTCAGTAGAGAGGCAGGAACCATCACCAATGGTTCCTCTTGGGGGAAAGCTTCCTCTTCTATTTTGAATCCCCTGCCTGCCATCCTTTGATACCTGTCCATATAACCACCCCAAAAATCTCTCCTACTCTCCTAGTCTATTCACAGTCCTCCCTAACAATGCTCAAACAATGAAAGCGTTTTTACAGCTCGCTCTCATAAAAGACTTCAACGCAATCTGCCATCTATTCCAGCTTCATCACACCACTCTAAAGGCTGCTGCAAAATTATTTTTTTATTTTATTTATTGATAGCTAAGATTACAATTACCTTTCAACCAAGGTTCCTTTTACAAAGATTCCACGTCAAACAACTTAGCAGATAAAAATATACAATACAGAGTAAACAAATCAGGAACAGACAATAAACATGATTACATAGGCTGTACAGGGTATAAGTCATGAGCAAAGTAGCAGCAAGTTACAATATATAAACCAAGGTAGGGTACACAAAGAGCAGGTGTAAGTTGGGTGAAGGCAGGACGAGTTCACATGGCCAGCGTAAAAGGCCAGGGCATAAAAAAGTAAAGGAGCAATGCAGTCAAAGATGATATTGTTGGGTGAGAAAGAAAGAAAGCAGCAAGGGTCAGAATGTAGGAGGTAGGGTGGCCATAAAGAGGAAAGGGAGCAAGGCAGTCAAAGATGACTTTGTCGGATGGGAGAGAAAGGGAATAGCAAGTGTTTGGTGTTAGGAGTGGAGTGGGGGGAAGTGAACAAATGAGGTCCAAGGGAGGGCTTTGAGGCTATATGCACTTGGCTTGGCTTAGAAGTGGTTCTCCCCTCTGTGGCAGCCATCCACTAATTAGGGTCACTGGAGAGCACCACGTGACCAGCAATCACATGTGCGCACCATGTCAGGCGAGCTGAAGCCTACCTTCATTCTAGGCCTAGCCCCCACATCACCATAGGAATTTCTGCATGTGCCACATAGCCTACACAGGGCGGGAGGCCCACCAGCACCTCAGCTCTAGGAATGTTGGGGTTTTCTGGCTTTTGGGAGTGCAGAAATCATCCCAGATGAGCCCCATGTGTATTAACCCCCCATGTCTAGGGGTTAACACGTTGTTCCAGGGTAAGGGGGCCCACAGCAAGAAACTTCACCAGAGCAGAACTGAAACCACAGCTCCAGGAATAGAAATAGCATTTCAGCTTACCTGGAGATGTCTTCCAACAAATGACTGGATGCAGGTAACTCTGCTGCAGGAATTGACTGCTCCCCCAAAAATCTCTAGACAAGGAACCCCGGCTCTGGTCACTGATTATTGAGCTTGCAAAGTCCCCAGAGCCCTGGATATGCAGAGGTGCAGGAAATTTCTTTCAATTAAAACCCCTGGAAAATAAACTCATTACTACATTAAGACCCAAGGATTGTTATTTCATTAATAACCTCATGCACAGACTGAATCGGGACTCCTGATTTCTTTTGCTAAAAACAGTCACTTTTATTTCTCCCGAGCCTAAATGATTAAAAAAGCTACAGGGGTCCATTAGTATGTGAAATGTGAACTTTCCACTCCATGGGGCTCAACTTTTGTACAGGCAAAACTGCCAGGAAATAAAGGCTCTTACTCCCTCCCCATGCCTAGTAAGTTGCACCCTAGCCCACTCCCCAGAGTCCCCACTATCCAGTATGCTGAACCACCCTCCCCATCAAAAATAAAAATAGAAAAGTGTGCTTAGGCTGTCACTGGGGAATAAACAGACTGTGTTAGGTAGTCTGATTCATAGAAACATAGAAACATAGAAGTTGATGGCAGATAGGGACCGCAAGGCCCATCCAGTCTGCCCATTTCTTTTTCTACCTTATGAATGTGCCATAGACCTTTACTCTGTCAATGGCCTATCTATTCATACTCATCTGTATTTCTCCCTTATGCCTACCCCATGCCTGTTTGAAGTCCTGCACTGTATTCATATCCACCACTTCCTGAGGTAGGCCATTCCATGCATCCACCACCCTTTCTGTGAAAATGAACTTCCTCACATTACCCCTTAATCGGCCTCCTTCAATCTCATGCTGTGTTCTCTTGTCCTGCTATTTTTCTTATATTAAAACAAGTTAGACTCTTTCACCTTGTTAATCCCCTTAAGGTATTTGAATGTTTCAATCATACAGTATCACCTCTCTCCCTCCTTTGCTCTAGGGTATACATATTGAGTTCAGTTAATCTGTCCTCATATGTTTTCTGATGCAGTCCCTGCACCATTTTGGTTGCCCTTCTCTGGACTACCTCAATTTGGTTACTGTCCTTGTAAAGGTGTGGCCTCCAGTACTGCATGCAGTATTCCAGATAGGGCCTAACCAGTATCTTGTAAAGAGGAATTATTACCTCCCTCTTCCGACCTGTGATACCCCTACTAATACACCCCAACATCCCTCTAGCCTTACCTACTGCTTTAGAGGTCTGCTTGGATGATTTCAGGTCATCAGTGATGATGACGCCCAAGTCTCTTTCTTCCCTTGTGACTGCCAGCATCTCCCCTTCCAGTCTATAGGTAGCTTCAGGGTTTCTCTTCCCTATATGCATGATCTTGCACTTCTTTGTGTTAAACCCCAGTTGCCACTCTTCTGACCATTTTGCTAATTTATCCAGATCACTTTACATTCTGCCCACACCATCTGGATCATCTATTCTGTTGCAGATCTTGGTGTCATCTGCAAACAGACAAACCTTACCCTCCAGTGCATCTGCAATGTCACTGATGAAGATATTGAAGAGGACTGGCCCCAGGATTGATCCCTGAGGTATCCCACTTGTGACTTGCATCTCTTCTGACTGTATACCGTTTAACACCACTCTGTTTTCGGCCCGTCAACCAGTTTGCCAAACAGTTGACCAATGTCTGACCCACCTCAAGCCTACCCAGCTTATTAATCAGTCTTCTATGTGGAACAGTATAGAAAGCTTTGTTGAAGTCAAGGTAGGCAACATCAACTGCTCCCCCTTGGTCCACCACTCTGGTTGCCCTGTCAAAGAAATCTATGAGATTAGTTTGACAGGACTTTCCTTTAGTAAACCCATGCTGTCTTGGATCCTGTGCTCCTATGGATTCCAGGTATTGCACTATCCTTTCCATAAGAGTGTCTCCATAATCTTGCCCACTACTGAGGTAAGACTGACTGGTCTGTAATTCTCTGCCTCCTCCCTGCTATCACTCTTGTGGAGCGGGATCACATGAGCTCTTCTCCAGTCTTCTGGGACCTCTTCTGTGCTCAAAGACTCACTAAACAGTTCTGATAATGGCTCTGCTAGTTCCACCCTTGGCTCCTCTAGTACCCTGGGATGTATGCCATCAGGTCCCATTGCTTTGTCCACCCTGAGCTTATTGAGCTCTTGTAGGACCCTTTCTTTTGTGAAGGGACTAGTGCACACCTCCCTCCCTCACTGTGTCCATGGTGCAGAGCTGTGGGCCCTGCCCTTCATTCTCTTCAGTAAATACTGAGCAGAAGTATCTATTTAGGATAGATGCTTTTACATTGTCCCCCTCCTCACAAACCCCCTTACCCCCTTTGATCTTAGCAATACCCTCTCTGGACTTTCTCCTTTCACTAATGTATCTATAGAAAGTCTTGTCACTTTCTTTTACTGTTTGTGCTAGTGTTTCCTCAGTTTAGGCCTTTGCCTGCCTTACTGCCGTCCCTGCTTCCCTTAGGGAAGTTTGGTATGCCTCCCTATCTTCATCCTGCTGCATTCCCTCATATTTCCTGATGGCCAGTCTTTTGGCTCTGACCTTTTCTGCTACTGTGTTTTAGAAATAAAGTGGTTTCCTTCTTCTTTTACACTTCCTTTTCTCACTAACACAATGGGATGTTGCTTCGAGTATTGCATCTTTAATGCTTGCCCACTTTGCCTGTACCCCCTCACCTGTATTTCTTTTTGCCAGGGCTAGCTTAACTCTGTTGGCCATCTTATCAAAGTCAGCTCCTCTGAAGTCCCATATTTTTGCCTTGGAATGGGATGATTTTGTTCTAGTGGCTAAATTGAACCATACCATGTGATGGTCACTGGCCCCCAGGTGACCTTCTACCTGGAGATCTGTGATCCTTTCCTTGTTAGCCAGTACTAGATCTAGGATAGCTTGGTCTCTGGTGGGTTGTTGTACCAGTTGTTTGAGGCCCTCTCCCTGCAGGGAATCCACCATGTGTCTAGTTCTGGCAGATGTCCCTGCTGGTATTGACCAATCTCTATCTGGCATGTTGAAGTCTCCCATTATCAGAACCTCCCCTTTAGCTGTCACATTTTGTATATCTTCTAACAGTAACATGTCTATGTTGTCCCACTGGTCTGGAGGCCTGTACACAACCCCAGTTCATATGGCTGTCCCATTTCCTGTTTCTGGGGTGACCCACAGTTCTTCAGGCTCCTTATGTGTATTCTGAATTTCTGTAGCTTTGATATTTTCATTGACATGAAGGGCCACTCCACCCTCCTACTTGCACCTCAGTCTCTTCTGAACAGTACATAGCCAGGTACTGAAGTGTCCCAAGTGTGGTTACTGGTAAAGCATGTCTCGCTAATGGCTACTATGTCCAGTTTAGCCTCTGTCATTATTGCCTGCAGGTCTGGGATCTTGTTTCCCAGACTGCATGCATTTGTGTACATGATTTTCCACTGGTCAGATTTCGGTGTGTTAGTTGTTGGGTGAGGTCCGGCGTTTCCCCCTGTGCATCGTATGGGGAGTCGGACCTTTTTCTTTACCTGGTGATGCAAATGAACTACAAACATGCTGAACTCCTGTTTGATCACTAGCTGAGGGGGAAGGGTTTTCTTCCCATTCGACATTTTGGGTGATGCACCCCTCTCAAACACTTTATTGCCAAGATTACATGATGGCAGCAACATAAACACATTTTTATTGCCAGTGCCATTCCAAAGTAACCATAATTTTGCTTGAGCATTTTTTTAGGGTCACTATTAGTGCACATCAGTTTTTGTGTCCATTGTTTTATGAGGATCAGCAATATTTGAAAAGGTTTATTTTTTTTTATACCTCTGAAGCTACTTGCCCCGAACTATAGTCCCCACAACAGCAAGATTAACATTCTGTTCCACATTTCTAGTCTGCTTATGTGAACCAGCCTGCAGAGTCTTTGACAGTACTGCAATTCGCACTGCCCTCCCAGTGAGAAACTAACTGCTCAGTAAGAAGTTTGCTGTCAATTCAGCCACCGGACTATCTTCGAGTCAGGGCACACCCTGCTGCACTACCACCATTGCCACCCAGTCAGCCACCCAGACTATTGCTGCACTACCACCATTGTCACCCAGTCAGCCACCCAGACTATTGCTGCACTACCACCATTGCCACCCAATTAGCCACCTGGACTATTGCTGCACTACCACCATTGCCACCCAGTCAGCCATCCAGACTATTGCTGCACTACCACCCTTGCCACCCAGTCAGCCACCCAGACTATTGCTGCACTACCACCATTGCCACCCAGTCAGCCACCTGGACTATTGCTGCATTGCCACCATTGCCGCCCAGTCAGCCACTCTGACTATTTAATTATTTCAGTCCTCATCGGGGCATAAGTTGCACTAGAACTAAACTTTTGCTTTATGGAGACTCTCAGGGATGCATAGACTGGCAGCCCATGCTGACACAGTCCCGTTAGTCTGAATGCCACAAAAATAATGCTCTTACTCAGACTGCAGCTGCCACTGTGAGAGTCAAGTCTGCATGCGGCAACACTGCTAGTGAACTTACTCAGACGCAGCTGCCAGGGTAAGTCAGAGAAATGTCAGTGAAGAGACCATTAACATACCTTTTTGCCAGTGAAGCCCACGCAGCACCTGCAGGATGAACTGGACCACCTCCTGTCCAAAAAGTCTGCAATTTTTAGACTCTTCAAGCAGCTCATGATTGCTGGGGGTGCAAACAACGAGGTCAATCAGATCAGTCAGGTCACAAGGTCAGGTCAGGACATGAACCCCATATGTGTTGTGGCACAGATCATGACCTGGCTGCAGTTTTAGTTAACCCCTTGTGTTCTGTTGAATGTTTTGCCACAAATAATTTAGAATTTTTTGCCACATGGGTCCTAATCAATGGGGAGGGGCTACAGCCCCCTTAGAACCCCCAGTAAATCTGCACCTGGCACCAGCAATAACCTGCTGACACCATATCCCATTATTCTTTCACCCCAGGCTGCTCTCCTGTTCCACCTGGTTCCCCAAAATGTTGCTGCCTTCCACCAGCATCCAGAACTTTCTGTGAGCAGGCTCCAGATTCAGCAGCTAAAATGGCACCATACCTTCAAACTACAACTGCTGCCCGAGCTGAGCAACCAGCACAAGGGGAGATCTCTAAAGCACTCTGCAGCCCACTCAGCAAAAGTTCGGCAGCTCCAAGGCCTATCCCTCCAAATAGGCTCTCACACGGGTAGAGGTTCCCCCTGGCCCTCTCACCAGTGTTCCTGGGCCGCCTAGCCATGCCAAGCTACAGAGGCCCTGCCACAACCTGCTGCAACACTGGTGACCCAGAAACACAAACAACTTGATACCAGGGCCTAAACTCGGAACCCTGACCTACCTATCCTGCACCTCCTTCTTGATGGTGAGAATTCTACCTCCAACCCCCAGAGCCCAGAACCCCAAATCCAACAGTCACAGCTGCCTCTCCTTGTGCCCTCCCACGGATGCTACCCAGGGGACCCGACTCATTACTACAGTAAAGCTGACTGGCCTAAAACGGTGGGGCTGCCTAAAATGGGTGGGGGGAACCCCACCCACCCCACACTGCCCTACAGTGCCCAATGGTATTCCTCTTTTAAATGGCACTACACTCCTCCCAGAATGTCTCTAAACATGCCTATTTATACTATAAGAAATCTGCTGTCTGCTGCCACCAAGCAGCAGCAAGCGGAAATTTTGCCCCCAGAGCACTAAAAGTCGCTAAACTCTAGGGGCAACTAATAAGGAAGGGGGTTCCTAGAGGGAGCATAAGCCCCTCTCAAAATAAAGAGGGCTTACATATACACTTTTTGAAACAATATTCCTGGTACGACATTGTTAGCAGCAGTTTATATCAAACCAATGCTGGGGGGGAGTTTTACATTTCAGAACCACCACACCCTCCTGTCATTTTAAACATTACTTTCTAAGAAGCTAGGTAGGACTGCAGTGCAGGGAGCCCACCTATAAAATGGGAACTGAGGGCATGTGCTTGGTACACTTATAACAGCATATCAGTTCTCCTTGGTGCACTGGCTTTATGTTTGCATTTTGTACTGAACTGGAGTGATCAGAAAAATCTAGTTAAATTATCAAGCTAGACATAAGAAAATGTCCAATGTTTGCATGATGGAGAAAGGCTTGCTGGGTTGAGGGCACATAGAAATTTACAGGTACCATGGTGGGCCAGTGTTACCCTGGTATGGGCCAGAGATGTGGTAGGTGCTGACTTATATCAGTGGACTTTTGTGGAATACTGTGTCTATTTGAATCTGGAATGTTTTAAGTTCTGTATACTGTCTGCAGACCATAACATTGCCATCTGGGCAGGAAAGTTACTATTTGGTCTAATTATCAGTTCATATTAAATCTGTCTAATATCGGCAAAAGAAATGATGGCACTACAAAAAATGCATATGTTCTAGCATGCAAATGGACAGTGACAGACTGAACATAGGAAGATTTATTCTGATCACCGTATCCATCAAAAGAAGGATATTATCAGCCCTGGTGTCTGGTGCCTGACAAGCAGTATCTGAGCAGTTGTAATTCAGAGACTGTATGATGTCATTCCAAATTATTTACTTTTATTAAGCTTAATACTGACCAGGAAAGAAAAACAACAATGATGAAAGCTGTTTCCTATCTCCGAGACTCCAGTTCCCTCCTGTTTTTGTTTTCTTGCTGCTATTGCTCATTAAGAAAGTTACTATAGATGGAAAAGAGACAACTGTCTAATACCAAATATGAGTCTCCTAAGGCCAAAGCAGCCTAATTAACTTGTCCACTCTGCTTGACAAATGAACTCACCGGAGAGCAATGTAATGATCTTCTGTCTAGCTGGTCAGGAGTGACCTATTAGGTGAAACTAACAAATCCCCATTTGTAAATTCAGTAGCCAGGAAACATTTGCACTTCATTAGATATAATTATTTCCCTAAGTGATGGACTTGTTTTTCCTCTAATGATGCACAGCATCTTAACTACAGTTAAAGCTCATGGGCATTTATACTATACTTTTTTAAACAAGGAACTAATATCTGGGTATAAACTTTCTGATCAATGCACTTTGTTGTAATGTAAGTGGAGTTGTTAAACAGGCTGCCTACTTTTTAACCAAAGTCAGTGGATCTTCACCCACAAATGCCTTCTGTTACAGTAAATCCATAGCTCTGAGGTATCAATTTGTTTCAACAGAAAAACCCACAAGTACTGTAAAGACACAGTTATGATAGTCCCCCCATGCAAGTAGACCGGCAGAATTTTGGAAAGTGAAGGCCCAGGCAGTGCTGATGGGAGTTGGCTTGGTTAGCGGTTTGCTGAGTTAAAGGGAAATGTCCATAATTAATTGTCCCACACCTTAGTGTGGTGTGTACAAGATTAGGCTTTTCACTAAAAGTCTAAAATATTAACTTTTGTGGTTTAGTAGTAATTCTTTTTATCTGGGTGATCTTGCCATTCCTCCAGCCCGGCATTTTATGAAACATAGAAATAAAGAAATATAGAAATTGTCAGCAGATAAGGACCGCCAGGCCCATCCAGTCTGCCCATAGGCCTTATACATTGTATGTGGCCACTGACCCTATATGATCAATGACGTTTCATCACTCCCTCCCCTCTTAAGTTTCCCTTGTGCCTGTCCCAGGCATGCATAAACCCCTCCACTGTGCTTTCCCCCACTGTCTCCTATGGCAGACTATTCCAAACATAAACTACCCTTTCTGTGTAGAAAAACATCCTCACATTACCTCTTAATCTACCCCCCTCCAATTTCATAGTGTGCCCCCTTGTTCTAGTACTTTTTCTACATTGGAAAAGGTCCCCCACCTGCATCTTGTTTATGCCCTTGAGGTACTTGAAAGTTTCAATCATGTCTCCCTGCTCTCTCCTCTCCTCCATTGAGTACATATTGAGGTCCATTAGTCTCTCCTCACGTGTTTTGTGCTGCAAGCCCTGCACCATCTTTGTCGCCTTTCTTTGGATAGTCTCCACCTTGTTTATGTCTTTGCCCAGGTGTGGCCTCCAGAACTGCATGCAGTACTCCAGGTGAGGCCTTACCAATGTTTTATACAATGGCATCACCACCTGCTGCCTCCTGCTAATGATACCCCAACCTATGCACCCCAACATGCCACTGGCCCACACCACCTTTGTGCACTGCTTTGATATCCTAAGGACATCAGAGATGATAAGCCCTAGGTCCCTTTCCTCCTTGATGACAGTCAGCCCCCCCCCCCATCCTGTAGCTCTCCCCAGGGTTCCCTCTACCCAGGTGCATTATTTTGCACTTTTTTACATTGAACCTCAGTTGCCACATCTCTGACCACCTTTCAAGCTTCTCCAGGTCCTTCTTCATTTTCTGCACCACTTCTGGAATATCTGCACTGTTGCAGATCTTGGTGTCATCTGCAAACAGGCAGACCTTTCCTTCCAGCCCCTCTGCACTGTCACTAATGAAGACACTGAACAGGACAGACTGGTCCCAGTACTGATCCCTGTGGCACCCCACTGGTCACACCCTCTCCCCAGATTGCACCCATTTACCACCACTCTCCTCCTGTCTTCCTGTCTGTTAACCAGTTCGTAACCCAGTTCACCACCTTGTCTCCCATGCCCAGAATACCCATCTTGTTACCAGCCTTCTATGTGGGGTGGTGTCGAAATCTAGGTAGGCAACATCTACTGCCCCTCCCTGATTTACTTCCCTAGTCACCCAATTATAAAAATCTATTAGATTCATTTGACATGAACTTCCTGCTATGAATCTGTGTTGTCTCAGATCCTGGGCATCCCTGGATTCCAGGTGTGCCACAATCCTTTCTTTCAGCAGTATTTCCATGATATTTCCCACCATTGAGGTGAGGCTGACTGGCCTGTAGTTCCCCACCTCCTCCTTACTGCCGCTTTTGTGCAGTGGGACCACATGTGCCCTCCTCCAGTCCTCTGGAACCACATCCATGTTGAGTGACTCCATGAACAGTGCTGCCAGAGGTGCTGCCAGTTCCCTTCACAGCTCCTTTAATATCCTCGGGTGAACGCCATCTGGCCCCATGGCCTTATCCACCTTCAGCTTTGTGGGTGTTCTTCCAGAACTCTCTCCACTGTGAATAGACTGGTGTCCACTCCCCTCTCCCCCCATTGCCTCTGCTACCCAGCTGTGGTTCTTGACCCACCCCCTTCCTAGTGAATACTGAGCAGAAGTATTTGTTCAATATTTCTGCCTTGTTCAGATCCCCCTCCTTATACTCTCCCTCCTCCCCTTTGAGCCTCACAGCCCCCCCATTTTCTTCTTTCACTGTTGTGCCTGCAAAATGCCTTGTCCCCTTTTTTCACAGACCATGCTAAACCCGCCTCTGTCTGTCTGTCTGTCTGTCTGTGCCTTAGCTCTAACAGCCTTCCCTGCTTCCCTTAGACATTCAAGGTATATCTCCCTGTCTTCATCCCTTTGGGTCCCCTTATACTTCCTGGAACTCAGTCTTTTAGCCCTGACTTTGTCCCCCACCCCCTTAGAGAACCATAGTGGTTTCCTTCTTCTTTTCTTTTTTGGCCACTATCCTAATGCATTGGTTTGTTATCCCCACGATGGCTCTTTTCAGTTTCTCCCATTGTTCCTCCACCCCTTTATTTACCTCTCCCTTCCCCAGGACAACTTGTATACATCTACCCATTTCAGTGTAATCCACCCTCCATAAACTAATTCTTTTGCCCTTGAGTGGCATACTTGAGTCCATGTTACCATGCTGAACCACACCATGGGGTGGTCACTGGACCCCAGCTGCTCTTCAACCTGTATTTCTTCAACTCTGTTCCTACTGGTCTATACCAGGTCCTGAATCAGCTTGTCCCTGGTTGGTTCATGCACCAGCTGTCTGAGTCCAACCCCCTGCAAGGATTCTAGGATGGCTGTTCTTCAGGCTGAAGCAGCCACCTTGGTGGTCCAATCCACATCTGGCATATTGAAATCCACCAGTAGCAGGATTTCGCCTTTAGCTTCCATGCTCTGTATGTCCTCCTCTAGTTCCCTGCCAACTTCCTCCCTCTGTGTCAGAGGTCTGTAGATCACCCCTGTGTGTATTGCTGTTCCATTCTCTGTCTCCAGGGTGACCCACATTGCCTCAGCCTTCCCCTGTCTTTCCTGAACTTCAGTAGCCGTTATACCATCTCTGATGTACAGGGCCACCCCCCTCCACCCTGTTTACCCTCCCTGTCCCTCCTGAACAGTGTATAGCCTGGTACATTGACTTCCCAGCCATGATTAGCAGTGTACCACGTCTCGGTTTTTGCTACTATGTCAAGGTCTGCATCTGCCAACAAGGCTTCCAGGTCTGGAAACTTATTTCCTAGGCTATGGGCATTTGTTAACATGACTTTCCATGTTTTACAGTCTCCCTCCCTCCCTCTACTCCTGTTCTCACTCTCCAATGTCTTCTCCCACCCCAGTTTCCTTTCCTATGTGCGCCCCATGTATCACTTGTTATACACTCTTTGCCTACCTGCCCCTCCCTGCCTACTTCAGCTGTATCTGTTGGCGACTTATGTTCCTGCATGTTTTGTATTCAGCACCTCTTGGGTTGCATCCCAGAACCTCCCATAGCTGACATCAGAGCCAGAGATCAGCTGTGTGAGACAGTGTATTGCTTTTATTAAAAGAAGGAGCTACATTTTATCTTTGGGCTTACAAACAGCTTTGTTTATAAAAAAAAAAAAGGCTAGCAAAGCCATTGAAGTTCAAGAAATAAATACAGGCAAGAAGTCTAGTTTGCAGTTTGATGGTGTTGGGATTCACAAAGTTGAACGTGCAGTCTTGCTTGCATTTTGAAGTGTTTTGCACCCAGGGTGAGGTGTGTGGTGGCTTACATAGGCAAAAATGTTTTATGGTAGTGACAGTATTTTATATGTATTCACAGCATTGAAAGTGTAAGCAGCACCCTAGCAGGGTAAGCTTATAAGTAACAGAAAACTTGTGAGGATTGTGTCATTACTGCTTGAAAGCAAAGGTACACAGTTCATTGCCTAACACAGTAATGTAAAGAAAGGATATGTATGTATGTATGGCAATAGTATTGGAATATACTATAAATGTAATGCTATATTTTAAAAAAACAAAACTTATCAAGTCCTCTTTTGTGATTTTAATTACAGAATTAAGTCCTCTGAAGAAGCGCTTGTGTGGTGAAACAGGGCTGATATTAAAATGTAACAAGAAGTATTTTGACAGTGTGAAGGCTGAATTATTTATAATCTTTTTGAAAAGAAAAGTGCAATTGAGCTCCCCATCTCAATTTTTCATTAAAGCCATCATTAAAGCAACCAGTCCATAAACAAAAACCTCCACCAAGTCCCAAGCCTCCAAGGTGTTCTCCAGAAGCCCCCCAACCCTGTAATAGCCCTGAGAGAGACTCCCATAGCTTCTGGCAGCTGGAACCCAGCATACTGAGCCTGAATCTACTAGTCCAGTGCAATGACTTTTCTGCCCCCAACCATCCCGGGCAAAGAAGATCTTAGTTTAGTTAGTTAGTACAATTTTTAATAATCCTTTAAGTGGCATTGGTGTAGATAGTCCTCCTCAGATGTGCACCCTCCCCTAAAGCATCATTATTCATAACCAGAGGACTCTGTCCCTCACTCAGAAGCCCTGTTCTGCTCAGTGACCTTAAGTAGCCAATCTAATGGAAATCGTGGGAATAGCTCTACTCAGTCCCAGATGCTTACTATGTCTGTAAGCCCCCCAAATGGGCTTACCTTTTGGAGTTGCGGCTCCAGGCTCCCCACAGCACTGGCTGCATATGTGGCTCCAAGGGAGGTCACACATTATGACCCCATTTGCAACTTGTGGCTCTGGCCCCTGAATCTTGGTGTCTTGACCTCTTTAGGGTTGGGCCGAGTGCTGGGGTGCGTGCCCATGCCTCCAGGCACCTGTGGGGTGATTGTGGTTCAGGGTTTGGTGTTCTGGCTCACCCGAATTTGGGACTGTTTGAGGAATAAACAAAAAAATAAATAGTGTAAATAGTAATGGCAGACCATGCTCCCTGCATGCACGGCCACCAAGAACAGAAAATGTAAAGGAGCAGCTGCTTCATTGATTGGGGAGGTGGTGGCTGGTGCCACTCAGGGCAGATTGTAAATAGTTTATTGAGGGACTATGTGTTCCATAGGGCATTGGGAAGACAGTGATTTTGGCCCCAAGGAGATCAGTTTGGATTAGACCTCTGGGGTTTTTGGCGCCCTTTGTGAGAGATATAATGGGGAGTGCAGCGTGGGAAAAGGAGAGTGGAAAAGAGAGAGAGAGAGAAAGAGAGGTTGGAGTGAGGCAGATTGCCTGCTCAGCCATTTAGGCCGTGGTTTGTGTTCTTTTGTAAGGCAGTGCAGTGGTGCTTGAAGGGACGTAGTGGCAGCCATCTCTTTGGAGCTCCTGTGTGGGGCTGGATTGAGCCTAGGAAGAAAATGAGGAGAAGAAGGAGCACCTACACAGTGATCTGCCATCTGAGTGTGGGCTTGGTGCAGTGGGCCAAGGGGACCGCTGGTGAGTGGGACCTCCAGGACTTTTTTTGCTGGGGAGCTCAAAAGAGGACTGGCTAAGAAAGCAATCAAATAGAGGAAGACAGATGGCACCTGAGATGTGGAGAATCCAAGGATCCATTGCCCACACACAGCCCCTGGTCCCAAGACTGTTCCACGGTTAGAAGGCATGGAGAGACTGTAATGTAGGGATCCTAGTGGAATCCATGGGTCCAGAGCAAACCATGGTCCTGCTAGTCCCCTGTGCAGAGACTGCCTAATTTCTGATATACATGGCCAGGTGTGGGGATGTTCACTTTTGCTGTCTGGAATGACATCTGGTTGCCTGGAGAGGGGAACTGTTTGCTGCCTGCCGTAAGGGGCCTATTTGGCCTTGAGTTAAGCCATCTGTGTTGGACTGTGGCTGCCTAGACTGAAGGGTTGCTGGCTGGATTAAATTACTCGATTTGTCACCTACACAGTCTGGAGCACCAACTAGCTTCTGATGTGACTGCATTGGTCCTGAGCAAGTTGTTGTGTTTTACTGCTCCATGGAGTGACTGTTCCTATTCAAATGAACTGTTCATTACATGGGATCCCATGTTTCTGTGGTTTGGAGTGTTTGCCTCATTCATTTGGATGGACTGTTTTGCTGATAACAAGATGTTGCCTCCACAGCCCAGCTCCTAATGTGTGTTTCAGAGTCCAGAGTGACATCCTAGGGATCAGGCTTCAGAGGACCCTTGAGGAAGAAGGCGAGAAACCCACCTGGTGAAGACTGCCTCCAAAGGCCTTCATGGGGAAGATGGCAAGGAAAGGCAGGTGAAGACCAGCACCTCATCTGTCTAGTCGGCTAGCTCTCCACTTTGAAGAATGGGGTACCCCGGTTTCATCAGATCTGGTAAGCCAGGCCGACAAGGTATTGGAACTCTCTTTTCTGCTGTACAGTGCCCCCTCTCCAGGACATTTTACCACCATCATACCCCTAGACATGGGGATGGGGTCTTACATGTCTGGGCAGAGCTACTCCCAAGACTTCCTGTAGGTCAGCCACCTGAGGTCACTGCCGGAGAACAGAGGGCTTCTGGGAGTCCTCAGTTGCAAATTTCGATGGGGTAGAGAAGGGAGGGAGAATGTCTGAGGGTTGGAAGACTGTATATGCTAATGACACTAAAAGGTTACTAAAACTTATACTAACTAAACTGAGAGCTTCTTTGCTGGGGGAGTCAGAGGTGTTTTTGCATTGGACTAGTGAAGCTGGGCTAAGGGTGCTAGCAACAGTCAGGGGAGCCTCAGTTTATTACAAAGAGTGTCTTCCAGGGATTCTGGATGGACACCTTGTAGACCGGGGACTCGGGGTTATGGACTTGTAACTTGGTGGCAGTGGCACTGCAGTGGCACTGATGAACACAAATGGATTAGACACATATCAAACATCAGATGGGCCAACTGTCCCAGTCCTAGCAGCACCAGCAGTCATAAGATATGGATGGGGGGGTTGGGGAGACAGTCCTTTACTGAACAACATTCAGATGCAGAATTGGAATTGAATTTCAATTCTGCATCTGAAATGGGTTTTTCACATTTTTTTTTTGCCACAAATATAAAAAAAGACAAAATTCTGAAAGTGGATTGGAATCCAATGATTCAGAATTTGTCATCCAAAATTCAAGCAATGCTAAGAAAGATCTGGCACTTGCTAATGTACCTGGATGTAGATCCAAATCATATATTGAAGCAGGCAGCCTTCTCAAATCGTAATCCAATAAAGGGTATGGTTTTCCCAATGTTACAGGATATAGAAAAATACAAGAGAGACTGGGGACTTGAACCTTATTTAACTTTCTGTACAGAATTAGAACATCGGATAGCTCTGGCTTGCCTCATATTTCAAATAAGCCCATATACTGTTCTTACATCTGTTTATACAGTAAAGAAGCGTTGAAGAATCATTGACTGTAACTGTGGAAAAGTTGATGCCCCATGTCAATGTCACTACATACTTCAATGCCCCCTGTGTGACATCACCTAAAAATTAGATTTTGCCTATTGCCAACACTTGAGGTAACTGCTCAAAAGAAGAAATTATAATAAGGCTTTTATTTTCTCTCTCAAGAAAATATAGTGTAGGTATGCTCTGGTTTCTTTTAAGGTTTGGACAACAAAAACATGCCTATGGGCTAGCAGTTTGCCTGTATAATGTGCAATATTGATGCTTAATTTATGTGTATTATATACTCTGTACTTATTGTATTATCTGTTTTTATTGTGCACTTTGCTATGCATTTCTAGCAGGGACCCCCTGTGGCTTACCCTCCCCCCCCGGTGGAGATGATCCGGTACCGCCTGTTACTAAATCTGTAGCCTAGTAAGCTGCTAGGCATACTGGATGTCTCGAGCTTGGTGGCAGCATGCGATGGAGGTTCAGTGGTGGCTGTGGAATGCCATCATTAGGATATTTGTATGGCACTGGACTCCATTGCACCATTCCGTGTCCGCCCGCTGGCCTCCCATCACAGCTCACCATGGCATAACAACAATCTCCAGCAGTTGAAGGTGCCAGGCCAGAGACTGGAGCATTCCTGGAGGAGGTCTCATGGTATGGATCTGAAGTCTCATTATAAAGACTGTCAGATTAACTCTGAGAAAGGCAGAGTTCCTGACATGGGTTATTGCCTCAGGTGTGAATCAGTGTCATGGGGTCATAACAAGACATTATGCCACATGGCAAAATCGCACTGCCAATACAGCGCGATATTGCCATATGGCATAATCTTTCTGTGGGGCTCTGCTCCCCACATCCCCATCTACAGTGGGCTGCAGTTCTCCCAACCTCCCCACACTAAGGGATTCTCAACTCTGGGGTTACCCTCAGGAAGCACACAATTTGTGGAAAAAAATAAAATGTCTGGGACTGGGAATCAAACCTGGTCCCAGACGCAGCTCCTGGGTTAATGCTGCTGTGGCTCAGTCCAGTGAGCCACGGCAGCTGCTCAGTGGAACCCACTCCCAGCAGAGATCTTATCCTCTACCTGGGATTGTGTGAATGGTACAATACCGTGTACAGCAGTATACGTGGTATTGCACCATTCGATCTCATGGACAGCGCTGTTTCGGGTTAGCTATATTGTCATACGCTATTAAGCATATGACATTATGACCCAGTAGGTGAGTCAGTCAGCTTGGCTCTTCTACATGGTAGACAGACTGATTCATTCAGCCTTTCTATGATCTGATGGGGGGGAAGTTGTCTCAGGAAATGGTTTACAAGGTTGGCCAATTCTTCCTGGACAGACTGTCCTCCATTAGAGTGTATCTTTTTTCAGGTGGCCAGTCAGGGACCAGCAGCAGTCTGGTGGAGAGGCAGGAAAGCACACCATGGGTTTGGGAGGAGTTTCAGGCAATTTTGACGAAGATGTGCTCGGTGTGATTTTGAGTTTCTGAGCTAGCTATGTGAGTTGAACCCTGGGCCTGTGTGATTGATGATGAGTTGCCACAAGGCCTTTGGCCTGAGGATCACAAGCATCATCTGTAACTCCCTTTAGAGGGGTGTTTTCAAGATGCCCTGAAAAAGACAGTCATGAGACCTCTTCTGAAGAAGCCATCACTGGACACATTGCTGGTGAATTACAGACCTGTTTCATACTTTCACTTTTTAGGGAAGGTGATCAAAAAGGTGGTGGATGCCCAGCTGGGGGCCAATCTGGAGAATTTCAATATCTATGAGACATTTCAGTCATATTTTCAGCCCCACCACAGTACCAAGACTGCACTTGTTAGGCGCTATGTCATGACTGTGCAGTTAAAAACAGCATGGTCAATAACCGTGCCACACGGTCAGTACAAACTGTGTGGGATTAGATATACTAATTCTAAAACCATGTGGTGCCATTACAACTGCACATTTTTTGACTACACATACATGTTGTAGTGGTTTTGACCTGACACCCATCTGTTAAGGTATTTAATAACCAGTTCCTGGCGAGAGAAGGGGGAGTGATCTGTACTTGTTCTCCTTGATCTCCTGTCTGCACTTGATACTATGGATCATGGGTTGTTGACAGAATGCCTTGGGAAATATGAAGGACTCCGTAGACCAAGGATGCAGTGGTTTGAATCCTTCCTTACCTGCAGATCACAGAAGGTTGTGATGGGTACTTTCTCATCACAGCCAAGAGTGGTCAGTTGTGTGGTTCTGCAGGGGTCAGTTCTGTCTCCCATGTTATTCAGTGTATATGTTACCTTTGGGGATTGTCATTCGATGGTATGTTTTGAGTTTTCACTGCTATGCAGATGCTACTTAACTGTACCTGTCTTTTATGCCTAAGAAGCAAAAAGTAGTCTCTGTGTTGGAACAAAACCTTAAGAAGATCTCAGACTAGATGGCTTCTAGCTGGCTCAGCTTGAACCCAACAAAGTTAGAATTGTTACGGATGGACTAGGTCCTCATGGGATGGCAGCTAGGTAGGCAGCTCATGGTTCTTTCCCTGAACAGTGTGCTCTAGTAATTATGGATAGGGTAAATGATCTGGGAATCATTTTGGGCTCAGATTTGATACTCGAACATCATGTGTCTGCTGTGGACTCTAGTGGATTTTTCCAATTAAGGAATAACTCCTGGATCCAGCCTAATGAGACCCCAAAGACCTGATAACCCTAGTTCATGCCTTTGTGACTTCAATACTATACTACTGTAACACTCTTTAACTAGAGCTATTAGGGAAGTTGGTGCATTGCCTACAACTGATGCAGAATGCCACAGCCAGGATGATCACTCGATCTTCCTATTCCAACAATGTAACACTCATGCTGCGGCATCTGCACAGGCTTCCTGTTACAGATGGTGGCACTCCACCTTCAAAATCTGTTGTTACCTTACAAACCCTGCATGAATTGGTACCTACCTGTAACTGCCTTAATGAACTCTTAGCATGGCATGCTACTGATCAACCCCTCCACTCCATCAAAGGTAGGTTTTGGTCATCCTGAAAGCATGTTTAAACATGTCAGGAGAGAAAACCTTTGCAGCAACAGGCCCGTGCCTTTGGAACTCCTTGCCATACCAATTGAGGGGTTCAGCCTCAATGGCGGGTTTTAAAAGGGCACTGAAAACCTCTTTATTTAGATCAGCATTTGATTTATAAGAGATGAATTAACACATGCCTGGTGTTTTAAGTAGTTATTAATTTATTCATTTATATTGCCGTTTTTATATGTATGTATTGCAAATGTCTGGAATACTGTGAAGCACTCTCAGCTGTATGGATTGGGTGCTGTATCAAAATAAATGCCTTACCTTACCTTTATCTTCAGCTGGTTCCTATTTGGCACTGCCTAATAAAATACCTACCTACCTATCGCTTGCAGTGCAACATCACAACCATACTATGAGACCAGTGGACAGTGTGCATCCAGTCCATCTACAAGATATTTAAAAGGAACTTGAAATTGTTCCTCTTTCAACAGGCCTTTGGGGCCTGAGAAATATATTTAACATGACAAGCAATTTGAGATCCGATTAATATGATTTTTAACGATTGGAATTTATTGTCATTTATATCTGTTGTGTTATAAGTTTTTGTGTATACATTTTTGCTGTTTGTCTATTTTGTATTTTGTAAGGGTACCCTGATCCTGTGGGGAAGGATGCCTGAAAGAAAGAAAATCTACTACTCTGACTACTAAAAGGAGTAGGATCACTGCTCCCTGTATATTGTAAATATTGTCTCATTGGTAATATGACTTTAGATGCCACCCAAGAATTAAATCACACTTTTAGTTGACCCACTATTGTTGCATTCTGGATAAACACATATAACAAGGGCCTGAAGAAGACCTAAGGTCGAAACGTAGATTTTTAACTCTATTTTCTATTTTCAGCGTGCATTTAATATAATCATTTTGTATAACAAGGGAGTTCCATGCTATTATTATTATTAGTGATACAACCAGAATGAGCTCAAGACAGTGATAGATGGTGATGGTGTAACACTGAGATGGAATAGCTTAACTTTCTTAAAATGTAAGGAGATGGCCAGTCCAATAGCACAATGGTGGCAGGCACTGCATTACATGCCAGCAAACAGGCTACAAGCTTTAAGCCTGGGACATCATGATGGGTCAGTAGTAGAAAAATTGAGTAAACCAGTGGATGGTCTTCCTTTTGGGTGTTGTCTTTACTTGCACTACATTATTGCCAGCTTGGTGACCATAAGTGGTAGTGGTGCAGTTAGGAGATCTTTGTGAGGGAATGATGTATAACTGGCTTGCTGGCAGCACGGTTCTCCCTGTGTCCTTGTGGGAGGAGCTGAAGCAGTTAATGACTGGTTAGACTGTGTTATGCCTGCCCACTTGTCCAATAGCGCCCCCCCCCCCTTTTCTGTACTCAGCAACAGTCTCAGGGCCTTTTCTCCCAATAACAGATGATGACTGGATCTGGGATATCTCTTGCGAAAGCTATGAATGAAGAACCCTACAACATGCTAAACTGCGGGCAGCATGGCTGCACCCTTCCCATGGTTGGGAGGATAGGTGAACAGCTATCTTCGTAATTGCTCCTTGGTCAACTGGAAGGTTGTAAACAGCACTGAGTAGCTTGTGTGGAGCTGCTCCTGATGGGCACCTAAACATAAATTAGAGTTGTATCAATGTCTTCTTTTAAATATAACCCCCTTAAGAGCTGGTAATATTGTGCCCCACCCCCTCACCACCAAAAAGTCACTCATGCTGCATTTGAGGCCAGAACCTCCTGCAACTTATATCTTTGACAATGATCACCAGCAGGAGATTATGTTGATAAATAGAAATGTTTTGTAATGCTTCAATGATACCCTCTTATACCCTCTCTCAAATCTCTCCCATAGTCTCACTTTGCTCCATCATATGCTTTACCTTCATCCACAGTTCCTTACTTTGGCCTACTGCTAAATGACTTAATGTTATCCACATTTTTGTATGTGATCACTTTATTTACTTCTACAGTTGCTTATCTGTTTGCATTTATTTACTGGGAATCACAATTATGCTGGGCCATCTCAGAACTTTAAATTTTACAATACTCAAGATAGGAGAGAGAGGGGGACATGATTGGGACCTTCAAGTACTTGAAAGGGACAAAGGGAAGCATTGTTTCTCCAGTTCACTGCCCTGAATCATACCACTCTTTCCTCACTTCTCTCTTTAACTAGCACCTTATTTTTGGCCTATGCTGTATACACTAAAGCCTTTCTGAGTTGACCTACCCCTGCTCTATTGAAATCAATATTTACCCTTGTCTGTATCCTGATTTGTTAGTCCTGGCTGTGTGTTTACCTGATTGTATGTTCTTTACTGTACCTATCAATGGTTTCCCTATGTATCTTTGCCTTGACTGTATGTGCCCATAGCGTATTTCATCCTTCATGATGTGGAACCTTTGCAAAGGAGCTATTGGCTCAAAGGTTGTAATTTGAAACTTGAATAAATAAATAAATAAATAAATAAATAAATAAATAAATAAATAAAATAAGGTTGATAAGGAGAGTCTCTTTAACCTGAGTGGTAACCATAACATGAGAGGGCACAGTCTTAAGCTGGAGGGTGGGAGGTTTAGGAGGGAGGTCAGGAAGCACTTCTTCACAGAGATGGTGGTGGACACTTGGAATGCGCTGCCAGAAGAGGTGATCTTATTGAAGACAGTGGGCAACTTTAAGAGAGGCTGGGATAGGCATGGGGGAAGGTAAGGATAATGGGTAGGAAGGATGGGAGGAGTGGAGAGTGAGGGCAGGGACAGTAGCTCAAGCTGTGGATCCTGCAATATGAGCAGACTAGATAGACCAAATGACCTTCTTCTGCTGGCATCTTCATAGGTTTGTATGTTTTGCTGTTACCAGTTATGTTTCTTTGTTACCTATGTTATTTCAGTAGGTACCTGTTCTTCCTTACCACTCCCCTGACTGGCACCAGGAAATGAGCCTTGGCTCAGTATGCCTCTCCATAACACCAGTTTTCAAATAAATAAATGACCTCTCCACTGTCTGTGCATCTGTGCATGCTCACATGTATGTTAATGATACACTGCTTTTCACCACTGGACCCTTGACTGCAGAAGTGGACATGAGGGGCAAGCAAAACACTGACAGTGTGCATCACCAGAATCTAGCTGCATAACTCACTCTGAATGCTACAAGCATAATCTCCATGACCTTTGGGAGCAGACAGAGACTTGACAAGATCCATCAAGATCCACAGTACCCCAGTATTCAAGACTGTGGATACCTCCACCAAGGAGCAAATAGTCTCTTATAAATACCTGGCTGCGTGGATAGATCCTCACCTTAAGATGTAAGATTTACTGGTTGACCATGTAAATGGGTCTTTGGCCCATGAACTTTCCAGTTTAAACAAAAAACAAACAAGCAAGATCTCTAGATACTATGGCTGGGTGAAATTTGTGGATTCCATGAAAATTTCATGACATTTTTAAATTTGTGAAGAATTTTGGTCATATTTGCCATGGGAGAAAAGTGAAATTCTCCCAGTACTGCAGAATTTCACTTTGTCTGGCAAAATAATCAAACACATGGTGAAATTTCTTTGATGAACTGCAGAAATCTTCTTTACCATAAAAACATTCCACAGTTCCTAGTAAAATTCTACTGTTTGCAGTAGAAATCCATGGAAACTTATTCCACGAGCATTGCAGTCATATGATAGTCTTCATTTTGGCGGCAATAAAAGGATCAAAGATTTATTTGCTACAGAAACCTCCTCTTTCTCAAGTGAAATGCCCCTTTTACTAAACATGACTCCTTGCAAAGTTATATAAATGTTTTATGTAGTTTTAAAATCCTGTAATTCATCAAACAATTCCGACATTCACTGTTAAATTCTGCAAAATGCTCAGAAATTATTCTGCAAGCAATGTGGTCACACGATAGTCCGTTAAATGGCAGGAATGTAAGAGTTGAAGGGTGAGTTGCTTTAGCAGCTCTCTCTCTCTCTCTCCTTCCCTTGTTTTCAAGTGATTGCTCTTCTTGCTCTGCTGTGAGTTTTACAGTGGGTGCTGAAGAAGAAAGATCTGCAGCTCTTTGTGATTTATTTTTGTAATCAAAAAGCAATATTTCGAAGCACTTTGTGGCATTTTTATTTGACCAAGTTTTTTTTGTGAAGTCCCTGCTGATCTGTTACAGTGTTTTTCTGCAATATCATTGTTAGTTTATTGACTTTAGTTGTTGTAAGACACTTAATTGTTTGCATGTTGGTGGGTGGCAAGAGAGAGAAAATGGACCGTGTGTCTGTGGTAAAGTGGGGACCAAGATGTGTTCCTCATAGAGCAGTGGTGGTGATAGACCTGGAGGTGGTGCTGGCACCCTCTGTTTAGTGTCAAATGTTCCCACAACTGGGGGGGACTCAAGCAGCTGGGGCAAGTATAATTCAGGCAAACCTTAGATAGGTATGACAGCACTCCTTCTCAGTTTTTCTGGAGTTCCTTCAACCAGCTGGAAATTAAGGATGTTGTGTGGATCGCCCAGGGTATGCCCCCAATGTGCGGTAATTTGGATCCGGGCCCAACTTTCTTGATTATGGGTTGTTGTGACATCGTTGGCCTGGTCCTTGAAAGGATAATTTGGTGCTCCTTAGAGTCCGGTGAGTTTCCTAGCTCCCTGAAGGAGGCAGTGGTGACACCACTCCTGAAGAAAGCTGCTCTGGACCCAAGCTGCCTTGCAAACTACAGACCGATCTCTAACATTCCCTTTGTTGGGAAGGTGATTGAGAAAGTTGAGGCACTGCAACTGGAGAACCACTTGACCATCCACGACATATACGAACCCCTCCAATCTGGTTATTGCAAGAGGCGTAGTACCAAAACTGCTCTAGTTTGGGAGTTCAATAATCTCTTGATTGCGAGAGATCAGAAGCGCCATTCTATCTTGATACTTCTTGATCTCTCTTCAACTTTTGACACCGTGTACCATGGGGTGCTCCTCAAGTGCCTGAGGTTCATCTGTGGCCTGTGTGGTACAGTTCTTAGATGGTTTAAGTCCTTCCTCACTGGCAGAACTCAGAGGGTGATGTTGGGGATTTTTTCCTCTGACCCATTCTCTCTGCCATGTGGGGTCCCTCAAGGCTTGGTGTTGTCCGACATGTTGTTCGTGGTGTATATGCTGCCCCTCAGAGACATTGTAAGATGGTATGGGATGAGGTTTCACTACTATGCTGATGATAGCCAGCTCTATCTGTCTTTTGCACCCGACCAGGATAGTGCATGCTTGGTATTTAACAACTGCCTCACTGAAATCCAGGATTGGATGAGCTCCAGCTGGTCGAAGTTGAACTCCAGCAAGACTGAGGTAATGGCTGTGGACCTGGGTCACCAGACAGAGGGGTTGGGGGCTGGTTAACCTTCCGGACTTTGCCTGGAAGGTACCCAGCTTCTTTCCTCTGAATGGGTGCAGGACCTGAGGGTGATTCTTGATGATGGGCTGACACTGCGTTCTCAAGTGTCGGCAGTCGTCAAGTCCTCCTTTTACCATATAAGGAACATTGCCAGGATCAAGCACCTTGTTCCAACCAGCGACCTTCCTATGTTGATCTACAACTTTGTGACCTCGCGCCTTGACTACTGCAACTCCCTTTATCTAGGGCTTCCGGGGGTTGATATCCGCCACTTGCAGCTAGTACAAAATGCTGCGGCCCTGTTGTTGATGGGGACCCCACATGTGAGTCACATCACACCAGTGTTACGTGAACTGTATTTGCTGCCTATTCAGTGGCGGATTGTCTTCAAGGTCGGGCTTCTGACCTATAAGGCCCTACACAGACAGGGTCCGGATTATCTGCAAGAGCTCCTGTCTCCTTACCGTCCTGCATGATCACTCCACTGAGCTGATGAGGAGTTGCTGGAGATTCCCAGGGTGACCTTGAAGACATTGGGGGCCCATGCATTTATGTATGTGGCCCTAGCCCTGTGAAATTCTCTACCCCATCACATACTGGAGTGCACGACTGTGGAGGGCTTTAAGAAGGCCCTGAAAATGCATTTATGGCTAAAAGCTTACCCAAATAGGCTATTTTAGTTTTTACTTATTTTGTTTCCAATTATTGTGTATTTTATTGCTTTGATATGTTTTTTATTGTTCAACGCCTTGACCTTTAAAAGGTGCTTTATTATTATTATTATTATTATTATTATTATTATTATTGTTGTTATTGCTGGACATAGGAGATGTTGGGTACCTGTAAAGGTGAATTTAACTGAAGCAGCAGTGGTAACAAAAATATGAGTTGTTACCTGAACAATGAAAGTGGAATCCACAGTTTGCAGGATATTCTGATGGTTACATAGACCACTGCTTATTTTTAAATTTCTCTTTATACTCCCTTCCTGTCTCCTGCACCTGATTCCCTCAGGAGCTGCCAAGCCGCACCCCACAGAACTCAAAAGAAAGACTAGAATGGCAATGCCCATCAGTGGTGCCTAGCAGAAGTCTGTTGAGCAAGGTGCCATGTTGTGGATGGCAAAGTAGTGCTGGTAGCACCATGCTCAATGTTTCAGTGCATCTGTTTTGCAAACAGAGCTATGACTAAGAGGATTTTTTAATGGCAAACATGTCTCTGAAGCATTCTTTGGAGCTAGGCAGCAAGTGATTGCAGTGGACATAACTGGCCAAAGTTAGCACTACAGATTGTGGGCAGGAATCACAAAAAGGATGCGCCCAACACATTCAAGATGCATTGGCACATCCCCAATTTGTGCACTGGTGCGATTCTGGAAGGGGGCTGATGTGCCAACACATTGCAAATGAACCACATACCACCCATAATGATATGTGATGCATCTGGAAGGGTTGTGCAGGAGGACTTGCCCATGCATATGGTGCACAGCCCCATTTACAACCCTATTTGGAGGCGTATCACCAGAGCAAGTCCAGAGATGCACCTCCAAAAGATACATCTACAACAAGTAGACGTAAGTGTGTGGCCTCCCACAGGCAGGCTGCAATACTACAGACAGTTGTACGGCAGCCTGCCCATCCTGGCAGTCCAGCATGTCCCACCAGCCAGAATCTCTGTTAGAATGCTGCACACTGCAGCGGTAGAGAAATAATCCGAGAATCCCCCTCCCTGTCTGTGTCTCCATTAGTATGCCACACAATGTGGCGGTAATGTACAATGAACTGAACCCCCCACCCGACCCAATCTCATAGTGAACTGATCCCCCGATATATCCCTAGTAATCTAGTGGACCCCCTCCCATCCCTGAACCCCCATCCGTACAATAATCCAATGGAATACCCAGGTAGTCTAGTGGTGCCTCCTCCAGCCACGATTGTAATATAGACATACTGTACATCCCACCTTTTCTTGGTAGTCCAGTGGACCTTCCACCCCCACCATACCCACTCAGGCACCCCCAATTCACCCACTCCCCCCCTGCCAGCAGGTCCTGATGATCAGCAGGCTGATCAACCAACCTGCATACTACCACGGCTGCCTGCTGACAGAGCTGTCTATGAATGACACCTACTGTACACCCTGAAGCCCACTGGTGGACCCTGTTGATCAATGGGCTTGCAGTGTGTACTGTACTCTGTCATTCACAAAGTGAATGACAGGCACGGTACACACTGCAAGCCCGTGATCAACAGTGTACAGCAATGCACCTCAGGCTGTACTGTAACTATCATTCACAAATAGCTCTGTCAGCGGGCAGCCGTGGTGGTATGCAGGTGGGTTGAGCTGCCCACCAATTTTATTTTTTAATTTTTATTTATTTAGTTTTTGTTGACCGGGTAAGTGCACTAGACAAATCCTGCCTATTTTCAGGCACGACCTGGGGGAGGGAGATACAGATGAATGCCAACTGACCTTGAACCAGATTAAGCTGTTGGTGGTATTTTCAGTGAATGAGGGAAATTTGGCCAGGACACCGGGGAAATTCCCCTACTCTGCTGGTGCGCGGTGGCCAGTAGAGGGGTTCGTTGCTGTTGCCAAGATGGCCACTATGGCTAAGTCGGAGGAGGAGGAGGAGGTTGTGTCGACTACGGACACGAAGAAGGAATGGAAATGGCACTCGGAGTCAAGCATGAGAAACGGAGTGGAATCGGAGGCAAATGAAGACTTTCATGATGCTATGGCTACGACGGAGGTGCTGGAGAAGGATGCGCTGACAGAGGGAACAGGGAGTTCTTATAATGCTGTGTATGTGGAGGATCCCTGGGCAAGTTCGCAGTTTTCACAAAGCACTGTGTCTTTAAAACCGGCCCGGCGGGCTAAGGCTGAATTACTGGGAAGGCGGAAGTGCGGTCGAGCCGGAAAGAGGTTGTTCGGTTAGCGGTGATTTCGTGGGCGGCTATGGATTTAACGGAGGAACAACGTTTGGGAAAAATTACGGTGGAGGTGAAGAAAGAAGCAGAGGAGGTAGCTATAAGAGGACGTGCGGTGATTCAAAGGCATTGGAGGCGGAAAGAAGTGGAGAGTGTTATGGCTAAGGAAAGGTCGCCCAAACAAGGGGCTGTGAGTACTGTATGGCTCAAAGAGAGCTTCCCCACATTTCATATTAATAAAGAGTCTGGTTCTGTGTTTAAACCCGTTAAAATGGGTGTGGTGGGAGTAGAAGCAAATACCCCAGTGACCTATCAAACTAAAGCTGAAGTGCAAGATGGGGTTACGGATTTTTTTTTTAAAAATAAAAAAACTGAACAGCAGAGACAAAGAGAGTCGCAGTTGTCTGAGGAAGCTTTTAATGGTTGCCCAGTAAAGCTTAAAGAAAATCTGTTTCAAGATTGCAGCCTTTAGAGCATGATGAAAACTGGTCACCACAATCAGCTTTGGTAGCAGCAAGGTGGAAGAAATTAGGGAAGGGGATTTGGACGCTGGATTTGGCATGGGATAAGTCTTTGGATTTAGATAAATCTGGGCCAGGATGGCAACCTGGAGGGGAGAAGAGTAAATTGAATCCTATGGAAAGTAGAGCAGAAAGAGAAAATAGCAAAGGGGAAAAGGTGAATAATATAGTTAAACAGGAGGAAAGTGCTGCATTACCAAACCTAAGTACTGGGAATAACAATGATGGGTCAAGGCCTATTCCTGAGAAACCCCTTATGTCTAGTTTATTTGCACAGAGTAAGAGGGAAGCTGCACCCCGGAGGAATGCAGTTCGCATTAGATATAAGGGCGGAATAAAGGAAAGGCCTAATACATATTTTGTAGGCAAAATGTTAATAAAGGAGTCCTTGATGTTTTCCCCTCGGGATGATTTTGCTTTTATAAACATCTCAGGAGAGGATAATTATGATATCAGTTTTCGTTCCCCTGCTTTGTTGGAGCTTTTTTGAGAGAGGTATAATCAGGTAAAGTTTTCTCCATTATGGTCCCCCTTTTTGGTTATCCCTCTATCAAAGCCTTTAATTAAGTATGTGACGGTAATGTTCAGAAATGAGGGGGTACATGTAGAAGATATTGTTTTCTGGCTGTCATTGAAGTGTGAGGTTCAAAGTGATCTGGAGCCAATTTTAGATTCTGAGCAGTTTTGGACAGGAGGGTGGAAATTTAAAGTCAAATTACGGCAAACATCCTTGGGGGTTGAGCATATTCCAAACTCTTTTTTGTTGGGAAGGGATAGGGGGGTCTGTTTTTATAGTGGGCAGCCCAGGGCATGTTATAAATGTGGAGCTCGGACGCACTTATCTAGCACATGTGACCAGCCTAAGTGTGATAATTGTGGGGAAGTGGGTCATGTTACCATGTTTTGTGTAAATGCAATAAAATGTGATCTTTGCGAAGAACAGAACCATGCTTTTAGGGATTGTCCATGGATGGCACAGAATAAGACCAGTTGTGGGAATTCGGATGTGATTATCCAAAAAGCACAAGATGCCAGAGAATCTCAGCAGGGGGTGGGGAATATTGCAAAGACCCCTTCGGTACCACAGAGCACTGTAGAACCTCAGGTAAAAGTAGGGGCTAGTGGGGATACAAATGATCTGCCTAAAGTGCTGGAAAAGGGATTGGTAAAGGAAGTTTCTGATCTTCTGCAGCCAGTGTGTTACACAGCTCCAAATGAGGAGTTAGCGGTTGCTTCGGTTCCACCTTTGCAACCACCATTGCCTCCTAGAAGGTCAAGTAGGTCTTCTAAGCCACTTTTGCCTCTGGAACCAGAGGCCATTGAAACTAAAAACTCTTATGCAGCTTTATTTTGGGGGGATTCGGAAATGGACATGGGGGATACAGATTCTCAAGTGTCAACACAAGATGTTTTGGCGCCTCCTAGGGAGGAGTATAAGGGAAAGAAGAAAAAAAGAAGGAAAAAATAAACAGAGGTTTTAGGTTTTGCTAAATGGTTTGATTACTGGCAATGGTTTTGTTATAGGCTACACTAAACACCCATAGCCTTTTAAAGGTACAAAAGAGACAGGCGGTGTTTCAGTTAATACATGATTTACAAATTTCTGTTTGTTTTTTACAAGAAACATGGATGTTTTCCAAGAACCAGATTGCTACTTTTAATAAGGATTGGCCATGGGGGCCATCCTTTTGGTCATTCGGAGAAGATAGGGTGGATGGAATAGGGATTCTTTTCAATTCTTATAATTTTGTTTTGCATAAATTAATAGATTTAAGCCCGGGCAGAATACTGATTGTAGAGGGGAATTGGTATACTCACACTCTACGATTGATTAATATTTATAACCCCCAAACAAAGTCAGGGAGGGTAACTTGTTTGAAAGGGATCCAACCTTTCTTGGTAACGACCATCCCCATCCTATGGGAAGGGATTTCAACTGTAGCATAGGAGGGCCAGGGAGAGGGGTGGAGAATGGAAAAAAAATATATTGTGACACACACTGTTTAAGGGAGATTATTAAAACAGCAGATTTAGTATCCTGTAATGATAACAGGACTACTGGTCCAAGGGGCACTTTCTTTAAAGGTGGGAAAAGTTTTGCAATTGATTATCTTTTTATTTCCAAAAACATTCCGACAGCTAGTCCTCAGATTATTCCGGTGGAATTTTTGGATCATGCTATATTGATGGTAAAAGTAGGTGAATTAGAGGGTTATGGTAGACAGTGGACTAGGTGGAAATTAAACACCTCCATATTATATGGAAAAGTAGTTCTGAATTCTATTAGACTAATTTTACAAGCTAGATTATCAGTGAGTTTTTTGTATCAGGATTTAGGGGAATGGTGGCAGGAAACAAAAGAGGATTGTATTTTGTGGTTCAAAAAGTATGGGAAGAGACATCAGAAAACTAAGTTTTTTGACTATTTAAAACTAAGGAATCAGTTACAACTAGTACTTTCATTGGCAAATTCCTCTGGTGAGGACTTTTCGTTACAAATTGCAGAAATTAAAGCAAAAATGAGGGTGTTACAATACGATAGGACAAAAACCTTACAAGCTGTAATTTCTAATCATATGACAAAATCTGTGTTTGGAGACCCTTTTGAGCTGTGTAAATCTTTAAAAGAACATGTTTCTTTGGATTTTTTAAATCAAGGGAATGGGAAAGTGTTTTCAGTACAGGCTATAGGGGATAAAATTACGGAACATTTTAGAGAGATGGAGTCCCATTACGCTCCTGCTTTAAGACAGGTTAAGCAGTTTTTGGGCCCGCCTATAGCAAATGAACTAGATCCTGAGATTCTTAAAAGTATTAAGCAACCCTTTACTTACGTCGAGATTAAGGAGGTTATAAATTCTTTGAAATCCAATGTAGCCCCAGGTTTAGATGGACTTTCTAATTTATTTTATAAAACATTTCTGTCAGAAGTAGTGAATTGTTTGGGGCTGGTCTTCAATTATTTTTTGGAGGAGGCGGTGAGCTTAAGGTCCTTTTCTGAGGGTTTACAGATATATATATTTAAGTCAGGAGATAAGGGGGAGTTTCAGAATTGGAGGCCAATTACCTTGCTGAATTCTGATTACAAAATTCTTACGACTTTGATAAACAATAGACTGAAAGTCGTGTCGGAGGTGATGTTTACTCCGGTGCAGCATTGTGGTATTCCTAATAGGAGAATCCAGTCAGTTCTGTGTCTTATTAGGGATATAATTGAGCAGGTGAATGACTTAGGGGAGAAAGGTTATATATTTTTGTCATTGGATTTAGAAAAGGCTTTTGATAGAGTTAGCCATTTTTTTTTGTTTGCCACTTTAGAATTTTTTAAGGTCCCGGTTGGGTTATTGAATCTAATTAAAGGGTTATATGCTTCTGCTCAGGTGTTTCCACTTATCAAAGGAGAATTGGGGGGAGGTTTCAGAATGAAATGTGGGGTACGACAGGGTTGCCCCTTAAGCCCTCTTCTTTATAACTTTTCTTTGGAACCGTTGTTGAGAATAGTGAGCTCGTCTCCTTTGTGGCCGGGGGTGAGCATTCCTGGTACAAATTCATTTATTACCATTCAGGCATATGCTGACGATGTATGCCTTTTTTTCAAAATATTCACAAATAAAGGTGTTTTTTTTCCGTATTTGATACATATGCAAGTTTATCTAATGCAAAGATTAATTTAAAGAAGTCTAAAGGTTTATTATTGGGTATGTCCCATCAAGACCCAGTGTTCTTTAATTCAATAGTGATAACTTCGGAGCCTTTGACAATTCTAGGGGTACTTTTTGGGCCCCAGAACCATGGAGGAGAATTGAAGTGGTTTGGACAGAACAAAGCTAAAGTAAATAGATGGAAAAGGTTTAAATTTGCTAAAATTAAATGAATTCAAGTTTTAAAGCAATTTATTTTGCCAAGCTTACAGTATTTAGCTGTAATTTGCCCCCTACCAGCTCAGTACAAGACTAGGCTTTATAGTATTTGTTTCCAGTTGTTATGGGGTAACAGATTGAACCCCGTTAAAAGAGGTTTCACTTATCTGGAATGGAAACGAGGAGGTTTGAGGATGGTAGACCCAGTTATTTTTTGGTTTTCGTTATTTTTTTCTTTTTCATTAAAATATGGTTTAAGCCCTTCAGGATGTCAGGAGATTTTCTTCTTTAAAAATTTAATGAAGCATTACCTAACAACTTGGTTGCATTGTGCACCTAAATTATCCCCACACTTATCTTTGCCGAAATATTTTAAGCCTGCAGCACAGAAATTATATAAATGGAAAGTAACCAAAAATCAAATTATAAGGAGTTCTTCGAGGACATTATATAAGGATTTGATGACCTTGAGTTATTTTGCTTAGCCAAGCTTCAAAAACTGTCCTATAGAGCGGAATTCGGACGTTTTGGAACAACTAAATAATCCCAGGTTGCCAGTTTATATGTGGGAGATTCAATGGCTCATGATGTATGGAAGATTAAATGTCAGGGGAACGGCGAAATGTAAAGCAAAGGAAGAGAGGTCGTGTCCTTATTTGGAATGTATAAACCAGGAGGAAACAATGGAACATTTCTTTCTACAGTGCTCTTTTCCGATTAAATTGTGGGAATATTTGGCAAAATTATGGGATCTACCTTGGTTGGCCAAGTTAAATTATGATATTTTGGTGATTGGGACTTTTCCCCCGTCTTTACAACGGTATGAGAAGGGTACTTTGCGAGTATTTTTTGCAAGTTTAAGGTATTGCCTATGGCAAACAAGATGTCAATGGGTATTATATCAAAGGAGACCCACCTTAGAAGGTTTTAGATGTTATGTGACTAATGTTTTGAATAAAGTTTTTTTTATCAGATTTACAATTGTACAATGTGGACAAAGTTAGGATATGGTGGAAGGGGTTTTCACATATTATTAAATATAAATAGTAGAACTGGTTTCCCACCTAAACCTCGACCTTTTTTTTCTCTTTAGTTGAGGTGTCAAGGGTATTAGAGGGTGGTGGGAATTGGATTGGTAATTACAGATTCAGGGGGAAGGAGAGAATGGTGCATGAAAAATTTGTTTTTGAACAAAGGGAGTTCTTTATGAGTTTCTTATCTTGATTTTCTATTCTATTAGGAGCTTTTGTAGTACATTATGTTTTCCTTTTTATCAGGACATTTATTATGGGACTTTTGGGTAGACAATGTGTAGAGCTAGCTTGAATGATCTTTTGTTTCCATAATTTTGGATTTCTATCTGTTTGGTATTCTGTTATATCATGCACTGTTTTTTTTTGTGGAATTGTATTTATGTGTTTATTACAATAAAAATTGACCCTACTCTTTTCGATAAGTGCCATGGGATCTTTAACATCCACCTGAACTACCACCAATCCAGGCAGATGGGGCCTCGGTTTAACGTCTCATCTGAAAGACGGCACCTCAGAAGTGCAGCACCCCTCTCATGCTGCACTACAGTGTCAGTACTGGGATATTAACCCAAGTGCCAGATGTGGGAACTGAACCCACAGCCCTCTGATCTTCTGGCCTCAGAGGCGAGTGTGCTACCTACTGAGCCACTGACACTGACCTGCTGGGACGGGGGAGCAGGATGGGTCAGGGGGTGTTTCAGTGGGTGGGGGGTTCACTGGACTACCAGGGAAAGGTGGGATGTATGTCTATATTACAATCGGGGCTGGGAGGGCAGCACTAGACTACTATGGTATTCTGTTGGATTATTTTATGAACAGGGTTCGGTGATGGAAGGGGGTCCACTGGATCACCAAGGATATATCAGGGGATCAGTTCACTATATGATCAGGTTGGGTGGGGAGGGGAGGTTCAGCTCATTGTACATTACCGCCACAGTGTGCACCATACTAATGGAGACACAGGCACGGAGGGGGGTTCTCAAATTATTTCTCTACTGCTGCAGTGTGCGGCATACTAATGGGGATGCAGGCATGGAGGGAGGGTGGCAATAAACCAGCAAGGGTGCTGGGTCTGTGGCTGCACTGCTGCACATGCAGGGAGCCTGGCACTTTCAGCCGGGTGCATCCCTGCATGGCGCATGCAAATGGGACCATAATGACATGCAAATGGCCCCACTGCACCTTGCATGCCTACTGGACCCATTTGCATGTGGATAGCTCTGACTGTCAACCTTGGGCACAGTGCATCATGAGATGTGCTGCCCCATTGGATCTCCATTCCAACCAGGATGTTGCACTGGTGCATCTAGTGCTGGGCGCAACTATGGTATTCACAGAGGGATGCGCCAGGAGCATCCCCCTGCACATCTTCTGTGACTACCACAGTTGGTGCTTAGTGCATCTTATTTGTGCCTGGGCATCTGAGATGTGCCAAGTGCAAGGTCTTTGTTAAAACTGCCCTACACATTTTGGGGGATTTAATAAACAGCAGTTATACTGTGATTGGAATAAGCGAGCTGCTGCTGTGTGTTGTAAGTGTCTTCAGGGATAGATAGGATTAAAATCAATAAAAAATATATTTTAATGCATTTTATTATTCAATCTGTGTGTATTAAAAACAACAATATGGCTTATATTTTAATATCTATCTGTCTATATGGCTGCATTGTGTCCAGTAATGAGCCAGGGTGTGGGGGTGGAGGCTGCCATTCGGTATGCCAACCATTTCTTGGAAGTGAGCATGGTAACCTGTAGCTGGGATGAGGGGTGCCAAAAGAGCTGTGAGTGGGCAGCCTTAACAGTGATGTAGATCTGTAGCCAGCAACAAGGGCTGTGGTGGGTGTGTGCTAGGGAACATGCCAGGGAAGGGGCTCAGGAGTCTAAGGCCAGACATGAAGGGGCTCTAAAGCCAAAGGCCAAGAGTGGCGGCATGGGGAGTGAACCTGTGGGCATGACCACAAGGTTATGGATGGGGTGTTATTCCACCAGGGCTGGAGGGTGCTTTGGAGCTTGTCTTCAGGGCTGTGAGGAGCTGTGAAGACTGCCACCAGGGTTTGGGGTTTGCTCAAGAGGCTGCCATCATGGCTTTTCAGGGGCTGTGGAGGCAGTCACCAGGACTGATTGGTGCTTGAGAGTCTGATGTGAGAACTGAGGGGGCTCTGGAGACTGCCACCAGGTCTTGTGCTCAGACTATGGAGCCTGCTGTCAGGCCTAGTAGGATAAAAAGATTCTGTCAGGATTGGGGGCTCAGGAGCCCCTGAGGGCCTGTCTATGGGGGTTCAGAAGCTTGTGACCTGGGATCCTGCTGTCAGGTCTAGGGGAGTGACCACTGGATCCTGTAGCCAGGGATTTGGGAGGGCTCTGGGGTAAGAGGGTAATTGTGGAGGGTTTAGGAGCCAGAGGCCTGGGCCAACTGGGAGGTGTAGGCTCCTGTGAGCATAAATGCAAGGTTATGGATCCAGGGTATTATGCCATCTATGCTGGGGGTGCTTGGGAGCTGTTTTGCCAGGGTTTTGGTCTACACGTGAGCCTGCCATCAGGGCTGTGGGGGCTCTGAAGGCTGCTGTCAGGTCTTGGACTTGGACTAGGGAGCCTGCTGCCCCACCTGGGAGGATTAGAAGCTGCTGTTAGAATTGGGGAACTCAGAAACTCCTGAGAACCTGTCTATCGGGACCTATAAGCAGGGCTTTGGAGGGGGACTCTGAATCCTGCTGTCAGGTCTGGGAGATAGACCACTGGAACCTGTAGCCATGGCTTACAGGACCTCAGGAGCTTGATGTCAAGACTGGTAAGGGGTGAGCTAGTGAGCATGCTGCCATGGCTCTGGGGAATCTGAGGAGCCTAGGTAGTGAAGTTCAAAGTTAGAGGTTAGGTATGGTGTGTGGGCTTGGAAGCATGCATCCATGACTGGTGGGTTCAGTAGCCTAGTGACAGGATAGAGTGGATCAGGAGCATGAAGCCAGGGCTGGGAATGGGTTCATGAGTTGTCATGGTGCACCATCCTTTGGATGAGACATTGAATCGAGGTCCTGGCTGCCTTTTATGGTGGTTATTCAAGTGGATGTTAAAGATCTCGTGGCACTTCTCAAGACGAGTAGGAAAATTTCCCTGCAGTCCTAGTCAAACTAACATAACACCAACAGCTTATTATGTTTTAATTTCACTTGATTTGCATCTTTCTTCTCACTGCTGCCCACCCTGGGAGGAGGCTAAACAATTAACAGTATTGAGTAGCCCTCCTGATCTAGTGTCTGTATTAGTCTTCCACCACTGCCCATCTGATCTCCACCACACTTTTACCCAAGGATGTTTTTCTCAGGCTTGCACTTTAAATATCACAATTAATTAATTGATTCATTAATGAATGTCCGGTGCCATTCGATGATCCTCATCTTCTCACTGCCAGGCCTGAATATCGGTATCTTGACCAGTAGTGCTGTATGTCAAGATACACAAAGCACCACTGGGACAAGATACTGGCATTAGAGCCCAGTTGTGAGAGGATAATGACTGGACATAAAACAATGACAATTACCGAATTTGAAAGTGTTGGTCAGAAAAAGGAGTCTTTGGACTACTGGTAGGATGGTGGGGTTCAGGTGGGTGGGTGGTAATCCATGCAGATTACCAGAAGGCAGATTTAGGTATTCCTAAATGAAAAGTGGTATGACAAACATCACGGAGCCAAAGTTTATGGTAAGGCATAGCAGTGGGAAAGCACCTGATACTGTGTTGGCAGTGAATATGGCAGAGGACAGAGTCATTAGTGAATGTGGCACAACACAAATTTGGCAGTTCATGTGGCACCACACTGACAGCAGTTCACATGGCAATGCACAGTGAAGACTGAGCAAATGGCACTGTTTGGTGCTGGCAGTGAATGTGACACAGCACAGAGTCAGCAGTGCATATGGCACTGCATAGTCAGCATTGCACATGGCACCACGCAGTGTCAGCAGTGCATATGGAAATGCACAGTGATGACAATGCATGTGGCACTGTGTGGTGTTGGCAATGAACGTGGCACAGCACTGAGTCAGCAGTGCTCGTGGCACTGCAGTAATGATAGTGCACTTAGTAGTGCAGTGGTGGCAAACCACATGGAACTGTGTGTTGATTGCAGTGAACGTGGCACAACACAAAATCTGCAATGAACATGGCACAGAACAGAGTTAGCAGTACATGTGGCACTGCAGTGATGGCAGTGTACATGGGACAGCACAGTGGCAGAATTGTACATGGTACCGCACAATGGCAGCAGTGCGTGTGGTACAGCAAGGTGACTGCTTAGGGTGAGTAAAGTGTCCCTGTGGCAACTTTGGCTTTGACAGGGTGGTAAACATTCAGTTTGGCTTCAACACTTTCACTGAATCACTTTGGTTCCCACTGTAGTAATTGGCATAGGGCATAAAACACACTACAGAAAAAGGAGGGAAAAAGCTCTGAGGTCAGCCATGGCCATGAATTACTATAGTTTATGTGTGGCAGCCTGGCAGGTGGTGTTAGCATGCCATGGCTGGAGATCACCACAGTGCCAAACACATATGACTGCTAAGCACCCCTGTTAGTTCAACATAAGTTTTCAAAAGAAATCTCCCCCAAAAATATGCATCCCAAAGAAAAGTACAAGTACTACTGCACTATACAAGGGCATTGCTTTTCCTACCTTACCTTCCCACATTTGTATTTGTTTTTGGTAAATGTTTTTATTATTTTTTCTCTTTTAAAAATATGTTTTAACATGTAGTGGTAAGAGCTATAGGAATTCTTAGTTTCCTTTGTTGACCTCACGGCTTCCCACCCCCCAACGCTGTAGTCCTTGTTTGCCTTTCGTGTCAATTACTATGTTGGTTCTGCATGGGTTTTCAGAGCAGATCCCCCCAAGTCCCCCCAAGGATATGCATCCCAAGGAAGGGTGCAGTATGTTGCTTTGCCTGCCTTACTTTCTTTTTTTTATAATTAAAAGTTTTATTAATTTTCTCAACAAACATAATTGTTCACGTATAATTACATAGGGATTACAGAGAAAGCAACAACATCTTAGTGCCATTTTAAAGAAGAGTTGAAATCAAACACTTTCCCCGGGAGTAACAACAGTCTACAATAAATGGCTTAAGAACTATATACCCTTCCACCACCCACCACTAACCCTCTGCATTCACGTGTAGCTAACTAACCATTAGAAGGTGCTAGCATAATAAGCCAAAAAGTTTTAGTTAAACGGAGTCCAGGAGAAGAGGAAATGCTCCAACGAACCCCATAACTTTACAAAAGACTCTCTTTTACCCCTTGTGCCTGCAATGTGTTTTTCAAGTTGTATAGCTAAGGTACATTCCTTGTGCCACTCCACCAATGTTGGAACCTTGTCTGATGCCCAGTACCTGAGAATTAGCAACTTCGTTACTGCAGCGGTCAGACTGATACATGCTCTCCAGGCTTTGGGAGTGGTCGCCAGGAAGGCACTCAATAAACAGATCTCGGGGGTATCCATTCTGTAAGAGCCAAGGATAGGGCTGAGCAGGGAACCTACAGATTTCCAAAAGTTTTGAACCTGAGGGCACAACCATAAAAGGTGGTAAAGAGTTCCATCTTCCTTTCTACATTTCCCACAGAGAGTGAACTAAGTACTCCCCTTCTGAAGAGATGGGTGGGTCAAATACAAATGATTCATTATTTTAAACTGCATCACTCTTAGCCTGTCTTGCTTAATGAATCTATACACTGTAGACCAAAGCATCCTCAGGCTTTCGGGAGGTGCTGATATCAACGCCTGGACCCAATAGTAGCAGATTCCAGAAGGTAGTGTGTGATCCCATTCTTGGAGGAGACTGCGAACCCTGGCCACTGCGTGAGGCTGCTGCGCAGTCCTAAAAAGAGTGTGTATGTCTTTACCTCCCTTAACCTCTTTATAATTCGGGGAGAAGACCTGAGTTAGGGCTTTCCTAAGCTGCAACCATTTGTAAAAATCAAGGTCCGTAAAACTCCAATTTTCTTTCAAGACTTCAAATGTATACGGCCTGCCCTGATCCCAAAAATCAGCGACCGTTAACTTACTTACCTGAGGCCAGAAGGCCATCGGGATAGGGGAGCCACCGATTTTAATTTGTGGATTGTCAACAATGGGTTGAGAGCCAGATAACCACCACTGAACCCCTAAATAACTTTGTAACTGATGAAATGCCCTGATAGACCATCCTATAGGGTTATTTTTGAGTGGCATGGGAAGACTGGCCAGAGGGATATAAAGGAGCGCAGATAAGGAGCATTTGGCCCTCTTCGCAAGGACCTGTTCAATGTCCAAACAGAGAGGTGTATAAGTAACTCTAGTCTGATCCCAATCTCAAAAGCCAGTTTTCCTACATGCTGGGCCAAATAATAGATAAAAGAGGGGCTGCTAGGCCACCTTAAGTTTAGGGAGCTGAAAGCTTAGGATAAGAGTGACGGTTGTTTTACCTTGCCATAAAAAGGAATTAAATACCTTCTGCAATTTAATAAACCAACTCTTTGGCAAAAAGGCTCCTAGCATATCAAGCGGGTAAAGAAGCCTAGGAAGAGCCATCATCTTTATAAGATTTAACCTGCCCCATAGGGATAAGGAGACTGTGCCCCATCTCTTAAGATCATCCGAGATCTCTCGCACAATGGAGCCCAAATTATCCCTGATCATCTGGATAAAACCTCGCTCAATATTTATACCAAGAAATGTAACGAATTTGGTCTCCCATGCACACCTAGACCCCTGCACATCTGCTTTTCTCAAAAATAATTTAACGGGAAAACTTTAGATTTAGCACAGTTTAATTTGTATGAATATACCACGGAGAAACTATTAATCTCCTTAAGTATAGCTGGGATCGAAGACTCTGGATTTTCTATATGTAAAAGCACGTCATCCATATGCAGAACAAACATAACTAGAATCCCTATTTGTATACCCTTGATAGGCAATTCTTTATAATCCCACGCAGTACGGCTTTCCAAATGCAAGTTGAATAATAAGGGGACAACGGGCAGCCCTGCCTAGTGCCCCACTCCAACTTAAAGACCGTGACAGGAATCCATTACATTTCACCCTGGCTGATGGGCATGAGTATAATAATCTGATCCAAGTTATAAAGTTGTGGGTATGCGAAGTCGAGAGAGTGGCAAATAGAAAGGGCCATGAGACCCGATCAAAGGCCTTTTCGGCATCGAGTGATAGGAATGCTGCAGGGATTTTAGACTCTTTTGCTACTGCAATAAGATGCATAAGTTTCCTCATGTGATCGTGAGATAGTCTCCCTTTCATGAAGCCTACTTGTTCCCTACATACTAGTCGGTCTATGACTTCGGCTAGTCTATTAGCTAAAATTTTTGCGAGTATTTTAATATTGGTGTTAAGCAGAGATATTGGCCAATAACTATCCAAACTGGTTGGGTCTTTACCCAGTTTCAAAATTAGGGAAATTGTGGCCTCCAGGAAGAGCGGATCAGAAATACCATAACTGTACCAGTACCTAAAAGTGTCTAGTAGAACTGGTGAAATCTCTGGGAGAAAAACCTTATAAAAATTACTAGGGAAACCATCGGGGCCTGGGGATTTGTCTGGGGGCAACTGCTGGATAACTTGATGTATCTCAGCAAGAGCGATTGGAGCTTCTAAGATTTTAGAGTCGGCATCTGATAATTTTGGCAAGTTCGCTCACTTAGGTATTCCGAAATTTCAGGACGGAGGATCCCAAATCAGGTTCATGTGCATATAATTTCTGGAAGTACTCTCCAAATAACTTTGAGATTTCTCTCGGGTCAGTATGAATCTGATCCCCTTGACCTGCCCGAACTCCCACTATATATTGAGCTGAGTCCATTTGTTTTACTCGCCAAGCAAGGAGTTTGCTCGCCTTTTCACCTAGGTCCAAATACTGTATCTTGGTTCGAGTAAGGGCAAATTCTGATTGTTGACAAATTATATCTGAATACTGGGCCTGCAACTGATGCAACTTAACCCACTCTGATTCAGGTGAGCTACGGGATAGAGTATTCTCCTTTAATTGGATAGCCGATAAGATTGTTCTCAGCCTATCTCCCTGCTCCCGTTTCTTCCTGGATGCCATCTTAATCAACTCCCCTCTTAGGAAGCATTTTAAGGCAGCCCATATTAGGTCTTTTTGATTTATGGAGTCATTGTTGTCAGTCATAAAATGTCGATAAGCTCCTAATGCTCCTTAGAGAACTTTCTTCTTTTATAATTTGGTATTTAACCTCCATTGTAGCGAATCTCGCATTTCCGGGAAAGGCGTGTATTTTACACGGGCGTGGTCTGAAATCACCCTTGCCGAAATCTCAGCATGGGAGATGTTGGGAACCATAGATGAGCTAATTAGAAAGTAATCTATTCTCGAATAAGTATGATGGACTGGGGAGAAAAACGAATATTGTCTCCTTTCTGGGAACAATAGACGCCATATGTCAACTAAGGCCAATTTGTTGATAAAGTCTTTCAGGGCCCTTTGGGATGGGGAAAGGCCTCTATGTCTGTTGTGAGATCTATCTAAATCATTTTGGAGTACCAAGTTCCAGTCTCCCCCAAGAATGGTGATATTATGTGCCTCTAGACCCATTTTAAGGGGAAGGTCCCTGAAAAATGAAGGAGATTCACAATTGGGACCATAAATCGAGCCTAAGACCACAGTTTGAGATGCTAACGTTGCTTTCACAAATACAAAATGCCCTTCTGGGTCCCAACATTCCTGTACCAATTTGAAGGGCACCGCTCTTGCAATTAGGATGGCCACCCCAGCTCTTCTAGATGATGCACCCGCGCCAAAAACTTGAGCTACCCACAGTCTTTTAAAATAATGAAGGTCAACTCTCTTTAGATGGGTTTCCTGAAGGAAAGCAATTTGTGTCCCTAAGTGTGAAGATGTTTTAGGACTACCTGCCTCTTAACCCTATCCTTGGCTCCTTTTATGTTCCAACTGACAATTTTATATGGTAATGCCATATACCTGGTAAATAGAATAAGATGTAAACCTCTGAGAAATCGCATGGGGTATTACACTGTCGGCACCAAGTAGAATAATGTGAGCACTCAAACAAACCAAAGACCTCCCCCTATTCGTATATACAAAACCCTGAAAATTCCCCCCACCCCCCTCTAGCTAGTCCACCCCAACCTCCCTCCCCCAACCCCTTATAATAAAATTTCCTCAAACCCTCCTGCCCCTTATTTATACATAACCCCCAGTTCCCAAAAACTGCATGCCTAACACTATGCTGCCACATGATATACATCCAAAAACAACCTATAGCTAATTATCACCCAATTCCCCACCCGGAACCCACCTACCCCACCCACTGAGATCCTATCCCACATTAGACCAATAGAAAACCAATATATGCCCCATAGTAAAAAAAAAAAAAAGCCAAGGGAATTGGGGGGGCATAAACCCCTGATCTTCTTCCTGGAACTTTTATAATGTTACTTCAGCTGCACAGGGTAAGCAACCAGCAAGATGGCATCCCCACAAATCAGCACAAATCTTGCTAGTTAAGAACTCGGTAGATCTCTCATGTCCCAATAAGAGCAGACTGAATCAAAAAAAAAAACAATAAGTTTTTTCCTTTTTCTTATTAAATGTCAAATATTTCCACCATCATAAATCCTTCATAATTAAATGGATGAGAGTCCCACTCAGACAGATGAGTAAGTCGAAAGTTCACTTGAACAGGTCTGGTAGTATCCGCTGTAGCTCCTGTTGGGCCTGCTGCTGAGACTCGAATGATAGCCATTTCCCCTCATGAGAAACCATTAGAGTGGCCGGGTATTTCACCTTAAAGGCTTGCGCAGCAATGAGCTTAGAGACTAATGGATGCAGTTCTTGTCTACTGATTCTTACTGAATGGGGCAGATCCTGGACAATTCAGATTCTCTTGCCCTCCCACAAAAGCTCCTTCGTCCCTTTAACTTTATCCAGGATGTGTTGTTTATCCAGATAATTAAGAAAACGAAGAATCAAAGGTCTGGGGGGTTGACCCTGAACAGGGGGAAGGCGTAGAGATCGATGTGTCCTTTCTATTATATAATCTCCCCATCCGGGAGGAGAACCCGCAATTTTAAGGCAAAATTTTTGCATGAAAGTAACTGGAGCGTTACCCTCCTCTCTTTCTAGAATCCCTATGACCACCAGATTGTTCCTTCTGCTGCACCCTCAAATCTTCTAACTTATCTTCTAGTTTTTTAATTCTTCTTTTTGCCAGAACAATCTCTGTATCTGCTCCATTTTGCCTGCTAACCATCGAGAAGATGTTACTCTCAGCATCCCCAATCCTCATAGATAACGAATCCATAGCTTGCTTAATATCCTGAATATCCCCAGATAGCATAGTAATGGAGGCTTGGGAGGTTTCATTATTTCCAAAAACTTAGCTTCCGTGAGTGGGGAGTCGACTATGGGGAGCTGGGACAGGCTAGCAGCCTGTTGCTTAGCCCTCTTTGCAGCCTGTGATTTCTCCGGCATCTGAGGAGGTGAATGTTTCGGGCGGGACTTTTTCACGTACGTTTCCATCGACGAAATCCGAAAAAGAGCAGTCGCGTTGTCGGACTTAGCGATCGCTAGGATGCAGCCGTTATTTCACCGAGAAAGCTCCGAAAGATGAAGAAATTGGGCGGTCGATTGGGGATCTCCGGGCAAGTACGACTTTCACTTTAGGCTGCCATCATGTGACCTCCGCCTGCCTTACTTTCTGAAGATATTTACTTTTAAAAATTGTTAGTAAATATTTAATTTAATTTTTTTTTAAATGGTTTGCTAACATTTAGTGCTGAGTGCTGGGAGCTATAGGAATTCTTGGTTTCCATGGCTGTCCTCGAGCTCCCCCATTGTCCCTACTTTTTACATATTTTTGTAATATATACTGTATATATATATATATATATATATGCAATAGGCGTGGACATGAATCCTATGAGATAAATCTGAGTTACTATGGAATAAATTCAAAATTTTACATTTATCCACATAGTAGATGCATCATCACAGATTTATTCACATAGTAGATATGTCACAATCATTCCAGAACTCATTTAGAATGTTCAGCCTAAGTGCCAGTACTAACTATATTCAAATGCAAATAACTTTAAAACGAAAAAAGATAGCATAATGCTATGAACATGAAAGTTGTGCAGCAAAAATTATCTACAAAATGAGAGGTATTTCATTTATAGATACCTTATAGATTTTTTGATAATTAGCAAAAACACAGCATACAATTTATATATTTTTTTATTTTGTCTTCAAACAAATGTAAATAACTTTAAAATGAAAAATGATAGCATGGTACTGTCAGCACAAAGTTTATTTGGCACAGAAATATCTAAAAAATGAGTGGTGTTTCATTTATAGATACTTTTTAGTTTTTTCAGAATTAGCAAAAAACAGCAAAAAATTCCATTTTTGTGCATGGTTTCATCAAACAAATGCAAATAACATAAAAATAAAAAAATATAGTATGGTACTTTGAGCACAAAAGTTGTTCAGCATAAAAATATCTACAAAATGAGATGTGTTTTGTTTCTAAATTCCTTTTAGATTTTCTATAATCAGCAAAAAATGGCAGAAAATTCAATTTTTATTCACTTTTTTGACTAACAAATGCACCCTACAAAAGCAAAAACAAAAGAATTGCATAAATGGAATCTGCAATGAAAACTCATGTAATAAATGATTTATCTGCACTCTGACAGTTTGATCTTTGACACACACTCATGGCTTGCATGCACTCGTGAGTTACCTAAGAGAGTCAAACTGCTCTTGTGCAGATACATCATTTATTACACTTGCTTCCATTGCATATCCCTTATTTATGCTATGGGAATTCTTATATTCCATGGGTAAGCTCAAGACCTCCCCCCTGCCCCAGGTTTTCTTTTTTTAATACTTTTCATTTTTTTTTTTACATTTAGTGCTAAGCTTTACTGTAACAGTTCCTGCCCAATGGCATCATCATTCTGACTTCCTACCAGACTGCCAGTCCCATACTGCCTAAGATGACCATTGTCATCCTTTGCCAGTGATATTGGTTTAGGTTATGTCACAGGTCCGACTAACTATCATTAACTGTTTGTACACATGTGAGGCTGAGGCTGATTTGTTCTGAGGCAGCATCTGCCACCTGGTTAAATTGAGCTTGCTGGTGATGACATGGTAAAAGTGTTGTACTACCTTCCAGAGGACTTGACATGGTAGGGTGTGTCCAAATCCTTTCCCTGCTGGTGACTGCACTGCTAGGAGTGGTGGTGGTGAGCCAGACTGTAGTGCTGCCAGTGCCAGTCGGAGTTCAGGGAGACCTGCCTGCTGAAGGTATAAGGTTAGTTGATGACACCAGTTGGAATTTGAAATAATTGAATGAATAGGTGAAGTTGGCATGTGGTAAATTCAGCTTTAGAAAGGCTAGAAATTCAATACTGTCCTGATCCAGCCTGGAACAATGTGGGGAGGCAATATCCCCAGTTGTGCTGAAACACCTTTCAGAATCAACTGATGCTGGGGGACATTCCAGAAAGTATGAAGCCACTTTAGCCAGAGCAGGCCAAATAACTTTTCTGTCCTGCCAGAATTTGATGGCATCAGTATTTTGGCTAGACAGTGGCTAATGTCTGTGTGGTATCCGTATTGTGTGTCAAACAGCTCCCATATATCTTTTGGTGAGTTTCCTGGAATTGGATCATCAGTTGTTCCACTTCCCATCTGATGTCATCATCATAATCATTATCAACATGATGATGCCCCCTGGCACTAGAAGCATGCGAAGTAGGTCCAAGAAGAGGAGGAGGCTGAGTTTTGGTTTCTGTGTGTTGTTGCGCTGTTCTATCAGAAGTGTCTGCAAGTTTTCTGTCCGACATAGTCAACATGTGCAGGAGGAATGCAAACATCTTTATATGTTAGATCCAGTAGTGTTGTCATGCCAAACTGGATGTCCAGTCGAATGCTTTGAAATCATTCTTCAGGTTGTGTCAGAAACATCTCTGATACTTCCCCAATAAGGACTGCATCCAGCTTTAGCTGCTCCTGAGATGATGAACTAGTGTCACCACCACCACAGCCACCAGCACCACCACCCCACCCTGTCCAGCACTAACACCCTGATCACCACTGCTGAAGTCATTATCATCACCTCCATCACCACTGATGCCACAGCCATCATCACATCATACCACTGGCATGACTGTGACCTGCCTTGCTTTGTTGGATTGTTTTTGTGGTAGATATTATATTATGTTAATGTTGTTCAAGTAGATTCACCATAGGCAGGACCATGCTAAGAGTAGTGGATTCAGCAGACAGATCTTTGGTGTCCTGTTCATAAGGTTTCAGAAGTGGAAGCAGTTTTTGCAGCACACACCACTGCACCAGAGACAGGTATCCCCCAGAAGGTACATCATTAAATTCCTTAGCCTAAAACACAACTTTCTGTTCCACCAGTCTTTCCACCATGTAAAAGAAAGAGTTCCACCTTGTCACCACATCTTTAATCAAGCAATGTTGTGGGGCATTGTGCTTCTGTTGGTAATGTCAGAGGAGCACAGCACTTTTGGGAAACAATGTTTCTCAAGCACATAACTCACCACCAGATTCTGTGCATTTGTGAAGAAATTAGCATGGCAGAACCCCCCCATCATTCATGGCCTTCACCATATTACTCCCACTGTCTGTCACAAGAATTCACACCTTCAGGTTGTGAGGGCATAGCAAGATGTCCAGTATTGATTGTATGAAGTACACTATGTTCTGTCTACTGTGTTTCCCCTCCATGACTGATACAGTAAGTAAGGCACTCCTATAGCACTGTTCCTCTATGCAGCTGTTTGCTTCACGAAAAGGAGCAGGGAATTCCCAAACCTCCCCTCACAAAACAGTGAAGTTAGCAAGGTTAACACCAAGGCAGAGAGTTTAATTGGGGGCAGGGCAGGGGTAAATGGAGAAAAGGGCCAAGGCAGAAAGTACAGAGATGGAGTTAAAAGTGGTAAGGCCATTAAAAACTGGAGGGCGATGAGTACCAATGCCCATAGTCTGAGTAACAAACTTCCTGAACTAGTGGACTTGATGGAAGAGAGATGCCTGGATATTGCGGCAGTCACAGAAAGCTGGTACACAAAAAACTATGACTGGGATGTCGACATACCAGGGTACATAATCTAAAGGAGAGACAGGGAGGGTAAAAGAGGAGGAGAAGTAGCTCTCTACATAAAGGAAGGGATGTGTAAGTTCATGAAACAGGGTTACCAAAGTGTGACATGAGGGAGAATTTTTCAAATCAACAATAGATCAATTTTAATAAGCTTGTCAAGACACTGTGACTGAAGAGTCAAAAAGGAACCAGATTATGAGATAACTTCCTAGCAGGGATTTGAGAAAAATCACCTTCAGTGTTGCACATGCAACGGGGACACCAAACGTTGCACATGCAACAGTGTACACAACTGGTGTTTAACTTGAAAAAAAATGTTACTTTCTTTTACTTTATTTTACTAAGCATTTCAAGACACTATGACCCAAGTTAAAACGGGAGTATGTTGTGGTCTAACTCTATATCATACTTGAGAGAAAAAGCACCTTCAGTGTTGCTGCGAGCGGACACCAAACATTGCATGTGCAAGAGGTGTTTAACTTGAAAAAAAAATACTTTCATTTTTTATTTATTTTGCTAAGCATTTCAAGACAGTATGAATCAGTAGTGAAAAAGGGACTATGTTGTGGATAACTCCATATCAGATATGAGAGAAAAGCAATTTCAGCGTTGCGCGTGCAACAGGGACACCAAGCGTTGCACGTGCAACAGTGGACACCACACAAATGTTTAAGTTAAAAAAAGCATTGCCTTCACCCCTCTCTCACCAATGTCCTGCAATACTTTTAAGACCCTATCTGAAAAGAAAATCACCCACTCAAAAAAAAAGCTGGATGCTTTTGCTGAAAATTTAGGAACATGTAAAAAGTGCAGTTTGCTTGGACACCACAGTTGCATGCGCCACGCAAAACTTGAGTGAACCAGAAATTTTATATGCATTGAAAAACTAGGGTGAAAATGTTTTCATTAACAAAAGACAACATTCAATGCAATTTTAACATAAATTTACTGAAGTGCAACTAAAATAAAGTCTTCATAGAAGCAATGGAATGTACTGTGGTTTTGCATGTCACATTTTGCTAGGGAAAATTTGTGTCATTCTGGAGCTGGACATGGAATAAAAATAAAATGGTTGCAGTTAGGTTTCTCAAACTATGAAATATATCTGTACTTGTGGCTATCTTTTAAATTTACTTATCATGACTGCAGTGGCTGTTGTTAATTTTTTTAAATCAACATCCAAAAGTATTGGGCACATTGGTACCCCTATTTCATGAACTTACCCGGATCAAAGCAGTGGAACTAATGAGTAAACAGGGAGCAGAGGAGGCACAGTGGGTCACCTTGGAGACAGGAAATGGCACCACAATCCACACAGGGGTTGTATACAGACTCGGGGGAGGGGGGACATAGACAAGGAAATGATAGGAGGCTTCCTCAGAATGGCAGAAAAAGGGGAGATGTTGATGGGGACCTGACTATGCCAGCTGTTAACTGGAGAGCTCATTTTCTGCAGCTACATCAAAGAGCAGTCATTCTCAATGCCCTACAGGTGGCATGCCTCAGGCAGCTAGTGTTGGTACCCACACGAGAGGGAGACGTCTTAGACCTGGTACTCTCAAACAGGGAAGGTGAGAGGATCTCAGATATAGAAGTAAGTAGCCATCTGGGAACAAGCGACCACCAAACAGTGTGGTTCACAATAAACACAGCCATGGAGTCATGCCATACAAAAGCAAGGGTACTGGACTTTCGGAGGGCTGACTTTGGCAGAATGAGAGAGTGCCTAAGGAATGCACTAGCAAAAGGGCAGGAAGGATGGCTGGAGGAACAATGGGGCAAAATCAAAACTGCCATCACAGAGGCAACAAAGGTTTGTGTGAAGCAAATAAAAAAAAATGAAAGAAAAAAAATACTATGGTTCTCAAAAAAGGTGTCAGGGAAAGTTAGGGAGAAAAAGATAGCATTCAGAAAGTATAAAGAATCACAGAAGAAGCAGGAAAGAGAACTCTATCTGTTAAAGCAGAAGGAAGCAGGGCAGGCAGTCAGAATAGTAAAGGCCAAAACCAAAGAAAAGATAGCCAACTCAGTTAAGAAGGGGATAAAACCTTTTATAGGTACATTAATGAGTGAAGAAAAACCAAGAGAGGGATAGTGAGGCTTAATAAATGGGAGGGGGGTGGGAAGAGGGTGACGGTGAAAAGGCAGAGATACTGAACGAATACTTTTGTTTAGTATTCACAGAAGAAGAGGAGTGGGACGTAACCAAACCAAACAATAGAAGCACTCTGGATAGGGGGTCAATACCAGTCCAGTCACAGTAGAAAGGGTCCTGAAAGAACCTCTAAAACACAAGATCAACAAGGCAATGGGGCCTGATAGGATTCAGCCCAGAATTTTGAAAGAACTAAGGGGAAAACTAGTGACACCACTGACTACCCTTTCTAACAAATCATGGAAAGCTGGTGTCGTACCGGAGGACTCGAGAAAGGTGAATGAGATTCCCCTTCACAAAAGTGGAAGCAAGGCAGAAGCAGGAAACTACAGACCTGTTAGATTGACATCAATGGTAGGGAAAATGATGGAATCACTTCTGAAAGAAATAATTTTTAAGTAGCTAGAGGCCAGCAGGGTAAAGGACCCAAGGTAGCATGGATTCACAGCGGGAAGGTCAGGTCAGATGAATCTAATAGATTTCTTTGACTGGGTGACCAAAGTAGTAGACCAGGGAGGGGCTGTGGAGATGGCTTACCTTGACTTTAGCAAAGCATTTGGCACAGTCCCACACAAAAGATTAATAAACAAGTTAGTCAGCTTGAAAGTGGGTCCCAGTGTGGTAGCCTGGGTAAACAATTGACTGGACAACGGGACTCAGAAGGTAATAGTAACCTGAGTCCACTCCAAAGAAAGGGGGGATACTAGTGGGGTATAGCAGGATTCAGTATTAGGGCCAGAACTTTTTAATGACTTTATAAGTGACATTGCAGAGGGACTGGAAGGAAAAGTATGCCTCTTTGCAGATGACATAAAGATCTGCAACAGGGTTGATACACAAGGGGGGGTGGAAAGGATGAGAAGGGACTTGGCAAGGTTGGAGGAATGGTCAAAAGTATGGCAGCTTAGATTCAATGCAAAGAAGTGCAAAGTAATGCTCCTGAGAAACAAAAACTCAGGGGAAGAGTACACAGTGGGGGGTGGGTAATAACAACAACAAAAATGGAAATGGACCTGAGGGTAGTCATATCAGATGACCTAAAGGTAGGAAGGCAGGCAATGTAAGAAGACAGTAAGGAGGTCTGGGGGATACTGGGATGCATAGGGAGAGGCATCACCAGTAGAAAACAGGATATTATCATCCCTCTGTACAGACAGTTGGTGAGACCCAATCTGGAGTACTACATGCAGTTCAGGAGACCCCATCTCCACAAGGACACAGACAGGATGGAGGCAGTCCAGAGGAAGGCAACTAAAATGGTGCAGGGTCTGCATCAGAAACCATATGAAGAGAGACTAAAGAAGCTTAATATGTATACCCTCAAGGAAAGGATGGAGAGGAAGGACATGATAGAAACTTTCAAGTACCTCAAGGGAATCAACAAAGTCCAAGAGGGTAGCATATTTCAGAAAAAGAGATGTGCAAGAACAAGGGGCACAGTTTGAAGATAGAGGGGGGACGGCTCAGGGGCAATGTGAGGAAGTATTTTTCACAGAGAGGGTGGTGGGTGCATGGAATAGCCTTCCTGAGGAGGTTGTGGGGTCAGAAACAGTGGGGGAATTCAAGAATGCATGGGACAGACATAAGGCAATTAAAGTGGGGGGATAGGAGGAAGTAGGCTATTGGTTATCTAGGATCTGCAGCTTATCCAAAGGATAGGGAAATGGGCAGACTGGGTGGGCCAAGTGGTCCTTATCTGTCATCAAAGTCTATGTTTATATGTTTCTACGTTTCTAACTCCCACAGGGGCTGGTATTGGTGGTTAAGATGGGGCTGTGGTAGGACTGATGGTGCTTGGCACAACGCAATGACCAGAGAGACTCAGGAAGCTTTGGTTTGCAGGACTGTTCCAGATGTCACTAGTGAAATGCATATACCCTCCTCCTTGCCTGCTTCAGAATGATCACCATCTGCATGCGTACACCCTTATACATTGCATGGAGAACATGCCTAGAAAACATGAAGCATGATGGAATGCTGTGTTTGGGCTTTAGATCATATAGTCATAGTCAAAGACATGGTCAGATGTTTCCTGGCATTTCTGTAATATTTCTAGAGAAATCTCCTGCTTTCTGTATTTCCACAGTGGGGGCAGCAAAGTCAAACTCTTTAGAAATTTCCCAAAATATCGGGAAATATCTGACCATGTCTATGGTTACTACTGTAACAGTCTTCTAAAGCCAGTGTCTTCCACCATGGAGAATGAATGCAGATCAATCACAATCATCTCACCTATCAATTGACTGATTCACATAGCAGTCGGTTGAGTAGGTGGCATTTTTGTGTGGGCATGTAGTGACTCCTGCGGTGAGGTTTGTTTGGTGGCAATAAATTCAGGACTAGCACTGGTACTGCTACTGCATCCACTACTGCTATTATCAGTGCCTATGGTGCTGGTGGTGGTGGTGTTGGCATGACTGGTGTTCTGGAAGAAGCACCACTACTGTTTGTTGACTTTGACTGCAGCTGCTGCCATGGGGGCTGCATAATTTGAACAAACTATCTGATCCTGCCACCCATACCAGGCTGCTGCTGTTACTGAGTTTGACTTGTGTGTGGATTGCGTAGGGATGTAACTGTTAGCAAGATGCCATGTTCACACTTTAGATGGTGAGCTAGAACATTGGTTCCCAATATCCGTGTATTGAGCCTGACTTATATTTTTCTCACATGTATTGCAACATGCTCTCAGTGGATTTGTGGGGTCATCCCTAAAATACTCCCATACTGTGGAAGAGCTCTTGGCTTTCTTAGCTATATGACCACTGGACTGAGGGATCGGGGGGCCTTAGAAGAGTCAAGATGACCACTGTGAGATTTATTTTTCTTGATCATGGGGGAGAAATGATGTGGCTGCTCCACATGATCACCAGAAGCAGCAGCAGTAGTAGTAGTAGCAAATTTATCAGGTGGGATTGGGAACTTGGCATTGGATTTGGATTTCCCTGCTTCATCAAGTTGCTTTTGTTCTTTTCTCTTCTTCTTCATTGTTCCCTTATTTCCCCACTCTTGTCCTCCTGTACTGGTGGTGGCCACCACTCATCAGAATCATAGTCTTCATTAGAGCAGTTTGTTATAACAGAAAATAGGCTTTCAACCTCCACTTCCTCATCCCCTTCTGCTGCTTCCTCCTCCAATGATGCCTGCTTCTCCACTGCAGCCACTCTCTCCCCACACATCCCCACCTGACTCTATCCTGATGTTTCACTCATCCCATGCCCTTTTCCTGCTACTTCCTCCTTTTTCTGTGCTAATGCTTCCTCCTTCTGAATCACCAGTACCTCTCCCTCCTCTGGCTCCTCCACTTCAATATCCTCTTCCTCTGTGGCAGTCTCCTCCACTGCAACCAGGTGTGCTGGTGGTGGACATGTTACTGACTTGCCTTTATAAAACAAAGAAGTTGTTATGCCATATGCAGCACCTCGCTCGTGTAAACAAACCAAGTATTTTTCCTCAGGTGACAGTATAACATTTGAGTCAGACCCAGTCTCATTCCCTGATTTGGGGCCTGTTGGTACATTTGGAGAAGGAGCATCATATAGTTCCTCAAGCCAGAAGCAGCAGACAGGAAATTCCACTTGGTGCTCACCGTGGTGCAGTTGTACAGGTTGCTGAGCTGGCACCCTACCTAGCACTGTCAGCTGCTTTCATGTGGTTTGCACAAGATGCACAGGTGGAGGGCTTGCCTATACATCTTCGGAATGAGATGGATGATCCGTGAGCATAACATCACCACCATGGTAGTAGAGTAAAGCAAGGTACATGGGAGAGGGGAAGAGGAGAACCACAAGCAATGGAAAACTGTGTTTCTGCTTTGCTCTGGCTGGTTTCAGCACCACCACATGCACCACTGGATGTTGACTGTGACTGATTGGGCAAGCTGCTGCTTACAGTGGGCATACAACTACCTGACTTCTGCAGACTAACAATTCACCATGGTTTCTTTCAATGCACTATTATACAAACAACCATAGTATGCCTCTCACTCTCTGACCCACCACCATGACTACCAGCAGCAGTGCCAACACCAACACCACTCCCTGTCTCTGTCCTTCTCCCTCTAACATCCTCACCATGTACATTGCCCCCTCCAGAGGCCACACAACTGATGCTTGCAGAACTGATACTTGCTGTGGAGAAGGGTACCATAGTGGAACCTTTCCCTGCTGCTCTTCCTCCTCTCCCAGTCCTCCGTGTTTCCTTTTCAGGAGATCTGTGCTTCATCTTTATGGCAGTTAGTGGATCCTTGCTGCAATCAGATAAAGCCTTCCACAAAAAAGGGCTCTCAGGCACCCACCTGTCACAAAATCTACACTGGAATGGGTCAAAGTATTTCACAAGTTATGAGGGGAGCCCTGACTCCCTCAGGCAAGCCAGGCACCCACTGCCTATCACAAAAACTAGACTACCATTGGATAAAGTGTTTCACAAGACTTGGTGGCTACGACTCTTTCAGGCTGGCCAGGTACCTCACCCACTGCCTGTCAAGAAAACTACACTGCAGTTGGATAAAGTGTTCAAGACTTTTTTTGGGGGGGGGGAGCTCAGACAGACCAAGCAGGTAGTGGCACCCACTGTCTGCCATGAAAACTACAATGCAATTGGATGAAGAGTTTCACAAGATTTGGGAGTGGGACTCAAAGAGGCACCCATTGCCACTCACCAACACTACAATGCAATTCGCTCAAGTATTTCACAAGATTCAGGGGGAGGGGGTTAGGCAAGCTGGCGGCACCCTGTCTCTGACTCAGCAGTCACCCACAATCAATAAAACTACTATTTGATTAAGATTTGGGGCATAGGCATTCAGTCAAGAAAACTACCAAAAACTGTGGTTTGGAAGATTTGAGTACAACTGAATAAACAACACAACAGTACCATGTCATAATGGTAATCACACAATAGAACTTGCCATTACAGAGAGTGTACATCGCCAAAATAACAAAACAGCAATGTACACTCCCACTGACATAAGTAGGGCAAAAAAAACTCTGTAGTGTATTATTTACAAGGGAGACTGCACCCCCGCACCCCCCTAAATAATGATTGCTAACTCTGGAGGGGGGGCATATCGGGAAGGGAGAGACCATGAAAAAGAGAAAGAAACCCCCACTCACAAAAAAGCACAAAATATTGTGCTCCTTTCCAGCCCCGAACCCTGCACCCTCCCCACTGTAGCAGGATACCCCCCACCTGCACATCAGATGGCCAGCTCAGCAGCCTCTCACTGCACTACCTCCCACATACCTTCCCTGCTCTTCCATTCCTCGTCCTGTGGTTCCGGTTACCTTCCTTGTTCTGGTCACCTTCCTACTTGCCCATCACTACCCTTTCAGGGAAGCTCACATAATGAGCACTGCACTTGAGTCACTCAAATCTTTGTCACTCAAGTTCAGTCACCATAATAATGGTATACCCAGCACAACAGCACTGCAGAGCAGGCCGGTGTCCCTTTCCCCTACCCCCACTTGCATTCACAATGCCCTTTTCCTTTCCTTTCCTTACTTTACAAAAATCTGTGGAACTGCAGTGGAAGCTTAGAGCAAACTCCATGAAATTGCTCTTCTTTACAAATTGGAAATTGGCAGTCTTTTCCTTTTCTGACAGACAGCACATACAGCAATGTTCTTTCTCCCTGACACCAGAGCTGCAGTGGCACACAGAGCTGCAGAACACTCGGTTTTGCTGTGCTTCCTTGTCCATGATTGATTGCTGAAGGTCAGGTGGCTGCCAGAAAGTTGCACATGCTCAGTGTGTGCTCTCTTGGAATATTGCTGCCTCTTGCCCGCTGAAACACCAAAGAGACGAAGTGAAGATGGCAGTATTCAGCTTTGGCTGAGTGAAAACTTGCAAGTATGGCAGTTTACCAAATGCCTCTTTGGCTTTGTGCTCACCCTTAGTGGTAGCACTGCACGTTGCACTGTGTAGTATTGGCAGTGCATGTGGCACTGCATATTGTGCTTCATAATGTTGGCAGTGGGTGTGGGTTCCCATATCATGTGCCTGGATTACCTCACTGGCAGTCACTAGGAGTGACTTCCCTATCCACAGTCCCAGATTGTGGGTAACTTTGGAACATGCATGCTGTTTTTGGTGAGGCACATGACACAGTGTAGTGACAGCAGTGCATGTGGCACAGCACAGTGGTCACAGGGCATGTGGCACACTGTAGTGCGATGTCAGTAGTGCATGTGGCACTGCACAGTGGTCATAAGTCACATGGCACACTGTAGTGCAGAGTCAGCAATGCATGTGGAGCACTGGAACAATGGCAGGGCACATGGCACAGTGTGATGACAGCCTACACATGGCAATGTGCAGCATCACGGTGCTGTCAGCATTGTATGTGGCAAAGAGCAGTGACAGAAGTACACAAGGAACAGTGCAGTGCGGTGAAACGGGGTCATATGGCACAGTGCAACAGCAGTGCATGAAGCACAGTGTAGTGACAGCCTACATACGTCATGGCACAGTGGCAACAATTGCATGTGGCACAGTGCTGTGCCAGCAGTGCACATGGCACAGAAAAAGTCTACATGTTGCAAAGTGCAGTGTCAGGAGTACACATGACAGTACAGTAATGACAATGCATGTAGCAGTGCAATGATAGCAGTGCATGTGACACAATGCAGGTAGAACAGTTCAGTGACAGCAGTGCATGTGACACAGCACAGTGCAGTGTTGGTAGTTCACATGGCACAGCATGGTGTCAGTAGTACACTTGGAAGAGTACAGTGGAAGTCTTGCACATGGCACTCAACCTCTACTGACTTCTGCTGCTTGCCACCGTCCCACTGAAGTACTAGCAACAAAGTTACTTTTATAAAGCAGGTGGGAGGAAGGGCAGAGTTCATCAAAGAGAGCAGGCAACAGTTTTTGAGCTTGCCTGAGTTATGCTCCCATGATTAAAACAAATTCCATAAGGCCATTGTCCATTTCCCATTTGGTATAGCCTCTGTCTCCAGCTAACCATACACCATGCTGATGTACAACCATGGACTAGCATATCCATCCCTATGGCAGGACTACCCTTCCCAGTCCTGTCTATGGACAAGCCCACCCCACACTGAGCACCCTACCTGGAGCTAAATCACCCCAAGCTCCTGGACAAGCCTCTACACCCAGGTGGCCAACCCCCATGGACCACTCTTCATGCTCAGAGACCAGCCACCCAGTTGACAGTCTCCCTGAAGGTGGCGCACATCCCACCACATCCCTGCAACTGGACCAATCTTCTTCCTCTACACCAGCCTTCACAAGGCTGATCACCTACCCATGTTCACACCACAGCCCCTGGACCCTCTCTGCAGCTGGATGCCCTCTACACCAGGCCACTTATCTCACCCACAGCAAGCCACCCACACCAAGTTGAACACTCTCCATGCAGCTAGAACACCACCAGAGCTCATCACCCTCTTCCAATCTGAGCACCCTCCCTGGCTGACTACAGACCATGAACCTACATACTTCCCAGCTGACAGCATTCCTTAAAGTTGGACTTTACTCCCCATACCACACCTCCTGTCCATGGCTCAGCTCCCCAAATTCACTGCCTGCAGCAGGAACTCTCCCACCCACCCTCCCATCAACTATACCTCCATTGCTGACCCTGGGCCATCCTCCACAAAGTTAAGCACCCTTTCTGCAACTGGACCTCCCCAGATCACCCTGCCCACCTGCAGACAAGCCTCAAAGCCATAGTAACCACGGTCCTTCCTGCTAGAACACCCACACCCACCTGCAACTGGATGAGTCTCCCCCAAGCTGAGCACCAATTCTGGACCACTACAGCCCCTGAAGCAGCATCCCCCCAGCCAACCATCATCCATACAGCTGGACTCTGCCCATTACCATTCTTCTCCTCCCATGGTGCAGCCACCTGAATCCCCCCCTCCCCACTGCTGGCGCAATCTACCTGACAGCCATTCTGCTCTTGGAATAGGTTCCACCAAGCTGAGCACCTCCCCACTGCTGGCCCCCCTCAGAAACCAGACTGCCTGCACACAAACAAGCCAACCACAACACTTTTCCCTGTAGCTAGAATACCCCCCACCCACAACACTACTTGCAGCTGGACCAGCCTCCCTAAACCTGAGCACCATCCTTGGACTACTAAAGTCCCGGAACCTGAATTCCCACCCTCCCTCCACAACCAACTTCCCTCCCTATACCTAGACTACCCCCAGCACTACATTTCAACCCAAGGACCAGCTGCCTAACCAAAGAACTTGGAACAGAAAAGACTAGAATTGCAATGCCCCCTCTTGAGGTATGTAAAGTGCATTGCCATACTGTGGATGGTAAGATGCATTGCCTCAGAGGGTTTACCATGAGTGTTTATTGGCTTTTAGCACCTTGGTTGCCACATCTGAAGAGACTCAGGGTCACATACTAAGGGGGGGTCACATTGGAGCCTCTGTGTATAGCTCTGCATTCTACTCAAGTGACTTGTACAGAGTCCCATTGTGAGTATGCTGCACTGAGGTACTAGGCCCTTAATAATTTACATATCCTATGAAAGGCAAACCAGAGCACTGAGCTGATAAATTTGCTCAGTCATATGGTAGAATCCTACAACATCCACTCACTGACACATGATGGGGAGATGCTGGTCTAGCTGCAGGGACAGTGGTTGGCTGGGAGCCTCTCCAGGGTCTGGTAGAGTACACCCCCCCTTCCTGAAGTTAGACCCATCCCCAGGCCACCCTGCCAGTAGACAACCTACAGCATGCCAACCACTTACCCTCCATCTAGAACATCCTTTCAATAGTGCTAACCCAGACTGCAGCTGGACAAGCCTCCCCAAGCCTGAGTTGTGCTGCCTTCCTGAACTACTGAAACCCCAGAACTTGCATCCCCCCAAAGCAGACCACACTCCCAACAGCTGGACTTCCCTTCTCACCATAACCTCCCTTCCCACCCACAGACCAGCCAGCCAACCCCCTACTGCTGACACATCCCCCCAACCAATACAACCACTACCCTTAATGCAACTGGACAATCCTTCTAGTCCCAGGACCAGCCACGTCCAAGATGAACACAATCCCTCTACATCCAGACCAGCCTCCAAACCTATGCCATGAACCTCCCTGTAGCTGGACCACCACCATGTCCATAATAAGGCTTCTCCTCAGCAGACCACCTTAACTATTGTTGGACCACCCCACAGGCCACAGGCCAACCTCCCTTGCCAGCCATCCACACTTCATGCTACTTGATAATCCTTCATTTGCATGGACCAGCCCTCTACCCAGCTGAGTACCTTTCCTGGACTGCTCCACATCCTCCATACCTACATCCCTCCAGTCACACACCCTCTCCTAATAACCACCTTTCCCACCCATGGCTAGATTCCCCTCCAGCCAACCACTGTCCATGCAGCTGGACCACCCTTGCTGTCCCTAGACCATCCTCCCCCAAGATGAACACCCTCTCTAGAATACTTCACAACCTCCTAACCTGCATCCCACCCCCTAGCTGACCATCCTTCCTGCAGGTGCACCTGATCAGCAACCACCCCACTTCGGATCACTGGAACCCCTGGCCCCTACCCAGCCCCAAAATCTGAATCCCCCCAAAGACCACCCTCCCTGCAGCTGGGATGCCCCACTGGCCACCCTTCATATACTAGGGCCACAACCAGCCCAATGACCAGTCTGCCGTCCCAAAGCTGAGCAATGTTCCTGGAACTCCCCCCTCATCTCTCAACCTATAACCCTGTGCAAGTCATGGGGGAAGGTGAGAATGCAGAGCTTTCTGCAGAGTCTCAGCTGAGAGAACATTCCCCTGACCCCTGAGCCTCCAGAGGGTTCCATGATGCTTGTAGCACCAGAAATAATTGTGGCTACTGTGTTCCACAACCCCCATCCTATTTTCAATGTTCGTGAGGAACAGGAGAATAAACTGGTCACAGGAAGCTTCTGCACCATTTACAGGGGACGGGTGCTTGAATAATTTCATATACTTAGCAGAATGCTTATGCACACTGAAGCAGCTTTTTGTTGCTGCTGCAATCCTGACATTTCTTCCTGCTCCCGATCTGCAGCTCAAGGGGGCCAGGAAAGAAATACAATGCATATCAAAGGTTTTGGGAAGCTACTGTAGACATGCCAATACCATAAAGCATAGTAGCGGCAATCTCCTCCAAGACAGCACGTTTCTGTCATCCAAAAGTTGACAACGTGCTTTACGTGCCTCAGAAAGGGGCTTTGCCATTCTGGTATTTCTTCGAGGCCTGTGGCACACCCAATCTCCTGTACTCCTATCTGTTACTGTCATCTTCCATTGAGATTGGGTAGCCCAGTAAAGTGGTCTTTTTAAATTAAAATAATTATTTGCTCAAAAGGGCTTCTTTTAAGCAGCTGTCTCCTGCCTGCATGCCCCAAAGTCCTTAAAATGACTTATTTATCCTAAATCTCTGAAAGAGGCTTTTTAGTTTAAACTGATTTTCTCCTGCTTGCCTGCCTGATTGTGTGGCCTCATAAATTAAAAGGCTTGCTTGCCACCAGGCCCTGAAAAGAGCTTTAATGCCTTCCTGCATGCCTTAATTAGGCCTTAGCCTCCACACCTTGAAAAGGGCTTTTTTTATTTTTCATAATGAATTTTCTCCTACCTGCCTGCCTGCATGCTTTCGCTCCTTTAAAGGACTCACTAACCTCCAAGCCCTGGAAATGGCTTTAATATTTTAATGATTATTCTGTTGCGTGCTTGCATTCCCTTCGTTCTTTAAATAATTCTAACTAGCCTGCAAGACCTGAAAATGGCTCTTTAAAATTAATTTGATGCCAGCCTGCCCTAATACAGTAGGTCCTTATAATTGCAGGAATTGCTTAAACTGAATTTGTTAGTCAGTCCCTTTTATTTCAGGGTTCTCCTTTGTCAATTTTATGTTGATAAATGTGCATGCTATTAAAATGCTTTGTAAACTATGTTTTACTGTTTGATAGATAATGCATTTTGTTGTATTTTCCTTGCTGCAAAGCCTATATTTATTCACTGCTATTGTCGCTAGTCGCTAGCCACTGATTGGCTGCCACATGGTGGAGGCCAGATGGAAGTGCAGCAGGAGCACAAAGAGAGGAGAAAAGGAGCAGCCACTGGATGCCAGGCATGAGTGTGCATCACTGCACACCAACACCCTTGGGGAGAAAACCAGAAGCTGGAGGAAACAGCCCTGGTCTGCCATTGTGCCAGCACCCCACACAGACCTGTGCACAACTGACATAGCAGGCCACCCACCAGTAGTGTGATCCTGGGAGAGTGCTGGATAATGCAGAAGTCCATGAGTAGTTCAATAACAGGGCTGGGGATGCCGTCAGGTGAGCTAGAGGGACAATAAAAAGCTTGATTCAAAAAACGGAATTCCTTCCTGACCAAAATGTGTAAATAAAGAAACAACACCCCAGCATGCCAGTTGCTGCTTCCATGGTTCTGAGAGGCTATGTTCTGGCTACATAATAGTGCTATGAGTACTAAGCCTTGACAGAAATGTGCAGCCAGTTGGGGCGCTACGACAGGCCACACAAGGGCACATGCCCTGGTTAAAAACATTCCTGCATTTTATGCTGGTATCCTGGCTGCTAGCTGTTGTGCCCTCCATGTGCCCTGTAATCAACACAAGCTAGAACCACTGCTATGCACAACTGGCAACTGGAATGTTGAAGCATTACAAAACTTTAAGTTGCATGTGGTTCTGTTTAATCTTCAAATTCTAATTCCATTAGTGACACTATCAAAATGGACTTTTTCTTCTGGGTTGCTACATGAACCATTATAGTTTACATTATGGTGGGGGTTGTGAGTTTGCCAGATACAGAAGGGATTAGCTTTTGAAAGAAATCATTGACAAATCTCTAGCACTGTAGTTATTAAACAGCACAGTGGGAACCTGCATGCCCTAGTATTTACCTTTGAAACAAACTCTGGCCAGAGCTGATATGGATGCAACTGTGGAATTTGGGCTAAAAATACTGAATATGTGTTTTTCAATATTTTTAGACCAAATTTTCAACTTATCCTTCTTATGGCCCCACCTCATGAACAAGGGTAGAGAAAATGTTCAACTCCTGGCCTAAAGGTGATTTTGTACAGGGACTGCAAAATCAACTTTCAGGATGCAAAAACATATTTTGGGCAGGAGTTGAAAAACAACAGCTGTCACAGTCATGAGGTGCTGTAAAGAAATGGCTGTGTTGTAAATTTTGTGGTAAAGATATTGAAAATGACAAAAGTTACCAGCTTGCGTTCACAAAATTCAGAGTAGGCTCATAACTTTATTGTTTTATAATATTTTTACACCAAATTTTCAACTTAGCTTTCTTATGAACCCACCTCATGAACAAGGGCAGAGAAATTTTTCAACTCCTGCTGAAAAGATAATTTTGCGCAGGGCCGCAAAATCATATTTTGGGATGAACAAAAACATTTTGGCCAGGATTTAAAAATGACAGCTATTACATTCATGACGTGCTATAAAGATATGGCTGTGTTGTAAATCTCGGTAAAAATATTGAAAATAACCACAGTTACAAGCCTGCATTAGCAAAATTCAATGCAGGATCATAACTTCATTGTTTTTTAATATTTTTCAACAATAACCTTCTTATGATCCCCACCTGATGAACAAGGGCTTAGAAAATTTTAAAGTCCTGCCTGAAAGGTGATTTTGTATAGGGACAGTGAAATCACCTTTTGAGACAGGTTTGCCCAATGTCAGTTTAATTGTTCATGAGGCGGGGTCTGAAGAAAGGCATATTGAAAAGTTGGGCAAAAAATATGCAAATATTGCCCAAGTTATGCCACTAATTTTAAAACCCCATTGAAATGCCTTAAACCATGTACCTGTTTCTTCAGTTCACAGTCCAGCTTTGAAGAGTGAAGATGCATCTGTGGTAAAGAGAGGATTATAGCATTGGACCCCCAAATGAAAAGTAAGGGCTTGTCGGGTGGGTGCGGAGTGGAATGGTCAAATGTGGGGGGTGGTCAGGAACAGCACAAAAGACATCAATGGACATTTTTCTTTTTACAGGTAAAAAAAAAAACAAAAAAACAAGACAGAGGATTCCCAATCATGATACTGGGGCATTGGCACCCCAGTGTTACTGTTATGCTTTGCAGGAGCGGGGGTAGGGTGCTGAGAGGGGAGAGCAGATCAGGTGGTGGGAATGAAAAAACACATATGTGGGAAAAAAATCTTAAAACACGAATGTGACACTGGGGGACTGGACACCCCCGGAGTCATTGTTATGTTTCTGGGGGTGGGGTGGGTGCTGAGAGGGAAGGTTGGGTAGGGGGGATATGTTTAATTTAAAAAGAAAAGCAAATCGGTGGTCATGGCAGTATGCAGCTCACTCTGCCTTGACCAAGATGTCTACCTCACTGTACTGTGCATGTGCTAGCAGTCACATATGTGCAATACTGTTTGATGGCCATCTTGGACATGGCAGAGTGTTCCATGTTCTGCATGACCACTGACAGGCAAAAAAATAGTGTGGTGTGTCTGCCAATGCTGACAGCGAACAGAGTGCTTCACGGTTGTGGACGTGACTCTGTTGCAACTCCAACATGTTGTTCAGTTGGAAGCAATGCACTGCCTGCATTTTGATAGCCAGAGGTCTGCAGGGCTACATCTACTGCAGCCCTAAAAACAATGCATATCCTGTTGATTAAATGGTTATCTACCTTTCTAAAGCAGAAGGCTATGCTTAAAAGCCCGGTGTTACTTAACTAGGCACAAAGGAATTACCATGCAGCCAAGACTGACAGATGCGGTATGGTGCTACCACTGCTCCCCCTATGCTGTGTTATGCTGCATTGTGAATCTGGAGCAGTAATCACACCAGGTAATGAATGTTTCTAGGCCTTTGGTAATAGTACCAGTGGTAATGACAATGTCCCTGTGGGGCAATGTTGCATTCCATGAAGGGGTCAAAGCCTGGTGTAAAATGGGCAGAAGGATGAGAAATGGAAACAAACACCAATGTTAGCTACTGCAAGACTCCCACCCTCCATCCTCACATAGCAAAATGTGACTGCTACCAATATATGGCCCCAGAGCTTGTCCTAAAACCAGACACCAATACAGTAAATAGTGGACAGCCACTAACACCATTTCAGAATGTGGTCATAGTTGGTCCTGCCCAGTCAGTATTATCCATTCCTGCATGCCATAGTGGGCATTCAAGGGGATATTGCCTGTGTGGGACCACAGGACATGTTATGCAGGGGGTACAGACTGATCTGGCAGTATGTACACCTTGCTAATTAATGGTGGCATAGAGCATGCAACTTGCCTTAGGTATAGGAAAATGCTATTGGTAACACTGCCAACCATCATTTTAAAATGCACCTAAGATTTGATGTAAGGAGCCTATTATTACTCTAAAACTGAATATTTGCTTTGAAAAATATTATGAAAGTGACTGATCCTAACATTTAGGGAAATAATTTTCTGCAGTTATACTTCTAGTTCATAAATTTTCTTTCATAAAATTTACATTTCAGAAACTGAAATGGCATTCAGTTCAGTTCAGCTCCAGTTTATTGTGCATTTACCATAGGCCATAACAAAAAATGTAAAACAGACATTAAAAAAAATATCTCAAAAACTTGTTTAGATACTGCTAAATAAATTAGTCTCCTATAAACACATAAGTGACTGATAATGAAGATCAGATAATATTGAACAAAGCCTATGATTTTAAAAACATCAAAATATCAATTCAAGGAAATACCATCATGCATATTCTGTTTAACTACTGTACTGTGTGTATATATATATATATTATTTATTTGTTGTTTGGATACAAGGGGCAACCTTTGATCCACATATTTGTTTGTATTTATGTTACAGTAAAATGCCAAGAGAGATGATTACTTCTCTGAGCAGTAAAAGTTTCATTCTAGGAAGAAATTGGACCACTGACGATCACAATAATCACCTTCTCAATTATGACATGTCCAGAATTAAAGTCTCTAAACAATTAATGCTGCTCCAATGGATTAAACTGAGTTTACTAATAGCTATCACCTGCAGAATACCATGGAGGTTAATGGATGACCACATATTAATTGTTCTTCATAGAATAAAATGCACTTGTGTTTTGCCAAGAGAGTATGCACTTGGAGAAAGTTTTGTTTGTGAAACATGTTTTAACCCTTTGCTTCCCAGGCCAGATAATTTCCATGTCATCGCTAGAGGTCTGAAGACTTTCTGGCTACAGTCATAAGTTGAAAGGGTTAAGGCTCAATGATTATGAGTTCCAAAGTAAAGTAAATATACAAAATGCTTTTTTTTAACAAAGAAAGTTTCCCTAGCTTTTTAATTCAGGATTTCTCATTTTCATATTTTTCCTCTATTAACTGTTGAGAAATTTATTAGAATATCATTATAAACTGTTACGTGTGATCATATATTGCACAGTTGTAGTACTTGCTGGGCAGATAAGGAAGCAGGGCAGGCAGTCAGAATAATAAAGGCCCAAACCAAGGAAAAGATAGCCAACTCAATTAAGAAGGGGGATAAAACATTTTATAGGTACATTAGTGAGTGAAGAAAGACCAAGAGAGGGATAGTGAGGCTTAATAATTGGGAGGGGGGTGGGAAGAGGGTGACAGTGAAAAGGTAGAGATACTGAATGAATGCTTTTGTTCAGTATTCACAGAAGAAGAGCAGGGGGATGTACCCAAAGCAAACAATAGAAGCACTCTGGATAGGGGGCTCGATACCAGTCCAGTCACAGAAGAAAGGGTCCTGAAATAACCTCTAAAACTCATGATCAACAAGGCAATTGGGCCTGATAGTATTCACCCCAGAATTTTGAAATAACTAAGGGGAAAACTAGTGACACCACTGACTACCCTTTCTAACAAATCATGGAAAGCTGGTGTGGTACCTGAGGACTGGAGGAAGGTGAATGTGATTCCCCTTCACAAAAGTGGGAGCAAGGCAGAAGCAGGAAGCTACAGATCTGCTAGATTGACTTCAATGGTAGGGAAAATGATGGAATCACTTCTGAAAGAAATAATTGTTGAGTACCTAGAGGCCAGTGGGGCACAGCACCCAAGGCAGCATGGGTTCACAGCAGGAAGGTCATGTCAGATGAATCTAATAGATTTCTTTGACTGGGTGACCAAAGTAGTAGACCAGGGAGGGGCTGTGGAGATGGCTTACCCAGACTTTAGCAAAGCATTTGACACAGTCCCACATGAAAGATTAATAAACAAGTTAGTCAGCTTGGAACTGGGTCCCAGGGTGGTAGCCTGGGTAAAAAATTGACTGGGCAACAGGACTCAGAAGGTAATAGTAAACGGAGTCCACTCCAAAGAAAAGGGGAATACTAGTCGGGTACCGCAGGATTCAGTATTAGGGCCGGTCCTTTTTAATGACTTTATAAGTGACATTGCAGAGGGACTGGAAGGAAAAGTATGCCTGTTTGCAGATGACATAAAGATCTGCAACAGAGTTGATACACTAGAGGGGGCTGGAAAGGATGAGAAGGGACTTGGCAAGGTTGGAGGAATGGTCAAAAGTATGGCAGCTTAGATTCAATGCAAAGAAGTGCAAAGTAATGCACCTGGGAAACAAAAACTCAGGGGAAGAGTACACAATGGGGGGTAATAACAAGAACAAAAATGGAAAGGGACCTGAGGGTAGTCATATCAGATAACCTAAAGGTAGGTAGGCAGGCAATGTAAGAAGGCAGTAAGGAGATCTTGGGGATACTGGGATGCATAGGGAGAGGCATCACCGGTAGAAAAACAGGACATTGTCATCCCTCTGAACAGACAGCTGGTGAGACCCAATCTGGAGTACTGCATGCAGTTCTGGAGATCCCATCTCCACAAGGACACAGACAGGAAGGAGCCAGTCCAGAGGAGGGCAACTAAAATGGTGCAGGGTCTGCATCAGAAACCATATGAAGAGAGACTAAAGAAGCTTAATATGTATACCCTCAAGGAAAGGAGGGAGAGGGAGGACATGATAGAAACTTTCAAGTACCTCAAGGGAATCAACAAAGTCCAAGAGGGTAGCATATTTCAGAAAAAGAGATGTGCAAGAAAAAGGGGCACAGTTTGAAGACAGAGGGGAACGGCTCAGGGGCAATGTGAGGAAGTATTTTTCACAGAAAGGGTGGTGGATGCATGGAATAGCCTTCCGGAGGAGGTTGTGGGGTCAGAAACAGTGGGGGAATTCAAGAATGCATAGGACAGACATAACGCAATTATAGTGGGGTGGTAGGAGGAAGTAAGCTATTGGTTAACTAGGATCTGCAGCTTATCCAATGGATAGGAAAATGGGCAGACTGGGTGGGCCAAGTGGTCCTTATCTGTCATCAGAGTCTATGTTTATAGGTTTCTATGTTTCTAACTCCTACAAGGGCTGGTATTGGTGGTTGAGATGGGGCAGTGGTAGGACTGATGGTGCTTGGCACAACCCAATGAGTAGTGAGACTCAGGAAGCTTTGGTTTGCACGACTGTTCCAGATGTCACTAGTGAAATGCATATACCCCCCCATGCCTGCTTCAGAATGGTCACCATCTGCATGCGTACAGCCTTATACTTTGCATGGAGAACATGCCAAGAAAACCTGAAGCTTGATGGAATGCTGTGTTTGTGCTTTAGATCATATAGTCACAGCCAAAGACATGGTCAGATGTTTCCTGGCATTTCTGTAATATTTCTAGAGAAATTTCCTGCTTTCTGTAGTTCCACAGCAGGGAGAGCAAAGACAAACTCTTTAGAAATGTCCTAAAATATCTGGAAATATCTGACCATGTCTATGGTTACTACTGTAACAGTCTTCTAAAGCCAATGTCTTCCACCATGGAGAATGAACGCAGCTCAACCGCAATCATCTCACCTATCAATTGAGTGATTCACATAGCAGTTGGTTGAGTAGGTGGCATTTTTGTGTGGGCATGTAGTGACTCCTGCAGTGAGGTGTGTTTGGTGGCAATAAATTCAGGACTAGCACTGGTGCTGCTATTGCATCCACTACTGCTATTATGCCTGCCTATGGTGCTGGTGGTGGTGGTGTTGGCTTGACTGGTGTTCTGGAAGAAGCACCACTACTGTTTGTTGACTTTGACTGCAGCTGCTGCCATGAGGGCTGCATAATTTGGGCAAACTATCTGATCCTGCCACCCATACCAGGCTTCTGCTGTTACTGAGTTTGACTTGTGTGTGGATTGTGTAGGAATACGACTGTTAGCAAGATGCCATGTTCACACTTCAGATGGTGAGCTAGAACATTGGTTCCCAGTATCCGTGTATTGACCCTGACTTATATTTTTCTCACATGTATTGCAGTGTGCTCTCAGTGGATTTGTGGGGTCATCCCTAAAATACTCCCATACTTCGGAAGAGTTCTTTGCTTTCTTAGCTATATGACCACTGGACTGAGGGATCAGGGGGGCCTTAGAAGAATTAAGATGACCACTGTGAGATTTATTTTTCTTGATCATGGGGGAGAAATGATGTGGCTGCTCCACAAGATCACCAGAAGCATCAGCAGTAGTAGTAGTAGTAGCAAATTTATCAGGTGGGATTGGGAACTTGGCATTGGATTTGGATTTCCCTGCTTCATCAAGTTGCTTTTGTTCTTTTCTCTTCTTCTTCTTCATTGCTTCCCTTATTTCCCTACTCTTGTCCTCCTGAACCGGTGGTGGCCACCACTCATCAGAATCATAGTCTTCATTAGAGCAGTTTGTTATAACAGAAAATAGGCTTTCAACCTCCACTTCCTCATCCCCTTCTACTGCTTCCTCCTCCAATGATCCCTGCTTCTCCACTGCAACCTCTCTCTCCCCCACTTATCCCCACTCATCCCCACCTGACTCTCTCCTGATGTTTCACTCATCCCATGCCCTTTTCCTGCTACCTCCTCCTTTTTCTGTGCTATTGCTTCCTCCTTCTGAATCACCAGTACCTCTCCCTCCTATGGCTCCTCCACTTCCATATCCTCTTCCTCTGTGGCAGTCTCCTCCACTGCAGCCGGGTGTGCTGGTGGTGGACATGTTACTGACTTGCCTTTATAAAACAAATAGGTTGGTATGTCATAAGCAGCACCTCGCTTGTGTAAACAAACCAATTATTTTTTCCTCAGGTGACAGTATAACAGTAGAGTCAGATCCAGACTCATTCCCTGATTTGAGTCCTGGTGGTACATTTGGAGAAGAAGCATCTTATAGTTTCTCAAGCCAGTAGCAGCAGACAGGAAATTGTCCATGGTGTTCACCTTGGTGCAGTTGTACAGGTTGCTGAGCTGGCACCCTACCTAGCACTGTCAGCTGCTGTCATGTGGTTTGCACAAGATGCACAGGTGGAGGGCTTACCTGTACATCTTTGGAATGGGATAGAAGATCCATGAGCATAACATCACCACCATGGTAGTAGAGTAAAGCAAGGTACATGGGAGAGGGGAAGAGGAGGACCACAAGCAATGGAAAACTGTGTGTTTCTGCTTTGCTCTGGCTGGTTTCAACACCACCAAATGCACCACTGGACGTTGACTGTGACTGATTGGGCAAGCTGCTGCTTACAGTGGGCATACAACTACCTGACTTCTGCAGACTAACAATTCATCATGGTTTCTTTCAATGCACTGTTATACAAACAACCGTAGTATGCCTCTCACTCTCTGACCCACCACCACCACGACTACCACCAGCAGTGCCAACACCAACACCACTCCCTGTCTCTGTTTTTCTCCCTCTAACATCCTCACCATGTACATTGCCCCCACCACAGGCCATACAACTGATGCTTGCAGAACCGCTACTTGCTGTGGAGAAGGGTACCTTAGTGGAACCTTTCCCTGCTGCTCTTCCTCCTCTCCCAGTCCTCCATGTTTCCTTTTCAGGAGATCTGTGCTTCATCTTTATGGCAGTTAGAGGCTCCTTGCTGCAATCAGATAAAGCCTTCCACAAAAAAGGGCTCTCAGGCACCCACCTGTCACAAAATCTACACTGGAATGGGTCAAAGTATTTCACAAGTTATGAGGGGGGCTCTGACTCCCTCAGGTAAACCAGGCACCCTCTGCCTATCACAAAAACAACACTACCATTGGTTAAAGTGTCTTTACAGACTTGATGGCTACAGCTCTCTCAGGCTAGCCGAGGCCACCTACCCTGCCTGTCATGAAAAATAGAAATATAGAAAATAGACTGGGACGGCAGATAAGACGCTGGCCCATCTAGTCTGCCCATTTCCCTACTCTACAGGATAGGCGCAGAGATCCTAGTTAACCAACAGCCTATTTCTTCCTACCCCCCACAAGAATTGCCTTATGTCTGTCCCATGCATTCTTGAATTCTCCCACAGTTTAGACCTCACAACCTCCTCAGGAAAGCTGTTGCATGCATCCATTACCCTCTCTGTGAAAAAATACTTCCTCGCATTGCCCCTGAACCGCCCCCCCTCTACCTTCAAATTGTGTCCCCTTGTTCTTGCATGTCTCTTTTTCTGAAAGATTCTACCCTCTTGGACTTTGTTGATTCCACTGAGGTACTTAAAAGTTTCTATCATGTCCACCTTCTCCCTTCTTTCCTCAAGGGTATACATATTAAGCTCCTTAAGTCTCTCTTCATACGGTTTCCCTTGCAGACCCTGCACCATTTTAGTTGCCCTCCTCTGGACTGCCTCTATCCTGTCTCTGTCCATGCGGAGATGGGGTCTCCAGAACTGGATGCAGTACTCCAGATGGGGTCTCACCAGGTGTCTGTACAGTGGGATAACAACTTCTTGTTTTCTGCTGTTGATGCCTCTCCCTAGGCATCCCAGTATATACCCAGCCCTCCCTACTGCCTTCTCACATTGCTTGCTAACCTTAAGGTCATCTGATATGATTACACCCAGGTCCCTTTCCTTTTTTGTTGTTGTTACTACCTCCCCCCTGTGTATTCTTCCACTGGGTTCTTGTTTCCCAGGTGCATTATTTTGCACTTCTTTGCATTGAATCCTAGCTGCCATACTTCTAACCTTTCCTCCAACCTTGCCAAGTCCGTTCTCATCCTTTCCATGCCTCCTTGTGTATCAACCCTGTTGCAGATCTTTGTGTCATCTGCAAAGAGGCTTACTTTTCCTTTCTGTCCCTCTGCAATGTCACTTATAAAGACATTAAAAGGACTGGACCAGCACTGAACCCTCGGTACCCCACTAGTAACCCCTCTTTCTTCAGAGTGGACTCCATTTACAATTACACCCTGTGTTCTGTTGTCCATGCCAATGTTTTACCCAGGCTACCACCGTAGGACCCACTCCCAGGCTGGTTAATTTGACTATTAATAATTTGTGTGTGGGACTGTGTCAAATGCCTTGCTAAAAGTCTAGGTAGGCCGTGTCCACAGCCCCTCCTGGTCTACTACTTTGGTCCCAGTCAAGAAATCTATTAGATTCATCGACATGACCTTCCCGCTGTGAACCCAACCTGCCTTGGGTCCTGTGCCCCACTGGCCTCTAGGTACTCAACAATTCTTTCATTCAGAAGTGACTCCATCACTTTGCCTACCACAGAGGTCAAACTGACAGGTCTGTAGTTTCCTGCTTCTGTCTTGGTCCCACTTCTGTGAAGAGGAATCACATTCGCCTTCCTCCAGTCCTCGGGTACCACACCATCCTCCATGATTTATTAAAAAGAGTAGCCAGTGGTTTCACTAGTTCCCCTTAATTCTTTTAGAATTCTTGAGTGAATTCCATCAGGCCCCATTGCTTTGTCCACCTTCAGTTTTAGGAGTTCTTGCAGAACCCTTTCTTCTGTGAAAGGACTGGATTGACCCCCCCAAAGAGTGCTTCTGGTAATTGGATTAGGCAATCCCTCCTCTTTTGTGAATACTGAGCAGAAATATTCATTCAGTATCCCTGCTTTTCACCGTCCCCTCTGCCCACCCGCCGTTCATTCTATTCAGCCTCACTATCCCTCCCTTTGTCTTTCTACACTTGCTGATGTACCTATAAAAGGTTTTATCCCCCTTCTTAACCGAGTTGGCTATCTTTTCCTCAGTTTGGGCCTTTGCTATTTTAACTTCCCTCCCTGCTTCCTTCTGCCTTAACTGGTACAGCTCTCTGTCCTGCACCTTCTGTGTTTCCTTATACTTCCAGAATTCTATCTTTTTCTCCCTGATTTTCCCAGCCACCTCTTTTGAGAACCGTAGTGGCTTTTTCTTTCATTTTGTTTTGTTTTGTTTGCTTCACAAAAAGGCTTGTTGCCTCCGTGATGGCAGTTTTGATGATTCCCCATTGTTGCTCCACCCTCCTTCTAGCCTCTTTGCTAGTGCTTTTCTGAGGCACTCTTCCATCTTGCCAAAGTCAGCCCTCCTGAAGTCCAGTACCCTCACTTTCGCATGGCTTGACTCTGTAGCTGAGTTTAAGATGAACCACACTGTTTGGTGGTCACTTGTTCCCAGATGGCAATCCACTTCTAGATCTGCGATCCTCTTACTGCCCCCATTTGAGAGTATGAGGTCTAAGATTGCTCCCTCCCGAGTGGGTTCCAAAACTAGCTGTCTGAGGACTGCCACATGTAGGGCATCGAGAATGGCCCTGCTCTTGGATGTGGCTGCAGCAAATGTGCTCCAGTTAACATCTGGCATATTGAGGTCTCCCATCAACAGAATCTCCCCTTTCTCTGCCATCCTAAGAATGCCTTCTATCATATCCTTGTCCATTCCCTCCCCCTGACATGGGGGTCTGTACACAACCCCTGCGTAGATTGTGGTGCCCTTTCCAGTCTCCAAGGTGACATACAGTGCCTCCTCTCCTCCCTGTTTACTCTTTTGTTCAGTTGCTTTTATCCCTTCCTTTACATAGAGAGCTACTCCTCCCCCTCTTCTCCCCTGCCTGTCTCTCCTGTAGGATATGTATCCTGGTATGTTAACATCCCAGTCATGGTTCTCTGTGTACCATGTTTCTGTGACTGCTACGATATCCAGGCATCCCTCTTCCATCAAGGCCACCAGCTCAGGGAGCTTGTTGCCCAGACTACAGGCATTGGTACTCATTACCCTCCATTTCCTGATGGCCTTACTCCTTTTTGCCCCATCCCTGTCCTTCTTGCCTTTGTCACTTTCCCCATTTACCCCTGCCCTTCTCCCTATCGACACCTCTATGTTGGTGTTTACCGCACTTACTATCATGATTTTTTGGGGGCTAGGATTTCCCTGCTCCTTTCCAGTGCTTCCCGTCTTGGCTAGTTTAAATGCTTGCCAATGAAGCATTTAAACCTATCACCTAGGATCCTGGTTCCCTTCCTGGACAGATGCAGCCCATCCTGCCAGTATAGGCTTGCATCACTCCAGGTAGACCCCCAGTCCCCAATGAAGCCAAATCCTTGAACTCCGCACCAGTTTTTCAACCACTGATTGAATCCCATGGTGCAGAACGCCCTAGCCTCTTCTATGCCATAGATGGACAGCACCTCTGAGAAGGTTACCGTGCGTGCTACTTGTCTAAGGACCCTCCCCAATTCCACAAACTCTTCCTGCACTTCTCTAATCCCTTTCTTAGCCAGGTCATTTGTCCCTAGGCGAACAATGACATCCAACTCCCTTCCCCATGCAGCTGCTCCGGCAATCCTGAGGATTCGCTCCCTGTCCCTCCAAGCCATGGTGCCAGGCAGGCACCTTACCTCCCTCTCCCCTTCCTCCTGCAGTTCTACCTTCCTAACAATGGAGCCCCCACCAGGAGTTGTTTCCTTCCCCTGTAGGGTCCCCTGCCACCCTCCTGTGGGTCTCCTTTGTGGAGGTTCCAAGCATCCTCCTTGGTCTCTACTGTGGGTACCTCCATAGAGGAACCACACTTTGCCAGAATGGCATAGGAATTGTGGAGAGGTACAACTGGAGAGATGCACCTCTGTTCCACCACCATCACCCTCCCTGAGCCCACTGTGGTCCAACCACTCCTTTTTCATGGCAACCTCTGAAGCAACGGCAGTGGCACTGGTGGTCCCTGGATGGAAGAGTAGGTCCCACAAATCCTGGCCAACTCAGTCTGGAGATGAGCAACCTCCTTCCTCAAGCCAGAGAGGTGCCTGCAGATGGGACAACACCGCATCCTCCAGAATGTCTCCCGGAAGACTGCTGTTCCACAGCCACTGCACTGCACCACTCCCATCATGTCTTATTTCTGGCCCCTTAACGGTTTGGAATCCTTACTCTTTCCTCTGTTTTTGTTTTCTCTTCTCTCTCTACTTACTTTCTGCCTGTGTGCCCTTTAAGCACCTGATTATCCTGTTCTGAGACATGAATATCCTATATTTCTCAGTAGACCCCTTGCTTGCTCAGAGGCAGACCTCCAGCAGCTAGAGGGGGCCGGAGAGCTACTCTTGCCCTTCTAGGATGGTGGGTCTTTGGTGGCTCTGTGATCACTCTCTTCCTGCTACCAAACAGGAAGTTCCTGTTGTCAGTCAAATCCTGTGCCTATAAAAGTAGAACTAGCTTTGGAGGGGAGGGAAGGAGGGCAATATAGTCCCAGTAGAGAAGTCCAGTCACACAGCCATAGTACACTGCACTGCAGTTGGATAAAGTGTTCAAGACATTTTTTTTGGAGGGGGAGCTCAGACAGACCAAGCAGGCAGTGGCACCCACTGTCTGTCATGAAAACTACAAAGCAATTGGATGAAGTCTTTCACAAGATTTGGGTGTGGGGCTCAGGTAGGCACCCACTGCCACTCACCCACACTACACTGCAATTCACTCAAGTATTTCACAAGATTCAGGGGGAGGGGGTTAGGCAAGCTGGCGGCACCCTGTCTCTGACCCAGCAGCCACCCACAATCACCAAAACTACTATTTGATTAAGATTTGGGGCTTAGGCACTCAGTCAAGAAAACTACCAAAAACTGTGGATTGGAAGATTTGAGTACAACTGGATAAACAACACAACAGTTCCATGTCATAATGGCGATCACACAGTAGTAATCGCCATTACAGAGAGTGTACATCGTCAAAATAATAAAACGGTGATGTAAACTGCCACTGACATAAGTAAGGCAAAAAAAACTCTGTAGTGTATTATTTATGTGGGAGGCTGCACCCTCGCACCCCCCTAAATAATGATTGCTAACTCTAGGGGGGTGCTTGTGGGTGTAGGGAGAGAACCATGAAAAAGAGAAAGAAACTCCCACTCACAAAAAAGCACTAAATATTGTGCTCCTTTCCAGCCCCGAACCCTGCACCCTCCCCACTGTAGCAGGCCACCCCCACCACCACATCAGATGGCCAGCTCAGCAGCCTGTCACTGCACTACCTCTCACATACCTTTCCTCCTCTTCCATGCCTCGTCCTGTGGTTCCGGTCACCTTCCTTGTTCTGGTCACCTTCCTACTTGCCAATCACTATCCTTTCAGGGTAGCTCACTAAATGAGCACTGAACTTGAGTGACTCAGATCTGAGTCACTCAAGTTCAGTTGCCGTTATGATGGTATACCCAGCACAACAGCATTGCAGAGCAGGCTGGGGTCCCTTTCCCCTACCCCCACTTGCCTTCACAATGCCCTTTTCCATTCCTTTCCCTACTTCACAAAAATATGTGGCACTGCAGTGGAAGCTTACAGATTAACTCCATGAAATTGCTCTTCTTTACAAAATGGAATTTGGCAGTCTTTCCTTTTTCTGACAGACTGCACAGCACATACAGCAAGGTTCTTTCTCCCTGACACCAGAGCTGCAGTGGCACACAGAGCTGCAGAACACTTGGTTTTGCTGCGCTTCCTTGTCCATGATTGATTGCTGAAGGTCAGGTGGTTGCCAGAAAGTTGCACATGCACAGTGTGTGCTCTCTTGGAATATAGCTGCTTCTTGCCTGCTGAAACACCGAAGAGACGAAGTGAAGATGGTAGTATTCAGCTTTGGCTGAGTTAAAACTTGCAAAGTATGGCAGTTTACCAAATGCCTCTTGGCTTTGTGCTCACCCTTAGCAGTAACACTGCATGTGGCACTGTGTGGTGTTGGCAGTGCATGTGGCACTGCATATTGTACTGCATAATGTTGGCAGTGGGTGTGGGTTCCCATATCATGTGCCTGGATTACCTCACTGGCAATCACTAGGAGTGACTTCCCTATCCACAGTCTCAGATTGTGGGTAACTTTGGAACATGCATGCTGTTTTTGGTGAGGCACATGACACAGTGTAGTGACAGCAGTGCATGTGGAACAGCACAGTGGTCACAAGGCATGTGGCACACTGTAGTGTGATGTCAGTAGTGCATGTGGCACTGCACAGTGGTCACAAGGCATGTGGCGCACTGTAGTGCAGAGTCAGTAGTGCATGTAGAGCACTGGAACAATGGCAGGGCACATGGAACAGTGTGATGACAGCCTACACATGGCAATGTGCAGTGTCACGGTGCTGTCAGCATTGGGTGTGTCAGAGAGCAGTGACAGAAGTACACAAGGAACAGTGCAGTGTAGTGAAAAGGGGTCACATGGCACTGTGCAACAGCAGTGCATGAAGCACAGTGTAGTGACTGCCTACATATGTCATGGCACAGTGGCAACAATTACATGTGGCTAAGTGCTGTGCCAGCAGTGCACATGGCACAGAAAAAGTCTACATGTTGCAAAGTGCAGTGTCAGGAGTGCACATGACAGTACAGTAATGACAATGCATGTAACAGTTCAATGATAGCAGTGCATGTGACACAATGCAGGTAGAATAGTTCAGTGACAGCAGTGCATGTGACACAGCACAGTGCAGTGTTGGCAGGTCACATGGCACAGCATGGTGTCAGTAGTGCACTTGGCACAGCACTGTGGGAGTCTTGCACATGGCACTCAATCTCTGCTCACTTCTGCTGCTGGCCACCATCCTACTGAAGTACTAGCAACAAAGTTACTTTTTAAAAGCAGGTGGGAGGACAGGCTGAGTACATCAAAGAGAGCAGGCAATAGTTTTTGAGCTTGCCTGAGTTATGATCCTGTGATTAAAACAAATTCCATAAGGCCATTGTGCATTTCCCATTTGGTATAGCCTCTGTCTCCAGCTAACCATACTCCATGTTGATGAACAACCATGGACTAGCATATCCATCCCTATGCCAGGACTACCCTTCCCAGTCCTGTCTATGGACAAGCCCACCCCACACTGAGCACCCTACCTGGAGCTAAATCACCCCAAGCTCCTGGACAAGCCTCTACACCCAGGTGGGCAATCCCCATGGACCACTCTCCATGCTCACAGACCTGCCACTCAGTTGACAGTCTCCTTGAAGGTGGCGCACACCCTTCCACATCCCTGCAACTGGACCAATCTTCTTCCCCTACACCAGCCTTCAAAAAGCTGATCATCTACCCATGTCCACACCACAGCCCCTGGACCATCTCTGCAGCTGGATGTCTCCTACTCCAGGCCACATATCCCACCCACAGCCAAGCCACCCACACTATGTTAAACACTCTGCATGCAGCTAGAATGCCACCAGAGCTCATCACCTTCTCCCAATCTGAGAACCCTCCCTGGCTGACTACAGCCCATGAACCTGCATAGCTCCCAGCTGACAGCCTTCATTAAAGTTGGACTTTACTCTCCATTACCACACCTCCTGTCCATGGCTCAGTTCCCCAAATTCACTGCCTGCAGCAGGAACTCTCTCACCCACCCTCCCAGCAACTACACCTCCATTGCTGACCCTGGGCCATCCTCCACAAAGTTAAGTACCCTTTCTGCAACTGGACCTCCCCAGATCACCCTGACCACCTGCAGACAAGCCCCAATGCCATAGTAACCACTGTCCTTCCAGCTGGAACACCCACACCCACCTGCAACTGGATGAGTCTCCCCCAAGCTGAGCACCCAGTTTGGACCACTACAGCCCCTGAAGCTGCATCCCCCCAGCCAACCCCCATCCATATAAGCTGGACTCTGCCCACTACCATTCTCCTAATCCCATGGTCCAGCCACATGAACCCCCCTGCTGGAGCACTCTACCTAACCACCATTCTGCTCTTGGAATAGGCTCCACAAGCTGAGCACCTCCCACTGCTGGTCCCCTCAGAAACCAGACTGCCTGCATGCAAACAAGCCAACCACAACACTTTTCCCTGTAGCTAGAATACCCCCACCCACAACACTACTTGCAGCTGGGACAGCCTCCATGAAGCTGAGCACCATCCCTGGACTACTAAAGTCCGGAACCTGAATTCCCACCCTCCCCCCACAACCAACCACCCTCCCTACATCTAGACTCCCCCCACCACTACATTCCTACCCATGGACCAGCTGCCTAACCAAAGAACTTGGAACGGAAATGACTAGAATTGCAATGCCCCCTCTTGAGGCATGTAAAGTGCATTGCCATATTGTGGATGGTAAGACGCACTGCCTCAGAGTGATTACCACTAGTGTTTATTAGCTTTTAGCACCATGGTTGCCACATCTGAAGAGACTCAGGGTCACATACTAAGGGGGGATCACATTGGAGCCTCTATGTATAGCTCTGCATTCCACTCAAGTGACTTGTACAGGGTCCCATTGTGAGTATGCTGCACTGAGGTACTCAAGCCTAGGCCCTTAATAATTAACATATCCTACAAAAGGCAAGCCAGAGCACTGAGCTGATAAATTTGCTCAGTCATATGGTAGAATCCTGCAACATCCACTCACTGACACAAGATGTGGAGATGCTGGTCTAGCTGCAGGGACAGTGGTTGGCTGGAAGCCTCTCCAGGGTCTGGTAGAGTACACCCCCCTTCCTGAAGCTAGACCCATCCACAGGCCACCCTGCCAGTAGACAACCTACAGCATGCCATCCACTTACCCTCCATCTAGAACATCCATTCAATGGTGCTAACCCAGACTGCAGCTGAACCAGCCTCCCCAAGCCTGAGTTGTGCTGCCTCCCTGAACTACTGAAACCCCAGAACCTGTATCCCCCCAAAGCTGACCACACTCCCAACAGCTGGACTTCCCCTCTCACCATAACCACCCTTCCCACCCCCAGACCAGTCAGCCAACCCCCTACAGCTGACACATCCCCCCAGCCACTACAACCACTACCCTTAATGCAATTGGACAATCCTTCTAGTCCCAGAACCAGCCTCGCCCAAGATGAGCACACTCCCTCTACATCCAGACCAGTCTCCAAACCTATGCCATGAACCTCCCTGCAGCTGAACCACCACCATGTCCAGAATAAAGCTTCTTCTCGCTAGACCACCTTACCTATTGCTGGACCACCCCCACAGGCCACAGAGCAATCTCCCTTGCTAGACGACCACACTTTATACTGTACCACTTGATAATCCTTCATTTGCATGGACCAGCCCTCCCCCCAGCTGAACACCTTCCCTAGACTGCTCCACATCCTCCATACCTACATCCCTCCAGTCACACACCCTCTCCTAATAACCACCCTTCCCCCTCATGGCTAGATGCCCCTCCAGCCAACCACTCTCCATGCAGCTGGACCACCCTTGCTGTCCCTAGACCATCCTCCCCCAAGATGAACACCTTCTCTAGGATACTCCACAGCCTACTAATTTGCATCCCACCCCCTAGTTGACCATCCTTACTGCAGGTGCACCTGGTCAGCAACCACCCCACTTCGGATCACTCTCCATTGCAGTTGGAACCCCTGGCCACTACCCAGCTCCAAAATCTGAATCTCCCCCATTGACCACCCTCCCTGCAGCTGGGATGCCCCACTGGCCACCCTTCATGCACTAGGGCCACTACCAGCCCCATGGCCAGTCTGCCGTTCCAAAGCTGAGCAATGTTCCTGGAACTCCCCCCTCATCTCTCAACCTGGAACCCTGTGCAAGTCATGGGGGAGGGTGAGAATGCAGAGCTTTCTGCAGAGACTCAAGTTAGAGAATATTCCCCTGACCCCTGAGCCTCCAGAGGGTTCCATGATGCTTGTAGCACCAGAAATAATTGTGGCTACTGTGTTCCACACTTCCCAGCCTGTTTTCAATGTTCGTGAGGAACAGGAGAATAAACTGGTCACTGGAAGCTTCTGCACCATTTACAGGGGACAGGTGCTTGAATAATTTCATATACTTAGCAGAATGCTTATGCACACTGAAGCAGCTTTTTGTTGCTGCTGCAATCCTAACATTTCTTCCTGCTCCCGATCTGCAGTTCAAGGGGGCCAGGAGAGAAGTACAATGCATATCAAAGGTTTTGGGGAGCTACTGTAGACATCTCAAAACCATAATGCATAGTAGTGGCAGTCCCCTCCAAGACAGCACACTTCTGCCATCCAAAAGTTGACAGAGTGCTTTACCTGCCTCAGAAAGGGGCTTCGCCATTCTGGTGTTTCTTCGAGGCCTGTGGCACATCCAATCTCCTGTACTCCTATCTGTTACTGTCATCTTCCATTGAGATTGGGTAGCCCAGTAGAGCGGTCTTTTTAAATTAAAATAATTATTTGCCTCAAAAGGGCTTCTTTTAAGCAACTGCCTCCTGCCTGCATGCCCCAAAGTTCTTAAAATGACTTATTTATCCTAAATCTCTTAAAGGGGTTTTTTACTTTAAACTGATTTTCTCCTGCTTGCCTGCCTGCCTGCCTGATTGCGTGGCCTCATAAATTAAAAGGACTTGCTAGCCACCAGGCCCTGAAAAGAGCTTTAATGCCTTCCTGCATGCCCTAATTAGGCCTTAGCCCCTACACCTTGAAAAGGGCTTTTTTAATTTTCATAATAAATTTTCTCCTACCTGCCTGCCTGCATGCTTTCACTCCTTTAAAGGACTCACTATCCTCCAAGCCCTGGAAATGGCTTTAATATTTTAATGATTCTTCTCTTGCCTGCTTGCATTCCCCCGTTCTTTAAATAATTCTCACTAGCCTCCAAGCCCTGAAAATGGCTCTTTAAAATGAATTTGATGCCAGCCTGCCCTAATACAGTAGGTCCTTATAATTGCAGGAATTGCTTAAACTGAATTTGTTAAGTCAGTCCTTTTTGTTTCAGGGTTCTCCTTTGTCAATTTTATGTTGATAAATGTGCATCCTATTAAAATGCTTTGTAAACTATGTTTTACTGTTTGATAGATAATGCATTTTGTTGTATTTTCCTTGCCACAAAACCTATATTTATTCACTGCTATTGTCGCTAGTCTTTGTATTAGATTACACCTGCTGACCTGTGTTATGAACTGAATTTAACCTCTGTATTATGTGTATTGTATTATATGCACTGTCATTTCATATTTTGTAATATTACCTGTCATAACCAGGACCTCTTTGTAAATGAGTATTGCTCAATGGAGCTTTTTTCCTGATATACAGTAATAAATAAATACAAATAGTTATCCCTCAAGCCCCTAATAGGGCTTTTAACTTTATAAATTATGCTGTGCTGATGTGGGTTCCTATAACTTTGTATCCTAGCCCTTAAACAGATTGTCTGTGAGTGCTAATTTTAGGCCCTTAAAAGGACTTTACTATGTGTGCAGCTTGCTGCTCCAATGACCAGTTCAACTCCCAGCCATGACACATTCTGATGGGCTGAACAACTCTCATAAGCAACATTTCATGCAGGAGAGATCAGTTGGCAGCAGACAGCAATCAATGTCCCCACTCCAGACTGCGATCTGATGCCTAGATAGAGCCCTTTTCATGTGATACCAGTTGCATGACTGAGACAGCATGATTTTCAGTACACAGGCTGTGCAGTCACATGACAACCTCTCCACCATGCTGCTCCTTCCTGAGCCTGGCTACTCCACTTCACTACCATTGCAGACAGCGGAGGTACTCAGGGAAAACGTGGGCCAGGGGAGATAGAAAAAAAGAAGAGAGGAGAAGAAAAATAAAAGATACAGTAGCTCTCAAGTTTTAGGTGCCTCAGTGGGCAGGAACTGAGGAGCTGTAGGTGTCTTTAGACAAAAGTACTTGGCTTGGGGCACCTAAAGTACAGGAGTTTTGTAACCTGGCAGTGTCTCCTCCCTTTTCTAATGGTGTATCCACCCAGTTGTGTCAGTGCATTCCACTGTATTCACAGTTACATGTTTCACCATAGCTTGGTGCATCAGCATCTCATCCCATTTGCACCAGTGTCTGCTCTTAGTTACAACAGTATCAGATGCAACAGAGTCATCTCACAGTTATTAAGTTTCTCCTCCCAGTTACACCAGCGTGTCTGCTTCCCAGTTATGGTCCCACTCGTACCATTTTCCATTTACTAAATAAAAGAAAAATAGTCAGTTTTGTGGAAATATCTTCTGCAATTCACCACATTATTCCACTATACATGACATGATTACACAGTTTAAGAAAAATTTCATGCAAGCAAATTTCGCAGTTCATGAGAATTTCACTGGCAGAATTTTAATTTCACCTAGCACTACTAGCTACATTGATGTCATCTATACATACTGTTCCCCAAGTTTGGTGCTCTCTATAGCAAACAATCCTGTTTCCTCACCATGTTTGCCATAAAACCATTCTCAGAATTATCCCTCCCAGTTTTTTGGCTCTGTGAATGTGATCGACAGTGCTGCCTCCAAGACCACCCTGGCAAGGCTGGTCCCCTTCTTTCACTCTTTCTGCCATTTAGCTTCACCTGCCATCCCACACTCTCCTTCATTGTAACCTATCTTTCACTTCATAGAAGGTAAGCACCTCTCCCACTGTGCCTTTGTTATGAAGTGGTTCAAGTCATACTTGACAGGCAGGGTGCAGAGGGTGGTGATGGGTTTAGCCTCATCTAACTCAAAGCCTCTGACCTGTGGTGTGCTGCAGGGATTGGTCTTGTCACCCTTGTTGTTTATGGTGTACATGCTGCCCTTAGGAGACATTATCAGGCAGTATGGGCTGGGTTTTCACTGCTATGCAGATGATACCCAGCTTTACCTGTCCTGTGCACCCCAAGTAACCAAATGGCAGACATTGTATTTAACAACTGCCTGGCTGAGATCCAGACTTGAATGACTCAAAACTGGTTAAGACTCAACCCAGACAAGACTGAGGTACTGGTGGTGGATCCGGGTCATCGTGGTGGGGAAGGGAGTATGTGGGATCTCCCTGGTCTTGTTCTGGGGGGGGGGTACCACTGGTCCCTTCTGTACAGGTGAAGAATCTGGGGGTGATCCTTGATGATGGTCTAACATTTGATGCTCAGGTGTCAGCCGTCATAAAGAGTGGGTTTTATCATCTAAGGAACATTGCTCAGATTCTGAACCCGTTACCTCCTGAGGACCTGACCTCACTGGTGCAAGCTTTCATCACATCTAGGCTGGATTACTCTAATGCCCTGTATATAGAGCTATCTGGAGGCAACCTCTGCCAGCTGCAGCTGGTGCAGAATGCAGTAGCTAGACTATTGACAGGCGCACAAAGGTGCAATCATATTACACCTGTCCTCCATGAACTGCACTGGTTGCCAGTTAGGCAGAGGATTGCCTTCAAGGTTGGATTACTGACCTATAAGTCCCTACACTAGGGGAGACCAGTATATCTGCAAGATCTCCTTGTTCCTCATCACCCATCCCAGGCTCTCCGTTCCACTAAGTGTTGCCTCCTGAGTGTTCCCATGGTTAGGCTGTGGCATTCTGGTGAGAGAGCATTTTTGGTGGCCACACCTACCCTGTGGAACTCATTGCCTAAACAAATGCGGGAGGCACCCTCGGTGGAAGCCTTTAAGAAAGAATTAAAAACTTTCTTATATGACAAGACTTTTAATGGTTAATACCATGGATTACAGTTATTATATGGATAGATAGTTTTCCTGTATTGCTGCATGCGCCAACTGAAGTGGTAACTGAACTGATGGTGGACTTTGTTTGTATTGTTTTTTCTTTTTAATTTATGAATTGTGAAGTGCTCCAAGTCACCGGAATGGGGCACTATAAAAATAAAGTATCTATCTATCTATCTGTCTATCTATCTATCTATCTATCTATCTATCTATCTATCTATCTATCTCTAACTTATGGTTTGGCTCCCTCATCTTATCTGCCCTTATATCTCTTCTCCCTCTCTGCAGTCACTCAAACCCTCCCTTTTTCCTAGTCACTCAGCTTTACTGACAACTGCTACATTCTTTCCCCATTGCAAGACTTTATTTGGGCAAACAACCTTCCCTTCTAACTCGCCACCTCTGGAATAACCATCTAGCCCAGTCTTCTTCCTCACCCTATTCATATAACGTCCACCTTAGGAAGCTCACATCCCACTCCCATTCCTGCAATTAGTTTTTTCAGTCAGATCAAGAAAATACAGTGTGTAATCAATAATTGTAGAAGATGCAAATTACTTTTATTTTAACAAGTCATGTGATACCATCAACCACTCTAGCACTCTTCCTCACAGCACCCTACCATGTTCCCAACCCATTTGCCTTGCCACCAATGCTCACTGTGACTCAGGCTCTCCAACCTGTACTATTGATTTCTTTGAGTCCTGAGGTGTTTTACTACTCGATAGCACTTAACATGATGAATATGTACAGCATGTATCCTTTGATTTTACATTATTGTATTCCATTGTATTTAGTGAGATATTTTATTCCACTAATACTGTTGATCTCCCTCACACCAGCTCACACCTGGAAATGTGATTCTTTTTACAATGCCTTTCTGGTAAGTGGGGTAATTCAGTGGTAGCTTTACCACTCACTACGCTGTTGATCAGAGTTCAGTAACAGACTCGAGTCACCCAGGAGCTGGCCCAGGAGTGAGAATTGAGCAACTCTGCTCCTTTGGGGAGTGAGGACACTGCATTCCACTGATTGGCTGCCACGTGGTGGAGGCCAGCTGGAACTGCAGCAGGAGCACAAAGAGGAGAAGAGGAGCAGCCACCAGATGCCAGGCATGAGTGTGCATCATTGCACACCAACACCCTTGGGGAGAAAACCAGGAGCTGGAGGAAACAACCCTGGTCTGCCATTGTGCCAGCACCCCCCACAGAACTGTGCACAACTGACATAGCAGGCCACCTACCAGTAGTGTGATCCTGGGAGAGTGCTGGATAATGCAGAAGTCCATGAGTAGTTCAATGACAGGGCTGGGGATGCCGTCAGGTGAGCTAGAGGGACAATAAAAAGCTTGATTCAAAAAATGGAATTCCTTCCTGACCAAAATGTGTAAATAAGGAAACAACGCCCCAGCATGCTAGTTGCTGCTTCCATGCTTCTGAGAGGCTATGTTCTGGCTACATAATAGTGCAATGAGTACTTAGCCTTGACAGGAATGTGCAGCCAGTTGGGGCGCTACAACAGGCCACACAAAGGCACATGCCCAGGTTAAAAAAATTCCTGCATTTTATGCTGGTATCCTGGTTGCCAGCTGTTGTGCCTCCATGTGCCCTGTAATCAACACAAGCTGGAACCATTGCTGTGCACAAATGGCAACTGGAATGTTGGAGCATTACAAAACTTCAAGTTGCATGTGATTCTGTTTAATCTTCAAATTCTAATTCCATTAGTGACACCATCAAAATGAGCTTTTTCTTCTGGGTTGCTACATGAACCACTATAGTTTACATTATGGTGGGGGTTGTGAGTTTGCCAGATACAGAAGGGATTAGCTTTTGAAAGAAATCATTGACAAATCTCTAGCACTGTAGTTATTAAACAGCACAGTGGGAACCTGCATATACAAGTATTTACCTTTGAAACAAACTCTGGCCAGAGCTGATAGGGCTGCAACTGTGGAATTTGGGCTAAAAATACTGAATATTTGTTTTTTAATATTTTTATACCAAATTTTCAACATAGCCTTCTTATGGCCCCACCTCATGAACAAGGGTAGAGAAAATATTCAACTCCTGGCCTAAAGGTGATTTTGCACAGGGACTGCAAAATCAACTTTCAGGATGCAAAAACATATTTTAGGCAGGAGTTGAAAAACAACAGCTGTCACATTCATGAGGTGCTGTAAAGAAATGGCTGTGTTGTAAATTTTGTGGTAAAGATATGGAAAATGACAAAAGTTACGAGCTTGCGTTCACAAAATTCAAAGTAGGCTCATAACTTTATTGTTTTATAATATTTTTACACCAAATGTTCAACTTAGCTTTCTTATGACCCCACCTCATGAACAAGGACAGAGAAATTTTTCAACTCCTGCTGAAAAGATGATTTTGCGCAGGGACTGCAAAATCATATTTTGGGATGTACAAAAACATTTTGGCCAGAATTTGAAAAATGACAGCTATGACATTCATGATGTGCTGTTAGAAGAAGAAGAAGAAGAAGAGGAAGAAGAATCAGCATTTATATAGTGCTTTTTCATACACAGTATCCCAAAGCACTTTACATGCAATGCTAGACTGGTAGTAAAGTGACTGAATGTGTGGTGGCTGCCATATCGCACATCATCATCCACATACAGCCTGGATAATTGCATGAACCAGTTTATGGGAAGGGGAATGTTGGCCAGGACACTGGGAATGTTCCCTGCTCTTTACGAAGAGTACCCTGGGTTCTTTTACTTCCACCTGGACACCCACCAGGACAACACCAAGATGGGCAGAAGGGACCTCGGTTTAACATCTCATCCGAAGGTCGGCACATCCCAGCAGTACAGCACCCCCCAATACTGCACTTGGATGCCAGCGATTTTTAGGTGCAAGCCCATCCCGGTGTTGGACAAAAACCCAAGATCATCTTGTCCAGAGGCGGATGTGCTACAAGCTGAGCCACGCTGACACCTATGGACAGATATGGCTATGTTGTAAATCTGGGTAAAAATATTGAAAATAACGAAAGTTACAAGCCTGCATTAGTAAAATTCAATGCAGGCTCATAACTTTATTGTTTTTTAATATTTTTCAACATAACCTTCTAATGATCCCCACCTGATGAACAAGGGCAGAGAAAATTGTAAACTCCTGCCTGAAATGTGATTTTGTGTAGGGACAGTGAAATCACCTTTTGAGACAGATTTGTCCAATGTCAGTTTAATTGTTCATGAGGCAGCGTCCGAAGAAAGGCATGTTGAAAAGTTGGGCAAAAAATATGCAAATATTGCCCAAGTTATGCCACTAATTTTAAAACCCCATTGAAATGCATTAAACCATGTACCTGTTTCTTCAGTTTACAGTCCAGCTTTGACGAGTGAAGATGCATCTGTGGTCCAGAGAGGATTATGGCATTGGATCCCCAAATGAAAAGCAAGGGCTTGTGGGGTGGGTATGGAGTGGAATGGTAAAGTGTGGGGGGTGGTAAGGAACAGCACAAAAGACATCAATGGACGTTTTTCTTTTTACAGGTAAAAAAAAACAAAAAAAATATAGAGGATTGCCAATCATGACATCAGGATTGGCACCCTCAGTGTTACTGTTATGCTTTGCAGGAGTGGGGGTGCCGAGAGGGAAGAGCAGGTCAGGTGGTGGGAATGAAAAAGACACATGTAGGAAAAAGTCATAAAACAAGATGTGACACTGGGGACTGGACACCCCAAGTGTCATTGTTATGTTCGGGGTGAGGTGGCTGCTGAGAGGGAGGGTTGGGTAAGGGGATATGTTTAGTTAAAAGAAAGCAAATCGGTGAGTCACGGCGAGCAGCTCACTCTGCCGCGGCCAAGCTGGCTACCTCACTGTACTGTGCATGTGCTAGCAGTCACGCATGTGCAATACTGTTTGGTCGACATCTTGGACATGGCAGAGTGTGCCATGTTCTGCAATGAATGCTGACAGGCAAAAAAATAGTGTGGTGCATCTTCCAATGCTGACAGCGAACAGAGTGCTTCATGGTCGTGGATGTGACTGTGTTACAACTCCAACATGTTGTTCAGTTGGAAGCAATGCACTGCCTGCTTTTTTGATAGCAAGAGGTCTGCGGGGCTACATCTACTGCAGCCCTAAAAACAAAGCATATCCTGTTGATTAAATGGTTATCAACCTTTCTAAAGCAGAAGGCTATGCTTGAAAGCCCTGTGTTACTTAACTAGGCACAATGGAATTGCCATGCTTCCAAGACTGACAGATGCAGTATGGTGCTGCCACTACTCCCCCCATGCTGTGTTATGCTGCATTGTGAATCTGGAGCAGTAATCACACCAGGTTATCCATATTTTTTCACAGAGAGGGTTGTGGATGCATGGAATGGCCTTCTGGAGGAGGTTGTGGAGTCAAAAACTGTGGTGGAATTCAAGCATGCATGGGACAGTCATAAGGCAATTCTAGGGGGTGGGGGTAGGAAGAAGTAGGCTGCTGGTTAACTAGGATCTGCAGCTTATCCATTAGGTAGAGAAATGGGCAGACTGGGTGGGCCAAGTGGTCCTTATCTGCCATCAAAATCTATGTTTCTATTAATGTCTTTAGGCCCTTGGTAATAGTACCAGTGGTAGTGACAATGTCCCTGTTGGGGCAATGTTGCATTCCATGAAGGGGTCAAAGTCAGGTGTAAAATGGGCAGAAGGATGAGAAATGGAAACAAACACCAATGTTAGCTACTGCAAGACTCCCACCCTCCATCCTCACTTAGCCAAATGTGACTGGTACCAATGTATGGGCCCAGAGCTTGTCCTAAAGCCAGAAGTCAATACAGTAAATAGTGGACAGCCACTAACACCATTTCAGAATGTGGTCATAGTTGGTCCTGCCCAGTCAGTGTTATCCATTCCTGCATGATGTAGTGGGCATTCAAGGGGATATGGCCTGTGAGGGACCACAGGACATGCTATGCAGGGGGTACAGCCTGATCTGGCAGCATGCACACCTTGCTAATTAGTGATGGCATCGAGCATGCAACTTGCCTTAGGTATAGGAAAATGCTATTGGTAACACTGCCAGCCATCATTTTAAAATGCACCTAAGATTTGATGTAAGGAGCCTATTATTACTCTAAAACTGAATAATTGCTTTGAAAAATATTATGAAAGTGACTGATCCTAACATTTAGGGAAATAATTTTCTGCAGTTATACTTCTAGTTCATACATTTTCTTTCATAAAATTTACATTTCAGAAACTGAAATGCCATTCAGTTCAGTTCAGCTCCAGTTTGTTATGCATTTGCCCATAGGCCATAACAAAAAATGTAAAACAGACATTAAAAAAAATCTCAAAAACATGTTTAGATACTGCTAAATAAATTAGTCTGCTATAACCACATAAGTGACTGATAATGGAAATCAGATAATATTGAACAAAGCCTATGATTTTAAAAACATCAAAATATCAATTCAAAGAAATACCATCAAGCATATTCTATTTAACTACTGTGTGTATATATATATATATATATATAAAATATTTATTTGTTGTTTGAATACAAGGGGCAACCTTTGATCCACATATTTGTTTGTATTTATGTTACAGTAAAATGCCATGAGAGATGATTACTTCTCTGAGCAGTAAAACTTTCATTCTAGGAACAAATTGGACTACTGAGGATCATAGTAATCACCTTCTCAATTATGCCATGTCCAGCACTAAAGTCTCTTAGACAATTAATGCTGCTCCAATGGATTAAACTGAGTTTACTAATAGCTATCACCTTCAGAATACCATGGAGGTTAATGAACGACCACATATTAATTGCTCTTCATAGAATAAAATGCACTTGTGTTTTACCTAGAGAGGTCGCACTTGGAGAAAGTTTTGTTTGTGAAACATGTTTTAACTCTTTGCCTCCCAGCCCAGATAATTTCCATTTCATTGCTAGAGGTCTGAAGACTTTCTGGCTACAGTCATAAGTTGAAAGGGTTAAGGCTCAATGATTATGAGTTCCAAAGTAAAGTAAATATACAAAATGTTTTTTTTTAACAAAGAAAGTTTCCCAAGCTTTTTAATTCAGGATTTCTCATTTTCATCTTTTTCCTCTAATAACTGTTGTGAAATTTATTAGAATATCATTATAAACTGTTACGTGTGATCATATATTGCACAGTTGTAGCACTTGCTGGGCAGATATCCAAATGAAGACAGTGTTATACCGAGAAAGGATCAGAAGAGCATGATTTTCAAATGCACATTGTGGATTTGTGGCATTATTTTTTTGCACCCCAACACTTGCACTAATACGTTAGACCACATTTTTGTGCTTATTTATTTATGCAAATGTCATGAGTTGCCCCTTTAGAGGCAATGGTTGCATCAGAAAAGAGATACATGTGTTGATTTTTTTGCAAGCTACCATAAAACAGGTTAACTGTTGAAAGAGACAGTGGTAGGGAAGGGAGGGGGAGGGTAAGAGCAATGACGGGGGGAAACCAGTCAAGCATTTAAAGAGTAAGGGAGGAGATGGAGGGGAACAGGAGTTGTGGACAGTGTTTGCCGTAAATGTCAGGAGTTTGGGGAACAAGATGGATGACTTGCAGGCCATGATGATGGAGAGCTAAGAGGATGTGGTGGCAGTCACTGAGACCTTGGTAACGCTGAACCATGGCTGGGATCTGTCTATTCCTGGATACACCTTCTATTGGAAGGACAGAACAAAATGTAGGTGAAGAGGTAGCAATCTGTATAAGGGAGGGGATATCAGTCACCAATGAGCACATGGGGAGAGGTAGTACAGAGGCTTTGTGTGTGCATATACAGTCAGGGTCATGAAGAAAATAGGGTGCGAGTAGTGTTTTGGTCTTGAAAGCAGAATACAACCATGGACTGAGAGTGGGGGTAGGAGTTATGGAAGGCTATGGAAACAGAAGAGTTAGTAATAGTTGGGGATTTCAAAGTTTGTGATGTAGTTTGGAATAGTGGTGTGCGAAAAAAAATTCCAACAGCGGAATTTCTGCGAAAGTATGACTTTCACTTCCATGAAAGTTCAGAAATCACTTTCACAACTTCTGCAGAAATTCTGCCTTAAAATGGGTGGAATAAATGTGTCATCTGTGGGTTAATAATGATAACATTGCAGTAAAAAATCTGCAGAACTGATCACTGTCAATGGTCAGTTCCGTGGATTTTTTACTGGCAGTTTAATACATTATTAGCAATAATAACATTAACACCCCCCCAACTGCCAATCATGGGTCCCCAAACAAAAAAAGGCACCCTGGTGGCTAGTGGTCCACCTCCACCCACTGATCACAGGTCCCACTAATATAAAAAAAAAAAAACATGGCCGGTCCCTGGTGGCTAGTGGTCCCGCCCCCACCCACCAATCGCGAGTCTCATCAGATCAAAAAAACCTGCTCCCACTCCTTGGTGGTTAGCAAACCCCCCTCCCTATGATCCCACCCCTTAATAAAACAACTCAAGTCAAAGTGCATTATGCAGTCCACTGTCTTCATTTAAATTATTCCTTGGTGTCTAATGGACCCCCCCTCCATATCCCCGTTTCCCAGTAAAAAAAAAAAGTAATTCCTATTGCCTGGTGTTTGGTGGACCCCCCACCCCGAGAGTTAGTCCAGCACCAACTTGCTGCCCCCCATGTTGACCCCAAGTGGGCCACCGACACAGCCCTCTTCTCTCCTCCATGGCTGGGGCCCACTGAGTTCAATGAATGAGTGCATGCTCGCTTGTACAAGCACGCAATCATTCATTGCAGCTCCTGGTCATCTAAAGCACAGTTTTCAGAGGTAGAGAAGGAGAGGAGGCTGTTCCAGTACCGCCAACCCTGTGGGCCACTGGAACAGTGCCCTTCCCTTCTCTACACCACTGAACTGTGCTGTAATGACCAGGGGCTGCAATGAATGAGTGTGTGCCTGTTTAAGCAAGCATGCACTCATTCATTGAGCTCAGTGGGCTATAGGCCATGGAGAAGAGAGGAGGGCTGCACCGGTCGCCCGCTGAGGGGCAGAGTGGGGGAGTAGCAGGGTGTTGGTGGATGAACTGTTGGGGTGAGTGGTCTACTAGACACCAGGGAATTGGGATTACTTTTTTTAAAATGGGATCAGGGATGGTGGGTCCATTAGACACCAGGGAATACTGGGAATAGAGCGGGATGAGTTGGTGGACAGCTGGCTGTTTTTTTGTGGATTATAGGACTCCAGGATTGAGAAGGGTGTCCACTAGACAACAGGGGAAATAAAACATTTTTATGAGCCATGATCGGTGGGTGGGGGGCCTCTAGACACCAGAGAGGGATTGGAGGATTTTTTTTTCTTGCTTACCGGGACCCAAGATCAGCGGATGGGGGAAGGGACCCCTAGACACCAGGGATCAGGTTTTTTTACTTGACACCCGTGATCTGTGACTGAGGGGGCTCACTAGACACCAGGGATCAAGGGTTTGGATTAAAGTTTTTTTCACATTTCTGTGCTGGGACCTGCGATCGGCCTTTGCAGGGGTCCACTAGACCAGGTTGGGGGGGGGCTCTGTTACAAGTTAGGATGTGAATGTGAAATAATACATTAAACTGTGGATAGAATAAATTCTGCAGTTTATATGTATTATTCTGCAGTTCACAAAGAAGCCCACAGAACCAGGTGAAAATCTGTGGAAAAGCCAAGTTTTGCCAATGGCAAAAGTTCAGAAATTTCCACTGAATTTCCAAAATTTCATGGAAGTTCCATGAAAGCAGAATTCACAACTTTCGCTCATCCCTAGTTTGGAGCATCCCACAGGCCAGCAGCAGCAGAAGCCAAGTGATCCTAGATGTGGTCCTGGATGGCTTTTTGATCCGAGGGTAATGGTGCCAACAAGAGATTGGGCCATCTTGAACCTAGTGTTGATAAATAGCTATCAAGTCAGAAACATTAGAGTTGTTGAGCCCCTGGGGTCAGAGTGATCTCTTGATCAGTGTGATTTTACATAGATTTGGGACAAGAAGTGTTGAACACAAAAACATACTGTATGATGTTGACTTCAAAAGTGAAAATGTTGCATCCATGGGGGTGTTACTGGGGAAACAGCTCACAGATTCAGGGTGAATATGAGAGTGGAGGAAAGGTGCTGTTTGATCCAGGAGGGGGACCAGACCATCACTGCAACCTTTCTTAAACAGAGAGAAAAGAAAAATAGCATGAAGAAACTGCTGTAGTTTGCGGAGGAGGTGGGACAAAGGAGTGAGAGGAAAAAAAAGACTTCATTCAGAAAGTACAAAACCTAGAGAGAAGAAGACAGGACTGAGTACAGCTAATGTCAACTAGCAGAGTAGAATGGTGGCCAAAGCTGTCCAGTTTGGAGAATTCATATTCCACCCACTCTGTGTTAGTTCATGTGTCCCCCAAGGGTCCATTCTTGACCCAATACTCTTCCATCTTCCTGAATGATCTCCCCACTGCTTGCTCCTCTGCATCCATCCATGTGTACGCAGATTACATGGTACTCTTTGCCTCCAGTTCCTCTGCCTCTGACTTCATGGTCAGGCTCCAATGGGACTTTACTACCACACAACACTTGATCCTGGCAAATCAGCTGTCCCTCAACACCAAGAAAACAGTCTGTAGGACCTTTGACACTAGGCAGAGGCACACAAGGCTCAACCCCTCTCCCCGCTTTCCATATCCTTGATAGTGCGGCAATTGAGGATGTCCCTTCATTCAAGTACCTGAGGGTCTGGCTGGCCCAGCACCTCAATTTTTCAGCTCACGTGGATTCCATCCTTAAGAAACTGCACCCCAAACTTGGTGTGCTTTACAGGACATAAAGGGTGTATCTTGCTTCCTGCACATCGAGAGATTGTTTTGAAGGGCACTAGGTAGGAATGCCATAATCAGTTACAGCACTGTCAAAAACTGCACAGGAAAAACGTCATCTGCAATAATTACACCAATGGTAGCAGTTCAAAAACATACAGACAACTGCTACCATGGCGAACTGACAAAATATAACTTGCGTTTTTGTGGGGGGCTCTGCCCCCGCACACCCTGACATGGGGGGCTTTGCTCCCACCCCCCTGACAGTAATATAATCAACTCCATGGGGGGAGCTCGGGACAGGGAGAACACTGGGGAGGTGGGAATCAGACAACACAACGTTCAGGAAAAAAAACTTGGGGGTGGGATGGAAAGCAACAATTGAGAGTTCTGCTGTGACAGCTACTGTGGTAGTGGTAACTGACTTGCTTTATACTACCCTTGTCACTGTCAATGCAGAAACAGTTTCTGAAGTGTGTTTGTTTTCACCCAGTATGGTCTTGAAGATGATACTCCCCCATCTTCGGTTATGGTGATATAGTATACAGTGCTACTCCCATATCCACTGTGGCTATACTGAATTCCCTATTTCACTTCTTTGCTGCATTGCTCTGACCTGCCCCCCCCCACACCCACCACTGCTCCCTGTACTCCTCGCTCTCCTTCCCCCTCCTTTGAGGTCAGACACCTTTCCCATTGTGCCTTCTTCATTTCTAAATTCTGGCTTGGCCCCCTCCCCTCCTACCTTACATCCTTCCTATCTCCCCCTAGTCATTTTCTACCCCGTTCAGAACTCTGGCCATCATGCTATCACTCTCTCCTCAAGGACATCCACTGCTGGTCAAGCAGTCTTCACCTTGTGATTTCCCAAACTATGCTTTTCTCTCCCCCCTTACCATCTGCTCTGCCTCTTCCCTCCAATCACTCTCCTCTCTCCTCCACACCTTCAATATTCACTCCTGAAGTTGGCCGTGATACCAGTTCCTGGACTGCTGTCCACCATCCTCCTACCACTGATCCCCCTTCACCCTGCACCTACACTATTGCAGCCCCTTCTTCACCCTCCGCAGTCAGCAACCTTTGCTCCCACCCTGAACTCAGTATTGCCTCTGCAAATTGCAAATGTTGTTATTCTCCAGCACCTTTATGTATTGTAACAGCAAATGTGTTTATCCTTAGCACTTTATTGAATTGTTATGTATTTCAAGTCTCACAACCCACATCTTTGCACAACTGTTATTTATGATGCTTATTCACCTATTATTGTATTGCTGTTCTTAGTGTTCCCCATCTTCCTCCCTTACCCCCTCCCCCCCCCGGACACATCTGGAAACAAGTTATTACCAGCTCAGTATGTCTCTCCTGGTGAAACTTTTGAATAAAATAACTAAATAAGGCAAGGACAGAGCTTCAGATAGCTGAGCGAGTAAAGGAAGGCAGCAAGACCTTCTTTTAAAATAACCTGGAGTAAAGATTTAATTTATTTTTATGTATTGAGTACTAGGAATTACAACCCTTTGAGTCAGAGACTCCTTTACAAAGGCTCTGTCTCAGCAGAAAGGCAGGCATGGCAGAAACAAATCAGTCATTACAAACGATGGTAAACAGTACAAAAAAGATAAACAGACTCCTAGGCAGTTATACGCTGAAGTAGAAAATATGGTAACCCATGAAGTGGATGCATGAGGAAGGGTGCCGTCTGTTATGGCGGCACCTTCCTCGCGCAATCCACTCACGGCGACCAACAGATAGGGCGACTGGAAGAGGGGTGGGTGAACTAGGCAACAGGATGTCACTATACATACGCACGCGAGGGGGTGGGAGCGAGCATGGCGAGTGTGGACTGGGGGGTGGAGAGGCTGTAGGGGGTGGCGCTGTGGTCGTCAGTCAAGCTGTGGCATGGCGTCAGGGATTGGGCAATGGCTGGGGTGGCTGAGGTACTGGGTTTGGGTCTGGGCGCTGGTGTGATTTTTATTGCACCTGGCCCGAACCTTTTTATTTTTACTACTTTCACCCCCCCACTTGCACCCCCCTGGAGTTGAAATTCTTAAGTAGAGGTGTGGGGTGAAGCCCCATGAGGGGGGTTGTGGAAGCCTTCCTGAAAGTAGTAAAATATGTCCTGGTGCCATTGTGCTGGTGCACCAGGGTTGTCAGAGTGCGAAAATGTGTTCAGCACTCTGACTGAGAGATAACAGTGATCGTCTTTAGGCATTCACCGTTATCACATAGACCCAGAAAATATAGTCATACAACTTAGCAAACAGGTGGAAAAAAACAATACATTGGCAATAGCATACAGTGAGGAGGGGTTATGAGAGTCAGAACAGAAGGGAAGGGAAAGGGAGAGTAGAGTGGGGAGCGGCTGTCTGGGGGACACTGTCAGAGGGGAGAAGGGGGAGGAGTGAGGGACTACTAGCAGTCAACTTGTAGTATCAAGGATATGGCCCCACAGGTTGATTTTAAAAGGGCCAAGTCTTGGCTCAAAGAGTTGGGGTCGGGGGAAGGCATTCATCCAGAGTGGTGCACGGGACCTGAAGAATCTGTGGGCGGCCTAGGTTTTATAGAAGGAGACTAGAAAGGCTGCTTTTGAGGAGAGCCTAGTAGCCGAAGTTGGGGAGCAAGGGAAAGAAGATGTTGGAACTCCACTGGTCCCAGAGAGATTTTCTTGGCAAGCAGGCACGTCTGGAAGGTTAGCCTGCCTACAAAGTTTAACCAGGCAGAGCATTGATACAGATCACATGTGTTAGTAAATCTGTCACATCCACTGACCAGATGGCAGGCCTTGTTCAAAGCTAACTTGACCCAGTTCAGAGCAGTATTAGAGGCAGATCCATAAATGACGATACCATAGTCCACCAATGAGAGGATAGACCTGGTGACAGCCAGTCTGAGAGCAGTAGGGGGAAGGCAGGACTTGATTATGTGGAGCAGTACAGACTGAAGATATGCAGGCATGGAAAGAGAGGGAGGGATCCAGAGTGATACCCAGATACTTTAAACTTGAGACTGGATCAAGAGGGGCCAGCTGGGAGTTGAGGATGGTAAGAGTGGTAGACTTGTACTTATTCTTCAGATGGGAGAAAAGAATTACTTTATTTTTTCATAATTCAGGACAAGTTTATGGTCGGCAAACAACAATTCAACCTCAGTGAATGATAGCTGAAGATTCTGTTGGGGGGATCAGTGTGATAGTTGTAAAGGACCGCATTGTCAGCATATATTTGTTTATTTAAATTTTGGTAATTGGGTAGGCCTGCTCAGACCATGACAGTCCCTTTTTCAAGGGCAACTCAGAATTAGTTACAAGTACCTAGAAGGAAGCATAAAAAGTACAGAGAGTTCCAATTACAAACATTCCACAATTGACAAAATACAGTTTGAATGAGTGTTAGATACATTTACAATATATCAAACATATTCAAGCTCATAGGAACAATTTCATTAGTCTGTTTTTTTAGGTGGAGCTTCACTGAGTGGCATGTGGGAGGGTATTTAGGAACAAGTTAAAGAGAAGCGGGCCAAGAATTGAACCCTGAGGGACTCCGGAGAGGACAGGGAGGCTAGAGGAAAGAGTGTTGTTAATTTTCACCTTCTGCAAATGGCCAGATACATAGTGTGAAAACCAGCAGGTGGCATCATGGGAAAGTCCCAGGGAGAGGAAGGAGTCAATTGGGAGTGAGTGAAGGCCTTTGTAAGGTCTATGTACACAGACCCGACTACTTGCCCATGGTCAATGGCATCATGAATGAAGGAGGTGTACTCAAGGAGGGCCATGGTAGTACCATGACCCTTCCAGATGCTGTGCTGCTGACTGCAGAGGAGGTTATGGGTGTCCAGGAACTCTGCTAACTGATCAGCCACAATTTTCTCAAGGGTTTTTGAGATAGGTGGAAAGTTAGAGATAGGCCGATAGTTGCAGAGAGAGGTATGGTCCCCGCTTTTAAGAATAGGTCTTACAACTGCAAGTTTCTAGAGGGAGGAGAATTGAACGAGGCACAGTGACAGATTAAAAATATTTGTTACTGGAGCCAGTACAGCTTCTAGGGACAGATTAAGAAGTTTCAGGTCAATGGTGTCACTGCTTTGTCTGGATTTACCCAGGGCCTTAGTGAGGTAAGACCTAGTGACATTTGGGGTAACAGCCTTGAAACGGAAAGGTGGGATACTGGGTGGGGGGAATGGAAGAGTGGGTGCATGAGAGAAAAAATTCTGGGGGAGAATGTTGCTGAGGTCAGAGAAGGCAGAATTAAATGAGTTGGTGATAATTTCAGGATCCTGAGAGGGAACACCATTTAGGTTTAGCAAGGAGGGTGGGGGGGAGGTGGCAGTTCCATTCAGTTCCTTAATATTGTCACAGAATTTATGTCCTTGACCTCAGGAGGAGAAGAGGCTGGCTTAGTAATGGGTAGCTTTGGCTTGCAGAATCTCCCATGTGCATTTGTTCCTGGCAGTCTGATACCTTCATCTGTCTGAAGGGAGGCCAGAATGGAGGGCTCTGTGCCAGAGGTTATCTCTCATATACATGAGGTCAAGTATAGGCTGCAAGATCCAAGGAGTAACATGGCACTTAAGGGTTCTTTTGAGAAATGGGGAAAAGATGTCACAGGCAGAGTTAAAGGAGGGGATAAACTACAACAGGGCATCATCAACTGAGATGAAAAGGTCAAGGGGAGCCTAGTCAAGGTTGTGCAGGTGGTCCCGGAACTTGCCTCTCTTAAGCCACTGCAGCCGGGTGACTTGAGGTGGGAAGGATTTTGAGCTGTTAGATCAACGGCAGGTGAGAGGGGAGTGATCACTTAGCAAGTCTGATAGTATAGTACCTGCACATCTGACAGTATTTTGGGGTGATTAGAGAGGACTGGATCAAGGAGTGACCAGGTGCTGGACAGGGGATTCAGCCTAGTGAGCTGGAGGACCACTTGGGGCAGGTCTAGTGTTGCTACGGCATCTCTAAATTGTGAAGACTGAGGAGCAGACCAATTTATGTTAAAATCCCCAAGTACAATGACCTCAGAATTGTTTGATAGTTGGGAGATGAGCTCAAGGAGTGAGGTGAAGGCAGGTTTTTGGTTACGAGGGGGGAGGTAGGCAGCAAGAAGGTGGAGGGACTTACCAGAAGTCCCAATGGCTAGCTTTATTGTGAGGGACTGTGCACCATGGCTGAGGGGTAGAGATGGGACCACATGGCCTTGGAGCTCATCACAGAGGTAGAATGCACGCCACTACTCATTTACCCAATCTATCACTCCTAAAGAGGGTGAAGCCATCCAAGGCAACAGCAGAATCTGGCATATCCATGAATAACCAGGTTTCAACAATCAAGTTCATATCAGGCTTATGCAGAGTGACCCAGGCCTGTAGGAGAGTATGTTTTTTTAACAGACCAACAAAGGAGGGCATTGAGAAGCTGAACAAAGGGGTGGAGTGGGTAGAGGACAATAGAAAAAAGCAGAAGTGTTAAATGAATGCTTTTTCTCCCTTTTCAGGAATGAGAAGGATGGCCCACTTCCACAGAGGAAGAGAGGGATGGGAGGCAATGAAGATGAATGAGGAAGATATTGCAGAAGTCCTCAGAGGGCTCAAAGCTCTTATGGTTGACAAGTCCCCAAGGCCAGATGACATGCACCTGAGGGTACTGTGTGAGCTGGCAACCATTCTTGAAGCTCCTCTGGCTGTTCTGTTCAACTGCTGTTTGGACACCGCTGTGGTGCTGCATAAGTGGAAGATAGCTGATGTAGTACCCCTTCACAAGAGCGGGCCAGAGGACAAGCCAGGGAACTACAGACCAATCAGCTTGACATCACTTATTAACAAACTGATGGAAACCATTCTAATGGAATGGTGATCAAGTTCCTTGAAGCAAATGGTCTACAGGGCAACAGGCAGTACAGGTTTATGGCAGGGAGGTCTTGCCAAACAAATTTGATCAGCTTCTTTAATGGGGCCAGCAGGGCTATGGACACAGGCCAAGCACTAGAAATACTGTACTTGGATTTCAGTAAAGCCTTTCACTCAGTCCCCGAGAAGAGAATGATCAAAAAGTGGGCATACTTGGGGGCAGGGGAGAAAGTGACCTGGTGGGTGACAAACTGTCTGGGGGGAGGACTCACTGGGTAGTGGTAGGGGGAGCACTTTGAGATAAGGGGAGTTTCTAGCAGGGTTCTGCAGGGGTTAGTGCTTGTTCTGGTCCTGTTCAATTTGTTCATTAATGACACTGGGGACAGCATCAAAGGTCAAAGGCAAAATATGCATCTTCAAGGACAACCTGAAGCTCTATAGGAGGGGGACAATTAGGAAGGCATCAGAGACCTGACAGAGGGCCTGGAATTTTTGGAGAAGTGGTCTAGAATCTGGCAATGGGGGTTCAATGCAAAAAATGTAAGGTAAAGCACATAGGTTGCAAGAACCCCAAGTTACGTAGAGAACTGGGGGTATGATGGTTCAGTCTAGGAGGAAGAAAAGGATAGTGGGTAACAATCACAAGCAGCCTGAAACCTTCAGTGCAAAGCAATGAAAAAAGGCAACAGCAAAGGTGAACAGGATGCTGGGTTGCATTTTGAAGGGATTCTCCACCAGGATGAAGGGGGTCATTCTGACCCGTATAGGTCCATGGTACAATCACATCTGGAGTACTGTGTGCAGTACTGAAAGCCCTACCTCAGGAAGGATAAAATCAGCTTGAGGTGGTGCAGAGAAGGGATACAAAGATAAAAGTGAAGATGAAGTTTAGGGTAGTGGAGCAACATATAAAACAAATGCATGAGCTCGGCAACAAGCAGACATAATAGACCATTTGAACATTCTTCTGCTGGCGTTTCATGCAGTATGTTCATTTGTAAGTGCATCAAAATGGTTGAAAATAGCATTTATAAATTTTGGTACATTTATTTTGATGCAACCACAACTCAAAACCAGGATCTGTGACTATGTGAAGACAAAAATTATAGAAACATAGACAATGATGGAAGAAAAGGACCCATGCTTTATCTTGTCTGCCCATATTACCCTATCATACCCCAGCAGTTATTGTCTCTCAGGGGGCTACACATACCATTTTGGTTCTGTGTTTCCACCTCTCTCATCCCGCTGAGTAGCTCTGTCCAAGCCGTGTTTGAAGCCATTTGTGTTTCTGGCATCCACTACTTTTGCTCACAGATCATTCCATGGTTCAACAAATCTTTCTGTAAAATACTTATTCTGTGCATCCTTTTTAAACCTTGCCCCATTAACCTCCATTTGTGTCTCCTTTTCCTAGCTTCTCTGTTCCTTGTAAATAGCTCTTTACAGTTAAGCTTGCTTATTCCTTTCAGCAACCTGAAGGTCTGTATCACATCCCCCCCAAAAAATATTCCACTCTGGGGGCAGAACCCAAGCTCCCTACCCATTACTGTTTGCTAGCCATAGGTCAACCACTGTATTAAGGTTCCTATATCATGGCTGAAATGTTAAAGTATAGTGTAAATATTTAAGCAATAATTCATGACAGGGGTGTGGGTTATGGTGGGATTTACCCATGCCTGGTGTGGTTCAGTCACGAGGCCGCAGGACAAGTAACTGAACCACACCAGAAGTAGGTAAATCCCACCATAACCTACACCCTAGAGTATTGTGACTATACAATGTCACCCCTTTTGTTTTCTTCCCCATAAATAAATTAAACAGTGTTTATATGTCTTTTAAATGATTTTTAATCAAGTTTTCCTTGCACCACAAAAAGTAGTGCACAGCTATATTTCTGGTATTCATTAACATAACATACAACACATCATGTACTTTCATAACGTACTGTGCTGAAAAATCAATCGGCTGTTACAAACTATGAATCACTTTTTTTCCTTTTTTACTTATATATTGTAACGTGTGTAACTTTCTTAATAGAACTGTTTTTTTTTCTCTTTAACTGGAGTGAGTATGGCATTTAGGAAAATTTTTCAAACTCTGTAATGGAAGTAACTGAGACAGAAATGTTTTTAAACTGTGTTACATCTAGTGGTGCCAAAAAACAGTTTTGTTCTTACTTCAGGTCATACCGACAGTCTACTTGTTATTTTGGTGCGAACTAGAAGTTCATTGTTCCATGGCTGATGAAGTGAAATAGTGTAGGTATGGATGTCAGGGCTACAGGAGCTGTCTGACAGATATCCTTTGTTACAGGATACCTTGCAGATTATGGCATTTCTGGACAGTGTACAGGTAAGTTTGTAAGTTCCCTTGTCAGGTCACATTCAGGTCACTACTGCAATGCACTATAGTAGTTGTTTTTTGTTGACTTTCTCTTGTGCTGGTGGAGTTGATATGTAGTAAATGCTTTTGGTGCAGACTTTGCGAGTACACTATGATTACATGCTCAGCATGTTTCTTTGTGGTGGGGGGGTCATTTTGGAGCTGTGATCTGCAATGATCAATGAGTTCTAAGGCTGCTGAGCTGTATGTGAGGTGCTCAGAGACTGGAAGGCGTGCAGCGTTTGGTGCTTGTATTTTTTCTGGGGTGCATTTTCTATTTTTTTGCTACTGGCATTGCATGTCAGTAGCAAGCTCCAATATTGTCTTTCCTGTAAGTTCGGTTGCCAGTAGCTGAGCAGGAAGGCTTCATTTCTGTGTCCTCTCATGGGCATTATTTCTTGGGCTTCTAGCATTGCCTCAGACAGGATTGTAATGGCTGTAGCTCAGAGGGTGTATTTAGCGTAAATGTGCTCTAACCCACCCCCTCTACATATTTGCGGTAGCATACATAGTTGACCCCCATGAGCTCCACACTATACCAGATCAGCATTTTGTTTAGAACTTCCTGTGGGTGGCAGAAGAGGGAGCACTGGGTGTGAGTTTTGACAAGTACTTTATGTTGCTGACCACCGGGCATAGGGGGTTTCCTGACTGTTCAAACAGGATGCCTCTGGTCAGCTATTTTGTAGAATCTTATTTATTTTCTATTTATTTATTGAGGTCCTGGATTACAACAGTGAGCAGATGTTCATTTATAGGTTCCACATCACTTACATAGACAATACAGTACAGATGACAGGGTTACATACAGTATAGGTAAGTTACAGGGTACAACAGCATTAAACAGCTTAGGCAGTATAGCAGCTAGCCAGCATCAGAGGTTAACACCCTACTTGGAAGCTATCAGAGGTGAGAAGAACGAGGGGTTGCAAACATGGGTAGAAAGAGTAAGGTAGTTGTGAGCATCTGAAGGGGTAGGGAAGTGGGATCAATGTCATGATTGGGGGGGTAGGCATAACCTAAAGTGCTGGGAATGGGGTACCTAAACCCAATGAGTTGTCAGGAGATAAGTGCAGGTAGTTGGTTGATACTCCGGGAGGGTGCTAATGGTAGCAGTCACATTTACTAGATTTTACTAGATGCTGCCGGAGTCTGAATTTGAACGATCCAATACATGTGGCATTGATAAAATCAGGAGGTAAGGCATTGGTCCATAGTGGAGCAGGATAGTAAAAGACGCATTGTGCTAGGGCTGTGCAGCATCTGGAAACTTTGTAGGTCTGAGTGGAGAAGTTCCTTGTGGGTCAGGTGCTTGAGCATGGAGTTAGGAGGTTCTGGATTCCTGTGGGTAATTGGTTGAGGGAGCATTTCCTGATGATGAGGCAGGTTTGGTACTTTATTCTGTCCTTCAGTTGTAGCCAACCTGCCTGGGTGTAGAGCTCTCAGGTGTGCATTAGTCTTTCCACACCTGTGAGCAGTCGGCCCACCTTGTTTAGTGCAGTGGTGCCAGTTTAGGGCTGTGTCTGTTGTCGACCCGTGGATAGCCAGGCCATAGTCGACGAGGGAGACTATCAAGCTGTTGATGGCCAGGTTCAATGCCTCATGTGTTAGGCAGTGTCTGTGCCTGTATAGGATCTCTATTCTGGTATTAATCACCCTTGCTGTGTTGTCAACGTATTGGCCATACAAAAGTGTAGAGTCGAGTGTGATGCCCAGGTATTTAAACTGCTAGACGTGTTCCAGTGGGTCCCCATTGGCATTCCTGATTGCAATTGAGGGAGGCCTTATGCTTACTCTGTGTGCTAGTGAACATCATATTCTTAGTTTTTTTACAGTTCATGACTAGTCTGTGATCCGTAAACCATTTTTCAGTGGCTGAGAACCCCTTTTGGAGATCCAACGCCAGTTGTTCAGGATTAGAGTTGCAGTTCAATATGACCACATCATCTGAGTATAGGAGCACTCGGCCCAGGCATGCAGATGGCAGTCTGTTTAGGAATAAACTGAACAGTAGAGTCCCAGAATTGATCCTTGTGTTACCCCTGAATGGACTGGTCTGTTATCAGAGGCGATCCCCCCTATTTTGACCTTTTGTGAGTGATTGTGAACGAAGCTGCTGAACCAGCGTACTGATTCTGAGGAGAGTCTTGTAGCTGACAGTTGGTCCTGCAGGAGCTCGTGATGCACCATATCAAATGCTTTTGATAAGTCGATGAAAGTTGTCCCAACCAGGAGACATTGGTCAATTGAATGGTGAATGTGTCCGGTGAATTCGAGTCTAGCAGTTTCTTGTGATTTTGTGTTTCTTCCTTAAAAGTTTTTGTAATATGTTTGAGACCAAGTTCTATAGTTTTGATTTTATGGGGCATAGTGGTAAGCATATACCGTCATTCTCCCTTCTAGACATGTGCAGCTGTATGTCTATCCAGCCTTTTTACACTAAACCTGGTGCTGTTTTGGGTGACAGTGAGTGGGACTGCCTTAAAAGTTGAAGCTCTGCCATGGTGAGGGGGGGTGGTGTGAGCTTTTGTCCTTACCCTCTCTGCAGAGTTTTTTTTTATTACACCTTTAAAAGCATTGTTAGCTGTAGTGAAGCTGGTGTCACTCATGAGGTCAGAGGTCTGTTCATGGGAGGGGTCATTTATATATCTATTAGGGTGAACTCTCAAGCTCACAAAGCTTCTGAGGCAATACTCTTAGTCTGCACTGTTTGTTACTGTGCTGCAAAGTGCTGTAGCATGTCATTGATCTCATCAGGAGGTGCCGTTTTTAAATCTTTAATTACCTTTTTCTTTCAGCACCAGTCACTGAAAACATTATGTGCCCATTTGTTCTGCTTTATAGTGGTCTCTTCTTCCATGTTAATTCAAGTTGTGTGATCTGTTGTGGCTCTATGTCAGTGTGTCTCTGCCAGGTTGGAGTTTGTGGTGGAGCTGGGATTCCTGTCATGGATGTCAGATTGACAACTGACTGGGGGTTGGAATACTGACAAGAATGGGATTTTAATGCTGTGGCAGAGCAGTGATGCTGACAGATAGTTCAGAGTCAATCACAGGACAAGTAGGTGCCGATTCAGTGACCAGATTATCATTATTTTAATTTCTTCCAGGTTTTGGAAGATAGAGTTGATTTTGGCTTGGTCAATGAGATCAAAGAAGAGATTGACATCTGTCATTTTGGACAGCAGTATGGTGTCATGGCTGTGAGTGATTTTGACAGGGAGGGATTTTACTTCTGTTTTGTTTTGTTATCAGGCTGGTTAGGCTGCTGGATCTTTACTAGGGCTATGTGAAATTAAACTTCTACCAGCGGAATTTTGGCAAATGTCAGAATTTCACTTTCACTACATTTCTGAATACACTTTGGTAACTTTTGCAGAAATTCTGACTTAGAATGGTGGAATAAATGTTTGAATTGTGGATTATTGTATTAAACTGTGGGAAAGAATTCCACAGAACTGATCATTGTTAGTGGTCAATTCTGGGGAATTGTTTTCTGCAGTTTAATACATTAATCCGCAATTCATACATTCATTCTGCAATTCAGTGAGTCACTGAACTGCAGAATGAATGTATGAACTGTTGATTAAAGAGCTCCTAATGGTAGTGGGCTTACCTGGCAGATTCAGGTTCTTCAAATGTTATTTTATTGAGTTGGCTGTTGTTAGAGGCATAAACACTTGGCAGGATTCACAAAACAGATGTGCACTGCTCAACCCAGGTATGCCGGCGCAAGTCAGAAATGCACTGGAAACCGATTCAGAAACAGGGTGAAAGCGCCAGCCAAACCAAGATGCCCTCTGCCAAACAACATGCGCCATAGGTGCAATGTAATGACATGCAGCGCATATACAGTTGGTGTACCCATGCATACACAGTGCAACTCGATTCACAGAGCAGAACCAGGGCGCATCAATGGGGCAATGCCAGCACAAAGCCAAGATGCACCATAGAAAGATAAGTACAAAAGAAGGAGACTTATATCCAGCACACCTGCAGGTTGTGAATGGAATGACTGCAGCAGCACACAGCCAGAGCCAGATGGGAAGAGGAAACCAGACAGAGGGAGAGAGGGACACAGCCAGCCAGCCGGCAACAAAGCCAGCAGCATACAATGCCTGAGAGCCACACTGACAGTGGAAATCAACCCGGCAGCAGTTGCCATAGCTGGTGCCCAAATGAGGAGGAGGAGGAAGCAGGGGGCTGGAAGGCACCATAGGCAGCCAGCCCCATGGTGGTATCGTGCCCAGCTGTCCTTTGAGCAACTCACAGAGGTGGAGATAGTTGGGTGATACTGCCTCAACAGAGCCATGCTTAGGCAGCCTTGTGAGCTGTGCCATGATGAGATGCAGGCATCCACCGCTTGAGGTCATGCCATCTCGGTGGAGACCAAGGTGACAACGGTAATGTGTCTGCTTGCCACGGAAAACTTTCAGAGGCCTACTGGGGACACCACTGGCATATCACAGGCCTCTACATCCCGTCTCCTCACTCAGTTCCTCACTGCACTGCTACTGCATAGTTCGTAATACATTCATTTCCCCAGCACGTAGGCAGAGCGGACAGAAGCCATGCAGGGGTTCTACAGGGTGGCACACATGCCAGGTTTCATAAGGGCCATTGACTGCACCCATGTGGTGATCCATGCACCACTTGGTGAGGAGGCCATCACATACATGAATTGGAAAGGGTACCATTCTGTGAATTGCCAGGTGGTGTGCGATGCCACAGGGTACATCACCAATGTCTGTTCCACACACCCTGGGAGCGCACACAATGCATTCATATGGCACCAGTCGGCACTCTGCATGAGGTTTGAGGCTGGGGATATCCCAAGTGGCCATCTGATAGGTACATGTGACAAGGAACCAACAGCACAGGGGGGCACCATATCTGGGACACATGGGGTGGGCCATGGGCAGTGTGAAGCAGGCGCATGAGTCCTGGGACAGCAGGGGTGTGAAAGGGTACAAAGGTGGACACAGGGTGGCATGCAAGTGCTGTGCAACACATGACAGATGGGGCATGCAGGTGCAGCCGTGGTAGGGATGCAGGACTGCCTGGTATGTGGATGCACGGGTGGGAAAGCAGGACAGGGGCACACACTACAGAGGGCAGAGATGGGGACAGGGCACAAGCCACAGTGTACCCCAATGTACTAATGGAAACACGTCTACCCCCACAGGTGATGCCGCACACCCACTGAGGCCCTGGCTCCTCACCCCCATCTTATGACCTGGAACAGTGGCGGAAGAATGCTACAATGAGGCACACATCGTGACACGCACCATCATAGAGCGTGTCTTCAGCATGCTGAAGATGCGATTCTGGTGCCTGTGTCAGTCAGGTGATGCCCTACAGTACAGTCCTTAGAAGGACTGTGGCATATTCCTGGCCTGTTGTGTGCTGCACAACATGGTCCATGAACATAGGATACCTGTCGAGGCCGGTGAGGGTGACAGTTCCGGAAAGAGGAGGGGGTGGGGGAAGGGGCAGACAGGGCACCCACTGAGGTCCAGGAAGGCAAGGCCTGGCAGGGATACAGAGATCCCAGGCTGGCAGAGAGGGCACGGGCATACTGCATGCGTGTGGTGAAGGAACACTTCGGGCTCCACAGGTAAGTATGCTGGTATGTATGTGTGCAGGTTTGACCACCGCAGTGTAGGGACAGCATGACGTGGGAACAGTGGACACCAGACACTGCACAGTGGTGCACACACAGGTGCATGCACACGGTGGGGAACACACAGACACATGGACACAATGCATGCATCAATCGAGCACCACCCAGACCATGCAGTAGATATCACGGGTCAGTGTGCACTGTGGCCAGCACATGGGCACTGCAGGCACTATATCACACTCATCATTCACGGCACTGGCACCTACAATGGTACACACAGACACTGGACAGCCTGCACAGGTAGCACAGGGTGGTGCCAGGACAGCAGTGGGGCATGTGACTGCCACACACACACCACCACTGGCACCACCCGTGGGGCATCCAGTATGCACGGATGTGCCAACCTGCCACCACAGGCCTGTGGTCATGGGCATCACAGGCAGCCCCATGACCACCACGAACATGAGGGTAGCCACTGCCATAGCCGCTGGTGGTGGGGGTACCACTACCAGCCACAGGGGACATCTCCAGTGACCTGCAGGGGTGCTGCACCAAGACCGTGAATGAGTGCCCAGTGGGGTGGCCACCCGATGCCCACCAGCTGAGCCATGGACGGTTGGTGTGGATGCTAGTGGTGATGGAGTCAACAGCAGGGGGTTCACCTGGCTCCACCGCCAGGGTGTACAGAATGTGCTCCTGGGCATCTGACTGGATGCTCGATATCCACGGCATGCTGTGGATGCAACCACCACCTCTGCAGCTGCTGCAATCCTCTACAGAGCTGCGGTCATGCCCATCCGCATGATGCATGTCTCTGTCAACATCTGAGCAAGCCACACTACAGCGGACTCATGCTCTTTGACCATAATGCCCTGTGGTTTCAGAACTCCACACAGAGGGCCTCCTGACCCTCCACAGTCACCTGCAGCAGGTCAAGGTAGGCCCCCATGTTGTCGGTGGCTGATGCAGCATGGTAGCCTCACCAAAGTTCAGGGGATGGTTCAGCCTGACCAGGTGCATCCACAGGCAGTGGATGCACCCTGGCATACTGTGACATGGGCAGGGCTTGGCTGGGCACATCTGCTGGCTGCCCATGGTTGGTGTCCTCCAGGGCCACTGGAGTGGGTGCGTGCACACAGGCGGCCTCCCCAGATGACACTGACATCACCAGCACTGCACTGGGCAGTGGTGCAGGGGGCACAGCACCCACAGTCATGGGCAGCTGTGTTGCCATTGCACCAGAACCCAGCACAGTGGGAACATCGGTGGCACCCAGGGACCCATGCACGAACAACCTGCAACTATGTGCACCACCGTCAGCCACAACATGTGTAAGAGAAGTTGGGGTTGTACATGCAGTGGTGCCAATGCCCTCCCCCTGCATGCAACTGGTGAGCATGAGGATGGCATCCGCAATGTCCACTGCTTCATCCGGGTCAGCATCAGACAACCCGGACAGGCTCCCCAACCAAGCAATGTACCCACTGGCTGTCCCACCATTGCTGGTGGAGGGGCCCACAGGACCCTCCATCACTGGGGCTGTGACCAGTGTTGCATGGGATGTGGATGGTGCAGGTGCAGAGTCATCCATGGTAGTGTCATCGGCCCCATGTGATGGGCCCACATCATCGCCCGTAAGGGCATCACGGTCAGCCATGGCCATGGCTTCACCCTGGAGTCACGATGGTGCTATGGAAAGAGGAAAGGAGACCATGGTTAATGCACAGGACACACATGTCACAGTGGCGAAGCCCAACTGAACACGGCCATCCACATGATGCCAGGTCAGCACGCCTGTCCACAGCAGGATCAGGTCACGACAGTGATATGCAGCCCATGTCATGGTCAGCCTGCCACTGACCTATTGTGCACAATGCATAGTGGTGGCCTCACATGCTACACAGGTGCACAGCGGTCATGTGGTCTCTGGCACTACGGCCTAACACCCACAGCACCACAGGGCAGGACATGTCTTGCCAGGGATGACTGTCCCAGAAACCCTGTACCTGAGTGTACAGTGACAGTGCTCAGCACATAGGGACAGGCGTGCCTAACGTGGCACATGGGTGGATGTGCCTGGCCAGGGTACACAACTACTCATCATGCTTTTTTTGAAATTCAAGTTTATTAAATTTTCAAAATGAGAAAAACAACATTCACATAGGATGAAATAAACCAGTTGTCTACACCTGGTACAAAGTAAGAAAAGAAAATAAAAAACCACTACAACTCCCACACACATCCCCCCTCCCACCTCCCCTTCAAGTCACCTCCACCCCATCCCCAACCCAAGTGTGTCAATTAACCATATAGCCGGAAAAAAAAGAAACCAAAATTGTTACATATATTACACAGGGAGAGTCACGCTTAAAAGTGCAGAGGATACAACTACAAAAGGGAACAAGGAAGAAACTTCCTTGGGCGTCAAAGGGAAAGGCAAGAGGTCATCAGTGTAGATAAAGAGCATATAATTTACCCCACCTCTTTTGAAATAGATCCATACGGTACCGCACACTAGCAGATAACCTTTCCACATTAAGACAAGCCGAGGAGTAGGTCAGGGACAATTGGTCAGTCCAGTGTCTAAGAACTAATCTTTTAACCGCACTGGACACAAGGGCAATATGATACCTACGTTCAACACAGTCAATAGCACTATAATCCCCTAAAATGCATATTTCAGGAGTGAAAAAGGAGGTAAGGCCCAATAGGGGGTCCAAATTGTCTTGGATAGCTGACCAGAGCGGGGCTACTTTAGGACAATACCAGAAAATGTGAAGGATTCCTTCCCCTCGAACATCTGGTACACTGGGAGAGCTAGCCTATTGAGCGGAAAAGTTTCTTGGGTGTATATACATATTATTCAAAATATAATATTGGGTAAGTTTAAGCCTGTCCTGAGTATGGTACCTATGCATGTCCTCAAACATGGGACCAATTCAAGGTGGCATCGAAATAGAGACAGCCAGATATAAGATCCCACAATAGGCTTGGAAACTTATAGTCCAGTAAAAGGAGTATATTGTCGAGATAGAGTGTGGTTTAGAGGCAAAAATAAAATCTTGCGACAGGAAGGGTTGAACCATGGATTGCCTGAACTGAGTACCAAACTTCTCAGCGATGAGGTGCCTTAATTGATATATTTTAAAAACACTGCCCCTGGGAATACCAAATTTGGCAAGGATTGCAGAGGTCGAGAGAAGGGAACCCTGATCGAAGTACTGGTCCAAACTGGTGTTTTTAATATGAGGGAGCCAACCGGGAACAATCATTGAGTTGCCCAACTTAATGTTAGGATTAAGAACAGTAGGCTGTCCTAGATCCAATTTGGGAGAGATCCTTAAAAACTGCAAGCACTGAGAGAGGGACTTAAGAGACATAAGGATTGTTTGATCCATTATCCAGTGCGAGAAGAGGGAGATGGGAGTATAAAAGATGGCATGAGGATCTACCTTAGACTCCGAGAGAATCAGTTTCTCAATTTGGAGCCAAATCGGGGGAGAGGGGTCAGGAAAGGACGAGATCCATCTCCCTATTTTGGATAAGTGAGTGGCCCAGTAGTATAATAGAAGGTTGGGAGGCCGAAGACCCCTTTATCCCTGGGAAGAGATAGCTTAAGAAAAGAGCCTGACCCTCTCCTCGGCCAGAGGGATGTCCAAGAAACCGCAGAAACTGTTGCAAGTAATGTAAAGCGGCAACCAAAGACCCAAAAGGTTAAGAGGATAGAAAATGCAAGGACATTCATCTTAATAATATTAATCCTACCCCAAAGAGATAGGGAGGTTGGACCATCTTAGTAAATCATGCTGAATTTGAGTTTAATAGTATCCAGGTTGAGCTTTTAAGCAGGGCCAAGTCTGAGGAGAAATGAATACCTAAATATTTAATCGACTTTGGGGACCAATGCATTCCAAACTTAATAAAATCATGCTTATATGTATATGTATTTAAGGAAAGATTTCAGACTTAGTTATATTCAATTTATACTGATAAAAGTTACCGAACTGTTTAATGAGCAGAGTCTTGCTCTAGAAAGCAACCGGGTGAGAACATGTAGAAGTATATCATCCGCATATGCTGAGAGGACTAAATCCTGCTGGTGGACTCGCAACCTTTAATAAGCGGGACGACTTAAGTTTAATAAGAAGAGGTTCGAGATATAAGTTAAAAGAAAAGGTGATAAGGGACAACCCTGTCTAGTTCCAGTAAACAGTTGAAACTTGAAGAAAACCCGTTACAATATATCTTAGCGGCGAGAGTCGTATAGAACCTGGATCCATTTAAGAAAAGAAACTGGGAATCCATCTTGGATAATGTAGCCAGAAAGGACCAGCCCGTGGTCAAAAGCTTTCTCTGCGTCTAGTGAGACCAGGGCCATGGGGAGATGGGATGTTTGGGCTAAGTAGAAATATGAAAGAGGGTTCTGAGGTGATCTGAAGAAGAACGAGTGAACAAACCCAACTTGCTCAGGACTAAGAGATGGAGCCATATTTTCTTAATCCGCTCAGCCAAAACTTTGGCAAGGATTTTCATATCACAATTCTGAAGGGATATAGGCCGGTAGCTCGCCGGATCTGTAGGAGTTTTGTCTGGTTTAAGAATTAGGATAACAGTAGCCTCAAGAAGTGTAGGGTCAATCGCGCTAGCAGAGAAAAGATACTGATAAAGCTGAAGGAGTATTGGGGCAAGTTCCTTGGAGAACGTCCTATAAAAATTAGCGGGAAACCCATCTGGGCCGGGAGCTTTATCCGGAGCCATAGAGGCAATGACAGCCTCAATTTCAGGGAGTGAAATAGGGGCGGTCAGGGAAGTACTGTGCGAGGGCAAAAGTTTCGGAATATCAATATCATTTAGATATGCTAATATGTCAGATAAAGGAATAGGAGAGGAAGGCGCACTATAAAGGTTTTTGTAATACCCTTCAAAAACCTTTGCTATCTCCCTGGAAGAAGTTACAATGGAGCCAGAAGGGGATTGCATAGCCGGGATCAATCTGGAACTTTCCAATGATCGAAGTCTCAGAGCCAAAAGCTTACCAGCTTTCTCACCATGCTCAATATATTTGGCTTGAGTCTTAACGGACAGTACTCAGCTTTTTCCTTCAGAAGGTCAGTATATTCACTTTTGGCTGCCTTGAGAGCTTCAAAGGATGATAGGGGAGAAGAGGAGACAAGACTCTCCAGTTCTCTAATTTTAACTAAGGAAGATGCCCGAGACAGTCGAGCCTTTTCCTTGCTGAAGCAATCTTAATCAATTAACCCCAAAGACAGCATTTTAGAGAACTCAAATACAATCAAATCTAGAAGTAGATCCGAGATTGTTCTCCAGAAAGGACGATATAAGGGTCTTAATCTGAGTCACAATTTGAGTGTCTTTAAGAAGTTGGGTATTGAACTTCCAGGCAGTGTCTCTTTGAAAATTAAGACCAGGGTTATATTTGCCCACAAATAGCATGGTCGGAAAGAATAATCGGTTCGATACCGGATAGGAGAAGATTCGGAAAGAGAGTTTTACTAACCAGAATATAGTCTATCCTAGACCAGGAACCATGGGGCTGAGAAAAGAATGAAAAGGAGCGGAGGGATGGGTTAGAAAGACGCCAGGGATCACAAAGGCCGAGCATGTGGGTAAAATCCAGCAGCGATCTTTGGGTCGGGGTGGGTGGAAGGTTTGATTTGGGATCTTTATCCAACAAATGAGAGGGCGGAAGATTCCAATCCCCACCCAACACAATTTGGGAGGGAAGCATATCACTAATTTTATCCGCTAGGGACATAAAAAAGATGGGGCTACCCCCTATTGGGCCATACACAGATCCTAGAACCATATTATCTCCATTAAGAGAACCCTTAATCAGTACATATCTCCCCTCAGGGTCAGCTATCGTATTATTTACCAAAAGGTTAATATATTTTTTAATAAGTATCGCCACACCCCCCTTAGAGTTGGAACTACTTGCAGCGAATACCTCAGAAAACCCGGATCGACCAGCCATTTCGATTCCGTTTGAGTTAGATGGGTTTCTTGCAAAAACAAGATATCGACCTGAAATAAATCACAGTGTTTAAAAACCTGGGCCCTCCTGACCTTCCCTCTGAGCCCACGCACATTCCACGATGCAACTTTAAGAACCCTTAAAGCCATTTCAGATATAAGGCAAATACAAGAACAAACAGGTATAAACTAATACAGTAGGCACACTTAAACCCCCTAGTTCCAGCTACCATAGCCTATCAAGAAAAGTTTGCCAAAGTGGATATACCTAGGCAATTGAATCATAACTAACTTTAAAAAAAATCAGACATGTATTCAAATATGCTGGACACCCCCCCCATCAACCCCTCAAGAAAACACATCCAACTATGTACAAGTCGGCCCCAGACATGAACAGACCCAAAACAAGTGCAGGAACAATGATAGTCTGGCACAATTCCCAGTGCAAACCCATACCCAATCAGGCTGTAGGGATCCAGAAAGCTGGAAAAAACAGCATACAATAAGCCACAGTGGGAGGACAACCCCCACCACCCAGAGACACAGACAGTAACCCCAAATTATGGGATGGATTTGCAAACCCCCATCCATCAGCACACAATGCAGCTGCAGTAATCGCAAGAGGCTCAGGGTATCTCCCCACACCAACAACTCGCAGTATTGGAATCGAGGAACAACTAGTTTCAGAACTAGCCCCAGCGCCTCTGCCAGCATGGGAAACACTAGGGCACAAGAAAAAGTTGACTCACCATCAGCGACGGTAGGAGCAAAGGGAGGAAGCACACAAATGCGATGTAACCCCTGGCATCCTCACGGTAAGGACAGGTTGTTTCCCGGGGGAACCAAATAACTCTAGGACCAAACCGGTCCATCGAATAACCCCGTGCACTAGGAAACAGCATCCCACCCAAGGGCGTTCCGGGTGAGGCAACACTCGAGGGGAAGGGAAAGTGGAAAAGACCAGCGCAACCTAGATCAGCATCCACCCAGCCGCCCGAAGTCCCCGGTCGACCCAGCGACCACAAGAGCAACCGAACAGGTAGGGCTGAAGTAGGCAGCAATCGATCACACTACCGGGGGAAAGGAGACGGAAAAAGGAAAAGGAAATAAAATTGTAGGCCCCAAAGCAACCAAAACAACCACCAAGACACTTAAATCAGGGACACTAATTCACCCATTAACAACAAACAGGTTAGGCATTTTGATAGACAAGTCCTTTGAAGCCGAGTCCTGAGATTCATAGCTCTGAGGACATCCATCTACTGTAACCTTTAGAGTAGCCAGGTAGAGCATACGAAAGGGAATGCCTGCAGCAACCAGCTTCTGTACGACAGGGTGAAAGGCAGCTCTTTTCGCTCTAACTTCTTTTGGTAAATCTTGAGCAATACGTAGCTTAGATGCTCCCCAGTTAATGGCCTGCAGCTCGAGAGCTTTATTGAAGATGTGTTGCCGCTCGATATAACTGAGGAACTTCACGATGATAGGTCGGAGGAGAGCCAGGTGGAGGCCTGGGCCTGAGAGACCCTATGAGCCCGCTCCAGATGATAGTGAGGGCTGAGGGGTGAAGGCCTCTATTTTGACCAGAAACTTTCGGAGAAACATCATGAGGTCAGCTCCTTCCTCGAGTCTCGGAAGGCCCAAGATCACTAAATTGTTTCTTCACTAGACCCTCCAAGTCCACTGTTTTCGCCTGCAATTTTCTGACCTGCTGAGCTAAGGAGACCATCTTGGCCTCCGCAGTAAGCTTCCACTGCTCAAGTGAGTAAACTCTGGCCTCCGAGTCAGATACCCTCGTAGTGAGCGCTGAGAGATCCCCCCGAATAGACTTTAGATCCACCGTAATTGATTGCAGCACGTCTTTTAGCAGGGCAATCTCCTGTAAGAATCTTTCCTCAGAAAGAGGACTGGCTGCTAGGTTCTTGTCTCCCGATCTATCGGAGGTGGGCCCTGGCTGATTCCGTGGCTTTTTAAGGAACTTTTCCGGCATGGCAGGCGGCGTATGCCTGATTGCGGCCTGCTTCTTGTCCACCTCCATCCCGCTACAGACTTTGAGATGCACCTCCAAAAACGCCAGAAAGTCGACAGGTGGAGTGTACTCGTGTCGGTAGTAAAACAATTTATTGTTAAACTAGACAAAAAAACACAAGAATAGCTCTAATTTGTTGGCGGGGAAGGAGAGCTCCAAACCCCTGCTGCCACTCAGCAAGCAGACATCACGTGACCCCAGCTACTCATCATGCTGCGATGGGCTGCCTCCATCTGGAATCCACCACCTGGGACACCATGCATGGCTGTCCCGGACACACTGTTGTCCAGGAGGGCCTCGTTGGGGCTGAGCTGTTCCATCGTGCTGGGTCCACCCACTGTCCACTGCAGGGATGCCTGGATGCTGGCCACCTTCTCCTTGGCCCTCCTGCAACCATCATTCCAGTGTTTGCGGCACTCTTTACCGTGCTGTTGTACGGTGCCACTGCATTCACCTTCCATGCCATGTCCTCCCAGCCTTCTGCATGCGCCATCCTGCTGCCTCCCCTGTCAGTGAGGACATCCAGGCATAGGTGGCATGCTTCAATGAGTGCCCTCTCCTCATCCTTAGTGAAGTTGGGGAACCACCTGCTGGAGGCACCTACTTCCTCCAACATACTGGCTACTGTGGGGGAAGCATCCAGGTGTCAGTCACGCCTGTGGGTACACATGTTCCTGCTCACGTCTCCCTGAGTCTGTTACCCCCCCATGGTCTGTGACACCGTTGTTCTGGACCATGGTCCACGGGTGGCCAGTCTAGCACAGGTGGCCATGTGCCATGGTACGTGGCCATGGGGGGGGCACTGCACATGACATGTATGGCACCAAATCCATGGCTGGGGGAACAGTGCAGCCACCCCGGGGGAGGCACACTGTGCTGTCTGCCATGGGCATGTCCTGGTACCTCTGCAGCATGTGTGCCTCCACCATGGTAAAACATCCATCCTGGGAGACACCCATGCGACAGCTGCAAGGTGGAGGTAGACTGACATGTGGCAACAGCCATGGTGTGGCTGGCAGCAGTGTGCGGCTTGGCAACGGTGCCATCGTGCCTGCACATGCGCAGCTGCATTCCTCTGACCTACCTGTTGCACGTTGCTGCATCCACCACACATTGCTAGTGCCACTCAGTCATACATAGAACCCCTGTGTCCCTGTGTACAGTGGATGACCCATCCATTCACGTTGCATGCCCTCCTGTTCCACATTGCAATGCCTAGGCACACTGATGACTGTATCATCGCTCAGCAGAACTGTGTCATACATGCTGAGATGTGTACATCCCAGTTCACATACAGCCATTGTTGACATGGCAGGGAACAGTCCATTGGTGCTCTGTGCACCTTCTGTACTGCCCTGCCACTGTATTCCATATTATGGCCTTGAGTGCCACATATTGGTTGTACTGGTTCCACATCTGGGGTACTGGGGCAATGCCTGGCATGCATGTTCACAGACAGTCACCCCAGTATGTTCTGTTGCCCTATAAACATGGCTGTGTACTCACCCTCTAGGCACTGACTCCTCTCAGTGACCTGGTCTCAGCCTGCTGATTTGGGAGTATTTATGGCTCAGGGCATGCAAATGAGGCCTGAGCCCTTGGTAATGAGATGCTAAATGGCTGAGTTGCCCATGTATGGTGGATGAAGCTGTTTTGGGTGCATTCTCTGTGACTTGCACAATTGGTCCCAGCTCATCTCAATTTGCACGGAGCATCTGTGGGATGCGCCGATGGCCATACAGCGTATCTCGGGCACATGCGCGTATCATTAGGCTCATGTTCCTGTATCAGGGGAATTCTAGAAGGTGCTTCTGTTGCACATGTGTGGTCACCGTGTCTGGTGGCTCATCTCCCATGATGCACCTTTCCACCACTAACCCGATGCACCATTGCAGGTCTGCTGACCATGGTGTTGTGTACCCTATCATGCAGTGTGTTCCACTATGCACTGTCCATGCTGCACTGTGTTTGAACTACCCATGGATCACGCACGGTGCATGGTAGATGTTCATAGCACATGCCGTGCACAACATGGCACCCACATGCTCATCATGCATACGCGAACAGGTCTTGGCCTAGCCACGCCATTGCAGAGTGCATTGCACATGCACGGGTGCATTGCCTTTGACCCATCATGCTTCATGCTCATTGCATGTTGTGCTGTGCATGCCTCAGTGATTCATGTGGTGCATAATGACCACTCAACTGTGCATTGCCTTTTTGCATCTTGCCACTGTCTGTACTCATTGTATTAGGCCTAGGGCAAGGAGACAGACACCTAGGGCCATGAACTGGTCACAGGTGGAGTTGCTACATCTGGTGGCAGTGGTTATGTCTGTGGAAGGGTGCCTGTTTGGCCAGGATGAGCTCCATGAGCCCAGGGCCCAGGTGTAGGCTTCCATAGCTACTCGGCTTGTGTGCTGTACAGGGATGCCATGCACAGGGGAGCAGTGCAGGCATCATTATGGTGACCTCCAGAGGCATGACCCAGAGAGGCTGGAGCAGCTGCAGTGCCGTGCATGCAGAGTGCACTGCCAAGACCAGGTAAGTGCTGTTCATCTGTCTCCTTTTGTGGTGCATGCTGGGTGTGTGTGTGTGTCACAGCCCTCGTGGGGTACCCTCATGGGTCTCACAGTGTCCTGCACACATGGCTGTGGCTGCACCTGTCCCATGCTACCATACCATGTGTGCTATGTGGGGGTGCTGGGCATGGCTGTGTCTGCCTGCGGGCCACTGGGTGATTCACAGCTGGCTGCATGGCCACAGGCTGGTGAGGGGGAGGGCACTGTGGCACTGCATCCTGCATGATGGCAGTGGTTGCTCATGGTGCTGTCTGTTGTGTTTTGCAGGACCAGATGGCAGGCGATGGGCCACAGATGATGCTGAGGTGCGGATGCAGAGGATCATTGGTGCCAGGCCTGGTGCCCTTCCAGGGGCAGGTGAGCACTGCATTCTGCTGTTGCTGCATTTCAGATACTGTAGGGTTACTGATGGGTGGGGGTGTTTTCATGTTCAGGCCCTCAGTGTGTGTTCTTTCTGTCATTGCTGTAGGTCTCCAGGCTTGCCATGCTATGGCTGGTGGTGGTGGTGCCCCTGTTGATGTGGACCGGAGGATCCATGTGGCCATCCATGCAGCCCTGCATCCACTATCCAAGACTGTTTGTCACCTGTCTGCTGCCCTGCAGGCTGTCCTGCTGTGGCTCCTGGTCCATGGCCATGCCAGGGTAGTGCTTGGCAGGGAACAGCGACACTAGTGGCCCCTTGCCTCTTCCTGGGGACATCCCATGTATATAGTTAATGTTCACCGTCCACTGTTACTGTCCCTTTCCTGCCCTCCTTCCCATCCCTGCACTTCCCTTTCCCCATTTGGTATTGTTGTTGTTGTGCTTAGTTTTTCATATGTGTTGTACAGATTTTTATGCTCTTAATATTTTATAAACATGTTTTTCTTAACACTTGTGTCCATGTGTGTGATTGTTCCAGCTCTGTGGTTGCTCTTCATGCCCTGCTGAACTGCTCCACTTGCTCTGCATAGCTCCCCTGTGTGGCTATGAGGCATCCAGCTTGCCTTGGCGCATCGTAGGTTGCACTGGTGCATCTACGGTTGTGCCATCATGTTTCACGGCTATTCACAGTGGTGTTGCACTCGGCGCTTCCCACTGTGCATGCCTCTGTGAATGGCTCTACCTGTGCTCGGTGTATCTGATTTGCACTGGCGCATTTGTGTTGCACCAAGCGCATCCTCTTTGTGAATCCTGCCCAGTGTGTTTAGTCCTTTGTGCTGACTTGGTTTTCCACCCTCTCACTGCTTCTTCATTTTTCTGCTGTTTGGCAACCACTGCCAAACTGAATCAAGAGTGACATCATGAGTAGTTGGTAACCATCATGCTAATTACTGTACTGTACAGTGTACATAAAAGCACTGTTGTGATCTCCACTATTTATCTTTTTATGTTTAGTTTTATTTACACTGGAAGAATAGTACAAGTAGAAATAATAAGGTGCAGTGTGAATACAACTGAATATTTTACTTTTCAAAGTCTGTTTTGTTTCCTTTCTTTTTGTTACTCCTTTTGTAAGTCATTTAGTTCACCGTGCTTACACAGCTTAGTCTAAAGTGGTGCTTATACAACTTGTTAAAATAACTTTTCTACTTATTTTTATTTATTTATTTATTTTGAAAGTTGGATTTACAACCTTTGAGTCAGGGACTCATTTACAAAGGCATCTCATTGCAGGGAGGGTAGACATGGTTACAGTGTGAGATACAACAGTGGTAACATACAGGTGCAATACAGATAACAAAAAAACACAGTATAACAGCGGTTTCCAGAATAAAGTTACATGGAGTAAATAGCAATCGTATAAAGTATAACAATAGTAGAAATCACAGCCCTGGTCATCTCGGGAAATACCTATGTGGAAGGGTGGGGAGGGGGAACAGGGGTGAGGAAAAGAAAAAAAGTGGGGGGGAAGCAGTACAACAAACATTGTCAAGGCTATGGGTCAGAAATGGGGAGAGACCACAACATTAGGTTGATTAAGGGCAACTACAGCTTCGGGCACCAAAAAGGTGATTACGGAGAGCGACTTTAAAGGGACCAATTTTGGCAGACTTAGTGACAGAGGGCAGGAGGGAGTTGAACCATGTGGGGGTGCAGTAGTGGAAGGACCTTTGGGCTAGGGAGGTCTTGGTATGGGGCACCAGAAAGGTGGCCTTAACTGAGCTATGGATGGCAACAGATGGGGATGCAAGCCACAGGGATGCGATGACCTCTGGGGGGGAGAGTCCTAGCAGGGATTTTTTTGCAAGTAAGTAGGTTTGGTAGTGCAGGCGCTCCTCCAAGGTGAGCTGGTTGGCGGTGGAATAGAGCAGGCAAGTATGGGTGCAGAAGGATGTGCTGGTCAGGAGCCTGCAGGCCTTGTTTATCAAGGTCTGGATTCTGGTGAGGGCAGTATTGTCAGCTGCAGCATAGATAGGTAGGCTATAGTCCACTAGGGACAGGACGGAGGGGTTGATGGCCAGTCGGAGGGCAGTTTGGGGGATGCAATCTCTGTGGTGATAGAGGCCAATCCGAGAGTTTATGGCTGAGGACAGGGTATTGATGTGGGTGTGGAATGTAAGAGCCAAGTAGAAGGTGATGCCCAGGTACTTGTAGGACCACACCTGCTTGAGAGGGTGAGCATCACTGGGGAGAATGCAGAGGGGAGCATTTTTGGCCTTATTCTGGTGATGTGAAAAAAGCATAGATTTATTTTATTTTAGGTTAATGACCAGCCGGTGGTCAAGGAACAACTTTTCAGCTTGGTTGAATGTGTGCTGCAGGGATTCCTGTAGAGATGCGGGGTCAGGGTGGGAAGCAAGGAGAACCGCATCATTGGCATAGAGTAGCATATTGCCCAAGTAGGTGCTGGGAAGGGTGTTGAGAAATAGGCTGAATGGAATAGGGCCCAGGATGGAACCCTGGGGGACCCCTGAGTGAACAGGCAGGGTATTGGACTGGGTGCCGTTTACCTTCACATGATGTGATCTGGTAGAGAGGTAACTGGTGAACCAAGCCACTGGGCCAGGGGAGAAGCCAAGTTGGTGGAGGGAGTCAAGTCAGAGGGGGTGACAGACAGTGTCAAAGGCCTTGGAAAGGTCAACCAACACTGCACCCGCAACATAACCAGAGTCGATAGCAGAGTGGAGGTGCTGGGAGAACTCCAGGAGGGCTGTAGTGGTGCTGTGTACAGGGCAGAATCCATGTTGTTCCAGACACAGCAGGTCATATTTGGCCAGATACTAGGAGAGCTGAATGGCCACTATTTTTACTAGTGCTTTGGAGAGAGGGGAGAGAATAGAGATGGGCCTGAAATTGTTATGGGAGGTTCTATCTCCACTATTATGGGTAGGAGTGATTTCTGCAATTTTCCAGGCACTGGTAAATTGACCAAGATATAATAACTGGTTTAAAAGGTTGGTTAGAGGAGCTAGTACAGTAACATGGCTGGGGTTGTTGCTAGCTAAGGCTTTTTTCAGATGAGACCTGGCTTCAAGGGGTGATATGGTACACAGGTAGAAGGGGGGGTGATCCGAGGTGGGGGGGTGGAGGCAGGGATAGGGTCAAAAAAGTAATTGGGGAAGACAGTGCTTAGATCTGAGAAAGCCATATTGAGGCACTCAGCTATGCGAGGAGGATCAGTAGTGACGGTACCGTCTATGGAGAAGGTGATGGTGGGGGGGAGCTGGTCTTTCCATTGAGCTCTTTCATATTGTCCCAGAAGGCACGGATGAGGCCCAAGTGGATTCAAGGGTGGCTTGATAATATTTAGCCTTAGCCTGCCTTATAGCCCAGGTACACTTGTTACATGCTGCATTATAGGCTTGTCTATCAGCCAGTTTGCCTGTCTTGGCAGCAATATGCCTGAGATTATCTCTTTGTTTCAGTATTTGGATAAGGGATGGGGAGATCCATGGGGCGTTGTGTTTCTTGGTACGGATTCTGGTCAGGGGGGCGAAAAGGTCGCAACTTATTGAATAAACCTTTTTGACTGTTCACTTCTCTGTTCCTCGGGGAATACCACCCTGTAGAGATGTTGAATGCAAGGAACCCTGGAGGAGGGTTCCACCCCAAGACATGCCATGGGAAGGATTCCTTTAGGCTAAAGGTACATTAGGAAGGAGCCCAGAGGAGAGAGGTGATGCCACTGGAAGAGAAAGGAAGGATGGTGGGACAAAGAAAAAAAAGCTTCTCAATGAAGCAGAAAGGATGATGTTAAATACTTCAGGGAGTGAGCATGGCTGGTTGCTTCAGCCTATTAAACCACAGGCTAAGCCTTTCAAAAAAATCTCATCTTTGGTATATTTCATCAGTAAAAGACGTAGAAACTGAATAATAATGCTTGTGTTACACAAGGTCCCTGCACCCCCAGAGGTACACTGTAGACAGCCAGCATTTAGGTATATGTTATACTAACATATAGGGCTAAGGGCATCTACCGTACAAGAGTAGATGTCAAGATATGTATGCATATTATTGTTATACATTTTGCTTTCTAATACACATATGTATTTCTTGCATACAAGATGTTAGAACATCTGTGTCCTTGTAATGATACTCTTTTGTTTCACAAAGTAATGACTACTACAAAATTGTATAATGTTATCTTGGACTGTGGAGCCACCTCTAATTTAGCCAATAGGGCTCATCTCTGTAACTAGAATTGTTTCTATCTTACAGTAACCATAGTAATTATCATAGGTATATAATGTGAGACATTACGTCTTCTACCTCAGAGACCCCAAGAGACACTAAGAATCCTCAAGGTATAGGGAACACTTAGCATTTAGCCCCCAGTTCGTATTGGTAAGAATTGCTTAGGGCAACTGTAATTATCCTTTTTGATAGTAATAAACAAGTTTATTACTCTTATGCAAGGTGTCTGTGATTTCTTATATTCCCATTATTGCCAAGAACCTGAGAGTGAGGTTTAGACCTCCTAACAATTGGCGACCGTGGGCAGGCAATAGTTGGTGTCTGCAAAGTTTCACTTGTTGCTTAAAACTCTTTCCTTCCCAACAGGGACTGTAGGTGTGCATTCCCGAATCCCGAATCACCTCTCCCATTTTATGACCACTTTGTAATAACTTGCAAAGTATGGCTGCTTTCTGGGTGTGGTCAATGCTGACTCGACCCACTCCATGGCAGTTTTGAATTGCAAGCTTACAAGTGTACAGTAGCCCAACTGCGAATAAAGTGCTCCTGCTGTGGATCGATATACAGCACAGCACCTTTTTCACAGTTTGATTTCTCGTTCCCTCCCACACAATGGCCACCGTATCAAATATCTGTGCAAAACTGAGACTCAATGTCTCAAACTTCCTTGCCTCCAATGGAGGATGGGCTGACTTCACGCAGAGTGCAAATTAATCCAAAAATCCTGTACTTGGGATTTTAACTCAGTACTCAGAGATGAGACAAACAGTCAGAAAGCGAGAAGCTAAAGGGCTGTTGGTCACGGCTGTCTGTGCTGCTCTGGAAGCCTCTGAAGCGAGGTTTCAAACCCTTGAACTGCAAATCTCATCTCTTAAGCAAGAGATGGGATTGCAGGAAATGGAATGTGTGAGACATGAGCAGGATTTGGAATCTGAACTTCAAACACTGCAAAATCAAAAGGATTCACTTTTGTATCATTCCACCCAGGCAGGAGAGCAGGAAATTTATATGTTGAAGCAGGAGTGTGAAAGTTTGAGACAGGATAAGGGACAGGCTTTGCATGTGAATGACTTGTTGAGTAGAACGAATGAACAGTTGAGTGTGGAGTTGGGAGAGATACAGGATGAGATAAACCAGGTGCGTAATGACTTAGAAGTGGCTACTGGGGACAATCGTGAATTGAGTGCCGTGTATAGAGTGTTGCAGAAACAAATGCAAGATGAGGTTGCTGTGAATGTTGCAAATGTGAGTCATGCTGCATGTGAATCCAAGATGGCAAAACTGCACCATCAGCGGGAGGTTCTGGCTAGACATGTTAAGGCGATGGGAGGTGTAGCCCCTGCCTTGACCACATAATCTGAAGGGGAGGTCTCAGAAAATGATATTTCCCAGTACAACACCCAGTCACACCCCTACTATGGCCCAGACACCCTGCCCCACCATCCACAACATGGTGGATCCCCTTTACACCCACACCATGTCATACGTCCTCAACATCATGATGCACCTCATGGGTGATGCCAACATGGCAACCCCCATGATGGGAGGGTAGGCCCAAGCCTAGTCCCTACAACACCACCGGTGGCCATTATTAATGTGGAAGACAGGCAGGAGATAGAAACAATGATTGAACATGCCATAGGCACTGTGCCTATCTCTGAGAGAAATAAACGGGTCCTTAAAACCCAAATTAGGCAGCTTATGCATGTGGCTAGCACTCAGGAAGGCATGGTTCACACCACGGCTGGGGCCACAGCTTAGGAAGCCCTGGATGGTGCCGAGTCAATCTACCTCCACCTGATCGGCCCAATAATCCCCTACATATGGCCTACTCTGTTTAGCAAATAGCTGACAGTGTTGGTCGGATGAGCCCGTTCGACAACCTCAGCTGTCACTTGGAAAAGGTGCATGCTAAATGTGAAATGCTTAGTCTCACTGCAGACTACCAGGTCCAGATCCTACACCAGACCATTGATCCTGGACTGTGGGCTAAACTCCGTGATGCCGTCCATCAGGGCAGCCACGTCACCTTTGACGAGGTAGCAGCTGAACCCATTTCTGCACACAGTCCAGGTGTAGTAGGAGTGATGCTTGCATACCCTGTAAAACAGAATGCAAAAGAAAGTCCAGCGACTTACCACCAGAGACCTTGAAAGACCTAACGTGCAGGAAAGTACCTTGTACAGTAAGCTGCAGATGTAGATCTTATTGAGTATAAGACCCTGTTCCTTAGGAACATGATTCCTGCAGTAAGAGAAAAGGTAGAACCAACCACCTATCCCACCATGGAAAGTTTTGCCGACATCCTTCAGAAAACTGAGAGAGTTTATCAACTCTACATCCGTGATCTGGGCTCCAGTTCCAAGAAAGTAGCTGCCGTGGAGCCTACCCCAGAGGCCATGATGCACTACATGGTGGAAGGGCAGGCTCAACATAAACAGCTCCTCCCCACAGAAAACCAACACCTCCAGCAGGCCCAACAACCACAACAACAGCAGCAACAGCAGCAACAATGGGGTGGGAACCAGAATTATCATAAGAATAAGAAACACCATAAGAATAACAAGAGCAAACTACAACAAAGACCAGGCTCTTCATATAGGAAGATAGGTGAGGAAAATCGGAAGTTCAGAGAACTCTTGTGGCAAGTGCACTCTGTAGTGGATGTTGTTCCTGCTCAGGCCCTTGCAGCCATACAACTGGGAACACAGGCCTCAACAAGCCATGGAGATACCAGAAGTACAGGCCCTCAGGCCCACACAGGCCTGAACCCAGAAGCTCCTCCCTATATAGCATCAGTGCAGCATGGTGAAGTGGTTCACAGGAGCCTGGCCCAACCTCTTCATGCCTGTTCTAGTACAGATTGACAATTACAGGCCCCAGTCCGTATTGTAATCAAGCTGGTCTTGGATGCAAATGGAAGGCCCTGCACTGAGGCCGAGGTCGGGGGCCGCCTACTTACAGTATTGCTGGATACATGCCTGGCTGAGTCCGTAATACATGATGACCACCCAGAGACATCTCCTTGGTCCACTGTGTGGAGGGCCAACATGTCAGGAGTAGATGGCACTAGATTACCTGCATACCGTTCTCTACCACTACCTGTAGAGTTAGGACACCTGAAGGCCTATCACACCTTCCAGTCAATGGTGTTGCATGATCCTCCTGGTATAATTGGAATTGACTTCCTAGCACCACACGGCTGTGTGGTGGATCTAGCTAACATGCTATTGATACAAATTCAGGGACAATATCATACCATCATGATCCCTGATTCACACATGGTGGCAACAATATCTGCCAACAATAAAGAGTATGACGTCATAGATTTGTTCAAGAGCCATGAGCTTTTCCCAAAGCTCCTTCCCATTCTACAAAGACACTTGGAGGCATTTGCCACCAACAAGCATGACTGTGTCAAAATGCACACTGTCACCGAATTGCTAGTCCCAGCACATGAGAGGCAAAGGCAATATCCTTTTCCACCAGAGGCCTTGTCTTCTCTTAGGGAAACAATAAAATCACTCCTAAAACAAGGTGTAATCAGGACATGTGTTTCTACTGCCAACTCCCCAGTGTGGCCTGTGAAAAAATCCACAGGTGTCTGGAGACTTACTATTGACTACAGGAGACTGAACCAGGTCACCTCTAGTTGTGCTCCAATTGTGGCATCAGCACCTGATGTGCTGTGACTTTTGACCCCGACCAAAAATGCTTCAGTGCCATGTACATCTCCAATGGTTTCTGATCATTGCCATTGGCTCTTAAGAGTCAATATAAGTTTGCCTTCACCTTCAAAGGTAGACAGTACACATGGACCTGCTTACCACAGGGATTCCAAAACAGCCCTTCCCTGTTACTTTTGCACATGATGGATGCCCTTGAGGATTTCTCTACCTCCCAGTGTCTCCTGCAGTATGTGGATGACCTGCTGTTGGTAACAGCCACACAGGAACAACACTTGGATCTCTTGGACAAACTACTGACCCTCATTCAGAGAACAGGCCTCAAATGTAACCCAGCAAAAGCACAATTGTGTCAGAAAGAGGTACTCTTTCTGTGCCTGAGAATAACTGATCAAGGCCAAAGCCCTACCTGGTAGAAGATAGAAGGATTGCAAGACTTGCCATTACCCACCAGTGTGGCCACTCTTAGGAGATTTCTAGGTATGGTAAACTATTCCAGAGATTTTATTTGTGATTTTGCTCAGAAGGCTGCTCCTCTGCATGAATTATTGAAAAAGGACATTCCCTGAAATTGGGGCCCCATTCACACCCAGGCTGTGATGTCACTGAAGCAGGCCCTGGCCTCGGCTCCAGCTCTGGTCAACCCCAATCCAGCATTGCCATTCCATTTGGAGTGCACCACCTCTGACATAGCTATGTCAGCAGTGCTGGCCCAGAAGGTGCATAGCACCCTGAGACCCATTGCATATGCATCACAGCTCTTGACCCCAGTAGAACAGAAATACAGCCTTTGTGAAAGGAATCTTCTGGCTACTTACTGGGCTATCAAGCACTTTCTGTATATCATTGGGTACTCTCAACCGATCATAAACACAAACCACACCCCAACTACCTTTTCTATCAGATAGAGTGAAGGATGGGTCAGTCTCTAACACCAGGCTGACACACTGGCCACTTCTTCTTCAGGATAGAGACATACAGGTTCACCCAACCAAAACGCCATCCATGCTAGCACATGGACTCCTTTTTCAAGGAGAACCCCATGACTGTACACTGCATCCACCTGATCTGCCAGATCCAGGTCCTTTCCTCACTGCCACACCACAAATTCTTGAGAACACCTCATTGTGTCATATTTTCACAGATGGTTCAGCTTCCTATTACCAGGGAGAACAGATTGCAGGGATGGGTAGCTTAGTGATTTATCCTTCTGGTAACACTGTCAAAATTTCTAAGCGTCGAAGTGTGGCATCATCACAATATGCCGAGATGGCATCAGTGGCCTGTGCCCTCAAGTTCATCAAGCATGGGACCGAGGATACATTCATCTTCACAGACTCTAACTGCGTTTGCTGTTCTCTTACAGAATTCCTTCCTTTCTGGCAGAAAAACTCCTTCCTCTCTTCTGATGGCAGTCCAGTGAAACACAAAGAACTGGTAATATACATACACTCACTGGCACAAAGGTTTGCACACAAACTCTATGTACACAAGTTAAAGCTCACTCCATACATGACCTCTATCATGCCTTCAATGACACAGCAGACACCACTGCCAAGGAAAGGGCCCAAGGTAGGGACAACTGAATGATGGACCATCCAGAAGCCAGAGCAGCTGTACACATTGCAGCAGTTAGAAAGAAACCTGAACCTTTTTCTCTCTTGAACCTGTCAACAGCCCAACATGCTGACTCTGAACTCAAGGAAGTGTTCAGATTCCTTGAAAAAAGCACTGAAGAGAATCTACCTACCCATAACCCCTACCGGAGGCATGAAGGTAAGTTACGCTTGTCACCAGATGACAGGCTTATCTGGTACCAACCTGATGACACCACCACTACATTGTGGGTGGTTCCCAGACACCTTAGGTCAACATTTTTGCACCAAGTGCATGACACCCCCACTGGTGGACACCAGGGAGTGGAAAATACCCTCCAAAGGCTCAAGACTACCACCTGGTGGCCTGGTGTCACCAAAGATGTCAAACAGTATGTAGACAACTGCCTTGTTTGTGCACAAAACAATCCCATCCCCACCAAATGAAATGCCAAACAACTACCACAAAGACACTCTGGCCCTTGGCACGCCATTCAGATTGATTTTATTGGCCCACTGACCAATACCAGCAGAAACAACACATATGCTCTTGTGGTAAAGGATCTTTTCTCTAAGTGGGTTGAGGCTTTCCCCACTAAGATGTATACTGCTAAAACCACTGCCAAAATCCTGGTGGAACAGATTTTCTCCAGGTGGGGCCTACCTCTTAAGGTAGACTGTGACAAAGGAACCAGTTTCCCAGGTGAGTTGATGAAAGAAGCACTTGAACTCTTTGGAGTTCACCAGAAATTCCACATACCTTACCATCCACAATCTTCAGGTCAAGTAGAAAGAGCCAACAGATGGATTAAACAAATGCTTTCCAAATTCATTCAGGACAATCCCAAAACCTGGGATTTCCTGTTGCTGTTACTCCTTATTTCAATTAGGGGCACACCCTCAGCCACCACCCAGTTGACACCCTTTGAGGGATGGCTGGTAGACAGATGAGATTACGTGAACATTTGTTGTTTGATCTGCATACCCCCACAGCAGACCGTGTGTCTGTAGACCAATATGTGGAAAAACTCAGACAAGACCTCATACACACATACTTGTATGCTGCCAATTGCATGGGCAAGGCCCAGCAGCAATCCAAAATACAGTTTGATAAACATGCACAAGAAGTGGATTGGCAAATTGGAGATCAGGTAATGATTCTTAGATTTGCACATCCCACACACCCCTTCTCCAATATTTTATTTTTTATTTATTGATCGGTCATTTGACCATTACAAAAATAACATACAAAATACAGTCATACAGTCATATCATAAAACACAATCAAAAAAAACACAAAAAAGATAATGAGACAATTCCATATTAAGAGAAACAGCATATAAATATTTTACAATGGCATCAGATAACATGAGTCCTAAAATTTTAGCCATCAGAGTAGTAGTAGTAGTAGTAGTAGCAATTGTAGACAAAAATTTTCATTTTCAATAAGAATCATACAAAAATACAATTACACTGCCAAATCAACAGAACATCAAAGATAAAACCCCTAACATGTATTCTCTATAAGATTATAAACTAATAGGGCTACAATTACAAATAACGCACATCACACATTCAAATACAGACAAAGTCTATTCAATTACCCAAGCAGCATATTTCTTCCTCCCAAACTGGATTATTTTTTATTAAGTATGATGCCAAATTCTCTACAATATATACAAATAAAAGTCTATTCAATTGCCCATGCAACATATTTCTTCCTCCTAAACTGGGTTATTTTTATTAAGTATAGTGTCAAGTTCTCTAAAATATGTCAATTTTCAGAATTAAGTAATAAGTCTAAAATGTATCTTGTTGGCATAATCAAGGAGCCAATAAAGGTTCTTAATTACTTAATTCTCAAATTATTGTACCATGTACATACAAATATGACATGATGCAAATTTTCTGGTTCTTTTACCTCACATTGGCAGTTAATTGAAACAGAACTGTCATTCTTATATCTTGCTAGAAGTATGTTGCTGGGGAGTGTTTCAAATCTGAATTGCGTAATAATTCTCCTGCAATCTGGGTTATATAGGTTTGTTAAGTAAAATTTTAAACTATGTTCTTGAGTATTCTTAGACAGACAAGTAGAAACTCTTAATGTCTTAAGAGATTGTAAATCCATCTCATTTGCTTTCTTTGTTATAGTATCTGTTATAACTTTATAATATGCTGTACTAATAATAATTCTTTTTTCAAGGTAGGTACCTGGATATGTTAAGCCATAATAACATAGGAGTTCCTCTACTTCCATGAGCCAATTTCTGTATTTATTTTTTGTCCATACTTGCTTTTCAATTAAAGCATCTTTCATAATTTTATGTTCCACATTTAGGGCTAACTTCAACCAAAATCTTAATATCTTAATATGAATCAAGGCATTAATGCCTATCTGACCCACCTGAGATCTTACCAAGGAACTTGGGGTACCAAGGTGGACTCCCAGTAATTGCTTATATGCTTTGTTTAGGACTATATCAATATCTTTAGGGGATGATAATCCCCATGATTCTGCTTCATAGAGACCCTGATTAATAACTTTAGCATTAATAGCCTACAGCATTGGTTCAGTAGAGGACCCTCCAAATCTATAATTAAATCTTTTAAGATCCATAACCGATTTATTCATTTTATTAGTAGTTACTTTAATGTGTTTATTCCATTTTAAGTTTGCAGAAAACGTGACACCCAAATAGGTAAATTCTTTAACAAAATCAATAGTTGACCCAGCTAACCATACTTTACTAAAGTTCTTCCTTGACCCCAAAACTATTGTTTTTATTTTTTGAGGGTTAGGTTTTAAACTTAGTTGTTTGCTAATAATGTCTAATTTAGTCAAGTTTCTCTGGAGGCCCAGTCTAGAAAGGGAAATGATGGCTAAATCATCTGCATAGGCCAATACCGGAATCTTCTATAAACCAATATTTGGTAAATGGAATTCCTTTCTCTCCAAATTCATAATCAATTCATTAATGTATATATTAAATAGTATAGGCGCTAAAACACATCCTTGGTGGACCTCTAGCTTAGTTGAGATCCCCACTGTAAGATAGCCATTATTAGTATACTGAATCTTTGTCCACGTGTCAGAATATAAACATTTGATAAGTATAATCAGGTTAACATCAATACCCATTTTATACATCTGGAACCACAGACAATCTCTATCAATGGAGACAAATGCGGAACTTAAGTCCACAAATGTAACAAATAACTTCTGTTTCTTAATTAAGCAATATTTTTCAATTAAATGATTCAAGAGAAAGATCTGGAAATTAGTTCTACAGCCTCTTTTAAATCTCACCTGCAGATTAGTATATCCCATTATGTTTATCCAATCAGAGTACAAGTCTATTTGATAACACTTTTGCATAGACCTTCGCCATAGTATCAAGAAAGCTTATCAGGCGATAATTTTCTGGGGATGCTTTATTTCCTTTTTTGTATATTGGCATTATATGACTACCTACCCATGAGTCTGGTGTATGTGCATGCATAATCGCTTTATTATAAAAGTCTGAGAGAATACCAGACCACCAATCAGTATCAGACTTATAGAGGTCAGCCACAATCCTATCTGGACCTGGTGCCTTATTTTTTTTAAACTATTTAAGGCAATATCAACCTCTTTAGGGGTGATCCATATAAATTCACCATGTATTTCTTTCGGAATTTTTACATAAACTTCCTTAGCATCTTTTACAGATTTTTTGTTAAAGACCTCATTACAATATTTAATCCATTGGTCAGGCTTAATATGGGCATCAGTTTGTGTTCTATATTGATTTGTACCCTGTGCAACCATTTTCCAGAAAGAGGGATCATCTTTCTCTTCAATAGCAACTAACATTTTTTTTCCATAATTTTTTTTAATTTATCACTTTCTGGAGAATCATATGCTCTTTATATTCCCTCCTACATTTAGAGAGATTATTAAGGTTAGTTCTTGTTGGTTGCTTTCGAGTTGTCCTAACAACTTTAGCAAGAGCTCTCTTTTTTTAAGCATGTTTCATAGAACCAGTTTTCACATCTATAAGGTCCATCTGATTTGTTGTGCCCATATTTTTTTTACTAAACTATCATGGGTCTTAATTATAGCCTCATAGATATTTCCTGGGTCCAGCTCTTGATTTACCTGAGGTACATATAGATCACGAAATTGATTAATTAAATGTTCAATATTCTCTCCTGAAAGTCCATTCCATCTTATTTGCTTTTTATGTCTTATTTCCAAATTCATATCTGTAGATCTATATCTTTCTATTTTAATTTTTCTTACTGCAGTAATTGGGAAATGGTCACTGTCAGACCTCATAATAATTTTCAAATCCTGATACTTTGGATAATCATATGGGCAATTAGAACATAATCAAACAAAGAACTGCCTTTGGCCCTAATACAACTATGCCCTCCATTATTATCTGCTTCTGAGCTCCCATTATAAATCATTAAATCCAAATTTTGCAGGAAATTTTCAAACCTTTGATCAGTATCTGTATTCCTCTTATCCCTAGAAAGCCTGCCTTGAATTCCTAAATTTATTTCTATTTCTGCAAACTCATTATCTGGATGAGAAATTAGATGATCAGCTCTAATATTAAAATCACCAGTTATCAAGGTTTCCATATTTGGGTAAATTAGCTGAAAATATTCTATATCCATTTGAAGTTTACTAAACAAATTACACTCCCTGTGTAATGAATTCTTTGGCAGATTATACACATTTATAATTATTACCATGTCTTGTAATTTTACAACTAACACAACAAAATTCTTATGTATCCTAGAATGGAGGAGTTTTAAATTGTCCACCACTCTAAGATATACAATAAGACCCCCTGCAGATCTTCCCATTTTATTTATTTTTACTGCTGGGCTATGTATAGCTTGAAATCCAGTTAAACTAATTAAGTCCTCTTGAGCTTTAATATGCCACCTTTCCTGCAAATTCACTATATCAAATTGCTTAAGGAACTCCGTATAGTCAGCATCAACCAATTTTGAACAATGTCCAGCAACATTCCAAGTGACAATCCTAAAATGTTTTTCATATTTGATTATAAACTCATCCAGTTCCTTGACTCTAAAGCTATTTACAATGTTAGAATCTGAATTAGCCACAACATCCGGATTTCTTTTATCATGATCCATATCCAGTGAATTATCCCTATCAGTAAGCAGATTGTATCTGTTGCTAACTTCCACATTATAGTACAGTTCATGATTTCCTGACTCCAAGTTGCCCGACTACAAATTTCCCGCCACCAACTTCCCGACTGCTCACACATCCCATCTTAGTTTATGCCGACATTTATTTTACCGGCACTCCTCAGTTCCCGACTGCTAAATCCCTGACATCACAGCATATCCATCTTCTCATGACTGCTAAATCTATTAATTTTGTTACACCCTGCTCAGACAAACAAACTGCACATCCAGCTACTCACTGAACTATAGAAAAAAAGGCTGCACATCCAGCGAGTTGAAATAAATAATTAAATTCAGTGACATGACAACAAGACAACAAGCTAAAGCAGTTGGTGAGAATGTGCTCTCATGTCGCATAATTTATCTAGCTGTGCAGTCTTTTTTTGAGAACTAAAGCATTCAGTGAGAAGTTGTCAATTGATTTAGCAGACGGGAAGTACGGAGTGTTCAGTGAGAATAGTGTAGAAAATATATATTCTAATTTATGGTGTAGCAATATTACTCACTGATAAAAGGAACTTTCAATTTAGTGTCTGATTCTGCAAACCACAGTTATCCAGCTGAGATCCTACAGTATAATATTAGTCTTCACCTAACTGGCCAATAGCATCACACTTTTGGGAAACTCCAACATCTGGTGCTGCTGAACAGTGTAGTGCAGTTCTAAGAGGAAATAGCCTTTACTTTTTGGACTATGACGATGTTTCAATTTAAAATAATTCATACATCTCTGAGTGAGAGACCGGGGAGAGAGATAGAGAGAGAGTGCTGGGGGAAAAAGGGCGGGGGAGAGCAAGAGAGAGAGATTTTAACTTAGACGCACAGTGCAAAAAAGTTAAAAAAAATGATGTAGTCAAGGTTTTAAGGGACAGTCAATCTACCAGTTAATTTTATTCTTGCCACATAAGCGGTTTACTCTAGAAACTGTTTCCTAAGCCCTCTTTGCCCCTGGATGTGTAGGAGCTAAGTATGGTCTAATGGAACTGAAACTGACACTGACAAAATACTAAAGCTAAAGGGATTTAGCTTAAACTTATGAAGCACCACTAGTTACACAGGTAGCGTATCTTTAAATCATTCCTCCATTTATATATTGACATGGAAACAGTCCTCTCTCTTTTTTTGAGAGCTAAAGCGTTCAGTGAGAAGTTGTCAATTAATCGATTTAGCAGTCGGGAGGTACGGAGCATTTCGGAGCATTCAGTGAGAACTTTGCTATAATTTCTGGATTTAGCAGCATCACTGAATGTGCCTGCAATTCAGTCACAGTGAGTTGAAATAAAAAATTCAATCACACGACAGCGAAGCTGTAGCTCAGACACAGACTGCACATCCATATTCTCACTGAACGCACCCTGCAATTCAGTCACATTTCACTAAAAACTATGAACGAAATTAAAATGTATTAAACTGGATGGGAAGATAATAAACGGGTAAATGGTGTGCCGGGGAATAATATTGTCGGTACTATTAGCTATGCGGGAAGCTGCTCAATGGGATTTCAGAGTCGGGGGCTTCACCGTCGGTAAGAATCAAGTCGGGAAGTCATACTAGACCCATTCAGGATCACCATCACTTTCATCCAGGGTTAAATTGTTCTGCATATTAACAGTCTCATCAAAATTTACAATCAAGATGCCCAAGGAATCAAGTTTAACTGAAGCAGCCAATATTTATTGTGCTAATTTATCACTAAGGTGACATTAATTTGACTTCTTTCAGATCCCTTTCTAAAGGCCCTTACTGCTTTAATTATGTAATTTTCATAGAAATTGAGTCCCAGAATATTTGAAAATAAATGGGTAATTAGAGATTTTAGATTACCTTCTTTTTCAGTATAAGCAAGTCCAAAGACTGAAAGTATTACATCTGCAGGATTATTCAATTTTTCAGTTTGGAAAATCAAATCCTGCAAATTGAAATAGTTAACCAATTCAAGAGCCAGATTCCTCATAGAGAACCGAGACCATTCTGGATTTTGTAATAAATACTTTGTATAGGTTGGATAGTCAAATGAAACATTGTAATCCAACAATTTCACAGAATTCTTAAAAAACACCAACAAGATATAATTTTTATTTCCATATGCGTATGTTCTAGTAACATCCAAAATCTAATCAGAGGCAATATCCAGCATCTGGTGTTCATTGAATAATAATAATATGACAATTTTTAAAACCTCAGTATTTTCTAGAGGGTCAAAGAGAATACCCCTTATTGTAAAAATTGCCTGTACATCTTTGAGCTGGCAAACCATAGTAGGGTTTAAAATTGAATCAGAGCCAAAGGGGGGGATATTTTGAATTTGAACACTAATCTTAGTACAGTCCACGACCAAGGCCACTGATTTACGGTGATTAAAACAATTAAATTCCATTTTCAAGACTTAAGATTCCGGAATTTCACCGGTGATTGTTACTCTAATTTCTGGAATTTACCGAGATTCTTTTATCATTTTTTAGTATGTGCATAAATAATCAGAATTAAAGAAGGCTTAATATACAGAGCATTAAATGAAGCAAACTGAAAATTGTACAGGAAGGAATTAAAAGAAAAACACACTTTTTTATAGATTTACTGATCTGATAGAAAATGCCAGATTCCATGAAATCTTCGTTTTTACCCGTTTTCAGGCAGCCCTAATTCTGGAATTTTACCGGATTTTCCGGTAAAAACCGAAAAACAGTGGCCTTGTCCATGACTGAATCATTTAACCCCAAATCTAATGTTTCTTGTCTACCATGAACCTGTACAGGAGTTGAGTTGCACATTTTATTATCTTGTTCCTCTAGCTCTTCAACATCTAAAGGCTTAGACTTGAGTTTTTTCCTTTTTTTTTTCATTTTTGCCTCTTTTATTCACCTGCACCTGTACCTGGTCCTCTACCCTAGTGGCACACTTCTGCTTTTTTCCCCTAGGATTTATTTTCACTCTTTTCTTCATTGTTTTATCTGAGCTGAAAAATCACCCTCACTTTTAAAGTCCATACTAACCTTATAAAGGGGATCCTTACTAGTGGCTTTACTAATATCAGGAGGGATATCTTCTGGAGTCAAAATTTGTTGAATTGAATCACAAAAAATCACCGATGGCATATCACTTACTGCCAAATTCCTTTTGTGAGTAGCTAAAAGTTCTTATAATCTAACAGCATTGAGTGCAACTTCCCCTCTTAAATCAGTAATCGCTCCTTTAATCATTACCAGCTGCTCCATAATAGTCACATTAGCAACATGCTGATTTTTTAAAGCCTTATTACCATTTTCATCAATAAAAGGTGTATATGTAATTTGAGTGCCTGCATCCCCATTATTTGTTAAATTTTGAGCTACCAATTCTCTCAGTCCTAAGGTAATGTCCTGTAATTCATCCCTTATTCCTAAAAAAGTTCTTGCCTGAGCAGCTGTCTGCTCATGCAGGGTCGGGATGTCCGGTAAACTATTATATGATAGGGAGACTACTGGACAATCAGATATACTATCACATGGATTAAGAGAATCCTCAAAACCGACCCTGTTTTTCCTCTCCTCCTGTATTTTCTTTACCAGAGATACAGTGTCAAATTGCTCATCATAAAATACATCAGGTGTTTTTCTAAGTACATCAGACTCGCAGCTATCAGCTGCATCTCTAAACATAATATTTGTAGTACCTTCCTTACTCTGTATAGTTGTTTGTCCATTTTCATATATCTAGCAAGGAATTTAGGTTATTCTGTTCTTTTCCTGAGTTAAACCTACTTTTTCTACTTTTTCTAGATGTGAAATTATTAAAGTCTTCGCAAGATCTTGAGAATTAACTCTACTAGCTTTTTTCCTATAATTGCTTGATTTTTTTTTTGTTTCTCAATATAATTTTTTTTTATTTTCTTTCATTTCCCTTTACTTTGGTTTAACACTAACCTTCTATGCAGGGGTTTGGGTATCCTCATTATATACCGTTTTGCCATTTCTTGTTGTCATCAGTGACGTTATTAAATCATCCACTTGTTTTACTTGCTTTCCTGCCATCTCTTTCATAGAGAATTCAAATTTAGGCAAACAACAGAAGTACAAAAAATATACAAATAAGAAAAGTTGTTAAAAAAAAGGAAACCGCAGTATGCACCAGACCCCAGAGCATAGACCCTGTAAGACTCTTGGCCCTGAATTTCTGTTTTATGTCCTGTGTCTTCTGGGTAAGTGCAATCTGGCAGTATAATCAATTCATAGGAGTATTAGTCATGATAATGTCTTAGAGGAGGACCATATATTTAAAACTTCCCATTAGCAAGAAAAATGCTGATCAGAACAAGTCCAGAAACATATTTTGTTAGCTGAAAAGTAAAGAAGAGCCAGGCCAACCCCAGATAAATTATTAAGTGCCAAAAACCCTGTACTCTGCTGGTTGTAATGTTAAAGGGGAAAAAATCAAAATATTAATTTGAGGGGGTCAAAGCCACATATTTCTTCAAGGATACTTCAATAATAAAATTCAGAGAATTTTTTTTTTAAATTACCCCATAAATAAAATATGGTGAGTATAATTAAGTAATTATTAATAGTACCATACCTCCAATAATAACCAATAACTACTAAAAACTATGCCACATTTAAACTTCTCAAATTTATAAACACTTAAAATAAAAACAAAATATCACTCACAAAATCACCTCTTTCATACTTTCACCACTCTGTGAAGGTGTTATATTCTAATAGTCTCTACCACTTAGGTTGCTTTGCTTTCTTCCACAAGTCTAATTTCTGTCAAGCTCCAGAAGGCTCCAGAAAGCCCCTAAAGATGCTCCTCAAGCAAAGACAAGTCAGGAGGTATAACTCTCATGAGTAAGCCAGTAATAAAAGGCAGCCTGATGCTTACTTTGATGACAGCAACCACTGATCAGAAGTCAACAGTTGCCTCTCAAATTTTAAAAAGAAAAAAGAAAACCATGGAGCTCCTTTAGAGAAATTTACAGGCTACAGTGCAGGAAGGAATCTAGCTCCTAATATCAACCTTGCACAATAAAAACCGCTGAGAGAGAACAGCTGTACAGTAGCACAGATGCCATGCTTTTACTGGCAGGGAAAAAAAAACATAAATCAATGAGCCACTAAGCAGGAAAGATAGTAGAATACATGTGTGTAAGGCTCCATGAATCAATTAAGATTAATTGAATGATTCAAGATTCACTTCCAATACTTCACCAATCAGTATTAATTAAGATACCAGTAATAATAATAGCTATAATAGCTATAATACCAATGTGTGAAGTGAATCATAAAATCATAGGTCAAGCCATAGTTATAAAAAAAGAGTAACCCACAAACTTCCTGCACACACTAATTTCCAATACAGCACTGTATAGTGTTCGCACTGTGACTATTAATAATTTTAAAGACATTTAAATATTTAAATATAAGTCTGTAGCAGTCTGTTGCAGTTGTTTAGGAGACTAGAAACAGTTTATATGCAGCTTATGTCCAGGAATCAGCCAGTCAAGAATGTAGCCACTTTCGTGCTTTTTCTCCTTCACACAGACTTGGTACTCTTAACACAGCACCTTCTTCTCGCCACCCTCCGCAGGGTCTCCCAATTACCCCAAGAGGTGATGGTTCCTCCACCGCATGGACTCCAAAATGCCAGGCTGGGGACAAATAAAACAGAGAAAGAAAAGTGCAGAGGATCCAAGGGCAAACAAAGCCGGTCTGGAAAGAGCAGCTGAGTTATAAAAAAACCTGTGGCAATGGTGGCATACCTTTTCTTAAAATAAAATGCACCTCTCACTGCTCCTGCTCATGCAGCTCCTTAGCGTGCACAGCGTATGCCCATCTTGGAATCCTCCCTGAAAAATTTAACTTGTAATGATATACTTACTTGTGTCCCTTATCCAATAAGTGAGAAGGCCCTTACCTCATTGTCAACAAGCTCAGTCCAGCAGTCTATCTGGTTAGACTTTTGCACAACAACAAGCTGACTGACAAATGGTTACATGCAAACCAGCTGAAGCTGTAAAAAGGAGTATAATTATTTTTCCTCGCCCCATTGGGTGGAATAGTACTAACCTGCTAATGTTTGGTTTTCCTTTTCAGATACACTGTCAAGATGGCTTTCTTGTTCCATATTCTCCTCATCTCAGGAGATATCCCCTGCATCCAAGGCATGGTAAAGCACCTCTTTCCTCACCTTGATCCTCCAGCATCTGCTTCAGAGGGAGTTGCCATCAATATACCCGACAATTTGATTACTGTCCAGGAAAGTTCTGATGTCTAACTCACTGCCTTAGTTGTTGCTCCTGATGAATCAACCCTACAAACTGAGTGGCAAACCACATCGCAAGGACACATTCTCCCTGTGGCCAAGCTTTTCAAGGGAACTTTCCATGGTTGGCCCAACACCAAATTATCCACTAATGGTTCTCTGTCCTTGCTCCAAACTGCTCTTAGACATTCCGGTTTATACAATATAACTGCTTTAATTGATCCCTCATATTGTAATTCTTTGTCTAAGGACTCTGCCAGTAAATGTTGTGCTGTACACAATGTGGCCTCTGCTGCCATGTATATTTCTGTGTTACCCCTACTGAGAAACAGTTTTTGGAATGTCCAAAGCACACCCCTGGTCCTTGTAGTGGTCTAACAGCCACTGCCTTACCTGGTACACTTATTAACAACTTACAATTTATGCATATACCTGTTTTGTTTAACTTGACTTACTGGAATATGAAAGAATTTGGTATGTGTCATACTACTAACTCTTCAGCATTTTACAGTACTTTATTGCTTGATAGTTTAGCAACTTTTCAGATTCGTACTCAAGACCCTATTGCCAGGTACCACCGAGCATAGGGACAACTTTAGGAGAAAACCTAATCCTGATGATCAAAGTCATAAACGTAATCCATGTGAAGTTGACAGTTCTGATGTCACCGGCACAACAGGCACTCTCACAGGTCTTTTTTGTACAGCTATGTCTATTTGGAACAAGGCAGACATTGCTGCTATCAAATCTCATTCAGCTAAATTCCAAACTGGTTTGGTAAGCAATATTTTACTCCCATTGTTGCATGGTGTGGATGGCCTTAGTCAGGAAGAAAGATACACTGGTCCAGATATTCAAAAGGGTTGCGCCATGTGCAATAGGGTTGTGCCAGCGCAAGTCTGAAAATGCGCCACTCTGCGATATTCAGCAGGAGGAAGATGCACCCCCCAAATTGCACTGCACAAGAGCGCAATGATAATGAATGCATGTGCAACTGAAGGGGGAGGAACCATGCATAAATGACGCAGTGCGATATTCAACAACATGCACCATGCACAATAGGGGCGCAAGCGGAAGTTGCGCGATAGCGGAAAGGAGCCAAAATAGAAAGGAACAAGAGAGAGGCGCAATAACGCTACAGGGAAGGCACATGTTGCTGAACCATAGCCAGCCACACAGGCAACACACACACACACAGGGCAAGACAGAGACAGAGCACCTGGAATCCCCAGGAACAGGGAAGGTGTGGGGAGCCACAGCCACAGTGCAGTGCAGAAGGGGGAAGTGCCACACAACACTGAGGCCACCACAGAAAGGTGTTCCAGGTGCAGGGGAAGTAGCAGCCAGGACAGCGGGGGGGACACAGAAACAGCTGCTGGGGGGGAACACAAGCCAGGGACATGGCCAGTGCCACCATCCAGATGGAGGCAGTTATGAGAGGGGTGAGAAGGCAGGCAGCAGGGGGGTGCGGTCATGGAAGGGCTCGTCGGTGGTATGCTCCCAACGGGCAGTACTGAGCCCACACCAGCTTCTAGCTGTACACCAATACTGAGATCGTGGGCTGGTACCACCTGAACTGGGCAATTCTGAGGGGGGGTTCTGTGAGCTGTGCAGTGATGTGATGCAGGCACCCACATGACAGAGCCATGCTCTGTCAGTGGAGACAAAAGTGACAGCATGCATGTGCCTGCTCACCACAGGTACCTTCCAGAGACCTACAGGGGACACGACAGGCATAATCTAGTCGGCCGCATCATGCCACCTCACCCAATTTCTCAGTGCACTGCTGCCACATGCTGCGGAGTACATCCATTTCCCCAGCACACCGGCGGAGCGCACAGCAAACATACAGGAGTTCCACAGGGTAGCAGGCATGCCTGGTGTGCTAGGGGCAATAGACTGCACCCATGTGGCCATCCACACACCACTTGGCCCTGAAGAGGCCACATACATTAATCAGAAGGGGTATGCAAGCATCAACTGCCAGGTGGTGTGCGATGCCAGGAAGTGCATAATCAATGTCTGTGCCACGCACCCTGGGGGGGAGCACATGATGCCTTCATCTGGCACCAGTCAGCACTGTGCCACAGATTCGAGCGTGGGGACATCCCCACTGGCCACTTAGTGGGTGAGTATGCAAACCATGTGGAAAGACATGGAGCTTGGGAGGGGCATAGTCAGAGGTGACATGGGTATTGGCCTAGATGGCCCAAAGCAGGGCGACGCTGATCACCAAACTAACTTCCACCCTCTACACACAGGTGACAGTGGATACTCACTCTGTCCCTGGCTGCTCACACCATACCAGTGGCCTGTGACCCCATCGCAGCAACGCTATAATGAAGCACATGCCACCACACACAATATCATCGAGCGGGTGTTCGGGATGCTGAAGACACATTTCTGTTGCCTGGACACATCTGGCGGTGCCCTTCAGTACAGCCCCTCAAAGGCCTGCGGGCTATTCCTGGCCTGTTGCATCCTGCACAACATGGCCAACGACTGTGGGATAGCTGTACAGGTCGAAGAGGGGGACAGCGATGGGGACAATGAGGACGCTGGTGAAGATGGTGATGGGCAGCCCCCTTGGGTGACGGGACCCCCGGACTGATCTGGCTGGCACAGCTGCACTGGGACACCAACAAATAGGAGCACTTCAGCCAACCCAGGTAAGTCATGGGGCCATGTGCAACCACCAGTGACAAAGGCACAACCCACAAACATGCATGGACATACACCAGGGGTGTATGTCATCAAGGGAAGTGGCTGAGCATGGAACTGTACACACTGCCAGGGATGGGCAAGGTCTAACATGGCACGCAGTCAGACACTCACACACACCTCACAAGACATGCACAAAGGGTAGGAGGCACGCTGACCCCGACTGCCACCCCTAGCCACACACACGACCACAGACCACAACGCCCAGTGCCTGTCATTGTGCGTGTGTCAGACACTGGGCACCATTGCACAGTGGTGGACAGTGCAACGCAGGCATCATCATGCACACATCACAATGGACAGCAGCCGGGAGGGTGTGCAGATGGAACATGTGTGTGTGTGCGAGCAGGGCCTGGTACCCCACCTGTGCATTGCACGCTGAACAACACAATGTACACAGGGCAGCATCAGACAGTAGCCATGCTGGGAGACAGGTCAGTCACACGCCACAGTGCCACGGCCACCACGGATGCATGGGTGGCCCCACCGAGACCCGCCAGCAGTGACAGGCTGACCAATGGCCTCATGGGGTGGCACCGATGGTCCCCCAAGGGTTCCACTGCGTGAACATGACCATGCTCACACAGGGGTCTGCAGCACACCAAACATGCCTGTGCCAGGCATGCTCAGGATGCCTACAGCTGAACCCGGTATAGACAAGGAGGGTGTCACACGACGTTGGGAATGGGGGGGTGGACATTGCACTGCGCGGTGTCTGTGACACATGGGCAAATAACTGTGTACCCATTGTGGCCATGACAGCTGTGATTGCCTGTGTCTGCCTGTCAATGGCAGCAGTCACATCCTCCCGCAACTGGTCTATCCCTGCCAGGAGCAGAGCGGTGTCTCTGCTGCATCGCTCCTCTGCCTGGTGCAGAGCCGCACTGAATGCATCCACTGTCGTCATAAGCTGATGCTTGGAGTATGTGGGTGTGCTCATCTAAGAGGTCATCTGCCTGATTGGCATGCTGTCCCTCATGGTGTTCATGTCCTGATGGTCAGCACCCCTTGAGGGTGGGTGCTGCACACCAGGGCCAGGTCTGGGCATGTCCACAGGTGGTGCACTGATGCCGCCCCCTGACACTGTACCCCCATGGCCATTGGCCGACTGCTGACACTGCCCCTCCGGCTCCCGCTCTCCAGGGCTCAACGGTGCCACCACAGTAGCCACAACAGCCCCACTGCCCTGGACACACACCAGTGCTGCCCCACTGGTGCAGACACGTGCAGACTTGGACTGTGATGTCACACAGGCCTCCATGGTGGCACCACCCACAGCCATGCCGGTGATGTCACTTGCTGTGTGGCCATCCTGTGGCCCACACGTATCACGGCCCATGACGTTAGCTCCATCATCATGGGTGATGGATCTGGCACCAGCCCGAGTCTCAGCATGCTGGCATCCATGGACGCTGGCACACTGGAACATGGGCAGGGCCTCCTCCGCACCTGCTCCACCAACATCAGTCTGGACGTCCAGGTGGGCCCACTGTTGCCCTGACCCTCGTATGCCTGTGGAGGTGGATGGGCCCTCCTCCATCTCCATGATACCACCCTCAGTGGAGAAGCCCACCACCGCTGACCCATGTAGATGCTCAGGAGCTGTAAGGGAAAAACAGTAGCATTAATGTATGTGACCTACCCTGTCCCCCCCCATTGACAGACCAGGACCTACCATGCAGTGACGGGCTACCACCCATCTGGAATCCACCACCCGGAACACCCTCGATGGCACAAGGCTGCATGCTGGCAGCAACCCGCTCTTCTTGTGGGGTCAGGCGTTGCACCTCCGACTGCCCCACACCTGTAGCAGACCGTGCTGCCCTGATGGCAGCCACCTTCTCCTTAATTCTCCACCTGTCTGTGCCCATCTTCTTTTTGCACTCTTGCATGGACCGCTGGTGGCTGCCATGCAGGTTGACAGCATGCGCCACCTCTTCCTATGCAGCAGCATGGGCTTGTGGTGTTCCCTGGCATCCGCTGAGCAGTGGCTCCTGGTCGAGGTAGGCCTCAAACAGGGAATCTGTTTCTGCCTTGGTGAAGTTAGACCTCATCTTCCTCCCACATTTCTGTTCCTCTTCCTCCACCTCACGATCGGTCATTATTCATCCTGTGAGAATGACAGGTGTTACCTGTGACTGTGCAGTCCCATGCATGTCCCAAACACCACAGTCCACACTCCCAAACAACATGCAACTTATCACAATAGACTGCAGTAACTGACTATAGCCAGTGCAGCCCAATGTCGCAGCTTTATAGCGCAACACATGCAAATGAGGTGAGGCACATTTTTAAGTGGATGCAAATTGCAGTGACTGTGCCATTGAATGGCTGATTAGCTGATCTGCATATGCCGGCTGAATATTGCGCTGTTGCGCTTTGCGCAATTGTGTTGAACGTGCTGAGCCAAGGGCACAGTTCTGTGACATGCGCAGTACACACCTAACTGCGCATGCCCGGGGTGATGACATAGGTGCCTGTCGTGCTGCTGATGATGTGCTGTGCACAGTATGCAATGCAGAGCACGGCCACCATTGTGCCAGTGGCGCTACTGCGCTGTTCACATATATGGTGCTGTGGCACTGGGGTGCCGTAGGCGCACTGGGGCCACAGCACTGTAGGCAGCTACAGGAGGTGGCACAGAGGCACCCAATTGCACTACATGCATTGGGTTCCAATCACACTGTGGCTGTCCGTGCACGAGAGACTCTTGACCCTGTGACCGACCTTTGCCCCCTAGGTGCTGTGCGTCACGCATGGGTGCACCACTATTGCGCTGTTCAGTGACAGCACGATAGGGAATGGCAGTGCTGTACCACGCAGCACCTGCACGTGGCAGGACCACGCTGCCGAGTGCCATTTTGAATCCAACTCTTTGCTGAGATGGTGCGGTGAAGGGCAGTGATGTGGAGCCAGGTGGAGCTTGCAAACCTCATGGCCATTGTAGAACCACATGCTGGGGCTCTATATGGTGATGCACCCCTGAACAGGGCCAGGAGTGCAGTTTGGCAGGAGGTGGCTGATGCACTGGAGGAGGCCACTGGTATTGGGTGCATGGTGGAGTAGTGTCACCACCGGAATGGAGACCTCAGGTGAAGGGACCCAGACCTGCTTGCTCATCTGTGGGCACATGCCAGGAGGGGCATGGTGCCACGGACAGGTAGGTGCCCCATCCATACACTGTTATCGTCCATACGGGTATCGTGGTTGCATGTGTCCGGCACATGGGGGGGCATCCATTGTTGGCCGTGGTGGTGGTATTGGGGTGTGGGGTTAATGGGTATGGCCATGTGGGATTGCACACACATGGGGGAGGGGGGACTTTGCTACCAGATTGTGCTGATGTTCCTCTCTCCATGTTTGCACCTTAGGCCCAGAAGAGCACAGGCTGGCGAGGGGGAGGAGGAGCCACCTGGAGGACCAGCAGGATGGGAGGGGTGAAGGTCTTCAGCGGTGCAGGGACCAGCCTGATGATGGTGAGTGCCTTACATCCATGATTACTATTGCATGCTGTATAACTGGGCGGGCAGCGGGGCATGGTCACCATCCATTGACACCACTGCCACGCACGCAACTTGTTACAGTCAGCACTGTCCAGTGGCACTGCATGTCTGGGTGTGCATCAATGCTGGTCCATGCATGCACCTGGCACACGGCTGTGCCACTGCCTTCACACCGCATAGCCAAGTCAATGTATGGCCACGGTGGTGCTGTGCAGGACATGGGTGGTGGGTGTGTGCAGTGGGCCACATGGCTGTGGCTGCCTGGGTAGGCAGGTCTTGTGGACACAGTCACTGTCGGTGGTCACACACCATCACAGGGGTGTGCCACATGGCTGTATGTCATGCACAATGGGTGGGTTGCAGGGGGCTGGACAGTCACACTTATTGACTCTGCTCCCTCGTCCTAGGTGGACGGTGACTCCAGGCACTGGAACGGGGACTGCAGGAGCTGCTACAGGTGACGAGGGTGACCCTGGAGCTCCTACAGTGCATGGACCACCAGAGGGTGAGGAGGCAGAGGAGACATCGGTGCCACGTGGAGGAAGACCAGGGCAGACGCTAAACCATCCATGCCCTTAATTACACCTTCCCCCCCTTGATCCACCCTCACACCTCTTCTTCCCTCTCCCATATGTTCACCCCTGCCCCTTACCCGCCCCCACCTGGTATGTGACCCTTCCCTCATTGTACATAGTTGTATATAGTTTTTGTATTACCTGTTTTAAATACATTTGTTTTGTTATGACAACTGTGGTGGTCTCTGATTTGCAGCGGGCTACAGGTTTCTCAGCTGCAGTGGTGTGCATGGCGTCAAGGGTGGTGCACGCATGGGCGTGTGTGTGTGTCCAGAAGGGAACCACCTACGGTGTGGGCAGGGGGATCAGTCACTGTCTGTGGTTTGTGTGTTGTTCTCTGTGCACTGGATGTCTGTGTGCAGTTGTCCACAGTGCATGCACTGTGTGCATGGCACCCCTGTCAGACCATCCATGGCCTGTACAACTGACACCCTTGCATGTCTGTGATATGCACAGTCTGCTGGCATGCCAGTGGTGGCTGTCCATGCTGAATGACAACTGTACCCTGCACAATGCCAGGTTGCCTACCATCACCAGTATGGTGCACGTCTGCCTCCGGTGGCACTGTGGCCTCTGCTGTTGTTGTCCCCTCCTCCATGCTGTCGCTTGTGTCTGTTGCAGGGGAAGTGCTCCAGTGTCTGTCACTTGTGCTCCAGCAGCATGCTGGTGGCATACAGCTTCATGGTGCCTGCACAGGGTGGCTGGCACACCTGTGCAATGTAGGGGTGCTGGCCATGTGCACGTCAGCCATGGCCCATGCCAGGTAAGCGGATTGACCCCTTCTTTGTGTCCCTGTGTTGGTGTGCCCTTGGGTATGGGTGGGTGTTTTTCCATGCACAGTGTTGCATCCTGTGTGGTGCATGCTTCCATGCAACACTGTGCGTGTCTGTGCTGGCTGTTGTGGCCAGTGCTGGGACAGGATGTGTCCTTGGGAGGGTGTGCAGGGTGCTGTACCACTGGTGATGGGGTCCAGGGCATGCCATCTCACATGCGGGGTACCTCGTGTGACGACGCATCATCGATCTCTCAGCTGTACATCAGGGGGGATGTGCAGGGTGGCACTGTGTATGCTGTTGTTGCATTGCTGTCTGCTGCCGCCTGCAGCAGGGTGCACATGGTGAGGCTGCCTTGCATGGCTCCATGGTTCACAGGGTTGCATTGTCACAGTGGAGTTGGTGGCATGCATGGGGTGTCCTGCACTGTTGGGCGCTACTCCTGGGAAGGGTGTACGGTGATCGTGGTGCAGGGTGTGCTCTGCATTGGTGGGATGGTGTGGCACAGGGTGGTCGGCCCTACTTGTGTGCCAGTCACAGCTTGCCAGGGGGTGTGCTGGGGCACCATGGCCCGGCTGTGGGTTGGTTGCTGGTATCCATGGTGGTTATTCCAGCTCTCCCCCAGTTGTGCAGTGCATGGGGTGTGGGGGACAATGTCTGTTCTGCTGTGTGCTCCTCTGCCCATCTGTGGCATGGGTGGTGGGCCCCTGCATCCCTGGTTGTGCCGTTGCATTGCTGCCCTGCTCCACAGGGCATCCCTGGTTGCGCTATGGCACATCTGGACTGCTTTGCTGAGCATCCCTTGTTGCGCTATGGCGCATCAGATATGCGCAACTTCACATCCCTGGTTGCGCTATGGCACAGGTGGTGTGATATTCTGTCGTGTGCCGTAGGCGCATCTTGGCCTGCACAGCTTTTGAATATCACACTTCTTGTGCATGGGCACAGTGGACTTGCGCTTGCTCCTGCTGTTGTGCACTTTTTGGGCACAGTTTGAATATCCGGGCCACTGTATATAATATGCACAACATTGCTAAGGCATTACAGATTCTAAAGATAAGATTAATGCACTCATTGCACAGAACAACAAAGAAGCAGATAAACAATACATTGCCCATGAGATCTAAAGCTCAGCCTATGGCTTATACATTATCACTTCCATCAATAATCTCTTCCATGATCTAGAATCCGGAAGACTCCCTGATATCATTCATGACAGACGCATATCTAAATGGTATTGTCCACAGTGCAAATCCCCCAGCTGTATTGTTAAGTGTATGCGACAAACTTTAACTATTCCTCTTTCTACAGCTAGGAATTAGTGTTTTGTGACCAGACACCCTAACTCGGGTCCATATTTTACTTCTAAGAAATGTTCTATTAAGGATACTATGTTTGTCTCTTTCACTGTCTCTTTACCACATTTTGATCCTGCTACAGCTTTATTTGATAAACTTGCAACCGTTCACTCCATTGGGCACCTTGATGATGACATCTACAGGGAACACCTGGACTTGCCTCCTCTACTGGTCTTCCATCCTATCCTGGATGCCTGGGTTGCCCCGTACACAGATTGCTGTGCTAAGAAGAGTTACATTTAATTGTGTCAATGTGATGTATTTGATGTCACTAAACCTGTATGCGGTTATTCTCCCAACAGTATTGGCTGGTCCTTTTCCATGGATGATGACATCAGCATTAATGGCACAGACTTTTCAAACTCAACATTGGCTCCAGATAAACTTTACCAGTCTTATCGAGAGGAGGTTCATCACCTGTCAACATGGATTTCCAAGACCAGTTACACCTGCTCGGTACAGTTGAAAAAATGGAGACTTCCCACTGTTAAAATGCAGTATAATTCTGATGGTGAATGCTGCATCATCACTAATATTAAATCTTATGTATATGGAACCCAAACATGTGTTATTGATAACCCTAATTTTTGTTTTGTCCCCCACCAAAATCTGTCATTGGACATACCGTTATTACCCCTGTCCCCCTTATGGACGCTGATATCATCGATGGTAACTCTGATTATCTGCTCAACCCTTCTGAGTATTTACCATATATTAATGTAGACATTACGTCTTCTACCTTGGAGACCCCAAGAGACACTGAGAATTCTCAAGGTATAGGGAACGTTTAGCATTTGGCTCCCAGTTTGCATTGGTAAGAACTGCTTCGGGCAACTGTAATTATCCTTTCTGGTATTAATAAACAAGTTTATTACTCTTATGCAATGTGTCTGTGATTCCTTGCATGCCCATTATTGCCTGATAGTGAGGTTTAGACCTCCTGACACTTGCCACATGTAAAATCATGGTGTAGTGACCTAGAGTTATTTAACTGTGATTTTAAGATGTGAAGTCAGATACAGTCTGCTATAGATATAAAATAATTGGTAAGGCAAGGAGACAGCAGCATAGCCAACGAGTTAGCATCACTTCACTGTGATTTTACATGCGACAAGCATTACTAATCAGTTTCTATCTCTTTTACCGATGAAACATGCCAAATCCGAGATGCTGTTTTTATAAATGACTTTCAAAAGAAGTAGCAAAAAAAAGGAAACAAAATAGACTTTGAAAAGTCAAATATTCAGTTTTATTCACACTGCACCTTATTATTTCTACTCGTACTGTTCTTCATGTGCAAATAAAACTAAACATGAAAAGATGAGTTGTGGAGATCACAACAGTGCTTCTGTGTGCACTATACAGTACAGTAATTAGCATGAGGGTTATCAACTACATATGACGTCACTCTTGACTTAGCTTGGCAGCAGTTGCCAAACAGTGGAAAACCAGCACACAGGGAAGTGGTGGCAAACCAAGCCTGCACAAAGGGCTTAACACACTGTTTATGCCTCTTACAATAGCCAGCTCAATAAAATAGCATTCAAAGAACCTGAATCTGCTGGGTAAGCCCACTGTCATCAGGAACTTTTAAATGAATGATACTGCAGAAAGAAATTCTGCAGAACCGATCACTGAACTGCGGAATAATTGCATGTATTGCAGAAAACTCCATTAAACTGCAGAATAAAAATCCTCAGAACTGTCATCGCACAGTCCATGTCTATTATTCCATAGCTCAGCCAAATAATTCCATGGAACAGGGCAAAAATCTGCCAAACACATTCGGATGATTCTGATCTCACCAATGGTGGAAGTTTGGAAAATTTTGTGAAATTTATGGAATTTCATGAAAGTTCCAGGAAAGTGGAATTCACAACTTTCACCCAGCTCTAATCTTTACTGGTGAGTTATTGTAAGATTTACCCACAGGTCAAGACCCCTATTGTCCAATCAGATTCCTGAGGGAAATGGACCCAATTGTATAATATTTATAAATTTAGAGGTGCTATAAAGCTGTCTCTTATGGCATATGTTTCACCTTGTGCAGTCTGAGTGAGGGACCATGAAGCAAAACTGAACAATTCTGTGTGCCCAAAATGTGTGAGAAGATACCCATACCATACAAGACATTTCTCACAACACCTATAGATTTATTATAAAACACTCAAGTTATGTGGTCCAGTGCTGCCAGCTGATGGAGCACTAGTCCACTGTGTGGGAGACATGGGATCAATCCTTAGTCCAAACTCTCTCACCTCAGGTAGTAGGGTCTGAAGTGTGATGTGGAAGCATTACATGCTGACCCCGGGGGGGGGTGGACTGAGCATCCCCCTTCCTGAGCAGCACCTGCAGATGTAAAAGAAGGACTGTCTTGATGCTCTTGGCATCAGTGCAGTGATGGTAGCCTCCACTAAGCATGCAAATCAGTGCTGTGGATGCTTATTAGTAGCATGCTGGGGAGGCAAGATAGTCTAACTAGAAAAATCCTTCAAGTGAGCAGAATGTTAGGTGGCACATCCAGGCCCCACTATCTGCAACCATCCACTCCAATCACACAGAGGGCCTCCCCAACTGTGTTCACAGGAGCAGCGAGGGTGATGCCTAGCTGTGGCTAAGTCTCATCTTGGGAGGAACTGTAAGCTGTGGGGCCAAGGTGTTGGAGGTAAAGTGCTGGAGACATGAAGGGACATGGGTGGGCCCAGCTGGAGAGATGGGGACGTTATGCTGATAGAAGGTAAAAATGTAAATATAAAAATGAATGAATCACTTAAGTAAGCCAGAAAGATTTGTAATGTTTAACATTGGTTTTTTTTTTTTATTTATAAAACTCGGCACAATAATAATATTAATAATCATAATAATTATATCTTTATTTATTGAGCATCTTTCAATTATCAAGGCACTTCACAAAATTTAAAACAATTCATTAAAACACAGTATCAAAATCATAACTAATCAGGAAAAGCCTTATTTCACAAAAATGTTTTTAGTGCTTGCTTAAAGCTCCCCATGGTCCTGCGCTCTCGAAGCTGATGAGGCAGAGAATTCCAGAGGGTTGGGGCCGCAAACATAAAAGTGCGGGCCCCAGAAGAATTCAAAGTAAGCCTCGGAATCTCCAGCAACCCCTCGTCAGCCGAGTGAAGCTGTTGCACAGGGATGTAAGGAATCAGAAGCTCTTTCGAGTAGTTGGGACAAGTCTGTGTAGTGCTTTGTAGGTTAATAAACCTACCTTAAAGGTGATCTGCCACTGAATCAGCAGCCAGTGCAGATCGCGCTGCACTAGGGTGATATGAGATCTCCTAGATACCCAGTCAGTAGATGAGCAGCAGTGTTCTGCACTAGCTGCAAGTGGCAGATATCAACCCCAGAAAGCCCTAAGTAAAGGGAATTGGAATAGTCGAGGCGCGAGATCACAAAGGCATGGACCTGTACAGGCAGATCACTGGATGGAATGAGGTCTTTGATTCTGACAATGTTCCTAAGATGATAAAAGGTTAACTTCACGACTGCCAACACCTGATAATGAAGGGTCAGCCCGTCATCAAGTACCACTCCCAGGTCGTGCACCCATTCAGAGGTAAGGATCTGAGTGCCCCTTAAGAATGAACCGGAAGGCAAATCAGTCATCAACCCCTCTATCCTATGTCCTGGGTCCACAACCATAACCTCAGTCTTACCTGCATTCAACTTTAACCCACTCGAATTCATCCAGTCTTGGATTTCAGTGAGGCAGCTGTTAAATGCTGAAAGAGCACTAACCTGGTCGGGAGCAAAAACAAGTAGAGCTGGGTATCATCAGCATAGCAGTAAAACCTCAGCCCATACCATCTTACAATGTCTCTGAGGGGTAGTGTATACACTGAAAACAACATGGGGGACAGTACCTAGCCCTGAGGAACCCCACAAGGCAGAGAGAAAGACTCGGAAGAAAAAATTCCCAAGACAACTCTCTGAGTTCTACCAGTAAGGAAAGATGTAAACCATCTGAGCACTGTACCAGTCAGGCCACAGATGGACTCCAGGTGCTTGAGCAGTACCCCATGGTCTACAATGTCAATGGCTGAAGAGAGATCAAGGAGTACCAAGATGGAATGGTTTCTCTGATCTCTCACCATCAGGAGATCATTGAGCTCCCGAACCAGAGTAGTCTCAGTACTATGCGTCTTGCAAAAACCAGACTGGAGAGGTTTGTATATACTATGGGTGGTCAAATGGTTCTCCAGTTGAGTTGCCACTACTTTCTCAATGACCTTTCCTACAAAAGGAAGGTTCGAGATAGGTCTGTAGTTGGCTAGAGTATCTGGGTCCAACAAAGCTTTCTTCAGAAGGGGTGTCATCACCGCCTCCTTCAGGGAGCATGGAAACTCACTCGATTACAAGGAGCACCAGATAACCTGAGCCAAGACCGGGCCAATGATATCACCACAACCCAAAATCAGGGAAGTTGGACCTGGATCTAAACTAAGCACATAGGGTGCATCCCCTGGACAATCCTCATAATATTGACAAACTCCAGCAGGTCAAAGGTACTCCAGGAAGCAGGAGGCGTAGTGACCAAGCACCGATCAACAGCATCCCTCATAGAGCGGGTCAGGTGGATCTCTGACCTGATGTCGGCCACCTTATTCGCAAAGAATCGAGCAATCTCGTCACACTCATTTTGTGAAAAAACTTGATGGAGCTGCAGACAGGCTGCAATGTTCCCGTTGCCTCTGTAATCAAACATTCCCCTTCAATGTTCCTGTGCAATATAACAACTATAATATATTGGTGGTCATTTTTACCCATAGGAGATCAGTTACACAAAAACTCATGATACCACTGTTCTGACATCAGAATGTCATTGTGCTGCTGGACCAGTGGAGTGGAGGGTTGAAGCACTGGACACCAACCCTACTGCCACACTGGCAACCTATGAAAGAACTCAGGTTGCTGAGGGTAGACCAGGGAAGAGGACTGAGCTTTGGATGGACTGCTCTCTTGTCCTGGGGAGGGGGGGTGTTTGCAGCTCTGCCGTTGACTGCCACCAGCTAAAGGCCTGGTGGCAGTGCAGGCACAGAGTGACGTGTAGGGTGGGGAGCTTCAAGTCTGATACAGAGTGGGTGTGCCTCCACACAGCATGCACTGAAGTCCATGCCTCAGCAAGCAGAAGAGGAGAAAAATGGGAAAATGGCTGAGCAGGCTTTGGGAAATCCCACCAGCCTCCTCCAAATCCATGCCATCTCCCAGAACCACCAGCCCAAATCTGGATGAGTGTCTTTGAGGAGAGTACCTCCAGCACCCTAACCTCTAGTACCCACCTTCCTCTTCCCCTCAGTTTTGTCAATTTCAAATGCTGGCTACCTTTTACTCCAAATACATTGTAATCTAAAACAAAACTAGTCCTTCTCCCACCCATGTATAACACACTCCAACTACTCCCCACCACAAATCTTCTCCCATCCACCCCATTCCTGTTCTAATTAGCCAAACACCCCACTCCACTATCATCTAGCACTCATCCTCTCTTCTCCCACCAAAATCCCATGAAAACTGGTGCTGGCAATACCTGGTAAAACAGAAAGTCATTCCATGCTGCCCAGTGTCCTACTGCAGTATGTATGAGTGATGTACACACCCTATGGCAACACCTGATTGGCCACTTGCAGCCAGTTGGGTGTTACTATAGGTGAGGATGTCATCATTCATTTATTCTGTAGTGGAAAACTAAGTGGATGGTTATATAGCAACTAACAAAGTTAAGTGATCTAATTCACCTAACAGCACACAACACACAACAATACAGAGGAACACTGTTAAGAGATGTGGGGGGGAAGTACAGGGGCTGCTGGATGGTGGTAAATCTGATGGTGCTCTGGGAATTTGACCACTGTCTCAGCTGTAGAAAGTTCCAAGCCATGAGGGCAGAGCTGGAAGCAGCAAGGGGTGAGATATGCTACATGAGTGCTGCAGATACTAGGCCACGTACGAAAGCCATTGCCAGAGCTCCACAGAGGTTTATTCAGGCCAGATCTAGAGATGGGACAGTATTTTGTGGATAAAGTGAAAGGGGAGATGGACAGTGACACCTATAGAACCTGGGTTGTGCGTAGGCAGCAGGTTCATCCCATTCAAAAAGTCACAGCAAGTCGGTCTCAGACAGCTTGAAGCACTCTCAGAATTCCACTGCTAGGTCATTGGATTGCATTATATAGCTTTATTTCATAGAGATAAAAACAGACAGCAATTACCCCAGTGTCAACATCGTGCACATGTACAAATATGCTTCTTATGGCATAAGTCACATCACATCATGTTCTCTTGCCTTTTAAGGCCTCAGGCTTAAAGTGTTAGTGTATAATTACTATTAGACATAAAGTGCAATAAACTAGCATTTATTTTTGTACAAAGGTGCATAACTATATGTTGAAGCATTTACATTAATATTTGGCAAATCAAGGAACAATGAATGCCATCAGTTAATTCCAGAGCACCAAATATTCATAATAAAAGCAGTGGAGGGGTTGGGGAAGATGAAGAGAAGGGAAGGGAAGAAAAGGGAAAGGAAGGGAAATATGCAGGGTTACATACTTTTATATATATATATATATATATATATATGACAGGATACAACCTAGGAGCTCCCCAAGTGGGCTGTGGCAACCCAGCGGGGTTGGGCTGAAACATTCCAGATGCACTCAGTTATGCTGGAATGAGTTCAAACCAGTGACCATGGAAGAAGTGAGTGGGGTGATCTCAAGAGCTACAACCAGCTTATTGTGAACTTGATCCAGACCCGTTTTGACTACTGGTGAGCTGTATCTGGTATCTGGGCCTGGTGTTCACTGGAATTGTGTGGTACTCCAGGTTGGAGGGGGTCTTTCCAGCTGAATTGAAAGATTCCCTGGTGAAGCCCTTTCTGAAAAAGTCACCTCTAGACTGGGAGATTCTGGTGAATTACCAACTGGTCTCTAACATCTCCTTTTTGTGGAAGTCCCCTACTTTCCTGCGGTACATTGAGACCAGGTTCTGCAGCAAGATTACCATTTGCTACAGAACTTCTGTGGCGGTAGTCTGTAATTTCTGTGGAAGTTTTGTAGCACTAACAAACTACCACATCACAGTGTCAGCTTGTCATCCTAACTTCACATCCATGGCAATGGTTATAGCAATCAGGATGGGGGAAAGCACAGCAACACTGGTTGAAAAAATAACAGACTTGTAGAAATAATTTTATGCCTAAAAAGGCAAAAAAAAATCTATTCCTTAAGGCCCTAACCTATTGCATAAATGAAATATGCAGAGGGGACCTTATGAAATAAAAAAGGAATTTCTATTCTCATGCTGTCTATACCATTCATGAGGTCCCCACTGTGTATCAATTATATATTTATATGCAATTTGTAACATATATATAAGTGTGTTAGTGCAGGGTGAACAAATATCACCATACCTGATGTGCTGTATCACCACCTCTGGCAGCGGGAGCTGTGGTAGATAAGTGACTATTTATTTCTGTGGCAGAATGCAGCCATTTCATTAGTTAATGTATGATGTTATAGCAATGATAATATCACATTCTGAGCATAGAGGGGTTTGGGATATAAAAAGAGGGGAAGAGGATCAGGTTCTAAGGACAAATGGAAATATTAATAAAGAATCACCAAGGAAAATGATTTTTGCAGCACTGCAGAAGTTCTGTAGTAGGTTGCAGGTTCTGAGCAAAATTCTGCAGCCACAGAATTGTAGGGGCCTTGGTTATTGAGAAGATGGTTGTGTTGCAGCTTGAGGCACACCTCATAGCCTTTGACATCTATAAGCTTTTACAGTCTGGTTTTAGATCTAAGGATAGCATGGAGACTGCACTGGTCAGGGTACATAATGACCTTCATAGGATAAGGGATAAGGAGCGTGCCAATTTCCATCTTCCTTGATCTCTCTCTCTCTCTCTCTCTCTCTTTCTCTCCAGTTTTTCACACAGAGGATATGGGCTGTTCTTGCACTGACTGAGTGAGTATGTAGCACACACAGGCAGTCGTTGGCTAGTTTGAGTCCTTTTGTGTTGGGGACTTTCTCTTGACTCCCAATGCCAATGGCCTTTCTGAGTACCACCAGGAGCTGGTCCTCTTGCCCATTCTGTTCACAGTGTACATGCTGCCCCTTGGAGGGATCATAAGGTGTTAAGAATTGGGGTTTCACTGTTTGATACTCAGTTGTACCTGTCATTTGTGTTAGGTAAGTCTGGTGTGGAGGGCAAGCTAAATAAATGCTTGGAGGGCTGGCTCACAATGCCAGTGGCTGAGGTACGAAAGCAAGTTTGGGCCACCAGTAGCTCAAGCATTCCATAGGATGCTCTCCTCTACCAGGGAGGGAGGACTATGTGCTCTGCTATGACACTGCTACCTTGGTGACCACAGGTGGCATTTCTGCAGAGCAGTGATGGGTAGGCAGAGCACTGCCAGACCAGGATGTCTGCACACTTCTATGCAGATATCCATCTGGTGGGAATACAAAGGGAAGGTAGCACTGGTTACTGGAATCTGTTATGCACCAAAGCAAGCTTTCTGGGTAACAAAATGCCTGAACATCAAGCACTAATGGCAGAGTATAATGTAGGGCTGGTGGCTGTCCCAGAGACATGGGCAAACCAGAGCCACCAGTGGGACATGTCCATACCAAGATATGCATTGATTCAGGAGGACAGGTCAGAGGTCAAGGGAGGTAGGGAGGCACCACTCTATGTAAGGGACTTGAACCACAGAAATAAATAAGCTGGATGTCTCTGGAGGTTCACAGTGTTTGTTGGCACTAGTAGCCACAGGGGAGGAGAAATAAATCAGGGTGGGAGTAAGTTTACAGGCCACCATACAAGAAACAGGGGGAAGACAGAAAACTAGGGTACATTCAGGAGATGGCATGTTAGTCAGGGGAAGCAGTGATAACGGCAGACTTCAACATACCAGACATGGACTGGAAAGCCCAGTTTTGGCAAGTGCAAGAAATCAACTTCTAGTAGAGGCATGCTAAGAAGTGTCCCTTGCAGAACTGGTTCAGGACCCTACAAGGGAGGGAACACTATTGGACCTGGTGCTCATGGGAAATCAGTGGGCCCAAAAGTCAATATTCTAGGGACCACTGGTGTTGAGCAACCACATGACAGTAACAGAACATTAAAGGTGTGGGACTTCAGAAAAGCAGACTTTAAAAGGATGCAAAGGACACTTTGGGGTTACATTTGGGGAATAATGGAGATAGATGTGGAGGAAAAATGGGAACTATTCAAGGTAGGTATACTAAAGACTGAGGAATGCTATATTGAGATGATTAACAAGAGGAGAAAAGCAAGTGACCCAATGTGATTCATGTCATATATGATGGAAGCAGTGAGGGCAAAGAGGGAGGCATTCAAGAAATAGAAGGGGAATCAAACAGAGAAGGATAGGAAGGATTATTTAAGAGCAAATAGGGAGACCAATAGGATGTTTCTAAATGTTAAGCTGAGACAGAGCTAAGAATTGCCACAGGACCTAAGCTGGGGGGCAAGTTGTTATTCAAGTAAATCCAGAAGAAATGCAAAATCAGGGAGGGTATCATGGATATCAATATACCAGACATGGACTGGACCAGCCCAGCAGCTGCTTCATCCAGGAGTCAACATATCCTAGATTCCATACAGGGGGCAGGTCTCAGGCAGTTAGCACTCGATCCCACTAGAGACAGGGTAGATATGGACCTAGAACTGACTAATGGTGACTGAATCACAGAAGTTCAGATAGGTCAACTGGGGTCAAGCAACTACCACATAGTGTGGTTTTACATGGGGACAGGAACACAGTCAAGTCACACAAAGGCAAAGGTCTTAGATTTCAGAAGGGTGGATTTTGCTAAGATAGGGAGATGTATCAAAGAAACCCTGCCTAGGATGTAGGTAGGAGGGGGAGTTGAGAAGCAGTGGGAATACCTAAAAGGAGCCATAGAGTAGATGATGAACCAATACATCAGCTTGGTAAACAAAGGCAAGAGAAAGAGGAAACCACTATGGTTCTCAAAAGATGTGACAGACAAAGTAAGGGCCAAAAGGGTGAGTTTCAAGAAATATAAGGAGACTCAAAAGGATGAAGACAGAGAGGTGTACCTAAAGTGTCTAAGGAAGCGGGAAAAACCATTAGAAGTGCAAAGGCACGGATTGAGTAAAGATTAATGCAGGGTTGGGGTAGTCAACTCAATGGGGCCAGGTGAACTACACCCTAAGATATTCATGAAAGCATTCAAAGTAATAGCAACTCATCTTGCAGATATTTTCAACTGCTCATTAGCTACAGGGATGGTACCCAAGGAATAGTGGAAAGTCAGTATGGTCCCTCTGCATAAAAGTTGAAGGAAGGATTAGCCTAGTAACCTCACAGAACTCCGACTGATGTCTATAGTAGGAAAGATCCTTGAGGCCCTACTACAGGAAAGGCTGGTAAACTTCATAAAGAAAATGGGTTACAGGATGACAGGCAGCATGGTTCCCCATGAGGAGGTCATGCCATATCAACCTAATGGTGCTCTTCGACTGGGTGAGTAAGGCAGCTTACAAAAGACAGGCAGTTGACATATTGTACCTGTACTTCAGCAACACTGACTTAGTATCCCATAGGAGGTTACTTAAAAAACAGGGAGAAGTAGGGTGGAAAAACAGACAGACACTTGGGTGGAGAGCTGGATGAAGTGGAGAACTTAGAGGGTAATGATAAATGGCAAGGTTTTGGATGTTGAAGATGTTAATAGTGAGCTGCTGGTCAGGCTATGTCCTGGGCCCCATCTTCTTCAACACTACCCCATCATCTACAACATTGTCCTTGCCATGTACTTGAATTTTCCCTCCTCTAATATACATATGATGTAATATTGCCTCTTATTGTGAAAACCTTAGTTATAATGTTTGTAATTTGCCTACCATTTGCACAAAATATTGTAATTTGTACACTTGTTAATTTTTTTCTGCTTTTACTATGCCTGATTACCTATGTGACTTCAACTGCTTTGTACACAATATCTTGTACAGATTATTTCTTTACTACTTGTCTATTATAGAATTCATTGTATTTTCTGTATGCTTTTTCATTTTTTACTCTCCTGGGTCATACCTGAATATAGGCATATATCATGTCTAGCGTACTTATCAGTTAATAAAAACAAATAAACATAGAAACATAGAAGTTGACGGCAGATAAGGACCGTAAGGCCCATCCAGTCTGCCCATTTCTTTTTCTACCTTATAAATGTGCCATCGGCCATTGCTCTGCCAGTGGCCTATCTATTCATACTCATTTGTATTGCTCCCTTATGCCTATCCCATGCCCGTTTGAAGCCCTGCACTGTATTCATAGCCACCACTTCTTGAGGTAAGCCATTCCATGCATCCACCACCCTTTCTGTGAAAAAGAATTTCCTCACATTCCCCCTTAATCGGACCCCCTCTAATCTCATGCTGTGTCCTCTTGTCCTGCTATTTTTATTATATTTAAACATGTTAGACTCTTTCACCTTGTTAATGCCCTTAGGGTGTTTGAATGCCTCGATCATATCACCTTTCTCCCTCCTTTGCTCAAGGGTATACATATTGAGCTCTGTTAATCTGTCCTCATATGTCTTCTGATGCAGTCCCTGCACCATTTTGGTTGCCCTTCTCTGGACTGCCTCAATTTGGTTAATGTTCTTGTGAAGGTGTGGCCTCCAATACTGCACGCAGTACTCCAGATGGGGCCTAACCAGTGTCTTGTAAAGAGGGATTATTACCTCCCTCTTATGACTTGTGATACCCCTACTAATACACCCTAACACCCCCGAGCCTTACCTACTGCTTTAGAGGTCTGCTTGGATGATTTCAGGTCATCAATGATGATGATGCCCAAGTCTCTTTCTTCCTTTGTGACTGCTAGCAACCCTCCCAGCCTATAGGTGGCTTCAGGGTTTCTCTTGCCTATGTGCATGATCTTGCACTTCTTTGCATTAAATCCAGTTGCCACTCTTCTGACCATTTTGCTAGTTTATCCAGATCTCTTCTCATTCTGCCCACCCCATCTGGATCATCTACTCTGTTGCAGATCTTGGTGTCATCTGCAAACAGACAAGCCTTACCCTCTAGTCCATCTGCAAGGTCACCGATGAAGATGTTGAAGAGGACTGGCCCAGGACTGATCCCTGAGGTACCCCACTTGTGACTTGCATCTCTTCTGACTGTATACCATTTACCACCACCTCTGTTTTCTGCTCACAACCAGTTTGCCACCCAGTTAACCAACTTCTGACCCACCCGAGCCTACCCAGCTTATTTATCAATCTTCTATGTGGAACAGTGTCAAAAGCTTTGCTGAAGTCAAGGTAGGCGACATCAACTGCTCCCCCTTGGTCCAACACTCTGGTTACCCAGTCAAAGAAATCTAAGAGAGTAGTTTGACAGGACCTTCCTTTTGTAAACCCATGCTGTCTGGGATCCTGTGCCCCTATGGATTCCAGGTGTTGCACTATCCTTTCCTTAAGGAGTGCCTCCATAATCTTGCCCACTACTGAGGTAAGACTGACTGGTCTGTAGTTCCCTGCCTCCTCCCTGCTACCACTCTTGTGGAGCGGAATCACATGAGCCCTTCTCCAGTCTTCTGGGACCTCTCCTGTGCTCAGAGACTCACTAAACAGTTCTGATAATGGCTCTGCTAGTTCCACCTTTAGCTCCTTAAGTACCCTGGGATGTATGCCATCAGGTCCCATTGCCTTATCCACCCTGAGCTTAGCAAGCTCTTGTAGGACCCTTTCTTTTGTGAAGGGAGTAGTGCTCACCTCCCTCCCCCCTGTGTCCATGATGCTGAGCTGTGGGTCCTGCCCTACCTTCTCTTCAGTAAATACTGAGCAAAAGTATCTATTTAGGATAGATGCCTTTACAAGGTCCTCTTCCTCACATGCTCCCTTTTCTCCATTAAGCTTAGCAATACCCCTCTGGACTTTCTCCTTTCACTAATGTATCTATAGAAAGTCTTGTCACCTTCTTTTACTGTTCATGCTAGTGTTTCCTCAGTTTGGGACTTTGCCTGCCTTACTGCCTTCCCTGCTTCCCTTAGGGCAGTTTGGTATGCCTCCCTATCTTCATCCCGCTGTGTTCCTTATATTTCCTGAAGGCCAGCCTTTTGGCTCTGACCTTTCTGCTACTGTATTTGAGAACCAAAGTGGTTTCCTTCTTCTTTTGCACTTCCTTTTCTGCCTAACACAATGGGATGTTGCTTCAAGTATTGCATCCTTAATGCTTGCCCACTTTGCCTGTACCCCCTCACCTGTGTTTCTTTTTGCAGGGCTAGCTTAACTCTGTTGGCCATCTTATCAAAGTCAGCTCCTCTGAAGTCCCATATTTTTGCCTTGGAATGGGATGATTTAGATGTAGTAGCTAAACTGAACCATACCATGTGATGGTCACTGGTCCTCAGGTGACCTTCTACCTGGAGATCTGTGATCCCTTCCCTGTTAGTCAGTACTAGATCTAGGATAGCCCTGTCTCTTGTGGGTTGCTGTACCAGTTGTTTGAGGCCCTCCCCCTGCAGGGAATCCACTATGTGTCTAGTTCTGGCAGAAGTTCCTGCTGGTATTGACCAATCTGTATCTGGCATGTTGAAGTCTCCCATTATCAGAACCTCCCCTTTAGCTGTCATGTTTTGTATATCTTCTAACAGTAATGTGTCTATGTCCTCCCCCTGGTCTGGGGCCTGTAGACAACCCCAGTTCTTATGGCTGTCCCATTTCCTGTTTCCAGGGTGACCCACAGTTCTTCTGGCTCCTTATGTGTATTCTGAATTTCTGTAGATTTGATATTTTCATTGACATACAGGCCACTCCTCCCCTTTTGCACCTCGGTCTCTTCTGAACAATGCATAGCCAGGTACTGAAGTCTCCTAAGTGTGGTTACTGGTAAACCACGTCTCACTAATTGCTACTATGTCCAGTTTAGCCTCTGACATTATTGCCTGCAGGTCTGGGATTTTATTTCCCAGGCTGTGAGCATTTATATACATGATTTTCCATTGGCCAGATTTCGGTCTCGTTAGTTGTTTGGTGAGGTTTGGCATTACCCTTGTGTTGTATGGGAGACAAACCTTTTTCTTACCTGGTGATGCAAATGAACTGCAAACATGCTGAATCCCTGTTTGACCACTAGCTGAGGGGGGCGGGGGGTTCTTCCCATTCGACGTATGGGGTGCTGCACCCCCTTCCCATTTGCTAGTTTAAATATTCTGCAAAGACAACAAACTTCTGCCCCAATGCACTGACTCCCTCCTTAGTCAGATGCAGTCCATCAAATTTAAAGAACTTTCTCTCCTAGAACTGTTGCCAGTTCCCTACAAATCTGTGTCCTTTTTCCTGGCACCAGCCCTTGAGCCATGTGTTTAGCTCCCCTATCTCCCCTTCTCTGACCTTCCGTCCATCTGCTTCCCTCTCCCAGACTGGCAGAATCTCAGAGAAGGAGATGCCGGACGAAATGGATTATAGTTTGTCACCCATCCTGTTCAGGTGTTCCTTGTAAATAAATAAATATATAAATTAACATATTCATTTGCAACATACTAGTGGGCATAGAGAGAATCTCTTCACAGATAACACAAAGATCTGCACAAAGGTGGACATCGAGGAGTCGATAAGAACACTAAGACAGGACATACCGAGACTGTTTAAAGGGTCTATAGCAAGATCTGGCAGCTAAGCATCAATGCAAAACATGTAAAGCCATGCGAGTCAGTAAAAGCAAACTGAGAACACAATACTCAATGGGTGGGGGAGTGATGGTGGAAAGCACACGTGAGTAATGACACCCAATGTGACTGGCTGCTCTGTAAATGAAGTCAGCCAGCACTACAAAGGGTATAAATTAAACTGAGTGCATGTTGAATAAAGATTGCCAGAGGCTGCTAAGAGTCTTGTTTCTCAACAGACAGAATTTGACAGACTGTCCTTGTGAAATATTGAATGAGAAGATTTTGCTTTACTGATAAAACTGATATTACTCTACAGTTTGTATTTAAAGTTGTTACTCCTTGGACAAAAACAAAGTGTTCTATAAATATTCATTGAATGAATAAACTAAGCATATTTTATAAGGAAGAACTGACTTCTTATATCTTTGTGTCTTTGTGGTAGAGGTGTAGTATATTATTCATTTGGAAGAAACACAAAGTGCAATCATGGGACTTTGTTCATCCACTAGGTAACTGTTATAGCCAGGTGCAAGTTCTTAGCCAGAGTTGCACAGAGTGGGTGCTGGTGGCAGCTACTGTTCATGGACTAAAATGCTCATACATTGGTGAGTGACTGGGCTTTGTGGAGTCTGCAAACTAAAGAATAACGAGGAGTAACTCGTCGTAGACTTTTTTTGGTGGCAATGCAGTGGGGCTGGAATTTTCTTCACGGTCAGAAGACATTTAGCAATGAATATAGCTGTGGAATCAAAACTCTGCAAAAATTGTGCACACATAGGCAATAATAAATACAGAACTAGAGGCTTTAAAGCTGCAGTTGGAGCATGCCAAGCTCAGTAGTGGAAACAGGGGGCCTGAGAGAATCAGTACTGTGAATGAGATTAAAAATCTGATTCAGTTCAAGGAGCAAAATGTATGTATGCATGTATGTATGAATGGATGTATTTATTAAATTATTTATTTATTCCAAATGTTTTACTGGGAAAGACATACTGAGCTGATAACAGCTTGTTTTTCAGATGCATCCTGTGGAGAGGAAATGGAAAATAGTACAAAAGGGGAAGATATTAAATAGAAATTAACAGTACAAAAAATAATAGCACACACAAGCAACATATCATAACATAACACATCAAAAGGTACACAGTCTAAAACACTGCAAGGCAGGCTGACCTGCTGGCACAGCAGTTAGAGTTCCACTCGTGACACCAACGACCCAAACTCGAGAACAAACCCAGCAGTCACAGGGCTGGCAGGGGGGAGGATTGAGCATCTTAATGACTGCTCTCCTTCTCCAGGGGGGAAGGTGGGTTGAGTGTCCCATGTTACATTGACCCCTAGCAGAGGCTGGGGTGCTTCACAAATCACCGGTGCCTACATTACTGAGGGGAGGAACAGACACAGGAGTCATTGCACATTCCTTCCCTCCAGGGGATTGTTCTACCAAAAAATAGGCTGCCCTCCTCTATGATGCTCCACCTTGGTGCCTGTTTGCTACCCCACCCTGCCAAAGATTGATCAACGTGAGTTCCACTGGTGTGAGTCCCAGTTCTGCGGCCTCATCCTGGGGGCCAGCCATGGGGTTCCTTCAGTAGGGACACCTATCACAGCCCCGACTTCAAAGTTCGCAGATCCCAGGACTGGTTGATGGACCACCAAGTATGGGGCAAGCCTGGGATCTGGATCACCAGATGATAAGTAGGGGGTGATCAGGGCTCCTTGTGGGGCTGAAGTCTGGGAAAGGGTGGGCCATAAAAAAATATATAATAAAAAAAATACTACAAGGCAAAACAGTACATAGAAACACAGAAATATAGACAATGCCGGCAAAAAAATAACAATGGTCCATTCATTTTGTCAATGGTTCACTATCTATCGATGGGACCTAATTGTCATCTACAGTACTAACCCTCAGTTTCCTCCCCATATTCTCCTCCCTGCTACTATTGCACTGAGTAGCAGTTCAACAAGTACAACAAGGTACATGTGGTAGCAAAAACTAAGCTTGGTTAGGCAAGGGGCAAATTACCTGACTAGGCATAGTGTGGGGGGGGAGAGCAAAATGGCCAGGGCACTCTGTGTAGTGGAGAAGAGGGACAATTAAGGTAAGGGGTCATGGACAGATGTAGGTGGAAGTAGGAGAATCATGAAGAAGAGACTTAAGAGGCAATGAAGAAGGGAATCAAGGAAGACCAGATAGATGTGGGAGTGAGGACCAAAGTTTAAGAAAGTGATTGGAGAAGTCAGCTTATCCAGCGGTAGATGGAATACAAAAGGGAATGGGAAACATTGCTGTGGGGAGGGTAAGAGGGAGAGCAGATAGGAGGGAGGTAAAGTATTAAGGAAGGGAACCAAACCAGAATTTGGTATGAAGGAAGCACAGTGGGAAAGGTTCTGGCATCAAGGGAGGGGAAGGCAGGTGAGGGAAAGGACAGAATAGATTGTGCAGTGGTGAGTATGATGGAGACAGTCTAAGGCAAATGGGGTTTGCAAGTTAAAGGACAGACTTCATTGCCCCAGTGCCCCACCCAGAATCAGAATAATCCTCAGGGAAGGGAGGCCAGCAGGGAGAGGGAGGGAGGGGGAAGAAGGGAGAGACCAGGGGTGGGGAAGGGGAAGACCTGGACTGATGACTAATATTGATGGATAGTGGAAGAAGCTCAGGATGGTGATGATGAGTCATGAGTGACATCATGGGAATGGTGGGAGCTACAGATGCAGGGGGAAGAGGTGTCAGGCTAAGGGGAAAAGGGGAAGGCCCAAGATTTAAGATATTTAAGCAGTTGCAAATAAGGGATCTGCCTATTTTCTGCTACTTTCAGAACAGCACATCAGATTGGCAATTGATAAATTTCCATAAGCTTTCATTAGTTGCAAAAAATTGCTGAAGTCAGAACATCTGTTAATTTAGAAAAACTCCTGTGGGGTGAATGATACAGATGGCCTATAAGCATGTGGCGCCAGGTAAGAAAGAAGGGAGTTACAGACATCTGGGGGGCTTGGTGCTTGTATGTTTGGCCACTGGTGGGGGAGATAAGCAAGGCATCGCAACACAGTGTGACTTTTGTAACAAGTGGTGGTTTTCTGTTGAGGGCAGAAAAAATGGAATGGGACAGTGGGCTTGTTTGGTCAGCGAGAAGGTGTCTGATTTCAGAGTAGGCCCATGCCAAGTGCAGGAGTAGGGGGTACCATGGTCTGAAAGTGGTGAGGGCTGCAGCGTGATAGAGGAGGCATCTCTTTTGGGATGGTTTCCCCTACAGGGGTGACTCTCATAGCGACTGGCGGTTTGTTTTTTCCTTTTGAGGGTGGATTAAAAAGAAGGTTATGGAGGGCTTGTTGGATGGCAAGAAGTTGCCTGGTTCAAAGGAGGCCCATGCTAAGCACAAGAGTTTGAAGGTGGTGAGGGCTGCAGCATTTGCCGATGAGGCAACTGTGGGATTGTTCCCCTACATTTGTTACTGAGGGGCACTACAGTAATGGGACCATGCAGGAGACAGGGTGACTAGGGGCACAATCAAATGCTGTTTTTGGCCACCCCCAGCTTGGCTTACAAGAACCTAGTTTTTTTTGTTCTGGGGAGAGAATGGGATTGTTGGACGGGGAGAAGGAGTTGAGAGCGGTGGATGTCCACACCAAGGGCAAGAGAAAAGGGGCGAAGGCCATAGAGTGGTGGACGGAGGTCTTTTTGTTCATTTGTCTGGCATGGGGAAGGGTTCTACAGTACAGCTCCATGATGAAGGGATAGGTGGGAGCTTTATTACATAGGATGGGACACCATTGCTGGCCTCCCTAGATTCAAGTGAATCTAGGGTTTTGTGCATGTGGTGAGCTGTGGTTTTACTTAGCTGTGCAACTCGGCAGTGGCAACACAAAGGAAGTGCTGGGAGCACCAAAAAATGGTGCCCATGCTGGGTGATGACAAGAGCATTGTAGGCTGGTAATGAGTGGCCCACACACTACTCAAACAAAGGCCACAGATCAATTTATTGAATGGAAGCAGGAGGGGGCAGGACATTTAGCATGTGGGGAACTGCCTTAAATGCAGGGGGAGGGTGAGACAGGGGGTTGACCATGTTCCAGAGTGGGCTTTCTGGACGGTGGAAGGCTAGAGGCCTGGGGACCAGCCATATAGGGCAACCCTGGGGCTGCCATCCTGACCCTCAGGGCAGTGGTTCAACTGGGTATTGGATGGGAACAGGAATGCCAGCTGGGGTTGAGTGTTTTCAAGGCAGTGGGATATTTAGGGCAATAGTTGGTATGTTTGGTGGAGGAGAGATTTAAAAAAAAAAATATGTACGGCTTCCACCATTGCTTGCTAGGTGGATAATGCTATGGGGATAGGAAGGCCACCTAACCGGAAGCATGGCACACATTTAGAGAGCAAAATGGAAGGGCTTTGAACAGCAATGAGACATTTCCAGTACTGCAGTGTAAAAGGTGATATCCCTCATGCTACCCAAGGAGTAGCCCGAGAGGAGGTGCGGAAGGGAGAATACGACAGGCTGGGATGCATGGCCTGGCACAGCATGGCCTCAAGAGGGCCACAGAGCATGGAGAAGAACCCATGAGCACACAGGGAGGCACAGGCAATGAAGGGAATGCCACAGGTCCTGGGACCAGCCATTAGCTGGGAAGAAGTATAAGGTCAGAAAGGGTGGGGGGAATAAAATAAAACAAAACAAAAAATATCCGTATAAATAAAAATACATCCATGGGCATCTAGATAAATACATAAAACCGGGAGGGGGGCGTGCTCATCCACCCTAAATAGGGCTGGGGGGTAATTCGAGTAATATGAGAGTGGACAAACACCAGAGGGAAGTGAGTGGAGCACACAAGAAGGGACCTAGAACTGAACTGTAACAGAACTAACAGGCTAACTTGTGTTTTGCAGCATCTTTCACTCAGGGTACAGCCGACAGCCATGCACCCAGGAAGAGCAGACCATTCAAGGAGGATGCATACAGTGTCATACTGGATTTGGCAGAGAAAGCCAATAAGGTATGGGAGCTGGTGGAAGGAATGGAACCAGACAGACAAGGTGAGAAGTGGAAGGCGGATTGTCACAGGAGAGAGAAGGGTGGTAAGCAACCTCCTCTGCAACCAAGGAGCCCCAGGCAGCCCCCCAGGCCAGCCAGCCCTGATAAGGCAGTCCTGGAGCTGACACTCGCCCCTCTTCCCCCTCTGCCCGTGTTTCTGCCTATCCTAGTTCCAGAGCCAGCCCCAGCTCCACAGCCTCAACCTGCAACACTGCAGAATCTGGTGCCTCCCATCATGCGGCTGCCGGCAACACCCAAGGTCCCTGCACCAGGACTGGCTCCTGGCCCTGAACCAGAGCCTCAAACAGGTAGTTAATGTAGGTGGTATCACAAGAGAATTTATTGAACAAATGATCACCTCTATGGGGGATGATGGCCTTGGACAATTTGAAAAAGCATTGTCAGAGATAAGGACTGGGAAGGAGACACACACATGGGTAAGAAAAAAAAAAACCCTAGCATGGTGGGGGCAGGAACAAGAGAAATTGGCTCATCAGGGATGAGGATAGGTGAGCACATCCCCATAGTCACAAAAGTAAAGATATGGAAAGGGGAATATGTAGACATATTAGTCCTTGTCAGTAGGGAGACAGTCATCAAGTATGACGGAACAGAGAGTATAGGTAAGAGTGAGATGGCAGCCGCAATGGTGCTACTGGGAAAAAAGGAGGAGGATAAATTCATGAAGGGTAAGACTTGGGATGCTTGGTTTGTCGATTTTGCAACGTACTTGGTAACAGCGATGGAGAAGAAGCCAGAGCTACGGATACCACTGATCACTTATTCTTTGATTATTCACAGAGCGAAAGCAAGGGGGGGGGGCTTGCAGTTTATACTGTAAACTGTCATTCACAAAGTTTGTGAATGAAAGCTTACAGTACACACTGCAAGCCCCTTGGTTGACAGTGTTGACCAATGGTATTGCAGTGCTTATTGTAAGCTGTCATTCAGTGACAGCTCAGCTGGTGGGCAGCCGTGGAGGTGAGTGGGTGGGTTTTTCTGCCCACTGGCTTCATTGGCCATGCTGGGATGGGGGAGCGGGGTGGGGTGTGGGTGCCTCAGTGGATGGGTGTGAGGGTGGGGGTTCCACTGGACTACCAGGGAAATATTGAGATTCCAGTTCTATGTTATGATCGGGGCTGGGAACGGGGCCACTGGACTACCAGAGATAATCTTTTGTAACAATATTTCCACTATGATCAGGTACAGGGCAGGGAAGGGGGGCCACTGGACTACAAGGGGAAATTATTTTTAACAATATTTATGCTACGATCAGGTTCGGAACAGGGAAGGGGGACACTAGACTACCAGGGATAACAGGGAATTGTACTGTTTCCTCTAACTTCAGGGATTCGGGGGCCAGCCACCCAGGGGCTGACAGCTGCTGCATTATGCTGTGCAGTACAGCAGCTCACCTGTGGGTGGCTATGACAGAGGCATGGTTATTCCATGCCTAACTTTGTGTGGCACATCTCCAAGATGTGCGGGCAGCTGCGCTGCACGTCTCAACTGAATATCAAGATGTGCCTCACATGCAAGGGAACGCCCACTCCGTATGTGCCACACACATTATCTTTGTACTGTGGTGCATCTGGAACTGTGCAGTGCAGCCCTTCCCTTTGAATATGGCCCAGGGGCACATTTCAGAGATGCGCTGGTGCAACTCAGTTGTGCCTGGTGCATCCCTTTGAATATCTGGGCCATTATGTATAATGATGATTTCCAAGAGCACCATATTGCATAAACAATAAAGGCAGTAACAGATGAAATGAACTGGTGAATGTTGACCATTTGGTCGCATTTGGGGTAATTAAACTTTTTCCCCTGCTGGCAAAATCTGAAAACATTGCAGTTACCACAATGAAACATCCCTGGTGGTTTTATTTGCAACCATATACGGTTATCAGTTGGTGTCTCTGCAAATTCACTTTTAATCAGTTTATCTTTGATTCTCATGCTCTTTCTAAAGGTAACTATTGGTTTCAGGCCAATAGCATTTGCTAGCACTGGATTATTCAACAATACAGACTAATATTTATGTATGACTCCGCCAATTTTAATTGATAAATAGTTATATTCTGTGCTGAAACACACTTGTTCAGTTGCCACTTGTTTTTTTTGGGGGGTGAGTAGAGTATTCCTATCAGTGTTAGTTGCCCTAATGTACAGTATGCATCTTCTAGGACCTGTTTACCATACCCTCTTTCAAGAAACATACTTTTAAGTTCCTCTTCCTGGCTGTTGAATTCTAAAAGTTCAGTGCAATTGCATCATAATCATAAAAATTGGCTAAAGGAAATTGATTCCTTGAGTTTCTTAGGTTGGTTACTGCTAGCCAATAAATAGCTATTGGTAGCAGTACTCTTTCTGAATCATTTTGTACTAACAGCAGTGCTAGTGTGTAAGGACATAAAAGTGATGTCCAGGAAATCAATACTCAAAGGATGAATGACGTGTGGCGTTTTGGTATTAGATCTGCCCCTGGACCCCTTACATTCTCCAATATTCTGCTTTCCCATTTAGTGCTTCTGCAATAGTCGACTGATGGTACAGAACAAACTGAGTCGGACACACAAAATAATAAACACAATTAGGTTTATTCAGGAACATAAGCAGGGACATCTCATCAGCACAAAGTACAGACTCAGACTGACTAGAACAGGAATTTGGGGTTTCCAAGCCCCTGCTGGCAAATAATTAGCATACCACATGTCCAGACTCTGGCTGGAACATTACTGTTCCTAGTTAAAGGGGCAGCAGCTAATTTTAAGCCCCATGCTTAACCTGTACTCCACATCACCCCGGGGACTGTAAATGTGAGTACCACTCAAACAAGTAAAACCATTGTTATGCATTAAACTACATAAGAATTAGCAAAACCTTTGTAAACATTAATATAACTTTTATTAAAGTATTAAGAACACTTTTAATTGATTGATTTGTTGAAAAACCACAGTACTTAGCTGCAGGGGAGGGGAGGAAAGAATCCGGACTACACTGATGGCCAGTCAGTGTAATGCCAGGAAAGTGTGGACACCATAGCACTTGAGGCTTGGCCATGCCACAAGTGCTAAAGTGCAGGGAAGGGGAAGGGGAAGGAAAGAAAGGGAAAGGGGAGCAACAAGAATTACCCAATGCACTTTAATTATATGAAGTATTGCCACACAATATTATGTCTAACTCCAGGAGAAAAAAATGGTTAGTGCAAAGACAGTAAATTCTGCAAACAGTAGATACAACAATTATGTGGATTATGAAAATGCAAGAATAAATACGCAGACATAGTTATAAAGCAGACAAGAATTGGCCACTAAGTCCAAATTTAAAGGTCACAGTTTTTTGTGACTTTTGAAGTCAGTTGGAATGGACTTGTGTGTGGATTGGAACAGTACCTGACAGGACGAGGCCAGGTCAGAAAAAGGGACCGATGAGTTCTGTGAGCTGTCATAACCACACCATTTTGCCTGATAAGTCCCAGATCCATTGGCATATTTTTTGTGCAATATCATCTCGCTCTGATATACAGGAGAGTTCTAAGAAGAGGATGCATTGGCAGAGGATTCAGAAGTTCCCAGTAGTCCATCAGGCTGAGTTGGCAAAACCAGATCCGGCTGATTGTCAGGACCATGGGGTGGTGGAGGAACTGGTCTCAAATTGTCTGCAGGAAGTTCAGTTTCCGAAAGTATAGCAGGTTCAAGTGCAGCTTCATTACTTGTGGGACTGTGATCATCATGGAGGGTATCATTTAGGTACCCATGTTTCAGTCTGTTGATATGGATTTTATTGTGTACCAGCTTTCCATCGGATTTGCAGAGCAAGCGAACATGCACAGGAGGACACTTTTTCACAATATAGGAGGAACCAGTCCAGGGCGAAGTAGTTTTTTGGCTGTGCCAGGAACTAGGACAAGTTAGTACAAGTATACAATGTCCCCAACAGAAAATGAAGGTTCATGTGACTTGGCTGCTGACATTTTCTGCATTGCAGATCTTCTCTGGCCCAGTGTGTCAACTGCAACATATCTGGCAAGTTCAAGCTGTTCCATCATTGGAATGATGGATGAAGCTGCCTTGGGGACCTCTAGCAGCAAGAGATCCTTGTCCAGAGGTGTTCTTGGGTGACATCCACCTACTATAAAAAATGTTGTATACTCTGTACTGTCGACACAAGGGCTGGTACTGTAAGCAAATTGAATGAAGGGAACAAAACTATCCCAAGTGTCATGAGTCTCATCCAGGTAATTGGACAGTGTATTTAGAAAGGTAGACATCATTCTCTCATAGTGTCCATTGCATTGTGGATGATAACTGGTTGTGTGAATCTTTTTGGTGTCGAGAAGTTTGCATGTTTCTTGCACAATAGTTGAAAGGTAGTTAGTGCTTCTGTCTGAATGCAGGTACACTGGGGTACCATGATGACAAATGATTGTGTTGAGGAAGGCACTTACCACCTTAGCAGCTTTAATGTCTTTTAGGGAGATTAGTTCCAAATACTTTGTAAGGTAGTCCACATAAACAAGAATGTACTTGTTGTCAGAATCAGGGCATGTAGGCAAGGGGCCAAGAATGTCCATGCGGATTCTTTGGAATGGTTCAGTGGCTACAGGCATTTGAATGATGTGTGCCTGTCAGTTTGGCAGGAGGCTTTCTTTGGGAACAGGGTTGGCAGCAGTTGACAAATTGGACAATGTCCTTGTTCACGTGTGGCCAGAACAAGTGAAACCTTGTCTTTTCGCGAATTCTATGGATTCCCACATGACCTCCAGAAAGTGGAGAGGCATGAGTGGAGAGAAGAACTTGATTGATTAGTGAGGCTGGCACCACTAGCTGTACAAGAGTTCTATCCATGCAATGGCCCTTGCCCTCCTTGGTCCAGATGTGAAAAAGCACACCGTCGTTGAGAAGGTATTGTGACATGAAGAATAGGACATCCTGGCGGTGCTTCTTTTGTTGTGATAAGCTTCCAGTCTCTAGACACATGACTATGTCTGCAAGCTGAGGATCAATTCTCTGTTGCAGTTTAATCATCACTAGAGATATATCAGTATTAGAGGTTGTAAGAAGCTCTTCGGCTGCTTGCAATAAGTGAGGATTGGTGCTTTTCTCCATAGAAGCAGTTGGTAGTAGCAAAACAACTTGAGGTGCTGTTGGAGTGTCTACAGGGAGCTCATCTATTGAGTGAAAGGAAGAGCCTGTAAGTAGGATTCTTCATCTGGAGAGAATGATGCAGAGGATACCATCTCCAGCTTACAGCATCGGCATTAAAGTGAACTCGACTTGGTCTGTATTGTATCTTAAAATTGTAGCACTGCAGTATGACCCCATCAGGTGAACTTTCCTACTGGTGCCTTCATTTTGAACACCCATCTGAGGGCAGAGTGATCCACAATAGCTGTGAAAGAGAAGTAGTGAAGGTAACAATCAAACTTCTTTACAGCAAAGACCATGGCTAGGCATTATTTTTCTGTGATGCCATAGTTTTGCTCAGCTGATGAAAGAGAGTGCCAGGCATAGGAAACAACTTGTTCTGTTCCATTTTGGATCTGACACAGTACAGCACCCACTGCAAAAGAACTAGCATCTGTGTAGAGCTTGAATGGTTGGTTGAACCTTGGGTAGGCCAGTACTGAGGAAGAAATATGTTTTTCTTTCAAGGTTTCAAAGGCTGCTTTGCATTCAGAAGTCCATATGTAGTCACACCCCTTTTTGGTGAGAGCGTACAGTGGATTTGTAATCTTGGCATAGTTGTAAATACATTTTCTGTAGTAGCCAGACAAGCCCAGGAAAGAATCTAAGGTCTTTGAGGTTTATAGGTTCTATATAGTCTTTCACTGTGGAGAGCTTACCTAGGTCTGTTGAGATGCCTTGCAAACTGACCACGTGTTCCAGGTAATGGATTTGATGCTGTGAAAAGCAACACTTTTCTGGGTGAAGTTTGAGGTTGGTTTGCCTGAGACATTCAAACACCTCTTTGAGATGCTGGAGGGGCTCTTGGAAAAATCTGCTGAAGACAATAACATTGTTGAGGTAAACTAGGCAAGATTTCCAAGACAGTCTACGTAATATAGCTTCCATGATGTGCTGAAATGTGGCAGGACTGTTGCGAAGTCCCATAAGCAAATGTTTAAACTGGAAAATTCCTAAGTGGCAGCACCAGGCTGTGTATGGGTGTGAAGCTGGATCAATAGTAACTTGATAGAATCCACTCTGAAGATCTAGAGTGGTGAAGTAAGCTGAGCTGGCCACACCAAGGCTCCCTAAGGCATCCTCTGTGGTAGGTAAGGGATGTGCGTCCTGCACCGTGTAGGCATTGAGCTTTCTGTAATCCACCACAAACCGATACCCTTTGTCTTACTTTACCACCAGCAAGCAAGGTGCACCCCAGGAACTTGAAGACTCCTCAATAATGTCCTTTTTAAGCATGTCCTTAAGTCCCCCAGGACTTGTTTTTGCTTGTGTCCCACTTTGTAGGCTCGCTGACGAATTGGCTTTTGATTGGGCTACACCTTGATAGTGTGCTGCAGGATATCACAGCATCTGTGTTTGTCATCAGGGCCAACAAAGACATCTGGATAGTTCTTCAGGAATTCTAGTAGTTGCTGTTTCTCTGCTGGACATGCTGGAAGTTTTGAAGCAGATAGCCACTGACTGAAGGGTATCCCTCTTGAAGCTGTAGTGGTCGTGATGGTACTGACAGGATGAATATTAGTGGAACCAGGCTGAGGTTCGTGCAGAAGCTGAAGCTGGTCCCCTGAAGACAGACAAACAAACTTTCAGATGTTGGCATCCTTGGAGATGACCACTGGTTCATCTGTGAAGTTGCAGCATTTGTGGAGTACTGAGCCACCATACACAGCAGACAAGGTGTTCCCTGGAAGGAGAATGGAGGAATGCAGAGCTGAGAATCCCATGACAATGTCAACAACACCTTGTGGGAGTGGTTCACCTCAAATCTTGGCAATCAAAACCATCTCTAATTTAGGAAGCACAGTGACTGAGTCTTTAGCTGTGAGCTGTCTCCAGGGATCTATTGAAAGTTTGTTTGAGGCAAAATCCTGGATTGCTTTGTGCACTTTGAGACAGACCAGGTCAAGAATCACGTCTGGTTGTAGTTTAGGCACTAGGTAAAATTTAACAGTAGCTGGCTGTGAGCCAAAGTGGAGCTTAAGATGGACCACACCTGTAATAGGTACTGCAGCAGTGCCTGCTGTGATATTGTACTTTAGGTCAGCTGGAGCAACAGTAGGTACATGATGAATAGTTGGATTGTCCAGCATACTGCTGTGGATAATGGAGATTTCTGCTCCAGAGTTGACCAAGGCATGCGTGGACCAATTCCCAATGGTGACAGGGACATAGTTTGCAAGGAGGGGTGACCTGATGACAGGAACATTTGCTCCCTTAGGCAAGATTGTGCCTGACTTAGCAGCTGGAGGGTGCAGTTTGTTTGAGTTACAAGAATCAGTGGGGAGGTCAGTTGCTTTATTTTCCTGCCCAACAAAAGCCCCATGTTTGTTAGGCAGCACTCATTTCCCTGATCCTGGGAGTAGTCGTGATTCTCAGCATTAATTGCACTGCGGTGGATGCCTTGGGCTTTCTTGATTTCTGTGAAAGTTTTTCAGTTTGCGGCAGACCGCAGCAGTGTGACCCCTAAATCTGCACCACTGACAGGTCACTGGCTCCCGTGAAGGTGAAGGTGGCTCAGGTCACTGTGGAGGTGACTGCAGGACATTAACAGAAGTTGTAGGGGAAGCCACAGTACTGGAACGTAAGCTGTTTACAGTTGAGATAAGCTTGTCCATCATTACTTGTTGCTGTTGAACAATAGTTGCAAGGGCAGCCAATTGTGAGGACTGTGGTTCCTGAACAGTGGCAGGCCAGAGCATGGACATAGACTCCTGGGCTAGCCGTGCAGCTTGTATTGTGTCCATCCAGTGGTCGGTGTCTGCTGGATAATATAGGTGCACAATTGCAGAGGTAGTCCCCAGACAAAGTCTGTGATTTGGTCTTTCTCTGATTTTTGCAGACGTTTACACCATGATTCAATGTCCACTATAAATGTGTACAATGATTCAGAGGATAGCATAGTGCGCTTCCTTCCACAGTTGCTGTTCTAACAACCAAGGTGGATGTGCTTGTAGAAAATGGTCCCTGAAGGCGGTATATAGGGTGGTTGCATCCCCTTTTGGCTGGTCTTGAAGTGCATTGAATCACAAGATGGCAGTCCCTCTTAGGAATAAGCATATGGCATTAGAAATTCACAAGGGATGTGTGCAACCATTGAAGGAGACTCAGGCCTGAAATTGCTCAAGTCAGTCAACAGCATCTTCATGGGGTAGTGCTGAGAAAGGTACTGGTTGGGAGCTGGTATGGACCTTTGACCGTGGGGAAATAGCTTTAATATAGACGAGTTCATCCTGAATGACCTGCATAGTGGGCATCCCTTGGGCTGAGAGGGAAGATTGAATATCATGCAGGATAGTTTCAGTTTTGAGACCCCATGCTTTTGAGGCAGGTGAAGGTGGAGCCTTGGAGTTTGCAGTGCTCAGAACGGCATTGTCCTCAGACCTCATGGTCGGAGATGGGCTGTGTGTCACTAACAGAGGTCGTAGGAATGAGTAGGAGTGGTTGACGTGTAGAGAACGAGACATCTTGGAAGAAATAAATTGCCAATAGAAGTACAGTTATTTGTAAGCACTTTTCATCAAATGACATCTTAATAAACAACTTACACTCTATTTTGGTGTTGTCTGTTATTTAAATTAAGTTTTATTACAAGATCAATTATTTGGTGCATTGTGTCTTTAATTGCATAGGTTTGCCATTGACTTGTACTGAATACCATTCATTAGAATGGATTGAGTTATTTGATGTGTAGCTTTAACAAGAGAGCACCACCATGGGGGTAAGGTCACTGCTTTTGGCATGGTAGCTTACAAAATGGAGGCTACTTGCCACGAGGTTGCTGAGCAGAGGATGAAATGGCATTTGCCAGACTGCAGGCCATCTTCCCCACCTATACACACAGAAAAATGATGGGCTTTCCTTTGGGTGAGTGCAAAAGAACTGGGGAATGTTTGCATTTATTTGTTGCCCTCCATTTTGATTTATGGGACTTTTGTTCCTTTTATTCTGTCTGTGGTCTCCCAGGACTGAGCTTTGTACAGTACTTATTTGTTCTGCTCCCCAAGGTTTGCTGTTTCTCTCTCTCTCTCTATTATTGCTTTATATTGTGCGTTGCTTGCACGTCATATGATTTATTCTCTTTCTCTGAACCCTTAATTATTTTCATGTGCAGTTGAATGGCATATACCAGTGGTTTATGCTGCGGTAGAGCTGCAGTTGTGGTGGCTAATAGAGGGCTGATTTCTGAGCAGTCGGGGAGCAGCACGCTCCAAAGCAATCCTGCTGTATTTATTTGAATTATGTTTCTGTGCAGCCTTTACTGTGCAGCCTTTGTGGAAAAGGACTCAAGCAGCAGTGAAGCACTCTGTAATGTGCCCCCCCCCCACCTGTGAGGAATGGCAGGAGCAGGCCAGGCAAATGTGATTTTTCCATGGCAGCTGGAGGAAGAGGAGAGTTGCAACAGTTCGAGAGGGCAAGGCAACACTAAAGGAGACACAAGGTAGGAGGCAGGAAGGCTGAGGGAGGTGCAGTTACTCCACTGATTTGAGGCATGAGAAGCAGCCAGTGCAGTGGGGAGCCACCATTGCGAGGTAGGAGGTGTGCGGCCTGGTAGGAGAAGATCACTCCTGGAGGTTGCTGGTAGGACAGGAATGGTGCGGCAAAAGTGAAAAGAAATCAGAGGGCAGGTTGAGCCATTTGTTTTTTGTATTTATTTTAGGAATTGGTGCAGTACCTTCTAGAGCGGCTTCCACGCTGTGTGTATGAGGGCTCTGGCATTGCAGTCATGGTAGGGAGCACAGAGTAGCAGGTTGTTTCTGTTAAATTTCTGTGCCTTGCTGGCTTGGAGCTCATGTTTAAATTTTGGCACCCTTTCTGGACACTGAGTTTGTACAGGCCTGCCACAATGTATGAGCTGGGGTTTGCAGCATGCAGCTTCTGGGGATTTGTGGAGGCTTAAAAAATAAACTTTTATACTGTTCCTGATCAAACAGTGTCCCACATTCAAGCACATTTAAATGCAAGCATATTTATATTCCTGAGGCAGATTGCAAGAGGATTAAATAAAGCAGGATACAGTTCAGTTTTCACTTTCCTCTCTGCTCACAGGTTGAATTTTCTCAGTGTGCAAACAGTTCAGGCATACTTGTGAGATGACTCTGGGGTACCCAATGATGCAGATAAGTGAGATGGGGGTCTGGGCAGAAGAAGGTCTGCATTATCCACCATGTGTTGTATTTTGGTATTTGGTATGCCTTACCTTTTCCAATATTCTGCTTTCCCATCTGGTGCCTCTGCAATAGTCGACTGCTGGTGCCGAACAAATTGAGTTGGACGCACAAAATAATAAACAGAATTAGGCTTATTCAGGAAGATAAGCAGGGAAATCTCATCAGCATGAGGTACAGTCTTAGACTAACTAGAACAGGAAATTGGGGTTTCCAAGCCCCTGCTGGCTAATAATTAGCATAACACCTGACCAAACTCTGACTGCAACATTAATTGTCCTAGTTAAAGGGGCAGCAACTAATCTTAAGCCCCATTCTTAACCTGTACTCCACAGGTGCTAGTAAAATGTAAATTCAGGTTATTCGCATTAATACAACCCAAGAACCTGCCCTGCCTCTAAATTAGTCCCATCACATACACAAAGTATATCACCAATAAAGCAAAACCATACCACAATGTGTTTGTGGTATGGATTCACTCTAGCATCATAGAGGTTATCCTCCTCCTCCCATTTCCCCATGAATAAGTCTGTGAATGAGGAGGCCATAGATGCCCCCATAGCAGTGCCACATATTTGTTTATGAAATCGCCCGTTAAATTCAAAAAGGTAAGGTTAAGTGCAAATTCCAACCCATTCCTTATTAGATTAATGGGCATGTCACTTTTCAGTGGATCCATATCAAGGAAATACATACAGGCTTCCTCCCCATTCCTGTGCCTGATACATGTATACAGAGATTGTATGTCACTCAACCAGTAGTAATTTGGTTGGCAAGCAAAACCTTTAAATTTGTTTAGAATATCCATGGAATCTCTGATGTAAGAATCCATACATAAAACACTCCACTGTAAAAAATAATTAATGAAGTGACAGAGATTATTTGTTACTGAGCCCATGTCAGAGACTACTGGTCATTCAGGCAGATCTCTGGGATTTTTATGTGCCTTTGGCGAAATGTACAACTCAGCTGTTAGAGGAAACTCAGGAAATAAAAATTTGTATTCACTTTCTGTTATTTCTTTTTGGTATTATGCAAAGTCTAATAAATGAGATCATTCTTGTTTGTAAAGGAGGCCAGGGCCAGAAGGTAAAGTTAAATAGTTATTATAATACTACAACAATTCAATTACCTTATTGCTATAAAATTCAGTTGTCATAACCACCAAATTTCCCCCTTATCTGAAGGTTTGAAGACTGGGGCCCGGATATTCAAAAGGGATGCGCCATGCGCAACAGGGATGCGCCAGCACAAGTACGGAAATGCGTCATTGTGCGATATTCAGTGGGAGGCAGCTGTGCAGCGTAAGTAGCAATGTGGAAGAGTGCAATAGTAATGAATGCATGTGCAACTGTAGGGGGCAGAACCATGAATTACATGCGCAGTGTGATATTCAACAGCATGCGCCATGCGCAATAGGAGAGCTAGAGGAAGTTGCAAAACAGCGGAAATGATCCAAAATAAAAAGGAGCAAGAGAGGGGTGCAAGAACGCTACAGGGTAGCCACAGGTGGGAGTGTGGTGACAGACACAAGGGCAGTACAGAGGGTAGCAGTGAGTAGGACTGGGCAGGAGCAGGACAGGGCACACCTGAACTGATCCAGGAACAGGATAGGAGTGGGGAGCCTCTGACACTGTGCAGGATTGATAGTGGAGTGCCACAGTGGACTGAGGGCAGTGGCAGCATGCAGAACAGCCACAGCCAAAGGCCGGAGGTGTACCCGGTGCAGGTGGAGCATCAGAAATGGACAGCGGGGGGAACAGGATAACAGCTGCTGGGGGCGGAACACCAGCCAGGGACATGGCCAGCGCCATCTTCCAGATGAAGACGGTAATGAGGGGTGTGAGAAGGCAGGCAGCAGGGGTGGCACGGCCATGGAAGTTCCTGTCGGTGGTATGCCCAGAACAGGCAGTACCGAGCCCGCACCACCTTCAAACACTACTCTGACACAGAGATTGTGGGCCAGTACCACCTGAACCAGGTGATCCTGAGGCAGCTCTGTGAGCTGTGCAGTGATGAGATGCAGGCACCCACACAATGGAACCATGCTCTGTCAGTGGAGATGAAGGTGACAGCCGTCATGTGCCTGCTTGCCACAGGCACCTTCCAGAGACCAACATGGGATACAACAGGCATAACCCAGTCGACCACGTCACACCTTCTCACACAATTCCTCAGCGCACTGCTGCCACATGGTGCGGAGTACATCTGTTTCCCCAGCACACAGGCGGAGCACACAGCACACATACAAGAGTTCCACAGGGTAGCACAGTTGCCTGGCATGTTCAGGGCCATTGACTGCACCCATGTGGCCATCCGCACACCACCTGGCCAGGACGGTGTGTCCTACATCAACCAAAAGGAGTATGCAAGCATTAACTGCCAGGTGGTGTGCGATGCCAGGCGGCACATAACCAATGTCTGTGCCACTCATCCTGGGGGCGCACATGATGTCTTCGTCTGGCACCAGTCCGCACTGTGCCACAGGTTTGAGAGTGGGGACATCCCCACTGGCCACCTAGTGGGTGAGTATGCATATCACGCAGGATGACATGAGCAGACTTGGGGGGGTGCATAGTCAGAGGTGCCATGGGTACCAGCCTTGTTGGCCTATGGAAAAGTAATGCAGACCACCATACTAATGTCCACCCTCTACACACAGGTGACAGTGGCTACCCACTCCGTCCCTGGCTGCTCACACCATACCGGCACCCCAAGACCCCATCACAGCTATGGTACAATGAGGCACATGCTACAACATGGAATGTCATTGAGAGGGTGTTCGGGATGCTGAAGGCACATTTCCGGTGCCTGGACATGTCTGGCGGTGCCCTACAGTACAGCCCCTCGAAGGCCTGTGGGCCATTCCTGGCCTGCTGCATCCTGCACAACATGGCCAATGACTGTGGGATAGCTGTAGAAGTTGAAGAGGGGGACAGCAGTGGGGACGATGAGGACACAGGTCCAGCTGGTGATAGGCAGCTACCCCATGGGCGAAGGGACCCCCGCCTGATCTGGATGTCACAGCTGCACCGGGACACCATCACAGAAGAGCACTTTGGTCAACACAGGTAGGTCACGGAGCCATGCGCAACCACCAATGGCAAGGGTACAGCCCACAGACAGGCAGAAAAGAACCCCAGGGGTGAACGGTGGTAAGGGAATGGGTCTGAGTGTGGCACCGCACACGGTGTCAGGATGGACAGGGCCAAACATGACACATGCACACTCACACACACACACACACACACACACACACACACACACACACCACAAGACATGCACAAGGAGTAGACGGCACGCCAACACCAATTGCCAGCCCTACCCCACACAGGTCCACACATGACCACGCCCAGTGGCCGTCACTGTGCGTGCCTCAGATACTGGGCACCATTGCACACTGGCAGACCGCACAACACAGGCATCATCATGCATATGCCACAGTGGCCAGCAGCCGGGAGGGTGTGCATAGGGACCGTGTGTGTGCAGGGCTGGGTACACGACCCGTGTGTCGCATGATGCACACCACACTGCACACAGGGCAGCAGCAGACAGTGGCCATGGTGGGAGACAGGTCTGTCATGCGGCACAGTACCACTGCCACCACGGATGCGTGGGCGGCCCAGCAGAGACCTACAAGCCATGCCAGGCTGATCATTGGCCTCATGGGGTGTCACAGACGGTCCCCCAGGGGTGATGCTGTGTGAAGGCGACCATGTTCATGCAGGGGTCTGCAGCTCACGAACATGCCCCACCAGGCATGCCGAATGCCCAAGCCCAACCGGTGACATAGCAGGTCTCGCTGCACCAAGATGGAGGTGGACATGACACTGCTCGGTGTCTGCCGTGTATGGGCTCCGAACTGGGTGCCCACTGTGGCCATGACAGCTGTGAATGCACTTGTCTGCCTGTCAATGGCAGTGGTCACATCCTCCCGCTGCCGGGCCATCTCTGCCAGGAGCAGACTGTGGTCTCTGCAGCGTGCTCCTCTGCCTGGTGCAGAACTGCACTGAGTGCATCCACCGCAGTCACAAGTCACAACTGCTGATCCACTGAAGCCTGGAGTAGACCGCTGTACTCATCAAATAGGTCATCTGCTGGTCCAGTATGCTGTCCCTCATGGTCAGGGCCCTGAGTTTTCCGCGATTCCGCGAGATGCGGCAAACCCAGCGGAAATATCTGCGGGTTGCCATCCACCGGGTCGCGGCCGCCAGCCGGAACAAGCGTCCGCTTCATTTGCCGCAAGAGGTGCCCAGTCCCCATCTGCTGAACACCCCCAAGGTCTTTGTGCCACGCTGAGCCCACCCCAGCATGGCAAACGTGCCAATAGTTTTTTTTTGCCGGCGGGGTGCCCTAATCCCCGTCGGCTGAACTCCCTCAAGGTCCTTGTGCCATGCTGGGAGCCCACCCCAGCGTGGCAAACATGCCAATAGTTTTTGCCGACGGGGTGCCTAACCCCCGCCAGCTGAACGCCTCAAAGTCATTGTGCCACGCTGGGAGCCCACCCCAGCGTGGCAAGCGGTCCCGCCGACGCCTTTTTTTTTCCCTGTAAAACAAAAACTGTCCCACGGCGTCTCCAGAGCTCCTCCCACATCCTGCACCCACCCACTGCGCACCCAGCCTCCCCACACCCCCACCCCATACTTACCTCCGGACTCCCGCGAGCGATCTTCGGTGGACCGGGAACACGTCTGCACTCTTCAAAGGCGACCGCAAACTGAGGAAATGCCGGTAAGCTGTATAATGGGCTAGATAGGAGGGGTTCAACTTTATTGCATATCTCAGGCATTTTTGGGAATTTTGCACCAAATTTTCAACATGGGGTTTTTGGGACCCCTTCTCATGAATGATGTCACTGTCATGGCGTTATTCGGGCTCGAAGGGTGATTTCACGCAGTGACTGCGCAGTGACTGTGAAATCACCCTTCAGGACTGAATACCACCATGACAGTGACATCATTCATGAGAAGGGGGCCCAAAACCCCCATGTTGAAAATTTGGTGCCAAAATTCCAAAAAATTACTGTTTAACGAGCGTGTGTTGTGCAGTTCCTACGCAGGCTTGTAAGTTCGCGAAATTTCAATATTTTCACTCCAGAGTTTCAACATTGCCATTTCACCACACTGTCTTATGAGTAGTACAGCTGTCATTTTTCACATCTCACCCAAAATGTGTTTCCACCCTTGTAGCGCAGAATGGCGCAGTCGATGTGCGAAATCAATGTACGGGACAAATTAAGAAAATCACAGTGACACTGTTCATGAGCAGAGGTCTTGAAATGGCTATGTTGAAAATTTGGTGAAAAAATTCCAAAAAATGACTGTTTAACGAGCGTGAGTTGCGCAGTTCCTACGCAGGCTCGTAAGTTCGCGAAATTTCAATATTTTCACTCCAGAGTTTCAACATTGCCATTTCACCACACTGTCTTATGAGTAGTACAGCTGTCATTTTTCACATCTCACCCAAAATGTGTTTCCACCCTTGTAGCGCAGAATGGCGCAGTCGGTGTGCGAAATCAATGTTCCGGACAGATTAATAAAATCACAGTGATACTGTTCATGAGCAGAGGTCTTAAACTGGCTATGTTGAAAATTTGGTGACAAACACCCATAAAATGACTGTGTTACGAGCGTGCATTGTGTCAGATATGGCAAAAAAAACAAAAAAAGGAAAAAAATTAAGGGTAAAAATGTGCCGCAGAATTGCCGCAGAAATTGGTGTTGAGTGCCGCAGAAGTTCTGCGGCAAATGAGAACCCTGCCACAGAACTTTGCTCCGATGTGCCGCAGAAAAATCGGGGCCCTGCTCATGGTGTTCTTAACCCTGCTGGGCAGCATCCTTTGATGATGGGTGCTGCACACCAGAGCCATGTCCAGGCATGTCAACACATGGTGCACTGTCACCACCCCCTGACACTGTCCCCCCGTCGCCATTGGCTGACTGCTGGCACTGCCCCTCCGGCTGCCAATCGCCAAGGCTCACCAGCAACGCTGCAGCGGCCGCGACAGACCCACCGACTTGGACGCACACCAGTGCTTCCTCACTGGGGCATACAGACACAGGCTGGGACTGTGTTGTCATGCAGGCCTCCATGGTGGCACCACCCACAGCAATGCTCATGCCATTGCCTGCTGTGAGACCATCCTGCGTCCCACACGTATCACTGTCCAGGACATGTGATCCATCATCATGGATGCCAGATCCAGCACCAGTCCATGTCCCAGCACACTGGAGACCATGGGCACTGTCACGCTGGGACACAGGCAGGGCCTCATCTGCACCTGCACCACCCTCTTCAGTCCAGACAGACAGGCAGGTATGCACTGGTCTGGTCCCTCGGACAGCTGTGGAGGTGGATGGGTTTTCCTCTGTGTCCAGGGCATCACCCTCAGTGGACACACCAAACACCGCTGACCCATGTAGATGCTCAGGAGCTATAAGGGAGCACAGTAGCGTTAGTGTCTCCGCCCTGCCCTGTGGCATTCCCCCCACCATCCACACAGTGACAGTACAGGACCTACCATGCAGTGATGGGCTGCCACCTGTCTGAAAGCCACCACCAGGAATGCCTTCTATGGCACAACACCACATGCTGCTGGTCACCCGCTCCTCCTGGGGCATCAGGCGTGGCACATCTGGCTGTCCCCCAACGGTGGCAGCATGTGCTGCCCTGATGGCAGCCACCTTATCCTTGATCCTCTTCTTGTCCGTGCCGACCTTCTTTTTACACTCCTGCACAGACCGCTGGTGGCTGCCATGCTGGTTCATGGCACACGCCACCTCACCCCATGCCGCAGCACGGGCCTGCGGCATTCCCCGCTGTCTGCTGAGCAGCGGTTCCTTGTTGAGATATGCCTTGAACAGGGCATCTGATTCAGCCCAGGTGAAGTTGGGCCTCCTCCTTCTCCCCCGGCCCTGTTCCGCCTCATCCTCTCGTTCAGTCATGATCGAGCCTGTGGGAATGACAGGTGTTACCTTTGAATGTGCAGTCCCATTCAGGCCTCACAAACCACAGTCCACACATCCCAACAGCATGCAACCCACCACAATAGACTGCAATACCAAACTATGTCCTCTGCAGCCCCATGTTGCATTTATATAGCGCAACACATGCAAATGAGGTGGGGTGTAACTTCAAGTGGATGCTAATGCAGTGGTTGCTCCATGGAATTGCTGATGAGCTGATTTGCATATGCTGGCTGAATATCACGCTGTTGCTCCTTGCACAATATTATTGAGCGTGCTCAGGCTATGGTGCAGCTCTGTGATGTGTGCAGTAGGCACTGCACGGCACATGCACGGGGTGCTGACAACAACACATGCAGCGCTGATGATGTGCTGTGCATGGGAGGCAGTGCAGGGCATGGCCACCACTGTACCAGTGATGACAGTGCACTGTTCGCCTGTGTGGCGCTCATGCTCTGGTGCACCATAGGCACCATGGAGCCACAGCTGTGGCACTCCATGCGTGGACAGACCCTTGACCCTGCGGTCAACCTTTGCCCCCTAGGCACCATGCATCCACATGGGTGCACCTCTATCATGCAGTTCGGTGCCAGCACGATGGGGAATGGCAGCGCAGTACTGCGTAGCCTCCGCACGTGGGGAATGTGCGCTACAGAGCGCCATTTTGTTAGCGGTACTCACTGCAGGATGGCACGCAGGCAAGCACAGCAGTGGAGTGCCATAGAGCTGGCCAACCTGGTGGCCATTGTTGAGCCCCATGCTAGGGCCCTGTTTGGCCAGGAACCACTTGATAGGCCACACAGTGCTGTGTGTGTGGAGGTGGCTGAAGGCATGGAGGAGGCCACCGGTATTGCCAAGTCTAGTGAGCAGTGTCACCACCGGTATGGCAACCTCTGTTGGAGGGACCCAGACAGACAGGGGCATCTGCAGGCACACGCCTGGCAAGGCACTGTGCCATGGCCAGGTAGGTGCTCCATCAATACACTGGTAGCATCCATCCATACAGGTATCGCAGTGTGCATGTGTCCACCCCGCAGGGAGGTGGGGACCGTCTAGTGGGGGAAGTGGTGGTGGTGATGGGGTTGCAGCATGGCTGGGCTGTGCGGGAATGCACACACCCGGGGGGGCTTTGCTACTGGTTTGTACTGATGTTACTCTCACCATGTTTGCACCCTAGGCCCGGAGGAGCACTGTAGTGTGAGGCAAGCCCGAGCTGAGCAGGACAGGGTTGGTGCGCTGCAGCTGCAGCAGGGTTGTAGTGGAGGGGCCATGGGCCAGCAGTGCCCAGCTGGCCTGGATGCTTGTGAGTGCCATTTTTCCCCTTACATCTATGCATGCTGTGTTGCAGGGTTGGCAGCGGGGCATGGCCACCAGCACTTGGCCCCACCACCATGCACACCACACGGTGCACTCAGCACTGTCCTATGGCACTGCATGTGTGGGTGGGTGTTGCTGGTAGTCCATGCTTGTACTGGGTACATGGCTGTGCCACTGCCTTTGCACCGCATAGCCATGTCACTGTACAGCCACAGTGGTGCTGTGTGGGACATGGGCAGTGGGTGTGTGCAGTGGTCCGCATGGCTGTGGATGCTTGGGTATGTGGGTCTTGTGGGCACGGTCACTGTGGGTGGTCACATGCCATCACAGGGGCGTGGCCCATAGCTGTATGCCATGCACAATGGGTGGGCTGCAGGGGTCTGGCCAGTCATGTGTATTGACTCTGCTCCCTTGTTCTAGGTAGACAACGCTGGACGGCACTTGAAAGAGGTGTACAGGAGCTGCTGCAGCTTGCCAGGGCCACCCTCGAGCCCCTGCAAAGGATGGAGCAGGATGGTGTGCAGCGCCACAGAAGATGGCGAAGGGACAGAAGTTGGGAGAGGGGCTGGTGATAGGCCCTCTATGCCCCCTTATTGTATTCCCCCTTGGACTAACCCTCACACCCCTTCATCCCTCTCCCAGTTGTTCACCCCTGCCCCATGCCTTCCCCCACCTGGTTTGTGGCCCTTCCCCCCATTGTATATAGTTGTAAATATGTTTTGTTTTTCACAATCCTTTAATATATCCATTTTGTTATGACAACTGTGGTGATCTCTGATTTGCAGCAGGCTTATGGTGCTTGGCTGCAGTGGTGTGCATGGCGTCGGGGGTGGTGCAAGCCTGGGCATGTGTGTGTCTGACAGGGACCCTCCTATGGTGTGGGTGGGGGACTTAGTCACTGTCTGTGGTATGTGTGTTGTTCCCTGTGCACTGGATGCCTGTGTGCAGTGGTCCCCAGTGCATGCTCTTTGTCCATGGTGCCCCTTTCAGTATGTCCATGGCCCATGCAGCTGACACCCTTGCATGTCTGTGCTATGCACAGTCTGCTGGCATGTCAGTGGTGACTGTCCATGCTGGCCACCTCCTGGACCCGGCGCAATGGTGGATTGCCTCCTGTCGCCAGTATGGTGAACATCTGCCTCGGGTGGCACTGTGGCCTCTGCCATTGTTGTCCCCCCTCCATGCTGTCGCTGGTGTCTGTTGCAGGGTCTGTCCTCCGATGTCTGTCACTTGTGCTCCAGCCACATGCTGGTGGCGGACGGCTTCATGGTGCATGCGTAGGGTGGCTGGTGCACCTGTGCCATGGTGGAGTGCTGGCCATGGGTACATGGCTGCTGTGGTCACATGACAGCAGATTAGTTGCCCCGCTATTGTGTCCCTGTGTTGGGGTGCCCTTGGGTCTGGGTGGGTGTTTGTCCATGCACTGTGTTGCATCCTGTGTGGCGCATGCCTCCATACACCACTGTGGGTGTCTGTGCTGGCTGTAGGGGCCAGTATTGGAACTGGGTGTGTGTTTGGATGGATGTGCGGGGTGCTGTACTGCTGGTGGTGGGGTCCAGGGCAGGCCTTGTTGCATGCAGGGTACCTCAGATGCTGATGCAGGGTCGACCTCTCGGCTGTACCACGGGGGGGCTGTGCAGGGTGGCACTGTGTCTGCAGTTGTTGCATCGGTGACTGGTGCCACCTGCTGTGGGGTGCTCACAGTGTGGCTGCCATGCATGGCTCCATGGTGCACAGGGTTGCATTGTCACAGTGGGGGTGGTGGCATGCATATGGAGCCATGCACTGTTGGACGCTGCTCCTGGGCAGGGTGTCTGGGGATCACTGTGCAGGGTGTGCTCTGCATTGGTGGGATGGGGTGGCACAGGGTGGCCAGACCTCCTTGTGTTATGGTCACTGCTTGCCAGGGGTGTACTGGGGCACCATGTCCCAGCTGTGGATTCGGTGCTGGTGTTCATGGGCTGGTGGTTCATCCAGCTCACCACAGGTTGTGCAGTTCATGGGGTGTGGGGGGTGTTGTCTGGTCTGCTGTGTGCTCCTCTGCTCATGTCTTCCATGGGTGGTGCACCCCTGCATCGTGTCCCTGCACATCCTTGGTTGTGGTACTGCACTGCTACCATGCTCCACTGTGTATCCCTGGTTGTGCTACTGTGCATCAGCCCTGCACCACTGCACATCCCTGGTTGCGCCATGGCACAGTTGGCGTGATATTCAGTTGTGTTGCGCAAGCGCACCTTGGCCTGCACAGTGTTTGAATATCACTCATGTTGCACATGGGCGCACTGCTCTTGCACCTGCTCCTGCTATTGCGCTACTTTGTGGCACAGTTTGAATATCTGGGCCTAAATGTCTTTTTACTTTCAAGCTCCCTTCAGGCAATACTTTCTTCCTTAGACATATTTTGATACCTTATGCCTACATCTTTTTCCAAAATTGCATTTATTTCAGTTGACACAGATTTTTTGAACACTTGAATAAATGGATTATTAGTAACAGGGCAAAACTGTGATTTGAGTCCAAAGTATCTTTTGTGTATTTTTTTAAAGGCATCCCTATTAGTGTCATATCCCTTACAGAAATATAGGTGTGCTGTGTACATGCAGAATGCATGCCACATGCTTAATTGTGCAATGTTTGAATGTAGTTCACATATACATAGTGAACCTAAGCGTATCAGGTCTAAAAAGCAAATCAGGTTCACATGCTGCAAGCTTGACATGTGCGTAGCAGGTAAGCTGGTTTCTTCTAAAAATTACATCAGGTTCACATGTTGCACGCTTGCCATGTGTACAGCAGCTCAGCTGGTGCAATCTCATCTAAAAAACACATCAGTTTTTATTTATTATACTACTGCTAGCAATTAGAGCCATTAAAATACATTTTTATTTGAATTCCCATAAAAATTTGGTAAACTCATTAATTCTGATCCTTTTGCAAGTTGTTTAATGGCTTTTGATTTTTGTTATTAAATTGCCATTAATTTGTAAAGTATTGTTTGCTTACTGCATTAAATGCCTAGGATATAGCCAGCCAACATCCCCCATTCCAGATGTACAAAGAGGGGCCTCTGTGTTGTGAAGCCTATCCTTTTTGTTTCGGATCATGCAAATCCCTTATGCATATTTAGTGCTACAAATGTGTTTCCCCCTGACTGTTTCAGCTCACTTACTTTGCCTTTGTCATTCTGTATTGAGCATATACACTATGACCATGCTCGGCACTCTTTGGGCTAAGTAGGGTCCTGGAAGCATGCACCATACCTCACATTTTGTCACTGAAATGAGGGACATGAACAGTCAAAATGAAAGACACAATGACTCACATAATGATCAGAACACATCATACGAACATACGAACATACAAAATTTGCCAGCAGATGAAGGCCTAGAGGTCTATCAAGTCTGCTCGAATGTGCAGCTAGCACCCCTTATTCTGCAGCTACCCCTCCCTTCCACCCTTCCCCTTCATTAACCCTTCCCCTTGTCCTGTCCCATCCTCGTTTGAAGCAGTCCACTGTTCTACTGCATACCACTTCAGGAGGTAACGCATTCCACCCAGCCACCACCCTCTCTGTAAAAAAGTGTCTCCTCATCTCCCTCCTGAACCTTCCTCGCTCCAGTCTCATATCATGGCCCCTGGTGTCCTGGCCTCCTTACTTTGAACAGCCCCTCTGTACTTGTCTTGTTTATTCCTTTCATGTATTTAAAGGTTTCAGTCATGTCACCCTGTCTCTCCTCTCCTCCAGTGAGTACATGTTCAACTCCTTCAACCTCCTCTCGTATGGTAAGTCCCCCAGCCCCTTGATCATCTTTGTCACTCTGCACTGTACCCTCCAGTAACTTAATGTCCCTCTTCAGATACGGACGCCAGTACTGCACGCAATACTCCAGGTGTGGTCTAACTAATGACCTATACAGTGGCAGAATCACCTCCTCCCTCCTTGAGGATATACCCCTTGCAATACAACTCAGCATTTTGTTGGCCTTTGCAGCTGCCTTCCTACATTGTGCCGAGTTGTTCATTGACCCTGTAATGAGCACACCCAGATCCTTCTCCTCCTCTGTCTGGACTAGCAGCACTCCCCCTAGCTGGTAACTCCTCCTTGGGTTCTTCATCCCAAAATGCAGCACCTTGCACTTTTTGGCATTAAAGCCCAGTTGCCAGGTCTCTGACCAGGTTTCAAGCTTTGCCAGATCATCCTGCAACCCCTGCCATCCCCCTAGGTCATCCACCACCACGCCTACCTTGGTATCATCAGCAAACAGACTGATCTTGCTCTTGATGTCCCATGATATGTCTGCAATGAATATCCCAAACAACACTGGTCCCAACACCGAGCCCTGTGGAACACCACTCATCACTGCCCTTGGGTGTGAAAGCTCCCCACCCACCACCACCCTCTGTTGCCTTCCCTGCAGCCAGTTTCCTACCCATCTCACCAGCTTTGCACCCGCCCCTGTGCCTACTAACTTCCTTCCCAGCCTTCCATGTGGCACTGAGTCGAATGCCTTACTGAAGTCCAGATACAGGACATCCACTGCATGGCCCCTGTCCAGTTGCTTAGTTACCCAGTCATAGAACTCAACCAGGTTGGTTTGGCAGGATCTGCCACGTATGAAGCCATGCTGTCTGCTGTTCTGTAGTCCTTTGGCCTCTAGGAGGGCCACCAGCCTCTCCTTCAAGATAGTCTCCATTAGCTTACCCACAATGGATGTGAGGCTTACTGGTCTGTAGTTTCCCGGTTTATCCTTGGGGCCACTCTTGTGGAGGGGCACCACGTGAGCCATCCTCCAGTCCTGAGGTACACCCAGATGTAGTGAGGCATTAAACAGGTCTGCAAAGGTCCTGCAAGGACCTCTGCCAGCTCCTTCAGTACCCTGGGGTGGATGTCATCTGGGCCTGGTGCCTTGTCCACCCTCAGTGCCTTCAAACCCTCTCAAACTCTGCTCTCCATGATTTCCCCATCTGTCACCACTTCCCACCCTGCTTCTGCCATTTCTCCCACCTTGGGTGTCACCCCCCTCTTCTCTTTAGTAAATACTGAGCAGAAGTACTCATTTAGTGCTTCCGCCTTATCGCACCCTGCTTCCACCCAACCCCCCTCCTTCCTAATCCTTACTATGTGGTCCTTACAGCTCCTTTTCTCCCTGATGTACTTAAAGAAGTCCTTCTCCCCCTTCTTAATGCCTTGTGCCAGCCTGAGTTCTGCAGATGCTTTGGCTCCCCTTACTGCCCTTGTCACCTCCTTCAATTCTGTCAAGTACTCCTCCCTGTCCTCCCCCCTCCCTGTTTTCTTGTACTTCCTAAAGGCAGCTCTTTTCCTCCTTACCTTTTCCATGACCTCCTTGCTCAACCAGATCAGTTTCTTAGCCCTAGCCTTCTTGCTCTGGGCTTTGCAGCAGGTTTTGGTTGCCTCCACTATCCCCAGCTTTATGAGCTCCCACCTCTGGTTAGTGTATATACTAGATTGAATTCTGGCCAGGTACCCTTTTACCACTTCCCCCATCCTCCCAAAGTCAGCCCTCCTGAAGTCCAGCACTATTGTGCCAGATTCCACTCCTTCCTTGCCCATATCCAATGTGAGCCATACTGAGTGGTGGTCACTCCCCTGACAGCGGTTCCTCCACTATAAGTTCTCTCACAAAGTCCCCATTTGCCAGCACAAGGTCAAACATGTCAATCATGAAACATGGAGATAGAATACCTCAGAACACAGCGGAAACCATTGCATTAGCACCTGAGAATGAATTTCTACCATAAAGCTGGGTGCCATTTAAGTAGGGCAGAGGGGAGCAGCTGCCCCCCTGTATTTGTGCCTACAGTAAGTTGTTCTTATGGTGTGGCAATAATGGCATTAATTTTTGGATTTAATCTTTTGCACAATAAGTACCCACCGTGCCTGAGTGTGCTCACGCTGAGGGTACTCTCCAGACTCAACTGTGTCTGTATTGTGTTGCTCACTCTCTCCACCTATTGGTGGTGGCACCATCACATGTGATGTGGATGAGCTGCATCCAAGAAAGCACAAGAGTCTTGCAAGTGCAATACTATCTTTCCTGCCACAGAGTAGACAGACTGCACATTACAGCTTGGAGGAGTCAGTGAACTTTGAACTCTTAATCACAGTGTTGTGGCAGCATATTTTTGTCGGTCTACTCTTAGTGAGTCTCCATCTCCCCCCATGGCAGCCAGCTAGGCTTAGCAGCAATGGGGACAGTGGTGTGGGTGGCCTTCATAGGCCTTGATCAGTGCAGTGCAGCAGCAGCAACTAAGGAACAACCCATTAACCAAGGTTGGTTGGGTTCGGTTGGCGAGGTGATGTGATTGCAGACCACGTTGGGGACCTGTGATGGTCAGTTCTAGCATCCAGCTTCTGGTGGAAGGAGAGAGGTGGAGCAGACTGAAAACTGGGCTGGTAGCACACTGTGCCAGGCTGCAGGTTCTGGCCATATGGCCGGGCAAGTAAAAGTAAATAATATTTTTATAAGGGGATTGGGAAAGAAAGGACTGCAATATTGATGTGTTTTTCTCATTTCTTCACCTTTGGGCAGCTTCATGGGTAACCAATAGGGGATGGTATTGAATGGAATGGAGTCAGGGAAAAAATTGAGAAAAAGTTTTTTTTTTTTGGTGGGGGCAGAACTTCAGCCAGGAAAAAAAATTGGTTAGTAACTGGGTGGGTTTAAGCCCAAGTCTGATGCATTGCTCCGGGGTATATAGAGATGAATCTTATACACAGCCCTTCAGATAACTCTATTTTGGACATATTTTACGTCCAAAAATTAGCTAAAAACGTCAAGAAATATAGTCTCTGGAGTCATTGACATCCACTAAAATTTATTTTCTTTAAGGCTGACTTCCGTTTTTCATGGAGCGGACGTCATCATGCCTTAATGTTTGTTTGTTTTTTCAGTCATGTGGACTGTGGGTTTCCAAATTGCCAGCCAGTTGCCATGGTATTTTTTTTCATCCCAAATTCTGTCCCGCCCCACCTGGCAGCGTTACTTCATGCATGCCATAGCACAGATCCGTTGGCGCCTTCTGTCATTGTGAGGACAGTGATCAGAGGAGTGGGCAGGCAAGGATCCAGAGGGTCACAAACCACATGTGCGGCAATGCTGGCTGCCACGGCCTGAGAGTGCGGTTGTAGCAGAGTGGAGGAGGAGCCTACCCTAGGGTGGGGAACCTGGGAGAGACTGAGAGCTGGAGGAGTCTGCAGTTGGTCGCACCATGCGCGATGGTCGGAAGGTGGACGTGGATGGCGCTGCATACCTCAGTGGAGCAGAGCGGAGGCCCGAGTCTTCACTAAAGAGGTGAGGTTGTCTGGAAGAGGGTAGAGACAAAAGCTGGCTGGCCCTGAGGACGTGAAGGCTGAATGCAGCAAAGGCCAGTTGCTGGGTTGGGTAACTTGGGTTCCCTCTTCCCAATCCATGATTGATCACTTCCCAACCAACACGTTCCTCGTGAGCCAGCCAGACCAGCAGCAGGGAGCTTGAGTAATTTGCAGGCGGACGGTGGCGGTAAAAATAACTAAATTGCTGCAGCTTAAGTTGGCCTGGAGTGGCTAATGTGATTGCGAATCGCAGTTAAATTTAAATTAAAACAGTGCGTGCCTGTGGAGGGTGGAGGCTGGGGGCAGGCCGCGGGCCTTCTGTGTCCAGTGCAGTATCCACCACCACACGGTCATGAAAAAGTTAAAAAAAGCTATTTATTTTTCATTATATAGCTATTAGACAATGCCTGACTGTCTAGTGACTGGAGATTAAAATGCTTTTTATTTTATCCCCTCTCTGAGCACTCTTCAGTGCTAATTGCAGCTACAGCATTTTCAGTGCAACTTGCACTGTCTCTTACTGTTATCACATGTTTAGAGTTTGTGTGTTTTGTTCCTGAAACCCATGTGTATGCAAAGGTAAAGAGATAGAGCACCAGGACAAATGCCATGGTGCTAGAAAAAATGGAATACTGTAGTGCAAAACGTACTTTAAAAAAAAATCAGGAGCTTACAAGCCTTAATGATAGCATAGACCTAGCTGCCTTTCTGAAAAAATATAGGTGCTAGGACCCATTATGTCTGAATCTGACATAGTAACTGATATTCATAAGAAATGGTTGTTGAAATGTTCTCTGAGAAAAAAAAATAAAAAAAGTTGCCCCTCTGTGGATTAAGAACAATTAGTACCTGGATGGAGGCACAGTGTGAGCGCTTGTGCATTTTTAATATAAAGGGGTAATTTCTATACCATACCTGGCTATCGGGAGGTATGTTTAATGCACAACAGTGATATCACTGGTGTCCATCCATGATCATATGGTTAATGGAGTTTATGTTTTTAAAATAATAGTTTATGTGAAATATATTAACATTTTTATTACGACATGTATTGACATGTAGGTGTTATCTTCACTTAAATTTGAATGAACTGCCATATATGGTAAAGTTAATGGTGACTGGACACTTGGTTGGTATAGTCACATGATTTGTAACTATTTAAACTGCTCTGTGATCATGGTCAATAGATCACTTTTTGTGGCCTAGCCAACAGCTTGTAAGCTCCTGATTTTTTTGCAGTATGTTTTGCACTACAATATTTATATTAAATGACTATTTGCCTTATTTTTGCAGTCCTGCATGTGTCTGTTTGTCATGGGTGCTGTTTGGTTTTTGATTACAGAAACCCATGTGTACGCTTCAGCTGCTGCTTTGTTAGTTTCTTCATCAGGTCACCACTGTACAGTATGTGAGAACTTGTTCTCTGTAAAACCCACAGCCTTCTGATCTCCCAGCCTCAGAGGTGAGTGTGCTACCTGCTGAGCCACTGACACTTTATAAGTTTGGCTGCAGGGAGATGGGTATATCCAATCTTCAGTGTGGCACTTCCCACAGGGAAGCACTCATTGTTTGCCCCTCCCTCTCCAACAGCATTGCCAGTTCATCTATTGCTGCTTATGATATGGCATGACTGTTTTGTGTTCATGCTGCAGAATGGACATCACGTTCTGAACTTTCATGTGCTTAAAGACTACCATTTGTTTAATGTTATGCTACTAGTATTATTATTAGTCCTGGCAGTATAGCCTAGAGGTTAGAGTAACGAGCTGTGAAAGTTTGGTACATCCAGCAGATAACAGACCTGGGTGTGATTCCCACAACCACTACTTGCATACTCTGTGACTCTAAACAAATCACTTAACCTTCCCAGTGCTCCCAGGTCATCCCTGAAAAGAGGCATCTGTGCCTAGAGGGCCTTAGCTGGTTCCCAAAGAATTAAATTAATAAAATAAAAAAATTGCTGGATTTAAAACACCTTTTAAATGCCTCTGCTGTGATACATGCAAACGAACTGTATCTTGAATTTGGACATCACACACATAGGACACAGTCCTCTTTGGTTTATCCTAGGTTTGAAGTGTGTGCTTCACCCGTTTCTTCGACTCCTAATATGTCAGATAACATACATTGGATTATCTTATGGTGCAATGTAAATGTGTAGCTATGTAACTAGATTAGGTGGGCTGTCTGATGCCTCTCCACAGACACAGCAACAAGGCTGTTATAATGAATAGAACAATCCACTATCGTTACATGATCCTGTGGCCATGCATACGTAGTAGATAACATTAATATGAATACTGGATATTGCCTTGGGCCAGTGTGATTAGTCCCCAGTTTTGTGTAGCCTGGCTAGTACAAATACATTGTAGCCTAATGGTTAACCCATTGACTTGGGAATCTGGGGTTCACAGATTCAAACCCCATTAGAGCCAAATACTCGGCACCTGTGATGAAATGATGTGTGTGATTGTTTTTTCTGTAGTGTTCCCATACCCTATTTCATTATGTTTTTTATGTTTCAAAGTCTCAGGCATAGCTTACAATGTGAATCTGGTCATTCAGCACTTTTTCCTTCTGGTAAATTCTGATTGGATTGGTAAGGGTAAGACAGAGTGCCATTCCTCTACTGAGAGCAATTAAGCCTTATGCTCCCAGGTTGCCACCCTGATGTTGGACTTGGAAATCTGTTGCACTTGCCCAGCTTGCCCCTGATGTGCAGACCAGGTAGACAGCTTACCCCAGGTGACCCACCTTTCTCTCCTCTTGGCTTATGTGTCTGTGTCTGTCTTCAATCACATCACACCAGTCTGTCTCTCCGTCTCTTTCAGACTGTCCATGTGCCTGTCTGCTTCTTTGTACTTCCTGTACAATACCTTCACTTCAGCACAGCAGATTGGCACTATTTCCATCCTACCCCTTTCATCTCTAGTGCAAAGTAACCTACCTATGACTTCAAAAACAATAGGACTTAGAGTATTTCGACTTCCAAAATTTGTGGGCTGGAATTATTTTGACTTCCAAAAATTGACAGCTGGAAGTATTTTGACTCCAATAAAACTGAAATGACTTCCAAATTTCAACCCATGGAAGTATTTGACTTCCACAAAAAAAAAATTATCTGAAGCGCTGCTTATACATCTGAGTTTTTCCTGATTTGCAGATCACTTTTCAGTCAAAACAAATACATTTTACCTTTTAGAGATGTTATAGACATTCTAGAGCTGTCCCTTGCATTCAGACAGTTGAGCAGTATGGTATGCACAGACTTCTGGAGCCCCACTATAGTCAAGCTTATGCCACCCACTGAAGCTGACATCCACATCCCCACACTCAGGCACATTATGACAAATGGAAAAGGAGACTGCAGAGGTGTGCACCATTGAAATGAATGGGGGTATTTTTTTATTACTATTTTATACATTAGTGAAGGAGAGTTGGAGATTAATGAAGGCCACCACTCAACTAACAAGGGTCTTGTTAGTAGAACAGTGGCCTTCATTATTCTCCAACTCACCATCATAACATATAAAACAGTAATAAAAAAATAACTCCATTCATTTCAAGGGGGTACGTCCCAGCACTCTGACTCATGGACATCATCTCTTAAAGACTCTTGCCTCTGGATCTCTATTACTCAAGCAAGAGACTTTTTACTTATATCTATACTTGGGTTGTCTGTAGCAGCATGGTCATACCCGCTACAGTGTGGGTGCATGGGGGGGGTGGCCATGTGGGTGCATGCTGAGTTGTTGATACTTTTATGTTTGTACCTTAAAGTCTTTTTGTGAGGAAGCATTCAAATCTTTGGAGAGAAAATAGTAGGAGTACAGGCCAGACAGAAGTAATTAAGTGTTTTTGTGGGTAAGTGTGTGAATTGGGGGTGGGAAGAAACACATGTGTTTCCATTGGTATGTGTGCTAAAGTTCAACTGTGAGACTGAGGTGAGGGAGAGAAGAAAACTGAAAAGTATAACAGTGGCTACAGGCAAGCTTCATGCTTCCAAATGTATTCAGATATGTGTTGAAGTACAAGCAAGCCATATGTGTGCAGACAGTGTGGCTTAGTGTTTAAAGGCACCGAACTGCAAGCCAGAAGACTTGCAGGCATGAAGACCTGGGTTTCAATCTCATCAACCCCCACTTGTGTATAGTGTGATTCTGAGCAAGTCACTTAACTTTTACATGTGCAGTTATCAGTGACCACATGCTTATCGCAGGCATGCCACATGAATGCAGCCTGTTCCAATTTAACATAAAAAGTATGCTTTCCACACTTGCTTGCTGCACACATGCCACATGCATGCAGTCTGTTCCAATTTAACATTTAAATCATACTTGCAGCATGCATATCACTTCGGTAGTTTTATGTGTGCAGCATGAAAACATTTCATATCATTATTTCTGTAAGGGATAGTCTGATTCTGGTGTGCCTACCTTGATCAGTTACATTCATCTCCATATCAAGGGATTCCTGGGGCCAGATATTCAAAACTTAGCACTGGGGCTAAATTAGCACCAAACCATTAGCAAGCTATATTCAAAGGAATAGCCCTGGAGCTAAACCTGTTGAATATAGCATGTGAAGGAAGCAGTGCTAACAGGGCTGGAAGTGCAGTGCTGAAATAGCCTGGAAAATAGGACAGCTCTGAATATAGTGACAGAAAAGTACAAAAAAGCAACAGCAGCTCAGTGGATACAGAGGTGGAGTAGGGCAAAGTTGAAGTTGGTGAACAATGTGTGTGACAGCAATGAAGTGTTGCACAACAACTACAAACAATAATGCATGCCACACACACTGCAGAACTGTGCTATAGTGATTAGAGGTTTGCCCAAGGCTAACCCAATTGCACAGTGCTAACACATTAACAAACAGGTTAGCCCAGGGCAAAAGTTTGCTATATTCAAAGATCCTATCCAAATTAACCTACTTATTAATCCATGGGCAAACGGTTACATTTGCATCTCATTATGGGCTGCTTAGCATACAGTTCCATGTAGTTTGCCCAGCACTATTGCATGGAGCTCATAGCAACCCCCGTTGGTCATAATGGCAGTACTGGCTGGAAGCTACAGGCCAGGATGTGCTCACAGCAACCAGCTTTTGGTCAGAATGGAGGTACAGACTGGATGCAGCAGGAAATGGGTGTTTGTAGCCATGGCTGGTGCATACCATTCACCCATGCAGCAGTGGACTGAGGGACAAAGACATACTGACTGAGAGGCAATGAGGGACACAGCAGAAAACATGGAGATACTAGCCCAGAACACAGTGGAATCATAGCCTCTACTTGTACAAGGTGTCCATATTCCTGTAGCAGCGTAGAATATTGTTAATTGCTGCCTTATAGTATGAATGTACAGCAAATCCTCTGTGTATGCAGCACTTTGTCCATGAGGGACAGATGATGGACAGGACAATTTAGAGGGGTAAAATGAGGGATATACCTCATAAAGAGGGACACTTGGGAGGTATGCTCCCATTCTGTACATAGCCCACTAATTCCCTGATAGTCCAGTGGCCCCCCCACTACCCCATCATGATCCCTGACCCCCATAACTTTATTAAATAATTAATTTCCTGGTAGTCTAGTGGCCCCACCCCAATCATGATCTCTGACCCCAATAAATTTATTAAATAATTCATTTCCCTCGAAGTCTAGTGGCTCCCACCCCCATCATGATCTCCGACCACTGTAGCTTTATTAAATAGTTCATTTCCCTGGTAGTTCAGTGGCCCCCCCCCACCAGGAAGCAGGCAGTGCCAACCCCTCATGCCCCCAACTATCTCCAACTGAGCCAGTGACTGGCTGAACCCACCACTCACTTCTGCGGCCAGCCACTGACTGAGTGTCGAATGAGCGTACCAGAGCAAGTAATGAATGAATGTATATCATGCTGTGCTTCATACTTGCTGCCAGTTTGTGGCAGTTTGGTTCTACCATGTGAGTAACAGAGTTGAAGCACTTTACAAACAGGTATAGTACTTCTTTCCTTTTAAGTATTCAGAGAATATTTAAAGTCACACAGAAAGCAGGATTCACCACAGTAAATTTACCATTTATCACCTACAGTGTCTCTTAACTAAAATGAGTAATGGAGAGGCTTCTACAACTAGTAGTGATAAGCAAGCAATAATACCCAACAGGGTGGGTGGTATTGGGCAATACCGGACCACCCAGGGGCGTAATGAGGCCCGATGCCGCAGGCGGAGGGCCTTATATCCTGAAGGGTCCGTATTTCATACCCTACCCTGAAGCGGTGTCATTGCACTTAGAAAATAAGATATTAGAACCATATTTTTTCAGTAGTCAAAAAATAGGTAAAGAGTAAAGAAAAACATCTTAAAAATACAAAAAAAAAAGTTTTATATTAAAATAGTCCCTGCATGTCACATTTGCCTGTCCTGCCTGACACAGTTGCCAGTAGAGGGTGCTGTAGTAGCATTGGGAAAGGAAGAATCGCTCTGACTGAAGTGTTTTTTTTTTGCCCTGTAGTACATCCACTTCTGTTCAGTTCTTGTTCCCATCTTCATTTTGTAATGAAATGCGAGCCCCCATTGTGCTCCGTTTTAGTTCTAGATGTCAGCGACTCTGACCTGATTCAGTGAATGGCATAGATGAGGTTACTTTTTTTTATCGTGCAGTTTTTGTTTTTAGCATGCAGAAACAGTTACGCTGATCAGGGGAACAGCAGTGATTTGAAACTTCTGTCTCCTTCAACTCACTCGTGATCACCGTTATTTCTTGGGGGTTGGGATTAGTGCACAACATGGAGGTACAGAGGAGAACTGTGAGAAACAGTCTGCAAGTGGGTGATGGAGCGCCATCACAATTAAGTCGGTATTGTTTGGCTGGCATGTCAGTGCAGTCGGAGCAGTGACAGGAGTGGGACTTTTATCAAATTAGTCCCAGAGATGGAGACCCCCTGCTGGCTACCGTCACTTGCGAGAGCGGGCAGGCGATCGAATGATGGGAGTGGTTGCAACGCTGGTGTTGGGTCCAGCTTGGGAACATAAGAAAAAAAGAATAAAAATACTTTTTGTGTTGCTTTTTGTTATATTTGTTGCAATAGTTTGTATTATGAGATGTTGGGTTGTTCTAAGGACTGGGGGGCCTATGGCAGCTTGCTAAGTGGGGGGGGGAATGGCGGGTTGTGACTTACAAAATTCGGGTGCCCATGGATACCCTCAGTAATGGGGCACCCCAAATCAGCCCTTGTTTTGAAGTGGGCATCTATCAAAAGTTAATGTACCCCCCAGCGGAGGCTCTCAGCCAATGAGAAATCTCCAAGAAACTGGCCCATTTTCTAATGATGTTGAATCACCACCTGTATACAGTACCTGACCACAACAGAAGATCATGTAACACGTAAACTTGCAGCCAAGACAACATTAGGATGCACTAATGGTACCTAACTTACAGAGAAAACAGCAGAATTATGGAATCAGTGTTTTGTTTTTGAAAGATTACTGTTCAAAGAACTCAATCTTACCTACAATATTTGCAATTTAGAACGGTATTTGGAATTGGGGCTACCACCACATGGTTTGAAAACTACTGTCATGCACTCAGGAGACTTTGATGAAACATAAAAATATAGACTTTGCTGGCAGATAAGGACGACTTGGCCCACGCAGTCTACCTATTTCCCTACATATTGGATAAGCTGCACACCCTAGTTAACCAACAGCCTACTTACTCCTACCTTACACTAGAATTGCCTTATGCCTGTCCCTTGCATTCTTAAACATCCCTACTGTTTTTGACAATACAACCTCCTCAGGAAGGCCATTCCATGCGTCCACCACCCTCTCTGTGAAAAAATAGTTCCTCACATTGCCCCTGAGCCGTTCCTCCCCCACCATCTTCAAATTGTGTCCCCTTGTTCTTGCGCATCTCTTTTTCTGAAAGATGCTACCATCTTGGACTTTGCTGATTCCATTGAGGTACTTAAAAGTTTCTATCATGTCCCCCCTCTCCATCCTTTCCTCAAAGGTATACATATAAAGCTCCTTTAGTCTCTCCTCGTATGGCTTCTGTTGCAGACCCTGCATCATTTTAGATGCCCTCCTCTGGACTGCCTCCATCCTGTCTATGTCCTTGCGGAGATGGGGTCTCCAGAACTGGATGCAGTACTCCAGATGATGTCTCACCAACTGTCTCTACAAAGGGGTAACAACTTCCTGTCTTCTACTGGTGATGCCTCTCCCTATGCATCCCACTATCACCCCAGCCCTCCTTTCTGTCTTTTTACATTGCTTGCTACCCTTAAGGTCATCTGATATGATTACCCCAGGTCCCTTTCCATTTTTGTTGTTGTTACTACCTCCCCCCACCCATTGTGTACTCTTCCCCTGGGTTTTTGTTTCCCAGGTGCATTACTTTGCACTTCTTTGCATTGAATCCAAGCTGCCATACTTCTGACCATTCCTTCAACCTTGCCAAGTCTCTTCTCATCCTTCCCCCCCTTGTGTACGAACCCTGTTGCAGATCTTTATGTCATCTGCAAAGAGGCATACATTTTCTTTCAGTCCCTCTACAATGTCACTTATAAAGACATTAAGAAGGATACTGAACCCTGTGGTACCCAACTAGTAACCTCCCTTTCTTCAGAGTGGACTCTGTTTACTATTATCTTCTGTGTCATGTTGTCCAGCCAATGTTTTACCCAGGCTGCCACCCTGGGACCCACTCCCAGGCTGGCTAATTTGTTTATTAATCTTTTGTGTGGGACTTTGTCAAATGCCTTGCTAATGTCTAGGCAATAGCTTGGCAGAAAACACCAGGAGAAAGGACTGCTGTGTGACTGAACTTCTCTGCTGGGACTAAAGTAGAAGAACTTTTGTATTTGGACCTTTAATTTAGGGTAAAAAACTAACATACAAAACAAAAAAAAAAGTGTGTGTTTGGGTTAACTGAACTGAATGGGTAACTGAAAAGGTTAACTAGGATCTGCAGCTTATCCAGTAGGTAGGGAAATGGGCAGACTGGGTGGGCCAAGCGGTCCTTATCTGCCGTCAAATTCTATGTTTCTATGTTTCATCTAGGTGTAAATCTCAGGTGACTGAAAGAACTGAACTTCTCTGCTGGGACTAAAGTAGAAGAACTTTTGTATTTGGACCTTTAATTTAGGGTAAAAAAACTAACATACAAAACAAAAAAAAAAAGTGTGTGTTTGGGTTAACTGAACTGAATGGGTAACTGAAAAGTCATCTAGGTGTAAATCTCAGGTGACTGAAAGGACTTAACTGCTGTGAGGTTTAAATTACTTTTAGAAAGATCTGGTAAGTAGGGGGAGGCTAGCTAGAGAGAAGCTACATTTAAAGACTGCCTTAGAAAGATTCTGCTAATAGCTTGGCAGAAAACACCAGGAGAAAGGACTGCTGTGTGAATGAACTTCTCTACTGGGACTATATTGCCCTCCTTCCCTCCCGTCCACCCCCCCACCCAAAGCTAGTTCTATTTTTATAGGCACAGGATTTGACTGACAACAGGAACTTCCTGTTTAGGGGCAGGAAGTGAGTGATCACAGAACCACCAAGGACCCACCATCCTAGAAGGGCAAGAGTAGCTCTCCAGCACCCTCTAGCTGCTGGAGGTCTGCCTCTGAACAAGTAAGTGGTCTACTGATAAATATAGGATATTCTTGTCTCAGAACAGGACAATCAGGAGCTTAAAGGGAACACAGGCAGAAAGTAAGGAGAGAGAGAGAAAAAAAAACAGAGGAAAGAGTAAGGATTGCAAACAGTTAAGGGGCCAGAAATAAGACATGATTGGAGTGGTGCAGTGCAGTGGCTGTGGAGCAGCAGTCTTTCCGGGAGATGTTCTGGAGGATGCGGTGTTGTCCCATCTGCAGGCACCTCTCTGGGCTGAGGGGAGGAGGTTGCTCATCTCCAGGCTGAGTTGGCCAGGATTTGTGGGACCACCTCTTCCATCCAGGGACCACCAGTGCCACTGCCGTTGCCTCAGAGGTTGCCAAGAAAGAGGAGCGGTTGGACCACAGTGGGCTCAGGGAGGGTGAGGGTGGTGGAACAGAGGCACATCCCTCCAGTTGTACCTCTCCACAATTCCTATGCCATTCTGGCAAAGTGTGGTTCCTCTATGGAGGCACCTACAGTGGAGACCAAGGAGGATGCTGAGACCTCCACAAAGGAGACCCACAGGAGGGTGGCAGGGGACCCTGCAGGGAAGGAAACAACTCCTGGTGGGGACTCCATTGTTAGGAAGGTAGAACTGGGCAAGGAAGGGAGAGGGAGGTGGAGTGCCTGCCTGGCACCGTGGCTTGGAGGACAGGGAGCGAATCCTCAGGATTGCCGAGCAGCTGCGGGGAGGGAGCTGGATGTCATTGTCCACCTAGGGACAAATGACCTGGCTAAGAAAGGGATTAGAGAAGTGCAGGAAGAGTTTGTGGAATTGGGAGGGGCCTTAGTCAAGTAGCATGCACGGTAACCTTCTCGGAGGTGCTACCCATCTATGGCATAGGAGAGGCTAGGGTGTTCCGCACCATGGGATTCAATCAGTGGTTGAAAAACTGGTGTGGAGCTCAGGGATTTGGCTTCATTGGGGATTGGGGGTCCACCTGGAGTGATGCAAGCCTATACTGGCATGATGGGCTGCATCTGTCCGGGAGGGGAACCAGGATCCTAGGTGATAGGTTTAAATGCTTCATTGGCAAGCTTTAAACCAGCCAAGGGAGGCACTGGAAAAGAGCAGAAAATCCAGCCCCCAAACAATCACGGTAGTAGTGTGGAAAACACCAACATGGAGGTGTCGATAGGGAGAAGGGCAGTGGTAAATGGAGAAAGTGACAAAGGCAAGAAGGACAGGGATGGGGCAAAGGGGGTAAGGCCATCAGAAAATGGAGGGTAATGAGTACCAATGCCGTAGTCTGGCAACAAGCTCCCTGAGCTGGTGGCCTTAATGGAAGAGGGATGCCTGGATATCGTGAGCAGTCACAGAAACATGGTACACAGAGAACCATGACTGGGATGTTAACATACCAGGGTACATAACCTACAGGAGAGACAGGCAGGGAGAAGAGGGGAGGAGTAGCTCTCATGTAAAGGAAGGGATAAAAGCAACTGAACAAAAGAGTAAACAGGAGGAGAGAGGAGGCACTGTGGGTCACCTTGGAGACTGGAAAGGGCACCACAATCTGCACAGGGGTTGTGTACAGACCACATGTCAGGGGAAGGAATGGACAAGGATATGATGGAAGGCATTCTTAGAATGGCAGAGAAAGGGGAGATACTGTTGATGGGAGACCTGAATATGCCAGATGTTAACTGGAGCACATTTGCTGCAGCCACATCCAAGAGCAGGGCCATTCTTGAAGCCCTACAGGTGGCAGGCATTAGACAGCTAGTTTCGGAACCCACTCATGAGGGAGCAATCTTAGACCTCGTACTCTCAAACAGGGGCAGTGAGAGGATCTCAGATCTAGAAGTGGGTTGCCATCTGGGGACAAGTGACCATCAAACAGTGTGGTTCATGTTAAACTCAGCTACAGAGTCAAGCCATACAAAAGTGAGGGTACTGGACTTTAGGAGGGCTGACTTTGGCAAGATGGGAGAGTGCCTCAGAAAAGCACTAGCAAACAGGCTAGAAGGAGGTGTGGAGCAACAATGGGGGGAATTATCAAAACTGCCATCACAGAGGCAACAAGCCTTTGTGTGAAGCAAATAAATCAAAACAAAAGAAAAAGCCACTAAGGTTCTCAAGAGAGGTGGCTGTGAAAGTCAGGAAGAAAAAGATAGCATTCTGGAAGTATAAAGGAAACACAGAAGGAGCAGGACAGAGAGCTGTACCAGTTAAGGCAGAAAGAAGCAGGGAGGGAAGTCAGAATAGCAAAGGCCCAAACTGAGGAAAAGATAGCCAACTCAGTTAAGAAGGGGGATAAAACCTTTTATAGGTACATTAGCAAGCGTAGAAAGACAAAGGGAGGGATAGTGAGGCTGAATAGAATGAATGGTGGGTGGGCAGAGGGGGACAGTGAAAAAGCAGGAATACTGAACGAATATTTCTGCTCAGTATTCACAAAAGAGGAGGGGAAGTGCCTAATCCAATTAACAGAAGCACTCTTGATAGGGGGGTCGATCCCAGTCCTTTCACAGAAGAAAGGGTTCTGCAAGAACTCCTAAAACTGAAGGTGGACAAAGCAATGGGTCCTGATGGAATTCACCCCAAATTCTAAAGAATTAAGGAAGGAACTAGTGAAACCACTGGCTACTCTTTTTAATAAATCATGGGAGGATGGTGGTGCCGAGGACTGGAGGAAGGCGGATGTGATTCCCCTTCACAAAGTGGGACCAAGACAGAGGCAGAAAACTACAGACCTGTCAGTCTGACCTCTGTGGTAGGGAAAGTGATGGAGTCACTTCTGAAGGAAAGAATAGTTGAGTACCTAGAGGTCAGTGGAGCACAGGATCCAAGGCAGCATGGGTTCACAGTGGGAAGATCATGTCAGGCAGATCTAATGGATTTCTTTGACTGGGTGACCAAAGTAGTAGACCAGGGAGGGCTGTGGACATGGCCTACCTAGACTTTTAGCAAGGCATTTGACACAGTCCCACACAAAGATTATTAGTCAAATTAACCAGCCTGGGAGTGGTCCCAGGGTGGTAGCCTGGCAAAACATTGGCTGGACAACAGGACACAGAAGGTAATTGTAAATGGAGTCCACTCTGAAGAAAGGGCAGTTACTAGTGGGGTAACGTCAGGGTTCAGGTATTGGGTCCAGTCCTTTTAATGTCTTCATCAGTGACATTGCAGAGGGACTGGAAGGAAAAGTATGCCTTTTGCAGATGACACAAAGATCTACAACAGGGTTGATACACAAGGAGGCGTGGAAAGGATGAAAAGGACTTGAGCAATTGGAGGAATGGTCAGACGTATGGCAGCTAGGATTCAATGCAAAAAGTGCAAAATAATGCACCTGGGAAACAAAACCCAGGGAAGAATACACAATGGGTGGGAGGTAGTAACAACAACAAAACAGGAAAGGGACCTGGGGGTAATCATATCAGATAACCTTAAGGTTAGCAAGCAATGTGAGAAGGCAGTAGGGAGGTCAGGAGTATCTGGGATGTATAGGGAGAGGCATCAGCAGCAGAAAACAGGAAGTTGTTATCCCTCTGTACAGACAGTTGGTGAGACCCCATCTGGAATACTGTGTCCAGTTCTGGAGACCCCATCTCTGCAAGGACATAGGATAGAGGCAGTCCAGAGGAGGGCAACTAAAATGGTGCAGGGTCTGCAAGAGAAGCCGTATGAGGAGAGACTAAAGGAGCTTAATATGTATACCCTTGAGGAAAGAAGGGAGGGGGACATGATGGAAACTTTCAAGTACCTCAAGGGAATCAACAAAGTCCAAGAGGGTAGCATCTTTCAGAAAAAGAGACTTGCAAGAACAAGGGACACAATTTAAAGATAGAAGGAGGCGGTTCAGGGCAATGTGAGGAAGTATTATTTCACAGAGAGGGTAGTGGATGCATGGAACAGCCTTCCTGAGGAAGTTGTGGGGTCTAAAACTTTGGGAGAATTCAAGAATGCATGGGACAGACATAAGGCAATTCTTGTGGGGGGCAGGAAGATATAGGCTGTTGGTTAACTAGGATCTGGGGCCTATCCTGTAGGTAGGGAAATGGGCAGACTAGATGGGCCTAGCGGTCCTTATCTGCTGTCAAAGTCTATGTTTCTATGTTTCTAGGCAGGCCATGTCCACAGCCCCTCCCTGGTCTATGACTTTGGTCATCCAGTTAAAGAAATCGATTAGATTCATCTGTCATGACCTTCCCACTGTGAATACATGCTGCCTTGGGTCCTGTGCCCCACTGGCATCTAGGTCCTCAACAATTCTTTCCTTCAGAAGTGATTCCATAATTTTCCCTACCACAGAGGTCAAATTGACAGGTCTATGGTTTCCTGCTTTTGTTTTTTTCCCACTTTTGTGAAGGGGAATCACATCTACTCTCTTCCAGTCCTCAGGTACCACAACATCCTCCCATGATTTGTTCAAAAGGGTAGTCAGTGGTGTCATTAGTTCTCCCCTTAATTCTTTAAGAATTCTGGGGTGAATCCCATCAGGCCTCATTGCTTTGTCCACCTTCAGTTTTAGGAGTTCTTTCAGAATCCTTTCTTTCGTGAAAGGACTGGGATTGACCCCCCCTATCCTGGGTGCTTCTATTGATTGGATTAGGTACCTCTTCCTCCTCTTCTTTGCGAATACTGGCTGGATATTCAAACTGCACTATCTGTATGCAAGAATAAATTTCATTCTGTGTTTCTCCCTGCATTCTGCCTGCTGCTCAATCGCTCCTGATACTGCTGGTTCATGCTTCCATATACTGCCTCTTTTTTGGGGGGAAGGGTCCTACCCTATCAATGTTACATTTGCTGTTTGGTCTCATGGTGCTCTGCTTGTGGCATTCCTGTTATTCCCATGGCGAGGGACTGTGTGTCTCAATGGGGCATCATGGTTTCAAGCAGCAGGAGCATGCTTTTATGTAAACTATGATTTAGCCTGCTCCTTTGCCTTAGCAGCTTTTTAGTCATACAGACCTAATTACTTTAACCTCACAACCTACATGGCTACAAGAAATCCATTGCATTCCATTACTGTGTTGCAAATGCTCCTTACTGGACTAACCTAACTCCACCTTAATGCCATTTAAAGTATTCATGCTAATCTTCTCAATTCACTCTTTATGCTGACACCATACCAGTCAACTGCTATGTGTAAACTATATGATTTTGTGCCTTTATCCTCTCAAGAGGTTTGGCGTACACTTCATGCCTTGACTGACAAAAAACCTTTATTTTAATCACTTGTGTTACTGGGCTAATAAAGAACTACCTAAATTGCTATGCTGGCATTCTCTAAGTTACAGTACCTTCTCCTCCAGAGTAAGGAGAGATTCCTTTCCTGCAGAGAAGAGGCTTTCCATTTTAAAATGTCACTAAACAAAATACCCCAAGCCTAGAGGGAAGGTGACCTAGGCCTTGAATCTGCAAAGGTTTTTTTTCCCTCTTCCAAACTGAAAGTCATAATACAGTACATAGTTAAGTTTAGTAGTATTCCCTGGTTTACTCATGTACATTCTGCTATTGGATAGAGGTGGATGGTGACTCTGCGGGCTGTTCCCTCTCTCCTTAGAAAGCCCCCTGCTGGCATTAGTGTTATCCATTTATCCATGCTATTCCACTAACTTTTACTTCTCATCAATGTTTTATCAAGCTGCCTCTTGCTTCAGTTTGCTTCTCTACCTTATTGTCAACAATTGCTGCTAACATTGTTTTGGGGGTTCCTTCCTAAGGTACCTTTAGCCAAGGGAACCTTCCCACAGCACCTCTAGGGGTCAAACCCCCTTCCAGGATTCCTTGCCTTTGGTTTCTCTAAAGGGTGGTAATTCCTTATGGAATAGAGAGTGTGAACAGCCATGACAGAGTAACATAGCTGCACAAACATAACACTATTCTGGTTGTGTAGGGCATTGAATTGAAAGGCTATGCTTGTGGTTCAATGGGTAAGCAACCAACTACGCCCTCTTTATGAGCCATATAAGTAGTTTCTTCCAGCCTCCTACTGAATAATTTTTTCTTTGCCTCACCATCTTCCCTCCTCCTCCTGCAGCTCACCTCTCTTCTCAAAGGGGTTCCTTCCTAGGTAACCTTTAACCAAAGGAATGTTCCCATGGCACTTTTAGAGGTCAACCCTCTTCCAGTGTTCCTTGCCTTTGGTACCCCTACAGGGTGGTATTTCCTCTTGGAGAGAGTGAGAACAGGTACAACAGAGTAACACAGCTGCACAAGCATAAACTATTCTGGTTGCATGGCCATTGAACTAAATACCAGAGAAGATCTGCACTGATATGAAATATTATTTTTCTTCACTGATTACTTCCCTCCTCCCTTCCTAGTTACTAGTATACCCCTATGAATTTCATGTATTGAATACACTACAGCCCCATCCCAATACATTTACTGTAAACAATGGTCCTGTCCCTATATATGTATGCATATCCCTATATATGCATGTACTGTATGACTCAACCACTGTAACCTGTTCACCCCATGAGGTACTTGGCATGTTTCTCCCTTCCCCCCTCTCACTAGGACAGTGGACAGGGGCCAGGTGGTTTTTATCCTGTATCTGGACTTCAGTAAGGCCTTCAACTCTGTGTCTCACAGAAGATTGGTCAGGAAGCTAGGGGACCTGGAATGGGGCTAAGCTCACTGGACTGGATAGAAGCTGATTTCAGGATAGAAGCCAAGGATTGGTATTCAGGGAAGAATTGTCAGAAGTGAGGCCTGTGACCAGTGGGTCCAACAGGGCTCCATACTCACTCTGGTGTTGTTTAAGATCTTCATAAGTGACATCATAGATGTGATCAAGGGTAAAATCTGCCTATTCACAGATGACACCAAGCTCTATGGGAGAGTGGACATGGAAGAAGGAAGACAGGAACTCTGGGAGGACCTGGCTAGTCTAGAAAAGTGGTCTGACATTTGGCAGCTGGATTTCAATACTAAAAAATGCAATTTTATGCTCCTTGGGGCAAAGAATCCTGGGAAAAAATTCTGGTTGTGAGGAGTGCAGGGAACCAGATCAGAGGAAGGAAAGGACCTGTGAATAATAATCACAAGTGACCTATAACACTCAGTATACTGCAAGACAGCAGCAGCAAAAGCAAATCAGGTTCTAGGCTGCATTGCCAGAGTAATTACTACCAGGAAGGTGGAGGTCATTCTGCCTCTGTGCAGGGCACTGATAAGACCACGCCTGGAGTACATTGTGCAGTTTTGGTGTCTGTATCTTAAGAAGGATATCAAATTGCTGGAGATGTCAGAGAAGGGCAATTAAGATGATCCAGGGCCAACAGGGCAACATCTATGAGGAGAATCTCAGGAAGCTCAACATATACTTTCTTGAACAAAGACAGAAAGGGGAGACATGACTGAGACCTTCAAGTTCCTCAAGGCTATTAAAATAATGAGCACTGAGGGCTTCCTCAGGTTTAGTGCTAACAAGATAACTATGGTGTGAAACCTAAAGCTGGGCATGGAAGGTTTAGGAGGGAGATGAGGATGCATTTTTCATTGAGAGGGTGATAGCCAAATGGAATGAGTTGCCAGAGGAAGTAATATCCCTAAGAACAGTGGACAGCTTCAAGGGAGGGCAGAATATATGCTGGTAGAAGTGAAGCAAGTGGGGGGAATAGGGTGAAGTTGAGGGATGTCAAAAGGAAAATGGGGAGAGGGGCAGTTCCCTTTGTAAATACTGTACATAGGAAGCTGCACAACTGAACACACTAGATAGACCATAAGGCCTTTATCTGCTGGCATGTCCATATGTTCATATGTTGTTACACTACCCCACTACTGTAACATGGCAGCTTATAGTGGGAGAACACCCCTTGCAGGACAATCATTTCCAGACACTAATCTGGTAACTCCCTCTCACCACAGTAGTTCACAGGAATCCAGGAGAGAATAAGCAGCAGGTCTCCTCTGCTAACCACCAAGACTGGCAACTGTCTGATTGACAGTGAATGACCACACATCTCCTGTGAAAATGACAGCTTCTACAGGAGGAATATGCTTTCTTACTGCAAGTCTTAAATTCCTGTGGACCACTGCAGTAAGGGAGGTCCACAGGAGTGGGAGTGGAGGGCACTGAGTAGGTAGGGTGGGGTGGGGGAGGGTGTCAGAGTGGGCATTTGTGAGTGACCCCCTTCCAGCCCAATCCATTCCAGACCCTCCACCCCCCCGCAATGCCTGGTAGCCCTCCAGTCACCCCAGTTGTTCACAAGAATCCAGAAGAGAATGAGTATCACAGTCCCTCTGCTCATAACCCAGACCAGCTGATGTCTGATTGACAGGGAGTGACCACACACCTTCTGTAGAAATGGATGCTTCTACAGTAGGCATGCAATTGCTCACTGCAAATCATGGATTCCTGTGGACTACAATAGCAAAGGAGGGCCACAGGAGTGTGTGTTAAGTGCACAGAGTTGGGGTGTAGGGTGGGGAGGGTGCTGCAGTGGGCATCAGTGGGTGTATTGCATTAGAGCATGCTAACACTCTGATTAAATATGGCTTGCCAGTTATGCACACCACAAATGAGATGACTTGTATGATTTAAGGCTTAGTATTTTTATGCTACTTGTCCAAAGCAACAAACAATGCACCTAAACAAATGAAAGTTGCTTCTGTGCCCTTATTCGTCTAGAAAAAATTGCTAAGTAAAACAACAGATCTTCCATCTTCAAATAGAAAGCCAGATACCATAACAGTATCCTTGCTTTCAAATTAAAATTCTGTTTCAAGGTCAGTTGGCATTCATCTTTATCCTCCTCCCCTGGATTGCGCCTGAAAATAGGCAGGATTTGTCTAGTGCACTTACCCGGTCAACAAAAACTAAAATAAAAAAAAATTCTGATAGCATTTTGGACACAATTTAGGAAATTCTTCAATGGCAGTATAAATAAACAGAAAATGATGTTCAGTAGTTAGTCATTATTTCAATATTCAGTGCCATATTGGGATCATGTGTGAACAACATTCCATGCTATGTACTGCTGTTCAAGAAAATAGTGCATCTCTGTCACCCAAAAAAGTACTACAAGGGCAGGTTTTAGCTATCAGATACTAGCGTGTGTTATGATTCTAGCACATTTTTCTGAGTTAGAATTTTTTCAAATTGTGTTTGTATTTTAGGGTACAAAATACTGACTGCTTTTCAGATGTAGTCCAAGAAACACACAATCAAGTCAGAGAGCAAAATAGATTAACTGATTTCTGCAAACAACTTAAAACATGGTTACTATGAGTTAGGAATTGCCATTAATTGGGAAAATGGGGCTATTACATGTTTAGCAACTGAATTAAAGTTAGACAAGGGTGTATTACATGAAGGATTTGTAGGACAATCCTTGAAAGCAAGAAAAGGCAGTCCAGAAAAGCTTGTGTTAATTCAAAGGTGCACAAGGACAAATTGCTTTGTGATACAGACCAGACAAAATGCACATTTGAAAAGTGTGCTGTTTATTTTATCATTACCAACAAAATACAAACAAAAACAATTGCTTGCATATATGAAAGGTTAAGACTGAAGATATAATATTTTGCAAGAGACAAGGGACTGAATTCTGCTTGTCCAAAATGTTTGGCAAACGAGCAGTATTTATTTATTTTGTTAATTTTCCATTTGTTAACCAGATAAGGACACTGGACCAAATGTCCTTTTTCAGGTCTGACCCAGAGTGCAACAAATACATACATAACAGAAAACAACAATCAACATCATGCTATACAAATTGATATACTACTTCATACAATCACAAACAGCATTTGTCAATAAATATTGTTTCAACTGTACCTTAAAAGACAACTAAGACCTTGCATTTCGAATTTGAAAAGGAACTAATTCCACAATAGGGGAGCTGAAATTGAAAAGGCCAGAGATCCAAGAATTTGTTTACACAATGGGACCTCTAATATAAGGCCATTTGATGATCTAAGCTTTGATGGAATATCCCTAGTTGAAAGTAAATCAGCTAAAGGAAACATGGATTCATAATAAATATTGTTTGCTGCTAAACAACCCACTGAATATTCAATTCTAGAAATTAAGGGCATCCAACCCAACCCTAGGTACAAATCACAGTGATGAGTTCTATAGGTAGCTGATAAAATAAAATTACAAACATTATTATAGGATACTGTTAATGTATGCAATTCTTTTTTTCCAAATTATAATATAAACAAGCTCCATACTCCAAATGAGGGAGCAAAGTCCCCACAGCAATAGCTTTTCTAGTATTTACTGAAAAAAAAATTATATCGATACAGTAAACCTATCTTTTTTTCGCATAATCTTTTTTGATTTCAAAATTAAAAAAAAAATACACAACATGTCAGACAAACACACAACAAACAGATGCATTCCATATGACATTACAAATACAGTTATTAATAAATTAACATCACATTAATTATTTTTTAACCCAGTCCAGTTCTTCCATGTATAATTTCATTTACATTTCCAATCTATTCTTCCTCAAATTTATCTGCAACCAATATTCTATAGACCTCCAATCACCCTGTGTCTCCCTACTCCAGTCCATCCGTAATATATTCTCCTCTTCTCCACTAAGCGATGCTGGAAGGAGCCCATTCCCTGTAAAAGGATTCTCCCCTATTCTTGAGCATGAGGGTCAATCTTTCCAGGGCCAATGTCTGCAGGATAAGCCTGTGCCATTGTGTAATAGAAGGTGTTACAAAGGTGACCCATGTATTTTGTATGCAGTGCCTCACCAACATTAGTACTACCCTTATCCACCATGGTAGCAGATCCCATTCTCCCTCCTCTCCTGGATCCATACCAAATAGGCCTACAATAGGTTCTACCCGCAAAGGACAGCCTGCCATTTTACTAACTTCCCCAAGTACTTCACCCCAAAAGGTCTGAAGAATTCTGCACGACCAAAAACAGTGCATATACGTCCCTCTCGCTCTTCGCATGCGACCACAGAGAGGGAGATACAGTTGGTGCGTTTATGGACTACAGCTGAGGGTAGTAAAGCCTATGTAAGAATTTTATAGAAAGCTTCTTTGAATCTGTTGCACACTAAGAGTCCCATATGCCTCTTCTAATAGTAATTGCCAATTACCTCTGCAATTTCACCCTATGTCTCTCTCCCACAATTCTTGTATTCTGAGTATAGTCTGAGTAATTCTGTTTCCCTACTTTTGCTGCTTTTCTAACAAAACCCTTAGGGTCTTTATGCTAAGATATATCAGTGTCTCTATCATCTGCCAGTTCTGTACTTGCCCCTTCCTATCCATTTTGACACAAATGTCCTAAGCTGAAGATATCAAAATACTTGTTGTGCCTGCAATCCAAACCCCTGAACAATATCCTACAGTGAGCACAAGGTTCCCTGCTTAACCAAGTCCCCTATACTCTGGACTCCCTTATTCTCCCACTCTTTAAAGCCTCTGCCCTCCAGCCCAAGAAGAAAAAAGGAGTTATCCACCACAGGCAAAAGCAGAGTCTCCCCTTTACAGATCCCCCCTATTTTTCTGAGGTAATTCCAGGCCTCTAACACTGTCTTTACCAAAGGGTTGCCCCCACCCTGAGTAGAACATGCTTTCAGGCCCTTGCTATGCAAATAGGCCGAAAGATGACCCGGACATCCCCACTGCTCTAAATCCACCCAACTGGCCACATCAGGTCTGTGCACCCAATCTGCCACATAACGTTGCTGTATTGACAAATAGTAGTTCCACAGATCCAGAAAGTTTAACCCCCCCTTACTTGTTACAGCTTTCAATCTCTGTAAACGAGCTCTCAGATGCTTCTCCCACCATATAAATTTAGTAAATATTTTCTCAATCTGCTGAACGTCCCTTCTTAACAGACCACCCAGTATCATCTGCATGGGGTATAAAATTCTTGGCAAGACATTCATTTTTATCAGATTGATATGACCTAGCCATGAGATTGGGAGCTGCATCCATCGCCTCAGGTCTGTCTCCACTTTTTTAAGTAAGGGTGTGTTACTTAACCTATACAATGCCCCAATTGTCCTGCCCACCGTAATACCCAGGTAAGTGATAGTCTTGGACTTCCTCTGTAAGCCCCACCACTCATCTTCCTTCCCCGTTTAGGAAAGCACATAAATTCCAATTTACTAGGGTTTATTTTATAGCCAGAGAACACCGCAAAGGTATCTATTATCTCCAAAAAAGGTGGCATAGAAACCTGCGGATACTTAACAAATAAAAGCATGTCATCTGCATAAAGAGCAACTTTATGCATAGTACCCGTAGCCCCTTCTACCCCGTGAAACTCTGGGCACTGCCGAAGTGCTATAGCCAGTGGCTCTAATGCCAATGCGTACAACAGAGGAGAGAGGGATCAACCCTGCCTCGTCCCCCTTTCCAGATCCAGAGCATTCATGGGCACCCCATTAACCAAAATCTGGGCTTTGGGGGCCCAATACATACCTTGTACCCACTGTACATATGATTCACCCAGACCAAACTGGCCCAACACCTCAAAGAGGTACTTCCACTCCACCCTATCAAACGCTTCTTCAGTGTCCATAGAAATGATATACATCTTTTCTTCTGTTTGTCCTGCTCTCCCTATCATGTTAAGCAACCTTCTCAAATTATGATAGGAAAATCTCCCTTTTTATGAAACCGGTCTGGTTTGGGTGGATCAGCACAGGCAGGTAGTCCTCCAACCTTGTGGCCAACACCTTAGCTATGATCTTAATATCACAATTTAAAAGTGATATCAGCCTATAAGAGGCACATTCCAACTCATCCTTACCTTGTTTAGGTATTAAACAGATCAGGGCATCAAAACAGGTAGTGGGCAGACATGGACCTTCCCCCTTCCTCTCCTGTTTGCAGCAGCCCATTTAGCACCTCTGCCGTCTGCCCCACCAAAGTTTTGTAGTATTCCACAGGGAATCCATCAGGGCCATTTGCCTTACCCTGCTGCAATCTCCCTATGGCTTTAATTACCTCTTTCTTCCTTATAGGTAGATTTAATCTCTCCCTCTGGGTGGACGAGAGCCTTGGAAGTTGTACCTTATCCAAAAAGTCCTTCATCAATTGTCCTTATTCTGGTATCCAGCCTTGTACAGCTGGTTATAAAAATTCTGGAAAGTACTCTTATTCTCTGGGGTTCTTTTATACTACCCTCCATGTCTCCTTATACCTGTTATTCAGTAGGACATTTACCTCCCTTCATAAGTCACACTAGAAGGGGACCAGGTTTATTAGAATATTCAACCATTTGTCATTTGCGGTATAACCAGGATGTCATGGCCTCACTTCTAACCAAAGCATTCAATGCCTCCCTGGTAACTGTTAATAATTGTACTACTTCCCCGTGCTGTCCCCGGGCTGCCCTCTTTTCCAAGTCTTTAAGCTTTCTCTCCAGTTCCTGTCTCTTTTCATGCTTCTTCTTCCTGTGTTTGACCATATACGCTATAATGGCACCCCTCATGACTGCCTTGCTCGCATCCCTATAGATAGCTTTTGAGACCTCAGTTTCCTCATTGGTTTCCTTGTACCATTTCCATTGGTTTACCAAGTATTCCCTGAACTCCTGGTTTGAAAGCATGTATGATGGAAATTTCCATTGGGGGAGTCTCTAACTATCCACATCTGAATCCGCCCTATGACCATAGCATGGTCTGACACATGAATAGGGCTATGAGCTATATCCACCACTCTGTTATGCCACCCCTGCGGCAGTGGCGAAAATTTAGTCAATTTTGGACCATGTCCCTTGAGGGCTAGAGAAAAGGTATATTATCTAGCCCTTGGGTTCACCATCCTCCAGCTATCCACCAGGTCCATATCTGCCATATCCTCCTGCCACTGACCCAGTACCTCCATTCTCCTTCCCCTGCTTTCGGAGTGGTCCAGTACCGGATCCATTGTACTATTCAAATCCCCGCCCATAATAAGCCCTGGGAACTGTTCTTTAGTAACTAGGTCCAGGAGTTCAGGGAAAAACCTGGGGTCATATACAGCAGGGGCATAAACACTTCAAAGTAACTAACTCCCCAAATATTGCCCCACTATAAAACATATTGCCCATTTCAGTGGTCTTTCACCACTCTTGTGACTTCATTGGCAAATGCTTATGTAAAAGAATGGCAACCCTCTTTTGCAAGCAGAGTACAGGTTGCAAAGCATTTACCAACCCAGCCACGCACCAGCTTAGCATGCTTCACATCCGACAGATGGGTCTCCTGGAGTAGTGTAACCTGTTTTCCCCTTCTTTTAAGTGCCACCAAAAGTGTTGTATGTTTGATCGGGTTAGTAATCCCTTGCACATTCCAGGAGACCACCATCAGATCCTGTGAATTAGCCATGGTGTATTCTACCTCGATCCCCATCCTTCATTATCTCCAGCCCATGTATCCAAAATTCCATACTATAGATGTCATTTCCTGGACTCTGCAACAATCTGTACATGTCACAGAATGAATCACACATAAAGAAACAATGAACTATATACAATATGTAACCATAAACATTAATTCCCCTTTCCCCACCCCACCTCATTTCATCCTCCTTGATTAGCAACCTCCCCACCTCCACATGCCCTTCTTCCACCCCCACCCCAACCAAATGAAACACATCCCACCCACCCCTTATAACCCCTATTGTTGACACTTAATTGTTGCCCTAGCATGAGTGTCATTAAACCTCCATGGATATATTGTCCTGCTGCTCCAACAATGGTCGTGTCAGCATTTACCCATTCACAAAAAAGTGATTAACTGCAAAGAACCCCTCTACCCTCCACCTTTGGCCCATGTACACATCCTGCATAAAATGAAAAGGTTATACTACGCATAACGCGGCACTCCCCGGCATATCTCCCCCACACATTCCCCTCTGGCATCCACCATTAGTCTCTCCAGAGGGCATGCTTGTCCAAAAACTTTTAGAGGCTCCACACAGCTTGAGGAGGGAAGCAGGCCACGCCAATTACACATGCGCTAAGCCCCCTCCCCCCAACCCTGTCTTATCTACCTTTCGCCTGATCCCTTAAGACCCCTGGCCCATATAGATTCTCACTAAAGATCACATCCTACTCCATACATTTAGGACCATCAGGCATTCATCCTCCCCCTGAGACAGTCCAAAAGATCCTCAGTCCACTGGGGCCAGTTCATTGATTGTGCACTGTCTCTTGCTGAATACCCTCACACTCCCAATACAGGGTGTAATGTGTTCATCCAACCCTCAGAGCCAAAAATAGCACCATGCCAGCACAGAAACAGAGGAAGGGAGAAAAGAAATAATAAAAAAAAAACAGTTAACTTTAAAAGTGCCAAGTCACTTGTGGGCCAAAGTGTTCAGCCCCAGATCAGAGAAACAGCTCCACCATCGAACCTGAACCCACTGAACTCGCTTCTTCATTTGGCCAGTTTCTTCTGCAAATCCTTCACAAATTGTTTCAGCCTAGGGCTCCCAAAGGAGAAAATGTTCACCTTGTGTCGTATTTTGAGAACAGCAGGTAGATCAGGAAGGTCTCTACTTTGAGGCTTCTAAGCTGGGCCATTAGTGGGTTAAACATTTCACGCTTTTTAGGAGTCGGGTAGATAATCTTGGGATAGGTATAGCCGGTGCCCTCATATTCAGAGATTCTTTCTCTTCGTGGCCTTTAAAATCAATTCTCGATCCTGAAATGCGTGAAACCTCATAATCACACCCTCAGGGGTTGATCTCCTGGGTGCCGAGGCATCACAGCCCTGTGGACTCGTTCTAACTTCAGTCACCCATTTTTTGGATGTATTCTCAAGCAACTCCGGCGGGATTTGGGCTGAACTTCAGCATATACGCCCTTTTCTACCCCCTCTGGAAGACCCCTAAGATGCAAATTGAGTCGCCTGTGATAATTTTCTTGATAATCAAATGCCTCTTTCAAGTCATCCAGCTCTTTTTTCAGCTGTGCCACTTGCCCAGGAACCTCCATAGTTTCATCTTCCGGGCTGGATATGTGAACCTCTACCTCTCCAATTCTGTTACTGTGCAGCATTTGTTGTTATAGGACTTCCTGCAATTTTAATTCAATTTTACTCTGAAGCTTTAGTAGCTGAGGTTCCATTTACCACAATCACTTGCCCAGTCACCTCGCAGCCTAATGCACTCATTTTGACCATCGAGACCGGGAAATAATGCCCGTGTTTTTCACCCACGGAGTGGCCACTGACTCTTCCTGGCTTTGCCAGTCAAACTTTGGACTCTTCCCTGGATTTGGCTTCAGATATTCCTCCATGGCTCCTTCCTGTGTATATTTCTGCCGAACACTGCATATAAATAATAGTTTTAAAGGTTTCTTTTTCGACTTTTACCGACCGTTGGAATGGAGCAACAACCAGGCATGTCTATCCTGCTAGCTGCTCATCAGCGCCCCCAAACCTATCTTTTTGATTTACCTGTCTACATGAAGCAGTGATCTGAGGAGAAAACTTAACAACGGATCGAGTAAAACCTAAATATTTAAAACTCTGTACCTGCTCAGTTTTAGTCCCTAATGAATCAAAAATCAACAATTGCAAACAGTCTTTTAACATATATGTAGTGCCAAATAACATTGTCTTGGTTTTCTTTAAATTCAAAACCATTAAATTATTCACTAGCCAGCTACTTACCACATTGAAATCATGCTGAAGATTAGAAGCAATATCACCTACTGATTTATCTTGATTAAACAAAATCAAATTGTCTGCATAGAGAATTGTATCACATACAGTACATTGTGCTGGTAAATTATTTACAAACAAAGTAAATAATAAAGGGCCTAATATTGACCTCTGTGGAACTCCACAGACCACAGGAGCCTCTCATGATTCAACATGACCAATATAAACCACTTGGGGCCTATTAGACAAATAATCCCATACCCACTCAATAGATCCATCAGAAAACTTCATATTCAATAATGTTTGACAAGCCAAATCATGTGCAGTCAGGTCAGAAGTCTTGGTCAGGTCTACAAACACTGCCACATCATTAAACCAGACTCAAAACCACAAATGATGGTGTCTGTGAACCTGACCAAGGCTGTTCCTGTGCCATGATATCGCTCTAAAGCCATGCTGCTGTGAACATAATAAATTATGACTATCTAAACACCATTTATCTGGTTAGCCACAAGTTTTCCAGAATTTTACTTAATGGATCAATATGGATATTGGCCTAAAATCTTCCAATATGTCAGCATTAGGCTTTTTTGGCACAGGCACAACCCTAGCATGCTTCCAACATGATGGGTACTGTTCAGTCAACAAAGATAAATAAAAATGTAACATAAAGGATCAGTTATAAACAGAATTATTAATCTAAGAAAAGTCCATTCAAACCCCACCCCACAATCACTGAACTTCATCAGTAAAGTATGTAATAAATCAAAGACTTCACTCCTCTCTACACTATTAAAAGAAAACTTTTCCTGTTTTGTATCAACTAAAAGTTCTGAAAACTGTACAACCCTATGAGGAGTTCTCACTCTATAATCAGACAGGTTGGTCAATTTTCTATTTAAAATATTAACTATCTCCTCCACTGAAGTAGTCTCTTTATCATCAACTTTCAATTTTTGAACAGAACCAGAATTTTTAGAGGTTATTAATGAATTGACTCTGCTCCAAAACATTTTAGGATTAGTCAAATTCTCCTCACATTGTTCCTGATAAAATTTCTTTCCCACTGCCCTAACTGCTTTAGATACCTTAGGCCGCAACTGCCAATATGTATTCAACATAACTACAGTCATATGTTTTTTATAAGGCTCCCAAACCCTATTTCTTTGCCTAATTAAATGCTTTAGCTCAGGTAAAAACCACCGATTACTAACTCCTCACACTCTCAAAGTTCTCAAAGGGCCAAAACAATCTTGAATCAGAATTAAAGTCTTACAAAAATAATCAAAAGCCAAATTCACATCAGGGATACACTTCAAATAGGACCAATCCAACTGGGCCACATGTGTAATCAAAGCTTCCAGATCAACATGATTAAAATTATGAACTGTCACAGTACAGAATGGAATTTTTAGACATTTGAAGTTTAACACACAACAGACTGCCATATGGTCACTCACAGATTCAGCCATTACTCCAGAAAACCCCACCATACCTACTCACCATAATCCAATCCAGTACAGTGTGATTATATGTTCTACGATTATGCTGAGAAGGCTCAGTCACTATCTATGAGAGATCATAAGGATACAACAGAGTTTCCAATTGCAACTCATCTCTGATCAACCAATTTAAATTTATGTCCTCCACCAGTACCGAATCATGGCCTTGCATACTGGGTGCAACATGTTCCAAATAGACTTTAAGGCCCAAAACCCCAGAAGAATGAGGATTATATATACATCCAAAGATAATTTGCTTCTTCCCACCCAATACTATTTTAAGTAATAGCCAATCAGTCACAGTATTATAATCAATGCTTGATTTTTACAATAGTCTTTTGCAGATCTTCTCTAACAAAAACTACAACCCCCCAACCTGTTTTTTCTCTTTATGATCTGCCCTAACCACACTGTACCTAGAAATTTGACATAAATTAGTAGGTATTGCCTTATTTAACCATGTTTTAGAGATTGCTGAAATGTCCAGATTAATATCAACAACAATTTGTTCAATTTCAGCTAACTTTGGAATCAAACTTCTCAAATTCAGATGCATAATTTTAAAACCAAGCAATTTAAACCACCCATTTTCACCCTTAGGGCTATCACTCCAAGAAGGGCCAGGATTAAGTTCAATATCACCCCCTAATAATATCAACAACATTGCACTAATCACCAGGAATTTGCACATACCCATCTTACAAAAATAAATAACATACAAACTCAATATATAGCCACACACCCTCAAAGTAAACTTCCTGGTCATTAACAGCAAAGTTACATGCAACGGTCTTTCATATCTAATTATACAATGGCAAGAAAGAATCCTGGCTTCTGATTGGTCAGTTAGTCATCACAGCAGGGATGTTGTCCTGGCATAACATCCCTACTGATTAACTAGATGATGCTGCTGTCATATCCTTTTACCACTTGATGATTGTTTGCATCTTCTCTTAAAAAAAATTTTAAACATTAAAAAAAATTCTTTAAAATAATTTTTTTCTGTATAAAACAATGAGCCATTGTATAATAGGAATAATGCCCTCCAGGGTGGGTGTTATGCTGGGATAACATCCCTTCTTAGGTGTTGGATGCCCTCAGCCGGTGCCATCATAATGTCCCCAACAACTACACTAACAACCACATGATGCAATAACTAACATACGCATTTAGCCCCTACTCCCCATTCTGCCATCGACTCCAAACACACTTTACCACACTTCACCACTGCAGACACTGCTGCATCTGACCAGCACTGATTTTAAACTCCTTAACCCCAACTTGATTGGGCTGCCACCACCAATCAGAGGGGAAGGGTGCGACAAAGAAATTAGCTGGTCGACTGAAGAACGTGTACTGTTGCTATGGCAACCCACAAAGAGCAATCGAACAGTGCTGATAAAATCAGATGTCAGGCAAAATGGGGCACTATGTCAATTAATTCCAGCATCAGGCAGCAAAACATTAAGTACACTTGATCACACTTCAATACTTTAAGCAAAACCTCTGTAAACTTTAAAATTGAATAAAACAACCATGTGTGTGCAAATGAACTTCAGTACTTTCAATAGCAACAGCAGTGTTTACAGCTCTCTTATTGCACCAGTCACAGTAATAGCCCAGCTTCCACTTTAACTGCTTCACATTCGGCCCCCAGCAATATCACTTCACACTTCTTGGGCTAACAACACAGTCACTCACAGCCTTCTGCTTCCCAAACTTCCAGCATCTTGCAACGCTTCACCTTCAGCAGCTTTAGTCCTCAGCTGTAGATCTTATCGAGCTGTAAATACTTTTTTCTGACAGAAGAGAACTTTGGTTTCAGAGCAAGAAACAGAAGTCTAGAACTACATATTTTTTTACTAATTAATCACTTCTATCTCAGCAGGAGTTAGTACCTGTTTGGATTAAGCAAACAGATACTTTATTAGAAGAAGGGGGTCTCATTTAAGTAAAAAAAAAAAAGAAAGTCACTGTGTGTTTCTCTGAGGAAGGGGTCTGTATCAGCTTAATTTACTGAGTCAGAGTAGAAGGTGGAATCTAATTGGGGGAGTGGCTTAGCATCTTAGGTGTACAAAAGCAGCTATCTCCAATTACAGCTTTCTGCTGTTTCTGACAGAAGAGAACTTTGGTTTCACAGCAAGAAACAGAAGTCTAGAACTACGATTTGTTTTTACTAATTAATCACTTCTTTCTCAGCAGGAGTTAGTACCTTTTTTGATTAAGCAAACAGATACTTTATTAGAAGAAGGGGGTCTCATTTAAGTAAAAAAAAGAAAGTCACTGTATGTTTCTCTGAGGAAGGGGTCTGTATCAGCTTAATTTACTGAGTCAGAGCAGAAGGTGAATCTAATTGGGGTGTGGTTTAGCAGCTTAGATGTACAAAAGCAGCTGTCTCCAATTACAGCTTCCTGCTGTTTCTGACAGAAGAGATCTTTGGTTTCAGAGCAAAGAAACAGAAGTCTAGAACTACAGATTTTTTACTAATCTTTACTACAGAAGAGAAGTCCAGTCACACAGTACTCCTTTCTACTGGTGTTCTCTGCCTAGCCTCTGGCAGAATCTATCTAGGGCAGTGTTTAAATATACCTTCCTTCTAGCTAAGTCACTCCCCCTACTTAACAGATCTTTCTGCATGTAATTAAATTGCACAGATAAACAGTTAGACAGATAGACAGTTTCAATATAATAATAGGAGGTGACTTCAATTGTCTGAGCCCGGATCCACTAGATAAAACCTCTCCTTTCTCTACTTGGGAAAAATATAAAAGTAAACAGCTAAAGAGTTTTTTGGATACCAATAATTTCGTGGACTTATGCAGGGAATTATACCCTAATGTAAAGACTACACATTTTTTTGGCGAGACATAAGATGTTCTCATGTCTGGACTACATTTTTATATCTAAAGACCTATTAATTACATATTTGGCAATGGAGGCATATATTCAACCCAAGTCTATATCACATCATAATATGATAACCTCAGATTTATTATGTGATAATCTTCAAAGAAAACTAACATTTGCAGACTAAATAATCATTTATTAAAATATCATGCTAGCCAAAAAGATCGAGAAGGCAATTACCAACTTCATGACAGACAATGATATAAATAAGGGAAACATTATTAAAAGCTGGATGTGCTAAAAGCCACAGTTCAAAGTATATTTATCTCAGAAGCCTCTTGGAAAAATAACATTAGATTACAAAATTTCAACAAATCCAGTATAAACTAAAAACATTAGAATTAAAAGTAAAAAAGTGGGAATTCTGATAAGCTGACTGAGTTAACAGAATTAAGAAAGTTGGTGACTTCAACAGAAATATGTCAAAATATAGCTGGGCAAGGAAAACAGGAATTGTAAACAATATAGCAAACAGCTAGGACAGTTGCTTGCAAAATTAATTCAAGAGTAAGAACGTAACACAGATATTACTCTAATTAAAAGATCAAATGACCAGGCCTGTGTCTCTAAAGAGGAGATTGGACAGGAATTCTTTGATTTTTACACAAACTTATATACTTCAGAATATAATCTGGGGGTTCAGGAGAGTTGCATTACAAACTACTTTGTAATGTAAAATTACAGGGGAAGGAGGGGGAAAGTTTAATAAAACTAATAATCACATGGTATGGGTCAATTTGGCCACTAGAACAAAATCATCCCATTCCAAGGCAAAAATATGGGACTTCAGAGGAGCTGACTTTGATAAGATGGCCAACAGAGTTAAGCTAGCCCTGGCAAAAAGAAATACAGGTGAGTGGGTACAGGCAAAGTGGGCAAGCACTAAAGATGCAATACTTGAAACAACATCCCATTGTGTTAGTGAGAAAAGGAAGTGCAAAAGAAGGAAACTACTTTGGTTCTCAAAAACAGTAGCAAAAAAGGACAGAGCCAAAAGGCTGGCCTTCAGAAAATATAAGGGAACACAGCAGGATGAAAATAGGGAGGCATACCAAACGTCCCTAAGGGAAGCAGGAAAAGGCAGTAAGGCAAGCAAAGGCCCAAATCTAGCACGAACAGTAAAAGAAGGTGACAAGACTTTCTATAGATACATTAGTGAAAGGAGAAGGTCCAGAGAGGGTATTGCTAAGATGAAAGGGGATAAGGGTGTGTGTGAGGAGGAGGACCATGTAAAAGCATCTATCCTAAATAGATGCTTCTGCTCAGTATTTACTGAAGAGAAGGTAGAGCAGGGCCCACAACTCAGCACCATGGACACAGGAGGGAGGGAGGTGTGCACTAGTCCCTTCACAAAAGAAAGGGTCCTACAAGAGATCGATAAGCTCAGGGTGAACAAGGCAATGGGACCTGATGGCATACATCCCAGGGTACTAAAGGAGCTAAGGGTAGAACTAGCAGAGCCATTATCAAAACTGTTTAGTGAGTCTCTGAGCACAGGAGAGGTCCCAGAAGACTGAAGAAGGGCTCATGTGATCCCGCTCCACAAGAGTGGTAGCAAGGAGGAGGCAGGGAACTGCAGACCATTCAGTCTTACCTCAGTAGTTGGCAAGATTATGGAGACACTCCTTAAGGAAAGGATAGTGCAACACCTGGAATCCATAGTAGCACAGGATCCAAGACAGCATGGGTTTACAAAAGGAAGGTCCTGTCAAACTAATCTCATAGATTTCTTTGACTGAGTTGCTAGAGTGGAGACCAAGGGGGAGCAGTTGAGTTGCCTACCTTGACTTCAGCAAAGCTTTCGATACTGTTCCACATAGAAGGTTAATTAATAAGCTAGGTAGGCTCAGGGTGGGTCAAAGGTTGATCAACTGGGTGGCAAACTGGTTGAAGGTCAGAAAACAGAGAGTGGTGGTAAATGGTATACAGTCAGAAGAGATGTAAGTCACAGTGGGGTACCTCAGGGATCAGTCCTGGGGCCAGTCCTCTTCAGTATCTTCATTCGTAACATATGGACTGGAGGGTAAGGTTTGTCTGTTTGCAGAAGACACCAAGTTCTGCAACAGAGTAGATGATCCAGATGGAGTGGGAAGAATGAGAAGAGATCTGGCAAACTAGCAAAATGGTCGGAAGAGTGGCAACTTGGGATTAATGCAAAGAAGTGCAAGATCATGCACATAGGGAAGAGAAACCTTGAAGCCACCTATAGACTGGGAGGGGAGTTGCTGGCAGTCACAAGGGAAAAAAGAGACTTGGGCGTCATCATCACTGATGACCTGAAATCATCAAGCAGACCACTAAAGCAGTAGGTAAGGCTAGAGGAATGTTGAGGTGTATTAGCTGGGGTATCAAGTCAGAAGATGGAGGTAAAAATCCTCTATACGACACTGGTTAGCCCCCATCTGGGTACTGGGTACGGTACTGGAGGCCACACCTTTCAGGGACATTAACCAAACTGAGGCAGTCCAGAGAAGGCAACCAAAATGGTGCAGAGACTGCATCAGAAAACATATGAGGACAGATTAACTGAACTCAATATGTATACCCTAGAACAAAGGAGGGAGAGAGGTGATATGATCAAAACATTCAAACACCTTAAAGGCATTAACAAGGTGAAAGAGTCTAACATGTTTCAACATAAGAAAAATAGCAGGACAAGAGAACACAGCATGAGATTAGAGGGAGGCCTATTAATGGGTAATGTGAGGAAGTTCTTTTTCACAGAAAGGGTGGTGGATGCATGGAATGGCCTATCTCAGGAAGTGGTGGATATGAATACAGTGCAGGGCTTCAAACAGGCATGGGATAGGCATAAGGGAGCAATACAGATGAGTATGAATAGATAGGCCATTGACAGAGCAAAGGCCAATGGCACATTCATAAGGTAGAAAAATAAATGGGCAGACAGGATGGGCCTTGCAGTCCTTATCTGCCATCAACTTCTATGTTTCTGTTTCTGTTTAAGGTAGAATCCAAAAAGTGATGATAAATGGAGTGCTCTCTAAGGAAGGGAGGGTCACGACTGGTGTGCTGCAGAGGTCTGCTCTGGGCCCAGTCCTTTTCCACATTTTCATTTGGGACATTGCTGTAGTTCTTGAGGGAAAGGTAGGTTTTACACCGATGATACCAAGATATGAAATAGAGTGGACACCCGAGGGGGGGGGCAGTACAAAGAATGAAGGAGGACCCTGATAGGCTAGATGGGTGGTCCAAGGTCTGGAAGCTGAGTTTTAATGCAGGTAAATGCAAAATTATGCATATGGAGCATGGAAATCTGAGAACGAAGTATGCGATAAATGGGGAGGAAGTAGCAGTTGTGGAACAAGAGAGGGACTTAGGCGTCATCCTCTCATCTGAGCTGAAGGTGTCAAATCAGTGCCAGGCTGTGGTAAGGAGGACAAGCAGAATGCTGGGATGTATGTCGAAGCATTGCTAGTAGAAGGAGGGAAGTCATCAGGCCACTGTATATAGCCCTGGTCAGACCTTATCTGGCGTTCTGTGTTCAGTTCTGGAGACTGCACCTGAAGACAGTTATTGAGAGGGTGGAGGTAGTCCAGAGGAGGGCTACTTGGATGATTCAGGGGATGTAAAGGAAGACATATGAGGAAAGGCTGAGGAAGCTGGATATGTTCTCCCTGGAGAATAGGAGAGAGATGGGGGGGGTGATATGATCAAGATGTTCAGATATCTAAAAGGTACTACCTGGATGCAAAGGGGGAGCCTATTTCAAATGAAAGGCTGTTCAGCAACTATTGGCCATGATATGAAGCTTGAAGGTGGACATTTTAAGGATAACATGAGGAATACTTTTTCATGGAGAGGGTGGTGGAGGCTTGGAACAACCTGATGGAGGAGGTGGTAGAGACAGAAATGGCAACGGGTATCAAGCATGCATGGGATGGGCATACTTGAATCCTGTGGGGAAAGAGGAAAGGTAAGACTTGGGTGGGCCACATAAGTCCTTTTCTGTCAACATTATGATGTATGTATGTATGATGTTATAATAAAGAATGCACTTTGTCAGAAATCTAATTGACTGTTTTTAAAAGTACTTCACCAGACCTGTAGTTCATTTCACTGAGTTGTTGATCGAGTCGTCTTGCTGGAGCAAGTCAAGTGACTGAATATGTCATTGTCTCTGTTTGCAATGATCTGATTTGTTTTTTCCTAGGACATTATGGTGTGAAGCCTGACAGTACGTCTTCACTTTCTCTCTAAGACTCTCACATTGTTGTCACAAGTATTGATCTGAGAAAGTGGCCCAATAACAGTAGCGTCTCGCTTCTTGTCGTGTAAAAGATTTAGATGCAGTTGTATAGTTTAGTGGATATCAACACTGAGTAAATACCAAGGGTAATACTGACGAAATCTAAAAGATGATCTGACAGTAACAGTGGTCGACTGTCTGTCAATCAAAGAGTCTACTGTCCTAGTTTGTATGTGGACTAGTAGTGCTAGCATCAGTTGAGCTGAATTAGTACCTTGGTTTTGTTTGTACTGTGCAGATCAGTGACACAAACTCAGTCTATATCTGAGTGTCAAGATTGCAATTTTTCCCCGTTTTGTTATTTTGCAATCTGGTTACTTGAACCATAAGTTGTCTGGTAGTAGTGTTTGTCTATATATTTCAAACACACTGGCATGGTTCAGAGCCAGGTGTAGTGAAAACACTGTATTGCTCTTGAGTCACGCTGAATCAGGCCTCTCTGTCGCTGCCACAAACTGGTTCAGATCATACCTCTCTGATAGAACTCAGTCCATTACAGTCTCAAATGTGATCTCCACCTCCTCTTCCCTTAAATACCAGTGTCCCATAGGGGTCGGTTCTTGGTCCCATTCTCTTCTCTATATTCTTAAATGACCTGCCACTCATCTGCCCTACTTCCTCAATCCACATGTATGCAGATGATACTGTATTCTACTACTCGGGCTCCGCCCCTGATGTGGTACAATCAAACCCCCAAGCTGACTTCAACAAGGTACAGCAATGGTTTAGCTTGCACCAGCTCTCCCTAAATGCAAAAAACTGTCATTATGACTTTCAGCACATGACAACACCTGGCCAGACTCCCTCCCTAACTACTTTCGCCACCATGGATGGCTAAATACTTGAAGATGTCTCCTCGTTCCATTACTTGGGGTCTGGCTTGACAGCCATCTCTCCTTCCTGACCACATCGATGCTATCTCAAAAACTACCCCATGCTCAGTGCAATATATAGGAACTGCAGCAGCATCCTCCCAGAGTCTGATGAACTGGTCCTGAAGATGATACTCCCCTCCATCGACTACAGCGACATTGTATACAGTGCAGCCCCTAAGTCCACCCTATCTAAACTGGACACACTGTATAATGCCTTCTGCCGCTTTGCTCTCGATGCCTGTCCCCTCACCCACCACTGTGACCTCTACTGAGCCTTGGCACTACCGTCCCTTAAAAACCGCAGCATCTCTCACTGTACTAAATTTGCCTCCAACTTATGGTTCGGGTTCATCCCTTCTACCTTGCCACCATGCTCAGAGATGTTCCACCCCCTTCCCATCATCATAGATCCAGTGACTCCCGCCAACTATCAATCCCTAGGCAGAAGACCTCTGCGGTCAAGATGCCTTCTCATACCGCTACCCAAGCTCTGGAACACCTCCCACTGCAAATTCAGCACTCCTCCTCTTCCCACTCACTGTCTACCACCCTAGCAAACTTCCTTACTACAAATTGCTCCTGTCCCTGAACCTGCCATACCCCCTATCCCCTTCCCAATGCCTGACCAGTGGCCTTAGCCTTGCTACAGAAGCTGGCATATAACCCCAACCTTGCACTTATGTCCTGGGCCTATTTTGCCCTGTGTACTGTGTATAATTGTATAACTGTGATATATGTACTGCGTTGTTTACCCTATGTACTGTGTATAACTGTATAACAGTGATATACTCCCGCTGTTGTTTACAGCTGTTACTACTGTGCTAATTCACCTTGTCTGCCACTTTTTGTCACAAAAATTATTTGATACTATAATATCCTAAACATTCAATGTGTGCTGCTTGTATATTCATGCAATCATGTATCCTTATGTTGCTTTTTATTTGCTAACTGTTCACTTGATAACCTGCATGTTATCATATCCGTGTACCCCCTCCGGTCGCACTCAGGAGACGAGCATCTTGTTGCTCAGTGTGCCTTTCTTGGTTGAACAATTGCAATAAATAAATAAATAAATCATTTCAATTTGTCATTTGTATATCTGTGTTTGCCACATATGATTTTACTATACATACAAGCAAGAGCATGCTTATTTGATTTTTATTAGTGGTGTTATTAACCAAACTACCAGGGTGGTATTGTAGGGTGTAGAATGAATTTGTGTTAGTTGTAGAATTGTGGGGTTTATTTGCTTTGTTATTAAGTTTGAAATGTGTTGGGAAGGACTACAGATGGTCAGGAGTATTCTCCCATCAGACTCAGGGATCTATGCCCTTTGACTTTCCCCATTACTATCAGAGACATATAAGAGGTGTCGAGCTTTAAGAATAGTCAGAAGTCGATTGAAAAGGGGACAGCTGTACCTGGTAGGAGAAAGGAGGGGTGGATGGATAGAAGTCATGGGACTAGAAGATGCCCTGGGGTGAAATGGGATCAAGAAAGGAGTGTCTCTTACCTGGTTCCCATACCCAAGGGATCCACAATTAGTGGGCAGAACCTGGGATCTTCCTCAATAACCCATCTGACCCAGGCAGTGTTGTGCAATGCCAGTTTGATTAGGAACATGATGGCTCTTATAGCTGATCTTGTTGGGACATCAGATCTGGCAAGCATCAATGAGACCTGGCTGGATGAGAATGCAGGCCCTATTTTGGCATCTGCTGTTTCAGCTGAGTTCTTGGTGATACTCCACCTGAGACTGGATCAAAGGGGTGGGGGGTATAGCCATTATGTTTAAGACAGAACTGGGCCTTGTAGATGTGACAGTGGGGTGCACCAGATCCTTTGAGTGTATTCTGGGAGTGAGTACAGGGTTCAGGATGCTCCTCATCTACCATCCACCTGGTGATGGTGGAGAATTCCTGAAGGAGTTTGCAGACTTCATTGTCGACATAGCATTGGAGTCACCCAGATGGTTAATTCTGGGTGACTTCAATGCCTGGATCGACAATCAACTCTCACAATCTGAAACATAGAAACATAGAATTTGACGGCAGATAAGGACCGCTTGGCTCACCTGGTCTGCCCATTTCCCTACCTAATGGATAAGCTGCAGATCCTAGTTAACCAACAGCCTACTTCCTCCTACCCTCCACTAGAATTGCCTTATGTCTGTCCAATGTATTCTTGAATTCCCCCCACTGTTTTTGACTCTACAACCTCCTCAGGAAGGCTGTTCCATGTATCCTCAACCCTCTCTGAGAAGAAATACTTCCTCACATTACCGTTGAGCCATCCCTCCTCTATCTTCAAATTGTGCCCCTTGATTTTGCCATCTCTTTCTGAAGATGATACCCTCTTGGACTTTGCTGATTCCCTTGAGGTACTTGAAAGTTTCTATCATGTCCCCCCTCTCCCTCCTTTCCTCGAGGATATAAATCTTTAGTTTCTTTAGTCTTTCTTCATATGTCTTCTGATGCAGACCCTGCCTCTTTTTGGTTGCCCTTCTCTGGACAGAATCCACCCTGTTTATGTCTTTGTGGAGATGGGGTCTCCAGAACTGTACACAGTACTCCAGATGTGGTCTTACCAACTGTCTGTACAGAGGGCCAACAACTTTCTGTTTTCTACTGGTGATGTCTCTCCCTATGCATCCCAGTATCCCCCCCAACCCTCCTAACTGCCTTCTCACATTGCTGTCCCACCTTTAGGTCATCTGATATGACTACCTCCAGGTCCCTTTCCATTTTTGTTGTTTTGTCAGTATCTCACCCCCATTGTGTACTCTTCCCTGGGTTTTGTTTCCCAGGTGCATTACTTGCACTTCTTTGCATTGAATCTAAGCTGCCATACATTTGACCATTCCTCCAACCTTGCCATGTCCCTTTCCATCCTTTCCACCCATCTTGTGCATCAACCCTGTTGCAGATCTTTGTGTCATCTGCAAAGAGACATATTTTCCCTTCCAGTCCTTCTGCAATGTCACTTATAAAGACATTAAAAAGGACCGGCCCCAGTACTGAACCCTGTGGTACCCCTCTAGTAACCCTCCTTTCTTCACTGTGGACTCCATTTACTATTACCCGCTGTGTCCTGTTGTCCAACCAGTGTTTTACCC